>OX456999.1:9851049-14851049 GCA_949752705.1 Callimorpha dominula
AAAAGTTGTTTATTGCGTGTAATAAAGAGACGTAAAAAGATACTTACGGCTTAAAATTACAACGATTTTTCGAGAAAGTACATTAGTGACGTGCCAAGATATTTTTTGATAATAATACTTAAATTCTTTATGTATTATTTTACGTAAATGTAAATAAAATGAAGCGTCAAGTCTTAAATGAAGCTGACTATCGTTTATTTTAAATTATGAATATGTATGTTTTGCTAACATATTCTGGTGGCCACAATATTATAATTTTGGAGAAAAATGGGGTTTTAGGATATAAACTATGCTTTAAGGCTTTTATTAAAATGTGCTAATATCATTACTCGTAAATAACGATTCGATGCAAAGATGTACGATACCCAAAATTTAAAATACCTTACACCTATAAATTTAAGTACATATTTTGCTCTTAATTTAGGAATTTATTTTATACATTTATATAGGCCTACCCCTGAGAACCCTCTTTATAACGTCAGAGGATTAATTGCAACCTGACATCGTAGTAAAGCATTATCGCTGGACTTAGATGAAAAAGACTTTCCTTCAAAGTGAAAAATGAAACGTTATCGTTCCGTATTAAAGGTAAGGACATAAACACGCAGCGACATCGCGCCTAACACGTTGTTTTTAAGTGGTGTTGTCTGAATCACTCAAACATAACGATAACTTAAACCGACGAGTCAGGGAATTAGTGAAGCCGGGGTGTGAATTATGCGACAGTTTAGACTGTCAAGTGTGTTTTAAAGTTTCGAGGAATATACTAGGTAATATCCTAATAAAAAAAAAACTTCGTTTAAAAAAACCGTCTTGAAAAACTAAAAAGTAAAATAAAATAACTTAAGAAAGATTTAATTTAATACACCTCTTATGCGAACCTAATACCTTTAATATTGAAATCGTTCGCAAGTTAGCCACTTTTGTTAAAAAATAAATGATTATTTCATTTTATTCTTTATATTTTACATTTCTTTTTCATAAATTTTATTTTCCATTCTTATTTTATTTTGAACTCATTATTGTAATTTTAGTTAAATAACTTTTAGCTGAACCCTTATATTTTATTGGTGTATAACTGCTGTACATACCTTTTATAGGTCTTCATATAAGCACTGTGTCATACTGTATGTTATATATTGTCTACCCACATTGTTCAACAAGCAACTCATGATATCGCCAAAGGTAAGGTACCTCGGTGTAATTCTTGACAGCAAGCTGACCTGGAGCAGCCACATAGAATACAAGATAGAGAAGGCGAGCATCATTTTCTGGCAGTGCAAGAGGATGATCGGCAGACGCTGGGGTCTATCCCCCAAGATCATCCTATGGCTGTACATCACAGTGATCCGCCCGGTTATTTCCTACGGTTCCATCGTGTGGTGGCCTCGAGTCAAGCTGACCACCGTAGAGAACGAATTACGAAAATTCCAGAGGCTAGCGTGCACGGCGATTACGGGTTGCATGAGGACTACACCAACTGCAGCACTGGAAGTCATGCTCGATCTAACTGCTCTACACCTATATATACAACAGGAAGCAGCTCTAGCTGCAACAAGGCTAAGGACGCTGCACCTGTGGAGGGACAACGGAAGCCCGCACACGGTGATTTTGGAAATGATATCCAAGGACATACCGATTGCGATGGCCATAACGGACCGGATCTCTAAACGGTTCGTATTTGATAAAAAATATAGAATCCAATTACACGAGGACCAACGCATCGAGGGTCTGGACACCCGTGAGCTCAGGATTTTCACTGACGGCTCCAAAACAAGGTATGGCACTGGCTCTGGGGTCTTCTCAGAGGACCTAAACATAAAAACAACAGCCACTCTAGGTACCCTTAACACTGTATTCCAGGCCGAGTGTTTAGGTATCTCCATGGCTGCAGCAGCTGTCACTGCAAGGAAGGTAAAGGATCAATCGATACGTATACTATCCGATAGCATGGCAGTGTTACAAGCCCTAGACGATAATGTCATCTGTTCGGGCCTGATCTACGAGTGCTACCAACGTCTTAATGAGGTATGCGAACTCAACAAAGTAACCCTCCAATGGATTAAGGGTCACAGCGGCTCTAGAGGCAACGATGCAGCAGATGAATTGGCTAGGAGGGCATCGGAGATGTGCGTCATGGGTCCGGAACCCATAGTGCCCCTCCCCTTCGGTCAAATTCGGACATTGGTAAGAAAGCGTACTAGTGACCAACACAATTTCTTATGGGCAAGCCATGAAGATTGCCGGTAGACGAGGGCGGTACTCCCCGCCATCAACAGCCGGTTGTCAAAGGTGCTACTCCGGCTGAACAAGCGTCAGCTGCGAGTGGCAACCGGGGCTATCACCGGACATGGCTCGTTTAACAAACACCTTTCTGCTATAGGTGCTACGGACAGCCCACTGTGCAGAGCTTGCATGGAAGCAGAGGAAACAGCAACCCATGTACTTTTGGACTGCCAGGGGGTTGCAGAATACCGGGCTAAGTACCTTGGTTCGCCAGGGTCACTCTCCGAGATCGTCGGTAACGTGAAGGGGTTACTGGGATTCTTCGGGGAGTTAGGGTGGCTCGAATAGCCTTTTTCCCACCAACGCAAAATACGCGCCTCGTCGTGGAGTTGCGGAAATCTGCCCGTGAAAACCTAACCTAACCTAACCTACTGTATGTTATTACTCAATGTTGTATATGTATTCTGTTGGCGTGTCTATAATAAATAAATATTAATAAAATACTATTATTTGTATGTGTTACCTATTGATAGGTTTGCAGTCGATGCCACTATTCCGCATCAAACTAAAGAAGAATCACGTAAATCGGATCATAAATCTCAGCGTAATCGGTGTACATACATAAAAAAAAAATACCAATCGAATTGAGAACCTTCTCCTTTTTGAAGTCCGTTAAAAAGAGTTTTGAGTATAACGTTATCCTTTACATTAGTAACTATGTAGTATTTAATTTTGTATTTACACGGGAATTAACGCTATCACTCTGAATTGCCTGACGTTTCGACCAGATTGCACTGGCCGTAGTCACAGGCTGACTGATCGCGTTATTTCCCGTGTAAATACATAATTATATCATGGAACGCGAAAGTTTAAAAGTTAGTATGTAGTATAATATATCGCGTTATAAGAACCAGATGAACGTATCTACAAAAAAGTCAAAAATCGTTTTTTTTTTTCATAATACGGGTCACAAAGTGCTCCTTTATGAAATGCCAAGACGACGCGATTGTTAATGCAAAATTTCATAAATCCCAAAATAACAAAATAGCTAAGAAACCACAAGGAACTAGGTAAATCCTCGGAGTATTTTTGCTCTCCTGTAAAATTAAGAAAATGAAGATACGTTCATCTGGTTCTTATACCGCGATATAATTATTCTAGCTAAAAACCATATGTCAAGCGAACAAGACTTAGGAGGGGCTTTAACACCTTAACACCGTCAGCTTGCGTTTGTGACATAGTATTCTTAAAAGCCAAGTATATTTCTTACGTTTAATTAATTTTCTGTGATACCAGGCTTACTTAACGGTAGTACAAAAAATGTATCTACTCTAAAAATCATTCTATTCTATCATCTATTCTAAAAATCAAACGTCTATATCAGTATTAATTGGCAGACTCGTCATGTAGTTATTATACCATATATGCCTACATAAATATGATTACCGCCAGGACTATTGAGTGCATTGTCCTTCCGTCGGAATACTGTGAATCATAGATCGTTAACCTACTTCCGCTCACGTTTGATTTAAAACTAAATAAAATATATTTGCTTGCTTAATCTGAGCGTGTAATGTTCAATGTTTGTTTAAAGTTGACTCGTTTGAATAACAAAAAAGTCAGGGCGTGACGCCAACCTGTGTCTGAGTGTATCTGTTTCGATTGTTCTGCTTTGTGACACAGATGACACTTAACTGTTGTATGTTTTGGTTACTTTTACGTTACATATAATAGGGATCAATGTTACATGAAATAGGGAGTGATGTAATCAAACACAAGTCGCGGATGTGACGAAAAATATGTGGTTATATTAATATTGTTACGAGTATGTATGCACATAAAGCCTAAAAACTAATTAGTCGGCGTGTAAAAGAAAATGCATCGCTATTTATCAATACACGTGTAATTATTGTTGAAATTTATAGTAAAGTTAAGTACGTGTGTTTCAGCGATTGCCGCTCAAAATTGAAAAGGGTTTTTATATTGAAAAAGTCTACGTGAGACTCGTAGATTCAACCTTTGATCCCAAAAGAGTAGTTACAAATGTACGTACATGATGTTTGAGAGTTTGATCTTAAATGAAAAGAAGCTGTCGCTATTCAAATAAGCTAAGGCACAAATCACACTCAGCGCAGTACCGACGTTAACCCACTCCTTACACGAGCATTAAACTTAGTTGCAGCGGTTAACGAAACTAATAGTAATGTGTGACCTACATTACAAGTATTCTTTATTTAAAAAAATCTATAGCAGTCAATGTTCTTACTATCTTTCATAATACCAACTTAGAAAAGGAAACAGCCGATTTCTATTCTCGACTCGACTGAGGGATTACCTCCAACTTACAGAATCCCATCAGCAGGTACAATGTTGTATTTTTGCTTATGAGTACGTTTACTGGAGCTCAGTTGCTACATGGGGCAACATGCAAACGAAAATGGTTGTATTAAGCTTCAGTTTAATTTCCCCTTAAGTTTCCATATACTGTCTGAGGAAAAGTTCCGAAACATTTTATATTCTTATATATTTTCTGAAAAATCCTGTCAAAAGACACTAATATGTCTCTAACACTTCAAAAATATACATATGAGACAAAAAAATCTTTTGTCCGTTGCATAACATGTGTCACTTATTAAATATTTTATTGTAAAAAAAAATGCCCTGCAGCCCGTGGGCGTCAGATACTAACATTATTATAGAATGGTCGGGCCCTTGGAGAGTTTATGTTTAAACTGTACTCGCAGTTCGAACTAACCACAGAGTTAAATAGGCATGCCAAGAGATGTCAGAAATTGCAAACCCATCAGACAGTTAAAGGACTACAGAAGCCAATATTTTGTGGGTTAATCCTTCAATTTGTTGGGACGCAGCGATTGGATATCGGCTTATAAAGGGTTTCCTCTAGCCAGGTTTTTTCTTACAAGTAGATTATTTATTTAGGGAATGATTTATTTATCATCAGCCAACTCTTGGTCGATGCACGGTTATTTATTTTGTTACGATAAATTGTTGATAAAAACATTTTGAAAATTAGAGGATTATTTATAAAATGTTATTTTGATAGTTATATTGTAAAATATAGTTTGAAAACCATTTTCTTTTGTGATTAGTTCCTTGGCCGCTCTTAGTTACTTATTATTTCGTAGGTGTTAAATAACGAAAACCATTGACTATATCTACTCATATTCTCGAAACTTCCTTCTTTCCTTCTTTGGCTGGTATTAAATTTATTTCATGTTCACTTCGCAATGCCTTCAGTACCTTGCGTTTAAAGTACATTATAAAGAAAATTTAAAAATATTTTCAGTATTTAATATTTTACAGAACTTGTGACAAAATATATGGAAAACCAAACGGGACCAAAATTAACAAAAATGCAAAAAGAAGTAATAAAAAAATTATTTACGTATTATTATGGCACGGGAAGGATATTCCTGTGATGTTTAAAACTTCGTGGCAATACCTTATAGAGAAGAAGAGAATGAAATAACTACCATGTTTGTGATTAAAGTAATACACAGTGTTAAAGTCAGTCAGTTATGTCAATTAGTGACTTCAAACTACATACTTACATAGATAATAAGAAAATTTCCTACTGTCTCAAAGCCACGAAAACGAGGTATGTCTAGTTTTTGACCATATGTGGTCGAAAATAATAAGAAGGCATTATTCTTCGGCCTAGATTTTCCGATAAAGTTTAATATAATTAAACTTTATATGAAAATCTATGCCGAAGAATAATGCCTACTTGTTATTCTTTGTTATTAAACACGCGTTTATTATAATAACATGATGAACATAGTATGTACCTTAGTCAATTTCAGGTGACATGTTGAACGTTTTTCAATAACAATTTCAGACAATTACAGGTGAAATACAGAATATATATTTGATTTAAAATGACCACAGGCTTGGTTTTAATTGTGGAGGTCGTTGGTGGTACATATCAGCGCAATATAAATATCTGTAGTCTGACTTGTGAATATGGATAATTTTATCTGCTGTCCAATATCGTAGCTTTGGCAGAGTTGTAGGTTTCGATATTATTATTACCAATAATAATTTCATTTCTAGTTTTACAGGGAATATACACAAGTTTTCAATGTTCGTGAGAGGCCAGTCCACGGCTGAGATATGACGATGCGGTTGTTACGAATGAGGATATACTAACTTTTAAACTTTCGCGTTCCATGATATAATATTATCTACGGGAATTAACGCGATCACGAAAAGGTATTACATACCTCTGAATTGCCTGACGTTTCGACCAGGTTGCACTGGCCGTGGTCACAGGCTGACTAGCTCAGCGGTGCACGCCCTCCGTCGCCGACATCGTGAGGTAGAAGGTTCTTCATCCACCTCCACTTTTTTGATATTTTTGATATTTTCGTTTCGCCATGTACCGTCACATACTATACTAACAGTGTCCCTATTCTGTAAGCAACCCGATGTGGCCCTATTCTGGTGTTCACCCGACTGCGCATAAAAGCGAGGTGGCATGTTTTTTATCACTGGATTCCACGCTGTAGATAATTTGAAACCATCTTCCCGATTGAAAGTTTTGTGTTTTTTAATTTCAATCGCTTCACGTACAACTCTTGAGTAAAAGTTACGTTCCGTGGAGAGGACTTGCGTACGGTGAAATTCAATCCAGTGATTGGTGCCCGCTTCGAGTGCATGTTCTGCAATCGCTGATTTGCTAATCTGTCGGTTCTTCACAGCAGCGATGTGTTCTTTGACCCTTTCAGCAATGGTCCGCTTTGTTTGGCCTATGTAGGAACTACCACAGCTGCAGTTTATTTTGTAGACACCTGGAGTTTGTAACGGCAAGACGTCCTTCGGTGTACCCACGATGTTTTGAACCTTTATGCCTGGTGTGTATACTGTCGGAATGGAGTATTTCTTTAATACGGAGCCGATCTTATCCGTTACTCCTTTCACATATGGCATGTAGGCTGGTTGTCTGTTCACCTCCGGATGCTTGCGTCTCATTGTCGGTTGCTTCCGTGTTCCATTCACCTGATATCCGTTACTTTTAAGTACCTCCTGAACATGATCCAGCTCTCGCTCCAAATGTTCAGGGTCACAAAGATCGTATGCTCTGTTCTTGAGTGAAGTCATAACAGACTGCAGGTGTCGGGGATGATGATGAGACGTGGCGTGTAGGTACCTATCCGTATGAGTAGGCTTGCGGTACACACAGTGCGACAAGGACCCATCTGACCTCGCGGTTACTTTGACATCTAAAAATGACAATGACCTATCCGCCTCCACCTCATATGTGAACCTTATCTTGGGGTGAATGGAGTTGAGGTGTTGTAAATATTGATCTACTTCCTGTTTATTTCCCTTGACGATACTAAAGATGTCATCCACGAATCGCTTCCAAAGCCTAACGGTCTTCGGGCCGAGACTCAACGCCTTCTCTTCAAAATGCTCCATCCAGATGTTGGCTAGTACAGGGGCTGCAGGACTACCCATTGCGACACCATCAATCTGAAGGTAATGTTGACCTTGGAAAAGGAAATAGTTGCCCTCTAGACAATGTTCAAGTAGATCAATATAATTGAACGGCAACTCGTGATCTCTCAGCAGGTCTTTTACGACGTCCATACATTCTTTTATTGGAACATTGGTGTAAAGTGATTCCACGTCAAAGCTCACCATGACGTCATCAGGTTCCAACTTGAGATCTTTTATAATTTGTATGAAGTGCCGCGAGTCTTTCACAAAAGACGGTGTTTTGCCTACAAGTGGTTGCAATACTGATGCAACATGCTTCGCGAGATCGTAAGTAGGAGAGGCAATTTGACTTACAATAGGCCGCAGCGGCACGTTGGGCTTGTGTATTTTGGGCAGACCATATAATTTCGGTGGCTGATGTGACTTTGGTGCATAAAGTCTGTTGTACTCGTCTTCTGAAAATAGGTCCTCGTTATCCTGGATAAGAGATCGTATTCTACGCGTTACTCTGGCCGTGGGGTTATATGATACCGGTTTATAAACCTTATCGTCATCCAAAAGTTCAAGTACTTTACGTTGGTAATCAGTTGTACTCATCACTACAGTGGCGTTTCCCTTGTCGGCCTTAAGCACTAAAATATCACGGTTATCCCTAATGTTTTTCAATGCTTGACGCTCTCCCATAGTGATATTACTAGCCGGAAGCTTTGATTTTCGTAATATTACCGCGACGTCCTGTCTAAGGATATCGGCATCGCCGGGCGGTACCTTGTTACGTGCAATTCAGAGGTATGTAATACCTTTTCGTGATCGCGTTAATTCCCGTTCATACGTAGATAATATTATACGAATGAGGATATTCTTAAAATAATCTTGGTTCACTTTTCCTTATTCAAATTGCGCACAAAATACGTGAATACAAATTCCCTGATAGTACTACTGAATGTTTATTAATTACTGTGTGATATTAAATGTTGTTGAAGAATAAAAGGATCCACTTGACCTTTTATTGTATAATATATACATTTACATATAATTAGCCTACGGTTAAAATGTTATGAAATTGAAAATATATTAAGTTTCTGTTGATTTAGGCTTCGCGTAGTACTAAGGTAACTTTTATAGTGGGCGTTATGAAAATTGAACACAAGTTTCATTTTATTAATTTTCTACTAATGATCGTATGCTTTAGGGTACGATACTCTTTAATAATAACTTGTTTTATAAATTTTAATGTCGAGATGCTTTTTGAAGAATATATTTGAACTTAAATCAAACGTAGTAAAGTAATTCAAGGTGAATCTGCGGTGTTTCAGGGGTTGTGGACGAATAAGACAAAGAAGCACACGGCTCTCCCGATGACTAGCGATTACCGTAACCCATAAAGAGCCGTAATATCTGCCCATTGAGCTTTGAGACGCCTAGCAAGTAGATAAAAAACTATGTTCGGAGTGTAAGTTGTCAACGCCGTGGAGGTATTTCCTCCGTCATGTGGTTCCAATTCGAGATGTAATCTGTGGCCTACCTCCTCAAAAGTCGTGTTATATACTATATAACCTTAAAAAACAGCTAGATAGGCTGTTTTTTTAAGGTTATATTGCAAAGAAAAGCTTTTTTCCGATCTTTACTAGCGTTTAAAATGCGATGTTATTGTTTCTGAATTCAATTTACAGTTACGTAACTATATTACTGTATGTATAAAGTTTCGTTCGGTTTGTTGTGCTCATAAATAATTCATTTGGAGGCACTCTCCATATCATTCTCGCGGCAATAGCCTGCTGCAAATGGGTCTATGTATTTTATCAATTCCCTTTGAACTGTGTTTCTCTGTAATCTGCATGCTTTGGTAACTGCAAATAGCTTGACGTGAAATAGAAATGACCTTTACGAGTATATTGCTGCAGTCTATTTAGCATTTGAGTTGCCAGGCTTTCATGTTTCCGCCCTGTTATAGGCGATTTTTCAACCTTGTCCTCATTGACATCAGAAAAAAACAGAACAGTAGATATTGTAAAGTCCTCGCTTGGCGGAGAGGTAAATGGGCTCGTGGTGTCAAAGAGTAGGGAAGAAGAATGAAGAGTTGATCACCAAACTCTAATACTTTATATTTTTAAAGTTTTACAATAAATTCATAAACTTTATGTACGCTTCATCGAAGTAGAGCCGCTTGACAGATGTCCACCCTGTCTGCTGGCTGACGTCCGACGCTACAATATATTTGTTTTCTACTCCAGGAAGTAAAAAAGGTTGTTTTGTAAAACTGCAGAAGTAATTCGCAAGAAGTTTTACTGATTCTAGTTCTAGCGTAATACTTCGTCAAGGTGTTATTTTGGCTTAATATATTTGACGTCAAGATGATTTATAAATTTGGAAATTAATTAAATTGATTTTTATTGGTGTCTTTATAACTCAATAATATGAAACTTAATTTAATTTTTTTAAACTAAGCGAGCATACTAATGCAATGGCCTGGTTTAAAGATACCCCGATCTTAGTATCGACAAACAAAGCCTCCGGCATAACTATGAACTTTACATTTCAACTGTAGTGTGATAATAACTTTACAAATACAAGTTCCATGTACGGTTGTATATGAGGGATTCCTTAAAGCTGTGCTAATATAATCCTCCCTCAATTTATTCCCTTCTATCGGATTTCCTCTACGGAATATGCCTGAATATTTATGAACTCAACTTTCCTTATTTTAGAGCTTTTTAAGCAATATCCATCTGATAAATTTATGGTTCGGAAATTATAATGTAAATTAAAATAGATAAACAAAATGTTTTGTTATATTAATATTATGTTTATTATCTGTTTGTTTAAAGAGTACTAGAATAATTAATTGTGTATCTTGATCTGTATCCGAATGTGTGATAACAGTGATGTGGAACGTTTATTTAATTAGAAAAATTACGTTTGCGTAAATAATTTCAGCAGCAACTATGTGCTTTTGTAAACAATAATTTAATAGATTGTAAATAAAGGGCTCTTCTTAATATTTCTATAGACATTCATGAACATGTCTTGCCTCAAAGTAAAAAGTAGATTGTCAAAGTTATTATCACTACATATTATAAAACAAAGTCCCTCGCCGCGTCTGTCTGTCTGTTCGCGATAAACTGAAAAACTACTGAACGGATTTTCATGCGGTTTTCACTAATAGGTGTAGGTGTATAATTTGTACCCGTACGAAGCCGGGGCGGGTTGCTAGTTGCTCAACCGTCATCATCATATTTCAACCCACTTACACAAAACATTAACAAATTATATACCTAAACTTCCTCATGAATCACTCTATCTATTGGTGAAAAAACCGCATGAAAATCCGTTCTTTAGTTTTAGTGAAGTGATTCTACGCTACATTTTAAATAAAGTTTTTAACAAACATTAGTTTATTTATTTTTTACTGACCTTTCTTTTTTTATTTACGTAAGACATTAACTCAGGAACTCATTTAATGGTATTTAATATGTTGGATTATAACTATAATAAAACATATATATTAAAACATAATATTTTATATTCGAGCACCACTAATATTAAAAATTGGTCAATATACCAGTATTCACTACAATATTCCGGGGGTACCCCGGAATAATGTAGTGTAGGTACGCTAGAGTAAAAACTACTGCAATACCGGCACGCAATGCCATACCTGGATAAAGGTTTGCAATAGTTGATAAAACAAACTTCGTTAAATTCGGTTCAAGTAGGTATTTAGGTTATATTACTAACTCGATAAATATGTACACCCATGACATTTTCAAATTGTGAGACATCTTTAAATGTGCTAATAAGGCAATAGGTGTGTCACAGATTCGCACTGCTGTCTCTTTAAATAGTGGTTTGACTGCCTCCTTATTACCCGGTCTTGGTTTTGGTTTTCGGTGCTATAAGTAAATATTGATTTTATTGATTTTTATAATATTTAAATCCATATTTACTGATGTCGTATTTGTTTCAATCACGGATGGGTACTCTATCGGTTAATGTTTTTAATCATACATAATTATGTGATGCGTTTACGCGTTTATTTAATTGTTGATTATAGGATGGTTAACACTAAACGGGCATGGATTACCGTAGGGTGTGATTGACGTACATATACATTCTCATCTATTTTTATTTATATACATTCTTAAACTTATGTAAATAAATATTGTCACTGGGATACAATCGATAGCTTTACCAAAGGGTTTTTATATTTGTTTGTAGTTATTGAACAGTTAAAGGAAATATTTTTTGACGCTCATCAGTAAATGTTTCTGTCGTGTGTCATTCGCAGGTAAATGAGGCTCTCAATGCTAAACCTTATGACAACCACTTGATACCAGCGAACTAATCACTCAAACCACTGGACTGTCCCTGTAGTCGATATCCATATCTCATACAAAACGAGATCTTCCAGTCCATTTCGGTCATTTATTGACCATAACCTTACCAAACCATATTCTTATACGAATATCTGCGACTTGACTATCATCCTCTAATACAGGTGTCTACTTATGTTGCCACGGAGTACCTTGAGTGACTGACCTCTGCAACCTAGTAACATCGTAACTAAGTAATAACTTGAGTATGTTTGTATGGTCAGCAACGAAAGTCTACGCACACTTTCCAATATTTTTTTTGTGCTCGCTAACTACCACGTGTGTTTCGATGGTTGAGTTGAGTGAAAGGAGTTGTGTGGATTAGATTTTTATGTCTAGTGAACATGTTTCGTCTTTCGAATAAAAAAGAAAAAGAGTTGTGTTGAGTTGTGTTGGTTTGACCACCTTTGCTTAATAAAAAAATATAAAAAAACTAAGATCTAAAAGGCCAGAAAAGTAGTAGATGTAGATGTAGTAATGAATATAGTTATTGATGGTTTTGTAGGGGATGGAGATAATAATAATAATTATAATGTTCTTTAACATATTACATAACGCTATCTACACCCAAAATAAACATATTTTTACTATGGGTTTTACATATTTTTTTTTACATACCTACATATAAATAATTATACATATACATTATAATAGCTATAACTAATTAAATAATTGAGCGGAAATCACTGAGAGCGTTGACGTTGACAACACCTTCGCCACATAGATCGTCAAATATATTAAAGGCATTGTATGTTGCATTGTCATTGTCATTTCTAATCACGGTGGAATACAGCATAAAATAACTCTTACTGGTCCAATTCCACCAACAAGTTTAGGCAACTAAATAGACTAATGCAAATTGGCATGTACTTAGCTAACTTTGTTGCTGACTGTACATCATACAATGTAACAACGGTTAAATCACTAGCTGGAATCTCTTACTGTTTAATGTGCGGAAAATAGCGATATATGAAACATTATTTCCCCTTGATTGCACTTGGAATTGAAACGAAAAACTTAGCAAAATCATTTTACCGAAATGTCGATTAATAGTAATCACTACATATTATAAAACAGAGTCCTTCGGCGCGTCTGTCTGTCTGTTTGCTATAAAATCTATAACTACTGAACGGATTTTCATGCGGTTTTCACCTATAGATAGAGCGATTCATGAGAAAGGTTTTGTGTAAATTGGTTAAAATATGATGATGATTGTTGAAGATATCTCTGCTACCCGTGCGAAGCCGAGGCGAGTTGCTAGTACAGAATATTAGCTTAAATGCTAAACGATTGTGTCACGTAAGCCTTCTTTTAGCAGACCAAGTGAAAGCTAAAAAAGGGCTTTAGTAACACAATCGTTTTAAAGTAGAATGTTTCTAAGCAACATGTGAGGTAAGAAAAGGTTGCAATAATTGGTGTAAATAAAAATATTCTTAGCAACTTTTACCGTTAAAAGACAAGAAATCCTAAGCGATGTAGAGCGTTCAAAGGCAAAGGACATTAAACGACGCCCCATTGCTTATTTTTAGCGGTACCATTATGCAGAAACGAGCTACAAAATACACAATATTAACAACAGTTCAGAAGAAAATTTCTTTGCTTAATTTAAATCACTTGTACCTGTATTTATGTCAATCAGGGCGCAACCAAGCATCATGAATCGCCGATTATTATAACCAGTGACGTGCTCACAATCGATAATGGATATCATTAATGATATCCTAACAGTATTCACTATTTACGGTATACCTACGTTGATTATCCGCAATGAACGAATGAACTACTGAATGATATTGCACGCTCTATATATTGGCGCGTATCATAAATAAATGCCGGTATAATAATATCTCTAGGGCTGCCAATTGATTTTACACAGACATGTATCTGGACCATAAAGTGTAAATATTATGTTCTTTTATTAAACCGCGACGCAAAAAGAGGGGTGTTATAAGTGTGACGTATCTCTGTCTGTCTGGCTGTGGCATCGTAGCTCCCAACCGAATGGATCGATTTAAGTGCGTTTTTTTCTTTGAAAGGTGACTTGTTCGAGAGTGTTCATAGATATTCAAGAAAATCTGTTCAGCCGTTCGAAGATCATTAGCTCTTTTCTAATCGTTAAGATAAGATAAGATAAGATAAAAGTTGAAGTCGCTCAGTAGTCAAAACTGGACCGTAATTAATTAACATAGTGATAAACATAAAGTTCTGTCAAAGGAAGGAAATAATTAACTTTAAAAAATGTATCACCGACTTCAATGCGCCAAAATCATGATAAATTGTAATAAGCTGTACTCTTCATCCCTTAATTTTCTTCAAAAAAGAATGCCCATTCATGGTTGTACTTTTAGACGTTCGCGTCAAAAAAATATTGATTTTAATGTGACTTTTCGACCCTGAATCTCTTCTATAGAACTTAGGGTTTGAAATTAAATCTCACAAGGACTAAAACTTGAATTAATGACCGTTTCCATTTTAAGTGAAACGTTGTATATAAAATAAACCATTAATTTAAATTTAAATAAACATCGTTTTAAAATAAAATGGTCCTTTAAATTAGACTAACCTTGAGAACAACCCATTCAATTGAAAAATAAATATTGTAATCGATTCACAAACACACTTTGAATTCGGTTATAACACGATCTGCATTTTTTGTATCTGTAACACTTAAGTTAGTAAGCTCAAGAAAAAAAAAAGTCGGTTAACAAACAGAGCAAAGGAGAAAAATGAACTTACTATTTTGACTTCGTCTATTTATATATTATAATGAAGTAAATAAGGATTAAGGTTAATATGGTCATGTGCAAATTTATGCGCATACTTTGCCATATGATAACGGTAGTAATAAAGTAATGGTCTGCCGAGTCGTGAACAGCTTATTTATATGGCCGCTAAGGCCGCTATATAGTTGCGTGTCTTCCTATGACCAATAGAGGGCATAATGGAGAAATTAAATATGCAGTACTTAGTATTTTTTTCTTGTAGAAAACGGAACGAATACGTTTATAAAGGTTAGAGGGCTCGGACTTGCCTGCAAGGGCCAGTTCGAGTTACCGGTTTGCGATCCTGACCTGCATAAGATCCGTATAAACAAAATCCTTTTCTTTCCATTGCCATGCCTTTCTTACCTGGCGACTTACCACATACAGCAAAAACATACTCCAACATCATCTAGCGAAGGCGAGCTGAACTACCAAGTAACTACTAATCCTGCATCGCGCTATGAGAGTTCTCGCGCCGATTAGTATATATACAACTTCTCAACATCAACTGTGGGGCAGCGGCCTTGCCAGGCATGATCACCTCGCCTGGTCGGAGGATCCTCCCTTTGTGTTGGAGGGACATAACACCCGTTCCTCTACACCTACCTTCACCTTCTAAAATACTCCGAATTTTTCTATCTTTAATTCCTAGTGCCTGGTTACGTGATACCACTTACGTAAATACCAAATGCCAAATTATAGTTGGAAAAATTACTGTTTAATATGCCAAATAGAATTTGACTACGTGGATGGCGCAATGGTTAAAGTGGTCATCTAGCCACTATGCCGCGTCGAGTGTCGTGGGTTCGATTCTCACACGGAACAAAAATTTGTGAATAGTGTCAACATCCCTGTTCCATGTGTTTACAACTTATTGCGATTATTTCAAAATTAGATTACTGGATCAATTTGTGCTTGATGAACTAATCGAGAAATAGCTCCACCCTAAGGACTCGTCATTCGGAGACACAGGCGCGTGTGTATGAAATGATGAGAAAGTTATTACTCGCGGTAGCATGTTGCTGACTTTATACACTTTTCTATGGGGTTCTAGGGTATCTACTCACTAACCACATTATAACGTTTAAATGTAGGGTGGAGCTATTTCTCTATTAGTTCATCAAGCACAAATTGATCAGGTAATCTAATTTTGAAATAATCACAATAAGTTGTAAACACATGGAACAGGGATGTTGACACTATTCACAAATTTTTGTTCCGTGTGAGAATCAAACCCACAACACTCGACGGGGCATAGTGGCTAGATGACCACTTTAACCATTGCGCCATCCACGTAGTCAAATTCTATTTAAATAATTTATGCTTCTTTGTGAAATACGAACGTAAGCTCCCTTTACGTCTGAGTATGTATTTGCTGGTTCAGATTTTGCAATTCTAATATAGATTCCACTTTCCTTTGGAATTCTTCACTGTTCATTACTAATATATTATGCCATAGACACTTTTGTAACATGTGGAAATCCCTTTGGGTGATACCTCACCGGGGTTATCGGTGAGACCATTTGTGAGATACTGTGCCTATAGTAAGGGGCACGTCGGAGCTGCGACGATAAGTCTTCACGGACCACTAAGCATTAATTGGCAAGACACTTGTCTTGCCAATTAATGCTGTGTTGACTTGGGACAACGCCCAGTTTAAAGACTTCTCTAAACTGAGCGTTGTACAGACACGCACGGCCATAGCCCCCTTCGCGGGAGGCACTACTGCGGCTGGAAGACTTAAGGCCCGTCTCATTCACCCGCGGATATGTCACAGATACAGATGATGAGGATGAAAGCATGATATAAATATGTTATTATTCGTGATATGTAGGTAGTTGTACGACACATTCTCACGCGGTACCGCGTGTATTCAATGAGCGTGTAATTATTATTTAGCGAATTGTTGGCAGTGTTATGTATGAGTCAAACGTAAGATCATAAGTTCGTATTTACATCACAAATATATCATATAATCAAAATAAAGCTATAAGTACACGTCGTTGTGACAGTTGTATGTTAATAATGATGTTAAGTAACCCTGGCAGGTAAAATCTCAGTCTGCACGAAAATATGAAACATTACTTATAAGCACAAATGCAACGCTAGTAGCTTTCTGTAGGGTGGAGAGTCCCATCCTCAGTCTGATTTGTTGCGGTTTGCGATACCAATCCGAGATGAAATCTAAATACCTACTTGTAATGGATTTCTGGGCTAGAATTCATCAGCAGAACCCTTTTATTTTCTAAAGCCTCTGCCAATAGCACGATAACGCTTTTCGTGATAAAATATATTACAGCACACAAAATCCATCGAAGATAGAATTTCTTTGTTAATAATAATTACAACGGTTTTCTTTTTAATATGCATCCTAATACGTATCAAGAAGATTTCCGCATTCATTAAACTAAGTCAGTCTTGTGCGTAGTGTAAATTATCGTTTTTAAAATTTTGCCCAGCGTTTGACTATAGTTCAATCAAAGAATGCCCCTGATTCCTGGTAAACTTATCACACGTGTCTGTTAAAACTTTATGAGTGTATTTAAACGCTTTCAAATTCACGCTCTAAACGTAGCAATATTTTCCTGGCCCAAACGCCAAAAAATTAAGATTACATATGTAACCGAATACTTATAATACACGTTCGTTCATTATAATTCGTTTCGTTCCGGTTTACGTATGCCGCTTTTTAAACTCCCACAAAGCTTTGTCCCGTTAAGCGAGGACTTAATGAAAGTCTGGCAAGGAGGCGTTACGTACGAAATCCCCCTTTAGCTGAGTCTCTGAGGGCACAGATTTATGAGGATTTTCTTCCTACGATTTTGTAACACTTTCATACGTCTTCCTGTATTGAAAAATTATATCCTTTTATAGAGCTCTTTAAGAAAATTGCGATGCTTTTACCTACATTCAATTTATTTCAAATAATCATGTTTGCGTGAAAATTTTGCCGTAAGGCGTTCTGTGAAATTGCTTAGCTTTGTCGCGTTTTTTTATGTTTTTTGTTTCAACGGTTTTTTATGTTCAGTTTTAGTGAAGTAATATATATCTAATATCAGCGATATGTAATCTAATCTTTAAATTAAAAAATACCGAACACGTGGGAGACTGACTCGCGCACCGAGGGTTCCGTGAGCCCACAAACTTGTATGTAGGTAGTACGTCCATCTCAGGAATCACTTTTTTGATGATTTTTGCCCGTCTTTTACGAAAGACAACCTTAACTTTGCAGTTCTAATAATACTCTCCCATACACTGATCTACGACAAAGTTTCCAACCGCAAAATATAAATTTGTAATCACAAAAACTATTTTTTTAGTGTGATATAACAAACAAATTAACAACTTTCGGATTTTTACTTGTGCTGTAAGACCTTGCTTCTTACCAAATTTCATGATTCTAGGCAATGGGAAGTACCCTCTAGGTTTTGCTTCGCAAGCTTTGTTCAAATTTGGTTAAATCTAAGGCTTATATTTTGCTTATTACAGTTTTTTAAAGTTAACAAAAACTTAAATATTCATCAAATGTTGTTAACTTTAAAACATTATAGTAAACAAATTATTATACTTAAATAAACTTTTATCGCAAATTTTTCAATTAATATTTAATACAAAAAAAATATTTTGTGTGATATAGTGTGTCACGCGGCGTTGCGCTCATACCGTAAGGGACCGTACCCATACTATATGACCGATTTTTACAATTTTTTATATCCCTCCCCCCTCGGTGACCACCCGTAGTATAAAATAAAAATTATAAATAATTTAGATGGAATTCCGGGAGTCCGGACTTTTTATTGCTAATTTCCTCCCCTTTAAGGATCTTTTAAAAATTCTTAAATATTAATAGCTTTTGAGTTATTAACGAAAAACTGAATATCTTTTTTTTTTCATCTTATTTTGTTAATAACAATTTTTTATGTGCTAATAAATAATAAATGCTAGAGATCTGGAGGCACGGCAGTGGCCCCGCCAAGTCGAGCAAAATACCTTTTTCTAGACGTCATTCAATCGAATGAGTTATCGCACATATTTTTAGGACAGAGAACAAGAATTAACACGTTTTTTCAAATTGATGAGGACTATCCAACAGTGGACGTATGGCCGAAATGAAGATTATGATGATTTAAAGTTTTACTATTGTAGTAGTACTTATATATTATTACATATAATGCAAGGTATCCAGGTGTAACCTAAGACGGAAGTGCGAGACCCTGGTAGACGTTGAACCGCAATAGTTCCTAGTAAGATGTTCATCTTTAACTTTATGATACAAGAAACCAATTTTACGACCTTACCCTTATATAAACATGTAATAATATTTTATTATACAAGTAAAAAGGGGAAACGTCTAACTGAAATTTAGATAAGATCGATTATAGTTATTAACGTCAGAGATAAATAGATTCCATTTGCACTTAACGCCTCTTTCTCATTCGGCAGTAAATCGTTAATAAATTCGTAATTCCATACATATTTAAGTGAGCAAATAAATGGAACAGTCGGTCCAAAAGTGGAAACGTAAACGGTAGATATTTGTAGACACACAGCGATGTTCCTGAACGTTCGTTCGCACTGAGTTAGCTTTACTCATCATAGATATTGCAAACTGGATAGAAAATATTTTGAAACACGTGACCTTAAGAAACAACAGCACAGCACTCGCTGTGACTGATAGAGACTGGCAACCGTTGAAACCTTTTGAAGTGGTAACTTCTTATGGGATGGTAAACCGCTTCGTTACGGAACGCGTTACCTCGCCAGTCTGTCTGGCGTTTAAGTTATCACTTCTGCTGGGCGTCCTGAGACGCACACGTTTTTTTGTTTATTTTTCAGTCACCATTGGATACAGTTTTTGATTTCTAAATATTGACTGTTGCTATTATATATATTGTATACAATGTCTATACTTACGTGTTCTGTTATTTTTGATGTATTGTTTAACTCTTTGTATTGAAATCCACAAAGGTTACAATTGTAACTACAAGAATGGTTTGCCTACTAATGGTTTAACTTAAAATAATTCTAAAATTTCGATTATTCGCTCTGTTGCCTTGATTTAAGTTATGTTAAATGGTACAATTCATCAAATATCAATAAAATTTTGATCGTCATTAAGTATTATTTGCGTTGAACTAAATTCAATAACATTTGATTACTTTCTCTCAGATTTTTAAGTTCTGCATATATATTTTCCAATCTATAATACAATATATCTATGGTCGTGACTCTGATTAACGAGTTTCAGTGCTGTAATATGACGTTAGTTGCGTGAAATTGGATGCTAAAGCATATCACTGTTTGCTCAAACTTTGAACGTTTCAAACATACTCTTGACAAACAAGCTGCGAAACTAGAGGCTTCTGAATATTTACAGCAAATAAGCCAACTAGACCCTTCCATATTTAATGCTCAGTTTTCCAAACTGATATGAATCTGTTTAGGGTGTGTATGTTGTTAAAAAGTGGGATGAAAAGCGGAAAAGTGATGTATAGCTCAATAGTTTAGTGGTATGTGAATGACTTCAATCTCAATTTAAATGAAAAGAAACCTTATATGTGTTGCATTAAGTTTAAGTTATATATGTATTTTTTATTTAACATTTGAAGAGAGGTATACACAAATATATTTTATGATTAGTACTTTGAAAAAAAAAATTACGGTTACAAGGTAATTTAAGATAAAGGGAAACGCGACTATCTGAAGCGGTAGGCGACGTTGTGGGGAAAAGCGGAAAAGCGTTTAACCTAGCAAATCTGCAACGACAAGTGTCTGGAATGTGTACATGGAATTCATAGCTCTTAATATTGTCGTCTTTCAATGTACGCATACAAAATATAAGCATGTTATATCTAGACTTATCTTAAAAACACATTTTTTTTCACAAATCTGTAAAACCCCGACTGAATGAAAAAACATGATTCTGATTTGTAAAAAAAATATTCATAATTATCGTTCTTTTTGTTTTTCTGTTTTTCTTTTGTCGTTGTTTCTTAGAACTTATTTAAATTAAAAATGGAATAACTAGAACCAGTTTTCTTCAAAGTTACCCGACTTTCATGTCTTTGACACTGAAATTAATGTTTTTCTATATTGTAGTTTTATTTTGTATTCGGTCTCCGTTTCCTTTTAAAATTGTAACTAGAAAGAATTCTCTTTCGGTACAATAATGGTTGAAAGAAATAGGTGAAAGACTTTTGTGGAACACGAAAGCTCGTTATTGGCCAATTCCATCAGCACGGCTCGGGAAATGCAATCTTTCCTAATGTTAAGAACATTACAATCGCTCCTTTTAACTCAAATGGCGTCGACTAAAATGCATTTAAGGATGTCGGATGACGTTTTTAGAAGAAAACAGCTCTTAATTAAACTCTGAATTTGTTTGTATTAGAAAAAATGTGTCAGGCTTTCTGTTATCTGATTTATTTTAATACCGTTAGAACCTTGAATGCCGAATGCCGAAATGAAAAGCCATGAAAATATCGTGTAACATAAACAGTAATAAAATATGCCCATTTAAACACCTACTTTTGACATGATTTTTTTAACATTTTATGCGTTCAGTTAATAAATACTAGTGAATTGGATTTACCAATGACAGATTTGAAATGGTTGCGGTTTATACAAAAAAATGCATAATTGATGATTTTATTGTACTATAATCATTAATGTCTTTAAAATAAGTAGAAACCACATGTGCCAAAGTGAATGGCTGAGGATTAGCGGGAAAATGTAACAGAATATGACAAAGGTTTTCATCTTCTCGTGAACTAAATTACATGATAATCTTATCTACAACACAAAATACAATATTACTACGAACCTATAGATAGAAACTTTCTATATTTACTATCATTATTTAAAAAAAAATGGTTGTCTGTTAAGTCGGTTTACGGACGATAATTTTACGTGATAACGTCATAAGTAGGCCGATCGGGCCTCTCCATCGCTTGTTCCGCGCTCTCGCTTGCACGCTCGGTTTAGGCGGAACGTGACACAGAGTCATGCTTTTTCGTGCGTGCAGCCACCGTTCATCCATTTATAAGACGTTATCACGTCATATCACAAGAGGTTGTCAGTTCGAATCCACAACAGACTTGAACTCACTCCGAACTACATTTAGTTAAATAGAAGTGACACGTACTTCTTACGAAGCGTGACTTCACTTTCGAAAGGTTTAGGTATTTCAATGCAGTTAAAAACCGAAATGCCATTGACAAATGGGCCCTAAACCTATGTTATTAATAATTATAATAATACGAGTAGGTTTACATGTAATATTAAACTTTATTTTACGAAAACATAGTCACTTTGAAACGAGAACGTGCAACCTAAAAGAGCTTTTTTTATGGTTTATTTATATTTAGTTAAGTAGCTACCTAAACCTAAACTAAAACTAAACCTTTCGAGTAAGTATATCATTATATATAATTTATAATATAGATAATTAAAACAATAAAAAATTTAAAACATATTCAAATTCATTGTCATTTTAAAACATTTAAACACCATAACCCGCACTAATATATTTTCGTAAATGAGTAAAATGAGAATGGCATCAGTATTCATGGGGCACTCGGTCCGGACGTTAATCAGTCTTCGATGCAAGACAGTTTAATGAGATTTCTTTTGGGAATCAAGTAAACTCCACTCTCTGCTCCTATCGAAAGTTTGTACCAGCCTTTATTGGTACAGACTTTTTATTGGAGAATTGAAAATTAGACTTTATTCTTGTTACAATTGATTCTGTTTTTCCACCGTTTGTAATTATTTTAGGGACTGAATTGTCTATAGAGAATTAGATTCTTTGAACCAGTTTCCATTTCAGTCGACTGTTTAAAGGTTTGAGTGAATCGGTGCTAACGTGATTTGCAAGCAATAGGTCATTACACTGCCGATGTGAAGGTATTTCTTTTCTGTTTTTGACGATGTACCTGATCTACAAACTGACGAGGGGAACCTACCGTGTGCCACACTCAAAAACAGTAATGTGCCGCCGCAGCCGCGTCGTACGATTTTGGCGGTCCACTGAGTGTTTCGGGACGCTGCCTGTTGATGGTTTCGTGAGAGAATCTACAGATAGAGATTAAAATTGTAATTATTTTAAACCGAATTATGAGGTTGACTGGATTGCACTACTACGGTTTGGCAAAATTGTTTTTATTTTTTGTTAAAAAGACGAAACGTCAATAGACAATTCATTAGGGAACCGAACAGTAGCTGAAAACTTACAGTCTACGGGGCTACGATTTCGTAGCAAGCCTTGAAAAGGTGTGGAAGACATGAACGTGTTACGTAAAAAGCAATGTTTCATGGCATATTTAATATCTCACAATTTTTTTTATCCCTTTTGAAGGTAACGTAACGGTAAGTTCACATTCCTAAAGTGTAAATGGTGAAGGAGTACCGAAAGCTAACATATCAATTCTTAATAAAGAATAGAAAGTATTTCGACTCGTGAAATCCGAAAAAGCCTATTCTGTAAAAAACTATTATCAAAATGTGTTCATGATTTCCTGAAATATTGCTTTACACAAAATAAAATCAGTCGAATTTAGAACCTTCTCTGCCTCAATAACTTTAAAATTTTGAAAACTAAGTGATCCGTGTTTCGACCGCTGGACGACAAAAAAAATTTACATACACAGAACATTTACTACGTAAATATTTATATTTGGCAATAGCTATGGTAAGGATGTCGCATATAAACCCTGTACATGTAACAGGACAAATTTTACCGTCGTTTAAGGTATTACCTAAATGGGTATGATAACCGTGGAACTCAGAGTCTGGCTTCGTTAAATGTGTTTTTTTCCTTCTAATATTCTAAAACAATCTCACCTGAGAAATAAAGGTTCCAAATCTAATTTATAAAATGATTGTGTAAATGGTGTTTCTTTGTATTTTACTTGATAATAATTTTGTATAGGCACATTACATTTTGTGGTAGCATCTCGATACATTCGAACAATATTTATTTAATTTTCAATAAATAAAATTAATTAATTAATCCCGTCATACGAATATTCAACGCAGCTCGACATTATCACGTGCTCTGAAAACCGCGGCCACTGTCAAGTGTTGGATGTTTTTTTTAATACTTCTTCGTAAAAATTACCTAGAATACAATCCTGTCTGGTATCGATTACCAGACAGGATTGTGGATATTTATGTAAGTCCACCCATACTCGGTATATCATACAAATTGTCTCAAAACTCGATGCACTTGAGGCGCGCGGAGCACGCCATGTCCACTTAAAAAATCGGGCTTCAACCCGCCCATAAAGACCTCTTCACAACCGCAAACCATGAGCGTGCCGCCGTGAGTGCGGAGCCTTGTTCAGGAAATCGCACAACTCCAAGCACAGTTCGCGGTTTTGAGCGGACTTGCTTACCGTTGGATGGATAAAGTATTTTTTCCTACGCTTACAAAAAACTTAGGTACAACAAGAATGAATTCCATTTGTTTTAGTGTACAGCCGCTTTGTAAATAATGATATATAAAATCTTTTTAACAAAAAATTAAACCGACGAAAAGAACTAAAAAGCAAAAAATAAATAAACTTTAAGTCTTAAGTATTGAGCTTATTTACATAAACTATCAAATTTTATATAAACTAATTTTGAGTCGGCGCCAAACAACAAACTGATTCATTATCAAAATTTTATATGTACCTACGTGGGCTGTACCTAGGTAATTTATCATTTTATTATTTGGCGCCGACTCAAAATTAGTTTATATAAAATTTGATAGTTTATGTAAATAAGCTCAATACTTAAGACTTAAAGTTTTTAAATTTTTTGCTTTTTAGTTCTTTTCGTCGGTTTAATTTTTTGTTGAAAAGATTTTTATTTTATGGTTTTTTCATCATCAACTCAGCTACATGATGTGGTGATTTCTAAAGGCAAATACCTGATAAAGTAATAAAAAGTAAACAGAAACACTATTCGTTCCTACAATTTTCGAGGGTTTCTCTCAATTTTATCAGGATCCCATCATCAGATCCTGACTTCCTTGACATGGGACCACCCCCTGAGGTATACTCTATCCAACAAAAAAAGATTGATCAAAATCGTTTCACAAATAACGGAGTGAGGGCTGAACATACATAAAAAAATAAACAAAAAAAATATATATACGGTTGAATTGAGAACCTCCTTTTTTTTTTCGTCGGTTAAAAAGGCAACTTTCATTGCTCACTGTGCCTGTACACATATACGTATGTGGAATTGCCGTGGATTGAGAGTGAGTGTACGAACACACGGATACAATAGCTGCCCATTGACTCTGTCGTACTAGCTCGTAACGTACACACTGCTATCGCATGAATGGGTCCCTGTTATCCGGCTATTTATTCTTCCGGCATAGTTTTATAGTATCTTTACTTACGGTTATGTGTGTCCTCAAACACATCGGACTCAGAACTGGTAGACTGTAGAAGAATATACATTTGGACCACCTTGCTTTGATAAGGACGATAGCTCATAGACGCAACGATACTGATTTATCACTACATATTATAAAACAAAGTGTCCCGCCGCGTCTTTCTGTCTGTATGTTTGCGATAAACTGAAAAAGTACTGAACGGATTTTCATGCGGTTTTCAGTAATAGAGTGATTCATGAGTAAGGTTTAGGTGTATAATTTGTTAACATTTTGTTTAAATTGATTGAAATATGATAATGATTGTTGCAGACGTCTCTACCCGTGCGAACCGGGGAGGGTTGCTAGTTGTTACTAAAAATGTCAGTTACGAAATTCTAAGCAGCATGGCGTTTGGAAACATGTCCGTGGTCTGCGGGTCGCTTCCTATTAAGTTCGACCAAAAACATAGCTAGTAAATTGTGGGTTTCATACACTTGAATTATTTAGTCAGACAGATTAGGAATATCTTTTCTTTAGTTAGTGAACTCCACTAAAATACTTTATCAATTGTAGATATTTTATTTTTACCTTAAACTTTATGACAATGTCACCAGTACTAACTAGGCATAATATTGACATTTGGCTGAATCACCGTACGCCGCAAAAGCCAGTTTAAAAAATGATCCAAAATAAGAACTGTCACTTGCATTCCATCCAATTTATGTATATTGACCTTAACAATTTGAATAAAGAATTTGCTCCGTCCAAGTAAATCGCAAATACATTATTAGTAAGTTCAAAAATAGATGAGCAAACATGGACATCTAAAAGGGTTACATCAAAATTAGGGTGACCTCTGCTAAAGGCGACCCTTACCGTCCCAACAAAATGTCACAGTAATGAGACAAGATAAATATATAAAGTGGTAACATATGTATGTTGTATTTGGCTTCAAACTTATTACGTTCTTGCTAAATTTTTATACGTGGTTCTTCGAGAGGCTAATTGTGCACACCTGTACAGATGTCACCCATACCTTTATACGTTATAAACATTAGTTTTCTTTGACGTAGATAAAACATTTGGAGATATAATTAATTATGTATATAGTATACGGGACTGACTGACTCTCTCAGCTACCTGGTCGAAACGTCAGGCAATTCAGAGGTATGTAATACCTATTTCGTGATCGCGTTAATTCCCGTATAAATACATAATTAAGTACTAAGATCATGGAAAGTTTAAAAGTTGGAATATAATTAATGCATAGTAGCAACAAAATAAAACGTAAATATTTTTGATTCACCTAACTAATGCTAAGTATGTAAAAAAAGGTAATCGTTATGTCATTCGGTTGATCACAGCGATGTCAAACATATTATTGACTGACCTGTTGGTCTAGTGGTTAGTGATGCTGACTGCTGAGCCGGAGGTCGTGGGTTCGATTGCCACCCAGGATAAATAATTGTGTGATGAGCATGATCATCTGTATCTGGGTATAACTTATCTATGATTATGTATGTATTTAGATATATATATAAGTATGTTTATCAGCAGTCTGTTTACCATAGTACAGGCTATGCTTAGTCAGGATCAGACGGCCGTGTGTGAGATGTGACAAGTTATTATTATTTCAAGCCACAAGCCACAATTTAGAGCAATGTTTAGGATATAATGGAAAGGAGTTAGTGCATAAATGTATGGGAATCACCTAACTGGAGAACTATCTCCTTCATATAGAAGACTACTGTCAATCACTAGTTCCAACGTATTTGTTCGTCCGCCTCGCAGTGGCTCACTATGTAGGCAACAACCGCACAGCCAGTGTGACGTTACGCACTGTCGTACACTGCGGTGCGGGTTAATGACACGAGAATTACCGATCGACGGCAATCACTGTAAAAAGCGCTCTCGCCTGTAGTGATTAGGCACACATTGGAAAGTGAATACGACCTCTAGGTTAGCTATATGGGCGCCATCAATTTACAACGGTATTCATTTGTTCCTAAAGATACTTTTTATTTATGTAAATGTCTTGTTAAAGTAAATCATCTTTCCTATTATTAATCTATGCCATAAGGGCTGCTAAGCGCTATTTTTATTTTTATATTGATAATTCGTTTCCATCGCTAACTTTCTGAATCATTGAGACGTAATTAAAAAATGAAACTGCACTGCTTCATAATTTATGGACGAAAAAATGAGTAACACTTTCTTTTCAACTCTAAATAATTCCCTTTGAAGGCTTTGACGGGCTTTGCTGTATACAGCTTTCGTTCACTAACACGAGTAAAAAATACACAGCGCTTCACTTTAAGTGTTTCTGGTATTACCTACGTCTAAATATATTGCCTACAAAAATAAACGAAGTTTTATTTTTCAATTATGTACCAAAATTACGAGTTTCATTCACCTTGGGGTCGAGTGTGTTTGTAAGACTTTCTCATGAACGATCTTGAGTTTGAACATATCTAGTGTTTTACATATCTACCAATTGAGAAATTTTGAGCATAGATGTCGAGAGTTTTTTTTTGCAATAAAAATATTATTTGGAGTTCGTATCGTAGGGTCAGATAAATCATAACCACCGTTATATGGTTCAGTATTTCGCCTTACAATAGCCGCTAAGTAACTCTTTAATACATACTATCCGCAAAACCCACCGTCAACTCGGACATAGTCATCATTCTATTGTATGTATTATGGTACATATGTATCATAATGCGCTATTAATACTTTGTAACTGACTTCATCTGTAAAGTAGAAGTACCCTAGTCGTGCGTCTAAGAATCGATCAGATATCGTATAGTAGTATCGTAGTGTTTCATTTCTGAAGATGATGAAAATCCCTATAAGCAGTTGACCATATCATCAGAACTGCTGATAGGGTTTGCAACATCCGAATGATAATGTGGCGATATATTTAGTGCTATCTAACGAAGACAAACTACACTACTTAGTACTTATTGTGTGTGTATGTTCTTTAAATAATATAATATCCCGAAGGCCACAGCTGGACGGACGCCTGCTAGGCATGATCACCGAGCTCCATAGGGCTCGATATCAACCGTTGACCAGACGGGTCATTAAACTTAAATGTATGTGTAAACGTACAAATTTACTATCATTCAAATCCGGGTGCTTTTATATTAATCTCTCAACAAGATTTACTCGGTATTGGGAAACGAATCAAAGGACTATCACGAAGGCTCTTTACTGCAAATTGGGTTCCCAAACAAGAGGAAGCCACTACACGCCACTTTGCACTCCTCGGAGCTTTCAACTATAACTGCGCTAGGATATGTCGCCTTTGATACAACAGTAATTTACTCAGTAAGTTTCTTGGAGGCGAAAATCGTTTGAAGGCTTAATACCGCAGTGACTTATAGTCGAGAGATATATAGACATGTAAAGATGTAAATGCGGGGTTCTTGTAGAGATGTAAATGCGGGGTTCTTCATATCCGAATACTTTCAGAGTTGTGGGCATAGTCTGGTACAGTCCTCGGTTTAAGCTTGTGTGGTAACGTACGTAGATCGAGAGGTTGTCAACATTGTTACTTTGGACATCAATGCTTATTCTGTGTACTTTTTTATTGTGTTTAAACTAGTTATCTTAATGCAATGGTCTGTCTGCAGCTCTAAAATTAGTCTTAAATTTTGGTACATTTGCCCGGGAACGTATGGAATAAGGTTTCTATATTAGCCAATATATACTTTATTAACTCACATCCTTAAAAATATTACTTAGTTCCTGAAACTAAATATTGTTTACTTATGTTTAAAAGCGCTTGAGTGGTCGGGAATTAAATGGTTTTTAAATGAACTCCTCCTCCTTCCTTTAAGGTACAGCGACAAGTTATTATTTCTAAATACTAATGTTCTTCAAGAGAAAATAAAGCGTATTCAGCTAATTGTAACTTCGAAACAAAAGCGGCCTCATTTAAAGTTTCAGGATAATTCAGGCTAAATAGGCTTCGCATAATAATTAGATATTTAAACATTGTTGGAAATTTAGATTGTAATTTTGATACTGGCTGTATGACTTGATTATAATCCTTTGTCCGTTTGTGATGTCAAGACAGGTATTATGCTCCACAGAAAGAGGTAGGGCACAGCAGATTTCTGTTGAAATTGCGGCAATCCGACACTACAAGCGTAGTTTTGTATTTCTGCAAGTGAACACGATAAAGCTATCAATGTTCGAATTTATAGGTATTGATAACCGTTTTCATCAGACGGGCCAAACGGTTGCTTGACAACTTATTGAAAAGAAAACGGCATTTTAGTGTTATACAAGGCGTTTTTGTTAAAGTGCTAATAACTCTGCATTGTTATTAGGATGAGATACGATGGAAGCGTAGACAATAGGAACTGTAAAGTAAATAAAGGCAACTATTCACATTAGACATGCGCCGAAGGCTAGTGACCGTCTTAAATCAGGCAAGCCGTATGCTTGTTTGCATTCTCAGTCTCACCTATTCTAAAAATTTTATGATAATGTATTAAATGCCATGTTTTTATGCTTTAATCGGTATGCTTTGTCGTGGTGTTATAATCGATTTACAAAGAATTGAATGTCTTTGACAAAACGGATACAATTGGGAAACTATTCTTCTCAAATTGTCGCAGCTCCAGTATCGCACACACAAAATCCAGACGGCAATAAACCAACAAAATGGTAGACTAATAACATATATCTTTCCTGAGGGGCAATACAATCGAATATAGTCCTTAAGATAGAAGGGCACTATCCCTACGACACATACATTGTTTACTTAGGGTACGCCATATAAGACAGAACTATATAATCTATAAACATAAGTGAATTACTTTAATACATATTCTTATAGTTATTATAGATATAGGGTAAAACCGGGATAGAGGCCCCACTTTTTCAAAACGCCCCTTAATTTTAAAATGTTTAATTCTTATGAATATGGTTACTTTAATTGTTTGGTTTATCTAACAATAAGTGATTTATGAAAAATTGAATTTTCCCAAATTCCTTTTTAGAGGATAGATGCCTACCTATATGGATAGATGACCCACCATGAAAATACTAAGACGAACAGATGCCTGTAGTATACGATAGATGTGTTATGGAATAAAACAAATAGTTTTAAAATGTTTTATTTATAATTTTAAGGAGATAATTCTAATCATAAACATAATTAACAGCTTTGTCCATCAAGAAATTACAATTAAAAAGAGCACCTACTAATTTAAGTAGTAGGTATTTAAAAAAAAACTCAAAAATCAATTCTACTTATTTTAGGTTGAGCTAATAATAAGTTTTAAATAGTTAAGCTAGCTGATCAATCCTAGTTTTTTTAGGGTTCGCCACAGATGTTCGTATGGCAGCCGGGACCGTAACCACTTAGCCCACGAGCCCGTTGTTAAATAATAGAGTACTTTTTTACACACGCTAGCACTATCAGGATAAAGATTTCCCGTAAAACATTAAAATCGGATATGGATCGGTGGCGGTACCTATACCGCGAAAAATCGGGGGATCACTCTGTCTATTAGTGAAAACCTCATGAAAATCCGTTCAGTAGTTTTTCAGTTTACAGACAGACGCGGCGGGGGACTTTATTTTATAATATGTAGTGATAACTGATAAGTGATGTTTTATACTCTAAAGTAAAAAAGAGTTACCCTTTTCCGTCGTAGTCATTAGACCATGGGAGTACCCAGGTCTATATTTGTAGCATTTGTTATGACAAATGCAAGAATCCTTAACACGACATGGTTAAATTCTGTAGTTGATAAATTCGAGATCCTTTATTACAACATTTACATGGACCCAAGTAAATCAAATCATAATTCGTCTTACTTTATTTAGAACTTTTATTGAGAACGTTTAACAGGAGTCATGCAAATCAAAGTGGTTGAAACTACGGGACCCAACTAGTCTCATATAACCGCAAAGTGTTCAGTAAAGCCCTCGCTGTAGATTAACGTCCAGTGTCTAGACTATTACGATGATTGTATTAAACGCAAGAGATGTTGTTGTGCCAAATTTATATAAAAATTGTAAAATCTTTTATTTAGAGACGAAATGTAAGGTAATTTTTTTCGGGATTTACAGGCGGGGGGCTGTTTTGGACTATTTGTTCATTCAACAACAAAAGTCGACAAACTCTGAAACTAATAAAAAATTTAGAGTTCACAAGTAAACACAACATTCATTGTTTACTGAACCTAGGACGAAGTTTTAAAATTAAAGTTGAAAATTTAATTGTGTTACTTGACTTATGTTGCTGAACGTACTAAAGTAACATATACGGTTATCATGAGTTGTTCAAGGCTTTTATTTTGCTCAAAGTATAACATTAGATTGTACACACACTCATTCTGATAATATATTTTGCGAAGTAGTTTTGCTCATTTGCTTACTGAATTTCACTACGGTTTTATTTCCTTACTTGTACTCGTATCATGATTAAAGACTCAATCGTCTATAAATTCACAGACACCATTATTAAAACACGTTTGTAAATAATTAAAATATTTAATTATTATTTAAAAATAATTTCAGGGTAAGTAGCAGCGATGTATAGAGTTAATAGTAAAATTTTGTACATAGCAAGGCCCAGGGCTACAAGCTTGAACAATATTTCATAGCGAGGCTTCTTTAAAACAATCTCAAGAGCTAGTAATATTACGACTCATAATTCAGTGGGGCTCGGTCCCTGGTGGTAGGTAGCTCCGGAATACATAAACAGTTCAATTTAAAGCTCCTGTAATGCATGCGGGAGTACAGAACTTCGCCAATGAAAGTAATGAACCGGCTGTTTTAGTTCGTCTTTACGAGGTGGCTGCGGTTACTGTTACGACATCTATCACACCGAAAGCTATTCTTCGTAACCGCCATAATTCTCTTAGTTTATACGATAGTAATAATTATGATGACGGTGTGATAGCTGTTTTATTACAGCACATATATAACTTTACCTTCTTATTTCAAAACAAGAGGTTCTCAATTCAGTGAAAATAGGAAAAAAAGTGACAATTGCAGATAATATCGATTTCAAATGTGTTATATTTACTTTATCAATACTTAGTTTTGGGGATGTGTAGTTTAAGCGATACTTACGGTTAAATAACGCTATTAATTGAGGTAAAAAAAAAAAAATGCTAGTAAGTAAACAATGAAGAAAGATGAGTTACGATTTTTTTTTGTTTTAGGGCCTTTTTAACCATTTTAAGGCATGCTTAACAATTTGTTTAATTAAGTATCCTTTTGTCCTATTTTGTTAACGTTCACATACCGTAACGTTACGCACATTTGCATTTCATTTTTTCTCTTTTCTGATCACCTTTAATGTTATGGACCATTACAGAAACTTGTATAAATATAAACTTGAAGCTTTCGATTCAGGATGAATTGAGATTTAAGAGATATTGGACGCAAGATTTCGGTTGAATGTACAATCTACATATTTTTCTTTGTCATCGATTCAGAATATATTGAGATTTAAGAGGTTAGGACAAGATTTAGGTTAAATGTACAATTCTACACATTTTTTCTGTGACACCTATTGTCAAAATGCTACCGTTGAGTATAAAATATTATACTCTTAAAGAGTGTAGAAACCGTTCTTGTTGTGCATTTTACCATGTGCGTGGTCAACAAACTACTATTTACAAACCTGCAATAATTTGAATAGTAAACACTTGTTGCTAATGCATTACACACTAAAAATACATATTCATAAACAACATTCATCCGTTTGTGTCCAAATTAACCCAGAAACAGTTGTTATGTGGTTAATTCATCCATAATACAGTTCTGCCGTTGTGGTTTAGAAATATAACAGAGCTAAATTGCTTATAATGCGGTTCGTACGAATCGACTTCGTTTACCCCATCCGTTAATTGTCAAAGCACGATAAAAAACACATAAGCAAATTACTTGTCGTACGGTCAGAAAGAAAGTGTGGCAATGGCGTGTTATAATTTACTTATGTACTCAGGCTTCAACAAAAATCCGAATGCGAATTAGGAGTCTTAATTTTTTTTATTTATTGTCGTACCCCACAAACCTCTTGGAGACGACATATAGCTTTCAACAATAAATTATCTAATCGTTCTTATGATTATTCTTAGGAAATTATCAAAGGCTCGCCTTGTAAAATTACTAAATAGATTAAACTGCTAACCGTACCTAGTCGCTAGTATTCCCTAGTACGCCTCTGTAATCCATTTTTACTTTCCCATACAAACCAAATTATTCACGGCCGTGTAGAAACTGAAACCCAATTTACGTACATTCCTGATATCAACAGTACGCGGCTACTTTCTCTGTTCACGGCACAACGGGCGCGTGAAGTCCACGAGCCAATGACTTCGAACGTTTGTTTTTGTAATTATTTGTTTGGTAGTTAAAGAATTGGCGTGCTAGAGGGTAATTGTAAATACTATATAAATATTTTTCACTTTCCTCTGTGGCTTCGCTAATCGAGCCAGGAGTTATGATGTACCAATGACAGGTTACAATATATTTGACTACCACCATAGTGTTATTATCATTACTGGTACATGCTAAAAAACCAAAGTCAACAATATAAATATTCTCGTTCCGACTACTTCAACGTTAGCAATACACTATTCCACCAAAGGATTTTGCAGCTACACAAGAGCTTGTCGTAAGAAAGAGGGTCGCAAACTTCAGTAGAACTCCTTAATTCATACTCTCCTGTTTGTACTATTCACTAGAATTTGCTTTAAAAGCGTCAACGCATACATTTTCTACGTAAAAGGAAAATGTACCTACTGTCCATATTTCACTTTACATTTTTGCAGAGAAATGTCACAGCGATGGACAATTTAAAAGCAATTACGTTAGCGCGTACGAGAAGATACTATCTCCGTATGTAATGTGTTCACTAAATATCCAACCACAAAACAACTTTGCACTAACGTCCAACCCATTAACCTGGGCTTAACTATTTATCACGCAGGTGACCTCTTTCGAAGTTGTCCCAAAGATAATTTAGGCGGCGTTCCTCGGCACCTTTAGGGTCAAAGTGTTGCGAAATTGACTCGGCTAGGGCCCTCCGGGAAAAAGCCCCATTTCGAGGTCGGTACCATTTTGTCACGTGTCCTCTTGAATATTATAAAGGGCTGCCGCATTTTACACGTTCTGGTGTTACTAAAACGTTCAATTCCATCTAGGGTAAGCTTTATTGTAGGCGTAGTATAAGGTGTTATGCTTTTGGTCAAGTCGTGAACCTTCGAATAAGGGTTGTGTTACTCACAGTTACAGCGTTCGAATTTAAACGAGAAACGAGAGTCGAAAAGGGAATCGAGCAATATGCCTACATACCTTTGGAAAATGGCTGCTAGCAGATCTTCTGTTAAATATTATCTCCAACACTTAATGAACCCAGACCTGCATTAACATGGGGAAAATGTCCCCAATTCGAATAATTCCCGTCTTAATATTTATAAGATGCGACATAATAGACCAAAAATATTTACATACTTACAATAAGTAAATATAAAAAATTAAAATGGATTACTTACATGCATGCGTTATAAAATTCCTCCGCATCATCGCTGCCCGGTAGCGTTCTCAGTCGGCGGCCAGTATTGTCATGTTGAATGCCAATGCTGATTCTCCCTGCAAAAAGTCACATCCTCTGTATGTAATTATTTTAAGTCTGCTATATATATATATATATTATATATATATATATATAGCAGATATATATATATATATATATATGTACTTATTACTTTATATATATATATATATAAAGTAATAAGTTAAATAATGTATTTATTTCATTAATGAAAATCAAGAAAGATAAGATACCTTTTGTATATTACACATTCCGATTTCATTTTAGCTGTCGTGGTGTCACACTGGCTTGAAAAGAGCTTAGGACAACCTCGCGAATTCAATTTGAGATTATTTACATGCTTACGTCATAAAATAAACTCACTTGGTGTCTCTTTTGTAATATTGGTTCTTCAGCACATTGTAAATCACGTCTGTATATTGGGGTATTGCGTACTTATTTTGAACCACGCATAGCTTTAGGTAAATACATTATTAAATTGTTCTTAACAGTTTAATGAGAAAAACTAAGTTATAAACGGTATTTGTCAAGGGAAATAAGAATAGACAAAGAATTCTGAATATTTTAAGAGAATATTCTGTTAAGGCATTTTACAACGCTGCTTTTTAAATGTAGTAAATATAAAAGAAATAGCGAGATGAATTGTGAAAAAAAGTAGATTTTTTTTTTGAGACAAAGAAATTTTTTATCGCCATTCCTTTCAAAATTGTTTTTTTAGGAATTTTTAATTAACATACTCGTAGTCTCCGTCTAAATACCTTCCGTAGTTAACGTTTATTGGATGTTGTGCCAATTACGTTTTTGAAAAGCCAAATAATATAAAACAAGCTGTTAATGATGTTTGAGTATGTGTGTTCCTTCTAATATAAGACAGCACCTGTTTCCAAGGACTCGATTTATTCCCATCAAAGACTGCTGTAATCAAGTTATTGGGGAATATTTATTGAGTTCCTTTGGGCTCCCTTTGCGAAGCCCCATATATCTTACAGAGGAAACATGTATTTGGTCCGATTGTAATTTGTTGCTGCTCTCCCCTATTTTTGATGTCGACTTTATTGTTGTTTAAGATACAAACGTGGCAATACTTCATCCCTGTCTCCTATTTCTCCTATATGGGCACCAATGGGAAAGGGTCACCCTATGGGGAACAGAATTGGCTGGGCGCTTTATTTTTCCAGACGTGGAGGGGTGGGCGTTTTATTACTATAGTGATCTGGCTTTATGGTTCATGTTTACTGTAATAAACTCGTTCGTTTTCTTTGGAATGAGCTTTAATATTGAAACTTACGTGCTACCAATATATGAGTCGGCAATGTAGACATACACTGTATTTTTATTTCTTATTTAAATGTTTAACCGACGTCAAAAAAACGAGGTCTCAGTTCGTCGGGACCTTTTTGGAAAATTATTTTTTGTTTGAAAGGGTATAACTTCCTAGTTGGTCCCCTTTTCATCAGGTCAGGATCTGATGATGGGATGCTGGAGAAATCGACGGAACTATTCAAATATTATAAGCAAACCTATAGAGATTTGGGTATTTTTTATAGTAACTTCTGATTTTGCTCTCCATTTGGTGAAGTGGAACTGATAATGCAAACCTTAGATGGCCACTGGAACTACTCAATATTATAATGTATTAGTATTTTACGGGTTGCGATTCATTTACTTTAATGTGGTTGTCAATCAGTTTATGCTCGTCACAAGGCGTATGGAATCCAGGAGAACTTCTCAGCAATTCACGGACCTGCATCGAGCAAAGCAATATTTTGCAAAAGGTGATGAGCAATTGACATTAGGCTATTGTAACTTGGATAAATTTAACCAAATTACGACAACATCCACAGCATCCACCATTCAAATGTTATAGCACTGTAGTGATTTGGGCTCGAGAACTTGCCCGCCGCACTCCCGTGGGCATAGATATAGCCGCTTTTGCCGCTTTTTTCCAAGCAATAATAATTTGAATATAGCAAGTAATAATAATCTGATGTGACTTACGTATCTAATGTATAGATTCATGTCAAAGAGATGATAAAGCTGTGTTGGAAAGTGCGTACATTTATAAATTTCGAACTATAAATTTACATTACTATACTCTATGTCAAAACAAATATAGCTGTCCATAAAGACATTATATTGTATTATGGTTATGCGTACATGTATAAATTTTTTAACTGTAAATTTTCATCACTGTACTCTATGTCGAAACAAATGTAGCTGTCCATAACGACATTTTATTGTATTATGGTTAAAAGACTTATCTCTACAAGAATGCCTTCAACTCCCTAGGGCCTATACTAATAACCGCTTAACTTCAAAGACATTATTTCGATATAAAGCAATTTAGTCAATGTTCCCCGTCTGTCACATGTCTTAGAAAGTGTCCCCGCATGTCTAGTTAGGAGCAAGGTTCTCCGCAGTTATCTGCGTTGGGTCGACGTCCTTGCGGACAACGGCGAACTTGCCTCAATTAATCAGCGGCGTCCGCAACAACTCACAAGCGGCCGGCGATTAACCGGTGACTTCCCCCTTTTATATATTTTCTTATCATATTTTATGGTTCCTTTTTTATTTTATCGCGCCAAAAGTTAAATTATCAGCCACATTTTTACGAGTCTTATCTTTTTTTTTTGGAGAGTTCTTGGCGAGAATATTAAAACTTTTTGAAAGGTTTAATTTAGTACTATGCAGTAAAAGAGTTCGTCAGCACTTAAATGTTCTTCAGTTAAATAAATTTGCAAGCCGTTGTGTTAGAATACTTAAGTGTTATGTACATAAATGCAGTACTAACAATGAAGAAGTTTCCCTTGGAGGCTTCTTTTTATAATATATATAGGTACTATATTATATAATATATATAGGTACTATATTATATAATATATATAGGTACTATATTACAGACTTTACGACACTTGGTTTGCCCAGCTAATACATTTTATATTAGAGAAGACCTTAGTCATATGGGTTTACATTGTGCACTGGACAAGGCTAATTCAAAAGATAAAATTTAAATAAAATATATTTAAAATTTAATACCTGATAAGTATTTAATTTTAATAGTAGTCAAAAGTACACAAATCGAATATTTGTTAGTTTTACTCGTTTTAATGTTATATAACGAACTGATCGAATGACAATACATTTTTTTTACAATCTTGTTGACAAAATTTTGAATATCAAATAATACCTTGTAACCAACGATCAGCATTAATTATTTTATATTAAGTGGTAAGCACAGTTTCTTCCACTTTCAATTTTGCCCTTGTACTTAGCAACTTAGTCTATGTGATATCAATTACTAAGCCAGATTTTTTGAAATTAATATTTGTTTCAAATATGTTTCTTATCATGATGTTATATAGCCTTACAGAATAAGAAGAATATTCGTTCAAGAAAGAAAGAAAAAGAAAAAGGAAAGTAAACGTTCCTAATAGGACAAATAATTACTGAAATTAGTATATTTGAACACATAAGTACTTCAAATAAATATAAACAAAAAATGATATTATGTAAAATATAACAAACTGGGTCTCATCGCTAGTCGTGATTTTTCACAATCATTGTTTAGTTTTTAAGCCGTAGTTGTATCGTATCAAACGGATAAATGAATAAGGATGAAATAATCGATTTACGTACGTACATGTAAAATATTATACATATAATACATTTAGAATTATCAATTCTTTAAATATTCTTTTTAAATTGTTATTTTATCTTTTCAGGTAAATATCATAAAGTTTCGGAATACGAAAGAGCAGACTAAGGTGAGGTGCCGATCGTCGTTTCTCCCTAAAATTTTAAATTGACAAAACTGCCATTTTGAGTGAGGCTAATAAATGTTATGTTTTTTTTAGGGTTCCTTGCCTCAGAATGTAAAACCCTTATAGAAATACTGCTTTGTCCGTCTGGCTGTCTGTCAATCGTTTTTTTCTCAGGAACGCGGTGAGTTATCAAGGTCATATAAACATTGAATAAATCAAGCTTCTAAGTCATTGCAATCAAAAGATACGGCCTTTTAAGTCTTATACTTTAACAAATTTTAACACATCGCAGCTAAGTCAAGACTTATAGATAGAATAATAAAATACACACAAATATAATACACATAGCACAAGTAAAGGAAAAATAAAAAAAGTCGTCGAAGTTAAGTTTGTCTTCTAAACATACTCGAAAAAAAAACGGAAAATTATTTTTCGAGAATCACTTCCAGAGATACGTACAAATTTGTATGTAGAGAATGGAAGTAGTCTACATACAAGTTTGTACGCAACCGTTGGTGTGCGAGCCAGACTCGCACTTATCCGTTTTTTTTTATTTCACAAGAGAAAAATTACGTTATTTGAGCCCAACTAAGAGAAACCCTCACTTAGTTATGCGAAAATAACGTAATTTGTCTCAGTATCTTAATGATTTATATGTAAAAGATATAGAATTATTCTACATACTACATATCAATCATCCAAGTTCCAATCTCGCTACACTCTCTCCGAAGGTTCCACAGGCGCATCTCTCGCCAGTCAGGTACGCCATGACTGATGACCGCGTTCACGTGATCAAGGGGACTGACCATTCCAACCGCAAAGCCTCACCCTCCACCCCTGCTACTAACGCGCCAAAGGATTAATTAACAATTAATTTGGCTCATTTGCACTATGTCACGTTCATGTTTTGATAGGAATTCTGAATTCAGTAATTGCTATGTATTTACTCATTCTCTGTAATTATAATGGAGATTAAATTTAGTAAGCTTTTGCGGCAATAGCCAGTTCGAATTACCGATATGCGACTAACCTTCTCGAGATACACTCCCCAATCTGTATAAGTAATATGTCATTCCATCCCTGTCCCACTCACATATTACGTGAGTAGGACCAAATAAGGTATAGTCGGCAAAATGTGGGTATTTAATAACGACTCTGCCTGCCGGGTGTAGTGAGTGAGTGTATTTATGTATGAATGAAATTAACACAAATTTTCACTAGTTGATTGTTGGTAATCCAGACTGAACTAATTTGTCTTATATGGGTTTACGAACGCTATTTGAAATGATATGAATGACAGTGTCAATGAACTTTCAACATGCAACCACGTCAAGTGTTCTGTTTTCATAATATCTTTGCAGGCGCAAATGGAATTGCTCAAATCAACCTGTGTTACTTAAAAGACAACATTATTAAATTAGTGAGTGATATCTCATGTATACATATAAATTTAAATAAGAAATCATTCGCACGCGGCAGTCTATATATCTATCCAAAGTACTCTGACAAACTTCTTTACCAGCTAGTGTTACCAACTTGGGCGTTATCTATCACTATATAAGTTTAGGGAGAAATACGTGTAAATTAGTATTTTATTGGGAAAATGTTAAAGCGTTTTAAGAGGATTAAATAGATGAAGGTATATTTTATTAATACCTATTTTAGGAAACTCTAAGGTTTTTGGATTCCCTAAAATTTTGCTAAAATTGTTATTAAATTTTTTCCACACAAAAATAATTCCTCCTTACCTACGTCAGTGGGGTTTAAGGGATTTGAAAGTATACATCTTTGCCATCTACATGAGGCAACGAGGTAGAGAACGAGGTTGAAAGCAATACCTGCGGTATGGAATATCACAGGTGCACTGTCACTATCTACTCCTTTTTTTGCTGACTGGGGAAGCTTGAATTTTTGCAGACCAAACCCGCTATCCAACTTTTCAAGTTGTTTATCGAAATAAGGTCGCAATAGGCCGTGAAATGCTTGGTCGACAGGAACAACACCCTTGAGAGCTTATTGTCTTCAGCACATAATGAGAGCTCTCGTCGACCTCTTCGAACAAGTGACCACAACACGTACAAGTGCTATGGCATGCTGACCTTTTGACACCCAAACTGGATCAATGAAACCGTACAGAAACACGCCGCATATAATTAGAAGACTTACAAAATGCTAACTTTATAAATTATAAAGGCAATTGTGAGTTTGTTTGTAACGCTTTCGTGTCTTAAATACTCAACGGATTAATTATCATGAAATTTTGCATATCTACACGTTTTGACGGGTACAGAAAAGATATAGGCTACCTATCATCAGTAACAAATACTGTTTCCAAGAGCTCTAAAAGATAAGTACATTGTTGCGAGCGAAGCCACGGGTAATAGCTATATATTTATTAGTAGTATATGTATTTGGTAAAACTAATCTCATTCGAAACTGAAAGTTACTAACGAGTTCGCACTGGGTTCTGATTTGATTAAACCTTAACCGCTAAGCCATTAAGATTATTACTGAACACTTTACGAGTACTTATTTTATATGATTTAAAATAATATATAGGTACTTATGTATGAAATCAATTAAAATAAAGGCCCTTAAAACTGTAAGTCATTTGTACAGTACTTTAGAGCACAAGGCAATCTCTTAATATTTTGAATTATCAATACAAATAAATAAAATTTAAGTTTCTGTTTGTAATGTCAAAATAATAGTTTTTTTTGAGCTCATGAGCACGATGCATATGGGTCAATTCAGTTTTTAAAATTGTTGTCTGTCTGTCTTTTTGTTCCATTTGGCCGATTTTCACGGGACTTTCACTGGCAGATAGCGGGTGTTATAAGGAGTAAGTTAGGCTACTTTTATTGTGGAAAAATAATTAGGGTTCCGCGCAAAGTATATAAATATGTACACGCGAGCGAAGCCGCGCGAGAACTGCTAGTAAAACATAATGTAACTGATTACACGAGAATGGCTAACTACAACATTTTTGTGACTGGAATTATCATTTTGTGAATCATTCGTCATTCAATATTGTGTTAAGTATCATGTTTAGAGCCTTTTTATGCATTTTTCTAAATAATAAAAATATTCGAAGACATTACAGACGGCTCTCTGGATCCAATGGAACCACAGCTACAATGGCTTCTAGATAAAAATATAGATATTTTTATGTGTTAATACATACAACCTAATTCAAAAAGATATATATATATTTTTATTTTTTTTATGGTATAGGGTGCAAACGAGCAGACGGGTCACCTGATGGTAAATGACTACCGCCGCCCATGGGCACCTGTAACTCAGGAGTCACAAGTGCGTTGCCGCCCTTTAAGATGGGAGTAGAGGAAGAGTGGGAAGAGGGGAGAGGGGGATGCATGCAAAGAGTTTTACACGCGACCCTTGACTTAGAAAAAATATAAAGCTTATTATGCTTTTAAATGTCTTTTAAAACAAAGGGAAATTGTTCAGTATACTTATTGCTGTAGCATTTACTGTAAGCACATCAGTGCTGATTTTTTGGCAAACCTCAAACTTGATCCAATATGTAATACTAGTGATTATATTGACCGAATATATTGAAAGAATACAGTAAAATAAGATACGGAAAATTATACGTTTTTAACGTATTAGTAGTAATAAAGATTATTATTAATATCAAAGTATTTCGTGTCCTAGCAAACGCAGGCATCAACGCAACCTATAAATCTAAATTGATTGTCGTTAACAATACAACAATGATAACAACACAAATTAAAATAGTTATACGTTTTTTTTACTTACGTTCCTTTTGACAAATCCACATACATATATAAATACATTATAACCTATGTGACCAGTCTTTTTCCTACAATGACTGAATATTCATCATTAATAAATTTAATTATATTAACACCGATCCTAACACGTTTTAAGTCAAAATCTAATACACATGCTAGCATAAAAATAGTTGTATGAAAACTCGTTTTCTGCCAGTTCATTTGCATTTGTGATGTTGGCCACACTGTATTGTCTCGTTATGGAGAAGCAGTGGTCCGCAGACCGGTCGTCTAGCTCCTTACAGTATGCGCAACTAGCCTGACCTTAACTAGGTACTGGGGCACAAGATGCGAAAATTATGCGGGGACTGGACGATGTCATAAACGCCTGCTTCTATTTAGAATGAGTATATTACTTGTATATATATATCTTCATGCTTGACTCGGCTTGTACTCAAACCATTTACGAATATACGTGTAGGTTTCCTTTATAAGAATAGCCAGCTGTGCGTATGATCTGTTTTGAATGCAACGAATTTTCTATGAAACGGAATTACATTTTTAATTGGAATGGTAATGAATGTTTTTGTTAATTGGTAAATATAATAAATAAAACTCTTTTCCCCATTAACAGGGTTGTTAAATGTTGTTTACCCTTCATAAATCTCACAGACAATAGGGGGCGATAAGATTGATAAAGACTTGATTGGGCTTATAATTCACGGGTTTTTGTATAATAGAAGTCACTTGAGTAAAATATTTTTTAATCCTACCGCAAAAGGAATCGGAATTACACTAAAGTATCTTGGCTTTCGCCATCGTAGTTCTAAAACAGATGGGCGAATTTTGGCAATGTCTTCAAAGTATCTAAATAAAAAACTTTTTAACAAAAAATTAAACCGACGACAAGAACTAAAAAGCAAAAATTAATAAACTTTAAGTCTTAAGTATTGACCTTATTTACATAAACTATCAAATTGTATATAAACTTACTTTGAGTCGGCGCCAAACAACAAACTGATTAATTATCAAAATTTTATATCTACCCTACGTAGGCTCTTCGTCAGTAATTAATAATTTTATGATTTGTCGCCGACTCAAAATAAGTTTATATAAAATTTGATAGTTTATGTAAATAAGGTCAATACTTAAGACTTAAAGTTTATTTATTTTTTGCTTTTTAGTTCTTTTCGTCGGTTTAATTTTTTGTTAAAAAGACTTTTATTTCATGATTTTTTTTCATCATCAGCTCAGCTAGATGAAGTGATGATTTCTAAACGCAAATACCTGATAAAGTAATGAAAAGTAAACAGAAACACTATTCGTTCCTACAATTTTCGAGGGTTTCTCTCAATTTTATCAGGATCAAATCATCAGATCCTGACTTCCTTGACATGGGACCACCTTTGAGGTATACCCAATCCAACAAAAAAGAATAATCAAAATCGGTTCATAAATAACGGAGTGATGGCTGAACATACATAAAAAAAAAGTATATATATATATACGGTCGAATTGAGAACCTCCTTTTTTTTCCTCGGGGAAAAAACGAGGATCAAAAAAATATATCATTAAGTTAAAAAAAAATTATTAGCCGAACCCTCACTCCAAGATCTTATCTTGAGAATTAATACATCGCGTTTCTTTATTCGCATACAATAACCGTCTGATTATAGTAAAATCTCTTCTACATACAACCATCCTGTTCACAAAGGCTACTTTCAGCTACTGTTACAAATCTCTTAACATTTTTACCGACCACCAACGAACTCATAAGTTCAATAAGTAATATTCATAAACAATTATATATTAATAACAGTCACTCATGCTATGCGTTCGACGACACTGAGAGACGTCATAGTAATGTTTATGAAAACGAGTATGGATCGTAATTGTTGTTCATAAGAAAAGACTACCTACCTATCCCAATTTTCTGCGTGTAACCCTTTATATCAAATTAAGAAGAATATCTGTAATTTGATTCAAATTAAATCCTTTTTATTTATCTTTCAACGATATATCTAATACCGCAGGGACACATTTCTTAATTTCGTTGTCTGTTTCCATTTAATCCGACTTTTAACCGAATAGAATTACGGTCAGTCGATCTTTTCTTAATAGCTACTTAGAGTTTGCGGGCCAAATCGGTATTTTATTTAAAGACCGGTATTTTGTTTTGTTAGTTCGGTTTTCTCGGGGGAGTTTCTTAAGTTATTCGGGAATTTTTACGTAAAGTTGAGAATTTCTTTTTAAATGCATGAAAAGTTCTTGGTTAATGTACCTTGGGAAGGAGCTGGAGCGCAACTTCGCGTCGTTCAACTGAGTTGGATAACGTGGAAGTATATTATCCACGTACTTTATTTGATAGAGAATATTATAGATCCAGCATGGAAGTTTTTAAATTGTGCTGAGATTGAATACTTACAATGTTGATGCTAGGGAATACCAATTCCTATCTGTGGTACTTGGTTTGGAAACCTTCTCGCTGTATAGCTCATATAATGGAAGCAACAGCGCCTATTATCTCATGTTCTGGGGAGACCTTGCTGCTTCCAGTTAATGTTTTACCTCTGATTAGATTAGGATACAGATGAGAGAAGGCGAGGGGTAGGTCAGGTTCGCTGGTTCTAGTTTTCAGATTGGTATATATGGTCTGGCAGAGACTTTTGTTCGACCCAAATCGTAACGCTGGGTTTGAAACCAGCGGAAGGGAAGTGGCCTTACGCATCAGTGAGGAAGTAAACCTATATATAGAATACCCACCGGGAAGCAGGTTTGCTGTTTCTGGTTCTCTCTCGCCAAAAGGTATGTAAGGACACCGTGTGGTTTTTCTCAGTATATTCGACTTCAATATTATCGCTTTCTGGTGTCCTCGCCTGTTTGGCATCCTGAGGTTGTTGTAACGTCACACATTTGACTGCTGTACATACATTTTGATGTAGGTACCTTTTTTCCGTTTTTGATCCATCAAGACGTATATAATTAGAAGCAGTCCTGGGTAGAAGATCCCAACACAAATACAAATGTATCGCATCGTGTTTAGTTAAATTAGGATTGAATTTTGAAGTTTAAGTCGACATAAACGGAAAAACTTTGTATTCAATATTAACGGACATTAATTAACGGAGTTGAAACAACACGAAGTATTTAGTAAAATTGGTTTATACGTTTTCCATTAAAGTCAGCAATATTACAGGTAACCAAACTGATTGTATATTAATAAATATTAAAGTGACTACAATAAAAGTAAGTAATAAGCAATATATCTAGCAATGGCATTCTGAAAACGGATTCACTTGATGTACGAGATAAATAATATGATATATAATAAATATGAGTACAGACGCGCGCACAAAAACTTGCATATGGTGTTTGTTTATCTAGAAAAGACTTATCATAGGGTACCCCGAGGAGTTTTGTGCAGGGTATGTGGAATTGATTCGTGCTATGTAGTCTAGTACTCATGTAAAGTCGGTCGCTGGAAACCCCGAACCATTCAATTTCTTTGTAGGCTAGCAGCTAAGGATCGGCGCTTAGTCCATACCTCTTCCTGTTAATAACGGATGCTCTGACATCGGAAATATAGGAAGAGGCACCTTGGTGCATGCTGTTTGCAGACGACATTGTGTTGGTCGATTCGGTGGTGTCTCCAGTCCTGCAACCATTTCACTGAATGGAACAACGATACCGGTCTGCACAGATTTCAAGTACCTCGGCTCGCTCCTACAAAGCGATGTCGATTTAATTACAAAGGCGACTGAAAAAGTAGCAAGAATAAAAGTTAAAATATACACATGAAATCCTTAACAATAATATAACAAAAAAAGGTGGACACATTCTCCACACCACAAAAGAAAAAAAAAAACAAACAATAGTGATACTGAAAAAACTATTTTATGTAATGACAGTTAGAAAATAAAAATACAGTTATGTAACAATAAAATACAATTACAAAATATATACTTATTTTGTAATACTTTTAATGACACTCATTCCCACCTCGTGATGTTTAATGACAATACCGTCTCTTTGTACTTACTACGTGTTTTATACAGCGGTGTGGTGCAGTCCGCTATCAAATGAATCAGTTTCTCAGTTTAGTTTAAACTGTAAATACTAAATAATAGGTAAAGAAAAGCGCGTCTCGCCTATCTATCTATATATTATGCCTTTCAGTAATGAAGCAGGAAAATTAAAAGGATTTATATTTAACATTTTAAATTGCTTCCGAGTGAAAGTTCTTGATGCGAGAAACTCCAAGCGCATTATAAAATTTATTCTAGGTAAATTAGTGCTTGATGAATTCTTGTATTAAAGGTATTTATATATTAAGGTATCTATATATTATATTTTTTCCTTTTAACTATAAAAAATATAAAACTGCACCAGTTGAATGGTTTTTATTGCAATTTAAAATTTGACGGTTGAGAATCATACACACCAATAAACATATTGTTTATTTAAATGCGTCAATTAATTTAGTTTGATTGATGTTTCACATGAAATAGCTGATATACTGGGACTAGGATTATATGGCACTTCGATGATTGACAGAGGGTAGCCTCTGTCAATCATGATTATGGGTCCAGAGCGAGAGTGCGAAGGCGCGCCTCATTCTGTGAGGTATTGATGCATGACAAAGAAGGGCCGGAAAGGGAACGGGAGAGAACTAGTACTCTTCCGTCCCGCAGAAGACGCACCTGTCGCCGACGATTTCCGGCCTGCTTGAGCACTTGCCTGGGGACGGACAGGGCTACCTGTCGCGCTAGCAGAAGCAGACCTGAGACGACGGCAGTAAAGTAGAGGAAGCAGGCACATAATAGTGGGGTCGCCCTGCTCAACAGGTGGCCAAATCTGCCGGGGTTCACAGGAGGACACCTGAGACCCAGGCAATAAGACCCAGTGACCGAACAGTCTATGGTTTCAGTCAGTCATACCACCTTACCATTTGGCTCCGGTGAGGTGACGACCCGTGGGGGTTTCTACTTAAAAAACAGGGGGTGTGCTAGTGTGGATAGGGTAGTAATTTAGGGGTACCAGTTATAACAAAGTCATAAAATTGCATCTCGATATTAAAAAAAAACATTTTTTTATGATAAAGGAATGATAATATAATTCGTGCCAAAATCAGGCATTCTATTCACATAAAAAATAGTAATTTCAATATTTATTTACTGTAATGTTTTACCAGCAAATTATAAAAATGTTAACTCCTAACCCTCTGAGGAGTATTTTAATTGTATTTTCCAGTGTTGATAACATGTACAAATTGTGTCTGCCATGTTTTCCGAACCTCTACTTATGATTCAAGTTGTAGACGTGGCGAACTATAGCGGCACTCCTGCACCATGTGCTACGAAACATTCTAGAACTTCTAGTTTGTTATTTAATAATAGTTACTGTCGAGTGTAACATCTCATTAGACTTACAGCTTTAACTGGATACGGGGGTTTTATGTTCGACCTTTGTTTTTTTGTTTTAGTATTTGAGCCATAAACACTATGTTTATGATTTGAGCAGTGTACGACGACGACGCATGGAGCTCTTAAAAGATCAGTTTCGTATTTGTCTTTGTGTGTTTATTCTTCCATCTTGAACAGTTTCTTCTTCTCTTGAAAAATTAAAGCTATAAACTTTAATTTTACTGTCATCTTGAGGGTTTTTCAAGATTTTAATATTAACGAATGAAGTAGGGAAAAGCTAATCTAAGACATACAAAGTAAAACAATAATTATTGTTTTATTGCTACTAAAGTTAACATAACGTACATCGAAACGTCTGCCATATAACGCATTGAGAAGGGTTTTAATATTCAGTCGCACGCTCACTTGCTAAATGTACTCGCTATAAACCGATTTCTGAACATACTAACACATCAGCTAGAGATTCCCGGCGATGGAAATATTCCGGATAAACGTATAAACGGGCAAAAATTTATTTGTGTTTGTATCTACATAATATTATGTCCATTTTTACTGGTCAGGAAATTGTATTCTTGTTTGTTATCTAGTTTTTTTTTTGGTTTGGTTTAACACAGTTTTGTTATATCTAAAAAAATCGAGGAATAACTTGCGGTACATTTTTTTTTTTGCAATTGATATGAAATAAAAGTCTGAAATAAAACATTACACTGAGAGAAACGCTATTTAATCAATTTATTATAAACCTGCATGCAAAACAGTAACAGTCTAATAAAATGATAAATGTAAAAGTCTATATTAAATATCATATAAATTATTTATATCGAAGAGAAGAAGAAATTACTTCAATATTTAATACCGGATAAAGGTCTCCGGCTAGATACCACCAGGTAACCGAATACTCACGGCACCTCTAATACTAACATGTTAAGTCAATTCTACGCAGCCATTTAATGGTACCATTTAAATTAGTAATAAACTAAACGTTTGTCATATGAAAGACACAGTAATTGGGTACCCGTCTGTTTTGTAATGCTTCTTTATTTCAGAGGATTCTGCTTCTGGATTGTTTATTACTATACATTAGAGTAGCTTTTTTTAATCTAAAAAACGACAAAGCGTTTAATATCGACTCAATATTATTTAGGTATTTACATTAGTGTAGGAGTTTAGATAGGCTAACAAGTTCATTTTTCACTTTTCAATTCCTTTCTTTCGTAGGTTTAGTTTTTTGTTTTAATTTTTTAGTTTTATGTGGCTAACATGTAATTATAATTAATAGTTACTTATTTAAAATACTTACCTAACTTACTTAATTAACTTATTATAATATAATTTCCTACTTTAATTATTCATTGTTATGTGTTATAAATATTTAAACAACACATTTTTAACAATCTTTTGTTAGGTTTAAAGTTCTCATTAAGATGAATTAATAGGAAGAAACACGAGAAAGCTGCTGTAAATCGTCGACTGGCTTCCGCATCCATCATCAAATGATCCATAGGTCTCTTTCATGTTGTAGTGTCATAAGAACTGCATATGTGCCAAGTTTGAACAAAATCGGTTAACAGGTGAAAAGTCAATGGGTGAACAGTCATTCGATGAATCGGGAACGAATGATTGTTCACCCATTGACTTTGAAATGTTGGGTTGAAATTTTCATTTGAAATTTAAATGGGACCAACTTCGAAGTATCTAATTAAAGAAAAATAATTATCGAAATCGGACTACTCTGTAAAATAGTTATGCATTGTCATCGTCACATAAAAAAATTAGGTTGATTTGAGAACCTCCTCCGTGTTTTCTATAAGGTTAGGTTCTATAAGGGTTTCATTTTTATTTTGATGAATGAAACCCTAAATCATCTAATAAAGAGCATTTATCGTGCTCTAATGTATTCATAAACCGATAATAGATACATGGTATACTCAGGTAGACAGCCAATGAGTATTGACGGAAACGTCATCAACGCGTCAGCTAAAATAGAATAATGTTTGTATGAATGTTTAAATATTCTAAAAGTGACTACATCATTCTTAAAAAAATACACACAATTTTTTCGAACAATAAGCGGCTACGTGTTATGACAATTTGGTACAACTCATTACGATTATGAAAAATATGGTAATGTTGCCATAATTGAAACGTATTGTTTGACAGTCAAACCGAGCTGTACGCGTTCGTTTTGATTACTGATGTTAATTACGTGTATGAATGAAATACGTTGAAAATCGTTTCAAGCTAATTATAAATTTAAATTATTTGGGAATCCCATTAGTGTCACAGTCACGGTACTCGCATAGAACGTAATGAGTGACAGTTGTCAACGTATGGGTAACACATACAATTATCACGCTCGTTATTAATAATAAATCATAGTATACCAATGCAATAATGACAATTACAATATTTTATCATACACTACTCTAAATGTGCAATGGGCATCCCACTGAAAGACGTTGTAGCCAGCATGGTAATAGTAATACACTTTAAAGACAAAATTATTGTATATCATATTCTATGGCATTATATATACACACCACTATCTAGACCCAACCTTGTACTATAGATTCTAGATAGTATTAGACATAGGTATGACATGTTATATAAATTGTGTGAAATACCACTATACCCATATACTACACTTTTATTTCTTTTGTAAATGCACACATATTATACACAGAAATACCCAGATTTCTTTTGTTCTTAGGAAAAAAGGATACTAGTAACGTCGGCCACACATTACTAGTATTCTCGTTAACCCCTCCAGCTAAGCTAAATGCTTGTGTTAGGAGTGGGTTCACGTTCGGTAGTGCACTGGTTGGGGTTCGAACCCGCAACCACTTGATCGCAAGTATGACGCCTTAGTAATTACGCTACCGCTGCTTTTAGACTAATAAGACCAATGCAAGTAGACACACACATGCATAGAAATATTTGCACTGAGTAGAAATCGAAGCCGCAACCCCTGTCATTGCATTCGAACGCACTACCACCGCGCCACATAAGTAGTCATTGGCACTCATTGGTAGCAAACAGCAGGTTTCGTGTCACTAGTACGTTGTGAAAATCGCCGAAATTCACTTTACTTAGCCCTGGCGGACGTATTCCCGATAATAAAAAGTAATAGCTGGTTAACCATATTTTAATACTATAAGGGCAAATCTCAAAATTCTGTTTTTTTTTACTTTTTGTGTATTAATTGGCTCAATATTAACAATTCCACCACCTGTCTTTCACAGAAAGCGGAAACGATCCTAAAGAACGTAGGAATATTTGTGTCTCTTTCACACTACCTTCGTTCCTACCTACCTTATCCGAAAGAGAAGTAAGTCTAAAAATAAAAAAAGAGAAAATTTTGAAATTTTTCATTATTAAAAGTGCGCACGGCCTTTTGTGGTATACCACAGAAGACCGTGCGAGATCCATTCTAAATCGAGCGGCTGCAATTAAACCAAAAGTCTGTTGTACCATGCCTCCAGTAAAATCCTCTTTTTTTATCTACTCATTGATAAAACATTTATGATAATACTACGGTAAAACAACCATATTTAATACGTCACGAGTAAGCCCGTTATACACAATTGTTCGAAGCAGACATTCCAATTATATTAATAACGCGACCCTTTCGAACGGAATATCCTTGGGGGTCCGTACCTCAAAAGCGGGGGCTTTATGAAATTTATTTGTGTATTTAATATGTTTGTTGTAGTTTTTAACCGATTTGTCTTAAATAATCTGTTAAAGGTAGATTTACGATAGTAATTCTACTTTTCATCTATCAAGGAAAGCTCGCTACTATTTTTAGCATAGCAGACATGTTTCTAGTATATATTGAATTGTCTCTACCCTGTAGACATCACTAAAGTCTTAAGGAAGGAATGGCACTCACGGGTTACCTAAACTCCCAAACATATTCAATTGCATTCATATATATATATTCACGCTGTATCCCTGAAGGGGCAGGCAGCAGCGTATTAACACTCACAATTACTCAATTATGTAAAAAAAATTAAGTTGACTCTGATGGTTATGTTCAAGCTGCGTGAATCACAGAAACTGCACTATAAGCTAAGGTTTTCAAATTGAAATTGCATTTCAGTAAGTTTTCTTTTAAAATATGATCAGCTGTAGCTACTTGTCATTTTAGTTATTTTTTGTACGGAACCCAAAAGCACTTTTTCTGACGCTCTACCGTTTATTTGTGTAAGCTAAACCGGTTGATACGAAATCCACTTTTAATATGATCGAATTTAAAAGGGACGCTGCAAAGCCTTTCTCAGAACGTGCAATATCAAATGACTCGAGCAAGAGGAATTTAATCACACGAAGGCGCTCTGAGGACTGTTGGGTTTGATGTCATATCTCCTTGAAAGTAGAGTAAGTATTATGAGAAACAGACTATTCTCAAATCTTGGATTTATTTTGCTTTGTGAAGCAAATTCTTACAATTTTCGTTCGTATTGTGAATTTTTTTATTTATAGAATTTTGTATATTTTTAAAACAGAATTTTGTAGTCATGTTTACATCATGGTTGTTTAGTGACGGGGGGTTGGCAACCTTAAGACTCTAAGTATTAGGGTTCCAAACTCCTGTTAGCATTTCGTTTCTCTATTCTACTTCACTCAGTGTGGTGGACGCGTTTTCCCACGGAATAGTTATTTTTATACAATGTTAAGATGATTTATTGTTTTGTTTCCACAGTTATATTACTTTAGTCATTTTAATAGGACATTAGAATAAAACAATTGGGTTTATGTGTCCTAAATATTGGTCCAAATTCTGTTACTTTACTCGCTAAATTAAAATTCACTAAATTTTCATCATATAAGATGAAAACCTTGTACACTTCAAAACAAGGTCTTATTTCAAATTGAAACAAGTAGGTAACATATGTCGCTATCGAAATAAGCAATTTATTAGTCGACGAAAGTCTGATTCGCTTAAATAAACTTTAATACCACGTAGCGAGAGCCGCTATCCGTTGAATGCCATCTCTTTTGTTCTGTGTTTTTAGTAAGCGTCTTCGTAGGTGTAGATTAAAAACACGTCATCCTTGTTCGTTTTGAACAAGTTTTTATACGGCAATTATACAGCGTGGAAATAAAGTTGAGTATACGTTGACAGAGTGTTAGTGAAATTTAGCGGCGCTGAGAAATAGATGCTAGTAACAAATAGACCTTATTACGAAGAACACTAGGTTGATTTCATATGAGAGATTAAGTCAGGGTTTAGTTTAGTCGAGTGTACAATAGAATCGGCACCATTGACTTTGGTTGCATCAAAACTTTATCCTTATCTTATTAACAATACAAACCTCTATTACTTCTAGAATAAGTTCAATTTTTTTAAATAAATGTCAATGTAATTAGTTCAGACTTCAGAGGTTCCTGTAGACTTAACTTAAATATCGTCAAATACTTTCTTATGTCATCCGAACTCAATCGCCATCCGGTAAAAAAGTGTCATATCTCATGTTAGGTATGTTTTGACATTTCTATAGCATTGAATAGCAAATGTTTTATTTGGTCAGCTGTAAAATCATCGTCATTAGCTCAGTGAAAAAGAGAAAAAAGTTTGCTTTTTCACTGAGCTGTTTTGTTCACTTCACCGGCATAAAAGTCGTGTTTCTCGAAATAGCTGTTTTTGTATGCATAATTATTTTGTTGCAATTATTTTAGTACCATAGACGTTGATAGATGGCGCTAAATTCAAATTGAATTTTCGTTTCAGCATTACAGCGGTGTTCCCAATTCTAAATTTGAAATTATATTTTTTTAATATTAGGATTCTAAGATTACTTTTTCTATGATTTTAAGTAGATGATTTGGCTTCAGCTCGCCCTTTCTTTCAATGTTTATCCGTCGGTTTATTACAAAGATTTTGCAATTTAGTTCGTAATGTTGATATAGTAAATTGATATTTAGATAGGATTCGTGCGAAACTTCAGATGTTTCTAGTTAAATTATATGTATTTTGTGTCTGAGAGATTGTTTTGATTATATTTCTTTACAAAAACATTCATAAAAACAGTTTGTAAAAGCTTTTTTGGTGACATGATAATAACATTCACAATACAAGGTTACTTTTAAATTAATAGTGAATTTTAACGGGACTGAGTAAGTACTACTTGGATTAAAAAAATGTGCCTAGTAATTTTTCAGTCTAACATGATTGGCAGAAAAGAACCTTTGAGGTATTTATAGAAAACTCTCAGGCCATATCTGAGGTACTTAGTCAATAGAGCAAAAATGTATAAAAGTCTAATACGCACGTAAATTTCGAAAGAGAGAGGTGTTAGGCACAACTAGTAAGAAAACTCGGCTATCAATAAACATACTAATTAAATAGAACTAGTTTATAATACATATCGACACCCGGCAAAAAAATGTCATAATACAAAAACACGACTTTTATGCCGGTCAGTTGAACAAAACAGGTCATTGAAAAAGGGAACAAAGTCCTTTTTTCACTGAGCTAATAACGATGTTTTTACAGCTGACCAAATGCAACATTTGCTATTCAATGCTAAGAAAATATAAAAACGTACCTAACATGTGATACAGCTCTTTTTTTTTTGTGATATGACACTTTTTTTGCCGGGTGACGATATTCCGATTTCGATTCCTGAAGGGGTGGGGCAGAGGCTTATTAAACACCCACAATTTTCAATTTTGCCATTTTGCCACAATAAATTGGTACCACTGACAAAGTAGGGGGCAAGCCTATAACCGATAACTGTTCACTTAGAAAGGTGGGATACTTAGGAGTATATTAAAAGGGAAAGGTAGGCCAGAAGGAAAGGCAATGGAAGGCTAAAGGATTGCGTCGCCTTAGTGCTTATTTGTCCTATCTACCATATGTTGATTTTTATAGGACGAAGAGTTTTTTGCTCTATTGAAATAATAAGCCATGGTTTCAAGATTTAAAAGTCTTTCTCAATACACGAGTTACTAATGAATTGATTGTTATAATTTTCATCTATTTTATTATTTTACAGATTTTGTATGGAGATAGAACAAAAATGCACAAATAAAATTACGAATGTGCAGTTACGACACACCTCATTAGAGAGCACAAAATGACCGTTCAATTTGTGCGTGCTTATTTGTCCTAAGTGCCAAAATGTACATACAGGCTGTACATTAATGAAAGTGCCTTTTGAATTATTTTTTTGACTTTTGATTATTATGATGCTTTAAAATTAAAAAACTTGTAGGTACCTACTTTTTACTTTTTAGTTTTTAATGAAGAAGCATAAAACACTTTAAACTAAAACTCTACCTTAAACTAACCCCTTTACTTAAGAAGCTGCTTAAAAATACCCCGCCTAATAATAAAAAAAAATAGTTAAATAGTTATAGCTAGTGAATTATCTATATAATATTAAATTAAAATCAATTGTCATACAAACCAAATAACTTGTCATTTTCTGCTTTCCTGGGGTAATTAGATGTTGGAAAAAAAGTTATTAAAACAAAATAAAAAAAGTAATCGTGCTTGATAAGAAGATAAAAATAACGAAGACATTACTGAAAAATAGTTAAAGAAATAAAATATTTTAACATGACAAACCGGGAATCAATCTTTTCTTCTGCGTCTAGGCCAACAAATTATGTTACTAATTAATATAAAATAACAAACGAATGCACTGTTAGGCTTAGCATTGACGTTCTTCAAAGTCATTAAAAAACAACATCCTGTTTCAAAATCATAACGGACTTGATTGTAAATTAAAAAGTACTGTCTGTTCAGTTTGCGATTGCGTCTGTTTATTTTAACTTTTGAAATATGTTCCAGACATAATTAGGCACTTGTCTAAAATAATCTAATCACAAAAATACAATAAATTAAATGATTTTAACAATATTTTCGGTAAATAATAATAATATTGACGCTGTGTGACGCCTGACACCGTCGCGGCAGGACGCTTCACTCCTTGAGAAAGGGCCCCCGTCGGGTCTGAAACTTGTCGGGCATCCCCGAAATACAAATGTGAGTAAAACCGTATAGTTTTTAATAAATATGCATACCACTCACGAAAGTTTTTATTGTAATATATTGTGGTGTCGCCAGCCACAGTGACAAATCATACAAAATGGCGGACATGGCGTCGTGACCTGTGATTGGTCGATTGGGTGGACATAGAACACTCAAGCACTCAACTTCTCTTACGATGTAGGATATAAAACAAAAACTGGACATAGAATAAATAAGCACAAAATTTTCATTACGGTATCGTGTCACAAATAAAATTCAAATAGATTTTTTGTTGCTTTTAAAGCATAAAGTTTTAAATATTGCATAACCAACAGGTGTGAAATTTGGGTCTTGTTTTAAGTAAGTCTTAATTTTCGATAAATGTGGTCGATAGGACAAAAAGCACTAAGGCGACGATTGCTTATAAGGATTAGGGCTATTGCCGGATCTCCGAGCCCTCTCTCTAACCTCACTAGTTTATAAATAAAGGTTTAAAAGGAACTAGGTTAAATTTATTGGTCTATTCGTGCGGTCTGCCCAAACTCTGGTTTCCATACAGGCGTAAATTTTACACCATTAAGTTAATTATTTGACAGCTTTGTGGGTATAAATCCATATAATGTTATAAGCCTCACTAAGCCACTACATTGTTATCGAGTTTACATACAAGCTTGGCTCAGTATGAGGTTTTACGACCTCCATCAATCCCATCTTTATTCATACCTCGGGAACAGAATATAGTGCCTTGCGGTCACAATATACTTTTGATATTATTATAGTACTTAGTAGGGCAAGGTACATTTTCTGGAAAAGGTAGTTCAGGTAAATAAATAGCAAATAAAGTTGAACACCACAAAATACTTATAGGTATATCTTTTATTATTAAATCAGTAAAGTACCGAATATGTTGATAAAATATATTTTTCATAGATACTACAACATTTTTTTTTTATTTAAATTTGGATGACTCACGCTTCACAAAAGATTTTATATTCTTTAGATTTCCCTATAGTGTTGAAGATAAAAGAATACTAGATATCTATACGATTATAAAGAAGAAGGTTTATTACATTGCACAAAATTTAAATCTCCGATTTTTTTTCACTATTTGCATTGCTTTACAATGTTGCTTCCAAAAAAAAAAGTATAAATTAAAACCGCAATCACCTAGCACCATTACGTGCCATTACTGTGAAGAAAATTCACTAGTAGGTAATAACCACCATTAAATGATTATTAGTGTTACTTAATTTGTAAAACATTTATTCTTGTATTTAATGGTTTCTGAAAATGCATATAGCCTTTTAGGTATCGAGTTTTCCAAAAATTTCTTCACAGGAGGTCTAGTTATGATCCCTAGACCCCATAACAATCGCCAGTTAAAAAGTTTATATATATATATATGTATGTATCACAATTTTACCGGCACGATAGAGGTCGCAATTATGCCCCGATTGCTTTCAAACTTGGAAGACAAATCAACATAGCAAAAACGAAGGTTAAATTCGTGAATGGGGGGACATGCCCAAGGAGCGTTGGCGTCAGGCATGCGGCCGGCCATAAAAGAAATCAGCCAAAACCCCATGTTATGTTACACATTGCGCCGACCCCAATGAGTATTGGGAAAAGGGCCGAGGGATGATGATGATATGATTTCTGCAACACCTAAAAACTGACAGAAAATGCATCAAAAAAATTATATTTAAAAATCGAAAAAAAAAAACAATCAGACTAAAAACAATTTCTTAAAATACAAAATTGTTTTTTTTTAAGACTTGCCGCCCTCATTCCTTTAGTATAAATAGATATTCAGTTACCGTTGTTTGATGTATATCAGGCGCAGGAAACATACTTAACACTACAGTAGCAAAATTTTCCTACATTGACAGTATTCATTTGCCACTGTATAAGGACTTTTCTTTGGCACCGTTCTTATAGCCTTTGTAAGGTTTGCGAAAATAAGATACCCACCAAGTTTTCCTTGTGTTATTGTCATAGATTCTTAAGCTTCCTTTGTACAAAATATACGATTGAAATGTACACTTTACAGCATTGAATAAGTTTCTGTTTTATTTGTTGAATATAAATTCTTGTGTGGTTTTGTTTTTTTTATTTTTTATTGTGTTAGATAAGGAAGAAGATGTTGTTTGTATTCAAGGTTCTTTTATTATAATTAGTATGTTAATATGTCACAAAATACGGATTTTACGTACCTCTGTCCCTCTGTGGTCATTTTATATTGTTTTTTTGTTCGTTGAAGTTTTCCTACCATCTTTTCTCTCATAAATTAGGTATGTTGTATTGTGCACACTGTAATCAAAGCGACACGGAGAAACGGGTTAGCCCAAATATGTACACCTCCACGCCTCGGGGGCACATTAGGCGGATGACGAAAAAGGCGCTTTCCTTTACCATCGCGAGAAGGTTCTATAACATAGAAGTCAGTGAGTAGATGTAGTATAGATATAGAAGTCTTAGGTTTTACTAGTCAACATTAATTAAACATTGACTGTATATTCACTTTCCATTTTTTATCATAATCTGAGTCTTATTAAAAATCATCGGGATTTAATATCCATTTATGTTATTAAGTAGTTGTGACCTTCTTTTTCAGAACGTGCAATGCTATAAAATGAATGTGGTCAGTGCTCCGCTCCTAACGGTTTTAGCGTGTTGTTTTCGCAAGAATTAGGCTCTTAAATGAAACAAACGACCTTTTTTACCTTTATTATATTATAATATATATATATAATGTATATTACTGTATTAATACAAGAAAAATTTGATATACGCTGGGCATCAATACTAGTATTTTAGTGTACCATAATTTATTATTCCACGTTATGGTAACGCGTGTCATTAGTGAACGAATTGTTTGTCTAAAATCTAAATTATCAACTGTTTATAGTTCTGTCATGTTTACAATTTTATATCTAGTTTGGGTTGAACCTCATTAAAATAAAAATTATGTTTTGGGTGAATTGGTTATATTAATATTAAATGACTGCACGGATGGCGCATTAGTTTAAATGGTCACCTCGCCATTACATCACGCCGAGTGTTGTGGGTTCGAATCCCACACGGGACAAAAATTTGTGTGATCCACAAATAGTTGTCCTGAGTCTGGGTGTTCTTTGTGTCCGTTGTTTGAATGTTTGTAAACACCCTACACAGGACAGGACACTGGAATATTCCTAATGCGGGAGTTGTCTTTTAAAAGATAAAAAAAAAGAAAAATCAAAATAGCCGGTGGTATGATATAATAAACTGTTATCACGATATGTTATTTAAAATCGGAATGTATTTAAAAAAATATATAACTTTTGAACCATGTTCAAATTGTATGAAAAAGTCACTCTTAGAAGTCTAAATGGCTAAATAATTTTTTGATAAAGGTGTAACATTTTTAAGATAAGATATTTTTCGTCGTCGCAATTGTATCCTATCCAGTCTCCATCTAAAACAATGTACCTTTCTAGTATTGACATATATTTTTTTATACGGCCTGTGGCTATTTTTCCAGATAATTTTAATTTTGTAACCGTTCAAGAGTACCTACAGTAAATAGGTTTCTCTTAGATAGGCGTGTACATCGTCTTCATCGTCACTTTTTTTTTTACGTCCAATTAGGCTCACAATCATATTAGAGATATAATATGATTGTGAGCCTAATTGGACGTCGAAAATTTTGTCGCACATCTAGTTATTATTACTTACCTCTAAGTTGTACTCATATTGACACTATCAATTTATTTGGTACTAGCAACAAGCCCTAGCTTCGCACGGGTACAAATTATACACCTTAACCTTTCTCATAAATCACTCTGTCTATTAGTGAAAACCGCATGAAAATCCGTTGAGTAGTTTTTCAGTTTATCGCGAACAGACAGACAGACGCGGCGGGGGACTTTATTTTATAATTATGTAGTGATACTCTGAAAACACACGACTGCATTATTATTTAATTCAATGATTGCTGAGGATATCTAATAAGGACTTTTATATATTATAATTGTAATATTGATTAGGTAAGCGAGGATTTGGAACCTTTGGAAACTTTCAATTATAGATCGAAACAGGCAGATATAATATAATGTTATCCATTTTTTTTTCTTTATAGTTTTACATTTGACAAAGCAAACTATTGTTGCGGTGTGTTGATCTATAATTTTTAATTATTTTTTAAACTGACGGTTTCGAATAAAATTGATGATCAATTTGATGATATAAAGATATTGAATTTGAATTTAAAATTACGACATCGACGCGACGTTAAGCGAACTGATGCAACGTAATTTTCATATTATTAGAAAATACACCCTTAATTAATTTAAAAAATAACCTATACTACTATGTAAAGAAACATACTTTACATAGTAGTTAATTTATTCATAATTTATAATAATATGAAAATTAAAAGGAAAATATAAAATGAACTTCTAAAAAAAAGGCTTCCAATTCCGTTGAAAGAGCCTACTTTATATTCTATATATATTATTGTAATGTAAATAGCAACCATTATAATTTACATTTGAAAGTAGGTAGTTAATTTATTGTAGACTGTAAATTTCTTAACTAAAACTTAATAACTTTGTAGAAATCCTACAATTAAAATGGCCGCTATTTAAACTTAGAAAGACCATTATTGTCAGATGACGAACTTACTTTAATTTGTTGAAGTAAACATGTTTAAAAATAACGGATATTATATAGCACGTATTTATTATCTTAAATAAACTTAATATTAAGAGTTTCAGTTGAATTCTTAGTTCGTGCCCTCTCATCACACCCCAATTAGGCACAAAGGCACAGTTGGTTGTTTAAAAACAATCATGTCATCGTTTTGTTCATTTAAAAAAGTATCAGTACAAATAAACAATAAGTACCTACGTAATATTTTGTCCCGAGTGTATACTAAACTAGCGACGAAGCACTAGCTGACGAGTAGTGACGAGTATGACGCCTAGTAATGGACATAGGAGGGCTCTCGCCGCGACAGTATTGTTCAGTGCGGCCACTGACAAGCCATTGTGGAAATCACGTGACCGCATGTGTCCCTTTATTCGACCACAGCAGGCATTTCAACTCGAACAATTGTACGTATAACACTGAGAAATTGCTCAAATAAGTTATCTATGTGTGTGAGTGAAACAGAGCGGAACTGTTGACACCTTTGTGGTAAAGATTATCGCCCCTGGGTTGATTTTTTATACAGCAATGGTTATAAGCTAGGTCGTGCCCCAAGTACCTATCGATACCTATAAATACTCTTAACACCAGTGGTTTTACACACGTGAGGCCTTATTCCCTTGCCTACGGAGACTTTTGTCAAAAGCGGAAACCCAACACTGTATTAAAAGTGATGTTCAAGCTAAGCCAGGTGACTTATTACCTAATAAAACCGTTCAGTTTATTATAACTGGTCTAGCTCCCTGCAGTGTTGTACCAAAAAATATACATAGGCCACCATTTAGCGTCAGGTATATTGGCAAGCGCGTGTCCGATGTGACGTTGCGTACACTGTAAATGTCTTCACGAGAACTACTGATCAATGTCAATCATGCACGCGATCAATATTGACCTTTATTCTAGATTTTTAGTAAAATGTTGGCAAAAACTCCTTTAATTCATTTTAAGAAAAGGTTTTGCTCACCATGATACTCATATATCTCCAAACTTAACATGTACAATCTTACCTTGTCAAGAAGTAACCTCGAACACATATCTCTTCTACGCGTGGCAGATTTTTCCCTGCAATAACAGCTTCGCAGTTTTAAACTTCAGCTAATACGTATTAAAAACGTTTATTTATCTATATACAAAGAGGCAAAGACAAACCGGCTAAGAACCATTTACGTAGTAGTTATTCAAGAGCTTTAGTGATATCAATAAAAGGTAAAATTTTTCTTCGTACGTGGTTTGCTATGCACGAATGTGCAAATCCATATTTGTTTTTCTCAATTAATTTTTATTGGATAATGATTATGGTCCAATTTCGACCACTGGACGAAAACTAGCTGATTTGACTGTCTATTATTTCTTAAATATTCCGAGGCTTAACAACACAACAAGACCTAACGAATCCGAGTGTCAAAAATGTTGTATCAATTTCTGGTTCAATTCAATTTCAACAGAATCCCGCCTGTGCCAGTCTAAATTCTTTATTCACAGTCAACATTTATTGGCGTCGTATATTATCAAGTTCTGTTTTTGTTATTGTTCCATTACTTTTATGGCATCGGTACAGTTAAGACTTCGCTTTCCTTATAACAATGCATTCGCGACACAATTGAAATCTTTACTATTGCATTGAAAGTTATGGAAAAAATTATTTTACGCAATTAAGTTGAAAAGAAAGCGGGGTTACAACCCGAAAGTCCTGATTCTAAAGTACTGTTGTGTCTAAAGTGAATAAGATCATTAACATTTAAAGTATTTCACTATTTAAGACTGGGTTTTTGCGCCTGATTAGATCATGACTTACTTACACAACACAAACACAACACGGCAAAAAGGATATTTGCATTTACACGCGACTGAAAATCGAACGTACCGTTCATAGTTTAAGCTCTCGGCTGCTATAGGGACAGAATATTTACTGTTTATTAGTCCCATGGTGGGCGGCAGTGTGCAGCCGGGGCCCCCGTACGTTGTTTACGCGTTACACAGCCCAAACGGCGCCAGTGACGGTCGATATAGCCTTACTCGTCCTCATATTGAATTTTAATGAACCATGGAACTTAAACACGTGCGGAGTTCCGAATTCCCAAAGTTCAAATCTCGACGGGTCGGACTTGACTTTGCTCGCACTTCAAACGTATTTTGACTATCAGAGTTTATGTTTAGTATTAATGTAATTGAGAGTTAGTATTCGAAATTTGAATAATTTTATTGGCGGGAAGAGTTAACATTACAGATTTGTAAGTTAGTTCGAATTGGTTATAGGTAGCTTTATAACGACTTCACCAATCTATGAACTTATGTTATTAAAGTAAAAAATACAAACATTACATTGCTTTTAGATTTAAAAGATATTTTTATGATTTGCGATTGAACGAACTTTTTAGCTAGAAGCTAATAACGTATAAGCACTCAGTGGCCTAAAATAACAAATATAGAAAAGTACAAATACTGAAATATAATAAATTCACTTCAGAGGGCTCAATAATTGAGAAGGGAAACCCTCCACTCACCCTCGGTTTGTTAGACCCAACGTTTCCCAATTATTACTTAACAATAGATTACCGCTCTGTAACGCCTAATTCAATTTTTCATGAGGGTTTATTAAAATATTAAAGGTATTATTATTGTACACAAGAACAATCACAAATTATACATAAGGAAAATGGAAACTCATAATTGAGTTCTCTTCCAGCAAACCTTCGAAGTGAAAAAGAGGATATTGAGATAAATAAGAGGCAAAGTCGTGTGTACGTAAAGATAATTGAGATAAAAATATAGAACAAACACTAGTAACTAAATACAGAGGTATACCTACATGTATACTACAACTATAATATTAATACATATACTTACACATATACAATATAAATATAACATATACATACATACTAGCTGTGCCCGCAACTTCGTTCGCGTTTTTTTCGGAAAACAGCTATTTGTCGCTTATTGCATAGTACCTCTTTCTCCAGGCAGGATTTTTTATACTGTATTGGCCGTAAAACAATCTGGAGCTTATAAAAAAAGATTGTTTTGGTTGCTTACACGTGAAATAACGACATAATTTGGCCGTGGTGACATTACTCATTTGTTTTTCGTGTGGAAGCTCTCCTCACCGGGCTATTGATGAGGCCGTATATCAGGCTTAAACCAACTAAAACCACACGGTGTGCCTCACAGCACCGTTTATGAGTTGACCGTCGGTACGGTGACGTTTTGCCTCCAATGATCCACACAGCGCTGGCTAGCGGACGGCAACTGGGCGATGTCCAGACACCCTCTTCACGGGAGACTCTGCTTCAGGTGAAGAACATAAAACTCGTCTCATACACCCACGGCCACTCTTAGCGCACGCATGAGGGCGCGAGTGAAAAGGTTCCACCTGGAAGTTTTCTACCGAATCCACACCGTCACCTCCTCCTTGCGCGAGATGTTCTCCTCGCAGAAAATCGTCATAAAACAACTGTGACGACCTAACATCTCGATTCGTCCGACCAATTGGGAGACTCTTGCTGTAGTCAGTGTTTGCTTCTGAGCTTTGTTTAGTCACGGTGTAACATAAGATTTCACATTACTGTAACCGAACGGAAAATAAATAGTCTGAAAGTGTAAAAAAAAACTTCACCGGTTACATGTCAATAATTCAGCTGAGATGTAATTTTTTTGTCGATAGTGTCTCCCATGAATTTAATATAGTAAAATACTGTAACACTAACAAAGTGTTAAGTTAAACTAACATCTTTTTTTTTTAAGTCATAGATGCTTTAAATAAAAATTCTATTCTATTCTAATATAACCATGTTGACGGGAATCAACGCGATTACGTATTTAAAACCTTTGCTTTGCCGTGGTCGTGGCCGTGATAGCTCGTTGGCATAATCAAGAACCAGCTATCGATTACTCTGGGATCACCAAACAAAGAAAAAAAAACTCCTGCTGCTTCAGCAAACACCACAGAAAAGCACAATGATATCCTACGATTAAAAATATACATTCACTCGAAATCCTTCAAACAGACATGACTATTTATTTGCAGGTAAAATCTAATGTAACTAATAATACTTCTTTAAATCACATGTAAAAATCGATTCTTGGTTCTCTTAATATTTATTAGTTCATTAAATTGAATGGTTTTATAAAAAATATAAAAAAAAATTAAACCAACGAAAAGAACTAAAACGGAAAAATTAAATAAACCTTTTAAGTCTTAATACTTAAGACTTAAAAGGTTTATTTATTTTTGCTTTTTAGTTTAATTCCCAATATCAGGATAATAAGTAGCCTATATGTTAATCCAGGTTTCAGATATCTACATACGAAGTTTCATCGCAATCGGTGCAGTAGTTTTGGCGTGAAAGAGTAACAAACATCTATACATCCATCCAAACTTTCACATTTATAATATTAGTGTCATTTATTATATTAGTGGGATTATTGATGAAGTGGAATGCTAGTATCTAGATCAAATACCCAAACTACTTTATTTGAGATACACAGAAAACGTCTATTCATATCTTTAACCCCATCGATATAACAACGTTTGGTTGATAAGAAGATTATTCAAGTGCATTCAAATGTAAGAAATATAAAGGGCAAGAATCCCATAAGGAGGGACCGTAGCTATTGAACTTTACACTAGACATTCACTGGTTTCAGAGGACATCTATTTCTTTGTGTCTAACGTCATAAGAAACAAATTGAACTCACAGAACACGGGTATTGGTTAAATTCATATCAAAAGCTTTCTTTTATGAAAATACGACGGCCATTTTATTGTATTTTATCTTTTTATTAGAACTTTCCTGCGTTAAAATGGACACAGTACTGTGCTATTTACATTTATATATTCATTATAAAATTACATATATTTAAATGAGTGCGACGGCGACGCAATTTTATTTTCAATGTCAAGCTTTGCGATTAAAAACATACATAGTAATACTCAACGTATATCTTTCAGTCTATTGTCTGGCAGTAAATGGCCATGCTTAAGCTACCAATCTGCATATGAATAACTTCAAAAAGACGTACCTATTAGTATTGACAATTAAAAAGACAAAATGAGGATAAATTATGCGACAAGGTTCTCTTCTAAAATGGGAAATAGAGCTTTTATGTGAAATAATATTTTAGTGTGGCCCGCTAGTATACTAAGTTTATGGTGTGGCCAGATATACTTAACCCTTTTTATCGTGTTTTTTTTAACACGGAAACAAATGTTTAAAAAATTATACAAAAACGATAAAACAAAAAGAGGTTCTAAATTCGATTTTTACAGAGGTATCCGTAATAGCCTATATATTGTAATTTCAATATAATTAGATACCTCTGACTATACTTAGTTGTTTTAAAGATGGTATCCTATAACATAGAATTATGTAATTTTGATACGACGTAACGCTTCACTATATTTTTAGTACATACTACAATATTATACCTTCTTGGTTCTTACAACTTCCTTAAATTCTGAACGATTCAATCAGCAACACACTCTCGCGTCTCACTATCGAACAGGTAAAATCAAATGTTTTACTGGCATTAGACGTCGCTTGATTAAAATAAAATTTTCCGCAGACCAGAAATAAATGACGCAAACGGGAAGGAGACAAAACATAACCGCAGGGCGAGAAAGCTGTGAATAGTGATGCATTTCATAACTTTATTACAGTGCTCAGATAATGATATATGCACACATTGCACACATCATAGATAATAATAAGGAGACGGCAGACAGATTAAAAATAACAATATCGAATGATATGCACGTTACATGTTGATTGTACAGATGCACCTTTTACAAACAGTATTGCAATTATTTTTTAATAAGTACAACACTATAAATGTATTCAATACACCTATCGCGCTTGAAACAGTTTTTAATTCGTATATAAATCGCTTCTTAGTAGTCGCCTTTGTGTCACAAACGATAAGTGTCCTTTAGGCAGTATGGGTTAGTTGTAATCACTAATAACTAACACAGGCAGTTGGTTTTTCTTACGGTAGCAAGAATACTAGAAATGCGTCTATCGAACAACCAAAAAGAAATACCGACCATTGTAAGACAGGAATATTTATAGAGCGGGCGTAGTCTTAAAAAAACAGTTGTGTGTAAGGCCTATGCAAGGGGTCTTTGGACCTAGGGACGGGTATCGCTTAAGTAAGTAACCGAAAAATGCATTGGTTAATGTAGGTAATTGACATAATTATATCGTTATGGTACTCTATTTATGCTATATGCGAAATTGTGCACTTGTAATTGTAGTGATATTGCTTCAAAGAACTTTGGCATTATACAATAAAACATATTCCATTCCATAATGGAAAGATTTGTTATAGTAAAAACTATTAATACCTTCGCATTTTTTTTCTATCTCTAACCGTTCCGTGTGCATGCCCTTTACAATATTGGTTACGGTTACTATTATCCACCCCGGGCGGCGCGGCCATCCGTGACTGAACGCAATACAAAGGTCCCATTCCGTTGCTCTCATATATATCGACATTCGTTTCACTTTTAAATCGAGTAATTATAATATAACAATATTCACGCATGAAGGCTGTTATAGTAACCGTTTTTACACACGCTCTGATCTTCCTCGCTTTCTATCCAAGTGGCGAACTCTTTAAATTCAAGCGAAAACCCTTATTTTTATTTTTTAGTTCATTCCCCCGCTGTGGAGTGCGCAGTAGATTCTTGTAATTGCATTAAAAAGCTTATTAGTACGCTCAGTGTTTTTGCTTTATAACGCCTTGTGTGCATGCTAATTGGATAAAGGTTGGTAAAAAACAATGTATGTATGTTACTACGAAGTATGAAAAGTTAGGAACCATGGATATGCAAAATTTTTCTTTTAATGTAAAATTCTTTTTCAGCTCTTAAGTCATCTGATGTCAACTAAATAGGTCAAGTTTTAGGTTGTTCAGACAGGCGAGAATAACCAGGGTAGTATACGCGTATTATGGGTTTGAGCCCCATCATAACAACCTGAGTGTTGAAGTCTTAACGGCTTTGAAAGTGAAAAAGGTCTTTTTTTCTGTTTTTCTGTGATTATATTATAAAATGTCTTTTTTGTTTGTGAAGTGGTCGCATATAAATTCTAAAAAGAAAAATCCATATCTGACGGTTGCAAAATAGCTAAATATATTTTTAGTTTCATAATTGAGTTCTATTGAATTTAACCTTTATATTTTTAATAATAATAAGAGCGTTTATCAATTAAAGTTCATATATAACACAAAATACCTCTTAAAAAGAAATAAACTCTCGAAATTATTCCAACATTATTACTCTAGTTTCGCTGTTTACTTCGTTAAGCGATCCATAGTGAACCTTGGCCTCGTAAACTCCTGAAATTTCCTTCTAGTGAAATTTGGGGCGGGCGTCTGTACGTCGCCATGTATGTCTCGCTTCAATCTATTCCTATTCTCTCGACATGGTCTATGAACCTAAGTCCATGTGTTTTTATCACCAGATTTCATAAAATAGTTGTCACCAGAACCTTCTATTTTTGAGGCTTTTTAGTTTCTGTAATTCCGTCAAACCTTTGGCCCATATTAGTGATTGAAATTATAACATACTAGCGGACCCGACAGACGTTGTGCTGCGCGAACGTAGGATTTTCCTTTTGGTGTCATAATTAATTTCGACAATAAAATAAACTATAATCTTAATAATATAACAACAATTATTGTGAATCTAAACCATTCAGGGACCCACTCAAACACACACCTTTTTATGAGAGTCGGTCCAACGTTTTAGGAGGAGTTTACAGACTTTAGAAGAATTATATGTATAAAGAAGATAAACTCTTTGCCTACTTTTTTTATAGTTCTTTGTATTTCGTATCGATTAAATACCTCGGTGTAAGTAGATGAAATATATACTTTGTTTCTGTACACCAGAATGACAGGCTCCAGACTAACACGGTTAAAGTTAAATTCACAATGAAAATGCAGCTTAAACGAGACCTTGCCTAAAAAGTGATATATTTCAAGCATCCCTAGCTTGGACAGGAATTAATAGTACGGGGTACTTGGGTTGCCTTCTAAGATTAGACGTAGACCCAAATGTACCTTTTCATAATGCTTAGAAAACCTGAATTGAATACCCATTTTTCACTGACCAGTTGCCTACCTACCCCGCAATTCGCAAACGACTGAACGTAGTCTTCTCATTCAAAAATCGATATTCGAGTTCGAGAGATTTATTCGAGTCCGAGTCTATTAAGGCCTCATATATAAAGTATGTATGTCCATAAAAAATATGTTTTCAATGGTTCTTGGACTTAAGCGGATGATATTTTTATAGTATAGTAATCTTTGTCCGGAAATACACGCGCTCGCATTCTATCATCATCATCATCAGCCTTTCATTATCCACCGCTGGACATAGGCCTCTCCTAATGTACGCCACTGAGCTCGATCGTCAGCTCTCCTCATCCAGTTTTTCCCCGCCGTTTTGCGCAGATCGTCACTTATATACTTATTACTTACTCACTATCGCATTCTATACTTACATTTAATTCTATGACTCTTATACTGGCGGATTTTTCTCATATTTTAAAGCGTCTATAACTAAGAATAAACCTATTAGTTTATTTTTTTACCTAACAACAGAACGCAAAATATGTAGGTATGTATTCCGCAACCGAAACGTAATTTATGAAGGCCCATTTATACCAAGAGTTGACTGAATATGACCATTTAACCTGCACCATTCCCCTTCTACTTGTTAAAAGGAAAGCATTTTTCAGCGCTGAGCTCGAGCCGGTGCAATTTGTGTTACTCCACGTCGCTTGACGCAATGTTGCCGTCCTTAAATTACAGAATATATTTCCCCTTGCGATTCAAGGAGGATTTTTATGTTTTTTTTTTAAATCTCATTCATAGAGACGTTATAGAAGTTGTGTATGATTTGTTGACCACGATAAAACTCTAATGTGGTCATCCGACATGACCACGAGTTGCTTTCGCCGGAGTCGTAAATTTTTTATTACATATTACTATTAAGTTTATTACTATAATATAGCACCTTACATGAACACATTTTTATTTATTTATTTATTTATTAAAACTTTTTGCACATTAGTACATAGGCGGACTTAATGCCTAAGGCATTCCATACCAGTCGAGCTTTGGGTGATGCAGAGAAAAGAAGAAGTAGGAGCAATTAAAAATCTTGTAAAAAATTTATAAAGAAAAGAATGGGATACATACAAAATTCATACATTTTCGTGGTGCTGACGTCAACCGAGTGTATGTGTAATAGCATGTAAATATTCTTACCAAAATAAATTATTAATGTGTGTATGAATAGATTGTAACCTATCTCACTATATATGTCTGTTCTTATGGAAAAATAAATCTTATTAAATCTATTAGGATGTCTAGAAAAGTGCCCGGTAGACGACAACTAACTCGCTGCACATAATAGAACGTAGGACCAAAATTTTGTTTTTTTTTGTGCCTGATTAGGTAAGTATGGAACCTATTAAATACCCAAAATCGAGGGTAAATTCTGTAAGCTGGATACACTGTCATGATTTTCCCATAGCTGTATAGAACCCAAAGCTCGGATACAATTGCGAAATGTTACCGTTAAATTATGTGAAAACGTTATTTATTCACGGGACGACGGATCGATTCAAGTTTGTGATACAAACGTCTCCAGAATGCTTTGAATTTCTTCTCAGTTTTCCTTCAAATTGTTTTCTTTGTAAAATATTTCACGAACTTTTGTTCCGTTTTAATCGAACTTGTAGTTCAAAACTGTTTTTAAGTTTGTTTTGTAAACTGTTTGAGGACGATTTAAATGCTACTGGGAATTTTTATTTCCGAAAATACAGATCTTTTCTTTTCTATAAATATAATTTGCACTGCATTATTGTAATACGGAAAACGTAACCCTTATAGAATCACTTTGTTGTATGTCAATACTCTTGTTCTCAGGAACGCGTGAAGGTATCAAGTTCAAATCAACATCAAAAATCTATGTCTGCAGCAGTCCCTTAGGCTGTTAAAAAATCAAGCTTCTAAGCTTCTCAGCGCAATCAAAAGATCTCTATTTAAGCCATATATGGCAACATTTCACAGATAAATGAAAACCTATTATGTATTTCCTAATGATCTAGAATCATGAAATTTGGCGGGAAGCCAGGTCTCACAGCACATATAAAGGAAAAAATCCGAAAGTCGTTATTTGTAATTATATCACATCCTTTTTTTGCGACTACAAACTTATTTTTGCGCTTGGTAATTTGACTGTGGCGTATACCGATTCTTAGAACAAAGTTAAGTTTGTCACTCGGAAAAAATCGGACGAAAATGTTCGAGAATCAATCCCCGAATGGACTATCTACATAAAACTTTATACGGAACCCTCGGTGCCAGAGTCAGATTCACACGTGTCCGGTTTTTTTATAACACATAAACTCTTTGTCAGTAATAGGACGTCTACTGCGGCACAAAGACCGTTTCCAAATCAATCCAGTTCTAGTTACAAGTTTAGAAAATTCCCATTAATAGTAGTAAGTACTATAAGTCCTTGACATATAATTCTTTAACTACCATTTACTTAGAAGCAACAATAGAGACAAGTGTAGTCCTGACTACGAATAGCCGAGCAATTTCGCAATCTCGACTTATCTCGAGAGTCGAGAGAAATTCGTGCTCACCTACCTGCATATTTTAATGTCATACACCAGATGCATCTTACGCTCCTACTTGCTTACGAGAAGTGCATTTATTACAGTGCAAGTTCCGCAAAGTTTGTATCTTCTGAAACGATAAGTAGCTTAAACTTCGGATAGAATAGAATAGAATAGAATAGAATATTCTTTATTGTACACCATAATACATTAAACTACAATGATTGATCTTAATATTAATGTTATGTACAATGGGCGGTCTTATCGCTAAGAGCGATCTCTACCAGACAACCTTAGGATGGATTTAGTGGCAGAATTAAGTAGTAGTTGTCGGTGTACTACATATATACATACACATATACCTAGTCTTATACATAAGCATACAATATACATATATAAATATACAAATATACAAATATATATATATCTATATTTACATATATTTTCATATATACCGAAGCAATAACATGAATAATAAAATTAAATGCTGAGAAAATACATACCAATATTCTGCAAATAAACATGATAACCATCAAGTGTCACATGCATTCAGAATACCTCTTGATGGAGCTATAAGGTTAGGTAGTGACTTTTCACCATTGTTTTGAAGGCGTTTACAGTTTGAGCCTTTCTTATTGCTATAGGTAATGCATTCCACAACCTTGCAGCAACAACGGTGAAAGATTTGTCGAAGAACGATGTGGAGTGCAAAGGCATTTTTAGCTCTAAGTTTTCCGATGATCTTAAGAATCTCGAATGTGTGTCATGAAGAAACTCAAAGCGTCCCTTAAGATAGGAAGGTGTGGAAGGGTTAAACAATATATTATATAATAAAGAAAGGATATGAGCATTCCGGCGAAGGCGTATGGGTAACCACTCAAGCTTTTGACGAAATTCTGAGACGTGATCATACTTGCGTAAACCAAATATAAATCTTATACAAAGATTTTGGAGTCGCTCGAGTTTGTCTAATTGGGCCTCGGTGAGATCTGGATAGCTGACATCTGCGTAATCAAGTATTGGGAGTAGTAGCGTGTTTGCAAGTGCAATTTTGGTGACAGTAGGAAGAAAGTTGCGTAGCCGTCTCAATGATCCCGCAGATGAAAACATTTTGCGGCTTACTTCCTGCAATTGTGGGCCCCAAGATAACTCGTGGTCAATAAAGATCCCTAAGTTTTTTACTTTTTGACTGATTGGAATCGGGATACCATCAAAAATAACCTGCGGAAGTTGGGTCCAGGTAACCCTTGAAATCTTCCTAGAGCTGCCAACAATAATAACTTGGGTCTTGGTTGGATTTACGGTAAGCCCATGTGACACACTCCAATCACGGATTCGAACCAGATCAGTATTAATATTGTCAACTGCTTCAGACAGTTTTTCTAAAGGTGCTTGAGAGTATATCTGAAGGTCGTCTGCATAAAGGTGGTAGTGAGAAAGAAGTTGATGTGAGATTGAATTTATAAAAATTGCGAAAAGAAGAGGAGATAGAACGCCGCCCTGGGGTACGCCGGCAGATATGTTGCACCAAGATGAATTAGTGTTATCGATGCATATGCGCTGACGGCGACCGCACAGGTAACTACGAAGCCAATCAATTGCCGTTGGAGATATGTTAAGAGAGCTTAGTATGCCAAGCAGAATGTCGAAATCTACTGTGTTAAAAGCATTGGAAAAATCGAGGAGAGCAAAAACAGTAAGATTTCCATTTTCCATTCCGGTTCTTATGTCATCCGTAACATTCACCAGGGCTGTAACAGTACTATGACCGGGACGAAAACCAGATTGGTGGGAGTTAAAAAGGCAATTTTTGGTCAAGAATGAACTAAGTTGGTTGTGGACGAGGCGCTCAAGGACTTTAGAAAGGAAAGGCAGTATGGAAATCGGACGATAGTCAGAGTGGGATACAGGGTTTGGTTTTTTTGGTATGGGTGTGACTTGGGCATCTTTCCAAGTAGATGGAAAAACTCCGCTGGATAATGAATGGTTAAGGATATGGGTAACGATAGGAAGAATTTCGTCAAGGATAGGAAGGATCATGTTACGGCTGACATAGTCACTACCAACTGCATTAGATGCGATCCCTAAAATGCTCTTCTTAACATCACAATCCGAGAATTGATTAAAAATAAAAGGATCATAACTAGGCGTTGGAATGTAAGAAAGATTGTTCAGCGTAATTGCCTTAATAGTCCCATCAAAATTGGACAGGGCAGTGAAGTGTTGATTAAGTAAATCAATATTTAAAGTTTTTGGGGTGACATTATGCCGTGATTTTCCAACTCCAAGTGTCTTAAGAAATTTCCAGACTTTGGCTGGATCTCCGTTTTGAACAGAGTTGTGAATATGTTGGCGTTGTGCATCTCTACACACCTTATTGCAGCGATTTCGTATCGATATATATTTTTCTTTGTTACTGTCGCTAGGCCTTATCTTAAGTTTATATTTAGCTGCAGATTTCCTGGACAAGAGTGCCTTTATCTCGCTTGTTAGCCATGGTGAAGGTGCGTGCTTTAGCTTAACAGGTCTTACTGGAGCGTGCTTGTCGTACAGATTCAGGATACAGGTAGTAAAAAAATCAACTTTGTTATCAACTGAATCTGTAGCTAACAAAGGTGACCAGTCGATGCTGTTGACATCATCACGCAAATCATTCACGTCCATGCCACCAAAATTGCGCTGCATAAGTATTTTAGGTTTAGGTTTAGGAGGACGGACTTTGTAGGACAGGAATAGGAGGTCATGATGGGAGAACGCGTCGGCTGAGTACTGACCGTACTTGGCGACGTGGCCTCTGGAAGAAACTAGGATAAGGTCAAGAAGAGATGGAATGGAATTTGGAAAATGATGAGTAGCATTGAGTTGGAGAGACCAAAGGTTAGTAGATTGAAGTATAGAGATAAGAGAGGAAGATCGGAAGTCATTTTTTAAAAGACAAGTATTGAAGTCGCCCATGATAATTGTATGTTCATAGGATGGAATTAGGTTCTCCAGTAGGTTTTCAAAGGATGGGAAGAAGTTGATGCGCAGGGAAGGACTATAGTATACACCGAGTAGGATTTTAGTATGATTGAGTTCGACTTCTATAAAGAGATGTTCACCCGCATTTGCTGGCGGGGGTTGTGGCGACATGTCAACAATGTTATGAGGAATATTAGTCCGGAGATATATAGCTACACCACCCCCACCACCAGTCGCACGATCATTTCTTATGAGCTCGAACCCAGGTAGGGAGTATAAAGAGGAGGGGAGACATGGTTTCAGCCAGGACTCGGAAACAAGGATTGCGTGTAAATGTTTACAACTAAAACTCGCCAGCATATCCGTGAAGTGTGCCGGAATACTCTGAGCATTGATATGAATCACATTAAAATTCTTAGAAACATCAGAAAATTGTACTTCAAGATTGTCAGACAACGTCGGAATACTGACAAAACTATCGTCACTGCTTATCGCTGAAAAATAACTTTCGCTGTCACTGCTATCAGACATAGTAGTATATGAAAAAAAATAAAATATATATAATAGTAATAATAAGTACAATAAAAACAAAACAATAAAGATTAACTAAAATTAAATCAAAAATATATAATAACTTATCCATCTGCCAGTTGTGTTTATCTTAAAAAAAAAAAAAAAAGTAATAATATAAAAAATAACTACATTAAACGTATCATTTGTTAATAGTGGTAAGACAAAAGTGAACTGACCATTTCGATTAATACGCAAATTAGGCTTGCTACACGGTCATAATAATTACCATAAAAAAGAGAGCATTATGAGTGAAAATAAAAAAATTATAAAACAAATATGTACCGTTACAAGCACAGCTAAAATAAGTACAAACTACGTTTGGTAACCACCATTTCTGAGACTTCACATAAAACGTAATATAATACAATTATGTACGTTAAACTAATTAATAATAAGAGATATAACAAGAAAAAAAGAAAGAAAGAATAAACAAACTTGATATTAGAATTATTTTAAGCGAAGTAATCTAGCCGAGACCCAAACATCGCTACCCAAACAGTGGAGCCAACATTAGAAGTTTGGGTTTTAGAACGAAGTTGAAGTGTCAACTCAGTTTTGACTAGTTTTGATAGTGGGTAGACGAGAATGAAATTGTGCAAGTACAAACAAAAGTTAATAAGTTTATGCGAGTTAACTGAGTTTACAGCCAGTACTATAGAAGAATGTATACCCGAAACAGAAATGACTTTGAAACGGAACGTTATGTTACTTTACAAAAGATCACTTTTTGCTTGCACCACGCTTTTGTTTGTTAGAAGTTTTCACAACAACATTCGGCTTTGAGACTTCTTTGTCAACACTGACCCCTGGAACCTTGTTCAGCTCAGCAACCGAGATCACACGATGCTTAGCCCCGCCGGGCTCGTTGATGTAAATAACGCCTTCCCGGGTCCAGCACTGACTAACACCAAACCGCTCTCTGGCCGCCATAAACGTCTCGTGCCGTTGTTTAGTCAAAAATTCGGATACGGTTATACCGGAACCTTTGAGTTTGGTCTTAGCAAACCATATCCGATCCCTGACAGCGGCACTTTCCAGTTTGACAGCGATGGCCCTAGGTTTATTCTCACCTGTGGACCGTCCCATCCTGTGGCAGCGCCTGATGTCCTTTGTAGTAAATTCGGTGAACTTGAGGTGCTCCTTGACCACTCCAGCTACTACATCGACTAGCTGCTCCCGTGTTTGTTCCTCGACTCCATGAAACAGGAGCATCTTTCTACGGCTGCGCATCTCCAGAGCATCAACTTGGCGCGCTAGTACTTCGATTTGGCACTGCAATGTGGTTAATGTCTCCTTCACGAATATTTTGAAATTGTTAAACTCTATAGCAAGTACAGAAGCTGTGTCTGAGGAGTTGGATGTCTTCGGCAGCTCTGCTTCAAAGTGGGCCATCCTGGTGTTGAATACTGTAGTGAGCTGTGCTAGTGATTTCTGTAGCTCAAGTTCCATCGCAGAGACAAAGATCGTAACTTTGTTGTTTGTGAAGTGTAGTGAGGACTAAGATAACACTATCCTGGCAGGTATTGTTTTATAAACTATCTATTCTATTCATTAAAAATGTATATACTATCAAAATAAAATTAAAATTAATTTATTTAAGACTGAGCAAAATTTTTACACCTCTATTCCAACGGATACATGTATTACAGTTTATTTTAACTATACGACCACCTTTGCAGAGGTATTAAAGATCATTAGCAGTAGTTAACAATGATTATTTATCGTTTTCTCTTCCGCCGTAACCATTTAAAACTACACTAATCAAAGATAATTAGTAATTACAAAATTATTGAACATTTTGGCCTTCAGTCAACAAAAAATGAAATTGGGATTAAATCATTAAACAACTATAATATGAAGGGTTGAATGTTTTTTAAAACATACAACCCTTCATATTAATATCACTATTTTATCGTTAAGCAGTCACAATTTACCTTTATTGTTGTGGTTTGGTTGTATGTATGCTTTTTAACCGACTTCAAAAAGGAGGAGGTTCTCAATTCGATTGGTATATTTTTTTTATGTAAGTACACCGATTACGCTGAGATTTATGATCTGATATCCGTGATTCTTCATTTACTTTGATGCGGAATAGTTGCCATTTGGTCCCATAAAAATTTAACATAGTTTGGCCCAATAGTTTTCATTTTATGAACTTTTTTTTTATGATCATTTTTGTTTACGTGGACAATGTAATTTTGTGTATGTTCATCGATATTTTTGCCCATAGGGAATATGCATGTTGTTTAAATTTACTTGATTAATTTTCCCTTGAATCTTTATTGTCCACATATTATGCCTAAACAATTATTTTCTTATTTAGTTCGTCTTTAATTGCAAAAAATATTAATTAAAATATGCAAAATAAGGGAGCGAAATTCAACTTTGCAAAACGCTTCATTATTGGTCGAAACAAAACATGACGTCAAATTCCCCGTCCTGTCATTTATCGGCGCCTACATTCGTAGTGTTACGGAGAAAGATAGGTGTTTCCGTGGTTTTTGCCCTTAGCTAGTGCAATTTAAGCATTCTAGTGATATTAGAAATTATCTAGGACGATGACTGAATGTAGTTTTGTCAAAGAACAATCGGACAATCTACCGAAAATAGATGCATTCATGATGACTACATATTTTGCATCAAATCCACATTGTACGTCTGCTGAGGTCAAATCTAAAGGATAGGTAAGATATGTATAGTTAGTTATATTCATGAAGTTTTATTGGACTTTTGTTACCTAGTTTAAGTAGACAAGCAAGTTGCCTTCTGCTTGATATTTAAAACCAACATAAATGACCTACTGCTGACTAATTCACACTATTCTAGCAATTAAATTGTAATATGCTTACATTAAAGTGATCTTCACAACAATATAAACACGATATTGAAGATACTTCATCTCTTCTCATTAATTTACACCATTATTTTCGTATTTTACATTATTATTTTGTACAGGAAAAAAATACTGTATTGGGTGTACTTCTTATAGTGTTTTTACACTTAGGGACAAGGCAATACTTATAAAATGTTTTTTAAACTTTATCCATCGTCTACTAATTACAATACATAGTAATTACAACTGAAAATCGGTATAAAATTACTGTAACATTTCAAGTAAGTATACTAAGTTTATGAAACAAACACTGAGCGTGATATCTGACGTCATCCAAGGCCCGCGAAATATGGCGGCGTTCAAACAGATCAAATTTTATCGATGTTTTCAATGTTATTTTAAAAATTAATTTGAACATTGCCAAGGTTATTTATATTTTTATTAGAGTAGAATGATTGAATAAGTCAATAAAAGATAAAAAAAAAAATACATGCATATTCCCTATTGTGAATCGATAATTTTTTTTTTTGTAAATGGATTTATTAAATTAAAACTTGTTTTGCACTAAAGAGAGTAAAATATTAAAAAAAAAAAAATAACCAGACTTCAAAACTAGTTTAGTTTTTGCTTTTGAGTGCCTATTTGTGGTTTTGAAGTCGGTAAAAATTTTTTTATAAAAATAATTTTTGGTATCTAATGTTAGTATTAACTTTAGTTAATTTATTTGTAGTGTTGATATATTATAAAAAAATTGTTCCAATCGCGCGTAAGGGGTCGGCAAGTAGAAGACGTGTGATTTGTGAACGGCCCTAGACAGTAAAATAATGTTTTCTGCACGCTCAAAACAATATTGCGGGGAAATGTTCTAAGTCTCATAAAATCCTATCTGACTTATCGGCAGCAATACATAGAGATTAAACGTGTCAATATTTTAGATAAAAGAGAAGAAACATACATTTCTCATATGCGAACAGCTAAATATGGCGTGGGGCAGGGCACTGTTTTGGGGCCCTTGTTATTCATTTTGTACATAAATGATTTGCCTAAAGTAACTAATCATCCAGTTACATTGTTTGCGGAAGATAGTACAAATGCTATAGATAAATAAATATGAAAATGAAATAAATGTTGCGCTTTCAAATATCATAATTTGGCTTAAAAATAATAATTATGTTGCGCTTTCAAATATTATAATTTGGCTTAAAAATAATAATTTAAAGATCAATATAAGTAAAACAAAATTAATGCAATTCACACAAAGGCTACCCACGTTACATAATTTGGACATAAACTATGAAAATATTAAGATTAACGAAGTTGACACGGCAAAATTTCTGGGACTTATTATTGATAATAAAATAAATTGTAAAACGCACACAGAGTCATTATGTAATAACATAAGTAGTTCAGCATATGCTTTATTCAAACTTACGCCGGTACTAAATACTGATGCTCTACTTACAGCGTATCATGGTACTACTGAGTCATATCTTAGATACGGCATAATGTTTTGGGGAAACTCCACAAATAAAGATATAGTTTTTAAAGCCCAGAAAAGATGTATTCGAGCCATCTTTAGTTTAAATAGTAGAGATAGCTGTAAGCCATATTTTGAAAAACATAGTCTCTTAACTTTACCCTCTCTATACATATATGAAACAACTATTTTGATTTAATCTAACCCAGAAAGAACTCTTTGAGACTTTGGCAGACACAGTCAAACGAAATAGAAGGGAAAATACCCACAATAGGCTTCGCATACGTAAAGCAAATACAGCTTTATTACATAAAAGTATATACTGCATGGCGCCAGTCATCTATAACAGGATACCTCATGAATTAAAAAAACTAAATATGAATTTATTTAAGAAACGCCTGCATGAATTTTTATTAAATAAATGCTATTATGCAGTAAGTGACTGTCTCGCTGGAAAATAATATAGTTCCTAGTTAGTAATAAATCAAAATATTTTATAATTAAGTTATAATGGTGCCGATTCTATTGTACACTCGACTAAACTAAACCTGACTTAATTTCTTCATATGAAATCAACCTAGTGTTCTTCGTAATAAGGTCTATTTGTTACTAGCATCTATTTTTCAGCGCCGCTAAATTTCAATAAAACCTGTCAACGTATACTCAACTTTATTTCCACGCAGCGAGAGTCTTCATTTATTCAAACGCTGTATAATTGCCGTATAAAAACTTGTTCAAAACGAACAAGGATGACGTGTTTTAATCTACACCTACGAAGACGCTTACTAAAAACACAGAGCAAAAGAGATGGCATTCAACGGATAGCGGCTCTCGCTACGTGGTATTAAAGTTTATTTGAGCGTATCAGACTTTAGTCGACAAATAAATAGCTTATTTCGATAGCGACATATGTTACCACCTACTTGTCTCAATTTGAAATAAGACCTTGTTTCTAAGTGTACAAGGTTTACTTCTTATATGAAGAAAATATAGTGAATTTTAATTTAGCGAGTCAAGTAACAGAATTGGGGCCATCGTATGATTCCTATAATAAGTTTTGATAATTTATTATTATTTGCTATTATTATTATTAATTAAATTGAATGTAATTAGAGATTATGAAATTGTAAATTTTGACATTTTTCTCAGTATGTTTATTGATTACTTGTATGTTGAAAGTTTACTTAAAATCAATTAAATTAAATTTTGCATGCCATCAAGGTAGACCAAAGAGGACATGTTAAACTTATAAATGTAACACCATTCTACATCTTTGATCAGCAAATAAATTATTATTATTCTCTTTATTCATTTAAATATACATATAAATTACATTTTTACTTCGGGTCTATTCAAGGCCTGATAAAATCGCCCATGCAGCTCTTTGCTCTTCCATATCTCCATGTGATCTGTAATATTGAGTACTGCAGGTTTGCGCCAGTTCTCTCTACCTAGAGCAAGCGGAGTGGGTCCGTTAACGTCAACAGAGAGGAAGTAATCTCTAAGATTGCATACCTCGCGGTTATGTAGTGTCCTGGCATTTAAAAAACCACGACCCCCACATTTCCGCGGGATATACAATCTCATAACCGATTATTATTATTATTATTATAATATGGAGCCACCAAGTATATACGGCTAAGTAAAAATCACCATTGTGTTTTCCAGTCCGTTCGATTCCAATGTACCCATCTTTTCGTGCTTTCAAAGTGTTACCAGCGCAGCGGTAGAAATTATGACGGCGAGCTAATATCAAGTTATATTAAATTCTTAAAAACTTTTACCCCTGAGAGAATTTTTTGTTTAACTTCTACATTAAAATCGTTAAGGTAAACTGATAGCAGAGTTTCAGTGTTTGGATTACCGTTTTACTGCGCAATAGTTGGTTAACTCTTTCATCAGTCAGCTTTTACGATTTACCGAGGATAAACAAAAGGGGGATGTTACTCCCTGATCAGCTTAATAGAAAACTAAACGATAATGTTATCGTTCTACTGGGGCCATTCATAAACTATGTTTGAAAACTTGAAGCGGTGATTGCATAGATTGAATCAGTTTGAGAAGTTGCATAAATTTAATTGCATTGAAAGAAATTTAAACATTAAAGGTTGCCTAGGTGATTTTGATTTCTTCTTGCGATAAGGGCGCCAATTGAGCATTTTTTGTATAACTAACAGTTCCTGCGCGGCTTCGCTCGCGTGTAGGTACATATTTATATATTTTGCGCAGAACTCTAATTCTTTTTCCAAAATAAAAATAGCCTAAGTTACTCCTTATAACACCAGCTATCTGCCAGTGAAAGTCCCGTGGAAATCTGTTCACCCGTTCTGGAGATTAGCCGGGACAAAGACAGACAGACAGACAGATAGACAAACAGACAGACAAAAATGTTAAAAACTGATTTTTAGGCATAGATATCGCGCAAATAATTGTATGAGCTTAAAAAAACTTTTATATTTACATTGTAAATATGTTTATGTTATAAACAGACACTTCAATTTTATTTATATGTATGTATTGTGTATTGATATGTTTGTGTATATTTGTTTCCTTTTTTTGGTGTACAATAAAGAGTATTTATAATAAATAATAAACGAGGAGACATTGGGTTAACACAAAAACACAATCGAAATAAATAAATAATTTAAGTACTTTTAGAAGTGAAAAAGGGGGCGAAAAACTTTGTGGAACGACTTGCTTTCAGGCCGGCTGTGACCCTGTATGTAACTTAGTAGTATAAAATATGGAAATTATCATGACCTTTACAAAACTATCACATCAGTCAAAATGGGATTTGCAATCAATTTGAAGTGAGGTATAGATAATTAAATGTTTTAATGGAGAGTCCAGAAAATAATTTAAAAGTGGGACAACAATTTGTACCTCCTCATATCTCGTTTACGTCATTAAAAATGGCGTTTCTAGACTGTGCAATACAAATTAATAGATACAAATTAGAATTGAACAGAACAGAAAACATAGCAAACGTCAATTAGTAATCGGACTTGTCGTGTTTTGTATTACTAAGGTAAACCTCGATATTAACATAGATCAATAATACGATACAACATTAGATCGTTAAATCACCAGTAGGACACGAAGATGTCGAGCTTTCCGCATGTGATTACAAGACATTTTTTGTTACTCTTGTTTCTTACAACAAAAACAAAGAAAAAGCGTCACCTAAATTATAATTCTTTGGAGAAAACAGTTGTGTACAGTCGATTGTTTACCTACGAGCGCAAAGTTCCGAGAGCAAACTAAAACTGCTGACGCGTTATGATGTTTTCCACTTCTTTCTTCGAGTTGTGTTCGTTGTTTGTTTACCTCCCAATTTGTCGGAAATACCTATAACTGGCTTATACTGTGACCTCTTGTGTGTGTACTCGTCATACTCACACATTTCGTTACCTACGTAATTTAGATACTCTTTATTGCAAACTAAATACCGAAGACATTTCAATTACATAAATGGTCTTAGTGTTTAAGTTCGTTGTTTAAAATTCAAATATTTGCGATGTTTTTGCATTTAAAAAACATCAAATGTCTTTTATTGTGTTACTGTGTGCACTTTTACTTGTACTGTGTGGTGTAACATTACATTTGGATGATAGCACAGATTACTACGTAAGTGATAGTGTGCTTTTATAAACTCAGTTTCATTCCACATTTCACGCAACACTAAGTGGCCTGCTCTTGTCTACTTCTTCACACTCTCCAAAAATGCATACCTCTATCAAAGGACAAATCTGTCGCTAACACTTTTATCTAACCTTATAATCATGTATAAAACTCCTAGGCTACTTGTCAACACAATAATAAACGAGGAAACCGTCATTTTGTACATGTGCTCTTTCAAAACCATTGTATATAATACGCTGCATTTGTGCTTCCTCTTAGGTTCTATTTGTAAATGTAAAAAATATATGTAGGTATACGTTGACATTTGTGTTATATTTCCCTTGGGGACGAATTTCTTGTATATCTTGTTAATTATATCTTCCCATTGATACAATTTGCAGTCTTTCATGCCTGTATATGACACTTTACACCATTAATCTGAGTAAGTTAAATAAAAGGTAGTACTATTATCTATTCTCTCGTAAGAGTTACCATATATGATATTTATTCATTCAGCTTTTCTTGAGAGTTAAATTTGTACAAACAGTACCGAAAGTGGAAATAATATACATATTGAATGTTTTATTAAACGTAACAGAGCGGCGATATGTTGGACACACCTGCCTCGTTCTTTCAAATTAGTTCAAATTTTGATTCAACTACTCTATTTATATCGTAGAATGTTTCAGTTAAACTTTCAATATTAACATCGACTCATGGTCCAACAAGTCCAAACATGAATGCCCATGTTTCCACGTAGTACCTACGATCGAACGGATTGTGACTATTCATAGTTCGTTTTATTCGATGAATCGAACATTGGTTCGATTCATCGAATAAAACGAAAAGAGTTCATGTTTTCCGGCTAACCGACTATGGGATTTGTTATTTCTTTTCATCCCATAAATCGAACCAAACACACGAAACTGTTCTGCACCATTACGAAAATAGCTAAAATATCCGAAAGTAAAAGATTACATTCTTATCGTAATTTTCTAGAACGTCACAAACCAAGCATACGCCACTTTGTGCGAAATAGTAGGCAGACATCTATTATACCCATGTTTTTTGTAAGTTTTTTGTAAGTCGTTAAATGTCACGTAATATAGTATAAATAAACTCCGTAGCCGATGACACAAATTCTGAGGCCTAAATTTACTTTATCTTGTCTGCTGCAAAGCCTTCTAAAACTTACTTTTCTAACGTTATTTTAATATTTGAATCCTTATGTATCGGCTTTCTCCTAAATCATGATGACCTTTGCTCATCACTTAGTGTAACAAAAACTTCAGCTTTAAGTGAATAAAAAGAATACAAGCTGTGTAATTGATTGATGAAGGAAAGAAATGATAGCGAGGAAAAAATTACAAATTATTCTTGATACTAACAAAAATATTGAAATAGAAATGGCTCAATTACATTTTTAACAACTCCCTGAGCCTTATTGTTATAACAATAGCAGATAGATTTTTACTACGAGTGTTTAACGTGTTTAAAATCGTTTTTTTTTTCGAGACTAAAGTAAATTAAGTAGTTGGTATATAAATTAACAACGGCTACGACACCTTCCTTCAATATTAAAATAACTCTACTAATTCTCATCGCTGTATCATTAGGGTGGGTGTTAATAGCCGTTTACAGCCTAAGGCATCGTCACCTTCAACATCCAAATACGTTTATCTCACGACGGAGATTCGTTTAGAGTATTGTGGTTCGCGTGTATTGAACCCGGTGTGATGAGGCGTGGTGAGGTCGTAGGGTTCGTTGGCCGTTTTGGCAGAATCATGCTGATTTGCATGTTTCATACCGATTTTATGCTCGTCTTGTCTCTTTGTTTCTTTCTTGGTATCATGACAAACCAATTCTTTATATCGTTAATCATTATAATTATCTGCATCTTATTGTTGTTAAGTGATCCTTCATTCAATAGTATTTTTATCAAGATCCTATTACCGTTTAGAACTTTATCTAGAAAAGTATCAGTTATCACTACAGCAGTGATTGATACTGAGGTATCTGAAAAATCTTTATAAATTAGTCAGGAGTAATAATATTTATTTAAATATATGCTATATTCTTTTTTTAAATACAAAATAATATTACGGTTGCTCGTTAAACGATGACTTTTACTTTACTAGATAGAAGAATAGAAGATTCGGCTGGCCTGTTGGTCTAGTGGTTAGTGACCCTGACTACTGAGCCAGAGGTCGTGGGTTCGATTCCCACCTAAGTCTGGGTGTTATTTGTGTCCGTTGTTTGTATGTTTGTAAAGTCCCCCGCGACACAGGAGTAATTCCTAATGCAGGAGTTGTCTTTAAAAAAAAAAAATGAACTCGAACGAAAGGGAAGAACTCGAATGAAAAGGCCGAAATAATGATGTAAAACCTGATTTTATAGTTATGTTTTAAGTTACATTTAATTTTGTATATTAAAAAAATGCGTGAGCTGTCTTTGGGATTTAAACCCGGTTAGAACAAAGGTACTTTCGCTATATTTATACGTATTTGATAGAATTAATAAACTGTATCAAAATATAGTAAACATTGTAGAAACTTGAAATTAAAATTGCGCCATCTGTGAAAGTTGCCCTATCTAAAATACGGATAATAAGTATACAAGATATCACAGTAGTATCGCGCAGAATCCACACACACAAAATAAATCAACTCGCGGTCAGCATTTTACGTTGCGCTAACACTTTGCTTTGCTAGCCGTCCGGCCGTAACGTGTGATAAGGAACTTCGTGCAAAATAATTAATCTACTGGTAGATATGATTACTGAACTTTGACATTATGATTATCGTGATCAGCATTTTCGATGATCTTCACTGTTATTCTTGGTAGACATTAATATAATTAATGTTAATTAAAAGTATGTTCCTACTTTGACATTTTTAAACGATTTATTATAAAGGTGTGTCATGACGAGATGAATCCAGTTTTTCAATTTGTTATTTTACTAAATAAATTCATTTTCTTTCTTTCTTTCTTATTTTATTATATAAAAAGAGATTTACATTTTCTACCTACTTTTATACAGCCACTTCGACATTTAACATCTTAAAGATCACATCGACAATAATGAATGCTCTAGCATGGAACATTGAATAGAAAACGAATGTTCGTGTCCACAAGGTTTGGTTCTGAGAAGTGTTGAAAAAGTTCGCATAATGGACAAGTGATACGAGTGAAGTAGCCATTGGAGTGGAACGCCCTGAGACCGTGTTTGCGGTTGTTGGCGCCTGATTAAATCCGTCGGATGCAAGAGGGGCTACATGCGGTCGACGACGAATGACCTTGCTTGCCACACACCGGCTCCTGGGCTGAAATCAGACGCCGTGCACGCTCGCTTGATTTAATAACGTCTGGTTTCACGACTAAAATTGACGGCAGTGTTACAAGTATAAAATTATAAGTAAACATTTTTTATAATTTATTTTATCGTTATCAATTATTTTCTTTGACAGTAAGTAGTTCATGGCAGTTAAAAATAATTATATAACATATGCATTGTTAAAATAGTTTTTTTTTCAATAAACGTCTTCATAGTATAAAAAAAATGAAATAACATGACATAAGTTCATTTTTGGCAATCTTAGCTATGATTTCAAAACGTTTGAGAGCGGAACTTAGAAAATTATAAAAAAACGCCATATGGTACAATCGAGTGTTGATAACAGATATTTTGTATGATCATAATGTTATCATAGAAATTCATGTAGTAACACATCACTATTTTAACGGAATATTGCCATGAAACAATAACATTGACATAGGTTTAACGGATTTATTAGAAAATGTACGAGAGTTTGCAAAAGCTTTTGGTACAATTTGTGCTAAATCCGTAGAACTGAGTTTACTAGGTTTTTGTAAGAATATACATACTAAGATAATAAAGCTAAACAGTTTGTTGGTTTTGGTTGAAAGCACTCATTTTAGGAACAACCAGCCGTATTAGAATAAATGTTTTTGCAGAGGCTACTTACATCACTCTACGGCACTTAATCCGACCTTACCAGAAACGCTTGAGAAACTGCGGGGAACAGCTAGTTTATGTATATTTCTGGAACGAAGTTACACTTCAGACGCTCGGCGGATGAGAGATAGACGAAAAAAAAAATGCTGACCGCGAGTTGATTTATTTTATTTACGCCATCTGTGGATTCTGCACGATACTACTGCACTTTCATGTTGGTAGTATAATATTTATCCATATACTAGTTCGGGCAACTTTCACAGATGGTACAATTTTAATTTGAAGTTTATACAATACTAACAGCGCCCCGCGGTTTTACCCGCGTAAATCCCGATCTGAATATCGGGATAAAATAGCCTATATGTTAATCCAGGTCATCAGTTAACTACATACCTACCAAGTTTCATCGCAATCGGTTCAGTAGTTTTGGCGTGAACAAGTAACAAACATCCATCCATCCATCCAAACTTTCACATTCATAATATTAGTGGGATGGGATTTACTATATTTTGATACAATTTATACAATCCATTTAATATACTTATATAAAGCGACACTTTGTTCTTTCATATGGTGGTGGCACATGACAATCACTGACACTCCCGGTGTGAAGTCTCAAAGATTTCTTCTATTGGTGGCAATTGGCCATAGCTGTAAAAATAATATGTTTTTATAAGGAAGGAGTAAGGCATGACCTTTATATCTGTTTTGTATTCAACCTATGGTGGCGTGGGAAGGGATATGGATTTCTCTAAATCGGATTTTCCATATACTTAGGTTGTTTACACTGCTACATCTTCTGTCTACTTTAGATATTAATAGTTATCGATAATGTTTTACATTTCAAAATGTAGATATTTCTACTTTTTGAAAATTCCAACATTGATGATACATCTACATTAGCAGAGAAGAATTCTATCAAGATTGACACTATTTAAAGCTACCTGCTTTAAATAGTGTCAATCTTTAAGTTTACTTTAGTCGCAGATCCGTAGGTCCCGCCGCAGTAGATGTTAAAGATAATCTATCGCGAGCCTTCTGTTCTAGTATTCCATTATAATTCTTCTCAATTAAAATTATGTATACTGAGCTACGTAATTTAAACAGAACAAATGGAACCCGAAATTAATTAATCTAAAGGGTATGCTAATTAATTTACACGACCCTGTTAGATTTAAATTATTTTAATGTATCATGTATTGTACCAAATGTATGTTTTTTGTATAAAACAAACTTATGTTAAACTAGTGGTAAAACTCATAGTTGTCTACTTATTTGTATTCCTTATTGTGATCCAAATCCGTTTAGAAAGAGCAGTTTCTTTCTTTCATTTTTTTTTTAATTTTCCCCGTAACTTTTTACAATCTTTCTTTTTACTTTAACAATCTAATAAAAATACGAGTACTTAAAAGGTATACCTACAATCATAATAGATTTTTGAATATTCAATAAAAGGCTAGTCATCATTCTGAGCTCCGATATTTTACGTGAAGCGACTGCCATCAGACCTCCACAACCCAAGTACTAGGCGATATCGAAGTTCTGTAGTTAGACCGGGTTGTCGGACTTTTTAGGGCTCCAACTACCCGTAACGAATGCCACAGATGTTTGTATGGCACCCGGGAACGGCGGTTTAACGTGCTCTCCGAGGCACGGAGGGGTCTCAATGTGTTAGAAAAGGTCACCCATCCTAAACTGACCTATCTAAAATAACTTAACTTTGTAATGTGCTAACCTACTCGGTTACCACTTAGCCACGAGCGCCTCTGTTTGCCTTTTTGCCTATTTCACTAGCCTCAATAAAAGGCTAGTGAAATAGGCAAATAGATTCTCGTAACGTTGGTAATACGGTTCCCCAGTATCTGATTCGCCAGCGTCTTATTTATTAGGATTTTGGCATCCACATTGGTTAAACCTATCATTTTTCGATTGGAAGGGTGACGCGCAACGGTGAGCAAATCACATATTTTGCTGAATTTCATTATTATTACTTGGCACCAGTGAAGATTACGGGAGGGAGATTGGAAATATCGATTAATGTTGAAATTTGAGTGTGTGACATCGAATTTTAAATTATTACACACACAGAAGCTCATCAAGTGGTCAAATTACGTCCTTATATACAAGTTTATCAGTCACGAAGACTATTTCTCCAAATGTTGCGCCGTGGTTCAATAGTCATAATTAAGTAGGTAACAGTACTAGAATGAAAACATACTGCAAACGTTCGTTATAAACTATATGCCCTATGAAAACATTCCCTAATTGCGTCTAGATCGAGAAAGTTTAAGAAACAACACAAAAGAAACAATGATCTTCGATATAGCCTGTTCCGGTCGCTACACTTGCTACGCACTATTGGACTACGAGTTATTGGGTACTACATATATCTTCTGTGACCCAATTCTTCTGTGCAAAATACGGGAATTTGCGATACACATATGTTGCCATAGTGTAATAATCAACAGCAGATATTATTACGCTTTAATATGTAGTTGCAGAATATGTTTTTATGAAGTCATTCTATTAGAAAGAACTTTGCTATGATTATGACGATAACCCTCGACAATTAAACAAGTCAAAAATACATTTAAATTGGTGTACATTTAGTTAAGATAGCGTAAAACATACAAATTTGGATGAAGTATAATCTGATTTTATACATTAGCTGTGGACCTCAGTTCAACCTGCGTTTAATTAGAATTGTAAGTGCAGCGCTCCAATTAGTAGATGTGTGATTGTATATAGACTACAAAGTTCTTCAATGTGGAGGTATCGGGCGTGTTGTTCCTTCAACACTCGGGGATCTCCTCCGGCCAGACTAGGACATCATACGATGCAAAATCAAGTAACGTAGTAGTTTGAACTGTTAGTAACAGCCTAAAACTCACTTAATATGTAATGTAATAGCGATGTTGTTCGCACCGTTAAAAGACAACATGTATCTTTGCTAGATGACACTGTCTATGAAAGTTGCCACATAACTCCGTTGAATGAACGAGTTATCTTACGAAAACAATTTATGGGTTTGAAAAATAAATATTTCGTCTTGATTTTCGACTTTTAATTTGTTTATTTTTTATTTTCAGGTAAATATTTCGACGAATACAACACAAGCAGAGATACTTCTCGTATCGATCAACTTCTGGTAACCCCGAGTTTTGTAATTTAAATTTCTTACCATTCTTTTAAATGCTGATTGAGGAAAATTGAGATAAAGATATTTTATATCTATCTCCAAAACACGGAATCTTGCTAAATAAATTTAGAAAGCAACAACGGCGCGTGACATAAAAACTCTTCGTCCTTTGATTATTGTGTACTATGATTGTAATATAATGGTAAAAACTCTTCGTCCTTTGATTATTGTGTACTATGATTGTAATATAATGGTAAAAAGACATACTTTATGTAGGTATATAAACTAATTTAAATATGTAGATAGATTGATGGAACATTATTTATTGTACACCACATTTTAAACAGTAGGTAAGGGTCCGTATAATAGCGTAGTAAGTACAATGGGCAATCTTATTGCTGTGAAGGTTCGAATTACTGATTTAAATACCTATATGTGTAGGAATCCAGTGAATAATATCTTGGGTCTCTAGGTGGCCTGGTGCGTAATGTATACGAACGTCGTGCTGAGGTTCTGGTTATGATTTCGGTTTCGGAAGGCATTTCAAGTGATGGCATTTCCTATGACCAGCCATGAAGAAACTAACTCAAGGATCCAATTCAAACTGTGCAAGTGCCATGTAGGCGGGGTAGTCTTTTTACGAAAGATTCGGTTTTGAGCTGACCAGTCACAACACCCAGTAGACTAGATAAACCGGTAATCACGGAATTCAACCACATCTAGAGAGGTACGACTCCAACCGGTCTGCCAACGCAGTCAGACACTTGGGAAGGCCCATATAATACTTTCGCAGATAAGTAACGCACTGTACTGTAATATGACTGGCTTGTTGGCCTAGTGGTTAGTGACCCTGACTGCTATGCTATAGGTCGTGGGTTCGATTCCCACCTGAGTCTGGTTGTTCTTTCCTAATTCCTAATGCGGGAGTTCTCTTTAAAAAAAAAAAAACAGTCACTGTAAAAGCTTACCTGAGTATGTTTTTTAGGCATAATAAAAACGATGCAATACATCACTATGTATTATAAAACAAAGTCCCCCGCCGCGTCTGTCTGTCTGGTTGCTAGCGATAAACTGAAAAACTGCTGAACGGATTTAGGTGTATAATTTGTACCCGTGCGAAACCGGGTACAAATTATACACCTTATATTTTAAGCACAACATGATTGTGCGCTATATAGAATACAATAATACGCGTGATCCTACTACGTTACTAAAGTCGACTCCGTCCTGAATTTATATTTGTCGGTAGCACAACCTCGTCTAACCCTGATACGTCGTTATTATTTTCCCCTGCTGATGATCAGATTCCAGTCAACCGTACAGTCAAAGATCTGGTTAAATTAAAAGCTAAAAAAGAAGAAATGACACAGCCTTAATCAAATTATTTACTCTTAGTAGCTCTTGGCAATATAAGGTGCAATTAATTTGGCACTCTCATTGTAACGTCGGTGACTAAATCAGTTTAGTTATAAGGGCGTGTCGTAAGCTTACTCCTATGATTAACCGTATTTGTGATCCAACTTTACCATATTTTGACACACAAAACCAAGCTTGAAGCAATATATATTATATAAAAATTTCGTGTCACGTTGTTTGTTTGCGATGAACTCCTAAACCAATGAACTGAAAATTTGCACAATGTGTGCAGTTTGGTCCAACTTAAGAGATAGTTTTTTTAATTTTCTGCAAGTTCTCAAGTAGTAGCACTGATAGATAGATTAAATCACTCCCTACAAAAATATCGAAACCTACCGTTTTAATTGCCTACTCTTTTCGGGCTTTAAAATGTGAGTAGGGTCCTCTGCACCTCTGCAATAAAAAAAAAATTAAAATTATTATGTAAATTAAGTATTTAACGCTTATTTATCATTTCCAATGATTTAGTATACAAAACTCCTAAATGTGTTTTATTTTTATGTAAAGATTAATAAACTTTTTTAAAATCTCGATTATTAAACTGTATGGTGGAAAACATTCTAAATCTTGCAAAAAAGTCCTTATGAATGCTTTAAGGGAAACAATAATATAGGGTTAATGGTTCATTAAAAATTACATAAATAGCACTGCAGGGCTTTTTTTCTCTTACTTTATCTACATTCTTTTACTGCACATAAACAATTATGTAATTTTTCACTATGAATTTTACAGTATTTAAAGAATATATCAATACTATATGGAATTACGTTTTTTTGTGCTTTAAAAATTAAATGTGTTCGCGCGATGCAGCTGTCGGCAACCCACTGCGCGTGACTGCGTATAAGGTCCGCCAGCGGACGAGCGGCCGGTAGATCTTTAGCGCGCGCAAGTACATCGAGTCACATAGGCCTGGTAGTAGTATAAATAAACAGATGTTTGTTTTCTGAAATCGCAAGAAAAGCCACAAAAATTTGCTGTAATATTTCGTATATATTACGAGGTACTTGCGGCTCGTATTTTCGGTTAGAAATAAAACCAGCCCATATCTTCCCATGAGTGTTGTAAAGGACTAGTGAATGGGCTCCGGCTTGCTTTTACGGACTTATTGCTATCATCAATTTCCCGGCAAAGTTGGTTGCCTTACTATTTTTGAGGTATAGTTTTAACTACATTAGGATTTGCTTAGAACTCTTAGGGCAACCTTTCTCTAAAAAGCAGATTGTTGTCTATGGTTTGTTTCACAAACATCAAGTTGCTTAGCGCGTATTATTTAAGGGGGCGTCCATTCATTACTTGAGGCTTTTAGAGGGGGAGAGGGTTGATCCGAATCTCAGCAAATATCACGTAATAACTTTATTTTGCATGCACACACGCACACCACAAAGTCATTACTTTGGGACTGTATTATGTTTGTGAAGGAAACCATAGACAACAATTTGCTTTTTAGAGAACGATCGAATAGAATTAGCGTTCGTTTAATCAGAGTACATTTGTCTACCCTTCTATTATAGTCTTTGTTAGAGCGTCAACGTTTTTAGAAATGGAAACGCTAAGAAACGTTTGATATTTGTCTACGCCTGCAGTACAAAAAACAAAATTCTCAATTCAATATTTTAAATGTCTCCCTAGCAATATGTGATGGCGTTATATTAAAACCGCAAATTATTAATTAAACAACAGATTGTAGACTCCGCAAGATGGCGAAGACCATACGAACAGAGCAATCAATTTAGCAGCTGTAGCTGTATCTAAAAGACCGCAATTTAATAAGTTTAAATGAATAAATATATGATTATAATTTCCTAAAGTCGCAAATAACGTTATAAAATATTGTATGTGTTACTGTGTTTAAATTGATATTTATCAATTCCGCTACCATATATATTCTCTTTTTCTCAACATGAAAATGTAAAAGATGTTTCTTTGCTTGTTATTCAATCACGCCATAACCGTTGAAAGGATTTGCATAAAATTTCGTTTACCGACAGATTATATATTGGATGAATACATAGGCTTACGACAACCAAGTTCCATGCAGGCCGAGCCTCCGATTGCAATAAATTATCATATTTAATTAAACCTTTTGTCCGACATTATCTCGTTTCAACTTTTATTTTGCTTTTTTAGACAAATGATATTGTAATGTTTTTATTTGATTTGCTTGTAATTTATTTGTTTGCTTTATAATGAAATAAAGAAAATGATTTCATTCAATAAAACACAGGATACAAAAAAGTGTGCATCTCGGGACGCCCGACAGAAGTGATAACTTAAACTAATCTAAGTTGAAATATTGAGAAAGGGAAGCCAGACAGACTGGCGCCGTAACGCGTTACGTAACGAAGATTATAACAACTTTTTTTTTTAAATAGATAACATTTCACTATGTGTGTAACATTGTCTACGTTGTCGCTTTTCTGCGTTGTTCAACTTTCCGTTTGTGGAATTCTTGGACGAAACTTGTGAATTTAAAATATAGTAAGAAACATCATCTTCATTTTCATTTCATATTTTAGTTACCTACAAAAAAGAATTGCCTATTTGCTAAAAATATGCCATTTAATATAAAAAGCAATCTTTTTTGTATCAACATAAATTTGTAGCATATAATTATGTATTGCACGATAGACGAATTGATAAATGCTTCATTAATTAAAATCCAGATGTTAGGATGCGAAGGTGCAACCTTTCAGTAAATAAATATATATATATATATATATATATATATATATATATATATATATATATATATTATTTTTTTTAAAGAATACTAGCAACGTGGGTCACACATTACTAGTATTCTTGTTAACCCCTCCAGCTAAGCTAAATGCTTGTGTTAGGAGTGGGTTCACGACGGTAGAGTACTGGGTGGGGTTCGAACCCACAACCACTTGATCGCAAGTCCGACGCCTTAGCCATTACGCTACCGCCGCTATGTTATATTATAAAACATTTCAACTTTGGTGGCTTTACTACCGAGAATAACTATGTGAATATTTACTCACCAAACCAAGTCTAAACACAGTTTAAAGAAATATTCTATGGTGTAGCATAAAAGCATCTTACCGTTCCTCATAGTCTAAATATATTTGAGATATATATTTCGTGTGCAGGGGTTTATCCACTGAACCAAACGCCGTAAATGTTCCCAGTATCAATATCTCTGGGGGTTTTCTTGTGTACCTTATAATATTTTGTTTATTTTGTGTTCTTGTGTGCGCCCGTCGCCGATATTTTAAACATGAAAGTGTTTCACAAAAATATTTTTTTATACTGAAACGCTTTATCGATGCTTGAGATCGAATTTGGTATTCTGAAGCGTGGTTGTGTCATCGGCAGAATCTGATGTTACAGCTAAATAATCAGTTTTTGTTAAGCTTTGATTTCATGTATCGATTAGTCTATTTGTCATGATGTTTAAAAATATCAACTAAAACCCAAAAAAGAAATCTTTAGGTATGTATATTAAAATACAAAAGTTAATTTTAATTTTTAAAATATCACGTTAGAATGACATTAAGCCGCCTGATGGAAAGCTAGATTGAGCTCCAAAGATTGAAGACCACCATTATACATAGATATAGATAGATTATACTAAGATGATGGTCCTCAGTTTGACTGCCTCGAGAGATGCATTTTCACATCCCGGTTAAAGGACCCGGGGTTATATGTAGAAGGGAACACGTGTGCTGGTAATAAATTCCACATTTTAATGGTGCGGCAAACTCAGTAGGTGCTGAACCGTTTGGTTCTTGTTGGGATTGTTTACACTGTTAGGGGATGATACCTCAGCCCGCCACTTGTTGTTCTAGATAGGAAAAGAGAGGGAAGGATCAATTTGAAGAGCTCTTCTCAACACTCGCCATGCTAGAGGTAGAATACTGCCAAAGAGGCTACGTTTCTACGCAACTGCAAGGGTTCAAGGGTGTTGGTGATCTCAGGACTCCCATTGATGCGATAGTACGCCGCTTCAAACTGTCGAGAGATATCCCAGAGATGAGTACCTATACAAAAATTGTTGTTTGGACAATTCAGTTGGTGTCTTAAAGTATATTTTGTCACCTTTTAGATAGTCATTAGCTGGGCGGTGGCTAGGCTTTATATATATGATTAGGCTTTATAATAATAATAATAACTATCGGAGATATATCCTGAAGGACGGCACAATTGACATTTGTCGGGCGTGTCATCGTCCCGGAGAAACCCTGAGGCATATAATTTCTGGTTGTTCTCGTCTTGCCAACGGCGAGTACTTGCATAGACATAACCAAGTGGCCAGGATAGTCCATCAGCAACTTACTGTTAAATATAATCTTGTGGCTGTCGAGTTACCGTACTACAGGTATGTGCCCGACCCAGTTCTCGAAAATGGTCGTGCAACATTGTACTGGGATCGATCTATCATCACTGACAGGACTATTGTTGCCAATAAGCTTGATATAGTGGTGATAGATCGATTAGAGCGCCGAGCAATGATTATTGACATCACCATTCCCCATGACGACAATCTCTTAAAAGCCGAAAAAGATAAAGAAATAAAATATTTGGACCTAGCCCACGAGATTGTCGACATGTGGGATGCGGATTCAGCAATCATTGTGCCGATAATCATTTCGGCCCATGGGTTAATTGCTAAGAGCCTCGACCAACACCTTCAGAGGCTCACGTTAGGCAGCTGGATTAATAGTCTGATGCAGAAGGCAGTCCTCCTTGATACGGCACGCATAGTGAGGAGGTTTCTATCTCTGGAACCCTAACCACCGGTAGCTTGGTCCCTGTACCCGATACCGGTGGGACACTATTTTTTATATTTTTAAATATATTTGTTTTTATTTTTTTATAGTGAATGTATTTAAAAATGTAATTTATATGTATATTAAGTAAATAAAGAGAATAATAATAATAATAGTATGTCTTTAATTCAGAATAGTTTCCATATTTGTTTCTAAACTAAACTTATTCCTAATTTATACTACTTACATCTTACTTATGCAGCTATCTTTAACCATTTTTTATACATTGAACTGCTACACAGTCTGTCAGCCAGTTCCTGAATTATACTGTTATTACACGTACCAACTCCGGTCATGAACGCAGCGATTCGACATCCTTGGATGGCATTGAACGAGTTCAGTCTTGCCTCTGCGAACATTCCTGAGGCGCTGCTATATGGTGGCAAACCCATCAGGTGTCTATATATGTTATTGTACTGGACCCTCAAAGACCTCTTCGTATAAACCGTCGAGAGCTGCCACGTGTAAAAACTCTGGCAGTACGTTCTGACCAAATGCACCTTAGTCTAAACATTGGCCTTAAAAAATCTCCTCGCTATCATATTACCAACGACTAAAAGTGCTCTTTGCTGACGGTCGATGTCAGCATCATCCTTCATATCTGATGTTAATATATGACCCAGGTACTTGAACCTCTCTACTGCCTTCACGACCTGACCTGCTATCCATACCGGTGAGACGTTTTGTGGCCCTCTCCCCAAACGAAATAATATTATATCAACTTATATAAACAGTGAGTGCTATATAGATAGAATAGTCAATTCGTGTCGACCTACCTACCGAAACTGTTTGCGATTGATTCATAAAATGCAGCACCACGAGATCCCTGACAAAGGTCTGCAAAGTCTGCCAAACCGGCAATTGGCCATGCGGTCGTCATGGCCTCTCAAAATGGATAGTGGGAACCCTCGAGGTATACCCTAAAAATAGCAGAAATTAACAATTAAATAGTAAATTAAATCCCATTCAAAACGGTCTAGCGACTTTGAAAAACAAAGCATCTCTTTTGTTTAATGTTAAAAGGTTAGAAGTGAACAAGTTTCCTTTGGGAATTTTGTTAAAGTTTCCCTTTGTAGAACTATTTTCACAAAGCTTAACGCTTCTATAATTATTTTTTTCATGTTCAAATGTTTCAAAGAGACTGAAAAGAAAGTAATTTAAAGGTCTGCTGTATTCAAGCATATTTTATTGTAAAACAGGCTTCTGGGCTTCGTATACTTTAATGTAGATTTTGTATGAGTATCGTTCTTATTATTTTCTATATTCTTTTCTGTAACCTTGGCAACGAGGAGGCGAAATTTCATCATGATTGGTTAGTTAAGGGAAACGTAAACACACGAACAAAAAACTCATATTTGCATTATAATGTTCGTTAAGAAGTTGGGTTAAAATTACTTTTTGAAACAATTATAAAGAACAGTTTTTATCTTATGCTAATGAATATAATATACTTTTTTATTTTAGTCTGAATGATAACCATTGGAAGGCAAATGCCTCTCTATCTTATACCGACGCTTTCCTGTCCATATACTACACATACATGTACATATACATACGGAGGAAATATCAGCATTATCAGCGTATCCGGTGACGAAACAGAAAATAATAATCTATATCTTCAATGGTAAATTATAATCCAAAACACTAATCAAGCTTAATGTTTATCTTCTTAAGTACACAAAACTGTAAAAATAAAAATACACAGATGACATACGGAAGAAATAAATATGATTTTCGTTTGGTAACTAATGTCAGTAGACAGCTAAAAAAACCAACACGATGACTGAGACAAAAACCAGATTGCTTCATCTCATTTTGCATAAGATATTTAATATATTACTTCTCACTCTAATTTAATGATTCTCTCATTATTCTGTAATATGTTATGTAACATCACGTTACCATCCGGGTACGGCAGCTGCGGGGACAGCTGCTTTATTGATATATGTACTGATGCCTAAACGAATTTTTGAGATAACTTGACAGGTGGCTTTTTAGTGTCGCTCAATTCAATTTCAAATTTAAATGGTTATGCATGACTTTCCAATTTGTAAAAATTGCTTCTCAGCATCGTGAGTGAACTACATATTTATGAGAGGTGTGTAAGTTTTTCAGAGGCGAAAGTATGAGAATTTCTGCTGAAAATATATTCGGCATTCTTTCATACATGTAGGGTTAATATCTGTCAGGGTTTTAGTGGATACGTCCCAATTTGAAAAAAATGGTCGCCTGCGGTATTTCCGGACCGATACGACCTTCAAACCTTCAAGAAAAGTGCGTACTCCTATCTGAAAGGCTGGCAACGCACATGTAACTCTTGAGTTGCAGGTGTCCATGGGCGACTGTAGTCACTTACCATCAGGTGACCCGTCTGCTCGTTTGCCCCCTATAGTATAAACCAAAAAAAAAATGACGAAAAGTAAATATCGATACATCGAGTACGAAAATAACGATACTATACCAACTAATATTATAGAAATTAATGCAAATGTGAGTTTGTTTGTGACGCTTTAACTACTCAATTGATCATCATCAAATTTTGTCTACACGTGTACGTCAGGGGAGGGGACAGATAAGGATATAGGTTACATGGGAAAGAGATACGATTGGCTACGCTTTAGTGACTGATGGTGCCAGCATTTTTTAGAAACGGTAACCGTTTACATTCGATGGCTTATACCTGACTGGCTACATTAGTTTAAAAAAAATAGTCACTACACGATTTATCCTGAATTCCTCCTTCTTTTTATGGCATCCTTACTCATATGCATACTTGGAAAAAAGAATTGAAATCCTATCGGTAAGGCGAGAACGTTCAGCGGTTAGATCGGTCCCGGGTGGCCTGAGGCACTTCCGGGTCTCCCAACTCCTCCTCTATAACAGAACTTGTACTCAGCTGGCTTGTGATAGCTTTTAGTAGAAGCATTGTGTAGTTTTTCAGATTTTGTTTAACTTAGCTTAGTCTTATGTGTTCCCATTCTGAGCTGGGAATGTGGACAATTATTTTTTATATACAAGCTGTAATCGTTAAACGTTTGAAAGCATTTCCGGGTTCAGTATAAAAAGCCTAACTTTGTGTATGTATGTAAAGAAAAAATTGTACTAACCAAGACTAAATAGTAGGTATGAAATAAAAAAAAGAAGGAGAAAACTGAAGCGACATGTAACAGACAATTTATTCATGAAAAGTTTAATTAAATGGAATACTATTACGTATTCCATATTCTTGTACCTTACGTTAGTCTTAAAGTTTTTTTCACATAAGTAATTCTACTTGAAAGTCCTCCTATCACATCTTGCTAATTAGTACCTACCTATCTAATATCGTGACATAGAAAAACCATCATAGCATCGTATTGTAATTAATCATGATATTATATTCAAACAACGAGGCGAGGCAACGTGACCGCCCATTTAGATGGTGACTAAAGAGGCCAAACACACCAAAGGCTTAATTTGACGTGGGTGGCAAATGAATATTCGAATACGCCGCTAAGTTCGTTCACATGCACTCCTACGCACTCCACAGCCTCATGCACACGATGGCAATTTTTTTTTGAGATATTACACAGCGCTTACTTGACTCACACTTACTTGTACTATGGGTTCTAGGCCACGGAGAAACATACTTATATACAGCGTGTTAGTATCACCAAAAACGGCTTTATTTGAATACTTATCGCAATGAACGTGCAACACACTTAGGTATCATTTTTGTGCGGTACGGCGTATGACCTTAAACGTTCGGCGCCATCGAAGCAGCTGATCGTATAAATGTTGTTTAATTGATTACATTGCAGTTTATGACCGTATGGGGTACTTATTGATTTTTTTTCGGTAAAATGTTCTGTTTACTCATTGTGACATCACTTTTAAACAAAAAAAAAATTAAAAGAAAAATGAATTTTTCGGCAGAAAATTCCAATGGTTTTCCAATCAGAATGATGGTGTGAATCTACTATTTCAAGATTCGGCAGGCCGTTCCTTACACCTGTTATTGTTTTTTACATATAAACACCCAAACCAATGCAAATACATGCCGAACTGACCGTACTCACAACCCTTGATCTGACAATCGCATGCACTACCGCCGGGCTACAGAGGTCGTCAAAAAGTTACTGAGTAACAAATTACCTACTGACTCTTTTTATTTAGTACCATGATACTGAGTAATCACTCGACCTTCCTGTCGGTAAAAAATTCATGTCATGTGGAGGCTAGTGGTAATCTAAGATAGTCTAGCATTAGCGACGGACGACTTTGATGCTGCATAAAAGAATAAAATAAAAATAATAAAATTAATCGATTGGATCGTTGTTAATCGAATGGCTATCATATAAAATTAGTGACTGTGAGTCCGAGGCTTAGTTATCAGAGCAACAAAGAATTCCATAAATACTGTAATTTGTTGTTAAAAGCATACCGGACTGCGGATCCAAGGAGGTTGTGCCGCCCCTAGGCTTACATTACCCAGTAATTTTTAATAACTGAAAATCAATTGTTAATACAACATTATGAAAACTTTAAAAATGATTTGATTGTTTTTTTAGGATTTAAGGCTACTAGGTTCAATCGTTGTAGCCCAGTCATATTAGGTAAAAAAATGGGTCAACCTCTGAATGAAAGATAATAAGCTGTAAATTGGTATAAACCTTTGTTTTCTCGTTCTAAATGTTGTCTCAAAAGTCACAAGTGCTATCGTGTCCGCGTCTTAAGATATTGAAGGTCAAAGGTCGTAAAAATCTGTTTTTCGTGAATATCTCGCTTTCTATTGCTTAAATGAGATTTGCACCTATTCTAAAAGTTGTAGAGTATAAAATTCTTTACAACTTTTGTTTGAACTTCTTTTTCATACGAACAACCGTTTTTGCGGTAGAACCCAAAGAGTGCGCCGCTTACAGTCATATATGGCCTTTTTTTTTTTTTTTGTGCGTGTGGAAACCCCCTCGGGCCGTGACCCCACCGGGGTTTTCAGTGGGGCGGTGTGTCGGAATCGAACCGACTAAAACCACACGGTGTGCCGTACTGCGCCTTAAGTAGGAGGGATCCGGGAACTGCTTTTATTAAGACATCCGGACCCCCCCTAGCGCCTGCCCGCAAAAGCGCGGGCACCACCTTCGGGTGAAAAACCTCTCAATTAGGCGACGTCCAGGCACACGCGGACGCCGCCTCCTCGCGGGGGGCCACTATAGCGGGTGAAGGGGAAAAACCCGTCCCGTCCACTCGCGGCCACACTCAGGGCGGCATGAGGCGCTGGTAAGCGCGCCTCCGCCGCCCGGTTCGCCGGCGGCGAATTAGGTCCGAGTGGAGATCGTCCTCCCGGACCCTTTCCGCCGCCTCCTTCTGCGAGATGACGTCCTCATAGAAGGTCGCGACCGCGGTAAAATTCCTGTCGCTACCGGCCATGGAGCGTATGACGGCCGTATCCCCTAGGATGACTGCAGTGAGGGCCCGACACTGAGTCATATATGGCCTAATGCAAGGTCAAGCGTGAGTTACGGTTATCAGTACGTTGTATAAAGTTAATTATTTACAAAAAAAAAAAAATATTAAACAATGCCCATTATTTATGTACTAATTATTAATTATTTATATTTAATTAAAATAAGTGACTTAATTATTTATATTTAACTATTTAATTATGGTATATTAATAATTCTGGAACGTATATTTTAAGTTAAAACGACATTATATACGTTTTCTTTAAAACATGTAAATTTTTTAATACTTATATACCTGGAAATACTTGTCCCTACCCTATGACCTTTTCTATTTATAGCCGGGACAGATGTTCTATTGTGTTCCAGGCCACTTTCTCTTTTAAGGGACCACTTTGTATTAGTCAAGATTATTCGTTAGTTTGAAATTGTATCTACGCACCGACAGACGTACGGTTTTATGAGCTATGGCTGATTTGTGTTTTATATGTGATAAAACTGATGAGTCACTTTCATGTTTGGTTTGGAGATGAATATGACCGATAATGAGGATGATGACAATGAATTGAAAAATTTCGAGCGACAACAAGAAGAAGACGACGAAGAAGAAGAAGAAGATAACTAGCTTCCATTTACAATTTTATTATAATTAAAATCAAAGTTTTAATATTTGAACTCACATTTCAATAAATATATAATATGCTATATTTAATGATAAAATCCAAAATTAATAATATACTATGGTTAAATATAAATAATTAAGTCACTTATTTTAATTAAATATAAATAATTAATGATTAGTACACAAATAATGGGCATTGTTTAATAATTATATTTTTTTAGTAAATAATTAACTTTATTCAACGAACTGATAACCGTAACTCACGCTTGACCTTGCATTAGGCGATATATGACTGTACGCGCGCACTCTTCGCGGTCTACCGCAAAAACGGTTGATCGTATGAAAAAAAAAGTTCAAACAAAAGGTGTAGAGAATTTTATACTCTACAACTTTTATGATAGGTGCAAATCTCATTTAAGCAATAGAAAGCGAGATATTCGCAAAAAACAAATTTTTATGACCTTTGACCTTCAATATCTTGAGACGCGGACATGATAACATTTGTGACTTTTGAGACAACATTTAGAACCACAAAACAAAGGTTTACACCAATTTACAGCTTATTATCTTTCATTCCGAGGTGAAACCCCTAATATGACTGGGCTATGATCGAAAGTTTACACAGGCGTCTACTTTTATTGCTTTTATTTGTTTAGTCTATACTGTGTGGCTGACTGTAATAGTCAGATCCATTTTTGGATTTAAATCAACAACACATTCTATATTTTTGCCGAACTCCACTTACGGTGAAAGCTTAACAAGCTGACCAATATCCACTGACCTTGTCATTTTGGTCGGTGGGATTTGTGTGTGGTAGCTCTACAATCTATTTATGAATTTAAATTAGCACGTTCGCGTTTAAATTAACATTTACTTAATTATTCGTTGGTGTATTATTTTGTGATTCTCATTTAAATGTGTTGCTAAAGTGAAATTTCTCTTCTATATTATTCTGTGGCCGCGTTGGCTCCGTCGTATAAGTTGCATTTATGTTTGCGTGCAAATGTAAAGAAAATTCGATTCTCAGAAAGGTGGTTATTGACTCGCCTTTTTATACGATATAAGGTTGCTAAAAATTTGACAAAATGTAGGAGTAATTCACCTGTCTACCTTGTCGTTGATATACAGGCGTGACTATATTCTACTGTCGCAAAAACAAACACTTGTGTCAATACCAGAGCCATACTTCGGCACGTATGGGCCGGCTCGACTCCGCTCGATACCACGGCCTCACAGAAAACCGGTAGTGAAGCAATGCTTGCATTGCATTTCGCCGCGTGAGTGAGGTTACCGGAGGCCCTAACCCTTCCCTCTCCCCTATTCCCGTCGTTCCCTTCTCCCTTCTTCCCCCCTCCCCCTCTTCTCTTACTCCCACCTTAAAGGGCGGCAACGCACTTGTGACTCTTTGAGTTACAGGTGCCCATGGGCGGCGGTAGTCATTTATCATCAGGTGACCCGTCTGCTCGTTTGCCTTCTATACCACAAAAAAAAACCCTAAGTATTTAAGTTGCTAACCGGGAATTTCACAATAACCAAGCCATTGTACTAGATACGGTTCGCTATTCCACTATAAATATCGTGCATATTGCAAACTACTCGCCATGACAGTAAATAATTCACTGTCATTGACATGCGTATGTTGTTTTTAGTCTGTCCGTACACCTATTATCCAATTTCTAATACAGCACGCACTGTTATAATGAGGGTAATTTATTTAGAGGTGTTTGCCCTCTGTAATACAATTGTTCAGGCTTGCAGTCTTAATAGAAATTTTAACTTGTGAATGAACATCTTACATTATGAACTTCTAACATTCGCTGGTGGATGGTTGAGTTAATATAAAGTAATTTTCCTTCGTCGGCTGCTCCTGTACTGATGTTACCTCTCTGCCAGGGTTTCAATAAGACAACTACTATAAAGTTTACAATGGTATTTAATAAAAGGGGGTTTTTAAAGAGATAATAACGCGACTATTCCTGAAGTATTAAAAGTAGTTCTAATGACCATCTGGTGGTACTGCAATAATATAATATAAGTATATTAAAAATAGTATAAATCAGGTCTTTGAGCGTGAAGTACGTTAGCGTACTTCCTCAGTCACATCATTACTTAAAATATGGTGAGATAAATCTTCCGATTGATCCCATCCTCTCCTTTCCTATCCACAACAACACGTGGTGGGCTGAGGTGTCACCCCCTTACAGTGCAAACAATCCCAACGAGAACAAAGCGCTTCAGCACCTCCTTTCTTTGCCGCACCATTGAAATGTGGAATTAATTACCAGCACACGTGTTCCCTTCGATCTACAACCCCGGGTCCTTTAAACGGGGCGTAAAAAAGCATATCTCAAGGCCGTCAGACAGTGGACCAACAATTTAGGATCCTCCGAATCTATAATGGTGGTCTTTAATCTTATCATCTCAATCTAGCTTTCCATCATGTGGATTGAGGTCATTCTGACGTACTTTAAAGTAGAATAAAATATCTTTATGTATTTTTATTCACCATAGATTTTCCTCACGGTAAAAACCCAATATGATTTAATATATTGCCTTAGTAACTTCTTATTCCATTCCGTTGGTTATCATGGAATGACGCATCATAGTCGAAAGGGACTATCGATCTTTTGAGCTGACAACAAGAGACAATGTTTGTACCTATAATATAGTAAACCGTTATGTGATGCCATATGGTGTTATCGCCTACGGCCTGTTGTCAAAGGTACATGGTTTACATTATTAATAGAATTAACATTAACGATCAAATAACAAGTTATACATACTTTTTATTACTTTTTAGGGTTCCGTTCCTCAAAAGGAAAAACAGGAACCCTTATAGGATCATTATTTGTCCGTCTGTCTGTCTGTCTGTCGACATTATTACCTAATACATAGGTCTGCGGTCCCTTGAAGCTGTAAAAAAATCAAGCTTCTAAGTCAACGCAATAAAAAATATGGCTATTAAGCCTTCATTTTAACAAATTTGAACACTTCGCAGGTAAATAAAAACCTATAGGGCACTTCTCATTGGCCTGGAATCATGAAATTTGGTAAGAAACAAGGTCTGACATCACAAATTAAGGAAAAATCGTTAATTTGTTGTTATATCACTTAAAAAAAATTGTTTTTGCGAATACAAACTTATATTTTGCAGTTGGATTGTTGACTTTGTCGTACATCGCAACCGCAAAGTTAAGTTTGTCTTCGAGCATTGATTCCCGAGATAGATGTACTATCTAAAAGAAGTTTGTTTGGTTACGAAACCCTCGCTGCGCGAGTCAGACTCGCACTTGTCCGGTTTTTTTTTTTGTAGATTTCTCTGAATAGGCGTGTACCATCTTCGTCTTCATCGTCACTTTCCATCAAGTGAGTTAGAAGACAAATATGCCATTTCATAAAAAAAAACTTTGATAGGTATCATAAACTTCCTCCGCATCATATATTTCGCGTGGTAGGTAGCCTACTTAGAAGATTGCCAATTCAAATGTTAATTTTTATTTTACAAGAAAAAGCTATGAGTCGTTCACCATTATTCATCAGTCCGGTTCCGTTATCATAATATTATCACGTATATATTGACTTACCGCCTTGTCTCTCGGTTTTTTTCTGTACCACTTCGCAATCGGTGTTAAACCGACTTTTCCCTGAATCGATCCGGACCATAATTGTACCTATATTATTATTTTCACTACTACCAATATTATGAGCTAAATTTTATCAATCTAGCGCATTTGACCGGGTTGAACGGGTCATCATTTATCCCATTCAATCTTTAAGACTTCAGTTTGGCATAGCACGTCTAATGTTAAGCACGAAATCCATTTGTCTTACCTTTATAAAATATAGGAACGACATTAGCAAAATTAAAACTCATGAGAATATAATATAATAGAATACGCTTTATTGTACACCTTATACATAGAATTACAAATGATCTTAATGTTAGTGTTAGGTACAATGGGCGGTCTTATCGCTACCTCTACCAGACAACCTTAGGATGGAATTAGTGATAATATATAAGTGATAATCATTAAAAAGTTATAAGCAGACAAATGCTAAACTTACAGGCTAAATTTAAAGCAACTTGTTGTATAAAAAACTGGTATCAAAGATCAAATCCAATCTTAAAACCAAATATATTGTGTAAATAATTTTAAATGATTAAAACTTTGAATAATTAGGTTTTGAAGCGATACATTTAAAGTTTTTTACAAATTTTATACATTTGTACATGTCAGAACTGTGAAATTAGCACTGTCCAATGATGAGTCGTCTACAATGTTTAAACCTTTGTTGCAAGTAGAGATGGGTAAACACTCGGGTTTTTACCTAGTCGTGGCTTTTAACCTGGATGATTACTTAGATCTTAGATCTCTACTTGCATGATTTATCCTACAAAACAACATGTGAATTCAAATAAAATCAATTATGAAATGTACTAGAAGTTTTAAATAGTACATGACCGTATGGTAGAAATCTTTAAAGTTCTTATCTTCACCTACCTTCGACATCCGAACTCCGGGTATTTTCGCAAATGAACCGCACCCCTATTCAGACAATCGAAACGTTATCTAAACGGGGATACGTCGGAGTTCACCAATTCCATATACGTTACGTGCTCAATACGCAATAAAAACATCGGGGCATTAGATGTTATCGGCATTCACTTTTCTTTTGTGTTCCTTACTCGAATATTTTTGCAATATTGAATTAATTTTCCATCAAAAACATCAAAGACAAGACATAAGGCTATATACGCAATATCGGTCTATTTAATATATAATATATAATATATAATAATATATAATATATAATAATTTTCGGTTTATTGATTTTCAAAGATAATTCTAACTGTGGAATAAAAGAGTCGCATGACCTATTGTGAAAGTCTTTAGAAGTTAATACTCGAAAGTGGAAGTCCCATGGCTAGGATGACATCTTCAAAAAAATAAAAATAACTGCCAGGAATAAGCATGCTGCCAAAAGTAAAAGTACTGTATAACCACAAACAACGCACAAAACGGTGGATCTGGAAGCATGAAACTTTGCAAAATATTTTCTTATGTATAACGTAATGGAGAAACACGTAACAAAAAAGTCTATGCATCCAGTCCATCAAACTCCGGTTTGCTGAGAAATGGACTAGGAAGTACCTGTACTAAATTCCGCTCGTATACATTATTATATCCCGACTTTTTGTCGCTTATCAACAAGGGCGGGGTTTTAAATATTTTTGTGTTTGTGCCCGAACCGAATTAAGTAAAAGATAAAATGTCAAGCACGTCAAATTGTGTTCAATAAGGGCGCGGCTTAATCGCCAATATACCCCTATGGTTACGGAAAGTGATTTGTGCTTATACGTGAGTTTTCGTTCCAAGTGCTTTGAAGTAGGTCGCGTGAGTACGCCAACAAACCAACGTACCTCCCAATCGGATAATAGTGATAAAGAATATCGAGTTTGCGAGAATTGGTTCTCAAATATACATAGGTCAGTTTGGTATGAGGTAGGTATAGGTGTCCATCTGAAGTACCTGTCAGCGTATGTACGTGTCAGTGGTTGAGCAACGAGCAGTGTAAGGCGCAAATATTGCCACAGTAGAATATCCACAACTCGCAAACGGTGGCTAAAATATTCGTATCTTGTTGATGGTTATGTAAATATGTATATGAGCAGTTTGGGTTGTGACGCAAAGGATGCGTACCGTTCCATCGACAGGCAAATGTATCTATCCCTATATTTACTTTCCAGGGCTGACCAAGGGAGCTAGTACTTAATATTTCTTTTTTCCACACTTGGAAATACTTACAAAATTGACTGACAAACAAAAATCTATCCTAATCAGTCCTTAAAAATCTCAATAATACATTTAATACCAGAATTGCATGTAGACATGTCTACAACTTGAGTGAAAACCTATAGGTGGGATTCGATGACGTTGTCAATAAGCCAATTTCGTCGGCCATTAATTGTGGTGGCTTTATCGCGGTCAACGCTAGGAATATGGGGCAAACAACCCAATTTTTCATGTCATATTTGGTAAAGCTCTCTAGGGCAGAGATTTTGACGCCTACTCCGTCTATTAGGCAATGTCCATCAACTAATAACATAATAATAATAAATTAAGTATATTTTGTAACGGGAAGAGGTCACTGATATTACAAGAATAATGGATAAATCTTAATAGCGGGGCCAGAAAAAGGTGGACACGGCCCGTGTGATTGTATTCTAGGAAGGGTTTGCAATCTGAAGATTTTTTTCCAGCTGGAAATTTGCAGTATATTCACCTTTACATCGGGATCGAACTGTAATTTCCTCAAGAAATTTAATAATATATTCATATATGAAAATAACCAATTTATTATTTTGGAATGTTTGTATTTCACTAAATTAAAAATAAATAAGTCAAAGTATTAAAAATCGAACAGTAGCATAAGCATAACATGTTTATTAACTAAGAATCAACAGAAATTTGCATATGAAAGACATATTACTTTTGTGACTGACTTATACATATTAGTATGTCTTTAGATACTTAACTTGTTTCTTGCTCTTCAATTACAACATCAAAAAAACTAGACAAATAAAAAGAGCGGGGATATCGATTTGACCAAAAAGTTTTTATTAGTTAAAATGCTGTTCGTATAAGCAATTGACTGGCTTGTTGGCCTAGTGGTTAGTGACCCTGACTGGTATGCTACAGGTCGTGGGTTCGATTCCCACCTGAGTCTGGGTGTTCTTTGTGTCCGTTGCTTGTATGTTTGTAAAGTCCCCTGCGACACAGGAGTCATTCCTAATGCGGGAGTTGTCTTTTTTAACAAAAAAGAAAAAATAACTTGAGATCGGCAGACGGATTTAGCATTTTTTTTAATTGTTAGTCACGGTCCAAGTAAGGTTTTTATTATATTTAATAGGGAAATTCGAGTGTTTTTTTCAATGAAGTTCAAACTTCATTGATATTTAGACAGGACAACGACTGTCGGGCCAGCTATTGGTAATATTCATTTAGTCGTAATATAAATACTTATAGAACTTATTAGCTTTTACTGTACAGTTGTAAGTGCAAATAAATATTGAACAAATCAGAAATAACTTCGTGTTAAAAAACCGTAACAAAAATTCGACATTAAAAATTCCTGAAAAGAAAAGTTGCTATTTATTATTGTTCTGAAAATAAAAACGCATAATAAACAAATGCGTTGCTTATCAGCTAATATCTTATGGTACAGACATAACCGACTGTAAATTATGCCCTCTCCGCTTCTATAATTGAATAGCTAGTGTTCAGATAGTTGTGAACAATATTCGGGACGTGTTCTAATGTTTAAAAAAATTTCAGCGCGGGTTCTCTCGTAAAAATGTGTTGTGACGTTATATCAGTATTATTAATAACTGCCCTATCTCCCCCCACCTTCCCCCAACAGAAATACAATACTGTTTATGCTCGGTCTTCTGAGTAAAGGTGCTTCTCCAATATTCCCGGTTGTGACAGTTTCGTAGTATAAAAGTTTGTCACAGGGACGTGCAACATACGCGTAAGCCTTTTTTATGAGACTTCGAGGGAAATCTCTGTCGGCAAGGTTCTGTTAGTGGAAGTTAGATATCAATTTCATAATAGCCTAAAATTCAAACCCACCGGCGATAGCTGCGACTAAAAATGATCACTAGATCTATTTGCTCGTTTCGTAATTCAAATTGTGATTCGGCAACCATTTGTTTTAAAATGATGAATCGATTTGACAGCCAATATAAAACTTTTATGGTCAAGCTGAAGTCTTCTAAGCATGTTGAAAGTAATTGTATAAGTTGAGGTCTGTGGTTTCGCTTGATTTGTTGATATTATCTAAAGGGACATAATAAACGAACTATTTAAAAATAGAATACAATAGTTATGTTTTCTATCTATGGTGGTTAATGCTGACATGTAATATAATTAACAACACCCGACGTACTTGTTAGAACTCCTATACAGTTAGTCGTTGTTAGGTTCTCGTTACCGATACTTGTGCTTTGTAATTCATCAGTAAGAATAAAGTATATATTTACCAAGTAAGTAATATACATTACACAATTACCATACCCGCAGATACACAGTGAATACTACATATCCACCATGTATGTAACACCTTTTTTTTTTTTTTTTACAAGTGAGTCTATTGCAGGGGCCCCGGGATACCCTAGGAAGGAAGCTTCCGGGAACCCCTGCAGACTATGGCCTCCTGATCAGCAGGCGACCACACCGTGCGATAGGGGGGGCCCTACCCCCCCTCCAGATGGGAGAGGCGCGTGCGGAACCCGCCGCGCCTCCGTCTTAGGCCTGCTTCTGCTGGGGTAACGGTCAGCCCAACCCGCTACCCCCAGGCCAGCGCTCATGGAGGACGGAGATCATTCAGCGCTCTTCGGCGCCTGGTGCGTCTTCTGCGGGATGGGATAGTGCTTGTCCTCTCCCGTTCCCGTTCCGCCGCCTCTTTGGCCAACATCTCCTCGCAAAACGAGGCGGCGGAATCCCAGCACTCTCACTTTGGACCATGGACTGAACCATGGTCTCTAGCGAGAGGCTACCCACACCAATAGCCGTCACGAGGTTGTACCGCTGTTGCGTGTATGCTGAGCACTCCACTAGAGTGTGGAGTGTAGATCCTCGCGACAGCCTCCGCAGTGGTGGCACACAGACGTTGGCTCTCGGCTTATGCGACACAGGTACTTACCGAAGCAGCCGTGTCCGGTGAGCACCTGTGTCAACCGGTAGGAGAGGCTTCCATGTCGCCTCTCCAGCCAATTCTCTATGATGGGTCTTACCGCCACAATTGTGGCGTGCCCTGCGCTCGGTCGCTCTAGTCGTTCTTTCCACTCGGTTATTAGGACCTGGCGGAGCTGGAACCGTTGCGCCTCTATTTCTCGAGGCGCCGGTATCAGGTTCCGCTCTAGTGCCTCCTTGCGCCAAAGGTATAATGACGCAAGGACTTTCGCCTCTAGGTCCCATGGGGCAGAGCCGGCTAGGAGACTCGCCACTTCGAAGGACCATGTATGTAACACCTAGCAACACCACTTTGTAGTGTTGTTTGCCTGTAATCACTTGAGAAAACTCAAATTATTTATTTGCTTTAAATGGGGTAACAAAGTGTGGTATTACAAGATTAATATAACCATATTGAAAATCATTCCACAGTTCGAATAACTTTTTTGAACTGATTTTAAATCCCTTTCTGGTTTTGAGGATAGTGATGAGTGATGAGCAAGCAATGCGAAAATAAGAAATAAAACTGTATCAAGGGAAAGAATGGATCCCACCTTTTTTACACCTAGTTGGATGTGTTTTCGTTATTTTCATATTGGCATACATCCTATATATAAGTGCCAATCGAAATCTTGTTGCATGTTATGGAAAGCAATTTAAATGGTTTTCATGGATCGATAAGTTTATTAGGTTTCTGATGGAAACTAGAATACAATTGCTTTTATATCCTTTACGTTACTCAGTCATATCAAAAGCTTTAGTGTGAGATTATAAGTGAGCTTTCTTCCTCAAAAGCCTTAACAACTACTGCTATCGACCGTTGTGAGGCTGTAGGTGGCAGGCTTGAATTCAGAGACGAGAAGTGGTCTGCACCAGACGTAGCCACTCATCCAGCCACCATTGTACTCTATGAATAATCAGAGGGACACGCGAGGAGACAGAGTAGTCCAAATTATTCCAGAAACTTTGAACTAGTCCACCAGCCATCCAGGTTTTTCATCTGTATCCTTTGAATAATCAAAAGGGCTCGGGAAAACAGAAGAATCCAAATGTGGGGCATACCCAGGTGGTGGTCGAGATCGACAGAATATTAGCCGGAATCAGAAAAAATAACCCCTTAAGAAAAGATAATAAGCATTTCTACTTTCATTGCGCAGTGTGTACTAGGAGTAGGTCTTTAAGAAAAGCACGCTATGACTCTTGAACGTTCCACGATTATAAATGTCCGGAAAAATAGACGTAGGCAGTTCATTCCAGACCTTGGCGACTCGAACCAAAAAGGAGCTGTCAAAACGTTCGTTCGAATTTTAAACTAATAATATATTATAATAATACGTTTTGTACCTACGAACTCATAATCCAACAAAGTGGAGATGACAGCGACGTGAAATGTCGCTTAACCTTTATCGTGCTGAGAAGTCGTGACGCGCTACTTACGTAACTGTAATGAGATTTTAATACAATGTTAGTGTATGTACTATAGAAAGTGTTGTGCAATCATAACACTGTTACTGTAGTGATCCTGTAGCAAAAACGATTAGTTGAAGACTAAGGAAAAATAAAGAAGTAGATAAAACTTCGCGGGACGTCTCTTGGAGCACTTCATTCTTCAAATAAGATTACATTTATCAATAGTTATTTTTCCTAGTGTTAATATTGTTTAGAATGTTGATACCGCCTTTTAGTAAAGCCACGGAATACATAATAGTACAGTTACAAAAGTCCCACTCCGCCAAAACATTTAAATAAATAGTGACTCTTGTTCCTACACAATAAAGTCGTAATTCAGATCGCACAGCGCTAATTACATACAGTATATACCTATATTCACCTAGAAATTGCCTCTCTTTCTATCGCGTAACTCTTACCTGTTCTGGCGACGCCGCGACGTTTAGGGTTGTCTTTTTTTTTAATTAATTAATCTGAATATTTAATTACTAGTAATTTATGTACCTATTAATCTAATTTTGTGAACAAATAATACTTGACTAGGTACTAATAACTTGATAGTCTAGATACGAAAAGATGACGCGAGTGAGCACGAACTATCATGCGGCCCGGCCGGCGCACGGCATCCTACTGAATTTTGGCACATTTAGTGGACTGTGTACTTGTAGCTTTATATCTACGCTGCGGAGTGGTTCTGGCCTCGTTAAGCCACATTTACTAAATACCCACCGTTCCCCGCAGTATCCCCGTCGTAGCGCGATGTTATCAAACAAAAGAATTTTTTTTTCTACCAAAAAAATTAACTCATTCAGCTTTATCTTATACATTTTGGTTTTGTACTTAAAGGAACTTAAGTGATACATTTAGCTACAATGTGAATAGTAGTTCACTTTGGGGTAAATTCATCAGTGTGAAGGGCGCGATCGTGGTCACCAAAGTTCTCCTTATAAGGAGTTAGAAATTAAAAATGTTTTTATTTTTATGTCATTAAATAAAGCTTAATTTTAACGTTTTAAGTGTCAGACAGATTATTATGTATTAATTTAATGAATATATTATTGTTGTTTCAGGTAAACGAAAATAAAAAAAAAGTTATTACAAGTAAAGGTATAGTGACAACATCATTTTATAAGTAACATTGATTGTGATATAAGTAACGTGATGTATATTATTATAAACCTGCTCCTCGTGGGGTTCTCATATAACGGTTCATTGAAAAGTAGTGAAAGTCTAGCGGAAATGAAAATCGTCGTCCTTTCCTTAAGCTGCCATATTCTCTATCAAAGTTAACATCTAGCCTTTCGCTGACTTATACAATCTGTGTCAGGTATATGTAATAAAGTAGTATTACTATTTTACGGCCGAAAACGTGGCCACTTCCGCTTATGTTGAACGTTGAACTAAAGCCAGATAGAAGCCTAGAGAAATCTAACCAATCACTTCGAGCCGTCTGTGCCCACGTGACTATTCTATATTCAATCCACGCTTATATACTGTATAGTTAATCAACTTTAAGTGATTAGGTATACAATTTAAGATTCGGCTATTTGTCTACCAGTAATCGAACAGTAATTTGAGATTATATCGAAAAAATACAAAAGCTATCTAGCCTCTCTAAAATTAAAACAACTGCAATAAAACCAAGTGAAAGGGCTTCTAGAAAAATGTCTGAACAAAATCAGTTCCGGCGATCTGTTAGTGTGATTGATGCGCTGGCCAAGTCCCCTAATTGCGCGCATTTCATCATTTATATTGTACGCGTTTAATCACTACGTCTACGTCGGGAATGCTCGCGGGACTTCTACGCAAATTCGCACTTTTATCATTATATGTATAGTAAGTAATTTGTTTTACTTTTTAGACGTTGCAAACAAGCAAATTAAGCCGTTTAATGGTAAACCTAGTGTGTACGCTTATAATGCCAGGAATAATATTATGAAAAATTATAAATGAAAAAATGAAAATTATTTACAAAATTATTAAAAAGTTTCTGATATATAAACTAATAATAATTAATGTTAATTCAAGTTAATTGAATAAGTATAAAACATCATAAAACACTTTTTATTTAGCTCCTCAGACAGACACAAAGTCAGACAGGCGTTAGACTTATAACACTCCTTGTGTTTCAACTCCATTGACAGGCTTTAAAGGTACAAGATATTGCTGCATTGAAAAGTAGGCTGTAAAAAATCCCGGAAAAGGTCGTATTTCGCAACTTTGCCCGTCCTACCGCTGCAGCTGGGGAAATACAAAATTCGGGTAGCTATACAGAACATGACGAGTTAATTACTTTTAAGTTTATTAACCAATGTTTTCTTAACATAGTATACAAAAAAGTTATCTGGCTTCCTACGCTTTAGTTAATTAGGTTGTGGTTGTGTTATATTGAAAGTAAAGCATCCGGTAATTTTGATTTTTCTAATGGAGCTTGAAACGGTTAAAGGAGTTTTTGACTGTCTCGTAGGATTTGAATTTTGTTCCATTGTATAACGTTAATTAAATTCCTTAAAACAGAAAGCTGTGTGTGACGAAGCATTGAGACGTTTTGTGTGGTGTGTAGACGTTTTTGTGTATGAGTGAAACTAGAGTAATTGACAAGTTCAGTTTTCTTTACAGCGATCTGGTAGATCATTGTGTGCAACTATTTATAATTTCGCTTCGTGTGCGACGGAAGTATTTGTCTGTCATACAGGATTCTAAGTTATAGGGCTCCGACTTCCCGGCAATAGCAAGTTTGGGCTATTGCTTACTCGCTCTAACCCATCCGTATAAGCATCATCATTTTCCTTCTATTTCCTTCCCTTCTTGCCTACCTTTTCAGTGTACCCCCAATTTTACCATCTTTAATTCTCTCTAAATTTCACAGCGTCGGGTTGACGGTAATATACTTGCCCCCTAGTACGTGAGTGAAACCAAACTATAGTTGGCAAAATGTGGGTGTTAAATACGCCTTTGAAAAAAAAAGAAAGAAAAAGATTATAATTAGAAAATGCACAGATTAATATTAAAAAGAAAACTATATCTAAAACTTATAATAATTACATAAATCTATATTAAAAAAAGAGAAAAGAAAAAAAACAAAAGGTTCTGTGCGAGTCTAAAACGGCCGCATGCATGTATGACATGCAGCGCTGATTTTCAAATTGTACCTCCTTTGCGTACCTCTTCGGGGATACATGCGTGAGTGTATATATACACGATCCACTTTACATCAGAAGAAAAAATCCTATTCAAAATCCCCTCCTTTGTGGGGCCATTCAATTCAATTCAATAAGTTAAGGTAACCTTCGACGAGATTTGATTACTGTTATTCAGTAAATTCATAAGGTTTTCGTTCGAGCTGCTTGTTTTTCCAACTCGACGTAAATTAATCAGTATCCTTTGATCGTTGATGTCTCCACATATACGTTGTAGGTTGCTGCTAGTTTCGACGTAGTTTATGATGAATCAGCTTCTGTCATTACTTTTTTATCATCGTTATCGACTTTCGTTTGCGGGCGGCCACGGCTCTCATTGTTGATATAAAAATTTCTCGAATGGATTAAATCAAAACAATTGTCGTGCTTTCATTTGTCTTACTTGAGTACTCGACCTTAATGTAATGTCGGTGAAAACTTAAGAAAGTCAGCAAAGCAGCTAAAGAAAGAAACGCTTCAAAAAAGTGTTAGAAAACAAAATATATATAAATACGTACTACGTGATAAAATACGTACCCTTATTCATAATTAATTATTTTATCTACAGATCACCAATACTGTGGTACTAAATCACTTTGCACCTTTATTGTAGTAAATAACTAAACTATTAATATAATTGAAGACCCTGAAGTGAGGAGGAAGCTATCGTTTTTCGGACAAACTAAAGCAGAAATGAAGTGCGGGTAAGATACCTCATAATATCTACTTACAAAAGTTTATAGGGCTCTCGGTAGTCGTTATAAAATTGGAAATTGAGAAGATTACACGTTTGGGATTTGGTTACAGCTTCCAAAGGTCGTATAGGTACTTATTGCTAGCTTTCATGTTTTGCATAACGTTAAACTCTTTTATCTGGCTGTAATTTTTTAAAGAATGTTATCTGACATGTGAAGACTTTTATTCGTTCGAATTTTAGATGTCAAATGAATTTCGTAAAACAAAACATACCATCTAAAACAAGCATCTTTAATGCAAAGAGTTTATCAGTCATTTATACACAAATATCAAGAGCATTATGTAGGAAACGGAAACCGCTGTAAAATTACCAAGATATCCTGCCCATGGTGACCATGACCCCCTAAGGTCCTATTGTTGAGACACTATGTGGGTGTAAGTGATACGACCATATATTATAATCTAGTGGTGTCATTTGTTCCTGTGATTTCCTTTCTTTCCTTGTCATGTCAATCAGTTTGACAGACTTCGTGATTTTAGGGGCTTTAGCAACTATGGTAGCTAACTAGAGGTAAGCAGTGGAGGTAAAAACTATGCAGGTAGTCGACTTTGAGCGATGTTTTCCACTAACTCACCCGCTGCGTGACATGTCCCCCAGGCCACTTTCTTGCGAGCGAAGGACACGCAAACAAACAAACACGAGAACTTGTAATTTTAAGGGGTTATACTACTTGTACCATTATGTATTCTGTGGTTACACACTAAATCATTTCAGGAGTTATGCAATTATATTTTATGCATAATAATTGTATTCAAACATTTTACTGTGTATGTTGGGAACCAATGCATACAGAGTCCATTTAACATCTTTGCTTTCTTGACTTGAGCCAATGTTTATTTTATTAACTTTACTCACGCCAAAAAAAGCTTGACAATCAATCTGAGGATTTTTTTTTCTACATGAAAAGTACTCTATGTGCTTTACTGACTAAGTGTAAGGTGTGCAATATTTCATGATGATCGGTCGAGTAAAGGCATAAAATCATAACAAACAAACTTACATTCGCATTTATAATATTAGTTAGGATTTCTTTTCAATAATATTATCTGCTAACTTTTAAACTTTCGCGTTCCATGATATAATTATGTATTTCCACGGGAATAGGGAATATGCATGTATTTTTTTTTTATCTTTTATTGACTTGTTCCATCATTCTACTCTAATAAAAAATATAAATAACCTCGGCAATGTTCAAATTAATTTTTAAAATAACATTGAAAACATCGATAAAATTTGATCTGTTTAAACGCCGCCATATTTCGCGGACTTGGGTGACGTCAGATATCACGCTCAGTGTTTGTTTCATAAACTTAGTATACTTACTTGAAGTGTTACAGTAATTTTATACCGATTTTCAGTTGTAATTACTATGTATTGTAATTAATAGACGATGGATAAAGTTTAAAAAACATTTTATAAGTATTGCCTTGTCCCTAAGTGTAAAAACACTATAAGAAGTACACCCAATACAGTATTTTTTCCTGTACAAAATAATAATGTGAAATACGAAAACAATGGTGTAAATTAATGAGAAGAGATGAAGTATCTTCAATATCGTGTTTATATTGTTGTGAATATCACTTTAATGTAAGCATATTACAATTTAATTGCTAGAATAGTGTGAATTAGTCAGCAGTAGGTCATTTATGTTGGTTTTAAATATCAAGCAGAAGGCAACTTGCTTGTCTACTTAAACTAAGTAACAAAAGTCCAATAAAACTTCATGAATATAACTAACTATACATAGCTTACCTATCCTTTAGATTATAATATAACAAGTATTATAATAATTACCTTGCGGATTTCACTCCTTTGACCTCAGCAGACGTAAAATCTGGATTTGATGCAAAATATGTAGTCATCATGAATGTATCTATTTTCGGTAGATTGTCCGATTGTTCTTTGACAAAACTACATTCAGTCATCGTCCTAGATAATTTCTAATATCACTAGAATGCTTAAATTGCACTAGCTAAGGGCAAAAACCACAGAAACACCTATCTTTCTCCGTAACACTACGAATATAGGCGCCGATAAATGACAGGACGGGGAATTTGACGTCATGTTTTGTTTCGACCAATAGTGAAGCGTTTTGCAAAGTTGAATTCCGCTTATTTTGCATATTTTAATTAATATTTTTTGCAATTAAAGACGAACTAAATAAGAAAATAATTGTTTAGGCATAATATGTGGACAATAAAGATTCAAGGGAAAATTAATCAAGTAAATTTAAACAACATGCATATTCCCTATTACCGCGATCACGAAAAGGTATCACATACCTCTGACTTGCCTGACGTTTCGACCAGGTTGCACTGGCGTGGTCACAGGCTGACTGGCTCAGCGGTGCACGCTCTCCGTCGTCGAGATCTTGAGGTAGAAGGTTAACCTTCGTTATTTATATGCGTTAATTCCCGTGGAAATACATAATAATTCTTTGGTTAAGTCCAGGAGGACCGGCCTTCGCTAGCGGGGGTACCTACTATCCAATTTTTTGACACAACTAAGTTATTTAATAGGTCCACGGTGTTTCTAAAGTAAATTTATCAGCTTATCGCCTTCCCCTCTCTATCTCCCTTCACCGTATTGTGTATTCAATCCATCCCAGCTTCCTTCTTCAAATCATTGGATCGCGTTGTCGTCTTATTATACTTTACGGTTATCGGTGATTACTACCGATACCAATTCCAACCCAGGGCAAATAAATTGTAATTTATTTATAATATGTATGTTTTTAGTAATCTTACTAATATTATAAACGTGAAAGTTTGTGAGGATGTATGGATGTGTGGATGTATGGATGTATGGATGTTTGTTACTCTTTCACTCCAAAACTACTGAACCTATTGCGATGAAACTTGGTATGTAGATAGCTGAAGACCTGGATTAACATATAGGCTACTTTTTATCCCGATATTCCCACGGGATCGGGACGTACGCGGGTGAAACTGAAACTGCTAGTATATAATATGTTTATCAGCAGTTTTGTTAACATAGTACAGGCTCAGCCTAGTTTGGGATCAGACGGCCCTGTGAGGTGTCTCAAGTTATTTAAGTGAACTTCTTTAGGCACGTTAGGCACTTTTGGTACGGGGAACCACCGAAAGCACCGAACAGGCGTGACCGTCACGCTTAGATACATATATACTGTTGTGTGTGTTATATACACACATATATGTAAGTTATGTTTTCACTTCTGACGTGCCGTCCTACGACTGACAGTTTTTATTGTTATTATTAATAATGTTAAGTTGCATTAAATTACTTCAACACAATCTTTTCGCCAGTGTTTGTAACATAATCTTCTTACCTACCCTCGCATATTTGTTGGCTAAAATATTATTTTTTCACGCTGTGACGTAATTAAAAGACAACATTTATGTAATTTTAATGTAGAAGTTGCGTCCTTGTGTCGCCAAGTTCCGGAATAACATAGCTAGGAGTCGCCATGATATTACATCTGAAGTGAATTAAATTTATCTTATTTCAGGCTAAATTACAAGGTGATGTTAGAAGTTGACGTGTTGGCGTCACTAATTATTAGTATTACTCATGACGGGCCGTGTACTTGTAAGCGTTGTTAGTTGTTTAAAAAGTAAACTACTACGACTTAGATAACGTACCTACTTATCTGTATATATACTCGCATTAATGGTGAAACAGAATTATGAATACCGTTATTATAAAATAAACAACTATTCACAAAATGAGTTTATGTTTTGTTTACACAAAACTACATTACTTACCGAACTTCGATGATAATATGTGATCATTGTTTGGCTAACTATAAAAGTTTGCCATCAGAAGATCGAATAAATTAATTGTAATTTTTTAAAAAAACAAGCTTTTATACAAACTAAGGTTTATTTTAGTGTAGATTTGATGTTTAAAAAAGTACTCCTCAAGACCAATCGATCGAGCCCAAACTCGATTGGTTTATCTTGTTTAGTTAAGGAGTTCCTATGGCCGTCTTCCGGCTCCATCATCAGAACATCTCCATGGTACCATATTATTGTATTGTCACCGAAGACAGAATGTACACCAAATTTGAGCGCAATCGGACATCGGGAAGTGGTTCTAATTTAGCTTCCAAGATTGTATCGAACACTATGTGTTCGGCACGAATCTTCAAACATGGGAAGTTAAAATAAAAGCTTAATATAACCATAAAAAAAAAATAAAAACTGAATGTTGCGTCTCACTTTGCTAGTGACTTATACTAGATTCGTAGAAGAACCGTGAGGTTCTACCACGTTTTAAACGTCTACCAACTTGTTTTCGGTATTCATATTTCTGAAATTATTTAAAAACTCGTAAAAATATTTCGCCTTTCTTGAAACATAAAAAAACCCTTTATTAATTCTCCTGATATAGGCATAATCAACAAAAATCACTACCTTATAAAATGTTACTTAACAAAAACACATAGAAATGACGTCACAAATATGTAAGGCTATTTCCGAGGACGGACATGCGACACGCTCCATAAATATCAACATGCAAGGGTTGTCGACTGTCTTGACTTCACTGACTCGCGTCCTGTGTAGCAATTTTTAGACCTCGAGTAAGCCAAACGTTAGCCTTGTGGCAAGTGTTGGTAAGCAACGAGTGGCTTACCATCAGGGAGACATGTTTTTGTGTAGATAATCTGAAATGAGTTAAATTTCAAGGCTGCATTTCAGTTCACATTCAGCAGTCATCCAGATTACTCCTTTACATGTGTGTCTTTGTAATCCAAAAAATGCACGAATAACGGAAACAAATAATTACGACAAACAGTTACGATTTTAAAGTAGTGGCAAGTGGCAACCCTACTTGCCCTAGGTCGCGCAACCTACACAGCAAGTCCGTCCAAACACTCATAGTTCCGAGTGGCGTGCGGCCAAACTAGCAGTCAGTTATTTAAATTAAATTTGCATAATTCAGAACAACAAAAGCTTTCACATTAGCCCGGATTCCGCGGGACAGCCGCCAACCTTTATTTTATTTACACTTATTGCGTGGGTAGTGCTCAAAATCCTTACTTGTTTTTGTAGGTTGCAGCCATTTTGGTACTGAACAATGAACAGCTTCTAAGCATAAAAAATGTTCTTGAAAGTACAATAGTTTATGTGTGGAACAGCACATAGACATGTTTTTTACACTTTTGCTTTTCATTGATCATGATTATTATAAGTTCTTTTTTAAATTAAAAAAAAACTGAGTCGGCATTCTGTTTTATTTAATATGTTATAATAATATGTTATAATGTTAGCTTCTTTATTGAAGTACAGAATCACCATCTTATAAATATTGAAGCAGCCATCCAATCTAGAAAGGCCTTAATGTGTGCAGGGGTTTTGTAAGACGCAAACTTTACAAATTGTCGTCGTAATGTTTATGTGCGGTACAACGACATTTCATACGGATATAAACATAACAGGAGGTCCATGGGGTGCTCAGAGAATGTGTATCGTCATATGAACAATTATTCTTAATACTTCCTACATAATCATAACAGTTAAATTATGGTAGCGTCGTGGTAATCTTTGTTTATGGTGTTTTGTGCCTGTTGGTCTAGTGGTTATTGACCCAGACTGCTGAGCCAGAGGTCTTGGGTTCGATTCCCACACAGGACAAATTATTGTGTGATTAGCATGATCATTTGTTTTGTGTCTGGGTGTAATTTGTCTATAATATGTATGTATTTAGAATTATATAATTTATTAGCAGTCTGGTTACCATAGTACAGGCTCTGCTTATTTTGGGATCAGACGGCCGTGTGTGAGATGTGTGATATTATTATTATTAAATTATTTAAAAAATCTTAACTTTGCTTAAAATTCTAAGCGTTTTGTGTAACATAAGCAAAAACCACTTATAAAATCAAAAACACAATAACAATAATATATTATAAAAGCGAAGGCTATAATAAAACAACTAAAATACAAATTCTCGACATCGTTGCTGACTTTCATTGTTCCTAAAAGATTGGCAGCCCTGCCTCGTTCAATAGCAATGAAAATGCACAAGAGTGCAATTTTTCCGAGCATTATGATAACATGAAGCTGTGAAATCGATCAGATGCTTAGGTAATTCCTTATAAACAAAAGGAGCATTCTCCACTTTCTATTCATCCACAACCTGGCATTTAAGCCTCACATTTAAAAATAAATCATGTAATAATATCGCGAATTTGGGATGCAATAGCAACGCAGGACAGTTGTGTTTCGTAGATGGAATAGGCTCAAGCAGTTAACGTGGTTTCGCGCCACACCAACGATATATTCTTCTTCCATATCAGCAACGCTATGCTTTTTGATCTTTCCAGGCAAGACAACAATAGCTTAGTCCAATTTTATTGTTGAGTTTAAAATTTTTGCTTATTTATAAACTTTTACAGCAACCGTGTGTTAAACTTTTTAATGACGTTTAGGACGTAGTACTAGGAACCACATGTAACATATTTAAAGGGCAATACATATCTACCCCTATCCTAAATCACATTTGAATTCAACCCAACGCAGGGATTCGAATACAAATAACACATTTTCTTCCACATTTGCCTTAAAAAAACGCACGAGTAATTTTCTTGCAAAATAAAACTGAAACAAATGATTGGTAATCCACCTTAAGCCTAAAGGGAATTCTTTGGAATCAATGAATTCCCACCTCTTAGGTGACCTTGTTCGGCGTTCTGTAGCCAATTTCTTGTCAATTTTCTTATTATCGGAATATGAAATCTACGAAACTCGTTACTCTGGTACCTTGCCACGATATTAGGTATTTGCTAACTGATCGCGCCCTGTCATGTGTGTTTTTTACTCTGCCAGCTAAAACATTTTTATGAAACAATTTGCCTACTTACCTGAATTTATTCGATTACTGTCGCGGAGACGCGGAGAGATATTTCTCAGGCAATTCAGAGGTATGTAACACCTTTTCGTGATCGCGTTAATTCCATAATTATATGAGATATTTCTGTTTGGCGTGTTGTTAAATACCTCAATATGAAACGCGTATCATACAAAAAAGGTTGAAATAAATGTGAGGGTTTTTGACGGAGTGACTAAAGCCAATTTTCTGCCGTTGATTTTTCTTCTATAAATTGTTTATTAAACTCAAATCACAAAGTTGTGTTGCGTTTTTAACAGACTTCAATAAGGGAGGAGATTCTTAATTCTGTATATATTTTTAAAATAATTTACTGTTACGTGACGGTAGCTGAAAAAAACGAGTGGCGTCTCGATATCGGGGCCTAAGTAGTCTCACTGAGCTCTCTTTTTCATCGAACGGCGATCAGAGCGGAGTAACCTGATCAGTAGCGTATTGTTTTGTTTTTATTAACCCACGAAAAAAAAGGAGGTTCTCGATCTCAATTTTTTGTTTTTATATTCGTGAAAAGGTTGTTCTTATTTTTTGTTATCATTTTCACGTCTGATGCCGAATAATCCGTATATAAACACGATCTATTTTATTAAAATACATCCAAATACTACTTATGTGTTGCCATATATAAAAAGATATATATGTACATTTACGCGTCGACTTCAGACGCTTTTCCTTTTCTTGTCAGTCAAAAATCGATCCAATCTGTAAGCACTTTTAGCATTAGGTTCCAATCGTGTTACATGTACGGGAATTTCTTTTGACATCCCTTAGGGCGTCCGGGCTCTCCCGGGATAATGGAATCCTGGGCCTTTAATATTGCGCTAATCGTAAACTTACTGAATGTAGGGGCGTTTTGCGGATTTTCAGATATTTCTTCTTAGCTTTGTTAAGTCTGTCAGTTGTTTTAAAATGTAGTCATTCATTATTCAGAGATTTTAAGAGTACTCTCCGTATTTTAGATTTTAAAGATTTTTTACATTTTGACCTTAAATGTTCATGTTATTCCTCGGTTTGGTACTGCCATCATTATAGTCTGAAGTGACTAGGAATATATCCTCTTCAATGATTTGTTTTGTTTGCTGTTTAAACGTTTTATAAATGATAATTTGATAAACATGGATAATATAAAAATTTATCAGTTGCGAATCGGTTATAATTTTCTTATTTTTCATGGTTGGACCTATATTTTGATTAACATCTTTAGAGCCGGGACTTTGACCAAATATTTGGCTTAAATATAGTTTGTTCAATTTAGATCAACTTCAGAGGGCTACATTTTGAACAAACATTTGATCAATGCATGCAGTGTACATTTAAACTATATAATAAATAATTAAAAAGTAATGTTTGACCGATTGGTTACAAATTCACGTTTTTCGTCAGAGCTTTTATAAGATAACCTACAGGTTAGTCAAAATTCATATTATCGTTGATGGTAAGAAAATACATCTTGAAAAACGACAAGATCTCTGAAAACAATAAGCTGCTTAATTATCGTTTTCCTAACAAAACCATAATGTTCAAATATAGAAATAACAATTGTACTTGTCTAGATCTTATAAAATATACATTGATTATATAATTACATAAAGACGGTCAACTATTAACTCGCTGAATATATAGAAATTTACCAAAGATATATTTCAAACTTTATCTGGCGTAATTAAATTTATTAAATACTACTAATTTAGCATGTAACTCTTTTTCTTCATATAAAACTAAGTGGGTCAGCACATGGTTTATTTTATTGCTTATGTGAACAGTAAATTGGAATGTGTTCAGGAAACTTTGTTCCGGACTTGAGAAAACTGCGAAATGGAATGTCATATCAAAAGATTTCCAAAGCGTCACGTAATAGTAATTGAAACATCAGTGAAAACACTCCATCTACTTGACAGCACAGTTGAAGTGAAGTTCCTAAGTTGATTACTGTTGCAAAGACTATTTCGGAATAGACGTTCAACTTTAAGTCATCTACTCACATAAAAAGATAAAACTAATAAAGCTGTGTCAAGTTAAATTAATTAATGAAGTAGTTAACAATTTAAGATGTTTATAGTTCTTTATTGATCCATATTAATTACCAACCATGGTTTTCCATAATAACACAAAAGCAATTCAGGCTGTCAATTGAAATACTAAAAAAACATTTTATTCTATTTTTTAAGAGGACACTGGGCATAACCGATGTCTGCTCAAATTGTAGACGCCTAACTGGGTATACATTCTTTTCGACTAAAGACAGCATTAAAGCAGTAAACTAACACTACTTTACGTTGGTAACCACGGGTATTGTTATAATTTATAGGTTCTGGTAACCGCATACTATCAGATGTTTGTTTACTTAATTTAAAAAAAAAAGAATTAGTAATTCCAATATCCTCCCTAATTATATCGTCACCTCTCAGAAGCTCAGCACGTGTCTAAACATACATTAACCCTCCTTTTATAATTACCTAACTTTTATTTTACTACCGAAGCTAGTTAAATGGACATTTTAGGAATCCGGCCTCAGTTTATTTAGGACTGGACGTAACCTCTACGAATATTGGGACCGTGATTGGGCACCCGAGAGAGCCTGTATTTATTGTGTACATAAATCTTTAAGAAAAAGGTAAATACGGTAGATGAAGACGTTATATTTCTTGCAGAAATGTTCAGTAGAAAGTAAACTTGTATTTGTTCAAGCTGTCTTTCTTTGTTTTTTGTCGATAAGACGTGGATTTATGTCTCTGTAGTTGGACGTGAAACGTAATCTCAGCATTAGCGTGCTTGAGCTTGCGGCTTACTCGTAAATTGTATATAAACACTAAAACGTGTTTCGAACTTACGTAAGAATTTCTGTACTTTCCTAAATAATTTAGATTCAGATGTAGCGGTATTGTAGCGGTAGATTTAAAATATTCGATATTAATTTACTTACGAGCTCATTATATGGAAAAGTTTTGAAGAATGTCTCATGCAAATACTTAATTCGGGGGACAGGTTATCTTCACAAATCTAATTTATTCGTATAAGTAATAATAGGTTTTAAGCACTCTGTTGTCGTTCTTTGGCATTCTTGCCTAATGCTATCTCTTACCTTCCAAATTCTTAAATATATTCATTATGATTGGAAATCTGACTGACAAAAGTAGTACGGAATACTAACTTTCAAGCAATTCAGAGGTACGTAATACCTTTTCGTGAGCGCGTGAAGTCCCGTGTAAATACATAATGGTACGGAATACTTATATGGTTACCATTGAAGAATAGATAGAGAAGATAGCTTTTTATGGAAGTCTTACGAAAGGTGTATGTTCAATATCTTACGCTTACTTTCAATAATTCCATTTTTAACCCCGACGCAAGAAAGGAGTATTTTAGGAGTGACGTGTGTATCTCTGTGTGGGTCTGTGGTATCATAGCGCCCAAACGGACTTATCAAATTCATTTAGTTTATTTTACTCAAGAATGACTTGATCGAGACGAGAGTGATCTTAGCTAGAAGTAAAAAAAACTATTAATCTCTTTTCTCTTCTAATCGTTTCGAGTCGGGGATATTTTATTATCGTCGTGATTCCTGAATTCCCGACATTATCCGTATTAAGATTTCGCAGTGAATTGACGTCATTCGGACTTAAGAATCCTATCTAGTCTAACCCCTGATAATGACCTAAACCTATAACGTCAGCCTGTCCTCTTTTCTTATATTTTGCAAATCTGTCTCGTATTTGAGGTCTGTATTTCGTGTTTAGTCTCTCTTTTTTTCTACTCTACTATTTTATTGTTCAAGGTCGTTGTACCCAATAGTATAACCTTTATAAATTTAAACTTACCATTTGGCAAATATCGTTAATAAAGTGTAGGGTGAATATTTTAACAAGTAGAAAAAAATTACGACTAAATAATATTACATAAGGCTCTCTAGACCCAAGCTATGCATAGTTGTGGTTTCTAGAACAAACATACTAACTTTTAAACTGCGTTCCATGATTTATAATTATGTATACGTATGGGAATTAACGCGACTACGTAATAGGTATTACATACCATTGAAATTCAAAGTCAGGCAATTCTTAGGTATACCTATTACGTGTGTATATATGTATCTATTTTGTTATCTGTATATATGTTAAAATATATGTTATTATTATGACTTAGACAATATTCTAAATCAATTACACTGCAACTCCTCTTGCCATACATAAACTCTCATTCCATGCAATGGTTGCCTGGAAGAGATCGCAGAGCGCGATAAGGCCGCCAATTGTACAAGGTCTCTACTTTTAGTTTGTAAGAATTTGTTTTTCTTTTACAGTTTTGTATGTTTTGTATAAAATAGAATCTATCTATCTACGTGGTCGCGTTAATTAAAGTACGTGTACATAATATATACGAATAAACCTATTTAGATTAGTTTTTTTTTGTAAATACAATCACAATATACATAGAAACACTTAGACCGATGAAAATATACACGTATATAAACATTTGCACTGAATCGACCCCCATGGCGTTACAGTCGAATGCACTACCGCCACACCACCTAGGTAGACAACATGATGTCATAAATGTTTATTTATTTATGTTTTATTCCACACTTTACGGAACATCAAACCAATATTTTTAAGTGACTTTACCAGCCCTACGGTATAGCCGACGGTATAGCTACAAATTGTCTATGGTGATAGTATAAATAAAATTGTTACTTATGCCCCTTTTCACAAAAATCTTATATATCAAAAAACGCGCTTCTAAAGTCATATCATTGTCGGAGTCAAAAGTCGTTATCGGAAATAAGGATTAATGGTTTGTTATCAGACGTGCAAATTAGTGTAACGAAATAAATTATTATAAATATATAACCGTGAAGACTTAGTAATACCCTGTAACATCAAGAAAACTAAAGATCTCCACGAAATAATCGACTTTCAAACATTTTCATTTAAACCTTTTCGTGTAAACAAAGTTGAACCTACCGCACAAATATTCAATTCTCACGTAAAACGTTATATTTTATGGAAATTCTCATCATGTTTCTGCCAATCCCTGTTATGAAGTTACTAAATTATGTCGAAATAGCTAAAATTGTTGTCGAAAGTTCCATCATTTGGGTTATGCGCGTTGTAAATTAATTAGAAATCACCTCTGGCAACTCGATATAATGGCCAGGTGGAGGGGATCGTTTCGCGGGTAACTACTCTTGTTTTGGAATAGTTTTACTTAACAATGTTGCTTAAACAAAGCGAGTGTTTCAACGTTGGTCAAATACTTTCCTATTTAAGGCTATATTTCAACTCGAGCTGAGGCGCTTCCAGTTTCTTTTGTTATGCACTTCATAGTATTGATTTATGTAATTGTTGAATATTGTGGAAGCTTATATTTATTACAAATGGAAAAATCAATAACATCCAACTGCTGTTGTGCATAAACCACGCCATTAAACAGATTATATTTGTTAAACCTCTTGCAAAAAGATTCAAATCAAGTTAAAGAAACTGTCAATAATGAGGATGACGCCGTCTCGTGCGAGCTTTACTTTATAAAGATTTATACCCTTCCTAATATAAGCCTTAAAAAGGCACAAGAATCTTGTTATACAGCCACATAGTATAGGGACAGCCACATACAAATCATTAAGGTATCACAAAGTCGGCCAATAAAATCAAACACTTAACAATAAAAATCATTTTATTTTCATCTTTTGTGTCTTTGGTCTCTTTAGGTTATAGTAACTTATAACAGCCCCGATGCCATTAAAGAACGCAGCTACATAAAATGCATACCTTATACCTAAATACTGAGTAATGACGCCACTAATAATTGGCGTTATTACACCTGTCAACGACTTTACACTATTTGAAACTCCCATGATCGCACCTTTTTGGTCAGGATTTCCTCTACTTGTGGTCATCTCCAACAACACCACTCTGGCTACCGAACCACATACAGATTTTGGTACTAAAATAGCTACATACATATACGCTTCAGGTACAGACGCTAAACCAACTAAAGATAATGTTATAATAAGAAAAATATGAAATATTCGTTCACTGTAATCTATATCAAATTTATACAATTTATTGATATATCTAACTAAAAGATTGCTGGACGCTCCCACAACACCTTGGAAGGCTACCATATACCCTATACTTTTTGGTGAAACATGGTGTTCCATCTTCAAGAACAAAGCAAAACTACTAAAATATAGTCCCATTGTGAGCGCCATTAGCATTTTATACACGAACACGTCCCAAAATATAGACCAGTCGACCTTGTAGAACTCGTTCACAGATTCCTTCAGTGTGTTGCCCATTGATTGAAGTAATGTATGCGTTACAGCCTTTCCATTCGATTTTTCTTTCTTATCTTTAGATTCGAACGGTATTGAATATATGAAACCTGAAATAGATAAAATATTATACATCGGAAATTGATCTAGAATGTACTTTTGAATAGGTTAAAGGGGATGATTTTGTTTTATCTATGCATACATTTAAGTATTTATCTTTTGTGGCCAGTATTGAAAAGTGAAAGCGCGTTCACTTCCTCTATTAACTTTTAAATTAAAGAAAAATAAATGTTAATAAAGGATAATATTTACTAGATGATACATGCATATAATAATTTGTAGGTTTTTACCTATATTGACTGCAAACATAGCTCCCACTACAAATGTTAGTATAGTAAAACCGCTTTTTGGATACGCTTCAACGACATGCCCACTTAAAACAGGACCAGCAGACATGCCCAAACCTGCTATTGCTATTAACTTGCCGTACAATACACCCTGTTCGTTGGCATCCTTACAATTTTCTGCTACAACGGCTTTCACTAGCAACTGTATTTGTTTAAATATTCCTAAAAACAGAACGAAAAATGAGATTGATAATCAACAAATATATACGTATTATATTAAAAATTATGAATATTTTATGGAATTCTTAGAGCTGTAGTCCCACGCGCACTTGCTCCGTTATAAAGCTCAATTATTTGTGTTAGTAGTAGGTTCACATTGTTATTGTCTGTCTGTATCATGTAGTTTGATTGCAGCTTCTTGATTAATGTAAAAAATACGTAATTCCTCCGGACTATGTTTAATTAAAGAAGAATACGGCCCGCCTGAACGTAATCGGTTACCAGGGTCTCGCGTCCGCGTCGGGAATGCACTGATTTGGTACCATTTTCAGCTATTTCAATATATACTTTTTTCGGGTTTCAATTCCTTTTTGAATAATTGTAGTTTGATTTGTGAATATAAATAAGTTTTACAGACTACTAAATACAAGTTATTTTTATTATTGAGCAAATTAATTTACTCACCTAAAGTTGCTCTTAACGTCAAGAATATAATTATAGACGATGTTATTCCCAACCAGAGGTATGAAAGGGAACAAATGCCCAAACATAACAAGAATATTGGTTTTGTGCCTCGTATGTCGCTTAAGCTACCCTGGAATTAAGAAGAGATCTTTATAAATATGTTTGTTTCAGTATGAGGACGATGAAGTAAGCCAGGGTCTATGAAGTAGTTTCCGTAATTCCATATTTGGAAATGAGCGAAATTTCGTTTTTTTTTATACAACCAAGAGGGCAAACAAGCATACAGCCTGCCTGATCGCTTGCAACACATGTGATGTCACTTGCGGGTTGCCAACTCGAAAATGAAACTATTTTCTCTGCTATAACTACGTACAGACAGACAAGAATACGATAGAAGTTCTGTTTACCAAGGGTATTTTGTTTAGAGGTACTTCCTAATCGGTCGGCGTCATTTCGAGCAGAAGCTAAAATGTGGTCTACATTTATCTATGCGTGCTTTTCTATGCGGGTCTGCAAAGTTGAATGCTTACTGTAATCTTAAGTTGTCTAACCTCCGGTAGCCTAAATAACACGTGGATTGTTATTTAGGCTACCGGAGGTTTGACTGCAAATAAATAAAGATGGACAACAAGAATGACATACAACTTTGTGAAGATCGCAGGTCATCGATGGATACAATCCACTTCCAACCGGTCTTCTTGGAAGTCATTAAAGGAGGCCTATGTCCAGCAGTGGATGTTCTATGGCTGAAATGATGATAATGAAATACAGATGACATTGCATGCAACTTACTATGATTGGTGCTGAAATCGTTTGGCAGGCTGAATATAGTGCTCCCATCATTCCGATGTGTACGAAATTCAAGCCCAACTGTCTAGCATGGTTCGTTATGTGTGGCATTATTAAACCGATTGATAGCAAATCCTGAAATCAACACATAACTAGTTAAGTCTGTACTGAGAATCTATAGTTTGACGGAAAGATCAAAAATCGATCACACGAGGACTTTTTAAATATACTTACGTATAGGTACGAAACATAATATAAAATTTTGGTTACTCGAAGTTAGAAATGCATTATTTAATGGCTTCGACAATTGTTAAATCCGTCATTTAAAATGCATTGTTTCCAAGTTTAGTACCTACATTACTTGTTGTTCTATCTCTTTACCTATCACTGCGATCTATGATTAATCTCCTTGCAAGAAAAAATTACACAAATGGGATGACCCCATAAAAGAACAACAATTCTAACATTCGCATTTAATATAAAAATAATTCGCATTCATAATATTATCAACTCGGGCGCATTCGAAATCATCTAGTACCTATTTCCATTCAGTGACCCGTCGCGTGTAGCTTGATAAGCACGCAAGCCTGCTACTTACGCGACGCATCCAGTCGCATGTGTTATCGGTCTATTACAATCTTGAATCTATTAATCTTAGCTGAATGCGTTGGATTTAGCTAAAAATATAGTTGAATGTGTCTTCTTGATAAGAGTGGGAATTGCTAGATAAAAGTAATTGATCAGTCGAGCACTCCCTCTAAGATTTTAATTTAGATTTTTCTTTTAAATGGAAGGTTGAATGTCTGTCTTTACACAATATTGTCATGATTATGTATGTTAACTGCGACGATGACTCATTTTTCTTTAAGGAGCTTGTCAGAATGTCTGGACAGTCCTTCTCTAGAAATGACTTAATTGTATTTATGCCACCGTAAGATTAATAAACTGGCGATATGTTATGAACTGCACCCACCATTTACAAATTTAACGTATTATATCTCGATATTTTATAATCTCTATTAACATCAAATTGTAAAATTGTAAACTGATGTCTAACCGGCACATGCCGGAACGCACCTTCCGCGCTGATTGGTTGAACGACGTGAAGTGTCCCGATCCGCCATGTTAGATTAGGTTAGGTTATTTTGTTGCTACACGGGCCATACTTATTAATTTCATGCCGATGGTCGCGTATGTGTCGGGTCGTTTGGATCCCTTTGATATGGTTAGAAGTGGACGATGGCGGGCGCGTGCGTCATGCTCGTGAACGAGTGCCGTTGGTTGGGGCTGGTCATCTCCGAACTTCCGGATGTCTTAATAAAAGCTGTTCCCGGATCCCTCCTATATAAGGCGCAGTACGGCACACCGTGTGGTTTTAGTCGGTCCCACCGAAAACCCCGATGGGGTGACGACCCGAGGGGGCTTCCACACGCACAAAAAAGAAAATGGTCATGTCCGAACTGCTATTACTTACATATGTGTAGTAGTAGTTTGCGCGACTGTTTATACTTAAGAACAATACGTTCCATTGTCCTCACATTTAATTTGCGCATATAAGCAATGTAACCAGAGACTTGTAAAAAGTAGTAAAAACCATATTGAAAAAGAGTGCCTTTGGAGTTTCTTGCCTGTGCTTCTCCACAGGATCTACTTATTCTAACAGGTTACTAGCTTCACGACTTACTTAGTCTGACTGACTTGCTACTCCTGACGATTCAAAAATACCTTTAATGGGTTTAATTGAAATAAAGGATTTTGATTTTGAATTTTAAAAATAAATGAAATACCTGATACCAAGTAATTAATGTTATATTTGTTTCCTAACTATGGATACAGAACGAGCCAAGATCGACCAATCAGGGGCGCAGTTTATAATTTTACAGGTGATAAAACCGGACTGATTATGAACCCTACACATCCGCTCATAACTTGACGATTTGTCATTGATAGATTATAAACTAACTTTTAAAATTTCGCGTTGCATGATAATATCGATATGCGATCGCTTATTTAAAATGAACCAGCCTGTGACCACGGCCAGTGCAACCTGGTCGAAACGTCAGGCAAATTAAAGGTTTGTAATACCTTTTAAATACGTGATCACGTTAATTCCCGTTAACATAATTAATTAACTATCGAGACATAATACCGTCAAACTGTAAATATGTAGTTAGAAGCTGTTCAAATATTTCGTCAGTTTATAATTTAACGATGTTCACAATCTTACGGTGACATGTATATAAATGGGAATATTTTGATATCTTCACGACGTTCTAATACAGATAATGAAGAAAGTGACGTTTTACCAGCCGTACTGGTAAACTCTACTTGACGTAAAATATTAATTCTTTATTGTGCATCACTCTTAAAAACGACTATTTTTAATTATCATGATAATATTATAACTAGTATGTCTTAAAATAAGTGTAAATAGGAAGTAGGAAAACTCACCAAAAAACTAACAATCTGCAACATTATCAACGTGGAAGCCATTTTCAGTGTGAAATTGTCCTTTCAACAAATACACCTAATAAAACAAACAAACTAAAACTACATCTGCACAATCCAATACCTACGTTTTTATTAAATTCTTTGTAATTAACAAAATTACAGCCACTTAAGTCGTACCGCACTCGACATTGACAAACACGCAAATGGCAATAGTGGTACTGATAAAAAAAACTCCACGCAAGTCACACAACTCAAACACACGTACAAAGATAACACTTTTATTACGATATAACACATGCACACTATTTCAAGAGTACTACTGATTTTATGCAGTATTCAATTCGATTCGCTAAACTGATCCAGCAAAGGCGTGTACACATACGTCATCCAATTTAGAATATATAATATAATACATACTTGCTATCTGTGGTCGTTATCTTCTCTTTTCTATGCGCGTGTGTTGTTACACGTAGATAAGATTATAAGATGACATAGATAAGATTGTCTTTACGTGGTCTGTCTGATAAGGGATTATAGTACATAATAGTATGGTTTAATATGAAATTACTAATTAATTGTGAGATTATCTTATCATAATTTCATTAAGTAGTTGTTTCATTATGTAGTGTAGTTTATGACGTATATCTTTTGCTGTTTTAGCGGCACCGTTATTCAATTTGTAATAAATATACCACCTAACTGGAACCGCGGGTTTACCCCCTATCTAATCTATACTAATATAATAAACCTAAAGAGTTTTTTTTTTGTTTGTTTAAACGCGCTAATCTCATGAAGTACCAGTATCATCATGTCAGTTGTCATTTGAATTATTCTTTTATTAATTTATTTATTAATGCTTCATGCACAGACTGTACAAAGGCGGACTTAATGCCTGAGGCATTCTCTGCCAGTCAACCTTGGGGTGATGCAGAATTAAAAGTGGTAGGTGCAAAAGACATGTTAAAGACAGAAAACAGAGAGAAAGAGAGAGAGAGAGAGAGAGATGTTATTCCAAAGATACGAATTTAAAAGTCTTATAATAATTTTGATAGATAAATCAAACCATGAACTAAATATACACGTTAAATACATAAATAAAATACACATTGTTACATAGGTGCAAAGTTTGCTATGTGTCATTGATAGATAATATACTACATAATATATACATATCATAAACATACATATATACACACATAGAGAGTTATGTACTAGCGCTGTGTCAATTCTGCCAACTCATTGTGGAGCAGATCCCGTACTCTCGTCTTAAATGCAAAGCGGTTTGTGGCCATCCTGATTTCGAGTGGGAGTGCATTCCAGAGAAGAACTGATTGGACATAGAACGAAGAGTATATTTGATGGGAGTATTTACTGAGGGATAATAGGCTATTAAATGTCCCGCTACGACCCTTAGAAACGGAATGGTCATTTGGATTATATAAGTCTATTTCATACACAGTTTCCATACATATATTATACACTTTGGCAGGTAATTTGATCTTTATGGCTACTGTTCTTTTTTTTTTTCAAGTTTCACATATCTGTTGTCAAGAACACTGATAGTCTGTAACTATTTTGTCTAATCGAACTTGTACTGGGCCATAACTGTAGTAATAAGTGAAATGTATAATTTGAAATTCTTTTCTCTAACTGCAGAGAGAACAGCCATCGCGTAGTGTCACCCGACTCGATGTTCCTCCCACACAAAATTGTTCTATCATCTTGCTCGCTCGCGAGTGTGCTTCTGTTTTGCTTTAGTTATATAAGAAATAAATTACTTTTCGTCTATAACCCTACTCATAGCTAAGTAAATTATTCAATACACAGCAACCGTACAAATAATAATCCTAAAACAACCACATAACGATATGTCCTTTTGTAATCTTCACGCGCTAGGCGTCCTTTAAAATTTGTACAAGTCATTTTATAAATGGAAAAAGTGCTCTGACTGCGGTGAAATTATAGGACACTCGGTACTTTTATTACTACTCGAGACAGCCTTACACATTACAGTACTTCAGAGGAGGCGTGGGACGAATGACTTTAACGAATGATGAAACATAATATTACGCCAACGTACACACAGATCTGAATCATGTCATTCCTTTTAAGTATTATTCAGGAACATTGCATAAAAAATATTGAAAAGAGAATACTATGTATGATCGGGGAAGATTTTATGAGTAGAAAAAGACCCAGGACAAAATGGACTATGAAAGACGTGGTGTGGTCCAAAAGAGAGGTAGTGTGTGACGGCTGATGTCGTTGTGCTTATTTTTAACCCCCGACGCAAAAAAAGTGGTATTATGAATTGGACGTATCTGTGTGTCTGTGTATCAGTGTGTCTCTCTGTGGCATCGTAGCTCCCAAACGGATGAACTGATTTGAGTGCGGTTATTTTTTTATGAGAGGTGACTTGATCAAAAACGTTCTTAGATATGATTCAAGAAAATCTGTTCAGTCAGCCAGTTCCGTTGTTTTAAATTTTTTATTTATGATTATTAACCGACGAAAGAACGGAGGAGGTTCTCAACTCAACCCGTATATATATATATATATAAATATATATTTTTATGTGTGACTACGTATTACATAAAAATAAATAAACTTGTAAATGGTCAACGCACCAGTGACGTCACTAGTGCTTCGAGTGTTAATGGGAATGATACCAGCTTCCCATCAGGCGGTCTGTTTGCTGGTTTCAAACTAAGTGTTTATATAAATAAGTGTGTGGCTAAAACGTATCTTGGTCTATACTATGGTTCTATGGTGTCCTATGGTTAAAATAAATTGTTTAACAGTCTTCATGAAATTAAGTATCACTACATATTATAAAACAAAGTCTCCCGCCGCGTCTGTCTGTTCGTGATAAATTGAAAACCTATTGAACGAATTTTCATGCGGTTTTCACTAATAGACAGAGTGATTCATGTGGAAGGTTTAGGTGTATAATTTGTTAAGATGTTGTGTAAATTGATTGAAATATGATGATGATTGTTGAAGATGTCTCTGCTAACGTGCGAAGCCGGGGCGGGTTGCTAGTTTATGATATAAGACTATAAAAAACATATTCGTTATTGTTTTAAGTTTTTTATTATTTTTAAATTGTTGAGCAAATCTTAAAAGTAAATGATTTAGCAATAGTTTGGTAAGACGTCATAACCATTATTTCATACAAATATATACTCAACGTACTGTTTTGACTTTTAATAAAGAGGAACTGATTTGACTTGACATCAACTAGCGTATTGTGGACAGATTTGAATCCATAATAAAATAAAAAAGAAATCTAGAGTGGCAAAATAGGTAATGAAAGTTTCTAGTGACATGATTTAGAGGCATTTAAATCAGTTTTGTCTTTATATAATTTTCTACAAAGTAACACTTATTTGACGGCGGTATGTATGAATATGAGGATAGAAAGCAGCTTATCCCATAGCAAAAACAGCATAAGATATTGTTTTTATATAAAACACAGGAGAGATATGCTCTTGAGTGGTATTTGTCGTCGTTCGAAATCTAAACCCGCGGGCGACCAGCGATCCAATCCCTGAGTGAGAACCCGTGTTAACCTGGGTTTGCTTTTGTCTTTGCTACGTCTGTATCCGTGTCCACTCACTACGTGTGTTGTATTTATCGACTTTAGACATCAAAGAAAAATATTTTAAAACTTTGAACACCGACTTTAAGACAGCTTTTCTAAAAGACATGTTTATTTTGACTGGGTGGGTATTAAAAGCATTTTCTTTTCTATCTTACTGAAGAAATAGTATTTACAGACTACCTTACTTTACTTTTTGTGAATATTAATTTACAATGGAACAGTACTAAGGCAATAATGGACGATATAAATAAGTATATTATATTATCTATAATAAATTGTTATTATCATCGTCATCTTTTGCAATACTCGTTAGGACGGTAAGCCGTAGACTAAAAATCTTTTTAACAAAAAATTAAACCGACGAAAAGAACTAAAAAGCATAATAAAATGAATAAACCTTTTAAGTCTTAAGTATTGAGCTTATTTTATTACTGATTAATTATCTAAATTTTATATGTACCTACGTAGAAATGGACATGGCTCTACGTAGTAGGTAATTAATCATTTCATTATTTGGCGCCGACTCAAAATAAGTTTATACAAAATTTGATAGTTTATGTAAATTAGGTCAATACTTAAGACTTAAAAGGTTTATTTATTTTATGGTTTTTAGTTCTTTTCGTCGGATTAATGTTTTGTTAAAAAGATTTTTATTTTAAGATTTTTTTTCATCATCAGCTCATCATGTACATGATGTGCTGATTTCTAAACGCAAATACCAGATAAAGTAATGAAAAGTAAACAGAAATACTGTTCGTTCCTACAATTTCGAGGGTTTATAATACATATATATATATATATATATATATATATATATATATATATATATATATATATATATATATATATATATATATATATATATATATATATATATATAAAGAAAAAGAAGGTTTATATATATATATATACGGTCGAATTGAGAACCTTCTTTTTTTTTCGTAGGTTAAAAAGACGAACAGATTTTCAATCTGAAATACTTTCCGAGTGTATACTATCATATAAAATTATCATTATAAACACACCATTACTTAAAATAGTAAAATCATGAGACGCATTTAAATCTACATATCTAAGTGCTTATAGTTCAAAGTTAGGTTAGTAGATTTGCGATATGAACACAATAAGATTTCGATTAAACGTCTTGTACACAATGAGAGTCTGCGTTTTGTGAGCGGGGCGTGTCGTTTACGAGGGTCGGTATTCAAGCACTGGACCACAGCATGTGTTTACTGCGGTGCCCGTAAACGTCAGTTTTATAACCCCTACAACTGTCTCAACAAATGTTCGGAGAGAGCGCAACTCGTAAAAACTGAATTCAAGTGCCCCATTCCTCGATTAATTAATCCAGGAATAACGTCTTCGGCTTACTCTCATAGAATTTACAGTGATGCGGGACCTCAACTTTATTATGTTGTTTGGAAAACAAAAAACAATGAAACGGTATAAACATCAATTCTGTGTTCCAACTTAGATAACTTTGCATATTATTATTTCTTTTGGATGACAATAATTTCATATTTTTTGTAATACGTTGTAATAAAAAGATGATGTTGGATGATAATTTAATTTTCTTGGACGCTCGAAAAATATTACTCAGAGAGCAGAGCTCACTTGGAAACAAAATCTTGAGTCATATTATGACATTACATGTCAAAAAAAAATTAGAAAATAACAACACAAAAACAACAAAAAAGCAAAGGAATGTGAAAATCTAAATATTGATTTTGTAGTAAAAAAAGATATTGATAATTTAAGGCTAAGGAGAAATTGATAAAAAAATGCGTGTGTGTGCATCACACACGGCAGAAGTGAAACTTTAGAAAAGTAGTCTACGAGAGAATGAGAAATAAAAAGTAAAATCAACACAAATAATTTACTAATAATGTTAGTAAATTTATATAAAAGTTATTGGTCAAATTGACACAGATGTGTTAAATAGTTAACATAAATTAATTAACCAACGAATTTTAATACGCTAATGCAGAAAAATGTCACCACGTTGACATTGACGCATTTTCTGAAGGCTTCGTATTACGCAGGAAACACTGTTTACTTGTATTCTATCTCATTCTCTCGCAGGCTGAATCCTATTTATGAAAATGTTTGTCTCTTTTGGAAGATTATAGGAAACACTGTATACTTGTATTCTATCTCATTCTCTCGCAGTCTTGTTTGTCTCTTTTAGTCTGAGTTTTTCGTTTCATCGAATTTCAAATCATAATGATTCTAAAGAAGTTTCACTTCAATAAACATTGACGAGTTAATTTAAGTTTTTACACACATATAGACGGTAACGTCATTCCCTAAATTCGAAAAGAAAGGATTTCTTATATTAATATGTTGCATTAATGAAACTGAAAACAGAGCTATTTACATTGAAACATGAATTAGTAAAAGACACGCTTTCCTACCTAAAGGTTCGATACGACCTATAATACTTCTACAAAATAAACTTTGTACAATTGTCAGGAAAAGTCCTATTTTCCGGGAAAAAAAACTATATTTTCTCTACATATTGGATGAGAAGTTTTATATTTGTCCGTGCCTGGCAAGTTTTTGTCGCACCAGAAATCGCCTGTTTCCTATTGAATCTTTTTTTTTTGGGTCAAAACTAAGTCAATCGAGAAACCCGTTTTCCTTGTGCAGTTTCAATAAGTTCCAATATAGCTAACCCTGTGATATAATAAGAAACAAAGTTAATGCTTGTATTCTGTCGTACAAACTTCAGTTTTGTTTTCCTAAGTTCGAGATCTTGAAACTAAATAAACATGAATTACGTTTGTTGGCTACAAAATGTCCTCCACTTCGCACACATATGAACATAAGATATTTTTGCAATAATATACACATATGGATTTATGACGTCATTACTATTTATTACCGCTCTTGTCAGTAAAGTAATATTCACTTATCCCCGTTTTTGCCATTTCCTCCATTGACTCCAGTCATTGACTTTTCAATTTTCGTCTCAAGTTTAAGTAGCTTAAAGTATCTTAATATATTGATTTTTGTTTGGTGCAAGTTTACGATCGCTTAAAAAAAATAACAAAACAATAAAAACTTACAATATGCATTAGTAATACCTTTCGAAGTCATTATATTAACTAACCAGCAGAGTAATATCGTGTAGTTTCACGTCCACTGCGGTTAATTTATTAATGTATTTTGAATAAAGAGTTTCAACTTTTATTAAATAGGACAAGTTCACATCGAACTTGACCTAAAATTTTTGGCTACCGAACATAATAACAATTTGTTTTAACTCGGTCAAAGTTACACGCCATGGACTGGCTTGCATCCAGCATGCATGAAGGTTATGTTAGAAATTTGCAAAATTTGTTTCACTTCCCGTGTTGGCGGGCTACCAAAGTACAAAATATTAAAAAATATGTTGACAGCTATGTTGTTACGTCAAGGCCTTGAGAAAGGAACGGGTCACTGGGGCAATTATTTAAAGCACCATCGTTGTTAATACACTGGGTAAAGTGGGGCGAAAACGGCATTTCATGAATTGATAATGCGACTCTTATTGATTACTTTATTTTTATTCCTCCGTTTATATAAATGTTAGGCCAAGGAGGTTCTTATTGATTTTTGAATTCGTAAAATAAAATGCTGTTTTTAGCAGCTATGATGTGGTTTAAAAAAGGGACGACTCAACCTATCCGGAGTGGCACAGGAATATTGGTTATTAAAGGTAGTTAGTGTAAAGCATCAATTCCCTGAAAATGTGTGTATGTACTTAAAAAAATTATGTGGTACTAAAATCATCAGAACATCTTCAACTGAAGATTCTACACCAGGGATTCCCAAACTATTTTGGGCAACAGATCCCTTTTCCAAAATGAACTGATACCTCAGACCTCCATAGCCAAATTACTTAAAAATTCTATCTCTAGTTTTTTTCTTATTGATATAAAATACTTACCAATTTAAAAACTTTGCGGTTGGTTAAGTGAGTAAACTTTTCAAAATTCAACAAAATAAATAGACATAAAATTCAGTAAATATCAAGTGTAATTAATAATTATTAATACAAATTAGGTAATTATCACTATCTTGAAAGTTTTAAATAAGAACTTGTAATAATAGTGGTCGATTTTTAAACCTCTTCGACCCCTAAAATCAGTTTTCGTTTATGTCGACCCCTGGAAAACCGATTTCGACCCAAAGGGGTCGATATCGACCACTTTGGGAATTCCTGTTCTACACAATTTAGTCATATACATATGTTTCATATACCAAACTCTTAATAAATTTTTCTCTACATCTTTTATGATTACGGTAATGTGTGTTAAGTGTATCACGATATCTTTACGAATAATATTTTCAGATATTTGTAGTACACCCACAGCTGCCGCTTTCAGCCATTTTCTTCTATTCAAAGGTTATCTGGAAGATATTTATTTGAGCGATAAGACCTCATTCTATATGCCTTGTTAAGTATTTACTAATGTGGTGTATAATAATAAAGAATATTCTATCTATCTGTATCTGAGATACTAAAAATGGTAAAAAAGTGTTAAAATATAAATATGGTGTTCGTGTCTATTAACTTGCTATACCTTTACAATTACTTTAACACTTTTACTTTATAAAACTTAGTTTCTGTAATGTTTAATTAACGTTAGTATTTTGTTTATGTTGTTTGTGGCTGTGTTTCTTCATTCCCTTCTTTAAATACTCTGTATATCTGATTACAAATTAAATTTCTCGTGTTCAAATGTATTTCAAGCACTTTTCATTCCTTTGCGGAAATTTCTCCAAATAATTTATTTGTAATAGAAAATTACAATTTAGTGAGTACACACGTGGGTAATTTTCCGTATCGCTAAGTGTAATTGGCACAGGTGCCGTCGCCGTATGAGGTGTCACCTTTCCAATTTCCTAAACACCCCATTCTCCCCAACGACTGTTATTGGATTTTTTTGTCATATCTCCCATTGCGTATCGACGAATCCTAACATTCTCAATTTAATTTACCAATGCGTAATCGTAAATGCAACGATTTGTTTTTCACCTCCTTGATATTTACACATATTACACTAATTGTGCTAATAATTTTATAGTTCTTATAAATTTAGGTATAAACTTAAGTATGGTCTGGCTAGAACGAAAGGAACAGACCAAAGAATCTCTTAAAAATTAATATAAATCCTTTCATGTTTATGTTCTTTACAAGTTTTTATACATAAAACAACTTTTAAACTTTTAAGATCTACGATATACAATTACATTAACGTTATGATTTGGGTTTTAAGTTGTACTGGCCGTTTTCAAAGTTGTTATGTACTATTTTGTGGTTTTCTCTGGACTTTTTTTTAATTCCTTTATTCTCTTACCAACTATCTATTGCAGTTAGTTGATAAGTTGGTTGGTTACTGGCTCTTTTTTCCTGTCGCCTTAAAAAGACATCACTTATTAGATGTGTAAATTGTACTTAATCGCGATAATATTTGACCGTGACGACGATCGGTGCAATTCGGTCGAAACGTCGGGTAACCAAAAAATATATTGTACCCTATAAATATTATCACGATTAAGTTCCAAATTGCAAATTTCATAATATGTATAAAAGTCGCGAAAGTTTAAAAACAAAATGCATCTTTCTTCAAACAAAATATCTGTTGGATTTGTGTTATATTTCTCCTTTACGAATAAAAATAAAGAAAGAAAGAAATACGAACTACACTAAAACTGTTTAACGATATACATAAATATTTACAGCCAACCTACTTCAATGAATTCCAATTTACTGTAAGGTGTGATTAAATTATGTGTTAAATTAACATCTTAATAGTACCCATTTTTATATAAGTAATAGTCGGAATAGGTTGAATGAATATATGTATTTGCATTGTCCTCGTATCATGATGTCTTAGCGTGAACAAACCCCGAAAAAAAAACTGTATTTTCAGAATCGACTTCATTATTTAAGAAATGATTATTAGATAAACGACCGTCATTGAAATTTTAAGAAAAATATACTAAAATCTTAACAGCCTCACCCCCCAATTGCGCGAGATTAGTCGAAAATTGTTCACATCAGCGTGATCTGCCTACGGTCACTAAAATTGTACTAGCAGAATCTCTGCTCCTTCCTATTCTCGACAATGCCGATGTCAGTTATCTCGATATCACCGAAGAGGAACTTGATAAACTTAGGTGCCTTTAAAACTTTGTATGCAAAAGAATTTCAAAATTTACAGAGATATAAAGAGAATACGAAAAACGCAGACAAAAAACTTACGACGATATCGACCTTTTGTCATGTACCGCAAAACTACAGTTTTGCGGTACATGACAAAAGGTCGATATCTTTTTAATAATAAATCGTCAAGGTATCATCTACACTGCAGTATATTTCAACTTGTGGATCGAGGCCCTTACTTATAATCTCGAGGGGTCGCGGGTTAAAAAAATGATAAGAATTCGTAGGTACACTACGAAAAAAAAACACAATTTCAGTAAGAAGAGGCTGGGCCTGTTCATTTTTAAACAATTGGTTAAAACGTGGTTCTTTTTGGGATGCTAATAACCAAATCATTTTTTAATTGAAGCCTATTTCTCTTTTTACTTTTAATGTCCACCTCTGAAGAGAACGTCAGTTTACAAAGGTAATAAGTGGCGAATGGCTCCAATAATTGTAAAGCGTCCTTTGCTAGCTCTGAATATTCTTGTTTTCTTTTCATCCAGAAAACGTAAATGCTTTGAATGAAATTCCATTTGAAGCATACTGACAGCAGATAAATCTACAAGATTTTTTTTTATCAGTTCAGTCAGTTCTTTTGACCTATGCAAAAAAGGGTTTAGTACCTATGGCCATTTTTAGCTTCAAAGTCTAATGTATGGAATGCAAGTTTCTCCTTCAAATTTTGCAAGCATATTTTCTTCTCTCTCGTGCAGGTTTTTATTTAAATTATTCAGTTGGCTAAAAAGGTCAGCCAGAAATGCTAAGTTTAAGAGCCATACAGGGTCACAAAATAAAGCATGTTCGGATTAAGCATTTTGTAAAATATTAATAATTCAGCTTTCAGATCGAGAACTCTAGTCAACACTTTTCATTTGGATAGCCATCTGACTTCTGTATGATAAAGAAGATTTTAATGAAGCGAGCCCATGTCTTCCAAAACGATTGTGAACAGTCGGGTTTGCAATCATTTATTTTTAATAAAGTTCACAATTTTGATTATCTCTTTAAGCACGTAATTTAAATTAGAAGGCAAAACCTTGGCTGCCAGAGCTTGTTGGTGAAGAAAGCAGTGTGTCCATGATACATTTGGTATTATTGATTTTAATGAATGTTTCTAAATAGCGTAGTAAGGTAGGACCACGGGTAGGACTACATAATTATATTAGTATAGGTATGCATAGGTAATTAAGTTTGGTTTATGATTTAACTAGCAGTTCTTCGTTTCGCACATGTAGCAGAGACATCTTCAACAATCATCAACATATTTCAATAAATTTACACAAAATCTTAACAAATTATACACCTAAACTTTCCTCATGAATCACTCTGTCTATTAGTGGAAACGGTAAGAAAATCCGTTCAGTAGTTTATCAGTTTATCGCGAACAGACAGACACGGCGGGGGACTTTGGTTTATAATATGTAGTAATAGTCTAATATGATATTAAAAATATCTCAGTACAAAATTGTTATATTTTTAATCTAGATTGTGTATGATATGATAATATTTAATTATCATTGGTTTTATCTCTTTTTGTCTATTTTATTTAGTATATTTAGTATAGATCTAAGCGATTCGGTTGTATATACCTACTGTAAGCTTATATTTTATAAATAAATCAATATGATATCTATTTTTGTACGTTAAGTAAGACACTTAAGTATTTAATGTCAGCGTGTTTATGCCAGCTCAATTATGTTGGACGGATTTCCATAAAAGCTTTATTTCGTCACTTATCTCTGTCCCCTCCATCGACGTCATTGACGCGGAGTCATAAATCTTAATGACCGAACAAATCTAGTCCTTACTCGTGTTGCGGATGACGATAGCATTGTTTAGGGAGTATTTTTATGATTCTTCTTCAACATTATTAATAAATAAAACTTTCAGTTATCTGTATAAATAAAAATGAAACGCTGGTCGTTGGTTAACGCATCACTTGCGAATGGCTGCGCAAAGCCTTTGACTTTAAAATTACCGTAATGGTACGAACTGGGAATTTAAAAAAAAGAAAAAATTGGAAAGGTTTCCCGAAAAATTAGAAAATTTGGGAAAAGCTGAAAATGCTTTTTTACATACATACACTATACTGTTTCCACGAAGCGATAGGCAAAGGCGTATGACGTACGCCCACATTTTGCCAACTATAACTTACTCCCACTTACGTAATAGGGGGCAAGTGACGCCAACCGGGTACTTTGGGAATTAAATGGGAGAATTCTGAGTTTTGAAAAGGGAACATAGGTAAGAAGAGAAGGCACTGAAAAAAAAGGATATTGCTTATATGGGTGGACTGGGGAATGTAAATAGCTATCTAAATAGCTTGAACAGGTTTTGAGTTCGTTATGAAGAGTTTTTGATACATATGACTATAAGAAATGAGTTCAATCGTTCAATCATTATATCATTCCTGCTACTGAACGAGAAGTTTTAATGTACTTACATCTGTAATTTTTCCATGTCAGTAGTTTCTTTAAGATCTAAATTCATTAAGTATACGATTCCTGAGAGTGAGATTTTTTTCTATGATTTCCACTGCAGGTGAATGAATCAATGATATAATTCTCCCCTATGATGAATACATGTTGTAATTTTTCTTCATTATATTAATATGACGTCATGAAATAAATATGCAAGAATGTGACTAATAGAAGGAGTTATTCTAATATCCGTGCACTATAGTAAACTTGCATAATCAATCAGTTACTTTGATATACTACTGCCGTATTGCTCGAAGAGAATAAAGTTATGGCATCGGATAAGAAATTATCACTTACTTCGTTGAACAGCAGTTGTACGGACAGTATCGCCATTGCTGTCAGAAATAGCGTAGGAGTATTGAAGTAGGAAGTTCGGAAGGTTAAAAGAACATCTGTTACAAAATATATACTTCTTAGTATATATTTTAAATTTTAAATTTTGTTAAAATAAAAATAAGGATATCCTCCTAGCAAATGAGTAAGAGAAAAAGTATAAATTTAAACAACCATATGATTTGACAGGCCTGTAGGTCTAGTGGTTAGTGATCCTGCCTGCTAAGTCAGAGTTTGTGGGTTCGATCGTTCGTTCGACATTTGTTCTGTGTCTGGGTGTAATTTATCTATAAAATGTATCTATGTATTTAGAAATATATAAGTATGATTATCAGCAGTCTGGTTACCATAGTACAGGCTCTGCCTAGTTTGGGATCAGACGGCCCTGTGTGACATGTGTCAAGTTAATTTATTATTATAAAACAAAGTCCCCCGCCGTGTCTGTCTGTTTGTTCGCGATAAATTAAAAAGCTACTTAACGGATTTTCATACGTTTTTCACCAATAGATAAAGCGATTCGTGAGGAAGGTTTAGGTATATAATTTGTTAAGGTTGTGTGTAAAATTGGTTGAAATATGATGTTTTTTTTTTATAAAGAATACTAGTAACGTGGGTCACACATTACTAGTATTCTTGTTAACCCCTCCAGCTAAGCTAAATGCTTGTGTTAAGAGTGGGTTCACGCCGGTAGTGCCCTGGGTGGGGTTCGAACCCGCAACCACTTCATCGCAAGTCCGACGCCTTAGCCATTACGCTACCGCCGCTTGAAGATGATTGTTGAAGATGTCTCTGCTACCCGTGCGAAGCGAAAAATAGTGCCCGGTTGAGGGCAATCAATAGATTTGACCCCTCTTACGTGATACTAAATTATAGTTGGCATAATCTGGGTATATACGCCTCTGCTGATTAAACACTCACATTTTATCTTTTATCTTCGTGGATACCGGCGTGAGTATATCTATGTATGTTTGTATGTAAAAAAATTAAAAACTTCCGTGACCAGTATTCCTATTTATTAAAGATAGGTATATGATTTTACTAAAGTGTGTATTTTAGGGGTTTGCTCGACTAGTTTCGGATCCGTACACACGTGAGTAACACCGTATATGTCTAACAAATATAAATTTTATAAATACACTAGCGGACCCGATAGACGTTGTCCTGCCGAAACGTAAAAAATATTATTCCTGTGACCCTAACGAAACGCCATCTACCAGGTCCAATTGTAAATCTAAAGCATTCTCGAATCCACCTGAAGCCACACAAAAAATTTCATTAAAATCGGTCCAGCCGTTTAGGAGAAGTTCAGTGACATACACACGTACAGAAGAAATATATATATTAAGATATAGTCTCATCATCACCGCCGTTATAGCCACTGCTCAACATAAGACTCTAGACATGACTTCCACTATGATAGTTCTTTCGATGCTTGATGACGCTTTGATGAAAAGCTCTCGTCGGCCGTCGCCGTCGTCGCTAAGCTTTCTAACAAACTGTTTTCCACTCATTACAAATATCTGGGAGCTCAAATGACATAGTTATATGTTATACATTTTTAATAAATAGGATGTCTGTATTTGATTAGATGATAATTGAGCCGCAAGATTCTGTAACTTTCGTAGACACAAGTGATGTTAATAAATTATAAAACAAAGGAAAATTTAAGTTGACAGTGAGGTTTATGTTTTTGTGACATAATAACACGTACATAAGTTCGTCTCTCGTGTCATATTATTGCATACTTGAGGTATACTCTAAATTACTAACCTCAAGCCGTGCTAGTGGGTCAGGTCCGGGGGGAACCGTAGCCCTTGTTTTCATCGCGGATTCTATTATATACAGAGTTTAATAATGCCTGTTACACGAAGTTACTTTGTAACCTTCCTCCGTTTTTCTAAAACCGTAGATCAATACCGATTATACATTATTTACACTTAAAAACAATTCACACACACATTAAAAAATAAATATCGGTTTATAATGTTACAACATTTTGTTTGTTTTTTTTTTGTTATCGTTTGGAAACCCTTCACCGGAGCCAAGGGAGAAGTGGTATATCGGACTCGAACCGACTAAAACCATACGTTGTTCCGTCATAAGTGGGTCTATTGCAGGGGACCCGGGCCACCTTAAGAAGGAAGCCTTCGAGAACCTGTGCAGACCTTGTCCGCCTGATCAGCAGACGACCACACCGTATATTACTTGGGGCCTCACCCCGTCCACATCAGGTCTCAGGTCTGCTTCAACAAGGATAACGGTCAGCCCGACCTGCTACCCCTAGGCCAGCGTTCGTGAGGATCGGAGATCATTCTGTGCTTTCCGGTGCCTGGTGCGTCTTCTGCGGGACGTGACAATGCTTATCCTCACCCGTTCCCGTCCTGCCGCCCTTTTGGTTAACATCACCTCCTTGCAAAATGAGGCGGCAGTTTCCCACCACTCTCACTTTGGACCATTTATAGAACCATGGTCTCTAGCGAGAGGCTTCCCACTCCAATAACTGTCACAAAGTTGTATCGCTGTTGCGTCCACGGTGAGCACTCCTCTAAAGTGTAGAGTGCAGTGTCCTCACGACAGCTCCCGCAGTGGTGGCATACAGACGTTGGCTACCGGCGTATACGACACACTTACTTACCGAAGCAGCTATGTCGCCTCTTCTAAGCGTGTAAGCGAACGTTCAAATCAGCAATTCTATCAACAGTAATACGCGGCGTGTATTGATTTAAATTTCAATGATTGAAAACATATAGATACTCGTGAATGCGACACACACACACAAAATCCACCAAACTGAATACAAATTACATTATTGGCTTTAAAACATTCTATTGGATAGACTTGCGTTTTTTTGTTACAGACGTGTATTAATTGTATAAGCTTAGAATAAAATTATAAGGTAATACTTATCATTTAGTGTGTTATATAAAGAAAAAACAAAAGTAATAGTTTTTTCCTCCATTAATGATAAAAATTGCGATTGTGCTTCTTGTCAATCTACGGCGCTTATTTTTAATTTTAGTTATCTATGATCTTGTGCCAACATACCAATAATGACAAACAAGTATAACTCCAGTCACATGGTAAGCGTTTACCTTTTTTTAATGCATGTGGAAACCCCCTCGGGCAGTCACCCCACCGGGGTTTTCGGTGGGGCGGTGTGTCGTAAGCCTATGTATGCTTTCAACTCTGTAAAAATCTTGCTACGCATATCCTATACTCCAGGTCCATAGAAAAACCTTAGCAGGGATGTATGTAACTCCTTAATTTATCAGTCAGAAATATTTCGCCAAAATTTGACCAAGTTTTTATAGTTATTTAAAGACAACAAAAATATTAACAATTTTTTTCTTTCCAGGTAAGAATGCCGCATCCTCAAACGATGGAAGATATAAAGATGAATTATACGAGAAATCCACATTACCACTGTGGTTACAAATGTCTATACGGAGGCAAGTGAACTTGTTCGGTTGTCATTGTGTGGTTACTCGAGTACGAAGGTGAGTCGGTGACATATCGGTTTCGCAACCTAATAGAGGCTACGCGTTGTTTTGAACATCTCAGCAATACCGATACTAGGTGACACCAAATAGTATGGTCGAGACTATCAGGTAGTACCGCCTAAGATTTGGAGCGGGTTTGAACATAAATTATATCTCTCGGCCTCCGCCTTAAGCCTATGTAACTACGATAAAAAAAAATTAAGTCACGCGTGACAAAAATTTTGAGTGTGACAAAAAAAAATAATTATCTGGATTAGATTCCTCTTTATAATTAATTATATATCATATATCATTGTAATAAGTTACGGCCGTTCTTCACAATGTCAATTAATAAATCAATATATTCTTATATAATGGTTCACTAAGAGAGTAAGAATATTAAATATTTCTGAGTATTCTGTAACTTTGAGCTCGATTGACGCATGTATAATTCACGCAGAACTCCCTCCAACATTACTCTTCGGTATTATTAGGGCATGCGTCTTATTGTACCTACCGATAGTGCTTCGGCATTGGGAGATTACTTCACAATGCATGAATGATAAGATGTCTAAATTCCTTTATTATAAGCTAGCTTTTAGCTGCGACTTCGATCCCGTTAGTGTAGATTTTGTCAAACAATTTAGATATCTCTCGGGAACAACATGTAACATTGACATATTTAATGTTAAGTGTTGTTCCTTACTTTTGACAGTATGGGTCAAATCTTGCTACTGAATTTTATACCAGTTGCCCCCAAACCATTGAGCTGAAATTTGAAATACTTATGTAACTTGTTTGTGACAATGCAATATTATGGTACAATAATATAGTATAATGGAAGTGGTCTCATGATGGATCCGGGTGGTGGCCATAGGAACTCCACACCTACGCAACATAACATCGTCGTGTTTGGACTCCTTGGATTAGTCTTGACAAGTTTTATAGACATAAATAGTGTCCAGGGTCTGATGACTAAATTCGTTATATCGACGAACGATGCAGGGTTTGTAATAACAATGCAGAAATTGAAATTTTAAGACATTCTAACTAAAAAGCATAAAATAAATAAGTAAACCTTTTTAAAAATAAGCTTTTATTTAAGTCACTAAAAGGAATAAAATTAGTTTAGGTTTTGTTGACAAGCTTTTTAAGAACAAATAATAGCACTTCGTGTAAACAAAATTTCAAGACGATTCGTTAAATCTGTAAATTTGGAAAGCGTAATAAACAAGTAAACTTACACTCAATTTATAATATTGCTGGGTGTTATTGGTGTTATTATAGTATCGGGGTCGTGAGAAAGACAGGCCCCGTGACGTGGGACAACGTTCATGGGCGCACCGATTTTGTACTTAACATTCTTACGTCCAATAAAACGGCAAGCTTATAGGAGCAATCCGTTGTCAAATACATTTAATTTGATTTACACTTATTTTTTTATTTATACTATGGTGGTCTCATTCTACAAAGTAAGCCAGTATTTGAAAGTTTTGTTTTGGTTATAGTTGCCGACGCCTCATGTATCTATGCAACTGAAAAAAACTGGCTCTTGATTTATGCGAAGGGCTTAAGCCATGAATAAGTGTTAGTGGCTTTTGTAAACACTCGTACTTAGTCCAATCATCACCACCGTCATCATAATCATTCCAGCCAAAACACGTCTCATAAAGATGAGTTGATGAGCAATAGACGAGTTAATCAATTGTCTACAAAATGGTGAATGCATTGCTTGGAGTGTTTTTCTGCAAAATAGAGATTCTTTTTTTATTTTTTATTTTATACATATCTTTAGAACTTTAGGAATTAATTATATTGTATGCTGGGTTGGAACATTGGCTGGAGACTTTTTTGTAAATTTTGTTGTCGAGACGCGAGCCACGATTGTTCAAATTATATTCTAAAAAAAATATTTTCAGAAGGTTTATACATCCTACTAATATTATAAACGCGAAGGTTTGTGAGGATGTACATCCATGTATGGATGTATGAATTAATGGATGTTTGTTACTACAAAACTACAGAACCGATTGCGATGAAACTAACATGTAGGCTACTTTATATCCCGATTTTCCCACGGGATCGGGACTTACGCGGGTGAAACCGCGGAGCGCTGCTAGCAATAATATAAAAGTAATAAAAATCGAACTGCGAGGTCATTATATTATGTATTATTTAATTTATTTGCATGACTCAGATTGAGACTAGGATTCCTGATTCCAAGACTGCTGTATATTTTTAAAATTTTATTATTGAGTACTGAAGGCGTGATTTTTATTTATAATATTAAGATAAGTATTGCTTTTTACTAAAATTGGTTTGTTTCTAAATACGACTCGATTCTAATTATATTCTGAGAAGTCTCGAAATTTCTCGGGACTTTGATCGTGAGTTATCTCGTGTCCTGAGTCCTGTCGAGTTCATTTTTGCCGAGATGTATCTAGAATTGTAGTAAAAGTGTGTTATGTATATTTTCTAAAATATATACGGACAATATTGTTTTATCTCACGTTAAAAATGTTAAAATTTAGAGGTCCTTTTAGTTTACTAAATTTTAATACTCAATAACAACTTTGGGTGTTGGCGCTTAAAATGGCGCTTCAAAGTATTTCATTACTTTTAATGAGTTCAAGATATAATATAGATATATACATATAAAGGTCTCATTTTATAAAAGCGATATAAGAGAGATCCTATTAAAGCTACTTTGTTTTCAAAGAATATTCAATTTGTTAGTTAAAGGTATTGGCTTTGCGTAAAAATTGCTTCAAGAATACACTTGCAGATAGAATCAAATTAATAGATTTTTTATAACATTGTTTTGTATTTCATCCTACGACTTTTTGAAGGTCAAATTGGAAATATTTAAAGTACTAGTGGGTTATAGCAAGATTTTAAGAATATCTGTCTAACTATTTTTTCGGTTGGTACCTACTTATAAAATAATATTTTATCGAAGAAAGTAAAAAAAAATAATTCTAGATTGTGAACCATTTATTATGCTACGGAAACTAATTATAATACCACGATATTCAGCCAGATAAATCTTTTAAATAAAAAATACTTCCTGCATCGTTAGTTCCGTTGCATAAGTAGACCCTTATTTTTGCTTGCCATCTAAGAATTTGAGATCAATTTCCGGGTCAGGCGTCTTGTTAAAGGCTTTTTCAGTTATAAGAGTTTAAAGCAGCACTGTATCAGGAAGCTTAAAATTGCTTCCAACTCATAAAACGATCCGCAATGTACCAAATTATAAAAGAAAGTACCTAAATAATTTATTTGAATACGTCTATAAACTAATCATACTCAGGGCCTCGAAAAGCTCACAAGCGTTTGGTAGGATTAGTTTTATCGTTGTATTAAGCTATGTTGTATTCAAATTGTGTTGTTCAACTTTGTTTATTTCATAGCATGAATACTTCTGAATAAATTTAATGACATTATTTCATAACTGCCTATTTAGTTAATCTAATAACTTTAAGCAAGCAATTTTTGTATATAAATTATAATAAATATATTTCGTGTATCTCGGAAACGGTTCAAACGATTTAGATCAAATTTTGTATTTAAATAAGGTTTTGCTTTTAGGTGTAATTCCTGAAATAACGCGAATTTTGCACAAAAAAGAACACCGAACGAAGCTCGATCGCAACGATTTGATGTTTCTATTGTATATGGCATTTTACACACAAAAACTAAAATACCAACGTTGGAGGGATTTTTTTTTATGATGTGCTGGATAACCTAGCTAGGGCAAAGGATAATTTAGACAAAATCACTTTTTTAATAAAATTATTATATTAAGATTTAAAAATAGAACACGCAATATCGGCCCAGCCGTTCTCAGGACCAAAAGTAAGTTTTTTAATTGTTATCTACACATATATAAATAGGCAAAGACAACATAATTCACGATCTTTTGATCACCGATATTCTTTTATTTGTTTAGTAGTTATTAACGAGTAAGAATTACGGTCAAATTTTTACATCTGGGCGACGCTTGTTTATAGTTAGTGGGCGATTATGAGATAAAAGTACAAATTAAATCATTCGATTATGAGGATGTCTCGAGATATCTCGATTATAATATATTAGTAGTTACTAATTTAGTTAGTAATCACGAACGAGTTTACGCAAAGTGAGACAGGATTGCCAACTGACTCGCGCCGTTGACTGGCGTCTCTCGCTGCGCTGGCCTGGCATCGTCATAGCACTTAGCAGTGTACAACGCTTACAGGCGTCGGGAATAATGTTGTACCTGATTTTGTTTTATTACTAGCGCAACACTGCAAGAATATTGTATTAATCGGTGTGGATTTTAGATACACAAATAAAAATGGAAAAGTAAACATTCTGTTTTCTATGAAAAGGTTGAATCAAATTATTCGTTGGTTTTTTATTTATAACAAAAATATGTATAATATAAGCAAGCCAGGAAAGTAATAATAACTGCATTTCATACGGTTATTTAAACTGAACGAACGTTTTACCCCGTCTACACTACTCGCGAAGTTGCTTCGACGAAGTACTTTTCGAAATTGACCGAAGTCTCGAAGTAAGTCACTACACTCTCGTGGGGAACTCAATCGTCACCCGGGACTCCCGTGTCTCCCGACTTTTTACAACAGGATTAGGAGTAATAATTAGTAACGTCGTTCGATTATAAAAATAAGTTAGTTACTAATCTCATAATCGATTATCAGTATTAGCATTAGTTAGAGCCTGCGCCCACTGACAGCTTGGCACGGCACGGCGTTGCCAAGGATTTTCTTCTCGGACAAATGATTTTCGACCTTATTTCAAGAGTTTAGCACTGGCATTATTTCATTTTAATACGAATAGGTCAAAACGTCGCGGAACGTCTCATCATTCCCCGAATTACTGTGACACGTCACGTTATTCCCTGGGATATTCACCATCTGTACATCTTCTACTCCACAATTTATGTACCCACAACTGTCTTATCTTGTACTTAGCAGCGCGTATTGTCACACAAAAATATATATTTTTAGTATATTTACTGTATGAAATGAAAACAGTATTTATACAAAAAAAACAGTTTTGACAAATACAGTTAGCCAACTTAATTATTACTGTTTTATTTTATTCCCGAGTAGATTTCGGATTCAATTTATGTCTTCAGTTAGTAGAGGCAGCTTAACGAGCGCGACCTTGTCTAGGTTATTTGGAGTTAATATTTTTGCTTCTTTAGATGTGGGTAATCGCGAACGTTTTTCAACTAGCTAACAAGCGACCCGCTGGATGATAAGCTGTCACTACAGCAAAAACATTAAGGAAAACTATGTTGGGGAGACCATTTTATGATATCAGCATAAAAATAACTCAAAAAACCATACAGTTACTTTTAGCTCTTGTTTTAGATGTTTCCTCAAAATGGTGTCAAGTAGCTGAAAACTTATACTATTTTACTTCTACTATAACCTCCCTTACTAACTGTCTTAGATTACTAAATCTTAACATTTTAAGATTAGGTACAGCTAAAACACCCTAAAGGTAATTGCTTATTATTTTTTATTACGTTGTTATCGTGATAAATTAATAAAAAATAAACCATAATCTGCAGTGCAATGAAATAAAGTTATTTATCCATGTGTAATTAATTTATTCCGAAAAAAAAATGAAATAGGGTGAGAAAACGGTAAATGCCAGAGGCATTTCCAAGTAAGTACCTAGTTCATTGCCTGGTTAAAAATAATGACGTTATTGTGAGAGCAGTAAACATCTTTAAAGTTGCATATCCTCGCATCATTGTCACACACGCGCGATCCCTATGTGGCATTTCCTCAGTTTTATTCTTAATTCTAACCACCCCACTGGACAAGCTCCTCCAGCATACGTACTCTTGGCTCAAGTAAACGCTTTTTCCGTCTCGGTACATTATATCTAAGTTATTTCCTGTTGCATGATTAAAGTATCAGGCTTATCCTCAACACCAGTAATCACCCTTTCTTATAAACACGCAACAATTTTCCGCTATAAAACCATATAAATTTTAATCACCGAAGCGTTAGGATGGTATTATGGCATAATGTTTTGTATCACAATGTGCCGACCCCAGGTGCGGCGACGTTCGAACCAATAAATAACAGGACGCTACCCTGATCACGGTAATGTAACTAGACGTGCTATGCTTACCTACGACAAGATACGTACTAATACAACACTAGTTAGTAACATGTGTATGGAGTATTATTGTGAAGTATAAGTGCAGCTTAGAAAAGATTATCTTGCGGTAGTGATGTCTAACGATTAGTTTATTTAGTGTATCTAAAGAACAAATTTGCTTTTAAGGTTAACATTTTCTTATGCATTACAAAATGCAATGTATATGGCTGTAAGTACACTAATATATTATGTATTATTTCAGAGATAGGTACCAAATCCCACAAAACCTACTATTCTGGTCGCAGCTCGTTTTTGATGGCGATTCCGTTTTAAATATTTATAAGATATTTGTTTATAAAATTATGAATAACATAACGTCTATTTTTACATTTTCCTTGAAATAAAATACCATGGACAAATACACCGAACAAACAATATTCGTTAACAAATAATTCTACTGTTTGATAACTTTGTTAAATAAAAAAATGTGTCTATAAAATTCATTGGATTGTGTTTTTGTGAAATGTGTTTCATTCAAGTAAATACTTGTTGAAACAATAATATTAGAAATATAAAAATACAAGGACCAAATATTATATGAAACATTTGCTGCGAAAGGACATTCTATGAAATTTCTGTCTGCGAAACAAGGGAACACCAGCCAAAACCCATTGCAAAGTTGCAAAAAAAATGTCTTTAAATAATAAAAAAAACGGACAAGTGCGAGGTCTGACTCACGCACCGAGGGTTCCGTAAGCAAGCAAACTTGTATGTAGATAGAACGTCCATCTGGGAAATCAATATCAATTCTCCAAGACACTTGCCCGTCTTTTTCCAAAGACAAACTTAACTTTGCGGTTGTACCACAAAGTCAACAATCCAACCGCAAAATATAAGTTTGTAATCACAAAAACCATTTTTTTGTTTGATATTACAGTAAATTAACTTAACGACTTTCGGATTTTTTCCTTTACTTGTGCTGTGAGACCTTGCTTCTTACTAAATTTCATGATTCTGAGATCAAGGATTCTAGGTCTATTTTTTTTTTTGTGCGTCTGGGAACCCCCTCGGGCCGTCGCCCCACCGGGGTTTTCGGCAGGGCGGTGTGTCGGAATCGAACTGACTAAAACCACACGGTGCGCCGTACTGCGCCTTAAGTAGGAGGGATCCGGGAACAGCTTTTATTAAGACATCCGGAACCCTCCTAGCGCCTGCCCGCAAATGCGCGGGCACCACCTTCGGGTTAAAACCTCTCAATTAGGCGACGTCCAGGCACACGCGGACGCCGCCTCCTCGCGGGGAGGATTCCAGGTCTAGGTCAACCCTATAGGTTTTGATTTACCTGCAAAATGTTCAAATTTGGTCAATTATAAGGCCTAAGTGACCATATCTTATGATTGCGTTGACTTAGAAGCTCGATTTATTTACAGCTTCAAATGACCACAGATTTATGTATTTGGTATTAATTTCAACTTGTTGCGTCTGCGAGTTCGTGAGGAAAAGAGTCTTGCCCGACAGACGGACAACAAAGTGATCCTATATTTTTTCCTTTTGAGGAACGGAACCCTAAAAAGAAATAATAACTGTATTACCTACACATTGCGCCGAGTGCGAGTCGGACTCGCGCATGAACGGTTCAGCACCATCGTCAAGATTTAGTACTATGTAGGTGCTTTTTAATTTATTTTTATTATTTGTTGTTATAGCGGCAACAGAAATACACATTCTGTGAAAATGGTATCTGTCTACCTATTACGGATCATGAGATACAGGCAACAGAAAGACAGACGGACGGACGGACGGACAGCGGAGCGGAGCTTAGTAATATGGTCCCGTTGGTTACCCATGGGGTACGGAACCCTAAACAGTATGTAATCTATTACACAATGCATATTAATCTGCAACTGCTCCTTTAGGACTTTTTAGGTAAATAGAATTTGGGCGCCACTTGTTACTATTTTTTTGCTACCGAAATAGTTTTAATCAAAATATAATAAGCAGGTCAAAGGAATTATAATCTTTTGCTCTAATAACTCTAATAATATACTCTAATAACATTCATATATAAAATGTTTCTAAAATCTCGAACATAATTCAGTAACAAACAAAATCAAATCACGTTTCAGAAGTTGTTTTTACATCCACTCAGTGCTAGTTCCATAAACAAACAGTAGGTGGCGCCAGGCGGCCGCCGTTCCTGCCCCCATGTTCCTTACTTGCCCCACTTTATCAATTTTTGCGTCACTACAACTGATATAAGGGTCGAATCATAGCAACGATATACTTGTCTTACTTACTATTGAATTTTGAGTATTTTGTTCAGATAACATTCAGTCAAACAATGAAATCCAAATAAAATCGTTTATTCGTAGCAAGGGATTACTTTTGGAGTTAATTGTTTTCCGGCTTTCTGAAGTTAAACACATTTATTTATTTGATTTTATTTATTCATTTTAAACAAAGAAAACACGGCTATTTTTATATTAGCAGGATCTTTATAATTATACGTAACCGTTGAAACGGTGTTTCAAACAATTCGCCTGCAAAAACCATTTTAAAGCGATATACAACATAATATACTGTTGTCGCCAAACAAAAGCTCTTTTTAATTTTTTAAAAATCGAGGCAAACTATAATAGATGATAAAACAGTTCACTGTTTAATAAAAATTAGTTAATATTTTATGACTAGTTACACCGGTAAAGCCTAACTATTGGTCGGTTGATAAATATTGATGAATAGTGGGGTTATATAAGGATAGGAATGTATTATACGTTGATAACAATCACTTGAGTGCTGATCGAGGTACGAACAACATGACAGTTACTGTTAGTTGGTGGTTTTGATAGTTTATAGCAGTATTGGTGAGACTGTTTCTAACAATACATTATAACTGATTAACAGTAAAAACTATTTAACTTGATAATCCTTTAGTTTGAGGCGCTTTTCGGCTAATTAGATCGTTATGTATAGCTGATAAATAGTTGATTCAGACTAAAAAAAATCTAATTTGGAAAAAAAATATCTTACAAAAATTTAAACAATGTCTTATCATTTGTCAGATTCATTGTAATGATTTTGCTGGTTTCGTGTTGGGGCCAATCCGGATATTCTATAAACGTCTATAGTTTCAAAACTACCTACAGTTTCAATCTCTTACATCACATTAGCTTTATTAATTGATTTTTAAGTTTATATTTTCAGTCAAAAAAAACATTTACACACATGTAGGTTACACAAATCAATCGCAAAGATAAACGATTTTTGTGTAAAAATGTGTGTTGAAGCCGTTGTTGCCGCCTTAAAAGAATCATTGGGCCATCAAGTACAACTGTTTCCATTTATGAATGTTGTGAAGTCATTAATTATAACGAATGCGTGCCCAAACGAGATAGTAATTTTGCTCACGAAGCATTAATAAATAATATTAAAACACGAGTATTAAAGAATAATCAGATATTGTTAGGAATCTGATTATCCTTTGATACTCCGAATATTAGACTTATTTGTCTTGGTAGTATAATGTTCAAAAATATACTCTTACTTATGAAGTATATAATAATAAATTATAGCAGCCGTAGATCAATGCTATAATGAAATGCAGGTGACGCTCTTATGCCCGGTTCCTATAGCCAAGAAACGATTGATTTTGCTTAAGGAAGGTAAAATTTTCGTAGAATTTTTTTTTGTAGTATAGGGGGCAAAGGAGCAGACAGGTCACCTGATGGTAAATGGCCGCCCATGGGCACCTGTAACTCAAGAGTCACCAGCGCGTTGCCGCCCTTTAAGGTGAGAGTAGGGGAAGAGGGGGAGGGGGAAAGAGAGGGGAGAGGGGGATTAGAGGGGAGGAAAGGGGGGAGAGGGGAAGGACGGGAATAGGGGAAAGGGGGGAGAGGGGAGGAAAGGGGGGAGAGGGGCAGGATGGGGAGAGGGGAAGGACGGGAATAGGGGAGAGGGAAGAGTTAGGGCCTCCGGTAACCTCACTCACCCGGCGAAAAGCAATGTAAGCATTCTTTCACTGCTGGATTTCTGTGAGGTCGTGGTATCGAACGGAGTCGAGCCGGCCCATACGTGCCGCATCATGGCTCTCCCACGTTAAACGTTGCCATAAAGTATAGACTGATCGGCCTTCTGTAAAAATGTAGGTTAGTGAGAGACCTGGACCTGGGGACCGAGCTTCGCTTGGTAGCTTTTTATAAAATCGTCATTTTTTGTTGTTGTAAAATTGCGTTTTTACAGGAAATACAAATATGCAGTTGAACTTTATCTGCAAAACTTTATCTGTATACAAAATTTCATCAAAATCGTTAGAGCCGTTTCCAAGATACCCGAAATATAAATACATACATACAAGAATTGCTCGTTTAAATTAATAAGATTGAGTCGACAATCGTAATAAGTATTGATTGTCGCTCAGCTTTCCAAGCATAGCCTCATCGCATCGCTGCTTCTTTTACCCTTGAGAACTTCTTTTTTGTTCGTTTGAGATAGAAGAAAGTAAAGAACAATGTTATCGTCAAGGTTGTTCTACAAGATTTATTTTTAGAAGTCATCTAAAACGGAGAGTTTGTTATATCGGGCGCCTGATTTGAATAAAACACATCTAAAGCAGGAAAATCGTTGATCAAGAAGTTTGGGTCGGACTAGAATAGATTGTTAGCATTTAAATAAAAATATAATTCAACGTCGTTTAGAGTTGCTTCTGGAATTGTGTATTCTACTCTTATTGTTTTTAACTCCTAACGCAAGATGGAGGTTATAAGTTTAACGTGTATCTGTGTGTCTGTGGCATCATGACTCCTAAAAGCATAGACCGAATTTCATTGTTTTTTATTTGTTTGAAATGTGACTTGATCATGAGTGTTCTTATCTATAATTCAAGAAAATCTGTTCAGCCTTTTGAACATCCTCAGCTCTTTTATTTATAATACTTGAAGAGATGTGAGTAACTCGACTGATGTGATCAATTAAAAATTTAGTATCCTTCAATGATATTACAATGACATGGTGACTTTGACCAGCTGCTGCAACATCTTCAGGAATCAGCACAATACCCAACTGCTCACCAACTTATAACAAAGGTATCGTGTTTTAGCTCATTGGAATAGTCTCAATAATTAGATTACTTTCTTCTGTTTATGTTGTGTAGTAGCTGAACAGATAAATGGCTCGTAAGGCTAATAAACTTTTACTTTGCTGAAGTGTCATTTGCATGATAACCCCTCCCCAAGCAACTCCGGCGTTCCTACTCACCAAATAGAACACAACATTATGCGAGTACTGTTGTTCGGCTTCGAGCTTCTGTAGTGTTAGCTATTGTATTAGAGACTAGCTTTTTTCCGCGGCTTCGCTTACGTAAAAGTATTTTTTCTGGATGAAAGGTAGGTACTATGGCTTTTTCTGTATCCCTGGTAATGTGTATGCTAAATTTCATAATGATCGGATGACACAAAATACGAACAAGCAAACATTGATTTTTACATATTACAAATTATATTGTTGTTGACTGCCTCGTATGAATAAGATTTTATCTGGTTCGATCCTTGGTCGAGCAAAATTTATTGTTGCGTTTTTCCGTCAAGAAACTGTAGTAGCAACTCGGAGTCAAGAAGTTGATCGATTTACACTTCCGTGTCTCCGATAACACGTAATGCCGTTTGTCGTGCGCCTGGCCTGCCTCCGGACGTGTCGGATTGTCTTACCATTGGAGACTGAGGGAATAGGGAGTGCAGTGCACCTGTGTTTGTGCACACAATTTAGATTGGCCACGGTGACTAAGGTTACCACCCGTGGCTTTATTGTAAAGTATTATACGTTATTTCGAATAATTGAAAATTGTACTCTATAGTTCATGACAACAATAAAGCTAAATAAAGTGATTTCACGTGATTTGATTTCTTTAGAATTTATTTTACATAAAGCATGCATACAATAGAATGAATCTGCTGATGGTATTTTTAATGATATTCAAAAGTACATGGAGCAATATTTTGATTACTGCTGAAAATGCAAATTTTGGAATTAACCATTCTTTATTTACGAATATGTTGCGTATTGTTTGTATACTCTTTGCCCGTCGCCTTGTCCGCCATTGTCCACTGCAACTTCCTTGTTTTTCTTTTTTAATTTCACAATAATAATAAAAACACTTTATTGTAAACCAAAAACGAAAATAAATATACAGATATTTTAATATCTGGTTGGTTGGGATAGGATGGTTTATTAATTCCGGACGTCTTAATAAAAACTGTTCCTGGATCCCTCCTACGTAAGGCGCAGTACGGCACACCGTGTGGTTTTAGTCGGTTCGATTCCGACACACCGCCCCGCCGAAAACCCCGGTGGGGTGAAGGCCCGAGGGGGTTTCCACACGCACAAAAAAAAAGGATGGTTCATTGAGACCCTGGATTTCCCTCGAACCCCCAAGCAACAGTTATTGGACACTCGGAAATATGGGCCATTGATGCCCTGGAGATGTGGTGTGCTGGACAGATGTTACGCATATCTTAGACTTGTGGAGGAATGGGTGTTATGTCCCTTCAACACAAAGGGAGGATCCTCCGACCAGGCTAGGTGATCATGCCTGGCGGGCCCCGGCCCAACGGTTGATGTTAGGAAGTTGTTGTATATACTAATCGGCGCAAGAACTCTCATAGCGCGATGCAGGATTAGTAGTTACTTCGTAGTTCAGCTCGTCTTCGCTAGATGATGTTGGAGTATGTTTTTACTGAATGTGGAAGTCGCCACAGACTCAGTGACGCACAAACGTGTCTATACATGGTGAGCTCGGCATCTAAAACCGCCTTTTCACCATAGTCAACACCAGAATCCTTAAATCCTTCGGTGCTTTGGCCATATGACGCGCTGTGGGGTTCCATAGACCGCCTGGTGGTGCAGGGAACAGAGGATGGTGTCGTGGGAAGTCTCCGATGTACTGGACTGACCAGAAAAAAGCCCTGACTAACGCGACGATAAATAAAAACGCCCGTCTCGCATCAGCAAGAGATAAGTGGAGAGCTGTAGTGCTGGGCGCCTCCAAACAACATGCCTGCCACTTTCAAGAGCATACGAATAAGAAGAAGAGCCGCTACGATTAAAAAATAATGAGATTCGAGAAATTGAGACTTGATTACCTACCGTTACTAATAGAAGAGAAACTACTTAACATAAAAAACCGTCCATTTGGTTTAAGTCTGTGGAAGATAACGTCTGATGTCCCTCCAACACAAAGGGACGATCCTTCAACCAGGATCATGTCTAGTAGGCCGCGGCACTGAAGATGATATTGGGATGTTGATATATATGTACTTATCAGCGTGAGAACATTCACTGCACGATACAGGATCGTTAGTTACTCAGAAGTTCGGCTTGTCTTTGTCAGATGGCGTTGGGCATGTTAGCGCCACGAGTCTATGGCCAATGCCTTCTGTAAACGTATGAGCTATCTGTTACAAACAAAACAACAATTCGTCGTAATAACCACGTTATGCGCCGATGGGTATACGTTCCACGAAGGTCGAACTTCTTCCGTTTTCGAGACCATCAAGACATTGCTGAAGGCTTTTATAAATCATACATTTTAAACCTCTACAGCACAGACATTCCGATTTACTTTTTGTTAAAACAAGCTTGGCGGCCGAATGGTCTTATAATATAATTCGTGTCTCATGCCATTGAATTCGACTCCTGTAACTAAGGGGAATAGCCTGGTAGTGGCAGAGTGAATAAACAGGGCTGATATTTAACGATGGCAACTAAGCGCATCTGTGGTTGACAGTTAAAAGTAGTTGAACACATACAACATCAGGGGCGCCACTTACGTTAGTTGACCTTTTGAGTACCTACTTAAATCTCTAAACACGTACTGTTAGACAAAAGTTTAAAAGCATGAAATTTTACAAAACTTACTTACTTACTCGTATATAACTTTGGTTAAGTTTTATTTTGATCTTATAAATAAATACGCTAACACTGCTTGACCTTTTAGTTATGTATGGATTTATGAAAACACGAGGCTATACCTACTGGGTTTCACGCATAAGAATAATAATTTAAATTTTAAGAGCAAAGTCACGGGCAGAAGTAATATAACAAATATGTATTTTTAGCTGCCATATTAAGGTACCAAGAACTCGTTACGTAGAAATTCTCAATTCCACGATCATTCCAAATATGTAATTACTGAAACTTCGCAAGTTTCATGTAGAACAATTAGAAGTAAGTACTTAAAAAAGTTATTATACCTACGCAGAGAACTTGGAAATTATACATTTATTATAACGAAAAGACGAGTCAGGTATTGTTCTAGAACAAAGAGGATATGAGACATCAGCAGAAGCTTTTGTTATTTATTTATATATGCCCAAAGTGCTGAAGTTTTTCTAGGAAATATAATTAAACTTACTATCATTAATATAACAATCTGTTTGTTATTAAAGGTTCCTACTACAGTGGAGTGATTTATCACAGATAATAAGACTTCTTAATATGATATCCTATTATTATTTGGTAAACGCATATGAAGTCTTGCAATTAGATAAATAACACTATTTGCCGACCAGGAAAACAACCAAAAGAGTAAATATATCCAATAACATAAAACATAAGAAGTTGCTTTTTCTTATTTTATTATTTCAAAGCACATCTTTGCTACATTAATATCGGAAAGCAGTAACAATTTTCGTGTAAAAAATTAGGATTCCAACCTCGCGCGGACCACGCAACTGGCGTCAAGTACTGAATGAAATGTGACTCGCCAAATTCCACCAAATTAACACATACTCCAGTCAAGAAGATATAAACCTTATGTTATTGTAGTAAGAATGAGGGCGAACGTAAATTTGTCGTAGGGTGTTGAGATCAAAGTCGTCATTCAGAATGTTCACGCACTACATGTTGTGTGTGCATGTTACTAGGTTATAAGGTCAGTTATGTAAATATGGTGAGATTGTATAGCGAAAGTGATTTTACAAAGACATACTGGAAGCTGGCTTAAATATTCCTTTATCAGATCTTTTGGAGCGTATTTAATGACCACCTTTGTATCTAAAGATTAATCTGTCTTAAAATAAGTACTTAATTATAGTAATCTATTTACACAGCGTAAATAGATTACTATAATTAAGTACTTATTTGTTAGCTTTACTACTAGCTGCACCCGGCAGGGATTGCAATGCCTTTTTTTTCTTTTTTATATAGATTTTTTTGGGCCAGGACCCCTCGCGGGCGTCCCTAAACACCCTACCAAAGTTTCATCACAATCTAATCAATGGTTTCGGAATGCATAGCAGTCAAACATACAAACATTGATTTTTATTTACATAGATTTTAAAACGCGGTTTCTAAAACGTCGTGTCAGATCAATTAACGAATGAAGCTGGCAACACAGAAGGCTGCTGTTTTTATTAGCCGCCATTTCTGGAGAATATCCAAGTAATATATTATCCATAGCAAGCGAAATCCCTAGAAAAGAAGGAAAAAACGTCGTTAAGGTAGGAGTAGTAGTAGTAGGTAGGAGTATACAATAGAATACTAACAGTATGGTGATCTTTTGAAACTATGCGATTAAAAAAAAACGGACAAGTGCGAGTCGGACTCCGAGAATTCCGTACAAACTTGTATGTAGATATTTTGTCGATCTTGGGAGTTGAATCTCGAAGATGTCGAATTGAACGCCTAAGTTTACTTAACTTTGCCGTTCTAAAAATACTTCTCCATACATCAATATACGTCACAGTATATTTTTGAAGCTCGAAATACAAGCTTCTAATCGCAAAAAAACATTTTTTTTTTGTGATAAAACAGTAAATTAACGACTTTTTGATTATTAGTTTTTGTTACTTGTGCTGTGAGACCTTTTTTTTGCCAAATTTCACGATTCTCAGACAGATGGACAGACAGACAACGAAGTGATCTTAAAAGGGTTCCTTTTTTTCCTTTTGAGGAAAAGAGCCCTGCAAAAATAAGGTAACTGTTTTGTTTATTACGTTTCCGCGACTAAACGTCTAATAACTGATCGGACCTATCAAAACTTGACAAGTAATGAAGAAGTTCAGTATGAAAATTAAAATATTAAAATTGACGATGCCGGTTGGCATCCAAATTTATGCCAAAACTACTTACGTAATAGATACAGAAACCTTAGAGAGGCTTCGTTATGTATAGTTAATTTACCAATACACGCTTGTAGATTACCAATCCAACATAATCTAGCGAATTCTATTAACATTTGTGTTGAATGATGACCCAGTTTCCGATTGTCTCCTAAATTCGGACACGCATTCCTATAATGTACACGGAATTCGGTATTCGGAACACACCTGAGATAGCATAAATGAACCATTGATGTGTTTATATTAACGGGTCCATAAATTCTGAGGCTCGTAATATCGTAAAAGGGGTTTGTGTTCAATTTTGGGCCAAGCATTGCTTTGCATGAGTAAAATTAGCAATTGATTGTTTATTGGTTTTAGTGTGATGTATGTTTTCATTTGTGTAGTATGTGTGTCGATGTTATTATATCTTTGCGAGAGATAACAAAGCGATGTATAGTGAGCTTAACGATTTGTTAGGACTTGTGGGATTTTGTTAACTACTTTTTGTTGTTTTACCTCCTATACGTATGTATGGTATACTGGAGAAACTAAATATATAATATTTTAAATTACCTTTTGAAGAATTTTGATATACGATTACAAGTAATGTCATAACAAAGTATACCTACTTTCTTAAGCTACGTTTCTATATCCTTTTTATAATTTGGTATGGAACTACCCTTGAGGTACCATACAGTAAATTATCATTAATATTTAATCAGAAATTATATGAAAAAAAACCATAGATGTATTTACATCCTCCTTTTTAAGTCGACTATAAAGGTATGAACAAGAGCATGAGTCAAGCTGTAAGACGACTACTAATTTGTGACATTGTACTAAACGTCATTATTCATTATATTAAGAGTGTTTTACTTTTCAATAAATACATACCAGAAATCGCCTGGTGGTCAAATTTCGACCATGATTCTATTTTGGTTTATTTCATAGGCCAGTATAACTTGAACTGTCATTGTATAGGCTTAAATACCATGACAGACCAACACATAATATACGGAACACATGTAGCTTGATGTGGACGTTTTCACTTTATTTTTAAATTTGTAACACTTTTTGCTTAAAAGTTGTAACTTTCTGCACTTCTTTTATACATAAACTTTAGGCATTCCAAATCGCACGTTTCTCCATTCGCGAATTTTCCTTAAAAATGCGTACAAAGACTTCACATATTTACTAGCTGCGCCCCGCGGTTTGACCCAGTCCCGGTGCCGTGGAAATATCGGGATAAAAAAGTAGCCCATGTTTTAATCCAGGTCACTAGCTATCAACATACTGAGTTTGATCGCAATCGATTCAGTAGTTTTTTGCGTGAAAGAGTAACAAACATCCATACATCCTCACAAACTTTCACGTTTATAATATTAGTAGGATAACAATAATACTTTGATCCAACTTGCAGGCCTTACTCGTAACCTAACTGTATATTATAAAAATACTTTATTGCTTATCGTTATATATAGGCATTTCTTGAACCTTCGAATCATCTACACTTAGGGTTACAACCTCTGCTTATCTATCAGTATTTTTAAATATGTAGTGTATGCATTGAACACACTAAAGAGAACAATAGAGGAAAAACATAATCTCAGCAAATTCGAGAAAAGTCCTTTCTATATAACATCGCCCTGCATTGCTCCCGAACAAGGTGCTAAAACCAAAAAGAAACATAAAATTATTCAGAAAATAAAAACAGGATAAAAATGGTATAAAACAAACCCTACGTTGACATACTGCGCACGCTTACAATGTTAGGTCGAAATAAAAAAATAAAAGATACGAAACATGAATAAGAGCACAATGATGCGGAATGCTATTTATTTTCAGAAACAATTTAGTACTTCGTTATGGGATCACTTTCTAGGTGTAAATTTCTGCACGGATATTCTGATCTCGTTTCTAGCGTTCATTATATTTATGTATTTACGAATAAAGCTATCAACGCTATGCTTAGTTTTTTGAACATTGAGTTTTGTCAGCTCCTTATTAATTAATCTTTAAAAATATAATTAGTTTAATGAAAGTGAAAACAATATAAATAAAATAAATAATAATAATAACTTCACACATCTCACACACGGCCATCTGATCCCAAACTAGGCAGAGCCTGTACTATGGTAACTAGACTGCTGATAAACATACTTATATATTTCTAAATACATACATATTATACATAAATTACACCCAGACACAGAACAAAATAATGATCATGCTCATCACACAGTTACGACTGACAGTTTTTTTTAACGTGGGTCACACATTACTAGTATTCTTCTTAACCCCTCCACCTAAGTGCTTGTGTTAGAAGTGGGTTCACGTCTCGGTAGTGTACTTACTAGGTGGGGTTCGAACCCAATTACTTGATCGCAAGTAAGATATAATAATATAATATTTAGTCAAAATAGCGTTGTATGATGTATATCAAAATATTTTTATTAATGCTGACACTAGGAGCAGACACAACCTCTTAGAGGCGTGTGGCTCGCACACGCCTCTAAGAGGTTGTGTCTGCTAGTGAATGTGTAGTAAATAAATAAATAAGAATTGGTTCCTTAGTTTGTATCATTCAAATTTTATATAAAGCTTACGTAAAACAATTTGTTATCATACAATCTATAGTTATGAGTTATACAGTTATAGAGTTTGTTTAATCCGCGGCCGCTCTACTTATAGGTTGCCAATCTGTCAGTAAATAGAAATCTAGACATAAACGTTTATAAAATATTGTTTTTCACTATAGTGAATAAAAAATTAAAGATTTCCTAATCTTTAATTGAATACCTGTACCAAAAGAAGTGTTCACGGGTAGAACCACCTGCTCCGTGGGTAGAACGTATAATCGTATCAGAAAATGAAAGATTTACCTCAAACGCAGCCGTGATCCATTCATTATCTACAAATTTTAATATTTGGTGTATGTTCCGCATTCCCCGTAAATAGACGAACATCCTGTATTTCATCTGTGTTCCATTCGTGATCCGTTCCCCCTTAATCAGGTTAGAACTGAATTCCGCCGGCATTGCCGAGCAATGGGTTACGGACTCCTATACATCGTGTTGTAGCCTCCCATGTTTGGGGCGTCTTTTCGCAAGGGTAAAAGGGATTACGTGCGTGACATTTTGAATTAAATGTATCAGGGTATCCGTTGTATACCATTATAAAATATTGTCTGTTGATGACTGTTGATTTAAAAAGAGATACATTGTTACGTGTTTATTAGAAATACATAATTACGTATTATTTGTATTTTCCCCATCAGAATACGTGAAGTCGTAATAAATGTAACTTAATAAGATTTAAAGGTTTTTAAAGGGTCGGCAACGCGCATATGGATTTGCTACCGTCCATAGGCTACGTATACGGTAACCGCTTACTATAAAGGGGGTCGTATGCTTCTTTGCCAACAACGTGATAAAAAAAAATTGGATAAGAATTAAGTTACAGAATTTAAGGACGTCAATTAGCTGTTTAAAAGCTTCACAAAAGAGTATTAAATAGAAATTTCTAAATATTTACGTCCAAAAAGGTAGAGTACACACTTGCCGTATTTACAGCAAAACTTATGAGTGCGTATAAAAGCGTTATTTATTTTCATTTAACAGAGAGCTTTTTTTGTATAATATTGTATCGTTGTACATGGCACTCAGAGGCCTTCTATTATAGAAAAACAAAATAAAGGCATAATGAGTTAGGGCACTGATGATTCCTGCTAACAAACGCCGCACGGCTCGCTCCCGTTATGTGCAGTGTGCAACATTACCGTAAGTAGGTTCTCTAGACTTCTAGAGCATCGTAACGCTGCTCTGTCAACCCATTTTATTTTTAAATATAATTGGCAACACGAGAATTATACGTTTTCAGATTACTTGCTTACAAATATTACAACCTATTAGGCTGATTTATTTTGCCAAGTATGACCGCACCCTTAGCAAACTTTATCACAAGCCTGCTATTTACTAAACAAGTTGACGTGTATTCACTCCGACAACTTTAATTGGGGGAGGAACAGTTAATTAATAATATAATAAGAAGCTGGAACATCTTGACACTAAGTTGTTCAGTTAATGTACATTTTCTTTATAAATATTTTGTTGAATGGGATGGGATTTTATATTTCTGCTTAGAGGCGCCTTACTGGGTCAATTTTATAAACGGTTTAATTGATTTTGAGAATACATCGATACTATTTATTTTGTTATTGCCCGGTTCCTATAATCAAGAAACAATTCGTTTTGCTTACGGACGGTAAAATTTCGTTTAATATTCAACTAAATTTTTTCCGTCCGTAAATAAAACGAATAATTTCTTATTGTAGAAACCGGGCATAAATGGAAAACCCTAGAGGCCGTTTACACCGCTGGCGTTTTCTGTGGGGCGGTGTGTCATAATCAAACCGATGAAAACCACAAGACGCGGCGGCGTGCCACACTGTGTCCAAAAATAGGAGAGGGCCTGGAACGTAATAGCAGGTTTAGAAGAAAACCCGTCTCGTCCACTCACGGCCCGTAGGTTAGGGGTCAATCCGTAAGCAGACTTCCTTAAGACGAGTAATTTCTTTATAACTATGTGTGGTGCTACCGATCTTGCGGCTAATACCGTTAAGCACATATTTCGGTTATTGTGAAATCTTTAACCAACTTTACATAACCACTTTTGCCATTTTCTGCTTTATCTTCACTGGTTCTGCACTAATTATAATGACACTTTTTAAAGTGAAACCTCTTTAGAATCGTTGTGATTTGAAATTCGATGAAACGGAAGCATCGCGATAAAGTTCCTACAATATTTGTCTTTGTGCCTGCGTACTACCAATCTTAGTCTTTGCGCCTGCGTACTACCAAGCCTTCAAAAAATACGTCAATGTCAATGTGGTCTAATTTTTGTGCATTTGCGTATTAAATTTATTTTAGTTGTTTTTTCTCCCTATTTCACTTATACTCAATTGATTCTTTACAAATTTAAATTCAACCTTATCCTATATTGAAAACAAAGTATTGTTTTTTTTGAAAGTTGTGTACAGTTGTAACTGGACTTCAGGTTTGCTTACTGTTTATTATTATTGCTATTCTTTGTATATCTTGATCTGTTGTCTATATATGTACCTATTGAATAAAAAAAAATTATTTGACCAATAACTTTCATAGAAATCTATTAATCTAAAATTAAATTTATTAACATTAGTAAATTATTTGTGTTGATTTAACTTTTTATTATTTCTCATTCTATTGTAGGCTACTTTTCTGAAGTTTTACTTCTGCCGTGTGTAAATTGCACACAAACACACACCTTTTTTTATTACATAGTGTTGTAATAGGTTTACAGAAAGATAATAACCATAAAAAGAATTTAAAATTAATTAAAATATTTCTTACTACGTTTTACAGCATTTTTAGAGGATTAACAAAATCTTTTTCTAGACTCTCGAATAAAATATTTTAATAATTGAAGTTCCTTACCTGAAATTAATAGCCAAACTTTGCTTTGGAATAATAAAATAAAACATAAATGGCTCCTATTCGTATGCGTCTTGTACAGATATTAGCAGTTACGATACATTACGTGTCGGCCTTTGTGCGTTGAATGACACTCCATCAAGTGGTTCTCTTCAGGGATATGTTGATTGCTATGTTCATGCAATCAATTCAATAGCTCTTGTATTTGTGGAAACATTATGAGCTAACTCCCGGCTCGAGAATATTGTAACTTAACATCCTTACTAAAGTTTAAATGCGATGAGTTTGTTTGTTACGCTTTTATGCCGTAGCTACTCAACCGATCATTATGGCAGACAAAATACTTTATAATCAAATTTGAATTATTGAATGCCATTGTTGTTTCTACAGGTTCTATAAAAAACAAAAGTACAACAGGTAAAAAGGAAAAGGGCGAATTGTAGCGATATCTGGAAAACAAGATGAATAAACAACAGACGCTTATGTCACTTTCCTTAAGGGCTGACACTGCATGGGTAGAATTTATAAATAATTAATCAATTCCTTCTATCCTGAGTAAGTACAAGGCTTGTTTCAAGATTGAACACTTGTACAAGGATAATATTGTTATATAGGTTGAGTTGTATTTCCTTTAGACATTTCTGTAATTGTTGGGATGCGCTGTTTGGCGCACAGCAACTTCCTTGCTGGCGCCATTAGCATCAATGCTGAGCGGTGACCAATTTCAATAAGTGACGTGCAAGTGCGTGCAAGGTAACTGTCGCTCTATTTTGTTTTTTTTTCCTTTATTTTTATTTGTGTTTCTTTTATTTTTTTAATGTTTTATCACGTTAAACTGTAAGCACTTTTTTTAAACGTCACTTAGAAATAAATAATTTTTCTTTCTTCTTTCTTTGTTTCTAATTACATTTTCGATATGTACATGTCGGCGTCAGTGATAGCTGAGCGGTAGAACAGTCAACGTTTGGGTTCATTGTAATAAAAATCAGTAGCGCCTCTTAATTAATTATTTCAGAATAAATGATAATGTCAATGATGTCGCAGAGAACGACCTACATGAGGACTTTTGTATAAGTCCCTACGACATGTATGTACATCTGTCATAAAACGGCTAATGGTACATTAACAACTCTCACACTCAACGACAATCATGAAATTTAGCAGTCATATGTGGTTTTATGAAGAAGATTTTTAAGGGTTTCAAAATTTATTCCGAGTACCGTGCGAGACGGTGGTGGCGATGTGTTCCACGCGCACCTTTTTAAATCGGGGGGGGCAAGGCCTCCGCACCAAATTGTGGGGTCGCCTGTTGTCGAGCAGGCGGCCAAGTCTGCCGGGGCTCACAGGGACTTCCTTTCTAGGGTACACCTGAGTCCCCGGCATTAGGACCCCGTGACGGAATACCGTGTGGTTTTAGTCGGTTTGAGTCCGATATACCACCTTGCCGTTAGCCCCGGTGGTGATTACCTGAGAAAAAAAAAGAACAAAAAGCCCGGAGCAAGTCCTTCGCACAAGAATTAAAAAAATAGGCAGTCATGGGACTGCCGATATAAGTGAAAACTTAAACGAAACGACGAACTTAAAACGTCACATTAACAGGTTGGTGACATTGGATCTATATATGTATTATTAGCGTGACGGTCACGAGTTCAGTTCTCTCTCTCTCTCTCTCTCTCCCTGTCCCTGACCCTGTCCTTCCCTCCCTCTCCATGTCTCTCTGACTCCGTACATATAAATATAAGAAACTCGGCTCCGTCGTACGAATTTTCGATGGGGACGGACATCAGGGTCACGTCTCCTGACGCGAGTTTAACATTTTTTACTCATCAAAAAGTGCACAACGCCGCTAAAGTAGTTTTCACTTCAAAAAGTCTCACATTATATAGGTACATGTGTATACTAACGTATGTAATATGTCCTTAAATATACGAGAATAAATTTACGTAACCTAACGTGTTTAATAAACTCAAATCGTGTTTAACTATGTTATTCAATCGTAAATTGTTCAAATATGTAATGTAATTTCTCAAGATGCTTCTAATCTAACTACCTCAAGTAGAAACTTACGTCGTCATATGTTAAACTACACCATTTAAGTAGTGCTCCAACAAGTTTTCTTGCTGTAACTTAAGTCTAGGCAAATACGTATTTTTTCGTTAAAATGTTAGATTTAAGTCACTGCAAAACTGAAGCAACTTGTTAATTTTAATTATGAAATATGGGATTATTCTACGTCATTTTGTTATTTGTTTTGACCTTTGAACCGGTATTTTGTCATTGCAATCAAGCCCTTGCAATTCAGTTCTTTTTTAGCTATGAATTATTATGCCTGTGGAAGAAGTGTGGTAATCCACAGCCTATCAAAAATCAATTCAAGTGCTTTCAGGTAACACAAATGACAACATGCCTTGAAAGACCTCATGAACGTAAACTATTCCTCTCGCTAACATGGATGCGCGCAGTCTGTCTAATCTATGAGACACAGAAACTCATTAACGAACGGTCTAAAGTTCGCTCCTAGGGGCTCCTTGCAAGCAATGGTACGAAGTTCCCTCTGCCTCTAGCTTACAGACAACGTGAGAATCCCGACACTGCTCTCGAAAACTAAAATGACTAAGGTTGGCTTTTCAGCTGCTAAGTCAAAGTCGAAACGGTCTCGACCCGTACAAGCCATGTCAAATGAACTATAGCCGTGGGTTAGTGCAATGCAACACTTTGGTTCCCATATGCGAGTGGTATTATTTGGATGCCTGTATGAAAAACTGTCTAATTGGCCAAAATTGAAAAAATATCTTCGCTCGAAGTTGTGACAGTGGGTAGCAGTTAAAACATTATTATTTTGCCACCGCCAATATGTATCTATGCTCTCAAGTAATATTATTGTGTATTAGTAATAATTATGTTCTCATGTTAAGTGAATTGTATTAAAATTTTTAATAAGAATAAATATCTAAACGGAAACCCTTGTTTGGCACTTTTTCACTAACACCAGCCTCTGAGGGCTTGGGTGTATTCGCTTCTTAAGATAAGAATAGCGAGTTGAATGCTCTAGAAGGTTATGGGAAACTCTCGACAATTTTAGAGAGAATAAACTTTAGAGTGCCCGTAAATCACTCAACTCGACTTAGCTTACATAACCGCCCGATTAGGGTGTATGGTAGACTCTTAGTGCTGCTGATAACAATATTATTAACTAATATAGTAGTGTCAATAGTAACACGAATCTAGTCGTAAAAGAAGTAGACGTGATGGCTATAGGAACTATACAATATATCCGTCCCATTTGGGCTTGCAGTATTTGTTTATATACGTACTATAAGCGTAATTTATATCCAGGGTAGATGATACATCTGATAAGAATTCAATAGCTTTGCATATAAATATTTGTTTTCAATTTTTATTTATACTATAATGCATAACTTATATTGGTAAATAAGTACTGAAAATTCCCTGCAAAGGTCAATATTAAAGACTTATTGCTTACAAATGTTAAACAATTAGCTTTGCTACGAGACCGTAGCTGCTACGAACAGCTACGAATTGTCCAGAAGTGTTTAACATTGTTGGAGTTAGTACGGAACGTTCCCAAATCCAGATCAAAGCTATCAAGTTATGAACGTTTGTGTTTTGTTTTCATGTGTTTTATTCACCGATTTTTCTTACAAACATTTTATTAATATGCGACGAGTTCGCTGAGGCTATAGTTTGCGACTATAAAACTAAAAAAGATGTACTAAGGACAGGCTACATGGATTGTATATAAGAAACATGATTTTGTAAGTTTTGCGGATACACTATTATTCTCTCATCTCTGTTCTTTCATACTATTATACTGATATTGTTAAGGGTTTTACAAAAGGTATAAGAATTCGATCGATCATGCATGTTGTAAATAATAACGTTTTTTTTACATCACCAACATTTGCAAATCTATATCCACCCATATGTTACAAACTGGTTATCAAAATCAGAGGTATTTATCCACATTCCAAAACACTGACAAAGTGTGACAGAACTCAGGTACGAAGTTTTCTTCACGATGTTTCCTCCATGATTAAAGCAAGTAATAATAAATAATATACTAATAGACACATGAACTTTGAAATGTCAAGAGTGTGTGACCGAGGCTTAAACTCGAACTAATCGCCGGTATGTTAGACTCCGTTCTTAATAAACATATTAATCTTGAGAAAAATAACATTAAGTTGTTCTCATTGTTCTCATACATGAATATTTATATATTTATAAGTATATTTAAAACGCTGCCTGAATAGTCCCATTTTACATTCCGTTCCACGCTTACTACAGGAATCCGAAACCTCATTGCAGAATTCAGGAGGCATCCGTAAAATTTGAAAGTCATGGCCCATTTCATGACATAACTGTAAACAGGGAACTCTTAATTACCAAATATGTAGTCTCATTTTTCTTATACCATTATCGTTGGAATGTAAATATTTGTAGGAAAGTTTAAGAACATTGCTATTTTTTTTATGTATCAAATTCAGAGATCATAAAAACTGGCTTAAAACTTAGAAGTTAGTTTTTATTGATTTTCTTAGTAATGGAATGAAAAATTCCAAAACAAAAATAGAATATGTATTATTTAAAATCTTTAACTTTACACATTCCACATTCGTTTTATGAGAAACGGAGGTAAAAACAGTACCTGGAAATTCAAACGGTCATAACTTGTAAACGGATAGTTTTTTTTTTAATATTTTAGTAACTGCGTGCTTGAGTCAGTGATTTAAGTTTATAGCAACTTACAATATTACAAAAACAAGCCATGGTACAAACGGCGGTCTTATCGCTAGTTGCGATTTCTTACAGACAACCTTTAGATGGACAGATGCAATGGATTTGTTTATAGGGCAGTTAATAGGTTATTGAAATTATATGAATCTAAGACGAAGAATACACAATAATTAAATATATTTCCCTGCATTACCTATCATTATATATATTATATATATATATATATATACCTATCATTATATATTATATTGTTTATGTTTATAGTTATCATTTACTAGTTTTAAGCCTAACACGTTTTGATTCCCACACCATAACTTCCCATTAAATTATTTTATTACTGGTCATTATTTTTCCATCCCAAGGTTGCCTGGAAGAAATTGCTTTTAGCGATAAGGCCGCCCTTTGTACATATCAAAATTGTAAAGTAACCTTAAGCAATATGTACTGGTTTACAATAAAGATTATTCTATTCTATTCTATTTTATAAGTACTTATACCTTACATAGATACTTGTTAACATATTTACAGTCAAACACAAATACATACATATATACACGTACATACATAGGTATAATAAATACATACCAATATTAACTAAATATATAATGCAAATATCTTAGTAGTATTATAACTAAAATTATAAGCTAATATTACTGTTTTACTACTATTAAAGAAAACAGTTTTTTAAACGTGGTTAGCAATTGAGCACGCCTAATACCATTCCACTATTTTGTGTTTTTACTCAAAGACTGTGAAAAAAACCCATATTGTTAAAAAATATCAACCCTTTACAGATATTATATTTAATCTGTGAAAAGATCTTTTGTCCCCTTGAAGTCACATTCGTTTTAAGTCGGTATTTACACAATGACAGACAAAAAGTCTGTTTAATGTTTCTTAAGTAAAGGAGCATTTTTAACACAAAGTGATGTTACCTGTAAACTCTTTTGCTAGAAATATAATAAATGACTATTGGGTTCACGGGATACACGCCATTATATGTTCAAAATATCACACGTGAGGGCTTATTTTACTGTGACTACTGCCTGCGCGTAAGTACGTTTTACAATCCCTTTTTCGTCGAACTATCACGCAAGAGAGATTCTTTTGGTCTGAGGTCGGACCCAGGTTCACTGGGTTCAGGATTACGCATAGACGTATACGAAGTATATTCACTCTTTAAAGTCAGTTAGTATAAATAGCAACAGCTAAAGAAACTAACTTGTATGTCATGTGCAAAATGATAATATTTCTAGCGAAAAGTATCTGTAGATATACAGTTATTTGTCGATTCAAGAGCTAAGGTTGTCTATTTGATAATTATACATGGGTATATTTGTACTTTCTCGGGGACTTCCTTCCTAGGATATACCCGAGTCCCTTGCTATAGACTCACTTGACGGAACACGGTGTGGTTTTAGTCGGTTCGATTCCACTTCACCGATAGCCTCGGTGAGGTGATGACCCGTAGGGGTTTCCACACGAAAAAAAAAGGTATATTTGTGCTAGACAATAAACTACTCTCTAAAATAAAAAAAATGTGAAATCATTTAACGTATTTAAAGCCAAGCTAGCACAACACATTTTTCAAAGCGTCTCCTGAAAGAAAATGCGTTAAGTGGGTGTAAATTGGACTTATTATTGCATTGTATAGCGTCTGTTCTGAGTGCCTTAAATGTTATCTACTGTTCTCATATAAGTGACTTTGTCTTTATGAGAATAAATTATTTAAACATAGATCCAATTTCGAGTGTTATCAACTCGACGAGAGACCGTACTGAAAAAGGTGCTTATAATTGTTTTACTATCACCGCTGAAAAGGTGGTAGTAACCGAGAAAGAGAGCTCTTAAGCTCTCCCAGCACCAGCAATGTCCCACGCGTTATCTCCAACTGATACATCCATAGAGCCTTAACAACACATGTACTTCTATTAGCCTCGTCTCTATGGAGTCTTAACAATCCTACTGAGGTCAATCCCGATGAGTAGGATTGTAAAAAACTCTTAAGTTAACTAACATGCTCCTCCTATTCGATCAAGAATTAGCCAAGCCTTACCTATCTCTAATCTTGTTATTATTACTTTTAATTTACTACAACCAACCGCTTTTAGTAGAATTAAAGACATGTACGGCATATATTGGCTGAAGTACTGTAATAATTTTACGAGTAGGTATTCTAAAAATAAATATGAGGAATCAATCATCAAAAATCTGTTTACTTTTACAACCAAAATAATCCAATACCGAAATAGATGGTGGATATAAAGCCCATAAGGGCGAGCATTGATATTTATTTTATGTATCAAAAAGGGCTAAAGTAATAAAATGGTACCGGCTGATGAGATTAAAGTTAGACAACGGTTATCATGAAGGGCTCATTGAATCGAGGATCTGTTTTATATATCAATAGAATAAGCGTAATTGTTTTATTAAAGGTTTTTTGGTATAAATCTGAACGTAAGGTATTTTTAAAAGCGCGAGTCAACGAGTGAAACTTGTCACTACCTCGAGTGGCTAAATCAATTAAAAATAACAAGAATTTGTTGTAAAACAGTGATATTTCCATATATATTGTTTTATGTATAATATCATTCTAATATTAACTAAAAAATAAGTAATAAATCAATCGGTGTTGGGGTGCTTTTACGATAAAATATCTGAATATCATTTCAATCAATATCCTATATATTAAAATTTTAATTTTTGAGATTTTACATGAATTTATTTGCTAGTTACATCCGAAGTTGCAATATTAAATTATTGTACAATTACGTATTTTTTTATGGGGCTTATAGTTTCTAAATCAGTTTTTATTTTACTATTCTGATTCCGAGCCTACATTGTTAACAACTTGATAAATCCATATCAGGATTAAGTTTCATAATATATTATATTTTTTTTCTCTGTTTTAATTTAGATTGGAATTATTATAAATTTTACAAATAGTTTTATTTTTTTATATCTGTGCGTACTCTAAATAAATGATTTTTCTTTTCTTTCTTTTTTTCTTTCATACAATTTCGTAACCACTTTCTAAAGTTTGTATAAAAAAATATCGACCTTTGACGTAAAGGTGAGTAAGTGATATAGATATTATGTTTCTAAGTTAGGTCGTTGATGTTGCAAAAACTGTTTAACGGATGGAAATAAAATTAAGTTATGCTCCACAAATTAAACTAGATCCCAATAGCTGCTTCCATATTTTATTAATTGATTGATTTGACATTGACATTGATGATGTTAAAACTATAACTGGAATATTTTAATTTACTTTCTTTCATAGTATACGAGTATCACTCAAAAATTGTATATGCACTAAAATGTTTTATGATTTAAAACAAAATAATAAAAAAGGAACAAAACAAAGCAAAACCCAAATGTCTTCCGAAATCTCAATTTAAAAAAAACTGTTTGTTATAATGAATTTTGTTAATTGACATGTATTTTATTGGTCTTACTACAGCAATGAAGTTTATTAATATTTTGTGATAGGATTATTTATTGTTTATTAGAATATAAGTATAGAGATTTTATTATAGCACTTTAAAGCAAAAAACAGTTAAATAATGATTTTAAACTAGTTTATAGTTCGAAAGCATTCAATACCATAACAAGGCTATAATAAATTTGATACCACCTAATTCGAATTTGAATAATTTTGTCTTTATAATCGGTTTTCGTAATCAGTTGTTTTGGATTTCTAATGAAAACGGTAGCCACTCAAATACGTCCATAAAAGCTCTTTTCATTCGTGAAATTCATAACTTGTACTCTTTACTATTTCCTATAGATGAATGCCTACGAATACGGATGCAAACAAGGTTGTTACTCAATAAAGTTGCGGACTGTATTCAACATTGCAACCCCAGCGCTTTGTATTGAGGGGCACTTCGATTTCTTTCTGTTCGCAAATACTACATGAACTACATCTAATGGAAAACCCATTTATGTAGTTACCCTGACCCACCATCGCCATTCAATAAGATCATTCATATCACACGATTATAAGAAATACATTTTATGTTAAATTATTCATGTAACTTTATCTACGTAACTTTAACTCAATCAAAATTGGAATCGATGATAACAGTAAGCTTAGCTAAGCTTAAGCTTAAGGATAACTTATCCGAAACTGTAGTAACTGATAATTGACATTGTTCCTGCGTTGTTATTTTGGTACTGTTACCGTTCCAAAAAATCTGTAGAATCTTAGTATGTATGTTGCTGTAATAATAATAATAAGTAATTTATCTATAATATGTATGTATTTACAAATATGTATGTTTATCAGCAGTCTGGTTACCAAAGTACAGGCTCTGCCTAGTTTGGGATCAGACGGCCGTGTGTGAGATGTCTCAAAGTATATTTATTATTATCTGCTATCGTGATGACACTTAGTTAAATTGTTCATGTAATAATATTTTATTTATTCACAAAAATTGTAAATCTTTTTTCAATCTATTTTTATTATGTTTATTTTCGATTGATCGATTCGATCGATACATTACTGATTTTTTTGCCCATTACGAACCAAGTTTAACGATCATCTATATGAAGAGAACTCTTTGTCAGTTTCTCTTTTTCATCAAACTTCGTGGACGGAGGAATATAAAATTTGGAATACTTTAAGTTTATCACTACATAATCTAAAACAAAGTCCCCCGCCGCCTCTGTCTGTCTGTCTGTTCGCGATAAACTCAAAAACTACTGAACGGATTTTCATTAGGCATATATTTTGTTAAGGTTTTGTGTAAATTGGTTGAAATATCTGATGATTGTTAAAGATGTCTCTGCTTCCCGTGCGAAGCCGGGGCAGGTTGCTAGTATGGATAAAAGGTGTAGAAAGCTCACATTTTTAAACTCACTCATTTATACAATATTAATATACATAACAGCAACAGCTAACATTAAAATAGCAACTGTGTGCTGTAAATATAAAAATTATGTGAAAACTGTTACATCAAGCTACATGTGTCCATTATATATGTTGACCTGTTGTGGTACGGAAACTCTAGATATACAATGATAGTTCAACTCGTACTAGAAATTTATAGCTTAATTTATGTTACAAATATGTTTATAATTGAATGAGTTATAGTAGAAACTGAACCACTAGACGATCTCTACACTTTATTAAATTCTAAACTTGCCTCAAAGCAACTATATAATCCACCCCTATTCTTTGTAGTAGTAGCATTATAAAGGTGTTTTTTTAATAAAATATTATTTTCCTAAACAGGTTATATTATATAAAATTAAGTATAAATATAAAATCTTACAATCTTCTATCTCTAAATAAATCTTTTTTAACAATTCTTTAATTTAAAATATAATTTATGTTACAATCATATCACTTCGTTTAAAATTCGTAACTTTCTTTCAGCATTGACTACCAATGAACTTAAAAAGGTCATTTGAGACTTGAAATATATTAACCTAAGCAAAGACTGTCGCACTCTTTATCCAGAGTTATTTAGAATTCACGATTTCAATCGTTTGTAGTTTTGTTCTTTTTAAACAGCGAATAAATCAAATCGAGTAGCTTACCAGACCGAATAATTTTGCGATTGAATTTCTTTTAATGTCATTAAAAGAAATTCTCTTTTTGAAAACACTGTATAGGCGGTTTGTGTGCTATGCCGTTACATAAAAATTATTTGAATCTCTTTAAAGGGTCTTGGATTTTTTAATTTGGAATCACTTCATCTAATACCAACTTTCAAAGATCAAAGTTTTTTTCACACCACCATCACCATCCGCAGCCTAATTTTTTGTTTTAACCCCAGCGATCTGTCGGCCTCTCTCTGACATCTAGCTCGGATTTGTTTATTTATAGCCTGGTCAATAAGATTGTCACGGTCAATAATACGCAGTTTCCTGTGGGAGGTTGTAAGTCTTATACGTGCCAGGGCAAAGTTAATCTTTTCTTTTTCCGTCAATTAGACAAGCATATGAAAAATTAAGAAACAATAATATAGATACCATACCTGTATCAAAAAGGTCTGCAAAGACTACGACGAGGGAGAAGACAGATTGCTCATAGAGAATTTTTTTTTTTTACCTTTTATCTTTTCACTTTAATACTAGCTATCTAATAATATATATATAGGGAATATCGGGATAAAAACAAGCCTATGTGTTAATCCAGGTCTCCAACTATCTACGTACCACGTTCATCGCAATCGGCTCAGTCATTTTTGGGTGAAAGAGTAAAAAACATCAATACATCCTCATAAACATTCACGTTTATAATATTAGTAGGATTTTCATTTAATATATTTAAAATTTATTAATACCTAATATCTTCAAAGTAATTTAGAAGCAATTTCCGTCAGAAAGTTTGCAATATATTTTATTTAATAAACTTTCCAAAACGTTTGATAATTTAAATCAGCGTCATCGAAATTATTTTCTTTTTTCACTAAAAACTCAATTATTAAAAGATAACAATACGCCGTCACAGAAAAAATAAAGACAAAAGTTTTTTTAAATGACTTATAGCGATGTTTTACAATCAACGTCCAATAGTTAGATTCGAGATTGCTTTTTTCGTTCGTATTAGGACCTCAGATAAACGTAGAATTACACACATTGAATTTATAGTACAGAACTGATAGTTATGAATCATTCTTTGTACGGTATCGCCTTAATATAACGGTTATAAAAACGGGCAGAAGTGCGAACAATTTCCATTAACAATTATTTTAAAAAGTTTGACTATTCAGGTGTTACTTTGAACTTAAGGACAGTTAAAATATTTATTTGTAAACTTTTTAAATGACCTCAAACAGGAAGCTATATCTTAGCCAGGTAAGGATAAATTTAAATTACATTTTGCTATCAAACATTAATACTTGGGTTGTCCCATTTCACGTTGAAAATAGTCTCACTTGTAAATGTGGAAGAATACGAATAGAAAACGAAAAGTTAATCCTTACCTCTACGCCGTCTAAGTCTTAATTTGTTCGTCACAGACCTGATGAAGCAGAATCCAATATTCTATTAAACCTTTCTGGAAGTCAGCACCGCGGGTAATAAGCATTCATGCGGCCTTCATTAAGGCGAGAGGGAGAGACTATTGATTTTATTCAGCTCTAATAAAGGTATTCCTGCTCAAAACGACGTTCCGTCAGGTTTCAAAAGAAGCCTCATCGTCTCTTTGTAGTGTCTGAGTGGGGCGCAGTGGCCGTAAAGCCGCAGTTAATAAAGGCTCTGTATCTGAGATAATCTGAATCCATTTTATTTATGCTTTCCATGCATTCATATTTTTATTTTAAACTACAATTTTTACGAGACTGTTACACATATTTCCCTTAGACTTAAAAATAACATAGTCAACTTTGCACGGTCAACAGAAAAAAAATTATTACGCGTAAAATACAAAATTGTTGTCATATATGTATGTTTATGAAAGTTATTGTTTACTGTGACACTAATGGACATTAATAATATAGTATATTAAAACGACTTTATAGTCATAGAATATTATTTGCCAAAGCGTGATCTGGTGTTTGCTTTCATAACTGTTTGTTTGGTTACGTATTATCTCTATCACTGTTTATACGAAAGCTCCCCTGCACTTGTTTATTTTACTTTACACTGTTTTCAAAATCGCATGAAGGTATTTTAGTAGCACTATGCTTATAAAAACTATTATAACATGGAAAAACAGTAGACGTGATATTTTGTTAACTGGATCTTTTCTGCTATCCCTACCTATGCATTGCAATGCAAACCAAGCCAAATAAGTGTTTCATTGTGATCTACATAAATAAACTTCTTTGACTTTGAATGCGAGTGATTAATTACGTAAATTATAAATTTCATTATTAATTTTTGCTTTGCCACAGTTAAGTACATACATTAGTATATAATATGATAACAATAATAATTTAACACATCTCACACACGTGTAGTTATTATTACCCTAGCTACTCATTAATTAGCATAATACTTGTTAATTACATTCATAGATGTTCTTAATATAACAAAGTTTCCAAGATAAACCAGAAAATCCTTGTAGGTATTAAATATGTTATACTATAATAGTAAATCTAACACATTAGTATTTTATTTATTTGGCTTTTTGACAACCATATTCTTCTTTTCGGCATTTTAATATTCTGATTGACATTACACATACGTATAACATTTTAAATTGAAACATTTGTACCCCGTCAATACATTTATAAATTGAAACTACAAAATGATCCCGTATTTTATACGTTTCATGTAACGCAAAGTGCTTGTTTTATTCTCAATGTTTCTCTTCCAGCTTTCCCGTATTTATTTCGCCATAAAATAGGTGTAAATGGAAAGCTCGGTTGGTATGGCAACAGAAATTCTCCGCATAATGCTAACGTTGATGATGCTTCTATTTCGAAAGGCTTCACATCTAAAAGCGTTGTAGAAGGTTCATTCCAACTGAATTAAATTCTGTTTCCTATGCCTTTGGTAATTTAAGAGCCATGTTTTGAAGTTAAAAACTGCATAGCGTAAATAGTTTAAGTGTGATATCGTTAACTGAAACTATTTTGAGTGTTGTAGATTGGAATCGCAGATGGGACGTAATTCGTTTGATTCAGAGATAATAGATATTTTGGGTTCGTATACTTTGACTCTGCTAATTGATTTTGTAAATACATTATTAATTTAAGGATTAAAAAAAACTTAAAAAGAATTTAAAGAAAAAGGCTTAAAAAGATGTCAAGAAATCTTTAAAATTTCATCGCTTCTAATGTTATTTTTCATACCATCAAGGTATAAAATGAGCACTCTTCCCGCCTGTTGGTAAGTGGTTACTCTATATATAAACAGTAACAAAATTAGCGCTGTTATTCACTCGTTGCAAATCCTAAAATACTCTGGTGCTCCAATTTAGAATTACACTTTGCCCGTTGTTGCTATTTAACCGCAGTCGTACTTACCTACCTAGGGTTGTCTACCTGTTTTGAACACATTTTATTGGACCAAAAAGAAAAAAATAATAACTTACAACCTCTCTTTTTTCATATTTATTTTTTTGTAAAGAGTTGGAAGATCCTCATGAAGTGCTCCGCTCTTAGGGGGGCCGGAGGGGACTGTCGGACTCTTACCGACTAAAAACCACGCCAGTGTTCCACTGCTTGCCCATGATCGGGGAGCGAGACTCGCCATTGCATTCTTCCGCAACAGGCATTGACCCGTCTCAGACAAGACGGGTCCCGTCACCCGGTGTGACCGCCACCCATCGGGCGCACTCCTCTGAGAATAGACATGTGTAGTTCCGGAGCGTAATAGTTCCTGGAACTATGTCCGCAGTCGGAACTATGTCAGTTCTTTCCGACTTGCTCAATCTAATAGTTCCAGTTCCACAGTGTATTTTGAAAAGCAGGACTTACTTTTATGGACAGAAGGCAACGATTGAAGGCATCAAAGGTGCCTGAGCTACTTTTTATGTTAGCAATTATAAATAAAATACCTATATATAATATATTATGATATACAAACTTAAATATTACTTAATTATGTAAGTATATATACTATCAATTGATTTTTAAAGACCAAGCCAATACATTAATTTAAAATATTTTAAGTCTAAATTAATTGATATGGTTAACAACCACCATGTATGTCCGAGGAACTGTCTGAACCGAAATAAAACTGTTAACTACAATGTCTGGATAAAACTAAGGAACTAGATGTTTCCTGGAACTAGTTCCGACAAGGAAAGGAACCGTTCCAGGTTCAATCCCATGTCGGACATGATTTGCGCATATCTATCTGAGAAGCGCGCGCAGAACACGGGATCTGTTCGGTCGACGACTTCCCCAAAAGTTCCGCCGCTTCCTACGGTGGCTGGAGATCATTGAATGCCCTCCGGCGCCCGGTGCGTCTACTGCTTCGGCCGCCTCCTTTGCAGATATCACCTCCTCGCAGAAGGCGGCGACGGCGTTCCATGCACTCTCGCTCCGGACCATGGAAAGAACCACGGTCGGCAGTGATAGACTACCTGCAGAACCGACTGCATTTCTCAACGAGCGAACGAATTTATGCTGATCAATGGCACTTTGTAAATTAACTTAACCAAACATCAGGTCCACAAAGCGCTTAATTTATAGAAGAGCTGTATTCATTTATCACTACATATTATAAAACAAAGTCCCCCGCCCCATCTGTCTATCAGTCTGTATGTTCGCGATAAACTGAAAAATTACTGGACGAATTTTCAAGCGGTATTCACTAATAGACAGAGTGATTTATGAGGAAGGTTTAGGTGTAAGATAATTTGTTAACGTTTTGTGTTAATTGGCTGAAATATAATGATGATTGTTGAAGATGTCTCTACTACCAGTGCGAAGCCGGGGCGGTTTGCTGGTTTCCTATAATATGTTATAAAAAATTATATGCATATGTAAACCTAATATTACTAGTATACTCTGATAGTAAATCGACTGTACCTAAATACAAATAAATAACCGACTTCAAAAACCTCAAACCTACAAAATTCTCAAAATGAAATAAACCTTGTTTAATATAAATATATACATATATATATCTAGTTAGGCAAACTTCAGCAAAATACAGCGAAGTCACGTCCGTCCGTACTGGCGCCATCTTGTGTGCAATGCTGTCTCGCGTTCGTCGGCAAATGGCGCGAAAAATTATGCACTTTACATGCACACCCAGTTTCAACTTCAGCGCATCGGACTTGCCAATATATTTAGTTTATTTCCTTACATTAACTTATTATTATCTATTCTTAGCTTACTTATAAGCATAGTTTTCGCTTTCGTTTTCGTTGCAATAATAACTTCTAGGTTATAGTTATTGGTACTCTACTGGTTACTTTTATTAATATTAGAGTGAAAACCGAATACGACAGAATTAAGTGATAAAAACCACTTCAAAAAAAGTTAAATCGACTTCAAATAAGAAAAGGCACTGAAAAGTGAAAAATAAAGGTAACATTATAAAGGCACGTGTACCTGGTCTGTTTGAAGTCGGTGCCATAATCTGTTATTAATTATAGGTACGTATAACTTATTGTACATTAACTGTGCTAACTGGCTTCATAAAATACATTATAAATATCACACTATTTATTAAAAAAACAAAAATTATGTCGATAGTGCGTTGTCTTTGTAGATTTTGAACAACAAATATGTAGATCAAAAAACTCTCTTATAATCCGTTTTAAAGTTTAGGTAATTACTGGTTCAACGGTCGTACGGTCACCAGCGACATACTCATAGCTCCTACATTAAACTAAAATATCTCTGAAGTTTTCGACGGCAGAATAATACACATAGATTATACAACATTGTCCCACTAAAATCTTCACGAGTCTCGCCCGACCCTACTCCACTACTAACACATGTAAATCCTGGCCAATTCTCCAAGGAACTTGTTCCAGGAAATGTAGCGAACTTGATTTCCGATCCGTTCACGTTGAGACTCATATTTCCGGGCAGTAGCGTTATAAATCAACAGCTATTGGACACCGATCTTTTTAAATTATATGGATATTAATTGGTGAATCTATTCGCAACAAATAAGAAAGGAGTTATGGTATGTCAGTAATATTTATAATCGAGAAACATGCTTTCATCTCTACTTGATATTCTGTGTATTAAATACCTCGACAGACAATGTGGTTAGCGATAGCTTGAAGGCAATTTGGTTACATTAATCCTCCGATTCGATTTATAAATTATAGCATGTTTGACTTTTACAACTGTGGTTAGAAGATTTATTAAGACAAAAGTATATACGCAATGAAACATGGTCGAATTAATTTTATAGCTGACATACATATTTTCAATTTGTAAGTTATTTAAATACAACATTTCTTTACAACTCGTTTATGACTGATTAAAAAATTTGCTGCTGTTGAACACATACATACATACCATCACACCTGTATCTAAGACGGGGTAGGCAGAGGCTTATTAAACACCCACATGTGAGTGAGGTATAGAATCGATTCACTGAATACTCGTACAACTTCTAGTTGATCTGATAAATCAACTAACAAAAATCAAAAAACAAAAGATTGGTCCTAGCGCTGCGGCATCATCTTTCCCTGACAGATGAAATGAGTTGAATGTTACTCATAGGCTGACTTTATCTCTTGATTTATAAATATATTACGTACTAGCAGCGCCCTGCGGTTATACCCGCGTAAGTCCCGATCACGTGGGAATATCGGGATAAAATTAGCCTATATGTTAATCCAGGTCTCCAGCTATCTACATACCAAGTTCCATGCAATTGGTTCTACATCCTCACAAACTTTCACGTTTATAATATTAGTAGGATTCTTAAATTTTTTATTTATAATTTTCGTTGAACAACCCAGAAAGAAAATTTATTCTTTTGTGTTTTCTTAAATTTCTTTTGAAAACGTCATCACTGTTTCACTACTACTTAATAATCTGTGGTTATGGACAACGTGTTTGTTTTTTTATATCGTGAGGTAATCTCCACTGTTAATACCAGCAACGTCGAGATCTGAGCGATTCCAAGTTAACTTGACCGTGTGGTTACTATAACCATTGCTGGGAGATTGTCCTACTATGGTTTCTCAAGTGATTATAGTATGAGGTTAGATTATAGTTGGAGTATGAGGTATGAGGTTGAATTATTATTGTAAGCGTTCATAGGTTACGATGACCGGTATCATCAGGCGCACCACTTACTTCTTTGGCTGTTACAAAGTCTCATTGAAGGCTTTTATTTTCAGGATTGTCTCTGTCACCGTTCGTGCGGCATTGGCAGGTGGCTGGGTACGCGCCGGTGGGCGGGCACCGACACCGCCGCGCCGCACCACCCGCGCGCTCGCCCCCGCCACCGCCCGTAAGGCTTTCCTTCCACGCTCATAACAGGTAAAGTTATGTTACTTTTACTTTACTGTTTATATCTATATTCTATCAACAGACTTTATAAACATAAAAACTATTAAAATTTTGTATTATGCCTATGTACGTAGTCATCTCGAATTTTCTGAAGTATGGAATCCTATTTCCAAGGTTTACATCGACCTTACAGAAGGCTTCCAGAGGAAATTTGTAAGGTTCATTCAGTATCGCTCCAAATTCTACCTACACAACTACACTCTGCGTTGTAATAAATTTCATTTGCTACCACGTGACTGACCAAGCTCTGCTATTGCAAGAACTTTAGTAAATTGCCCTGAACTGTGAAGCAAAATTGGGTTACGCGTACATCAATCCTTCTTAAAACCGCGACTAATTAAAAATCATTCTTAAGTAAAAACGAACGATTATACAAATGTAATTCATAACCATCAGACATGATTTACCAAAAAAACCCCGTATCACCAATCACCATCTATCACCCCATTAGATATCCGTACAGCTACAGTTGCAAGCAAGCAAGACCAAAAACCCTTCGTCTAATGCACGTCTAAAGTCTTATGGATATGGTCCTCCAATTAACTGAATTCCCTCTCCCTACCGGGTGTAGAGCGCTTAGTCAAATCTTTAACACACCTAAGAGTTTAAATACTTTAAATTTTATAATCCACGCCCATCACGTACATATAACTAAAAATAACTCTTGAACTTTATTTTATTATTATTATATGGATATATTTACTTTAATAAATACAGTTATATTAAATCAGTATTGCCAACGGTTGAACTGGATTGTTTCTACGCGGAACTAACTGAACTGGAGCGTATTAAATCGAATGTCACAAAATTCATTTAGAGCGGCGAGTCGGCCAAATGTTAGCTAACGTGAGGGATGACGTCATAACCGAGGTGACTAATGACTCATGACCACTAAGTGATTTTCCGTGCTCCAATCGATTACACCGTAAGAGTACGATAAATGAATTATAAGTCATTGCAAATGTAAGACGAGCGATATATGTTTTTATTCGAAATTATTCAAGTTATATTTTACTCACTTTTCTATACATTAAGTTTATATATATTAAAATGCTATCAGACGGTAAACTCCTATCTATAAACGTTACCATAATATCTAGGTTTACATCTCTTGCAGCAAAATACTGATAAAAACTGTAGGTACTAGTTTATTTTTGTTAACTTATCCCTAAGTTATCAAAAAATTGTCCAAAGTGACAATAAGATACTGAATTTTAAGAACAAAGAGATGTAATTTACTTTTTCTATGCGAACGAGTGCAGTTACGGCGTCAGATAGAAGCGAGGCAAATCTCGATAAGCCCCACCCTATCCAATGTGAATCTAATGTCATTGGTGATTTGCAAGTTTCGATTGAATCTCCAAAATGTGTTCCCGCATTAGTTCATTACAGTGCGTGTATATTTGATTTACCTTTGAAAAATTACATTTTATTAGGTAGGTACTTTACTAGGCTAATAATTATATATAATAGTAAATGATTTCCGTCAAAACACAATAAAATTATCGATTTGAAATATTTTATTTTATGATAATTTTTATTAGTAATTTTTCTTAAAAAAGTTGAAATTACGCCATAGTCACGGTAAGGGTTGCCACCCGTACTATAATATATAGTATCGTACTATATTTGATCAATTGTACTATATATTATAGAACAATGATATATTACGAAAAATACTGTATTTTTAAACTAACTCAACTGGCGCCATTTTAACTGTAACTGAAACACAATGGAACTGTATGTAACGCTTTGACGCCTTAACTACTCAACCGATCATCATAAAGTTTTGTTTACACGTTGTCAATGGTACAGAACAAACAATAGGGCACCTACCAGCCAGAAAAAATCTATTCTCGAGGGGAAAAAAATACTATATTTTTCCCAAGAAAAGGTGGCAACCCTTGTCACCGTCTACTCTGCAATCTAATTATTAAGAACAAAGACAAAGAACTTATTATAGTAGGAAAAAATAGATTACTATTTTTAATCTGTGCACAAAAGCTAAATAAATTCTTAAAAGCGTGACTTTAGCGAAGTAATTAAAAGTTTTCTTAGAATAGTTAACGATATTTTAAGGAAATTATGAATGATCGAATTTAAATTGCTAACAATCTCAGATATTATATTACTACTATATATTATGTATGTAGTATAATCTAGGCATACGCTACGTGAGCCATTAAAAAATAAAAATATAATCTAAATTATACATACATATATATATATTATATACAATATTTGTATTAATACATATAATGAAAGTAGATAGAGAAGAAAGAAGAGTTCATTGCTGCCTCTACTATTGTAATCTGGACAAGGGAGTCGATGAACGCTTTCTCCTAAGAATCCTGATTTTGTAAAAGAAATATCATAGTCATATATATATATATATATTATGTACTTAATATCAATTCGTATTTCTAAGTAGAATGAACTTGAAGGACATCGGTGTTAACACTAACCAGAATAAAAAATATTTACCTTTAAAATATATAGGTGTAATTTAATGTAATAATGTATAGTGTATAGATACATATAATGTATCACTTCCATTATCACCGCGTGATAATCAATTATATTTATAGGCAAAGTTATAGAACTGCCATTATTGTAGACCTTATAAAAAAGACACAGATTCAACAAAATATCAAATAGCAAATTATTAAATGGAGTTTATTATTTCGTGTGTGTGTTTCATTACTTACTTAACTAACTTAATTCCTTACTTAGCTAACTTAATTCCCCACGGTTAATGAGGCAAAAAGGAGTGGTGTTATAATAAGTTTAACTTGTGTATCGGTGATTATTAGCTTTTTTTTAATCGTTGAAGGTATTTTTGAATCGGGGGTATTTTTAATTTATACTTGTAGTTAGACAACTACGTAATTAAAAGCATGTATTTTAAAATAGTATGTGACACTCTCTTCTATCTTTACTCTAAATACAAAGAAATTGTAAAAAGCCTTTAAACTTTATCTATAGCCATAATTTCCTTTAAAAACATCTTCAACTTTTCTAAGAAAACTTTTAAATACCTTGTTAAAGTCACACTTTTAAGAATTTCTTTAGCTTCTGTGCACAGATAAAAAATAAAAGCTGAAGTTTATAACGTAAAAAGGAGTTTGGTACTCAGCAAAGGGAGCCTATATACGTACGTTAAAAATTAGCGAGACCCAGGTTTTATCGGCAAAGTAAAACTTCTGGCTTTAAACCAGCACTTACGAATTTGCTCAAAAAACATTGTCCGTACAGTCTATGTAAAAAGTTTTAAGAGAATAGAAGTTTGTAGAAATAAAAGCGTTTTATTTAGTCAGTTGTGTAAATACCATGTGTATGTAATGAGTGGTAGGTAACTACGTTTTCACGGCCTTTCTCGAAGTACAGTCAGCAACAAAAGTTTTCTAATATGAAATAAAACAAATTAGTAAAGAACAATAAAATTCGTGTTAACTATAAAAGATTTTTATTATTTTTAACTGCTTGAGTTCAAGTGCTTTAGTTTGGGTATAAAAAAACAAGTTATCTGTGAATTATTTAGATTATAAAAAATAAAATGTAATTAATTCCTAAATCAGACTTTTTTTAAACGTACTGAAAGTATTTTTATGAAACTCACCATTTTGTAGTCAATTAAAAAACGGTTCCGCACCCAAAGAGTGCCAACATAACCTTATTACTACGCCTCCGCTGCCTGTAACTGTATCTCATATAAACGTTATGAGATAGTAGAAATTTTCACAGAGTGTGTATTTCTATTGCAACAAAAAATGAAAGGGAAGAAACACAACCCCATACTTTTTTACATGTTGTACGATAGTTAGGAACCCTTCGTGTGCGAGTCCAACTCGTACTGGACGGGTTTTCGGACCTCCAGACGTTAAGATTAATATTTTGACAAAACAAAAAATCATAATGTTATTGTAACGCAGGATGTATTTTTTACTAAGTGACTTTTGTTGTCGACACGTGAGTACAAATACAAATATAACGTTATAATTGAATTATTAACACCACACATAGAAGTTGTTAATAATAAGTATATTATTAGTGAAATTGATCCTCCCTTCGTAACTCCATAATAAATTGTTCAACAAAACTTAGGCCTATACGACTGAAATTAATAATTTAATTGATTTCCTTGTACGTACATGTTCAAAGCTGGCGGCCATTGTACTTGAGGAATGGAAGCCTCATATTCAATTAAATGAGCATCGACGCAGACCACTATATCTATGTGTCACTTCGTAATACCGGGATATAGATATTGACGAATAAGTTATGTTCAATTTAGAAGCTATTGATGGATCGCTTAGTTCAATTTAGAACGTTATTCAATACTAATAGTTTTGCGCTAAGTCGATTGATTGTGACGAACTCATCCGAATTGATATGTGTACGAGTTTATTCGTTACGTTTGTTTAACGTTTGAAAGTAAGTTCATTATCAATTTTCAAAAAAGAGGAGGCTATTATGCTCGTCACATGTGTTTTTTTTTTGTGTATGTTCACCCATTTCTCGATAGCGGTTTAACTGATTTTATAAACAGCATTCGATAAGTACCTAGGTGATTCCGTAAATTTTCTGTGACACATTGTACAGACAAGTCCGTTAAAACATCGGAAAATAGTTCCAAATCGAACTCAAATGCCTAATAATACTATGTCTCTAATGACCAGCGTACATGACCGTCAAATAACCTACCAGAAAATCATAACAGTTCAGTTTTGACTTTTCTATGACAACGCCTATACATTTTACAACTGGAGATAGAAACGTGGATTAAATCCTCTGCCGACATGTAAGTTTTAATATGGACTCCATTTAAAGTAGGGAGAAGCGTTTTTTTTATAAAGTTATTTCTCTCACAACTGCACATGATTCATTAAGCAAAGCAGTATAATTACAGAAAAATACTTTCTGTAAAAACCAAGCAAAAACAAGCCTTAATGGACTATAGAGATATTTTTCCTTAGAAGAGATTTCGCCTGCTTAGAATCTGCCGATTGTGCTTACTCTCTATTTTGAAGGATTGATGATGCCCACGTATAATTTTTACTATTACATCGTTCATCACCAACAAGGGATTCACTGTCAAACGTTTAAACCGGAACGATCACGCACTACGCTCTTTAAAATAGTTCCCGCCCGTGGACACTCAGATCGTGTAATAACCAATGCTAATTTTTTTAAATAAATGTTTTTACAAAGTCGACAACTTGGAACTGACTGTATACCTTCAGGTTGGCTATATGCTTGTCTGCCACTACGGAAAATAGTCCCAAGTCGAACTCACATACCAACAATATTATGTACTAGCAGCGCCTCGCGGTTTCCCCCGCGTAAGTCCCGATCCCGTTAGAATGTCGGGATAAAAAGTAGCCTATGCGTTAATCCAGGTCTCCAACTATCTACATACCAAGTTTCATCGCAATAGGTCTAGTAGTTTTTGTGTGAAAACATTACAAACATACATAAAAAAACGCAAATGTTTCCTCTTTATAATATTAAGTTAGATTGAATCGTTATTTGTTTTAAACCGCATTTATAATCGCACGTGATGAACAATGTGTATGTACAATGCGTACATTTAAATCTAAACAAATCCGCATCAACAGTTCATTGCCTGAGATAAGGTAATTGAATGTGTTCGAGTCTAATCCATTTGTATGTTGTATTACAAGCGTGCGCGTCAGCCGTTCGTCGGCCAACGGTCCATTCGCTTAATTAAACCGTTTCTACGGGAATACATTGAAACGTGCCCTTTATATCGACCTACCGTCGATTCAAGATTATCTCGGGTGACGGTTCTGTATGTTAAATTGATATTTTATCTGATAGCCGCGCTTTCAGTTTGGGTTCGTCACTATCTGGGAATTCAATTAATTTATTTGGAATCCTGGAACCGAAGACCGATATAACAGTTATTTCAGTTATTCCCAAAGATTATTATTAGGAGTCTATCTCTAAAGCGAGAAAATAGCTGTCTAAAGTAAGAAAAATATATGATTTCAGCTACCCCTCTCACACCGTTAGTAGTATGTGCAAGGGCGATGCGCGTTCCTAAATTTAAGAGGTAGTATCCTAGTAACGTTCTAAAGAATTACTTTTAAACGTATGGATTTCGTAAACATATTTGCTTTAACAAAGAGCTTACTACCCTGGCCTCGTGATAACATTTAAACATATTTTACGCGGTAGCCTGCACCATTTGGAGAAAAATTAGAGGTTATTTTTACGACCAAATTCTGTCGGTAATAAACGAGAGTCTGGCAATTTTTACCCTACAGTATTTGAACAGTATAAGCCTTATCATTATAACCAACAACCGGCGAGGGGTGAAAAATTATAAAAGAGAACATAAACTCCAAATTTCAAAAATATTTACTTTAAAATTTTTTAAGAGTGCTATGGGTAATTGTGTATGGTTTTTGTATAGATACCTACATAAGCATAAGTAGTTAAAGTTATCTTGATTTTTTAACAGTGGCGATCTTGACTAATTAATTAACTAGCTGTGCCCAGCGCTTTCACCCACGTAAGTCCCGATCCCGTGGCAATATCTTGATAAAAAATAGCCTATATGTTAATCCAGGTCTCCAGCTATCTACATACCAAGTTTCATCGGAATCGGTTTAGTAGTTTTGGCGTGAAAGAGTAACAAACATCCATCCGATGAAACTTGGTATGTAGATAGTTTGAGACCTGGATTTAATACATAGGCTATTTTTTATCCCGGAAAATGTACGGTTTCCGTGAAATAATTTTGATTTCCACGTGAATGAAGTCGCAGCCAACAGCTAGTCTGATGTAATTTAATTATGTTTTTAGCGAACGTTGTTTAGGACTACACAGTTGGTATATAAAGAGGACCGGAAAAAAATTGTTTGTTACGGAAGTATAAAAATTCACCCTTTTCCAAGGGTACGTAATAACCTATAACATAAGTATCTTTCTTTTACTCTTCCCGGTACACTGTATATAGAAACATACATCCTCGTATTATAAGACATTATGTATTTATAGAAAATTAATAACTTGACACATCTCACACACGGCCGTCTGATCCCAAACTAGGCAGAGCCTGTACTATGGTAACCAGACTGCTGATAAACATACTTATAAATTTCTAAATACATACATGTTATAGATAAATTACACCCAGACACAGAACAAATGATCATGTTCATCACACAATTATTTGTCCTGCGTGGGAATCGAACCCACGACCTCTGGCTCAGCAGTCAGGGCCACTAACCACTAGGCCGACAGGCCAGTCGTTAATTACACAACGTTAAATTCGTTCTTTAACATTATCATAATCATACCCTTATATGTTGAAGAATTCTAGTCCGTCGGCGTCGTGTACAACCTGCTATGGACAATTTAGCTACTAGTGGGAATAATCTCGTCCGTCTGTCCGTCTAACGTCCTCCGCGCTACTCAGGTTCTGCCACATTACTTACATTCCAACTCTCTTGTAATGTCAGTTGCACCTGCAATGTTGCATGACTAAGTTTTATTTTATACTCCGTATTTTAATATAAACAGTATAGGGAGTTTTCATCGAGTTTCTGCATATTTGTCAGTATGTTTAACCGAGCATTTTAATCTTGTTAAATATTGTAAATAATGGTGTTCATAATTATACTGGTATACTCCATGTGTCTAGACTGCAGATCACTACATATTATAAAACAAAGTCCCCCGCCGCGTCTGTCTGTCTGTTTGCGATAAACTCCAAAAGTACCGAATGGATTTTCATACAGTGTTCACGTACCGATAAAGTGATTCATGAGAAAGGTTTAGGTGTATAATTTATTTGGGGTTTGTATAAATTTGCCGAAATATGACGACGACTGTTGAAGATATCGGAAAAAATCATGCCGACGAATGGAGTTGTATGAAAACAATGTAATACGGACTCTTCATAATAATAGGTATTACAATATAGCTATATGCATATCTCCTAAGATTAACACATAATAACTAAAAAATTTAGACATAATATGCTCTGCTACCCGTGCGAAGCCAGGGCGGGTTGCTAGTAGATAATGAAACATACGTGTGATAGGGTTTTAAATATTCATCGTCACTTGTAATACTTTGCGTCTGACACTATTTAGCTCCTGCCGTTTACGTTCTAAAGTAACTTTTAATTGTTTCCTCCCCCCATCACGTGGTTAACAGGAGAATGTAAGAAGAAGATAAAAAACGACGGATGTTTACAGTGGTATATGTATGTTGTGTATGAATGAATTAATGTTGCAACCAGTATAATATAGTGCCTTATAGTATTATAAATAGTTATTCTTGTAAAAAGAATACAGTTCAATGAAGCTAGCTACACCCAAACGACAATAGATTATACACAACAGTCTACCAAAACTGATGCTATATTTAATCAATTAATTTATTATCTTATGTGCCGACCGCTCGCCGATAATCCTCGAAGGAAATCTTTTACGAGTTAGACTAATACGGACGAACTATCGGACACGCGAATTAGATTGTGGTATTAGGTCCCTGAGATAACGCGCGGGCGCCCGATTCGTAATTTATCTCAACTTATGTATTATTCAGGGAAAGATAAACGCGAAATAGATTTTCTAAACGATAGTACTATCTAAGATGTTGATTAAATTGATAAGATAAAGCCCTTTATTGTTAGTGAGGCGTACTTTGACGTTGCCAACTACCATCGATGCAGCGGCGTACTGTCGGTTCTAACCCTACATGGTAAAACTGTTAGCAAAAATACTCCTTATTATTCATTTGCCATTAAGACTAATTAGATATTGCTTATATATCTTTAGGTAACGAGGTATATTAATAGTAGGGTCAATAGATGTATTAATAGGAGGGGCGGTGCCAATACCGCCTTTCCTGGACTGGACACGGCTCATTTGACAGTTTACAATCTACAAGTTAATAATAATTACTTTTAAGACATGGCCTCTTGTATAAAAAAGAAACCGCTGCCCTTGGCATATGTTTTTGGCATTTGCCTGTGTCTCCTTTGATCTAAAAGACCTCTGACAACGGAGTCTTCTGCGCTTCTAGACTAAACAGAGAACAAATAACTGTATTAGCATACACTCACCAATCTGTAAATATATCCGTTCTACAAAGTTTGAATGTGGAAACAGAGGCATCATCATCATCACTTCAGCCATAGAACGTCCACTGCTGGACATAGGCCTTCCTAAATAGCCTCCAAGAAGACCGGTTGGATGCGGCCTTCATCCACCGCAAATAATAATAAAAACAGTTTATTCCTCCAGAGTCGGTAAATATCTTGAAGCCGGAAAACCCGATTAAGAACGCCATTGCGAACTTAATTTTATAAAAGGTTATACTAACATAAAAAATACGTCACAATAGGAACGGTTGAAAGAACATCCTCATTGATCATAGCATAACCTAGTTTGATAACAAGCAGGCTTCATTGTTGCTCTCAAATTCTGAAGAGTTAACGACATGATTCACTGTCAATCAACGTTAAAAGGATGTGGGACAAGCAGGAAACCCACTTTGAATTGGTCCTAACAGCTTAATACTTCAGTGACGTGATAGTTACGTGCAGTGGAAATATAACTAAAGGTGTTAACGCATTGACAACAGGCTTACAAACGGAAAGCTTCAACTGCTTGCAGGCTACCGATAATTCGGTCAGAACGTGTATGTTGCATGTTATTTCTTGAAACCCGGAGCGAGAACAGGCTTATGAGGAGGCCATTTACCCCAAATAGTAGGTAAAAAGGGCATGGTAGTACCTACACCCTTCCATCCAAGAGAATATCTACGCTTACATTTATATCCTACAAAAACGGCCTAAGGGTGTCAGGCTTTAGAGAAACACCATCCTGCTGGGAGGGGGCTCGAACGCGACGTATAATAATACTCAGAAATTGAATACTAACGGTGGTATTACACAAAAGATGTACTATAAAAGTGAAACTTTTGATCAATTAATAGAATATATCATTGATAGTGCAATATTGAGTAACTTTATTTTGCTATAAGGTTCAATTTTCCATATTATAAATTGAAAATTAGAACCTATAGCAAAATTAAATTACGCGGATTAGAATTTAAAATTAAGGCATTATTTTTTTTATTGCCAATTGAAAATACGCTGTATCCTAGAGTAGGCTAGTTCCTCAGTATGTGTATAGTGTTTAGACCTCATATTTCAAGCACTATAGTTATATAATATATATATATATTACGTTAATTTCTTGTAAGAACAAATTATATTCGACTGAATTACCCGCTATTCCACAATGATGCCATTGCGGTAATAAAGTCCAGAGTTATTGAAACCACTTTACCCGTACTGGAGCCGTATAATAGAATCATTTAGAATAACTACACATATCGATTTTGCGTTTGTATTACACCAAAATTCCATTTTAATCTTACTGCTTTTCAATTGTATGGTCATGGACTCATAGCTACGTAACAAATCATCACATAATGTTATAGTAATTGTAGAAATAAAGACTGCTTTACACGTGCGCTGCAGGTACTGACCGCAGATACCATTTAATTGTAGTATTACATGTAAACCCTTTTAAAAAAGAAGCGGTTTTTTTCCGAATCCCACGGCTCACCTCTCGGTCAATATTGTCACTATAATATCGAGCGGGAAGAATCTTGCTTCTTGTTCTTTGACACATTAAGATATGTAAGAAAGAATACAATGAGTTACTTTGTTAGTATTTGGTTATACTTTATTAGTGGGTACACGATATAAAACACATCAGTATTTTGTAAGATATTTGCATTATAATCTTTTCGGATATGTAAAAGATTAATACGGCGAAGTCTTCAATCGTTACCAGGAATTCAAAATTTAAAAGCAAATTAAAATTATTCAATTAGTAGATAACCGGAATGGGCATTTACATTTATAAGTAAAATCGTGGCTGCAACACAGAACACTTCAATTAAATTCCAATGTTTTTTTAAATTGCAAAGTTAGAATTTTTATGTTTACCAGACGCAAAGTCACTTATATATTATAACAAATTTTATACATTGTCATATTATACAAAGTGTAAGCTGCTAATACACCATAATTAACCTACACACACTCAAGTATTAAGATATTAGTATAAGGTTATAAGGTAAATCGTATGATTTACACTGAACATAATTAGTTGACCCGAACAATCAATATACTGGTCGGTAATATTGCGCGTATGCAGAAGGGGCTTTATTGTATTGGACCGGTCTCGCCTCTATCCACTTTCACGGGCTAAGAATAGCCACTACTTAACTGGATAGGTGCCTGTTCTGGAAGTTAAGCTCTGTGAAACAGCGTATGTTGTGTGCGCAGATCTCCATGATTTAAATTAGGGTTTAATTGCTTCTAACTTTTTTTTTTATCTTGTATGCACAAAATGTACAGGGGCCGACTTAATGCCACAGGCTTTATCTACCAGTCTACCTTAAGGTGATGCAGTAATTAATGAAGTACGTTTTAAATATGAATTCGAGCGGTTGTTAGATTTTATTCCTATTTAGTTTGACTGGATTTAGCGAAGTCTGGAAGTCGTATTTAAAAAATAAATGCGTGACACTATTTTAATTTCTATGGACTTAAAAGAAATGATTGCTTTCCGTTGTCGACTAGTAACTTAAAATAAATAATGCATAATTTGGATGGTACTATGTAATTATTAAATGTCTATTTACCCTGAGTTCATCAGCAATCAAGTGCTGAATGAAATGAATGAATCATATTCAAGACACTAAAAGTTAGCCTTTTGTCCTAACGGTCAGTCAACGATTTTTTTTACATTAATGTTAGCGTTCTAATAGTATGTGTATAGTGTTTAGAGATATTGATTTACTATTTAACATAGTTCAAATGGTTACGTCTTTGTATCTGTGTATCTGTGTGTCTGTCTGCGGCATCGTAGCTCCCAAACGAATGGACCGATTTAAGTGCGTTTCTTTTTTGTTTGAAAGGTGACTTGATCGATAGTGTTCTTGGATATAATTCAAGAAAATCTGTTCAGTCCTTCGAAGATCTTTTCAAATCGTTGAAGATGTTTTCTAGTAGGGGTGTTTTAAATTTATTAACACGCTTCCATTAGCTTCGCTTGTGACTAAACATTATGTAATAAACTATGTGAACAAGTCTTGGTAGCCAACTTTATCCTACTTGTAATTGTCGTATCCAAATGAAACATTGTATGTATGTATATGTAGTTTTAATGACAATACTATAATTTGGCATCTTGGAGCTGATCTGATGATAGAGCCAGTGGCTACTAGTAAACCGAGTTTAGGCTCATATGATTAGTTTTAATGAGTCCAAGAGATTGGGCGTAGTAACGATGGTCTGATGATGCACTCAGGAGGTGGATAGCGTACCCATAAAATTTGAAGAGTTCCCTCGATTCCTCCAGGATCCTATCATCAGATGCTGACCTGATGACCATGGGACCACCAGGGAAGTATAACCTTTCAAACAAAAGAAGAATTTTCCAAATCGGTCCAGGCGCCTTTGTGTAATCGTTGAACATACATAAAAAATATATATATATATACAGTGGAACATAGAACCTCCTCCTTGTTAGTATCCGGTATTCGGTATATTCGGCAAATTTGAGGTATTCTAATTTAGTCTACCTAATTCTGAAGTCGTAAAACACGTCTATCTAATGCCGACTTTTATACTATAAGGTTTAAATTTTATGGTCTCCGTACTGAACCAAAGGTATTATATAAAGTAGGTATTCCAAAACCTTAAGTAGGTATATCTAAAAAAGTACATTTTGTTGAGATATTTTTCTCTTACAGTCAGGCTAAGTGTCGCTATGGTTTTAAGTAAAGCTGCTTTGCAAATGGATTGTACTCAATACATTCGAGAAAGGTGGCAATTTCTTCATAAATATTCCAAAAGGCTAAGTGTAAATACTTATCTAAAAAAAATATTTAAGCCTAAATATTAAGGCCTCGTAGCTTATTTTTTCTAGTACCTGAACCGAATAGCATTTAGTTATTCATTAACATACTATTCGGAGTTTACTTAAAACAATATTTAGAACAATTTAATATTATATGAGGGTAGTTAAAACAATTGATTTGACCTTTTGTTTCATGTTTACATTATAAAAGAATAAAAGAGATGATATGAAGAGCTAAAATCTATACCTAAAGGAATAAAGCTCAAGTTTGTTTCTTGATTCAACACGCTAATCTTTGGAGCTACCAGTCGGATTTGTAAAATTCTTGAGAAAGATAAGCGAAAAAAATTGCCTGAAAATTTCATCAAAACCGGTGAAGCCGTTTTGGAGTCCATAGGAAACATACATGGATAAATATATATAGATTAAAGATCACGCTACGACCGAAAGTGATCATAAGGATGACTTGTCTCCCACAAAGTGACCAAATACACTATAAAATGACGAGTGACTTCCAGTCACTTATAACAAAATACGTCTCTTTCTATCTATTTTTTAATGATTTAGTGAAGATTAGTTTATTGGTTTTAAATATATCAGGTTTATTTCACCTGTTTTAAACGTCTGCACACATACTTTATATATTTTTTTATTCAATCAAGATTGTATAATTTACTTGATAGTTAAGTGATTCAGTTAAGCAGCTTTCGTGACATATTTCAATAGTACGGGTTTGGGAAATTCGACCCTTAAAAGAAAACAGGGGTAACTATTAGTCAGAATCATTTCTCCCTCTGCTAGATTAACTTTTTCCTATGCCACAGTCCCATTACTCCAATATCTTTATTTCTCAAAAGCTTGAAAAAGTTGAACTTAAGAAGTAAACATACATAATTAATGTCATATAATTATGTACATTATCAATACCAACATACAAACCGATAAATCATATTCAGTATAAAAGAAAATATTCCTTCATTTCAGCAGTATCTGATAAAGTAATAAAAATAAATCAATCGTGTATGAAATGAACCCCGAAACTTCTTGCGTTCCATAGATAATTTCATCCGAAGAGAGGAAATCCTGCGACCGCGGTCCATTGATTCTGAATTAAAGTCGGATGTTATAGTTTGACGAAATTGATCTCAAAGAGACGAAGGATTTAAGCCTCAAGTAATACAACGCGTAAAGGAATCATCTTTTCATTTGTTTTTATTTGTGTTTGAATTTCCTAACGAAGATCTTTATGTCAAAACGCAAAAAACTTGTGTGTGTTGAAACTGCCTTGTTACTTGCACTGTATACTATCTGTGATTACTATCATCTTAAGATGCTGCGAGAGAATATCCAGGAAAGTAGGTGTTGTTCCGTAAGAGGAATTAAATCATAGGTGGTGCTGCAAGTAAAACTATATTGCATGACTAGCTACCACGGCCACGTTATATTACACTTTTATATTTGTTTTCCCTTTTTTTTACGGGTCTGCTTTACGAGAACGAGAGTACGAGTAAACGTTACTATACATCATCATATCGAATCATAGAAAACAGATATGCTTAATATTTGTCATATTCGGGTGCACATTGTATCTATCTTTGTAACAATTTCTTTACATTTCGTTTTATCATTATTTTAGTTACAAATTGTAGGTAAACACATGCTTACTTTATTTATTACTTAACCCTTACATGTTCTTATTACACTAATCCATCGTAAGTCTAAATATATTGTTACTTATTATTTATTTAGTGCTTAATGTTTACAAACACCTATACATTATTTTAAACACACATCATATCTTGGCCATTGAAAGATTGACAGTGAGTTTTAACTGCTGTGTTTTTCTGTGTTGTAAAGTATAAATACGTGGTAAATTCATGTAGTTCAAACCACCTTATTTTTTTACGTATTCGGTGACCCTTAACGTTTAATTCGCCTTTTATGGAGTATAGTAGAAAAACTAGATTAATACCAGACGACATTGTTTCAATTCCGTACCTGTTATGTTTAATAGTAACGCAAGTGAATAAGACAAAACTAACACTAAATAACTTTGATCTGGTACTGATTTCGAAAAGGTTTGACACATAATTTGATTTTTTTTAACTTTCATTAGAAAGATGACATAACTTTGATCGGTGTCATGTTGATAGTGGAGTGAGAGAAAGAAAGACTCTCTTACTTTGTATTCAAAACACATAAAATAAAATATAACTGTTCTATAACTAGAAATAGGAAAGACGAACGAAGTAGTTTTAATTTCATTTTATTTTAATCGCAAAACAAACAGTATGAACAATTACTAATTACATGTTTTCGAGTTTTAATAACAATGAAGCTTGTTTATTTAAAAAAATTACAATTGAAATCAATGTTTAGAAAGTATTTGATTAATTCAATACATGGGGCTTAGTAGTGAATAAGTAAAGTTCCGTAAAGTCCACCAATGTATTGTAGCACTCAACGGATCTTATAAAGAATGAATTCTGACTGTAATTTGTGCTGCAGCGGGGGATGTTAACTTATTAGGGGCGCGTAACTGAATCTTGGAGAGAAGTTGTGGGGCGTCGATGTAAGATTGTACTAACTTAACGAGAAAAGAGATATCTGATATGCTCCTTCTCTCCCTAAGTGGTAGTAAAGCACGTCGATTCATAATTATGATCGCGGATTTACGGAACCTCTTTGTTTCGTCAAATTTTTTTGTCCTGATTTAATTTGGCATAACGAGTTAGGCATATTTTTTTGTTATAATAATATTTTGACAGAATTGTTTTTTGGCATAGCCTAGTATGCCAAAAAACAATTATGTCAAAATATTATTATATTCAGTAGGCATAAATATCATTTAGGCTAATGTTTTAGTAGTAATTTTGATTGGGATAAAGTTATAAGGCTATGTTTATTCGTCTAATAGAATATTAAGTTTGAGACGATTCAACATTAGTAGAGTAGGTCAATTGAACAGATATGGCTAGGTTTAGGTAAGGTTAGAACTGTGACCATAACGCACGAGCCGAGCGAGCGAAGCGAGCGTGCTGCGGTAGTGGCTGGCGAGTGCCAGAACCGAATTCTATAACAAACGAAGTACTTGGTCAAACGAGTTAATTATGCGGCGTATAATTATTATGCCTATAAATATTATGCTTAAATATAATTATGCGTAAACACATGTATGCTTTAAAATGGTATGCTTAACAATTAGTAATAACGTAACGTAATAGTAATAACAAATAATAATTATGCTTGAAAAAATTGTGCCTAAACAGTTATGCCAAATTAATATTGCGTGTAACTATTATTAGGATAAGTAAAAGTATGCCCTGTTAAATTATGATATATCATTTTATGCGAATAAATAGGGAACCGGGTTTTACACTTGTACTGAAGGTATCCTGTAAAGTTTCGCTGGATAAATTCCAATCTGAAACATAGACGTCATACACTGGATTCCAAACTTGCGAACAATATTCAAGTGAGCTAAGGACAAAGAACAATATTTTGATGATTTTGATATCCATGAACTGGGAGCAAGATCTTTTTAAAAACTTCGTTCGGCTTAAAGGCTTCGTTAGCTTTATTTACTATGTGATCTATATGCTTTTCATAGGTAAGGTTAGAGTCGTGTATCACACCTAAATCTCGTATGTAATCTACTCGTTTCAAGTAGTCATTCTTTAGAGTGTATAATTATGTGGGATATGCTGTTGGTTTTGCGAGCGAATGTAATTGTGTAACCTTTAGATAAAATTATGTATTTACAGGGGAATTAACGCGATCACGAAATAGGTATAACATATCTCTGAATTGCCTGACGTTTCGACCCATGTAAATACCTAATTATATCATGGCAAGCAAAAGTTTAAAAGTTAGGATGACATTTACATATGTTGAGTTCGAGATTATTTAGCTGACAATAGTTTACTTTCGAGATCTTGCTGTAAAAACTTCAACAGTGGCCCCAATTCTGTTACTTCACTCGCTAAATTAAAATTCAATAAATTTTCTTCATATAAGAAGTAAACCTTGTACACTTAGAAACAAGGACTTATTTCAAATTGAAACAAGTAGGTAACATATGTCACTATCGAAGTAAGCAATTTATTAGTCGACTAAAGTCAATAAAGTCAACGCTTAAATAAACTTTAATACTACGCAGCGAGAGCCGCTATCCGTTGAATGCCATCTCTTTTGCTCTGTGTTTTTAGTAAGCGTCTTCGTAGGTGTAGATTAAAAACACGTCATCCTTGTTCGTTTTGAACAAGTTTTTATACGGCAATTATACAGCGTTTGAATAAATGAAGACTCTCGCTGCGTAGAAATAAAGTTGAGTATACGTTGACAGGTACTATTGAAATTTAGCGGCGCTGAGAAATAGATGCTAGTAACAAATAGACCTTATTACGAAGAACACTAGGTTGATTTCATATGAAGAAATTAAGTCAGGTTTTAGTTTAGTCCAGTGTACAATAGAATCGGCACCACTGTTTATATGTTTAAAAATTTCATGTCATCTGCGTAAATTAAAAATGATTAATTTTGAAAGCATGTGTTAATGTCATTAATAAAAATATTAAATAAAACAGGCCCAAGCCTTGAGGAACCCCTGAAGCGACTACAACAACTTGCAACAACCTGGGAATGGTTCTGTATATAAGATATCCTCCACCGGTATAAGTTACCATGAATGACTGCATAAAAAATCTTCTGTAAAAGTATATTATGGCGAATAAGAGCAAAACATTTACTGTAGTCTGTAAAAATACAGTCCACCTGGCCGCCATCGTTCTCTTTCTTAGTATAGCGACTGTTGAAAGCAACCACGATTAGCTTTTCTGCATTGGGGACGCGAGTGGGTATACGCGAAATATAATTAATATCTTCTTTTCTGACCACAATGTTACATAGGTTACCGTAACTTTTGATCTCGGCATTGTTAGCTCTAGCCCATTGGTGGTACCTGGATGATACTGCCAAAGGAGAAGGAAATGAGCTTGACTTACATTTTGGGCAGCGCCAAGCATTCTTCCTACTGTCGCCAAGTCTTCGGTATCCAACTTCAGTGACTCCGGCACACTGATAGTCATAGTGTTGCTTGCAACCACTACAAATAGGAGCGTCGATGTGCTCGGCACCACAGCTAGCACAGGTAAACATGGTGCGGAAAGTTTGAGTAACACTGGATTTGCTCTTAAGACAAACAAGTGTGCGCTCACGGTAAAGGCCTTGATGATTACTGACTGTTATGTATGTCCATTTTTTTTAAAACAGCATTAGCGCTTTCACTTATAATTGTCTATATAAGTATTAAATTATTTGCCAGAATATTATAATTTAGTTAGAATAAAGATATAAATAAATAAATGCCGTAGCGTTTCGCCATCGTTCAACGCGACAAAACTTTCATCCCCATCACCTGAATAATTGGCAATCCACCACTGTGCGGTTCTCCAGATATTTTTTGCCTCGCACAACCAATCTCTGGAACAACTTGTCACCTGCGGTATATTTATCTGTCCTTATAGGATCTAGTCTCACTCTACCTAAGACTTAGAAAAAAGGAAATGAGACTAAAATCAAACACTATAAACAATGTACGTATTACAACAGTTTTGGTAATGTATTCTTTCGCGTATACCAAAGTATACAATGTTACATATTCGCGTTGTTTGACTTTGTGAATACGTTATGAATTGCCACAACATAGCGGCAGACCAAAACTAAATTTAGTACAATTTGTGTTAGCAGTTAGCCACATATGTACGTACGTGAACTGGTTAGCAAGAAGGTTTACACATACTGTCTGTGTATTGTACATTTTAATGCTATAACGCTACGGTTTCTTTTTAATAGCATTTACTGGCCTGTTGGTCTAATGGTTAGTGACCCTGACTGCTGAGCCAGAGGTCGTGGGTTCGATTCCCACCCGAGTCTGGATGTTCTTTGTGTCCGTTGTTTGTATGTTTGTAAAGTCCCCCGCGACACAGGAGTAATTCCTATTGCGGGAGTTGTCTTTTTTCTATAAAAAAAAAATCTAAATATTTCTACAACGTGCTACAGAAAGGTAGGTACCTAGTCTAGAACGGTATTAGGCAAAATCGTTATTTTTAACTCATCCTTATTTAGAAATTGAAAAAATGAATTTACCGATAAATAAAAATTTATGAGGCATTGTTTAAAAAGAATCACAGCCTACAACTCAAGAGTCACAAGTGCGTTGCCGGCCTTTAAGGTGGGAGTAGGGGAAGAGGGGGCGTAAACCGCGTATCTTTAACTAGCAGCACCCCGCGGTTTAACCCGCGTAAGTCCCGATCCCGTGGAAATATCGGGACAAAAGTAGCCTATATGTTAATCCAAGTCACCAGCTATCTACATACCAAGTTTCATCACACTCGGTTCAGTAATTTTGGCGTGAAAGAGTAACAAACATCCATCCATCCATACAAACTTTCCCATTTATAATATTTGTGGGATTAGTAGGATAGTGGGATAACTAAATGAAATTAAAAAGAGCTAACTAAAATTAAATATGGTGTCCTACTTTCTACTGACACTGACAATATCAAACTTTTTATCACTTATTATTTTTTACTTTTTATTTTTCGGTTCTTATTAGTGTATTTTCTTACCTCTATGGTTGTATTCTAACAAAGACAGTCTTATAACTTTATATACTGGACATATCGCACTGCTATTACAAGAGTGTATCAACTCAAAATTAAACTAAACTATTAAACTATTAAAACTATTAGTACTACTATTAAACTACTATTAAACAAAAAGATTATAAAAAGGGACCACTGTATATAGTTTATTGATAAAATTAAGGGATTTCTGTATTAATGAATTATTAAAGAGATTGCAGGGTATCAAGTTATTTCCAAATTTTGGCTCAATACTCTATTGTCTTAACAAATTTAAAAAAAATATGAATTATTTTTAGTGGTTTTGTTGAAAAATTTTGGCTTATTAAAATTTATTATTATGATTTTATATTTATTGACGCGTAGGGAATTGATATTTACGTATGAAAAATGAATTATTTCAATTTTACCTTATTTTGAGTTGATACAGTCTCGTAATAGCAGTGCGATATATGTACATAACAATGTTTACCACAAGCTCGTATGCTATCGCAGCAGTATAATGTCGGACAGATAAGTGTTCTAAGGCGGAAACTAACGCAGCGTCACCCACATCGCGGTTTAACAGCTAAACATTACACCTGAGGTGAGACTAAGGAGAAGCCCACATTGTAGAATGAAACAATACCTAACATAGAAGCTACTAGAATTTTATGCAAGATTCTTAAACGTACTTGACTTATACAAAGATAGTCCTGAATATTGCTACGAAACTTCTACTTATTCCGACTCCGGCTTCTGTGTTTTCGGTTGAAATTTTCCTTTCCCAATTCACAAAGTTCGCTTCATAGAATTACATCTGAGGCGGAGTCTGAATGATGATTGGTGGGAGCCATAGGCCGTCATCGACATCGCCCCGCTGTTATTACAGGTCCAGGTTGATCATATTTTATTTCAGTAACACCTTATCTATAAGTACTATCTAACGAGATTTGAACTCAGGACCGATTTTTGATTGGTTTTTCCTTTAAATTTGGCTAAAATCAGTAATGATACTTTGATTGTTATAAGTGTCTTAAAAAACCTATTTACTATTTTATTTAATCTAGAGGCTAAATAACTTTCCCTGGATTAAACAGACTTTGACCTGAAATCAAATCTCAACAAAAAAACATTGATATAATCTTTTATAAATTCTCCTTGATTTTCTTTTCCGTAAATAAGTAACCTAATATATTCGGCGGAATATGGTGCAATATATTACTGCTGACGCCTCCTGGGACCGACTAGCGCGACATTACCATGAGTTATTACGTCTACACTGCCTTTATAAATATTTCATAAATAAATCTCTTAAATCTACACACAATGAACCCTAACCTCTGCAAATTGTGTAAAATTTCCATAATTAAAAGTTTATCTCAGAAAATTGGCTATAATACATATATTTTTTGTGTGGTTAAGCGCTGTCATAGAGCACCTTTATCATAAAAGGTAAACGCACGCCGGTAGCGCCACCAAATCTCAAAAGCTCTGGATTTCGAGAACCATTAAAATTTTAATATAGAAATGAACAACCCCCGAGGACGCTTTATCCCACCTAACTTTTATAACGAACTCAGTTTATTTGTAGATTATTCAAATTAGACTTCAGTAGCTTACCCAAATTAATTTAGTTAACGTTCCGTAAATAATGCGATGGTTATCAAATTCATGGTGAAATGACAGTCGGGAAAACAATCATTTTAATTTTCAAGCGACTGGAACCGGGCCGCAACTGAATCTGCTTTCCCTAAAGGTCCCTACACTATATATATTCATAAATTTTATAATTTTTAGTGGGACTATTTACGTATGAACAAAGAAAATCAATATTTAATCTAGATTCTAAAAACTTTCCTTCTAACTGCACTTCAAGCACGAGTGTTTAAATTTTTTACATTATATAACATAAGCATTATCATTTTTCGTGGCGGCATTATCAGATAAATAAAGCTTTTTGATATTTCTGTCGACGCACGCCTCTGTACAATCACATTACGGTTTGAGGTCCCAGTCGACTGATTCACAAACGCTATTGAACGACTGCGGACCGCGGTCCCAGCATTTGGCGGTCGCAGTCGCCTGAATTCTCTTTTTGCACACGTACCTATAAATAATCACGAATGTTTTTTGTCTGACAACAATGTTTTTGTCTACAAAAGTGTAATAAATTCAGAAACGAGTTTCTAATTTGAAATATTTTGGCCACCCTTTGACAGTCAAACTGACCACAAGTTTAATTATATTTCTGAACTGAGGCACTGAACGGACCCAAAACTCTTAACAATCCATCGAGTCAGAGACAATATAACTTTTCTGACCGACATATTGATTAATAGGGTTGTATTTTGTATCTCTGTGCCACTGATCTGGTTGGCAAAAAATATTTTTACTTTTTCTAACTCAATTTGTTGATTTTTAATGAAGTTGAAACATTGGTGCACGTTTTCAGTCTATAAGATAGTTTTTAAACAACTAAGCAAACGGCCCGCCCGATTGTAAGCGCTTTTATTTTTTGACTATCGATTAAAAATATGTTTTCATGTAGTCAAAACACAATTACGTCTTGAAGGTGCATTTCCCAACAAGATATAAGAGAGGAGACCCATGCCTAGCAGTATTTACAAAACAACTTAATAAGCACAGCAAAATGCGAACTCTGCCGATTTTAATTACCTGTTTTTTTGTGAACTCTGTTCAAAATATCTCACGGTAATTAATATTCAGGCAGTGCTATGGTCGAACAATATCACTATAAATTTCAGAACATTCAGAGAAAAAAAGTACTAGCATAAAATTGGCACAAATAAACACGTAGCTTACCCAACATACTCTTTGTTACTTCCCATTCATATTCACGATGTACTATACGCCTCTAGCTTTAGGCAGAAGCTATTTCGAGAAGACAAGATTAGCCCTCACTTCAATTACAGAAGCGAACGTACGCGAAACCACTTTCCCTGACGTCATCACTTAATATCCCGTGCTCCGGTTTCTACAATTATCCTGCGAAGAGCCAGCCTGCCTCTCAAGCCTGTTTGTTCCGAGAAAATGAGTAATGGCTTCTGGAAATTGCCTCTGCTAATAACTTCTTGCACAGTTTTCAGGGTGATCTACCCTCAGCAAATGGGGATGGACGAGCAATGTACCGAAACTTTATAATAAAAGTTAACTTAAATTTTCGTTGTCATTTTGTTTTGACTTAAACGTCCTGTTTATTAATCATTGTCGACCTTGTTTAGCTTGTGAAGACGTAAAATCGCGCGGAAAATTTACTTCATTTTGGTCTCTATCCCTTGCTAAATTAAAGTTGTAAAAAATAATTTTGTTTATGGAAGCCGTATATTTTCCTTCACGACATCTGACACAGATTTGTGATTACTCCTAGTAATGTAAAAGCATTATAAGCCTAAGCATAAGCGTCATCAGTATAAATTTTACAATACAATTTTGATTGATGAATGTAGTCTCTGGATAGAAACTGTCACGTTGCAGCTTAACATAATTATGTACAAAGAGTCTATTGCTGTCTAACGGGCGCATTTCTGGCCTCATTGCTGTTGCTGAGAACTCGGGAATAGATCTCATGAGCGCACGCAAACACAAGCGCCCACTTACTCGTATGCCACGGAATCGACAAGGCAGACTTGCCTAAGCCACATAATCTGAAAAACCAGATACCGAAGTGTCGGAAGTAGGTAATAAATAAAATTGTGGCAGTTTATCTAAGTTTTTAAGAATCTCGAAAGTCATGATAATTTTTATTGACATAATTTAAAATATTAAATAAAAAAACATTTTTTTATTAAAGTGTGTCTACGCATGAAATACATTTATAATTTCAGACATTTAGTAAGTACCAACAGACGAAGTGACACTAATTATTACATTCACTATACAACGGGGAAAGATATTGAGTAACGCATTACTTTACAGAAGCCAACTCAAAATCTAAGTAATCCTGTTTCATTACTTAACATCAAAACCTCTACGAACTACTTGTCAAGTTGTGAATATTTACACAAGTCTTAGTTAAATATTACTCTTCGACTATTTGAAGGTAATTTCACGGGACCAAAGGAATTATTCAGGTAATTAATCTATTAATCAAGTTAGATATCCAGTTAGCAAACAATAGACCTGGCGAAAATTTCGAAATGAAAAAGTTATTTTTATGCCTCGCTAAACATTTTCTGTGTTTGCCCTTACATACACATCAGTCCGATTGTAGAATGTAATTATTCTAGGGCATATACGCTTGGTCATAACAACATCTACGGTTGTTGAAGTGTCGACTTTCCATGGTAATTAATAATAAACTTAATAAGAGGTAGTCGATGAGACGGCATTATGTCACTGTTCAGGCAATTCAACAATTTTTATTTGATTCGAACATATTTATGTGTTTTCTTGTTGGTTACATTTGAACCGAATTAGTTTTAATTCTTTTTAAAAAAATATGAAATAGAGCTGCTATATTTTGCTTTAATTTTATTTCAAAATATATTAAAAATAAATTAGCACGCTAAATGTTTCTCAATGTGCTCATAAACTTTACTATTTTGTTCTGTAAAATATAAAAATATTTTATTTGAACACTAATAATCACCAGCAATTATGAATACCTTATTTCCTATCGTCGAGAGCTCTCATCGATTCTGTTAAAACGGAAGCAGAGCAAGTTTTCCTATAACGAAGTTAGATCAGACAAACAGGGGAGACATCCCACCGTCTATTCGTCTAACATCATTATACTGCTCGTTAGTACCGCTTCTGAAGTACAATCTGAGTGAATTGGGAAAATTTTATCGAGTTAATATCCACCTTTGTAAACGATATTTCGTGAATGCGGTTGCATGAAACATAATACTACACACCACTACACAAGAGCTCGGTTTTTAGAAGTAGCTTTAGGTTCAGTCCTCGAAATTTTACATTAGTGGACAGTCAAGTCAAAACAGTTTCTCTTAATTCAACATCATGACGGTTCTCTAAAACTTGTATGAAATAACAACTTGAGTTTTATAGGTACTTTGCTCTCGATAAATAATTTACGTGTAGTTTTTCGTTTTACAATTAAAAAATAATAATAGGTACATGTGATAATAGTGTCTAAATATATTTTTGTTTCAAAGTTTGTGAGGATGGATGGATTAATGAATGGATGTTTGTTACTCTTTCACGCAAAAACGGCTGAATTGAAGTGGGTGAAATTTGGCACAGACATAGATTATAGTCTGAATTAGCACATAGGCTACTTTTATCCAAATGTTAAAATGTTCGGTTCCCGTGGGATAGATTTCACCAAAACTTCCTCGCGAACGAAGTCGCGGCCAACAGCTAGTCTAATATAAAAAACTTGTTTCAGGAGGACTTAAATTATTTATTTTTAGCTTAGGAAACTGCCACATTGGTACAAAATTTTCCCATTACCCAATCTTCCCAGCCACGCAATAAAGTGTAATCTACGAGTACTTCGCACAGCGTAATGCAAACACCTAACATCAATATTTACTACGCATCGTTATTGTTATCGATTTATTCACAACTAAGGTTTTCAATTGACTGTGTTAGTTTATTTGGTTAGACTGACAATTCTATAAATCTCTTTTGTAATCCCAATATTATCAGAAGAAGGAGTATCTTCCTCTCTATACGGTCTTCTTCTGTAGAGTCGAAATGTCTGCTTTGACATCGATTTAACATTTTGCAAATTGCTTTTATATTAGTAATTACTTAAAAAAAAATCATCACGGTGATCATTGAATAGATGCGGCCTCACCTCGCATTAAACATTCAATAGCAACTGTGAATCGATAATTGATTAGTAACAGTCATTGCGTCGCGAAATACAGCTACGAGTAACGGGAAATTTATGTACGTATGGTTAAATGTGTTTTAAACTTGTTAAAGACCAATTACGTTTAATAATACCTAACTGTCCCAGTATCTTTTCACAAAAGCTTACATGACTCGAAACTAGTTCAAAACAAACATCGCTAAAATGTCTCAAGTTATCCGCGTAAACTAAATGTGTGTAGGGGTGTCTCGTTTAGAAATTTGCAGTGAGTACATACTACTCAAAAATCTGGATTTTCAATAATTTCAACAAATCTCTATTAGTACTAAACTTAGGACTGAGATAATAGTGTGCTCGACGCTCGCACGTCCTGCTTGACATAGACACGACGAAGGTTTTCTTTACTCCAGGACGACGTGAGTTCATTAACGGTGGCCTGGTTTTAGTTCAGGTTTGTGGTACCGTTGCTGCATTGCAGGCTGACCTGTTTCAGTAATCATTCTGATGTTGGTGCCACCATGCACATATATTTAATTGGTTATATTATTATGGTACCGGATGATTCGACACGTGAAAAGGGATTATATTTTTGATTTATGTCGCACCAACATTAAGAGAGTATTCACTTTTTGTATTACGAGTACAAATGTAACATAACAACTAAAAGCGGCGGCAGCCATTGACTAACATTTCGCAGTTGTAATTAAAAAATCAGAAGTGAATCCCACTCAGTACACACTCCTCAGTATTCTCTCCCTTGTATACCCTTTTACTAATTGATGTACAAAAAATCCTACAACAGGCCGTGTTTGATTAATAAATTCAAGGAAAATGAACATAAACAATAAATATACACAGCTAAATGAGGCCGTGGCAGCCCTAGTCAGGAATGTAACCTAAAGAATAAATGTATTTGCAGAAAATCCTTTGTACTGTAACAATACTACCATGAGACGTTATTGTATTCAGACTTGTGTTACAGAATACGGGATGGCTTTAGCGGTAACTTGTCAAAGCGACTCGTGTCTCCTCCGGGAATAATTTTGAGAAATCATTCATTCTTAATCTCCTCGCTTGTACAAGATTACTCGCTTTTGTTTTGGTTATAATATATGAAAGTAAATTCAGGGATTTGGGGTTACTTTAATAAAATATGTCACTAAATATCCCAATAATAAACTTACTTGTTCTTGAACAATTTCAACTCTCTTCACTATTATGACCTATTACGTTGCATAGCAACAAAGTTTATTTTATTGGGCAATCTCAAATATAGAATTTCAAATATCACGAGAAAAGAAATTTTAAGTTAAGCGCTCTCTAAAACAGAATTTTTTTTTTAATTACAATTGACCTTTGGGGCCCAAACACTAAACAATTTTTCAGCAGTTGAAGACAACTAAGCAGTTTTTTCTTCCTATCGTGTTTTATTTTATTAATTCTCCGATTTGCCGTGTAGCCGTGTGAAGTATAGATACCCAAATAATCAATGTTTTAGAGATCCTCATAAAGAAATTTGCAAAGAAAACCCAACCTCAGCAATGTCATGCTAGGAAAGCCAAAGAAAGACGACGATTAAAAAGTCTTGCAACTCGTCCTACATGTAAATTACAATAACCGCCTATTATGAGTCGAAATTAAATAATACCGTAATAATAAAACAGTTGTCTAGTTCGTAAACAGTCCTTGTTCCCATATTCTCAATGAGCTGTTTTAAAGTTAAATTTAAAACGACTATTCTAATATGTGAGACGCGATCAATTTATCAGTCACGTCCACGTCTCACAACTAAAGTTGTTAAGAGTTTAGTTCAAAAACATTAATCACGAAGAGAGAGGTTTAAAAATCGGCACTTAATCGCGATAATGAAATAAGAGATCGAAATGAAATACTGTTATACATAGGCTGCACTAAAAGTATCGGGAAAGGAATATTTCCACTGTTTCTGTCATTTTAATTTTTTTTTAATTGAAAACTCCTTGGTTTTAAAAATCGAATACCATTTATTTATTTAAAAAAAGATTCTCGGTCTTATCACAAGGTTTTGTCAAACTTGTTTAGTCGTTGAGAAAATGAATTGACTCGAGAAAATTCAAGAGCGATGATTTATTATGACTTTCGAAGTGGTTTAATGCAAAAACAGTGTGTTGACGGGATGATTTCTGCATTTGGTGATGAAGCCCCATCCAAAACCACAATTTATCGCTGGTTTGCTGAATTTCAACGTGGACGTGTCAAGCTCAGTGATGATCCCCGTCAAGGTCGTCCAAAAACTGCAGTCACCCAAGAAAACGTTGACGCTGTAAGTGCGTAAGCTGATTGAGGAAGATCGACATGTGACATACTGCGAAATTCAGGCAACTTTAGACATTGGCATGAGTCAAATACAAATAATCTTGCATGAACAATTAGGTGTAAAAAAGTTGTTTTTCCGATGGATACCGCATTCGCTCCGTGAAGAGCAAAAACCGGCTCGCGTTACTTGGTGCGTCAGAACTCTCGAAAGATTCCACGCAGGATCCTCAAAAGCTGTATACAACATCGTATCAGGTGACGAATCCTGGATATACGCGTACGAACCCGAAACAAAAAACCAGTCACGAGTTTCGGAGTTCGAAAATGAGTTATGGCCAACAAAAATTGTTCGTTCACGGAGTGTTGCAAAAAAAATGGTGGCCACGTTTGTTTCCAAAACCGGCCATGTTGCGACTATTTCTCTTGAATGTCAAAGAACGGTTAATGCAGAATGGTATGCTAGCATTTGTTTGCCACAGGTCGTTTCTGAACGCCGTTAAGAGAACTGCAACCGCCGCATCATCCTCCATCACGACAATGCGAGTTCTCACACCGCACACAGAACAAAAGAGTTCTTAAAGCAAGAAAACATAGAATTATTAGACCATCCGCCGTACAGCCCCGGCCTAAGCCCTAATGATTTCTATACTTTCCGTAAAATAAAGAACTTTCACCTGGAGAAGCTGTTACAAAACGGCCATTTTGGAGACCCCAACTTCCGAATGGAATAGTTGCTTCAATGATTGGTTCCATCGTATGGAAAAATGTGTCAAATTTCGCGGAGAATACTTCGAAAAGCAATAAATACATTTTTAAATAGTAATAATCACTTCCTTGATTCCCGAAATTTTCAGTGCCGCCCTCGTAATATCTTCGTACCCAAAATACTATACAGCTAAAAACATTTAGTAAATATGTTTTTTTATAATATAATAATATTCGAACGCTCGCTCTGTTTTGTTTGTCTCTTACTACTATTATTACAAGCAACCGCCACTAAGTATTAGCCTCTCTCGTAAATGGACCGACAAACTAGTTCCATCGCCACTAAACCCAAATATTTAGATTGCCGCTAATACTTGTAGTCTTCAAATGATAACCTAAATTGTTCTGTACACTCTGCCATCAGGACAAAAGACGTTCTTACAGCCAGTAACATGATTTTTCAAGTGAAAACTTCTTTAGCGGCGTTGTGCACTTTTAGATGGGTAAAAAATGTTAAACTCGCATCAGGACACGTGACCCTGTTGTCAGACACTGATGTCCGACCCTGATGTCCGACCCTGATGTCCGACCCTGATGTCCGATCCTGATGTCCGACCCTGATGTCCGACCCTGATGTCCGACCCTGATGTCCGACCCTGATGTCCGACCCTGATGTCCGTCGCCGTCGAAAATTCGAACGATGGAGCCGAGTTTGTTATATTTACATGTACAGCGTGAGAGAGAGCGTAAAGAAAGAAAAAGAGAGAGAGGGGGAGAGAGAAAACTGAACTCGTGACCGTCACGCTAATAATACATATAATAGATCCATCACTCCATAATAATACATAAATAGGACGTTTCGTTTAAGTTTTCACTTCTGTCGGCAGTCCATGACTGCCTATTTTTTTATAATGTTTATTGTGTAGCTGCAGGTTGTTTGTATAAAAAACTTACGTAAACGTGATATAAATAAGAATATATATATATATATATATTTACTCATCATTATATATATATATTTACATTATATATATATATTTGATTAAGACTTTTAGGAATTAAGGGTTAAGAAAAGCTAAACTGTAGAAAGATAGACCTACATACATTTTACCTTACAAATCTGACTCCTTGATTGATCTAAGAATAAGTCCGTAAAGCTGGTAACGCTTGCTATAACGCACGTAGCGGAGTAAAACATGAAAAGTTTACGTATTACACATTTTAACGTTACCTATAAAAGTCTTCCAACTAAAAACATTAAAAGGGTACGAACCCAGTATATCAGAATTATGACTCTGATTTATTAGCCATTATACTGTGCTCCACATTTTAATACGAACAGTTTGAACTCTGAATAGCATTAAATCATAATTAGCTGTACGTGCTGTAGGAACATGAGATCGGACATATTGTTAGAATAGCGGCACTTTCGTGCTTACTATTGCTACGATAAAGGTGACTACTGCTTACATAGTTACATACGTCCAATGTATTTTATTCATCTGTATAATATTATACTATGTCTTTTATTTAGGACTTTAGCATACTCTCCTTCATGAATCGATATATTATGGAGGATGCTACATGAAATATAATATGGCGACATTGTTATATTTGGTTCGGGTCGGTAGACTTTTGGGTCGAGTTTAAATTAACAATGAGTTCGAATCAGAAACAAAATCGAATCGGTTCATATTTTTTTATGTTTTGTCTAGCATATTGTTGCTAAGTGGTGCATGATTATTTCACTTATATGAGGAACATTGCGTTAATATATTAATATGAGAAATATTGAAGTAATTCATCGGTAAATAATAATCAAACTGTATGTTCTTTGTTTCAGAGAGTTTAAACTGGTGCTAAGGCCGGATTCCAGCTCGGTTTTCACGGACGATGTACAATTTCACTCGACGAGTGGTCAGCTGGACTACAATCCTTCACACGTTTATTCCGGGAAGCTGGAAGGTCAGTATTGAAATATAAAAAATATATCTATGATATTCGAGTCGAGACAGACTTTTAGATATTTACTGTACGACGGTCAATGAATACTGAAAGTTTTTAGATAATCAAAAACAGAATATTGTAGGAAGCTGTTGCAGTCCTTTTTAAGTACTGTGGTATGAGATTCGTAAGCCCTCTTCATCAGAGATCTCCAAAGTCCTTGAACGCCTTATCCATTCTCAGCTAAGCAACTTTCTCTCTAAGACTTATTTACTAAACCCTTTCAATCTGGTTTTCGTCCTGGACACAGCACGACCTCTGCACTCGTTCACGTTACGGATGATATCAGGCTAGGCATGGATAGTGGGAATATTACAGTACTTACCTTACTTGATTATAGCAACGCTTTCAATACTGTAGATTTTCACATTCTGTTTAGTATACTGCAGTCTCTTAATATATCTCCAAGGACAATTTATTGGTTTCACAGTTACCTGTCTGGTCGCCGACAGCGTGTACGCGTTGAAGACTCAGTGTCTTCTTGGTGCAGTATCACTGCTGGTGTACCGCAGGGTGGCGTTTTATCCCCCTTACTCTTCGCTGTTTTTATAAACTCCATCTCTAATCAATTACGTTCGTCCTACCATCTTTATGCAGATGATTTACAAATATATACACAAGCTCCACTTAACATGTTATCCGAAGCTATTAATACAACCAATGTAGACCTATCGCGCATTTGCGCTTGGAGTAATAATTATGGGCTTAAGGTTAACCCCTTAAAAACGCAGGTATGTATTATTGGCAGTCCTGGGTTAGTTTCTAGAATTGAATGGTCTCAACTGCCCCAAATTCAATTTTGCGGCACTTCATTGAATATCAGCACTAGTGTGAAAAACCTGGGAATTAGTATGGGCAGTACCTTGTCTTGGGGTCCACAGTTGCAAGAAGTCAGTCGTAAAGTTTTCGCGGCAGCGGGATCCTTGCGACGATTACGTTACTTTCTTCCAACTGCCACTAAGTCTGCGCTTGCACAATCACTTCTTCTTCCAATTCTCGACTATGCCGATGTCAGCTATCTGAATCTCACTGAAGCACAACTTGATAAACTTGAGCGACTTCAAAATGTTTGTATAAGATTCATATATGGGCTACGAAAATATGATCACATCTCAGAATTCCGTCAAAAGCTCAAGTGGCTTCCAATTCGCTCTCGCCGGAGTACTCATATCCTCTTCTTGCTTTATAACATTTTATTCAACCCTAAAGCCCCTTTTTAACTCAAAGAACGGCTTAAGTTCCTTCATGACACACATGAAAAATGTCTAAGGTCGTCTGAGGATTTGAGACTGGAAATGCCACAGCATTCCACTAAATATTTTGACCAATCTTTCGCTGTTCAAGCTGTACGCTTATGGAATGCGTTACCATTAAATATTAGGCGAGCACAATCAGTAACCATTTTTAAAAAAATGGTTCATGAACACTATCTTTCACCTTAGGATTCATTAATATGTATGTATGTAGTTACTACTGATCGCTTAAGGTATACTGTATTAAGGTATATTATATATTGTAAGGTATATTAATTATATATATATATATATTATATACATGTATATATATTGTATATACTATAGTTATAGTATATACTATAGTAGTATATTGTATATACTATAGTTAGGTTTATGTATGTATAAGTGCCTATTGGTATTTAAAGTACGTTAATATTTAATATCTGTATATTTTTATTTTTCATATTAATTACTAATAATTAAAGTTTTAAATATAACACCAACTGCCACTATCTCTCCGAATCATTTTGATCCATCCTAAGGTTGCCTGGAAGAGATTGCATCTAGCAATAAGGCCGCCCTTTGTACATTATCTGTTTACTGTAATTATGAAAATGTATCTTCTACTGTATTGCTAATGTACAAATAAAGTGTTATCTATCTATCTATCTATCTCTTTTGCGGCCTTTTCCAAAGCACTCATTGTATTTTCAGTATACATCAACGGAATTCCTGAGTTCTTTTATTATTTTTTCGATAAGCAGAAGTTACAAGGCTGGCACTCTTGTGAGGACAGTAAAAATGAAGAATCAATAAATAAACATCATCAATTACGCACCTTTCCATCTGCCAAAGTAGGCTTGTTAATGTGAAGAATTGTCGTGGTTCTTGGACGCTGCTGAATAATATTTCTCAAAACAAGTTGCCAACAATTACTTAGATACCTGTCTGCAGACACTACCTTTTTATCTTAAAAATATGAAAAAAAAAACTTTAATCTTTGAACTCTGCCTTTATTTTCTTTTCTTGAGAAAACATCTGTTGTACAGATTGTCTGTTGGTTTTGTCACATTTTTCAACAACTTTCATCACCTGTGACAATGTCAAACACAGCCTTCGTTACGTTTGTAAGCATTTCGTTTAACAAATCCAAGCGACGCATCCAATTAACTGTCAAATTATGGATTTCCATCTAACACAATGCAAAAGCCAATTTTTTTTGTAATCTGTACGAACTGATCAGTTCAAAAAACGTTCAGTTTGATTCTCGTAGGTATATATTTTAAACTTTTCAAGTCCATAGAACTCTAAAGTTAAATTACTATTGCTTTCAGCTTCATTGACACTAAGTATTTTACTCAGAAATTCAGGCCTTCAAAGTAACTTGTGACATTGTTAAACTTCTTGAGATATGACGGTCTGTCATAGAAATTTATATTCAAATTCCCTTGAAAGTAGACATAATACAATAAATTACTTTTTGAATTCATTTCACTAACCTTGTACAGTTATTAAGATAACTGCCTGTCAACAGTCACTTAAGTCGTGTCACAATTAAGTTTTTGTCTCAATGGCGATTCCTTTCACTTTATGATTTAGTCTAAAATATAATAATTTAGATACCTAATCGCAAAAACCCTTAATAGGAAAAGTTATTGCCTAAACCTTTTTCGCAAAAATGAACGTTAAGCCTGTAGATATGTGTTGGGATTTACGACCTGAAGTTGAGTCTAGCTTGCACGTTTATCCCGATATGATTATGTAACATTTTAAACGAGAAAGTGATCCGTAGTTTATATCGCTGAAATAATATAATAATATAATTTTTTAGCTATAAAATTATATTTTTGCTTAGTTTCATAAACGACCTGAGTTACTTTTATTAAAATGTGGTAAAAAGTAAAATTTACGTTTACCTATTTATTCGCGATTGAAAAAGTAGATCATACACGTAAATGCGTTATATTTTATTATTTTCTTTCTAAGTCTTTTGGAGTGAAAAGTAAAATCCGACCCAAGAAAAATATAACATTTAATTTATACATGTTGTATTAACAGTATATAGACAAAAACCTTGACTTACTTATCCGTTAATTTCGTTCTATCCTATTTGGAGAAATCACTTCTCTTTCGTTAAGTCAACAATGTTAATTACATATAACAAACTAAATATAATCAGAAAATGATCAATCGAACCCAGTAGTTAATGTACCAAGTCGAACGTTCTGATAACGGTTGTGGCACCATTTATACTGTGTCCATTCCTTTACTTTCTTTTTGACAGTTCGATAAATAGTCAATTAGTGACAACAATCGATTCTATTTAGGAAGTTTCAATTGATTTGAAAAAAGTAAAAAGTAAATTTTAGCTTAAAATACTGAACCTTTTAAATAAATTATATTCCCCACTTTTATTATTTTTAATTTTATTAATCTTACAAAGGGTTCAAGTAACGAATCTAGCGTGTTTCGTCTTTCATTAGTTAATTAGTCTAAGTTTAAACTTGGATTTCAATAATTTTGAAGTTATTTAATGAAAATTTTTACGTGGGAGAGCAATGCTTCGGCACGTATGGGCCGGCTCGACTCCGCTCGATACCACGGCTTCACAGAAAACCGGTAGTGAAGCAATGCTTGCATTGCATTTCGCCGCGTGAGTGAAGTTACCAGAGGCCCTAACCCTTCCCTCTCCCCTATTCCCGTCCTTCCCTCTCCCCCTCTCCCCTCTTCCCACTCTTTCCCCCGTCCCCCTCTTCTCCTACTCCCACTTTAAGGGCAGCAACGCACTTGTGACTCTTGAGTTACAGGTGCCCATGGGCGGCGGTAGTCATTTACCATCAGGTGACCCGTCTGCTCGTTTGCCCCATATACCATAAAAAAAAAAAATGATTTTTTAATATGCAGTAGAAACATTGGTTCACATCACTGTACAATAGAACGTAACTCTTTTTATTGCTTAAAACAAAAATCATTTATTAAAAAAGGATAGAATCCATTAATTATAATACTGTACTTTTTTCTAAATAGTAGTCTTCGAAATAATAAATAAGTAATAATGAGTATAATCAAATGAAAATACATAATCAATAAAAAATCTAACAGCGTGTTTTAAAGTTAAATTTTACAAACTCTGACACAGTTACATACACACATACACTTTCAGTCATTTTGACTGGCTTGTTGGTTTAGTGGTTAGTGATCCTGACTGCTGAGCCAGAGGTCGTGGGTTCAATCCCACCCAAGACAAATAATGAGCAGAACAATGATGAGCATGATCATTTGTTAGTATATATAAGTATGTTTATCAGCAGTCTAGTTACCATAGTACAGGCTCTGCCTAGTTTGGGAACAGACGGCCGTGTGTGAGATGTGTCAAGTTATAAAAAAAAACACAGGCCTGTGTCCCCGAAGAGGTAGGCAGAGGCTTACGTATTAAAGGGCAAGCCTATTGCTGTCAACCGGGCACTTTTGGGAATTAAATGCGATTTTTATTTAAAGAATATTTTTATTACAAGAATATTATTAAAATTGGGAATATTGAAGGTAGGTAAAGGTAGGGAAGAAAGGAAGGCGATGGAAGGAAAGGGCTATTGCTTATACGGATGTTTTGGGGATTGTAAACAAAAGCTAGCGCAGGTCAAGATTGCATATCTGTAAGTGACTGTTGCCGAAAGGTTCGAGTCCTCTAACAGTTACGTTCTCAAACAATTGTTCTGTCAAAAAAAAAATATACGAATGGATTGAGTATAATTGTTATGTTAAACTGAGCACACATGTGATGCCATACATAATGTAAGATCACATAATATTGCCAGTGTTACCACATAGTGATGTAATCCGAATCTTAGCCAAGAATCTTGATAACTCGTATCTGTAGGGTTGTCAGAATCTAGATTAGTGAAAATAAAATCGTATTCGGAACTTTTTTCATTCAAAACGCGACACATTCTTTTTTTAACTTTATTACTCTATTATGTGTCACGACCTACCCAATATTTTAATTAAATATACTTACTGTATGCCCCAGCGAAGCCGTATGAGCCGTATTAAAGGAGATCTTTCAATTATTTATCAAAATAACGTTAACGTTAGGAAACGTGGCGGACTGTGTTAGACATATATCTGTTAGGTGTTAAGTACATTACACAATAAAACAAAAAATTACTGAAAGTTCTTTATTTATTATTCATTTACATCCAATAGATTCCTACTTATTTTTTCAGTTTTTGATCGTAAGTGAGTTTCAGACCTCAATATTGGTAACCGTTTAGTATCGATTTTTGCCTAAAATATATACATACTTCTTATTACATTACAAGGAATGTATGTTGTAAAAGTATGTAAACAAATCCTACTAACTCCTTCAATAGGTTTCTGATGTGTTTACATATTTTTAACACGCTTTTATTCGCTTCACTTGTAACTAACTAGAGTTAACCATGTACACAAATCTTGCAATTTTATTTAACGCAATTACCGCCGTAAGGCACCGGAAGTCGTACAATAAATTCGTAAATTATAATACTGTTAGAGTTGTGTATAAAAATATAAAAACAGAGCTTTCACATGCTTTCTTCGTTAGACTATTAAAAGATAGATGTATAAAGATCGTTTGCCATTACAAAAATGTGAATAAATAATAGCTATTCATCATTCACCGCGCTCATTATCATAATATGGCAATTCGTCAGCCCTGCACAATGAGGAACTGTAGCAAAATCGCGTCACGTGCGCTTCGATTCCTTTGAGCCAATTCAAGGAGATTTCTCTGTACATAAGGGCATTCTTGTACATACCTTTTATTCCAACAAATAACAAATTACAGAAAAAGGAACTCTTACTTAGCCCTGTCCGTCTGTCTGATCGTCTATATATCACACTATTTTGTTAACACTACTACACTATTGGAATGTAGGATGAACCCATATAGTTATATAGGTGTAATAAAATAAGGGCAGTTACACTTAGCCCTACTAGTTATCCCTACCGGTAGGGCTATGTGTAATTTTATTTATACTTATCCCTACCGGTAGGGGTAAGTATAAATAAAAATACACTTAGCCCTACCGGTAGGGATAAGTATAAATAAAATTACACTTAGCCCTACCGGGGGGGATAACTAGTAGGGCTAAGTGTAACTGCCGTAAAATATAGGTACATACATGAAATTGCGAAAAAACTTAATTTAAAATGTTATTTTTGTTAATGAATTTTAATTAAGACGCGATTGTTCCTGTTTTCGCTAGCGGCCGGCACGGCGTTTTTCATAAATCTCCTCCAAAATGTTGAGTTTTGACACACCTACTAAAGGCCAACTTTGTCTTTCAAATCCAGATCCTCTTGTTTGGGAAATGACTTAATGATAGTCGGAAGCGTTATATAGCGTGTAAGTTTGAGCTACGCGAAAAACGTACAAAAACTTTTTTCTGTTTATACTTATAACAATACAAAAGTCAGTTCATCATAAAAATGCGAGATTAAGGATTTATAGTCATTAGTTTTATTTGGCACTACGCAATGTACACCTTACAAACGTATATATTATTTTTGAGCGGTACGGTGCATGACCTTAAACGTTCGGCGTCGTTAAGACCAGCTGATTGCATAAAAATTGATGAATTTTCGATTCAGAATGATGGTTTCAGGATTCGGTATGGTGTTTTTTACACCCTGTACGGTACATATTTAACATGATATTTTGAACCTAAGAAGAATTTATATTAAAGTTACATTGATTACTTCATAGCATTAATTTTGGTTTTTGGATATTTTGGGATGTCAGATAAAACTTTCGCAGGTATTACTTACAGCTTTTGCCTGCGACTTCTCTCGAGTTAATGTTATTTTTCTATCCCTAAGATACAGTAGGTACTTTGTTCCTTAATGAGAGGTACCCTATGTCCTTTTTTGTCACCCTGAACGTGTATGCAACATTTCATGACAATCAGTTGAGTAGTGAAGTCACTACTTTTTATGTAACATCCTGTAAAACGCTAATTGCAAGTGAAAGATCACATTTATCAGCAACATTATTATATACATGATTAAGAACCATGAAGGCTATTCTTATTCCCAACATGTTTACCGAGTACCGTAAATACGTACCTTGCCTGAGGAGGAATGCGACCCAAACAACTGTTACCTTGTTTGTCGTATGTGTATATATATTTGTTGATTGGCATATATTACATACATACATACACTCACTACCGCACAACAGAAACGTATTAAACAATCACATTTTGCCAACTATAATTCGGTCAAACTCGTGTAGGGGGGTAAGCCCATTGCCGACAATCTTTGGAATTAATGGGATGGGAAAAGAAGAACCTATATTGAAAGGGGAAATGTAGGTAAGACGGGAAGATAATGGAAGGAACGGGATATTGCTTTGGATTGAATTGGATTGTCTAAGCAATAAATAGCACAAGCAGATTAGGGTCGCATGCATACTTGTGACTTGAACTGGGCATGCCTGTAGCATGTCATATACGTGGGGTACACTAAAGTATTATATTTACTGCTTTTCGAAGTATTCTCCATTACATTTTAAACACTTTTTCATTCGGTCAAACCATTTTTGAAAACATGTGGGAGTATCTTTGGACAAAGGGCATGTTTTTAACGTGCTGGTTGAAAGCTATCACGGCCTCTTCCGGCCCCGTAAATGTCATAACCTATCATCACATCTCATTTTTGGCTTCTGAAAAGGTGTGCGCCGCAGCATTGTCATGGTGCAATAGGATGCGACTTCTTGGTCCTTTTTCCTTAACTTTAAAAGACACTGGGCTAACGAATAGTGGTGTACCACTCAGCATTAACTGTCATTTGTTCTTCAAGTGAAAAAAACGCAATAATTTTTTTGAAATTCAAACATTTATGAGCAGCAAGGAGCGCAGAACTTTCAGTGTGCCCTATATACCATACCATAATACATAACCACATATTATCCCATTAAAATTTTCTAACCAATTATGAGACCTCACCGTTGTCCACAATGGAAGAATAAACGCTCTGTATAAAACACTCAGACTCAGAAACCTACTGATAGAGCCAATAGAGGTAAGGGAAGGGCAGGAAGTCACCGGAATGTAACATGTGAGAGAAGAGTGAAGACGGATCTCTCGTGACTGACTCACACTCTCTATTTAAGTAGCGTACGGAAAGCCGCTGTATCTACTCCAAATAGTCGGATTCGCTATAAAATGTCTTTAATGTTTACGAGGAACTGCGTATATACTTATAATTAGTCGATTCGACTCCGACATAATCACTCTGTTTTGTCCAATATAATTCTCGACAGAAAGGGCATTAATAGGGGCTTCCACACTAAAGAAAAGGCTTATGGATAGTACAAGAACTAATAGATATTATCAAGAGGGGTCGAGCAATGGCAAGTAATGTATATAAGTAGGTATTACATGCCACACACAATGCTACGTGGTGACATGATTCACAACAATTTAATTAATTATGTCATGTATGTATTGCATGTGATCTGCATAATTATATGAAGCTACAGTAATTAACATTCGTCTTTGTCTGAGAGTAGGTGGCCGTATACTATAATTATTTATACCTTAAACAGTCTGCACCATCAACCTATTATGTTGATGGTGCAGACTGTTTTAGTATCCAGATTAGAAACGTTGCAAGCGTGCTCTCTGCATATTGCATTCGAATCAACTGTATAACTGTATTCCTGTTAAGTACGGAACCTTATTTCGTGACGCTTTCGTGAAGCGATCAGAGCAAAAGAAACTGTCAGGCATTGTGCTTCATACATATATTAGGCAGCAAGTGCTTTATGTAGGTAAATATATTTATAAACATATTGTAGTCCGAGATGACTAAGAGGGGCTCGTAGCTAAGTGGTAACCCAGTAGGTTAGCACATTACAAAGTTAAGTAATACTAGCCAGGTCAGTCTAGGATGGGTGACCATTCTTAATACAATGAGACCCCTCCGCGAATGAGCACGTTGAACCGTCGGTCCCGGGTACCATACAAACATCTGTGGCATTCATTACGGGTAGTTGGAGGCCTAAAAAGTCCGACAACCTATCTAACTACAGAACTTCGATATCGCCTAGTACTTGGGTTGTTGAGGTCTAATGGCAGTCCCTTCACGTAAAATATCAAAGTTCGCCCGTATGGTAGTTAGCCTGAAAGTCGACCCCAACTTAGTTGGGAAAAGGCGCGGAGGATCATCGAGGATGATGATTGTAGTCCGAGATGAATAGGACTCATGCAACATCCACATACACCAAAATATACTTCAGCTTCATCTAGTGAAGTCTGTTTTGCGCTGATTATATAGTATGTACAGAACTTCCAAATATCAATTGAGCAGCGGTCCGCCAGGAATGAACAACCAGCCTGGTCGGGTGTATTACGGCCCCTTGACGGTGGGGGGTACCGGTTGTGGGAATCGAACCTATTGAGCAATTGTCAAACAAAAAGCCAGGACAGGACTTTATTCAGTGGTAACGAGAGCAGCTATATGTTTATGTTTTATGTATTTTTACTGTTTCGACACAATTTTGTGTTGTTATGCTTTTCCACCCCATTTAATTTGGTATTTTATTGTGTGCTAACATTGCTAACGCCACCGCGGTAACTGGTCCGTAACACCATAATACGATGATTATATGATCGGGATTTAGATAAAATCGGATAAATTCGTGTTATTTTTTTCATTTTAATCGAAATGTTCAATTAAGCACGCTGAGTTTCACTCTATTCATCATATCCCATAGAGCCATATAGAGCTAAAAATTTTTACACTTACTGAAAATATATCCCTGAAAATGTAATAGTAAAACATTTTTTAAATGCCCTCTTATAAAAAAATTATAATCCCGCTACAAAGTAAATAATAAAAGAGAAGTTATTACTAATATAAAGGGAATGGTTGGTTAGGTTTCCGGACAGAAGCTTGTGCATGAATTGAATATGCATTTAAGATAAACGAAGTTCACACTGAGAGTTTTTAGAAAATAAAAAACGGAATGATATAGAAGCCTGTTAATATTGCTTATAAAAGTAGTCTCCGTTCCTTTCTAAGCACCGTCGCATGCGATGGAACCATTGACTGAAGCAGTGAGCTCACTCTTCTTTAGGAATCTCTTCCACGCCTTTTTCAAACGCATATATAACGGTTCATAAAACGGAATCCTCTAAGTTTACCTTTTATTTTTAGAAATAAATAAAAGTCACAAGGTGCCAGGTCGGGACTGTAAGGAGGATGACTCACTAGCTCCACACCTTCGATAGACAAATATTCGATTGTCCGTTTGGCGGAGTGAGCTGGAGCGTTGTCGTGGTGAAGGAGGATCCTGCTTTTTCCTGTCCCTGTCCTGTCTAACATTTTCCAAGACAACTGGTAGACAATGACTGGCATACCAATATCTTCTAGAAAGTTTGTTGCTAAATGACCCGTCCGTCCAAAGAATGAGGCATCATCTTTTTCACTTGACTTTTGCCCTTCTTTATTTTTGGCGGCAAATTTTCGAATGGAAACATCTTTTGGTTTCGGGTTCGTAACAATATATCTAACTTTCATCACCTATGACGATGTCATATACAGCAGTTGAGTCACCTCCGTTATACTTTTCAAGAATTGAGCGGTTTGATCTTCCATCAAATTATTAGATATCCATCGAGTACAAAACTTTCGGACGCCTAAATCTTTTTGTACTTGACTCATATCAACGCCTAAAGCTGCCCGAATCTGTTGATATGTCACCCTTCTATCAGCTTCCATCATTAGTCGCCGTAGAAGGACGTCCTTCTCGAGAATCGTTAGTGAGTTTGCTTCGACCACATTTAAACTCGTTGATCCAGTTGTAAACAGAGACACGAGATGGGGCTTTGTAATGAAATACCAATCGAAGTCTATCGTAACATTGTTGTTGAGTAAGACCGTAACGAAAGTCGTAATAAATCATTGAGCAAAAATTTTCTTTAGTCAAATCCATTTCGGTGCACGACTGACACTTTTGAAATTGCCGCCACTTTGTAAAAACAAATCCTACTAATATTATAAACGCGAAAGTTTGTAAGTATGGATGGATGGATGTTTGTTACTCTTTCACGTAAAAACTACTGAACCGATTGCGATGAAACTTGGTACGTAGATAGCTAGAGACCTGGAATAACATATAGGCTACTTTTTATCCCGATATTCCACCGGGATCGGGACTTACGCGGGTGAAACCGCAGGGCGCTGCTAGTAACTTATGAAACCATTAAACATCTACAGATTCCCAAAGAGTTCCTAATTCGAAATTTAAATAAATTTTTCATCGGGTGCTTTTCTTACTGGCCTATTCTAAAAACTTTCAGTGTGACCCACGTTCAAAAGCTGTTCAAATTAGTAAAGGTAGATTCTTGTAAGGGCCGCCAGTTTGTATACCTACTCTTTGGGGGTCTTTGGGTGTAATGACCCTTACAAATGTATTATATACTTTATATTCTATGGCTATTTCATAATGATACGTGTAAAGTATATTTTGTTGTCACTCAAAAGTATCATAACTTCATAAGCCATTAAAAATATTGAAAAAAAATCTGTTACATACATACAATGTATATGTACATTAAAATATTGATATATTTTAAAAGTCTGCCTGACAAACAAATTGTTATTTAAGGTACATAATATATATTTCAATAACTAAAAGATATATGTTGAATTTATGAAGATCGCGGGTATCTTGAGTACAAATGACTAACATTATTATATTACCTTTAACTGTAAGCACTGTTATAAAGCACTTCGCTCTGTTGGAACCTTGACGTGTAGTTTTTCTTCAAGGCCACACTTTCTGTTTCCACAAAACACTATAGGTACTATATTATAAACTGTGGTGTAACTAATTGAACTGTACTCCTTACAGCTTAGCTTTTTATAATAAATAAGGCCTCGTCTCTCAGCTTTCTCATTCTTGCAGTGAAGTACCAGTTCGTCACAGACAAATTAAAGGTTACAGTTTAAGGGTAGCTTTTTCCTTCTATTTTCTTTAGGCAAAGTGTTAAATGGCAAAATGATTCAGATCCTAATATCTATATTGTTTCTTTACGCACTATTTACATTAAAAACAATAACATTTCGAGTCGGCATACCGGGCACGTATCTAGAATTCAGCTTATTCAGGTAAAAGTTAAATAAATACCTATTCTTCATTCAGAATACTAATAAATACACATTAACATTATTTTGACTATTATCTTACTAATACTATGAAAGCGAAAGTTTGTGAGGATGTATGGAAGGATGTTTCTTACTATTTAACGCAAAAACGGCTAAACGAATCTGGATAAAATTTGGCACAGAGATAGATTATAGTATGGAGCTTCTTATCTCGAGAAAAAGTGTGGTTCCCGTGGGATAGATTGGAATTTTAGTAAATAATATTATATAGTTTCATGAAATAATATCAATTCATTTATAACTGGCTTTCGCTAACGTGTTAATCTCGTTAATCTAGGTTTTTATAATTAATCGTGTTAATCTAGGTTTTTATATCTGCACGGATGGCGCAATGGTTTAAGTGGTCACCTCGCCACTACGCCGCGCCGAGTGTTGTGGGTTCGAATCCCATACGGGACAGAAATTTGTGTGATCCACAAAAGGTTGTCCCGAGTCTGGGTGTTCTTTGTGTCCGTTGTTTAAATATTTGTGAAGCCCCCCGCGACACCGGAATATTCCTAATGCGGGAGTTGTCTTTAAAAAAATAAAAAAAAAAATCTATTCACTATCAATCGGGCACAGAACTTTTTCGCGATGAAAGGTCTTTTCTGTACCCTAGACTGACTTTTTCTTTACCCTATGTCCTTTTTTGTACCCTGGACTACACAACAACAACTGGAAACAAACAAACTCACTTTCGCATTTTTAATATTATTAAGTAAGTAAAGATTCTTAACATGGATCGCTCATAATCCTACCAAACTGGTTTTAGCAATAGGTTTAGTAATGTTCTCTAGCTAGGTCAAACAGTAATTAATGTAGCGATTGCAAAACCGATACCTTTACTACTGATTATATTGATATTACATCGGAACTGATACTTTTAATATTCAAAACATATCGACAAATCACCAGGGCACATTAAAAACCGCTTAATTCGTACTCTAATTAACTTCCTTAGATAAGTCAAAAACGCCAGTATCTACATCATTATCTTTAAAATTTTTATCTTAATACACAAAATACGATTTGTAAATTTCCATCATGGCGTTTAAGAACATTCATTTTTATTCCCAGCTACCATTAATTGTTCAGCGGGCTGCGGAATTAAATTGTTTTCCTTAAACGGATTACTCTGGACCGGGTTTCTTTTAATTACAAAAGTCCTGTTAAAATTACTTTCTCGTTAATAAGTTTACAAATTAACGTACCGTTCTTCGAAATAGTACTTAAGTTGTGGTAATTGAACTGTTATTAATGTGATGATGTTAGTCTGCGCTCAGTGCATTATATTTATTGTAATACTGACTACACATAACTGATTCTGTATTTTGATTTTGTATTTTTCTTGATGGTAATTCGTTTAAAATGCTTTATAAAAACTTGTAACACAACGTGTGTTTTAAACACTTAGTTTCTTGAAAATTATTTGATCGTTTTTGTTGTTGAATTCGCTGAAATAGTCTATAATCAAATGGTTCCCAAACTAGTTTCAATGTCCAAGATTGCCCCATACTGCCTATTCTTCAATCATCTTGAACAATCATTCGCAATCATCATGAACATATATATTCTTTTATTCTACCCTTTTTTTACTGAAGTTCGTCCATACTTATAAACAAATAAATTTTGTATTATTCTATTAAACCCTCACAGTTCCTGCACTGGACTACTAGACGCAGACAGAGGTTCCATCCTTTCGTTGTCGAAACACCGAAAAGTCGAACTTTGACAGCTCCTTTTTGGATTGAGTCGCCAAGGTCTAAAATGATCTGCCTTAGTCCATTTTTCCAGATAACTATAATCCTGGAACCTTCAAGAGTAGAGTGAATAGGTTTCTCTTGGATATGCGTGTACCATACCAGCGATGTTGACGGAAATAGATTTCTCCAAAACTGTCCGGATAAAAATGAATAAAAACATATTAAAATGGACATAAAAATAGTTTATAAGTTATTAGAAAATGTGCACCGACTACATTTAGACAACAATTTAAAAATAAATCTACTTTTGAAACTAACTCGGCTATTATAACGGCTACGATCGGAAACGATGCTAAAATATGACCACACTTTTTTGTAACACGTTGTATTTTAAATGTTTATTTTTTTATTGTGTAGTGAAATAGACGTTTGTATTCCAAAATTTTAGTATTAATTTAAGTATTGAGGTAATTCTGTGGAAAGTTTACAATATACTTTTATTTGTTCACAATTTGACATGTAAGTATGAAAGCTTTATAATTCTGTTGCAATGCCCCTTCACTTTAATAGCAACATAATTTAGCTAAGATACACTCCAACCCTTCAATTATTTCCTAAGTCTATGAAACAACCAATTAAACATGAGCCCAACAAACTTCTACATTCCGAGGGTAACTTAATAAAAGGAAATTATGTTCCGCGACCCATCTGGAACGTTGGAGACAGAGTAAATTTTGAACAAATTACTTCTAAACTTTAATCAACTATGCTTCTCACAAATTCATCCTATTTAATTATAACAGCCTTCGCCTATGAAGGTCGACGCAAAAATTAATAACTGCAAGGAAGGTTTTTTTCCAAAATAAGTTAAGTCTAAATTCCATCATTATAGCGTAGCGTTATATAAATGAGCACCATTAATGAAGATTCCCTTAAAAAATTATTCGTGATTATTATCATTTATTCCTTTGATATGTCTTCCATTATTAAATGTTAAGCACAAAGATGAAACGCCATAAGAAAGACGGCCAGGTGGCTCTCAACGCTTTCATAAATTTACGCATTGTCATCACTCAAAATCTTGATCTAACTATCCAGGGAAGCGTAATGCGCCTTATGCGACATAAAAATGTCACGTTAAAAGACATAAAACTTTATTAAAAACATTTTTAACGTAATATCTTGGCCATCAGTATTTAGAGAGCTCACTTTACAACGACATTTTCTATTTCTAAATAACTAGAAAACAAATGAAGGGAAACAGAGTGTAAGCTCGAACAGTAATTAGAGTTATTTATGAGCGGTTTCAATCCCTCCCAACTGCGACTGCAAGTTGTGATTTTAATTCATTCGCGACCCGAGGCTCTTTGCACCTCGAATTACTTAGCATAAAATATTGTGAGCCATTTATTTGAGCGTCACGGAGTTGTTCGTTGATTCAAAGGCTTATTTCGAAATAGTTCTCTTGAATTAATTGTTTATATAAGCCTTTATTTATTCGAGTCCTAAAGTTATATAGTAATAATAAAAGTGACTCGAGGTTAGGAGAGATGATAGCTAGAAGACATCTGCAGAGAGCGATCAATCTAGATCAGCTTTAGGATTGGGATAGGTACGTACCGTCTGATTTTATCGTGCTATTTGAGGCGAGAAATGACTTCGCAATCTCGGGGAGGAAGTTTTATGTGTCGGCAGCGGTTGTCAAGCAAATATTTTTCAGAGCTTACCTGTGAGAACCTTTTTCTAAAATATTAGTAATGCTTGAAAGCGGAAAACAAAGTGGCACATGAAAAACTAAATATTTTTGTTATTAAACTTTTTCCCTTAGGTTGAAGTTAAAATTTTTTTGAAGGCTTCGTAGTCTAACTATACATTACACGACTGCTGTTTAATTTCCCCGTCGCGCATTGTTTTTTTACACTTTAATTAATTTTTTTCTTGTTTTAAAGGTTAAAGGAAAACATTGTAGTGAAACCTGTATATCTGAGAGATCTACATAGTATTCGAATATCTATGAAACCAGCCAACCCGCCCTAGGCCAATGTGGTGGTAACTAGGTACTTAATTCGGGAGAAGTCCTATGTCATATAAGCCCAAGAGAGAGACAGCTAGTAAACGGCTGATATCGAATAAATGTTAAGTGTGATGATGATGATGGGTATAAACGATTACTATGTAACTTTAGGAAAGGATATTTATATTATTTCAAGCACGTATTCAAGTATGAATATTAAATGTTTCGGCTATGATACAGATTAAATATTATGACTAAATATTTCTAAATAGCAGCTTAATTAAGAGGGATCGCATAACATTACTTATGATGATTATGATTATGATATTATGAACATTATATTAATCATTGACAGTATATTTTCATATACTGTCAATGATTAAACAAATACTCATATTAAATTTCTTTTCAGGTGACGAGTCCTCTCATGTGTACGGTGTTATCACAGCTGAGGGCCTCTTCGACGGTACAATTTGGACGCCTACAGAGGAGTACTACGTGGAGCCAATTTCTAGGTATAACGTAGACCAGCCTTCTATGCACAGTGTGATCTACCGAAGATCGGATATCCAGCACCCACACGACACCAGCGAAGGAGCGCCTTGCGCATCACATCTCCTCCATTTGAAGAGAACTTCAGGCCAAGAGGTTGAATTATTTAACTTTACTGATCAGCAAATTGTAAAAGATTCTTATTCAGATAATGTTACTGAAGATTTACGCAGTGAGACACACAGGCGAAAAAAACGATGGCTCCCTGAGGACGAAATGCAAGATGACGAGCCAAAGACAAACCCCGATATACCTTTAGACTTAGACGTTCCTTACACTAGCAACAACGAGGCAGTCGATAAGTTAAGCACTCGGAAACCCAAAACCAAAATTGATAAAAGTAACCTCATAATTAAAGCACGACCCGATTCTGAAGAATCCAGACCGAAGCCAAAGACACACGTCGAAGTAATAAAAACTAAGGCGGGAGTTGTAACTGTTAGTAAGGATATAGTTAAGAAAGAACCTATGGGATACACCGTGCTGTCAGCAAATGGAACTGACGATGGAAGACATGTGAATAAGAGAGCTACAGTAGATCCAAGGAAAACCACATGCCTCGTGTATTTACAAGCAGATCACATGTTCTATCAACGGTACGGCTCGGAGGAAGCTTGTATAGAAGTTATGACACGCCATGTGCAGAAAGTTAACGCAATTTACAAAGTAACAGGTAATATTTTACACTAAATATGTCGGGTGATTACTGAAGTTGCTTTGTTATACGGTAGTATTATTTGTTTCAGACTTCAATCAAGATGGAAAACCGGACAACATCACGTTTATGATCAAACGCATCAAAGTGCATACATTAGATGCTCTGAAAGATCCTGCCTACAGGTTTCCCAATAACTACGGTGTTGAGAAGTACTTGGAACTTTTTTCAGGTCTGATTTTTTTTCAATATTCAATTACGCATTCAAAATAGCAGTGCGGTACCTGGAAGCCAATTCAAAATTAAGCTTATAGTTTATTAAATTACAAGTACATACTTATAAGGGGAAGGCTTCTTTTTTTTTCAAAAAGATTTGTATTTTATTTATTACCTTTCAGAGGAGGATTACGATGCCTTCTGCTTGGCGTACATGTTCACGTATCGGGACTTCGAAATGGGTACATTGGGCTTAGCGTGGACCGGTGATCTCAAAAATGCGGGTGGAGTATGTGAAAAAAATGGGGTAAGTTAGTATTCATTCAATTAAAAAATAAAACAATTTACATTTTTGGAATACTAATCAAGTCTTCTACTTTTCTAGCATTACCGCGGCAGTATGAAATCTCTGAACACAGGCATCGTGACTCTGCTGAACTACGGAAAGCACGTGCCCCCAGCCGTCTCCCATGTGACCCTAGCTCACGAAATAGGTCACAATTTTGGATCACCCGTAAGTAAAAAATCTAACTAAAGTTATATAAATGTTAGGCAATAAAGGTACCTATATTTTTTCCTGACAAGTACTGTCGAATACCTATACAAAATAAGTGCAGATTCTAAGACGAGTCTCTATTCAAAGTAAATATTTTATCATGTACCTACTTGCAATTCGGTTTTTACACGCGTGTCTTTGTACTTACTTGTATGCAAAATGGTCTCATCTATTTCATATCTAATTTACACTTTTGCTCGTAGAGAAATCACGAAACGCATATTAACGTAGAGAGAGAACTACATATCGTGTTATGTTTTAAATAATTATATTGAAAAAAGTTATAAAAAGGCGCTGACTAATTAACACCGTAATTATAACGCACGACATTTTGCTTACCTTTCAGCATGACCCAGAAGTATGTACACCGTTCGGTGAAGATGGCAACTACATCATGTTTGCGAGAGCCACCAGTGGTGATAGGAAGAATAACAACAAATTCTCGCCGTGCTCCCTCAGAGCTATTGACCCGGTGCTTAACAATAAAGCAAGGTCTCCAAAAGGTTGCTTTACTGGTAAGTATTTCTTTTCAAAAACATTTTTTTTTAGTTTCAACTAAATCCAGACAGTCTGTCTTTGAAAGAATCCAGTTTGTAACCCCTGATAAAAAAAAATCCAATATACAGCGTGTAAGTTTGAGCTTCGCGAAAAACTTCCACAAATCTCTTTCTGTTTATACTTATCACAATACAAAAATCAGTTCATCATAATGTATTTAGGGTCCGTATTACCAATTTAGGTAAAATTCTATGTAAATCTCTATGTAAAAGTGTTTATAATGTATACAAAACTTAACTACTCTTTATTAACAGAACCTCAACCAGCGATTTGTGGCAATGGGGTGGTAGAAGAAGGCGAAGAATGCGACTGCGGTTGGGCTTCGGAATGTACTGACGTTTGCTGTCGGCCACAAGCTTCGAGACCCCACTACAAGCCTTGCACACTCACTGAACATAGTGTGTGCAGCCCGAGTCAGGTAAGAGACACATAAGTCAAGTATAGTATAATTACTCAACCGCTCATCATGAAATTTAACATGTTGTCACAGGTAAGGGAAAAGGACAATTATGTTACCTTCAATCCAGAAAAACGTACTGTTCCCGAGGTACAGTAAGTAACTTATGAAATCTCACTCGTTGAACACACTTCCATAATTATAGGGGTTCCGGCAACTACGAAATAAAGTACAAAGAACTTAAAAAAAAAAAACTTTTGTTTATCGAATCTTTACATGCGATTTCTTTTGTTTTTGTACCTCGTCATAAGGGTGTCATTTAACAAGCACTTAACCACGTTCAAACCATTTGGGAGCTCTTCATATTCTTGCAAACAATAGCTTGCGCATGTTTTAAGGGCGAAGCATCAATGCAATTACGGTTAAAGACATTTATTTTTCTGAAAATGTTACAATAATCATTTACAGAGAAACATACAATGACATAGAGAAAATTATAACCAATCAGCGTAGTTAGTTGTGAAAAAGTTAACGTGTATCAGGTACCTTTTCTATTATATTTGTAGAAACAATGTTTGTTTATTAAGGTTTATGACTTAGTAACATGCAACAGTATATTAATGTCAACTTCTTGTTATGTTAATTGAAGGACAATTGAATGGTGCTATAAACTTTATTTGAGTATTTTTTTAACATGATTTAATTATGTATAATTGTTATGATATTTAAAAGGTTTTATATAGTATACACATATACATATACGAATATAAACATGATTATTTAAAGACGTATCATCATTTATTATCCCCACGGCATCGAGACTTACGCGGGCATAAAACCGCGGGACGCAGCTAATCCTACTAATATTATAAACGTGAAAGTTTGTGAGTATGGATGTATGGATGTTTGTTATCTTTCACGCCAAAACTACTGAACCGATTGCGATGAAACTTAGTATGTAGATAGCTGGAGACCTGGATCATCATATAGGCTACTATTTATCCCAATATTCCCACGGGATCGGGGCTTACGCGGGTGAAACCGCAGGGCGCTGCTAGTTATATATAATTTTCAAATCACTAACACAATGATGATCAATGCCGAAATAATGGTGTATGTTTACACCATTATTTCGGCATCGATCACTAGTAATGTACTGAATGGATTCTGTCAATGAATTATTGTACTTAACCTGCCCCATATCTTCTGTTACAGGGTCCGTGTTGCACGGCCTCATGCACCCTCAAATTCGGTGACAAATGTCGCTCTGATAACGGGTGTCGAGATGCGGCGTTCTGTGACGGCAAGCGAGCGGCATGCCCTTCAAGCAGACATAAACCTAACAGGACCAGATGCGATAAAGAACTTGTTTGTTATATGGGGGTAAGTATAGAAGAGTGCAGTGTCCTGTGCCTGTAGTTTAAATAAATAGTAATATAAAACATAAATAAAAGCAAGAAAACCTTTATCATTTTATAATATTCCTAATAAATATGTACCTATTCCCACAATGCCTGTTGGTCTAGTGGTTAGTGATCCTGACTGCTGAGCCAGAGCTCGTGGATTCGATCCTACCCAGGACTAATAATTATGTGATAAGCACGATCATTTGTTCTGTGTCTGGGTGTAATTTATCTATAATATAGAATTTAGTAATAAATAAGTATGTTTATCAGCAGTGTGGTTACCATAGTACAGGCTCCGCCTAGTTTGGGATCAGACGGTCGTGTGTTAGGAGTCTCGAGCTATTATTATAATTATCCCGTCTCTTACCTTAAAATCTATTCATTTTGCACCTTGATAACGTCATAAAGAGTTTTTACCGTCGCGTAATCTATGAGCGCTTGCAACATCAAGGATGTCACTCATACCGCAACACCTGGACTGCAACTGCAAAAAACTAACACTAATCGTGTTCATTCCTCAATTTAAGCTCGATAACAAAATTTACAACACGCAGAGTACGTAACCGTCGCGGTTTTTGAGACTTTTTGTGTCTATATTAGAAAAACCCACAGAAGGTAAATTTAAAACTTTTCTCATTACAGGAGTGCACTGGTTCAATATGCCTTGCTTATGGCTTGGAATCCTGTCAATGTGCTCCGCGAAAAGACGATCCTCGGTCCGCCTGCGAGTTATGCTGTCGCAAGCCGGGCGGCCCCTGCTTATCCTCATTCAATTGGAACTCCTCGCCCTATGATGTACCTGACATGTACGCCAAACCAGGAACGCCGTGTAATGACTATAATGGGTACGTACTTATTCAAATATCTCTCATCTCTCTTCGGAGATTGAGAACAGCTGATAGAATGGCTATAGGTAACTGATTTTTATTTTTTTAGATAATTCGTTTCTTAGCCGTTTTCGTACTATATAATAGTTTCTTAATCTGCTTGTCCATAGTTATCTTGAAATTGTCAGTAGATTACAAACTAATTTATATTATAATAAAAAATAAGATTACTATAGACAAGTGAACACAAAAATTACAAAATACAACTACAAAAGTAATCAACTACAACAGTGAATGCAAATCTATCTATCTAATCGTGGGAGAGCCATGGTTCGGCACGTATGGGCCAGCTCGCCCGGAGTGATACCACGGCCTCACAGAAAACCGGCAATGTAGCAATGTTGCATTGCTTTTCGCCGAGTGAGTGAGGTAACCGGAGGTCCTAACCCTTCCCTCTTCCCCCCTCTTTCCCTACTCCTACCTTAAAGGCCGGCAACGCATTATTATAGTCAACCTTTTTTTACAACTAAAATATTGCTGTAATTCAACAAAGCTTGGAAGATAATAACCTAAGTTTTTGTTTTGACTAAAAACTTTGGAGGTAGTCAACTTTGTGGGTACTGAGTGCATGTTCACGTTAACTCGTGGGTGCGATAGCGGACGCGGTCACGAAATATCAAAATATATATCTACAAACAAATAGTTTATTTAATAAGGCTCTAAATATGTGAAGCGATTAAGAAGTACCCACAATTTCTGCTCTAATATGAAGTTGCTTATTATTTGTAAGACGCAAAGGCACTCAAGTACTTTACCTAAATACAAGACCGTTTCAATATTTCCAGGTACTGCGACGTGTTCCAACGTTGCCGCGAGGTGGACCCGTCAGGCCCATTGGCAACACTACGCAAGTTGTTACTGTCAGATGAAAGCATCGCTGGCTTCAAGCGATTTGTGCTCAAGCACTGGTACGCTGTGGTACTCATTTTGCTAGCTGTGATCGCATTACTGGTACGTACTATGTCCGCCTTAAACTTATAGACTATAAAAATAACATGTCCATAGTAGATGCGTTAGTACGCCAACTTAACTTAACGCCACCTTCGAGTAGTCACCATCTGCTCAAAACGGCGGAAAAAAACTGGATGAAGAGAGTTGACGATCGAGCTCAGTGGCGTACATTAGGAGAGGCCTTTTAACGTATGGAAACCCCCCTCGGGTACCACCGCACCGAGCTAATACTCGGCAAAGTGGGTATGTGGGAATCGAACCGACTATAACCACACGGTGTTCCGTCACGGGTGTCTATGGCCGAGGGCTCAGGTATAACCTAGGAAGGAACTCCCTGGACCCCCGACAGACATTAGGAGAGGCCTATGTCCAACAGTGGCCGATGAAAGGTTGATGATCATGATGATGAGTATTCTGAGGACTAAATTTTTGTGCAGACCATATTTTTTATTCTAGCCTCACTAATACAAGTTACTGCAGTTTCAGTTATATTGTAAATACATTAGGTACTTATTTAGGAGACAGTATTTTTCCAACAATCTCAACTTTTTTAAAATACGTTTCATATTAACCAATTTGTGGAGAATATTTATAGAAACCAGTGTTACTACTAAGATAGGTAAAAAAGCAGCAGCATACAAAATCCTAAAATACCTAGTCTGTTAAATGCACAGGCTTCATAAATCTAGATCTCTCTAACCAACATCTCAAAAGGTGGTTTGATAGCAAGCAAGTACTTCAAACCCTGCGACAACATTAATTACTAACCTATCATATATTTTGTTAAATTAACAAAGTTTTTTTTTTATTGAGAATTAACATATTAATTATAAAAAAGAAAAACAAACGTTATAAAAGTGGATAAGTTATACAGTCCTTTAGAGTTGAAAGAACAATAATGACAACCTTATTAAAACGTTGGACACGTTCATATCTCTTTATTCAGATATGAACGAGGCAATTGTATACATACAAGAACTGATTAAATATATTTACATATACATACATGTGCAAATACATAGAGGTACATTTACGTAATTAGACTAGATACTAAATAAATAAATAATACAAACTTTACATTTAACCTCTTTTTTTTCTTTAGCGTTGCTGCAGAGCTCTCGATGTTACTATCGAAATAGACACTAAATGTTAGAGTCTACTTAGAATATACATAACTCCTCTGGGAAGGTACATGAACTGAATGAGTATGTAGAAGCACGCTGGCTAGCTAGAATTTATATAGCTACATTTAGTATACTGTTACAATAAAGTCGAAATTTGTATGATCCCTTTAACTAAAAAAAAACCTTAAACGTGTGCTTCAATCTAACAACTATATCAAACGATTATGTACTGAGGAATTTCCAATTGATTTATGATAATAATAATAATAATAAGCTTATTGATAACAGAATAATACATACAATGTCTTAACCTATGGTAATGTAACTGGATGTTTACAATAATCAACATGAAATTTACAATGATGAAAGAGTACATTATATGAGTGTGTGTATGTATACTCTTTACATGTGTGAAGAGTTATTAGGTATATGCTATCGCTTTCTGAGAATGCTACTGCACTTATGACCATGACCACACGTGAATGTTATGTATGAACTAATGGTAGATAACCATTTTTACCACCTAAGCTTTAGTAACCTTACATAAGCTAGAATCTGAAACCATTTTATCATCATACCATTCCTCTGAAGCTACTATTTCTAAATACTGTTTAACTTTTGTTTTTTTTTTAACAAATGAAATTGAAATATGTAAAAAGTTGCTAAAAAACACAAGTGATTAATGGACGACCCCTTATTTATTCAACAGGCATAATAAATACTTGCAACCCCAGTGATGTCACTTACGCCAAGTACTCACCAACAATATTCTAGATTTACATATTCACCTAACCTGTATAGTGCTCATTCATTGTTGCGCTACTTGTGGTTCCTTTCATACATATGCGTATAAAAGATATTCACATAAAAAATATGATTTCAGATTGCAAGTACGCGTTTCCTTGGACGTCACGGCAAGAAGCTGAAATCGGTGACGATCATCCACTCATCCACGACAGAAACTGTTCGCTTACCAGATGCACCTGATCAGGGCTTAATCGTTCATACAGCCGTAAGGTACGAACAATTTGCATTCTTGGACTGTAGCCTTAAAGATGCATAATTTTTTGCGTCTTAAATCCCAACATTCTTATGCTATCTGACATATTTTCCAAACTCCACATACAAACTAGACCTTCCCTCTCTTCTTACATGTTTCTAGAACTAATGAACAAAATATATATATTTTTTTTCATAATTGAAATGTCGATCTTTGCCAATATCAAATCGTAATCTTGAACCGTCTTTCAGGTTACCGAATATAGATATTTGGATAGCAGAAAATCTTTAATAAATTTATTTGATACAATTAGAATCTATCAGTAACTACACGTGTCCGATCATATAGATTGTATTTAATAATAATAAAAAGACAGTACGTAACACAGAATACAGACCCATTATCTAAACTTACTCGAAGTTTTAACCAAAGGTATGTTAAATATTTATAGGTCTAAACTACCTCTTAAGAAGAAAGTAGCTTTGCGAACTCGAGCCTACCGAAACAAGAAAGATCTTAAAAAACTAGGAGATAAAGCGTCTCCACTTCACAGTGCCAATAAAAAGAGGGTAAGTTTATAAAATAATTATATTTAATTAATTATTATATAATATCCGATCACCGATTACTTCTTTCTTATTACAGAAACCAAGTAATCAATCAAAATTAGAAGAAGCTCCGAAAGTAACAAAAGAAAGTACAGCAATTATTACAAATCAAGATGGAAAATCACCTAAACATGTTATACTTTCGAAACACAAGGGCAAAGTAAAGAAACGCAAAACTAAAATGAAGAAAGAAACAATAGATTACAGTGGAATGCAAAAGCATTCCTCTTCTCCCGTCAAAGATCCTGAGGCTTTAAGTAAGGTGCAAAGATGGTTACTGAGTTCGCCACAGCCAACAGCCATACCCAAATCAAAATCTATTCCCCTCGGACTCACAGAACGAACTCATAGACAAATTCAAAAAGGTACAAGAAAAACCAGACCGTCCAAGAGCGCCTCTAACCTTTTGTCCGGTGAAAAAGCTAGACTCCAAGTTGTGTTCAAGCCTCCCTTTAGATTCAGTGTTAAAATTTGCAAGAGTGATAAGACAAAGGTCGTACTAGATAAATCATCTAAGCCTGACGTGGAAAGGAAACGTCACGATGTCACAGCTCAACAAACTTCCGCAGATGTCACGAAAGCAAATCAATCCAGTAAAACATCAAAGCATTCGAATTCCAGTAGAAATGTAGAAAGCGTACAACCACTCGCCAGTGCTCCCAAGATTGACAAACCACTGAATCGAGAAAAGCAGAACCATGGTTACGCAAATTTACTACCTCGAAGTGCCAGTGACTGTAAACTTACCAAGATACCAGATATTAAAATTCGCAGTGGACACAAAAAGAGCAACTCGGTGGGCCAGAGAAAGGAAACGACAGAGAGCCGTCAAAACCTTATAGCACAGGAAGAGTTTGACAGCGCACATGTTTATGAAAATGTGGTAATGTCACAAGACGCCTTTATGCCCAAGAGCTGTAGTATGCCCCGCCGTCAGGCTAGTGTCGGCATATCTCGGCAAAGTAGTTACGGCCATTTACCTAGAGCTCAAATCCGCCCACATAGACATAGTACAAACAATATAAGCAGATCCAGAAACAACAGTGCTTCCGAGCTTGAACATTTTTATAATGTTATTGAGTCTTTACGACGCAACAACGGAAATGATGTTGACGTTTGCAACACCAATACCAGCAGTTCGTCTGGCAGTAGTCGACACGACAGCGCACTGCTTAAGAATAGTTTGAGTTCCCATCAGGGAGGTAGTAGAACCTCCCGACAAAATAGTCTAGTCGATAAACCAGCACGATCGAGCCCGACCGATTCTTCAAAACTTAAAAGGCAGCTTAGTGAAGCTGAACTAACTAAATCGCAAACGCACGGTGACGGTGGACTTAGGGGCTTCCAACTAGTCGTGGGAAAGGAGAAATTAAAACGACAACTGAGTGATAATGAGCTGTGTAAATCTCGAGTTCAATTGGCGATGCCCATGTCTGCTGGCGCGGAGCCGCGGCAGCCGTTCTGTTGGAATAAGCGCGCCAGCCTCGATTGCGAGTCCAACTCCCGCTCTAAGAAACGGACCACATATACGTTCGGTGAACTCAAAAACGCCGTCCCCAACGCGACAGACACATCGCCCGCCGAAGACGTCCACATTTCCCCTGAGGAGTTCATGAAAATTATTGATAATTAAGTATTACAGTGAACTTTTAAGCGTGTAAACCTCGAGTGATTATTATTGAACAAGTAATTAACGTGTATATTAATTAGATAACTATTCGCAAATGTACTATTGTCAGCTGGTGTAAATATTGTAATTTGCTTTTAATATTAGTACTAATGTAACCTGCCACTGAAACAGACCATTACTCAGTTCGTATCTGTGAACAAGTGTTGAAATGTAGAAAAGTACACACAAATTATACTCATATTAAGTACAACGAGTTTACTTAACACTGTTGTATATTATACATATTTCCCTGAAAATGCTGCAATCTTTTGCAACAGATATTGGATTTAGCAGGGATTTATTCTAATTTTATTTTTAACTTTATTGTTTTTTGCATCAAATAAGAAATACTGGCAATGGTCTAGTTTCACTGAACGATCTCTATAAAAGGAATCTCTATTTTTTCTACATGCTATGTATTGTACAAATTTACTCAAAACTATGTAAAGTGTTCATGTAAGATTATTTAATTACTTTGAGAATGATTTACGTAACTCACTTATACTTTTTTTTTCTATTTTTAACATTTTTTATTTAGATAGCAGTCAATTAGTGTGTCAATCAGTTAATAAATTTATATAGTAGTTCTCTAAGAAGTTCGACTCTACATACCAATATTGAAAATCAAAAATATAATTTAATAATCAAGGTTTTCATTGAATTATATTGTAATCTATTCGAAAACAAAACTACCTAAACAGGTACCTATTTAGTGATAAGTACCTGTGGGTGTATAATAGAGCAAATTATATTATGTCGACAAAACACGTTGTCATTTTATAGGTAATCGATTGTCTGATACAAGATTTAAGGATCAATGCTTTATTTTAAAATTTACTAATAAAACGATCAATTTCTGAGTAACATTCCACTTTGCATATTTACACATACATATTTAAAATTCAATGAAATCCTCGTTAAATAAAACAATAAACAAAAACGAAACAAGAAACTGTTTCATCGATAAAGTATTTTTCTATAAATATTGGATTAAACGAACTAACAGTAATTTTAAATAACTAACCGAACTTTTGGCCGTGTCTTCATTCTTCAACTTTGCGTTCTGCAATATCTGGGATGGAATAAGGATAATTTTGTATTTTCACGTATTAGGATGACAATATTGTAGTAAATAATAAATGGTAAGTAAATAATATCTCTTTATATTGTAATTATGGTTAAAAAGCTGTTTAGGTATAAGGTAATTTTTTTTTTAAATTATGTTTTCGCCAGTTCCCGCCTAAATAATGACTTGTGATATGTGATTTAAATTATGATTCAAATAAAGGTGTATTTCTTTTGACATTCATAGCTGGGGATATGATTGCTGCATTATCAACTATGACTAAATATTAAAAAAAAGCACTTACTTTAATGAAGAAACTGCTTTGTAGATTGATTTATGCCATTATTTTTTGACCAATATTAAGCTTACCGATCATCTTTATTCTCGTGAAAATAAAAGTTTATTTAGGTATTTTATCAATGTAATGGAATTTACTAAGAAAAAATGGCGTGGTTATGATCGGTGAATGTCTGCAATCCATCGTTGACCAATTTAGCCATAATTAAAAAATATATATTATGTATTGTCTCAATATATATAATCAAAGGTTATTTATTTGTTGGTAAATTTCCAATGTCAAAAGAAATTAACGCTAATTCCTCGATGCCAGAGCTTCTATGTAAATTTTGAAATATTCGATAATTAGGTACCTACATAAAATTTTATTATTTATTGAAAAACTTATATTCCTTAACTGTTAATCAGTAATTATAACCCCACTTCTTTTCTCTTATGGTGGTTTAGGTGCGTCTCACCATGAATGCACCTCAAAATTGCCAGTACCAGGATCGACCTGAGCTTTAAGTACCTATATTATTATAATGGTTATTATTTCTATCTCAGATATTAATCAGAATGTGTTCCAATATTTTCGTAACTTGTGCGAAAGCTTTGCGGCTGTGCCACAGCGTTTATGAGCTTCGTCGTAGGGAGGTAAGGGTAAATCGTAAAAGCTATTGTATTGTATAGGAACTGATTTCTAAGAAAATCGTAAAGTATTTGGAAGTGTTACAAATTTGTATTTTACAAAAATACTTATTGTGGATAATGATAAGATCTGTATATGCAAGGGGCTTTACAAGTACGAGCAATAATCTTGTATGTATAAACTCTTACAATATCCACAAGCATAAATTTATATAGAAATTCTAGACATCTTTTCGTCTTGTATTTGTTTTATACTTATAAGTCTATAAATAACTCTTCCTTGATAAAATATTCGATTTAAGTACATGTTAATTGTGAATTTCATATTATATAATTAAATGTGATTAGATTCTATACAACTATTTAATGGTTTTATAGTTCATAAAACATTTCTATTGTGGACATGATATGCCGTTGTTTAATTTTATAAACTATGTTTAATTTTTAAAACAGAACTTTGTGATGTTATCTGTTATTGAGCATCTGACTATAATCTCACAGTATTTGTTCCAAGTGCCTTATGAACAAATCATTACATTCCTACAATACATTCCAAATTATACACTTTAATTTAGTTTATTAAACATTACTGTCCGATTGTATTAATATAATTACGATAAGTTTACATATTTGTGTACTTAATTAGTCTGTGATAGATACATTATATTCAGTATTTAATTTCTGATGACTACAAGATGATTTCTGTTGTATTTTCAAACTATATAGGTAATTTAACATTTTATTGTTATGTAATATAAGTAAAATATGAAAATAATCACAAATACAAATTTGTAATAAATTCATTTTCTAACATTTTTCTATTTTTTTTCTGCATTTTTAATGGATTAAAAGGACTTCAACAATACTGCTGTTTTGTTTTATTATGTTCTCCTGAAAGCAGGTGCAAAAGAACTATGCTCTTTAAAACGACGACAACCTTGGTGCCAATATAGTCATGTCGATTACCACGCATTTTTTATTTTTGGATGAGTAGTAAAAAAATGCGCTGATTAAGAGATTAAGAATTTCGATACCCGCAGTCTGGACAAGTAGGGCGTCGTTCCTTCCAAAGTTATGAAATGTTGAGAAAAACGATCTTTTTTAACTTTGACCTTCATTTGCTGTTACACAAAAGCACTTAGCGACTTTAAACAGATCTCATTTTGTAGGTAATTTAATTGAGAACAAAAACGCTTTGAGCACATATGACGAAAAACTTACTGGAAACGAGATATCACACGAAATATAAAAAAGTGTGTGTTAAATTGTTAAAAAAAAAAAAGAGATGCTCCACTTGTCCAGACTTTAATCCCGAAAAAAAATGTATCCTATTTCGCGGCAAAGAGTATATAAACACTAGGCGGCAAAGAGTATACAAACAGTAGGCGGCAAAGAGTATACAAACGATTACCCCGCCTAATAGTAGGCGGCGTAATCGTGCATTTGAAGAGAACACGATATGTTCAACTATTTGAATCGCTATATTTCGGAAATAGCAATTCTAAAAAGAAAAAAGTTTAAGGACACTTTTTATAGAGAAGTAATTGCATGATCTACAATTTTTGCCTAATTTTTTTTATGGTAATACGTACCGTTTGGCTGAAAATGCAATTTAAAGAACCATATTTGAGAACTTTAACCTTGAATAATTTTTTGCCACACATGAGATTGATAGGAACTTTACACATTTACTCTGCCGCCTCCTTGTGCGAAGATGTTATCGCGGTAAAACTTCTGTCACTGCAGGACGATAGGATGAAGTTGTATCACAGATAACTATATATTGTACTACGTACAGATAGGACAGTTCCAATTTTACTTGTATTTTGAGTTGTATCAAGCTTCATAATTCATATTAGTACAAAATAAACTAGTTCCTAAAGTTTTATTTTATTATTTTTACAATAAAATCTTTTTGATAATACCATAGATACAATTTGAGTACATTTTTTATTCAATTATTATTTTCGCTTTTCTTTTGTTTTCAAACCTATCCAAAATGACATTTTTCAGTAAAAGTGTTCATAGTATTTTTCGTCGCACATTGTTGTGATGAATATTTTGTAGGAACCAGTTCATCATTAAAATGGCACCTATACGGTACAGTTTACATTATGAAGATTATTCTGAGCATTTGATGTCTAGATTTGGTAAACTGTTACAAATGCAGTCATTGGTGGACATGACACTTATGTGTAGTTCTCATACCTTACGTGTGCACAAAGCTGTGCTTGCGGCGAGTAGTGCCTATTTTCAGGTAAAACTATTGTTTAGTGAATGAGTGAGTAACTCTGTACTTGACATAAATTTATTATTAGTACCTAAGTACGTGCAGTTTGGAAACCTACTAGATCAGATAGTTGTTAATTTTTTTGTATTTTATAAAACCTATCGAGGCAGCTATTTAGTCTAGTTTTATCCTAACTTATAATAATCACTTTTCCTAAACTGTATTATTTTTAGGAAGTGCTTCAAAAACAAACAGGCGAACCTTTAATAATATTAAAAATGCGCTTCAGTGTATTAAAATGTTTAGTAGAATTCATGTACTGCGGCAAAACGCAGTGTTTGGAAGAAAACTTGGATGAGCTTGTGTCAGCTGCACAGTTCCTTAAGATTAAAGGCCTATCTAAAGTAACGAAGGAAGGTCTTGGTATCGCTAATAATAGTAAGTATTGAAAAACTTGTATTTACTACTAAATTTTGAGAGATTTCTAGCTGCTGGCACCTTTTAAGTTTAATCGTTTTAGAAAAAAAATTAAATACTGATTCAGGCCCTTTTGTCTTATCGTATAAAATACTGTTATTGGTAGTAACGACATGCGGGGACTATTTTAGCACCAGGTCAGTGCCACGTTGAAGTGGACTAATAGTAATGTTGATACTTAAGACTAGCCTTCTTAGTGATCATAAATTTGCTCCTAATATGTTTGTAAACAATTTTTTTTATTTGATATGTCGATCTTTATTGGTACAATTTGTCACAATCTGTCAACATCCTGGATAGGAGATTACCGTTCTCTATTGTCTCATCCCTAATGCCCCATACATGACTTCAAGAAAGTTTTTTTTTATATTCTTTAGTTTTTTTAAATGGTTACGATCGACCTCGCTCTTTTTTATTCCATTTTTATATTTTTTTATTCTTTTGACGGGTGGGTCTTAGGTTGTCAAGATAGCATAATGACTTAAGTCCTATGTTGTCTACATAGCAGAATGCCTAATTAGCTGAAAGACTGCATCGCAAAATGACTAGATATCATTTTGCCTAGGTCTTTGATTGTCCTAATATCAAAATAACTAGATCGCAAAATTACTTGATCGCATATTGACTATACTTCAGCCAAATAAGCTGTGGAATGTTTACCAACATTGCGTTGCAAAGCATTTTCTGACAGGCAGTTGTTAATAACTTGTTTGCAAATTACATACCCTTAAAATATTGTTATGCTCTGACCAGGAAAATGAAAAAACCTGGTCATTTTGCGGAAAACAAATGGCACTAATAACTGTTTTTAAACTTTCGCCACTATATATATTAGATTACAAAACTGATATGTATAGTTGCGAAAGCTTCAAGAGCGAGTACGGATAGTTCCAAAACTCGCACTATATAGGAATAGTACCTTGTAATTATTATCGCGATTAAGTACTGAAGAAGAAATGTAAGTTATTACTAAATGATTTATTATATTATATTACAATTATATTATTTATTATTACCTTTGTACAATCATAGTGTCAGCTACTGCACGATAGTCAGAAACACACCCGTCGAGCGGTGGGCCAAGTGTTCTCAACTTTCGATAAGTGTGGTCAATCCGATATATTTTTGGTTGCAGCTAATGCTAGGTATTATTATTTAATTTTTTTAGGCTATTTGGCGTAGGTATTTTCGCTTTTGTATGGGAGTATGTATGTATCTGTTACGGAGTAACTGTTATCTTATCTGCGGCTTACTGTGGCGTGGTCTGTTTTTGAGTTCGTGAGATTTTTATGTGTTAAAATAACAAAAAACAATTGATAGTCCTGAGAGAAAAATGGTTAGCAATGTATTAAATTCTTAGTTTAAACTTTCTTTTTCTAAATAAAACACTACACTTTCTTTTTCTAAATAAAACACTACACTTTCTTTTTCTAAATAAAACACTACAGATTTAGTGGCCAACATAGCCTGTAGGTATTTCCTATTCACAACAATAAATGGCTATTGCCCTCAATATCTCCTAAACATTTGCCTTTTCGCCATTCAATATTTTTTTTGAGGAATCAGGGTTTCATTTGGTATGTTTAGATTACATAGCTTAATTTATTTACGTTTAATAGATAAGAATAATACTAAAATACTAAAGCAGGTGGCTCGCTAATAACTTTAGCATCTAGAGCGTCGAGGCCTACTCGACCTATAAGGTAAGGTTCTGCGTCTAAGGTAAGCTCTGATGAAGCCTCCTTTATGGTGACAACCTGGTACTGGTAGGTGGTAAGTACTTGAGCTAAAGTACACCTCAGCCAGTATGCAATATAAATTTTAGAACATCCCAGAGTAGATGTACCACAATGTTGGAATATTCATAATATATAATTATTTAAAAAAATCATTGAAATGTAGTATGTAAAAGAACCCACCTGAAATAGAAATAAAAAAAAAATCTCAGAAAACAGGCATGTAGTAGTGTGAAAAATGAAATGAACTGAAACTTACATGAAACATCCGATTAGAGATGATCCAATTTCCTCCCGCCACAAATTAAATACAGTACAGAATAAAAGGCTGTGAATTAAGCACACAGATAACCGCCCCAAAGATAAAACGACAATCGTAATTAAAAAGTTTGCAATGCTAATTCAACCATAAGCAAAATATTCAACATTATGTTCAGATTCAACCAGCCTAAACAGCACGCGCCGTCATATATATGTCAAAATCTCAGAACGCACGAAGTGGGTACGGGCAATGAGAAAACTCCCTTTTGATATTTAATCATTGATGTATTGTAAACACGCAAAGAAACACTGTACAGTTCCTAGGTTAGTGTTGACTCGGCCGTGACCAAACTGAAAGTGAACTCGTCCGTCTGCACTCTGCGTAACGCCGCGCCGGTACATGGCGCTTGAGTTCCTTTCCGGTTAATATATTATAGAGGGCGCATGTGAATCGGCAAATGTTTAGAAAATATAATGCCAGACACATGTGACACATGCATAGATACACATGTTAAACTTTCAGCACTCCAACTTTTTGCGTCGGGGGTTATAAATTACATGGATCGTGAGACATAACTTTACGCAATAATATAATGGTGAATCACTGGTAATTCAAATAAAATAGTTTCGATTTTGGCATTGTTAATAACACGTCATCACTAATATCAATCAACAGTGAAAAAATTAAAACCACATCTAGTTTCGTGTGATTTAACGCTGGCATTTCGGCGCGCTTTTTCTGTGACGTCAAAGACGTCGTAGTCCGTGTTTAATTCTTTATTGATTTATGTAACATTTATGTGTAGTCATAAAACGTACCTATTATTATTATAAAGGATAGAAAAACTTATTTTCAATATTGTATTGTGGAATCTTGTGCATATATATATTTCCACAAATATTCATTATAAATAACCAAATTGTTGTTGATCTGCGAAAGTTGTCGAGTTATAGAGTTGTAAGGCGTATAGTTGGTATTTTTTATTTGCTAATTCTTGTTTTAAGGTATTTTTTAGCATATTACGATGACTATTTGATGGTTAGACTGAGTTCTAGTAAACACAATGACAGTAAAATCGTAAAGTATAACTAAGAAATAGAGGTAAAATTACAATATTTCTGCATTCTAGTTATGGCAACCCTAAAGATGATGACATATGGTTTGTTTACAAAGATTCCATATGTTATTTGGCTCAAGTATAGTTTATGTTATGTACACTCAAATGAAACTACATTAAGTTGTTTATTAAAAAGATTTTAACTCAAACTCTCACTTCTTTTAAAAAATTGTTTTAATTATGTCCAAAAACTATAAAAAAGTATATCGAATACACTTACTATTAACTCTTATGATGATAACTTACTCCAGCATGCGTTTAATCTTACAAATATTTTATATAAATTTCAATGCATTTATGTCATTATGCGGAAGTTTATTTACTTCTTGGCTCAATTTCCGGTGAGAAATTAGATCTTTTTTTTCTGTTCTGTCTTCTAAAGAATGTACCACGAGCCAGCATGTCTTGGTAACGTGCTTCTATTTTAAGTTTATAAATAAACTTTATTAAAGTCTGCCTTTGTGGTGCCAGGCCTCCAGAGCATGCCTTTCGTTGCAGCAGGAAATCAACGATGGGTTTTTTAACCACTGTCGCAAAAACTCTTTGAACTTATTAATTTTTTTGCAACTTTGGACTGTTAATAAGAATTTCTTCCCACGCTTCACGGATTTGAGGGGAGGGTAAAAGTGGCAAGTTTTTTATATATGTGACCATTTGTCTACCTTTCGGTACCGCAGTCAATCCTGTCTTTTCTGCATTATTTTCTATTGCCTTGGTGTAATGAAAAAACAACCCGATATTTTTACTCCTGGGAAAACATTTCTACAAGCGGAAATCTGTGCTAATTCATAGTCACATTTGTAGCATTTGTAGTACATCATGTATAACTGTGAACAATGCGGTATAAGTTGTGATAGTATTACGTTCACACAATTTTGCTATCGATACGCGCTATTGTTGGATGTCAACTTGGTATATTTTTAAGTATTGAGTTCGCAGATGTGTTACTTGGGCCATCAGTTAGCCAACACTTAGAGACATAGAAAAAACGCCATACTCTAATAAAACTTATGTTTTATTGCTTTAAGTATGAGTGTCTTAGAATTGAACATTTGCAAAGCTGGAAGGGTCAGTCATTAAGATAAATGAATTGGTTGTGTTAAAAAAAAGGGTCGCTTTAGAACAGGGATGCACAGACTTATTAAGACTAGGGGCCACTCGGGCAAATTATGAACTGATGGCGGGCCGCCAGAAGTATAGGTAATTAAAGACAATAAAGAATTGATAATAATGTATTAAAATTTAAAAAGAATTTATTACTTTGAAACGTGGCACTGCATAGTGCTTACAATCTTTTTTATATTTGGCTCAAATTTACTTGTAGCAACACGTAAAACTGCTTCCAAACTTTCATTTGCAAGGCGGTTTCGATTTTTTGTTTTATTATTATTTATTATATATGTTATTATTGAAAAGGTTTGTTCACATATATAGGTAAGCTGGCACATTTCAGAGCGCTTATGCGCAACTCTTTGTACGTATTTTTATCAATGCAGCGGTAGTTCAGCAAGTCTCCTTCGTTGAATTTGTTGCGTAAGTTGTTTTGAATGTCGATAATTTCTAACTGCATTGACTCTGGCACATTTTCAACTGAAATCGTGAAAAGATTGCTGAATATGTCCAACAGAGGTTTCACTTTTTTTAACTCCGAAAATCTGTCTTGAAAAGATTGAATCAAAATATCTAGCTTTCCTACATAACTGAAATTAATCGCAGTTTTGTTGAATTTTACAGCCATTTTCTTATAATTCGGAAAATGATTGTAATTTCCAGAATTCAATTTAAGTTCCGGGACATCCCTTTGCTTTTCCGCCAGAAATATTCCAATTTCTTCTATTAAATTTAGAAATCGTTCCAGTGTCAATCCACGACTTAGCCACCTTACTTCTGTATAATGCAGTAAATCTCCATATTCGCTTTCGATGTCATCAAGGAATTGTTTGAATTGCCTGTGATTGAGTCCTCGTGATTTTATGAAATTTACAGTCGAAACTACCACTTTCATGACATTTTTAAAATTCAATTTTTTTAGAACAGAGGGCTTCTTGGTGTATAATGCAGTGAAACTAGTCCAGAATTGACACCAATCATCGAAGGAGCACCGTCAGTCGCAACTCCCGATAATTTTGATAAGTCCAAATCCGTTTTTGAACACTCATCCAAAAGTACATTGAGTATATCAACTGCTCTGGTTTGCGCTTTCAATGAACACATTCCTAATAACTCTTCAAAATCTTGAGTAACACCTCGTATGAATATGAGAAGTTGAGCTGTGGAACTAATATCAGTGGATTCGTCGAGTGCTAATGAAAAAAATTCAATGATCTTAGTTTTTTCATTTAATTGTTCCGCAATATTACCTGACAAATACATAATTCGTCTTTGGATAGTCATACGATTCAGTTGAATTTTCTCAAACTTTTTTGCTGCTTCTGGACACATTTTCTTAGCGGCGATTTCTATGCATTCTTTAACAAAATCCCCATCATTGAAGGCGCCTTCGCTTTGCTATCATTTAATTAAGAAATTTCATAAATACCTTCTGTAGCTGTTTCTGAATCTTGAATGGGTTTTGTGAACATAGCTTGCTGACCAATAAGCTCCCGTTTTAAAGACAACATTTTTTGCTTTCTTAATTCGCCTGTAAACTTGGTAAAAGTAGGACGCTGTGTTTCATAGTGCCTTTTTACATTATATTCCTTTGCAATCGCAACAGAATTCTTGCAAATTAAACAAACGACTTTGTTATGCGACCATACAAAAAAGTATTTCTCAGTCCAAATTTCTTGAAACTGCCGATTTTCATCTTTAACCTTACGTTTTTTTACTAGGTCCTGGCTTGTCCATGTTGCGTTCTAATCCTGGCTAGGATTAACACAGCACCCAAAAACAATTACAGTACCTACTTAAATTACCCATCCTTTTTTAAATTACCAAAAATATTTGATTAAATAGGTAGAGCAACACTTATTATTAACAGAGTTTTACTTACGATTTCACAACACAATTATACACGGCACTTGACGGGAAATCTATGTTGAATGTGGATCAAAATATGACACCGGCTAGTCGAGTTAAAATCTACACTAGAACTATTGACACTTCACTCAAATTAAAACCGAACTGTCGGTCGCTGCGGTTCGCGTGGCTTTTATACCACACGTATAGAGTCGAAAACTGTCTGGAGAAATCACGAAACCGACTCTGGAAGCTTCGTGTATCTACCTACGCGAGCAATCGGGAATTCGGGACTATTGCTATCTCGCTTGCTCTAACAATATAACCCGTGGATAAGCCGCCACCGCGCTGCCGTCGTCGCCACGCCGCCGGCGCGGCGCTTCCTCAAGAAAACGAATTTAACCGAGATCAGCCCGAACATTACCGACCGCTGTTAAGGACCGCTGTTACCGACGCACTGTTCTGTCCTACACTGAGTAACGCAGTAACCGTCAGGTAATTAAATTTATCTCCCGTGTACATATCGGTTTCAAGGTATTAATTTAATATCATTACTTTGGTATTGGTTAGGGTGTTTTTGGACGGGATGAATGAATAATATTACCCTGTAAGTCTCCTGGTCATAGCACTCGATCTTGAATAGAGGGCAACGGGGCCTTGGTGATCATCAGCCCAACTGTCGTGTGCTGTAGAAGACTAACTATCGGGTACCATAATCCCGGGTTATGGTAGTCGAGGTTTAACGGAGGCAGCGATATCCTGATCATTGGCAGGTTGTTCTCGTCTGCTGTAGAAGTCCAAATTTCGAGTGAGTCGTTAGCGAGGTGTGGTTATGGGGTAAAATGATTAAGATGGTATATGTGTGAAAACTAAATCAATGCCAAAGGGTTTAAATGTACGATCATACTAATTAACTTTTGGATCTCCTCTTATCGCGGTTTTTATTATTGATTATATCAAAATATCGAATGCCAGTGGAAAGATTTCCAGCCAGGGTCGAGTCTTACAGTCTAACGCGGAATAAGGCGGGGAGCTGGTTTCCGTGGAAAATACTCAGTTGACGAATAACTGCTCTACTCGGTTTAGGCTCATTGAGGTACCATCACAAAGTCCTTTCAGTCTTGTTTGGCATCAACGCGTAAATCATGGACCTGACGTTAGTAGTGTCATTACAACTGTTTCTATCAACAAATATAGTAAACAGTTGATAAAATGGCCAGGGCACTGTTTTAAATGTGCCATCCCCTAAACCCAGTTTGCCGTTGTTAACACAAGACCTTAATACTGTTGTACAGATAGGGCTACTAAACATAATAATTTTATTTTCAGCATCTAATTCATACTCGCTCACCAGGAAATCTTTTTTTATCATTGCAGGAAGGACGACATCGATCGATTTACTGTATTCGGTTTTGGTCACATCTAAATATTTCTTCCTGGTCCTATGTAAAGTATCTCGCTGCATTTGTGTACATGTATAGGGGTTTTCTCTTACAAAATTCATTACAGTCTTCTCGCAATTTTTCTTGACCGCGGACATGTTTTCGCATACTTTTTGTTTTGCAGTTTCCATTACCATTGTCTGTACATTTTGTCTGTATTTCTCTTACAAGAATGCAAAGATTCTCTATTTCTTACAATTATTTCAGTCTTATCAACGTTGAGAGTAATCGACGCACTACACTCAATTTTGTTCGAACAACGACAAAAAGAATTAAGATTCGCATATTTTCTAACAAAGTTATAGCGATACCCATCACACCAAACAATTGCATTATTTTTTAGAAAAATTAGGTTCATATTCGACATTATTATTATGCGAGTTTTAGAAAATTTGCAACCAAACAGGAAAATAATCAATAAAACGTCTATGTTTCTGCTGTCAATCATATTAATTTGTTTCAAGTAGTCATTATCATTCCTCATTCCAATAAGTATCTATGCACTTTTTCTAAGATATAAAAACTCAATGTATATCTACTTTGCAAACTAGAAACTGCAGTTGCTAAAAGCAAGTTAAATTATGCCTACTGCACGCGAATGTACAGGTGACGAATGAAGTGGTCAATATACCTTAGTAGTAATTTTGCGATCAAGTTATTTTGATATTAGGACAATCAAAGACCTAGGCAAAATATTATCTAGTCATTTTGCGATGCAGTCTTTCAGCTAATTAGGCATTCTGCTATGTAGACAACATAGGACCTAAGTCATTATGCTATCGACCCACCCCTTTTGACATATCAAAAATGTTTAATCAATTTAAATTAATGGCTTAGATGTTTAAAAAAAAATCCTTTTTACAAATCGAAATGTTGTTTGTGTCGATCGAAATGTCGAAATGTGTGAATTTGTAACACCTTTGTATCTATGTATAAGCAAAAAAAATTTGATCGTTATGATTATGATGGTTTTGTTTGATTTGGACAAAGAAGGATGACGAAATGTTTGAGCAATGGTTCAACAAAATCTATGATTATGATTATTAATATTGTTCTGGACAATGCACCATATCCCCATAATACTCACGTAGGTTGGGAAGAACGCCAATAATGGTTAGGAAGAGAAACTGAAAATATTTAGCCAACTGAAAAAGTTATCTCTTTCCAACCTTCAAAGCTCAAAAAGACATACATAATTACATACATTCATACACTCAGATTTTGTCAAGTATAACTGGGTCCCAATCACGTAAGTGGTGGCAAGCCTATTGCCGTCAACTGGGCAATTTGAGAATTAAAGCCGGGAGAGGAAAGGGATATTGCATACGGGTGTATTGGAGCAGTAGCTCGCGTTAGCGTAAGCAATAACTCGAGCAGTTCAGATTTGGATTACAGGTAGGTAACCTGTAATCCGCACTGGCTGTTGCCCCGGAGTGTCTGAGCCCTCTAAGATAATCTTTGATTATATACATATCTAGATAGAGTAACTCTAACTAACAAGTGGTGCGCATAAAACGGGCTCCGTACTCCGTGTAGTTGTCAACAAATTGTCACTGTGTGCGTGTTTAGGGATGCCTGCTCTAAATTATTTACTTACCTTGTATTGCGTTATAAGGAGATGAAGGGTAAATAAAATAATGATTTAAAATTACACTACGAAATTTTGGAATCTTACACTCGAATTAATCTCTTTTTCAACTAATAGCTGGGGTAATTTGGCGAGTCTGCGATGAAGTTGACAATTCACGGGCTTTATTCTAGTTTTTGACAACTACTGGGAGATAGGTCATACTCGTCATAGACATATATGCGGATGACATTAATTCTTATATTTTATTACGTATAGTCTGCGTATCCGTTTGACCATCTATATTAGTAAGAGCAAGGATAGTTGATGTTTCAAAGGAGTGCTGGAGATGAACGAAATTAAAAAAAGAGAAAATGACTGATATCACAGTATAATACATGTTTTCCGAAACATACACCAGGGCTCGCCCCTTAATTGCCTTTAGGAAAGAAGGCCCCACGCGTGAGGCCACGCAAAATTTTCACCAACTCTACGCTAGTAGGTACTCTGCTGTGTCCGCAGTTGTAGGTACCTCGTGAATTCGTGAATGAAGTACCCTACGTAACTACTGAAATTCATTTTAGGTGAAATACCAGTATTTACGCCACCCGTTGTGATAAACAGGCCTCCACAATCACTTATAGATCTGCATTCACAGGTATGTTTTTGTAACGAAATATTAAAATATCTATAATATTATATAGTATGCGGTTGTACCCTAGATAATAAATTGATAGATCAGATTACTTATTGATTGATACGCTTATAAAATTTATAATATCGAAGTAAATATTGTGTCGGATAATACGAGGTACGTAAGAACCACAGTATTTTCACTATGTTTGAAAATATTTTAGGATTGCCTCTAAATTTTAAAATTTACACTACATTTTAAGAATTCCCAGTAAATTTTTAGAAATTCCCACTACATTTTTACTACAACAACTTTCATTGTTTTTAGAAATTCTCCTGTTTTTTAAAACGTTTTCTAATTTAGAATTTGTACGAGCCTTGTAATAGTTTTTGAACTTTGGTGTTAAAAATTTGAAATTTGTAAATTCTTAACCAGCCTGCATAGCCTTTACCGTTACATTTTCAGTACCAACAGAGTCGAAGTCAAAGACTTTAGGTTAAACCATTAGGGTAATTTAGGATGTGCTTAATATCTCAGTCCTAATATACTTATGAGTTCATCAATCTTAAAATAAGGAGGAAAAAATACGAAAATATTATAGTTATAATAATTCTGGCAGTAATGGTTCATGTATGATGAAATGACATTCCTGTAAACCTAATTATGATATATAGGTACAAGGAAAACTTAAAAAAAGTTAGTCGCAGTATTTAAGTACTTTGCCTAGGTATCTATACTATTCTTTTTACTTACTCGAATTGCCCTGCAATGAACTATGTTCTGAGACCGCTTCCCACCGTTGCTATGTTCAGGATGTGGATCCGAAGGGCCAACAAGCATCACAGCTAGCACCGGCGACGAGTACCAGCCAGCCAGGGGACAACCTCAATAGAACTAACAAAGCAAGTATTAAATTCTTTGCTTAAACATTGTATTACACTAAGAGTCTGCAAACAAGTACAATGTTCCCCTGAGCAGGCCAGGTCCACTGCGCACTTTAGGTGTAAAGCTACAAGTAAGCGGCGGGCTCGATTAATCGTGCCAAAAAACCAGTGGGATGCCGCGCGCCAGCCGGGCCACGCCGGGGCGCATCGGAACGCGTTTTTTAGTACAATGATGGAAATTGAAGTTTATATTTATTACTTAAAATTCATTTTTGCATTGAACTTCTTGCTGCCGCGGGCGGTCGAATCCGACCGGCTGCACCCACTTGCGCTCGCGCTCCGGCGCGACCCTTTCGGTGTGAATCGTACTTTAGTTCGATGCCCACACACGCGCTGCGTCGCGCCATTCGTTCGTATCTCTGAGGTTAGGTAAGAATTAACTCGATAGACTGACTTATAGTCGATATCGATATATCGATAATCTTAATAAACACAATTTATTTATTTATTTATTTATTAACACTTCCTGCAAATATATTGCAAAAGGCGGACTTAATGCCGTAGGCATTTTCTTCCAGCCAACCTTTGGGTGATGCAGAACTGTGTGTGGCAAGTGTATATTTAATGGTCATGATATAAAGGAATTTCAAAAATGTATTACATAAATAAGCCTACATACGTGTGCTTGATATACATACACATATAGTAAATAAATGTACATACGTATATACATACATATATAAATACAAATACATAAATGATAAAGACACTTGTAAAGTGTTATTCTGATGATTCCGCCAATGAATCTCTGTAGAGTTTGCGTACTTTAACCTTAAAAGTGAAACGGTTAGTGGACATCCTGACTCCTTGTGGAAGCGCGTTCCAGAGGTTTCAGCTTGGACAGCGAATGAAGAGTGACCCATACTGGAGTTATGAGAAGGACAAAGTAGGAGTAGGTTATTAGAAGAACGGAGATTTCTGGCATGGTTAGAGCAGAGATATTGAAAGTAAGATGTTAGGTAAGTAGGTGAGTTAGGTGTGTGGAGAAGAGAGTACAACGTAGTCAATGCCCTCAAACTGCGGCGTTGTCTTATAGGTAACCATGTCAGTTGGGTGCGATATGTGGATATTAGATCATATTTTCGCAAGTTGAATATGAATCGAATGCAATTGTTGAGAAGTCGGTCTAGTTTGTTGAGCAGATCTGAATTCAAGTCGAGATAGCACACATTACCATAGTCGATAACTGGGAATACCAAAGTCTGCACAAGCATGGTCTTTGTTCTGATTGGGAGAAAATTTTTAACCGTTAAAAACATCGCAATGTATTGGTTACCTTCTGACTGACGCTAGATACCTCAGTCTGCCAATTAAGGGTTGTGTCGATGTGCAGACCTAGATCTTTGACGGAGGGGCTAAAAGGCAAGACTGAGTCATTAAAGGTGATTTCGGTAATACTATTGGTATCAATTCTGCTGATCAAATTTATTGGTAGTTAAATATTCAGATTTGTTGTTCTTTAAAAAAAGACAACTCTAACGCTGCCGCGGATAAGAGTTATGCGATAGAAAAAGAGGCAACTTCTTTGTGAATATACCTGTATTTAGTTAGCGCTGTGCGACTAAATTGTGGCTTTATTGTGTCGGAGGCAGAATCTGTACTTATTTAAATGATTTTACGGAGTGCGACTTCTGTGCCTACCCTTACTATTATGTATTTTGTACCCTAAGGGAAAGGGGTCAATTCTTATAATGCTCTTAATAATGCTTATAGACGTCTTTCGGACCTAAAACAGTAGAACTAGATTAAAACTTACTGGAATAAAACTTTCAATTCACTCTGCGAGGGGACTGCTTCGCCTCGGTCACTCTTCATTTCAGCAATCCCGGTTTATAGGTATAAGTACACCATGGTAATGCAAAGGTAATTCCTCCCCAAGTCCCAAGGATGCCGTTGATGCTGCATGTTTATATTTTTTACTATTATTAATACAGGTAATTCATGAGTTTATTACATGTTCATACTTACGTTAAGTATTTTCTATTCCTCCAGGATATGGTCGTACGCATTCCGTTTGATATTGAGAACGGCAATGGCACGAATCCTGTTGTAGATTACTCAGATGCACCCCGCGTTATTAAACCACGTCGAGGACGACCTAGTGTCAGAGTAAGTAGTTTATATAAAGTTTTCATGACTTCAGTGATTAAGCAGTAGGTACCTACAAAAAACATAATTATGATAATAACCTAGTGTATTAACAAAAGTTTAAATTAAAAAAAAAAACTACATAGGTAGGTATATCTAGAATGATTGAAACTTTTTAAGTGTAGAAAGTACCTATTCCATATTTACATGAATGCGCGATTGAATTTGGCTTGATTTCATATGATATTGGATTAGGGCCACGCTAGACCACTTTTTGTGAAGTTTGGAAGTTTTTAGGAGAAGTCTTTATTCAGCAGTGGATGATAATGATGACATTTGTCAACCTCTAACGTTTCAGTTGTCCGCCCTTTCCTTATATTAATATAAAATCGTCACAATAATCATTAATGCCTCTGAAAGTTGAGGATGTATGGATGTTTGTTATCTTTCAAGCAAAAACTATTGAACCGGTTGCGATGTAACTTGTTACGGAAGTTCAGTAACACCGCTAAGATATATATCATTTAGTAGAATCAGAGTTTTCCGATGGACGAAGTTTGCATTTACTAGTCATATTTATAAGTAAATCTTTAATAATGAAACTTCTAGCGGGCGGGTCCGTGGGAAGGTGCTGGCTCACTGGGCCGTGCTGCTGAGCGTGCTCTTCTACGTCGAGAACAGGACTCACGAAAAGCCATACATCAATTGAAACACCTGCAGACTAGACATATGCAGGTTTGTCTTTTATATGTGTACTTTTCCTTCCGCTTATTGTATTATTCAACACATCTAATAGGTTTGCATTTCCTATTAATAACCAGTGCTTTTTTAAATTATTTCAGGATTACATGGACAGAGTAACCCTATCGCAAGCTGTAAACAGCATATGTGGTCCTGAGTCTTCAAGCAACTATATGCATATCGACAACGATCTTATGTACATGGACCAGACCGTTACATCCAATGTACTTGATCCCACTATTGCCTACACTAAAGAACATTCAATAGGAAACGAAACTATCACTAGCTACGCAAATACGAACCCTTCAAGTTCTGCAAATGATTCTTCAGCAGATGGTATCAGTACTGCTATGTCCCAATACGTCAACGCTTTGAAAAACGCTGGCCTACCTACTGATTTGCCCATACTGTTCGAATCCGGTGACGGTTCTTACATAAACGTCAACGAGCAAGTCCTTCTTGACATGGTTCAAAGCAGCGAAATACAATATGAGGTTATAGAACAACCGAATATTATAGAAAAGGTTGCAGATCCCAGCGAAATCAAAAGTATTGATGATTTGTCAAAATCCATAGAACGGGGTGAAATCTTATTAGGTGGTAAGGGTTATGGTGGAAGTAATGATTACGATAAAGACTCGTCACAATACAGCCGTACAGAAGATACTATTAATAGTCTTAACGCGATTCTCCCAGATAATCTAGAATCTTTTGCAGAGCAACAAAGTTACGCAGTGTTAGATCCACGCCTTCAAGACAATAACAGTTCCATGGACAATGTCAATCCACACGATTTCTCCTGTATCGACGGCGACATGCAATTCTTTACCAAATCCATGAGTGACGATGTTAAAAAGTATTACGAAGATCAGCAACTAAATGACGCCAGAGTTATGGAGCAGCTATGTCCAGTCAGTAATAGTTTAGATAATAATTTCAGTATATCGTTACTTGACACCAAAAGTTCTCATTTAAGTTCTAATTTAAGCCAGCAATATAATTCATTAAACACTGAAGATCTCAGAAGAAATGAAGATTGTTACGACTTTGGTTTGCAACTTCCACAAAGTTCAGTTTTTAAAGAAGATGCTTTAGATTGTTTAATGGCTACTCCTAAAAGGAATGATGACGATCAAAGCAATTACGAAGATAGCAGCCAACTAGACCAGCGAGCTCAAGAAAGAGATGAAATCATTAAAGACTTGATGAACATTGAAAATAAAATGAATATGGCGCAGACCCATAATCCCGCAGTCCCCGACGAATTGGATATAAATTCAAATACTAGTCCCGATACAGAAATGTCCAACGTGAATCCCATAGACGTCCCTAATGTTTTTGAGAGTGATACAGAAAATTTGAAAGAACTTAGCACGCCGAAAATAAATACTACAGATTTGTCCGCAACCATAACTTCGAATGGGTTGCAATGGGATAATTTGGATATGAACAAAGATTCTGATGAAAATGAAGACAATGAAGTAAATGTGATAAGCAATGACGCGAATAGTGAAAATCAAATAGGCACAATAACAACAGAATCTCAGTTCGCAGATTCTGTAATAGATTTGACAAGACCCGTTGATAGCGTAAAATCTGAGAATAACTGGGGAGATATCATGGCCGAACCTGATGATTTGAACAAGGAAAATGAGGAAACTGCAAATAGTGACAATATAAATTCTGATTTGCAGAATGATATACCATTTGCTGTTGGATTGTTACCTCTCAAACAGATACAGCCAACTGAAGAAAGTAGTTTATTAAAAAGGGACAATTTAACAGATGATTTGCTAGATAACGTAGATGCGAAGTGTTTAAAACGTAAGGTGAAATATAAGAAATTGTGAAAATATTATTATGTTACATAGATAAAATAGATTATAAATAAATAGCATGTTTGTAAACTACCTTCATTGTTTTACGAAAGTGTGACTTGGACAGTGTGTGAAACTGGAATTCTGAGTCAGGCAGTGTTTGTGATAATTACGCGGCAGATGGTTAACCTGATGGTAAGTGACTGTTGTCGCCCATGGACACTTGCAACTCGAGTCTCAAGTGCGTTGACAGCCTTTGAGGTGGAGTTCAATCTTTTCTTGAAAGTTTAAAGGTCATATAGGTCCGGAAATAATACAGATGATAATTTGTTCTGAGAACCGCACATTGGTGAATCATGTAAGTGATGGCGATGAAAGTTTTGTCCCGTTGAACTATGGCGAAACGCTGCGGCCGGTATGAGTATGAACAATTCCTCGGAGTATTCCCCATAGTACAAGCGATAGAGAATGCAGAATTTTTTATTTAGCATTTATACCAGAAATGAAAATCCAGACTGTTTTATCGGTTATGAAGTACGGCCTGGCTACCTCAAATATATTTTATTAACACACAAAAATACTTATAGATTATTAATCCTTTTGTTCATTCATCAAAATATTTTACATATGTTTGTTAGTCGTGTGTTACTTGTTTGTTAATTTATTAATCTAGTGTTAATGAGTTGGTGGTTAGTTATCTTCCTGTGACGTGGATCCCGTTAGGTGAAGACCCCATCTTTCTCCTTCCAGAATCCTCTATCTCTGGCAAGGGTCTTCTAATCTAGCCCTGCTTCTTACAATATCATCAAGCCCAATATTTTGTTGGTCTGCCCTACATTTATTTTTCCTTATGGCCCTTTCCAACATGTCGATTCTATAGTCCATCTATTGTCTTTACATCTCGATATATGACCAGCCCATTGCCTTTTAAATTAAAAAGCCTGTGTTAAAGCATCAGTTATTTTTTCGTCTGATAATTTCTGACCTAATTTTATGTAAAAAAAAACCTCTGCATTAATCTGTGTTGTCCTTTTTTTTCTTTCTCTTTGTAAGCCCATGTTTGACAGCTATATATGTATATATAAAAATTTCGTGTCACTTTGTTTTTTTGCAATGAAAACAAAGAAATGAACCGATGAACAAATGAACCGATTTAATAAAAAAATTTGCACACTGTAGTTTGGTCCAAATTGAGAGATAGGATAGTTTTTATCTCAATTTATAGTCACATTATTATTTATTGCGAGGTACTTAGCCACAATAACGCGTGGCCGGGTAGCTAGTAGTAGCTTGGTAGTGTTTCATCGTAATGATTGAATATCCCTAACTAAAACGCCAGACGAATTGGTAGGTAGGTAACCCTCTGACGCAACCTGGCTCGCCGAGCATGTGATTGGTTGCAGAAAGACCACGTGACTCGGAGTATACTACATAGCTCGGGCTCTGTACACACACGAGTATTATAGTGAAATAGAAAATATACATAATAAGATCCATTTAACAGGAAAAGAAGAATCTACTTTCATGAACACCAGATTTTAGTGTTTTTTTATACTAAACGAGCATACCGGCCGCCTGATGGTAAGCGGTTACCGTAGGCTACGTATTAAATTTATTTGTTGTTTTTTCTCCATATTTCACTTATACTTATTGATTAAAAATTTACCTAACCTTTAAAAACTCTAACCTATATTGAAAACGAAGTATTGTTTGTTTTGAAAGTTTTGGACTGTTGTAACTGGACTTCAGGTTTGCTTACTGTTTATTATTAAGGCCATTCTTTGTATAAAATAAATGTATTGAATCAAATAAAAATAAAATTATTTGATCAATAACTTTTATAGAAATTATCTAAAATTTAATTTATTACCATTAGTAAATTATTTGTGTTGATTTTACTTTTTATTATTTCTCATTCTCTCGTAGGCTACTTTTCTGAAGTTTCACTTCTGCCGTGTGCACACACACACACTTTTTTTTTTGTGTATCTTCACTGATATTTCTTTTATATTTAATTATTTTTTTTTGTTTGAAAGGCTATGCTCCCCAGATGGTCCCATTGTCACCAAGTCCGAATCTGTGAGAAAACGAGGAAAACCCTCCGAAATTAAGGACAGGTGTAGTGTGTTTGTTGAATTTTCTTGAAATGAAGCAACATTGACGTTTAAAGGTGACTAATGTTATTGTTATTACCCGAATTTAAAAAAAGGAGGAATTTTTTAAACCCCCGACTAAAAAAGAGGGATGTTATAAGTTTTAACGTGTCTGTGTCTGTACGTCTGTCTGCATCGTAGCTTCTAAACGAATAGACCGATTATCATGCGGTTTTTTTTTTTTTTACAAGGTGACTTGATCGAGTATTCTTAGATAAAATTCAAGAAAATCTCTTCAGCCGTTCGAAGATCATCAAAACTTTTCTAATTGTTAACGGAATTTACAAGTCGGCAGTATTTTAAATTTTTAATTTATGATTATTTATTTATAACTTATTCAATCAATTGCAGCAAGTTGCTAGACAAACTAAAAATCTTACCATCTTATCTAAATAAAGTATCGGGCTTATAAAACTAAAGGTACCTACCTACCTACCTACTTAATATGATCTTACAGTTCGGTAATTTACATTACAGTAAGAATACCGTACTGAATACCGTCTGAATACCGTATTTACTCAGTACCAACTTAAAGTGTTTTAGTGTTTACTCTAAAAATGGTAAAATCAACTTAAAAAAAAAAATTAAACCAAGTGCAAAAACCACTAACAAAGGGCACCGAAAAGTGAATAATAATCGACATACACATAACACTAAAAAAAACATAACTGACACATGTCATCTAAGCGTGACGGTCACGCGAGTTCACTGAGTTCAGTGCTTTTTCCCCATACCAAAAGTGTCCAACGTGCCTAAAGAAGTTTTCACTTCAAAAATAGGTAACATTATAAAGGCACTAGGTACCTACCGGTCTGTTTGAAATCGGTGCCAAACTCTAAACGCAATAAGTAAAACTTAGGGATATAAACATAAACAGCTTGATTTAGAACGGAATATAATTCTAATGAAATATCTGAACATTTTGTTAATATTAAAGACCAACCATTCGACTTACTAGTACTTACATTATTATGTTAGTACTAGTAAGTGTGCCGCCGCGGTGGACCTACCTTATCTAATAAATAATAAAATACCTATTGCTAAAAAGGTCAAAGAACATATCGCCGCTGTGAAGAACCGACAGATTAGCAAATCAGCGACTCCCTATAAATAGATCAATCCTTTCTCTAAACACTATCATCTAAAAATCATGTATCTATTTATCTTAAATTCTCATTATCACAATAAAATCAATCATAACATTTTTCGAGTAATTGTAAATGTGTCAACGAGCCATTTGAATATAAAAATTCAATGACCGTCTTTTCCTTATTGTTAAAATAGAGAAAAAGTATTAAGGTATAAAAACTAAATACTTTTTCTCTTTTTTAATGTTTAAATAATTCACCTGATTACAGTTGACCTGAGGGACGATGTAGATCAGGAGAGGGAACGTAGGACATTGTCAGTTTTGGCGACCATGCTGGCCCGCGGGTTTTTTTGATGTACAGATGTTGTTAAAATCTCCTATTGTTTAAAACATACTACTCATCACTGTGCACGGGAGCCCTGTGCTTCAAGTGTACCCAGAAGCCTTAGTGCGCTGCGCATCCAGTTCAACAGTGCATTTAAAAGTGCTTTTGAGGTTGTCACGCTTCTGTAGCGCTTCAACAATGTTATCGAGGCATGCACAGACTGTTTTGCTGCGGTTTGGCGTAAGAAATGTGCCTCGTGTGAAATGTGATTGCTGAACGGGCTGATAGCCCTCATATACAGAGCTTGGTGACTCGCACCAATTCTGTTCTAGTAATTAAATACTAACATTTTTAAGATCAATTGTTATTGTTACTAACACAGGAGCTTTTTTTATACGGTAAATAAAATACAATATTTTAGAAAGATTTTACTCGAAACAAATACATATTCCAATGACAATTTTAACATTTGTAAGGCATTTCATATAATTTTTATATCTAGTACCTACACTACAACAATATTTAGAAATATCGAGATTCGTTTAGCATTCAATTGCAGTAGGCGGGATTAGTGTACTGGCCTTTTGTAGTTTTTTTACAATATGGATGAATACATTATAAAAACTGATATTATTAGTGTTAAAGGGCTAGAACGGCTTGGTTACGGAAACCCATCCTTCACAGGCCAGCAGGTTGCTAGCAGCTAGCTAGCAACACAAGTGTTTGCCAAAAACTTATAAGTTTATTTAATTTGCACCTGTCTTGACTAAAATGTTCTCGAGTCTTTTTTTAAAGCATGTTTTTAAATTGTAATATTTAAGATCACTTTGAAGGATCACTAACACATTTTGTCTTATCACTAACACATTTTGTCTTAAACGATGTTCGCCACTCGCAAATCGGAGTACGACTTAATAACGCATAGAATTTACAAACTAACTTGCCAAAATGCGATCATAATAATTATCTTAAGCTTTATTATTCATCCAATTTACATTTTGAGTATAATAAATTCAATTAAAATTAGAATTATTGAAATCGGTTCACAATAGGTAAAGATATCACATAATATCCTACCTACGCACAAAAAAAAAGCTATCGAATTAAGAACCTCCTCGTTTATTGACGTCGATTTTAAGTATTAAAATTTTCATTTAAATTTTCGGTCGGTCTGTCGGTTTGTAATTTATCTAAGCTATAAATACCCTATATGTCATTTGCTCTCACCTCTTACACAATATTGCTTTGCCCGATGCAGGGACGGTAACTGTTGAGGAGTTCTCCTGGACTTCATACGCATTGTGACGTGCATAAATTGATTGACAACAATCACATTACAGTAATCATAAATACTAATTATTCAGTAGTATCAATTCCACTTCACCAAATGGTGCTTTCCGAGAGCAAATGCATATATAATATCCAAATTGCTAGTATATGTTTGCCTATATTTGAAAAGTTCCCTCGATTTCAACAGGATCCCATCATCAGATCTTGACCTGATGACAATGGGACCAACTGGGATTTTGGTCCCTTTCAGGCAAAAAAGTTATTTTCCAAGTCGGTCCAGCCATCTTCAAATAATCGGGTAACATTCATAAAAAAAACCTGACGAACTAAGAACCTCCTCCATTTTTTGTAGTCTGTTAACAAACTGCGAATGTGACCGACCGAAAATGTAGTTAACTGAGTTTTTTTATCAGTACAATGTATGCAAACATGGCGTAATGCGTTCTTGACGTGAAGCGTGTGATCAATTTTAAAAGCATTAGGGATTCAATAAAAGTAGCTCAACTTGAGAATTATTACATCGAGACGACCGACAGAGGGCAGCACGCTGTACAACATTGGTCCTTAACATTCTTAAAAGGTTCTACAACCAGAAATTTGAATTACACTGTATACAAAAAAAATAAACGTCATGTAACATCTAAACTTGTATTGAACACTTTGTATAAAATATGTATAAAAAATAAAACTAACATTCAAAATAAATCAGATCAATGATAAAATGGCTCGGATTGGTGGTACCTACATACAAATAGCTGTCAATACAAAATATTTTTCTTACACTACACTATGTGATATGGACTTAATATTAAGGAATTTAATATAAAGCTTACATACGTAATATCAAACGTTATTACAATAATTATTGTCAATAAAAAATTGACATATTATTTTAGAATATAAAAATAGATAAATATATACATACATAGGTAAAAGGTGATGTTTATCAGATGTGTAAAACCTCAGCACAGCTTACACGCATATTCCATTTTCTCTCATATTTCTACAAACTTGTTAAATTGGACCTTTTGGAAATGTATTTATTGTCTACTTCTTCATAATTGTACACATGCTGTCTAATCTGTAATATTACTGAAGGGGTGATTGCATATTTTATAATAAATGGCTTTCAATTTTGTTACGAATATTAAATTAATTATTTCTTATAAAAGTATTTTAATTAAGTTTCGGTATAATTAAACTTCAACTTTGCTTTCCGTTAATGAGATCACATCAACTTCGTTTGAATGTAGATTTACATGAGATAATTGGAATCATCTTTTTTCGAATCGAAATAATGGAGGTTTTATGTTATTTTTACTTAACACTGTATAATATTCTTATAACTATTATTAAATATCTACAGCTGACGAAATCGGGGTCCTGTATAATAACGGTAAAGTACCGTGAGTCGTTTTCAAGGTTCAACAAAATATTATTTTGTGCTAAACAGAAAAATACAGTGTATAACATAAGTAGTTAGAGAAATGCAAAACAATCTTGAATTGTTGAATCTATACTAACTTATAGCCCTAAACAAATTACTCGGCACTTCATTTCAAAGTACTGTTCTTTGCATTAAACATATAAAAATATTAGTTCAGAAAGTAATGGCTGGATGCATATCACAACCTGATATCAAAGAACAAAAGGAATGTATAAAACAATAATACATAACTTGTAAAATAGTAAATGAAGCTGCAACAGATGTATAAATAAATATTATCACGACATCACATGTCCCAAGATATATGAGAGTAAAGTAAATATCAGTACCTTACATTGTACATGTTTGTAAGCTGAACTTCTAGCGTAATATCCATAGGAGTCTGTATGATAGTCTCCCATTTGGAAAGTGATAGCAGGCGAAGACATTCTACCGTCGCCGCCGTTGGAGTACGCGAGTACTCGCAAGTTGTACGACTTGCCTGGCGTCAAGTTCGTCACGTACGCTTCTAACTTTTGTTCCACTTGGACTATTGTGTCGTTCGCAGTGCTCATGTCTTGGTCTATCTCCCATACCCTTACCTGAAATTAAGAAAAATACATATTTTGTTTTATTCTATTATTTGAATATCTTTTTATGCTTTTTATGTAATAATTAGACTTGCAACGAATGGCGTATTCAGCCACATACCGATTACTGAATATTCTGCAGGCTTCCTGGCCGAATAGCCGAGTATTCGGCAAAAGTATTCGGCTGACGCGTGGTAGAAAACTTTTATCGACATTCTTGTTTCTACTTTCCATTGTTCGAAACCCAAGCGCATCTATTTTCTTTCATGAATTGAACGAGAAGTATTCTGCAGAGTAAGCATAGTCCATATCGAGACATCTAAAGTAAAACTCTGCAGCACAATCTGCCAGTACTAAATTTTTATTACGATTCAAGTGCATTGACAGATGTTGTTTTTTTTTTCAAATTATGGAAATTAATTATATATGAGTATTTTATTGCGAATAAAAAAAGAAGAGTACAAAAAAAATATTAAATTAATCCTTTTCTTTTACTGTCGTTTGTGGTATCTTTTTTTATATACTCTTATGCCTTATTGTTGTCATCAGACCTTTCTTAGCCCTTCTTCAGTATTCTGCCGATCGGGACAGTATACGTCATTCACACATTCCCACTCACAGGAGTCACTAACATACAAACCGTACTATTCGGTATTCGGCCGAATAGTACCTAGATATTCGGTATTTTGCCGAATAGTATGAAAGTAGCCGAATAGGCCGAATACCAAATATTTGCCGAATAATCGTTGCAAGCCTAGTAATAATACATGTGTTAGGTACATTAACATCTTGTACCTATAGTCTCTTCGCTGAGAGGTGATAAATATTATGATAACGTTGCTGAATAGCGACTGTCGCTTAATTATCGCAATCTGTATAGAGGGCGTCGCTTATCGCCGCGCGCATTGAATTTTGTGATACGAGGCATGTCAACCGCGGTGCTGCCGCCGCCTGGTGGGGGAGCGGGCGCTGCGGCTATTTTACAATTCGGTTCTGGAATGTGCTTTGAGAGCTACTCAATACAATCTACAAACAAAAATATCGTTTTTCCCTTTAAATACGAGAGATAAGAAACAAACTACACTCGATAACAATTACGAATATTGCACACGATTTCACTTACTGTTTTTCATTACACTATTGTTGTTAGATACTGTATATGTATAATTAAAATACGTTATAGGCGATTTCAGCAATCAGTAATTTTAAAGAAAAATAAATAAATACGGACTAATCTTTTTGTTAATGTAATGACTTGCATTACATTAACAAAAACATTAGGTAGTCGGTATTATTTTGACTTAAATTTTCAATTTTACTAGAACTGTGTCAGTATGGCGGATATTTTCGAGCGTTTTTTATTCCATTCATTGTTTTTGTACGTACATAAACTCACACCTTTCTGTCTTTATTTGTGTAATTTAATAAAACGAGTTCAGTGAAGTTGAGATGAGACTGTCTACATACCTTATATCCAAGTAGAGGTTCTTCTTCATCTGTAGGTTGTACGTAGCGCCAAACAACGCGAACCGTGGTTGGGTTGTATGCCCATACATTGACGGAGGCAGGCGGTTTTTGAGGCGCCTTGCGGAATGTACGCTCCAAGTACCGCTCGCTCTCTGGACCTTCGCCGGCTGAATTAAAAGCCATCGCCTGGAAACAAAAATGAGCATACATATATAATATACACCAAATATCGCATTTTAGCCACTCCTTTTAAAGAAAATCGTTTGCATGAAACGTACCTACTTCAATGCTAAATATAGATCAATATTTAAGCTTAAAAACATCCGGGGCAGATTCATTTATGATCAAAATTATCATAAGGTTATACAGGTTATCCGAAAGTAAATAAACTCAAACGAAAACATTTTTAATAATATTATTATACTAATAATTCGATTACAAGTTTAATAATATATATACTACTTATTTGGTCTGTTGGTCTAGTCGTTAGTTATCCTGACTGCTAAGCCACAGGTCGTGCTCGTGACAATACAAATATTGTGTGATGAGCATGATCATTTGTTCTGTGTTTGGGTGTAATTTATCTATAATATGTATGCATTTAGAAATATATAAGTATGGTTATCAGCAGTCTGTTTACCATAGTACAGGCCCTGCCTAATTTGGGATCAGATGGCCGTGTGTGAGGTATTTCAAGTTATTATTAGTATTATTTCAAAACAGGCTTTTGCTAATAAGCTAATACATTCTACAACATTTGCTCAGTACCTATAATAGGTACGACAGTATTCATGGTCAGGTACTCTTAACTATTTTTAAGAATTACCATAATCCACTTATCCTGTTACATCTTAAATTGTCAAATAACGTCCGGTTAGTTAGTAACTACTAGCGTATGAGTGTGTAATGTCCTTGCGGCCTAATACAACAAGAAAACAAGACTAGATATTCCATTTGCTTATTGACTAAAAGATTTAAAGCTAAATAAAATCGAAAACTTACCTTTACATAGTAATAAGTATCAGGTTGCAATCCAACAATGAGTGCCCAGTTGCGTGTCGTCCTTGATAAATAGTAGATACATTCTTCCTCATCGTTTGCCTGCTTCCAGTATTTCAAGCGGTGGCCGATCAGCTTGCCACGCAATCTCTCACGCGACTGATCGATAGGATTCCACGTCACGTTCAATGATGTCGAGTTGAAAGACCTGGCATACACCATCTGTGGAGCCACTTGAGGCATATCCTCTGCGGAGTATATTGTCTTGACCTCACTCTCTGGACCAGCCCCGATGTCATTGAAAGCCTGAACCTTAACATTGTATGGCGTATAAAAGTAACTTGTTGAAATATGAACCACATATGTTCCACTGTTGCCATACTTCTTGAGAGGTAATGATTGAAACTCCACTTCTGTCCCATTGCGACGCCAAAATATTTTGTAATAAATACCTGGACCATTCTGCAGTGAAGCTGGTAATGGTGTCCAAGTGATGGTAAGGTCGCCAGTTTTTCCGCCACCACCTCCAACATTTGCTGGTGCTTGGTAAGGTTTGTCTGCAGGCGTGGAGAATTGAGGACTAGGAGCAGATGGTTTTCCAGGTCCCAAAAAATTTACGGCTTGGACTCTAAATTCGTAAATCGCCCATGGCATCAGGGTTGTTGTTATAGTTGCACGTTTCCGTCCATTATATCGATCAACTTCTATCACATTGGCTACGTTTTCGCTGATGGTATACCATGTCGAGTTCCAGTGGGTACGGCCTGTTACTATATAACCAATGATGGGGCGACCATTTGAGTTGCTGTCTGTCCATTCTAAAGTCACAGATGAGCGTTCTATATTTAGTGTCTGTACACCGCCGGGAGGTCCAGGTGGGCCTTCTATACGTAATTGTGTGTGGGAAGAAATGCGTCCGATTGCTGATTTGACAACACACTCGTAATCTCCGACATCAGACAGACTCACATTAAGTATAGTCAATTCTCCTCCGTCGATTTTGATTCTCTTATCAGCAAATAAATCGGCGGCTTCTTTCATTCGAATACCGTTATGATTCCAAAGGTAGGCAGAATCTAAGATTGGGTCTATTTCCGCGTTACAATGTAAGAACACCACTTGATTAACTTGCGTCGTGATACGCGGAGGCAAAGGTTCAAGGAAGCGCGGAGTACGCAAAACAATCAATCGTCCTCGACTTTCATCTGTACCATATTGATTTTTAGCAACACAAGTATAAATACCCTCATCGTCTCTAGATAACTGCCTTATTATGAGGTTTCCACTCTCAGTAATAAAGCGCTTTCCTCCAGCACCAATAACAATATTGTCTTTCTTCCATGTAAATGTAGGTTTAGGAGCTGCTTCAGGATTACATCTTAATGTAACATTACCACCTTCTGACCCATAAGTTTCAGATTCTAATGGCTTCTTCTTGAATGATGGCTTCAGTGACAATACACGCAGCTGTCCAGTTGAGTAACTAGCTTTCAATTGATTTTTGGCCTCACATTGGAACATACCAGGATCCCTAGTAGGATCTAAATATTTTATTATTAATACATTGTCTTGAATAACATAACGATCTCTGTCTTCAGGTTCTAAAGTATTCATAGAAAGCTTTTTTCCATTTTTCCACCAAGTGTAATTAACATCTGGAATACCAAATGCTTCACAATTCCAGTGTAATTCTCCTTTGTTGTCCATGTGTTTATTGGCTAATGGTATAGTGAAGTTTGGTTCAGCTTGTACTCTTAAGTAAACACTGTTAGATATGCGAGCCCTGTCATTATGAACATCACAAACATATTCTCCTTCATCTTCAACTCCAACATTAGGGATTGTCAAAACACGGTCATAGTTACTCAGGTGTGATTTTTTTGGCATTGGACCATTTTTCCTAGTCCAATTATAATTAGGAACTGGGTAACCAAAAGTGACACATTCAAATCGTATTTCCTGCCCCACTACAGGTGCTTCAGGAAATACTTTAGGGAAGTTATTAGGGAATTTAAGCTGTTGGTAGTCTGAATGAGGATACACTAAAAGTGGGAACAAGGGACCATTTCTGCCTTGATCTGATACTTTACTCATGACATTACAACTGTAATTTCCTCTATCAATTGTTTCCAGAGCAGAAAAGTAGAGACCTCCATCATAGGACACAAACACACGCTTGTCTTCTTCAACAAGATTTGGGAAATAGCCACGAGCCCATAAGAAGTTTACTCCTGGATAGTAAGATGGAGGATCACAATACATAACTTTACCCCAGTATTGATTACCACTTTCAATAGGTCTCTTTTGATTAAACTCTCTAATAAAACCAAAAGATAACCGTACAGATTCTGAGCGTATTGTACCAAATTTATTTGAAGCGGTACAGTGGTATTTTGCATTATCTTTTTCAGTGTCAGGGTTATAAATCATAAGTGTTCCACCACTAACAACAAATCTAGTCTCAACTAATGGGTTGATTTCTGTAAAAATAGGACTATCTACTTGATATTCCTCTCTGTACCATTTGTACACAGGTGCTGGGTAGCCACCGGCAATGCAAGTTATTTGTACATGGTAGTTTCTCAGTGGATCATAAATTGTATCTACAGGTTCCCTTATGAAATATGGACCTCTAGGAATTCTCTCTGGATCAAATGTTTCTAAGCCATAAGTAAAAGATCTCTCTTCTTCAATAAGATAATGAAGTCTTTGTGTTTGACCTTCACAAATAAAATGATAATATTGAGTACCTTCAACAGGAAATAATCCCCAACGCCCATCCTCATATGAAAACTTATACACTAGGTAGTCTCGTGGTAAAATGTTAAAACTGTTATATATTGATGTACGATCATTGAAGAAAGCATTCTCAAGACCAGTTAGCTGTGATCCATCGGCCTCATTAGACCAGTAGCCGAGTGACTGCTGATGTGCACCTATATACCACGAACCCTTCTGCGGATCTAAGCTCATCAAATGTGTTATAATAAACCCATGTTCTTCAGGGCTATTGACAGCAGCCAGGTCTGCTTCATATGCCAAACAAATCTTACGAGCTTCGTTTCTAGGACGATCTGGCGACTTTGTAAAACGGTAACAAGATTCTCGATATCTGATCCAATTCGGAGGGCATTTATATCTTTCTTCATAGTCTAATCCTGCATAATACGAAGCTGTATTTTGAGGATCTACATCGTTGTCGTTATCGCCATAGGTATTGGAGTTAAAATTATCTGAATAAAATGTACTCTGACCGCTACTGTAATCGTTAAGATTTTGGTTCACAGGAAAGCTGCCATACGGTATTTGAGAGTTCGGTCGATACAGTGACCCAGTCTGATTATTGTTTTGATACTGTTGCTGAGGATAGTTGGGATTATACGCACCACTGGAATCGGAAACTTGAGTCCTCGCACAACTTGTCACAGAGAGTAACAAAATGAAAAGCTTCATTTTCTGACACAAAGTGGACGATATAATATCATAATTTAGTTAGCAAAAACTTAATCTCTCAATTTTGAATGAATACAATTTTGCTTAATAGGATTTTCATTCTAAGAATCGGTTCTGATTTGAAAAATTGTAAATATGGTATGATGTATGATGACAAACACCTCAAAAAGAAGCCTCGCCCAACTCATTCATAGGGTTGCTTCATATACATCGATGCATCGTAAACATCGATATTTACCTTTCGATGTATCAAACCAGTTTGATACATCGGTTACAGTATGTGATTTTATACTCTTTGTCAAACTGCTAGTCAAATGAGGGTTTTCCTACCCAAATTTTTGAAGTGAAAACTTCTTTATGCATGTTTGTGCACTTTTACTATGGGAAAAAAGCACTGAACTCGTGACCGTCTCGCTAATAATACATATATAGATCCACTAGAGGTCGCTAATCTAAACATTGAGTTCTGTCAGCTCCTTATTAATTAATGTCACCAACCTGCTAATGTGACGTTTTAAGTTCGGCGTTTCGTTTAAGTTTTCACTTCTGTTGGCAGTCCCATGGCTGCCTAATTTTTTTTAATTTGGGGTAGCTCGTAAAAATAATAACTTTCAATATAATATGACCTGTTTTTAACAACATTTTTAAGTAATAAAATTTTGGAAAAATCAACAAAATCAACTTTGGACTTGATAAAATAACTCTTCAAGAAGATAATCCAATCAAAATTATTAGTGTTGTCGCCACATTAAAAACTGTTATTTATTTTATTAAAAATAGGGACAAACTATAATAGATGAATGATAAATGATAACACAGTTCACTATTTAATAAAAATAAGTTAATAGATATTATTTTGACTGGTTATATTGGTCGATGGATAAATGTTAACAAATTGTGGGATTATAAAAGGGTAGGAATATGTTTAGAACGATTGACTTGAGTGCAAACAGAGGTACGAACAACTTGGCAGTTATTGTTAGTTAGTGATTTTCATAGTTTATATCAGTGGTTTTAAGACTGTTTCTAACATTAGTGTATGTTGTCTTAAAAAATATGACAATGATTTTACAAGAGCACCTTTTTTTAATAAACAAATTACTTTTTGCAATAACTATTATTAACTATATCAATTTAAATTTTCAGGGTATATTGATATCATTGAGTTGCAAACTTAACACCTATTTTAAAGCCACAGACCTAAAGGGGTTATTTGTTATATTAACAATCGAAAAATAGGGTTTTTTATAGGGTTTTTTTTCATTTTAGGGACAAACATAATAATCGATTTTAACGAGGTTTTCTAGATCTTTTGAAGAGCTACATTTTTGAATGAATCATTTTTTCATATATACGGTCTATACTTTTTGAGCTATTAAAAAAAACGATTTTCCAACATTGCCAATTTTTTAACAATGTTTCAAAAAAAAATTGTTGTTCCTGAAGACGAATATTTAAAGGTCTGGGTTACTTCTATATGAAACTATTTTATTTTTTATCTTCCAGTTTTTAAATCGGGGTCTAGAACAGGTATTTCTCTTACTGTATTGGGATTTATATTTTTTTCAGGTAAACTTCCTTTAAAAGAAATAAAGTAAAAATACGAGTATTACAATTTTAGTTTGTCTAGTTTTTCCTGTCCTATTTTGAGCTCTAATTTATTTTCGTCCTTATACTAATAGATGTTTTTTATCAATGCATCGAAAACATCGATGTTTCAATTCGATATACCAAAAAACCGTGTGCGTCTCGGGACGCCCGACAGAAGTGATAACTTAAACTAATCTAAGTTGAATTATTGAGAAAGGGAAGCCAGAGAGACTGGCGCGATGTAGCGAAGCGGTTTACCCTCCCATAAGAAGTTATCACTTAAAACATCGGTGTAACCTTTCCGATTGATGCTTCGCTTAAAACATCGATGTTTATTTTAAATGAACATCTATCATTCATTCATTTTAATAAATGTTGCCGATTAAAAAAGCTAAACGCTAAAAAAAAGTTGTATTTCGTAATTTTCGTAGTCTCTGTTTAGTATAAATTATCTGTGTTCGTAAGTTTGAAACAGTAAGAATATTATGCGAAGGAGATGCAATTCCATGGTTTTGATTTTAAATTATTAGGGTGAACTTTCGATCAAAATATACTCTATATATGTTTAATCGGCTCTCAAAAAATGGCACTAACTAAACAGTGCTAGTACGGCTTAAATCAGTTGTAACTTGTAAGCATAGTTGGACTCGTTGAACGTTTCGAGATCAGTACCTCGAGCACGAAAAAATATCAAACTCGTATCGTAAACGTATCGAGTCCTCGATACGAAAACGGAGTATTACGATGAGAAGCCAAAAACAAAATCTTTAACGTAAAAAAAAATGTTGGAGTGTTAGACTTACGGTAATTATATAAATTTTATGATGACTTTAGTGTTCTAAAGTGTTGTCTTTAATGTGTTAAAATGGCACTATTACAATAACTAATTTTTGAAAGTTTATTATTATTTTGAAATGAGTGTCTTGCGCAGTTGTCCTTTTCACTCTGGCGAATGTTTTAAGCAACGCGATTTCTCCCTCACACCGTTTTGTCGAACAAGGTCGATATGAAAAACATGGAATCGTTATTAAATTTTTTTTATTTTATATAATAAAAATTATAATAAATGTGTGGCGTACGCATACTGCGTACTTCTAACAAAGCATCATACGTCCGCTCTCAACGAAAGCAACAGCGGTAGACATGTGTAGTTCCGGAGCGTATTAGTTCCTGGAACTATGTCCGCAGTCGGAACTATGTCAGTTCTTTCCGACTTGCTCAACCTAATAGTTCCAGTTCCACAGTTCTTCGGAACGATCACGCGGATTGAAGGAGCGGCCGGAGCGGTATTGAATGGTGGAACGAATAACGAACTGTCCGTGTGACGTATGCCGCGAGCGTTGCGCTCTCTGCCGCCATCCGCCATCCGCCATGGGGATGACGGCAATAATGGTATTTTTTTATTTTGAAAAGCAGGACTTACTTTTATGGACAGAAGGCAACGATTAAAAGCATCAAAGGTGCCTGAGCTACTTTTTATGTTAGCAATTATAAATAAAATACCTATATATCATATATTATGTTACATAATATATGATATATAGGTATTTTATTTAAATTTGTACATCATAATACATAATTTATGTATTATGATGTACAAATTTAAATATTACTTAATTATGTAATACTATCAATTAATTTTTAAAGATCAAGCCAATACATTAATTTAAAATATTTTAAGTCTAAATAAACAATATCATTGTTTACAACCATGTATGTCCTAGGAACTGTCTGAACCGAAATAAAACTGTTAACTACAATGTCCGGATAAAACTGAGGAACTAGATAGTTCCTCGGACATGTTTCCTGGAACTAGTTCCGACAAGGAAAGGAACCGTTCCAGATTCAATCCAATGTCGGACATGGTTTGCACATGTCTAAACAGGGCGCACTTCAGTTTTATGCAGTGCCGTACTTACGTTGGTGATCATCTCACGGTGCGCCGGGCTCCTTATAGTTGTGTTCTTCGCGACTCACTACAGTGAGCCGGTCACTGGGGTTGTGACGCCGGCCTCGAGGCTGGACCGCTGGACGTCTCTCCGAAGAGGGGTACGGTGAGCCGCCTACGAGAGGCCGGTGGTTCGTAATCGCTGTCCGGTGCGGGTGCCCCGCTCTAGGAAGCTGACATGAGCTCACGGGGCGTTTCAACTGCCTCCGGATCATGGTGGTTGTGTCTGGATGGGGGAGGGGGGAAATACCCGCCAAGTGGGGATATTGGGAGCGGTCGGCCCGCTAAAACATCCCAGTGGCGAGTCTGCTCACAAACTCCTTGAGGGGTTCCTACTTAAGTTCACGGTAGATGGTCGCGTTCTTTAGATACCTGGGTGCGTCAACCACCAAGCGAAGGCAGCTTGGAGACGCTGGCGTGTCAGCCCCGGTAGGGCCAGCCTGACGTCACCGACTACGATATCGTCCGTGTAGCGGGCGTACAGGGCTGGCGACAGGCAACTTCCCTGTAGTACACCAGCCCGGATGGTCTTCTCCTTTGACGTGGCGTCCTCGACGGCCACGCATAAAGTCCTCTGAGAGAGGAATGATGCGATGACCGCGATGATTCTTCGTGGCATTGAAGACGTCGACAGTTTGTTGATGAGGCCGTCATGCCACACCCGGTCGAATGCCTTTTCCATGTCGAGCATCACGGCCACCGTGTACCCTTTGTTCATCCACGTGGCCATCTCGTCCAGTACACGAGTTAGCTGCAGCGTGGTGGAGTGCTCTAGGCGAAAACCAAATTGTTTCGGCCTCGGCTGGATGTAGGTCTTCACCCTCACCAGCAGCAGCCCCTCGAACACTTTGGACGTCGTCGAGAGGAGAGTGATGGGGTGGTAGTTCTCCGGCCTCATGAGGTTCTTGCCAGGTTTCGGAAGGGCAATGACTGGGCCTTTCTTCCAGATGGTCGGGAAGTGGCCGGTCCTCAGGGTGCCGTTGAAGAGTTGTGTAACAGCATGTGATGGAGCGCGGTATTGGGAATACCGTCCTCACCATGTGCCTTCCGAGGGTTGGTCCTACGGATCACCACGGCGACCTCACTCGGGGTCACGAGCAGTTCTCCCTCGGATTGGGCGAGGGGGGTCGAGAGGTAGGTCCTCATTGTATCCTCTACCTCTCGTGTGTGTGCCTCATCGTGTACCTCGTGTGGTGTGAACTGCTCTTCGAGACTGCTCGCGATGATCTCGGCGCGGTCCTGGGCTTTATACCGGGGAAGGCCATCCTGTCCGAGCAGGGAACGCGTGGGTTTGGGCTCTGCAGTTAATTACTTGCAGAGACGGTGGATCGAGGGCTGTTCGTCCTCGATGTTGAGGAGGAGGTTTTCCCATGCATCGCCCCTGTGCTCCCACAGTGCGGTTTTGAGGTTGTTGGTGAGGCAGTTAACTCGCGTATGCAACAACGAAATGTGATTGGTCGCTCACGGAAAGAAATTGTAAATATAGTGTAAGTTGTCTGATTGGTCAATCCATGGATTAACGAGCAGACGGGTCACCTGATGGTAAATGACTACCGCCGCCCATGGGCACCTGTTACTCAAGAGTCACAAATGCGTTGCCGCCCTTTAAGGGAAGTCGGGAGAGGGGAATTAGAGGGGATGAGAGGAATGACGGGAATAGGGAAGAGGGCAGGATTAGGGCCTACGGTAACCTCACTCACGCGGCGAAAGCAATGCAAGCATTGTTTCATTGCCGGTTTTCTGTGAGGCCATGGTATCGAGCTGAGTTGAGACGGCCCATACGTACCGAAGCATGACTCTCCCACAATAACTACACTAGATTATTAAACAGCAGGCCAAGAAAGAAAGTTAATTGTGCATATTATTGGGTATATAGCTGTATACGTAGTTCGTTATTAATTAAGACATTTAAATTGTGAATATTGCAAAACTTATTTGTTAGCAAAAGATAAGTTGATTCCACAAATTAATAGATATATGTATGCATTATAGAATAATAGATAATTAAGTATATAGATAATATATTTGTCAAAAGTCAGAGACCATCTATACTAATATTATAAAGAAGAAAGATTTGTATGTTTGTAACGAATTGGCTCAAAAAGTACTGGACCGATTGCGATGAAACTTGGTATGTAGATAGCTGAAGACCTGGATTAACGCATAGGCTACTTTTTATCCCGACATTCCCACAAGATCGGGACTTATGCGGGTGAAACCGCGAGGTGCTGCTAGTATTTTATATAATATATTATTAGGATGGCATTCTAAATGTATGAACGTAAAGTATGTAGTGATACCTGGTGCCATTATTTGCCGCGGTTTTTTTTTAACTGTGTACAGTTAAGTGTTAGAAATAATAAAAAACAAGTTATCATTGTTCACGTTTTATTTTCCATGTTATCAACAAGAAATAAGGAGTCAATAATTATAGTAATACTTATACTGTAGGTATACCTAAAACAGATAAAACATACACGATTTCGATACCATTCAGAAAAGTATACAGTGCTGTATAAATTGTTAGTTACATTTACTCCAAAAATTATTATTTTTCATTCCATTTTCCGCGCGCAAGAATATTCTCCTAATATTATTTCATCACAGATTAATAATGTACTTCTTTTTTTCGTGTTTATACAAAGAAATAAATACAAAGGGCGGAATATGGCCTTGACTACTGTACTGTATATAAAACTGCTATCATTATACACAGTCCGAAAATATTATACAGAAGTGTATACCGCATTAAATAACTACCAATGAATAAATGAAACATGTATTGTGTGTGTATCATTTCATTTAGCATTATTTAGCACAAATATAATATGCCGCTCCAGAATAAGTTAGAAAATAATTTGTTTACTGTATTATCTTATTTACATTTTAAATCTTTTTGCGATATGCATAATACAATATGATTCAATAAATTTTCCTAATCTTTACAGGGCTGTATAAATAAAAATATAACTCATTTTATAATAAAAGTAAAATATAATACAATATTAATAAAAATATTTAAGGAGAGGCAATGTAGCAAACATAACAAAGAACAAAATGCCATTTTATAAATTAAAATTCATAAAGAAGTTACTAGCATAATCTCAAAACATGACATAAGTAATTTATAACAGAAGATAGGTGATGTATCAATAATTAAAAGATCCCTGGAATCATCCAGACATAGGAGACATAGGAACGTCCAATAGAATCTACTTGCTTACAATACGAATTGCACTTGTTCATGGTCGATGATTAAGTACAACATCGCGTGCGTAAGGCCATCCAACCCTGTGACTTGATACCTTCACTCCAAATACACAAATATCATCTACAATGTCCAAGAATAACCACGTATACTATTGCACACACAGTATAAGATTATGCTAAAGTCTTACAACTTAACAATGTGGTAACTACATGTCCTTAATTTTCTAATATTATAATTACACTAATCGTTTCGCCGCAGCGGGCTTTACTTATTTTGCCTATCTACCCAATACACCGTACACCAACGTTAAATAGCACCCATGAGAATATCAAACATTTAAAGCAACATCTATACGCGTAATCTATGAAACTATATACAATATTTACACAACTTGTTCATTAGTATACACAACAAAATCTCACAGACCAGACATGAGAGTAAGAAAAAAAAACGATCATGAAATGGCTGCCTTAGTTTACACAGTCTCATGAAACGATTTTTTTTTTTAATTGTTCATAAATGAGATACACATTACATTACAATAGTCAGTCAAGCTGGGTATTAAGATCTCATCTTTGAGCCGTCTCCAATCAAACTTTAATTACGTTTATTTATAAAAGAAATTGCTCTATGACACAACTCATGTCAGAACGAAATTACAATTCTATAAATTTAAATCACTGTAATGTTGAGGCATCGTCTCATTAAATACGTGTTCACCGTACAACAGTGTTTATAATCACATTAAAATAATAACCTTAGAGTCCAAAACATCTTGCTTGAAGTCAATGAATGACATTTGTTCAATTTTGGACCTCAATTTAGTGACATCCGAAGAAGCGCTTTGCGGTCATATATCGGGACAACGGCTTTTACTATCCTAGTGTCAGCTAACTAATACAGTCTCGATCTTGAGCAGTTGTCTCAACTTATCGGTGACCCGAATTAGGGCCACTTTGGACGCTCTCACGTTGACTTTCTCCCCGGCACAGAGGAGCTGGTGGCATTGAGCACGCTCTAGGAATTCCTGTGTGCGAATTTCCCTCAGTAACTCCTTTGGTGATCCCGAGCCACAGTGAATTTGCTTAAGCAGGCTTTCTTTAGATTTGATCTGGAAAATCAAATAATAAATTTCGGTAAGAATTTCTCTGCATCATATTTGCGATATATTATCAGGGCAAAATACGATTGGTTTTTGAGCAATGACCAAGCAATCATTTGGTCATATTATCAGTATTCATTGTTGTATTGATAAGAGAATTGTTACAAAAGACACCAGATAAAGAAACGTAGTAGGTACCATTCCGTCTGGTACATAGATGTGTAAACATTAAAAAATATTTTGTTCTTAAAAATATACAATCTATTTGCAAATAGACAATGTAATAAATTGAAAAATTTTCATGCCATAATGGCTTCTGTTTCAGTAGAGTTGGTAGATCCATCCAGGAGATCCAAAATTCTTTTTCAATAAGAGTGTCAACGACGAGAATGGTCGTTGAAAGAAGCACAATAATATGTAATAATGAGATAATTACCTGTAGCATATTAGTAATATCTTGGAGTAAGCACCAGAGTCCGTCTGCCGGTTGACCAGTGGCAGTTCTAAGACTGTAGAAAGGTGGTAAAGGTGCCTCAGTACACTGGATCTCCATCATTGAATCAGGTAGCGGGGGCGGAGATGCCGGCGGTGGGGACGACAATGTGTCACAGCCCATTTCTTCACGGTCTGAAACCAATAACAGGCAAACTTTAGTACCAAATCACAACTGATTTTTTATTTTTTCTCCATCTTGCCTTGTCAGAGATTAAAACAAATTGTTTTTAGTTTGTTTGTTTGTTTTGTTAAAAAGCAAATATTTAAATTATCAGAAGTGCCTTGCCTCTTTAGAATAATTGCCTTACTATAACCTCTATATTTGTTATTATTCCCTAGATAGAACACTTCGCAAATGAACATCAGATCATTTTAACAGCTATTAGTTTATGTTCAAATGAGCTCACTCTGTTAACTTATTGTCAATCACTACATATTATAAAACAAAGTCCCCCGCCGCGTCTGTCTGTCTGTCTGTTCGCGATAAACTGAAAAACTACTGAACGAATTTTCATGCGGTTTTCACTAATAGACAGAGTGATTCATGAGGAAGGTTTAGGTGTATAAGTTGTACCCGTGCGAAGCATGCGGGTTGCCAGTGAGATATATTACAAGACACTGGAAAAATCAAAAATTAAAAGCTTTCTGTTAGTCATAGTCTACAAATGAAAATGTTGCCATCCCAAGGTATATGAATCAGGTGAAAAGAAATGAATTATATTACTCTAAATAACGAGATCACAAGTAGCAAAGTAGCAAAATTCTAGAGGGTTCATTCAGTTATTCTTACCTATAATTTCAGTAGGTGGCGGAAATCTCCAAGGTTCAATGGCATATCCTTGAACATCAGCTATGTGTAATCTCAGAAGAGTCGCTGCTGAACCTTCAGCCAATTCTTCAGGAGTCTGCCCCGAGTAAGTGCCGAGAAGTGGATCAGCGCCGTACGAGAGAAGTAAACGTATTACTTCGACGCGGCTATTCTCACAAGCTTCGTGTAAAGGTCTGGAAATTAATATTTGAATAGTTAATTTCCTTGAAATTTTAGAATTAACAAAAGAACATTCAGCGATGTGGTAACTCTTTTTACTTAAACGAGTATGTATTTATGTGGTAAGTAGTATAATTATACAACAGTTTTAATATACAATCATTTAGCACAAATGAAGGCTCTAAGCATTAAATAAAAGCTGGTTTTCTGTCAAGTTTACCTAATTCCACCCTGAGCAGCTGCAGATACGTTAGCACCGTATTGAAGAAGGAGCTTCGCAATCCTGACATGGCCTTTTGCAGCAGCCACATGCAGCGGTGTGAATCCAGCATTGTCTTTCGCTGTAGGGTCTGACTCCATCTTTTCCAAACAGTAAGCAACACAGTCCTACAAAATAGAGGTGATATTGACTAAGTGTGTAGAAAATATAATAATATAATTAGACATCACTGCGGTACGATACTAACCGTGTATCCGAGCCTTGCAGCGCGATGAAGGTGTGTTTCTCCAATACTTTTATTTATGAACCACCCTTTAATTTCTTTCTGAATATCGTGTACCGATTCCGGACTTGGTTTAGCAGCAGGCCTGCGTATTTTTGGACTAGTTTCATCTCTGCGAATTATTTTCTTCTTCTTCCGAATGTAATCAAATCCAGAACTAAATTTTCTTCGTCCAAAGAGACGCTTTAAGCGTCTTTTTGTATTTCCCTCTGTTGGCCCTAAAGAACTACCTTCTAATTTTGACTTATCTTTTTCCTCTGTAGTTGAATTCTCATTTTTGTGTTTGTTCGCTGACATTTCTTTCATTCTCTTACTGTTTAGAGATTTAACTAAACTGTTTCTTTTCTTTAAACGAAGTAATCGGCCTTTCGCATCATTTCTTTTTAACGATTTCGTACTTCTAAGTCCGTCCCTAATTGAGCTAGATCTTCTTTTGAGTTTGTCTTTCAATATCTTTTTAGGTTTAAATTTTGGCTTAGTGGTTTCAGTAGGCTCCTTCTTTATTTCGACAACTTTTTCTTCTTTTTCCTCTGGAACATCTTCATCCCGGCCGGATGTTGGTGGCGCCGAGGCCGGGCGCTCATCACCAAAAACCTCTTTAATTGTAGCTCGCTGTTTTAGCACTCTGCTCTCCGTTCTAGTCCTTGTTTTAAGAACCACTGTTGCGAATTCTTCAGTTGCACCAATGAGACCATCTGTGTCTTTGATAAATGAGTTTCGGAATGCAGTGACAGTCTCTTTTCTAAAAGCACCTAAATAAAAAATGTCTTCCATCAATTTTTCTTTTTTAACATTAAAACTGCCCTTGTTACCATTTTTCACCAATCCTAAACTAGGCGTAGGTAGCAATTCACTGGTTGACTTTTTAGATATTACTTTCGAGGTTCTTTCATCTTTTTCTTTTGATTTTTTCTCCTTTTTTGTTTCTTCTTTTTGACCATATTTCTGAAGCAATACGTCAAGAATAGAACTACCCTTCTTTTTTATTTTTGAAGAAAATACTGTAGAAGTTGAGGCTTCGGAATCATAATGTAACTTCTTAGGTCCAGAGTAACTTGAGTTTGAGTCTAAATCACTATCCAGGGTTAGTTTATCAGGACGTCTGGCATACAAGTCATCTGTGGCAGCTGACTGTGCTGAAGATGGCGCCGGAGATAGAGGTGCTGGATCCAGATCAGGTAAAGAAGTAGAGCCTCGTGCGAATAAGGCCCCCGATCCCCGAACAAATGGACCACCCGAACGACCTCTCGGTATCGCTATAAGTCTAGTAGGCATACGAAGTGAACGTTTATATTTGTAAAGTTCCTCTTCCCAGCCTGGATGAAAGTATGAACCATCACCAAATGTGGGTTTTCGTACGGGAGTTGAACTATTACTGGCACTGCTACTATCTTGCTTCTTTACGGGAGATGATTTAACTGGCGTTTTCATAACAGGGGCAGATTTGTTTTCTTCTGTTTTTAAACTCTTACGTACTCGTAGTCGGCTTGCTACAGTTACATCATCATCGCTATCGGAACTTGTGGAACCATCTTGCTTTTCGTTTTTATTATCAAGTGATAATTTCCCTTTAGCACGCAAAGCTTGTCTAGTTGTTTTGCCTTTAGGCTGTTTTTCTTCTTTGTCTTTTAAAGTTGAGTCCAACGATTTTCGCGTATTTTTATTAACATCAACGTCACAACATTCGAGCTTAACATAAGCTGACTTTTCAGACAAATCTTTTAATAATTGATACTTAAGACGTTCGCTTTGTTCTTTTTCTTTTAAGATTTTACTCTTTATAAGAGGTTCGTCATCATCTGTTGATTCACATTCTTCCTTTATTACTGTTTTAATAATAGATTTGCCTTTTATTTCTTTTTTAGACGTCTGTGACAAATAAGTTTCATTTTTTTCACTTTTGACTTTTCCTCTCAATCTAGGTTTAGTTTGTCTCTCATTCGGTTTTTCTTTTTTATTATCAGTTTGAATTTGATCAATATTATTTGTTTCTGTTTCTAAAATGCCCTCCACATTGTCTGAAAGAGATTCCTGAATAGGCCGTGACAAATTCTCACTTGTATTGACTTCTTCATCATCTAGGGGCTCTTGTTTTATTATTACGGCTGGTATGATTTCAGCTGTCGGTTGCTCTAATTGTTGTGTAGTAAAAAGAGTATTGGCTTCAGACTTAGATCCAGAATGTTGCTCAGTGCCAACTACAATATTTAATTCAGTATTGGATTCGTTATTCGATTCAGAATTAAATTCAGTATTAACAGAGATCGAGTCAATGCTTTGAGATTTTGAAACACTTTTGCACTCACTATCATTCTCGGTCGTGTCAACGCGTTTTCTGTGAGTCTTCTTTTTGTGACATCCATTTTTAAGTTGTTCCATAAAACTGTCACAAGCGTTAGCCCAATCTAAGTCTTCAAAAGTATCATCATTTGCTGTATCCATAGGTTCTAAATTCTCCAAAATATTTTCAGTTTTAATAGATATTTCAGCATCTTTTTCTATTTCTTCTATATTCATTGGCTCTGTTTTTACTTTTGGAACAATGGGTTCTGACTGCATTTCATTCTTTATTACGGATTCTAACCTGAGATTATCTTCTCTTATTTGATTAAATAAATGAGTCTTTCTGGGAAGTAGTTTTAATTTTTCGTTCTCCGGGGGTATTATCAATTTTATCTCTGGCTTAGTAATATTATCTTGTGAAGGGGGCATTACTTTGAGCTCTGCTTTAGTTCTTATTCTGGATGCAACATCATTTTCAGGAGACCTACGCTTTGTATCAGGGCTGTTATTATAATCAGAATCTCGTGAAAATGAATCCACTGCCTTAGGCATTTGAATATGCTGGTTTAAGTTTGGAGTTATATTCAAATGTGGTTTTACAACACTTTTAACAGGAATTTCAATTTCGTTATCTTTTGTAAGATCATTGATTTCTATAACAGAATCTTCAGCATCGTCAATAATAATTAGATCTGGTGATTTAATTTGTTTGCTAGATCTAGTAGGCTCTGAAAAGCCAATTTGTTTGGTTTCTAGACTACTTCTTAATATGCTTCTTACACATACTTTTTTATCAGCAGGTATACCACGTGACGGATCATAATGATGTGAATGTATATGGCTCGGAATTTTTTGTATAACGTGATTACGGCCACTAGGAGGTGGATTCCTGTCATGATAGTAGGTATGATAATCATTAGATTCCCGAACTACCAACTCTGGATGATACGGATTACTAGGGTATCTATGATTTGAATGAGCGTGGTGATCACGATAAATACCCGACATGGAAGGTCGCTTTTGATCATTTTGATAAACTGCTTCAAACTGTTTATAGCTATATACAGGTTGTTTCATCAGTTCTCGTTGTTCGCGGGCCGAGTCTATCCGACTGTCTGCGGGCCAAGCCTCAGGACGTAGAATTTTCTCCGGAATGTTACTAACAATGGGACCGGCGGGACGTTTTCTCTCTTCAATAATGAAATGCCGATCATCACGAACTCTGTGTTCTGGCTGTCGTTGATCATTGACAGGTCTTGTGAGATCTATTTTATGAATGTAATCTGTTCTAGCTGGAGTAGCATATTTACTACGTTCTTGATAAGGGTTGGGAGAATCAACTGGATATCCTTCTGGCACTGCTCGACGCCCTTCGTACGTACCATTATACCTAACAGATATACTTCCAGATTGTGTCGGTGCCACATATCCATGAGAGCCCCTCTCGCCGTATTGGATAAAATTAGGTGCAAAATCGACTTTATGCGACGCGACAGAACTGTTTGTGGGTAAATGTACGTGACGACTACTGTAAGAAGCAGCGCGAGGAGGTAATGTCATCATTTTATTTTCTACTGTTGCTGAATCAACTACATCATCTTGAGTTGTTGATGAATCAGCAGAATTTTTAACTGTTTTTACAGATAAATCTAAAGGTGACTCTCGTTTTTTATTAGTTTGATTCACTTGTGATGATCCACCCGTCGTATCATGTTTTTGTTTAGTCTGGTTCATTTCATTCACTATCGATGTTACAGACACTGTGATGCGGTTTTGGTTGGGGTAGCCTGGCTTTATCGTCGATCGCACAGGTGATAATTGATGCGGCGTTGTTGGGGAATAATCAAAATTGTTTTTAGGTGTCGCTACTTGACGATAAGCAGATCTGGACTGCGTTGAATTTTGAACAGGAACAGGTGCATATCTAGATGTTGACGTCGAAGGAGTAGGATAATGGTAACTACTTCTAGCGTCGACAGATCTACTCATATTGGGATAATCAGAGCGTGGCGGTAAGCGTGCATCATGTGGGTGCGGAGGGATTGGTACTGGTGAACGTTCTTGCGATCTAGGTGGATAATGAGCGTTCACAACATCCATGGCTGTATGCTTATATTGCACTGGGTGATGTGTATCAACGCGGTGACTTTGAACAGGTTGCGCGGTCGGTGAAGGCCGGTAGCTTGGATATGACTGTTGAGGGTCATATTTTCGTTGAGGCACTGCAGGATGTCTATCATAATGGGACGGTGTTCGGTTATGATACGGTGAAGGCTCGCGGCGGGGTTGTAAAGTCGTATACATATGTGCTGACCGGCTATCTGATGGATGTCGTTGAGGTTGCGGCACCGTTTGTGGGTGATGTATGGGCGGAACGCGATCATTCGGTGGAGGTGGTGGATGCGTAGGTTGCATAGCGTACCGCTGCGTAGGACTTTGTGCGGCGACTTCTCGTAATCTCGACGCAGAGTGTTGCATTGACCCTGATAATCTTGCATATGTCTGAGCGGCTGGACTGTGACGCGAGTGCGTCGAAGGCTGTGGTGATGCTACTGATCCAAGGGAATTCCTGTTTCCTTCGGATATATTTGGGTCATAATGATAACGAACATAAGATTCTGGGGGGCGTGATGTAGGATATGGATCTGGTGGCCGACCCGGAGCATAATGATCGGGCTGTCTTGAAGTAGGTGTTTGCACACGATGTACCCCGGGTCTATATTGAACAGGAGCCTCTAACTGAGGTTCTGGAGCCACCGGAGGCGGCAATGGTGCACCTGATGGAGGTCGAGCCGGCGATGGGCAAGAAGCGGCCGGTGAAGGCGCCGGTGACGGCAGTGTCCTCGGTGGCTTACGTATAATATGTGAAGGAGGCGAGAGTGTGCCAACTGCTTCTTCATCATCTTCGATATCAGGCTGTTCACGCCGTTTCTCAGCCGCTTCCCGCATTACCGTAGCTTTATGAATAATATGCGGCTCTGGTTCTATTGGCTCAGAAGGTGGTCGAGGTAATATTGCGATTGCCGACGAAGTGGGGACGGATGGCGGAGCTGCTGCAGCAGAAGGTGGACGCGAGGAAGGGGCAGGCGCACCAGATTGCGCTGGTGCCCCTTCTTCAAGGAGAGGACCACTTGCATGCCATAATGGTTGACCGGAACCTTCTGCTTGTGCCTGCTTCGGCAACCCCATGAAGTATTGGCGCGTTCCCTCCAGCAGTACATTGTTGATGTCCATACTCCGTCTCCTCTGGGCACCACCTGAAAAAAGTCGTTAATTGGAATCAATTACTCGGCCTTTAACCACAGGGCTTAATAAATATATGCTTTGTCGCTTCAATTTGTTATACTTTGTTAAACTTATTATAAATTAAAGCATATAATGTAACATGCAAATCATAATATGTTGAGTATAAACCTAATTTGGTTTCAAAGTCGTTTTAGTAAACTAGGTGTTTCATTAGATATACATATAGATCGCGTTTAAAAATACACACATCAAAAAAGGTCTATGAAACATTTAAGGTTTTGAACTTTTGAACGATTTTTTACTATTGTAATATATTAATATTTCTTTTATAAATAATAAATAAGCATTCTTTGATGCATTACTGATTAAAGCAATAAAATCCTTCATTCAATTGTTCATTTAATCACAATGAGTAACAATATGTATAACCGTAACACACGTAGTATAAAATAAAGTTAAAACGAAATTAAACTTTTCATGTATTACAAAATTAAACAACGACATTTTTTAATTATTTGGTAATTCAATACAAAGAGTGACCGCCTCTGTTGTTTAAAATTTGTCAGCCATGATTTTTCATTGAATTTATAAGATTGTTTATCTGATCCTGCGGCAATCGCTTCCAATGGAATATTAACAAGTCTTTTAGTTGTTGGGTTGTCGACACTCCGTCCAGATTCTCTAGAACACGTCTCTGGAGCATGTCCCATGCGTGCTCGATGGGATTGAGGTCTGGCGATTGTGCGGGCCACGGCAATACCCAGATGTTTTCCATTGTCAAGTACTCTCTGGTCCTCCGAGATGTTTTCAAACACGCATTGTCATTCATCGGCGTGAAATCTGAGGCAAGACTTTGTGCAAATGGGTGAACATAAGGCCCAAAGGGGTCTTCAACGTAAGTTTCAGCGTTCATATTGCCATCTACAAAAACGAGCTCAGTTCGTATGTTCTTCATAATACCCGCCGATATCATCATTGTGGAGCCACTGTAAGGGTGCATTTCCTGGACGCATCTCAGATGTTCAGCATTTCCGGGACGACGATACACTCTTACCCTTCTCGTATCAGGAATAAATCCAAACCGGTACTCATCGCAAAATAAAATGTTATCTCGTTGCTCCTGGGTCCATGTCAAGTGAAGGGCACAGGTAAATAACAGGGAATGTCACAAATTTTAATTTTTTTTCTAAGGAATCATATCTTTGTGTGGTATTTTGAATTCCAATCATTAGAATTTAAAAAAAGTTAACAGATGGCACCAAAAATGCAGTTTCGTTTATGGCCAAAAGGAAAAAAACTCGGAACGTCCATGACATAACGGCAAAGAACAAGGATTGTCACATCTGACAAACATTTTAAATAATAAGTTTACGAATGATAAAACTCATATAGAGCTTCCTGATTTTTTATATAAAGGTTTTTTGCCAATAAGCGAAATAAAATATAAAGATTTATGCCGCGTTCCAATAAACAAGAAACGATTCGTATAGGCCGGCTCGACCGGTGTGATACCACGGCCTCACAGAAAACCGGCAGTGAAGCAATGCTTGCACTGCTTTTCGCCGAGTGAGTGAGGTTTCCGGAGGCCCTAACCCTACCCTCCCCGCCTCTCCCTCTTCCACTACTCACCTTAAAGGCTGGCAACACACTTGTGACTCTTGGGTTGCAGGTGCCCATGGGCGGCGGTAGTCATTTACCAGTAGGTGACCCGTCTGCTCGTTTGCTCCCTAGCCATAAAAAAAAACAATCAATAAAATATGATCCAAGTACCAAAGATTCAGATGACTGAGATTGGACATTCCTTATTTATGTTTATGTTGATTTGGACATTCCTTGTTTTTTTTATTTGTTAAAATAAGTTTAATTTTGTTTTGGTAGGATTTAACTATTTTTATAAAGATTAAAACGTTCATTTAACATTAAGATAATATTGCTTATTAAGCATTTAGTTAGTTCTAAGCAAAGTTATGGCATGCATTGATCTCACAAAAAATAATATACTTTTATACTTTCAAATTGTAAAACTAGTAAACTCTCCTAAAGCTTTCTCAAAATTCATTAATTAGGACATTCCTTGTTATTTGCCTGTGCCCTTCAAGTGTTCCCTACACCATTCGTTTGACGGGCGCGATTCCCATGGCGTATAGGTGGGCACCTGATTGAGCGTCGTGCTCGTAGGCCGTATTCATGCAGCCTATTTCTCACGGTTTGGTGGCTAACAACAACACCGCTTGAGGATCGTAGCTTTAAACCTATCTCCCGGGCGGATAACATCGGCTGACGTCTTGCAGTCAGTTGTATGTATCGGTCCTGTCGACCAGTTGTACTCCTTCCAAGTCCGAGATGCTGCTCAGCAGGATCCTCTGTATTAACATAACCTGCCAAAGACGACAAATCACGCTCCTATTGACACCAAAATGCCGAGATACGAAATCAGTCCCAGACTGATTTCTTCCCACCTGTAGCAATCCTACAGCTCTCTGCATTTCATCAGCATTCTAGTGGCGTCGCTTAATGACATAAAAAATGACTCACCACTCATTTTTTTTTCAAAAACTGTATATCTCAAAGTTATAAAAGTGAGATAAATACCAAATTTATCAAGCAACGAAAGCGCATAAAATCGGGAAAAAATTATTAGCTTTTATTTTAATGAAATCAAAACACAATCGAAAACTTCCTATTTTTAAAATCAGCCAGTATATGTTTCCGAGACCAAAAAAGATTGTATACCAGTCTACTTTGCTAAGACAAAATAAAAATATCAAAAAAAATAACATGCAGTTTCTGTAAATGATGCGTGTTGCTTAGACTTTTTTGTGTGCAGTTTTAACGATTTTAAATCGCAAAGTAAGTTTAACTGCCGTATATTATGTAGATTGTAGACAGGCCTTAAATGTAATATTTTACATACAATAAGTGTATTTATGCCGAAAGGGGAAGTAACGCAATTTAAAGTTTGTTTATAGGTAGTATAATAGTCATTATCATATTACAAAAACAAATAAAATTAGTCATTATGAAAAACAAAACCCTCGAGAACATTGTGGAGAACACTCACGGTATGCATGTTTCCTCCTATGTTGTTTTACACGGTAAAGACAAGCGATAAATAATTTTTAACACAGAAATAAACTTATGAAGATCAGAGACGAGAGATCAAATTTATTTTCTTGAAATCACCTACATTCACAAGGGATCAAATCCATCTATACTAATTACAGAGCTAAAATTTATTCGATCGCGATTCATGCTAACCTGAGGAAATATTAAGTCGATTTAAGAAGATCAATTCATTGAGTAACCTTATAGGCTATATAAAATTATATTAGGAACGGAGCACCATAAACAACAATCACTCTGGAATACTGTTGTACGCGAAGCGAGATCGAGAATGTTTTGAACGGGTGAAAGGGGAACGCAACTAGGCTCTGAATTTCAGTTTAAGATATAAAACATAATATCATTTAGCTGTAAATAAAAAAGAACTTACTGAGGGGTGTTTCTGGTTGTGAGTGACTTCTTTTTTATTTTTTAAAAAGTCCCTCATTCACTGGTAAATTTCTTGACGCAAACAGTATAAAACCTCAATTTTCCCCGGCTTTCCAGGTGGCTGGCTCCTCCATTTCAATTATGTAACAATGATGTATAGCTGCTGAAGTACATGTTTCTGTGTGTAACATTACTATTCTAAACATTAATATTACCTACTGGAGGTGTCACTGACACCAGCCGGAATACAATACTGTGCCACCCTAACTGTTTTAAGAGCATGGGAAATCGTTGAACTAATTCGAATTTCGTCTCAATATGAAAATAATTCCCTATACGCCTTTTTGATGTCGGTATTAACCGCACAACTAGTCGAAGGTGCGATGTTAGGTCGTTACCCGGCGGCTGCCCTTGAGCGTACTTCGCCCCCGCACGCACACATGCATGGATTGTAATATACCGACGATAAAACGCACACAGTTACGACTTCCGCATATATTTTGCTTAAAAGTTAACTGACCTTCATACGCTTGAATGTCAAAAACCTCGTATTCATTACCGATTCTCTTTAGAGGCCACTGTTCTACCGATACAAGTTGCTATGTTTGTTCTGTATCTACATACGTAGGTACATATTATATTATCATCTTACCCATGTTTGTTTACTTGTTTTACTGTTTTCAGTCTAATTTACTAACATGAATAAAATATCCAATAAAAACTTTATAATTATTCGCTCACCTCGCAAATACGCTGTCGAGTTAATTTTTTTTTTTGTGTTTTGTCAATTCCCTCATAGGATTTTTTTTTTATTCCCAGATTGTTCTTCTGACGCATTTTTTTCGTTGTGTTCTCCTGCTAATGACGTTTCGTTATTCCGATTTTTATCTTTTAAATGAAAGAGTATTGCAGAGATCGAGATATAAGTCTTAAAAGGTAACACAGAATTTAACGTCAGAATATGTCTGAAGAATTCCAAATTTGAAATTCTATTAATAGTGTCTTAATAGTGTATGACCGCGATCATTACATAAAGATAAACAAAAAAAAATAACGACGCAAGCAAGGCATTGCGATATAATATTATCTTATTTCATTTACATGTTTTACATCTACACAAAAGTAAAATTAGGTCTGTCATCGTTTAACCTTGACGGCCCCAATAAACCGGTCCTCTCATTACTCAATGTGATAAACTGATATGGACACGTATTTTCAAAATACCATTAGAATTCTTAACCTAGTTTAAACTGTCGTTGAAAATAAAATAAAAATTAAATAAACTATATATTAATTGTGATGTATCTATTGTTTCCCCTAGTTAAATATATTAGGAATCTGGAGTAGTGTGCACAGGATCCACCTTATTATTGATACTAATTAATACAATATTATAAAGCTGAAGAGTTTGTTTGTTTGTTTGGTTGAACGCGCTGATCTCAGGAACTTATAAAGTAAGGGGTATTACTAGCTGACCCGCGCAACTTCGTCCGCGTTTGTAAATTAACCCCGTTTTTGCAACATTTTTCATTGATGCTCTGTTCCTATTGGTTGTAGCGTGATGTTCTATAGCCTACCTCGATAGATGGGCTTTCCAACCTTAAGAAATTTTCAACTCGAACCAGTAGTTTCTAGATTAATTAGCGCGTTCAACCGAACAAACAAACTCTTTAGCTAGATAGAAGTATAGATTTCATTTAAATAATACGCTGGGCTCAAAATACTGTTCCGAAAACCTAAAGACCAGCGGGCGCCATCTATTGTCGAGTAGAGAAAGTCATAAAAGGTTACGATTACCCAAATTGAGATGCACGCCATATTTTGACGTTAGCGGAATTAGTAGCCATATATAGAATGTCCTACATTATATTGAAAATTTTAGAAAACTCCAGAATTGTTTCGAGTTTTCGGGAGATGTCGCGATCTGTCTATAAAGTAACGCTTGGCGTACCTATATAAAAACAGTTGCATTGCGATATGAATAGAGTTCTAGTTGAGCCAACAGAAAGGAAACAAGTGCAGTAATTGAAAAGTGGAAATAGTGATAATAAATTAATTGTATTCTAATATATTCAAATAAAATAAATTGTGTACATTTCAGTAATAAATTGGTCAACTTTATTAATCCCAAACCTCAGCTCGTAACAATGCTATAAATTTCTTGGTAAAGGATGTTCTTGGAGTGTCTGTAAGGCTAGTATATTCGTAGTATTTACGCTTGTTGTCAGTGTCTAAGCTGTAAGCCCTCTTTTACAACTGGTTACGAAATTTTGTTGCCATAGCGAAAGAAAATACAAAACCGTGTTCTACATTATTTATGAGAATTCAACGCCGACTCAAAATTAGTTTATATAAAATTTGATAGTTTATGTAAATAAGGTCAACACTTAAGACTTAAAGTTTATTTATTTTCTGCTTTTTAGTTCTTTTCGTCGGTTAAATTTTTTGTTAAAAAGATTTTTACACAATTTATTCCAATAAAATTAGTTCGTCTGTGTTAGTAGAAACATTTTTTGTCTGTCTTTTGAGACGAATGAAGGACACACATTCATGTTGGTATATTAAATACGTTATGTCTCTCGCCTGTCAGATCATAACTCGTAAATTACTAATCTATTTTTTCAGACTGATTTCTGGGACACGGTTTCAGTATACGGGCATTTTTCAGAAAAAAGCACCTACGTAGATTTGACGTGTTCTGTAACTTTCATAGTTATATCTTCAGAGATTATTTTTGTTCCCGAATTGTAATTTTTTTTTCTTATAAAGTAGTTGTTATCCTAATATCTGTATTATTTAAAACTTATGGAAATAGCTTAATATATTAAATATTGCTAAAATAAGGGAACATGCTATGCGATTTTGTCGTGTCCCACGACCTCCTTGCTAAGTTTGAACGTAAAAATTATAGGTACCTTAAAGATTCGTACGTAAATGCTTATTTTCCGCTCGAAAACATCAATAAAATATAAATTTCGTGTTGTCCCGTATGGTGGAAATTCCGACTACGCTGCGGTATTTTTTAAGACCTGTAATAATTTTTGCAGAAAACCTATATCATAAACTAATATCATTTAACTAATAATGATATTAGTTTATGCTATAGGTTACTGAAAAATCAATATTATTCAAATTATAAAATAAAATATTTCATTTTGATATTAAATGATTGTAAGTGCACAATTTATTTTTTCAAATCATGCACCTCTGCCACTGCGAGAGGAGTTTCGTAGAGGTTAAAATGGCTAACATGTACTTTGACCCCGTGTTCCCCGACAGTGACAGAAAGGGCACAGCAAAAATCCATTTAGTCGCCAGACAGTATCCAGACAAAGCGTAGACGGCCTTATATAATTACTTTGCGAGTCCCATTTGTGTTAGTAATCATGTACGTACGTACGTTTCGGGTTTACATATAAAAGCTAAAGGATGCTCACTCACTCACACATTGACTAATCACGAAATTTACAAAACTACTTTGCCTATAGAGATTAAATATGGCAGGGAGGTAGTTTATAAGAAGGAGAGGTCAGTTAAGATTTTTTTTATTAAGCTATTGCATAGCTTTTATCGCGGGCCTTGAGCGTGGGGACCGAATCCAGAAATTCCGTAACGAAAAAAACCTAACACCGCCCACTCCGACCGGCACAACGGTGATACTTGTTAGTTTTGCCATCTATCCATGAATAGCAGAACTTTTAATGACTTTTTGAAATATCACGCTTGTATCTTTAGTTCAGCAACCCGCCTTTAGGTGGCATTGGTTGTATTGGAAAACTACCGTAATCAGCTGTTTGTGAGAAAGTATATAGGTGTATAGGTATTTATCATCTATGTACAACAGTGAATATCTGTACTCGTATAATTTGTGTACAAAGTGTTTTAAATATGAATAAACAAAGTGCATTTATTAATGAAGAAAGTCACGAAAAAATAGTGAAAGAAAATGAGTTAGTACTCTATATACATTCATTTTATTATTTTATTTATTAAAATAGTTCTAGAAAAATCTCGGGAGTGTTTTTGAAATATAATTAAATCTATTCGTCACTAGATGGCAAAACTTTGTGTAATGGGAACTAAAAAAACAAAGGTACATAGAGCCTAAGTATTAGTAAAACAAATCATACGAAGATACTGAAATGTGTTCTACATCCAGTCCTAAAGAATTTTTAGCCGTCAAAGTATTATTAAGCTATTGCATAGCTTCTATCGCGGGCCTTGAGCGCGGGGACTGAATCCAGAAATTCCGTAACGAAAAAAAACCTCACGCTCCCACTCCGACCGGCACAACGGTGATACTTGTTAGTTTTGCCATCTATCCATGAATAGCAGAACTTTTAATGACTTTTGAAATATCACGCTTGTCTCTTTAGTTCAGCAACTCGCCTCTAGGTGGCATTGGTTGTATCGGCGTGACTGCGCATGCGTAATCCCCCTCTTCGCCCCGCAATCTGGTGACTCATGCCCACAGAGCAGATACAAAGAGGAGAGGGCCTAAGCAACTGTGCACTGTGATTATAACTAGGTCCTGAAGTCATCACAGTGAGCGTGGCTTATAGTTTTTTATTTTATTTATTAAAATAGTTCTAGAAAAATCTCGGGAGTGTTTTTTGAAATATAATTAAATCTATTCGTCACTAGATGGCAAAACTTTGTGTAATGGGAACTAAAAAAACAAAGGTACGTAGAGCCTAAGTATTAGTAAAATAAATCATACGAAGATACTAAAATGTGTTCTACATCCAGTCCTAAAGAATTTTTAGCCGTCAAAGTATTATTTTTATATTTTTTGTAATCATTTTTTGAATAGACTGTCATCTATCTTCAACTAGAAGAACATTTATAAACAGAACAAAAAGACAGGGCCGTAATTAGAACCCAATTATTTTACCTAGCAACCTACGACTATACGAGTATTTATCTTGAATTGAAAGTCCTTTAAATATTAAAATGAAATAAATTGTACTTAGGCTGATGATTTAAAAGGTATTTTAAGCTCATTAAGTTAGATTTACAAAATAAACTGCAGCTGCGGTACAGATACGAATAAAGAAAGATAAGATAAGAATAAATAAGTGAACAAATTTGAATCATCATTCGTGATTTACCACAAACTTTTTTATTCTCACACTAGCAATGCCTAATGCCCAAATGTTAAGCCAGGTCGCAATCTATCTGTATACCAAATTTTATCCAAATCCGTCCAGCTGTGGAATAAGGTCAAGACTAGGAGAAAGAAAGAACTCACAAACTTTCGCTTTTGTATCAAGATGGTTTAAAAATTAATCTTGAAAAAGCTACTACCTGGTAAGTAAATTCTGAGTACGGTCCCTTACATCCTATAACTAGCGTGAGATAGCTAAACTACATAGCAACATCGACATAGAACGATGCGAGTAGTTTTACTATTGTTTGGTAGAAAGAAAAAAGTTAAATGGGCGGAGCTTAACACCCCCTCACCCCGCAAATTGTCACGCGTTGTTTCATAGGGAAATCTAATTACAACACCTCCTCTTTGTATCTGCTCCGTGCTCATACCTGTCATCAATAGTGTAACTAACACGACTTTCTTTTATATATATAGATAATAAAAATATTTTGAACAATATTAACTTCTCATTTTTTTATTTTTTCATTAAATAATAAAAGAAAAAAAATTGTTTTCTTATCGGTCACCACGCTCAAAAAGTGTAACTTGAATTAATATCAAAGAAAAAACAAACAAAGGAAAAAAAATACTGCATAAATAAAATAAATAAATAATAATAATTGCATAAGTTGATAAAAATGCTATGCAATAGCTTTACCGCGGCAGTCTCCGAGTGCCACACGTCTTTTTGATTTTTTAGGTTTACCAACAATTATTTTCATTAAAAACTAACACTTTTACAAATAATAATGTAACAATTACTTATGGGTAAACACCACATACAATAATTGTATTATTTGATAAACAGTATTCATTACAATTCCATATACAATACAATAGTTAGCATAAAAAGAACTTGTAGTTCATAGGTACTAGAATCAGCTATAAACGGATTTTGCGACAGGATTGAATTTTTAACCGACTTCAAAAAAGGAGGAGGACAATTCGTCGGAATCTTTTTTTTTATGTATGTTCACCGATTACTTGAATACGCCTGAACCAATTTGGAAAATTCTTCTTTTGTTTCAAAGGATTTAACTTCCCAGATAGTCCCATTTAAATTTTATCGCAATCAGTCGAGCGGTTTTTGAAAAATCAACAAATATCTAAAAATTGTATACATTGATGATATTTTCGTTTACTCCGAAACCGTGCTGTCTCATTGGAGCAGTGCGTTTAGTTGGCCTACCCATATTATATTTAAACAAAATACATCTACTTTCCACTAAAAAGCAGATTGAAGTCGCTGATGCTTTTTTAAAAGAGAATTATAACTAATATTATAAAAGCGAATGTGAGTTTGCTTGTTTCATTGTTTGTTATCATGAAATTCTGTAAACAGGGGGGTACATGTCATCAAGAAAAAATGTGTTCCCGAGAGATTGTTAGATTGACAAAATCTACCTTAACGCCAGCGAAGCCGCGGACAAAACCTAGTTTATAATATTGAAAGGTCAAAGTCACCTAAAGGTACGTTTTTTTTGTATGATAGGGGGTCAACGACACGCCACATGTTTACACACGTACATAGGTATGTTGTTGTAGACGAACGAAATAATCTCAGATAACAATGATACTGACGATTTTGTTTACAAGAATATTTTAATTGGTCTCATACTTTCTGTATCTGTTATCGTCAATTTTATCTGTTTCATCATACTGGTATTTCCCGGTAGTGGCTATATATGTAGGGGACAGGGGGACAGCAGTTTTTTGTTCGAATAGAGCTGCCAGTCTGGAGAACTATCTCTATCCAACAAAACAATGAAGTTAACCAGAACTAGTAGCGTAATGTTTTTTGTTGAGGTGGAGGCTTCTACACATCAGCAAAATACTCTGGGATTCCAGAGTTCCATGAAGGAGAGTTCCGCAACGCTTGTTTATAGACCCGCTAATCACTCGCCATTAGGCACACTGTGTAGCTGATCGCCTTAGTCGCTAAAAAAATAATTTCAATTTATTATAACTAAGAAAACATGCTTCAATGGCGGAGCGAATTAAAAAGTACAAACGAATTCTACTATCCACCTCCTGGCTTCATCATCGGACCGTAGTTACCAAACCTTAATCTGTTGGACCCGCCAAAACGATACATATGAGCCCAAACTCGAGAGGTTTACTAGTAGCCACTAAAGAGTTCTACTATCAACCTCATGGCTCATTCTTTAAGTTAGTTAGATAAGTTCCAAGATGCCAAATTATACTATTGTCATTCAAACTACACATACTCGATCCCGTTCCCTATCCGAGACTTGCGGTATCCCTCACCATCAGTTTTCCTTATACAAATTTACCTTCTTCCTTCTTTCCCGTCTTAAAACGCCTACATTCCCAAGGCCGACTGCCTAAAGCCAGCCCTGGCGTTAGGCATTCGGCTGGCCATAAAAGAAACCAGCCAACACCATTTGCAATGTTACACATTGCGCCGCCTTAAAGAAAATTGGAAAATGGACAAGAAGATGATGAAGTAGGTTAAAATTGACTTCTAAGATTTATTTACATAGTTACAGTGAAGCTAATAAAAGCATGTTAATAAGTGGTTTGATTGAGTTTCAATTTTCTTACAGATTTTATACTTATAAGTACTGAATATGTTAAACTACAAAACAGTAGTAGTTGCAACATGGTAAAGGCTATGATTACGTAACGTTTATCCGGCATCATCCACCCAAAAGCCTTAGGCAGGGATCTTTACACAAACATTTCTATGTTTATTTAGGATTCTTCATCCATTCATCCAAATATCGCGTAACAAGCGAGTTATCTGATATCATTAGTTGATGTCGATTGAATCTGCTGTTTCACCTTGAGATTTATTGTGTAGGCGTTAGCTTTGGCTTTGCACTCGCGTTAATGTAGGCTTTTTCAATCAATTGAGGTATCCATTGTAACAAGTTCTTTTTTCTGGATGAAAGGTGTCCTATCTCCTTTTCCGTACCTCCGACAGCGTGTAAAGAAAATTTCGTAATGATCGGTTGAGTAGTTAAGGCGTCAAAGCGTAACAAACAAACAAACTCACTTTCAAATCAAACTTTATAGGTTATCCATGTCATTTGGTAGGTCATTCATATCACGTTTTATTGCTTTTGAACTCTTTAATATCTTTTGTTTCTTTGTTTTAGTAAACAGGGCTAGCTACGGAGGGTGATTGAAACCCCATCTGGTCGCAATAAGTTGAGTTGTAAAAGCATTGTTCAAGTCGTTAGCCTCATGACAGTCCAACATGATAAAACGAAATAACGCTAAATTTGCTTGAATCTTCTCATTGCGCAACTCGCGATGAGTTGAAATGAGACCTTCCTATTACTTCGAAGTAGTCTAGAGTATTTTCGCTAGATGGCGCTGAGATAATTCGCCTAATGTAAAATACGCTACAATTTATTGTATAAATTATTGTGATACACAGTTTTAAAAATATCTGAACACAAAAAACTTAAGATTTTCTTTTCATGGTGAATTTTTTTATTATAGTCTGGGAAGAAGATTAATCAAACATTCGCCTACCGTAATAGAAAGCAAAGGTCGCACACAATCAGCTTTTGTAGCATTTCTCCTATACGATCTATAATTAGAAATGTAAATGTAAAGCTAGTAAAATTCATATTGCTTTTAAAGGAAGTGAACGCTTTGCTCATCAAGGCGGTGCTAGATGCAATTACGCGTGGAGCACTTATATAGATTCCGTTACGCGAGTGTGAATGCCGAGGAAAATGTACATCGTAACATGAAGATACCGGAATATTTGCATAACGGAGTTTTCATCCTTAGAATTAAATTATATAGACAATTGTAAACTTCAGCAGATAGAAACTAATGCGGGTAACTTGATAGCGCTCATTATAAACTATTATATTGTATTTTGTATAATGCCGAGTCTTAATTTCACAGATATAACTAAGTTTGAAAAGCGATTCTATTACAAAATAAAATAAAGTGTTTAAGCTGCGTCTCTTCTTGCAATACTTCTTTCAAGTCTAAATTTAAAGCCTCTCTTTTTTAATGTCAATAATTACGCTTTCGTTGTTTACACTTGTCTGAGGTTGCATGATTGTATGTAAGCTACTGCAACCAATACAAAAATAGTTGTACCTACTTCCCCCATCCCAGAGATAGATTTTAAGACAGAAGGGGTTATTGTTAAAATTGCAATAGGGATGTTGATGATGTTTTTGAACGGCTTTTATTTTTATAGCTAATATTTAACGAAAAAATAATATTTTATTAAAACAAAACTTTATTTAAAAGAAATCTAAACAATAAAGTTACTTTTAACATTTGGCACTAAATCACTCACGTCTGCTAAATGTTTGATTTCGTCATTAACCGATAAGACAGTCCTTCATAAAGTAATATATAAATCAGTAATATGAGTAAATGTAGTTAATATTATGAGGACCAACTGACAGTTGTCAGCTTGTTTATCGATTAATGACGTAATAGATCTGGTTGTTGTTTTCAGTCACGTGGTCACGTAATATTTATAATTTTACTATAGTTTTTAAAATAAATACTAAATGTGATTATTATTATTTACATCATAATTAATCATTTAGTTACAACGTAAAATAAATTTGTGATGATTAGTGTCAACATCTCTTATACCCATATACATTAGGTACCTAATACCCACCCCATGCTTGACACTCCATATTTAAAAATAAAGTTTTGGTAAGTATATTTCTTGGAATTTAAATTCAATCTTCCACGTCGTTCGTGACATGTTACAATGATACGCATTTTAAATATAACTTTAAACTATTGTTTGAGTGACCTTTTTTGAGGGACTAACAATTAACAATCATTTGTTTCGTAATGTCGTTCCCTCAAGGTTCTGGCATATAGATATATGTATGAAAGTTTCCCTCCATAAGAAAATGCAATTTGTAACTTCAAACTTACGTTTGATAATCTATCCCGCTTGATGTGAATGACAACCCCTATGCGTGTTCATGTCTCTGGCTTCAGTTGCGGCAAGACCTGAAATAAAAAGAGAAATACCAATTTAATAGCTGATCTACCAATCCTTAAAAATATTACTCACTCAATACAAGTTGTCAGCAGAGCTTGCAATAAAAGATATATTAATATACGTATATTAACGAAGCACAACCACATGCGAACCCCGTAACCAAATCATATGGGGAATATGTAGCTAATTTGATAGTATCTAGATAGTATGAAGATATTACATATATCGTATTAATATTTATAAAACTTTAAGCGAGAAAAACGTTATAAAGCACGATTCTTTGAAACCAAACGTTTGTGTCGGTGTATCAACCACATTGAAATACCCTGCTGTATATCAAACTTCATGCCAAATAGATGGGCTGTTGGAATTACATAACTGTGAAATGAACGGTCACGTAGGAAAGCTGCCTGCTGGGTATCTCCTCGCAAGAGAGCAGGACGCACTACTCAAGTAAGGATTTCGGCCGTATTCTGCGCCTAAAATGATTCATACACACATGAAGGTCATGAAAAGACCTACGCTTTTGGCAAGGATCTTCGAACCATTCTCCCTCGTCTCCACTCAAGAAATATAGGCTATTAGTAAGCCAATATGGTTATAAATTACTAGCTCTAACTGGCAGTTTCCGCGTTAAATTTTATGGTCCGTAGCACGATGTTATTAGCCTTCCTTATTAAACAGATTATCTACGCAAAAAAGTTTTTTTTACAAAACGGACTGGTAGAATTTTCATTTAATGCTTCGACTTTATAAATATCTATTTTGTCTACACCGGAAATATTGGTATGGATTAAGTAGTATACCTACTTTATTATGTAGGTAGGTTTTTAGTAAACATCATTATTTTAAAACAATTCTACGAGTACAGTCATCTAATAAACTTGTAAAACTTTGTAACCTTGAAAATTGTTTTCGATTGTACAAATTGCTGTTTACAAAATCTATAAAAAGAAACTCACGAAAAGTGTGGATGTAATGACACGTTCTATTGCTAGAATTGCTAGATCTGCTCTTGACTTGTGTAACATTATAAGATTAAATACTTATGTAGAAGTCTAAATATTTACTACTATAAAATTAGAAGCAAACCAATCTAGTTGCTAAAAAGATATTTTACAAAAGTGGAGCTATCTAGAAGTCAATGAACTGGCAACCACAATTTTCAGAATATTTTTCTTCGAGATTATTAACTGACAAAATTTCATTTTATTTTGCTGCTCTTCGCTGCTTAAATTTGTGTGTATATTTTATTAGATTGATACATCATTCATCATTTCAGCCATAGGACCTCCACTGTTGGACATATGCCTCCCTTAATGACTTCCAAGAAGACCGGTTGAAAGCGGCCTGCATCCAAGTCGTCGTCTGTTCCTATACATATAAATAATAAAAAAAACTGTGGCTGCGAGTTCATTGACTTCTAGATAGCACTGGAATATTGTAAAGTCAAGGATCTCTTAAGAAATTTAAACACAAATAAAACAGCAAATCTGTTCACAATGAAAGTTGATATTAATAACTTAATTACGACAGACGTCCGTCCGGATATCCATTCCAATAATTACAGGAAGCAGAAATAACACTCGAATGATTATTATTATTTAGTTTATAAGGCTTTCAACCTAAGTAACACCTTATCTTTTCCCCCGAAGAGGTAGGCAGAGCTGTATGGAACCCACATTTTACTAAGTCATGCATGACTCATGGTTAATGTACATAATGACTAGTTTACACATTCAAATGAATATTAAAATAAAAATAGATTTAGCACTTTGGCATAGAATAAATAATAGAGATTAGTTTGGTAAATGGCGTCATTGATTAACGGGAGTATAATATTGTGTTAAGTGGGTGCTATCAGAAGGCTAGTTATCGTATTAATGTCGGTTTCAGGTGTTTTCCAACTGTCCTTTTTCCAGAGCTAACCAATTTGAACATGTATTTTTTTTCTATCTGTCCAACTAAGCTACTTGCTTGTGTTAGATTAGTTTCGCGGTAGAGTAATGAATTTATGTCGTTTGAATCTGTGAGTTGCAACCCCGACGAAGTTTTAATAGAAATAATTTCCCAGTAACAGTCAGTACCTTTTTAATACTATTATATAACTAAAGCTTATTCATTCAACGTTGTACGTGTGTAAATATTACAAAAGTTTTCATGACTGTATTTATTTTTAATATAAATTCATTGTATTACTGAACATCGATCTGATGACAAGCAGGGACGATAGCGAACATGTTTTACCTTTAAATACAGTCGCCTTAACACCTTTTTAATTTTTACGTGTGTTGCCAAGACATTAGAAATGATAAAAAACTAACTTTGAATAAATAACACAACATTTTAATGTAGGTAATTAAAATGTAAACCTAGGAAAATAATAAACGTTCATCTTCTAGTCTATTCCAATGAGCTCAAACACCATACTTCTACTATAAGCTGGTAACGAGTTGGGTATCCTGCTGATTCTAGATCAGCAGCATCAGCTCAAGATTGCCATGTTATTGTAATATTATTGAAGGCACAGGATACTAAATTTCAAATCGATCAGGGCAGCAGTAGTTACTCTCATCCCTTCAAGGACTAGAGAAGATCTGCTTATCATCAAACGGCTAAACAGGTTTAGTTGAATTATAGCGAACACTCTCGATCAAGACACCCTTCAACCAAAAAAAAACACTTAATTCAAATTGCTCATTCTCTTTAGGAGTTTGATGCCAGAGAAAACACACAGATACACACGTTCAACTTATAACACCCCTCCTTTTTGAGTCGGGAGTTAAAAATCAGTTCAGAAGCATAGATTATAGAATATCAGTGTTACCGGATCTTCCACTTTGCTGCTTAAAGAAAGTGTTATAAACAACAACACTTTTTCAAATTTAAGGACGTTATTAGATCTTCGCAGAATCGCTATTTTCGAATTCCCTTGGTGCCGTATATTTTTATTACATATATAATTTAGTTAGCTCTTTGTGAGTGTGTGCAAACTTAACTACATATTTGTTAGTTCCAATTTATCCTGTTTGAAACGGAGTTGTTTAGCTAAGTTGAACACCTCTAACATGAGTTTTTACATTTTACGTTTTATTACATTGACTATGACGAACTACTTCCTATACTCAATGGACATATGTACAGTCGCTTCTGTCCACACATTGATTTAGTTTTGAAACTCTTTTTGCCAGAGTGCTATTAGTAAACAGCCATGGACTGCTCGATTATTTATTTAACTCGCTCTCTCAATACTGCATCCACCTTAAACGTCAAACCTCTATCTACGGCTTCGTTTCTTTCGAATTAGTTCAGCCAATCCAAAATGAAGTCTTGTCGTACATATTATTAACTTTTACTTTTTATTAAAAAACAAGCTGTCATACGCTATTCTACCATCCATACATCAGCATCGGAACTAAATACATCATACATATTTGTAAATATTGTAAACATGTCTCCTCTATTTAGAGCTAGAGACAAACGAAGCTTAAGAATAATGATGAAAGGCATTCCAGCTGCATTTAGTCTGCCTACCTGCAACATGACTCATTTAATGAACATTTTGTACAGGAATAAGAAGCTCTCTTAGTGACCTTGACCATGACACATCGGAAGCATAGTAAAAAGGTAAACTACAACAGTCATATTTTGCAGTGTTTGGTCAGTGCAAACTCTCGATTCGAACTCTTACTCTATCGAGTTGAACTCGATCACACTTACTTACTAAAAACATGTTACCCATATCAATCGTAGCCCTGAAACAACAAATCTTATAAATATCCATTAGTCTTAACTTATCATAACCTAGATATGACGATAAGATGCTCTACTAATTCACTTGTATTGGAGTACGTTATCAGCACAGTTCGCAGTACCTACTACGTCACTGTTCGACTAAATAACGAATGCACCAAATGGACATTGACCCAGATCCCACATCCGTTGACAAACGATTCAGAACATCATTCGAATTGACTTTTAAATCGATTTTGTTGAATAAAAATACACAATAGGCGATACCGAATGACGCGTTTTGTTTTGTGCACTGCAGTGTTCGATTATGTAAACAGTACACAATTATAATACATCGGTTTAATTGCTATTTTATACTTTCTTATTTTATGCCAATCGCATAGAATTTGTCTTGTATTATTAATTTAATCTACATTTATCTTGTCTTTAGGAGTTTATACTAAGAGGTACGACTGCGACTATTTTTAAAACAAGTACTTGGCCTTATTTAGAGATGGTGATTACGATAAAAGCAAAATTTGTCCTTAATAGCTATTTGATTAATTACTTAAAGGTTATGAATTAATGACTTGAAGGTCAGATTATTAAGTGTAGTCGGTGTTTCTGTCCTCCAGAATATAAAAACTTAACAGACCGAAGCAGCTACTTTCCTTTTATTAAACGCATAAATGATCTCCAATGTTTTTCGGAATACTCTGGAATAGTTTTTAACAATCTATAGTAGGATTACGTTTTATAAATTCTAGTGCGTATATACATATAATAACGCAGGAACCTTGGCTACTTCATTACCCACGTAGATCCTCATAACGATTTCTTTCACCATTGAAACGAAAGAGAATATTTTATTTCTATACGCAAAACGAATTAAGTAAGGTTATTGCCCGTCGGCAAAGAGTTATCGAAAGGGTGTTAAGTTCATTGCCCTTTATAACGTGAGTGTGCACCGCGTAATCAAATCGCAATATTGTTTAACGTAGGTAATGTGAGATTGTTTTCATATGACTTTAACAACGAATTTTATTTAAAGTCTATTTCTATTACCTTCTTCCGCGATTAACAAGAGTCGTGCCAAATAATATCGCCTAACACGAACTTCTACGTAAACGACAAAATAGAGTTATAGACTACCCGTTGACGTCAGTTATTTCTCAATGTCGACACCGTTTGAGACAATTTAAAAAGTTTTTTTTTCAGTATTTCTGACGAGAAAACAATCCTACTATGTAATTCCACTAATATTATAAATGTGAAAGTTTGGATGGATAGATGGATGGATATTTGTTACTCTTTCACGCCAAAACTACTGAACCGATTGCGATTAAACTTGGTATGTAGATAGCTGGAGACTTGGATTAGCATATAGGCTACTTTTTATCCCGATATTCCCACCGGATCAGGACTTACGCGGGTGAAACCGCGGGGCGCTGCTAGTATTATAAACGTGAAAGTTTGTGAGGATGTATGGACGTTTGTTATTCTTACATGCCAAAACTACTGAACCGATTGCGATGAAACTTGGTATGTAGATAGCTGGATTAACATATAGACTACTTTTTATCCCGATATTCCCACGGGATCGAGACTTACGCGGTTGAAACCGCGGGGCGCTGGTAGTCTAATATATAAAAACCAATTGCGCTGTCGTATCGTTCATCCAATCATCATCAAGTTTAGCATATCAAGTATTGTCATGGATCCATGGATACAGAAAAGGGCATAAGGATACCTTCCAGAAAAAAGTACGTTCCCGAGCATGAGCTAGTTTTTATGGTTTCATATAAACTAGGTACAAATTTGCCAAAGATGCGGTTTTTAACCAATACATAGAGCGATTCGTGAGGAAGGTATATAATTTGTTAAGGTTTTGTCGAAATTGATTGAAATATGATGGTGATTGTTGAAGATGTCTCTGCTACCCGGGCGAAGCCGGGGCGAGTGGCTAGTAATATTATAAAGCTTTAGTTTATTTGTAAATGTTTAGAATACCTATATACATTACTTTATATTAGGTCAATGGATCACTTATATCGAACCTTTATTTAAGATAAAATTTACAAGAAATCAAATCATGTTTTTTTTATGTTATAGGGGGCAAACGAGCAGAAGGCCTCATGGCTGTGTAACTACCACCGGAGTGACTACCGCCGCCTATGGGCACCTGCAACTCGAGAGTCACAAGTGCTTTACCGGCCTTTAAGGTGGGAGTAAGGCCAAGGGAGGGGAGGGCGAAGAGAAGGGAGATAGTGGGGGAGCGGGGGAAATGGGGAGAGAGAAGGATTAGGACCTCCGGTAACCTCACTCGCTCGGCAAAATACAACGAAAGCATTGCTTCACTGTCGGTTTTCTGTGAGGCCGTGATGTCACTCCGGTCGAGCGTGCCGAAGCATGGCTCTCCCACTTTGAAATTAATTTATCAAAATTAATTAATAATGAAAATGAAAATCTATTTTCTTAGTGGTTCTGAGTCTGTAATTGTGTCATTAACCCGATACCTATGTACCTACCTACTTTCGGCTTCTTCGTAACAAGTTAATAAATTAATTCATTGTTTTCTTTTCTCTTATAAAGCTAATTAGTTTGGTTACTGTAACGACCTTATTAATTGATTGAACGTCAAAGCCGTTTTCTCTTTCTACTTAGGCACTGGCAGATTCAACGTCTTTTTCTGTGACCACGGACAATGTATCGTAACTATGACGTTTCGATCAGGCTGGACCTGACGTGCGGTATGTAATGTATGTATTATAGGTATTATATAAACTCTGATCGCGTGAATTCCTAAAATAATATTTTATGTATATACATTCATATGTATTCACATGGTAGGTAGATTTATGAATGAATTAAAAAACAGCTTGTGATTGAAATATCAGGTAGATAATAATGACAAGGGCTCAAATTGTAAGCAATATTATTTTTAATAGATATCCAAAGCTTCGTGATCTGTAACATTAAATTATCTTATTCATATTTCGTTGAGCCAGATCAGTAAAGCAAACGAATTTAAGATTCATGATCACGTCGATCACGTATTCAAATATTTAAATCGAAGATTATCGTATGTGAAAATGTATTCAAATTCATACGATCGATCGAACGATACGGTACCTACCAATACATCATGTAATAAACGCATTACCAAGGATCCATATGGCTATATTCCATAGTGATATTGACGTTTGTTCGTCATGAAAACAGAATTTTTCATTCCGACAACGGTTCGCGTGTGTTAAACACTATTTACGTACACAGCCTCGATACAGCTGTGGCGGGTCATTGCCCCCGCGACGCGTTCAAAACAAGGTGAATCGTAATGTCTATAGTTTTTTGTCTTCTTCTTTAAGTGAGACTCTAAATGTTTTATACTGATTTTGCAAGCTCTATAAATAATGAGGAATGAGGTCATAACACGTTGTATTTATTACATGTAGGTGTCGGTTAAGTACTCAATCCGTACTTGAATATACATATGTACGTATGTAGGACGTACGTAAAATAGATAGACATAAGTCCCTCTTATTCATAACGTGTTATGAAGTGTGGCTTGTGGTTTTCTGTTAAATTGAAGATTTATCCAAGGTTGCAAACATCCTACTAATATCCTACTAATATTATAAACGTGAAAGTTTGTGAGGATGTATGGATGTTTGGATGTGTGGATGTGTGGATGTATGGATGTATGGATGTTTGTTACTCTTTCACGCAAAAACTACTGAACCAATTGCGACGAAACTTGGTATGTAGATAGCTGGAAACCTGGAATAACACATAGGCTACTTTTCATCCCGATATTATCACGGGATCGGGACTTACGCGGGTGAAACTGCTAGTATTCAATAAACGATTCTCACAACTACCTAAGTACACGAGGGTTACACCAATTCGAGAATGATAAGTATTTGCATCGAAGAAATGAATAATCATTTAAAAGATCTTATGCTTTTTAAATCGAATGAAAGTAATTAAAACGTCGAAATCTCATGTCGTCCTTGCCTTCAACTAAAACGTTCAAGTTTTTACAATTTAAGTATACGATCGAGGTCGTCGACTTTCTGCTTCTGCATACATTATTTTAGTTTGAGAACTTTTTCGCCAGCTTCGCTGTCAGCAAATGTATGCCTAATTCGAAAGCACTATAATAATCTATAGAAACTCCTACTTTTGACAAAACCACAGAATACAAAATAGTACAGAAGTCCCACTCCGCCAAATTATTTAAATAAATAGCGTCTCTTGTTCAGACACAATAAAGTCGCAATTTAGGTCAAACGGCGCTAACTACCTACAGTTATATTCACCTAGAAGTTGCTTCTCTTTCTATAGCGTAACTTTCTGAACGACGCCGCGACGTTAGGGTTGTTTTTTTTTTTTTGAAAGATTCTGAATTTTTCATTACCTATAAGTTATGTGCCTATTACCACAGATTACTAAGTAGTTCACTCCCTACAAAAACGTCCATACCTACAGTTTTAATTACCTACTCTTTCCGAGCGCCAAACCCCTGCATGCGAAAATGATCTTTAATATTCTTAAAACACGATTATTAACGCATGGTTGCGTTGCCGTAAGTGAGTATAGGGTTACCTCTTTTTATGTAATATTAAATATTTTTATAAAAAAGGCTATGTTAATTAAGTAAAGTTCTATTACACAAAAAATCGGGTGTGTTACCTGACTTAGAAAAGTGTAACACTTAATACCACGTCCCCGTAAGTTTACTAATACGAAACACTTAACAACAAATCGCTTCTCCGAAAAACTTATCGCCGAAGCCACGCGACCTTGCTTAACCAAACCTCTAACGAGAAACATCAATAAATTATTCGAGAAAAGAAACTTAACGAATTTGTCGTAGCGTGATGTTATATATCTATAAATGGATAGTCCATCCAACACAAAATTTTAAGAATTTTCAATTCGAACCAACAGTTCCTGAGATTAGCGCTTCAACCAAACAAATGAACTCTTCAGCTTTATAATATAAGTATAGATGTGATGTAGTGATAAATCTAAAGAACAATGTTGCATATGTATATTGTTGATGCTCCTTAATTAAAGTTGAGTACCTACATCCAAATCGTTTGCCAATCAAACGCGTGGAATTCACTACACGAGTAGATGCGTCGTTGTCCTTGACGACAATAGTGCCGACAAAATCTAAAAACGAAAAGTTTTGGTCGGCTGCTTTTGGATAAAAAAATAAGGTACCTAGGTGCTAAAGATTTTATTTCTTGTAGTTATGGCATTCTTATAAATATTAACTAATAAAGTATCATTTACTTAAAAATTATAAAGATAAGGTATTTAGTACTTACCTAAGTATATATTTTTTTCATAAATAGAATCTTAAAACCATTTCAAAATTACGTTTTTTCTTTATTATTATAAATATTTAATAATAATGGTAAACCATTATTAATTACTTTTATTTCATAATTAACTATTTGTATTCGAAACAAACATGATTAATTAAATTAATTGTATAATTCCAATGGTTTACCCTTACCATTCGAATTAAGTAGGTATTTGTATATTAAAGAAATTTCATTAAAATCCTTATCTAAAAAACAACTCTATGTGACAGTAAAAACCGTATTAACTCTTATTTATTTGTAACAGAAACCAAAACATCAAAATAGAACAAAATATATTTGAAAACAAAACACCAGATAAAGCACATAAACTACCAGAAACCATGTCCATTTGTCTGTATTTAAAGTATATAAAGGTATAAAAATACAATTTCGAATTACGTAAAAATTCAAAAATAAAAGCGTGAGCGCGCGGTACAACTGTCGGCAACCCACTGCGCGAGACTGCGTATAAGGGCCGCCAGCGGCCATGCGGCCGAGATAAGTACATCGAGTGGCATAGACCTGCTATTACTCTATTTTTGTGAACAAATAAACCTAGGCTAGGTACTAATAACTCGATAGTCTACATAAGAACCAATGACGCGACGCAGCGCGTGAGTGAGCATTGAACTAAAGTGCGGCCCAGCCGACGCGCGGCTCTGAATTTTGGCGCGTTTAGCCCGCCGTGCACCTGTGCTTTATACCTACCCTGTAGAGAGGACCTGGCTGATAAAACGAATCTTATTTTTGTTTATTTATTACTATTAAATAAAGTAATATAAAAATATTACAGGGGGAAATCGGAATTAAAAATGTGGACCACAAGGAAGATTGTAATCTAACCAGCTGAAGCGCTTTTAATTTTGAATATAGTACTTTTCGTCAAAGAAAGCAGGTAATACTTTGTTACGTCATATATAAGCAAGGTCAGCGTTTCGTGCAAATTATAGGTTTACGGAAACGAAACGGACAACCCACAAATCAATAAATATATTGTTGCGGATTTTGTCAGTAATCCATATCCAAATAAGATTTAAAAAAAAATATGTGCATTAGATTAGTAATTTTGACTTATAAATAACCGCTCATATAACACAGACATATAAAAAAGGAGATATAGTGCTTCATCGCTATATCTCCTTTTTTATATGTCCGTTTTTTGAACCAAACAAAACGTATGGGTACACGTTACAAGGCAGATAAGGCACAATTCGACCCAACCCTACTTTTTTACAGTGCTCAACAAAATACACCTACGGATCTTGTACAACGGTTCGCAAGAAACAATCACTAATACGTAGACATAAAGCATTGCATGCCTACTTTATTGTCATCAGCAATAAAAATGTCCTAAAAATTATGGCAGAAACTAATTTCGTAGACAATTAATCTGAGCACGCCCTAACACATCACGTTTCATATAAAACGATACCCACTGTCCCAACGTGAGCCACCCCTGAGCCTTGGTAAGCAAATAAAAGGCATAGGGGATGTGCAAAGGAAAGGAAATTACATCCATACTCCCCTCCCATACCTAGAGAATTTGTATCCAAGTGGTTATATGTAATTGATTCTCATAACTAAATTATATTTCAGCAATATCTGACTTTTTTTAGTATAGCAAGTAATGCTGATGACAACTATGGGGCCTATATTGTTCACCGGAGACTCTTGTGTACGAGTAGGACTACAGTAAAAAAAAACATTCATGGATAGTGTAGTAGAAAGTTTACGTTTTTACTTCTAATTATATTCCTAATATAATTAGAAGTAAAAAAGTAAAATTTCTGAAAATAATCTATCTAGTGCAGTGACATTGGGCTGCTACAGGTCTGGTGTCTGTGCTGTTTTTGCCATAAATAATTCCATAAGTTTTGGTGAAAATATAAGAGAAAATCGATAGTGGTCCCAATTCTGTTACTACACTCGCTAAATTAAAATTCACTAAATTTTCTTCATATAAGATGTAAACCTTGTACACTTCAAAACAAGGTCTTATTTCAAATTGAAACAAGTAGGTAACATATGTCGCTATCGAAATAAGCAATTTATTTGTCGACGAAAGTCTGATACGCTTAAATAAACTTTAATACCACGTAGCGAGAGCCGCTATCCGTTGAATGCCATCTCTTTTGCTCTGTGTTTTTAGTAAGCGTCTTCGTAGGTGTAGATTAAAAACACGTCATCCTTGTTCGTTTTGAACAAGTTTTTATACGGCAATTATAGAGCGTTTGAATAAATGGAGACTCTCGCTGCGTGGAAATAAAGTTGAGTATACGTTGAGTGTGTTGAGTGTTAGTGAAATTTAGCGGCGCTGAGAAATAGATGCTAGTAACAAATAGACCTTATTACGAAGAACACTAGGTTGATTTCATATGAAGAAGTTAAGTCAGGTTTTAGTTTAGTCGAGTGTACAATAGAATCGGCACCATTGACTAGCTTTGTTTATAAGCTGTGCATGGCCTCCGTTTACTTTAATAAGACCTAGGCCATAGTCCATCAAAACTGTCAACGTAGTCTACAAAGAGAACTCTCTGGTATGTAGGTTTTCTTTATGATATATATTTTCCTTGCCCCGGTAAATCGGATTGAACTAAAAGAGAATAGAAGACGCAAATAGACTCGCATAGAAAACGAATTACGATTGATAAAACCTACGTGATACCTCTGGTGTAACGATTTTTTATAAGCACCAGTAACCAGTGTATCAGTTCAGAAAAAAAAAAACCGTCTTTATAGATTGTAGTTTTAAAGAGGTCGGCTCTTTAAAACTACAATCGCAAGACAGTGCGAAAATGCGAGAATTTTAGTCCCATCACCTGTCCTTACATTGAATTCTATCCAAGACCCGCTGTTGTTGATATTGTCCCAATGACTCATATCAAGTAGGTATATAAATACACTACGCTTGCTTTGCGATTTTGTACCACATGCGGTCATGCCATATTTAATTGTTTCCTAGAACAAATACCTTAATTAAAGTTGATAAGAATTTGGCTTTTTAAATTTAATTAATTTGTAAGTTTTCGATAACGATTTCAATTAGACAGGACACAGATACTGATGTTAGCAAAAATAAATTTATTAAAAATATTGAATTCCACAAACCTGATAATCTACTGTAACCTGATTATCGGTCAACATTCAAGATTACAATGTCATCGTCAAGACAAAACGAAATGTGTTGGCAATAAGGCTCTTTTTTTTAGTACATTAAAAACAAAATATCTGCACTTATCTGCTTCTTAATGTCCATGGAGAAGAAGAATATGAATAGTTTTAACATGAATACCATTTTAATTCCGTGAGGGATATAAAACAGCACAGCGTGCGAGCTAATAAATGTTGCGTATAAAAACACTTATGAATGCCACCTTTAATACCAAACGGAACCTGGGTTTACCTTCTTGAGACAGAACATCGTTCCATGCAGGCATAAATAATTTAGATTAATCACTTAAATTCCCAATAGACAAACCAGACAAACCGCCGATTGAAGAGCAGACGGCCCCAGCTGATTTCCGCCTAAACTCGTATATGCGCTTGACGTCTTGTCTTCTTATGTAGGTTAACGCCTAGAAGTAGCTTAACATTTAAATAGTTTGCAATAGAAGCGTAGACAAATGTATAGTTGTCTTTATACTTACTTCTATTTTTTTAAATGATAAAATAGTTTATTATTTGTTATTTTAACTACTTTCAAACGTCGCGATACGTTTTGTGAATATACCTATTCAAAAAGTATTTTATATTTATAGATAAGATTCTGTGTAATGGATATTATATTACCAATAGACAACAGGCCTCAGAGAATGCGCATGTGCATTTAGGTGCATTTGCTTTCCGTCTATGTCTTATACGTCATATCTCTCTTGTTACCATAATACTTGTACAAGTTTATTGATATTTAGATCTAAGCAATAGTTTTAGGAATAGCTATTAAATGATTTATATGTAGTTATAGACAGAGCATAGTATCGAAGCGCGGGAGCGGCGATGGCCCACATTGCTGTTCTATTTTTCATTTGGGTGCGCTAGCGCCCTCTATAATTAGATCCGCATTGTTGATGGCCGTCGACCGACTAACATCGAGCAGTTTCAATTGCCTCCGCTTCCTGTATTTGTTTCTATTTCTGTTATGAAATCTTATCGTCTTCTTCTTTGGTTCAAACACTTCTAAAGAGACTTTTATGATATGGATAACTCTACAGTAATCTTTAAACTTTTATTACATGGAAAACTATTTGATTTTGGGCACCTTGATGGAGAAGAAGATGAGCGGTTACTGCAGCCTACACTCGTAATATAAGTGGTAGTGGTATGATTTTCGCGTTGATGAGCCTACGCGCCGAAGAAAACTACACTATGATTTCTGCAGTCCTTCGGAAATATGTTTTGCACTCTTATAGCCAATGAGGCGCGCATAAATACAAAACTGTGCCTAGGTTTGGAACCAGTAATAAACGGTCACTGGGTAAATGACATTAATTGGTCATATAAGCATACGAGAATCATTTTTCTAAAACATTTAATACGTTAGTCCCAGTCAGCAGCGACAAATAATAATAATAACTGCGAGTTCAATGCCCTTTTATAAGGTATATGGTTAAGTATATGTCTTAGCTCCCCTCTAAATTTCAATCGAAACTGTTGTCAACACAACACAAAATGTTACAAAAAAGGTGTTTCATTTGGTCGATTCTATAAATTCTTCTAAGTAAGATAATATGTAGGAATGGACTTTAATTTTCGATGATTGCGATGTATACATATTATTGAAAAGAAGATGGTATTGTTTTTATAGTGTTTTGATTTTTTTCCGATTTTTTTCCAGTTGTATTCAAAATATTGCCAGTCAACGGAACCAGCGGATTTCACGAAAGCTTACCAACTATTATAAATATTTATACTCCTCATATGTAGAAAAGTGACTGGTAAGCTAAGATACAAAAATAATTTGTTTGAATTTTTGTACTCAATTCCCAAATTCAGAGTACTTTAGTGTGCATCGAGAGTTTACAAAATTACAAGTTATTTAACAAATCCAGTTTGAGATTTAGAGATTTGTTCACTTACTTGTATATTAATATTTGTAATAAACTTTACATATTTTTATTTAAAATCTTTAGAATTTCCACACTAGGAATGTCTACGTATTACGTCAATCCACGACGCATTATATCTTGTTTGATATATAAAACACGAATATACAACAAATACTTATATAATGATAATATTTTTTTTGTTTGTTTGTTTAAACGCCCTAATCTTTGGAGCCATCAGTCAGATTTGATTAATTCTCTTAGTATCGGATAGAGTATTCATTGTGGAAAACTATAGCTCATATAGGTAGGTCATAACATCACGCTACGATCCGCATGAGTTGAGCAGTGACCATAATCGCAGGTGAAACTAACAATATGATGGGTTAAACGTACAAATGTATGTAAGTCGTTTAATAATTATTACGTTATTATAACGTTTAATATAGTTTCATCGAATAAGAAGGTAATAATAATAATAAGTTTATTATCAAAAAGTTTACAAGTTATTGTAACAGTTACAGGGTTGTATGGAGTATCTAAAATAGAAAACAATGTATGTAAGAAGAACCTGTAACGTTAGGTATTTACTAAGTAGGTATCCTACACTAGGCGAAGCCTGTCACGCAGGACTACTTTATATTAGTGGTAACAAGGTAAATGATTCAACGCGGCAATAACAAAGTTTACAATACAAATACGATGAAATTATTTAAATTCTGTAGTAAAGTAGGCAGAGTTTCACAATCACGATGGTATTTTAAATGACCTCGATTATCAAAATCAATCGATAACAACGCTGAGATGTTGTTCTTCATCAATAATCGATTTTTATTTCGATTTATAAATGCGAACAGCTGTGCGTTAATACAAATAGGCTAAGATAAAATACCTACTGGGATCTATTTTAAGACTTGTTACAAGTAGAGCTCGACAATTTGGAGTGTCTCCAACATTCACCTAACGATATTGAGATCGTGATCCTCCTTTGTTATCCCTGTGTGTATAAGTATACAAGTAAGAAAGGTAGTGAACAAAATGTTTCATGAAAAAAATGTTTTCTGCCAAGCTGTTGGGTCAAATTAAAATTTTAGAACAGTAATATAGTAATATTAATAATTTTGAACCATAAACATAAACATAGTTTTGGACATAGACTTATATCGAAACTATAATACCTATATGTTTTATACACAGATATTACAACAAATGCAAAATTAATAGCCTAAAAATCAATATTGAACAAATTCGTTGAATCCCGGTTACGCGCAAGGGCATTGTATGCTTTATCAGTTCCAAGTACCGTTCAAAATAAATATTAATCGAAGTCCTCGATTATATAATAATAACGATTTTACGATTAATAACAGGAATTTGCATATGATACGCAGTTTATAAACTAATAATTTACGATAAAATAAAAACTAAAATATTTTAATATTTTCAAATTCGAACTTAACCTAAAAACGTATAGGTACTTAGAAGTGTCACTCGAATAATAATAATACAATTTGTTTGATTGCATCAATTACCTGATAATTTATTAAAGTAGGTAATATATCGTAAACGAAAGTAATCTCGATAGTTACATCGTGAGTCGATTGTGACACTCAACCAAGTTGTTTTCCTTCAGCTGTTTGTGTGTCAGTAGGTCAATAGTTGCAACTGTATAATTCGCAAACAACTCACGAACCTGTTCACTATTATGTTAAAGCGTAGCTCACTAAAACCTACTGTCCTGTTATTTCGACCCAGTCATAATTAAAAAATTAACCTTAACGCGAATTCCTAATATAAAAGCGTATTTAAAATATTATTTAGCGTCATATTCATTCAGTGAAATGTTGACACACAAAATGTTAGGTACGCTATTGTAAAAATAATTGTGTTAATTGTAGCTATGACCAGAACGGTCATTACATAAAGTCGATACGTCGTCATTTCCTGCATGCAACAAAATAAATGTTCATATAATCTAGTATTGCGATTGCATAAGTCATACCAGTGATAATTTTTCGCACGATAATGCCGTAATAGCTACACTCCACGGTAGATATAGGGATGTGGTTAAATGGTTAGAATACAACAGTTGTGCAAATGTCTATCTTTGTTTAAAAATGAACAATTAAAGTAAGATCGATTTTTCATTCGTAAATATTATTTAAATACCTAAATAAAAGTCTAATTCAGTTTATGATACATGTTTAGATTTTAATAAATCATAGTTTAGAAAAACTAAATAATACACACTTTACCAAATTTAAAATTATAAAGAGTTCCACTATCCTACCACTACCTCCTGGCTCCATCATCAGATCATCGTTACTAAGCCCAATCTGTTAGCTTCGTCAAAACGATTTATATTAGCCCAAGCCCTTGAGGGTTTACCACATAGTAGTCACTGAAGCGTTCCACTATCCACTTTCTGACTCCACCATCAGATTATAGTATTTTCTCCCGACTTACACATACATACAAAGTTTAAATTCGATACGACAATAAGAAGTAGGTTCAAATTGACTTCCAAGATTTGTTTAAATAGTTACCTTAATCCCACTAATATTATAAATGTGAAAGTTTGGATGGATGGATGGATGTTTGTTACTCTTTAACGCAAAAACCACTGAACCGATTGCGATGAAACTTAGTACGTAGATAGCTGGAAACCTGGATTAACGCATAGGCTTTTTATTCCAATATTCCTACGGGATCGGGACTTACGCGGGTGAAACCGCGGGGCGCTGCTAGTGAATCTAATAAAAGCATCATAAACAATGTTCAAGTTTTCCATTACTGCGAAAGATATAACGAATGGTATTTCAAAAAAAATTGCCAGATATGTCTTAAAATTGCCAGAAACTAAACTGTTATTAATAACTAGTAATAATAGTCTCTTGGAATTTGAAGACAACATTTTATGATTCATTCATCGAGCAGGTTAATTCGCGAGAACTCCATAACACACGAATTCTGAGAATAAGTGTGAGGAAACTATATTTTTACGTAGGTCAAACCACCAAATATCGGCCTTATCAACATTTTTAGACATTTAAGTTAATCTAGTTTTGATATCTTTAAGTTTTTATGTGTGCTTGTGATATTTTTAGGTAAAGTATTAACAATTAAAAAAAACATGTTAATTCGTATCATATCTTCCTATTTTTTTCTATTGCGTTTTATTTGCTGACTCCACTAATTTAACATTCTCACTAATACTACTAATTAATAAAACATTCTCAGCTGTTTACAATAACAAAAAAAAATATATAAAAATTATTTGTTTGTAATATACATATTTATCGATCAGTAAGTAGTCTCAAGGTACTTGAAAGTGAAATAAATTGTGTTTAACAGACAATTAAATACAAGGAATATTTAATTGTCTATTAAACGAGATTTTCTGGTATCTTTATGTGACCTGGATTCGTATCTTTATCTGACTCAGAGTCATTGCTCTCGAGTGTATTATCCCTAACTTCAGCCAGGCAAATATTTAATTTCAAAAAATAAATAAATAAACAATTTTATTCGTACATTCATATCTATACAGTTAGCTAATTAAACGATATAAATATTCATTAGCAATTGATACAATTATTTTTTAGTATAAATCTTGCCTCCGTCTACAGCTGATTCTGTGAACTCAAGCACGAAATCGCCAAATTCGACATTTACTCACAGGTCGAGGAACAAATTGTAACTGAGCCGCCGAGACCAGCCGCGAAACGTTCAACAACGGTCATATTTCATAGCCTCTTTTTCAATTAAACAAGGTATAATTTCATAGGAATATTAGGCGCTTAAAGTAATTGTGCTTATTTATCAATGTAAAAAAACTTGTAACAGATACTAGGCGAGTTTACCCTAGCTATTGCACCCATTTCTTTTAGGTATGTTAAACGTAAGCGCTATAACGTTATCTGGGCGTTTTTTTTTTTAAATGTTCAGTCGAAAATAGCGTCCTATGACTTTAAACCTTTATTATTCAGAGGAATGCAGTTAAAACTTAGTGTGTCAATCTTAAAATGATAAAATATGTTAAAAATTCATTATTAACATGTTCAAAAGCACGCAAATATGTATATTTTACTTAAATATAACAATATCAGAAAGATAAAAGGTTGATTTTTGTGTCCCACGCAGGTTTTGTAAGGTTCCGAACGTAAAATATCAGTGGTATCCCATCTTAAGTTCAATAATGTTATGTAATTTGGCATTGGTATATGATCTAAAGTAATTAATTAACTTAATTCCTACATTATTAGAGTACAAAATAATAATAAAGACACGTTTTACCTTGTCCCTCAAAAGAACGTTGGCGGAAAATTCCATATACGCTACATCGATTTACTGAATTTGAGTGGAAAATTAAGTAAAGTGAGTGTTTTTTTTACTATTGGCAACATTTTAGTACGAAAACATCTGGTTAAATGAGAGCAGTTGCGTCTGTAAAATATGAGTAAGTGGTCGGGCGTCACGAAGTCTTGTTTTTGTTTTCCATTACGAACTTGATTTTTTGAGGTAGGTAAATAATATTTCTTTGACTTATTACTTTTCATGGTTAATTAGAAAAAGTGTCTTAAATCGAAATTACATGTAACATTTAGTAAAATTTTATTTAAACTATTAGTTTCTTGAGTTCGTTTCTATGCCGCCATCATACGTCACATCCATTACGCTACGTATTGTATTAATGGAACGCCAAATGTAGCGTAATGGAATTCTAAAGCATGGTTTACAAATATCAATATACTTTTTATAACTTCATATAAAAAGTTACATTGAAATGTATTGTTCGTATTGCGCATTTTTTAATATATATTATTATTCCCTTAAATATTTAATTTACCACTTTATCGGTTTTAATAAATATCGTTTTTTTTTTGTTGGGAGTGTAATTGATTATTATATTTGATTAAAAGTTGTTTAGTGAAGTATTTGGGTTTCATTTACCAAAGTCCTAGTTAACGATGCTTCAATTTAATCAAACAAATTTTAAACAACTTAAACAACTATTGAATACTAACACATTTTTATAATTTAATTTCGATTAGAATTCAACTAATAAAAATGATTTATAAGTAGCATAATGTACATCATGCAGCTCTAGATTAATTCAAAAAATTTTCTTCAGACCTGACTATGGCGTTGAGGGCAGCTGAGCGGTCTAAAAGTTACAGGGAAAAAATAAAACAACCCAGGAAAGCATGAATTTCATAAAAAAAAGAAACCTAAAAGACTAAAGAAGCATTTTAAGAAGATAAATGAGCTGAATGAAGAAAAAAAAAACGCCAGAAGAAAGAAAAAAAAAGAGAAAAATTTAAGTTTTAATACCAAGCTAAACTTTGTGACGTAACGGAACTTCTTAGTTACCATCACTCCTTAAAATATATATTTCTGGTTAAATAAAAAACCTATCAAATTAAAATTTATTATTTTATAAAACCGGATAAACGTAAAGGCCGATAAATTATTCTAATATTAATTTTTTTTCCTGGGTGGAATTCCATTACGCAACGAACATTTTTTTTTAAAACGCCCATCTATCAAGCTAACCTATGTAGCATATTGCTCTGGAATCATACTGGCGCATTCAGTAGTAGTGATAGTAAATTGATATCAGTCCTTGATGACCAATTGGCAGTTAAATTATAGTAAAAATAATATGCTATTTGTTACTTCAAAATAACACGAAATCACAACAGTCGGACGGATATCTACGTCAAATTAAATCCTGTGACGAATCAACATAATTATGGACCAGACCTCTATGATATTATTTACTTTTTGTTATGCAAATTATAAAAGACGATTAGTCCAGTCCATTTCGCGTGTATAAGTTCGAGAAACACTGTGATCCTATTTTCATTACATATCACATATCATTGGGTAATGTAATGGTGATGCAATAGCAAACATAAGTACCTAACAAACTGTAAAAATACTTTTAAGTATTTTAATGACATTTTAAATTGCGGTTCTGCAACAGTAGAGCTCACGAGGAATGGGGATTATTAGTTTACTGTTAAAAGTAAATTCCATTTGAGAAGTAATTTTATTGTCTTATAATAATAAATATACGGTCAAAATCGATCAGTATATCTCTGTCTCTCATCGACTCACCAACGAAAAATAATTAAAAAAAGGCAAGAAACAATTAACATTTTCGTCAAGAAAAGAGACGACTGGAACATTTCGCTCCCTCGGGCAGTTACAAAGTTAACTTTCGATTACCTCATTTAAAGTAAAACATACTTAGGTATATCTATTACTAAAGTGCAGAGATGTTTATTAAACCTTTAAACTTGAAACACCTGTGAAACGTCGAACATTCCATAATATAAACCGGCTATCAAAGTGTTGCAATATGCAATAATCAGTGTAAATGAGAGCCAAACGCGGATATAGAGGTGAAAGTGGAGTGAAAGCTGCGCGCAACGTTTACCTAATCGCGTTGGCTCGGCGCGGGAGCAGCGACGGGCCACGTCACGTTACATCAGCGAACACGACACATAAATGTGAAAGTCAATGTTATATTCGATAATCTTGCTGTTTGAGAAACACGTTGATTCGCAGACGGAATTGACGAGTTACCGTTACATTGGTACCGTTAAAAATGTATTAAAACATACGGCGCACTTGGCTCTTCACCGCACACGGAAATATCTACATATTATGTATAACTTATATCGCTTCACTTGTAGTTTGGATTTTGCAATTCAATTCAATTCATTTATTTCATAACAATATATAATTGTATTGAAATGTACAAAAAATAATACCTATCACAGAACGTTAATCAATAAAAAAAAATTAAATAAAAACCATTAAACATTCATTACATATAAATTAAATAAAAGTAATTTTAACATACCTATTAATGAATTTTTTAGCCATAAATAAATATTGAAAGTATTCAAAATTATTACAAAAAATTTAAATGTCATTTACAAAATTCATCAAGTGAGTAGAAACACCCGTCTACAAGAAATGCCTTGAGTTTCGACTTAAACGCCGATGTATAAAGCGTGCTTTTAATTTCTTAAGGAAGTCTATTGCGTTAACTATCAGAAATTTTAGATCAAGGTATTATTCTACTAGTTTTGAATAATCTTTAATAATATTTAGTTTATGTAATGTACCCTAATATAAAGTAATAATTTTGTGAAACAATTGACTGACTGTTAAGAAAGTTTTTCTGCGTTTCGGCCTGCTCCACTTCAAAGTAATGTTGCAGTGCAATTAAGTGTTATGTAGAAGAAGATTTTGTATTTATCGTGTCAGAGTTAACTGTGATTAAAATGCATTTAAAAGAGCGCCATATAGTGTTCGTCTACATATTATTTACTTTTAATATTAGGGACAAAAAAGAGCGCTAACAACATTAAAATCTGAGTAAACAAATAAGGGGACGAGGTATTTGACGAAATGGAGCGTGCAGAGAAAGTGGTTGGATGTTATCGTAACGGTAAATGGTAGTCGGTATCTAAGTAGGTCGGTCGCTCGGCGCACACCACTTTAACTGGCACAAACTGGTGTTATCTACTATGTACTAATAAGTATGTAGCTTTGTTTGTACACAACAGACTCATGTACAATCAAACGTAGGACCCGTAACAGAAAAAATTTTTTTTTTATGAAATCAAAAATTGTTGAATAAATTGATTTTTTATGTAACAAATAATTAATAATCAATTCAACTGAACAGAAATATTTCTATAATCGACCTTTACTAAGATCAGACATTATGATATAAGAGAAGGTGCGTTATTTTACACCATTTCAGCTTTCCATTAGAAAGGCAGCTGTGTCAAATGGATAGTGAAAAACCAACGGTAGTTTATTAGGTCTCGTTGCCCGTAAACTCTACAATCTACTACCCGTAAACTATAATAAGCGTTTTAAGTGTGAATAACAAGAGCCTTCCTTGAAGTGCCGTCGCGTCGTCGGTATCTGTAGCTGGTAGGAAACGCAGTGCCGACCGCCCGCGAGCGCGCCTTGACCCACTTACATGTAACTCTTCGAGCCAAGCTCTCGCTAGTCGTTAACACACACTTGCGATGAGATTTAAACGAGTTAAAATAAATATAATTTTTGTATCATTCAATTTGTAATAAGTATCTCATTCTAAATTACTGAAAACCTAGTTGTTTATTTATTATTTTAAAGAAAGTTCTTCGAGACGTGCGGTGCTTAACTAATGAATTATTATACTAAAGATCATTTGAGCTGATTCCCAATATTTTAAAATGGAATGTCATAATTATCTTTCATTACACGGTTTGTATTAGTTAGACTTGTATCTATCTATGTAACGAAATCTTCCAACGTTGTTTTCACCATCACGTCAAGACGTCCGATTAACATGAATTTTTTTTGAAAAAAATTGCACCGATGAAGATATAAGAAAAATGAATAAGAAAATAAATTATAGTTATATAAAACTTAAAATCCACGCAAACAAAACTAAAGATTTGAAAATATTTTCTAAATAGAAAGAGTTTGTCTACTGCGGTATAAAGTCCACTGGTTGATTATAATTCAAAAAATCTAATTAGTTTAAAATAAAAAATTAAGTTTCTAACAAAATACTTAATTAATTTGATAGCAAAAAAGCGTGGTGTGCTTGACATCAAATGTTACAAATAGTCATTGGTAGCTCATTTATAAAATAATTATCTTTTAAAAAACGCAACACCGCTCCAATGAGACAACGAGGTTTCGGAGTAAACGAAAATATCATCAATGTAGGTATACAATTTCTAGATATTTGTTGATTTTTCAAAAACCGCTTCCTTTGAAACAAAAAAAGAATTTTCCAAATTGGTTCAGGCGTAATCGGTGAACATACATAATAAAAAAGATTCCGACGAATTAAGAATCTCCTCCTTTTTTGAAGTCGGTTAATTAGAGTTATAATCACTACATATTATAAAACAAAGTCCCCCACCGCTCTGTCTGTCTGTTCACGATAAACTGAAAAACTACTGAACCGATTTTCATGCGGTTTTCACTAATAGACAGAGTGATTCATGAGGAAGGTTTTGGTGTATAATTTGTACCCGTGCGAAGCCGGGGCGGGTTGCTAGTAAAAATATAATAAAAAGCACCCGACCCTTTTTTACCATCAAATAATTTATTTTGTTTAAAACTTTACATCGCTAAAGAACAAACTTTTCATAGGTATTTAAAAAATTTGTTCGGTTTGCTAAAATTTGTTTTTTTTTTAATTTTATTTACAATCAAATAAATTATTATGTTTCAAACTTAATTTTTATTTAAGAAACAAAACCAATCGGTTACCGACGAACAATATATTTTATCATTATTTCCTCATTGGTCGGGTGACCGTGAGCCGCCTCTATCGCCCAAGAAAAAACTATTTTAAATTCAGTTAAAAAACACGATTTGATGGGACTACAAAAACGTCAAAGAAATGAAAAGGGTTTGTAATAAAAAACTTTTAGATAGGTAGAAGGTATATATATTTTATCTCGCCTAGGTAGTAAGTATAGTAAGTAAAGTATGTCGTCGATATGATAAAAAATTTAATATGGATTGTAAACAGTAATTAAACATAAGAATGAGTGCATAGAAATGTCAACTGTGTTCTAAATTTAGTGAACTTGCTCACGAGGTCGCGATGCGCGTCAGTCAAATCGTAAAGATGGCGCCCGTATATTCGCAATCTCGATGTCTCATTAGCTTTGCAGCCTTGCTCAACAATTCACAATGAGTAATTTATACATGTAGCAAATAGATTCAAAAGGCCAACAAAGCAAGCGAGCGTGAGAATGCGTAGAATGTTCACTGCACCTGCCTGAACTTCGAATCACAAAATTTACGGCCGACAGAAAAAAAATTAACCTGCACGATACAGACGGGTTTGTTTTTTTTTTTGTAAAATTCCGATTCTATTGCTTGTTGTTGGGGGACAATTTAGTTCTACATATATACAATGTATATTCTATTAATTGGTATTCGCGAATATTTATTTTTCGTATTTTTTTAAATATCGATTTTTTTGTGTTCTTGTAGCGATGCCCAAACGGTATTTGCATTAACTTTTAATGTGTCAACATTTTTTTAAGCAATCTAACAAAGAAAGAAAACTAAAAGTCACATATGTATATGGTATCTACATAAATTAAAGAGGACAGAAAATCTACAATGGAATTAGGTAGTTGCCGAAAAAACACTTATCTCTAAATTTTGAGCCTATGGATGAAATATTAAATGTCACACTGCAAGTTTATAAAAAAAAAATACTTACAATAGCCATTTAGCTGCAGAGAATCCAAATAGATAACAATCCAATTATGACACAAATCACTTGTTTACTGAGCATAACAATCAAAGAACTGTTGTTCAAGTGTACACTGCACTTTTATTTCAATACATCTGTCGATCTACACACACTGACCATGTAATTCACAAACTCCACTATAAGTTTCTTCATTAAAAAAACAGTATAAATAAGATTACATAAAACCACACACACCGTATCTGGGTTCACACCCAGTCCCAAGTAGGTACCTGTAACAAGACAAAGCGGTAGTAAGTTATACGGTTTTCTATTGATAATATCACCAAAGATGAAACTCCGTACTTGAATACAAAAAGTATAGATAAGGCACGTGTCACTTACGGAATAGTGAGTTTTAAAATGAGCACAAAATTAACTATGACGTATAGAAGTGTACTAGTACCGGAGGCGCAAAACGTACAGCTCGTACGCCGACCGAACGCTGACTGACTGTCGCAATAGAGTGGAGGGGCGTCGGAGAGGGGAGGACAGGCAGACGGAGGACAAAGCGAGGGAGGGAGAGCGTCTGGTCGACTGGTTGGTCGACCTATTGGCTTGACACACACACCACAGCAATGTCAGATACAGAAGATTGTAGTCTGGCTTGCCTGTCTTGTGCAGTGCGACAGTTATGGTTTGTCGAAACGACAAGCTTCTTCTATACTAATCGGTTTATATCTCACATGGTTACTGATTTAGGTATAAAAAATATAAATCAGCTCGATTCACACAGAGCAGCTATCCGAAGAGAATAGGCAACCTTCAGAATATCTCATGGTCAAGCGCCCAAGCTAAAAGGTCAGCGCGTAGTTGCTAAAGCGAATAACAATGCTTGTCGAATTACTTGTAAACCTGTAAATGAACTCTTTTAGTTGATTAACTTCAAGACGGATATCAGTGGCTATCGGATTGATGGGGACACACATCAATAAGATAGCTCTGCTGATAAGAAATGATAAATTGTAGATAAAGACTTCTAATGTAAATGCGGGTTTCAATATTTCTAAGTATGGCTTTAAATACGTTAAACTCAGGATCGCATTTTCGTGTAATGTGTTTCTGTGCAACTTTTCTGTGCTCTTTCATAGTACATGGTTACTCTTTGTAAAAATTAATAGTTTGATATTTTAAAAACTAAGAATGAAGTGTTTGCATTATTATCTTTCTAGAATGTCAGACAATGTCGTATGAATATATTACTCATTGTGGCAAGTTTAAAAGGCTGAATTCGTCCCCATTTTCAACTAGTAGTATCAGTATCGCTTATTCATATGAAATGCAAATATGAATACTACTAGATCTAGGTGAAGACGGAGCTTCGAACCGGGTAGGTAATTAGGTATATTTATTCAGCCATAGAGCTAGTCCAGCTAAATTCACATTATAAAATGAACAGTAATTTTAAAGATTCCAAAGTGCAATAAGCACATTTTCATCAGAATCGATAAACATTGAAAATACTGGTGAATTACAAAATGGGTACTAGGTAATACTAGGTATGCATACTTTAATTTGAAATGGTAGCAATTCAATGTTAAAACATCATTGTATTCTCAAATTTTCATATAGCACAGGGCACTGCTCAGAGTGCTCAGGCCAACGCCGCTACGTACCACAGATAAATAAAAATAAATACGCAGAAGTTCTTCGTGGGGGTAACGCACTTGTTTGGTTCTATATCCTTCTCTTTCGCGCACCGCAGCAGTTTTTTTGTTCATTCCTATGCCAGGTCATCGCATTATAAGCATTACAAGTTTATTTATTTTAATGACGGCAGTTTAACTCGTGGCAAAAATTTGCGAACCTTTCACTAACAATGGTCAGGTCGTGATTGCGAATTTATTCCGATGTTTCTATTATGACATTCCTATACGACTCGTTAGCACTCAAGCATAATAGGAAAACATAATAGGAAAACAATAGTTTATTTCATTAATTTGGTTAACGAGGTCACATTAACTAAAGGAAGGAAAGAGTTTATAGGAGATAATGTAAGGAAAACTAACATTATTTCCTTATCTTTAGATACTAATTAGTGCATATAAGGTCGTTCTGGATCTTGTATTAAGGGAAGGTTATCTTATTCATTTGCGTTTGAATATTTAATATTTTATTACTACGTTTCTCTAACATCGTGCAAAATGGTCACCGTCCAAGGATATTTCAAGCGTAGTCGCTAACGCAATATTATTTTTTTCGATTCGTTTCGCTTAAAGCTGTATATATACAATATGATATAATTCAAAATCATCAACATATTGCAAAACTGGCAAGGTTAATAGTACTTACACGGTAAATACAAGCACGCACAAGTTTAGCCCAAGCTAAGCACTTCAACATTTGAATCAACCGGTCACTCGTTTATCACGAATTAAATTGCTTTTTTTTACTCTATTTGCACTATAATGTGTAGAGTCGTACGTGTACGTGCACGTATCTCGATGCTTGGACCAAGACTGGGACCTGTTCTAGAGAAAGTGACCGTTTCCAAGCGAATACTTTCCAAGAAATCGTTGAGTTTCGGCGTGTCGTGTACGCTTAACTCTGGCGGAATACCGTTACCCCCTTTTGCGTAACCAGGTCGCACTTAAAGTGTTCATCATATCATCGTCATACGGATAGCAACAAAATTTCACTTGTTCTGACAGATTGCGCAATCGGAATCATAACTTTTTTTCGAATGAAATTGTCATGTCGCCTTGTCTGTAGATGGGCAACTTTGTTGTTAGCGAAACTATGTTTTCAAATATAATCTAAACTGTTTTGAAAAGTTACGTAATTAGCTAACGACACGTGCAGATTACGGTACATAAAGGTATTTAAAGGAATAAGCGAAATCGTGACATGTAGAGATTCATCAAATGCTGCTGACAATTACTAAATATGTTAAGGTATCTACTTTATATAGCCACATGCTTTAGCTTAGTCGCATCTGTCATTTCGGATGTAAGTACGTATACAAATACATGGGGGGTATATCAAATGCAGAATCTCACAGAAATGACAACCGTCAGCTCGTTTGGACACGTTTATAACAACTTAGTCCTCAGAATCGTATTTACTCAGCAATCCACATACGAGAACAATCTTATGCCAACCTTTGACAAGTGATACAGACCATATATTACTATCATATTTAGCGAATTTTTGCTTTTGTCTACCATGTCCTAGAAATCGACTTTGAAAAACATATACTTGAGAACAAACTGCAGACTAAGATGAAGCCACATCGCCTTGTGAAAAAGGAAAGATAATGGATACTCTAAAACGAAACATATTAACCCAGAAATTTGAGTGTTATGCAAGAATACCGGCGATCTGTAACACAAAATACACATACATAACGGACTGTACATGCGTTTAGAGGTAAAATAAAAGTGTTTCGTGTCGAGGTGTGACGGTATTTGTTTCCGTTAGACGAAACTGAGTCTCAACAGCTTCGCTTGTTTGTTACGAGCTAACACGCACAGGCAACGCGCATACAAAGTTAAGAATTACGACCAATACGAGTGAAACGAGGGTCAATAAAACGTCTTGATCGGATAAAGTAGTTGTTCGATAGTTCGTTGTAAGAATGTAAGTCGATTAAAGGCAATCTACAGGTCCTTGATATAGATTGGCTGTGTACTAATTAATGAAGATAACTAAGCTGGCAGCATATTATTCAAATTAGAATTTATTCTAAAGGCATATTAGTCTCTTAACGAGATTAATCCTAAAACTACATGTTGTCGCCACATTAAAAACTCTTATTTATTTTATTAAAAATAAATAGGACAAACTATAATAGATGATAACACAGTTCACTATTTAATAAACACAAGTTAATAGATATTATTTTGACTGGTTATACCGGTAACGCAATACTATTGGTCGATGGATAAATATTAACAAATTGTGGGATTATAAAAGGGTAGGAATATGTTTAGAACGATGGACTCGAGTGCAAACAGAGGTACGAACAACTTGGCAGTTGCTGTTAGTAAGTGATTTTCATAGTTTATATCAGTGGTTTTGAGACTGTTTCTAACATCAGAAGTGAGATAAAGAACGCGCCCCAATTGAAAGAAAAAAAAGTGTTAGTAAGTAAAAAGTTTCTTGTGCAAGATTTTGCTATTCGCAAATCCCAACGTCCTTATCATGGTGTTCATCAAGCAATCGTGATGCAATGAGTATGCACCTAACAGTAAGCAAAAACGTTTTTATTAGTAATTTCCGAGTGTGTTTATTAGTAGTGTCCGAATTCTAATGTGGGTAGATGTGATAGAAGCGAATAATCGTACTATCGGATTCATTATTGTGATATTCTTACTGTTAATTTAGAGTTGGAATCTTAACTATTATTTATAATTTACTAATTTGTTCAAAAAAATGTACGGATTGAAAAAGTGTACATGTATTTTATTTAAAAAAGAGGGTATATGGATAAAATTAGGTGTTCGAATATTCCTATATTTGTAGAAACTATTTGCCACAAAAACATAACTGTTAATACTTTGATTGCTTGGATTAATTTTTGCATGACAGAATGGTTAAAAATATGTTTTACGAGTTATTGCGTTAAGAATTTTATAAAAATAAAATAAAATAATTCGGACTTTAATTCGAAGTGTTTATCAAAAGTACTAGTAGTAGGTACCTACTAAAACGAAAATCGAAAATGAAGCATGGTTAAATATCCCTTTATAGTGATGTTAATAACTGGTTTTTGTTGATATATGAAATAGTCACAAAAAGTGTGTTGAACACCCCAATCCTGTTAAAAGCTTTAAAGTAGATTTATACTCTCTAGTTTCGCAAAAGTATTCTATTAACGCTTTAAGCAGAAAAACTATTAGTGCCTGTTCTCCGCTGATATCAAACGAAAAAGAAAGAATTGGTTGTTATCAGTGCAATTGCTAGGTGTAAATGTTTTATTAGACACTTAAAGTCAAGCCAGGCCGAACTTCACAGGAAAAGGAAGTACAACCACGTCGAAAAACTTGGTCAGGCATAAAACGAACCAGTGGCTATCAAACATAAAGAACAACATGTGTTAAAATATAGATACCTTGGACTAAATTAGCAGAACTGGATGAAAACCACCTGAAATTGGATAGACCAGGATGTTGGCCGGTATTTATATTTCTGTATTTGTGAAATCTGCCTAGTACATAATTATGACTGTGTCATAATTTTGCTGATTGATATTTGAGAGAAGTATGTATGATGATAGACTTAAGAGTGAGGAATAAGAACATAAGAAAATATGTATGATATTTAGTCTAGTACATTTGCTTCGGATAATACTGTGTAACCTATATGCGGAATTTACTCGTGTAAAGTCAGACGTTAAGACCCGTTGTGATATGCAACTGGGGTTGGCCAAAGGCATCGCCTAGGGGAAGTTTCGGGTGCTTGACGCTGGCTGTGTATCTTACCGCCGATGGAATAGTTATACACGCACGAGTAAATTCTTACAGCCAGATGTTGAGACTTATTGTGATATGCAATTAGGGTTGGCTAAAGGCATCGCCTAGGGTAAACTTCGAGTCTTAACGTTGGCTGTATAACTGACCGCCGATGGAACAGTTATGTAAGCATTAAGGTTCTAGTAGTGTCCGGGGATTGTCTAAATGAAGCGGGGAGCTCTTTATCTACTGGCCATCGATGGAATAGTAGATGGAAGAGCCCTCGTTGCTGTTTAAAAAAAAAGGTGATCGATGCAAAGAAATATATTGAAATAGATACAATCTAATGGTAAATACTTTGTCCTCAGCAACTATACCACACCATGACGCTATCCGGGACGGATGCGTACGCAGGAGGGCCGTGTTGTCGCCACATTAAAAACTCTTATTTATTTTATTAAAAATAAATAGGACAAACTATAATAGATGATAACACAGTTCACTATTTAATAAACACAAGTTAATAGATATTATTTTGACTGGTTATACCGGTAACGCAATACTATTGATCGATGGATAAATATTAACAAATTGTGGGATTATAAAAGGGTAGGAATATGTTTAGAACGATGGACTCGAGTGCAAACAGAGGTACGAACAACTTGGCAGTTGCTGTTAGTAAGTGATTTTCATAGTTTATATCAGTGGTTTTGAGACTGTTTCTAACATACATCAGAACCAAATTTAATACTTATTCGTTTTTGTAATAAAGAAATACTCGTCCAGATTGATTGCTTAGACTACTATACTTACCTAAACTTGATTACTTGACTACTATACACGTATGTGATACAAATCAATGAGCTGTGTTGAGTTGAGTTTACCAATTATACCAACTATGTATGTTAAGAAGTTCTAAGGTGCCTTGCTATAACGTAACGTTATGTTTATACATGAATATATTGTCTGAACCCAATAATGTGTTCTAAAATAAACAGTATTTCTCATTTTAAAAATGAATGTTTTATTTATATTAAACTAGCCGCGCCCCGCGGTTTCACCCGCGTAAGTCCCGATGCCGTGGAAATATCGTTATAAAAAGTAGCTTTGGTATGTGTTAATCCAGGTGTCCATCATACATATCAAGTTTCATCGCAATCGGTTCAGTAGTTTTTGCGTGAAAGAGTTACAGACATCCATACATCTTAATACAGGCTGAATCTTAATAATCTTATTAATTGTAAGCAGTTTAAGCAAGCCAAAGTCTACCGGCACATACCGTTAAAGATAGCGCGCCTCAAACTGTTACAAATAGAACTTTGTATATACCACTACATCAACTATATACCTAATCAACATTAATGCGAAGATAATAAATTCCTATTATCTGTATGTAAATAACGTTCAATGACACTTCCTTATCAAACCGTATGTATTCATTTGCTATTTACTTTATCTAAATTATGACAAATATAAATGGGTTTGAATGTCGACCTATAGTGTCACTGATGACTTGATTACCTTTATAATTACGAATAAGGTCGCCTTATTGTCCCTGGCACTACTGATACTTTTTTAAAACGTAAAACGAAAGCTGACGATCACTCTAAAAATTGCTGAATCCAGTCCAGTTTGATTGGCGTGAAATACAGAAAACAGTAAAACGAATGTGGTCGGGTGACGGTGTTATACGGCTGAAATAATTACTTTAAAACTACGGTATCTCATGTTATTGGATGCCATTTATGTTCATATTATAGGCTAGTCCATTAAATAAAACCAAGGTGTCATAGTTGCTTCAGAAGGCTACCTATACACTGAAGAAACACAATCTGACATTGAAATTCTCACGGAAAGTTTTAAACATAAAAAGGTTAATAAAAGAACTCTTTACATCCAAAATTCCTATTTGAGTGCCATATCTTTGGGCCAGCGTATTACTTAAGTAGTAACTACTTAGTAATCTGTGGTATTACGCGTAGTGAGCAAGTGATCCGTAAAATGTTGCCACCCCGTTCCAAGGTCGGCCGAACTTCGCAACTAGTTTTTATCTTGTCTAGGTCAAACTTTAGAAGATTACAGAAAAGCCTCGGCAAATTGAGTAACCTTCTCTCTAAGGTCGTTTGAGAAGAGCAAAATCTTGTATGCGTAGTGAAAAATTTGTTAATGCCTTTAGTTTTGTTTCAAGACTGAAGTTGCGTATATTTTTCTCCGGATAATAAGGAGAGTCCCGTTTTGCCCTACAATGGCTATAATAATTATGATGATCTCTAACTTTATCAAGTGATTCTAGAGTCTGACTGACATTTATAATGTTGGCCAATTTTATGGGTCAACAGACTTAAATTTTCACAATATTGACTAAGCATTTTCAGTCATCTTGGCCCAATTGTTACTATCTGTATTACTTTGATAAACATATGGCTATATTTATATACTTAATTAAACTAATCTTAAAGGGACTATATTATATAATATTATATAACTAAATATAAAATAACTGGTATTATACTTTTTTATAATTTTTGAATTATTTTAATAAGCGTGAAGATATTCCAAATTGTGCTTGTACCACACAACAGTATATGTTTAACTCTTCATATTAAATTTAATACAAAAAATTAATTACAATATATCCATCACAATAATTGTCATTCGGTGTCATAAACAAATAACCCACCCCGGGTCGCTCCCGGCGCTCCCTGGCTATGGCCAACCTCTGCCCCAGGAACCACCTATTATATATTATACTTAATTAAACTAATCCAAAGGCCAGATAAACATGATTAATAACTTCGAACATTTTCGAACGAGGAAATGTTCACTTCTTCAAATTTTGAATAGGTCCCCAAATTCAAGTTTGTCACTCCAACCCACATAAAAATGCATACAATAAATATAGCAACCAGTTTGCCAGAGTCCAGAACGAAAAATTGGTAAATATTAATAAGTACCTACTATTTTGTTGTATTTAATTTGCACCAACCGCTAAGGGATAACGAAACCTTTTATAATTGCTAAAAAGAAATTGTTAGATGAGGAAGGAGCCTTTGTTAATTGTTAAAATTGCTATCAAACTCTTTTATTAATTACTTGTACAATATTTGTACTTGTATTTAGACATACTCTCTCACAACTATAGCAGCTTTAAAAATATTAAATAATGTAGGTAAGTAGGTGTACGAGTTTAGTAGCCGGTATAAAAGTGATTACAGTACACGAACAACTGCCTGACCTTGCCTCGCTCATGGACGGCGCAATTGGGTTACTGGGTCAGCCATTTTGCTCTTTTTCGCTTTAAATATCCAACGACAGGCGACGTTAGAGTTTCTTGTAAAATATCGTTTCGAAACATGAAATTTTGTTAAATATCATATTTCGTTAAAGGCCATAATATATGCACACATTGCACACGTCGATAACGTTGCTATAAAACGCGATTGAAATAAAGCTGAATTCAGACCCTATTTCTTCTATCCTGATTGATCGAGGTTTAAATCCACTGTCATATTGGGATGGACTATCAATTTAATAATGATGGTAATAGTTGCTATTTCTTGGTGAAAGCAGCCATTACGTTGCCATTGTGTGACGTGGCGCCTTATTTGGAACTCCATTACACAAGGCTTACAATACAAAAGGTATCCCTAGTACATTGCTGACTTTGTAAACACCGAAAAATACATGATATTCCGTCAAGTGAACACCTGAACCAAATTTGTTTATTAGGATTTTATTGCAAATTAGAGGAGGGATTTATTTTAGGATAGGTAGGTAGGTAGGATACCAATACCTACTAGACTACTAAACGAAAACGTATGAGAGAAATGAGAAATATATTCTGATAAATATCTAGGGCCGGATTTATTTTAATACTAGCATTTGTCAGTGCCTTCGCTCGCGTTAATGTAGATTTTCTATATTTTTTTAAAGGTTAGTTTTATAAAATACTAGCTGACCCGACAGACGTCCTGTCTTAACTATGAATATTGAATAATGAAAAACATAGTACCGACCGCGACCGATGCATCTGTTTTATATGATTTTTGCAGAGCGCATTCTGTCAATCGCGCCAACTGTCAAACGACTGATGTCAAAAGCGCTAAGGTTACATTAGAAAAGTTAAAATGGTCGTTAAGTTTTCTTAAATTTTCTCATTTTCCGCGCAACTTACCTAATTTTTTCTTTCATAAGAACATTCTCCTGACAATAACAAACACAAAAAAAAAAGAATTAGCGAAATGGGTCCAGCCATTCACGCGTGATGTCGTTTAGATAATCAGGTATGTCTCGTAAACAGTGCGCGTTTCCTGGAACAATGGTACCCTATGTATTTGTCGGTACCCTTGACAACGTATTACGTTGTCAAGGGTACCGACAAATACAAATACATAGCAACTATTGGATATACTATATCCAATAGTTGCTAATGATCGAGATTGTGTAGGTAAGGCGTGAAAACGCAACAGACAGACGATACACATTACCGGTATTATTTAATTTATCTGTAGTTTCTGAACTATGTATTTTTTAAAGGCTACTTCATTCTTCTAGTGCATTTGGATATAAACGCTCACACCAGTAAGCGTTCCAATTGTTACAACTACTTACAATAACCTATCCCGATTATTATCTATTGAAATATAAATAAACCTACGACCATGTCGGGTATAGAACTGTATATATTATGTATGTATATGTATGTAATATGGCTCGTTCAATATCATATACCTGCCTCTGCCTACATTTTTGTTTTTAAACACCCACTCAGCTGTTATCCCACCGTCTTGGAAAACTCGAAATATTTGTTATATGTCATTAAGATGGGCAACGAGCATATGACCCGCATGAGCACCTGTGCTGATGATGATGATGATGTATATTTGCAACACCAAGGGAATCACGCGCCAACCCAGACAAGATTACCTTTAGAGCTCTTATTCTAAATAGAAGTCATCTACGTCAACGTCTTTCTTGATTTTTATTATTTGCTTTCTGGAATTGGCCTTAATATCGCGCAGCATTACAGGAGCGGGCTGTAGGCACCACGCTCTCTTGGTGCAGATTGGCGGTCTTTACAAACATTCCAGAACATTACGGGGTCAGGTATGTCGGTTTTGCTCTGGAAGTGTTTCTTAGCAGTTAGCTAGCGTAGCAGGTTATACTTGAAATTTAAAATGTACAGTAATTTCAAACGATCAGAAATTTGTAAGCCTAGAGAGAACCCGAACTACCGACATGTGACGTTAACCCTCTATCCCACCCCACTCAGTTATCTATATAGACCAAAGTGTCACCACAGTAAAATATTTAATAAAAGGCAAAATACATATGTATATAATATATAATAAAAGTCATTCACTCTTATTATACAAGAGACAATAAAAGATTTTCCTGGCAATAATTTGTTTCTGTAAAAACATACTTTCCAGTGTAGACAATCACTGCTTGTCTTCACTGTAGGATATCACTGTCATCTGTCATCGTTTCACCTTTAAAATACCTACAGGCTTTTTCTAGGAACTTGAATGTACAAAAAATATTTAAGCCATATTATATCTACATTTACAAATTTGAATACGTTACAAACACTTGTTAATATTATGACTCAATCAGCTCAAGCACTTACTTACAGTAACAGAAAAACAACAGGGAGTCCTGTTATCAGAGCGAGATACTCATTAAAAAAATATATATTTCATGTAGGTACAATATTCTGCGAAATATTCCTTTCAGTAACAACGGGAGAAGTATTTTGATAAGAGCCAAAATTTTAAGTAGATTTATTAAATGTCGATCGCTTTTCAAAGAAGATAAGCCACGTATGAAAATATATTTCACCATTTCCATTTAAATTAGACCCATATAAAGGTAAACCAGCAATCCTTAGCTTATTAGAACGACCTTTGGGAAACCTGTACACGTACACAGAGTGAATTTTAATTCGCGTAAATCAACTACAGCGGCCATGTTTCGTAGCTGATACCTCTGAATTGCCTGACGTTTCGACCGGGTTGCACTGGCCGTGGTCACAGGCTAACTGACAAAAAAAAAACAAGTTAGCAAACTAACTTTTAAACTTTCGCGTTCCATGATATAATATTATCTACGTATTTACGGGAATTAACGCGATCACGAAAAGGTATTACATACCTCTGAATATTAAGTTAGCAAACTGTTTTTGGCAATTAACGCGATCACGAATATCGCGTTAATTCCCGTAAATACATAATTATATATCATGGAACGCGAAAGTTTAGAAGTTAGTATATCTGGTAAATCTAGATAAATTTAATAGGCTTATGGAATGCAATTAAAGCGTGCAATGCATGCACGTATTTAAATTACATCATAACATTGTAGCGTCTAATTACATATTGTCTTTCTTTAATTAGACGACAAGGTGTAATGACACCGAGTCAATGACCCGTTGAAATGAAACCACTCTACCAATTATACCTATAGTATTATGAGTAACATAATTATTTGATAAACACGTTTTACTTTTAATTTAAAGAGGGAAACTGCTTCGTGTTTCCCGGACCCAAGTTTACGCTTATGTTTACATGCTGTCAAGAAAATAGATAAGTAACACCGATTATTAGTCGGGTAAATTTTTACTAAGTTTTTCAGTAGTAGCATAGAGTCTGTAATCACGTCCTGTGGCTGTCTGTAGGCTACCCCTATCATTTTATGAGACAAAAACATAGTGCGGGAAAGTCCTAGGAGCTACTGCCAAATTCTACATATATATTCAACACACAAAGCTCAGTATAAAAATGATAGCCTTTACTTATGAAACTTTAAACGTTACATATACATCGATATATAATTATGTATAAATTGAGTTTAAGAATTTAAAAGCATCAACATTGTCTAAGTTATATACCTGGGTAAGAGATACGAGGCCTGATTCTATTATTTCAATATTGTATCAGAATGGTGTGTATCATTTAAACAACAATATTTATTCCCGAATTCCTTTCAAAGGTTATTTTAAGTGCGATAGAGCAAAAAGAAAAGAAATCTGTTGCAGATCGTATAACATTTGTTTATCCTGGAACTTGTGGAAGTCTTTGGAAGTATGTTCAGCAGTGGATATGGCAGCGATAAGGGTGATGTGAATAAGGTAGTAAACATTGAATTGAATCGACACAGAAAAGGTCTAAACATTGTTTAAATAAAATACTGTGAAAAATTATGAATCAGGATGTATGTTTTGTAAATAACAGAATATGAGGTTTGGACCATTTGTCCGTGATTTCCTTTAAAATGTAGAATAGGGAAGAACCTAGAGAACCGGGTATTTTTATGACGGAAAACCGCAGCATTATGTTGTCTTCCAGTTAGATAGTAGGATCACCAGAATACTTTGGACTGGTTAAGGATATTACGACTAGTCAACTAGCGCCGCCAATTTATACTGTTACAAGTAACCGCTTACTATTAGGTGGTGGAATAACAATTTTTGTATTTTGAAACCAATTTAGTATATTTTTTTATTTATCCGTAAATTTTTGAACGATTATTTTAAACAAAGAGAAATATTGATGACCAGTGTAAATCTAATAAGAATAAAAAATCTCTTTTAAGAATAAACGTCTGTACCGGGAAAACGACTTTCGACAACAAACTAGAAATTCAATAACTCCTTATAAGCTTACTTGTTTTTTAAATTATAAATATAAAACTCTAGTTAGTACTGCTTAGGGTTTTCTTCTCGGGTACCCGCATCCGGGTATACCCGGGTACTTATTCATTGTCAGATCCGTGTACCCGGGTACCCACTTTGTTCAAAGAATTCATCAAAATTTTCGGAACATTATTTATTACTAAGTAGCGCCTTAAAAATTAAAAAACTCTAAAGGCGTGGAGTTTTTTAGAAAAATCCAGTAAATTTGAGGTTAGGTTTGGTTATGTCGCCGTGTTTTGTTTTCATTTCGTTGGAGTTTGATTAAAAAGTTTTATTTATATTATTTTCATAGGAGTGTAGAAAATATTCGGTTGGCAATTCTAATATTCTTCGGTGAATGGTGAGTAATTGAATTAAATGTTATTAATAAAAAATAAAAAATTGTATCTAGTGGATAACCTATAAAATTTAACTAAACGATGGTTTACTTTTCGTATGCAAAATGGATAGATCTGTTTCTGGAGTATGGAAATATAAAAAAAAATACAAAATAAGGAATCAGTACTTTAACTTTAAAGGCTTTTTAACAAGGGTTTTATTAAAACGTTTGTGACTGTTTAACTTTCTATTTCTGCACAAATTGCAAATACCTGGGTACCCGGGTGTACCCGGGTATGTGAAAAGTAATACCCTATACCCGGGTATTAAAAAAAGTCGGGTATACGAAAACCCTAGTACTGCTGTTAACAATAAAGTCCCACTAACGATCGATATCGGTCGCTCGGCGTTGGCACTTGCAGTACGATTTTGCAAGTAAACTTAATGGAAGTTAGAATTGAAGGTTGAAGGCGAAGGTCGTGAGCACATTAAAGCATGGAAGTTAGCCGTTAGATCACGCTTCTATTACAATGTATTTAATCAGAACCGATTAGTAGAGACGGGTCGAGAAAAATTTTAATACTGTTAAGCATTCATGGAGGAAGATTAAGGGGTCAGATGTCTCATCTGTCGCAGTTAGTAGCGGAAAACAGCGGAGACAGTTCTATAAGTACGAGAACATACGTAAGCGCTAGAGCGAGCTTTGTCTACTTTCCTCCTTTTGTTTTAGTGAGCAAGCTTTTTTCACATGCACATAGCTCTAAGCTGAGTTCCTGGAAGAATAAAAACAATAGGAAGTACACGCTATTGGCCAAGAGTGCGCAACTGACATGGCGCACAAACTGCAAACAACCCCTGACAGGATTGATTACGTAAGAAATGCTTATTAAAAGCCAATTCCTAAAGTCGCCATTAATTGACTGACTTGTCAACATGAGGGTGTTGTCTAAATGTCTAAATACACACTATTTTCGTCAGTGAATCGATTCGCTCGTAAAAGACTGGCAAGTAATAATATCAAACTTAGAAACGTTAACGTCACGGACTCTTGTTGTGACGGGCTCTGAACTATGATATTCTTAAGACTAGACTACAAAGACTTTCTTCTTAACTGACGGTATTCAGTATATTTCTGAAGATGTATCTCGTACAACGAAGTAGTTGGTCCGCCCACGTATACCTCTTTCAACGAAGTAAAAAATAGCTTCGATTGTCTATTTGTATATTTCTAACTTAACAAAGACTAAAACTTTGAAGAAGTAGCATGGAACATGGTAAAAAAAAATCAAAAGTCGATTTTATATTTCTAAAATGGAGCTAAAAACTTAATAGAAAATAATAATATCAACACAAGTTTAGGTACAGAAGTATGACATATTTTATAACACACAAGTAAACGTACGTAATTAATATGTTTGATCCAATTTAGTAGAAATCATGATTCATAGAGAGAAAATCCGTAGACGCATATCAAACTTGTTTATTGCTCTTACGGATGTACCTTTTATGGACAGAGATTAGTTTTGTAAGAATAATTTAACACACATACATAAGTATAATATGTATTATACCTATGTATGTATGTTAAATTAGTGTCAAATTAATGGCTGTTCGGATAGTTAATTTTGGAGCGGCAATTTTTATTTATTCCTGAGGACGGCGCCTCGTCAAAATTATCTGCGGTTGCGGTTTTATATTTTATAAATGCATATTTGCATATTAAATAAATTCAACAATACTACGCTGCTACGGTAAATCACAAGCGCAATGGAGGTACTTCTTCAGTCGACTTCAATACAATCACAAATATATTGTGGCGTATCGCTATGCAGTTAGTGCTCCACAAGTAACATAATACTGTTGTTTTTCGCTAAATCTAGAACCTACATTATGTTATAGGTACATTAATAAAATCTTTTACTTGCCGTTCTTTTGTCAAAAATAAAAAAGGTAAAATATATCATAATGAAGCAGTATAAGTGAAGACCTGTCAGCCTAGCGGTTAGTGACCCTGACTGCTATGCCATAGGTCGTAGGTTCGATTCCCACCCTAGTCTGGGTGTTCTTTGCGTCCGTTGTTTGTATGTTTGTAACGTCCCCCGCGACACAGGAGTAATTCCTAATGCGGGAGATGTCTTTAAAAAAAAAAAAAAAAAACAAGAAAAACAATATTGATTAAAACTTTCTATATTAAACTAAACTCCTAAATCAACTTGAAGACATTTTTTGGAGGATGGAAATTTTAACGTAATTCGTTTAAAATTACTACATTTCAACCGAATTGGTTAAAATTTAGTGTCATAATCGCGTCAATGATACTGGGCAAGCAGTTAATTCCTACACGTTTTAATTACGAACTTTTTGTGCACCATAACCTAACAAGTTCTCTTGCCAAGTTCAATTCTTATAATCGACCTGCGACTCATTTTTTTTAAACTAGAAATACCAAGGACACTTTTTTTTATAGTCAACACAAGGGACCCTTCCCATTATTCCTGATCGAAGCTGCAGCAGGTAGTTGACTTGGTTTACACAGGCTAGGGACGGGAATATGGGATGTTGGATTTTTTTATACAATAATCTATACAATCTTTTGCCCTTTTGTTGTATCACTTGTGATTTACTTTTGTTCGTTATTTTTTGAAGTTTCTTTGTATACAATTTGTTCAGATTGTATTTTAGAAACATTTATACTTTCGTTATTCCTATTCCTATCACAGTAATTAAAATTGACAAAGCTAATTGAAAAGATTTTTATTAGATTAAGAAACGAAGAGAGAAAAGACTAATTATGTGGCAAGGATTAGAAAATATAGCCCAATGTTGATTTAAAATTGCAGATATTTAAATTCGAATTAGACAATTAGATATACTATTACTTTTACGTCGAATATGTTAAAGAACTGAAAGATCGTGTTAGGCAAACTTTAACACATTTCCATATTGAACATTTAGGCTGGAAGAAGTAAAAGATGGCGGTGATTAAAACTACGAAATTATTTTTTCTTTTCATTTAAGGGCTTTGTCGCCAACTCGAGTTAGTTACAAATGTTATGACTATACAAGGCATAATTTACAAACAAAAACGAAATTAATCAAAATTCATAATAATATTAGGTAAGTTTAACTTTAAATTGACTAAGTTTTACGTACAGTGCTTTAGCTGTAGCCGATGACGGTTCAGCCAAGGTAGGGTAACAGGCGCGCGTCATTCTGTGACTTCTCATAAAGAGATCCTGTAACAGGCACGCACGCATTTCCTGCACGCATTCCGTCCGAATATAATAATATGTTGCAGGCTGACACAGTTTATAACTGTTAGTTTGTATTGTACATTGCATAAACACCTATCGCTTCATTACAAAACCGGAACTAACAAGAGATCTTGGTATAAAGTACCTATAATCATTTTTTATTGTTTTATACATACATATAGTTAAAAGCTTGTTAGTCCACGTTTTATATATTATAATATGATTTAGAATTTAATTAATTCCCTGCATATCTAAGGTAAGGAATAAGGTAGGTTTCTAGTAAGTAGTTTTCTTTTGCAATTGCTTATTTCGTATTTTCAGGCTTGTTTAGAAAACACATAAAATAAGAGAGTTTATTTGTCAAAAGACAAAATATCGATCACATACAACCAAATCCAACCACCATCTGGCAACCCTACACCATCTCCATTCGTTTTCAAAGCTATTTATTTTTTCTAACACTTCAAGCAAATGGGCACATGTTATGCAACCCGAAGGTCGCTCACGGACATTAATTTAGTACAATCATGTTGAAAAGCTGCATACCTCGAATCGTTTATTATTATTTTTCATCTAAGCAAATAGCTAATTTAAATTGTACGACTTCTGCAAAATAACACGTTACTTCGAACTACATATTACATTACCGAAAACTCGTTCACAACTACAACTCAATTTGTATTAAATACAAATTTGGACACCTCAATAGTTGTTTGTTAATATATATGTCAAAGGATATATTGATGTTATTAGCAAGATCATCAATCAATCGACAAAAGATTAAATAAAAATCTATAATCGAGCAGGGAAGGGGACAATGTAAAATTCAATCGAGATCGTGAGCAGGGGTACGATTTCACGGATCGATTCGTGTTTCAATTCGAAACTATCGTAGTCTCAGGGTGCGGTAAATAATAATAATTCGAAACGATTATAGGCACGAGTCATCGACCTTCGAAAAATCTGACCTGCGCGGCGCATCGCAAGGTTGCTTGCGAGAACGAGCGACGGACGCGTTGACGCGCCGCGCGCGCTCTATTCTCTTCAACCAACTCGATTTACTTGAATATTTAAACACGCTTCCCAACCGATTTTGTATGCGCACCTGAGTTATTTATTATCCATCAGTTTTAATAAAATATAATTCTCAGAATTAAACATATTTTGCTGATGTATATTAACTAGTACGAAACTTTTTTGAGGAAAGGCAACATTTTTATTTTTGCTGCTGCACCGGTCCCTAACATTTATTACGTAAAAAGTTTAAAAAAATCGAGTTCATTGAGCCTAAATAATTCCACTATGCGCACCAAACTTCCTTAAAATATTTTTCCGCCTTTACAGATGGTTGGCTTTAGTTTATTTTTTAAATATTGGACTACCTTGAGGCCTACCCCGCTATTAAAATAATTTAAATTAGTTCATAAATGCCGAGGATAAACTATGTTTCCTCGTTTCATACAGACAAGAACACAAAATGATATCTAAATTAACAATTAGACTATTTGGTTTTTTAAAAAAAATTGTTGAAATACCTGTAGCTGTTAGTACTATTGAAATATTATCTATATTGAAATATTACAATAGACTATTAATTTAAGGGAATGATGTGAAATTTATACTGAAAAGGTACACATTTACTGATAGACCCTTGGCAAGTGTGACCAGCATGTTGACGGTCAGACAAGCGTCAAAATTGATCTCTTTTTATCATCCGCACACTAAAACAAATAACTGAAAACATTAACAACTTTCCGTGATGTAGAAAAAGTTGTCAATTCCATTCATGATTAATAAATACTTCTTTGTTATGTTAAAGACGCACACCGTTCTTCTTATTCTTGATAAAAGCATATTAGACTCTTTTTATTGTTAGTTTTGTCCCAAGTAACGATATATCCGCTGTATCGTTATCGTACGAAATATGTGGATTATCCGCATTATCCTTGTATTTCTTTCTTGAGCAAACTTCAACCTAGTAAACATTATATATGTATACAGCTATTATTAAACCAGTTATGAAAATTATTGCATTGTATGTAGTACTAAACACTTTTATCGTACATTAACTCATTCCATAGAACAACGCAACATATTTCCACGGTAATGTAATATTACTGTGATATTTCTTTTCATTATATTTGATCTTTACTCTCGAAATTGGTAAAACCAAGGTGTACGAATCGATTTGCAAAACTCGTATTTCTCAAAAATAAATTCATTTGTCGGGGTCGCGAAATGTCAACAAACTGTTGAAGGCTGAGGAAGGTGATGTAGGCAGCTTTAGCAGCGTGGCAGCGTAGAACAGTTTAGTTAACGATTAATAAAAACAATATGGCTGCGCTTTTGAATACAATTTTGTACAAGTGTAGCGCAAATTTGTTTGTACTTTGTTAGTTCGTCGTCAACTAGGGCGCCATGGTAACCTATTTCCCTCGGGTGATTAGCGGCATTCGCTCCATGACAAGGAGTTAATGTTGTTACTGATATATAATATGCAAAGTACAACTACCTTTGAGGCCGAACTGATATCCAAGATTATACCAAGTTCAAAGACTCGTAAATTACATATGAATAAGTAAATAAAACCGTGACCGTCGCGTCGTTATTGTTTCCACTGTGATTTAATGCATCTACATATTGGTGTTTTTGTCACTTTTCCATAAACATTACAATGACAAGGTCCATACTCAAGACAAGAATGTAACAATTTAAATATCGAGATCCCTTCATTATTATACAGATAAAATAGGCGTATTAGGCCCGCGCTCAATGGTATACACGCACAAAACGTACTATTATGTATTCTGTGACAAAACTAAGAAGTTTGTTTAGTCTAACTCGGTGCAGGTCACCGTGACGAAAAAGCCAATTTTCTCGTGTAAATACTTGAACGGGAACACTCCGCCCGCAACACTATGTTAACACATGTTTAAGATTCGTTTCGTGAAGTAATATGTACAACTTACTTATTTGTGCTTAAAATCCAATATCACACCTGTACTGAAAAGGAGGAGAGGAGTAGAGAGGAATAGTATTTCAACCATGGTTAGGAAAACTGTACCGGCTGTTCCCTATACTGCTCGACTGTCGTATGATAATGATCTCTTTACTTTGCACCTGCTTTGTCATTTATTGGATACAATTTCAGACAAGCTTGACGGTACGTATTTTTGAATAATACAATCAGTTCTTCATCTAAAATGTTACATATTAACATAATATATATAAATTTTATTTGCTGTTGGGATATGTACAATAGGCATTGTGTAGCTATAGTAGTATTAGTAGTTAGTAAACAGTTCTAGATAGATAGATGATACAACAGATAGAGACACGACAAGTTTGTTTTTGTACATACATTCCCAACAGAGGGGTATAGCAATTTAGCCTCAGTCATTTAAAAGCGCAAACAAATGCATAGATTGTCTTGTATTGCCATTAACAATTTACGAATTATTGCGTTCAATGCTAGATATGGTTCCCGGGAATTATCGGGACTGATGGTTGGTTGGGGTATGCGTGTACTATATTATGTACTGTTCAAAGCATACCAAAACAATCGCTTCAACCCCGGTTAGTGTGATCGTGTATTAGGATTAATCTACATGCTGGCCGACATATTGTTCCTAACAATCTTTATATCATGTGATCCAGACATTATCCCAATTCGTAATGTTTACCGAAACTTCGCTCAAGAGCGATTCTTTAACCTCCAAGAGCAATTCAATGTTCCTTGACACATCCGCACATAATGATCCTTAATGTTTGGCGTATAAGCGAACAACTACTGTTTCGTCAATTTATGTCTTTCTAGAGACAACCGGACTTCTGAGATCGTTAAAAAGTTGATCCGTCAGCATACTGGGAAATGCTTTCAAATTTTTGTAGAACCTATCTCAATGTTGGCGTTGTCCAATTAAGCAACCTTTCATATAAATAATTTTACACATTATTTGTTCCGTAAATAAATGTCCTTTATGTCCAATAAAAACCGTGTGTTTGTTCACGACCTTAGTATTAAAAGTTGCTATGAGAACCCCCCAACAACAAACATTTTTGAAGGAATCGACATGTGATTATACGTCAATTTATCTGACCGCGTAGTACAATGCGGAGTAAATGAGGTCGTGAAAGGTGAACACCCCCACCAAGGAAAACTGTTGACCCCCAGTCAACATCCGTGTGTACATAGTGCGGACGCGAGCTACGCTCCACCATCTTGTGCTTAATAAATATACAGCGTGTAAGTTTCAGCTACGCGAAAAATTTACGAAAACGTCTTTCTGTGGATACTTATCATAATACAAAAGTCAGTTCATCATAAAAATGCGAGATTAAGGATTTATAGTCTTTAGTTTCATTTAACGCTACGCAATGTAAGCTTAACAACCGTAGGTATTAAGTTTACATTGCCATAGGCATAGAATCGAGATATCGTGCAAATAACTATATGAGTTAAAAAAAACTTATATTTTGACATTACAAAGAGACACTTCAAAATTTATTTATTTGTATTGATGATAAAAAATGAAATTTATTCCAAGTCCGTCCAGCCGTCCTATCCAACCGCTTTGCTTTTTTTTTTAGTTGACTCGGTTTTGATGCAGAGATTTTTCATACAGCATTGGGAATCACCTAACTTTTACCCTTCTCAAGTTAAACTCAAACGCGATTTCCTCCTGTACATTTCTTATGTTTTCATGCTTATGTTCTTATGCTTTTTTTCTATATATCTCCGGTTCTGATTGGGGTACGCGGGTTCGTTTCGTCTAACAGCACTCGCTGGAACGAGCACTTTCATTCGAGCTTTTGCCCACTTAAATTGGTTGAATTGGAGGGAAGCTAGGTGTGAACAACTTAAACTTAACGCTGTGGAGCAGCACGGGTCCCTGCTAGTAGTTTTTATCAATGCTGGATTCTCGATATAATATAAAAAGGTGTGTTTTATCATGTTTATGATGTAATACGATGTGATAGACCTAGAGAGACTTCTAAAGTAGTCTTAATAGTCTTAATTTATTTAATATTATTATACATCGGGCAAGGCCTCACAGAAAACCGGTAGTCACTTACTATCGGGTGAACCGTATGCTCATTTGTCCCCTATCCAAAAAAAGGGTCAGCTACTGTGTTTACAATTGACGCTAAAAGAAAATCATGTTTAGGCAGCACGAGCAGCAGCAAGAGCAGCAGCAGAGTAAGCACAGCACGTGTTGAGCTATTATCTATGTATAATATAATACTTTTCAAATGTCTATTCCAAGCGTTCATAACAGCATTAAAAAACGTTAACCTTGGCACGCTGCCAACATTAGATCGAGCGCACACATGCATTTCCTTGCTAAATTCTTTTAGTACGTGTTATTCATATAATATAAACAATAACATATTTTAGATTACTTCGTACTTGCTACTTCCTAAATACGTAGCTAGTAGTATTCATTCAATTATTTATTTTTTATTATATTGTTATTTTAAAAAAATATATGTCATAATGATGATGCCTTTTCGTCTCTTTCTAAGAACGAGGTTTCATAACTAACAGAACAGACCAAACTTAGAGAATTGGTCATCATCTAATTGTTTTGCGTCTGTTGGCCCTCACGCATTGTGAAATGACAAATACTAAATACTAGACTTCTCTAACTCATTATTCAGGCGAAGATAGTGGGAAAAATAAGTGGAGGTAGAAGAAAACATTCGTGACAGGTTCTTAACCGAATGGTTTAGACTACTTCCCTCTGCAGAGCGGCTGCCTCAATATCCGCATAGCCATGATGCTGTCCAATCTCCGATAGGAGTGGAGCCAATGGAAGAAAAAGTGGATTGCACTCCACCCTGGTGAATATCATCTATGGGTGATACATCATCGGGTCTATTGGAGAGGCCGTACCTCTATAAGTTAGACCTGTATGTATTTTTAACGCAGTCCTCTTTTAAATTCTACTTGTTATCTGAATATGAATAAATATACAATTTCACCTGTACAAATATTTTCTTATATTTATCTTTACAACGTCCAACTCTTAAATGATGCAAAGATACCATTCCATTACTATTTTATTGCATTGCTAAATTGTCTTAACTTAAAAATCTCTTAACTTGATCAGCAGTAGTGTAATGCACATATGGCTAGTTACTTTAAATAATTATAGTAGTTATCATAATTAAGTTATCAAGAATGTTTACTTACATTTTATAGTCGATTGGCAGTTATTACAATTAAGCAAACTGTTCTTATGATTATTCAATAACAAAGAGTAAGTTGACTATGTATGTATGTTATTGAATAACCATATAATTACACGTAAAAAATAAGACCAGAAGACTACAAACGTGTAAAAAATAAAGATCTAATCTATATCCTTATTAACAGGCGTTCAGCAATAATATACTTACACTTAGTAACCGCCAAGTCGTGACTCACTCAAACTATAAAATAGTATATCTACACTAGCCGTTCCCAGCAGTTTCACCCTCATTTATGCCCACTGCTCCACTCCTAGGGGGTCGTAGCGTGATGTTACATAGCCTATACTATTTGTCATGAATCTGGCTTTGATATACAATAAGATTTTTGGAATCCGACTATCAGTTCCAGAGATTAGCGCGGTTAAACAAAAAACATCTTCAGCTTTATTATATCAGAATAAATATAAACTTTAAAATGAAATCTATATACTATCACTAAAGAGGTATGCAATTTTAAAATAATAGTTCCACACTGCGCCGCAACGCTGCGTTGTGGTGCTTTTGAATTCTCACCTCAGGAGAGCGCTAGAAACCACTGGAATATCTGCATCAACCGATGCATCAAACACTTGTTCTTGTAGCATTTTGTAATGTATTAGGCTGCAAAGTTTTATCTGTTACGAAGGATTACCGGAGGCGGATTTCTGAAAAAAGCTCCCCCTCAGACCCGGTACTTGGCAGTACAGGCGAACAGAAGAAGGCCGCGACATCTTCTTAAGGCCAGTGTTCCTTTTTGTTTATTGGACTAGACGTAAGGCGGCTCCGAGAAGATTTGCTATTAAAGAAAAAGACTACATCTGGTATTTCTTTTTTCTTCTAACCCCGACTTGTGGTTCGTAACCCCAGATCACCCGGGCCGCAAGGTCACACTCTAAGTATTTTGAATAACGATTACTTATTATATGCTCGTACATTGTAACTGTAAATAAGTGTCTATAACACCTAAGTAACAATAGCAAAGATAATAATTATATAGTAATAAGTAATATATAGATTTATAGAGGCTCGATACCCACAGTCAAACCGATTACACGGTTATGTGGGAAATTGGAAAATCTACTTACTAAACACAGACCTATTAAATAAATAAAAAAAAAAAATGGTAATCACTGTAAAAAGCGCTCTCGTGCGCAGTAATTAGTCACATATTAAGCTGCGCGTACGACCTCGGGTCAATATAATTTATAGTGGCATGTTGACCAATAATCAATTTTGAACTTTATACATATATTTGAAAGTCCAATGTAGCGTTAATTAATAGGTGCTATCAGTAGATACGTGTTATTAACTAATAAGTTCCTTAAATTTCTGTAAAACTGTTAAAATATGCACCTATAATTTAAAGTTTAGTTAGCAATATTTATATGTATTTTAGAAATACCTACGAGTTCACTATCTGCCTAAATATAGTTAAATAATACTCGTATTCATCCTCCTCTTAATTTTTTTGTTTTTTTTAGAAACATGGAGTTTTGTGATGGTTCGTATTAGAAATCAAAACTAAATAGGTTGTTTTGTTTGTACAGCTGTTAGTTAAGGTGCACTAAAAACTTAATATAAATTAAAGCAACGACAACAAACAAGGAATCGTAATAAAACAAATATAAAACATATAAACTTAGCGTTTCATGACTAAACCTAACGTCTACAATGATCAAAGGTGTTCTTTAATCTGCGTTTTAGTTACCCTAATAGCAGAGGTCTAGGCTTAAATAAATAATAATAATATTTTTAAAGTAATAATAATAATAATCCACACATCTCACACACGGCCGTCTGATCCCAAACTAGGCAGTTTCGAAGTAACTATTATCTTATCTTTGGCAGAGCCTGTACTATGGTAACCAGACTGCTGATAAACATACTTATATATTACTAAATACATACATATTATAGATAAATTACACCCAGACACAGAACAAATGTTCGTGCTCATCACACAATTATTTGTCCTGGGTGGGAATCGAACCCACGACCTCTAGCTTAGCAGTCAGGGTCACTATTTGTTCTGTACCCAACACTACAACATAATGTTACGTAAGCAGGTAACGATTTGTTTCTCTTTACAATTCTTTAGAACGCAAACAAACAGCCCATATTGAATGACTTTTTTCGACTTTACATATCATAGTCTGACAACGATTTCTAATCTCGAAAATCAAACATGATCCTAATATAATATTTACATAGTAATGACTATGATACTTCAAGGATTATGATCTGTTTTGTCAGATATAAAAACACTTCCGGGGTTGGATGCTAAGAGCTAGTCGTGGCCAACTGGCGAAAGAATATTACGTAGAATCGTAGGTAATCGAAGTCTTAGAAACGTATGACATTAAGGATAATAGTTAAGAACACGTAAATTTTGACACAGGAGTCCCCGTTCAAACTGGTATTAATTGTTAGGGGAAGTCCTTCTAATGTACACGTACTCGCGGATCTTATAAGATATGACACACGCAGATTTCAATTCAACAGACTCCACGTCTCCATATGGAACAATACACGCCAGTGGTCTGAAAGAGAAATAGTCGCTCTTTGAGTTATGAGTTTATGACTTGACTTATGACTATTCGTACTAATTCTTTCTAAGCCCCTAGAAAGAGTTTCTGCGGTGTACATTTATGATAAGTAAAGGCGAATATTTTGATACATTATAGTAATTGTTTTCTACTTGAAAGATAGAATTCAACATGTCGTAGATGTCAATTGTGCGAGGTCTTCTGGATTACCTGTTACTATGGGCGTTCCTCAGGGCTCTATACTAGGTCCTCTACTTTTTCGCATATATATAAACGATTTACCTTATTATTTAAAAGATCTCTGTGATATAGTTCTATTTGCTGATGACACGTCACTGATTTTTAAAGTCGATCGTAAGAAAACAGTTTTTGACGATGTGAATAGGGCACTAAATGATGTATTGTATTGGTTTTCAACTAACAATCTCCTACTAAATTCAAATAAAACAAAGTGTGTGAGATTTACTATGCCAAATGTAAAGCAGCTAGGTACTAATTTAACTCTAAATAATGAAATGTTAAGTATTGTAGACTCAACAGTATTCTTAGGAATTACATTAGATAATAAACTACAATGGGGAGCCCAGATAGACAGCCTTGCAGGTAGGCTTAGTTCGGCAGCTTATGCAGTATGGAAGGTACGCCAGCTCACTGATACGGACACAGCTAGGCTAGTTTATTTTAGATACTTTCACAGCGTCATGTCCTATGGTATACTACTTTGGGGCAAGGCGGCTGATGTTGAAACGATTTTTATTCTCCAAAAACGAGCCATCCGCTCCATATACAATTTATGTGCTAGAGTCTCTCTTCGAGAGTTGTTTAAGGATATAGGTATTTTAACTGTTGCATCACAGTATATTTTTGCAAATATTATGTTTGTTAGGCACAACATTAATGACTATAAGAAACAGTGATATACACAATATTAATACAAGAAACAAGTCTCAACTCGTTGGTACCTATCATCGCTTGCATAAAGTACACAACTCGTTCGAAGGTCATGGTATACGTTTTTATAACAAAATTCCTATACATGTTAGCGACCTTCCTGTGGATAGATTCAAGCAAACTGTAAAAAAATCACCTTTTTAGGAAATCCTACTATACGATCAACGATTATCTAAACGACAAACAGTCTTGGGCTTAGGGTGTCATTAGGTATATACACACAAACTTCTTTGTCTTATAATTAAGCTTAATTATTAACAAACCATTGTCAGTTGAAAGTAATGCGTGACGATTATTATGGTAATTTGACTAGTAGTGATTTTTATCAGTATCTCGACTATGGTTCGTCATGCTCACTAAAATGTCATTGCTTGCGGCGTCGTCATGGGGCGGGTCATTTCTTTCCCTCTGATATGGCGAAGGAGATGATGGCTGGTCCATGCGTCATACTCGTGAACGGGTGCTGCTTGGGGTGACTGGTCGGCCTAGTCAGCGATGCTTTAGCCTACACTATTATTTTGGTTCGATCAACTGCAAATCTAGCCTCTTAATCCAGTCACGAATTATTTTTAACAGTAGATTTTGTAACTGAATGAAGGTAGATGTGCACCTTGAATGATTTCTATGTTTAATAAGTTCAAACCTTCAACGGTATCACGGAGTGATTTTTATTTTTTAGTACGTTAGCTTTTGGAGCATTTCAATAAAATTAAATTCAGGTGGCGTCAGCTTGCATCCTGTTTACCTTTCGTGTAACACTAACACTATTGTACCTGAAGATCTGACTTTTAAAAAGAGTGGCCATGAGTTTCTTTGCCAGTATTCTTCTCATAAGGCTCTACGCATTTTCGAAACTGGAAGTTATAGATCGACACAAGCAGGCAGTAGATTTTGGTGTTTTCACCTAATTTACTCGACAATCCAGCACATGCTGTGGCGTCTGTTTGCGCCGATCTATGATTTTAACTCTAGCCAGGCTAGGCCCACTCCGGTCAGTAGGTATGAAACTACAGGTACCTAGCAGCGTCGTCGAGACGGACGAAATTCAGTGGGCTGCCACGCGCCGGCTAGGTAGCATGTTACTTCGCTACTCACTCACGCGCTACGTCGCTTCGTCCGTTCGTCGCTTAGGAATTACGATAATATTATCTTTCGATCGATTACCTATTAGGCTATTACACAATATAGTACTAAAAATAACTTAAGTAAAATGAAGGCAAACGCAAATTGCATGGTATTTGGCTGTTATAATAATAACAAGGATCCAAACCTCACGTTTTTCAGACTTCCAAGGGACATCGAAAGGTAAATAAATGCACGTCTACTTATAGGTAATTAGTAGATACTACCAAGTGCTAACTTTTGTTGTCCTAAACTATGTTTTCCGTATTTACGTAGTTAGATTATATTATTAATTATAATCAGTATAGTTAGATACTTACAAGTTCTGTTTACAAGGTCAAGTTTAGCTTTGATAAGTGTATTTATTTATTAGGATAAAATAAATTTGAAGTGTCCGTTTGTAATGTCATAATGACAGTTTTATACTAAATGCGTATGAATGTTTACACGGTACTTATACAAAATAAATATTTTTACATTTTTGTCTGTCTGTTTGTTCGACTAATCTCCGGAACGGGTGGACCGATTTCCACGGGACTTGCACTGGCAGATAGCTGGTGTTATAAGGAATAACTAAGTCAAGTTTAGCTTTGATAAGTACATTTATTTATTAGGACCACAACAACTGATACACATCTTCTGTAAAAATAAATAAATTTGAAGTGTCCGTTTGTAATGTCATAATGACAGCTTTTTACTAAATGTGTTTTCACGATACTTTACCAAAAAAAATATTTTTCACATTTTTGTCTGTCTGTTCCGGCTAACATCCGGAACGGGTGGACCGATTTCCACGGGACTTTCACTGGCAGATAGCTGGTTTTATAAGGAGTAACTTAGGATAGTTTTATTTTGTAAAAAAAATTAGGAACATAAAGATAACATTAAAAAAGTGAGGTAAAACTACAGACAATTTAAGTTCAAACCTAGTAAGTAGGTACATTTACATATATACATAAGAAACTACCCAAGTTTGGACCCAACATAATCTGTTTTCTTAAATCTATAAAGTATAAATACAATAATAGATAAGTAGCTATTTTACTTGTATTTAAGTGTTTAGGTAGGTATGTAGTAAGATTTTGATGATGTAGACAAGTTTCATATTTTTTATTTGCCGATTTACGTAGGTAAATAATGATAAATAACGGAGACTAAGCATTTTAAAGTATTAAAAATATAATAGACCAAGAGCTGAGGCAATATTTTTGTAAGCTTGTTTATGACCGTACTACATAGGTTTCCCTTTAACATTATTTTGCTACGAAATCAGTAAGTATGGGTAAGTTGAATCAAACGAAAGTATAGACTATTTTGTAGTACTATTATTCAATCTGTGATTATGCCACGTTTAAATTGTATTTTTTTTAAATACGATTATTACGTATTATATCGCATTTTTTTCACTAACCACTTTTCTGCTCATCTGTACGAATAAATAATTGGAAGTAATAGGCACAACTGGTTATTAAATATTTAGATTAATTCTTCTTACAGAAGACAACCTTAACGGCATCAGAACAGATAAGAGTTATGCGATAGAAAGAGAGGCAAGGTTTAGGTTAATATAGCCCGTTTGGAGTTAGCGGTGTGCGATCTGAATTGCACCTTATTTTATCGGAGCAAGAGTCGCTATTTATTTAAATGGTATTGCGAAGAGGTCCTTCTGTACTAGTACTATTATGTATTCTGTGCTCTAGCTTCAATTTAACGTTCATAATTGTCACTTAGTGTCTTAATTGAATAAATGATTTTGAATTGTAATTTGAATTTGAATAAGTAAGCCAGCGTGGGAAGGGCATGTTTTTGCAAAAACTTAAAAAATCGAGATTTTACGACGCATATATACATATTGTGCATTTTCACATATTTTCTTAAATGAACCTACCCCTGTTACAACCTTTTGCAAATTCCGTCTCTGATAAATAATGGTACTGGAATTCCTATCTGCAGAGTGAATAGCATTTTCGAGCCTTCAATACGTAACTAAGTTTTCCACAACTCTTACACAGTACGAGGACCGATGAATTACGTTGCTATTGTTGACGTTGTTTCATTTTTTAAATTAATATTTCCTCGATATTACAATACCAACTTAAGTAAATTTAGCCTTATATAATGCTGTCGCATTATTATTTATTCGTATATCATGGTTTTGTGCGTTGGAGAATGTGCGCATTATCTGGTTAATAGTTTGTATGGCAAGACAAAATAGTGCCAACCGCAACCGTCTAGAACTCCGAAGATACAAAGGGTGTAGATTATTTTATCCGCAATATTTTAGGCCGATTTAGTAAAATCTATTTTTTTATACTACCTCGGTGGCAAACAAGCTTACGGCCCGCCTTGCAACTCCAGAGGACCTACGAGCGCGTGAAACCGTAATTTTTTTTTAATACATTTTTTTCTTGTAGCATTGCGTTTTTACAGGCAATACAACTATGCTGTTGAACTTAAAATGCTAAACTGAATCTGTATACAAAATTTCCTCAAAATCGTTAGAGCCGTTTCCGAGATATCCGAAATATAAATTCATACATAAATAAAGACATACATACCAGAATTGCTCCTTTAAAGTAATAAGATATCGTATAACAGCAAGATTAGTAAAATTTATTATTTTATCATTATTGAATTTTTATTATCGTTCACTTGATAATAATAAAATTCAGTAATATTATTTTAATATCTAGCCAAATTAAACTGGTAAAACCTAAGATTTGACTAGGGATATTTTAAGATATGTCAGTACCACACTAGGCAATACTTCATGTGTCGCAGAGGACTTAAAATAAACAACTTCACAATCACAAAGTTCACCCAGAGTAGATCAGTAAATCACCCAAGTCATTTATATCCGCAACACGCTTGTTTGCCTCAAGTGTATACTTAAGCCGGTTAATGCGCATAATATTCATTTTTGTGCAACATAAGATAGTTAAAAAATCTAGACGTAATCGTTGTTACGCAAGTTACTAAGCGTATGTCATTAGAACTAGCAACGATTGGAAACACAGGATACCGTTGTTAACTCCTGCTAGAGAAAATTGCCTGTATAAATAATATTACTATTCTATTTCCGGGTTGATTGAGATCACAATATAAGGTTTGCAATAGTTATGGCATGTTCACACGCCCGGTTGTATGTAATAGTGATGTAACGAATATTGTATGAATGGTGAATGGAGCAAAATGTACGAAAAGTTTGACATTTCGCGTCGGCTTTTATTGATCCAAGGTGCAAAATGAAAAATTTTTAATCAAAGATCATGAAAAATATTTTAGATTTATTTGGGAATGACGACTTAAGCTGGCTTCTTATTCAAATCCAAAGCGAAATCTTGTAATAGCAAAGGATAATAATAAAATCAAAGTCCAAATCCATCCAAAGTTAAAGTTTTGATTAAATAAAAATAATGAATAAGTCTTTGATAAATGTATTTGAAATGAAGAAGACCCTTTTCTACGATGGAAGGTTAATAGACTTAATAGCAATGAATATGGTATTGTTTCTGGTATAGCCAGAGAATATTTGATATCTCCAGTCACAAGTGTTTCCAGTTAAAGAGTTTTTATTAAAGTTGGACTTCTTTACACACCTCGTTTAGTAGAAACTAACGTTAACTCTTACGTTAAATCATGCGGTATTCATGGAGTGCAAAGTTTCCGAACCTTCAGATCCGCAAATGTTTTGCACTTGGCTCATTCCAATGAATTTTACTGACAAGTTTTTTTTTGTCCGTTTCAATCAGTTGTACGGAAATACAGATATGTATTGGATTCTCTAACCGCAGTCACCGGCCATCGCTTACCTACATCGTCATAGAGATGATCACGTCCACTTCTAAATTCTTTGAATCATGAATACACGAAGCTGCGACATGGGGCTTCATGACCAAATGCCAATTAAACTCTCTTGTTGACTTGGCCACAGTGAAAATCATAAAAAAATTGTAAATTTCTAAGGCAATCACTACCACTACTACTTCTTTGTAGAAAAATTGAACCAGGTACATAATATCGTACCAAGTTTGGAAGGCGCGATGACTTATTGCTGGGTCTACACCAGTTATACGGTTTTACTCACGTGTGTATTTCGCGACTAGCTTTGGGCCGTATGTGAAAGTGAAAATTTTAACGAGTTAAATTTATTGTAATAGCGACACATAATTTTCAAAAGGACGATACAATGAAAAAACAAATAACAGTCTCTCAAATGAAAAAGTATCATGTTCGTAGAGAAGTCCATTTTCGAATTCCGTAATTTCTTTTATATTATTTTTTATTGTAAGTGGATAGTTCCAGAAACTTTCAGTATGTTCCACGTATTATAATTTAGATGTTTTTTGTTACTGTATTTTATTTTCTGAGTTTAGTTATTTTGTTAGTATTTGAATTAAACAAACAAGAACAAAAATAAAGATTTAGTTTAGTTTGCCTGTCTTAAGACTGTTCCGTTATGATTTTCTTATTTAAATATAAGTAAAATTTATTAGTTATAATATCATTCCATACCCAAAAATAATTTATTTTTCATTTGCCATGTACATTCGCAACATTCTTGCGAATACGAATGCGAATGTCAAAAATTGTGCAAATATTTACGAATGCGACTGCAAACATTCGATACATCACTAGTATGTACAATCAATCAGTTTTGAATTACAACCTTTTTAAGTTTGATTTTAAATCATCACGGGATGAATTAACGTTGTTAATGATGATGATGTTGCGCAACGGGTCACCAGGGATATTTTCAACAAAATTAAATTAAAAAATATAAAAACTTAACTTTGGTATGAATGGAGTAGAGTATCTTTGTAAGTACTATTATTCTTGTAGTCTTAACATGATTCGCAACGTGCTAATGATGTCGATAGCATCTATAGCTTAACAACTGCCCTTCAAATTTAAGTTTGCCAACGTAAAAAAAATTTGGTCAAAAACAAAATTTAATAAGTACTTAGCTGTTTTGTTTCATAAAACCAAAACACAGCAATCACATTCGGACCTTGAACTTTACTCGTGTTCACTAATTAACTTGTACTTACACAACGACGTTAATCCCTATTACGGTAGTATGTATATCATTGTTTTGACATAAACATACGAACCGTTGAAAATTATAGGTACTTTAAGAATACCAATGAGTCCATATTACATTAGGGACCATATTTGTAAATAATGGTGTCAATGAAAAGTTCTTCACGTAAAAGGCACTCGGTAAGTGAATTATTTTAAAGCTGTTACTTGAGAAGGATATTTTATTGTATTTCCGACATTCTCGTTCATCCCTCGTTTAGTTGTGGAGGTTCTCGGAAGAGGCAATTGTTCACTAGTTTAATTGTGTGACGTACGAACGTTTGCAACACTCTCATATCGCACAAGGTCTTAACTATCTTCATCTTCGTCTGTTCTTCTTCTTAAGGCGGAATATAATGCAAGGTGAGGAATGAGTTCTCTTAGTAAAAAGTTAAAAACCTTAAAACCTTACGTTGCGTTGTATCGCTATAATTTATATGAAAGTGACATGACAGCGCAAAATTTAACGACCTCTTATAATTGAGTGGTGTTAGAATACTTGGCCTTGAACAAGATAAAAGCAAAATTTACTTACACGTCAATGACAGCAATGAATGTCTAATGATCAGGTCTTACTGACTGGGTGGCATACATTTGGTTGTCATTAACCAGAACCAAAGATAATAGGTAAACTACAAAGCTAAATAAATTACTCTAAAATTTTAAATAAACTGTAGATAAACAATTAAAAGAACAGTAAAATCTATTTTAGAACACAAACCGGAAAATGAGCCGTGCGTGAGTGAGGACAAAAAACATGAAGTGTGAAGTAACTTTCGACTATTTTCGGCATTGGTTGCGAAATCATTTGCGAAAGCGAGTGTTGCGCCATCATAACGCCACCGACTCCGAATCTCTTTAATCGTACTATCATCGCAAATTATAATCACTCTGTATTCATTTTTTACACCCGAACATCCAACGCGTATTTTGAACTCATCACAAATTAGCTACACGTGTAGAACACAAATAGTTGTGTCACTGTGTCACGGATCAATTTAGATTTTAGGTTAGCTTGTAATGTCACTGTCAGATCCATATTTTATTATTTTTAGCGCGTGTACATTTACTACAAACATTATTGGAAATCTAAATGTTTTACAAAAAATTTAAACGGGTTTAAATCAAGTAGTTTCGTGGCTTCAACGATACCACTAATATGATAGCACAGTGGTAAGTATATTTTTTGTTATATGTACATACTAAGAAGAGACGTTAAACTGGAATGTTTCCATAGACAAATCGTTTTTTGTGACAGAATGCAAGAAGAATGTTCGGCAGGTAAGCTAGTAGGTGCTCGGTGTAAACTAGATAGAAATGACGGTAAGCTACATGTAGAACTGGTTCAGGCGGGCGGGTGTGCTGGCGAACGGGGGTGCGGTGTGGCGGGTGCGGGCCCCAGACGAGGGGCGTCATTGACCTGAGCCCCCCTCGCCCTCAGTGCGACACCCGCACGACACCGTAACTTCATTGTATCGTTGCACTGCGAATCAAATTTGATGTAGCGGCCGTTTCTTCGCTGGACTTCTTTCGAAATAAGTGGAATTGAGTGTTTGGTAAAGGATTTAATCATTTTGAATCACACAGGCAAAGTAGGTAGTCTGAATCAGCATTACACTCAAAAAAAATTTCAAAGATAGATTTAAAAACATGGGAGGACATTAGCTTTAAAAGGAAAAGCCTTAGTAGTAGCGTGTTCCCCGTCCTTGTCACGCGACGCACAAAAAGAGATTAAATTCGGTGCAAGGTACATATATTTTAATACAGCACAAAGATCCCAAAGTTTATCAGTTGCCAACTTTTTATAAAAATGTACCAAAAATAAATATTATAACTTTATAACCTACACATTATGCTCAAGCTCAAAGCGAAGTTGGACATGGTCGTATTGGATCAATGTTTTACCTTTGTTGAGAGTAGAAGCTCTAAATATATCGTTAAATGTCAATGTCTTGTGAATTAACGATAACATTAAGTAAATAGCGTACCTACCCACCCACACGCAATCTAGACCATAAATTCGCTTTGTTTTATACAACATGCTCGAAATTTTTACTTTCACTGCACGGGTCGGATGGCGTAAACTCGCCACTAAGCCGCGTCGATTGTTGTGGGTTCGATTCCCACACGGGGATAACCCACAAATACCTAGTTGACCCGAGATTGGGTGTCCCGAGTTTGTATGTTTGTGAAGTCCCCCGCGGCATAGGAATTATACCTAATGCGGGAGTTGTCTTTTAAATAAAGTAGATAAAAAGTAATTTAAATATTCCAAATAGATTCCAAATTTGCAAGGAGATCTATACTGAAAGGATTCTTATCTATGATTGACCTATAATATCTGTACCCATCAAAAGGTTCAAAAAGTTTTCGAAGGTCGTCTCGGAGCGTGATCGCGGGACAAGTGAACATATTTCGCCCAGACGACCGACGGCCCACTGGGTCAAGTTCATTATTTAAGGATGAATAGATAGACAGAGGGAGAATCGAATTTCGAGTCCGACACCCTTCACACCTATGCTTTTTAGAGTCAATGTCTGCCAAACTGACACCTCTCTTAATATTATGACCACGTTGAGTTTAGTTTTAGCCATATCCTACTAATATTATAAACGTGAAAGTTTGTGAGGATGTATGGATGTATGTATGTGTAAATGTTTGGTACTGAACCGATTGCGATGAAACTTGGTATGTAGATAGAGACCTGGATTAAAATATAGGCTACTTTTTATCCCGATATTCCCATGGGATCGGAACTTACGCGGGTAAAACAGCAGGGCGTGCTAGTATTAAATATATTATTTACACGATTGTGCTTTTTATACTCTATACTAAATATGCCCCGCGGTATCCGCGTTAATTTTTTATTACAAACCACGCTTCTCGTTTTTCCCCACATTTACCAAATAGCTTGCGGTTTAGCTTTTATGGTTACTGCAACTCTCCTTTGGGTCTTAGCATGTATTGGTTTTATCCTTACTTCAAGTTACTACTTGGTACCTATGACAAACATTATAATATTTTTTTTCTATTTTTATAGATTACCTATTAAAGAGTACTTAAAGTAGTAAAGAATTTAAGTTCCTGAATGATATTTTCAAAGATGCATTTCCCACTACACTTTCCTTTGGACCAGAATTTAACATTAAAACACTACCAACTATTAAAACAAGCCCCTGTAAAAATCCGAAGCAAAGACATTCTACTCGATTCTAATACTCTAATACACGATTCTATCATCTTCTTCCTCCGTGGGAAATATTGATTTTCAAAACGCGTCGAATGTTACTGAAGATCTTTTAAACATTCCAAGTGTATTTCGACATCCGACAAACTAACAACGAAAACGTAACTATCCTCATTTCATTCATACGTAAACGCAAAGCAATATACAAAACTGATCCAGGTCAACGAATGGGCCAATATTCGTAGAAAATTGCTGACAAATTCCGGGAAACAATACCTTTCCAAAAGAGGTAAAACTATCCCATCAAAATCTATAAAACCTCCATGTCCTGGGAGCTAAAATGCGCAGACAACCTCCGAAAGAAGACATTTAATGAGTTCTGGTTATTATCCGATCATTATAACCAATAGGAACATAAAAATAGATTCACTAAAAGGTCTGAAAAAAAAAGGCTGGAGGCTCCACGTGCTGGCTTTGCCGCCGTGGAGGCGCTCCAGCCGGTCATCGTCGAGTGGGCAGGGCGGCAGCACGGGACCCTTTCCTTCCGACTGACGCAGGTTCTTTCCGGGCACTGCTGCTTCGGTAAGTACCTGCACTCGGTCGCTAGGAGGGAATTGAGTCCCGCCTGTCACCACTGCGACTGCAGTGAGGACTCGGCTCAGCACACGCTGGCGGTTTGCTCCGCCTGGGCGACGCAGCGTCGGGCCCTCACTGCAGTCATCGGATGGGATCTCTCGCTACCGGCCGTCATACGTTCCATGGCCGGTAGCGACAGGAATTTTACCGCGGTCGCGACCTTCTGTGAGGACGTCATCTCGCAGAAGGAGGCGGTGGAACGGGTCCGGGAGGACGATCTCGCGGAGGCGCGCTTTCCAGCGCCTCATGCCGCCCTGAGTGTGGCCGCGGGTGGTCGGGATGGGTTTTCCTTTCAACCCGCTATAGTGGCCCCCCGCGAGGAGGCGGCGTCCGCGTGTGCCTGGACGTCGCCTAATTAAGAGGTTGTTACCCGAAGGTGGTTCCCGCGCTTTTGCGGGCGGTAGGGGGGGTCCGGATGTCTTAATAAAAGCTGTTCCCGGATCCCTCCTAATTTAGGCGCAGTACGGCACACCGTGTGGTTTTAGTCGGTTCGATTCCGACACACCGCCCCACCGAAAACCCCGGTGGGGTGACGGCCGAACGGGTCGAACTTTTAGGGCTCCAACTACCCGTAACTACCACAGATGTTCGTATAGCAACTGGGACTGACGGCTTAACGTGCTCTCCGAGGCACGGAGGGGTTTCAATGTGTTAAGAATGCTCACCCATCTTAAGACTGACGGACCAGGCTAGTATTACTTAATTTTGTAATGTGGTAACTCGGTTACCACTTAGCCACGAGACCCGTAAGTACAAATTTCATTATATTTCTATAAAATTTGATAAAAGATTAGTCAAAACAAGCGGTTTCGATATTAGTTTAAATTTTGTGAACTACGAATACTATTGAAACTACCAACTTCGATGGTTGTCAACATATTTTGGACCTAGAATACTATCGAATCTACCACTTTCGATAAACATCTTGATTCTTATGACAAGGTAAATCATTGAATGTGAAATATCTAAATAAATACCTTGATTATGATAATCTGACTTAATTCAAATGAAAATATGCAAAAATATATGGTAATAATAGGCCTTACTTTTATAGTATTTCTAAGACATCAGTCTTAGAAATCTCTCGTAATTAAAGTCAAAATGAAACTTTAAATTGCTCTCCTGTAAAATAAGCTATTTGTAGTTTCGATACTGTTCGTAGCGGCATCGGCAGTCGATTTGTTGTTTGTCAGCCCGAAGTATCGTACATGCAATTCTAGAATGCCACAAGGGCATATTATTTACGAAGGTAAATTTGCTGTGTTACATTTATCGAATATACGTAAACTATTTTTAAATTACTTTTAGATGAGTGACTACGTCTTTTTAAATATTCATACGAATTCAAATTGGTTGGGAGCTGACATTCTCAGTTAAAATATTATGCGGGTCGCGTAGATAACCTTATTTTTATTTCTTGTTATGTAGGTTAAACATTGGATCGCTGGTCCGTTTCTAGAGCATATATGTAATAAAAACAAATATTTATCTGTTATGCGTTGTGTTAAAATAATCAGTATTTTCACACTGTACGTAACGGAGGGGTAAAAGGTTAATGTATAATACATAAACAACAAGAAGGTACATAAACAAAAGATTATTTTAAATGGAATCTTTACAACTGTTAAAAATCATCCGTTCCGTTCCTATGGGGCCGTAGCGTGATGTTAAGCTCCATAAAACTTTTTAAAATAAATAGGATATCATTTTACAGTTAAAACTATTTCCCAATTCGGACCTTTTGATAGATAGATAGACCAGATAACTATTAAAATTATTTCAAAATATGACTATATCCATCTCTTCTTTCAATCAATTAGGATTTTTTTAAGTAGGAAACCGACAGTAAATCCTACTAATATTATAAACGTGAAAGTTTGTGAGGATGTATGGATGTAGGGATGTGTGGATGTATGGACGTAGGGATGTGTGGATGGATGGATGTTTGTTATTCTTTCACGCCAAAACTACTGAACCGATTGCGATGAAACTTGGTATGTAGATAGCTGGAAACCTGGATTTAACATGGTGTAAACAGTTTTTGAATTAACGTTTACTTTGAACATACATTGATATTTTTAAGACCGGCCTTGGACCTCATTTTTTCCAAGCTGATTGACGGGTTACAATAAAATAGAGCAATAAACTAGGATTCACTTTCTTTTCAATTTGGAGCGTCGTAAAAATCACAAGCATAGACGCAGTGAAGAAATAGTGTTTACAAAATATAAATACACCCAAGGTGACGGCAGATGTCACTGGCTTTTTTACTGTGGGTGGCGATATTTCGTTCGTTCGAAATTCCAATCACTTAAAAAAAAGATCATCGGAAATAAAATCTTAGTTATCTGTAGTAACCACAATAATTATTCTGGATCGCAAAATATTGTAGTAGAATATTATTTGATAGAGCTACACTGTTTTTATACGATATGGACATAAATTATGTTGTGTGCTCCAATAGCTGTTTACCGTACAAACGTAATAAAGCCAACGTCGCCATATAATAATAATATTATTATCAGAGGTGACATGCCATTAACAGGCTATTAAAACTAATTAAATTGGTTAGAGGCTCTTAACTTAATTATCTTTATTAGAATGCGAAATACAATTGTCTGAGAAGCATAATTACTGTACAAACTGAAAACGACCTATATTTTATTAAATAAAGAGGAGCTACACACACAGATACTGGACAGTTAACTCGATTTTAATGAACAATAAAAATACATACACTAACCGCTTATATAAATTATGATTTCAAATTTATTTCACGTAGCATATTTTAGATTATTAGGAAAAAACATCGATGCGTATCGTTAATTTTGAAATAAAAATGAATATATTATGAAAAACAATTTTACCGTTTTAAAATAATGGCTTTAAACAGCCAGAGACAATGAGAAAAATGTAATTGTGTATGAAAAATACATTGTTTCCATTTCCAACACATCGTCGGCGGCATGGGATGTGCAAGTGCTTGCACTGTCGTAATCGTAAAACTATTGTTTACAAGTACTAAAAGCTTTCTTCGGACATTTTTTGTTTTATGAATACTGATACCATTGTTAGGAATTATTTCCAGAAAGCTGTCGAAGTCAAAGAATGGCAACAAAAACAGCTGATCACTCAGTAAAGAATGGAGCTTGGTAGGGCTGACATTAAAATAACTTGGCTTGGTAGTCCGGTCTAAATAGACATTCATCCTTGCATAAACTCTCAAGAAGCTGAAAATTTACATGAACGTTAAGGACAACATTATAATGAAATTATGAAAAGTCCCCATCGATCCCATGTATGCAAAAAATTTTATGCAAGGTCAAAGTTCGAGTTCAAGTTTATCTTTTAGCGAAACGGTTAATTTTATGATAAAAATAGCCTCGACAAAAATTGTAGGTCATGCAATTATCTACAAAAATTGTTCTTACTCAGTAATTTGTACGCAACATTCCATATATTTTTTTTTTAGAAACTGATTGTTTATTTTCTTAAAACGTGATGTTTTTCGTGAAATAACCATTCATTTTTAGCTTTAACTAAAAAATGTTTGTTTTTATATCTGTTTTTGTTTCTGAACGAGTTACTGATCCCGTATATTTCACCACCAGGGTAGATTTTGATTTCTAAACTTGTTTAATTGAAATACTTAAATTTGAATAACTCGGAAATAACCAAGTTTAGGACATTAAATTAGGACATTAGTTTAGCACACAAAATTAGCTCCAAATGTCCTCTACTTTGGATAAAGTAGAGGACATTTTGAGCTAATTTCTTCCTTGCCTTTTAAGGGGATCCTTAAAAGGGATGTATTGTATTTCCTGTCATCTTGTATAGGCGGCGTAATCGTGCATATTATGGAGAACACGACATTTTAATCGGAATATTTCAGAAATAGCAATTCTAAGGAAAAAAGTGAAACAGTATTTTTTATAGATAATTGCATGATATACAATTTTTACTTTGCCTATTTTATGATAAAACTTATCGCTTGGCTGAAAAATGCAAAAAACTCATATTTGAGAACTTTGACCTGGAATAACTTTTTTTGCACACACGAGATCAATTTGGACTTTTCACATTTCATATATAATGGTGTTCCCAACAATCATACCAATTTTCAGCGGTATGCTAATTATTGCAAGCTTACGACTATGGCCTTTTTCAGTCGATTTTCAAGATTTTCAAGGAGAAAAGCAAGAATTTAGTCCCGTTAACAGGCGTTAATGAATAGGATAGATTCACAAATACATAAACGGTAATCGAAGAATTTTGTTAGTTTTAGAGTTCCGTTCCTCAATAGGAAAAAGAAACCCTTATAGATCACTTTGTTGTCCGGCTGTCAAACCCCCTTTTCTCAGTAACACCTTTGGAGGCATCAAGTTGAAATTGTTTGCGGTCCCTTGAATACCTTGACACGGCCATGTAAGCCCTAGATTTTAACAAATTTTAACATTCTGCAGGTCAATCAAAACCTATATATCCTTACCTATCCCATTGACCTAGAAATTCAGTAAGAAGCAAGGTCTTACAGCACAAGTATGGTAAAGAAAAAATCCGAAAGTCACTAATTTGTTGTCATATCACATAAAATAAATATATTTCGTGGTACTTATATTTTGTGGTTGACTTTGTCGTATATCAATGAACTACTCCCCATTTTTAGAACTGCAAAGTTAAATTTAAGCGGCGGTAGCGTAATGGCTAAGGCGTCGGACTTGCGATCAAGTGGTTGCGGGTTCGAACCCCACCCAGTGCACTACCGTCGTGAACCCACTCCTAACACAAGCATTTAGCTTAGCTGGAGGGGTTAACAAGAATACTAGTAATGTTTGACCCACGTTACTAGTAGTCTTAAAAAAAAAAAAAAAAAATTGTCTTTTGACAAAAACTTAAAAATCTTCGAGATCCGAAGGGTATCTTCCGATTTTGGTAACATAATAAAAAATAAAATAAAAAATATAGCGCTCAAAGCTACAATGCCCAATGTAAGCAACTTACTCTAAAGGTAAAATAAATAGGAATTCTGAAGATATTCTTATAGATTATTTCACTAGGTATCGTGCCAAAAGTGCGAAGCATCCGTCTCGAGGTCGTCGTAATATTGCGACACAATATTAAGCAATTGACACAGGCGGAGAGCGATTTATACAATATTTATGATTCAACAATTTTGACGAGACTATCTATGTATTGTTTATTTCTATTTTGAAATAGTAACAACTCTTTAACGTTACACGCTTTCGATACTAACTGTTTGTACGTTACAATTTTTTACGATACGACCAGACTTTTGTTCTGCGTCCCTAGAAACAGCACTATACGGAATATCGATATTTAAAACGATTTACGTTTCGATATCCTACAAAAATATCGCAATAACAATGTTTTATTTGTTCATAATTTTAAATTTACTAACATAATCTGTTAGGGGACAGAGTAGGGGAGTTACATTTTTCATGTTTTAAGCGCTTTTTTTGACTGAATTAAATACATTTAATTGGGGAATTTAAGTGACTATAAAGAAAATGGTACCTTTTAGGATATAACAGAGTTATTTCTATTAAATGAAATATGAATATATGATTTTTTATCATGGCCGTTGAAAATTCCTCATAACTTAGAATTACCCAGGTATATTTACATTATTGTTTAAAGTTTTTTTTAGTGTTTTGTAGCTTTAATATAGTTAATAGTTAGTTATTTAAAATTCTTACTTACCTAACTTACTTAATTAACTTATGTTGTATAATATAATAACCTACTTTAATTATTCATTGTTATTTGTTATAAATATTTAAACAACACATCTTTAACAAAGTAAATAATTGAGGATTTTTTCTCCATTGGCTTCCGCATCCATCATCAAATCAACTACAGGCACAGAATACATAATAGTATTAGTACAGAAGGACCTCTTCGCAATACCATTTAAATAAATAGCGTCTCTACAGGTCTGATTCATGTTGTAGAGTCATTAAAACTACATAATATATGTGCTAAGCTTCAACAAAATTGGTTCACAGGTGAAAAGTCAATGGGTGAACATTCACTCGTCCCCTATTTTATATCTTTGATTTTTTTCATTTGAAATGTAAATGGGACCAATTTCGAAGTATACCCTATCCAATAAAAAAAGAATTTTCGAAATCAGATTACCCTGTATAAAGTTATGCTTAGTCATACTTGATATGTAACATACATGCTTGACTTGAGAACCTCCTTCATTTTTTCCGTTGGTTAAAAACAAGAACTTTCGGTTGTCTATGCATATATCTACAAAATGGTAATAAATAATAATAGTATTGTAGTTCAACTTACTTTTTCGTTATATTCCACTTCAGCAAAATAAGTCTGAAACAAAAAGAAATCTACTTAATTAAGTTTACTAATTAATTAATTTAGATACAAGTTAAAAATAATAAAAGTATTGAGCGTTGTCAGACTTAGTTCGCGTTTTGTCAACGATAATAGTCGAAAGTAAGACAAGTTTACTACCTATCTGAATCGTAAATATAACTTTGAGCATCAAAGCTATTTTCACTATGTTTCCACGACGCTTTATGAAGCGCCATAGCACTAGTACCAGTATTCTGTGCTAATACTACAATTTAAAAGTCAAGTCGGTGTGTAAAGATGGTACTATTTTGATTAAAGCTGGTGATTTTAGCGAATGATATTGAACGGTACATCGTATTAGTCAGTATTGCCCGCAGAAGGTGTTTTTTAACACATGTAAAACATGACACTAGATAGATTGTATTTTGAAAAGGCGTCACTAACAAAATCCCAAACTTACAACAATTACCCCTTTGTTTGTGTAGCGACATACGAATAACGAGATAACAATTATAATTGTATATTATCTACATTTAACTTACAAAATAGTATTTCAACCGGCATAATTAATTATATAAAATGACGTAACTTTTTATATAAAACAAATTAGAATCCTAGGAAGTAAAGCTATTGCAATGTTTTGAATATAAAACGCCTTCTCAACATGAATATAAGTGGGTACCTACAATATTGTATTGTGGGTAGAGGTACATACCTACTTATATAATAATGTTTGATAGAGGTGACGCACAATTAATTACTTTTATGATGTCATTTCACGCCAGTTTCTTTCCAACTTTTTGCTAATTATAATTTGTTTATTGCTATAATTAGGAGTCGGTTGTTACAGGGTTTATTTAAACGGTACTCAGCACAATTTACCATCTCATTACCAAGATATGCTGAAAGGACTTAAGGAAATTACATCCTGTAATATTTATTAGTTTTTTCATTACTTTTATTTATTAATCATAGAAAAACCCCTAATTATATACAGCTTAACTAGAATAAGGCACGATATTCTTCACTTTCTTCATTACATATTATAAAAGTCCCCCGTCGCGTCTCTCTGTCTGCCTGTTCGCGATAAACTGAAAAACTACTGAACGGATTTTCATGCCACTTTCACTAATAGAAAGAGTGATTAATGAGGAAGGTTTAGGTGTATAATTTGTATCCGTGCGAAGCCGCCGCGGGTTGCTAGTATACTTATAAGTTTTGATAGAACTTACATAAACTGATTTGATAATTTGATAGAGTTACAGACAACTTACGACAACAACGTACGTACGTTAAAATGTATCAGAAAACCAATTCTCGACAGAGGGATAATAATAATTAATAGTGACTTTACATACATAACATACGATGTACATTTTCATGTTTCAAAGAGTTGTGTTCAAAATGTGTCACTGTTATAAATTGAAATAATTGAAGTCTTAATTAATTTTAAATTACGAGAAAAAAGCAAACCAAGCGATCTCGAACACATAACTGCCAACTCGAGAACAGTTCTATATACACCTCGAGCTCGAAAACCACCGAATAATTTCTACATATTCTCTAGATAATTTATAATAGGTAAATAACACACCCTACAAAAGGGTTGATTCTATGCTATGTACGTAAAAGAAAAACAATATCTTCCTAATAACAAAATAATTATCTTAGCTATAATAAAATTAAATGGCATTTACATGGCCCACGTGTATTGTGTAGGTTCGTCGCTTACGTCAACAAAGATTGAATGTCGCCATATTCTATTATTATTATTACACACTAAAGCTTGGTACTTTTGTACAGTGGGCGGGATGGGACACGGATAGACTCTAGGAGAGAAGATCAAAAATCATTAAAACTTTCTAACAAAAAATTTAACCGACGAAAATATCGATGAAACTGAAAAGCGAAAAATAATAAAAAATAAACTTGTTAGCCTAACTTCACTCCTGCACCTCAAAATTATTTAGGTATTTACATTAAGTAAGTAAATGCCTGAATAAATTTGAGTCAACATTTAAGTAAGTTGATTTTTACGTAGAATGAATAGATGGCACCGCTCGGCGACGCGACGCAACGTTTTCGAATTTCATTTTTTGTTTGTATGTTTAATGCCGACTCAAAATTATTTATATTGGGTAGGACGGGTTAATCTCAGAAGATCCATTGGCAAGATCCATAATGGATATGGTGACAATTTTTTTCTCATTAGGTCTATTTATGAAAAAAATGGATCTAACGAGAATTTTAGGACTTAGGAGTTAAGTTAGGCTAACAAATTTATTTTATATTATTTTTCGCTTTTCAGTTCCTTTCTTCTTTCGTTATTTATTTCTTGGTTAAAAAGTTTCATTGTTAATTTTTTTTGTGGCTAAAATTAAAAAAATTAAAGTTAGTTATTAACTTATCTAACTTACTTAAATTAATTAAATAATGTAAAATATAATCACCTACTTTAATTGTTCATTGTTATTTGTTCAATATTTTATTAGGTTTAAAGTTCTCATTAAGATGAATGAATAAGTCCGAACGCGAGATAGCTGCTGTAAACTGTTGAGGAGTTTCCTTGAGTGGGTTGCGTATCCATCATCACATCAATTATTACAGGTCTCCGTCATATTGTAGTGTCATTAGGATTACATGTGTGTACAAGTTTGAACAGAATCGGGTTACAGATAAAAACTTAGTGGGTGAACAATCATTAATCTCCTATTTTTCTACCCTTTGCGTTGATTCTTTTTTTCAACTTACATGCGACCAACTTCGATGTTTTCCCAATAATAAAATAATTATCGAAATATGACTACCCTGTAAAAAGTAATGTGTGGGTCATACATAATAGGGGTCTGGGAGTGGGTGAGTCGGTGTGTATGTCAAGATCGTGGTCAATTGCGGAAAAATAATTGTGCGTTTGTATGTATGAGCTATGAGGTAACATGTAAATATAAGTATGATGTATAAAAGGGGATACCCATTGATAGTACTCAATGCAACGTTGTTTACATATGTACGAGTATATAGGCCACACTGTTATCGTGTTACACATATTAAGGACTAGCTGCGCCCCACGGTTTCACCCGCGTAATTCCCAATGCTGTGGGAATATCGGGATAAAAGTAGCCATGTGTTAATACAGGTCTCCAGCTATCTACATACCAAGATTCATGGCAATCGGTTCAGTAGTTTTTGCATGAAAGAGCAACAAACATCCATACATCCTCACAAACTTTGACGTTTATAATATTAGTAGGATCTGTTTTCCCGTACCGCTTGTTGTGTTCTCAACCTAAAAGGATACTTTACGTAATTAAATACAAAAACATTTAGAACAAGAGTAACTAGCCAACGTGCCGCCGGGTTGCTCTGCTAAACAAATGTTTTATGTATTTTAATGGTTAGAAACATAATCTTTAATCGAGATCAAAGTATTTTTTTAACACCATAATTTCAGAAGAGTTAAAACTCGCTATAATAAGCCCTAAATCAACATTAAGAGGACATCGCAAACTAAATGTTACCCCGTAGTACTTAACCTCCACCAATATTACATTTAAGAATCTTTTTCAGTTGGCTTTATATAGTCAACATTAAGACGAGGTGACGTAGGTAACCATTAAGTATTACATGGTTACATGATGCGGCGACAATGATTTGTGCAGAATGCGACTGAGATATTTGATTTAGTAAATGTGTGCGACGCACAACATATTAACTGCTAGGTGAGGTAGACGTCACGGTCTGTTATTTATTATACATTGTTTTAAAATATTAAATTAAAAGCATGTATAAAGACTAAGAGAGAACGCTCACTGATCGTACAAGCGCTTTACATATAATATAAAATGAGTATTCTGTCTTTTTTGATACGTAATAGTAAGTTGCTTTCGTAGCCTATGAATTTTGCCATACAAGGATAAGGATTGCAATTTGCAATATAAGGAGAACCGTCTCGATTTTGCATAAACTTAAAAATATTCATATAGGTCTCTATGCTTGTATTCCAAGACAGGAACCTCGGAGACAATAAGGAACTTGGAGCAATAAAACATCACGATCACAAGGACACCTGCGTACTTTGTACGTTAAAAACATTCTCTGTTGGGTTTAGACAGAGGAAATAGTGGGGTTTACTCAATCAAATATACACATTATATTTTGGTATGTGGCTTAAATAAAGTACCTAAATTTGATATCCGGCATCTGACCAGATACTTGCTTACTTACCGGATAGTTGCCAGATATCCGTTTCATCTCTAATCTACTGAGTAGAGACAAAACTAATATCCCCTCAGACACTAAGCACTACAGGTGCTTTTATATCAGCAGGTCCCTTAAAAAAACTTTCTATTGTCATAGATGCACTATTCATCGCAAGTGACAATCGGATTCAGAACCCTCTCATTTTTGCGCCTATACAAATAGTTTAGATAGACACACTTCTTGAGGTTTTGGTTTTCTTGTTCATCGAGTTCAAATTGTATCATCTTTTCGAGTTTTTTTATGTCATAAGTTTAAAATTCGCTGTAGAGGGAACACTATCCTTTCCTAACTTTTCACTATGGTTTTAGGCCTAAGCTGCTTTCTTCATGTCGTCTTTTAATCTGATTGGGGTACCTTCCTACGGCTCGTTTACTCTATGGGCTGTGGTACCTGATCTTATTACATGGATAATATACTATTCGTAATTTTGAAATGGTTTAGTGGTATGCGGTTCTGTCCACTGAGCGGCATTGATAATGCAAGATATTGTCAACGTATTGTGTTGAATGTGTCGTGAATGTGTTTATTGTTTTTTAATTAAATGTAATTAAACTTTAATAAAGTAATTAAAAAATAATATTAAGTAGGTACATTATTTAATTTATAGCTATTATAAAGTGAAGACGAAAAAATCGTGAATTACTTTACATGTTTATTCAGTTGATAATAAGCTATTTATGTACAAGGAAATTAAACATTGTACCAGTTTGGATAGATAATTAATGAACTAATCAACGCTAATAACAAAATCCATTACGATCATGTTGGCAGCAGTTGTTATTATCATATTTTAATGAGCAAGCAAAGTGTCTTGGCTTTCGTCGGTACACACATGGTACAGACATGAAGACATTTAGTCTTCGTGTGTGTACTTTTTTACAAGTATACATTTTTTTCTTGGCGAAAATGGTAATCCTATACAATAGGTGTTTTATACTCCTCTGGGATCCTACTCCTCTACTCTCCTTCGGGGATCGTTAGTATTTGCCGAAACGGTAGTTTTGAGAATAATAATGCACATAATCTCCATAAAAGTCAGTGACAAAAATGTCACTCATCAAAATGCTTTCCGCGCAGAAAAGTAGACTAAAAGCCTATTTGTCACGGATCTTAAGCAGAAATGTAATTTTGTTTTATTACTTTTACAACAAGACTTCAAAAAATGCTTTGGTTTTCAATGTGGCGTTTTTATGTTGCGACAATAATTTATCAAGTTGTATAATGAAATGACTGACTTTTTTTTGTTAGAACTGGGGTGCATGTCTACAAAACCTCTTCGTGGTGACACCTAGACAATGAATTTGGAATTTCATCTTTGAGAGAGACATCTGCTTCTAATTACGAAAGGGTACAGTTAAAAAACAGTTCCTCAGAGCGGATACACACGGATGTCAGACACAGTGTAAAGCAATACATACACAACTATAAAGCTGAGCTACATAATCGCATCGTCGTGCTATTTGTGTTCTGTACCCAAAGGTTTCCATATAAACCCATAGTATAATAATAATTTATTTAAGTTGAAAAATAGCCAATGCAGCTGATGTAATAAAAAACACTTTAATGAACCTATTTAAGTGTTATTACATTAGAACCGTTGTTTTTGAAATTTCAGTAAGAAAATAAGAAACTATGACCCTTAGTCTACAGAGGTAATAAGAAAAACAATGATTATTGTAATTTACGTTACTAAACTTCTCAACTAATACGCAAGAACGCTGAAAAAGAGATAAACGCTCTTATGAGATCCTTATATGCTTCAGTAGATATTGTACGAAAAAAATTATAATTGAACATTCGTTTTAATTAAATTTACTTGATTAATTTTCCCTTGAACCTTTATTGTCCAGATATTATGCCTAAACAATTATTTTCTTATTTAGTTCATGTTTAATTGCAAAAAATATTAATTAAAATATGCAAAATAAGCGCGCGAAATTCAACTTTGCAAAACGCTTCACCATTGGTCGAAACAAAACATGACGTGACATTCCACGTTCTGTCATTTATCGGCGCCTATATTCGTAGTGTTACGGAGAAAGATAGGTGTTCCTGTTGTTAGCTAGTGCAATTTAAGCATTCTAGTGATATTAGAAATCATCTAGGACAATGACTGAATGTAGTTTTGTTAAAACACAATCGGACAATCTACCGAAAATAGGTGCATTCATGATGACTACATATTTTGCATCAAATCCAGATTTTACGTCTGCTGAGGTTAAAAGAGTGAAAGCCGCAAGGTAATTATTATAATACTTGTTATATTATAATCTAAAGGGTAGGTAAGATATGTATAGTTTAGTTATATTCATGAAGTTTTATTGGACTTTTGTTACCTAGTTTAAGTAGACAAGCAAGTTGCCTTCTGCTTGATATTTAAAATAAACATAAATTACTTCTGACTAATTCACACTATACTAGCAATTAAATTGTAATATGCTTACGTTAAAGTAATCTTCACAACAATATAAACACGATATTGAAGATACTTCATCTCTTCTCATTAATGTACACCATTGTTTTCGTATTCTACATTATTATTTTGTACAGGAAAAAATACTTTATTGGGTGTACTTCTTATAGTGTTTTTACACTTAGGGACAAGGCAATACCTATAAAATGTTTTTTTTTTCCTCTATCCATTGTCTATTAATTACAATAAATAGTAATTACAACTGGAAATCGGTATAAAATTACTGTAACACTTCAAGTAAGTTTATGAAACAAACACTAAACGTGGAACGTGACGTCATCCAAGGCCCGCGAAATATGGCGGCGTTCAAACAGATCAAATTTTATCGATGTTTTTAATGTTATTTTAAAAATTAATTTGAACATTGCCAAGGTTATTTATATTTTTTATTAGGGTAGAATGATGGAACAAGTCAATAAAAGATAAAAAAAATACATGCATATTCCCTATTGCCATCGAGCTCCTTGTAATAAAATAAACATACCATAATAAGGTAATACAGACTAGGCATTCAACAGATCAGGCAAGTAGACGAAGCTCCTATTCCTTTGCGCAATATCCGGCATCCGTACGAAATGAAAAAGTAACTTTAAATTGAAATAGAATCGACATTACATAAACATAATAAGTTAACCACAATGCAGAAGCACTTGACAAATATAACGTAACCGCAAGATGGTTGTGACGGAATGCAGTCGATTTCTATAGCCGTCACAGAACAATTTTCATTATATGTCGTACAGCTTTATCTTGTGTGAAGTTAGGTTTCACATTGACAAAGGTGTGAATAGGTTTATTTATAGATACAAATCAATTCGTGTTGTAGTTACGTAGCTATTAAACTTCGAGAGCCAAAGCAAGAAATCACTGAATTATTTAAAATCAAACTTTAGTATTTCAAAATATGTAATTATACATGATAATTAGCAGTGTAAGGGAACCATTTATAGTAATATTCTTCAGAAGCCTTATGCTCAGTTCAGCAGGCCAGTGGACTATATATGTAGTAATGTTTGATATGATGAAAATAACGGTGAGCACTGTAGGCATTCTCCAGCATCATATGACTGGCGCACTTCACTTTGATTATAATCATCCGACGCCAAAAACAGCTCGCCTTACTTAATACTGAACTTTATTTAAAGTGACTTCCCGCTATAGGACTTTCGGATTTTTTCTTGGACTTTACATTAGAAACTTACCTTTTTTTCATTTTTTTTTATCGTGTGGAAACCCCCTCGGGTCATCACTCCACTGGGGCTGCCAGTGAAGTAGTATGTCGGAATCGAACCGTCTAAAACCATACGGTGTTCCGTCATAAATAAGTCTATTGCAAGGGACTCGGGTATACCCTAGGAAGGAAGTCCCCGAGAACAGGGCCTTGCCCCCAGTTTCAGTGTAGAGAGCCGCGCGCGGAACACGGCGTGCCACCGTCTCAGGCTTGCTTCTGCTAGAGTAACGGGCAGCCTCACCCGTTACCCCCAGGCCAGCGCTCATGAAGGCCGGAGATCGTTCTGCGCTCTCCGGCGCCTGGTGCCTCTCCTTCGGGACGGGAGAGTACTAGCCCTCTCCCGTTCCCTTTCCGCTGCCTCTTTAGCTGACATCACTTCCTCACAAAAAGAGCCAGCAGATTCCTACGCACTCTCAATTTGGACCATGGACAGAACCATGGTCTCCATAGAAACTTACCTGGCGATAAGTAAGTTTTGATATTTCCTTTAAAGTTCCGCAGTGCCACTTTGTATTTTACAGATTTAAAGGTATACATTCTTAAACTGTAATGAAGTATATATTTGTTTTACTTTGGTTACTGCAACAGGTCACAAACACTTCTGACTGTGCACTTCTGCGGTGACTTCACAGCTGTGCACTTCTTTTTCAAGCTAGTAATGTTAGCAATCCAAACTTGTAACGTTCTCAGAAGACTAGCACTATTATGTATTAACAAAATAAAAATGTATTACAAAACGGAAGTAATACATTATAATTTTGTTGTAACATATCATAAGGTTGCGTTTATCCGGTGTAGCAACCTGCACCGCGATCCTTATGTATACTGAAATAGGGCCACAGCACTAAAAATAACTAAAAATAAGTATGTAAACCGGATCCGTTATCTTCGTGCTATAAGTAAGCGCCATTACAGTAACAGTTGGCAAAAATTTGCTAGTGAAATTAATATAAAGAAACGCAAGAAAATTATTGTGCATATGGGCATATTATTCGTTAGGTTTTCCACACGCGGATTTTATTCAAGAAAATAAGTACAGCTTTTCTGATAAAGCTTACACTATTTGTGTTCTAAATTGCATGTAAGAAATAGCAGATCAAACAGGTATTCTTAAACACAACTGTACCTTATCTCTATTATCTATATTTTACGGTAAATCTCTATCTAAACTGTGCCAACAGGCAACGTCTAACACAATCTTTTATGATATTCCTCTAACGTAACGACGTGTGTGACGTCACGAGCAACAATAGGCGTGCCAATTCGTCAATGAACAGCGCAAACGCACGACATGGCCGCCACAAGATGGCGGCGGTGAAAGTGGCCGGTGGCCGATGGTCGCTGCCGCCGTCGCCGCGGTAAATCTTTGCACAACCTGTTCTGACTGTTATAACTAATACTGGATTAATTGGTTTCTTTTAAAGATCCAGTATGTCTGCTGAAAATAGCAATTTGTTTCTTACATTGCAATATAATTGACTTGGTATGGTGAATAAATAGGCCAATTTTTTTTTTCGGATGATAGATACGCCAGTTAATCATATAACCGTTCTCTGATCTGCTTCATAGTAACTATTCAAGTTACGATAATTTCCTAAGATCTGTCCAAAAGGCATAAGTTACTGTTTTAATCCATCTAATATTGTACAGAACAGATATTTTTTAAGCACACAAGTCCAAAGATATAAGACTAGGGGAAACGATTTAAAAAAGCAGAGTAAAATCAGTATGTTCATTCATAATATAAATATATACTTTTAAAATTTAGCCCGATAAACCAAACACTAGTGCTTATTGTTTTTAAAACAATAATCACTAGTGTTTGGTTCACACCCATAATATAATATTAAGTTTGTAACTTGAGCTTTATGCTCAAGGATTTGGTGACTAATTTTAGGCATGGTACAGTTAGTGTGGAAGTATACACGGTATAAGAAGGATCATTCGAGGTTTATGTAAAATAACCATCAATGTCAATGAATACTGTTTGATATGGCAATCTGTATTGACCCTGATCGTAAATTGAGGTCATTGGTGGTTTCGCAACATGCGCTGCGTCCGGAATCACATCCGGAACTTACGCTTCTAACTGTATCACCTACATACATGATCACGCGAACTATTATTGTTACGTGAACACTTATTTCCTGTTAAATCATATTATTACGTATATTGTAGTCATATCGTTCAGTATTAAGTTTGTTTCAGTTAATAGCGGCATGTTGGCATACATGTCGAAATCAATAACAATAAGACAACGTAAAATCCAAGAATGACGCACAGAGGTAAATCTTGGATAGGACTTAACAGATTCTGCTACTCCGTGTGATGACACATTGGCAAAGCTGTACTCAAACCAATTAAAGAGTGAAAAGGTACCGGAGGAGAGAAGGGCCTAGAAAAAGTTGGATAGTCATGTTTCTTTCAATGGAACTTGGGGTGAATATCAACATTAGAATAAAATGAACAAGCGTCCCGTCAAGTCGTGTACGACAATCTAATTTAAAAGATATTGAATGTTAGATTCAGCGAGGAAGGGGTCAATGCCTAGATCAACATAAATGTAAATTTAGTATGGATAGGTACTAAATGACATACAGAGGTGTGTCATCGACAAGACCCCTCCATGTCTCGGAGAACAAGATGAGTTGTTGCGTCTCAACCCGCCGGCTGTAGCAATAAATCTACATCATCTTTGAAGTTTGAACTACAGTTGAAATATATGAGTGTGTGGGTAGATTCAACATTGATTACTTAAAAATTAATCTCTTAAATTACACCTACAGTAACTTTGAAATGCAGTCTGGCTAGCACGGTATCAAAGTCTGTTTTGATCTGTTAATAGAGCGTACAAAGTAACAGCACGTAATTAAGAGCGAAAATGGCGCAAAGACAGCCCTTGGCCGGCCAGCAACAAAAAACAATTATTGCGTTAATGAAATTGAAGTCTGGGTTCAAACGACGATAACTTAGTTGCTCCTGGCATCGGCGAATGTTAAAGCATACTTTGTAATAGAATTCCTATACCTTCCCTGTATAGCCTTACTTGTTGATTTACGGGCTAGCAGGCTAGCTGGTCGTCAAAGGCTTCAGAAATCGCCTTCGCTTCAGAAAATACAAAATAACGATTTGAGTCATTTGAGATTTATCCGCAATAAGTTTCTGTGTAAGAGTTCATGACTAATCACAAATATTAATGATGCCTGGACTGGTCTTAGTGTTCCTGTAAGAAATAATAATAGTCTGCCAATTGACTCGTTAAAATGCAATTATCTTTCCTGTCAATCAATGAAAGGATATTTGAATAAGCAGTCCTTGCCTCATAAAATCACGACGCATGCCTCCGTTTGTAGTTGCTAGGTACATACATACTAACACAGGTATAGAACTATTAAACCATTGATGAGTTAGTCGGGCGCTGCCAGATTACAAACATTATTGTTACTTTATTGTGACAATATTTACAATATTTTAATAGAAATAGGTTGTCAAGGTTGACGTTAGATTCAAATTAGCTTTTATTTTACCTCTTCAAGTTTCACTTTCTAGGGCTTGGAAACACTGGTAAATAAAAAAAGTTGAGTTCAGCCACTTACAAATCCTTATCGCAGTAATAAAATTAACTTCTCGCAAAGTTTCTAACGGAAACATAAACATTAGACAAACATTGGCCATTAGCCATGTATCGTATCTTGTACACATCATGGACTTTTTAAATAAAACTATCGTATTCCCTAAACGCTGAAATATTTTATTTATTAAACTTTATTATTCCGCATGCGAAATCAGAGTAAGAAGAACAAATAATAAAATAATCAAACGAACGAAGACACGTCTCTTTCAAGGTCGACAAGATTAATAAGACAATATTTTATCAGCTGGTACATGTGTTTTTTGGTCGGTAGGATTCCTACGCAGCCACTACGCCTTGAAGCGAAAGGATGTGACAGTTTCTCCTTTCATAATTTTGACAACATCTATCATCAATCATCTTCTTATACCACCGTTTAACATGTGGCAAATTTATCAGTATCCAAAAAAACTAAGTTGTCTGGCGATACAAATATTCCTCTTATAGATAAGTGCGTTATCGCCCTCACTGAACTGGTCGTTATGTAAGACAAAAAACAGCAGAACAGACACAAAATTCTGACAGGATACTCATATGCTTACAACGAATATAAATAAATTTTTTAACGCATATTATGAGACAATAGTTAGAAATCCTCGAGACTCGTGTTTTAATGGGTATAAATCAGACAAACAGTCAGGCCTGCTGATGAATTATTATGAGTCATGGCCGTGTGTAAGGCAATCTTGCTCAATTACTAGCCTAACCTTGCGTTTTCGCGAGGATGTGACGTCACCGGGCCTGATTGAACTAACCAGATATTACAAGTACCTTTAGTAATATAGTTTTTTCTACTAAATTTACGATCGAGTTCGGTGAATCAATTTGAAATGTCTTAACATTACCATCGTTCGATGCAAAACTGAGTGATTGCGTTGGAGGTTTTGTTTACAGAAAATTGCACGCTCTTGGTATAACGAAAAGCTATCAACGCAATTGCCTTCGGATTTGCATCTGATGTTGATAAAATTCCGCAATTTTGTAAGTCTATGTATCCAACCTAATTCGTAACTGGTTGTTTTTATTTGAACGCGTCAGGCATATCTTCTTAATACGTATGAATTAGTGTTGACAGTGTTAGATCATCAATACATATTATAAAACAAAGTCCCCCGCCGCGTCTGTCTATTCACGATAAACTCAATTACTACCAAACGGATTTTCATACGGTTTTCACCAATAGACGAAGCGATTCATGAGAAAGGTTTAGGTGTATTATTTATTAAGGTTTTATGTAAAATGGTTGAAGATGTCGGAAAAATCAATATGCTACCCATCTTTGGGCTGCTACTAAATAAATAAATCAATTATGCGTTACCTATAATTAGTCGTTTAGTACAATAATTATAAATTGAATCTTCTATATCTATAAAAAAATCTGATAACCTATCGACCTCCGTTGGTGAGGGCTAGGACGATAGGAGCGCAGACCGAGACAAAGTCGAGGCCATTAACCTCTGGCTATCAGCTGACGACATCGTTTCAACCGCGAGGAATTATCTTTCACGCCATATTTCGGTCGTTCACTGCCTTCGTCACGGAAACAAGTGACAGTCTGCCAAATACGACAAGAGGGCTGCGTGAACGTTTATTGTTAGATATTCCCTTGAAGTTCGTCCAAAAATTTACAGTGCGTACAATATCAACCTCGTTTAAAAAATGTCAGCATTACCGTTAACGTAATATGTATTTAGAACACAAATTAAAATGCGGACATCGAAATGCAAGCGTGAATCAAAAAATCCGGTTGCTTATGTTATTTTGGGTGTTTGACCTGTATAACCGGGAACATTCTTTGAAATCCATGTTCAGTAACGATAATATAATCAATCAAACATTTCTTCGCATCCCGTTGGCGTGTCCCAATATTTCAACATTTACTAGTAATAAATCTTGTCAAAATGGATCGTTTTGTTGATCTTGCTTTGATATAAAGGTGGCCTATTTAGTGTGGATTTTTCTTGTCCTTCACGTAGTGTCATTGAATAAGGCGACGCTTGCGCGTGTTCAGGTACGCGCGCAAATAATATATCGCGACCTAGTTTCCTGGCGCAGTCCGTCCCAGCCCAGCTCATCGTGCATGGCATCCGTTTATAAATAAATGCTATGTTGAGAAAGCACGACCAATATTATACGATATCTTTTCAGAGCCGGCCTGTTGTATTTTATGGTAGGTACAAAGTTTGCGTTTGCCAATGTTTCAAACATATTTCTATTGGCTAGCACGATTGCACTTGAGGATAGATCGATTTATGAGTACAATGTTCTACTTGTATTTACTAAATATGTTGGCAAACTTTCATTTAGTCTGATTTCGTATTTGTTTACTTTAAAAATATATGTACCTAGATACAAAGAAAAAGACATTGTTCGTCGTGTACCACACAGAGAGAGATTTGAGTATAAGTATTGAATTGTTGTACTCGCTGTTAGTGTCGTATTGAGGTTACGGGCGATAGAGAAACACGCTACATATTATTATATTTCGTTGTGGGTTAAATAGTCAACAGATTGAACAAAATCGTTTGTGAGCTCGAGTGTCTGGCGACTCGATGCTCGATGTTGAAATTTCTCAAGTGGGCACACTCATAGTGCACGATTAAAAAACCCGTCCCCCGGCCCGTAAACCTTGGAGCACTTTGGCCAATTGCCACGCCCTTTGGAGGTGCTGGAACATATTTTAAACCAACCATCTATCTCAAATACCTAGATAATTTTCTAATTAGATAATCGTTTATTCATAATCATTAGTTAATAGCTTCCTCCAGACTTATTTTCCATTCTTCACCAAATTCTTATTCATAATTTTCTACTTAACAAAGGCCAGATGTTCAACACTCGTTGATTAAGATACAATGAAGTTGCTCATCGCTGTTTCCGCATACGTAACCGTCTTTATCAAGATAATGGCATTGAAACATGCTAACACAGTAAACATTTCCTTATTTTAAAGTGAGGTAACTGAAGCGATCGCCATTTTCAAGCAGTCGCTGGTCGTGGTAAGGTTAACGTATTCAATTTTATATTAGCGAGAATTTCTAAAGAAAGCCTCCGCAAGCAGGCATCGACCGCGACGTCAGTTAACGGGACACGTCTTTCGTACCACGTTCAGCTTGGTGCCAATCGTGGCGGATAAAAATCCAATTATTTAAGATCAACTTTTTTAAGAAATCGCTTTCATTAATAGCACGACAACGAATCCGGTTTCTGTCTACATATGCGATCGCTCTCGGAGGAGTCTCGGCATTTACCTCGCGAGAATCGGAGGGACGACGCCAACTCAGGCACGACGACGGACGTAGCGCGAGCAGCTCCAATACACTATCACCGATTCAACACAAAACTAACTTCAGTCACTTTAATATAGGCTTGCTGTGAAGTGAGAAATCATGTTTTTAAAACAACGTCCAAGAGTTTTTAAGGTTATTCGTAGAGAACACACGAATTAAAAGACGGCTAAAATCGCTCGGACCAGCGACAATACAACCACTTTCGGGCAAAGCTCTAGGCAGACTGATTTGAGTAGGTACTGTCCCCGGGCGGGTAGAGGGGGGATGAGGTCTTGTTGGCTCTCGCAATCACGTCCAAGCAGGGGACGCGATCGCGAGGCAGGCCGATAGGTAACGAAACGAGCCGAAGCGCACCCGCTAATCCCGCTATCACCGCTATGCTGTTGTAAAATGTGGTATCACGAGAGATCGCAGAGACGAACACGTGCGTGCAGCGGACAGCGACGACCTCGACTCGAAGTGCATTTTAGTACGTTCTTGGAATGTGCAAGTATATTATAGGGTAATTATACTATATTAATCAATATAATAAATTGTCACGTAATATTCTTGTACGTATATCACAATATATATAATGAAATCATAATTTCATAGCAAAACCTATGCAATTAAGGTGCATAAGTGATTCCTTAATAACTTTGTTATGGTCTTCCCTCTGCCACAGAATACATGATAGTATCGGCACAGATAAGATAATAGTTACTTCGTAACAGATACATCACTCCCATACAAAAGAGAAAATACCTACGCTATATTAGCCTACAAAATACCTCGCGTTAGCTGCGACCAGAAATATATCTTATTTACGCTTTCCGAAAGTTGAGAACGACTTGCCCACCGCGCGACCTTTGTTTGTGTGTGTAACCACTTTGCCAGACACTTTAGGGTTGTACAAAATACATAAATAATGAAATAGATTATTTATTTGATAATCAAATTTATGGGTGTTGAGTTTTACATAGGTAATGAAAAATAAAATTATTTCCCTAACCTAAATTTAATTTTTATAAGTAATTAAAATATTCTTAACTTTTAATATTGGGTTCGATTCTCACCCAAGACAAATAGTTGTGTGATGAGCATGATCATTTGTTCTGTGTCTGGGTGTAACTTATCTATAATATGTATGTATTTAGAAATATATTAGTATGTTTATCAGCAGTCTGGTTACCATAGTACAGGCCTCCTAGTTTGGGATAAGACGGCCGTGTGTGAGATGTGTCAAGTTATTATTATTATTCTACGGTAGACAGAGTAGACGGGAGAAAGATACTCTGATTACGATTTAATGCTTGCTTTTCTGTAATGTATGCCAAATGGCGGGATTATAGAAAAGGGCTTCTTCAATCAATTTGATAAAAAAAATTTGCTCCTCATGTATAGTTTGTATAATACATTGTATAGAATATATATAAGAAACATTTGTTATTTTTGTTAAGAAGACAATTATTATTTATTATTAGCACAGCCACGCGGCAATGGCAAGTAAAGAATAAACACCTAAAGTATTTTTTTTAAATTATATTGACAAAATAGGTAATAACTAAAATAATTTTCGCGACTTATTTTTAAAGCATTTAACAGATCACTAACATCTAGCAATAACGCAATTTAACATAATAAATACATTACCAATAACAAAACACGTCCACTGTACAATAAGTTCGATTTGGCATTTTGTTTTTATTTACGAAGAATATCGCTCAGTGCGTGCGTGCTCTCAGCTACGCGTTGTCGCCCCTACTGACACTTATACCATCCACGGCATGCTAAATTGGTAGGTATATAAAACGCGACCTCGAGCGAGTGATGTAGCCCTGGTATCGGCAAAACTTTTTGTATAGCCCTATTTATTTAGAAATTAAACAGAAGAATTGGTTTTTTATTGATCACAATTTGTAGGATTCAAACCAGTTTCTTTAGATTTTTTAGAGTTCTATTCCTCAAAAGGAAAAAGGAACCCTTATAGGATCCCTTGTTGTCCGTCTGTCTGTCTGTCTGTCCCTCAAGACCCTTTTTCTCAGGAACCCGACTTTAGGTCAATGGGAAGTACCCTATTTGATTTACTAGCGAAATGTTCAAATTTGTGAAAATCTAAGGCTTAATGGCCGTATCTTTTGATGGTGTTGACTTAGAAGCTTGATTTTTATACAGGTTCAAGGGACCGCTGACATATTTCATTCATGTTAATTTCAACTTGATGCCTTCACGGGTCCCTGATGTTAATGGTCTTGACAGACACACAGACAGACAGACACATATAACAACAAATTAACGACTTTTAGATTTTTTCCTTTACTTGAGTTTTGAGACCTTGCGACCATTGTATGATTCTAGGTCAATGAGAAATACCTATAGGTTTTGATTTACCTGCGAAATGTTACATTTGGTCAAATATAAGGCCATAAAGTGGCCATATCTGACTTAGAAACTTGAATTTTTTACAGTTGCAAGGGACCATAGACTCATGTATTTGGTATTTATTTCAACTTGATGCCTCCACGGGTTCCTGCGGAAAAGGGCCTTGACCGACACACAGACAGATATAACAACAAATTAAGGAATTTCGGATTTTTTCTTTACTTGTGCTGTTTCTTACCAAACTTCATAATAGACCAGTAAAATTAGAAAAAGTGCTGGATGTAATTCCTTACAGGTAGCCATAGTTCAGGGTATGTATTTAGATATGGAGTAAGAACATATCTGTGAATGTCCTGCCATTTTAGAGTTGCGCATAATTTTTTAATTAACGTTTTTAAAAAAAATAATCATGAAAAATTGAGTTTTTTAAGCGTAGCTTTAAATTTCCGACATAATGCATTTATTTATTAAAAAGGTCAATCTAAATCTCGAATGTAAAAATCAATCTGAGATTTTTTTTGTTGTTACGTCTATTTTACCACCTCGTTTTTGGTGTAACGCTCTTTTTTATTTTTATAAACAAAATGGCGGTTTAAAAAGTTCAACTTTTGCAAATAGCGTTTTTGCAGATAACTACATAACAAATAATATTACAAGTTTCATATTAAAATAAAAAATCAAAATTAAAAAATTAAAAAAATATTGATGTAAGTTGTTTTGCCGAGATAATTTTTTAAATTGTTAATTACGCCATTTGTTTGTTTATGAAAATAAACATTTGAAATTTGCACAGTGGCTACTTAAAGACTTGAATTTTATTATACTGCAAACTGTAACGTTATATCTTTATATCTTACGTTTAAGGGTTGTTATAATAAATTTTGTGCATTTCATTAAGTTCATTAAGAGCTACTTTCGTATCCCGCCTTCGGCTTTCAACGCTTACGTTTTTGGTCGAGCTACTTCAAATTCCGACGGGAAACAATAACGATGTATCCAGGGCCGAGTCGACTCTCGGCAGCGCCTGTGTACGAAACCTATGAAGCATCTCACTTTTTTTTGTCATCGTGTTACGCCATGAATTTTTTTTTTATATTTTAGATGGAAATGTGTTCTCTAGTTTTATATTATATTTATTTTAATACATAAAATGCGAGTTAAATTATTTACATTCTTTATTTAAGATACCTATTTATGCAGCTGATTCTTTATCGACTTTGATTCAGGTTAAATAGAAATTAAACTAGTCGTAATGATTATTTAACAAATTAAATCTTTCGTTTACGGAGAATAAACCGAGAAGGTGTGGAATATTTAATTTATGAAATGGCATTAACAATGGCCTTTTTAATTAGAAACAAATCTAAGTTTTAACATGGGCATCGTATAAATAGGCCTTGAAATTGACGTTCTGCAGTACTGGCTATTTCTAATAAATAATTTTTGGCTAAAATTTCTAATTTCAAATTAATTTTATCTTAAAAACATGGATGTCTTTTTTTAAAAGTAGTCGTTTGTTAATTGATTAGTGTTATGTTTTCATGCATTTGAATCTTTTTCGTCATCATGGATACGTTAAAAATTCGAGTAATTATGGAATATGAGTACCGTCGTGGCAGCAACGCGGCACAAGCGGCACGCAACATCAACGACGTTTACGGAGCTAACACTACAAACCAACGCACCGCCTGTTATTGGTTTGCCCGCTTCCGTTCTGACCTGGAAAATGAACCTCGTGGTCGTCCGAAAACTTTGGTCGACAATGACGATTGTGGAAGCTGATGATAACTGATGACTCAATCTACGGCTGAATCAGCAGCAGCTTTCGACGTTAGTGTCAAAACTATATTGGCCCATTTGGGTGCCCCACCAACTCAATGATCGCCAGCGCGAAGTACGCATCGTGACGTGCCGTGCACTGCTCAACAGGCAAACAAACGTAGGAATTTTGAACCGCGTTGTTACCTACGACGAAAAAAGGATTCTGTTTGACAATCCCAAGCGCTCAGCAAGTTGGTTGAATCCTGGTTCAGGACCTAAACAATGCCATAGATAAAGACAAAGACAAAGACATTTATTGCAAACTGTGTGGGCAAATATTTGTAGATGTTACATTATTATTGAGTATCAACAGTTAACCCATTTCGGGCATTGCAACATAAAATTATTGGTTTTCTTAACAGCAACTAACACCAAATTTTTAAAAATAATTCTTGTAGGTTGTAAAATACATTTAGAGTCAACCATTGTTTTAGTTTTATTTTAAACTTACTGACACCTAGACACTAGTAGATGATTGAAGACTCTGATTGCGGTAACATATGTGCTCTTATAATAGATTACATTATGAATAACTGGTAAATTTAAATTATATTTATATTGAGTTCTAACATTATGTTTAGAAGCCGATTTTGTGTCAAAATATTCGGTATTATTTTTTACAAACAAACACAATTGCAGAATGTAAATACCAGTTAATGTAAGGAATCCCTTTTCCTTAAAGATAGACCTCAGTGAGTCTGTGCTTTGCAGGTTATAAATTATTCTTATGCTTCTTTTTTGTTTTATAAATGTAGATTGCACATTGGTAGAATTTCCCTAGTAGATAACACCATATGTTAACAGCGGATAGATGTAGCCATAATAGGCTGATTTTGCTACACTGATAGACGTAGTTTCAGTTAGTAAGGACAATACATAGCAGAAACTAGACATTTTTTTATTCACTTTCGCAATATGATCCTTCCAGTTTATATGTTGATCTAAAGTAATACCAAGAAAGTTTATTTGTGCCACTTCTTCAAATTTAATGTGAGATTCACATATGGCTAAGGGTGGGGGTTGTTTTTTATAATTTCTAAATTGCATGACTTTGGTTTTTGTGAGATTTACCTTAAGGTTTATTGATGTTAGCCAATTAGCGACTGTTTGGAGTACGTTAGAAATATCTAATTCATACTCAGCATCATTCAAGTTATCTTTTTTAATAAAAAATGTTGCATCATCGGCATACATTATACACTCGTGATTGACAATGTTTGGGAGTTCATTTACGTAAATTTAGAATAGGAGAGGACCCAGTATGCTACCTTGTGGCACACCTAGCAAAACTTTTCCAAACTTTGAGACTACAGTTTTAACGGTTTTGGTAGTATCATCGTACATGTCTATCTTTGTTGCTTGAGTTCTATTTTTTAAATATGAATCTACGAGTTCTAGGGCTATATGCCTCTGATGCCAGTGCATTCGAGTTGCTTTAACAATATATTATATTTTACACAATCAAAAACCTTTGACATGTCTAGAAATAGAGCTGTGTGTGTTGTCTGCGAGACAACGCGCGATCTCATACTGCGCAGCAGATGGTCTCCAAGTTGCAAGAGCTGGAGTTGAAAGCTCTCCGTCATCCGCCATACTTACCCGATCTTGCACCTACAGACTTCTACTTTTTCCAGAATTTGGACAACTTCTTGTCGGGAAAAAAAATCAATACCAATTTCAAAGGTAAAGACCTAATATTATGAAATAGGTTGTGTTGGATGATGAAGATTAATGTTGCCAAATATTTATAGACGATAAGCAACATAGCGACAGCCATCTATTGATTTGAGCTAATGTAACTAAAACCCGAGACGCAAACATCGGGTCAACTTAAACCACAGACGTAAATATTGTTTGACGATGAGCAACATAGCGACAGCCATCTTTTGATTTGCGCTAATGTAACTAAAACCCGAGACGCAAACATTGGGTCTTGTACCTACTTACTTATCGATATTCAACTATGATGCATGTTATTAGGTAAAAAAAAATTTCAATATTGGCGTTCGCATTTCATCCGGCATTCCGGCGCCTCTATTGCCCTGGCGCCTGTGTGCGCCGTGGCCCTGGATGTATCTCCGTCATTTGTGATGCTATTTTGACGTTTTTCATACTCTGACCATTTCGTAAAAACATTTAATAAATAATAAATTTTGTATAAATATCGTGTTTTTTATTCTATGAGAAAGGAAATGTCGCAAGGATTTTTTATAAATTCCAATAGAATCGTCTGTCGAGCTCATTCACCTTCAAGAACTCCCTGTAGATTCTCTTAAATATTGTGTTAAGTAGTTAGACTGACTTTAAGGAGTTAAAATGACTTTCTAATTCCGCTTTCAATGAGGCTCTCATGCGTGGTAAAAAAGATGTACTTTGCGCAGTTTCGCCTTTATCTAATATCCGGCCTCGAGCTTGGCCGGATATCCGGTATTCGATATCCGGCCATACAGGTATCCGTTTCATCTCTAATAATAACTATTAACTAAAAAGTTTTCCAATATTAAAGCTTCGATTTGTTAGTATAGAGTTTTATCATACATATTTAGGTTCAATATTAAGTTCGTACGTCTTCGACCACCTAGCGGGGACTGTAAAAGCAAAATCCGTTATGTAGCAATCAACACGCAACAAAAACTTGAATATGAAGCAAATTTCTCTGCGCGCTACGTTTTTGTACAGTTCACGGTTGAATTGCGTTCCGCGGTATTGCCAGGAAACTCGTTACTTTACTTTATCCCCGAGTCCGAGAGTGATAGCATAATAATGTTGTATAGCGTTAGCTCTTTTTAGCACTTAATAAAATCCTACGCTGCGCTGGTTGATGTATTCTGTCGACTTTCTTCACTATCGGGCCGCATTCGCACAACTTTCCGATGTCATTGTTCTCTGCTCACACGTGGGAAGGTTTTGTTTTTTGTTCTACATACTTACATTTGATATTCTGGTAGTATGTATCGCTTTGCGCTATTATTAAATACTAAGCCGTGTTTAGGGCTGATGGTGACATTTTTACTAATATTAGTATTTAATTGCTATTATCCTTTTGATGTATATGTAAGAGAGTCTTTTTTTAATTGCAATATAAAATCAAAACACTTTTTTAATTGCAATATAAAATCATCGACATGCTAAAAGCGGCAGGGAGAGCGTGACGACGCAAGACCATTCCTTGTAAGTCTCTACGTGATTATTGGCAGTTGACATCCAGTGTCTGAGATGTTGATGATGATAACAAGTTAATCAGAATATACAGTTCCTTCCTGTATATGTATTACATATACAGGAATTAACGCGATCACAGCAGCAGCAGCGATGTGTTCTTTGACCCTTTCAGCAATAGTCCACTTTGTTTGGCCTATGTAGGAATTACCTGCTGCTGCAGTTTATTTTGTAGACACCTGGAGTTAGTAACGGAAAGACATCCATCGGTGTACCCACGATGTTTTGAACCTTTATGCCTGGTGTGTACACTGTCGGAATGGAGTATTTCTTTAATACGGAGCCGATCTTATCCGTTACTTCTTTGACATATGGCATGTAGGCTGGTTGTCTGTTCGGTTGCAGGTGTCGGGGATGATGATGAGACGTGGCGTGTAGGTATCCGTACCTATCCGTATGAGTAGGCTTGCGGTACACACAGTGCGACAAGGACCCATCTGCTCTCGCGGTTACTTTGACATCTAAAAATGACAACGACCTATCCGCCTCCACTTCATATGTGAACCTTATATTGTTATAGTTGAGATGTTGTAAATATTGATCTACTTCCTGTTTTATTTATCTATAATATGTACGTATTTAGAAATATATAAGTATGTTTATCAGCAGTCTGGTTACCATAGTACAGGGTCTGCCTAGTTTGGGATCAGACGGCCGTGTGTGAGATGTGTGGAGTTATTATTATTATTATTCTTCTCTTTATTCATTTAAATATACATATAAATTACATTTTTAAATACATTCAGATTATATCAAAAATACATTTAAAAATATAAAAAATAGTGCCCCACCGGTATCGGGTACAGGGACCAAGCTACCGGTGGTTAGGGTTCCAGAGACAGAAACCTCCTCACAATACGTGCCGTATCAAGAAGGACCGCCTTCTGCATCAGGCCCTTAGTCCAGCTGCCTAACGAGAGCCTCTGAAGGTGTTGGCCGAGGCTCTTTGCAATCAACCCATGGGCTGATATGACTATCGGTACAATGATTACCGAATTCACATCCCACATGTCGACCACCTCGTGGGCCAAATCCAAATATTTCATTTGTTTTTCTTTTTCAGCCCTTAAGAGGTTGTCGTCATGGGGAATGGTAAACTCTTCAGCTTTACTATTAGTGTATTAGTGTAACATTGTACATTAATAAACATATATTACATATAATATAAATTACTAGGTCTTCCCTAGCAATTTATATTGTAACATAATAATAGGTTAAATTTAGTTTTCGAATCTATATATTACCGTGTGTTTACACTGTTGGAAATTGTTCAATCAATTTTCAACAGTGTAAACACTATTTACAATCTTACAAGAATTTGAGATTAAGCCCGCAAAACAATTTAGAAGCTGTTGTTGTATTGAAGACGATGACGTTTTTTAGATTTTGTTTATCAAATAGATAGTACATGTAGAAATAAGGATGTTTTTTTTTCCAAGATTGCTAGTGAGGTGAATCGCTCATTACTACTAGTTTTTGTCAACCCCTTAAATTAAGCACAATGTTCCTGTTACGCGAGATTAAAACCTATGAAATGTGTTATATTCTTAGAATAACGAGAGAGCCATGATATGTCATCTTAGTCAAAGTAGTAATTATAAGATATCCAATCTAAGTGTTTTGTCATAGTCCTCGCGCCCGTCTTTAGGCTGGTTACTGACTTCAGTTGCAAAACAAGTTATTTTGTCATTGGGAATCTGTGCCGTGTATTTCTGTAAAATTTTATTAGTCTTGTGTACAAAAAGTGCTATGGATTTCGTTAGTTGAGCGTTCCTTTTGTTTTTGTCAATAAAAAAGAAGGTACCTATCGAAATCGGACTAACAAAAAGAAAAATATGGGTTGATTTAAGAACCTACTTCGAATTTATTTATGACGTAATTACTCCATTATGTGCATTTAAACATTTTACTTTAAGAATATTGCACATTTATCTAATTTTAACATATCAATTTTCTATATCTTTCACGATAAAGTACGATATCATACATGTGTCATAATATCAATAAACAATATAACAATAAAGTAAAGAAATTATGATGAATTCTTGAAACAAAAAATAACAGAAATATTATATTTCTCAACTACTTAAACTTTGACACATCGATTACATTATCGACAGGTTGCACTGGCCGTGGTGACAGGCTGATTGCTATCAGTCAGCGTTACCTACATATTGTGTTCTTATAGATATTAAAATCAATAAAAGCACTGTTTATTAATAAAATGAATAATAACTATTATATATAATACCTATATAATAATAGTAACGCCTAGTACCAAGAAACAATATCTGGAATTCTGCTATCAGATTTGTTGTTTGTGTAATTGCGTAGCGTAGGTACCATCCTTAATTATCCAAATAATTATTATTTCGATATAACTTAAAGATAAACACAACTTGTTTATATGTATTATACTCATCAAAGAAATGTTATACTTACATATATATTTAACAGAATTAAGTAAAATGTAGGCAGATATATTTTCCAATATACTAGCTGCGCCCCGCGGTTCCACCCGCGTAAGTCCCGATACCGTGGTCGGGGTGTTAATCTCCAGCTATCTACATACCAAGTTTCAATCGCAATCGGTTCAGTAGTTTTTGCGTGAAATAGTAACAAACATCTATACATCCTCACAAACTTTCACATTTATAATATTAGTAGGATTTTGTAAGTAATATTTCTCTATAAATACTGATTTCGTTAAAACTCCTCAGTTATAACGAAATCAGTTCTTTTTATTTATTTAATAAGATTTTTATTATTAAAATTAAATGTTTTATTAAGTATATTCGATAATACTGATCCATTAAACCAATAATACCGCATCAGTATTCCTGTGACACTGTGACACCTGTACTACCCGGTATCCAGCTATGTTTAGGTCAATAGCTCATCATCAGCCTATCGCCGTCTACTGCTGGACGAAGGCCTCTCCCAAGGAGCGCCAACTATCCCGGTCTTGGACAATCCACATTCATCCGCTGCCAGTCACCTTCTTCAGATCGTGGGTCCATCGTACCGCAGGTCGCCCTATACTACGTTTGCCTAATCGCGGTCTCCACTCTAGCACGTGTCGGCTCTAGCGACCATCAGTCCGCCTGGACACATGACTGGCCCATTTCCACTTCAGCATACTGATTCTATGTGCGATGTCAGTTACTCTAGTTCTCTGCCGAATAACATCATTTCGAATTTTATCGACTAGAGAAACACCGAGCATCGCACGCTCCTTCGCACGCTGAGTGACTTAAACTTGTGAACCAGTCCAACGGTGAGTGTCCACGTTGCGACTCCGTACGTCATTGCGGGTAGGACGCACTGGTTAAATGACCTGGTTTTTAGGAATTGCGGGATCGGTGACTCGAAGACATGACGTAGCAGACGAATTCTTCTATCGAGTTGGATAGTTTGGCCAAGGTAGACGAATTCTTGCACAACGTCGAACGTCGCACGGGACTCGGCAATACATGTCCATTATGCATGACTTTGGTCTTACCAATGTTCATCCCAAGTCCCACTCGTTTTGAGGAATCGTCCAACTCTTCATTTAGTATTCCTTCCAGAACATGCAGTGATTCCGCCAGGATGACTATGTCGTCTGCAAATCGCTAGTGTGATAGTAATAGTGTGAGATGTATTGGCCGTTGATATTGATTCCCCGTCCATTCCAATCGAGCGTCTTGAAGACGTCTCCGTCTTACCCCGCGATGCAAATGGATTGGTCTTGTGTTCTCTTCTTGTACTTGGACAGTCATCGTTGCGGCTTCGTATAGACAACTCAGCACTTGAACATATCGATCGTCGACCTGGCATCTCTGCATAGATTCCAGAATTGCCCAGGTCTCGATGGTATCGAAGGCTTTTTTGTAGTTCACATACGCTAGGCAGAGAAGCTGATAATATTCCTCGGTCTTTTGAATAATTTGCCTTAATGTGTGTATGTGGTCCATAGTGCTGAAGCCTTTTCGAAACCCGGCCTGCTCCACGGGCTAGAAGTCATCGAATATTTGGGCAAGACGATTCGTAATGAGTTAATGACTCTCGAAAACAACTGGTACACATGGCTCAGGAGTGATATGGGGCGGTATTTCTTCAGTAGGCTTTTGTCTCCTTTCTTGAATAATAAAACCACCACGTTCCTGCCCTATGCCTCCTTTGTAGTGCCAGTATGGATGACGGAATTAAACAGCTTTAAGAGCTTCATCAATACAGGATTTCCACAGGCTTTTAGGCGCTCTTTTGTAATGCCATCTTCACCCGGAGGTTTGTTGTTATTAAGTTGCCCGAGCGACATTCTAATCTGGCCCGGATCGATGTCGGGAAGCTCGTCTGTGAGGTGGCGTGTCAATCTGGCACACGTGTCATCCGCGATGTGGGTTCGGGTGGGATACTTCGTGAGGTTTACAGGTCCTCATTTATAACTTTTCGACTTCAGGAAGAATCTCTGTCTTAGAGGTAATGGTGGTCTTGTGCTGTTCTAAGTTTGAACAGATGGCAACTGGAGGCTTGGCAAGGACTTTCGAGCCCTTATTTCGAGCAATTGCATCCTCAATTGCTCGATTATTCGACTGCCGAATGTCTCGTCTTACTAACCTCTTTACCTGCCTGTTAAGTGCCTGATGTTCAGATGGAGTGGCGTTTACTGTTTCCCGTCTTATCCTCATCAGATCCAGAGTCTCGCTTGTGAGCTTCGACTTGCGTCCAATGCTCTTTGGTTGAAAGTGTTTAGAGCCCACCTCGCGGACGAAACGCACCAGACTGTCGGAGACGTCGTTTATGCAATAGGCCAATAGCTACTAAACATTATAGTCTACAACGAAAGTTTCCCATATTATGTCGACAATGTCATGTTTGACATCTAGAAATGTAAAGAACGCTGAAATTTCTGCTCGGTAGGTATACTTATAATGATAAATCACGAGTAAACAACAGTGGATCATGCAACGTGGCTCTACACGTGATGGTTGTGTACAAAATACGTTTTACTACGATACGATGGCGTTCGAATGACTCGACGCTAATGATATATACGAGCATGCGTAGAGTGAAATGTTTTGCTCGTAAAAAAACACGAATGGAGCGCTGTCATTGTTTAGACAAAAATGTTTAAAAACATGACATTTTGAGGAAATCAGTAAAGATAAGGATAAAAGATAATTAGAGGGTAAGTGAAATGATTTGCTAAATTTTGACGTTCAGATAATAACTTTTCGCTGACCGTGGATAGCGGAACGCTTTTGCAAAAAGCAGTTTCGGTTTTATAACAGTTCCTCTGATTAGTCGATAAACTTATAGAGAAAACGTGAGCATGAAAATTCGCGGGTAAATTCGTGAAGGCTATTTAGGAACCTAGGACACGGTTTGGATATAATGTACCCACCTGTGACCGACTCAACCTCTAGGCAAAGTACTTAGTCAAAGGCGGGTTAGTTGTCTCGGGGTTTGTTCAGAGGCAGTGGGCATTGTTTCTCCACAGCCCAGACACCAAATGCATATCACTCAAGCAGATGAAATTTCGTTTGAAATTCTGCGTAAGACATAGCCCATGAGATTTTTAACTATTTATGAGCGGGTATTGCTGATTACGGATGCTCGTAATACCCTAGATGTAACGAGGGTCCTGTCAACTCTGTAGACCCTCAAAAATGATAACGCGAAGAATATGGATACTTTTTCAATTATTAAAAAAAGTCATACAATGCAGTCAAACAATGTCATACAAAATACGTCCAGTTATTTCTTTTATATTATTTATTGGGAAGATGTTTCACTTTAATGATCTTATAGTTATAAAAATGGTTTTGCCTAAAAAGTAGAAATAATATTTAAAAAAAATACAACTTCCTAGGAATTATATTTAGCGTTGCCTGTCTGTCGGTATTAATCTCGTACAACTTGTAGGTATCGAATACAAGGTCGCGCGGGCAATTGAAATATGCTCGCGATTGGCGATTCACATTCAATAGATATTTCCTGTTTAATTCCGAAACCTGATGTACAGATTACGAAAGAGTCCTAGATAAATAAAAAAAAATTACATTACAATTTTAAAAAAGGCTTGGCAAGTAACTTGAACGACCAACATTTTTCAAGAATTTGGCTTATGGACATATTTTGAAAGAACAGGTTGAAAAAAAATAGTTTTGTGGTACCTGCACTATTATGTATTCTGTGGTAGTGTGTAAACTGGTACATACTAGAGGTAAATAACCTAATAAATATTTACAGGAATGACACAAATACATATTGCTGGTTTGCTGGTATAAGAACACTTGACCTGTGTCGTCAAATCATTGTTTTTTTTTAACTATCGTCATAGATTATTTCGTTCATACAAATAGTAAACGGCATACGGTTAGCCTGATATTAGTTGTAATTATAGTATGATATTAGTCAACCTGATGCGAGTGATATGTAGTATAATGCTCCTATGGATACTTACTCCTAAAATTGTGCGAGTAAAAGTCGCCCTAGTCGCAATTTGACCAGATATTGCGTAAAATTGTATCGTATGGAAAGTTTAATATAATTACTTTGTTTACACAATGCTTTTAGTGAGCACAAAGCAGTAATAAGTCACTCACTTAAAGCGTCGTGTAGGCATAGTACTCGTAGATGATGATGGAATTACGAGCGCATACCAGGGTGCACTAGATTTTCAATCAAATCATCTCGTGTGGAGTCAATGTGATTCCAAAGGTGCGAGGTACTCCCGTATATTGAAAGGAAAAGGTGTATAGTTAAAAAGGAAATTCAATGGAAGGGAAGGGATATTGCTTATACGGATGGAGGGAGTGTACCAAATAGCTTAAGCAGGTTAAGGGCGCATATGTTGCCGGGAAGTCGAGCCCTCTAATACACAATAAATAGAATTAAATATGTATGTTGGAGGGAGGTTCTCCACGTGCTCAGGAACAGGATTGTTTTCTTCGCTCATGGTGACCGGATAGTAAAAATAAATGCACCAACAGATAGAGAATATTCCTTATAATTGTAATTACGATAATTTTTAATGAAATAATCATAATATAACGCGATTAAAACGGATATATAGTCCTTCACTCCAATAATTCGTGTGTTCTTGAGGGCGGCTCGGGCAAAAGTGAGCTGCGTACCTAGACAGCTACTCGACTGACGTTTTTATTTGACTACCGTCAAACGTAACTGACAGCTACGAATGATAGCGCCGGTGTTGCCTCGCCGACATGTACAATAAAATTCACTTTCCTACCAAACTGTAAGACCAGGTTGTGGCAACATTCACATACACTGTATGTGGATGTATATAAATACACTTCAGCGCCATGTAGGGAACACCAACCGAACTACATAATAATACGTCACGCAATGAAAGTTCTCGCACTGACTAATCAAAATTATCAATCATCAACGATTAGAAAAAAACGTCGACTGAACGACGACTGAATAGATTTTCTTAAAGACCACTTACGATCGAGTCACCTATTCCAACAAAAAATAAACTAAATATAATCGGTTCATCCCTTTAGGAGCTACGATGCCACATCACACAGACACACACGTTAAATTTATAAGGCATCCAGTACATGCTCTTGCAAGCGTCAATCAATTCCAAAAGTCTTGATTGACGAACGATTGTTGGTGATTGATGAAATAATATCGACATTAGTTAGACGCGCACTCTGATTGACCTCAAGTAGACCAGAGATTTGCAGAGAATGCAGGTGTTCACTCAAGATTGTATGGATGTTCATAAAAGAAGCCTGTATTACCATTTTGATTGAAATTATGACCAAAAAACTTAAAGATCATAATTATGGCTATATAAGCCATATTTTTTTATGATCGAATGGTATTTATTTTCTTTTTTAGAGCTATATCTAGAGATGGGCGGTGGATAAATACTCGAAAGATAAATACTTGAGTTTTTATCCAAAATGGATAAATACTCGTATTTACTCAATTTATCTGATATTTATCCAAATTCGTGGATAAATATCTTTTCGAACATTTAAACTGAGACAATGATAGAAATCGATCCTTTAAAAACCTCCTACACTCCTTTCTTGAAGAACCTCATACAGCGCCGTGTACCGTGCCTCTTACTGACAGGGGATAAAATCTCCCACAACACGGTGGGGTCACAGGGATTTCCTTGTAAGGGTACACCTGAGGCTCTGGGAATATGGAGTGTGACGGAACACCGTGTGGTTTTAGTCGGTTCGAGACCAACATACCACCCTACCGCTTAGCCCAGTGATGACCCGTGGGGGCTTCCACAAGCTAAAAAAAAAAGCGTATTTAATAATATCTCGATGGCTATTACGGAAAGTTTTAAGTAGTTTTATGCTTTTGAATGTGGTTTCTTTTCTAGATAATCCATACATAAATAAAATTTTTGAAGCTAGTATGAACTATATTACTGTTTCAGATATGTTATTATATTTTTATTATTTTATTTGCTTAGTACTATCGTTCAATCTACGAGCTCAAAAAAGTGTCGACGAGCGAAGTTCGAAAAGCAAAGTTGCTACGGAATTTTAACTTTGTCTACTTTGCCAGTGTCTATCTATCAGTATCTACGACTACTATTATGTACGAAGTGCTGTCGCTACGTCTATAAAGTTATGAAAAGTGAGGTTACTATGATCTATGCTAATAACTGTTCTCCATTTTTCGATAAGTTTAATTGATTGAAGTTTTTTACTTCTTCAGAATAAGAACATCAAAGTTGACCCTTTAATGAAAAAATCAAGGTTGAAATGGAATAGGCCTCTTAACATCCCATAATCAAGCATTTGATTGGTGCTCTTCTTTAAATTGGAAATAATTTGCAAATTTTTTTTCTCAAAATCAAATTAATAACATTAAATAAATCATAATAAAAAAACCCATTCGTTTTGCTTACGGGCGGTTATATTTTCGTTGAAAATTTATCGAAATTATACCGTCCGTAAGCAAAACGAATCGTTTCTTGATTATAGCATATAAGAACATATATATAATGTCTACAAAAGTAGTATACCATACTATTACTTATTACATATAACTTTTAACTTAAAAACAAACACTATTACGGTTACATCGTCAAAATAATTTAAATATTGTTGGCGAGTCCATAATGAAAATATAAATCCTAACTAATATTATAAATATGAAAGTGAGTTTGTTTGTTTCTTACGCTTTCAAGTCTTATTGCGCGATGAATACCTATCCAGATTTTGGGCAATCAATATCATGCGACCATCAATCACTGTATTAGACTAGTAGATACTACGACTAGTAGATAGCAAACCCTACCGTGTAAGTGTAATGGACGCCCAACACCACCTAAAAACAGATGAGACCGCACGTGCTTTCATCAGCAAAAATAAATTACAGTTGCGATATGGCAGGCAAATTTGACTTTTAGTATAGATACGCTATAACCAGATGGTTACCGGATTTAGTTTAGTTTTTAGTAAACTAATCCGGACATCTAACAAAATATCGACGGACTTAGTAATTGCTACTTTCTCTATCACATTATTCGACTCTTGTTATCTCCTACAGTAAATAGTGAAACAATATCTGTCCGCCTACAAATGATATCTCGCCTTCACCAACAAGAATGTCACCTACTTGGAACCATTTCTCTTTGCGTGGGACATAAAAAATACAGTAATTTCATTTATCATTTCTCTTTATCGTTAACTTGTTGTGAATAATGTATCCAGTGTTTGGTTTTTTCCTTTTAATTTATTAAATGTTGAATAAATAGCTATTAAATTAATCAGGTCGCTGTCTCACAAATATATAAACACGGTTCCAGGCGGCCTACTCATTTTAATCTCGTGAGACCTCCAACTGAATGACTCACCTGCTAAGTTGAGTATTCTTGCTAAAATAAAGCAGAGTTTTTAAATCTCTGTTTTAAAAAAAACTCTTGCACATAGTACAACAAGGATCTATTGGCATGTATCTAAAATCTTGAATACGGTTACCGTAACACATATTATTATTATTATTAAAAGTCCCGGTAGTGTTACTAGGGACACTACTTATTACCGCACTTTTCCGTAATCGATTGGTATTCCCAAAATCCCCTACTAATCATTACTTTGAAGTGGTCTGTGGTTTGTGCTTAGCAGAATGTTTATGGAGACGTACCCTACGTCCTAGTTTTTTTTTTAACATAAGTTACTTTTATTAGTACTAAGATGAGAAACCATATACCACGTGCTGGTTTTCATGCTTGTTATCATAAATGTTGTGAGTAAAACGTTCGTGGACCACCACGAGCGTTTTACTTGCCATGCCATTGCCATGCACGCGTTGCGAATCAATTCTTATAATCTTTAGGTAGTAAATTGTAATGAATCAATACGATTTATGTATTAGTTGGTATTAATTTAAAGAATAGTTGGAATTATATTGTTTTGTATAATTATAATAGCACACAACAAAATGATGTACAAATAAAATTTACTGAATATTATTAAAACTATCTGGTTTTCTTAAAAAGAGTGGCCGTGAGCTTGTCTGCCCGATTTCTTCTCACAAGGCTCAACCATTTGGATACGGGCGGTTATAGATCGACACAGGCAGATATGATATTATGTTATCCATTTTTTTGTAATTTTACATTTGACAAAGCAAACTATTGTTGCGGTGACTCTGTGTGTGTTGATCTATAATTTTAAATTATAATAATTATTATATAAATTGACAATTTCGAATAATTGATGATCAATTTTATGAAATAAAGATATTGAATTTTAATTTAGTATCTTAGAAAATCACTTCCAAATAGGTTACGGTCTACCTCGCAGTCTAGCAAAAAGTAAACAAATACCTGTAAGTAGGCAATTCTCGTTCCTACTTCCCACACTATACACGCCAACCGTCACACGTCCATCGAATATTGCATTTTATAGTCCGGTCAATTAAGGTGTAACATCGTTGAATTGATGAAGGGATGCAGAGGTGACATCTATCCATCTCAGTCGTACTCAACTTGTTGTTGACGAATCTTAAATCAGCCAGTATAATCCAGAATCGAAACGATAGTGAACCATTTGGCTATTTCTGTATTTCATTAAGATCACCGCGCCTGGGCTGCCTATCTACCAAATTGCAGAGAGTCAGAACCGCTAACAAAATATTTTGATTAAAACACTGACTCAGAAAGGGAAAAAAAACCACTAGAAGGATTTTAAAAAGATGGAAATCTATGGTAGAAATCCATAAGGTTCTTTGGCAGAACTGCCTGAAAAATGTTTTCCAATGAAATTTTACTTTAATAATTGACTAAACGAATAATGTAGAGATGAGTTAGGTAATGTTTTGAGTTAGGTAATGGTAATGTTTGAAAAATTAAAATAACTTGAAAAAAATGGGAAAAGTACTTTAAAAGAAAACAAAACCCCGACTTCAATGTGCCTAAAAATAATACTAACTACAACCACTACTGCAACTGCAAACTCTTAACTAAGTGTAAAAAACCTTTAATTATTATTATTAGCGTTTCTCGGACTGCGATGTTTAAGACTACCCAGGGTCATCGGTTTTCAAAAATGGAAAAGCTTATAAAAATGTTATAACCATAAAAAATTCATACTAATTATGTAAATGCGAAAGTAACTGTATGTCTATCTGTTACGCTTTCACGCCTTAACCGCTGAACCAATTTTGATATAGAGACAAACAAGACCTTAGAGAAGGACATCTTTGACGAATTAAGGGCGTATGGAGTATCGATAAAAGCTTGGAGAAAAAATAGACTAAGTAACAATTCTACGCAAACGAAGTTGCGAGCACCGGCTAGTATTTGATAAATATAATACTAATCTACGACCGGTTCGATCCCACCGTCCGTGTGTCCTCCGCATCCGCCCTTGGGTCATTTATTAATGCAATTATTAGTAATAATTACGAGTAAATATATATAATAATCGTATGACATGAGGAATGTAATAAATACTGAGGCAATAACCGCTCTTACCGGGTACAGTAGCCGACAACTATCTTGAACATAAATGTCACTTTAATTTCAATTATTTTACTACCTTTGTGCTAAAGCCCCGTGTTTACGACGTGATCGTCTTCTTTGCCGCATTTTAGTACCATTGACAAAATATACAACTTTAAATGAGCTCTAACTATACTGAGAAAGCTGAATAGTTGGTTTTTTTTTGGACCACCACCAGTCGGATTTGTTTTATTCAAATTAACCTTAAAGCTTTATACTTGAGGAAGGTTATAAACTAGGCTATGTAACATCACGATACGACCCTTTGGAACAGAACAGTGACCACTAATGTAGCTGAAACTGAAGGGAACAGTTAATGTTAAAATAAAATGACATTTCAATATCCATGTATTCATAGCAGGTCTATGAATACTGGATATTTGAATGTAATTTTCAAAAAATCTCCCCCCACTCCCTCTCTTCCCCCCCTTCCCCTACTCCCACCAAAGGCCGGCAACGCACTTGTGACTCTTGAGTTGCAGGTGCCCATGGGCGGCGATAGTCACTTACCACCAGGTGACCCGACTGCTCTTTTACCCCCTATCCCATAAAAAAACATCAAACAAAATTAATGATTCATATACGAGTATCAATAAGCCTATTGTATTCCATTGCCACTGCCTACCACCTACCACTACTCGCGAGAACAGTGCTCTCCACGTTTTGATGGAGTGGTCAGTGCGCCTCTCTAAACTTAAAGGGCAAAGGAAACCTGCCCGTACAACATGGCGAGGGTCAAACTATGTTTACGACAGGCCGCCAAAAAATAACCAAAATTGTTTTTTTCATTAGAATTTACATTTGAAAAAGACAGAATAAGTAAAAAAGACAAAACATTACACAAATAAATCAATTAATTACGTATTTAAATTTTTAAGCTTAAATTCATGCCGTGTCTAAAATGACCTCTTACAGCGCAATAGTAACTTAAGAAAATGTAGGTTATAGTGCTGTAAGTAAACAAAACAAACATTTGTGAATAAGTATGGCTTTTTCGTGTCTCGTTTGACCTAGAATAACAGGTTAGGTATTTAAATTAATCCGTTAATGGCAAACCTGCCGTATTTGTTATCAGTACAAGTCATTTACCAGATGGGGAATTATAAAATAATAATAATACTCCACACATCTCACACACGGCCGTCTGATCCCAAACTAGGCAGAGCCTGTACTATGGTAACCAGACTGCTGATAAACATACCTATATATTTCTAAATACATATATATTATAGATAAATTACACCCAGACAAAGAAAAAATTATCATGCTCATCACACAATTATTTGTCCTGGGTGGGAATCGAACCCACGACCCCTGGCTCAGCAGTCAGGGTCACTAACCACTAGACCAACAGGCCAGTCAATATAGCATCACTATCAATTTAACTTCCGGTTTCCGGGAAGATTAACTAAAATGGATATCTTGTATATAAAAATCAATGTTAATCGGTATCTAACGCTACAAAAGACCAGAAATGGTCAAAGTAGCATAAGTCTCTCAGCAATAATAATAAAAGGTATCTTTTATTCAGAAAAAAAGAGTGTTCTCGAGGGATTGATAAAATATTATATGCAAGCGAAGCCGCAGGCAAAAGCTTAGTATCCTGTAAAACCAGCCGTTAACTATTATAACGGCACTTTCGTACGTACAAAGGTATGTGAAAGTGATAGCGACCTTAGCTGTTTTTTTAATATACCTACTTTTAAATATTTATACAATTGCAAAGAAAAGAGGGGCTCGTGGTTAAGTGGTAACTGAGTAGGTTCGCACATTACAAAGTTAAGTAATACCAGCCAGGTCAGTCTAGGATGGGTGACCATTCTTAACACATTGGGACCCCTCCGTGCATCGGAGAGCACGTTAAATCGTCGGTCCCGGATGCCATACAAACATCTGTGGCATTCGTTAGGGGTAGTTGGAGCTCTAAAAAGTCCGACAAACTACAGAACTTCGATATCGCCTAGTACTTGGGTTGTGGAGGTCTGATGGCAGTCGCTTCACGTAAAATATCAAAGTTCGGCCTTATCGTAGTTAAACTGAAAGCCGACTTCAACTTAGTTGGGAAAAGGCGCGGAGGATGATGCAAAGAAATATAAATATCCTGATGCGGCGTCCCGTGTTTACTTTTGTGTGTATATATTTATGCGCGTGTTTATTTGATACAACCAAAGGTATTCATAACTTTATCTAACTTTATTAGTTATAGATCAGCTGTTTCTTTGCACTACCACTATTTTGTACTGACATTCACACGGCAACAACGTAAACTTGTGGTATGCCTCAATAATTCCATTCTGAAAAGGTATACGAGACAGTTGAGCTACTGGTTTCAGCCTAGACATCAAAACTACTACGAAAATGGTGGGAACTTTGGACGTAGTAACTACTTAGTAATCTGTGCTTATGGGCCTGAACTGTTCTATTGAAAACCAAAGCTCTAGTCGTATTTTTTATTATATAAAGACATACTTTCAATGCTATGGAATATTAAGGAGGCTCACACTTTGTCAGATTATATTAGCCTAACTTACTAGTTTTCTTTCTGCATCTGCCTGTCTGTATGTTCGCGAGAAACTGAAAAACTACTGAACGGATTTTCATACGGTTTTGACATGCATGACAGTACAGAGTGTCTATTATCATCATGAATCATGAGTTCTATTCATGAGGAAGGTTTAGGCGTATAATTTGTTACCGTTTTGTGTAAATTGGTTGAAATATGATGATGATTGTTGAAGATGTCTCTATTACTGTTGCTAGTTAAGTATAATTTTTAGTATTCACGTACTGAGCTGATGTTTTACTCTCAAAATTCAAATCAAAAGATAACCTTAAAGATATTTATTGGCGTGACGTGGGCGTCAGACACGGATAAATATTCATCAGATATAAATTGAGGAACAAAACAGACCATTCCATCATCCTCACGGTCAAATATTTAATTTAAAATCGGCACAAATTGGAATAACGATTTGTTTTAAATGTCAGTATAAAGCAAAGCGAAGACATTACAATTTAGTTAACTGTATTTCGTGTTCTGGTGATTAATTAATTTGATATTATAATAAGATATTCGTTTTAATGGTTGTCTTTTATATATTTTAGGGTTGTAACAGCGCCCAACTTAGCAGCGGTGGATGCGCAAATGAAGGGCGTTGCGTTGCGGATGCGGCGGTTAACGGAAGCCGTGGCGGAAGTGAAAATAAATATTAAAACTCGTGATTGAAAACGTGGTGAAAACCGCCTACATATCATTCTTAGGGCTTCATCAGTTATACCAGCTCCACCAAAAAAATAGAATTATTCACTCGACTACTTAACGGATAAGTAATGCGGGGGCAACTTTCTATTTAATGTTTGGCTCCATCATAATAAGGAATCACTTTGTGTGGGTGGTAAAATCTGACATAAAACTTTGGATCAATCAGAACTACGTTACAATTCCGCAAAAAAAAAATACGATTTCTCATGGCAGTTCCGCACTTACGGAGGCGAAGGTGAGGTTCCGTTACAACCCTAATACCTATATTTTAATTGATATTACATGTTCTGTAAAAATCTCATCATGTCTAATGTGAAAAAGAGCAATTTATAAGAACTTTTGTGCTTTGGAGCTCACAAACAGACTTCAGAACTTCCTTACGTGCTCCTCCTAACGCGGTCTAATGTGGAGTCTAAATCAGTTGGGCGTCCCCAATTCTAGAAGAAATTTGATTCTATTGTTGCCTAAATCCTTAAGACATATGAATATTTTAAATAATTTTTTTGATAAAATTTACATGTTGGTGAAGTGTGGATTGTTTATTTGTGATGAAAGTTTTTTAATTATTCACCCTTGTAACTGGTAAATCTACTCTTGAAAAAACAGGGACAAATGCAAATTATCGTCTTAATTTGAAGTATAAAACGAATGTTTATAGAATTGTACAGTTTGGTAGTCTATTCATATGAATACAGTAATCATTTTATATAACACGTACCTACAGCTCGCACATCTCTGCATTGTTTTGTGTGATGCAACAAGTTGTGAAAGCCGATATGCGAACTGGGTTAGTGTTAGCTGCGAACTGCGAACAACAACAACGTGTGGCCCACGCAATTTTGCTATTAACCTTTAATAGTAAACTATAATAATATAGTTATACTTATATTTTGAAAACGAATTAGTGGTGTACTTCGTCCCAAAGTAATTTCTTCTTTCGGCCAAAATTATATATTTTCAACATGTAATGTACTTATGTATAGAAATGTATGTCGTTATGTTAAAATTTATTTATTTATTTGAAGGAAAACCAACAGCTTCAACATCGAAATAGTAGCAGTGATATACTACATTTAGCCAATTAAAGGTCTAAACAAATAAGCACTATTTTATATAAATACAAAAATCGTACGGACAATTTAGATGTGTATTACATTAGTTTTACATATGCTACTTGTCTGCAAAAAAAGGAAGAAAGAAATCTCGGCTTAGCACCCGTCGTACTGTGGTTATTTTGGTGTTAAAAATGTCAATATCATGTGACTTGCAGATACCATTTAAGGTCTTGCTAGCTCGCCATAGAAATGTATTCTGTCGGTAATTTGATGGTGCAGTGGACAGGTGAATAGGTACGTGATGTCTCATAGTCTTCACAGGTGCGTTAAACCCAATTTGTTCAAGAAGTTCGGGGCAATCAACCTCATTAGTAATTATTTTAAGTAAATAGTCAACGTCTGCTATTGCCCGCCGCTCAGTGAGAGGAAGAAGGTGAAATTTTGCGCACAATTTATGATAATCTGTACTTTTGTTATTAATTTTTACTCTGTAACACAAATATTTAATAAATCTTTTCTGAATAGACTCTAATCTAAAAATATATTTGTTGTATCTAGGGTTCCAAACCTGTGAACCATAGTCCAATATGCTGCGTTCATATGTGCAGAATAGTATTTTGCATGTTTTCACATCTTTAAAACAACTAGACATTCGCATCACAAATCCTAGTGATTGGGACGCCTTCTTTACTATACTATGCACATGCTCATCAAAGAGTAGCTTCGAATCGTATACTACACCAAGATCACGAACGCTACGATTTCTATGTAGCCTTTGTCCCTTGTTGTATTCTGACTCAACGGTGGTGTATTTTCTTGTATATGTAACAACAAAACACTTCGATGGGTTGAGGTCTACCTTGTTTCTGATGCAATAGTCATCTATACGCAGCAGGTCGCTCTGCAAGGCTTGAACGTCTGTCTGTGATGAGATAGCTTTAAAAACCTTCATATCATCAGCAAAGCAGAGTAATTTAGCAGATTGTGAGCAATTTCCGATGTCGTTTACAAAGATTGTAAACAACAAAGGACCTAAGAGAGAACCTTGGGGGACGTAATCTGTAATCCAACTGGAAATGTAGTTATTAATAGCTACCGCTTGCGACCTGTTAGATATATATGAGATATGAAATTTATTAATTCAATTTCATTGCGGTTCTAATTATTTATATTTAAAAGTAGAACCCTTGTAGTTTAGCATAAAAAAACTGGTATTCTAAATATTTTTCTTGTAAAAGAAAAACAACATTGTTTCAGTAGTATAGAGACATGTTAAAAATTTGTTATTTGATTCACTTCAGTCGATAATATTGCAAATCTTGTCCACATAACATTTGAACCGGCAATTTCTTTTTATTATATGCAAACCCTTTTATTTGTATCAGAATGGAACCGACTCAAAAACACATCCTATTCCGTTACAGTGGTCTTAGGTCAGGAACTCGTTATTCACCCCAAGTTTCACCTGTTTCTGCATGTCCTTTTAGTGACAATTGGCAACGTCATCCATATTTTAATAACCTAGTCATGGTTTGCGCTATGGTTTCCGGCTCTTGAATTTGCCACAGAGCACGGCTGCCGACACCTCACATCCACCTCCTCCAAATCAATCGATCATAGAGGGGAGGAGAGAGATTGTTGGCTTCTGTCCCTTTCAACCGAATATACATTTATACATACTTTTATATAACCCACTAAGTAATTCGAAGTTTAAACTTTGTCGAAAAAAAAAAACAATGTATGAAATGCTCAAACGAGACACACGAACATGATATCGCAGCTCTGAACATCAATAAATTCAAAAATATATATCGACCATATACAAGTTATCTGTTAGCTAATACAAAGATGTGATTAACCTTTTACTTAAATTTGGTTAAAGATTTATATAACAAATTTACGCAAATAATGCTTTCGTAGTAGGTAGCCCCAGTACCTGCTACAAAATTGACAAGTACAACCTCCATATTGCCAAACTAGTGTTTGGACGATGGAGAATAAAAGCCAACTACGTATTATAATAAGATACAATAATAATTCCATTTGTCTTATTGTCCATTCCTGAGGTTTACGAGTGAACTAGTGGTGCACGTGCAGTGAATCTTAATATTTATGTATTCGCCATTTCGAATGTGAAAAGTTATTAAACGCCATCCACACTATACGATTTTACTACCTGATCAGATTTGTGACTGAATTGGCTTACGAACAGATTTCGCGTTCACGCATAACAAGTAAATCCCCAATTTTCATTTAAGGAGAGGAAAAGGAGAGAAAAAGGTTATCGCATACGTAATATGTTTTGTTTTTGAAGAAATTCTACCTGTATTGAGATTGAGATCTGCGTTCACACAACGTTACAACAAACCAAGAAATAGCATTTCAGATCACTGATTTCTGCTCCTAGGGAACATAAATACTTCCGGATACCTCCACGTTATAAATAGACTATAGTGCACAGTGTTGCATTCTGCCTGCCTGCTTCCTGAGTGCGTCTCTTTGGATCACTTTTACAGTTTACTACAACAGCTACCCAAGTGACATCAATGGTTTTGCGAATGTTTACCGACAGCTTTTAACATTAAACTAGGTATTTGTGGACTTTAGCACAGAATATATAATAGTACCAGTACTTTGGTTGAAATTAAAAAAGGAGTTGATATCTTTGGATATCAGGTTACACCACTGTTTCATCAACTTCCGCTATAAGACATATTTACATTAAATAATAGATACTTAATTGAGCGATTAGGGTAATTTTAAATGATTTGAATAGCTGATGGATATGTTCTACTGACACAATACCAGCGCGGCCGCAGTGCGGGCACTATTGTTTGCCATGTCAATGTGTAACTAGTTTAACCTTTGTGTTTACGAAAAGAACATTAAATTCTAGTGAAACGAGTTATGAGCATAAAATATGATGACTTGTTAATTATCTTCATGCCCTTTTATTATTTAAACCAAAATGTTCTTTATTACAATTTAGTCAATTTACATTGGGCATCCATATTTTTCCTCTACTAACACGACACGAAGCTCTACTAACACCACAGACAATAAATGTGTAGTGTTAAACAGAAAATGACTGGCGACGGGGATGACTTATGATTGCTTAGGTCTTGTAATTTTAACACTTTTTGTTCGTCTAAAACATGTAAGTGTGCCTACACCTTTTTGTGAAACCTTGCAACTGTATGTTTTCAATATAATTTTGATTTTAATTTTGTTATACACAGATGCTTCTATGAGAAAATAACGAAAATTATTAATAATAAATAAATGATTATATTCAATTAAATAATATAAAGCTGCAACGACCTACAGTATCAAAACAAAATAAGGTAGTAGGTACTTAATAAATTTTTATGAGGGATCTTTTAAGTAGGGTTCTCTTGACTTACTAAAGTCTTATTAGAAGTAAATTTACTTATTGGCCCATTCTTAATTCAAAATGAAACAAGGAACACATAACTAACAAGAAAGTCAATTGTTATTCTGGGCGAATAGGCTGCGACATGGCTTTGACCCGCTCGGATGTGGGTCAAATACTCCAGAGGAATCGATTTATTACAGCTAAGTGTGAACCTACCCACCGGAACGATGAAGTATGGACAGGCATAAAATTGGAACACAACCATCTTATGCAGCGTTCCGTTCGTTTCTTAATTTTAGGAACGCGGCATAAGTCAGCACAGTAAAATTGGTCAATAGTTTAAATTATGCAAGTGATCATGAATCATTCATTGTATATTATGGGATGGCTGTTTATTCTCGCGCTGCATTTACATTTATTATTATATTAATAATTGTTTTTTAGTAATTTTGTTGATTTAATTTTACTTCGCTTCCTGACGCTGCATTGACGACGCTCCCTTCCCGACGCCGCATTTACGACGCTTCCAATCCCGACTCTACTCACACGACGGTACGCACCTTTCCCGATCCTAAGCAACCTTCCCGACGCTTCATTCACGATGCATACTGCCAGACACTTCTCTACCGATGAGCATTTCTCGACGCACCTTTCCCGACGCCCACAACACGACGCTACGGAGTTACCCGACGCACTATACCCGACGCCCACTTCCGGACGTACACCTCCCGACGAACATTTCCGTTCCCTTTCCGACGCTATCGACATTTCCCGACGCACCATTCCCAACGCCTTCTTCCCGGCGTTGCGGAGCATCCCAACGCCATCTTCACGTACACTTCCTAAATTCCATTGACCACTCTTAACACATTGAGACCCCTCCGTGCCTCGAAGAGCACGTTAAACCGTCGTTCCTGGGTGTCATACAAACATCCCGACTGGCCTGTTGGTCTAGTGATTAGTGACCCTGACTGATAAGCTAGAGGTCGTGGGTTCGATTCCCACTCAGGACAAATAATTGTGTGATGAGCACGATAATTTGTTCTGTGTCTGGGTGTAATTTATCTATAATATGTATGTAATTAGAAATATATAAGTATGTTTATCAGCAGTCTAGTTACCATAGTACAGGCTCTGCCTAGACGGCTGTGTGTGAGATGTGTGGAGTTATTATTATACTATTATTATCTGTGGTATTCGTTACGGATAGTTGGAGGTCTACAAACTGGTAGTTAGACTGAAAGTCGACCCCAATTTAGTTGGGAAAAGACACGGAGGATGAAATAAATACTAAATTACAATACAACTTTGTTACTTCTTAGATATCTAGCATATTATATTCTATTTCTATTTGAATTCTATTTGAACTTGAATTCATAAACCCCACAGACATTATAAAAACTTTTAAGTCTCTTAATTCTAAGGATTCAGGGGACTTATAGGGAATTTCTGTTAAAATAATAGAAACTATTATAATTGATATAGCACCATTTCTAGCTATAGCATTCAATCGATGTGTTGATTCTGGGGTTTTTCCTAACCTGATGAAGTATAGCAAAGTAATACCTTTATTCAAGAAGGGTTGTACAACTGAACCAAGTAACTTTAGGCCAATCTCAATGTTACCAGCTATTAGTAAAATTTTTGGAAAAGTTATTTTGCAACAACTAGAAAACTATTTTAATCTAAATAATCTATTTCACAAACAACAATTTGGCTTTACAAAGGGTCGTTCATCAATTGATGCTTGTGCAACTCTTTTGAGACATATATTTAATGCATGGGAGAATTCGCAAGATGCGATAGATGTATTTTGCGATCTCTCAAAAGCTTTGACTGTGTAGAACATAACAGGCTTTTTCTTAAACTTAAACATTATGGTGTTAATGGTATTGCTTTGGAACTAATTGTTTCCTACTTGAAAGATAGAATTCAACATGTAGATGTCAATGGTGCGAGGTCTTCTGGATTACCTGTTACTATGGGCGTTCCCCAGGGCTCTATACTAGGTCCTCTACTTTTTCGCATGTATATAAACGATTTACCTTATTATTTAAAAGATCTCTGTGATATAGTTCTATTTGCTGATGATACGTCACTGATTTTTAAAGTCGATCGTAAACTAACAATCTCCTATTAAATTAAAATAAAACAAAGTGTGTGAGATTTACTATGCCAAATGTAAAACAGCTAGGTACTAATTTAACTCTAAATAATGAAATGTTAAGTATTGTAGACTCAACAGTATTCTTAGGAATTACATTAGACAGTAAAATACAATGGGGAGCCCGGATAGACAGCCTTGCAGGTAGGCTTAGTTCGGCAGCTTATGCAGTATGGAAGGTACGTCAGATCACTGATACGGACACAGCTAGGCTAGTTTATTTTAGGTACTTTCATAGCGTCATGTCCTGTGGTATACTACTTTGGGGCAAGGCGGCTGATGTTGAAATGATTTTTATTCTCCAAAAACGAGCCCTCCGCTCCATATACAATTTAGGTGCTAGAGTCTCTCTTCGAGAGTTGTTTAAGGATATAGGTATTTTAACTGTTGCATCACAGTATATATTTGCAATATTATTTTTGTTAGGCACAACATTAATGACTATAAGAAAAACAGTGATATACACAATATTAATACAAGAAACAAGTCTAAACTCGTTGGTACCTATCATCGCTTACATAAAGTACACAACTCGTTCGAAGGTCTTGGTATACGTTTTTATAAAAAAAATCCTATACATATAATCGACCTTCTTGTAGATAAATTCAAGCTAACTGTAAAAAATCACCTTATTAGGAAATTCTACTATACGATGTCATTAGGTATATACATACAAAGTTCTTTGTCTTATAATTAAGCTAACTTATTAACAAACCAATGTCAGTTGAAAGTAATGCGTGGCGATTATTATGGTAATTTGACTAGTAGTGATTTTTATCCGTATCTCGACTATGGTTCGTCATGCTCACTAAAATGTCATTGCTTGCGTCGTCGTCATGGGGCGGGTCATTTCTTTCCCTCTGATATGGCGAAGGAGATGATGGCTGGTCCATGCGTCATACTCGTGAACGGGTGCTGCTTGGGGTGACTGGTCGGCCTAGTCAGCGATGCTTTAGCCTATACTATTATTTTGGTTCGATCAACTGCAACTCTAGCCTCTTAATCCAGTCACGAATTATTTTTAACAGTAGATTTTGTAACTGAATGAAGGTAGATGAGCACCTTGAATGATTTCTATGTTTAATAGGTTCAAACCTTCAACGGTATCACTGAGTGATTTTTATTTTTTAGTACGTTAGCTTTTGGAGCATTTCAATAAAATGAAATTCAGGTGGCATCAGCTTGCATCCTGTTTACCTCTCGTGTAACACTAACACTATTGTACCTGAAGATCTGACTTTTAAAAAGAGTGGCCATGAGTTTCTTTGCCAGTATTATTCTCATGAGGCTCTATGCATTTTGGAAACTGGAAGTTATAGATCGACGCAAGCAGTAGATTTTGGTGTTTTCACCTAATTTACCTCGACAATCCAGTACATGCTGTGGCGTCTGTTTTGCGCCGATCTATGATTTTAACTCTAGCTTCAATTTAACGTTCATAAATGTCACTTAGTGTCTTGAATAAATGATTTTGAATTTGAATTTGAATATCCTAGACTTATAAATATCTTTATAATAATAGTTCAAATGTTATTAAAATACAAATGTGTAACAAATAATCTGATTGTGATATTACTATATTTCTTTATTTTTATGGGACAGAAAGTAACAGAGTTGTAATATAAAAAAAAATTGAATTTTTTGTATCTTACGTAAATAAATTGGACTTGGTGTGACTTTATTCATATTAAAATTAAAAACTTTCATCTTATAAATTTTCAATTGAGAATAAATCACTGAACGCATAAGTACATATTTCTTTCATATTCATGTGACCAGCTGACGTATAATCCACCGCTCTATAGTCAGCTGACTTTTCTTTTCTTTAGGATATTGGATTAGCTATAATTGGATACAATTCTCAATCGGGAGGGAATGACTAAAAATAATATTTTTTTCTACGTACGCGGGAGGCTGCTGCACCTCAAACCCCCGACGGAGCCGCAGCTGACGTTCACGAGGCTTCATGATCAAAATTTCTAAAGCATTTTACAAAGTATCGCCCGAGAGGAAATGACTGACGAAATTTGTACCTGGCTCGTGGACTATAGAGGTCGGCCGTGCTGTACAGACTGTACGGTCCGCCAGGAGTACACCCTTGGCTTGGGAAAAACTACTGAAAGCCGTAAGTAAATAAACTATTGTTTGTATTTACTAAACATTTTAATATTAAATAGGCACATATATATATACACATATTATATTTGTTATCGGAGCACCGACCGGATGCAGCAGCTAAGCACGGACGCGTATAATGTTTCCCTGTTCAAATTGTGGAAAAGTGTAAATTATACCATAAATAGCACTGTATCCACGCGATGATAGATTCCATAAAAATACTCACATCTAAATCCTTTCGTAAAGTCCATTAGTATAATCTAAGAAGTAAATTACTTCAAAGTTATAATGGGGAAAAAATATTTTTAAATGATTTTCAGTCTTACGGTACTCACAGTCGAAATTAATAATCTATTTATTTTATTAGTATCAAGTACTACCAAGTTGGCAAAGAGGGCCCTTATACAAGCAGATATCCGCTATTATCCTTCGCTATTTGTTTAACCCCCGTCGCAAAAAGAGGGGTGTTAGCACTACATATTATAAAACATAGTCCCCCGCCGCGTCTGTCTGTTCGCGATGAACTAAAAAACTACTGAACAGATTTTCATGCGGTTTTCACCAGTAGACAGAGTGATTCATGAGGAAGGTTTATGTATAATTTGTTAAGGTTCTGTGTATAATGGTTGAAATATGACGATGATTTTTTAAGATGTCGGTAAAAATCAATATAATATATGCTCTGCTACCCGTGCCACAGATAAGATAATAGTTACTTCGCCCGTGCGAAGACGGGACGGGTTGCTTGTAAATTTAAACGTGTATTTGTGTGTCTGTCTGTGGCATCATAACGGATGGACTTTTCATTTGAAAGGTGACTTGATCGAGAGTGTTCTTAGCTATAATTCAAGAAAATTTGGTCAGTTGTTTCAAGATCATCAGCTCTTTTCTATTCGTTAAAGGGGTTTTTAGACGTTGAATATTGTTTGTTTTTTATCTTTCTTTTTAAACCAACATGAGGTGTGTACATTATTCTACTTTATATAAAAACAAGCAACCCGCCCCGGCTTCGCACGGGTAGCAGAGACATCTTTAACAATCATCAACATATGTCAATCTATTTATACAAAACCCCAAATTATACACCTAAACATTCCTCATGAATTATTCTATCTATTAGTGAAAACCGTATGAAAATCCGTTCAGTAGTTTTTCAGTTTATCGCTAACAGACAGACGCGGAGGGGGACTTTGTTTAATAATATGTAGTGATAGTCCATACTATTATTATTTATTTATGTAGATACAATGTCTCTCCCAGAAAAAAGAAGTATTCTCCGACCCGGCTAGATAGATGATGCTAATACATGATGTTGATCGCGCAATGAAACTTTTCACGATGATAAGCATCGTGAAAAAATTCATTGCACGTTGCAGTATCGCTAGTAAACAAGTAATTTGAGTTGTATGTCGCCACAGTGCTGTACCACTTTCTGAGTCAATTCCTGAAATACTTAATGCAAACAACATACTTTTGTCTATTTTAGATTTAAGTTTTGCGTTTTAGGTTTAATGTGTCTCGATTTAATCTTATTTAAATCTCAAGTGTGACAAGTATAATTATTTCCTGTTAATTTAGCACAACTATTCTATATGCGTATTAAAAATCTCTTCCCTTTGTCTAAAACCCTGCAACCCAAAATAGTCCTGTTTTACTTTCTAAAATATTCTCCTCCCTGAATTAACCCATTTTTTTTAATCATCATCCCGAGATAAAGTTACAGGTACATGTACCTATTTCACCCATCCTAACCCTTCAAGGGCTCCAAAGAACCAGTCTTGATATAGACGAATGCAAATGTTCATAAGTTGGCCTTGATCCTGACATTTGCGCATTGAGTAGAATGAGGCCAAGCGGCGGCCTCGCGCGCCTGACCGCGGCGCTTGCGCAACTCCCTCTTTACCAACGCATTACACACCTCAGTGACAATACGTATTACGATGGAGATAAATGAACGGGCTACCCTCCATCAGTATCTCATTTCAACACTCCATTCAATCGGTTTAGCCTTCATAGTAGCCGCCTTCAAAGCGCTGTATGAAACGAGGACGATGGACAATTTATTGTTCATTTATCAAATGGATTCGATTAAAGATTTCTATCAATCGCTCGATTTAATAATACATGTTTTTGTAGCTAATTTTCTAATGTTGCAGCGGTGTATACCTACTAATATGTGTACCTTATATTGTATTTGTATCTATGCCTGACGACAGAATGATAGCTATCTATGCTAGAAACTTGTTAGTATTTCACAGTTATGTTAATTTCAATTAGCAAGTCGTTAATTTATTTCCAAATAGAGGAAGAACATCCAAAACTAAATTGATGTTCATTAAAAAATATACCAACTTCGTCGCGTTCTGTTTTTCATATAATAATATACATACATCAAAAGTGTCAAGTACGTTTTAGAGTTTCGGCGCAATTGACTATTATTATTTTAACTTTTTTGGATCGTCTTTTTAGTGAATTTCACTATTTGAATACAAAAAAATCTTTAAATTTTGATTAAAAATGTCAGCGTAATCGGTGTACATACATAAAAAAAACTACCAATCGAATTGAGAACCTTCTCCTTTTTGAAGTAGAATAAAAATAGAAAATCAACTATTGATCAGGATTACTATAAAAGTGTTTAATAACGTTTTTACAAAACCATTACAATTTCTGCATAGGAACTGAAAAAAGTTGCATCGATATGGAGTGACGACATCGTTTAATACGAGAAGAGATGATGAGAGCCGTCGCAATGTTGCAAGCTGGTTCCAGGCAGAGTACTGTCGCTGCCGCGCACAGAGCGTCATAAGCCGTCTCTGGACACGCTATCGTATCACGGGTAGCGTGGCCGAGCGACATGGAGGACGATCTCGCATCACCACTCGCAAACAGGACCGGTACATCCAAAATACTGCTTGACGGAATCGTACCATTACCGGCATGATGTTGGTTACGAGGCTCTACAGCTCTTCAGGCTTGCTGAAAAGCGACCAAACCATCCGGAATCGTTTACGTGAAGTGGGTCTGCGATCCCGTAGGCCGCTGAGAGTTACACCTATAGCACCCCGCAATCGTAGGGCCCGTTTACAATTGGCTCGCTCGCGAAGGTTTAGGTACATAATTCGTTAAGGTTTTGATGATGATTGTTGAAGATGTCTCTGCTACCCGTGCGAAGCCGGGGCGGGTTGCTAAACATATATATTTTACATATTGGAGCGACACGTCCACACATACAGCTAACATATTTTAAATATTATATTGGAGTTCCTAAAGGATATTATTTATGCATAATGGCCGAATGCAAAAAAAAAGATATAAAAGACGAAGATACGCTGGCCCACAAACGCATGCACGCACGTAGGCACCCACGCAAGCACATGCACGCATGCACGCAAGTAGGCATCCAAGCAGGCACACACGCACTTACACTCATATTCACACTTACAGTCACTCACATTCACCCTCACACTCACACGCACGTACTCATGTTACCAGACGAAGTACAATTTGCTTCCTAATAAGCAATTGGATTCCATTCATGAATTGATGGGAATGATTGTTTTATCGCGTTGAACGATGGCGAAACGCTGCGGCCGGTATATGTCCGAACAATTCCTCGGAGCACTCCCCATGATACAGGCAATAGAGAATGCAGAGGGAAGCTACATCTCTACGCAACGCCAAGGGGTCAAGCCGATCTGAAATATCCTGGCAATTGACGATTCAAGTCGCTCTTCGCTGAATGCGGTCCAGAGGGAGAAGCTGGTACTGGGGTGCTCCTCCATAGATATGAGAACAGTATTCCATATACGGCCGAACCTGCGCCTCATAAAGTTGTAGGCTGTGGGCCGGGGGGAACTATTATCTCAATCTGTTCAGCACACCAAGCTTCTTCGAGGCTAATTTGGCCTTACCCTCCAAGTGACCGTGAACCTGGACTTCGCTCGATATATCGACACCAAGGATTTCGATGCTGGCTGTGGCAGTTAGAGAAGTGCTCTCAAAGCGAGGTGACGACAAACCGTATCTTTTTGGCGGTGAACGCGCAAACCTGTGTCTCATTGGGTTAAATTGGACTAGATTAAGTCGACCCCAATCAGAAACTCCTTCTAAGAAAGCTTCGATTTCAGACACATGTTTGGATTGACTCTCAGTGACATTTTCCCAAGAAATATTAGCGCGGCCGGTATAAAAGGCATCACTCGTGCTATCATCAGCATAGCAATGAATATAAGAAAATACGAGAAGATCATCAGCTGAACGACCATCAATAAAATGAAATTCAGGTGGCATCAGCTTGCATCCTGTTTACCTCTCGTGTAACACTAACACTATTGTACCTGAAGATCTGACTTTTAAAAAGAGTGGCTATGAGTTTCTTTGCCAGTATTCTTCTCATAAGACCCTACGCATTTTGGAAACGGGAAGTTATAGATCGACACAAGCAGGCAGTAGATTTTCGTGTTTTCACCTAATTTACCTTGACAATCCAGTACATGCTGTGGCGTCTGTTTGTGATGATCTATGATTTTAACTCTATCTTCAATTTAACGTTCATAAATGTCACCTAGTGTCTTAATTGAATAAATGATTTTGAATTTTGAATTTTGAATTTTGAATTTTGAATTTTGACCCTGACGGAAAACGTATTATCGGTCATTGAGTAGCTGGTGCTCTTCTAAGTACCGAAAGAGCTGGCAGTTGATAAAAGATTCTATTCTCTTGGAGAACAAGGTGGTTATGGCTATAGGTCTATAGTTGGACCGATCCGAGCGGTCACCTTTTTTAGGGATCGGGTGCACTAAAGCTGTCTTCCGTGCGTTCAGGACGTCGCTTATATCCGGTCTTCCCAATGAGAATAAGGTTTATCACGCATTAAAAGAAACTTATGTCCCCCAACTACCCTCATGCGATTCGTTACCTATTACACAAGCAGCATTACAAAACCTGTTGGTCTAGTGGTTAGTGACCCTGACTGCTAAGCCAGGGGTCGTGGGTTCGATTCCCACCTGAGTTTGGGTGTTCTTTGTAAAGTCTTGTATGTTTGTAAAGTCCCCCGCGACACAGGAGTAATTCCTAATGCGGGGAGTTGCCATTAAAAAAAAAAAAATTACAAAACCGAAATGTGTTCTCTGGGGAACTCAGCAATTACAAACAGATTTCTAGGTTAATTACGAGTAGATAAGATTTCTTCGAGTAATTAGATCTGATGTGTGATATGTTTATAGATCTGCTTCTTCCTATGTGTAAAGAAGTAGATAGATACCTACTTCCCCATCCCATGGAGACGAAGCTAGTTAATAATATAAAAAATATTAAATAGGTATATTAAGTAGAAATTTTACTACCTTGACTTTTAAAAAGTTTCCACAATCTCACTTTCGTGTATTAATTTGTGTAAGTGTTATTGGGTTTTACAACGCATTTTGCACTTACTACACTGAATCCTACTAATATTATAAACGTGAAAGTTTGTGAGGATGTTTGGATGTATGGATGTGTGGATGTATGGATGTACGGATGTATGGACGTTTGTTACTCTTTCACGCCAAAACTACTCAACCGATTGCGATGAAACTTGGTATGTAGATAGCTGGAGACCTGGATTAACGTATAGGCTACTTTTTATCCTGATATTTCCACGGGATCGGGACTTACGCGGATGAAGCCGCGGGGCGCTGCTAGCTTAAAATACATAAATTGAACATGTAAGTAATAGAAAAATGTTGAAAATGTAGTCCCGCTATTTAAAAACCTTTTGACCTCACTTGTTTAAATATAGGCAAAATAAGTAGACAGTGACTTGCACCTCGAATAAATATTCCATTTTAGGTAAACTCTACATAATGTCAGTCTGATATTATATAGATTAACAAAATATATCGAAAATTTGTAGCACGCAGCAATTTGTAAAATACTTTATTTTTACTTTTTAATTATAATTGATCAGCTACTTAAGAAGTTAACTTTACATCGGAGACCTACATGACCCAAAATAATTAATACTATCAGGCATCAACATACAACTAATAAACACGCGATGCGGATATTGTAAGCCAAACATTTATAATTACAAATTGCCAATTTAATTATTGTTTGCGTTAAGTACTACATCGATCTAAGTTATGTGTATGTCGAAGCCGACCAGTTTAATTAATCTTTCAGTGTATCTAAATGGCGCTATTCAACTAGGGCAGGGGTCGGCAACCTTTTGAGTCAAAATTACAATTTACAAAATTTCAAAGTTTTTAAAGAGCCAGTTGTTCGTCGTAAAAAGAATTTGATGACCTTTTTATTTGGGACATCCCATACTTGGTGTTGTTGCGGATAAAAATATGAATCAAAATGTTGTTCGCCGTAAAATTGGATGACCTTCTTTTTAGATAAAAATGTAATTAAAATATTAAAATTTTATTAATACGTAAATAATATTTGCGTATGGAACTAAATAGCCACAACTTCACATCCAAAGAGCTGCATGTGGCTCGCGAGCCGAAGGTTGCCGACCCCTGAACTAGGGCCATCGTCGTCAACAACAACGTCAAGGGTCGCAGGGTGGATTACGGGAATCTCGGGAAATCATGGGGAATCCCCAAATCTTGCTTAGTTTGTGCAAAAAAAAGATGTGTAAATTGTTCCAGAATAATATTATTATATTTATTACATACGAAGTTAGATACGTTAATGACAGAATTAATGACAGAATTATGTACTTAATGCTATATATAAAAATGCTAGTTAGCATTGGACAATCAGCCCACACTGAACATTATCTCTGTTTACGCGCCCCAAATGGGATGTGATAGAGAGGAAAAGGAGTCTTTTTGGGAAGACTTACATGATGTACTTTTGGGCATACCTAACACAGAAAGAAAAATAATTGCGGGAGATCTAAACGGGCATGTTGGTGAAAATGCTTCCAAAGATACACACATCCATGGGAACTTTGGATACGGCACCCTAAATGACCAAGGAAGAAAAATTTTAGAACCCGCTATTAATCACGATTTGCCAATAGTCAACACATACTTCCAGAAGAAGAGTGAACACTTAATAACTTACAAGAGTGGAAAAGCTCAGACTCAGATAGACTTTTTCTTGTGTGACTCTTTGATGCGCACGATGTTTAAAGATTGTAAAGTCATCCCTGGAGAACCTTTGACTAGTCAACATCGAATCCTCGTAGCCTGCCTTCGAATGCCTATTTGGAACACAAAACGCAAAGATAAACCCCATCCCCAAATTAAATGGTATAATTTGAAAACACCCAAGGGTGATCAGGCGCTGCGGAGAGTCGAAGAATACCTCAATGAATCCGTAGCTATCCAAGATGCTGACACAATTTGGAACGAGTTTCATTCCCGAGTCATCAGCATTGCAAAAGAAGTCCTTGGCGTATCTAAAGGCAAATCAAAAACTGGAAAAGATGCCACCTGGTGGTCTGATGACGTCAAACAAAATCTCAGGGAGAAGAAAACTAGCTTTAAGTTGTGGCAAGCAACAAAGCAGGATGAGGACAAAAACGCATATCACATAGCGAAAAACAAGCAGCTAAACAAACTGTTGCCATAGGGAAAGACATGGCCAATCAGACTCTGATCACCCTACTAGAAAATGCAGAAACGGACAAGGAAATATTCAAAATAGCCAAACAACGCAACAAACAAACGCAGGACTTTAAACAAAATAAGTATATCAACGAAGCATCAGGAAACATACTAACATCGGATGATGAAATTAAGAGCAGATGGCATGAGTATTTCCAACACCTTCTGAATGAGGAATTCCCACATAAGCAGCTCACGCCGCTTCCTTCCGTATCTGGCGCCATCGAGGTTGTCACACCATCTGAAGTGAAGAAGGCTATCTCTGGCATGAAAAATGGTAAAGCGACCGGTCCAGATGAAATCCCAGCAGAGCTCTGGAAACAAACAGGCACAGCTGGAGTTATATGGCTGACCAACCTTTTTAACAACATTCTTACATCTGGGAAGATGCCTGATATGTGGAAACATAGTAACATGTTACCATTCTACAAAAATAAGGGGAATGTTGCTGAATGTGAAAACTATAGAGCCATTAAACTAACATCACACACCTTGAAGATATGGGAAAGGGTCTTTATCGGTAGACTTCAAAAGCTCTCTGCCGTAACTTCAAACCAGTGCGGTTTTACCATCGGAGTAGGCACCACAGACGCTATACACTGCGCAAGAATACTTATGGACAAATACAAAGCCCTGAAAAAAGATCTCCATCTTGTCTTTATTGACTTGGAAAAGGCTTTTGACCGAATACCACGCCAGCTCATATGGCAGGCACTACGAGCCCAACTGATACCAGAGCAATACATCGGTATCATACAAGACATGTATAATGGCGTAACAACGCAAGTGGTGTCACCAGCGGGTACTAGTAATTATTTTGAGGTAAAGGTCGGGGTACACCAAGGATCCGCACTAAGCCCCCTGCTTTTCAACATTGTCATGGACTACATCACAAAAGACCTTCTAAAACCGGCTCCATGGACACTTTTGTATGCAGATGATGTGGTCTTGATAGAGGAATCGCTGCCGGAAATTCAAAAAATCTTAAAAGATGGCTTGAGGCTTTGGAAAGCAGCGGCTTACGAGTAAATCGTAAGAAGACAGAATATATGCATTGCAGTTTCTCTGGTGACAAAAGCAACACCCAGGTAGCTCCCACTATCGAAAGTACCTCCTTAAACAAAGTAGAGGAATTTAAGTACCTCGGATCCATAGTCAGCACTAGAGCAAACACAGGGGAAGATATATCCAACAGAATCAGGATAGGCTGGCTGAAGTGGAAGTGGTCGCTCTCTGGGGTGCTCTGTGACGAAAATACCTATGAAAACTAAAGGCACCGTATATAAACGAGCAGTTAGACCAGCAATGTTGTATGGATCCGAGTGTTGGGCGATAAGGAAGTGTGAAGAGCACAAAATGCATGTCACCGAGATGAAAATGCTGAGATGGGCGGGTGGTGTGTCGAGACTGGACAAAATCCAGAATCAGTACGTCCGCGGATCCTTTAAAGTAGCTGAAATACAGCAAAAAATGAGAGAAAACCGTCTGCGCTGGTTTGGTCACGTAATGCGCCGTGGTGAAGACCATATGACCAGACAGGTGTTGGCCATAAGGGAGGGCAAAAGAGGCAGAGGACGCCCACCGACTACATGGACAAGAACAATCCACAATGATATGGTGACGATGGGCTTAACATCAGAAATGACGCAAAATCGCCAAGAGTGGCGTAAATGTATCAGGAGGGCTGACCCCGAATAGGGCATAAGCCAGAGGATTGATTGATTTGAAGTTAGATACGTTTTAGAGTGCAATACGCAGCTCCTCACTTATACAAACATCAAGGAAAAGGCATGCATTTTACACACTGTGATAGTAAATACTATAATAGTATATATTTTAACTAGATACCTGATGTTAAACATATTGTTCTTCATCAAGGTTACAGGAAACAGTAAGTACTTATTACGCTTTATTTGAAACACAAACATAGGGGGGTTAAGGATGTTGTACCTTTTGTAACCACATTCTATCGTATTTAATCTCCAATTAATATACTTAATGACTGGCCAATAAATCCTAACTAATATTACAAATGTGAATGTGAGTTTGTTTGTTACGTTTACGCCTTAACTACTCAAACGATCATCATGGAATTTTGCATACATTATAAGGGGTATAGAAAAGAACATAATGTATCTTTTATTCAGAAAAACAGTACTGTTCCAGAGTCTTAGAAAAATAACTTAAACGTGAGCGAAGTCGCGGGTAAAAGTTAATCTATAACAACGCTTCTCTGTAAACTAGATTATAAGTCGAACTTCCGGGAACCAGTGTAGATACAGTCTACACTACACCTGATTAGAAAATTTTATTTGTATTAATTGTATTATTTATTCGGGAAAAGCCACGTTAACCGTGTGAAAAGCAACTGCCTGCTACTGAAAGAGTTTGTCCTTGTGCTTTCTTAATGATCCTTGCGTAACATAAGCTCACCGGAAACTGTACGGTTATAAACTATAATGGAAATTATTATAAATTACAGGAATTAGGGGTCTTTAAACTGTCTCCTGTGCTACAACCTGTCAAAAACTTTGCTTCAACAACGTTTGGTTGTAGACTCTTAACCTTAACTCTGGTGCCATGTTACATAATTTACGATGACTTGAACTTCTTAAAAGAATCATGGGCATTTTAATTTAATGTAATAGGAGACCGGTTGCTCTCAGAGAAACAAATAAAAATTCAATAAAATAGTTGGTAGTCTTCTTGTTTCAGGACATTTTTTGTAACGAAATTCCTTATCAAATATTTCAAGCGGCGGTAGCGTAATGGCTAAGGCGTCAGACTTGCGATCAAGTGATTGCGGGTTCGAACCCACCTAATACACTCTTACCGACGTGAACCCATTCCAACACAAGCGTTAAGCTTAGCTGGAGGGGTAAACAAGAATGCTAGTAATGTGTGACCCACGTTAGGTACTAGTATTCTTTACAAGAAAAAAAATCGCTCGTTATACTTCAGGCGCTCGGCGGCCGGCCCAACAATCTTTGATGATATAAATATGTTCGCTATAATTTGACAAATGAGACATACTCAAAAAAATTGTGGACTACGTAAGTCACGAAGACGAAAGGAAAACTAAAGCAAAATTATTTAACAAATTTTCAAGTATTGTTTTGTTTTTTATTAAGAAACCCAACAGCGATACAGGTAAATAATACAAAACGAATAAAATAATAAAGTAAGGCCAATGACAGGTTTTCCTAAATATAGCACAGAAGGCATAATTTGGTAAATGAACGGACAAAATTAAAATTTAAAAAATTAAAAGTTAAACTTTAAAGAAAGTGAAATAAAAAAAGTAATTTTTTAAACTTATCAAAACGTTTCACAGTCCAATATATAATATTGGCGGTCAGCTATGTACCTTAATCTCGTAGTATTCACGAAAACTTATTATTAAAGTGAAGTTATGCTCGCACTTACACGTTAAACAAACATTAGCTAGTTATGGGATTAAATAATATTTATAATAGTAATAAATTATAGAAATCGCTATAATAATATATTTTGATTCTGAGGCTCCATTTTGATGAAATGTTACATAATAAAGCTTCATATATTTTAGAAAAAGTTGTTTTATGTTTTCTGAATTATTTCAAGCGTCTGCCACTGTTTTTTTTTTGCAAAAATCGTTAATGTAATGTATTATTATATGCATAGCTAGATTAAGTTACGTTACAAATCGACGACTGTTTTTTTAAGATGAAAATAAAGGTATGTTTTGTGGTTTGGTGGTAGTGTCCAATATGTCCAGCCAGCTCGTCTATTGAAGAAGAAATCGAAGCCTCATAAATATTATAGCATGTAAAATATTCAAAGTAAAGTGAAGTGTAAAATAGGATAGAGCAAGAGAGACTTTTAAACGGTGAATATTTCTTATACCGAAGCTGCGACGCAGCACAAGTTTTTATAACAACGAAGACCTAACCACAGATTACTAAGTAGTTACTAACCTAACAAACAAAAAAGTTAAAAAATTATTTTTAATATATGTACCATGTATTCGGATGCATTTAGTAAAATGCTGTTATTTTAAGATTACAAGTAAACAGACACTCCAATTTCATAAATTTGTTTGGATGTATAGATGTTTTGATAAAGTTTGTAAAATATTTTATGATAAACAAATACATATATAAAAAAATTAGGTATCAGTACATCATGTAGTCAATATCTTTTGTTACTGAGGTTACTGCATAATATTTCAAGTGATTCGTAATTGTCACGTACCTAGTTATTGCAGAAAGCGTTTATAGGACCGGTCTTAATATTTACACATAGGCACGTACCGTACGATCTATGGAGATTGTCGAACATCTAACGTCCGTCCACTCACTCGCTATTTTCTTTAAAACTGAAAGGTAAATAACTGTTCGGTAATAAAAGTTTGGTTGTCGTAACCGATTTTATCGTTACCTACAGATTTCGGCGGCGCAGATTTGGGGACTACGGAATGGACGTAACCAGACTGGAGGAGAAGGTTGCAATCCACCCTCTACCTGATTCTTTGTATGCTTATCTGCGGGCCTACCGCATCGGAGTCAGGCAAAATTGTTTAAGATTTTTGTGATCAAAATAAAATATTTCAACTGAAAGTCTGACATTCATATGTCATTCAAAATTGATATCAGTAAAGACATTTTAAGTAATTCTCCTGATTTAAAATCTTTATTTGTCAGCATCGCATCGTTTACAGGTGTCACATTAAAGTGGAAAACAAGGAGTACCTAGTATTATAAATTGTAATAATTAAGTATTCTTAGTTGATGCCTAAACTAAGTTATTTTATGATGAGTAGTCAAACTAGTTACCATCTAAACGTGGTGTGGACCCTATGTTAACTGACATACCTATTACCTACATCAGTATGTGCAGATATGCGCTTGTGACATAATTATTACGTGCTAAATGAACTTCATACAGCGTAACATCATGTAGCATCCCCTAAACACTTCTATAAAGATCAAGAAGGAGAAATAAAACACAACTAAATGAAAGGTCGAATTTATTTCATTAGATCTAAAACCACGAAATATACTAAAACGATGAAACCTACTGAAAACATATCTTAAGTACAAAAAAGCAATTCCTCTTCGGTCATAATAACTATTTATTGCGTTAAGAGTCATAATAGCCTATTTAACACACCTATTTCAATCTCCTAAAAAGGAAAAAAAAAAACCTGCTGTTCACGTGCCAAATTTGAAATGAAGCTAAGAATTAGGCAGCAGTCACTTATTTCTACATTTTTCTTCACAAGAAATTAGAATTTTGCGAATATATTGTCTTATAAACATTTTCATACTTTTGTTAAAAAAATTACGTAAAACAGGCATTATCACTATAAAACTGTCAAGAGCGCCGACACTGCCGTAATACAAACAATTTCTTACCGAAATAGATGCAACGATCATCGAGCTACTAAATAAACAAAGAGAATAAATACCTCGGATCCACTAAGTTACACATTACACATATGCTTCTAAAATAATTGGCTTCGCACTGAAGTACATTGCCATAAAATCCTCATAATTCTTTTAAGTGATAGACATATCTACAGTGGATAAGATAAACATTTTTTTAGGTTCCTATATGTATAACATATGTTTTTTTTTCTCAAAAAAAGTTTAAACCCACATGTTAAGAATCTTAATCCTAACGTATTTGGTTATTTACTTAGCGCAAACGAGGCCATTAATTTACATCTACTTGAGCTGTCAAAACAATGTCATTACGTGGTATACAAAACTTAAATGCTCGTCATGACATCAATAAATATACTAAAATAAAGTAAAGGAAATTCAGCTGTTAAGTTTTTAAATTCCAATTACTTACCAGGTAATTATTTCGATGGCTGACAATATTTATGGGTCTGTATAGTACCTATTTCATGGTATAAATTGGAACAGTCGATAGTTCCAGACTTAATCCGTCTCATGGATGATTCACTGATACAAAGGTGAACTAGTTTTTGTAGCCAACCACACTGGTTATCGATCCGAGTCAGAGTATGAAAGTTGTTTATTATACTACTAGAATAAATATACTTAGCAAAATAAAGTTTAAATTGGTAAGATTTTATTCGCTAGTGATATAATGCAATATTTGAATGGAACTGTGTACTGTACCTAATTATTTATTAAAGAATACATCTAGTCAATTTACTGAATATTTTGTTCTTTAACATTATGCTGTTCTACTTAATAAACAAATCAAAACTTTAAATTTATTGTATTTTATAAATTATGTACCTAAATATAATAGGCACTATAATGTGCCTAAGAAATACTAGAGTCTGGATTGGCAGGCAATTCAAATAATATCGCAAAACTAAAGCCACTATACATAAATTAATTGTATGCTAGATCGTCTGCTGCCATGCTGTCACTTCAATAAATACGTGTTAAGTAACTGTTACATATTTATAATTACACGAAGCATATTTCCAAAGCATTACTGGCGATGTTTTGCATTTGTAATCGGGTTATATTATTGCAATACTACAATGACATGGTATAACACAAAATCATGGTCAAAGGTAAACTCTTTATAGTTATTTGTAGTTTGTAAATTACCGTAGCGTAATATTTTTAGCATTATATACTAATACAATTACCATCTCTATACCGGCCGTTGTATTTGATTTAGTGAGAGTTCAGTGTAATATACAGGTTATGATTAAATTCAATTCACTTCAAATTAAAGATAATTCGATTTTACTAACATTATTTCGGGATGCCCGACAAGATTAGGACCCGACGTGGGCTTAGTAAGGGGTGAAGTGATCTGTGGACCTGCGGCATCGGAGTCAGGCAAAATTATAATTATTTAAGATTTTTGTGATCAAAATAAAATATTTCAACGGAAAGTCTGGCTTTCATATGTCATTCAAAATTGATATCAGTAAAGACATTTTAAGGAAAATTTCCTAATTTAAAATCCTTATTTGTCAGCATCGTTTGCAGGTGTCACATTAAAGTGGAAAACAAGGAGTACCTACGTAGTATTGATTGTCTAGATTAGCTATTCTAATAATTTGTAACTTAGTTGATGCCCAAACTAAGTTATAGCTTGTATTTTGGGACCCACCATCCAGTCGTGTAAAATTACTCAGTTGTTTCTTGTGTGTCAAGTCAATTATAATTTTATATGAAATTCTTTTATGATAGAAAAATATGTTTTTATGAAAAAGGTTTAGCGCCAATGATATATTTCTATTTTTTTTGGGTTATATTGTTAACCTTTATTTAGGTACCTAAACCTTTCGAGTAAGTATTGATACAGTTTTTTATGGCAATAATACAAAATTATATTTAATTAAGTAAGTATACAAGGATAAAATAACCATCAAATCGAATGACTAACCTTATTTAAAATGACTAGAAATAGCTGAGGATGAGATAGTCCAAATTACTTTTTTTGCTTGGAAATAAATCGAAGTCGCTTGAGTGAGCAATCATCCTAACCCAGGATAAACAGCAGTGACTCACGGAAACACTGAACTCTGAACGTGCACTCGGCAAGTCCTAATAATAGAGACAAATCTCTCTCTGTCTCTCTCTTTTTGCAAATGGCTTGGCAAAAAGAGAGAGAGAGATCTCCACATCACATTGGATCCTTTAACGAACGAAGAGCAAACTTTTCCTAAACTTATCTTGAACAGTAAGAAATTGCGTGACACGGATTCAACGTCCTATTAGTGCAGCAACCGCAATGAAACCACTAGAAACCATTGACCTTAGCTATTAGATAATTTCTGTGAAAATTGGTATATATATGGCTGTATCTCAGATAAAATTTAGACAGAGTGTGTAATAATAAAAACCGAATCGTGCGAATCTGGCTCGCGCACTGAATGTTCCGTAATCAAACAAACTTGTATGTAGATAGTAAGCCATCTCGGGAATAAATTCTCGAAGATTATGTGCCGGTTTTTTCTGAAAAACAAACTTAACTTTGCTGTTCTAAAAATACTCGTCGTAAATCGATGTATGGGAACATCGATTTACGACAAAGTCAACCTTCCAACCGCAAAACTTACGACCGCAAGACTTAACGATATATAATAAATCCCATTAGACATAGACATTAAGTTTTTCATAATTTAGAATGCATGTTATTTCATAAAAATTTTTGCACGCCCAATTTAGGCAGAACATTCTGCACCTAGTCGTAAGACACATTTGTACCATCTTTATGACAATGTTCTTGGCATATAAAGATTATTATTATTCCTCTTTATTTATCTTAACACTTATAAATTACATTTTTAAATATGTACAAAACAATATATATATTTAAAAATATAAAAAACAGTACAGACACCGGTGGTTAGGGCTCCAAAGACAGGAACCTCCTCACTATGACAATCGAAACAATGATTGCCGAATCGATATTCCACATATCGACAATCTCGTGAGACAAATCCAAATATTCTATTTGTTTTTCTTTTTCAACTTTCACGAGGTTCTCGTCATGGGGAACAGCGATATCGACAATCATTGCGCGGCGCTCTAATCGGTCTATCAGCACTAAATCAGGTTTATTGGCAACAATAGTTCTGTCAGTGATGATAGATCGATCCCAATACAATGTGGCACGACCATTTTCGAGAACTGGGTCGGGCACATACCTGTAAAATGGCACCTCTGAATTCACAAGATTGTATTTAAGGGCAAGTTGTTGATGTACAATCCTGGCCACTTGATTGTGTCTATGCAAATATTCCCCGTTGGCAAGACGAGAACAACCAGAAATAATATCCCTGATAGATTCACCGGGACGGTGGCACGCCCGACAGATGTCCACCGTACCATCTTTCACGATATATTTCCGATAGTTATTCGTCATAACAACTTCGTCCATAATTCAAAGACAAAACCTTCGGTTTCTCCGAAAAGATCACCAAACCGTAGCCAAGATGTAGAAGCTTTAAAGGCTATACCAGGCCCATTTAGGGCCCGATAAAAATGACCATGAAGTTCTTTGCCCTTCCATACCTCCCTGCGATCATTAGTACTAAGTACTACAGGCTTGCGCCAGTTCTCTTTAGCCAGAGCGACCGGAGTGAGTCCGTTGTCCACTGCTACCACACTATGATGCACTCCCACGTCAGTATGAAGAAAATATTCTCTAAGGTTGTATATCTCGCGATTGTGTAGGGTCTTAATGTTTAAGAGTTCACGACCCCCAAACTTTCGCGGGATATACAACCTCATTACCGATGAACGTGGGTGGTGCATTCGGAATGCAGTCAGCAGTGTACGGACTCTCCTGTCAAGGGCATCCAATTCGGTCTGAGTCCATCTAAGTATACCAATGGAATACATCAGAACCGGCATGACCCAACCGTTGCAGGCACGCATTTTGTTACCCCCTGATAAAAGACTTTTAAGTACTTTTTTTCAGGCGGCAAAAAAAGCGCTCCTGCAGCGCTTGTTTCATATGAGATTCAGGTATTCCCAATGACTGTGATATACCTAGATTTTTAGCTTTCAGTTGCAGACAGAGATCTGAGTTTTGTTGAATCTGAAAGTTCGACTCCTTCAGATTCTACTATCACGCCTTTTTTTACATGCATGACTGCACACTTGTCCACACCAAATTCCATCTTGATAGAGTTACTAAAGTTTTCAGTCACCTTCAGTAACGCTGTCAATTGCAAATTAGTGGGGGCATTAACTTTCAAATCGTCTATGTACAGAAGGTTAGATATAACTCGATCGTCTTTCTGCAACCCATAGCCTAGCCCTGAACCCTCTAACAGCGTACTGAGAGGATTCAAAGCTAGGCAGAACCACAAGGGACTCAAACTATCACCTTGAAATATATCCCGCTCGATCTTTATTGGTGCATCGTTTGCCGCAATCTGCCGACATCCTGGATAGCGAAGTGCCGTTCTCCACTGCCCCATACATGACTTCAAAAAAGTGCAAAGAGTTGTATCAATTTTATACAACTCCAGCACTCTCAAAAGCCATGTATGTGGAACCGAATCAAAGGCCTTCTTATAGTCTATCCAACATGTCACCAGATTCTTACGGTGACGACGCACCTGTTGGCTAATGGCCATATCCATGATGAGGAGCTCTTTAGTGCAACGGGTCCCACTTCTACATCCATTCTGAGAAATAGATATGATCGAATTTTTATTTAAATGTGTAGTAATTTTGAGTCTCAGAATAGATGTTAGAAGCTTTTACATAGTTGGTAGGCATGTAATTGGTCTATAATTTTTGGGATCCATGGCACTATCAGATTTATAGAGTAAGTGGGTTACGCCAGTGGTCAAAAAATGGGGTAATGAACCGGAATCCAACGCTGCTTGGAACTGAGATGCCAAACGAGCATGCGAGCTTCGGAACTATTTCAGCCAAAAGTTGTGCAGTCCGTCAGGTCCAGCCGATTTCCAGTTTGATAATAACTGGACTGCACTACTTACGTCACCTGTGGCTATGGAAATTGTTTCCATTGCTTGTATAGACTCGCATGACCGACATCTCGTATCCAATCACCTTCTGAATGAGTGACAGGCACCGACCAGATATTACGCCAAAATTCATTTGTAGCATCATCATCTGGGAAATGCCCGTCACTCACACAGGGATCCGATTGTTCCCATTTTCGGTAAACCCACCTCTCATTTCTGTGGAACATACAATTCTGATTATACCGATCTGTTCGCTTTTTGTATCTTCGAATCCTATTTGCCCATGCATAAACTTTCTGCTTTAGAAAGTCTATGCGCTCTGTGACACATGACATATATTGTTGAGGACTAATGTCAGTCCCCAAGAATGCCTGTTTCAGAAAGCGCATCACTTTCGGCCGCGTGTTACCCGATCTAAAGCAGATTAGCTTACCGATGAGTGTCCTGGCCTCAGCAATACGACGCTCGATTCTACACTGCCAGGCTGGCACAGCAGGCTTGGGTCGAGTAGTAGCTGTATTTACAGAGAAATGTACTCCTGCTACTCGACATGCTGCGACAGCCGCACAGTAGAGAATAGAGTGTGCACGTGTATCACTAAGATCTTGTCTTATAAGGTACTAATAAGATGTGGTCTTGTGTAAGATATTGTCTAAATAATCAGACAATAACGAATCCAGGGCACACACCAGCGCTATATTTCGTCTATGAATAGGCAAACGGGATAAACGTGGTCTAGTAATGTGGTTCACAAACCGGTATTTCAGAATCGCATCCTCCAAGGCGCTCCTTAACCTTTCGTTGCATTGGGTACTTACAAATATAGCTTTACTATCCACAACTTCATCAACATGTAACTGTGTTACCAATTGCGCTGTGTGATTGGCCACCGAACCCACAACTTGCGTTGAAGAAGGGATAACCAAGCTATTCCGTACGTCTGAGCGTAGCCTCTCAAGTACGGTATCATCCAGCAGGTGACAGCGCTGTATATCCCGTACCTGATCCGACAGTCTTTGTGCTGACACGTTGGCAGCTGGTTCAAGCTCCTGAAACAGAGACAGTAATCGAACACGGTACGCAGTAAGGTTAGTTCCCAACTCTGTAGCCCGATAATATGACGTTTTCATTAATTGAATAAGTTCATTTCATGCGGCGCACATAAAAATGTTTGCATGCCCAATTTAGGCAGAACATTCTGCACCTAGTCGTAAGACACATTTGTACCATCTTTATGACAATGTTCTTGGCAAATAAAGATTATTATTATTATTATAAAAAATAAGTTTGTAATCACAGTAGACATAAGTACTTATTTGGTATTAATCTCAACTTGATGCATCCACGGGTTCCTGAGAAAAAGGGTCTTAACAACAGAAATCTAAATAAGGTAGTCTTGACAGACAGACGGACAACAAAGTGATCCTATAACCCTAATAATGAAATAATTAAAAAAATAAGGCGTTTTTGTTACTGAACTCAGATTACAGAACGCGATGGTACAGAACCACAGAAATCTAAATAAGGTAATTATTTAGATTTCTGTCTACAGAACTCTTTGTGCCGTAACGTAATAGCAATAAAGACTCAATTCTAAACAAGGTTCTATTAAAAAATAATGTAAAAAAGATGGGTAAGGGGAGTTTGCTGTGGAGTTATTTACCTACTACATATTTGGTAAGTACCTAAAGTTCTCATTTCTAAACAAAGTTCCCTAAAAGAATTTTGCAAAAGGTGGAGAAAAGAGAGAAATAAGTTTTAATGAAATGAATGAGTGTTCTTCTCGTGTTTTGATTAGTTAGTTAAAAGAAAGGGGCTTACAAATTTGAATTGATGTAAGTAAACCACGATGAAGAAGAAATGTCAGGTCAACTATTGGGTCAATAAAGTACAACAAAATTTATTAATATGTACCATATAAAGTAACTATAATACTAGGTTCATTTTTAGCCGAATAATTTGATCTTTGTTGATCATGGCTAGGGTACAATGTACTAAATACCTTGTTATAATTACTACTAAATTCTTAAGAAAATATGTTACATTTTTGAATGTGCGGTCATAATTTGCTGCTGAACAATTACATTATTGTATAAATACTTATGCCGAAACGCTGTTACAAAACTTCGAGTAATTTATTCAATTAGGAATTCATTCATCACGCACACTGTTGCCATGCGATGCCAGTATATAAGCCTTTCGTATCTAGACTATAAAGTTAATTAGTACCTCTATTTTTTTTCTTGTGGAAACCCCCACATGTCGTTACCTCACCGCAGCTAATGGTGAAGTGGTATGTCGGAATCTAACCGACTAAAACCACACGGTGTTCCGTCACTTCCGATGGACTTCCACGCACTCTCGCTTCGGACCATGGACAGAAGTGTAAGGTCTCAAGCGAATCTTTCAGCACCAATAGCCATCGTGAGGTTGAGACGCTGCTGCGCCCACGCAGAGCCCTCCACTAAGATGTGGACTACACTGACCTCGCGATAGCCTCCACAGTTATTAGTTCCTAGCCTAGATTTACTTGTTCACAAAAATAGGCACATAACGTACTGGTAATTAAATATTTAGATGAATAAATTCTTTAAAAAAAGACAACCCTAACGTCGCGGCGTCGTCTGAACCAGAATTGCGACTTTATTGTGTTGGAGCAAAAGTCGCTATTTATTTAAATGATTTTGCGGAGTGACACTTCTGTACTACTATTATACTAGAAATTTAGAATACTAACTTCGGTGACAATACAATAATAGTATCATGGAGGTGGTCTCATGATGGATCCGGGATGAGGCCATATGAACTTCTCATCTACATAACTCCGTCGTGTTTGTGTGTCTTGACAAGTTTTAAAGACCTAGATACTGTTCTGGGTCTGATGGATGGATTCGTTATATCGACGAACGGTGGAGGATTTGATAACGCGTGATGATGAATGGCAAAAATTAAAAGATTAAGTTTTCTAACTAAATTAAATAAGAATAGGTACCCATTTTAAAATAAGGTTTTACTTAAGCCACGTACTGAAATGAATAAAATAAGGTAAGGTTTTGTTGAATTATTTGTTTTCAAAAATAATTTTATTTTCTTTTAGGTATTCTATATTAACTGCAACTGATGCAGGGACGTTGTGACTGTGACAATTTTAAATCGCGATATTGTTGTAAGTTAAATCCTAAATATAATTTCAAAATCATAGCTAAATATATCTTTAAATCGTTCTGTAGTGGTTTCGGCTCGAATATAATTATTTACCGTACACTAGATTCTCGATAAGTAAACAAAATAGAAATAAACATGCCAATATAATGTTCCGTACTGATAATTGCGTTGTCACTGGTAAGAGCATTTATTTACGGACTGAATGCCTGTCCGTAAAATTTGCTGATGTTTTTGTTTGTTTTAATTGTTTTTAAAGTTTAAAGAGTTTATATTATAAAATTTGCTTTTATTGGCCGCTAACTGCAAATGTACCACGCGTAAATGTGCCACGTAAATATTCATCTCAAGTCTCTCACGTCCCTAGAAAGAATTCGATAGATTTCAGACATTATGTCTTAACAGAAAGACAGTTAGTTATGTTGAAAATAATATTAGTTACGTATTTTGCGTTCTCAATCGTTAGTCAGGACCTAAATTAATTTCCTGTCGAATAAAATGTTTTAACCAATAACTTAGTATTGTACTTTATGCTAGTATACTAAGTTTATGGTTGTAACCTTGTATCTGCTCCGTGGTTGTAACCCATCCATGTGTTATGTATGAGTGTGACTGTCAACGTCAAATCTAAAATTCAAATCTCATTTGAATGAGTAATCTAAACTAATATTATAAAGAGAAAAGTTTTGCATGATTGTTTTGTAATTGATAAACTCAAATAAACCGATTAAAAAAATCATAAACCAATAGAATAAACGCGGTCACGCTTTGCACTCCAGGAGTTCCCGTTGCTTTTATATGTATTTTTTAAGAGTGTTCTTTTGTATTTATTTATTTACCTATTTATTTTATGCGATGCAATCTCGTCTGTAACCTGTTGTTCCTCCGTAACAAAAACTGATACCAGGCTGCCGTAAGCATCATCAATAAAACTCGCAATGAAAAAATGTAATGTTTCAGTAGATGAGTGGTCAGTTGCTTCTTTCAGTATAGTCAACATTGTATAGGTACAATTAATAAATACGGTGCAAACTGTGATACTTTAACTAGTCTCAGTACTTAAACCAGAAGCTTTTTTAGCAAATATTCACACATATTGTGATATTGCAAGCGAAACGGCAACAAAACTAACTCAACTTTCACGAGGCCAAAGTAACGTTTAGAGTCAGTTAACACTTGCATTTACATTATGACTTTTTAAAACTGAATCCGGTAGTGGTGTGTACGTTTGTTGTCTTTAGCGGACTCTGCTGACCGCCGTCTAGCGGCTGCGTATACGGCCAGTTTCGAAGGTGAAGGCAAACTAGAGTCTCTAGGACGGACGAGAGATTCTCTTGATTCAGCTGCAGGTAGGGACGCAGAGGTTGGTACTGAAGGCAGCTTGCGCACTGTGTCGTAGGGCAGAGGAGAACTGCGAGAAGCACTGGATGCTATAGATCCAGAGCCGTCAGAGTCCTGCAACAAAGGCTTGCATTTAAATATAGTAAACAAAGTTATTTAAAAGAACCCGGTTTTTTCGGAAAGTAAGTTGTCGAACAAGCTTACGGTTTGTGTCATAAGCCTAGTAAGAAGGGTCACTAGAGCTCGAAAGAGGATAAGACTGGTAACCTCATTGTGACCCGCACGATACCGACTTTGTAAACACTCAAGTCAACTGTTACACCTGAACTAGACATATGGTCCATATTTTGTTACCAACTTATTAACATTCCCATTTTTTATCATACGACATCGGACAAATAGAAAAAAAAAACTTTGCTCGCTTCGAACACATTCATCAAAAGTAAATTAACTGAAGCAATTAACCCATCGCTTCTGTCGCATAACGGTAATGGTCGTTATTCTCTAATCACAGGGATATGCACTACTTCTACTTAAATAGAAGAAGTCTTGTGAACAGCTTAGGTAAGCTGGGGTAAACTGGATTGGGAACCGGTTGATGCTTCGAAGGAAATGTGGGTGAACAGCCAGTAGGGTGCATTTCTTGGGATAATGTAGAGCAAAGATATACCGCGATTTTTACAATTATTTGTTTTATGTTTGAACTATAATAGTCTACTGAGTGTGACCCTTGAGCACAATAATTTATTAATCTCATCACAATTTTCACATTTCATGTTCTGCAGAGACCAAGAGATAGACCATAGAGACGAAATAATACCACGGCCTCACAGAAAACCGGCCGTAAAGCAATGCATTCGTTGTGTTTCGCTGAGTAAGTGAGTCTTGTTGAGTCTTGAGTTGCAAGTCTCCATGGGCGTTGTCACTTACCTGCTCGTTTACCATACTTATACCATAAAAACAAACAAATAATAATATCCCCTCATTCTTAGAATATATAATCTAAGATCTCATCCTTTTATAATTTTTTTCTTTTCTAGTTATTGCATTTTGTAAAGGGGTCGTCCATTAATCACGTGATGTTTTTAGCAAATTTTAAGTAAGATTTTAGAATAACACCCCTACCCAAAAACTGTAACTGTAAGAAGCACTCAGAAATCGTTACCTGGCAACGGCGAGTCACGGTCACGCACCGATTTATTTCGGTTTAAAAATCGCGCGTTTAACGAAAAAATAAATACACGTGATATCTTACTAACCCTCTCCCCCTTTCCCTCCCCCTTGTGATATTTCCCTCCCCCCGAAAGAAAGAAAGAGCCTCACGTGATTAATGGACGACCCCAAATGTCAATAAATCTTAGGTCAATGTCATTTAACATCTTAGTGTTAGGTTGTTTAAAAAATAATTATTATTTATTAAATCAACTTATACTTTGCCTCAACAAAACAGTACAATGATATTACCTTTCGAGCGTCTCTGTGTTCTAATCGATCGTATCTTGTATTTCTTGCGGAGGGTTTCCTTGGTGGGCGCGGTAAAGCGGACGGTGGTGGTGGTAAGCTTGAGGACCTGGTCTGCTGCGAAGCGCGGCCTTGGCGTTCTAAGAGGAGGGCCTCTTCACCCCGACCGCTGCCGCCGCGAACCCCCACTGTACCCAGTCCAGGGAAACAGCAGAGACCGCGCTGTCGAAGAAATAAATTTTATGAAATTAACACGATTCATTTTATTTATAAAAAGCAATAGATCACAACTCCCACATTAGGAATCACTCCTGTATCGCGGGGACTTTACAAACATAAAAATAACCGACACAAAGAACACCCAGACTCGGGTGGGAATCAAACCTACGACCTATGGCGAAGCAGTCAGGGTCACAAACCACTAGGCCAACATGCCAGTATGTAAGATAGACTAATAATATTATAAATTAGTAATAGACCGGACAAGGCTCACAAAAATGTCAACTATAACTTATTTCTACCAGCTCAGAGCAATAATTACTCGTACTATGCTCTTAGACTAACAAGTAACTAACATTTAGGTTATTTTACCCAAATTTTGTAAAAAAAATGACGAACTGTATGTTACGGCATTGTAAATCAAGATATGCGAAAGCGACTAACCGTGACTCTTCAACAAAATAATGAATAAATGATTAATTATTGGGTAAATATTGTTACAGACGTCTAAATTAAACCCGCAGGCGCCATCTATTGTCGAGTAAGGTCAGGGTGGCCAAATCCGTCTACACGAGCGACGGGGCGAAATCGTCTGTAGTTGCAAATCAAGAGCTTATATCACATAATAACATTTTGCAAAATTAGGTATTTACGCACGACGACGACTCGGTCGGACTCACGAGTTCACGACCTTTCCGCAGTGACCAAGCAGTCATGATCCTTTTTTTACTATTAAATTATTTGTTATACTTCCTTTCTTAAAATATTGTTACTAAATATTGTTGTTGTTACAATCGAGCTGCTTTTTTGGTAGCTGTGTGGGTAAAAAAGCATTGCTTTATAATACAAATAAAATTTCCTAGATAGTGTAATTTGGTTTAGAAAATGGTAAAATAGTGTTTGAAGCAAAGAGTATACAAACACTGTTTGAAATTCAGTTTTATTTCAAAAGTGAAGTGCGAATGATTTGTACTGTACTTTACCTACTAATATTATAAACGTGAAAGTTTGTGAGGATGTATGGATGTATTGATGTATGGATGTTTGTTACTCTTTAACGCAAAAAGTACTGTATGGATTTTAATGAAACTTTACAATAATATAGCTTATATATCACAATAACACATAGGCTATAATTTATGAAGATATTGTGTATATAAGCCAATATATAACGATAAGTGTTAAGTAAGTCGGAAAAAATCTGTCTTCTGGCGTGCGGTGCGAAAACTGTAAGAGTTACACGAATATAAGGTACGGTGGGATTGTTTCTCCTAAATACTTCCACAAAAAAGTCCGCGACAGTATATATCTATCTTTTATGTGTAAGCCATTATTACCAAAATAGTGAACCATAATAAATACAATAAAATTTGATTTTTTATTTCCAATTCACATTTAGCAGTAACAAATTGATTTTTATCAAAATAAATACTTTTATCGCTTCTGATATTCAAAGTAGATAAGCTTTGCCTTTTAAAGTACGTAATTTGGTCAAATATTTAAAAGTTACGACGATATAAAATTAATATAAAATTGTGTGGTGCGGTGGGGGGGACGACGACGACATTGCTCATCGCCGCGTGGCGTGACTGGCGTGAGCCACCCGCAACAGCAACCCGAGGGCAGATGTTGTTGACGGTTGTGTCCGTAATGGGAATTTTCAAGATACTAACGATTTGTTAAAAGGCTCTGTATACATTTATATAATACTAGCAAGCCGCCCCGGCTTCGCACGGAATCACTCTGTCTATTAGTGAAATCCACGCAACACAATTTCACGCAAAAACTACTACTATATTCTAGCTGTTACAATTTTTTTGTTACCAAGCAGCGGGCACGGTTCCGAGCGGCTCGAGGCGGTGAATAGTGGACATTTGACGCATATTTAGTTTAACGAGGTGGACGTTTGAGTGGACATAATTACCTATATAACAAAAATTATGAATTACAAATATAAATTAAAGAATATACAACTTGCCAAGAAATAAAATTATTTCCAGTTTCTGTAACTCTAAAATCAATATTTACTACCATATTACTTATTAAAGCAATGGTTTAGCTGAGAAAACACAACGAAACAGACAGAGTTATTTTCGCCTTTATATTAGTATGGTAAATATATATATATATGTGATGTGTGTATATACGAATATAATCCTATACCTATTATTATGAAATGATGGCGGAATCATTTACTTACAAAAAAAAAATAAGACCATTATAATATCGCTGGTCCTTATTAAAATCGTCGGAACTACAAAAATGCAATTTTTATTTTATGTCATAAAACGTGTCTATATATCTAGGTCTATCGTCAGTTAAAAAGAAAAAATTCTAGTATGCCTAGTTTTTGAAATAGCCAAATTAAAAAAGTCGGATGTTACCTAGATAGCCCGCTAACATAGTCGGTTATTAACTACCTACGATCTTAACGGGGCGCGGGGTTAGGTGAGCGCGTGCGATATCCCAGTTCCGGCCATGTTAGCGGGATGAGCGGACGTCGCGCTGTCACCTGTTTTTTTACGATAGTTAATTGAAATAATCCCTTACCTTATAACGCCGTTCACGATGTCTACGAGATCAAAACGCTTGATTAAGCTGGTTACTGGGCATGGTGAAAAAAAACAACAATAATAGAAATAGAAATGCGGACGACAATATTATGAAAGGCAAAACATAGTACGGAAACAGGTATGTATTATTAAAATATTACTTTTACGATTATTTACAGTATAGTTTATGTTTTAATGCTATTGCGAATTTAATACCAAATTAAAGTATCATTTAATCATTCAAAATGCGTAACGTAATTTAAAATAGTAGGATGTACCACATCCGACCTTGGTTATTGGTTTTCAAAAGGTGTTCAATGTCGGTAGTAGCACATCCGACGTTTTTTATCGGGTTTTTAAATAGATCAAATGTTGGTAGTACCACATTCGACAATGTTAATCGGTTTATCAAATGGGTAAAATGTTGGTAGTACTACATCCGACGATGTTAATCGGGTTTTTAAATGGGTTGAATGTTGGTAGTACCACATCCAATGTTGTTAATTTGTACTTCAAGTGGGTGTATGTCGGTAGTACCACAACCTACGTATTTTACCGTTTTTATTAAGGAATTAAATGTTGGTACCATCACATCCGACCATAATGATATAGTGGGATGTGGTAGAACCAACTACACTGACACGCAAATACATAGATTACTTGCTTTGTTTTTAAAATATAAAATGATTAATTTATTTTATGACATATTTATGTAAAAATTGAGTGTTTTTTTCAGCTTTTCGAGAGTCTCCCTGCAAGCTTTGAAGCTGAATTAATTCAAATGCAGGATTTACTCGGTGATGTATTTAATGACAATGAAGACATAATATCAGCCAATAAAGCGAATGTTACTGAAGCCGTTACAACACCGATACCATCACCTCTGTCAACACCTGCTGTGTGCAACGATAAATTAGAATTAGCTGACAAAGGTTGTGAAGATAATACAGTAAGTACTAAATCTCATTCCCAAATTGTAGTTGACAAGAATACTGGCGATACTAAATCTCCGACGCCATCACCAACTAACAAGGATAATGAAGATATAGTACAGAATACATCTCATTCTCAAATTGGAGTAGATATTGTTACTGATAATGCTTCGATACCATCAACACTGACTTCCCAAAATAAGTTCCAACATTCTTGTGCTTGTTGTGAGTACGAGAACCCTCCAATTTTAACCGATGACGACCTGTATGGGAATTTGCCTACACCTTCCGTGGCATCCATAACGAGTTTTAATACCCCCTTTTCTGTCGCAAGTGTTAAAACTCGTACATCTACTTTTAAAACGGATAAAAGAAAGAAAAGGCTTATGCATACAGAAAACTGGCTAGTAAATAAAAGGAAACGTGCAAAAAATCAAGGAATAAGTTTTATTAATGCTAGAGGAAAGGAAATACCAGCCAAAGACATAAAAGGACCTTGCAATGAAAGCTGTCGTTTAAAATGTTCGAGTAAGCTCAACGAAAATCAGCTTAACAAAATTTTCAGGAGATTTTGGGATTTAGGAAGCCGTCAACATCAGTGGGAATTTGTTATAAATTTCACAAAAAGAACACCGAAAAGCCTTAGCCGAAATATTGGACTTTAAAGGCTTGCTTCTAATTAAAATTTTTGTAAAGAGACAACTAATGAAAACGTAAATCGGACACATTTGAGGGAGGTAATAGTCAAGGCATGTAATCCTGATAGGTTATAGTTTAAGTACAATTTTGAGGATGCACCTAAAACTATTGTTGTCTTGCGATCTGCTACCCGGAACACAGCCAGATTAACTTCTGAATTTACCGTCAAACCGGCATATGAGGAAGAACTTTCAATAAGTCGCAATAAACATAAAGATTTCCTTACTTTGTGTAAAAGTGAGATGATTCCCAGAAAATATCACCATTTGTATGAAAAATTGAAATTCGATAATGTTGTATCGGAAGGAGTCTCGAATGAAAAAGACTGAATTTAATTATTAAAACTAAAAATGTACATTTTTTAAAGCTGTGATTATGTAAGTTTTAAGCTGTGATTGTTACCTTATTCTATCTATAGAGAGAAGTATTTTTTCAGAAGTAATAAGAAGATTTTTATTTTGTTTAGTTGAATTTTGGTCATGCTGTTGTTGATTGTCTTAGGAAGACTGTTTTTAATTACTTATTGAGAAGATTTTGTATTTTGTTTAGTTGTTTTAGTTATGCCACAATGTTTTTATAATAATTATTATTTATAATAATGTTTGTCCATAAGAAGACTGATTTTAACAATTATCTAATCCTAATTTAATTGATGTAAGTTTTCCATAAAGCTAAGACCTTTGATTCAGTATTACCTAACTGCCTTAATTATAAGTAAGCAGATTTTGTATTTTGTTTAGTTGTTTTTAGTTATGCCACCATGTTTTTATAATAATTATTATTTATAATAATATTTGTAAATAAGAAGACTGATTTTAACAATAGTTAGTTTTAATTGAATGAATTTAAGTTTTCCATGAAACTAAAGACCTTTGACTAAGTTATTTCCAAAGTGCCTTAATTATGAGTAAGAAGATTTGTATTTTGTTTAGTTGTTTTGTTACGCCACCATTTTTTTATAATAGTCATTAACTATTTATAATAATATTTATCAATAAGAAGACAGATTTGAATAAAATTACATAGTTAATCTTGATTTAATTAATGTTAGTTTACTATAAACCTGTGATTATACCCTTCTTGTGATTATTACTTGCCATAATAATAAATAAGAAGATTTTGTATGCCACTTTTAAGTTTTTTTGTTAATTAGATTTCTTTTTTAATAATAAAGAGCTTTTACTTGAATACCTACAAAACTTTTATTCTTTTAATTTTATAAGTCATAAAATTTGATTTTTATATTATTTTCTCAATTGACCAAATTTTTTTTGTTGATTGTCAATAAATATATATGCATAGACTTACATTTTTGGTGTTTTTTTTTAGTAATTTGTACATACGACATGCATATTAATAGATAATAATCTTTTAACAATGTAGTAAATGGCAGTTCCGACAAATAATTATAAATTTCGCCCAGCAACAATGTCGGTTCTGGTACTTCCGACAAACAATTATCATTTTTTCCCAGCAACAATGTCGGTTCTGGTACTTCCGACAAATCAACATTAGGTCTAAACCGTTAAAAAGGTCACAAGTTACTTTTCTCACATTTACACTTAATATACCGGCTACTTATAATATTGTCCTGAACAGGCATTACTTGTACAGCATTACTCTAAACTTTTAGGACTCTGCTTAAAATAAGTAAAAAGTTACACGCAATTTAAACTTTGAAATGCTTTCCTGTAAAGTTGCAGTTTTTCACATCCGACAATTTTAATAGGGACCGTCGATATGACGTCTAGAAACTATTGCAGTAGGGGGTTAAAAATGCCCTTTAGCGCTACCTTTTGATGAGTAAATAAAACGTTTTAAAATGTTATTTAAAGGTGTTTTTGTCAAATTCTGACAGAGGGCGAATCTGTCACACTGCACTTAAATTTTTTTTTTTTTTATCTTTTTCAAATTCCTATCTATCAAATTGTATATTTTTGGTATATAAATATATTTTCTTTAAATTTGTATCGGATTTTTAATATTAAAACAAAACTCACGGATTATCGATGGTACGGCAAGATGCCGTCAAACATACTATATTACATAATTATGAAGAAACATTATGATCTAACGTAGTGTTTGTATACTCTTTGCATTATGATATTACATTACTGTTGTCCAAATTCAATATTGTCATAGATTTACACTTTAATTCGATAGATGGCGTTGTACCCATCGCTTGCATTGCAATATTGTTACCTACTGGTGCATATATAGAACGAAGATTAATGTTCTTTTGAGTGAGTTAATGATGCGTAAAATGTGTCACTAAGTTGAAAAGATAGATATCACTGATTATTTCATTAATTATATATATATTTCATTTAACTCACATAGCTCAATTGATTCAATTCATTTAGCTCAGTTACCTGCATCCTGATTCCTACACCTCTCTCGCTCAAACGAAGCTTTCAATAATTCAATCATATTATTACACTTAGTTTCCAATCTCATCAGTTAAATTAAGTTTTCGTAATTTTACGGTGTCCATAAATTTTCTCATCTTATTATTAGTAATAGATCGTTTAACATAGGAAGTCTACCTTACAGGGTACGTACTTACCTCTGTATTACATCAGAAGTCAGTTGTGACCTAAATACTGAAATAGGTCTGGCTGGTTTACAATACAGTCAGCGAAATTTTATTTAATAATTTAACAGCAACATATATATAGGCTGTTAAAAAGCTCAAAGGTTTACCTAAAAAACTGGTATGAATTCGATAAATATTCCTGTTTATACTGTACAACCTAATCTTAAACCTATAACCTTATCTAATCTATTGTATCTTCAGTTAGAGGGTTTCAGTTCCAGTTACAGGACTTACAGGTATGCGCCCCTTACCTGCTAGAGCCCTTTCCTTCCATTGTCTTGCACCATCTCCCTTTCCCTTTCAATTATGTAAGTACACCTACTCCAATTTTTCCATCTGTAAGTGCCAATCTCTTTTTTTTTTATGGTATAGGGGGCAAATGAGCAGACGGGTCACCTAATGGTAAATGACTACCGCCGCCCATGGGCACCTGTAACTCAAGAGTCACAAGTGCGTTGCCGCCCTTTAAGGTGGGAATAGGGGAAGAGGGGAAGAGCGGGAAGACGGGAAAGAGAGTTAGAGGGGAGGAGAAGGGGAGAGGGGAAGGACGGGAATAGGGGAGAGGGAAGGGTTAGGGCCTCCGGTAACCTCACTCACGCGGCGAAAAGCAATGCAAGCATTGTTTCACTGCCGGTTTCCTGTGAGGCCGTGGTATAAAGCGGAGTCAAGCCAGCCTATACGTGCCGAAGCATGGCTCTCCTCTCATCTCTTGAACTGGCACTCGAATTCGAAAAAATATTTTTGTTTTGGATAGACAGAGTATTCATTGAGGAAGGTTGTAGGTTATGTAACATCACGCTACGACCCGTAGGAGCGGAGCAGTGACCATAAACTGCTGGGAAGGGCTAGTATATAGTTTCGTAAAACCGAATAAAACAATCGCCGCGCTCGAGGTGGGTGTTCATATTCTGAGCTAAGCTAGACGATTACATCTCTGTATTTAGATAATTATACCTCATACCGGCTTGTTAGTTATGGAACTTTCAATGACATACCTTATTTATCACCAATGAAGTAACATTTTCTGTGGCGGATCCCACAAACAATTTGTAGGACCTAAGTCAGGAGTTAAAGATCACTGGAAACTTATTATATTATACTCACAATAAAATTAGAATAGGTACTAGTTATAATAGCTGCAGTCCGCAATATACAACTAGGTACTTTTACATTCGGGTTTGTAGTCGATGAAATGTGGTGAAAGATGGTAGTGGTATCGGCAAGGTTGTCAATTTTTATTTTGACCATTTAATAAAATACTTCTATGGTAAAAAATGTGACCTGTACCTACTGGTCTGCGAATGGTTTAGACCCGAGTCCAACCTGTTCTCTGTATTGTGATTTTTTAAATAATTTTTAGGTTCCGTAGTATATAAGGAACACTTATAGTTTCGCTATGTTTGGCCATCCGTTTGTCCATTTTTAAGGATGCTATTAGGAACAATTTAGGTAGTTTTCGAGTCTCATTACATCACAAATCGCCTCGGCAATGTCCTCAGAGAAACCCTGTCTCCTGAAAAGCTATTGTGCCACTTCCTTATAATAAACACTCGATTCGTTAGTTCTTTTTTAAACGACGAAAAAAAAAGGAGGTTCTCAATTCGACCGTATACATTTTTTTTTTTTTTAATGTATGTTCAGCCCTCACTCCGTTCTTTATGAACCGATTTTGATTATTCTTTGATTATATTTCTGCTGGATAGGGTATACCTCAAGGATCAAAGGATCTGATGATGGGATCCTCATAAAATTGAGAGAAACCCTCGAAAATTGTAGGAACGAATAGTGTTTCTGTTTACTTTTCATTACTTTATCAGGTATTTGCGTTTAGAAATCATCACTTCATGTAGCTGAGCTGATGATGAAAAAAAATCATTAAATAAAAATATTTTTAACAAAAAAATTTACCGACAAAAAGAACTAAAAAGCAAAAAATAAATAAACTTTAAGTCTTAAGTATTGAGCTTATTTACATAAATTATCAAATTTTAGATAAACTTATTTTGAGTCGGCGCCAAATAATAAAATGATTACCGACGTAGAGCCTACGTAGGTCGTATAAAATTTTGATAATTAATCAGTTTGTTGTTTGGCGCCGACTCAAAATTAGTTTATATAAAATTTTATAGTTTATGTAAATAAGGTCAATACTTAAGACTTTGAGGTTTATTTATTTTTTGCTTTTTAGTTCTTTTCGTCGGTTTAATTTTTTGTTAAAAAGATTTTTTATTGACAGAGAAGTACAATCGATCACTTTGTGTCTCGTCACGCGCGTGACATCAAGAACAGTCCTGCGGTCAATTCGATTCGAAACTAGTGAAATAGCATTGTGTAGATCTGTGACTCGTAACAATTGATAATCTTTTTCCCTGACACTTCTCACTGCCCCGATAGACGCTTCTGACTTCTGACAGTCTGGACTATGAAAAATTCGATTTACATTATTGCCGAATACAGAACTGACTACCTCGCCCTCTAGCGGAATCACTAGTAGACCTTGGCATAATTATAGAAGACTACTTGTTATTAACAGTCGAGAATAATGTGTAGGGATGTTCCAGGTGTTCTGAGACTGTGTGAGAAATGTCGAAACATATATTTGTGGTCTTGCCTACTTTTTTCATTGGCAAAAAAAAATACGGCCCTCGGGATGGAAAGCTGTAACTTCCCTACATCGAGGCCTATGAATCATTGCAGAACCAGAGGAGTCTACCGAACAATACCGAAAAAAAACAATGGGAGATAACCACTGCAGAACGCAATCATTCTCAAGTGTCAGACTTTGTAAACCCCTTTCTACATTCACTAGAGAAAAATATTAAAATAACCAGCTGTTTTAAAATGATATGAGTAATAGTACTGTTTTTAATAGTCACAGTGATAGGATAAGGGATCAATTAATAACATTTACCTGTATTATCAGACGCGGAATGAATGTGAATGGGTGTAGGTGTACTTTAGTTCTATATTTAGAACGGTCTCATTATAATTGTGTCAGTAGGCAATCACTGCAACACTCCAAACAAAGCGAATACATGAATGTTAATACTTCAGACGCAAATAGTTAATGTTCATTGTTTCATTGTAGTCTTCATTATTCGGAACAAATGTTTGGGCATGATCTTACTAAGCAAAGGTTTGTGGCTGATTAGTACTGGCTGACTGATAAGGCGCAACTCAACTCAAACTCAACTTTTAGCATCTCATATTAACAAGTCTTATTTTAAAGAGCCATAAGTCCTCCGTAAAACCTCATTAGGTTTAGATGACTCCGTATAACAAAAACGTCACAAATTGTATGTAAAATGTAAATAAAAAATACCCTCGATTAAAAATGGATTTCTTGCGAATCTCGCGCCAAAAATTGACGTTCAGGATTAAGGCCATCATATTATTAATGCAGATAGAAATAATATGACATTTCTACACTACTCAAAGTTAGCCCTCTATAGTAATTAAAGAAGAGTAATAGGCTTACAGTCTGCCACGAACTTTTGCTTAGTGAAACTACGCCTAAAACAATGCTCAAGCGTGGAAATTACCTGCAGCTTGTTTCCAATCATTCAAAGCTTTTCGTGTTAGGTCATCACAGCCAGTAAAACCACAACAAACAAAACATTATATTTATTCTAAAACATGCTATGTATAAAAATATTAAAATACATTGAATACACCTTATCAAAATATATCTGCATACAATTCCTTAAATAGTACATAGTCATAATAGAACATAAATAGAACATAGTCATTTATAACCACAATTTTAAGATCCTTCAACATGGCGTAATTTATACTAAACTGTCAACTGTAAGAACTTTAGTAAGCAGCAAATAGTTTACAGCTGCGCTCCGGTAGTAATCGTGAACAGGAAACATTTGAACGAATTAGTTGTAAGTTCCGGTTTAGCTCTGACTCAGGCTTGCACGACTGGTTTAGGCTGCGCCATGGGAAAAGAGGCCAGTGCCAGTGGGACAAGATTTGCAGCTTTCTTGTTAGCCTCTCAAACTTTGACTATGACACAATTTACAAAAAAATTACAAATGAATTGAAAATTGAATTTATTTAGAATTATATTTATTTCTACATAGCTGTATTGATATAGTTTCTTTTTAAAACTAACTTTTAACGTTGTAAAAAGGTATACTGGTAATTACGAAATTATTTTGTTTTCGAATATATTTCATAAGCACATTGGTTAATAAGAAGTGATCGGTTAATAATAATAATAATATTTTAAAATAATTTTTCAATTTCTTCTTCTTCTTCTTCTCTTCTTAATCTTAATCTTAATCTCTTAATCTTCTTATTTAAAAATTTTAGTATATTTGCTAATAGGTGTGAGAATCGATACAGGCTCTGAAAACGTAGGCACTTCTACCTACGCCTCATTTTCTGCCATTCCTTCTACTTTTCTTTTGCAACTACAAATGTATCTGTTACGGAAGCATATTCCAGTTTGTAGTTGCAAATGAAAAATATAAACAAAGAAAAGCTGAATAGTTTTATACTTGAAATTATACTTCTATATCTTAGTTCTCTATCATCTAAGCTGGCCTGTCTTCTACCTCTATTTCTTATAAGTTCCTTTAAAGTTTTTTTTTAATGCACGTTTTATAATCTATTTATTTATGTACCTCATATTAATCTTCTCTTTTAGACTCTGTGTGCTTTTCTTCCATCTAGAATTATGGAATAATCTAATTTCTGGCTCCGATATTGCAAGAATATAACCGTGTACAATTTGTACATGAATGCTAACAAATAAATCCAGGCGCAATACATTTAAAGGAACATTAGATAATACTCTCTTTTTTTATATTTTTGCTTCTTATGAAAAAGGCACGTGATTTACCTATATTGTTGTACGCGGTATTCACCACGTTCAAGTTTTATGATTCGTGGAAGATGAAAGTGATGGCCGTGGATACCCTTTTAGTTTAGACAGACAGTCATTTTATCTTAAATATCACATTATATTCAGATTGAAATTTATTTGTAACTTTATTAACTTTTACATTTAACGGTAATTTTCACCACCCGACTGCTAATCCGGGTAATTGCGCGCTATGCGGTTGTTAGTGTTATATTTCTATTCACATACAACTTTTTATTTTCATAATTGTCACTCTGTAGTTACGCAACAGTACTTAGGTTTGAGCCTAATTTATTTTTAAGACTATAAAAAGAAAAAAACATAATGAAAATTTTATGAACTATCAACTTTTGAGATTTTGTAAAAGCTTATTATTTGCTACGAAATGTTGCTAGTTCATAAAATGTAATGTTGCGGGATTATATGAGTACAGTAACACTTATATGTATAAAGAACAATATTAACAAAATAACTTATTAAATATAGATAGTAATGCACAAATTATTTTACAATTATACTTATAAGACTAGGTGTTACCAGTGGAGTTCGTGAGAACCAGACATTATCATTTCAGAGATTCTTATTAGCTATGTTGCACCACACGCATTGTTAAGACACTATTAAAGGCACAGCACATATCAGTGTATCTCTTTCTGACCGCCAATAAAGGTAATAAGAAAGAAAAAGACAACACCTTTGATTAAAACTTTAAAAGTAAGGTCCACTTGCAAAATAAAGGTGAATAAAGATGAGATAAGCTCCCTAAATAAAGTTGTTTGCGAACAATTCATACGAAAGAGTTGGAACTAATACTTTCTGAAAGAAGGTGTAGTTTAACACACAAAGGGCCAAACTGAATTGCTTGAATAAGTAATTTCAAGGCAGCGGTTTTGTGTTGACGCTGAGATACTCATTTCATTAACAAAATTAAATTTTAATCATAATTATGACCTGCATGAATCTGCAGTATCTTAGCCAATTTATGGCTGATAGCAACATTGTTCAATTATGTATAGCATAATACAATTTAGTCTAAATATTAGAAAAAGTGTGTGTGTACGCACGTAAGAAGTTATACTTCTTTGGCGCTAGTTAAATAAAGTTTATTTAAATATCATAATAAATAATATATGTATTATTTATTATGATATTTAAATAAACTTTATTCAACCGTCAACTAACCTCAAATTCTACAAACGTACTCAAAGTAATATGTAAAAACCATTTTTATCACTTATAATCACAGTAAATTATCTTTAAATCAATAAATTGTTAATAAATATCAGTCACCACGATATACTATTTGAAATAAAATCGTGAAGTTGGTAACTTTTTTGAAAAACTAAAATCTTGACTAACTAACTTCAGGGTGTCGGTTTTTTGTGACGGTGTGCGCGCGCATCGTAAATGACTAGCTAACTTCAAAGTGTCGGTTTTTTGTGACGGTGTGCGCGCGCATCGTAAAAATTTACTCTCATTATTTTTCCCTAACGCGCCAAAAGAAGTATAACTTCAAAAATGTTGAAAATTAAATTAGGTATGTAGTTCTTCGGTGTGCACACAAAATGTTTAGACGCATACGACTTCTAATCTCTTTTGCACTTTGTTACAGAATATGCTGTTAAAATAATCTGCTGGGTACCGGTGGTTGGAGAAAACTGAACGACAGTCCAAGCCGGTAGAAAAATGTATATTATAAAACGGTTACAATATTAAAAATGTAAAACGAATCTGTCGTGTCGTTATCGAGAAAGGGTCCATCCCATCATAGCTATTGAAGCTCGTAGCCTTAACACAATCCAAGATATAATATCAAATTAAATAACTTGAGTGAGTAGTTAAAGGTTGCCTACTCTCTTCAGAGGGGCTTGTTTCATTAATTTTAAGGAGAGTCTCGTGATATCTTTACATTTGATAAATAATTTTTTTAAATGAGACAAACACTGTCCTGTGTTAGTTATTGACAAACATGTAACAACGAAGTATGAGACGTGTTTTACAGATTGATTTAAATGTATTTTTGCAAGTGGGCCTATTCCCTTTTTAATTGTTAAACAAAACTATATGGCTGTTAGGGTTAAAAACTTGAGTTCAAAACCACACATTACACAAAAACGAAGCCTCTTGTGTTCATTTGTACATTGCCCAAGGAATGTTTGTGTGAATAAGCGGAATTGTAACAGGAATGTCGTTGTTAATCGGAAACATTGGAATATAAACATAATGGGACCAAAATTAATAAATTCCTTACTAGATCGAAGATAATAAATACCGGTAGATTTCATCCGCAGTACTATAAGTATCTGTATTTTTATGTAAATATGCAAACGATAAATATACAGATGCTCGTGTATATGTCACAGTTTTATTTGCGTTCGCGTAAAATTGCGATTTAATCATGGTCCATTGCAAGACAACATTATAAAATATTTTTGTGAATATTTTCAATCTAGTATTTCGAACGTTTTATTATTAATTTCGGTCTGTAGATAGAATGTTACAGTTCGAGAGATCGATTTTAACTTCGAATTGAATTCGATCGGGATTATATTCTATGTAACCATGCTTGATTTCGCATTTTAATATTGTATATCGAGTATTTTGTTCCTGTTGAGATAGGAATGTTTTTGTTAAAATATAGACGTAGCAAAAGCAACTGACTACCTTCGTGGAGGTAAAGGACGAGTAGTTAACAAAATATGTCCACATTCCATTTAAAAAATATAAATTTTTAGTAACTCAAGTAATGACAACTACGTCCTTGCAAAAGAGCTGTCTGTAAATGTATGTAAATGGTCTAAAAAGCCAGACCGAGGTGTTTTGGGATTTGGCTTCTAAAAGTTGTTCAGTAGTAGGTGGCATGCGGACGCTGGTGGGTCGCGTGGGAGTTGTGGGACGAGTGGGGTGAGTGGGAGTGGGGCGAGTGGGAGTGGGGCGAGTGGGAGTGGGGCGAGTGGGACTGGTGGTTGGGTTCGGGGGAGGCGGGCAGGTAACTCACGGCGGGCACGGGTGGCCGCTCCAGGCGCGACTCCAGCGCCGCTAACTGCTCGTCTAACCGTAGCGACGTGCTGTCGAACCCGCACCCTGTAAACATGAAACCGGAATGATTTATTTTGAATATAGCATACATGGAAGACATGAAAATATGATCGACATGCGATAAATAACGGTTATATTTGTTTATCTCTCTCACTCATAAAGTAAACATACAAAGACTGAAGATTTCAGGAAAATTGATTAAATAATTTGAAAATGTCATGTATCCCGAATAAATATTCCTAGAAAAGAGCATGTAAAGAAATAATTGAGCAAAATTATCGAATTTATTTCTATTAATTCAATAATTTTGCTTAATTATTTCTTTTGTTTTGGTTACAAATAACTCACGACTCAACTATTTACATCTACTAGCTAGGTATATATTCTACAAAAGCAGTGGTGTAGGTAATTCAACATTGTTCTGGAAAATCACTGTGATTGTATGTAATCGTATGAATCTGGTGATTTCAAGGCGTCTACTCCGTATTGCAAGGAGATCGAGATGAGATGAGGTCCCGTATCTTTTTTTGAGTATTAGTTTCCTTCAATCCTTTGCTGTCTAAACTAGAATATCTAGCCAAAGGTTTTTTATATAACACGATAATCTCTGTACTTTTAGCGGTTAGATTTCAAAAAAATATTTTAGTATTGTACAAACGAAGTCGTTTTTAAGTGTTAAGGAATGTTGTGGGCGGGTGAAGCAACAAAGGGCTGGAAAGTGGATCCAGTAATAAAGTGTAAGGTGGTAGTGTCTGACCGCTAGAGTTGTCGTTGTGCGGCGAGTAGTTGCGGCGCGCCAGGTGGCGGTAGCGCGCCGGCACCGCGCCCTCCGCGCTCGAGAACGACGCGCCCGACGACAGCCCCACTGCAACAACACATTATTACTGCTCGTGTACCCGGCACAATCGAGTCAACTCACGAGGTTACTATTAGTGATGGGCCGGATATCCGTATCTGCGGATATTCGAGGAAGAAAAAACTTTTGTATCCGTGTCTGTACCCGTAACTTTTACGGTATTCTATTTTATCACATTTATGAAATTCTAAATTTATTTCGTTAAAATTAAATATCTGATGTAGGGAGTTACAAATATTATTGACAGTTATAAAGTACTATTTGAATATCTTTATAACGAGATCAAACCCAAATCTTTGTGATGTGCATTAAAATAATTATTAAAAAGAAAAAGGTAGTCATGGGACTTCCGACAGAAGTGAAAACTTAAACGGAACGACGAACTTGAAACGTCACATTAGCAGGTTGGTGACATTAATTCATAAGGATCTGACAGAACTCAATGTTTAGATTAGCGCCCTCTAGTGGATCTATATGTGTATTATTAGCGTGATGGTCACGAGTCCAGTGCTTTCTTCCCCATTTCCCATTTCTTCCCATTTCCCTTGCAAAAGTGCACAAACGTGCCTAAAGAAATTTTCACTTCAAAAATACTGTCAGTCGTAGGACTGCACGTCAGAAGTAACAACATAACTTGCATAGACACTAACAATCCGTATTGTATCCGTATCCGCGGATATACATTTTTATCAATCCCGCACATCACTAGTTACTACTGAGAGAGCACGTTGCTAGTATTCTTTAATAAAAAATATATTACCGAGTTCCTCGCGGCTGGAATTGTTCCTGAGTGAAGCTCCACTGTCGTAGGCGGCGCTGGTATGTTTCTGGAGCACTTTGATCATCGCGTCACGCTCCGCCACCTTCGACTCTAGTTCCTTTACTCTGAAAAGAACATTTTAATTATACACATCTAATATTATGACAGTACGTTTTCAGTTTATTTACTTTACACCTAATTTTAATGTTTTTCTTGTGTGAGCCGTTGAGAGAACCATTGAAACCCAGAATAAAAATATTTCCATCATTTCAAAAGTCAAGCTTAAAGAGGATATATTTGTTGATCCAGATATTCGAAAACGAATGAAAGACAAAGACTTTGTAACTAAAATTAAGTCTCAAGAAAAGAAAGTCTGAATTTTCGTAATATCTCACTTGAGAGACACACTTCTTTCTAGAAAATCTTGGGGATTTAAGTGAAGAACAAAGAGAGAGATTCCATCGAGACATAAAGACTATGGAAAGACGTCATGTAAAGGGAGATGGAGTATTAACATGAAGAGGTATCACAAGGGTTTAAGTTTATTTTGTCACTTAGTTAAGTGTTAACGTCACAAGAACCTCATAAAAATCCCTAGAAAACTTTCGAAGTCAACGCCCCAAAGTAAGCTGGTATATACATTTTTTAAATAAACAATTTTCAAAAAGGTCAATATTGCAGTGTAATTTTACGGAAATTAAGATCTAACATTATCCATACATTTTACGATCAATTCAGTAATCATAAATCAGTCTAAATATTGTATGAAAAACATTGTATCTTCAACCTAATTACTCGAATGAGGAAGCCACAATTTCTAGTGTTGGAAAAAAATATTTTTACTACGTGAGTCTGTACGGAAGTCTGAGAGTACTCAATGAGTCTCCAGTCCAGTCTTCCTATATACCTGCTTTCTAGGTCCGCTACTTTCTTCTGCGCGGAGTGGAGTTCATCCATGTGTCGGATCTTCTCATTGCGCGCCTCTGCCATCAAACGCTCTGATTCTGCAGATGTCTTCTCTAAAGCCGCTATTTTAGCGTCCCTGATAACGAAATATTGAAATAAGATTTACTATTAAAGCACTTAATTATTTCGCAAAAAACTTGAAGCGATCGACCTGAAACAGACTGGCTTTAAATCGGTGTATACAGTCAGGCAGGTCCACCCCGCAGTGTAGGTATAAAGCTAAATGTACACGGCAGGCTCGACTAATCGTGCCAAATTTCAGGACCGCACGTCGCGTCATCCGTTACTATCGAGTTATTAGTACCTTGTCTAGGAATATCTGTTTACAATAATGGAATAGCGCCAGCAGCCTCTCGTCCCTCTCTACAACACTCACTTGGGTATAGAAGCAGCGGAGACAGCAGCCTGTCGTAGCGCGGACTCCTCCAAGTACCGCTGTTCCCACTTGGCGCACTCGCCCTCCAGCGCCAGCAGCCTCTCGTCCCTCTCTCGCAGCTGCCTCCTTAACTCCGCCTCGCCCCCGCCCGGACCTCCAACGACACCCGCGCCTCCGCAATGGCATTCACGCTTTCTAGAAGTCATTCAAGACGTTAATATGTCTATTTAACTGTGGAATAACAGTGTACATTATGAAACTGGTGTTCTTAGATCATCTACATATATAAAAGAAAGACGTGTTAGTTACACTATTTATAACTGAAGAACGGCTGAACTGATTTGGCTTAGAACCAGGAGAAGGACGTAGGATACTTTTTATCACGTTCCCATGAGACGTGACATAAAACGTGGTATAACAAAACGCAACTGATATTTAATAACAAAACGCAACTGACAGCTAAACGTAATGTAGTCTATGGTTAATTATAGTAGAATTTTGTAGTTGACCGGTTGATGTTTGTTTATTATAGATAAATTACACCCAGACACAGAACAAATTATCACGCTCATCACACAATTATTTAGATAGTAATTATCTATATATATAAAAATGAACCCCTATTTCTTCTGGTCACGTTATAACTTGAGAGCTGCTTTACCGATTTCATTCATCTTTTTTTTAAATGTTTTCTAATACTTCGTAGAAGAACATTAAAAAAATTAAGAAAATTGCGCAGAAACTTAGAAAATTTAAGAAAAGTTAACGACTACCTTTATTATAAACTTTTTAATGTAACCTTAGCCTCAGCGTTATATACTCTTTGCTAAGAACGTTTGAAATAACTGTCAGTTGTTTGACAGTAAGAGACAGATCGCACACCGCCAATATCGTTTACAAAGATCGCATTATTCTAGATCGCATTAATTAGTTGTATCGGTCGGCATCAAGGACTTCATCATGGAAATCCATGGTCGGCATTAAGAACGAATTATAACCCTTACCCAGCTCCCTGGTCGGAATGATATCTTTGACGAGGTAAAATTAAACCATTTTGCTTTGATTTTGCATATTGTTAATGAATTATGGTTTTTATTTCTTAGTGCACACTGCACAGTCGATTGAATCGAAAAAATTGTGGAGTTTTAAGTTTGTTCATTTATAATTTTCAGTTGAAATTTTGATATTAAAAATGCCAAGAAGTAGACGTACAAACATAGGTCGCAGAACTCGCAATCCCGCAAATCAAAGATTTTTAAGAGCAAGTCAAACTGATGAGCAACGCAAAGCTCGAAATGAAGTTGAACAGAATCAATATCAAGAAAATAGAAATGTTGCATTTGATCCACATCGAGTTGCATTCAATTATAACGTGGCAATCGATTACAGTTTACAGCCAATCACGCCTTTGTAATGGCACCCGGCTTGCGGTGAAGAAATTAATTAACAACGTCTTTAAAAGGGAAGTTAAAGGCGAAGACTGAGATGATCATGAGATTGATTCCACGCATCCTTCTGATTCCGAACGACATGCGATTCGACTTTAAACGGTTACAATTTCCAGTGCGGCTTGCATTTGCAATATCAATAAATAAATCGCAAGGGCAGTCGTTAAGTGTTTGTGGCATTAATCTTGAAAATCCACGTTTTTCCCATGGCCAACTGTATGTCACCTGTTCCCGTATCGGAAAACCATCAACATTATTTTTTTACGCGCCAGGAAACAAAACTGACAATGTTGTGTATCGACAAACATTACAATAAACAATATGTCTATCTATGTTATAGAGATAATAAAAAATTACAAACATACAATATCAAAATATACAACAATAGAACTAATTATTATTAGTGAAGTATTCCAGTTTGAATTGAATGACAGGACAACGTCTGTCGGGTCAGCTAGTACTAACTAAAATTATTACCGGTTATATCTTATCAAGACCGTACAGCAAACGATAGCAGAGATTTCAATACCAATAACAAAACTCAAATACATCAGTATCCGCCATAATCATCATCACAAGACTCAAAAGTTTATTTTAGGTATTATCAACATGGTACTTTCCATCAGTTTTGATTTACAATGCGACTCAAGCAAAAAAAAAACAATTTTAATATTATTTACTCTATGGATCGTCGTCAGAGACAATATACATAAAGGCTACACTTACAATAAATTGATTCCAATTTCAAATCCGTGTACGTTAATATCTATTAAAGTATACGGATTTCAAAATTCAAATCAGTCTCTCTATTCTTTTTTGAATATTTAGAGCGCTAATCTATACGCGTTTAAGACAAATGAAACAAGACTAACGGCATCCGTTCACGAGCACGGTGTACGCGTCATCCATTGTCCTGCTCAACGATATTAAAGGAAGCCGAACCATCCGACACATTCCACCCTCAGCAGTACTTCTTAATGTTCTTACCGTAAAGTCTGCAACTCTTTCTCTAACTGAGCACGCAGCTTTCTCTCAGTGTATTCCCGGCGGTCAGACGCTTGTTGCAATGACGCTAGTGCACGTTGTAAGCCCATCACTCGCTCGACGTAACCACTTGCATGACGACACTGGTGGTAAAACATTCAAAATAAGATTAAATATAATTGTGTTCCTCATAAAGGCGTCAGAATAGGTTTATACTCGTATAATAGGGTTTGTTAGGGTTTTTTATTATCAGGTAATTTGAACGACTTATGCTGGATTTGACACACACTCCACTTTAAGCCTAGGTCTTATATTGGTACTAACATATGACAATGAATGATAGTAACAACAGCAATGATGGTAAAACTCACTTTACCAACCAATTAAATAACTATCAACTCTCAGTCTCACAGCAATCTAATAAAGTACAATTTTTATCGCGCGCTATTAGTGTCTATTAATATGTTTATGACGTGCAGAATAATGTGTACGTTATCAATTAGCACGACGGTGCCTTTTGCACTGAATGCCATCATCAACATAAGTTTAGAAGTCTAAACAATGATAATAACCTTTGATCGTATATTCCACAGGCGTTACCTATCAACCACCTACCAACCAACTAAACTGCATATGTACAGTTTTAAGCACAGTTGAACAATCGAAATCGAATTGAACAAGTAAACGCGCTAGCGGTGTGACGTTTCAGGTGTTGTGTTTTAAATGCAAAGAAGACATGAACTGTAGTACGTTCAATCAAAATAATATTTTTATCAAAGCTTTTTTTTATATAATGGCCCTGATAAAAAAAAACGGTAATTTAAAAGTTAGTTATTTTTGAAATACGTAGGTTGCGTACATGTCCTTTTCACTCTCGAGCGAGCGTGCGTGTGGAATACGTACCACGAGTCTAATAGGTTTTGAGGTAAGTAAAACTACAGACGCTTTAAATTGCAGTTTTTGTATGAACCTATTACAACATAAAATATTCACAGCACCATTCATTGTATGTTCTGGTTTATTATTAAGATGGCAAACTAACGTAAAGTGGAACTATCGAGTGCCACTATTTAATGAGACTTTTGTAGGAGCAGGCGTATCTATGGTATATTTGATCTAAGACAATAATTGATTATTTTGGCCATATTTCAATAGCGGCAAGATACTGACCGACCGATTTTATTGTAAACTAGCAGCGCCCTGCGGTTTTCACCCGCGTATGTCTCGACCCCGTGGGAATATCGGGATAAAAAGTAGCTTATATGTTAATCCAGGTCTCCAGCTATCTACATACCAAATTTCATCACAATCGGTTCAGTAGTTTTGGCGTGAAAGAGTAACAAACATCCATACATACATACATCCTCACAAACTTTCACGTTATATAATATTAGTAGGATAATGCTCGCTCGCTGAGTGTTCTGTACCTACCCACTCTCTATTATGAAGAGGTCGATGGTTGGCAAAGATAACTCTTGAATACTTCTTCTCATCAAATTACATGATTCCAGGTAACTTGTCAGTGTCAGAATATGCGATTGTATGTCTTGTTTAGACTTCAAAGCTTGATTGTACAGTCAATCTGCTGCGTATTAATGTAAATAAAAAAATCTCAGAATTTCTTCTCAATTTCTTGTAAACTTTGTTCTGGTTGTTCCACTATTTTTATTTCTGGTATTGAACAGCAGTCAAAAGCTATCATCAAGCTAAAACAGTCTGCAACTGTTTTGTCAAATATAACACATACAAACATCCATCCATCCTTACAAACTATCGTCTTTATAATATTAGTAACATTAGTTAGGATGTATTGCATGACATATATTAAAACAAGGATGTATTGCATGCTATAGAATAAAACTTTTATTTTTAATAATAATTTAAAAATACTAAGGTACAGCTTACCTCTTCCTCAAGACGTACAACATTAGCTTGTGCGTTGGTGAGTGCCGTATCGAGTATGTCGATGTGTGTGCGCTGTTCCTGCAAAGTGGCGCGCTGTGCCGCCATTTCGATTTCTTGACGTTCCTTGGCGCATGCCAACTCCTTGTCTGATACGTACACAAGGGCGAACCGATAAGAAAAAGGTATTTTCTAGTACATTTAGTAATAACAGACGTTTGAGAATTTTATAGACTATCCTAGCACTAAAAACAATGAACAGATACTAAATAGAATATAGTATTAATAATCATCATCATGTCTTTTTTTAGTGTTTTTTTTTTATATTATGTCGCTCCTACTACCTACCAAACTCCACTGTTCAACTTCATAGAAGTGCTATTGCTTGCTTTTTTCCACTAAGGTGTCAAACATGCATCCCAATCGCATGAAAGTTAAGCGACGGAAGTAAACGGTCACCTACTAGCATCTACTTCTACATTTACTGTACTGTGCACTTCACCAACGGCATCTGTGCTGAATGCTTTGGCTTCTACACCCACCGAAAAAAGGGATCATTCCCTAATGAGAGAATAGTTGAATTGAAAAAATATAAAAGATAATCTTACTCTGTGTAATGAGTTGCGCTATAAGCATCTCTCTGCTCTGAAGCTCTTTGCGTAGAGCGTCCGCGGTGCCATCGCTCTCTGTGCGCACGCCTTGCGACAGCAGCTCCACCTATAAAAGTATGATTTACAAATATATTATCTACTTAAAACAGTCATCTGCCGAGCGTTTAGTTTTTATCCATTATCTCAAACCACACTGACAGTCACATACATTGCCCTTATTATCGGTTGTAGTTCGTTTTCTGGCTGTTAAACCGTCTACTGGCCTCAATAATATATCAAATCCATGACGAGATTATGGATTTGCAGTCGGTCCGTTTATGGTACCGCTGCAGTTATGGAATGACTCTGGAAGGCCTCAATTATTTAGGAATAATTGAGGCCTTCCTGAGTAGGCGCCGACTGAAAATAATTTAGGTATTTACATCAGTGAAAGAGTTTAGTAAGGCTAACGAGTTTATTTTTCACGTTCCAGTTTCTTTCTTCTTTTGTCGGTTTAATTTTTTGTTAAAGTTTTTTAGTTTTTAAGTTTTTTCGGCTAAAACAATCAACTACAGGTCTCCGTCATGTTGCAGTAAGTATCATTAGAACTACATATGTGTGCTACATTTCACCAAAATCGGTTCACAAGTGAAAAGTCAATGGGTGAACAATCATTCATCCCCTATTTTTACACCTTTAGGGTTGAAATGTTTATTTATTTAAATGGGAAGTATGCCTTATCCAATAAAAAAGAATTATCGAAATTGGACCACGCTGTAAAAAGTTATGCTTGGTCATACTTTAAAAAAAAAATATAATTAGGGTCGACTTGAGAACCTCCTCCGCTTTTTCGTCGGTTAAAAACCAAGTAAGTTTTTCTGTTTATTCCTTCGTCCGTCCTAATAGGTTGATCCATTTTGCAATAATAATGCACATCCGAATGAGATATACCCAAAGGCATCGTAGTCCTCTGCCTATTGGTTATCTATGTCGTTAAATTAAAATATGTATGTAAGTATGTTTTATTACTCGTAGTATTAAAGGCCATCTATCTTATTCACGGAAAGTTAGAAATAGTTTAGCAACGTTTTGAAATATGTATATTTCTAGTAGGATTAATGTGATGTGAAATAAATTTTGAAGATTTGATGCAACAGAATATCCGCAGAAATGAATGGAATTGTGCCACGAGTGTGTGACGAGTCATCAGAGTGAGCGTGTGGGTGTCGCCTACACTATGTAAACAAAAATATACTTCAGACTAAAATAAAACCTCATTCAATATATTTCGTTCGCTGAATCATTTCGCTTTTAATAATTCAGTAGATATTAGTCAAGTATAAAGATAAAACAAAATAAAATCTTGCAAATAATGTATTTTGAGCTGAAGTCATACAACAAAACAAACATGACGATGCCCGTTCTCTCACTGTAGCTTCCTTAAGATGTTACTTGCAAGAAGTGGAAATAACAGTAAAATTATGGACGGGCCAACACTAAGCTCGGATCGGAATCCTTTAGAAGTTTAGAATATTCATGAAATAAATTAAAACGGACAGATCAGGATAGAAATGCTACAGGAACGACAGGACGATAATGAAAGGCATTTACCGCGGAATCGGACCCTTAGAAAGCCTTTTAGAATTGACAATAATTTAGGACGTGATATTGAAAAAATGTCGTATCTTGTAAATAAATTTTAATTATTTTTACAGTGAGATTCAATCCAAACATAATGTAAACATTTAGGTATATCAATCGGCGGTCTTATCGCTCACGGCGATATCTTCCTAATCTTCTTTACCTATTGGTTGAACTTCTAACGCAAAGAAATAAAAAGGTTTAACCATTGTAACTGTAGTAGCACGCAGATTGCATACATTTAACGCGGCGCGCTACGTGTGGTTGTGATTATCATCTCCCCAGAAAAAATGTTATATATTTTTTACGAAAATTTACATATTTTATTTACTCTCACTTGTCCGACATCAGATATTTCTATACTGGTGACCCGCTGATTGGACAGAGCTTTCGGCCATAGAAGTATTAATAACTAGCTGTGCCCTCGACTTCTCTCGATTTATTTCGGAAAACAGCAATTAGTCGCTTATAATAGGCATTGCACCTTTCTCCAGGCAAGATTTTTTATACTCTATTGGCGGTGAAACAACCTGGAACGTACAAAAAAGGTTGTTTTGGTTGCTTACACGTGAAATAACGTCATAATTTGGCCGTGGTAACATTACTCATTTGTTTTTCGTGTGGAGGCTCACCTCACCAGGCTATTAGTGAGGCCGTATATCAGGCTTATGCCGACTAAAACCACACGGTGTGCCTCACAGCGCCGGTTATGAGTTGACCGTCGGCGTTTTGCCTCCAATGATCGCGGACGGCAACTGGGCGATGTCCAGACACCCCCTTCAGGGGAGACTCCGCTTCGGGTGAAGAATATAAAACTCGTCTCATACACCCACGGCCACTCTTAGCGTACGCACGAGAGCGCGAGTGAAAAGGTTCCGCCTGGAAGTTTTTCTACCGAATCCACACCGTCACCTCCTCCTTGCGCGAGATGTTCTCCTCGCAGGAAATCGTCATAAAACAACTGTGACGACCTGACGCCTCGATTCGTCCGACCAATTGGGAGACTCTTGCTGTAGTCAGTCAATCTGTGTCGCTTGCTTCTGAGCTTTGTTTAGTCACGGTGTAACATAAGGTTTCACACTACTGTAATCGAACGGAAAATAAATGGTCTGAAAATTAAAAAAAACTTCACCTGTCAATATTTCAGCTTAGATGTAATTTTTTAGCGATAGTATCTGCCATGCATTTAATATAATCCAGAAATTTATTTATAAGAACATACAACATTGTAATATAAATTTAAAACATAATTTCTTGTTTTTTTTCTGCTACGATAATGTTTGCTGTTTAAAAACCTTCTAAATTCAAACAGTCCAATTATTTACACAAAGCAAATAACTTAGGATAGGAAGATTTGATTTGGCTAGCTTTTTACCAGCAAATCAAATTGTTTGATGAGTTAAATTTGTTGACCTTACAATATAAAAATAGACTAGAACAAGGTCAGCTGATTAGCCAAATATAAGATTACTAGTATGTGAAACCAAATTTCATGTGTTTAGGTGATTTGAGTTATGATGGCGGTCAAAATTGGCTCCAAATGATGTAACACACTGCTGCGTCTCCAGTTCCTTTTCTTTCTTTCTTTCAGTTTTGGCTTGAACTTGGCTTCGTGTGTCTAAATAACACTGTAAGGGAGTAAAACATTGCGAGGAAAATGATTAATGCCCAGTTCCTATACTCAAGAAACGATTCGTTTTGCTTGCGGACGGAAAAATTTCGTTGAAATTTTAACGCAAATTTTACCACGATTGGTTTTGCTTACGGACGGTAAAATTTCATTGAATTTTCAACGAAAATTTTACCATTCGTAAGCAAAACGAATCGTTTCTTGATTATAGGTACCGGTAATAAATTTCTGGCTACGCCTCCGGGTATACAGTCGTGAACGTATGTATGATGGTGATACCTGTTGCTTAAGAGCTCTATTAAGCTCCTGCATCCGTCGACAGTCAGCCTGCAGTCGGACCCGCGCGGCTCGCTCCAACCGCTCCCTGCGCTCGCACGAACCCACCAGGTCCTCGTGCGCTGTGCGCACCTTCTCCACTTCTTCCTCGAGCTGCAATATAATACAAATGAATAGAATACGATTTGTTTTTGATAAAGTAATTATGAAACTGTTAGATCTTATTCCTGACGTCGCTATTCTTAAAAAAGCACATGATCATCATCATGATGGGAATTTTGTCACACATATGTTATTAACCCGTCCAATCAAACAATATACATAAAAAAGAACTCAAAGTTTTAAAAGTAATCAATCCTTTTTTACTTTTTAAGAGAAAATACCAAATACACGAGAACACTTGCATTTAAATACCTAAACACTCGAAGACACTGAACTAGCTTGAAAGAAAAGAAAGAAAGAAAGAAGATCACACGAACTACATAGTAACTATTGATCATGCATCCCACAATGAAAGTTTTTGCGCTGATTAAAATATATACAATTTCCCTACCTATTGTTAGGCCGCGATCCTCGGGTGATAATCACCTAATCTGGTCGGATGACCCTCCCTTTGCGGAATAACATAACAATAATTTCTCCACTGTGGAAAGGAATCACCGACACGTGTGATGTCATGTAAATTTTTCAGACATGGAATTAATGAAAACCAAGTATGCACAGAGTCAAGAATTATTGAAACACCAATTTTTTTTTTTTTATGGTATAGGGGGCAAACGAGCAGACGGGTCACCTGATGGTAAATGACTACCGCCGCCCATGGGCACCTGTAACTCAAGAGTCACAAGTGCATTGCCGCCCTTTAAGGTGGAAATAGGGGAAGAGGGGAAGAGGGGGAGAGGGAGGAAGAGCGGGAAGACGGGAGAGGGGGATTACAGGGGAGGAGAGGGGGAGAGGAGAAGGACGGGAATAGGGGAGAGGGAAGGATTAGGGCCTCCGGTAACCTTACTCACGCGGCGAAAAGCAATGCAACATTGTTTCACTGCCGGTTTTCTGTGAGGCCGTGGTATCGAGCGGAGTCGAGCTGGCCCATACGTGCCGAAGCATGGCTCTCCCACGTAAAAATTATATATAAAAATAATAATTACCTTTGATGTTTTCGCAACACGCTCACAAGCTTCCTGCAGTTGTCTCTTGAGCTGGTGGTTCTCGGCTGCGAGGGCGTCCAAAACCGCTGTGAAAGCATCGTCGGGCTCTTCGAGTTCCCCTTCACCGCCACTGCACCAACCGCTTGATTCTGAACCACCAGGTACAGCACGAACGCCAACACTGGATCAATATGGGAAAGATCTAATCCAACTCATTAATCTTAACTGAACAGGAAGCAGTTAAGTTACATGAAATCCGACAAATCTTTATATTATATATATTTCTTCTGTGCGTGTGTATGTTCCTGAATTCCTCCTAAGCGGCTGGACGATTTTAATGATTTTTTTTTTAGTGTCTTCAGGTGGATTCGAGAATGGTTTAGATTACAACTGGACCCAGTATGTAACGCTGCGTTAGGGTTCCAGGAATAATTTTTTGTACGTTCGGTCAGGACAAGTCTGTCGGGTCCGCTAGTACCTATATATATTATTAATTTAGTTGTCATAAAGTCTAGAAAATATATACGTTTCGGAGATATGGATGTGATGTTACTCTGAAACTAATGTTGTACACTGAAAATTTAACTGAAACTGGTAGTTCAACCAATCTCAAGGATACTTCTCGAAGGGATTTCTAATCGCAATGGTAGGCATATTCCTCATAAGTATTAAGAAGTCATAACGATACCTATTGGCAAACCAGCAACTCCACTTTATGTAATAACAAACAGGTAACTCCAAAAACCGCTGTAATTTTATAGTAAAAAGGTGTGAAGTATTATATGCAAACGGATTTTTAGATTTTTCGATAAGTACTCTGGATAAAATATATGTAAAAGTTTTAAAAACTGCAGAAATAATAACGGAAATGGAATTAGCTGATTTGCCAATTTAATTATTGATAAGCAAAACAGCTAAAACTGTAAAAATAAAATAAACACTAAAACTGGACCAATTGAACTAGTCTAGCTCTGTCGACGATCTTCTAGCATTTTAATCCTTAGAACGTAACGTTATTATGTAACTAAGCGTACGGCTCATTCATTCAATATAATGTAATAGATGTACGTATTTTCTTTACAACAACATAAAATGACACACAATCCTTAGTACGAGTAAGTAAGGCATAACAAATGTCTTCCCGACTTTAGAGAGCTCCTCTAATACATGGAAGACCAAAACCCGCTCGATGAGTATACACACGAGAGTGCTTTTAAGAGTAATTGTCATCGGTCGCTAGTTCTCACGTTCTGGTATTCCTAGTCCTTACTCCATGTATTGTATGTCCAATTATAAAAAAAACAGAACTCTGAAAGGGGTAAATTTTCTTCATTTATAACCACTATTATAGTTTATTTCAAGAGATCTCACAAATATAATTTATAGTTTGCCTAGGTTAATAACCAACACGATCGCATCTCTGCCCGATCGCATCTCTTCCGAAGGGATTTTCCACCCCGTCAACAAAAAAAAAAAAAAAAGGGTTAATAACCAACAAACGAATGCATATCAATGATCTGTGTCACTCGTAGAACCATTTCTAGTTAGATACAACGTTACCAGTTCTAAATACTCGTATGTACAGTACAGGAGGGAATTACATGAAATTCAGAATTTAGACAACTTTGATATGAAAAGCAAAAGATTTTGTTTATGGAAATCTGTATAACACCCAGAACCATGTCGCATACTTGAAAAGATGACTTGGGACTTGCAGCTTAATTATAGGCATTAGCCTCGGTCACACTCATCGCATCGCATGTGGCCAAATCTTTGCGGATTTTATCAAAATGAACTTCGCTTGCTTGGCCACTAGATAATTTAAAAATGAATAGGGTGGTAAAATCAAAACAATTTCTTAGGGGTACGCAAAGGGTGGTCACAGTAAAAATATTTTATTGACAATTTTTTTTTTAGTATCGAGCAACATCAAGCATAAACAGAATGACCGAGTGTATGCACGAAGCTCTAGAGAAGCTTCTCCATTAGTCAGTAGGGTACAACGTTGATATTATCCGGATTAAGTGATGGTTTGGTGGGTGTTAGCTATCAAGGAGTGACAAAGTCATATTTTTTGTCAAAAAGTTATCAAAACATAGACCCAAGTGTATCAAGATTAATTAAGTATTCTTGAAAAGGTAGTTAAGCCTTTTATCATGTTCCATAACGAAGATTGGTTCTTTCAACAAGACTCAGCACCGGGTCATTTAACTTGATCCACACAAGCGTGGCTGGAAAGAAATCATTCTGACATCATAAGAGCTGAAGATTGGCCCGTCACCTATGCTTGGTTGTGATTTATGGTCTCTTTTAGAGAGATCACAATAAAATTTATTATATAGTTATAAAAGTGTCTGAAAAAATCTATTTGCAAAATGTATTCATTTATCATTAGCTGACCACCAAATATAAGGTTAACAATGGCGATCAATTCCCACTGATTTCTATTCTATCAGATTATATAATAGATATTCTATTATATCTATTATTAGAAAAATCTATTTAACAAGAAATTACGGTCTTTATTACATGCTATTTTCTTTCCTGTACTTATAAGATTGTTGTTTTTGTGTACAATAAAGAATATATGATATGATATTTTTATTAATCGTGAAATTAATTAATTATTGTTTTATTTGTTACCTCATTAAAGCAACTTCAGAACGTGTCATTAGCTTCGCAAAATACATTCAACTCTGTCTCCTTGTCTCTGCCTTTTTAGCCGAAGTTAAAGATTAACTGCTACTGAATGACTGATCATAAAACATTTTTAGAAATTCCAACAGATTCGTCTGTCGAGCTCTTTCAGCTTTGCCTTTGCATTCCTACTATTTGGAAATGACCCCACCGTCATACATATTATTGATGTTCACTATCGTCAGATATTTTTGATCTTTGGTTCGAACACACATATACACACACACGGACCACTGCAAATGTAAAAATATTTATGGTCCTGACTCTACAGTCAGGACCATAAATATTTTTACATTTGCAGTGGTCCGTGTGGAAAGTAGTAATACTACGCTTGTGTAAATAACCCATCCTTTATCTACATAAAGGATGGGTTATTTACACAAGCGTAGTATTACTACTTTCCTACTATCATTAACTAATATTGACACCGCTCGTCGGTGTTAGGGGCCCTCCACAAATTACGTCACACGAATTTCATGATTTTTAGACCCCCCCTCCCATCCTTGTCACAGGTGGTAACATTTGTGGAACCCTTGGTGTGGCGTCACATATTTTGCAATTTTACACCCAGAACTAAAAAGAGCAGTTTTAAAATTATATTTTTTTTTAGTAAAAGTGTAGTAATTTGTGTAGTCTTTCGTTTACAGGTAATGATTTGTGTTAAATACTTTAGATTTTCAGCTGTGACATCACGAAGCTCATAACCCCCGCCCACCCCTTGTCACACAATGTCACACTTCGTTGACCCCCTCCCCCCGTCCTTAACCTGTTACGTACCTAATTTATGGATAGCCCCTTATCAATAAAGGAACAAAGAATGTTAAGAATGAGCCAAGAATGCAGGCATGTTTGTAAATATTAATGCAAGACTAAACCATTACGGCATTCCGCCTTGAGAAGGTAAACGAACGATAGTAGTACTTCAAAACATAGCCTTAGCTAAATTTATAACCAACCTTATTTGCATAAAAAAATGGTGCAATATTGATTGGAGTGTAATTTAATACTGCTTCTGTAATTCATGGTACATAGTTCGTTGTCAAGTATGCTTGAGTAACAAGCGCCACACAGGGACATTAGATATTAACACGGCCAAAGTTTTGACTTCTTTAAAATGGGATTAGTAGGTACGCTTATTATTAAGGTATTAAGCTAGTATTAAGTAGCAATGTTTAATTCTCCATCTTTACATTTAAGGTCGAATATCGTACAGCAAACTTGTGATATATGAGTGATGATGAGATCTTAAATCTCTTTAGGAGAGCTAGCATGTTTAAATAAAAAAAACAACTGCCATGCATTTCGAAAGGTACAACATTACTAAGCGATGTGGAGCAAAAAAAATTATAACACTTATATAGTACTTTCTGTTTTCTTTATGATAATAATTCCTTATGACGACCTTACGCACCAACGACATTAAAGCCTATTACCGCCTTTATTATTCGTCCTTCCGTAAAGTATCCTTCCTGTTGCTTAATCATTTTCACCTCTTTAGCGTCAACGAGTAAACTTACCTAGTCAAATCAGGTTGTGATCTTGACAAATTAAGCTTCTCTTTACTGAGTTTAGCTTTGCAGCATTTGCTCTTAACCTTCCTGGAATCATCACGCGGTGGAGCAGGAGCACGGGGTGATGAAGGCGGTGTGGGTCCACGGGGAGTCGGTGACTGAGCAACTTCTTTCGCCAAATGTTTCAACACTGACGACTGGTTGAGAAAGTCGTCGGGGATTTCGGTTATTTCCTGTTCAGTGACAAAATTAATATTACTGGTCAATGTGAATTGTAATCAAACTAGGTAGGCAGCAGGCCAAAGATCCTGAAGACAGTAATTTTTAAACCTTTAATATTGAACCTTTCGGAAATGCTCATAAATTGAAAAGAGTTAACAAAAAAACAAACAAACTCATATTCGAATTTCAAATATTAGTTAGGAGTCTTACCTGAACGCCATGGTCAGGTGGGCTAGTATAAATCCTCTGGCCTCCAATATCAATATAGTTCGCCGCGGTCGTAACTGATTGTTCTTTATGGAGTTTAGGTACAGGTATCCCACTAGGTTTCTTCACACCTTCAGACTTTTTTAATGTATGGTATGGTGAAGATTGTGTAGTTGGGTGTTTCACTTCACTACTTGTTCGTTCGTGTTCTCTGTTAAGTTGAAATGTTAATGGAATTTATAACATACATAAGTGGCACTATACAATTACTCTTAAATAGTTTTGTTATGTTCTATCTAGGCTATGCAATTTGCTTTAACATAATAAATTGCAGCGGCATTTTAAATCTTAAATAAATATTTTAAGGACAAACATGCCAGAGCTTGATAAGAAGTTTAATGATCAACAATGAAACTCTTTATCTGATGGCAGTAAATATACTATGATTTGTGATATTTCCTACTAGTAAATTTGAAAATAAAAACTTTACTACCAACTAGTGTTGTCGCCACATCAAAAACGCTTATTTATTTTAATAAAAATAGGGCCAAAATATAATAGATGATAACACAGTTCACTATTTAATAAAAATAATTTAATAGATATTATTTTGACTGGTTATACCGGTAACACAATACTATTGGTCGATTGATAAATATTAACAAATTGTGGGATTATAAAAGGGTAGGAATATGTTTAGAACGATTGACTTGAGTGCAAACAGAGGTACGAACAACTTGGCAGTTGCTGTTAGTTAGTGATGTTCATAGTTTATATCAGTGGTTTTGAGACTGTTTCTTACACTAAGTCGGGGCTTGATAAAGTATCTTTACTTATTAACTTCCACTTATCCTATATAGCTAACAAAATTTTGTATAAGTAAACTAATATGTAACTAAAAACCATTTTAAGACAAAACTGACTCCAAAAGCTTTAAATAAAGAAATGAATTAAATTAATATTTTCGGCATCTGATGTAATGAATGTATAAACAATAAATATGGCCAAAAACATTTAACTTTCTTACACTGTAAATTGTTTTAACATGAATAATAAATAAAATTTTAAATGCGTTTAAATGCCTCTTTGCAGAACAGCTACTCGCTGCAGAAACAATAGAAGCTGATTTTTTGTCAAGTGGAAGTACCAATTTGAAGCATTGATTCCACTCTGAGTCTCTGTGGTTCCTCTTCGACATGGGTGTGAATATAATATCTGGAATAGTAGCCGAATTTTTGTCGAGTGGAAGTACCGATTTGAAGCATTGATTCCACTCTGTGGTTACTCTTACGGGTGTGAATTTTTTGCATTTATAAATTGATAAAATATCTGGAATAGTAACAATGTCATACCGAATAGGCGTAGGTCTTGGAGGCCAAGAGTCATCCTGGTTGTGTATAATAAGAGTGTTGTATGATGACGAAGAGACGTCCAATGAACTTCGGTTACTATTGCCCCCTCCCACTGAGTCTTTTAGAGAGTTTCGATTACTGCCTGTTACACTCTCCTGTTTGGGAAAATAAAAATATAACAGATTAATCATAAAATGTGGTTGAATACTAGTAACTTTTACATACTGACAGCAAATTTTTTTACTTAAAGGATTATATTTACAAACAGCTTACAAATTTTCACACAACTAAAGTTCATACATATCTAAAGTTCTTCGACGTTATGCATCATGCACTGACAGACAATTTTATTGTAATGTTTTGATGAAATCAATATTCTTCACACTATAGAGGTTTGGTTATCATGTGAGAGGGATTGGTCATGCAAATCTGTTGCTGGCTCACGGACCACTTAGCTGAGATGATGAATTAGAATAATTTTATTACCTTCAGAGAGCTTCTGTTATTATTTGTAGACTGACTATGGTTCTCTTGACCTTGAGGCTCCACACGGGCTGTATGACGCACAACATACCGTTCCTCTCTTGACAAGTTCTCATTGGACGTAGATACATCAGTCTCACTGCCTGATAAGCTTTGTGGAAAAGCACTTGGCACTACAATCAAACATGAATAATTATTCTAGGGCACAAACTTTTTGACTAGGAAAAACCTAGAATAGACTAGGAAACTTTAAATATGTTATTTGTGTTGATCTTGGTAATACCAACATTAATGTTGGCCAAACAATTTTTCAAGAATGGAATTTTCTGTAACAGTCTTTGTACATTAGGTTCTAACACAGAGAAAATAAACATTTGGTTGAAATGTTAATAATGATCTCATAATTTTATATGGAACCACAAGACATAGTGATTTTAAAACTGTAAATGGCTGGCCTGTTGGTCTAGTGGTTAGTGACCCTGACTGCTGAGCCAGAGGTTGTGGGTTCAATTCCCACCTAAGTCTGGGTGTTCTTTGTGTCCGTTGCTTGTATGTTTGTAAAGTCCCCCGCGGCACAGGAGTAATTCCTAATGCGGGAGTTGTCTTTAAAAAAAAAAAAAATCTTAATAAAAATTCACAGGCACATAAATGAATCATTGTCAATACTCAAATATAAAAAATAATGTATGAATCTTTTGTTTTGAACTAATTGCTAAAAATTCTCTCACTGGTGTCATTAAATACAAATTAAACTTTAGAGATGTGTATGACAAGATATCCTAATGAAAATTAAGACATTTCAAGTAACAGGGTCCAAAGCCTAACCTGGAGGCAGGATGGTAACATCTGCAAAAATTAAAATCAGCCTTGCCTTTTGACTGCCAGAACATTTATTATACTTTAACTCAGAAATATTTGAGACTGTTAACAACTGTGATGTTACATTGTGTGTATTATATTTTTTTACAAAATATTTTTTTTTTTTTATATCAATGATGGCTTCTTGAGAATGAAGTTTAATAATACAACTTACAAGCCTTATGAACTCATGATACTAGACGTTAGAAAGTTATTCTTGTGAAAAAAAAAATTGTTGATTCAAAGTAGATATGTAGATGTAGGATTATTTGACGCAATAAATATTTAAAATAATTTAGTACACATGTTTCAGTAGCTGTGATTTAGCCAAGCCAATTAAAGATTCAAGGGGGTCAACATGTTTTTTAGATTATAAGTGTATTTTTTTATCTAAAACAGATTACAATTCACATATGTAAATATGTTTATCAAAATGTGTTTCACTTAAAACAATAACACTTATTTACAACAGCAGCAACTCTCTTGAAAAGTTAATAATCTTCTTTTCTTCTTTTAAAAAAAGACAACTCCCGCATTAGGAATTACTCCTGTGTCGCGGGGGACTTTACAAACATTACAAACATGACCTCTGGCTCAGCAGTCAGGAACACTAACCACTAGACCAACAGGCCAGTCACCAGTCAGTCTTCACTTTACTGTGTTAGAATTTAGCTGACAATGTCTGACTATATTCACTGTTTTCAATTGACTAACCAATTGCAACCTGATTTCCATGATCACATTGTAATTGGTTGATGGTGATTAAAGTAACATTTGATATATCTGTTTTTTACATAATTATCTTCATTCTGAAAGAATTCATCAAATTATCACAGTTTATTACTCAAAAAGGATTATCATCTCAAACTCTATAATTCCCTAATCTGACATGGAGTACATGTAAGAAAATAAATGGTTTGACCCTCTGATTAACAATTTTATTGTGTTAATAAAGTAGATGGTGAAACAGGTATGGTCTGTTATTGTGGTTTATTAAATTAATTGCTATTTTAAGGTAACTTTATGTATAGATGTTTGATACTAAACATATAAAAAATTAATAAGTTTGTAATTCAATGTTGTCAAAACAACCACATACTCATAAATATTGAGTTAATCTTTAGTTATGTTCATAAAAACAAACAAGGACATCTCTATGATTCATAGCTTATGAATGTCATTCAATTATTAATAAAATCCAAGCTCATTTACCAGATTGCTTCTGAGTCCTTTGTATATTGTTTGTAAATGATAGGAATCGTCCTGTCGGTCGCATGGAACCCATGTTTGCTAATGTAATCACCCAAAGCCTTCAACACAATATCATTTTACAGCACTTAACAACTTTAATGTTAAACTCCTATGAATTATGCGTACAACATCTGGAACAATAAGTTACTATTGTTTATTGACACTGCTGTCCTGCATAGAAATAGATTACAATAAAAATCACAAGGTATTAGAGATGGTTTGAATTTCAACATTTATACAGTTTTTTTGAAATGAGAAACTCTAAATCTAATTTCATTATAATTAAAGTCAAACACGATATCACTTACAACATAAAAGGATTCAAAATTAATATGTACAAAAAATTAAAAATATTTTTAAGCCTGAAAGCTCTTTGATGGATCGGGTCAGCTGTCAAAAATAATGTTGCCAACGGATTTAATAAAGTGGAGAAAGGTTGTTATTTCATTATGGTGCGTTTACACGCACGTTGTGCAGCCTGGCAAGCAGCCTGACACGCAGCGTGCCAAGCAAGCTTTTCACCAGCGATGGAACAATTAGCATTCACATTCATATTAAATTTGTAAATTCTGATTTAGCAATTAGCAAATTAATTGAACTTGTGAAATTTCGTGAACGTAAATTAATTTATTGCACTTCGTTCGTTAACGCTTCACATTCACACAGCGTGCGCTCTCCTTCGCATCCGCGTGGTAACTAAATGAAATTAAATAAATCGTCGTGCCGTTGCTATTTTGCTAATGCCTACTGCTAATGCTAATTTACCTACGTCACACCAGTGAAATAGCAGAGGCCGTGCATAGGAGTTATTATTTTCTTAAAAGAAATGCCCGTATTTAGAGTTGCATTTTGCATGAATGCGTATAATTTCCTAATTATTATTGTTTATTAATTTTGGTAGGTAATATGTATGGGACTTGATGTATATCCGATTGTTTTGTTGATCATGAGAATTCGCATGATCGTGAAATTAAAGTGAATTAGCATTAATTTCCATTACTACTTTTCACACCAGGGCTGCCAATAAGGACAACTTATTTTAAACCCCTGAGACTCAAATGTTATACAAAATCACGTACTATTATACAAAATCAGTGTTGTACAACTATAGAACGTCACTCTTTGGGGATTTCAGTAAAAGGTGTTTTAACTTTAACGTATAAGGATTTAACAGTTTATCACAGACATGATTTGTTTTAAGTATCTTTATGTGTATGTACGTACTTATTACGCTATAACATCAGTAATGACATTGTATCCAATTATACAATGCAATCTACTATACAAACAGGATACAAAAGATAACCGATATTAAACCAATTTTGTATCCAATTTTACAATCCTGCAGCCCTGATTCACACACTTGCAGGGGCTGTCTTAAGTTGGCGGGGAGAAGTCGGTTTTTACATTTTTTTTTGCTGTTTCAATTGTTCGTCATTGATCGATCAAATAAAATTCGGTTCTGGCACTCGCCGGCCGCTGCCACGGCACGCTCGCTTCGCTCGCTTGGCTCGTGCGTTATGGTTCTAACCACAGTTCTAACCTAACCTAAACCTAGCCATTTCTGTCGCTCACTTAGTAATTCAGTCGCACGCCTAAAATTTTAATATCCAAAATGGATTATACGCATCACGCGAGAGCGGGCGACATCGGAGAGGGGACTTTAGTATTAAGTTACAGACGATTTAACATTAGTAGGATAGGTCAATTGAAAAGAAATGGCTAGGTTTAGGTTAGGTTAGAACTGTGACCATAACGCCAGAACGCCAGAACCGAATTTCATTTGATCGAACAATGACGAACAGTTTAAATAGCAAAAAAAAATTGAAAATGACTTTTCCCCGCCAACCTGAGGGTAATTTTTTATTTTATTAAAAAAAACTAAGATCGAACAAAAAAAAATTGATTAAACAATGAGGAACGGTTACCGAACAGTTGAAATGGCAAAAAAATAATTAAAAAAACAACTTCTCCCCGCCAACTTTAGGGTAATTCTTTATTTTATTAAAAAAAAAACTAAGATCGAACAAATAAAAATTTTGATCGAACAATGACGAACAGTTAACGAACAATTGAAATAACAAAAAAAAATTTAAAAAACCGACTTCTCCTCGCCAACTTGAGGGTAATATTTTTATTTTATTTAAAAAAAAAACTAAAATCAAACAAATAAAAATTTTGATCGAACAATGACGAACAGTTAACGAACAATCGAAATAGCAAAAAAAAGTTTAAAAAACCGACTTCTCCCCGCCCACTTGAGGGTAATTTTTTATTTTATTAATAAAAAAAAACTAAGATCGAACAAATAAAATTTTTGATCAAACAATGACTAACAGTTAACGAACAATTGAAATAGCAAAAAAAAAATGTAAGAAACCGACTTCTCCCCGCCTACTTAAGAAAGCAATTTTTTTATTTTATTTATAAAAAAAAACTAAGATCGAAACAATTTAAATTTTGATCGAACAATGACGAACAGTTAACGAACAGTTTAAATAGCAAAAAAAAAAGGTTAAAAAACGACTTCTCCCCGCCAACTTAAGAAAGCAATTTTTTTATTTTATTTATAAAAAAAAACTAAGATCGAACAAATAAAAATTTTGATCGAACAATGACGATGAATTGAAATTGCGAAAAAAAAATGTAAAAAAACGACTTCTCCAAGCCAACTTCAGACAGCCTGATCGGCTGATAAGATTGAAATTGATGACGTAGACGTAGATCTCGTGCAGGCTACTGCTTTGGGCTTGATCTATTTTTATTGAAAAAGAAAAAAAAGCATCCCGTCATAATTATGCATGCGAAATTTTACTTAAAACTATTAAGTTTTACAACTAAAAAATCATTTATGGTGTAAAAGCACTTTTCAAGTAGCCAAAACTTTATATTTGATTTTTTTATTTGACATTTTACATCGAAGAGTGCTTTTCATTTCTTATTTTAGTCTGATCTCTTTTAATGAATTTACTATCCTCGCTAACTTTTGAATATAATTTTTTTATTATTTCTAACAAACATGAACATAAACAATCATGATAAGCATTGGGGGCGGCTTCTTCATTAGCTTTGTTTTCGTAACTGTTTTAAGGCATACATAAATCTATTTTATTTACTGCACATCATTGATATGCGCTTAGTTACAATTCTCTAATCATCAATCAATCAATCAATACTAAATGTAATCCCAAGAATTGGCACTATTTTGTTTCATATTTTTTGGTCCTGATAAACAATATTAATTTTCACTAAAAGAATAGTTCAGAAACATCTTTCAAAGGCACAAGCATGTGAACAGGCTGTTTGTGAATGCTTGCGTGAATGTGCTTGCGCTTGCCGCCAGCTATTGATAGCGTGGAACATCTGCCGCCGCTATCACTATCCTCGACTTCTTAAGCATCATTAAACATTGAAAAAATAACTTACATTTACACAAACCTGTTTCACGGACCTTTTCACATAGGTTAGGTACCGTGAAAATTTACTTTCCAAAAATATACTCAGCTACTTCTACTATTATCAGGTGTGTGTGGTATTATACTCTCCTAATTATCAGGTGAAGAAAGTTGAAGGGAGATTTTTTTGAAATATGGGGTCTAAGCCGCTATCTCGCCTAAACTATCATGGCACCATTCCACGTGAGCTTGCTCCTGAGCGTCGTCGGTGAGGTTATGCGGGCGGTACCCACGGAACTATGCTCCTCATGCAAAGGTGCTCAAGTAAATTGTTGTGAATTCTTCCTAAATCAATCGTATCTACGCGATTTGCCAATTCTTTTCGATGAAATTTATTTCTGAGGCCAGTGGCGTAAGAATTGGGAGAGACAAAATACCACTGGCGTCTGGCCCTTGTGGGCCCCGAGGCCAGGCGAGTCTATTAACAATTTCAAATGCCCATTCCGTGAAAATGAAAATTTCATGTATGTATTAAGTTCGAGCAAAATAAGCATTATCCACTTTTTATAACTGTTTTTTTTTAACATTTTTCCGTAGGTCTTATCTGTACGACAGCGACAGACAGATAAAACCCATGAAGGTGTTCTATTACAGTTCAAGTTTAATGTGTGGGGGCCCACTTTTATTTTTAATTTTATTATGTGTTGTTGTAGCGGTAGCTTGGCTTTGCCAAACCTCGACAAGCCTTCATAAATTGAAACGTGTGAATAGGACGTTTGGCTTGGTTTGTGCTTGTGTAGGATTGCTAGTATGGTCCGGTCAAAATAGACAGTTCAAAATCAATTTTTTAAATTTAGCACAAAAAGAATCAATAACGATCCAAAAAAGCCAAAATAAGAATCCTTAATTGCGCCGATACTCTAAAATGTACTTGATCCCTAGACACTTTTGATGTGTATTTAATATCTAATATATTATATTATTTTCTTTAATATATTTTAGTAACAGTTGGTTAAGCTAAATGTCATAGTTGGGCTTGATAAGAACAGCATAGGCTGCGCACTTGCTAAGTTGCTACTCTTGCAAGTAAGTTTGTAGAGGTTTTAAGTTTGCGGCAAGTCCGAAACGTGTGTACTCAGCATTATATTTCCCGACTGTCAAGTGTCAATGTCTAATGTCATTGTTTTATAATCTAAATTTGTACGATAATGACAGTTCTTTAAAATTTTATTCTTTTTTTTTTATTTTAATTAACTTTTTCACCTGACGTCAGTAGGTTCTGTGTCAGTAGTCGACATCGACGGCGACGGTCTCGGTATTATTAATTTAAATCTGAAAAAAATTGTAAAAGTGTAATTAGCTCAGAGACTGCTGTTAGCGATTAGTATAACAAAATTATTTATGCCATCAGAAATTAGCAGGTCTATAAAATTTTGGAAAAATGTCTACACGGATTTTCATTCGAATAGTTGTACCATCAACTTACAGAGTCGTAAGATCTGTAGAACATGCTACACAAAATTATATGCGCAACCATGTTAATAACAGTAAGTATATATGTTTAAAGCTTATCTAGCATTATCTTGAGATAAGGAATATTTATTGATAGTGACTATTTTTTTCCCTCTAGATGTTACCTCTTCTCCTTTCCGAAACGTTAATGAGCGACGGATGTATTCTCAACAACAGCCTGTATCACAGACGGCCGAAGAGTTAACTGTAGATTTTGATTATGTGAAGAAAGCAACAGCAAATAAGGAAACATTAATTATTGATGTAAGAGAACCAGAAGAGGTGAAGGAACATGGCAAAATCCCGAATAGTGTCAATATACCATGTTAGTATCTAATCTGATTAGTCTTAAAAAAAGGCAAAAATATAGTAAAGTAACATACCAACCATAACGTTGGACAGATTCTGAAAGGCCTGTATGTTGATATGTGATAATGATAATATGTATGCAGTCATTATGTCTATTTATTTTATTTTTAGTTATAGTACTATGATTATTTTTTTAGAATGGCCAATGGAGAGCCTAATGTAAGCTTCTTATTATTATATCTAACTACAACTCTAAAGTCTAGATCAGACGACCTAGCAGACCTAGCTGATCCTATTTTTTGAGGTGCTAGAAGTTCAGTTAAATAGGAAAATTAAAGATATAACTTGAATATGTGTATAATTTAACAGTATAAATTTATACTTAATATGTGAAATAAAATATAAAATCTATATAAAAAATAAAAAAATAATTCATGACTAAACTTATAATTACACTACAAAAAATACAAGAAATCGTATTGCGATTTTTTTTTAAATCAAGAAATCTTTCTGAAAATTATATTAAATAATTTTAGTATAATGTGAATGTAGAGAGAATTAAAATTCAGAAAGCAAAGAAGAGTTCAGGGGACCCAGGTTATATATGAGATTGAGATGCTAATTTGATTGTAATTGTGTATTTACACAGGAATTAACATGATTATGAAAAGGTATTGCATACCTCTGAATTGCTTGACGTTTCCACCAGGTTGCACCGGCCGTGGTCACAGGCTGACTGGCTCTGTGGTGCACGCCCTCTGTCTCCTGTAATTAGATTGGTTAAAGACCTTAATATTGAAGAAAAACCTGTGTGTTTGAAACTAAAACTTGTCATTCTTACAGTGAGCAATGTGGCCACAGTGCTAAGTAATTTATCAGACAAGGATTTTTTACAAATATATCAAAGACCTAAGCCTAAAGAAGAAACTGAGATGATTTTCTATTGCATGATTGGCAAAAGATCTGGAAAAGCACAGCAAAATGCTTTGGGTCTAGGATTTAAAAAGTAAGTGTTACATTATTGTGTGTGCTGTTAGTAGTAGTAACTTTTTGAAAGAAAACAGTTTTTTAATTTTTTATTTGTATGTCTGGTGCCAACTCAATATTATTTAGGTTTACATTAGTGTAGGAGTTTAGTTAAGCTAACAAGTTTATTTTTTAATTTTCAGTTCCTTTCTTCGGTTTAATTTTTTGTTATTTTTTTTTAGTTTTTTGTGGTTAAAATAATCAACTACAGGTTTCCGTCATGTTGTAGTGTCATTAGAACTACATAATTGTGTTCTAAGTAAAAAGTAAAATAGGTTCACAGGTGTAAAGTCAATGGGGAAAAAATCATTCTTCTCCTATTTTTGCCCTTAGGGTAAAAAATTTGTTTGAAATTTAAATGAGAATAACTTCCAAGTATACTCTATCCACTAAAAAAAGAATTATAGAAATCGGACTACCCTGTAAAAAGGTTATGGTGCATACATAAAAAAAAATTATAGGTTGACTTGAGAACCTGAACAAATCTTAAACTGAACTTGATATTATTCTAATTGAACTTCTTTGCAAGCATTACACTATCTAACAATTGTTATCAATTATCCATTACTTAATTGTTTTTAAATTTTTAATGGCTAAAAGATATTTGTTTACCTGACGAATTTGAATACGCGCGCTACTCGAGTATGACTTAAATCCCATAAAGGATTATTGATTTGCTATTTATTACAGTACAGTACAAACAAGTACCCATACATATTTGATGGAATATTTAGAACCTCCTTCTAATTATGATTATCCAGAGCAGACGAGGGGTGGACAAAAAACATACTTCCCATCTGATTGGTTGAAGGAATAATCTTAGCTAGTCTATAGCCAACAACAGAACGGTGCATATTGTTTGCCTCGCTTATTATTTTCTGGGCCATATTGTGGGGGCAAGCATACTGTGGCTCTAGGATCTTTAGTCACTCGTCCACTTTTCAAATATAAAAAGGCGTTAGAAATCAGATTACCTACCTACAAAAAGCACAAATTGCAAAAGTTTATAATTATGTAAGTAAGCCCTGAAAAGGCTGTCAACATTTTAATTGAAACTGAGAAACTGAAAATAATTAAATCAAAAAGAGAGCGGCTGATTCCTATAGTTATATATACTAAAATATATCGTTTGGACACTACCGAGTGGGGTCAAGGAGACCCTCCCAAATGTCAATCCTGGATCCGCCACTGATTCCTAGTCTTTTGTAGTGCATGTAAGTAGGTACCAAATGTCCCTGTTTTACCTGGTCCGTATTTTATTGTCTGGTTACCAAGTAGTACTGAAACTTTATTGAACGATTATTTAGATATAATGTCACTAGTTATCATTTTTATTTTTAAATGTATTTATATTGTTTCAGTGCGAAGAACTATCTCGGCAGTTGGACGGACTGGGCGACAAAGATACAATAAAAATGTACCTATCGTATGTTATTGAGATTACGTATTGTTTTTGTAGACATCGTTATTTAAAATTGCTTGTGATGTTATCTAGTTTTGTATTTCATGAATTAATACATGAAATTGAAAGTTAGCAGTCTTTTATTTCAAATCGGTTGTCTGTAAAGTCGGTTTACTGACGATAGTTGAACGTGACAACGTGTCGTAGGAATGCCTCAGAGCGAGGTAACGCCGCATGAGTCATGTTTTTTCGTGCCTGCAGCCGGCTCCATCGAATTATAAGACGTTGTCACGTCAAACACAATGTGTTTTATAAACAAGTATTAAGTACTATAAACAAGTCGGTCTAATACCCCACTACAAATAAATTGTAACCATTGCCAGTCACGGCACAGATTACTAAGTAGTTACTACAGTTACGAGCTGAGGTTCGGGATTAGAGAATTATACCAGATTGTTACCGAAATAGACACACTTTATTTTAATAAATCACAAAATACACAGGGAAACTAGCAACAACACAATTACAATAATTTATTATCCCTAACTTCTTAATACACTTACACCTATGTCGCTGTTAATTCATCGCGACACCTCTTGTAAATTCTACACAACAAATAGAAGCCTCTAAAACGAACTAGTATTTTCTATTAATGGGTTACTAACTACTTAGTTCCGTGTTGCCTCAACAGATGGCGTGTATCTTTATTTTGTAGCTCTATACGACTTCCCCAGTCGCCAATAGATGGCGGTTTATTCGTAACACTGCCCCCTTCTTAGACATGCTCGTCCCGAGCATCCCCATGTTAACGCGCCAACCGATCCACATGGACGATCTTGGGAGTGCCCCGCGGTCCTTTCTGAATGCGGTACGTTACGTCATTGAGTCTGGTCACTACTTTGTACGGTCCGTCCCATTTCACCTTCAGCTTCGGAGATTTGCCTTTTCTGCGAACCGAGTTATGCAGCCAGACCAGTGATCCTTCCTCAAAGCTCCTGTCATTTATCTTTCGGTCGTACCGGGTTTTCATTCTCTTCGACGTCTGCTGTCCTGATTGTCTGACGTGCTCATAAACGTCATTCATCTTGCTGCGTAAATCGTTGGCGTAATCCGTAATACTGCGCGGAGTGTCAGAGGGAGTGCCCGTGATTAAATCTGCAGGCAACCGCAGTTCTCGGCCGAAGTTCGCAAAGGCTGGTGTTACTGACGTGCTCTCGTGGACTGCACTTCGGTACGAGAGGAGGAACGGCTGGATGTGTTTATCCCAGTCTCTTTGTCTGCCTTCCACAACTTTTGCCAAGTACCTCTCTAATGTCTGATTAAATCGTTCCACCATTCCATCAGACTGAGGGTGGTAAGAGGTGGTTCGGGTTTTAAAAGCACCCATCACGCGGCACGTTTCCTGGAACAACTGGGACTCAAAATTCCTTCCCTGATCGCTGTGAATCTCTAAAGGTACCCCAAAACGGCAGAAGACTTCATGGACCAGCTTATCAGCTACCGTGGTCGCCTCTTGGTTCGGTATCGCAAATACTTCCGGCCACTTCGTAAAAGAATCCATGACAACCATGAAATACTTGTTGCCATCTTCACTCTCCGGAAATGGACGACGGTAGTCAACACAACCGCATACTACCATCCTTCTTCTTCACAAGGACCACAGGAGAACACCACGGACTGGATGAAGGCTCTATAACTCCATCCTTTACCATTCCTTCAATCATGGCGTCTACCTTTCCTTCTCGTGCCACCGGTAATCTTCTTGGACGCTGACGGATCGGAAGTTCGTTGCTCGTGTTAATCTTGTGCTGAACTAGTCCGGTCTTTCCTATGTCCGTATCACTTGATGAGAAAACATCGCCGTATCGAAGGAGCACCTTCTTAGCCATGTCGAACTCTTCCTTCGTGAGTTCACTACGACATTCCTCTAATAGCGTTGAGACATCAAAGCTCGTCACGCTAGTAGAACCGTCCTGGCATCTACGCAACCAAGTAACTTCCTCACAGGTGCCTAACAGAATGCCCTTCCCGATCACCTGCTCCTTGTCACAAGGATTCATCACACGAACCCTGGATCACCAGTCGTCCTCACTAGAGTCCTTGCCACCCTCCACGGAAAGTCATCATTCGTGCTTGCTATTAGTACACACCGATTCTTTCTGGGTGACGACCGCGGCAGAGCAACCGGTACGACTGCTTCTGATCTAGGAGGAAGCACAGTCTTCTCCAGGCAGTACACTTTTCCAGGTGAAGCTCCTTCCACGAAGAGCTCCTCTAAACCACACCTCAATAATCCCTGATTCACATCTATCTCACAACGATGTTTACGCAAAAAGTCCAAGCCCAGAATGCAATCATCAAGAATATCTGCCACGATGATGTTGTGCTTGTAAAGTTCGTTACCCAGCTTCAACTCCACCGTTTTCTCTCCTCGGACGGCTATCCGCTGACCGGTAGCTGTTACCAGCTGTATTTGCTCGCGGTCACTGATGTTGTCCCCAAGAAACCGATTCGCGAGCTGGGAACTAACTACCGTCATGAGCTTGCGAGATCGAAATTCTTGGGGCTCTTTGACCACCAGCCAGCACCTGCCCCGCAGTCCTGGCTTCTATTCGTTTCCCTGCTGTTGGGCGGCAGCATCAACCACCCTTCTCTCCCGTGGTCGTCCATCTCTTTGCCTTGGGCAATTCGCCCGAAGGTGGCCCTTCTCTCCGCAGGTGTAGCATCGGGGGCTGTATTGGGGACGGTCACGGGTGGTGGGTGTAGTTACTTCCCTAACGCGGTGGGCTCGGTGCTCTCTTGCCTCACCGCTTCCACCTCCTATGCGTGGGCAAGGGCAGCCTTAAGCGTATCGTGGTGCCCCAGCCTAACAGCAGCCCTCACCTCCAGGTCACGGATACCATCGACGAAGGCTTGCACCAGAATTCCCTCGATCAATGTAGGCGCTGACTGATATGCCTTCCGGACGAGCTTCTCAATTTCCAAGGCCCACTGCTGTAAATTCTCACCTCCACGCTGCACGCGTTCCTTTAACTGGGCACGGAATACGTGCTCCAGGTGCGCGTCACCGTACCTTGACTCCAACGCCTCAATGAGCTGGTCGTAGGTGAGGTTCTTGCCGAGAGCCTCCAGCACAGTCAACGCCTGATCGCGGAGACCCAGGGTGAGCGCTGTCATGGCCTGCGCCTCAGTCCACCCGTTCGCCTTCATAACGGCCTCAAACTGGATCTTATAAGCAGACCATGAGGACGTTCCATCGAATGGAGGCACCTTAAATCCGCGCGCCGCAGGAGCATTCCCCACAGGAGCAGTTCCAAGCTTCAGGTCTCCTAGGGCCTTCTGCATATCCACAATCTTATGCTCAGTGTCCGTTGTGCGGGCCTCGTGCTGGTGGACCGTCTCCTTCATCACCTTTAGGTCCTTACCTAGTGCAACCTGGAGATCCTTCATAAGGAACATCTGCTCCTCCTTTTCCCGCCGCAACTGGTCCTGCAGCTGACGAGCCTGCTCCTCCTGGCGACGGGTCTGCTCTTCCTTGTCCCGCCGCAACTGGTCCTGCAGCTGACGAGCCTGCTCCTCCTGGCGACGGGTCTGCTCTTCTTTGTCCCGCCGCAACTGGTCCTGCAGCTGACGAGCCTGCTCCTCCTGGCGACGGCTCTGCTCCTGCAGCATTATCATTAATGCGGCGAGGTCCGTAGCTGCCGAGGTCGAGGGAGCCGCTAATGAACCGTCAGCAGGTTCTGCCATCGGCTGCCGACCGTCCGCTGGTTGTTGCGGAGCATCCCCAAACCGTCTCTGGTCCATCTCCTGCTGTCGCTGTCCACTAGTACGAACGCCTTCCGTGTCCTCCTTCGGTAAAACCGGCATCATCTAATCACACTTCTGACACCAATTTGTTACGAGATTTAGGTTCGGGATTAGAGAATTATACCAGATTGTTACCGAAATAGACACACTTTATTTTATTAGATCACAAAATACACAGGGAAACTAGCAACAACACAATTACAATAATTTATTATCCCTAACTTCTTAATTCACTTACACTTAAGTCGCTGTTAATTCACTTGACACTCACTTGAAACTAAACTCACTTGACACTCACTTGAAAACTAACTCACTACTCCGCAATGCCACGCTTTATATAGCAAAACGGTATTTCTAGAAACATCGCGACACCTCTTGTAAATTCTACACAACAAATAGAAGCCTCTAAAACGAACTAGTATTTTCTAATAATGGGTTACTAACTACTTAGTTCCGTGTTGCCTCAACAGATGACGTGTATCTTTATTTTGTAGCTCTATACGACTTCCCCAGTCGCCAATAGATGGCGGGTTATTCGTAACACTACGTAGTACGTGGTCACAGCCACGAGACTGAGAGAGATATGTTAGTTACTAAGCTAGATTAATAATGAATTAGTTATTTATGTAAAACTAACTTGCCTGCCATAATTTGGCAAATGTGCTGGACTAGTTCAATACCTAACATGTAAAAGAACCACATTTGAGCAAGTAAATGATTTTAATTTTATTTTACCTTCACTACTGAATATAGGCCTTAAACTGCCCACAAAGCGTGGACCAGTTTTTTGAGGCCTTCAATTAAATTATTATAAATGGCCTACAGTGCCTAACGTCAGTCAACCGAAGTCCAAACAAGTTCGATAGATCACGGTTAGATGTGATAGGTCTGTAAACAATTAGATAGCTGAGGTGTAGGACTTCTATGGAGTTTATTTGAAGCTGCGAGGAAGAAAGCCTGGGGTGAGCCATAGATTATACATTAATAACTAGGGGAGAGCTACCTTTCTTTGTTCGAAAAGGTAAACACAGTCAATCACAATCAGCTGTCTCCCCAAATAACACAGCACAGCACATAGTTTGCTTCCTACATATGGAGATTTTTATATAATGTGTAGCTTGCACGGAACTAGACTGAACTATTTCTGTTATACTAAAAAAATTGTTCATACGGTTCATACTGTGGTTTTTGTTCTACTCTCCATTGTAATACTTATATTAAATTTCGGAAGTACCTCATTAGGCAAATTACTTGTGGTAAGAGTTAGATTTACGAGTTTCTCTACCGAGAAGACCAGTGCCTACCTACATAGCACTCGTGTATTTAAACACGCTGGTTTTGCAAGCTATATTGCTATGTATCGGCATTCTCCAGTTCGTGTAAATGAACAATATGACTATGTCCTATGTCGTAATAAATCCTTTTGTTCATTGTTCGCAATGTACACCGACCGATTCTGGAAAATGAGGATTAATACTTTGATATTTATACTTTACTGTAAAGACAGTTTATATTTAAGAAATAATAGATCGTCAAGCGTTTCGTGATTTTTCTCTGTATTGCACATGATCCGAATATAAAGGTAGTAAGATGTGATGCGACCGAAAATAAAAATAGGTTTTTAACAACGCATAGGTAGGTACTATGTACTCGATGGATACACTCACCAGCTTTGTTGATTGTAAAAGTGTAACAAAATCATATTGTCATCATTAATGTTCATACTGAAATTCCTAGCTAGTAAACAAGGTAGTTAGTTAATATATCTTCTACAGCAACGAGTGGTAATCATAGTCTCAGCCAGCTTCGTCCGCCGCAAATGGAATATTATGACGACCTCGACTTCCCGTCTCGGAGTGGTATCATGTGGCGACATACTCAGTGTAATGGATAATTTCTCTACCAATCAAATAATTACAATAAAACATTACATAAAACCTTTTAATATATATATATTTTTAATTTCTTATATATTTAACTATACAATCTTTGTAATATATACAATTACAATACATTCATAGATTACAGCACGGTTAATTACTTCAGTTTACTTGACCATTCGTCCCAGCTTCCTAGGTAAGTTTTGGAGCTGCAATTAAAAAAGAAACAAATTGCTATAAAAATTTCAACATTACTTAGGATACCTACTTATTAATTATTTTTTTATGGTATGGGGGGCAAACTAGCAGACGGGTCACCTGATGGTAAATGACTACCGCCGCCCATGGGCACCTGTAACTCAAGAGTCACAAGTGCGTTGCCGGCCTTTAAGGTGGGAAGGGAAGAGCAGGAAGAGGGAAGAGTTAGGGCCTCCGGTAACCTCATCCAAGCAGCGAAAAGCAATGCATTGAATTGCTTCACTGAAGGTTTCCTGTGAGGCCGTCGTATCACTCCGGTCGAGCCGGCCCATACGTGCCGAAGCATCGCTCTCCGACGAACAAACTTTATAATATATCGTTTTGGAGAATGTAAATTGCGACAATTGACATTTCAAATACATGATTCGAACTCGTAAATTAAGAGTAAGCAATGCTCATTATCGAATGCGCGCTTTCTCTTAATTATACCTTTTAGCACTTAATGAAATTAAATTTTACATTTATGTAATATTTCGTTCAATGCTACGGTTATACTAGGGTCGGCAAACTAAACGACAAGTTCTGATTGCATGAGGGGCGTGAAACTGAGATGTTATGATGGACCAGCTATTTTCAATAAAAATTGGCACTTTATCCCAAGAGGTCAACTTATATGCCGTTTTAATCGAAAGACAATGCACTCTTGATTCTGACCAAGTAAAATACGTATAGATACATAATGATACATAAATGTATAATTTGTTTTGTCAAAACTACGAGAATCCACCTCAATAAGGTTTAGTTAGATTCACGAGTTTCTCTACCTCTCTACTTCAATAAAGTCTAGTCAGGATTCCATAAATTATTATTGTGTTGTATGTTACATTATCTACATACTTGCTATATCCTAGTTTGAGGGCCTGGTCGACAGCCTCCGTAGATCGCCTTCCTGACCTACAGTAGAAGATGATTTCATCATCCTCTGAGGGCTTTTCACGTTTGTATGTCTTGCGGAAATCTTCGTTAGACATCGAAACTAAAGCATTTTTTACATTAGGCACTGAAAAGAGATCAATAAGCATATTTTTTAAATGTACTTAAATAGGTTCGCCAAAGAGCTCAACCGCGTGATGGAAAGCAGTTACCGGTGCCTATAAGCCTATATTTTTATTCCTGATTTCTCTGCATCACCCGAAGGTCGACTGGTAGAGAATGCCTATGGCATTAAGTCCGCCTCTGTACTCTGTGTGCATAAAGTTTTAAATAAATAAATAAATAAGCACATATTAATTATTATGCATTTTACATATTTTTTTTATAAAGAAGTTCCTCCAGGAAAACATAATTGAAGGAAACCAAACGCGTTGTACTAACTGAACGTAGGCACGCCTTTTTTTTAGAAAAACTGCGGCTTTCAGCTATTGTTCTAAAAGGCGGTGCGGCAATGGTGGCCCTAATTTTGACCCGATCTAAAATACACACAATAGCAGGAAAACTTTCAGGTTTTATAAAATGACGAAGGTCTGGCGATCACGGGCTCTTGCTCTATAACTGGGAACGAAAAGAACAGTCAGGGCTGCGTGGAGAAAACCTAATTTGTTTATGACAAGTCTGTGATTTGAACATGAAAACGACTCAGGAAGATTTGTAAACATTAATAATTCTATCCTATGTAGAGAATCAACCCAAAACAGCGAGGTGATCACTTGAACCACTGCACCAGCCTTATAACGACGTCAATAAAGTTGAAAATCAAAAAGTTTAAATTTTATAAATCTAAAGCTAGAATATGTAGTGATATGAGAGCAAGTCTTTCCTATTGAGTGGAAAAGCTCTATGGGCGGCAACCTAAGTAATGAACACATTGGTTGTTGCATGTGTTTACAGACATAAGTATTTATTCCGGTAACTGCATTTCTTATTTTTTAATAGAAATTACCGCCAAAAAAGATTTTTATTTCTTTGATTTGCTCACCTGGGTACACATAATAACCAAAACATGGAAATATCTCTGATATCTTCCGAGATTTCGAACTGGGAAGTAGTGGGAAGTCACAATAAATGATTTTTAGTTGATGAAAACTAATAACTCTTATATTAACATAATAGTGTAAATTTCATTAAAACAACATAGCTGGGAAAGCTTGAGGATTGTCATTTCTTTCATCCATTGACGTTGCCACAGCTCTGATATTTTCCTTGGTTGGTCTCTGATATTCAAGGAAAGAAAAAAAGGTGTAGGTATTCCATCTAGGGAAGAAATGTGTGATGTGACTGTGTCTCACAACAATGAAAATAATTATGCTTATAAAAAAATTGCTTAAATACTATATGAACTGAAGAAAATAATGATTCAAATCTATTACATGGTATATTAATGCTTGTTGGTATCATTCCAGTCGTGTCTACTTCATCTGGGTTACGGACATCAATGAGTACCTTCCTTGGTTGTTGAATCACTTTCAAAACATCATCATAATGCACAACATGTTTTGGATCCACCATTTTCCTTATATCCTTCTCTTCAGATGCAAATGATCTAACAGAAACTCGAAATGGTATCTTGTTTTGCAATTCTGTTAAAATTATAAAAAATATGAATTCCATAATTTTAATAAGTTGCACTTGAAGTGTTAATTCACACTTTTAGGGTCTAGTTATCGTCATGTATGAACTGAAATAACTTTAGAGTATCACAGACTATAAGGTGTTACATTAATACTAATAGACTTAATAATATCAAATAATTAAATAATAATATGTGAAGAAACTCACAAAGTAGTTGGTAAACATATCAAGCAATATATTAGTGACACACTCTTTTTTTTAGTTGGTTACTCAATCAAATAGTAATTACAATGGTAAAACAGTTTGAGAATTATTGTTAGTTTATTAGACACAACTTTTCTTTTATACAAAAATAAGAAAATGTGCGGCAGGTGAGCTTACGTTTTAACACAGGTAACAAATAGAAGTGTCTAAAGTAATACTGATAGTTATTGACTAAAACATTAAGCAAAGTACACTCTTACAGTAATGAGGTTGAGTAAACAATAGACTAATAATTTATTAAAATTACACAGGTAGTATATAACCACTAGACTTATTGTGCATTAAATGGCCCTTTGTTTGTCATAGAATACATTCAAGCAATATTTTAAATGTGATATAAAATAGCAGACATATTTTTGCAGCTGAGGTCATAACGAAGTTCAAATACATACGTATATCTGCATAAGTGACTGCATTTCGACACAATACCATTGCTCGTCGCATCATTGATATGTTTGGGTTGGACAATGGATACTTAAACTTGTTTTCATACGATTTACTATAATAAGTTTTAAACAATTATTTCAAGGAAAATTTAAAGTAGGTAGACAATACTACAACAGGAAAATAAGTTACTTAGTTAAAGGGTAACATCATTATTTTATAAGTGAGAGCTTTTATTCAAGAATTATTTTAAATATATACACAGTTTATACATTAATTTTATCTATTTCTATATATAAGCTATTTACATGCATGAGTCATAAAATTCCTCCGCATCGTTGCCTACTGGCAGTGTTCCCAGAAGGCTGACAGCATTGCCACGTTGAATGGCAATGCTAATTCTCTGTGCAAGAAAAAGGCCCGCCGCTGGTCACGAGAAGTGTCGATCAGTCGCTTAGCTAATTCCTTATAAAGGGAACAAGCACTCGGACTCCATGACCCTAGCGTTTCAACCCCAAACGGCTCAAAAACATAGTTACCAATTGAATTATTGTATTTACGCCGTTTGAGGTTTTCTGCTGATGCAGCAGCAGCGCCAGCACAACTAGCTGTACTTGGAAGATGTGATGGCGCGAGGGTGTCAACGCAGGTTGCGTCCCACACCAAAGGCCTACCCATCTTCCATGGCAGTAACGACATACCATCTAGTCTCTTCCCATCGTCTCGTACCACCATTGGGTTCACGTACTGCTGGCACGTCGGCGGTAACAAGAGCACGACGGATTATGTCGTTAAGATTGGCATGACGAGATATACGGCCTGCGCTTCTGCTACATGAAAGGCCATGATGTCTAAGACCGTCGACAGCTTCTCCACAGTGACAAAGATGCGGAGAAACACAAGGAGCTCCTAAACGAAGGCAAGTGGCAAGGCGGAATGTGTTATCGTCCAACAAGGTGCCTATGTTGGGCGATGGAAGTGCCTGAATCCATAGGCCTGATTCCCATTCTCCCACAGCCAACAAACGAGCGCGCTCTGCAACATTGGATGAGATGACGTGTTAATTAAAAAATCCCTTCTTAAAGTGCACAACGGCGCGTCCCATTGCCTCTGAGAGAATGGATTAACAGGTAATCTATATATCTATCTATGAAGACAGGAAGTACCTATATAAATATATCGGTGTACTTAAATGAGTAAAATTAATAGATTTCAAAATACATTGACAAATATTGTTTAAATTGTTTTGATGATACCTACTTTCCGACACCTTTTATTTAGTATTCCTTAGTTGCTGTCAAATATAGATACATGGCAATCAAATACGTATCTGTGTATAAGTATACTTAATAATCCTAACATTTAAAAAAATATGAATAACATAATTTTGATGTTTACCTTTTGTGTAATTTGTTAATAATAATAACAAACAATAGAGATGACAGATGACAGTTAGCTTACCACATTCTCTTTGGTTAGGGCTGCCATCCGTCCGAGTTTCCCCGGATTTGTCCTAGTTTAGAGAGCTTCCGAACAAGGTTTGCAAAAAGTATCCTTTTCAAGTGTGCTTTTCTGTTCTTTTCGCTATTATTTAGAACTGCAATAATCTATTATTTGTATGATACTCAACAGTATAGTACAAAACAATTAATATCATTTAATAGTAGAAAAAAGATAATTAAAGACATCATCTCGAAATGCAATATTTGACTTGCCCACCACGCCACAGTCGGCAATAACCGACAGACAGCTAGTGATGGGTAAGAAAAGAAATTCAGTATATCTAAGTGCTATTGAAAGCCTTGTTGCTCTAACTATTTTTCAATATATTATGTTTTATTTAAGCTTTTATTTAGTTTGACCCACTTCCTAGAATAATAATCGAATAAATTAATTCAAAAGTAAAAGTAAAATTTCAAAAGTAAGTACTTATTTATATCAAAATAATATTTCCAATATTGGAATTGGAAAACCGCTGTAATAAGTCAAAATTCATAGACCAACATAATGTTAAAAGAAGCACCCAGATACATACTTGTTACTATTTCTTACGGTAAATTAATGTTTAAGTACATTCAGTACATTGGCCCTTATTGCTTTTAATAAAGATATACAGAATAACAAGCAAACATATATTTACCTATTTAATTTTATTTATTTCTCTTTATTGAAAGCCTTTAAGTAGTAAATAGTGCAAACAAGTTGTAAATATTAAATTAAAACAATTTCGTCCAGACAACCTTTGTACGGATATTGGCAAATAAAATTGAGGGTAGTCTGTAATGTACTTATATAAGGTTATGTTAAGATATGATATACTTAATACCATATTTACCTATCTTTACTATAAACACATTACATACATATATTAATATTCATATTACCTATTACATACACTAAAATATATACATAGGGCACACTGAAAGTGCAGAACTTTCAGTGTGGCGTGTGCCCTATGTATGCTATGCTTTGAATGCTTGAAAAATGCATAATATTGCCGGCCAGCTCTACTGTTGTTTCGTTATGACTGTCGCATGGCTGTCTTAAGTAGGCGGAGAGAAGTCGTTTTTTACACTTTATTTTTGCTCTTTCAACTGTTCGTTAACTGTTCGATCAAAAGTTTTATTTGTCCGATCTTAATTTAAAAAAAAAAAAATTCCCTCAAGTTGGCGGGGAGAAGTCGGTTTCTTACATTTTTTTTTTACTACTTCAACTGTTCGTTAACTGTTCGTCATTGTTCGATCAAAATTTTTATTTGTTCGATCTTAGTTTTTTTTTTTAAATAAAATAAAAAATTGCCCTTAAGTTGGCGGGGAGAAGTCGGTTTTTTAGACTTTTTTTTGCTATTTCGATTTTTCCTTAACTGTTCGTCATTGTTCGATCAAAATTTTTATTTGTTCGATCTTAGTTTTATTTTAAAAAAATAAAATAAAAAATTACCCTCAAGTTGGCGGGGAGAAGTCGGTTTTTTACATTTTTTTTTTGCTATTTCAATTGTTCGTTAACTGTTCGTCATTGTTCGATTAAAATTTTTATTTGTTCGATCTTAGTTTTTTTTTATAAAAATAAAATAAAGAATTACCCTCAAGTTGGCGGGGAGAAGTCGTTTTTTTAATTTTTTTTTTTTGCTATTTCAACTGTTCGTTAACTGTTCGATCAAAAGTTTTATTTGTTCGATCTTAATTTAAAAAAAAAAATTCATTAAACAATGACGAACAGTTAACGAACAGTTGAAGTAGCAAAAAAAAAATGTAAAAAACCGTCTTCTCCCCGCCAACTTGAGGGTAATTTTTTATTTTATTTAAAAAAAAAAACTAAGATCGAACAAATAACAATTTTGATTGAACAATGACGAACAGTTAACGAACAATTGAAATAGCAAAAAAAAATTTAAAAAACCGACTTCTCCCCGCCAACTTGAGGGTAATTTTTTATTTTATTTTTTAAAACAAAACTAAGATCGAACAAATAAAAATTTTGATCGAACAATGACGAACAGTTAACGAACAATTGAAATAGCAAAGAAAAATGTAAAAAACTGACTTCTCCCCGCCAACTTGAGGTTAATTTTTTTTTTTTCAAAACTAAGATCGAACAAATAAAAATTTTGATCGAACAATGACGAACAGTTAACGAACAGTTGAAGTAGCAAAAAAAAAATGTAAAAAACCGACTTCTCCCCGCCAACTTAAGAAAGCAAATTTTTTATTTTATTTATAAAAAAAAAAACTAAGATCGAACAAATAAAAATTTTGATCGAACAGTTACGAACAGTTAACGAACAGTTGAAAGAGCAAAAAAAAAGTGTAAAAAAACGACTTCTCCCCGCCAACTTAAGACAGCCATCAGCCGGTCGCGCACAGGCTTTGTGAAGTGTTATGGTTTTAAATACGGCTTAGGCAATTACCAATTAATAAAAATGTGTAACGTGCGTTCTTCAAAGATTTTGAATCTAGCTTAAAATGATATTGTACTTAACAGTGAATTAATAATGGCCGGTGAACATCACAGAAATAGTAAGTATTTTGGTATTTTCTTATATTGTTAGACAGTAAAATGTTGATTTATGTTTAAATATCATATGGATAAGTATCAATATATGCGTTAGCCTTAATTATTTTAGTAAAATAACAAATTAAACGGATCCAACGCATAACGTCGGGACGTCCATGTTACGACTCTATGCGCCGTTCCATTGGCATGATTAGTGGTTAGTTACGACTTTATCCTAATAAAAAATATTACACTAGGGGTCGTAAGTAACTTATACTAACGACCATATGCACCGTTGTAATTTAAAATTATACAAACGCATAGAAGCGTATCATAAACTTAAGACTATATGCTTTGTTACATAATAAAGATATTACTATTTGCTTTTTAATATTTGACATAAATTATCATTAAAATTGGTTTTTTTCGTATATCTTGTACAATTTATTTCAATAATTATTACTTTCTTTCTTTTAGAATCACCGATGCCAATTGAAGCTGAGGTCCAGTGGGATTTATACAAGATGACATTCGGCCAGTCTTCTATGTATAATAGTAGAAGTATTGACAGTAGTAGTTACATAGAAAATATTGATGATTAAGTAGATACCCAACATTTTAAATAGTAACAACACAGTTGATATTCTATAATCCAATTCGACTTCTACGTCAAATGTTCGAGTTACGGACACGGAACAATGCTGTGAAGAAATTTCAATTAGATACGGAACAGATGTAAGACAGCCTTCTTTCGACATAATACCAATACCCACTCCGTGTGATTTTGTTGAAGATTGTGATGTTGTCGCTTAATCTCCGCAATTAAAGGATGTATCAATCGGCGATTCTGATATTTGTTCATCTAGCAGTGTTAGTAGAGCCACTACACCACAGTTTACTACTACTTCGAGTCAGGATCAGGATCAGGTCTTCTGTTTGTTCGTCTAATGATAATAACAGTACACCGTCTGACAGAATAGGCATGGTGACTGATTTTCAAAAACAACTTTATGGTATTCAGAAGCATCTACTATGTCAAGAAAACAACATATTTCTTTAAAAAATATCTTATAACATGGAAAATATATTAATTTAAATTTTATGTTTAAAATTCACGCTGAAACGCTCACTGGTGTCATGGCACCTGTCATTACGTCACACCATGCTATGGCAACTTGGAACATAAAAGAATTGCACTTTTTTTATTGAGTCCAGTGGCATCCCAAGGATAGATACTGGAACTAAAATTACTGTGCTACAATATTTAAATTTTTGATTTGAATGAGGGGAAATTTATTACCCTCAAATGTATTACGATTTAAAATTCGCATTTGTAAATAACAAAATATTGCAATTAAATATCTAAAACCACTTAAAATTTTATACAAACAACAATTTGTTCACCAACACACAATAATATTAATTAAAAATACAATCGTAACAATCAACAACTTTTTTTAAATATTTGGAACTTATTAATATTAGGCTGGCAACACTTCACTTATATTGCAAATGGCTGCGTATGAGTACCGATTGCCGGTTTCTTGTGCTTTTCTTTTTGCAATAAAAGTTTTGGTTTGAATATAAAAATCGTAGATTAGTCATAAACATACATTAATTAGTTAAAGTATAAAATTCTCATGTTAGAACCAATAAAACAAGAAACAAGTAACAACAAAACACATACATACACCGTATAAGTAGGTACCTATATATTGTTCAATTGTATATATATATATATATATATATATATATATATATATATATATATATATATATATATATATATATATATATATATATATATATATATATATATATATATATACCTATAGATATGTATATTATATTAGTTTTCAGTATCTGACCACTAGGCAGAGTTTTGTGTTGTCAATAAAAAGAAGCAGAGCTGCCTGTCTATATCCTATATACTATTGTAGTCTTTGCGTCACACCTCAGTACGTCATCAGTAAACACATAGTAAACGTTAGGTGCTAATCTATTATTTCAGTTATTTAGCGAAATAAATATGAATTCAAAGGTTTACAAGTGGTGTGTGGTTCCTCAGTGTGACAACACATCCATAAAAACTCCGAACAAATTATTTATTTACGTTCCAAACAACAAAACAATGCGAAATAAGTGGTTGACTCTTGCACGGCGAGATCCAACAGCTTTAAGTCTAAATACTTCAATTTATTTCTGTGAAGATCACTTTGACGTAAGTTTATATTATTTTTTGTATCTTTCTAAATCGTGTGTAACTTTATTTAAGGTGTAAAATCAATTAGTTTAATATTTTTGGGGCTACATTTTTTTCTTTACAAAAACTAGCAATCCGTATATTGATTGAGTACTTTATTTACATTCCAGATGCCAAATGATATGGACAATTATATGGAGTATCATGTGATAGAATCGGTATCGCGTATCCGCATGAAACCAAGCTGTATTCCGACAAAATTCGAATGTCAGAAGGATAGAAGAAAACGAACGTCTAACACGACAGAGCGACCATATATTGTCAAGAAACAAAGGAGGACTCTAATTGAACAATGTGAAAAAGATTTAGAAGAACAAAGTATTAATTATAAACATTTGGAGCTCGGAGTAGCTTCATCTAGTAGTTCAGGTACCTATCTGTTTATATTTCAATCATAGCTAAACCTATGATTGATTTCATTTACTACCACCTGCCTTATTAACCCATCCAGTAGAAATTCCAAGAAATTCATTGTGTTAAAAACCATTTGGCATTAAAACAGTAGTTATTAAAGACACTATTTGTTATGGTCCCTAATACTTTAACATACTAAAACATTCTTAGTAATGTTAAAAATTAATTAGTAAAATAAATATATTAAGTACTTTTTTAACTAATTCACTGTTTGTATTGGAAGTTCATATTATTCAAGTTCTTTTAGTACTTGATGCTTTTGTCTAATGTTTTTCTGTTTTAATTTTTAGTTTTGCAAGACAACTTAGAAGAAAATACTACAGAAATTATTGCTCCTAAAACTATGGATAAGTCAATTCAAGTTTACATCCATTACAAATTCAGAAGTAAAGCTGTTCAAACAGAAGTTAAAGTAATAAATCAGATGACATCACCGTTAAAACCTCATACACAATCCATTTCAACATCACCATTTAAAGTTTCAAGATGCAATGTCACTACACCATGGACATCCACACTACTTAAACCATCGAGGCAAATATTTCCCTCTGAAGATCAAGATGATAGTGATGTTTCCTATACACCTACCTTCCTTAATGCACAGAGAAACATCACCATCAACAATATCTCTTCAATTGAAATCTACATCAGATTGCAGTGAGATGCTACAAGATGACAAAAAACAGGAGGCATCTAAAATTCGAGAATGTACCTTGCTTAATATTATAAAGTCTCCCCGTTTTTACATTGGTATCCCCAAAACTTGTTATTTCCTCATTGATTTAATTGAAAAACAATTTAATCTACCTGTTAACAATATACTTATGTGTCTAAAGAAAATAAGATTAAATAACCCATTTAGAAAACTAGCTGATGACTTTTCAATGAGTCCTACCCATGCTAGTAAAACATTTTCAAAAAATATACCTTTAATAGCAAGTGTAATGCGTCCTTTCCTTGTCAAATTAAATAAAGAATCTATTAAAAACAATTTACCTATGGCTTTTAGACACAAATACAATAATGTCAGTTGTATCATAGACTGTTTAGAAATAGAGGTACAAAAGGTTACGATCAGGCATGTGTGTGATGGCTGATAGGGGTTTCAAGCATGTAGAGCAATATTTACACAAACAGGGAGTGCATCTAGTAAGACCACCAAGTGTTGCAACTGGGACAATGCTTTCTAAAGCCGAGGCCAGGGAAACAAAACAAATTGCTAGTTTAAGGATCCACATAGAGCGTGTGATTAGACGCTTGAGAGAATTTAACATGCCAAAGCCACATTCATGTGTAAACCTTAATCTTATCAAAGTACTTGATGATGTCATTACCATTGCCTGTGGTTTAATAAATTTACAGGATTCTTTAATTAAGTAAAACTACAGAGTTAATTAATATGTGTTTTATTTTATATACCCACAAATTATTACAGAGTACACTGGTATAATAATGGTTACACATAATCTTTCCAGGAAGACATTAAAACTTACATTAGGTCTGAAACATATTCCTGATCAAATTTAACATTTATAATTTCTACTTTTTTATTACTACTATAATTACAATCAGCTACACAGAAGTAGCCACTGTGAATCCGTCAGAAACATTTGTAGTTGCATCTGAGCATAAAATTTCTTAGTGGGCTTACCATTATTTATAGTTTTTATAGGTCTTCAGACTTGTTGGGCACTTAATTTCAATTACACTCATTACTGATTCCATCAGGTGATCCTGCTATAAAAGCCACAATTGCCACATTTTGTAAATGTTTTCCCCAGTCACCGTTTGCCTCACTTCATCTTCTAACATTCTTCCGCGCTTCATGGCCCTTGTATCTGGGATTTTTCCTCCCATTATTAAGGAGACCAGGGTGCCATCACTAGTTTGGCACCTACTAAATTCAAATGCGCGTGAGGCTATCACTCTGCCATATCTTAATTCGTGCCAAAGGGAGCTTTTATGTAGTTGTCTTGTTTTTTGTTCAACTTGAAAATATAGTAATAAGGGATGTAGATATTAATCTACATCCCTTATTACTATATTTTGTACAAATGTGTCACAGGGCTTTCCTTTATATTTGAGCACCAATTTATGAATGGACAATCTATCTAAAGTATCACAAATAGTCTTTTTGATATTTTAGTAACTCACAGTCACTGAGTTTCTGTTGCATGCCTTCTTCTACAAATTTGTTAAATACATCACTATTTGAATATAAGCTAGGTTTACCATTAGATAACTTTTGAGCAGTTATATATTTCAGAGCAGAACCAACCCTAGACAATTTAGACTTCATCCAATAGCACTGCAGTGACGTAGAGGAGGGCTCCTTACTCCTGGGACCCACATGAGGAAAGCTACAGCATGTTTGCAGCCTCCTTGTGAAGCAACACAGTCATGGCATTGCACAGATTTGATTGCTTCATCCTCTTCGTCGACGTTTAATGTCACTCCGTACAACTTTGCGTGGACTTTATGTTCAGGGCAAATTTTAGCTTTTACTGTGCACACATTGCCTTCGCGTATAGGTTGCACATAGCTCACATAGCGTCATCACCATAAGATGGCCTGGAGGACCTAGAACAAAGAAACTAATATGTGAGGAATGATCTGATAATAAATTGTAGTAAACTTGATCAAAAAATATTTACAACATATTTTTACCATTAGGAGAAATAAAAAATAATTTTATTAGATATTTATTTATACTTAATGGATATTTTATGCAGCTTAATGTACTTACATAGCAGTTTTAACGCTTCTAAATTCTGATGAACAGAAGTCTTTGCTTGAAGCTAGAAACTCTCCCACCTTCAATAAATCAACTCTAGGCAGATTCGTGGTATTTGCCTTCGTAAATCCTTGTTCCATGGCTCATGTTTGTCTTGAGAATTGACAACAACTACTTTAAAAGTGTGAAAAAGGGATAATAATAACAAAAACAAGGTAAAAAATGCAGATATCTCAAGCGAATCAACGTGATAGACCAAAGACTACAATAGTATATAGGATATAGACAGGCAACTCTGCTTCTTTTTATTGACAACACAAAACTCTGCCTAGTGGTCAGATACCGAAAACTAATCTAATATACATATCTATAGGTATATATATATATATATATATATAATTGAACAATATATAGGTACCTACTTATACGGTGTATGAATGTGTTTTGTTGTTACCTGTTTCTTGTTTTATTGGTTCTAACATGAGAATTTTATACTTTAGCTAATTAATGTATGTTTATGACTAATCTCCGATTTTTATATTCAAACCAAAACTTTTATTGCCAAAAGAAAAGCACAAGAAACCGGCAATCGGTACTCATACGCAGCCATTTGCAATATAAGTGAAGTGTTGCCAACCTAATATTAATAAGTTCCAAATATTTAAAAAAAATTGTTGATTGTTACGATTGTATTTTTAATTAATATTATTGTGTGTTGGTGAACAAATTGTTGTTTGTAAAGAATTTGAAGTGGTTTTAGATATTTAATATGCAATATTTTGGTATTTACAAATGCGAATTTTAAATCGTAATACATTTGAGGGTAATAAATTTCCCCTCATACAAATTATAAATTTAAATATTGTAGCACAGTAATTTTAGTTCCGGTATCTATCCTTGGGCTGGCACTGGACTCAATAAGAAAAGTGCAATTCTTTTATGTTCCAAGTTGCCATAGCATGTGATAGACTGAGGTGTGACGTAATGCGCTCCGATTGGTGTTCCTGCTATCATGGCCGATTGTTGTATTTTGTTGTTTTATTTTATTAAATAAATTATCAATCTCGCCCTAAGTAACAAAAATAGTTATATTTTCAAAGTCCTTGCATCCCTTTTCATTAGATCAATCAATTATTTTAGGGATTCTTGATTACTGTCATCATGCCTATTCAAAAGAAAATGTTTAAAAAAATTAGGGAAAGTATAATTGAGAATTGAATTAAAGTAAGTATTTGAGTATTAATAACTACAGCATGTTTCGATTTTCAAAAAATTTTGAACAGTCCGCATGGTAATGTAGGTCTATTTTATTATATAAGAAAATTGTCAATTTATAATTTCACCGTGTTTAATCTTGCGAGTCAAGGTTATATGTGGCCTGAGATTAATGGTAAACATGCATATGAAGTAGCATGTTGCTTGTCCAAAATTTTTGAGACTAAAGTAAAAGATGGTGCCAAAAAAATTTTAAGTTTTGGTCTGACGTCAGTGCGGTGGTGCGGGTCAAAACCGAAATCGAATTGTATTTGCTTTTATACTTATGCTGCTAGAAAGTATGGCATATCAATAGTTCATAGATTTTTAGAGCGCTACACAAAAGGAAGCCGACTCCGTTCATGCTTTAATGGAAAGAAACGCAAGATGGTCCAAAATCAACTTTCCAAATTTTAATGACAGATTTTCAGAAATCAAAACAATCACAAAACTTTACTAGAGGGTAGGAATTGGCTCAAAAATATTAAAAATCAAAAAATATTATTTACCAAAACAAGAAAAGTTCAGGTAGTACCAAATTAACCCCATTTTTTAAACTATAAATATCAATTTGAGGAAGAAAATACTATGAGTCTGATAACTAAAAAGGAGTATACATCAAGAAGAAGAAACATGAATTTATTAGATACAGGGAGCAATGTTATGCCGATCATTTATCTATTACATTAGCAAAATTTAATGATTTATTAAGTCTATTTCAAGGACGTATAATACCCCAAGAGTATCATAATTTCTATCAATGATTATCGCACAACGGCACTGTTGCAAAATTTGTAGAACAGAATAGTATAGATTAACCTGATTAAAGTTTGTATTTGTTACCCGTTAATACAAATACAAATACTTTAATTGCTTTAAATGAGGAGTCATAATATTTAATTATTTTATTTTAATACTAGCAGTTCCCGCGCGGCTTCGCTCCCGAGTACATATATTTATATGTTGTGCAGCACCCAATTTTTTTTTTCCAAAACAAAAGTAGCCTTGAAATCGGTCCACCCGTTCCGGAGATTAGCCGAAACAAACAGACAGACAAAAATATTTAAAACTGATTTTTAGGTATAGGTATCGTGCAAATAACTGTATGAGCTTAAAAAGAAACTATTATTTTGGCATTAAAAACAGACGCTTCAATTTTATTTATTTGTATTGATGTATTGATGATTTTTAGTGATTTTTAATTAGTTTATAGAAAATACCTTACCATTTTGTTTATATTTTCAAGAATTTTGATGGATGAATGAAAGTTAATTTCAGTTCATAATTATTATGACGTTAACAATTATTATTAAGTAATCTTTATTTTTCAAGTAAGGTATCAATAAGTAGTTGCGTTAAACTTTATGTAATTTTTATAAAAAAATTACCAAATAATATTATGACCATAGTGATGCTAGAGGTCTGAATTATGTACGTTACAATTTAAATAAAAAAGGTGATTTCAACAAGCTTTGTTGCGGTTTTTGTTTTGTGTAATACCTTGATACGACCGTCTTTCTTAGAGATGTGGACTGTTTTTACGCAGCATAAGGTCGTATTTTAAACATACGACTTTATTCACGTTGTCTAAATAGGTCTGATTAGTAGCATATGGTCGTAACAATGACATACGACCTTTATGCCACGCGTATAAGGTCGTAAGTAACTAAATTAGGCTATATTTTCGTAAATATGATTTTTATTACATCCATAGGTCGGTATAATATTATTGAGCCAATTATCCATAGCATTATTTAAAAATATCAGTGAAACATATTCTACAAATTAAACAAAACAATAATGTTTATAAAAACGGCTCTCCTGAAAAAACCGACTTTTTGAGTTACGACCTAATGCGTGGCATACGTCGACTTGTATAATAGAGGTCAGTGGTGAACATACATAAAAAAAATACATACAGCCGAACATAGAACCTCCTTCTTTTTTGGAAGTTGGTTAAAACGGAACTATTTCGTTACTTTTTTTATACATCTATTTCGACAAATGAACACTTGGTGTTAATTGGCTTGATGTTAATATAAGTGGTTACTGGTTCTTATAATCACTCGTAGTGACCAGTAATCAGTTAGCTGTATTATACGTTGAGAAAACTGTTCCCTGTCGTATGGTCCCATTTTTTCTACTGAAGAGCAGAGTTGTAGTTATAGCTCTATGGACACCACTCACCAGCAAAAACACAACAGTTCTACGCTAGCAGGGCTGCCCAACTACGATCTTCTGTAAGGAGGTAATAGGTCGGTCGAGCAACTTCAATTCAAGCCGAAATCTCCTGTGCACTAGAGAATATTTCAATATTTATATATTTATTGACCACGTCTCTTTCAAAGTCGGCAGCTGTCTCTTTCACTCTAGTTTCAATAAGTGCTTTCTTATAAACAGTATTTAAAAATAAATTTAATTACCGTGCAGGATCGAGTATAGAAGGTACATTCTCATTTACAAAAATGTACACCATAGCGAGTGGTTAAATAAAATGAAAAATTCAAAGAAATTGAAAAATCTCAGCTAAGAAAATGTAAAAAATGTTTAATAATATTTTATACATTTTGTTCTTCCTATTTGTTTATTACTGTATTATTAATTCATTGTGTTTTCCATCGATTAAAGAGAAAAAGGATAAGCCCTTATATGCATAATATAATTTCTAGTTTCACAACTGGTAAGCAAATAAAAACCTAATGACAAAAATATGATGGTCTCTTCTTCACTCGTGATAATTTACGTTTATGAAAAGGGTTCAGTGTATAATAAACATGACATTTTTGTAGCAATTTTTTTCGTAAATGTCAATAAGTACCGCCTTGAAGCCACTTTTGTGATAGGACGCCATTTTATGGTTGCATAGTTCGTAGTAGTTCATCAGTCAGTGAAACCGTTTTCCTGGAGTTTTTTTTATTTTAAAATTGTCTATTTTCATGGTTCCTGTGGTATTGAAAGGACTTATAAACCAAAACCAAAATGCAAAGCGTTGCATTAAAATAATTAATTCCCGTAAAAATGACGAACAATTGTCAATTTTCAGGTTAGTCAAGTGTTTTTCCGTATTTTGTGTTTAATTTTTGTCGAAATTATGTTTTATGTCTATAATTGGAAATTAAGATTGGTTTTTTCAACACTTTTTTGTACGTGAAATACATATTTGATGAATCAGTATTTAATCGTAAAAATTGTAGCGGATTGATAAATAAGCAAGTAAATGAATATTTGTTTAGATATTATGAAATTATAAATAATAAATATTTTTATCAAGGTTTTTTTTTAAATCATTGAATGCAATATTAATATGTGTATATGGGCCATGCTTGTTATCTAGGACGAATCAGCTGATACAACGTGTACAAAACGCTTGTGCATGGTTCTGCTTCAGTATACCACGTAGGACTCATGTAACCCCGTTTCTGAATCAAATCAATATTTTGAAAATGGCTACCAGACGGAAACTTCATTTGGCTAACCTTTTTTTCCGGTATATTCACACAAAAGCCAACATATCTTTACAACACAATGACCTGGAAGCACGATACTTATGGTTACCCTATTCGGTTAACATCCAATCCCTTTACCATACCCAGGTATAGGACTACCGCTTTCAGGGGATGTTTTAAGTACTCCGCAACTCGCTGCTGGAACAATACACCACCCCCCATCAGATTAAAAACTAAATTCAAGAAATACCTATAACACCTACAAAAAAGTACACCTTAAACCGTTACAACTTACAGGGAACTCCAGGTCAGATGTGTAGGAGTATAAATACATATATAAATACCTGCCAAACGCATAGTCACGGGCGAAGATCATTCTGTAGCTGTATGGGTAATCTGGTCATCATATTGATGTGGAATGCACTAGGTACTGGGCACATACCTACAATAGGAGCTTATTTATTACAATCCACTTTATCACAAAACTTTATCACAAAATATATTTAGTAAGTATAAGTTTTTGGCATTCTGTAGGCGTTTTACCCGGTAAATTTAATGTATTTTATAATATTTATAATATATTATGTATACTTTAAATATATTTATTTAGAGGTTCCAGTTCAAAATCAGCGCCAGATTCTTATCTGGCATTAAGCTGAACTGGACACCTATTTTTGGTGCAAACGCGAGACATGTCATTGTTCTTCCACTGTTTCCCTTGATATACCTTATATTTTCTGTTTGTCGATTTTTTTGTGTTTCGTATTTTTTTTGTAGATATAACTGATATAAGTACTTACATCATTAGAATAATTAATTTTTGTCTTATGTCTTAGCACCAAAACAAATGCCTTTTTTTCGTCGACAGCATACAGGATACGTATGAGAACAGTGGCGTAGCTACCGGAGGGCTAGACGGGGCAGTGTCCCCGGGGCTCCCAAGCTCAGGGGGCCCCTCGGACTCTGACTTTGACGTTGAACTAGTGATAATTTCTCCCACATTCGGAATATAAATAAACCTGATTTTTTAGAACCAGAAGTTATCAAGTTTGTTCTAGAGTTGTGACTAAACCACCATAAATATGGAGTACGACGAATCTAGATTACGACAAATCTGGAGTACGTCGAATTCGGAACACGACGAATACGGAAAAAACGATTTTAAATAGTTTAGTTGGGGCCCTAGTTTATTTTTTGCCCCAGGGCCTTTGGTTACCTAGCTACGCCACTGTATGAGATCATCGCGAGTACTATAATTATGTATAGTGGTTTGGAACGCTTACTGTAGGTACTACGCATAAACATAATATACTAACGTAATAAGTTTATGGTACTACGTCATATCTTTCCTTCAGGGAAAATAGATGTGATTTAAATGTACATAGGTACTCATACTCTTACGTAAAACTTTGAAAGAAAAACATGTTGATGTTGAATGAGGAAAATAATTCTACTTATGTTTATTATTACTATTATACATCGATATATCGGTATTGTCAACCAAACAAGTACTATAATATTTGTTGCTGGTGGAGTTCCACCTACATATTTGAGAAACCTTTGGCTTCAGATCACGTGATTGTCACCCATTCACCGATTCACAGTGAGCTCGGACGCATAGGGTCGGCAAATTCAATTCTTAAACAATACTTCAGCAATGTACAACGCTATGCGTTCATTAAAGGGAAGTGTCAGGTAAAGTAGCTCAACAACAATTTTACGCAACGCATAGTGCCGTTGAAAGTAACAGTTAATGAAAATTGCTGTTTTATTTCTTACTTTTAATTGAACAGAAGACAATAATTACTAGGATAGTAATACGGGAATTTCAAATTCCTTTCAATTACTCCAGCGGGGAAGAATTGAGAGGGCGCTTAAGATTTGCAAAAAAATAATTTACTTGTACTCTCTCTTATCGTTTATTAATTTAACTCTAACTCTCAAACTCTTAAAATTAACCGAAATAGGCTTTTCAATGACGCCTATTTATCTATTACGATTTTCTTTATTCTTTTTGTAAATGATTCTAATATATTCTTTTCTGTGTCTATAAATGTTTCTGCTTCTGAATCTTTATAGAATGTTCATACTACACCATTTTTTTTTTGGCACACAAAGGTCACCACACGATATTAATGTGAGAGCCTACGACAATGTCCATCAAAAATATTGCAATGAAACAGTTCGGTAAAAAAAATTACAAATTTGAAAATTTGAATGCAGTAAGGTCAAACATGACGCGGAAAATTTTTGGAATCAGAATAACCAAATCTAACAATTTTATGCGGTTTTGACTGGTAAAACGTCAAGGCAAGGACAGAAGGCAAGGCAAGGCGAGGAATTTTGGTCATGGGCTCTCGTACTATATTATTATGTTGTATTTACTTCATACGCATATCTGTCAGTAAAATACCGGAGAAACCTTAGCAACGGAAATGGACCAATCACAGATCAGTACTCGACGCTGTGCGTTCGCTTAGCAAAGCGTAACTTGAATATCTTTTGTGAATGATAAGGCTGGCTAGCCAAAACCAACGCTATTAAAAAATCCTTATTTATAATAGCGGTAATTCCACATTGACCAATATTGCCCATCTACTCTTCGGTGCGTTTAAAAGAGCAATATTTTTACTGCAATATGTGGTAGCAATATTGTTAACTAGTCCGAATGATTAAAAAAAAACTACCTATATATAAGAACGAAAAAAAAATTTGATGAACAATGAAGAACAGATAACGAATAGTTGAAATAACAAAAAAATATGTAAAAAAATGACTTCTTCCCGCCAACTTAAGACGTCAGCTACTTTCATGTCACTTAGAAAGGGAATACCAATGCGACAGTAGACATGCGCAAACCATGTCCGACATGGGATTGAACCTGCAACGGTTCCTTTCCTTGTCGGAACTAGTTCCAGGAAACTTGTCCGAGGAGCTATCTAGTTCCTTAGTTTTATCCGGACATTGTAGTTAACAGTTTTATTTCGGTTCAGACAGTTTCTCGGACATACATGGTTGTAAACAATGATATTGTTTATTTAGACTTAAAATATTTTAAAGTATTGTATTGGCTTGGTCTTTAAAAATCAATTGATAGTATAAATACATAATTAAGTAATATTTAAATTTGTACATCATAATACATAATATATTATATATAGGTATTTTATTTATAATTGCTAACATAAAAAGTTGCTCAGGCACCTTTGATGCCTTCAATCGTTGCCTTCTGTCCATAAAAGTAAATCCTGCTTTTCAAAATACACCCTTGCACGGAACAAAAGTAAGACTGACGGCCCGGAGCGCAACGCTCGCGGCATACGTCACACGGACAGTTCGTTATTCGTTCCACCATTAAATATCGCTCCAGCCGCTCCTTGAATCCGCGTGATCGTTCCGAAGAACTGTGAAACTGGAACTATTAGGTTGAGCAAGTCGGAAAGAACTGACATAGTTCCGACTGCGGACATAGTTCCAGGAACTATTACGCTCCGGAACTACACATGTCTATGCGACAGTGCTTTGCTATTTCAATTGTTCGTTAACTGTTCGTCATTGTTTGCTATTTCAACTTTTCGTTAACTGTTCGTCATTATTCGATCAAAATTTTTTTGTTCGTCATTGTTTGATGAAAATTCTTATTTGTTCGATGTTAGTTTTTTTTAATAAAATAAAAAATTACCCTCAGGTTGGCGAGGAAAAGTCATTTTCAATTTTTTTTTTGCTATTTAAACTGTTCGTCATTGTTCGATCAAATAAAATCCGGTTCTGGACGTTCCGTTATGGTCACAGTTCTAACCTAACCTAAACCTAGCCATTTGTTTTCAATTGACCTATCCAACTAATGTTAAGTCGTCTGTAACTTAATACTAAAGTCCCATCTCTGATGTCGCCCGCTCTCGCGTGATGCGTATAATCCATTTTGGATATTAAAATTTTAGGCGTGCGACTGAATTACTAAGTGAGCGACAGAAATGGCTAGGATTAGGTTAGGTTAGAACAGTTAACGAACAATTGAAATAGCAAAAAAAAAAATGTAAAAAACCGACTTCTCCCCGCCAACTTGAGGGTAATTTTTTATTTTATTTAAAAAAAAAAAACTAAGATCAAACAAATAAAAATGTTGATCGAACATTGACGAACAGTTAAAATAGCAAAAAAATAAAAAAAAGTTTAAAAACGACTTCTCCCCGCCAACTTAAGCAAGCAAATTTTTTATTTTATTTATAAAAAAAAAACTAAGATCGAACAAATAAAAATTTTGATCGAACAATGACGAACAGTTAACGAACAATTGAAATAGCAAAAAAAAAAAAAATGTAAAAAAAAGACTTCTCCCCGCCAACTTGAGGGTAATTTTTTATTTTATTTTTAATAAAAAAACTAAGATCGAACAAATACAAATTTTGATCGAACAGTTACGAACAGTTGAAAGAGAAAAAAAAAAGTGTAAAAAAACGACTTCTCCCCGCCAACTTAAGACAGCCTGATCCGCTCATAAGATTGAAACTTACAATGCGACTGTTTGCGCGGGAGCGTTCAAATATTAAGACCATTTTCGATTGAAAATCTCAGTATATATTGTATTTTTTTAAATTCTGAGATCAGGAATGCTTAATGTGAAATAATATTGTTCTAATGGTACAAAAATCTCAATTTGCTAAAAAAATACGGTCCGACTTTATGCGTGGGAGGCATCGAAGTGTAATAGAGGTCAGTGATGTTCACCGATAGTTCCGTCATCTATGGTCGTCAGATTTCAAAAAATGTTTTATTTCTGCTGTTTATTCAACATCTCCCTAAGACTATTGGATCTATTTAAGGGGAAACTCAACACAATACTGTTTTAGTAGTGTTCTTTTGCAGACCATTCCGTTCATAGATAGATATAATAAACTTAACTTGAACTTAAACTTGAATTAGTGACATCTCTCATGGTACGTTTACACGCATGCCGTGCAGCCTGGCAAGCAGCATGGCACGCAGCTCGGCGGGCAGCCTGCCACGCAGCGTGCCACGCAAGCTTTTCACACCAGGGCTGCCAGTAAAGACAACTTATTTTATACCGCTAAGACTCAGAAATTATACAAAATCATGTATTATTATACAAAATCAGTGTTGTACAACTATAGAACGTCACTCTTTGGGGATTTTAGTAAAAGGTGTTTTAACTTTAACGTATAAGGATTTAACAGTTTATCACAGACATGATTTGTTTTAAGTATCACTATGTGTATGTACGTACTTTTTACGCTATAACATCAGCAATGACATTGTGTCCAATTATGCAATGCAATCTACTATACAAACAGGATACAAAAGATAACCGATATTATACCAATTTTGTATTCAATTTACAATCTGGCAGCCCTGTTTCACACACTCGCAGGCATGGTCCGTAGGGTATTAGTGTTCTGTGGACATGGTAGTCAGTGCAAACATGGGAGACGATGTAGACGTAGATCTCGTGGGAGCTACTGCTTTGGGCTTGATCTATTTTTATTAAAAAAAAAACAGCCCGTCATAATTATGCATGCGAAATTTTACTTAAAACTATTTGGTTTTACAATTAAAAAATCATTTATGGTGTAAAAACACTTTTCAAGTAGCCAAAACTGTAAATTTGATTTTTTTATTTGACATGCGTTATAACTATTTTTACATCGAAGAGTGCTTTTACATAATTCGTTTCTTACTTTAGTGGGATCTCTTTGAATGAATTTACTATCCTCGCTAACTTTTGAATATATTTTTTTATTATTTCTAATAAACATGAACATAATTAACCATGATAAGCATTGGGGGCGGCTTCTTCATTAAATGTGTTTCGTAACTGTTTTAAGGCATACATAAATCTATTTTATTTACTGCACATCATTGATATGCGATTAGTTACAATTCTCTAATCGTCAATCAATCAATACTAACTTTAATCCTAAGAATTGGCACTATTTTGTTTCATATTTTTTTGGGCCCTGATAAACAATATTTATTTTTCCTAAAAGAATAGTTCAGAAACATCTTTCTGAAGTCTTCTTTTGCTTTCGATTCATGCATGATAAAGGTTCAGACCACTCCGATATATTTGGTGTCGTCAAAAATTAATTTCGATCGTTACGTCGTCTGTATGCCACGAAGATGAAAACTATACTAACGCGGCCGAGAGCGTGTGTGTGTGTGTGTAAACAGGCACACAAGCACATTCACCCTTTGAAGTGTGTCAAAAAACCGACAGTCGTCCCCAAAGACTACAATAGTATATAGGATATAGACAGGCAACTCTGCTTCTTTTTATTGACAACACAAAACTCTGCCTAGTGGTCAGATACCGAAAACTAATATAATATACATATCTATAGGTATATATATATATATATACAATTGAACAATATATAGGTACCTACTTATACGGTGTATGAATGTGTTTTGTTGTTACCTGTTTCTTGTTTTATTGGTTCTAACATGAGAATTTTATACTTTAGCTAATTAATGTATGTTTATGACTAATCTCCAAATTTTATATTCAAACCAAAACTTTTATTGCAAAAAGAAAAGCACAAGAAACCGGCAATCGGTACTCATACGCAGCCATTTGCAATATAAGTGAAGTGTTGCCAACCTAATATTAATAAGTTCCAAATATTAAAAAAAATTGTTGATTGTTACGATTGTATTTTTAATTAATATTATTGTGTGTTGGAGAACAAATTGTTGTTTGTAAAGAATTTTAAGTGGTTTTAGATATTTAATATGCAATATTTTGGTATTTACAAATGCGAATTTTAAATCGTAATACATTTGTGGGTAATAAATTTCCCCTCATACAAATTATAAATTTAAATATTGTAACACAGTAATTTTAGTTCCGGTATCTATCCTTGGGATGGCACTGGACTCAATAAAAAAAGTGCAATTCTTTTATGTTCCAAGTTGCCATAGCATGGTCGTCCCGATCGGCGCCAAGCGCGTGCACATTCACGCAAGCATGCACAAACAGCCTGTTCACATGCTTGCGTCGTTGAATGTCGGTTTGAACGCGAGCGTGTGAACGCAGGCGTTAGTCGTCCCGATCGGCGCCAAGCGCGATCACATTCACGCAGGCATGCACAAACAGCCTGTTCACACGCTTGCGTCGTTGAATGTGCTCGTTGAATGTCGGTTTGAACGCCAGCGTGTAAACGCGCCATCATGTGAGCAAACGTAGGGTTTAAAACGGCAACACTGGTGAAGACAATACGAATTACGACATCCGTCCGTTGGTCTTTGAATCATTTTAAATATTAGCAGCTGCTTCGGTTGTGAGTTGTGAGCGTTCGGTTTTGTTAAAATTTTCATTTTCTATTTAATTTCAATTAATCTGAAAACATTAGTATAGATTTCTGTTCTTAAATTTTAAACGATGGCTGAAAAGACACACGCGTCAAGATTATCTGCGTACAAAAATACCGGACATGGAAACAATGTGAGTTTTAGTAAAATAATATAATTGTAATTTCCTCAGGACTCAAGTCGACTGTTTTGCACGTGATTGTCATTTGTTTTCATTAGGCATATGACCGAAGGCATAAAAATAATATTTTGACCACTTTTCTTTGCTTTAATCGTCGCAACGTTTTTGTGAACTATTCAATCAAATGATACATCGAACACAATATTTAATTGACCTAAGTCACAGTTTAAATTAACTGTTCTTGGTTAGACTTGGTGATGCAGCGATTATCTTAGATTGGGCGTAAGAATATTGAGATTAGTCCCACCCACATTCCAAATGTGATTACTTATAGACATCAGGATTACTACAATGTCGGCGAGTTCCAGGGTATGTTAGGTTGCGTGGAAGCTGCAAAAACTTTAATAACAAGTGTATTAGCAGAGGTTTCAGAACTATTTTAAATTCATGGGGCCTAACATACTTACTAGCAAGTTTTCTAAATATATACAACTTTGAGAAAAAATTGTGTCATAAGATCAATATAACATACTAAAACCAATTTGTTGTATTTCATATTGTTATCGCCACATCTAAACTCTTATTTATTTTATTAAAAAAAGGCCCAAACTATAATAGATGATAACACAGTTCATTAGTTAATAAAAATAAGTTAATCGACATTATTTTGACTAGTTATACCGGTAACACAATAATACTATTGGTCGATTGATAAATATTAACGAATAGTGGGGTTATAAAAGGGTAGAAATAAGTGGAGATTGATTGACTTGAGTGCGAATAGAGGTACGAAAAACTTGGCAGTTACTGTTAGTTAGTGATTTTCATAGTTTATATCAGTGGTTGTGAGACTGTTTCTTACAAAATATTTTTTTATTTAAATGAAGTATAATTATAATTTAGTAAAACCTAAAACAAACTTTATTGGCAATTAATTTGATTTAATTCAAATCATATGACCCCAAACTCGAGGGGTTAACAGTAGCCACTAAAGAGTTCCTAGTTGCCAAATTATAGTATTGCCATCCAATCTACATATATTTACTAAGTTTCATTTTGGTACAACAATTATTGTCACTTGTGTTGACCTATAACTTCTTGTTTCCAAGAGTTTCAAATGTAAGTGGGAGAGCCATACTTCGGCATGTATGGGCTGGCTAAACTCGAGTGATACCATGGCCTCACAGAAAAACCGCCCAAGAAGAAATGCTTGTGTTGTTTCGGCAAGTGAGTGAGGTTACCGGAGGTCCAAACCCCCCTTCCCTCCTACCCCTACTCCATGTTTCCTCTACTTCCATCTTAAAGGCTGGCAATGCACTTGTGACACTTGGGTTGCAAGTGTTCATAGGCAGCAGTAGTCTCTTACCATTAGGTGACCCATCTACTCATTTACTATCCTGTCCTACCCTATCCCATAAAAAAAATGTTGCTAAAAAATTGGGCAAATAAACTCATAGCTACGTACTCTTTCAAATCAACATAATAAATATTACAACATTAAAATGTGAAATGTATTAGAGAAGTATTGCTTGTTGAAATAGAAAAATATATGGCACATCTATTTCAAAATAAGGAAGACATTAACTATTCATCACCTATCTAGTGAGTGACTGGCCACTTCGGATGAGGTTTTTTAAATTGTAATTTATCTATACTCAGGAGCTTCGGCGTAAGCGTGCTGAACTTTCGGTTGCTCTCCGGAAGCAGGCTCGCGATGAACAGCTACTCAAGAGAAGAGCCATGTCACCAGAGGCTGGAGAGGAAGTCCATGAAAATGAGAAGGTTCTTACACCTGTTGAGATTGTTCAAGGTAGATTTTGTAATGACTATTTCTCATGCTTGTTACAAAAGTATTGATAGTTTAAGTTGTCCTTATCGATTCAACTTACCAAAATCTTTTTAATAAAAAATTAAACTGACGAAAAGAACTAAAATGAAAAAAATTAATAAACCTTAAGTCTTAAGTATCGTCCAAACAACGAACTGATTAATTATCTACTAATTATTATATGATAATCATTTTATTATTTGGAGCCGACTTAAAAAAAGTTTATATAAAATTTGATAATTTTAATAAAATAAAAAATAAATCTTAAGACTTAAGGTTTATTTATTTTTTGCTTTTTAGTTCTCTTCTTTGGTTTAATTTTTTGTTAAAAAGATTTTTATGATTTTTTTTCATCAGCTCAGCTACATGATGTGATAATTTTTATACGCAAATACCTGATAAAGTAATGAAAAGTAAACAGAAACACTATTCGTTCCTACAATTTTCGAGGGTTTCTCAGGTTCCCATCATCAGATCATGACTTCCTTGTCATGGGACCACCCTTGAGGTATACCGTATCTAACAAAAAAGAATAATTAAAATCGGTTCATAAATAACGAAGTGAGGGCTGATCATACATAAAAAAAAATATATATATATGGTCGAATTGAGAACCTCCTTTTTTTTTCGTCGGTTAAAAAACTAGTGAAATCTTGACCACCAAATTTTTTTTTTGCGCATATATATATGTGTGTATGTGTGTGTGTGTGTGTGTGTATGTATATACATACACACACACACACACACACATACATATTTGCGACCTATGCCGTTGCAATTGAATGCTCTACCACTGCGCCACATAGATGATTGTCGTTATTAAGCGATACCTACACTTCTCGTAAATTAATTCAAATCTATTTATATTGAAAGTGTTAATTGTGAATTTAACGCTTTCAAAGTGGCTAGACCACTTACTTTTTAACCGACGAAAAAAAAAGGAGGTTCTCAATTAGACCGTAAAATATATATATATATATTTTTTTTTTTTTTTTATGTCTGTTCAGCCCTCACTCCGTTATTTATGAACCGATTTTGGTTATTCTTTTTTTGTTAGATAGGGTATACCTCAAGGGTGGTCCCATGTCAAGGAAGTCAGGATCTGATGATGGGATCCTAAAAAATTGAGAAAAACCCTCGAAAATTGTAGGAACGAATAGTGTTTCTGTTTACTTTTCATTACTTTATCAGGTATCGCGTTTAGAAATCAAAAAAACCATAAAATAAAATCTTTTCAACAAAAAATTAAACCGACGAAAAGAACTAAAAAGCAAAAAATAAATAAACCTTAAGTCTTAAGTATTGAGCTTATTTACATAAACTATCAAATTTTATATAAACTTGAGTCGGCGCCAAATAATAAAATGATTAATTACTTACGTAGGTACATATAAAATTTTGATAATTAATCAGTTTGTTGTTGCGCGCCGACTCAATATGAGTATATATAAAATTTGATAGTTTATGTAAATAAGCTCAATACTTAAGACTTAAGGTTTATTTATTTTTTGCTTTTTAGTTCTATTCGTCAGTTAAATTTTTTGTTAAAAAGATTTTTTTTGTCTAAAATCATTAAAATAACATTAATTAAGGATGCAAATATAGCTCATAAAAGCTTGCAGTTACATTGTATGCATTGAATTACTCTTTATGAAAGGCTTGTTATTAATTAACTAGTTTAATAAAGCAGTGACAATTATAATGAGAAGTAGGTAAGTTAAGAGAGATCGGACGCTTGTTGATCGCTTCATGTCTTTTCTAAATTTAAAGTTAGTAAATTAAGTATCTTTGCCTTAACAATGCCAAACGAAAAACATGTCGCCTCTTTATTTTGTTTCCTAAAAGCATTACATATAGAATTAGGTTTTCGCCAGTAAAACCCCAAAGTTTGTTTATGACAGAAATTCTTTACAGTAATAGGTTTGGTGTGTCCATCTATACTAGAATTGTCTCAATATTTATTTATTTATATCTAGGTCTTCGTGCCCAAGAACTGGCAACCAAGACTGCATCAGCTCGCGCCGCTCGCCGCATGCTCTCCAGAGAACAAAACCCTCCTATCACTTCCATGGTCAGCGCTGGTGTCATCAAACCTTTGGTGGAGGCTTTAGATAGAGAAGATTGGTATGAATCCTACTAATATTATAAACGTGAAAGTTTGTGAGGATGTATGGATGTACGGATGTTTGTTACTCTTTCTCGCAAAAACTACTGATCCGATCGCGATAAAACTTGGTACGTAGATAGCTGCAGACCTAGATTAACACATAGGCTACTTTTTATACCGATATTCCCACGGTACCGTGACTTCAGTGGGTAAAACCGCAGGGCGCTGCTAGTATTAAATAATGATAAACAATTTTAAAATAAAGTTGAACCAACTTCAAAAAACTCCTACAAAGAAATGCTATCTGAAAATTCATTGAAATGAGCAAGCATGCTCCAAGAAAAAATTTTGAATTCCATCTCATCCAGCTCACATGGAGTAGAAATATTCCTCTAAAATCCACGGTTCATCAGTGTGTAACTTCATTGTTGTATTACAGTTCAGATCTACAATTTGAGGCTGCATGGGCGATTACCAACATAGCATCTGGCACTCATGAACACACCATGGCTGTTGTTGATGTAAGTAGAATAATTTGTCTATTAAGGCTAACAAACTTCGGGTCATCACCTCACCGGAGCTAATGGTCAAGTGGTATGTCAAAATCGAACCAAATAAAACCACACACCACCTATGGGTCTATTGAACAACTTGTGACGGTGATCCTTGCAGTAGCAAGGGAACCTCTGCAGACATTGGCCGTCTCTTGATCGGCCGCCTCTTGGAGTACGGGAGTACGTAGCGCTAACTTTAACTTCCCGGCCGGCGCGCGGCAACCCACTGAATTTTGGAACGATTAGTCGATCTCGCCGTGTACTTTTAGCTTTATACCCACACTGCGGAGTGGCCCTGGCCTGGTACCGTACAAAAATAATACGTACGTTTGTAACGTTTACATGTGTTACACGTTACATGTACATCGTAAAATCAAACTAATGACTTTACATCCTGAATCTCGCATTTTTATGATGAACTGACTTTGCACTGTGATAAGACTAAGTATCTACAGTAAGACATTTTTGTAAGTGTCGCGACGCCGTAACTTCGTGTATAGTGGTCGTTTAATTGCGTAAAATACTAACTCGATAAAAATATCTCGTTATTTTAAACGACTGCATGTTTTATTGTTTCGTTCCAAAAGCAAAGCAAGGCAAATATGTTTTGTGATTACAAACTTTATTTTGCGTTTGAAAAGTTGACTTTGTCGTAAATCGATGTATAAGAAAGTATTTTTAGAACCTAGAAGTTAAAACGATACGATACGAAAATATAAACATCTTTCGGAAAAACAGGTAGAAATCTTCGAGAATCCCGAGATGGACGTACATAAAAGTTTGTTTGCTTACGAACCTTCGGAGCGCGATTGTCTCGACGCTTCACGCTTCACCATTGGTCGAAACAAAACATGAAGTGACATTCCGCGTTCTGTCATTTATCGGCGCCTATATTCGTAGTGTTACGGAGAAAGATAGGTGTTCCCGTGGTTTTTGCTCTTAGCTAGTGCAATTTAAGCATTCTAGTGCATCATAATTTGAACATTGCCAATGTTATTTATATTTTTTATTAGGGTCGAATGATGGAACAAGTCAATATAACTATGTCTACACCCCATAGTGTCGGGCCCTGGGTTCAGGGCCCTATCGGGGCCCCTAGGCAATGCAATTCTCGGGGAACCCATTCCTTTACCCTTTTCTTTTTAAAATATATTTATTCTATTACAAAAGTCGAGTCGATCAGATCGACTCCTTTGGTATACTGTTACTTCAATCTCTTTTAGAATGTTACATTATCCCTCATTAACATAGTCTATAAATGTCTACCCGTGCGAAGCCAGGGCTGGCCGCCAGTGGTGCCAATTCTGTTGTTACAAAACTCACCAAACTAGACTAAGAATCACTAACACTAATTTAGTTTAGTCCTGCCAAATGACGGTTCGTATTCGGAAAACGTAGGATTAAACTAATTTTAGTTTGACAGCACTAAAATTGGTTTAGTTACTCAACTTGGTCCAAATTTACTCATTTGCTATTCTGTTGTACGTTTTATATGTCTAAAATTGGGAACGTCACACTAAAATTAGACGACATCTAAATACATGCCGACTAACTTAAGTGATATAAAGATCTTTGAATTTTTGGATAAAAAGTAAATTAATAGTATATTTTTTTATATGATGAATATCGAAAATGTGATTTTAGCTTTTTTCGCTTTGGCAGAAAGGTATGTATATTTTAAATTCATTATTTAATAAGAGTGCTTACTGTTTACATTAAAACTAAATAATCATCAATTCATGACCTGATGAAATTATCAAGAGAGAATAAAAGAATAGAGAAAAACATACGAGACAATAAAAGAATAGAGAAAAACATACGAGACAATAATTCCAATCCCTTTGAAATGGCACAGGAAAACTAGCAGAACTTTTTAGGCTCTACATCTAAAGCTTTTCATTTACTAAATTATCTCGATAAAGGCTTCATCCCCTAGACATCTAAAGGTTTGCTTGATTTTTAATCATTTTTATGCAATGGCACTTTCCCCATAATACAAACGTGGTGTACCTACTCATATGTAAGTAGATAGAGGTGCAATTATATAATCTACTTATGTAGGTTCCTATATAATATTTATCTAGTTTTATTTGCACTCCCTTCTTTGCCCAAGGAAGTTATCAAGCTTCTGTAGGGCAAGACAATTTCATTGCACTCAGTCAAACTTCTGTCAGCAGGTGCATTGCAAAAACATCAGATGTAATAGTGGAAGAGTTAACACAAAACATTTTGTATTTTTTTTTCTTATAATCCTGCTCATCAATTTTAACCATAGATATAGATTTATATATAAATTGTAAATACATTGTAAATACATTGTAATATTGATTGATATTGATGAAATTTTCAGTTTTCAAGAATTGTTCAATATGCCCAACACCATAGGTGCAGTAGATGGGACACATTGCAATAGCAAAACCACCAATAACTCACTCTACTGCACCTGGAAATCTGTTTTATAATAGAAAAGGATTTTACAGTATTAACTGTCAGATTGTGAGTATAATCCACATTAATTATAATAATCACTTTAATAAACTGTAATAATAACAAGGTAGCTGGGATAGACTGGATGCAGGTGAGAGGCCTATATCCAAAAGCAGACTGCAATAGGCTAATTGATTGATTAACTGTAATTAACATACTTCCACCGGCTTCAAAATAATAAACTACCTACCTATGTATTTATTATTGATTTGAGTGCCTTTTGCTACCTCGACCATTTCTGGTCTTTTGTAGCGCACTTCTGGTTTACAGTTCACTGCTCAGACTAATGGCTTCGAGAAACCTCCAGATGCTATCAGCAGTGATTGTTTGTATTTCCTGCGGTTGCATGATGTGCAACCCTAGGTGAATACTTCGGTGCCCCATTAGTGGGCCACAAGAGCATAAAATATGCATTGCAGTCTCTTCTGTTTCTTGACAGAATCTGCAAATTGTGTTCTCACCCAATTTTAGGTTGAACATATGTTTGTTCAGTTTGCAGTGTCCGGCGAGGACTCTTGTTACTGCACAGGTTTTGTATCTTTTGAGCTCCAAAAGTTCTTTAGATACTTTATTATCATAGCCCTTTATTATGGCTTTCGAGTGTCTTAGACCAGTTGTGGTCTTCCATCTCTTAATAGCCAATGATGTATATTTGGCGTTTATGATAGAATACGCTCGCTGTTTGTTGATGCCGCAGAATGATTCTGGGCCATGCTGTCGGTTGTCTGCACCAGCTCTGGCGAGTTCATCGGCTTTTTCGTTGCCATCGATACCTGAATGGCCTGGTACCCATCTTAATGTAATTTTGTTTGATTGCCCCAGTGTGTTCAGGTTTTCCTTGCAATTTTGTATTAGCTTTGAGCTAGTCTCAAAATTGTCTAGTGCCAATAGCGCCGCTTGGCTGTCTGAGTTGATGTAGATGTGTTGATTTTTTACTTTCCTTTCAAGGTCGATCTCCACGCACATGTTTAATGCAGAGAGCTCAACCTGAAAGACGGAGGCCTCTGCTCCCAGGTTGGCGCTCCACCTGAATTTTGGTCTCTCTCCGTAAATTCCACAACCTACATCAAGGCCTTTTTTGGACCCGTCGGTGTACCACTCGTGACTACCATTTTTGTTGGATTGGAGGCCTTCCAGCCATGTATCCCTCTGTGGTATGTCTACTGTGTACCTTCTTACGAAGTCGATAGAGATCGACTTCGTAAGAAGGTACACAGTACACGGATGGCATGCAAACAGTTTGCATGCCATCCGCTGGCATGTTCAGAGATTTTATTCCGAAAACCGACTCTTTTAGTGAGTTTAGTGTTCGTGATTGCCACTTTGGTTTCGTCTGTGTACATATCCTATATATACTTTTGGCAGCTTCTTTTTGCACATAGATGCTGAGCGGAGTCAGGCTTAGTAGTGCATTTAGAGCTTCCCCTGGCGTCGAGGATAGCGCACCAGTGGTTATTAAACAAGCCGTACGTTGTAGGCTGTCTAATTTGTTTGAGGTAGTCGTTTGGCTTACCTTACGGCACCAGACGGCAGCTCCATACGTTACCATTAATAAAGCCATTTTTGCTTTATGGACTATGTTTGTGATATGTGAGTTCCAGATTAACTTTTGGTCAAGTGTGATTTCTAGGTACCTGACTTCACTAGAGAAAGAAAGGATTTTGCCGTTTAGTTTTGGATTTGACAAACTTTCCAGCTTCCTTTTCTTTGTGAATGGAATTATCGTAGTTTTGTCTGCGTTAATTGATAATTCGTTATCTCTGCACCAGTTGATGGTGTTGAGTGCTCCTTGTAGTAGTGTTGAGATGGTGTGGAGGCATGGTCCTCTGACTATGACTACTAGGTCATCTGCGTAGCCCTGTATGTCATAGTCGAGGTTAGACATTTCTACAAGGAGTTGGTCAACAGCGAGGGTCCAAAGTAGTGGGGATAGGACGCCTCCTTGTGGGCACCCTCGTGTCGTATAAAATTTGTGCGATGTTTTATTTAGTGAAACTGTCGCAATTCTGTTTGAGAGCATGCTTTCCACCCATTGTATGGTGGTGACATCAATGCCCTTTGCAATCATTCCTCTGACGATTGTTGCTGTGGGTGTATTGTCAAAAGCGCCCTCAATGTCGAGAAAAGCACATAGAGCAGTTTGCTAATCCTCTAGAGCCTTCTCCACTTTGTCGATCAGATCTAATAAAGCTGTTTTCGTGGATTTGCCCTTTTGGTAAGCATGTTGGTAGGGACTTAGTGGTCTTTCTACTAAGCTCGTTGCTCTAATGTGCTGGTCTATAACTCTTTCCATAGCTTTTAGAAGAAAAGAGGTAAGTCTTATAGGTCTAAATTATTTCGGAACTGAATAGTCCCTTTTTCCTACTTTCGGTATGAAGCGTACCGTGACCTGTGACCATTGATCTGGTAAGACTCCTCGGGCGTAACTTGCTCGGTACAGCTTTACCAGATGCGGAAGGAGAATGTCAATTCCATGTTGCAGCAGTGCTGGGAAAATGCCATCCTCCCCGGTGATTTGAATGGCTTAAATTTACCTATGTAAATCCTAAATTTAAATTTACTGCAACCTATGATCTTATCTGTGCCTATATTGAGTGAGATTAATGTTTATTATTATACTAGCTGTTGCCTGTGGCTTCGTTTACTTAAATTTTGAAAATTACATCAGAAGGGCAGGCTAGCACAGTCCATCTTTGGGCATAGCTTCAGTACTGGCAGTATTTGGGTAATAACTTCAGAAGGGCACCCTATCTCAGTCCATCTTTAGGCATAGCTTCAGTACGGGCAGTATCTGGGTAACCTTTTGTTGTTTGTTTTCTGAACTTCTAAGTAGTTTTATGTCGTTACATACAACTTTGCCTTCAATAATTGTTATGCTAGTCAAAAATGATTTGGAAATGTGCAATGGACGGCTTAAAACAAATTTCATTGTCTACATCACCATCGCTGCCTTCATTACCAGCCAGAGCGAACTGTAATAATCATTTTAGCATGTTGCACCCTCTTTAACATGGTTTTTGATTACTTCAATTGAATAAAACTCTAATTTAGATCATTTTTTCAAAACAAAATTATAATGATTGTATTTCTACATTTCCAGATGATAATGAAAATGATGTGGATGAGGAGAATCATGATTCTAATATTTTGCAAAGAGGACCCAGGTTTCTTGATACGGACATGGCATATTCAAGAAAAACTGATTCAAACACATTTAAATTAAACTACTAGTAAATGTTTTTTTTATTAAAGCTTTATTTTTTATTACTTAAATAATCCACAATTAACATTAACAAATAATAACTAAAAATTTTAACATGATATAATCAACTCAACAAGAAATCCTGGAATGGAGGCAGTCCCTATGATATCTAGTATCTTTCACTCTATATCTGTAAGCTCAGATCCAGTTGGTCCTTCTTCTTTGGCCTTATTGAATCACAGATGTTACGCCCCTTTGTCTTCACTTTGCCCTCCATTAACTCCAAATCTAGACAAAAATAAATCACAAGGTATTAGTATAAGCATATTATGATATCAGGAGGTACTAAAGTCAATCTGGGCACTACCACTCTCGTAATATTGGCTTTAAGTAGCAGTATGATACATTAAAAAAATGTGTGTGTCAGCTCCGACGCACGACTGGAGTTTACAATTTACTGGAGTCTCTCTCTCTATCTCTGTTTATCATCAGGTAGACTGTGTATCTGTTTGTTATATCAATCTTATAAATACTTATGAGACCTTTTACATACTCGAACCATATCATGTATTTCGTATAAATTTAGATTTTTTATATTTACTTATTCGTGAACGTACGGTATCCTCAAACGCCTCTTCACGACATTTTCAAGACAGTATTATCAAATTATTATACTCAAATTATTGAAAATTACTTATGCTTTCAACAAACAACACTTACATGCTGCCATTGCTGTACAGTGGTTACAGAAGTTATTACATTACAGCTTAGTTTGTAGAACTAGTTCGATAACCATGCTTGAAATTCCTTTACGTTTTGATTTGCCTAATTGCCTGAAAAAATTAAATTGACATGGTGAAAAATGTCATTAAAGCGAGTACAAAACAATATTGTAAAGAAATTGTCTTAATGTAATACAGTAAAGACGTAAAAGAGTAGAATAATAAAACAATTTAACAAACAAAATTACTTGGTAAATAAAACAATGAAAATTTTCTTACCTCTCGCCATTTCTAGGTTATTGTTGATGCGTTTCACAAGTTACTCTTTTTTCTCCTTTATCGTGATTGATTTATTTATGTATAACTTTAGACTTATTTTAAAAAATAAGTTAATTATGTTTATTTTGGATATAATAATATGTCAGCTTGACTTGCACAGACTCATTATTAGCTGTTAATTAGACAGATAACGAAACAACAGAATACCATGTTCGATATCTCTTGGCTAAAATAAAAGATTTTTAGTGAAATTTTAGTTTAGTGCGGTGAACAACAGAATTGGCACTAATATGTGATATTGCATCAACATGGTTACTTTGACTTGATGCTACAGCATCACCTCACATGCCTAACTGACCTGACTTTTTTTTCGTGGTGCGTGGCCCGCATCGACAAACCGGAGGACCCGTGGGCCCCTAGTCGGTGCGGGGCCCCAAGGCAGTTGCCTAATCCGCCTAATGGATAATCCGGCCCTGCCTGGGTTCAGTAAGGTTCGAAGCCCATTTCATCATAAGGCTGTCGTGGTTACATAAAATTGCTCCCAAATAAACTACTCCATTTGTTTTCTACAAATTCATACTTCTGAACTGTGAACATTGTAAAATCTAATAAAAATTTAAAAACAAGGTTTGGTTTAGAATAATAACTTACGTATGTGTAACAGCTTACAACAAAATCGATATTTTAAATTTTTTGCCTCGCACAACCAATCTCTGGAACAAATTGTCGCCTGCGGTATTTGCGGACCGATACGACCTTCAAACCTTCAAGAAAAGAGCGTATTTAGTCCTATCTCAAAGCGCCGGCAACGCACTTGTGACTCTTGAATTGCAGGTGTCACGTCACTTACCATCAGGTGACCCGTCTGCTCGTTTGCCCGCCTATTATATAAAAAAAATAATCTTACAGTTTGATCAGAAAGATTTTTTTGATATCGGAACATAGCTCAATTCATTACGGAACACAACAGATGCTTATTATGACTACACCAATAATAGCAAATCTTGCTGCAACGAGACGAAGTACAATTGTGATTGTTGGCCTACAAGCATTTATGCTTGCTTTGCTGCAGCAAGCGCACCGTAATAATTGTGTTTTTGTTAATAACTACTTTCGAAAGTAATTTTTGCAGAAATTGGCAAAAAACCTTACTTCTTTCTAAAGAAGTTCTTACGGTGTTATTACAATAAAATCAATTAGGTACAAATAAGTAAACAAGTTATACATAATTACAACTAAAGACAATAAATGAAACTAAACATTCTAAACATTAAAAGTTAACTTACATTACATATACATATCATATTTTATTTAAAAAAAGTAAAATTTATAGACGCATCCTCAAGAGGTTAAATGGGTTTGAATCCAACAGAATACATAGCGGTCAGCTTAGTTGGAAGACTTTATAAGAATACAAGTGAAGTTTAACCAATTACTTGTTTAAATTTTTTTATGAAATTCTATTGTCTTCAGGGTGGTGCGATTCCCAAGTTAATCTCTCTCCTAGCCCGCGGTGGAGTCGTAGGCGAACAATCTGCCTGGGCTCTGGGCAACATAGCAGGGGATGGACCTCAGACAAGAGATGCAGTGCTATCCCAAGGCGCCTTGCCTGTGTTGCTGCCCCTCATGACCGTAAACACCTCTGCTAGTCAGTTGAGGACTGCTGTATGGACCTACAGCAATTTTTGCAGGCAAGCTACAACTAAAATCTGAGAATATATTTTTTATATAATAACCACGTCGAAAAATCGAAAAAAGTTGGCATAAATCTAAGGTTAATTTAATTTGACATAATGTGTTGTTATTGTCATTGATAAATGTTTAAAAGTAACAGTTTATCATTAGGTAAGTAATATGTATAAAATAAAACTATTTATTTAATTTCTAATAGGTACATAAAATTTATAAAGCAATCCAGAAAAAAATCAGCAATTAGACTTAAGTATTTCTACAAAAAAAAATTGACTTTTTTGGTGTTAACATTCTTAACCCGGTTATGGGTATATGGGTCTGAATTGTCTATGGTATGTATTTTCCACAGCAATTTACCTGATTTCTTCCCATGATAAATAAAATATCTTTGTTGCGACTTTCCTTTGCATTCGCTAAGTAAGAAGTCCTATAGCTGTACCCATATTGTTCACTAGCTGCCCCTGCGGTTTCACCCGCGTAAGTCCCAATACCGTGGCAATATCGGGATAAATCCTATATGTTAATCCAGGTCACCAGCTATCTACATACGAAGTTTCATCGCAATCGGTTCAGTTTTTGCGTGAAAGTGTAACAAACATCCATCCAATAATATATCTTCACAAACTTTCACGTTTATAATATTAGTAGGATAATTTGATGGCTGAGGATTAATATTTTTTGTAGGTAAGTGGGCATGCTAAACCATAGATAATGCATAATAAATGTTGATGCAGTTTATAGGCAAAACAGCTTAAACTTTTGCATGTGTATTTTAAAAGTACATGATTAAAGTTTTAAAATGGCATGCATCCGACATAAATATAATGTTGAAATTGATTCCAGTGTTTTTGAGATACTTCTGCGTGTGGGAACATTAAGCTAGGCGTATTTCCATCTGTTGACGTCATTCCACCTTGTCTCGGTTTGTCCACATGTAGTCTGTAATCGGAAATTTCGTTTCTTCTCAGCAGCAGCTGTTTTTCTCTTTCCCCCTTGCTTGCCACTTGGCAAGTTTTCATTTATATGCCAGATGCACTTTGCATTTAGCGAATCTAATCAGGCATGAAGTGTTGAAATGCCGCATTCCAAATTTTCAGTCTTAACTTCTTTTTTAAACACATATATATGTTACAATATTCGGATGTTGGACCACAAAGGGAGCAACGGATAGAAGAGCTAGTGTCAGTTGCATTAATTATTTTGCCGTCTACCGTTTGTCAATTTCAATTCATGTTTCATACACCATTCCTTATTTCTGGTTGGCAATAGATTTGCCATTTCTTGTTGTAAATTTGCAGCTTCTTGTCACGAGAGCTTAGAAGGTTCCTCAAAGGCCGGCAATATCGTGGTGAAGAAGGTCGGGGATTTTGCCAGACAAGTACATTATTTGTCGTTACCACACGTATCGGCACTATTGGCCTAGCTATCGTGTTTTCGTCAGACGATTCTCAGTTTTGAAAGTTCTGTTTATATTGGAAGTGATTCCCCGATCCGTCACATCCACATTTTGAGATAAGGCACGAGTCTTACCTCTGATCGTCACTCAAACGTAAAATGAGGTCTTTAAGAGATCAGAACCTTACAGAAGTGTTGTTTAAAAGATATGTTTGACTATTGACATATTATTTAATGAATGTTATTGAGTTGCATATGGAGAGAAGATTATCTTTTCTACACAGCTTGTAATTTAGCATTCTAATGTTAACGACATAAAAATTCGTTAGCGTACTGTTAGTCAAATCGGCACGTTCCAATATGCTGACACTGTCCAGAAGTATTACCTAATTCAAATATCTCAGGCTGTAAGGGTATTTTTTTTTAACAGGAACAAAAATCCCCTGGTGCTTTTCGATTACGTATCGCCAGCACTACCGTACATTTCGGAATTACTGGAAATTGCTGATCAAGATGTATTAGGTAAGTCGTGTTCCCTTCTTATGATTCCAGAAGTCACAAGATTATTGCAAGTTTTACATAACAATAAAACTTGTATTATTAAACTTTCTTTTTTCAGTGACGCTTGTAGTGATCTTAAACAATCAGTTTCTCAACTAAGAGGTTCTGAACCACACCCGTCATCCTTTTTGGGGATACATTGCCTTGCACAGTCCTCTGCTATGCCTCAAAAGTGATAATTAACTAAATTCTATTTACCTTCATTTTCTTGCAGCGGATGCTTGCTGGGCCCTTTCTTACCTGACGGACGGACCCAATGAGCGGATAGAATCGGTCCAGCAGACTCCTAAACTTCTATCTCGTCTTGTCAAGTTGTTGGATCACAAATCTCCCTCCGTCAGGACTCCCGCTCTTAGAGCCATTGGAAACATGCTCACCGGCTCAGATGAACAGGTAAAGTATCCCTGCTTTAAGAATATGACTTTTCTAGGCGATAGATTTGTTTTTCCAGACAACTAAGTGGGTAGACTCTCGCTGTCTCCAAATGCTAAGATCACGCTAGGTACACCACTGTTCTTGACAAGAACTGGTAATCGATTACATAGTGAATACGGGTGGTCAGTGGCGTAACAATAGGGTAGCAGAGCGGGCAAAATGCTACAGGCCCCAAGCCCGTGGGCTTTCCGACCCGAGAGAGGTCATGAGCACAAGAGGAATCTAAAATTTATTACAAAATTTCAGTAAGCCATAAATTCAAAAATATACACGAATTATAAAAATAAGTTATCAAGATTTGAACACATTCAGAAAAATATATAGGTCAGTTTTATTGAAACGCATTTATTGCGCTTTTATTTTTTTTTGTTGCGGCACTATGTTAGCGCAGATTAGCGTGCCCCGGGGAATCCCGCTTTCTGTTTTTTTGTAAGCAAGAAAGACTTTCTTTCATAGCGCGAACTAACGTTGCTCGAGGAGTCCTAACTTCCTATTTTTTAAATAAGAAAGGCTCCACTATTTAGGCCTAATTTGATTATTAAGAGAATTGGTTGTTTTCGTAGTGTTTTTTTATCTAACCTGTAAGTTAAACAAAGGTCAAATTAATTGTTGAAATTAGTTATCAATATTTCTAGTTCTAGATAGTATTTCAGCGGAAGTGAAAATAAGAGGAAAGGTCCGATAAAAAAAATTTAAAGCTCCTTAAAATTGGTATAAACAAGTTTCGTGGACAAGGATGGGAATAAAATAATGAAGCAAATACCATGAGTTGTAATAAGTTTTGACCATATGTGACTTACATATGGTGGAGGTCAAAACTTATTAGAAATATCTAGCCAAATCCTTGAAAATTTAACTTATTTATTTAATGAAACATTAGTGCCGATTCTATTGCATACTCACTAACCTATAACCTGACTTAATTTCTTTATATAAAATCAACCTTTCTTCTTCGTAACAAGGTCTATTTGTGACTGGCATCTATTTCTCAGCGCCACTAAATTTCACTAAAACCTGTGAACGTATACTCAACTTTATTTCCACGCATCGAGAGTCCCCATTTATTCAAATACCGCATAATTGCCAACAGCGATAGTCCCCAATTATTCAAATACCGTATAAAAACCTATTCAAAACGAACTGCGATGACGTTATTTTAATCGGCACCTACGAAGACGCTTACTAAAACCACGGAGCAAAAGAGATGACATTCAAAGGATAGCGGCTCTCGCTACGTGGTATTAAAGTTTATTTAAGCGTGTCAGACTCATAAACTTAGTATGGAATAGACGAACAGTCTCGTCGTTTTCGCGAGACCGAAATTAAAATGTTTCTGTGTGCGAGTTTTACATACGTGTGACTGACTTTTAGTGTCGGCACATTGACGTCACCGCAATATCGATATAAAAAATCGGCAATATTTTATCAATATGGAATGGTAGTATTTTGTATCTTTTGTTGCTGTGAGTTGTTGTGCTTTTATTTGTAATTTCAAAAAAGAAAGTACAATACAATAATGTTTGATATAATTTTCATCCTAATGTTTTTTTAATATTTTCTAGCGTTAATTGCCAGGTTTAATGTTGATTAAGTACGTAAAGTAAGCTCACTATATACTGTCTCTAGTGTAAGTACAGATAAAAGTCCGCCATTTGCTGCTCTTACACACCCACGCTTCGACTACTGTCATTAAACATTTTAAGCAAGTAAATCGGTTTTGGGGACTTTTTAACTAACCTCATTAAAACTATGACATATAAAATCATTTTGAATGAATAAAAAGGGTTTTTTTAATGAGGGATGGGATATAATGTCACATAGAAATGCAGTGGGGGTAGGTACCCCCCACTGCAATAAATAATACATAAAAACAAAATCAAAATATTTCCCCAAAAAAAATTCCCTAATCTTTTAAATCTATAGCGTCGATTTACTCGAATTAAGTTCTTTCCAACATATCTAAGGAAATTTAATAAAATGATCTATAATGTTTAATAATACTATCTTTCGACAGACGGACCGCTGCCTAGATGCCAACTGCTTGGAGCCCATTGTCACGCTCCTGCGCTGTGGCAAGCCGTCGCTAATGAAGGAAGCGGCGTGGGCCGTCAGCAACATCCTCGCTGGCACTCAGGCACAGATACAGCGCGCCGTCGACCATGGGGTGCTCACACATTTGATTCACGTCATTGGTCATGAAGATATCAAGTGAGTATACTAATATTGCATATACATATTGCATATATAATATTGCATATGCAATACTAATATTGCAAAGGTCAAGGACAAGTCTTGTAACATATATTCTCAGAAATTATACTTTTATACAATATAATTTCTGAGAATATAGGTTACAAGACTTGTCCTTGACCTTTGCAATATTAGTACTAATATTAGTGCTCATTTTATACAAAGTCGTGAGTACTCAGTGCCATCATACTTAGATAGCTAAACTAGTTCCTACTGATCCTGGATCGCCAATTATAGTTCGCACACAGTGTAAATGAAACTTCTCAACATCAACTGTTGGCCGGCAACCTACCAGGCATTATACCTAGCCTGATCTGAAAACTTTTCATAAAAGAACAGATCTTTTTTATGAAAAATTATAAGCCATGAGCGAAGTTGCTAAGAAGTACTAGTCATAGATATCATAATTTTTACTTTTAGGTCTCAAAAAGAAGCTGCCTGGGCAATCACCAATCTGTGTCTGGGAGGAACCCCTGAACAACTAGACGCGCTCATATCTGCTGGATTCTTGGAGCCTTACTGTTCATTACTATCAGCTAAAGACCATAAGGCTGTTACTGTTGTATTAGATGGCTTAAGTAATCTATTACAGGTGAGTTTATTACATGTTCATTTACATATTCAAGGCAGGGTTTTTAATCCAGTATGACTCCTTCGAAATGACATCATCCGCGCAAAAAGATGTGACAGAGGTAACACATCTTTCTCCGACCTGGAGCATACGACGCAACGGCCCATAGCTTGTGGAGATCCTTTCCGATTACTGCAGTAAAGATCCACTACTGACTCACAAACTCGCTTGATGGACCCTATATGGTCACTTTAGTATGTTTATTATTAGTTTGCTTAATATTCTTTGAACCAATACGAGATTTAATATATATTTATTGCAGGCCGCAGTAAAATTCGGACAAGTAGAACCTCTGTGCTTGAAGTTAGAAGAAATGGGAGCATTGGACCAGATCGAAAATCTACAGCAGCATGAAAATGAAGATGTTAGTTGCTTTTATTATTCTTAAATTACCCTTTCTTAAGAAAGGTAAGGAAAGATGACATAAAGTTGAACTCAAATGCAAGACCATTTTAGGAAATCAGGAAATTCTGAGAGTATATCTATGTGCAAACTTTAAATCATAATAATGTTACGAGCTGAGATTCGGGATTAGAGATTTATACCAGATTGTTACCGAAATAGACACAATTTATTGTCATAGATCACAAAATACACAGGGAAACTAGCAACAACACAATTACAATAATTTATTATCACTATTACACTAAACTTCTTAATTCACTTACACTTTAGTCACTGTTAACTACTTGACAGTCACTTGAAACAAAACTCACTTGACACTCACTTGATAACTAACTACTCCGCAATGCCACGCTTTATATAGCGAAACGGTACTTCCAGAAAAATCGCGACACCTCTGGTAAATTCTACACAACAATAGAATCCGCTAATACATCGTAGAATATTCCATTAACGGGTTACTAACTACTTAGTTTCGTGTTGTCTCAACAGATGACGTGTATCTTTATTTTGTAGCTCTATACGACTTCCCACAGTCGCCAATAGATGGCGGGATATTCGCAACACTGCCCCCTTCTCAAACATGCTCGTCCCGAGCATGATTATCCCCATAATAACGCGCCAACCGATCCACATAGACGATCTTGGGAGTGCCCCGCGGTCCTTTCTGAATGCGGTACGTTCGTTATTGAGTCTGGTCACTACTTTGTACGGTCCGTCCCATTTCACTTGCAGCTTTGGAGATTTCCCTTTTCTGCGAACCGGGTTATGCAGCCAGACCAGTGATCCTCCCTCAAAGCTTCTGTCATTTATCTTTCGGTCGTACCGGGTTTTCATTCTCTCCGACGTCTGCTGTCCTGATTGTCTGACGTGCTCGTAAACGTCATTCATCTTGCTGCGTAAATCGTTGGCGTAATCCATAATACTGCGCGGAGTGTCAGGGGGAGTGTCCGTGATTAAATCTGCAGGCAACCGCAGTTCTCGACCTAAGTTTGCAAAGGCTGGTGTTACTGACGTGCTCTCGTGGACCGCACTTCGGTACGAGAGGAGGAACGGCTGGGTGTGTTTATCCCAGTCGCTTTGTCTGCCTTCCACAACTTTTGCCAAGTACCTCTCTAATGTCTGATTAAACCGTTCCACCATTCCATCAGACTGAGGGTGGTAAGAGGTGGTTCGGGTTTTAAAAGCACCCATCACGCGGCACGTTTCCTGGAACAACTGGGACTCAAAATTCCTAGCCTGATCACTGTGAATCTCTAAAGGTACCCCAAATCGACAGAAGACTTCATGGACCAGCTTATCAGCTACCGTGGTCGCTTCTTGGTTTGGTATCGCAAATACTTCTGGCCACTTCGTAAAATAATCCATGACAACCATAAAATACTTGTTGCCATCTTCACTCTCCGGAAATGGACCTGCTACATCCACGGCAATACGTTCCCATTGAGCTCCCACATTATACAGTTGCAATGCACCCTTGCTGCGTGTGTGAGGTCCCTTCACTGCTGCACAACTGATGCATTTTCGACACCAGTCTTCCTCGTCGCGGCAGTGGATCCAATAAAACCGCTCTCGAATCTTCAATAAAGTCCTTTTCACACCCAAATGGCCTCCTTAACATCCATCGTGGTAAAGCTGTAAAATCTCCGGTACCTTGGCCTTGGGAACAACCATTTGGAGGTGACAGGTCCCTCGAGCATTCTCCCATTTACGGCATAATACTCCGTCCTGGACGACCAAGCTATTCCACTGCGCCCAATACCCCTTTGTCATTGTGCTCATAGCTGCAACGTCGCTCCACTTTGGCCTCGGGGCATTGGCTTTGACCCACTCGAGGATTAACTTGACATCTGTGTCCTCTTCTTGAGCCTTTCGTAAGGTTTCCTTCCACTCGTCACTCAGGTCCGTTCTTAACATGCGGACGGGCACAGCTTCCCTGGTCTCTTGCCTAACGCAGTGTTTACAGTCCTCTGTGCAAGGCCGCCTTGACAATGCGTCAGCGTTGCCATGGGATTTGCCGCTACGATGCTGGATCTCGAAATCGTACTCCTGCAGCAGTTCTATCCACCTCGCTACTTGTCCTTCCGGGTTTTTGAATTGTAACAACCACTTCAATGCAGCATGGTCAGTACGCAGGTGGAACCTTCGACCTAGTAAATACTTAATGAAGTGCTGCAATGTTTTAACCACGGCGTGCAGCTCCCTTCTCGTGACACAGTAATTTCTTTCCGGTCTAGATAGAGACTTGCTGAAGTATGCTATCACAATTTCTTGATCGCCTTTCCGTTGCGACAACACACCGCCGATACCCGTGTTACTCGCGTCTATGTCGACTATAAATTCATTTTTCGTGTCAGGATAACCCAATACAGGCGTACAACACAGACGCGTCTTTAGCTCTCGGAATACAATGTCACAGCTCTCGTCCCAACAGAAAGTTCGTTTTTTTTCAGTGAGTCAGTGTAACGGTTTTGCAATGTCCGCAAAGCTTTTGACAAATTGCCGGTAGTATGAGCATAAACCAAGGAATGCTCTAACTTGCGTCTTGTCCCTTGGAACAGGCCAGTCCTTGACAGCAGCTACCTTCTCCGGGTCCGTTCGTACACCTTCTTCCGACACAACATGTCCTAAAAAGTGTACTTGCCGTCTAAAGAACGAGCACTTCTTAGGACTCAGCTTGAGGTTAGCCCCCCAGATTTTTGAAAGCACACGCTCGAGGTTCTGCAGGTGTTCCTTAAGGGTACGTCCTACTATAATTATGTCATCTAAATATACCAGGCAGGCATCCCCATTAGGCCGGCGAGCACTAACTCCATTAATCTCTCAAAAGTCGTTGGGGCATTGCACAGACCAAACGGCATAACTGTAAATTGCCACAGACCCTTTCCTGTAGAGAAAGCGGTTTTCTCCTTATCCCTTGAATCTATTTCTACTTGCCAGGAATCACTTTTCAGGTCTAACGTCGTGAACCACTTCATTCCCGTTAGCGTGTCCAGTGTATCGTCTATACGTGGCAGAGGATAGCTGTCCTTCTTCGTGATGTCATTTAACCGACGGTAGTCAACACAAAACCGCATACTACCATCCTTCTTCAGAATGACCACAGGAGAACACCACGGACTGGATGAAGGCTCTATAACTCCATCCTTTACCATTCCCATCCCATCCTTCTCGTGCCACCGGTAATCTTCTTGGACGCTGACGGATCGGAAGTTCGTTGCCCGTGTTAATCTGGTGCTGAACTAGTCCGGTCTTTTCTATTTCCGTATCACTTGAAGAGAAAACATCGCCGTATCGAAGCAGCACCTTCTTAGCCATGTCGAACTCTTCCTTCGTGAGTTCACTACGACATGCCTCTAATAGCGTTGAGACATCAAAGCTCGTTACGCTAGAAGAACCGTCCTGGCATCTACGCAACCAAGTAACTTCCTCACAGGTGCCTAACAGAGTGCCCTTCCCGATCACCACTGGATCACCAGTCGTCCTCACGAGAGTCCTCGCCACCCTCCACGGAAAGTCATCATTCGTGCTTTCTTCTATTAGTACACACCGATTCTTTCTGGTTGACGACCGCGGAAGAGCAACCGGTACGACTGCTTCTGATCTAGGAGGAAGCACAGTGTTCTCCAGGCAGTATACTTTTCCAGGTGACGCTCCTTCCACGAAGAGCTCTTCTAAACCACACCTCATTAATACCTGATTCACATCTATCTCACAACGATGTTAACGCAAAAAGTCCAAGCCCAGAATGCAATCATCAAGAATATCTGCCACGATGATGTTGTGCTTGTAAAATTCGTTACCCAGCTTCAACTCATTAACTCAACTATTACCAGCTGTAATTGCTCGCGGTCACTGATGTTGTCCCCAAGAAACCGATTCGCGAGCTGGGAACTAACTACCGTCCGAGAGGCTCCCGTATCGAGAGTCATACTGCACGGCATCCCGTTGACTTCGTTGGCGAGATCGAAATTCTTGGGGCTCTTTGACCACCAGCCAGCACCCGCCCCGCAATCCTGGCTTCTATTCGTTTTCCCTGCTGTTGGGCGGCAGCATCAACGACCCTTCTCTCTTGTGGTCGTCCATCGCTTTGCCTTGGGCAATTCGCCCGATGGTGGCCCTTCTTTTCACAGGTGTAGCATCGGGGGCTGTATTGGGAACGGTCACGGGCGGTGGGAGTAGTTACTTCCCTAACGCGGTGGGCTCGGTGGTCTTGCCTCACCGCTTCCACCTCCAATGCGTGGGCAAGGGCAGCCTTTAGCGTGTCGTGGTGCCCCAGCCTAACAGCAGCCCTGACTTGTAGGTCACGGATGCCGTCGATGAAGGCTTGCACCAGATTGCCCTCGATCAATGTAGGCGCTGACTGATATGCCTTCTGGACGAGCTTCTTAATTTCCAAAGCCCACTGCTGTAAATTTTCACCTCCACGCTGCACGCGTTCCTTTAACTGGGCGCGGAATACATGCTCAAGGTGCGCATCACCGTACCTCGACTCCAACGCCTCAACGAGCTGGTCGTAGGTGAGGTTCTTGCCGAGAGCCTCCAGCACAGTCAACGCCTGGTCGCGGAGACCCAGGGTGAGCGCTGTCATGGCCTGCGCCTCAGTCCACCCGTTCGCCTTCATAACGGCCTCAAACTGGATCTTATAAGCAGACCATGAGGACGTTCCATCGAATGGAGGCACCTTAAACTTGCGCGTCGCAGGAGCATTTTCAAGCTTCAGGTCTCCTAGGGCCTTCTGCATATCCACAATCTTATGCTCAGTGTCCGTGATGTGGGCCTCGTGCTGGTGGACCGCCTCCTTCATCACCTTGAGGTCCTTACCTAATGCAACCTGGAGATCCTTCATAAGGAACATCTGCTCCTTCTTGTCCCGCCGCAACTGGTCCTGCAGCTGACGAGCCTGCTCCTCCTGGCGACGGCTCTGCTCCTGCAGCATCATTATTAATGCGGCGAGGTCCGGAGCCGCCGAGGTCGAGGGAGCCGCGAATGAACCGTCAGCAGGTTCTGCCGTCGGCTACCGACCGTCCGCTGATTGTTGCGGAGCATCCCCAAACCGTCTCTGGTCCACCTCCTGCTGTCGCTGTCCCCTAGTACGAACGCCTTCCGTGTCCTCACTTTCGGTAAAACCGGCATCATCTAATCCCACTTCTGACACCAATTTGTTACGAGCTGAGGTTCGGGATTAGAGAATTATACCAGATTGTTACCGAAATAGACACAATTTATTTTAATAGATCACAAAATACACAGGGAAACCAGCAACAACACAATTACAATAATTTATTATCACTATTACACTAAACTTCTTAATTCACTTACACTTTAGTCGCTGTTAATTCACTTGACACTCACTTGAAAACTAACTCACTTGACACTCACTTGATCACTAACTCACTTGACACTCGCTTAATAACTAACTAACTACTCCGCAATGCCACGCTTTATATAGCGAAACTGTACTTCCAGAAAAATCGCGACACCTCTGGTAAATTCTACACAACAATAGAATCCGCTAACACATCGTAGAATATTCCATTAACGGGTTACTAACTACTTAGTTCCGTGTTGTCTCAACAGATGACGTGTATCTTTATTTTGTAGCTCTATACGACTTCCCACAGTCGCCAATAGATGGCGGGATATTTGTAACAATAATGTATCTTGCGTCTAATAACTTGCCACACTTACCATCCTCCACAAAAACATGGTGATAAAGCATGCATAGTCTTTATTTCCTATTTAAGGCATATCATGCCCATATAGCATTAGCATTTTTATTTCAATTTAAAGATACTTACATATATTTATTTTTTTATTTACAGGTTTATAAAAAGGCCTTACACATTCTGGACACATATTTCTCAGATCAAGAAGATCCGAATGCACAGCCTACTCAAACTGAAGAAGAATACCAGTTTGGGTCTACCACCAATCAAAATATCAATTTTTAATACAAAACGAGGGTCTTTTAGTTCATATAAGCATTCTGTGATAACACGAAGTGATCCTGAAAAAATTCACACGACTGATTACTTTACAACATTATTTTTAGTACACCAAAAGGTCCAAGTAGTTCCGTCAAAAAGGGAACAAACATTATGGATGTTATATTTTATCTCAATACAAAATAAGGAAACATTTGTTTTTTCATAATAGCTTTTTGGTATACGAAAATTAATGTTGTACCCAATGTATCGTTAAACTATGGCCCAATCCTGGTCAAATCATTGTATTCTAAGTTAATAGCAAGCTGGGCTTGAAATCATAGAAAAATATCCATAGATGTAAGTGTAATTTTAAAACTATTTTAATTAATGTCAATCAATATGTATTATACAATATTATGTTGCAAAAAAAAGTACGTAATAAGGTTATATAACTTTTTTATGTAGCTATCTTGACACTGTACTTGTCAGGAGAACACAGCACTCCTGCCAGAGACAGGCGAGCTATGTGGATTTTGCGATCTAACCGTCAAAATGCGCGAGCACTTTAAAATGTGAATAAAATATTGGCCTTATTCCATTAAAATAGAGCTGAAAATCGTATGATATTGCCCAGTGGACTAGATTATATCACTTGCATACAATTTTCAGGTATACAGTTACAAAATTTAAATTTAACCATCCATAGAAAAGGAAATAATATAGTATAGTGCGAAAAAAAAATGTTACTACGACACTACAGTACTTATTGAACAGCCCATTCCCGAAACATATAACACTAGCTTTACCCTCGTCTTCGCTTGCCATAATTTAGATTTCGTCAATAAATTCACAGGTAAACCTATAAAGTAGTTGGGTAGTTAATGCTATAAAGCCTAACAAACATTGCATTTATAATATAAGTTATCGTGTTCTGATGGCGTTACCGCGATACGTTTAGCTGTATTGTTCGACAGTGGAAAATGTAGTGTGACCATGAATTACGAACAACACATATAAAAAATGTAATTTAGTATATAGTAGTAGAATAGTCTTCGCTGCCAAAATGCATTAAACCATATATATCGCTAATATTCAGCTAAGAATCTCAAAACAACGTAACTAATCCAGTGGCACGGCACTTAATCGCTTTAAGAAACATGAGGTGCTATTATTAAAAGTCAAAACAATCCATCTGAACACGAGATATCCACATCACAAAACAATGCCATTTTGCAAAACTAGGCTAGCCGTAATGTAATAAAGCGACATATCTAAGTACATTTTCCAAGTTGTGATGTAGGCTTGTAAAACTAACTTTAGAAACTAGAAAGCCTTACCGTGGATTCCAAATAGATAAAATAATTATGCACTGGAAACTATTTTCAAAGAAATCCCATTAGTGGTTCCAAATAGTAAAAATAATTCGATTGCGAAGCCGGGCTGGGTTTCTAGTTTTTTTCATTCCTACCAACCTTTTGTTTTGCGTTTCAGTTGAATATTTATTTCAGTTCATAATTTTAACACAACATTAAATGAAAAATTGAAAATGTTAAATATTGTGAAACTAACAATATTTAAAAATACAAATAGATTTAACACTTTCGAGCAATTATTGCAATAATTTTCCGTATTTGAATAAGCAGAACCATTCTTATTCAAAATCGAAGAAGATGAAGGGATGAAAGGTTAAGATCATTATCTCTACATAGTATAAAACAAAGTAGCTTCCGCCGTCTGTAGGCTTAGATCCTTTAAACTACGCAACGGGTTTTAATTCGGTTTTCACCAATAGAAATTTATATGTATAGTTTCATTTTGTTTTGTATTCATGTGTATAACGATATGGACGATAATTGTTCACCACATTATCTACATTGCACCCGTGCGAAGCGTGTAAGCCGGTCGCTAGTACTATACAAAAAAATATACACGAGATTCTGTATCCAAAATGGTCTAAATAAGTTAGACAAGTCATCTCAGAATATATTTCTTAAAGTGAACTTAATATAAAATCAATGTAAAATACAAGTTGTTTTGTGTCAATAAATGTTTTTTTCATAATGAAATTATTTCAGTTCCTATCCATATTCAGAGATTATTTGCCCTATGGTTGATAGCCACCAATAGGGAATATGCATGTTGTTTCAATTTACTTGATTAATTTTCCCTTGAATCTTATTGTCCAGATATTATGCCTAAACAATTATTTTCTTATTTATTTCGTGTTTAATTGCAAAAAATTATAATTAAAATTTGCAAAATAAGGGCGCGAAATTCAACTTTGCAGAACGCTTCACCATTGGTCGAAACAAAACATGACGTGACATTCCACGTTTTGTCATTTATCGGCGCCTATATTCGTAGTGTTACGGAGAAAGATAGGTGTTCTTGTAGTTTTTGCTCTTAGCTAGTGCAATTTAAGCATTCTAGTGATATTAGAAATCATCTAGGACAATGACCGAATGTAGTTTTGTCAAAGCACAATTTACCGAAAATAGGTGCATTCATGATGACTATATATTTTGTATCAAATCCAGATTTTGCGTCCGCTGAGGTTAAAGGAGTGAAAGCCGCATGGTAATTATTATAATACTTGTTATATTATAATCGAAAGAATAGGTAAGATAAGTATAGGTAGTTAGTTATATTCATGAAGTTTTATTGGACTTGTTACCTAGTTTAAGTAGACACGCAAGTTGCCTTCTGCTTGATATTTAAAACAAAACATAAATTACTACCTACTGACTAATTCACACGATACTAGCATTGAAATTGTAATATGCTTTAAAGTGATCGATGATACTTCATCTTTTCTCATTAATGTACAGCATTGTTTTCGTATTTTATATTATTATTTAAAGTGGTTGTCAAGTTAGTTAGTTTTCAAGTGAGTTTAGTTTCAAGTGAGTGTCAAGTGAATTAACAGCGACTAAAGTGTAAGTGAATTAAGAAGTTTAAGAGTAATAGTGATAATAAATTATTGTAATTGTGTTGTTGCTAGTTTCCCTGTGTATTTTGTGATCTATTAAAATAAATTGTGTCTATTTCGGTAACATTCTGGTATAATTCTCTAATCCCGAACCTCAGCTCGTAACAGTATTTATGCCAACTTTGACGATTTCCATATAACCCTCGCTCAACTAAGTGCTAACCAATGTATGTCATTTATATAACTTGTTATCATGTCTTGTTAGTTTATTTATTTCTAAACAAAACCACGACTCTGTTAAAGATGGGAGTCTCCTGGCACAGGTATTAATTTACTTAAATCCTTTTAAGTAAAAGAAATACCTGTGCCTTCCTATTTTTGTACATATGTGCATTGTTTATAAAATATTTTTTTTATGTTTAAATAAATTAAGCTATTGACTGGCCTATTGGTCTAGTGGTTAGTGATCCTGACTGCTAAGCCACAGTTCGTGGGTTCGATTCCCACTCAGGACAGATAATTGTGTGATGAACATGATGATTTGTTCTGTCTGGGTGTAATTTATCTATAATACGTATGTTTATTTAGAAATATATAAGTATGTTTATCAGCAGTCTGGTTACCATAGTATAGGCTCTGCCGTGTGCGTTCGCGCAGAGGAATGATGTTGAATTTAAAGAATTTAATGATGCAGATGTTTAGTGTATGACGTCGTGTAATTGTGTATGGTAAAAAAAAATTTGTGCATGCAGCCATTGTTTAGAAATTCGCTAAAAACTGATTCCGCTGGGTGAACGTTGTCCTGGCGGAACTTTTTTAATCCATGGACTTAGAAGAAAAAAAATGTGCCCAAAAATTTGTGTGTATTTGTGTGTATGAATAAAATTAGTGCATGCATAAACTTCGGAGAAATTCAAGTTTCCGCTACGCGAACGTTTGGCCATTAGCTAGTTTTCCTATAAAGCGCTTATATAGAGAGCTGTAGATTTTTACATACGTTGTTTTGAATTTGTTTATATTTGTTTAAAAACAGATTTAGAAAAAATCGTAGGGTTTAAAAGATAAAAATATAAACGTAAAATACGCTTATTAGGTCTTAGTTCGTAAAGTATGCATTTTGGGGTCTAGATTTTCACGTTTATACAAACCTTGTAAGTGTCTGCAACATGTTGCCAAGTATCAATGATGTTCCGTTAGTAATTCAAGAGTTATAGGACAATTTACCATGAATAGATCACTGTTTACAAAGCAGTCAAATATCACGACGTCCTAAAGGAATTGCATGGTAAAATGTATTCCAATAATTAGTGTATTAATTCAACAACTCACATGCAAAATTTCATCTCATTAAATTCAGTAATTAAAGAGAAACAATTAAATACTGACAAAGCATCGAAAACCTACATAACCCGACCAAGTTCGGATGGCTACAAAAAAGCGGCCGTGCAATATATTTAGGTAACATTCTAAAATTTATAGTATTATACCGGTATTGAATTGGTACAGGTGACAACACAATTGTTGTTTCGATAAAATTTATAGGTCATTTATTTTTCTACACCTGCTTTTTTAAATGTATTTGACTATGACAGTAAGTACTATTTACCTAGGTACTTTATTTAAGTATGCGCTTGAGACTTGCGTCAGTATATGATATTACCGTTGTACTGGTAGTGACTTATGTTTGTATGCATTTTAAGTCTATTGCTGTCTCTAACCAATGACAGAGTATGTTTAGCAAGCGTTTGTTAACGTTAAGTTTTTATGAACAAGAGACTAGTCATGACAAGCGCCTCAGCTGCGCTCCCGATACGCTCAAAATACACGCGCCTGTGCGCGCACATGAGTTGTATAAACAAATTCAAAACAACGTATGTACAAATCTACAGCTCTCTATATAAGCGCTTTATATGAAAACTAGCTAATGGCCAAACGTTCGCGTAGCGGAAACTTGAATTTCTCCGAAGTTTATGCATGCACTAATTTTATTCATACATACACAATTACACACAAATACACACAAATTTTTGGGCACATTTTTTTTCTTCTAAGTCCATGGATTAAAAAAAGTTCCGCCAGGACAACGTTCACCCAGCGGAATCAGTTTTTAGCGAATTTCTCCACAATGGCTGAATGCACAATTTTTTTTTTACCATACACATATTACACGACGTCATACACTAAATATCTGTATAATTAAAATCTTTAAATTCAACAACATTCCGCTGCGCGAACGCACACGCTCTGCCTAAGTTTGGGATCAGACGGCCGTGTGAGAGGTGTGTGGCGTTATTGTTATTACATAACTAGCTGACCCGCGCAATTTCATCTGCGTTTGTAAATTTTCTCCGTTTTTGTAACATTTTTCATTGCCATCAATGAGAAATGTTGCAAAAACGGAGAAAATTTCATGTTTTCAAAAGTTATGTTAGATTTGAACGGAGTCGAGGTGTGCCCTCGCACGGAGCAGTTCTGAAGCGTGGCAGACCTTGGCCGCCAGTCAAAAAACAAGCAGTCTGCCTGTAATATGGACCTTGTCACCGTGCTCCCCTGTAGAGTAGATTAGTGCCTTGCTCATAGCCTCCTCGCAAAATGAGGCGGCGGAATTCCATGCACTTTAGCCACCATCATGACCACACCGATGGCCGCTACAAGGTCATGGCGCTGGATTGTCCTTGCTTTACCTTCTTCAGATAACACGTAGGATTTGTACTTGCAATGAGATTATCTCGGACGTTCATATTTAATTCATCAACGAAAATCTTCTTTCGATAGGCTCATTCTGCCCTGTTAAGCAAACCAGGTACGTACTGGACATTGGCCAAACAGTTTTTAATGACATTCCGGTTTATTGTACATTTCCAAACTCGTCCATCTATCGTTGTTCTGTACTGTACTACATCTCCTTCCAATCCTTTAGGACATCGTCATTGTGAACTATGATTTAGGTATATTATCAATTAGGCGCTATGGGCACAGATAAGATAATAGTTACTTATTGGTGTGTGTGTAATACTACATCGGACATTACGGGACTGTCGGCAGAATGCGGGGCGGTTGGCCGCTTTACGTAATGATACTCCGGTACCACAATTTAACATACAAGATAAAATTTACACTTTTAAGTCAGTTCAGTAGTTTCACACTACAAACAAACAAATCTTTCCTCTGCATAATATTAGTACAGAATACAACAATATCATTTAATAATCTTTATAATTCTCTAATATTGCTTTATCTAATCCATTTTTATCATCAGTATTAAGTAATCATTTATTACATCAAGCGTTCTATATTCAGTTGTGAAAATTGGTGTTAATCAGTTCCATTTAATTTTTCCTTAAAATGGTATTAACAATAGAAGCTGCAATGAAGTGGATTCAGGGTCGTTCGCTCTATGGAGCTAGACCCGGCTTGAATCGAGTAAAAGCACTTTTACAAAGAATCGGTAATCCGGAGAAGAAAATACCTACTATTCATATTGCTGGCACGAATGGCAAGGGGTCAACTGTAACATACTTACGGTGTATGCTAGAAGAACTAGGATTAAAAGTCGGAACGTTTATTTCCCCATATGTGATACATTATAGTGAACAAATTGCAATTAATGGGAAGTACATTTCAGGTGAATCCATTATAAAATACGTTGAAAAGTATGAAAAAATAATTGAAAAAATGGATCAAGACCCTCTGATTGCAGGAATGACAGAATTTGAAACAGTCACGGTGATCGCACTAGAATACTTTTTTGAAGAACATGTAGATGTTGCAATTGTCGAAGTAGGAATGGGTGGTTTACTAGACAGCACCAATGTAGTTTGCCCCTTGTTAACAGCAATTACTACCATTGGCAAAGATCATACCGATTTTTTAGGCAAAACTATTGAAGAAATTGCTTTTCATAAAGCAGGGATCATTAAACAAAACGTACCGGTTATAACTGGTAACATTGAAGCGAGCCCACTAACAGTTATCAAAAACGTTGCAGCGAAAACCAATAGCCAAACTTATTGCTACGGTAAAGACTTCAATATTGAATATTTACATCCAGATAAGAAATGGGGAGAAGTTTTTAATTTCTGCGGAAAAATTAGGGACTTTGATAATGTTAGAATTTCCCTATTAGGTCGTCATCAGTGCGAGAATGCTGCTGTTGCGATTCAATTATTTGCGCTCTATTGTAACCTTCATCAAATCAATTTACCTGAGGAGAACTTATATCAAGGATTAGCTAAAGCTCAATGGCCAGTTCGAATGGAAAAGATTTGTGATCGACCGTTAATAATTTTGGATGGTGCCCACAATGACCACGCTGTAAGCCGTTTGGTAGAAAATTTACGGAATGAATTTCAGGGCCAGATGATACATACGTTATTTTCGTCTTTATCTACTAAAAATTTCGATCTGATGATTAGAACATTAAAGAAAGTACCAAATCTTACTCTGTATCTCACAACATTCGAGTTTCCTAAAGCTGTTGAACTAAAAATACTGGAAGAATATCTTGATGTAAATACCAAAGTTGTTCCGATATGGCGAGACGGTTTAAGTGAAATATTTGAGAAAATGTCTCCTGATGACTTGATATTGGTAACGGGCTCTCTCTATTTTGTTTCACAAGTCCGACCACTGTTTCAAAAATAAGATATATGAGAAGCTATAGGTGATTCATTATAAGTATTACGCTTATACGTATAAACCACTTCGCCAGCTGTCTTAGCGTAGTGTTGGAGGTTCGATTCCTACAAATAATAACTACGGTATCAATTTGTGCCCTAATCATATAAAAATAATAGTTAGTCTAACATATGTAAGTAATAAAGAACTTTACCACTGTTTTTCTGTTTCTGTTTTTCTCCGTCTTCGTTCTTCGACCAATTATGGTCGAAATTCGACCACCAGGCGCGATCAATAGTACCTAGCATATCTTTGTTTTTTAAAAGACAACTCCCGCATTAGGAATAATCCTGTGTCGCGGGGGGCTTCACAAACATTCAAACAACGGACACAAAGAACAGCCAGACTCGGGACAACTATTTGTGGATCACACAAATTTTTGTCCCGTGTAGGATTCGAACCCACAACACTCGGCGCGGCGTAGTGGCGAGGTGACCACTTAAACCATTGCGCCTTGTATACATAGTAATATATAATTATTGTATCCTATCTATCTCAAACAGTGGCGTAACAATAAGGTGGCAGAGCGGGGAAAAAGCCACGGGCCCCCGGCCCCGGCCCCAAGCGGTCTATTCTTAAATGTCTATGGTTCATATTCATATACAATATGATACAAAATTTACAAGAGATAGGTAGACCAGAATACTGTGACTTACAAGTTATGAGTAGGCATATAATTAAATAGAATTGTAAAAACAAATTCATAATAGCAGCGTCTTAGACTATATAGGTCATATATAATCAGGGCTACCAGTAAGGACAAATTATTTTATACAGCTGTCTCAGAAATTATACAAAATCAGTGTTGTACAACTATAGTAGGTACGTCACTCTTTGGGGATTTCATTAAAAGTTGTTTTAACTTTGACATTGTATCCAATTATACAATGCAATCTACTATACAAACAGGATATAAAATATAAAAGAATTATGTATTCAATTATACAATATGGCAGTCCCAGTGGCGAATTTACCAGCAGGCAGAAGCCTAGGGCGGCAGATTTTAGGGGTGGCAAATTTGGGGCCTACATTATTTTTTATGTCTTGTCCTGGTGTATCAAATTAGATAGACCGACCGCTAGGGGTGGCAAAATTTGAATAGCCTACTAGCGGCAAATGTGTAATTTCGCCGCTGGGCAGCCCTGTATATAATCTACTAGCAGCGCCCTGCGGTTTCACCCGCGTAAGTCCCGATCCCGTGGGAATATTGGGATAAAAAGTAGCCTATATGTTATTCCAGGTGTCCAGCTATCTACGTACCAAGTTTCATCGCAATCGGTTAAGTAGTTTTGGCGTGAAAGAGTAACAAACATCCATACTCACAAACTTTCACGTTTATAATATTAGTAGGAAGAGCAGCGTAATTTTTGTTTACTTGCCAACAATTTTAGGTTATGTATAGTTTGTAGGTATGTACCTACACTATAAAGGTTTTGGATATGAAAGACAACAAACTATTTTGGTTTATCACTGTATTTATTACTTAAATCTGTTTTAGGAATATGTCTTATAAAAATAACAGTCACATCAAACCATCCTGAAACTGCGCTTTATTTGTTACACTGGTATACTCACTTTGTTTTCTTATTAAAATAGTTCAAAATTTATCTTATCAGTCTTGTATCGTGATGTAAACTGCTGATTACTTTAAATAAAACCACTAGTGATGCGCAAAATGTATCACTGAGCTGAAAAGATAGATACATATCATTTCGCTCTAAAGATATATATCACTCATTTAGCTCACTAGCTCAGTGATCCAATTCAATTGATTGGTCTCAAAATTGGTTCATTTCTTCGTCTAGATCATTTGGCTCAGTATACATATATCACTCACTTTAAATCTCTCTCGCTCAAACAAACTTTTCTTTAATACTTCTATTAGCCTAAGTTAAGTTCTTTCTCGTTTTTTTTTCAGTTTTATTAGTTTGTACATTAGACATCATACATATTAAATTGATTTTCCTTCATACTTGGCAGGCTTAGGTTCTACGTATATTTTCTATTCTGTGATGTCATGAGACAAATGAACTAGTGATCTAGTGAGCTAGAACTGAGTTACTGATACATTCGGAGCTAGTGTGAGTTAGTGATACATTCTATCGGTGTGAGTGATATATATCTTTTATATCACTCACTCAGGAGCTACACATCTCTAAAAACCACATATCAACATCTAAAAACCTAAAGAAATTAAAATTGTACAAACAACATTTATTCTTATATGTATAATCTTGTAAATAGATTATTCTGTTGGTTGGTTTAGAACTGATGAGTATTGGCAATTCTTATTAAATATTTTATGTTACTAGCAACACTGGTACTACGCAACTAGTACTACGCTACTAGCAGTGCTCCTAATAAAAAATATATAATTAAATCCATAAAAAAGGTATTTTAATTTGCTGGTTTTACAGCCTTTTAAATAGAAAAAAAATTTTTAGTACCAACCAAGTAACTAAGCATGGGCTAAATAAAGTTATTTATATTGTGGACGTAATAAGTAAGCAATTTTTACAGTTTGCTATAGAAATAACAATTTAACCTCCTTAATGAAATTGCTTACATACTTGTCTTGTTTATGTCCTAACTGTCCATAGGTTAAGGTATAATTTAATTTGAGTGTGGAGTTATGTGCTTTATTTATTAAATATTAGAAAAACGGTTTAAGTGAAAGTTTTTGTTTTCCTTTTTAATTCTTAGCAACCTTCTCAAAGTACTTCCTTTTTTCAGCTGGATTTGGTATTATCTGAAATATTGATAAAGTAAACATGGATTAAATGGTTAAGAATTATTATCAAAAGATAATTACTTCTTAAATTTTTTAATACTCACTGTATCTTGGCCAGGTTTCCAACCCGCAGGACACACTTCGCCATTCTTATCTGTGTATTGGAATGCTTGCACTAGCCTCAAAGTTTCATCAACAGATCGACCCACAGGCAAATCATTCATAGTAATTTGTCTTAGGATACCTTTGTCATCAATAATAAACAATCCTCTCAATGTGTGTCCCAGATCTTCTAAGTAAACACCATAATCTTTAGCAATAGAATGAGTTAGATCACTTAATAATGGAATATTAATTTTCCCTAGCCCTCCTTCTTTGCGTGGTGTATTTATCCAGGCTAAATGTGTGAAATGGGAGTCAACTGAACAGGCCACTACTTCTGTATTGATTTTTCGGAATTCTTCTACTCTTTCAGAGAAAGCCAAGATTTCTGTTGGGCAAACAAAAGTACTGAAAGAAAAAGGTATGAATAAGTGTTTTTAGAAACAACATAATTTATAAATAAAATTTAATCTTGAAATAAATATTATCACTAGGCCCAAAATGCTAAAGGACATAATATTAATTCATTAAAATATTTGCACTGTCCGGGAATCAAACCTGCAACAGTCAACATCAAAGAGGTTGTCAACTAATTTGGCTTTATATTTAGCATTACTTAAATAATAATGGTTACTTTATAGTGTTGTTATCTTGAGTAAAACTTATCTATATATTTTCTTCAATTAAATATAAAAAGAGTTTACTCACAAGTCAAGAGGATAGAAGAAAAACACTAAATATTTTCCTTTGAAGCTGGACAGCGAAAGTTGAGTGATTTCACTGTTCACAACTGCAGTGGCTTCCCATTCCGGCGCCGGTTTTGATACTAGAATAAAGTAAAAAAATTATGTTAACACTGTGTAACAATAAAATTATATGTGAGTAAAGATAGTGCAATAAACTTCTTACTCATTGCCTTTGTAAATTGTAATTTATGGTCAATTTTCCTAGCTCCTCCAGGAAAAACATTCCCGCTACCGAAAGAATAACAAGACTCGCTGTCAAACAGTGTTGATTTACATGTACAACTAAGTGTTAAGAATAATATTGTTGAAATCAAATTGTAATTCATGATTTTTAAACTAATTTTATATAACTCGAATAATAATATCCTAAATCAATGACTTCTTTGACACGTTTGAATCCCTAAGCCCACGCCAGCTTTTATTTATCGCATCTATGATATGAAGTGATTAGAAACAACACATGAATTGAAAACACGTAAGCAAATTCAGATAACGTTCCATTTCACAATTGCTTCCACCTTACGGCGCGTTTACACGCTGGCGTTCAAACCGATATTCAACGAGCACATTCAACGACGCAAGCGTGTGAACAGGCTGTTTGTGCATGCCTGCGTGAATGTGATCGCGCTTGGCGCCGATCGGGACGACTAACGCCTGCGTTCACACGCTCGCGTTCAAACCGACATTCAACGACGCAAGCATGTGAACAGGCTGTTTGTGCATGCTTGCGTGAATGTGCACGCGCTTGGCGCCGATCGGGACGACTGTCGGTTTTTTGACACACTTCAAAGGGTGAATGTGCTTGTGTGCCTGTTTACACACACACACACACGCTCTCGGCCGCGTTAGTATAGTTTTCATCTTCGTGGCATACAGACGACGTAACGATCGAAATTAATTTTTGACGACACCAAATATATCGGAGTGGTCTGAACCTTTATCATGCATGAATCGAAAGCAAAAGAAGACTTCAGAAAGATGTTTCTGAACTATTCTTTTAGTAAAAATAAATATTGTTTATCAGGGCCCAAAAAAATATGAAACAAAATAGTGCCAATTCTTAGGATTAAAGTTAGTATTGATTGATTGACGATTAGAGAATTGTAACTAATCGCATATCAATGATGTGCAGTAAATAAAATAGATTTATGTATGCCTTAAAACAGTTACGAAACACATTTAATGAAGAAGCCGCCCTCAATGCTTATCATGGTTAATTATGTTCATGTTTATTAGAAATAATAATCGATAGTTGTCTTTACTGGCAGCCCTGGTGTGAAAAGCTTGCGTGGCACGCTGCGTGGCAGGCTGCCCGCCGAGCTGCGTGCCATGCTGCTTGCCAGGCTGCACGGCCGTGTAATGGTACGTTTACACGCATGCCGTGCAGCCTGGCAAGCAGCATGGCACGCAGCTCGGCGGGCAGCCTGCCACGCAAGCTTTTCACACCAGGGCTGCCAGTAAAGACAACTTATTTTATACCGCTAAGACTCGGAAATTATACAAAATCATGTACTATTATACAAAATCAGTGTTGTACAACTATAGAACGTCACTCTTTGGGGATTTTAGTAAAAGGTGTTTTAACTTTAACGTATAAGGATTTAACAGTTTATCACAGACATGATTTGTTTTAAGTATCTCTATGTGTATGTACGTACTTTTTACGCTATAACATCAGCAATGACATTGTATCCAATTATGCAATGCAATCTACTATACAAACAGGATACAAAAGATAACCGATATTATACCAATTTTGTATTCAATTTACAATCTGGCAGCCCTGTTTCACACACTTGCAGGCATGGTCCGTAGGGTATTAGTGTTCTGTGGACATGGTAGTCAGTGCAAACATGGGAGACGATGTAGACGTAGATCTCGTGGGAGCGACTGCTTTGGGCTTGATGTATTTTTATTGAAAAAAAAAAAACAGCCCGACATAATTATGCATGCGAAATTTTACTTAAAACTATTAGGTTTTACAATTAAAAAATCATTTATGGTGTAAAAACACTTTTCAAGTAGCCAAAACTTTAAATTTGATTTTTTTATTTGACATGCGTTATAACTATTTTTACATCGAAGAGTGCTTTTACATAATTCGTTTCTTACTTTAGTGGGATCTCTTTGAATGAATTTACTATCCTCGCTAACTTTTGAATTAATTTTTTTTTATTTCTAATAAACATGAACATAATTAACCATGATAAGCATTGGGGGCGGCTTCTTCATTAAATGTGTTTCGTAACTGTTTTAAGGCATACATAAATCTATTTTATTTACTGCACATCATTGATATGCGATTAGTTACAATTCTCTAATCGTCAATCAATCAATACTAACTTTAATCCTAAGAATTGGCACTATTTTGTTTCATATTTTTTTGGGCCCTGATAAACAATATTTATTTTTACTAAAAGAATAGTTCAGAAACATCTTTCTGAAGTCTTCTTTTGCTTTCGATTCATGCATGATAAAGGTTCAGACCACTCCGATATATTTGGTGTCGTCAAAAATTAATTTCGATCGTTACGTCGTCTGTATGCCACGAAGATGAAAACTATACTAACGCGGCCGAGAGCGTGTGTGTGTGTGTGTAAACAGGCACACAAGCACATTCACCCTTTGAAGTGTGTCAAAAAACTGACAGTCGTCCCGATCGGCGCCAAGCGCGTGCACATTCACGCAAGCATGCACAAACAGCCTGTTCACATGCTTGCGTCGTTGAATGTCGGTTTGAACGCGAGCGTGTGAACGCAGGCGTTAGTCGTCCCGATCGGCGGCAAGCGCGATCACATTCACGCAGGCATGCACAAACAGCCTGTTCACACGCTTGCGTCGTTGAATGTGCTCGTTGAATGTCGGTTTGAACGCCAGCGTGTAAACGCGCCATAACATTCAATTACTTACTGAAAATTATTACGCTCAATAATTTTATGAATGAGGTATCAATAGGACTAAGAAACTGAGAATAAGATTAATGCATAAAATGTGGTTTGTTTAATTAAAAAATACTTTAATCGATTAAATGCTTATAATCAAATCGATTGTATTAAATGAAATAAAATTTTGACAATGTTGTCACATCTCTATTATGCGCTTCGTTCGCGTTACAGCGAATCGTATAATTTTCTGTATTTGTGTTTTTTTAATGTAATATTAATAATAAAATGATTTTATTAGCGAATTTATGTTCAGTGATCTAAATTTGGCAAATTTTAAGTCCATCGCTAGATGTTGCGGTAAGTTTGTAACTTTACTATAAGGTCCACTTGTCGTTCATTATGGCGGTCTCATTACTTTTGATTGTATGCAAGTTGTATATAAATAATTTCGTCATAACTACGGCGCAGTGTGGTGTTCCCAGTGTGTAATTTACATTCCCTGGGTTTTAGATGGACGTACAGGACGAGCATGTATTGGACGTTGATTTGTTGGCTGACGATGGATCTGAGGAGGAAGGCGAAGCCCCGCCGTCGTCAGGTACGAAAAGATTTAACAATAATCTAATATCCTAAAAAACAGTCTTCACAATTTCTAAAACAGTCTATTTACGTAATGCAACGTTCTGAAATATAATATGCAATCTTAAATCATCACTAAATAATTTAGGTTGTCGAGGTATGTTTTAATTAAAGTAGCACTTTCAATTTCGCATTATGTAGTTTTCCGGACTCTAAACCGTATTTCGTTATCACATACTACATGAGTATGAGTCATACTCTTTCTTTTCACTAGAAACTATAAATTAAATTTATTTTCCTCTAAAGAATTTAGATCAAGTGAATATAATTAGATGTACACTATGTACACACAAATATTGTGCAAATTTTTAATAAACTTTTACAGGGGATTAAATATTATGATGATTGATTAATATGAATTTAATCCCATAGGAATGTTATTTTTTTAAAATAGCTATTATAACAGCCTCAATATATTATAACCAGAGATCGGATATTCGGATGCATATTTACCTAAAGTTGATATGTTGGCTATAATGGAAAGCACTTTTTATCGAAAGAATCCCGCGATTCCAGGAAATTCAAATTTAAGTGTACCTATACTCCGTGAGATGTAATAAACCCCAGTTTGACACAAATGACACTTGCTCTGTTACAACGTATAATGGTTGCTTTTCCCTACTTGTATAGTCAGTGATTTTTGACAAAGCAAAAACAACCATTACGTTGTAACAAGTGTCAAATCGGGCCTATTAAACCCCAGAAAATGTAAGCATTTTGTAAGAGTGCGAGTGAGACGGCAAATTATACTTGCTTGTGCGCAAGTAGAGACGCAACAATACAACTGCATTTGTCGCTGTGCTTGCTATGCGTTCGGTGTGTTTCTTAAGTTTTTCTCATTTCTACGATTACTTACTTGGCTATTGAATAACGGTTTCTGATTTGCATCATGATTTGGATTTTTGTTTTACTTGAAACGACCACTTTTGTGCCACGAATCCTGGATTTACCTGCTCTGCGGCTTGGACCTCTTATTTCTTTTATTAACAAGGTAAGAATTATTTCTTTTTACAAAATCATTTAAAAACATTGTACCTATTTGTATATAGCTGGAAAACAGATTTTGACTATAGAAATATGTATAATATTAATAAATAACTCGTAGTAAAGTCAAATGTACCTGAGTTATGGTAGTTTTGCCAGATAGTAACATGTTCTGCTCTCTGATTGGTCGACTATTGTATTAAGGGACTATTGTTTAAACAGATTTGCTGTATATTAGGTAGTTTTAAAACAATGCGCTGTGTTGTGTGGTTATCTGATACTGTATTTCGACTATAGATATAAAACAACCGATTTAAAACGTTTTAAATAAAATGTTGCCGTTCTAAACCCCAAATAAATCGTTTTAAACGGTTGAAAATTCGCCTACAAAAATAAAAGAACTGTGTTTTACACTTCATTGTGTGCAATTTCTGGTCACCTGGCGTCATGTTTTGTTTTAATTAGTTTATAGAAAATCAATAGAAAGTACCTACCTACATTACCTACTACACGAAAACTTATACCTACCTATACCTATATACCTACCTATACTTATTTATTATATTACCCACACTAGATTAGAAGACATCATTAACACAATGCCGTCCGTTTTACTTGCGCATGAAAAAGACAACGTTATGTTTTCAAGGCCTTCGTCACGACGTCAACGAGAGTGCGAGATTGTGAGTTTGGTTTTAAACCAAATCAAATTGATTGTATTTATATCGTTTGAAAACAATGAAAAAAATGTTTATTTACTAACACAGAGTTTTTAACTTATCAATAGTTCTTATAACTTAGGTAGGTAATACCTACGCTTGGTCGGACGGACCAACTAGAACTAAACATTGATATACTTAGCGTGTATATCAATTTATCACACATATAAAAAATCTTTACATAGTTTATAGGTACTCCGTCATATCCCTACCTCGCCTCGGTAAAATCAAGAAAATGTACTTATAATTAAGAAAAACATAGTCATCAACATCAACTGTTTTAAATGATAAAGAAAAATGGTTTATTTCGGTTTTAAACAGTTTTTTTCGTTTTAAACGGATCGGTTTAATTGGTTTTAAACCGGCCTTATATCTATAATTTTGACTCACCTCTTCAAACCATCAAATTATGGTCTTTTTTACTTCACAGGTATTTTTCGCTACCATGATGGCGGACTTAACTCAAAGAGAAGACATTGCTCAGTCCTGGCTACGAAATCACCCAGAGATGTTTTACGACCCATCAACTGGAACTATAAGCTGTACGAAATGTGAAACAACATTAAAAGCGAAGAAAACCATTTTGAATCGGCATCTAAAATCACAAAAACATCTAGGAATTCAGGCAGCATCGCCAAATGAGTTTTATATTGACTTGATTAATTTTCTCATTATGTGCAACATACCGTGGTCAAAAGTTGAAAACCCCAATTTTAGTGTTTTTTTTTAAAAATACATGTGTAACTGTAAAACTGTAAAATCAAGATAGAACCATTCCAAGTGAGTCTTTGTTAAGGAAGAAATACTTGGGCCATGTTTATGAAGATAAAATGAAATTTATCCACAGTGAAGTACAAAACAATAAGATATGTATATCTTTAGACGAAACCACTGACTTTCTGGGACGAAATGTTGTAAATTTTTTAGTCAAACCATTAAATAAAAACTAATCGGGACGAATTTACTTGTTAAATTGTCAAACTTTAGAAGTGGTTAACGGTCGTACTGTGTCCGAGTTTGTGATTAAATGTCTAAAAAACTTATGGGGGGACCAATTCAACAATAAAGTGCAAGACGTCTTAATGTTGTGTAGGGACAGTGTAGCATATATGGCTGGGAAAATATAAAAAAATACATTTCCCAATATAAAACATTTTACGTGTTTGGCTCATTCCCTGCACAGATTAACAGAGACAATACGTTTAAGCTACGGCGATGTAGACACTCTAATTAATAATGTCAAAAAAATATTTTTAAGAGCTCCCAACAGAGTACGAATTTTGAACGAACAACATCCAAATTTACCTTTGCCTTCAGAGCCAGTTATCACTAGGTGGGGAACATGGTTAAAGGCGGCATTTTGCTATGCCAAACATTTGGACAAAATATCGAGTGTTGTAGCTTTATTGGATAGCAATGAAGCCATATCTATTAGAAATGCTAGGAAAGTACTAACTAAACTTAATTTGAAGAATGATTTAGAGTATATATATGAGTATTTCGAAATTTTACGTATTGCAATAGTAAAATTAGAAAAATGTGACCTGTCGATAATAGAAACATTCGAAATATTTGACGACGTAAGATTCATTTTAAACCAGACATCAAACAATATGTTTATCAACAAAATGGAGCAACTTATGAATAGAAGCCCTGATTTTGATGTTCTTAGGGAAATAAGTGAAACATGTAATAAAGAAAATGACTAGTATTTACAAATTTGCGCCACTTACTTCTGTAGACGTGGAGAGATCCTTTTCAACCTACAAGTGGATCCTTAATATGAAAAGAAATAGACTATATGATAACCTCGAGAAAATTATTATCATACACTACAATTCTCTGAATAATCCTAAATTAAGAACTTTTGAACAGTCAGTAGAACCAGACGTAACACCATCATGTTCAACGCAAACAGATACAGAAATGACAGATTTCAGTGACTGAACCATAGTCATAGATAGTGATTAAAGATATTGCCACTAGGGTAATCTTTCTTCTTCAATCTTTAGCCACCCAATGCTGAGCATATATATAGGCCTCTTTCAAATCTCTCCACATTTATCTCGCTGCCACTTTAAAAGTGAAATATAAAATGTGCTAGTTTTAAGTTTTTATTTTCTTCATATTAGCTATGTAAGAAGTGCATGTCATGGCTACTTGTAAAGAAAACAACACAATAACTTGAGCAACATTAAGTCTTGAATGACAATTATTTATGTATATTGCCCAAAGTGCCCATGTACAACTTTTCTATCTTTCATTTCTCTTCTATGTAGTTTCTGTGTGTACAAAATAAAAATATTATGTAATGTAATGAATAAATAAGTTTATATTAATTTATGTTTTCTTATTTACCACACCACCATTTCTCTTACACCTTACATACAACACCTTAACTTAAAAAGAATTAACTTAAAGTAAATATACATCCGATTAGTTATGCGATCCCGGAATCCCGGGATTTTATTTTAAATAAAAATATATTTAGAAGCCCCTTCCATGATTTGTTATCCAAAAAATAACTTAAGGTAAATATGCATCCGATTATCCGATCTCTAATTATAACTGAACATTAATGTAAATAATTTTAAACCAGGAGCGCAAACACTATGACCGATACAAGGGACTATTATTATAGCAATACTGCCATTGTGTCATTTGTATTAGAGGGGTTTATGTCAAAACTGTATGAAGATCTTGAAGGGATCATAAAATCTTGTTGTTCTGAGGCTAACCTTAACTCTTTGGTTTGTGTAGTATTTGAAATAATTGTAGTAATTTTCACTATATCTTTTTATTTAATAGTGCAATCTGAAATTTATAGTTTAATAATCCTTTTTGGAATTTATTTCTTCTTTTATTTGTTCAATCCATTTTAATTTCATTGATGATAAATTAATTTTCAAGTACTTATAAGAAAATAATTGAAGTGCTGGAAAATTAAGAATATATGAAAATTTTTTTGATAAGTCCTAACTTATTCTTCTGTAGATAGATTCATGTTTTGAATAGATTATACACGGTGGAATCTAAGTCCGTGTTTTTACGAGAAGTATGTACTCGGTCCATGATAAAGAATATTTCTACATAAACAATAAAATAAAAAATATTTTTTTTTTAAATAGGCTTTTTAATAATTGCAGACACTATACGATTTTGATTCAAACATGTCTGCAACATATCATTGTATAATTATAATATCTAAGCATAGTGTGTAGTCCCTAAAGTAACATAATGAAGTAAAAAGGCCAGAATAACAACCAAAGGTGTCTATTAGGTTTTTTTTTTGCATCAGCCATCAATAAAATGATAAATTACATATCACTTTTTTATCATGTTGCTATAACTAAAGTGTAATTCAGATGGACCTAAGCCTGGTAAAGTATGAAGGCAAAATTGGAGTAGTTTTAAAGCTATTTTGATACAGTAGGTAATGAGTAAGGGGCATTGACCTCGGGTATCAGCTGATTAGTTGGGTAGTGTAGTGACTGGCCTGTTGGTCTAGTGGTTAGTGACCCTGTGCTAAGCCAGAGGTCGTGGGTTCGATTCCCACCCAGGACAAATAATTGTGTGATGAGCACGATCATTTGTTCTGTGTCTGGGTGTAATTTATCTATACATAATATGTATGTATTTAGAAATATATAAGTATGTTTATCAGCAGTCTGGTTACCATAGTACAGGCTCTGCCTAGTTTGGGATCAGATGGCTTGTGTGAGATGTGTAAAGTTATTATCCTCTTTATTCGTCTTAACACTTATAAGTTACATTTTTAAATATGTACAAAACAATATATATATTTAAAAATATAAAAAATAGTAGACCACCGACATTGGGTACAGGGACCAAGACGCCGTTGGTTAGGGTTCCAAAGACAGGAACCTCCTCACTATACGCGCCGTATCGAGGAGAACTGCCTTCTGCATCAGTCCTTTGATCTAGCCGTTTAACGCGAGCCTCCTAAGGTGTTGATCGAGGCTTTTGGCTATCAATCCATGAGCAGATATAACAATCGGAACAATGATCGCCGAATCGACATTCCACATATCGACAATCTCGTGAGACAAATCCAAATATTTTATTTGTTTTTCTTTTTCAACTTTCACGAGATTCTCGTCATGAGGAACAGCGATATCGAAAATCGTTGCGCGGCGCTCTGATCGATCTATTACCACTATGTCAGGTTTATTGGCAACAATAGTTCTGTCAGTGATGATTGATCCATCCCAATACAATGTGGCACGACCATTTTCGAGAACTGGGTCGGGCACCTCTGAATGCACAAGATTGTATCTAAGGGCAAGTTGTTGATGCACAATCCTGGCCACTTGGTTGTGTCTGTGCAAATATTCACCGTTGGCAAGACGAGAACAACCAGAAATAATATGCCTGATAGATTCACCAGGACGGTGGCATGCCCGACAGATGTCCACCGTACCGTCTTTCAGGATATATTTCCGATAGTTTTTCGTCATAACAACTTCGTCCATAATTGCAAAGACAAAACCTTCGGTTTCACCAAAAGATCACCAAACCGTAGCCAAGATATAGATGCTTTAAAGTCTATATCAGGGCCATTTAAGGCCCGATAAAAACGACCATGGAGCTCTTTGCCCTTCCATACATCCCTGCGATCATTAGTACTAAGTATTACAGGCTTGCGCCAGTTCTCTTTAGCCAGAGCGAGTGGAGTGAGTCCATTGTCCACCGCGACTACATTACAATGCACTCCCACATCAGTATGCAGAAAATATTTTCTAAGGTTGTATATCTCGCGATTGTGTAGGGTTTTAATGTTTAAAAGTCCACGACCCCCAAACTTTCGCGGGATATACAACCTCATTACTGATGAACGTGGGTGGTGCATTCGGAATGCAGTCAGCAGTGTACGGACTCTCCTGTCAAGGGCATCTAATTCGGCCTGAGTCCATCTAAGTATACCAAAGGAATACAGCAAAACCGGTATGACCCAACCGTTGCAGGCACGAATCTTGTTACCCCCCTGATAAAAGACTGTTTAATACTTTTTTCAGGCGGCCAAAAAAACGCTCCTGCAACGCTCGTTTCATATTAGATTCAGGTATTCCCAATGACTGTGATATACCTGGATACTTATAGGTTTCGGTGGCAGACAGAGATCTGAGTTTTGTTGAATCTGAAAGTTCGACTCCTTCAGATTCTACTATCACACCTTTCTTTACATGCATGACTGCACACTTGTCCACACAAAATTCCATCTTGATAGAGTTACTAAAGTTTTCAGTCACATTCAGTAGCGCTGTCAATTGCAAATTAGTGGGGGCAATGAGTTTCAAATCATCCATGTACAGAAGGTGAGATATAACTCGATCATCTTTCTGCAACCTAGTACCTAAAGAGAGGGTTCAAAGCCAGGCAGAACCACAAGGGACTCAGACTATCACCTTGCTCCCCCGCTCAGTCTTTATTGGTGCATCGCTTGCCGCGATCTGCCGACATCCTGGATAGCGAAGTACCGTTCTCCATTGCCATACATGACTTCAAAAAAGTGCAAAGAGTTGTATCAATTTTATACAACTCTAGCACTCTCAGAAGCCACGTATGTGGCACCGAGTCATAGGCCTTCTTATAGTCTATCCAACATGTCGACAGACTCTTACGGTTACGACGCACCTGTTGGCTAATGGTCATGTCTATGATAAGGAGCTCTTTAGTGCCACGGGTCCCGCTTCGATATCCGTTCTGAGAAATAGAAATGATCGAATTTTTATTTAAATGTGTAGTAATTTTGAGTCTCAGAAGTCCGTGAGTTCGTCTGGTCCAGCTGATTTCCAATTAGATAATGAACGGACTGCACTACTTATGTCCTCTGTGGTTATGGCAATTGGTTCCATTTTTTGTATATTTTCGCATGACCGCTTAACATCTCGCATCCAATCACCTTCTGTATGAATGACAGGCACCGACCAGATGTTACGCCAAAATGTATTTGTTTCATTATCATCCGGAAAGTGCCCATCACTCACACATGGTTCCGCTTGCTCCTATTTTCGGTAAACCCACCTCTCATTTCTTTGGAACATGCGATTCTGATTGTACCGATCAATTCGCTTTTTGTAACGTCGTATCCTATTTGCCCATGCATAAACTTTTTGTTTTAGGAAGTCTATGCGCTCTGAGTGAAGTCTATACATGACATATATTTTTGAGGACTAATGTCAGTCCCCAAAAATGCCTGTTTCACAAAGCGCATCACCTTTGGCCGTGTATTGCCTAATCGAAAGCAAATTAGCTTACTAATGAGTGTCCTAGCCCTATACTGCCAGGCTGGCACAGCAGGCTTGGGTCGAGTAGTAGTGGTATTTACATAAAAATGAACTCCCGCTACTCGACATACTGCAACAGCCGCACAGTAGAGAATAGAGTGTGTATCACTAAGATCTTCGCTATTGTCTAAATAATCAGACAATAGCGCATCCAGGGCACACACCAGCGCTATATTTCTTTTATGCATAGGCAAACGGTATAAACGTGGTCTTTATTATTATTCTCTTTATTTACTTAATATACATATAAATTACATTTTTAAATACATTCACTATAAAAAATAAAAACAAATATATTTAAAAATATAAAAAATAGTGTCCCACCGGTATCGGGTACAGGGACCAAGCTACCGGTGGTTAGGGTTCCAGAGATAGAAACCTCCTCACTATGCGTGCCGTATCAAGGAGGACGGCCTTCTGCATCAGGCTCTTAATCCAGCTGCCTAACGTGAGCCTCTGAAGGTGTTGGTCGAGGCTCTTAGCAATTAACCCAATTAACATTATTATTATTATTATTATTGCTATTGCATTGCAGCAAAATGTTGATTTTGATGGAAATGTAGAGTTAATTAACTTTTTTTTAAATTTTATTTTTAAAAATAAATACTTTAGAAAGCTTCTATAATGATAGGCCATGAGTTCTCAGTGCATACTTTCCGTAAAAACACTGACTTGAATTCCATCGTATATATGTCATATTGTTGTTAATAGTGCAATACAACTTACCTAGTATTAACAAATACAAAGTATGTACACACATTTAGACTGTATTTCTGGTTTGTAACAATATACTTGAAGTTAATAAAAATTACATTTAAAGATGAGAGCTTCAAAGATCTACATTATTTTTATTATTATTTAAAGTGCCTAATGCTACTTCGACCATTTCTGGTCTTTTAGCGTTTTGTAGATTTTAATTGTTTTGTGTCAACAGTTAAGAAGGTTTGTAATTGTAATTGTAATTAATTTAATTGGTTTTATAATTAATAAAGCCTAATCTAGTAGCTTAGTAAATTCCCATATTACATTCAAAATGAACCGGTAGTTTAATAACTATTTTTTTATTTGTTTAATAACGTTTAATAGTATGTCTACTTTATATTCCTTTATGTCTCATTGGACTTAAAGTACTTTTTTTGGCTTAAATATTTTGCAGTATTTGCACCATGCACAGTTCCATTCAGTGCCAATTTGGTCAGCCAGACATTCCATTTGGTACTTGAATGGTATTCAAGTTTTACTATTCAAAATATCTATCGGTCTAAGATACCTTCTCAAAATTCCTTATGAGCTCTTGCTCTATTCCTTCATTTTGTCATTGGCTCATTCGCGATCATCAAAATTTTAAGTTTAACAATTAATCAAATGTTAATTGTGGTAGTCACGATTAACCTCTCGTCTGTGAGACGACCGGGTCTCGGTTACTGACAGAAGATGCGCGTGACACGACCGGGATCCGGATCCAATAAGTGGTCTTTCGTCTTGCTTATATTAAGGGTTATCGCTTATATCTTTCTCTTTTTAAGTCATTACGAAAGCATGATGCATAAACATGATAGCTATTGGACCGCGTTTTTGCCGTAAACGTGAAATATTATGAAAAGAAGTTCGCCGGTTACGCACGTCTAACCACCGTGTTTAATTGTATAAAAAAAAAAAAACAGTGGTTAAATAAGTGGTTAAAGAGGAAAATACGACGGAAAGGTAAGTTATGTTTAATATCTATGAATAATTTTAAAGCTGTACCTTGGTTTTTTGTAATATTCAGCCTATTTTTTCAAACCTACTCTGTGTCCAACTATGAGCATAATTTTGATTTGGTTTTATTTTTATTAAAACACGTCTAATACATAAATTTTATATCATGCATTAGTCGCCCAATTAATGAATATAGCTTAGATTTACTGTGAAACATGTATTATATATACCTTAATATTATCTACGTATGAACGGGAATTAACGCGATCACGAAAAGGTATTACATACCTCTGAATTGCCTGACGTTTCGACCAGGTTGCACTGGCCGTGGTCACAGGCTGACTGGCTCAGCGGTGCACGCCCTCCGTCGCCGACATCGTGAGGTAGAAGGTTCTTCATCCACCTCCACTTTTTTGATATTTTTGATATTTTCGTTTCGCCATGTACCGTCACATACTATACTAACAGTGTCCCTATTCTGTAAGCAAACCGATGTGGCCCTATTCTGGTGTTCACCCGACTGCGCATAAAAGCGAGGTGGCATGTTTTTTATCACTGGATTCCACGCTGTAGATAATTTGAAACCATCTTCCCGATTGAAAGTTTTGTGTTTTTTAATTTCAATCGCTTCACGTACAACTCTTGAGTAAAAGTGACGTTCCGTGGAGAGGACTTGCGTACGGTGAAATTCAATCCAGTGATTGGTGCCCGCTTCGAGTGCATGTTCTGCAATCGCTGATTTGCTAATCTGTCGGTTCTTCACAGCAGCGATGTGTTCTTTGACCCTTTCAGCAATGGTCCGCTTTGTTTGGCCTATGTAGGAACTACCACAGCTGCAGTTTATTTTGTAGACACCTGGAGTTTGTAAAGGCAAGACGTCCTTCGGTGTACCCACGATGTTTTGAACCTTTATGCCTGGTGTGTATACTGTCGGAATGGAGTATTTCTTTAATACGGAGCCGATCTTATCCGTTACTCCTTTCACATATGGCATGTAGGACGGAGGGCGTGCACCGCTGAGCCAGTCAGCCTGTGACCACGGCCAGTGCAACCTGGTCGAAACGTCAGGCAATTCAGAGGTATGTAATACCTTTTCGTGATCGCGTTAATTCCCGTTCATACGTAGATAATATTATATCATGGAACGCGAAAGTTTAAAAGTTATATATACCTTAAAAGTGATTATTTCGTCTAAAATAGATGTACTGTGTTTCCAAACCGGGAGTCGGTCTCACCACAGACAGAGTTTGACAGATCTTAATTAGGACTAAGCATAGTATGGATATCCTCTGGGTGTTAGAATTTTTCAACTGACTTCACACAGAATTTGACTAATTTTTTTTACATGTTTGTTACCCGATTTTACTTCTTTATTGATAGGCTACCACAGGGGTGGTATATAAATAAAAAAAAACATTCTTCGCCCAATTGGATGAAATTAAAGTCGGTTGTTATTTTTTTTGTTGAAGAGTGTTATATACTACAGGTTTTTAATTTTTCATAATATTTTTAAAAAGTTATGTACGATCGTTATTTATTTCCATGATTTAAAAAAAATTCTGTTTGTTTTTTTATGCTTTGTTCGTTTAGTGTTTTTATTTGTTTTTTTTTTCGATACGACTAATACCAGTTTGTTGCCGGCAAATAGCATGAGCGGTTGCAACGTTTGTGCGCCGTGTGCAAACAACGAACAACCGCTTATTGCAAAGCGTGCAATGTCCCTCTATGAGTATTTACCTGCTTTGGGCCACACCACACACCACACTAACACTATAGGTACAGAAACACTATCCTTAAACACAGAGAAGTTATTTTAAAATAAAGAGTCGTATCCACATTTTTCTAACCTCATTGTGACTAAAGTAGTTATTTTTTTATAATTTTTATCAACGTTCTACGTGAAATATTTTTAGGAAGCAAACTTATTTTCTGTTTGAATTTGATATTTTGTTCTATGTAAAGTTTGGTAAATATAACACTCTATTTATAGGATGTACCTAAAACCAAAGAAAAGAGTTTTAAATGAGCACTGTGTTTTGTACCCTTTTTAAGTACCATATTTGTTTAACTATTACTCAAGTTATATTAATCTTAGGACTATGTTGCTATTTTTAATTTATAGCTGATATTCTCAACTTACTGTAAACATAAAATGTTTGACCCCAATACAAATAGTGTTTTTAAACTATTGAGAAGTGTGAAGGCCACTTGACATACCAAATGGAGTGGTTGATGTTAGTTCCTTTTATAAAAATAAGTGGTGTGTAAAAAAATCGTATGATGACATGTGATGTTTGTATTATTTTTTTGTTTTAAACATATTATTCTGTAAATAAAATAACATAAAAGCTATTAATTGTTTTATTTTTACAATAAATAATATAAACAATCAAATTTAGAGGAACATTATGGGCTATATTTAACCGTGCAATTTAATACAAATGATAAAGAAATTTAATAAAATTTGTAGAATCGTTATCTTAGAGTAATACTTTTCTATTAAATATCCATAATTCTAGTTAGAATTATAGATATTCCCGTTGGAATGAAATAATTGCCCTCCAAAAGCCCTGACTGTGTTGCAACCGGGAGCCTGTTGCACACACCTGACGAATACGGCGTTTGACAGTACACAGTTGAAAGGTTAACAATTAATCAATTGTTAATTTTCAATTGTAAAAACAATTTAATTTAGACAACACTGACTGTAAGCTCTGTTAGTCACTAAAAATTCAGGGCTCTAGCTTTATCCACAACGAAGTTATAGGTGGTCGAAAATGTCCTGAACGACTTCGAGGATAGATGATACTTCTGTGCCTTTGTCTTTTTTTTCCTCGACTTAATGTTTGCCCCCAGAGACATCGATCGATCGACAACTAACATTTTTTTTCTGCTACTTAATAACAGAGATGCATGGGAGGGTTGAGAACAAACATGTGGCTGAAATGGATTTTCGTCTAATTATTATATAAAGAGAGAAGATTTAATAATCATAAAGAATTTGCAATTATGGCATTGCAGGTTTCAACACAAGTATTTAATGGCAAACAAAACAACAAGCATTTAAAGAATTTGGATTGTTTTTGGCATTAGTAAAGTTAAAAAGTTAGTAATTGAAATTCAGAATGCAATGCAGTGCAAGACATGTGTGACTATGCCTATAAAAGTTTAAAATTAACAATTATTTCTTTAGTCTCTATAAAGTCATTTTGACTCTACTGTAGCTCTACATAAAATCCTTTGACAGCTTGTCCTCCGGATACCTGACATGGGCAACATTCTGGTAGATCCACAAAGCCATTAATCAAAAGTTGAAGTTGACATGTATGTGTATTCAGCACAAAGCAAAACTGCTATATAATCCATTTATCGTGGATATCTCATTTTAGAATTTTATACTGGGCCGGGCTCTACTCCAACATCGTGCGCATCTTCGCCGCGAGGTGAGGAACCTGCTTCACCTCATGGCGCTATCTCGCAGCCCTCTTTCTTCCACCACCAGTCCTACACCAGGCCATTTTTCACATCAGGTCGCAGGGGGCCAGGTAGACCTAGAAAGGAGGGCCCTAAGTTAGTGCGAGAAGGAAAAATTGTTAGAAGGTAAGTTATCAGTAGTATTTGAGAATTAGTATAAGTTGATTTTTTAATATAAGTTGAAATATTATGTTATCAAGTATCCTTTTCATCGTTTGTACTTACTCAGCTTGGATTAATAATTCTAAAGACCAGGTTATATTATGTTAACAGAGGTTTTTTTTAATCCTTGCGTCCTAACATCCTCTTACCCAATTATTACTATCGTTCTTTTAAAAGGATGCGGTACAAATTAAGTTATTATAAACAATTGTTAAAAAAATGTTTATATTCCTTGGACACCTCGCAGGATTAGGAAGTCGACAATTAATGTGTTGTGTCGTTTTAGAACAGTGGTATATTTTAAAATAAATTTAGAATATGCTTTGTTTTCCATGGATAAATCCAGGTTAGTGTATGTCACTATATAAAATTATAACAAATTACTTGATTTATTGATATTATTTTATGACGTGTTTTATTAGAAATTAACAGTAACTACTTTTAGATTACATTAGACGTGTGATATTTATAGTTTTGATTTCCGTTCTTTTAAACGACCAGTAGTAATATGTACTACTACCGAGTATTTCAGGGCGCGGGCGAAACGGCCTCGTCCTTTGAGGTTACATGATTATTTCCGAGTTAGAAGAGGATGAAGAAAGGGAAGTACCCGATGCTATCGTCATCTTGCAACCTGAAAATTGTAATGATGATGTTGCTGACTAGGATTCATGAGATGAAAACCAAGTAGCTTTGCGTAATGTACTGGGAAGCTAGTTACGAGCTCACGCTGAAATAAGCGACGCATTAGCAGCTTACTGTATTGATGACGATGATGATAACATACCCCTCATACAGTTATCAAAACGTAGATGTGTAAAGCCAAAAGAAGTGACCCATATACCTCAGTCACTTTTCGATTCCAATGAGGAAACGACGATTAGCGTGATTATTTAAAAAAAAATCTTACAACTGGGTTTCACAAGACATTCAACCTTCTTTTGAGCATATGGCAGATATTGAAGACGGCGGCTACACAACGCGTTGGAATATTTTGAATAGCTTTTTGGAAATAACATTGTAACCATGCTAGTACAATACACCAATCTATACGCAGCTCAAAAAAAAATATCAGTGTTAGCGCCGACGGTATGCGTTGTTTGATTGGAGCGTTTGATAAGATAGATTGGTCACCCTCCGTTAAAATTAAAGATAGAATTTAGTTTTTGTGTTTGTTGTATTTAATCATAAAATTATTATATATTTTGGTATGTATAGAATTAATTTTACTAAAGTATAAATGCGAAAGTTTGTGAGGATGGATGGGTGGATGTGACTATTTTACGCAAAAAAGGCTGAACGGAAAAAAAGAAGTAAATCAGATAAACGGGGAAAACGCATTTAGAGAGTTTGTGCAGGGTCCTGTTATGTCCCTCCAACACAAGGGGAGAATCCTCCGACCAGGCTAGGTGATCATGCCTTGCGGACCGCGGTTCTACGGTTGATGTTGAGAAGTTGTATATATACTAATCGGCGCAAGAACTTTCATTGTGCGATACAGGATCAGTAGTTACTATGTAGTTGAGCTTGTCCTCGCTAATTGATGTTGAAGTATGTTTTTGCTGTATGTGGAAGTCGCCACAAGTTCGTGGATTCTCCACCGCAGAATTTCTATAACAGAAGCATCAACGATAATTACCAATACTCCAATTGTATAAATATACATTTTACTGTAAACTAAAGTTGTTTTTTTTGTTTTTAATTAAAATTTAATTAAAAACGTTAATTATAAAAACGTTAATTATTAAAAACATAAACGTAAATTTGCAGTAGTGAAAGCTGAATGTGCCCAAGAAACTATGGTAGCGAGGTACAGGAGACTGTTATACAGCATTACTAGCTTATTGCTTTTGGTTCATAGGGTCACTGAAGCCACTTGATAGTGGAGATAGGATTGGCAATGTACCAAGTGTCCAATAGTGTTGTTGCGAGTTTTTGTAGGCACTGGTAACTGGCAATGGTTGGCCTTTTAACAGTGTAAATTTATTGATACAAAATAATATGAAAACTGTTAATAACCTGTAGCTCCTAATATCCACTGGACAACTGCTCATAGTTATTCTACTAAGCGGCGGTAGCGTAATGGCTTAGGCTCTGACGAGGGAGAGTTTGTGTTACTAGTAGTATTTAAAAGAATACTTGCATGTTAACCTATATTTTTTTAGGTATAGAGGTGGTGCAGGTTCGCTTAGAGGAGCAAAAAGACACCGCGGAAGTCGTGATGACGCCCTCGAGGACATGATGGATGAGGATGATTTCCCAATACCGCCTTTACCTGAAGAGCCACCCTACATGCCTGAAAAATGGTATGGTGCCCTGACTTAAAAATAATGTAACATTTCTTGCTCTTTATAACACAGATATTAACAAAAGTTTATGAGGTTCTTGACAAAGACAAGAGTAAATCAATCTTGTAAGGGTTTTCAAAGTAAAGGCAAATGTACACAGAGAGTTTCTCGTTTCTAAGATACTTTTAGCGAAAGAATATAAAAAACTTTCCTTATATAATCGTTGTCACTAAAATAAAAGTTATTCTATAGTTATGACTAGACAAATAAATGTCAAGGAAAGACTTTTGTCAGTCTAACATACTCCTTTAATATTAAGGTAATGTGTATGTGTAACTATTATTGTAAACTCTTCATTTTCAAAACAGGCCAGGCAAATTGTGCGCTCTGTGCAACCTTAGCGAGCGTAGTCAGCTAGGTCAAGGAGAGATGCGGCAAATCCCTTGCAAGTTAAACGACGGGGATGGCAGTATCACTCCTGTGCTCACCCCTGGAAACGCCACACCTACTAATATAACCACACCCACGAGTACTCCTAGCACCCCTCTCACACCAGGGTTGGTGTCTCCTCCGCCGGAACTCGTCGATCCCAATCAGCATCCATTGGCGTTGCCACTGAGTAGAAGGCAGAAAGCATTTAACAAGTGCAAGTGAGTAAAATACTTATGCATAAGAGACATTACTTTCTGTCCCTAGTTTTGTGTAGAATATAATAAAAGGTTACCTTATACGGTGATAGGTTTGACATGTCTGTGTGTCTGCGTGTCTGTCTGTGGCATCTTAGCTCCGCAAACGAATGGACCGATTTAAGTGCGTTTTTGTATGAAAGGTGACTTGATCGAGAGTGTTCTTAGATATAATTCAAGAAAATCTGTTCAGCCGTTTGAAGATCAACAGCTCTTTTCTAATCGTTTTAGAAGCGAAGGGATTTTCGAGTTGGGGGGTATTATAAATTTTAAATTTATGATTATAAGTTTTGTTAGACATTGTGCGTTATGTATTCCTGATAGTGCGTAGGATTCACCTTGGCTTCTTAGGGAGAAAAGGGTTAGGCAATGTGCGTACTTGACGATTTAATAGTTTAATATGTTAATTATTTTACTTTTTACAGAACTCCTCTTTACAACATGGAACATACGGACGAACTTTCAATCATTGGCCATATAGAATCATTGGAACTAGTAGGGGTAGTATCATCAGCTGCCTTGTACATCCACCGATGTTGCCTGGAGTTCAGCCCGCCATTCCAAGAACAAGTGGCAGCCACATGCAATTCTGAAGAAGAAAAGGAGCAGATGGAAGAGGCAAGGATTAAGGGAGTTGTGTCCAATGCGTTGTCGCGAAAATGTGCCTTCTGTACCAGACATGGTGCAAGCATACCTTGTAAAGTGAGTTTATAAAATTATTACTACATACTACTATATTATTGTAAGTTAATACTTTTTATTTTAAGTAAATTTTATGCTATCAAGTTATATAGCAGTTGATCATGTTGTTTGAAAGATTTACCCTCATTATAATTCCCCCTTGTATACCATTTATTTTAAATTAAACCACTGTATATTTTAATCTAGTTGTGAAAATGTGTATTTACAGTTTATACTTGCATTTTATTTATTACAGATGAGTTGCAGTAAATACTTCCATCTACCATGTGTTCTTGCATCCGGAGGGTTCATTGACTTTCACACAAAATCCTCCTTTTGCAAAGACCATCTATACCAAGTGCCTCTTATTTGTAAGTATATAACTGTATAAGTTTTCTTATCCATAACCGGTTGTAAAATTGTGACTCATTTCAGTAACTTAAATACTTCATTATGAATATCGCTGGTTAGTTGAGCCAGTGTAGCTTCTTCCAGAATCACAGAAGCCTCCTGGGGCATTCACAGGCTAGGAGGATTCTTGCCTGTTGTTTGGCCACTCCCAAGCACTCCAGAATAACGTGGGTGGAAATATACGTGAATACAACCATCTTTAATATTTATGAATACCACACTCACGGAAATTTGATTAAAATAACCGGACTAAGAACAAATTATTCGTCAATCATACAGTAATTTGTCCCATGTAGAGATCGAAGATAAAATACTCGACGTGACCGCTGGACAGAGTTTGACCTGAGACCTGTGCCTGATACACCTTTATAGATGGGCTGGAGAAGAGTGGATTTTATACGGAAGGTGGGGGGGGGGGGGGGGGTTAATATATTGTCATGCTTATACTTCTTTAGTCAACTCAAAATGTGTGAATGCATTCTAGAAACGGTCGGACATTAATTAGGCTTAAATTTTGAAACTGTGTTGATATGTGTGTTTTGTCTGTATACTAGGTACTGCAGACATAGATTGTAGGACGTGTAGAACTATCGGAGATATTGCAAACCTGATGACATGTGTCACCTGCGGCGCGCACTACCACGGGACCTGCGTTGGACTGGCGCAACTACCAGGTCGGTACTTCTAGCGGTTCATCAAAATACTAACATTCAGTCGGCTGGCAAAGATAGACGGTCCAACAGTCTTTGAGAGGTTATAAGATTCTTTATAATATAGCTTTGGAATCTAAAACTGATAAATATGTATGTGCAGGCGTTCGGTCTGGCTGGTCATGTCGAGCTTGTCGCGTGTGTCAGGTGTGCCGCGGCGAGACGACAATGACGAACGCCCCTCCCACTGGCAATGAGTCGCGGGCGGTCACCTGCGAACATTGTGACAAAGTCTACCATGCCACTTGTCTTAGACCAGTCATGGCGACGGTACCTAAGTATGGCTGGAAATGTAAGGTATGTTATTTTTTTACCACTGGTTCCCAAATAAGACTATTATTTATAAAAAAGTAGTAGATAGATCGTAACTTAGATGTATGTTTTGTGATTTATCCAAGGTTTTTGATTGTGTTACTCATGAAACTCTGATCAGCAAATTACATTACTACGGTGTCTTTGATCCGCGACCCTGGATCTTCTCACTTCTTATCTAAGTAACAGGATTCAGAAAGTCGATATTAATGGCAAGCTATCTCCAGGGTGACCAGGGCATGTGGTAAAAATGGTAGTTCCACAGGGTTCTATACTTGGGCCATTTTTGTTTTTAATCTGTAACCAAGTTTTCATAAATTCACTAACATGCATTGACATTAATCAATGCATGTTAGTGAATTTATGAAAACCTGGTCACAGATAATATAATACTATACTAGTACAGATACCTCATCCCATACAACAAAACGCGACCTTCCTAACTCGGGCGTTTCTGCGGGCACCGCGCCATTTAAGGCGCTAGATGCCGCTAGCAGCGAGTAAGCTATGGATAGCTAGAGCCACCTAGCGATGAAATGGATTTATTTACCTACTAATAAACGCGCAACCAATAGATGGCGATAATTATACTTTATCAAATTTAGAATGATAATTTTGACAGCTCACGGTAGGGATGCGGTAGTGTATAATTGTTATTAAACCTATTCGATTATCGATTGTTATTATCATATATCTTGGAATCGATAGTTGCATGGTTATGCTGTATGGTCGATTTTACATTTATAATACAAAATGAAGTCTTTCCTATTCCATTTAATATAAAATAATAATATTACTATAAATGATCACAGAAATAAAATGAAACGAGAAATAAGAAGTTTCTCCAGTCATCCGCAGTAACGTTTCCACAGGCATTTTGCAAAATAAAGTCAGTACTTTCTTACTCGTAAATAGTGGAGATATGTTAAGTTTGGCTGCATGGCCTAAAAAATAATAATAAAACTTAAGAACCTATTTAATAAACTTAGGTACTTAGTGTAATTACAAAAAAGAGCACAAATTCCTTTGATGGCTTTGTACATTGACCTACGTATGTTGTACTTATATTGTTTTACGAAATTGAATACTTACTAAAAATACTATGATTTTCGATTATTCGGTTGTTCGTTAGGCGTGGCACTTCACTAAGTGGGCGGTACCCATCAATGAAGTATGACATTTACTGTTGTAAATTTTACCAAAAATTATTATGAAACCTTAGAATAATAATGCATTATTATTCTAAGTAAGAAACTTCATAGGCTGAGCTTGCCTGGGGGCGACGGACAGGGTTATCCGGCGCCCTAGCAGAAGTAGGCCCGAGACGGTGGCGCCGTGTTCCGCGCGTGCCTCTCTTACCGACAGGGGATAAAATCCCCTACAACACAGTGGGGTCGCCTGTTGTTTAACAGGCGGCCAAGTCTGCCAGGGTTCACAGGGATTTCCTTGTAAGGGTACACCTGAGGCATTGGTAATATGGACTGTGAGACGGAACATCGTGTGCCTTTAGGCGGTTCGAGTCCGACATACCACCCCACCGCTTAGCCCACGTGGGATGACGACCCGTGGGGGTTTCCACACGTTATCATCCTACTAATATTATATAACATCCTACTAATATTAGAAACGTGAAAGTTTGTATGGATGTACGGATGTGTGGATGTATGGCTGTTTGTTACTCTTTCACGCAAAAACTACTGAACCTATTGCAATGAAACTTGGTATGTAGATAGCTGGAGACCTGGATTAACCACGGCATCAGGACTTACGCGAGTGAAATCTCAGGGCACAACCTGCTAGTCCTAAATATTAAACAAAGTATGGTAATATAGTATGTAATCAGCAGTTAGAAGTGTTCGTTATATTAGATAACCGATAAAATAACTTATTACTTATAAATAATCAAACGGCCTATTATTTATTACAGCCGGTAAGCATTATTTATACTAAGCGAATATATTTATTATTATTACATACGACCAGAACTACGTAGGTACGTGCAACATCTCGCGGACCGGCCATTCAAGGTCAATTTCACTTCGATCATTGTTGTGTAAAATTTGTATTGTATCCCGTGCCAAATTATGCTCTAGTACAACCTCATAACAACTATATTCCCTTCAACGTACAAAAATATTAGTAAAAATAATAGTCAAACCACAGATAAGTTAATAGTTTGGTCAAACCAATATATTTGTTCGTCTTAAACCAAAGAATTATTTTTTTTGCCATAACAATTTCTGAAAAAGAATGGTCCTGCTGACTTTAGACTTAAGCCAGCGTAGCCAACCGTATATCTCCGGACCTCTTACACTTATCAAAACAGGCTTTGTGGCATATTTTTTTGCTAATTATTTGCTATTGTTTGTCAAAGAATTACTTTTTATACGCACGCACGCTTGTTTGAGGGAAAAGTAGGTATAGCTGTTATCACTGGGTGCGTTTTTGAAGAATTCACGCAACCAACAACAGCACATTATAGTCTATAATTGCTCATTGCCATATTAAGTAAATATTAGTATTTATTTCAATGAAATACACAAATCGCACGCTAACTGCTTAAAAAACCATCCCACCGTTCGTTCGTCACCGCGGCGCATTCACGACTGTTTGTGTACCGAGTGTATACCGAACTCGAGGCGTGTAGGTATGTCTCACAATCCGACCGTTTGTATGAAGATACAATACTGTATAGATAACTGTACCATGCTGCGAAGCGAAGATCACGATCGAGCAGGGCTGCCAGTATTAGCTTATTTTATACCGCCGAGTCTCAAAAGTTATACAAAATCAGTGTTGTACAATGTAAGACGGTACGTCACTCACTCACGTCACGTGCTCGGTATGTCACTCTTGGCAGGCTAGGCTCACTCCAGTCAGTAGGTATGAAGCTGCAGGTACCTAGCAGCGGCGACGAGTCGGGCGAATTTCAGTGCAAATAAAGTACTCTGTGGTCGCTTCGTCCGTTCGTCGCTTACGAATTACGTTTCCCGTATTTACGTACCTAGTTAGATTATATTATTAATTATAATCAGTATAGTTAGATATTTACAAGGTCAAGTTTAGCTATGATAAGTATATTTATTTATTAGGACCACAACAACTGATACACATCTTCTATCTATACACCTATACTCTATAGAAATAAATAAAATTGTGTCTGTTTGTAATATTAAAATAACCGCTTTTTACTAAGTGCATTTGGATGTATAAACGGTACATATACCAAAACAACATGTTTTACAATTTTTGTCTATCTGTCTGTCTGTTTGTTTCGGCTAATCCCCGGAAAAGGTAGTTCGATTTCCACGGGACTTTCACTGGCAGATGGCTGATGTTAAAAGGAGTAATTTATGCTACTTTGATTTTGGAAAAAGAATGAGTGTTCCACGCAAAATATATAAATGTGTACACGCGAGCGAAGCCGCTCGGGAACTGCTAGTAAATAAATAAATTTGAAGTGTCCGTTTGTAATGTCATAAGGACAGTTTTTTACTAAATGCATCTGAATGTTTACACGGTACTTATACTAAAAAAATATTTTTCACGTATTGTCTGTCTGTCTGTTTGTTCCGGCTAATCAACGGAACGGGTGGACCGATTTCCACGGGATTTTCACTGACAGATAGCTGGTGTTATAAGGAGTAACTTAGTCAAGTTTAGCTTTGATAAGTTTAGGACTACAACAATTTTGTCTGTCTGTCTGTTTGTTCGGCTAATCTCTACAACGGGTGGACTGATTTCCATGGGACTTTCACTAGCTGGTGTTATAAGGAGTAGGGTTCCGCGATTTAATTTGCATATACCTACCTAGCTAAACACCTAAAGGAGATAGTTTCATTCCAAAGTACACACAAACGCAATGGCATGGCAAATGCCTATCTTCTTCGAGATTAAAGTATCTATGCAGAGGTTGTGAAATAAAATAGTTTTCTTTAATATAAGTTACATTTACGTAGGTACTACTAAGTAAATACCTAGCCTAGGTTTATTTAACCCATTAAAATAGTACACAAATTTAAGTCACGATAAAAGTTACTTAATGAGTATTTTTACTCTGTCAACAATTGCAATCGGTCAACAAAGATATAAAATTATATGAGGGTAATCAGCGATTTCGTGTCAGTAATTGTTTCGTATCTCCCGGTGAGTACTTATTTATTTTTTATACAAGTATTAAGTTACACAAAATGTAAAAAAATCTGTAACATCATATTCTAATATAAAATACATAAAAAAGTTAATTTCATAGAAAGTTTTTCATGCTATAGTACCCAAAGTGCTGCTGTACTATTTTTAGTTCAATGGACGCTTGACATGTGTAATGTTAAATGTAAGACAATACAGTGAAGACATTTTTATTAGAATGTTAAGATACTTGTTCATAGTTTTTACACGTAAAATTGGTTTTCTTTTTTCAATAATATGACCCTTTATTTATGGGTATTCAGGCGACAAGTGGAAACCACTATAAAATTATAAAATGGCTAACAGACGACGAATAAGAAAAAAACTATTTTGGTTAACAAGGTTATTCGCCATACACGACATTATTAGCCAGGATAGTGACAATGATGCTACTTACGACGTGATTATGCTGCCACCTAATCTAGACGTTGTCACCGATGAAGAGGACGGTGGCGAGGATAACTTATATCAAAATGAATTATCTCAGGATTTTCCTGGTAATGTAGAAGTACTCGCACGGTCGTTGAAAATGAATGAAGCAGCGAAAACAATGAACCCCTCACTACATTTGCGTGGTTATCTTCTTCTCAAAATGTGCCAAATAGAAGAAGAAGTGATGAATTTCCAACTTGGAGGAAGTGTTTGCCTATATACTCCGTTTCTCGGTTTACTACAGAACAAGTATATTGATTCATTTGATCTATATTGTGGAAAATCTTCCGAGGCTACCACCGCCCCTTTTGTCTCTCGCACTTATGAAGACTTTACCGAACAAAGCGCCAACAAAACCTCAAGAACACGTAGTTTACTTTGATATCGTTTTTTACCAATTACGATCTGCTTGTCAACCTAAAAAGGCTTGGTTACAGAGCTACTGGAACCTTACGTGAAAACAGAACCAAACTGTGTCCTTTGATTACATCTAAGGATATGCTCAAAAAGCCTAGAACTGAACATGACCACAGATTCGACGTGACAAAAGAAATTTTATTGGTAAGATGGTAAGACAATTTGTGTATGATTGACCCAATTTTGATACTTTAGAACCATTGGGAAAAGTCAAAAGATGGTGTTCCACACGAAAACAAAAGACGAAACGAGTAGACGTGGACATACAGCTAGTGTTCTAAAGTTATAATAAGGGGATTGGCGGGATAGATTAGATGGATCAGTCCTATAGACTGATCTGATCTGATTTGTTTACCGAATTGGGGTGAAAGGGAAAAAGTGGTAGTGGGTCTTGTTCACTTGTATGGTGGACATGACTATTTCAAATGCATTGACAGATTGCACTGCATAGCAAACCCAGATGGTCGCATGGATCAGCTAATATTCCGCAGACATATAGCACGCACGTATTTGAGCCATAAAAATATCTATAAAAGTAGGCAGTCTTCTTCTAGAATTGATGGAGAAGAAAGAAGAAATAATGGTCATAATCCGGAAAAACTACCAAACCAGCTTAGATGTACTGTGTGATCCAATAGAGTTAAAAACAGCTTGTCGCAAGTGCCTGAAAACGCTGTGCCTGGATAGAAGATGATTTGCTCAAAATCACTCCTAAGCGCCCATTGTACTAAACTAAGTACACCCCTAAAAACCTAACTCCTGATTTTTTTTTGGTTTTCTTTCTTTTTAGTGTTATTATGGAAGTATTTTTATAACGAAAATAAACATTGGTTATGTGAAATTTACTGTGATTTTCATTTGGGCGTTAATGGGTTAAAACTTCATTTGTTTACAGAAATATTTAGATTAATTTTTCTTACAGAAGACAACCTTAACGGCATCAGAACAGATAAGAGTTATGCGATAGAAAGAGAGGCAAGTTTTAGGTTAATATAGCCCATTTGGAATTAGCGGTGTGCGACCTGAATTGCACCTTATTGTGTCGGAGCAAGAGTCGCTATTTATTTAACTGGTATTGCGAAGAGGTCCTTCTGTACTAGTACTATTATGTATTCTGTGCTCTTGGGGGATTTCAATAAAAAGCGTTTTAACTTTAAGAGGCCTATTACATTTCATCCTGATTTTTTCATTAAAGGGTCTCAACTTTGACGTTCTTATTCTGAGCAACTAAAAAACTTCAAACACTTAAACTTATTGAAAAATTAAGAACAGTTATTAGCATAGATCATAGCGGCCTTACTTTTCTTAATTTTGCCTTATGAGCTATATCACATAATTAGGTATTTACGCACGGCCACGACTCGTTTGGACTCGCGAGTGCCCGACACTGTGTTACCGCAGTGATTAAGCAATCATGATCCTTTTTCTACTATTAAATTATTTGTTTTACTTCCTTTCATAAAATATTGTTAATAATGCGTAATGTTCTTGCCACTGCTATACGCCTGCGGATTTGCTGGTGTAAATTATGATAGTATGTAGTTTCTATAAAACTTAATGTTTTTTTTAAAACATTAAGTAGGTAGGTATTTTAAATAAAAAAATTCCATAATAAAAATTTGATTTAAATTAATAAAAACTATATAAATATTTCAAATTATCCAATTATTATATTTTTGAATTGTCATGATTATAAGTCAGTCGGAATATGCCAGTCGTGAAGCTAGTTGCATGTATGGAACAGGCAGTAGATCCTACGGAAAAGAACAGGAAAGAAACTCCAAAGACACTCTCTTTCAACATGCTTTTTTTCAATTTTCTGGTTCATCATCGTCAATCTTTTCGCCAATCCTCACTGTGCGAATGTTGTGTGTTACTAGGGCCAGTTCTCGTCGAAGGGGTTGTTATCCGGACGTTAACCGGGGATTCTTAGCACCCCTAGCCCTCAGATACAGTGATCGCTACCGTAGCCAAGAATAGCAGGGCTGCCTGAGACTCGGGGTATGGTCATTCTGTTTGCTTTCATTGGGGGCAAAGTCGCAGGCACATAGCTAGTGGCAGGAACATTACGCATAATTAACAATATTTCAAGAAAGGAAGTAAAATAAATAACTTAATAGTGGAAAAAGGATCATGATTGCTTAGTCACTACGGTAACACGTCACGGCAATACTATCTATACAGTATTGTATCTTCATACAAACGGTCGGATCGCGAGACATACCTACACGCCTCGAATTCGGTATACACTCGGTACACAAACAGTCGCGAATGCACCGCTGTGACGAACAAACGGTGGCGGTGTGATGGTTTTTTAAGCAGTAAGCGTGCTATTTGTGTATGTCATTGAAACTCCGAAAGTATAAGTAAAGTATAAAATAATTTTTATATACCTACTAGAACGTAATTTGTTACTACTAGAATTAATTTTTAATAAATAAATAAGTCGATAGGGTGACAAAAGTGACACACGAGTGACCAACCAACGCTCGCGTTAAAAAAAACTAGTAGGTAATTTCCTAGGCTATTTATTTACTTATGTATTTAGCTATTTACAAATATTATTGAATTAGACGAAATATCATTATGAAATAATTTTGACACACAAAACTAGAAAGAAACTCAAGTAGGCAGATGAAATTATGGGCAGCCGTATCGCGTGTTTACATACCGTCCGGCTGTAGGTATTTATTTCAAGGTCAGGGCCGAGTCACAATTATATTACTATAATTACTTAACAGTTTACCACAGACATGATATGTTTTAAGTACCTCTATGTGTATGTTCGTACTTATTACACTATAACATCAGTAATGACATTATATCCGATTATACAATGCATCTACTATACAAACAGGATACCTACTTATGATTACCGAATTATACGAATTTTGTATCCAATAATACAATCTGGCAGCCCTGCGATCGAGTGAGGTCCGAGGTAAAAGATTCCTATTAGCAATGTGTATGTGTAAATAGATAGTGCGTGTAAGTACTTAGTAGGTAGGTTAGTAGGTATCTATTTGATAAATCAAAAATGTCTGTTACCGAAATACCTAACCTGCCTACACAACAAAGTTGACACATACCATGCGTTTCGTTGTTCACTATTAATTATTGTGTCCTGACAATATGAAAAAAATATGTAAAACACAATGAGAAAAATTAATTCTTAATATTTTTATAGTATCTTTGAAATTCGAATAAAAATTAGTGTATTAATAATTTACCTACAATAACGCAACAAAACAGTTTCAATAACATTTGGCCAACTGTCAATAGTCAGTACCTACGAACTACAAACAGTTATAATAAAGTACTCTGTGCAACAAACTAGCTACAAACTCAATAACAAAACCGTATCAACCTCAACGTAGTACGAGTAATTGCCGCCAGAGGAACGACGACAATTTATTGAATTTTGTCAAAATAAGAAAACTGGCTTTCAGAATCTTTTATTTAATTTTCCCGTGTTTAGGGTATTTTATGAAATTAGAAAATACTTTTATCAGGACTTAATATTGATTTTCCATACATTTCAATAACAAATCTATCTCCGTAACGCCATCTATTGATATTTGTTTGAACCATTTTTGCTTTCTTTGAGATGGGACCCCAAGACCTGGTTAAACTTCATAAAAATAAAACTGATCTTTATTTTCATTTTTTTAATTCTGTAAAAAAGTGATCACTTTTTTAACACGCAATAAACATAAACTTGTTGTATCTGCCTCTACACTTCAAAAAATTAACAAGTCCTTTCGAGGTCAGTTTGTGCGATTTTGTAATAAAAAACTTAACAAAACATTAAACTGCCTAACGATTAGAACTGGAAAGCAAAAAATAATAAGAAATAAATAAATAATAAACTCCTACACTAATTAAAAAAATACCGAAATAATTTTGAGTCGGTGCCAAACATAAGGCTAAACATACGGTTATATATCGACACAGACAGATACGGTATTATTTGTTATCCGTTTTTTTAATAACTTTACTTTTGACAAAGCAACAACTTCACTTTTGTTAAGTGACTTCTGTAACTTTTTTTTATATAATTTTTTTTTAAAGAGGAGGATTTATAAATTTGTTGAGGAATTTTATGAAAAAAAGATTTTAAATTATCAATTTGTTCTGTACAGTGCTGCCGCGTGTGCTCAGACTGTGGATCGCGGTCGCCGGGTGCGGGCCCCTCGTCTCGCTGGCACGCGCACTACACGGTGTGTGACTCGTGCTACCAACAGCGCAACAAGGGCTCGTGCTGTCCGCTGTGCAGGCGCGCCTACCGCGCCGCCGCCTACCGGGACATGATTCGATGTGTGCTCTGCAAGAGGTAACTGTGATAAATTAGACTCGACTAGATAAATAGACAGGCGGCAATGGACATAATTCTTTACACAACCCTCAATTAGTCTTACAAAACAAAATATTAAAAAAATATGAATTTATGTTAAAATATGTTCACTACTTTCAGGTATGTCCACGGTATGTGTGATCCAGATGCAGAACCAACTCAATATAGATTGAGGAAAGATCAGAATGCTTCATATGAATACAACTGTCCAATTTGCAAGAGTCAAATTCCATTGATCGGCTCAAAATCTGGATGTAAGTACAGTACATCTTGACTATTAACCAATTCCCTATTGACTCTCCTATTTGTTCCCTACGAACCTTTGAAGTGCGAAGTTTACATAGATGAGTGTTTAGTAGATTTCTGACTTTTATGTAACTGGGTATTATGTACTTAATAATTTAGCTATTAAACATTATTTTCTTTATTCCTAACAGCTTTCGACGAAGATACTGTGGCATCAACATCCCAAGATTCTTCGTTTGGTGATGAAAACTCGCAACAAGAACAAGACCCTCTTGCCATTGAAGCGAAAGTAATTATTTTTTAAAACGATGTTTCAATCGTATTTTTTACGCACTTACAAACAATGTGTCTCTTAATTTAAACATGCCAACGAATTCACTTATACACAGTTCAATGTTTAATGTTCATGCACATTCCGTAGACACCGACTTTTTTTTATGGTAAATGGGGCAAACGAGCAGACGGGTCACCTGATGGTAAATGACTACCTACCTCCGCCCATGGGCACCTGCAACTCAAGAGTCACAAGCTGCCTTCAAAGTGGGAGTAGGGGAAGGGTGGAAGAGGGGGGGGGGGAAGGGAAGTGTTAGGGCCTTTGGTGCCCTCACTCACTCGGCGAAAAGCAATAAATCATTGCTCTACTGCCGGTTTTCTGTGAGGCCGTGGTATCACTCCGGTCGAGCTGGCCCACACGTGCCGAAGCATGGCTTTCCCACGATAAAACTTATTACCAGTGTGTTATTTCTTATATATATACCGGCGTATATATATAAATATAGTTTTTACATGAGTTATGCACATGTTGTGTATTTCAAGAAAAGAATCATTCTTCACTATTCGACAATACGTTACTTTTTTTTCTTTATCTTTTAGGCTGATGTCGGACTTGGAAAAGGCAAACCTTTTACTGTTTCATCAAAAGTGGCGAAGAAAAAAATTGGCGGATATAAGTTGAAGGGCGGGTTCCCTCCAGCGGGCAAAGTAGGCTTCTCGAAACGTCAACGCAACATGCTCGATTTTGGACGTAAGAGAGGGTCCAAGCCAAAGATGCGGGGTGTGTTTGGAGTACCAGGGCTAGGCCTCCAGAGGCCCCAGGCACCAGATAATAAGACTCCCGAAGATGATCCGGGTAATCTCTCCTTTATCATAGTTTTTTCTTGTAGCCTATAAACAAACATATTTATAAACACAAATTTCTTGATTTAACTTTAATCTCTTGAGAAAGGTTTCGGTTGATTATTTTTTTTTTAACATTTATAATACTCTGAATAAGGTTTTTAGGCTTAGGAAATTGGGTAAAAGGCATTAGAAAAATGTTATTTGGATGTGTATTGTTGATATTATTTTCAGGCTATTGTGCACTTAATTACGTAGGTACATTGAAAACTCCATTTATTTAGTATCTCCAATGAGTGAGCTTTCTGTGTGTAATTACTATTTTATTGTATTCGGTGTAATGCCACTGTTTTGACCGTAACAATAAAAATAAATATGTAGAAACTTCTCATCTATCGGAAACATCGGGCGCGTTCATGTTTAATGTTACGGGTAGACGTGAAAAACGTGATTGTCACACAGTAATTTTACTACACTTATTAAAACACAAAAATGTACTCTGAATAATCATTAGATATCTTTAATCAAGCATTAAATCACGACACTCCACAGAACACGTGGTGCGTCTCCGAGATGCCAATCGATTCTGCCTTTCCAGCAGCCTATCTGAACTGTGACTGTCATCCGTCGCGCGCCAGCGTTCGGTGTTGCGTCAGTGTCCTAACTTCTGACACTTTATTAATAATGTTGCCAACTAAAATATAATCGGTACGCCGTCAAATATGTTAAATATTTGTTTTGTTTGTTTCCGCACATTACACCAATGAAGTTAAAATTGTCAGTCTTGATTTTACAGGGTCTCGAGAGGTCAAATTCAAATTCAAAAAAATCATTATTTCATAAAATTTACCATCAATTATTCGAAATCATCGATTTAATAAATAATTATTATAATTAAAAATTATAGATCAACACACCCAGAGTCACCGCAACAATAGTTTGCTTCGTCAAATGTAAAATGATTAAAGAAAACAAAAATGGATAACATAATATCACGTCTGCCTGTTTCGATCTATAACCGCCCGTTTCCAAATGGTCAGTTTTCGCAACAGTTAAGAAATATAAAAAAATCAATAATTGCCTTGGTGTTTTAGGTGTGGAAAACAAGCTAGTTCTTTGTTCAAGTAAGGACAAATTCGTTCTGACACAAGATCTATGCGTCATGTGTGGCGCTATCGGTACTGACTCTGAAGGATGTCTTATCGCCTGTGCACAGTGCGGACAGACCTATCATCCGTATTGTGTTAATATCAAGGTAAGTTGCATATGCTTTTGCATCTAAATTTACAAAAGCATACTTAGGTTACATGATGACTGGAACATTTCTAATATTAAATCTTTAATTAAACGAGCAATTTTTGTATATATGTATATGTAATCTGAATCTCGGAAACGGCTCCACCGATTTTCATGAAATTTAGTATGCAGGGGGTTTCGGGGGCGATAAATCGATCTAGCTAGGTTTCATTTTTCGAAAACGTATAAAAAACGAGCAAAGCTCTGTTATCCAGGTACTAAAGAATACAGCAACGATTCGTTGTTATGATGATCGTTTTAAAAAATTAAAACACGTAACATTTATTTTTAAAACTGCTAAGCGAGCTTTTGACTTTAGTTTTAAGTAGTTTAAAAGCCAAATATCGAGCGCTTGTTATTTTATAAGACAAATTTCAAAAGTTCAAAAAATCGCGTCAACTTAATGTCCTGGGCTTTATACCACTATCACTAACCACTGAATATATTTCGTTCATGTTCTTACTCTGTATACATAATAACCATATAATGTCAGATTTCAATTTAATATCAAAATCAGTCATTTTAATTAATCTTGTTTGTAGATGGTTTTGAATCGTAAAGAGGAGTCGTGAAGATAGTAGAATGTTTCAATACATAGATCCTATGGAGAAGAACAGTGTTTTTAGTGTAGTAAAAAATGCGAAATTCATACTTTAGAAGTACAAAAAACAATGAAATCGATAAGAATAATTTTTATTATGTTAACTAATGTTTTAAAGTGTAATATTAGCATTGTAGAAAACAATAATTTGGAAAGGATACATATTTTGAAAAGCCTAACTTGCGCACTACTTCTGTTCATTCGCGAGCGCGCATGTGGAACACGTACCACGAGTCTAACACGGCCCGTTGTGGTATACATGGAAGTTTTTTTATCGAACCTTTTATTATATTTATATTAATTATATGGTCTGGTTTATTATTAGGATTCATTGCATGCACGTTAGGTATGTAGTACGATCTAGTTCCCCCTTTCGACGCTATTTATGTTGGGGAAAATGTATCTATGGTATATTTGATCGAAGGGATTTGATCGAAGATCATGTAATAATCTTTCTATAGCCTGACCAGGAAAATAAAAAATACCCCAGGATTTTTGACTCCCAGGTCTTTTCTTTGTCTGAGTGCTTACAAGTAGCATTCAAATAGTTCTCTAAGCATCAGATATAAAAAAATCAAGACTTGCACTATAAGTAATCATTGCATGCACGTTAGGTATGTAGTACGATCTAGTTCCCCCTTTCGACGCTATTTATGTTGGGGAAAATGTATCTATGGTATATTTGATCGAATGGATTTGACCAACCAGGTCAGAAAATAAATGGATCGTATGGAGTAGTCTTAGTAGAGACTCTGAAGGTATACCAAGTGCATATAAAATCATTGATCACTTTCTTAAATTCTGAGTGCTGATTTTTATATACATTATTACATAATATCATTAAAAAGTTATTATCAATACTGCCAGACAGTTTTCGTCTGTCCGATTATTTACGCATGACACTTTAAAGTTTGAATTAAAATGTAAGTTTACTTATAGTGCAAGTCTTGATTTTTTTATATCTGATGCTTAGAGAACTATTTGAATGCTACTTGTAAGCACTCAGACAAAGAAAAGACCTGGGAGTCAAAAATCCTGGGGTATTTTTTATTTTCCTGGTCAGGCTATAGAAAGATTATTACATGATCTTCGATCAAATCCCTTCGATCAAATATACCATAGATACATTTTCCCCAACATAAATAGCGTCGAAAGGGGGAACTAGATCGTACTACATACCTAACGTGCATGCAATGAATCCTAATAATAAACCAGACCATATAATTAATATAAATATAATAAAAGGTTCGATAAAAAAACTTCCATGTATACCACAACGGGCCGTGTTAGACTCGTGGTACGTGTTCCACATGCGCGCTCGCGAATGAACAGAAGTAGTGCGCAAGTTAGGCTTTTCAAAATATGTATCCTTTCCAAATTATTGTTTTCTACAATGCTAATATTACACTTTAAAACATTAGTTAACATAATAAAAATTATTCTTATCGATTTCATTGTTTTTTGTACTTCTAAAGTATGGTTTTCGCATTTTTTACTACACTAAAAACACTGTTCTTCTCCATAGGATCTATGTATTGAAACATTCTACTATCTTCACGACTCCTCTTAACGATTCAAAACCATCTACAAACAAGGTTTAATTAAAATAAGTAAGGTCTGACGGCTCTGGGATGTTACTCTATAAATCTGGAATGTCATTTGGGGAATATAGTCTAGTCTATCAAACATTCTTTCCGACAAATACTTAAATACATTGCTAGCAACAACACATGAAAATCTCACAAACTCAAAAATAGACCATGCTTTCATTTTGACATCAATCAACAATAAACAGTTATGACATGTTAATGACGTTGTAAAGGTACTCTTGCCATTCAAAGAAATTACATAATTCCATTTGTTTTCCGTAACATGGTGAGGTTTTTTATTTTCCTGGTCAGGCTATACTTACAATGTCCTTATTGTAATTGGTATGTGGTATATACGTGCAGGTATCTAAAGTAATAGTGACTCTGGGTTGGCGCTGCCTTGACTGCACGGTGTGCGAGGGTTGCGGCGCACGGGGTGATGAAACTCTTCTGCTACTGTGTGACGACTGTGACACCACGTGGCACACGTACTGCGCGCGCCCGCAGCTGGCCGACGTACCGCGCGGCGCATGGCGGTGCGAGCGCTGTCGCCGCTGTCTCACGTGCGGCACGCGCGACACGCTCGCCTGGTGCGACAACTATACAGGTACGACACCACGTGGCACACGTACTGCGCGCGCCCGCAGCTGGCCGACGTACCGCGCGCTGGCCACCAAGCTATGTCTGGACTGTGTTCAATTTAATTGTTTTGAAAAAAATGTGTACAACCTGATTATGCCAATGATTATAATATGATAATAAATAAATAATAACAATGTTCTGGTACATATTTCACAATATAATCTAGACCCAAACTAAGCATAGCTTGTATTGCTAGTTAACAACTGAAAATAAACGTATAACAGCATACAAATATCTGCAGTGAGTTGAAATCGAACCCGTGACCTCTGACGTTGCATTCTGTGTAGTTCGTCAAATTCTCATCTAGTATTTATTATATTAATAGTTTTTATTATTAAAATGAAATAAAAATATATTGTAATTGTACTTACTTTACTTAACTGTACTTACTTACACTTGATCAATTCACAATGTAAATTTTTCATTACAATAACTGAATGGTCGTTAATCATTGTCAGAGTGCGCCCCGTGTGCGTCGCTGGTGATGTGCTGCGTGTGCTCGGAGCCGTACTCGGACGGAGAACTCATTATACAGTGCGAGGGGTGCCGGCGCTGGCTGCACGCCACTTGCGACAGTATACGAAGTGAAAACGATGCCGAAGTTTGCTGTCGTGCCGGGTAAGTGTAACAATTAAAAATAAAATTCCTCTGTAGATAAGATGAAACGGATAACTTTTTGGCCGGGTATCCGGCTACGCAAAGCCGTGTATCTGGGCGATCATTGCCGGTCGCCGCATCGCAACGAGGTTGAATTGGCAGACTGGCGGCGGTGAAGTTAGTGTTTCGTTGATTTTTTTTAATAGTGCCATTGTCGTTTAAGATTATTATTATCTTTTAACAACATTAGGCGTCGAAAATAGTATCATCCTGGACACCGAGGGTCCGTTTTTATTAGACGCTCTCGATGTAGTTTTTATTATTCAGTTTACAGCGGACATCAATTCCGAGTATGTTGAGATTGTCTTGCATTGGTAGCGGTGTATTCCGAAGAGCCGGAAGGGAAGGTAGGGAGATACTTTGGCAGTAAACTCGCATCCCTGTGTTTTCTTGTCACTGTGGTCTCAGAACCCTATTTTATTTGTTGAATGTGAATTATATAAATTAGGTACGTAAGTAGTACCTAGATTTTATATTTCGTATTTTTGAAAATTCGGTAATCCGAGCGGATAACCGCTTGTTGTCCAGTATCCTGCAGGATAAGCAATTAATTTAGGCTAGTTACCGAATAATGGTTTCATTCTTAGTTTAATATATTTAATTTTGGATTGTGTGAAGTTGGCAGGTCGATTAGAAAATAAGATGAAAGAAATGAACACTGACTTTTATAGGAACCGTAATGAAACTATTGTTCCCGAGGGACAGTAACATAATTTTTTCCCGAACCGCGGGCAAAAGCTAGCAACAAAATATTTAGGACTCGTGCAATTCGGGAGCCATCCTACTAATATTATAAACGTGAAAGTTTGTGAGGATGTATGGATGTGTGGATGCATGGATGTATGGATGTTTGTTACTCTTTCACGCAAAAACTACTTATCCGATTGCGATGAAACTTGGTGTGTAGATAGGTGGAGACCTAGATTAACACATAGGCTACTTTTTATACCGATATTCCCACGGTACCGGGACTTAAGCGGGTAAAACCGCGGGGCGCAGCTAGTTTGACATAAATGTGTGTCGGTTAGGTACAAGTGCGTGCTGTGCCGGGGGCGCGACGTGGCGCCGCCGCACGTGCTGCGCGCGCTGGAGGCGGCGCCGGCCGCGGCGCCCGCGCCCGCGCCTCGCCTGGCGCCGCGCGCCACGCCGCTGTCGCTGGGGCTGGCGGGCGAGTACTACGTGGACGACGTGTGCCTCTCGCAGCGCGGCGCGCACCACATGAAGCAGCTCGAGGCCGAGCTCGGCATCACGCACACCCGCCGCAAGCGACGCTTCAAGAACGACAACACCGACAAGGACGCAGGTGATTACTTCGCCTGATTATATTTTGTGTTTGAGTTTTAAGCCAGTAGTACAGTTGCCGGCAACTAACTTGGCAAGGTTTTGATGTAGCGGGGGAAAGTTTGCACATGTACACTTACGTGCAACAAAAAGTTATCGCTGTTATTTTCATTATATTTTTTTAAATGTTTAGATGAAAGTTAAAAAGAGGAATTCCTGAAATATGTCTATATGATAATTATATCTATGTATATGATAGGTCTTCCTTCTCGCTTGTATTTAATATTTTTTTAAAGTACTTTAAAGTGCTTTTCTAATAATAGTTTTATATTATTCTATGTTCATCATCAAGTTAATTAAAATTCTGCATAGACTGGACCCAGAGCCATTAAAATTAATATCTTATTTAAACTTTTCTTGAAGTTTTTCTACTGTACCCACAGCTCTTTATTTCTAATGTAATAATTATGTACACAGGTTCTTTTTAAAGACCGATCAAAAGTATCGATCTCAATTATCGTTTTTTCTGTATACCTTTTCCTCCCGCTGTCTTAAAAACGCTGTAATCCATTTTATTGTGTCTTTCTCAGTTGGGGCTTTCTTTTCCATATAGCAGTAGACATCATAAACCATTTTTCTGGCATGTTTACGTAAAATAGTACTTGTTCGTGGCATTACAGTTAAAATTTAAAATTCATACAAAAGAATAACAATTAATTAAAAAAAAAAAAAAGAAAAAAAAAAATTAAACAAGTTGTACAACTTAGTACACGCAAGTGTACTCGGGAGCGAACGGGACGTGGACACGTTGCGGGAGGCAAGAGTCGACTGGCCAACCAATCGCACGCTCTGAACGATGTTACCACGTTCCCCGCGTCCCGCTTGATAACCAAAGAGATCTAAAAATCTACTTCTCTAATGAAGCTTGCCAAGTTAGACGCCGGCGACTATAGATGATTATCATCAGACCATACTTTACTACTTTTTAAATATGTGTAAACTATAAAAAACACACATTTGCACAACAGTTACATGCATTTAACATATAAAATTTAAAATATAAAAAGTTATACTTTATAGAACATATATTATGAACACACAAAACAACAAATAAGATGAACAACAATTTGCGGTATAAGAACCAGATGAACGTATCTAAAAAAAGTCAAAATCGTTTTTAATACGGGTCACAAAGTGCTCCTTTATGAAATGCCAAAACGACGTTATTGTAAATGCAATATTTCACAAATTCCAAAATAACAAAATAGCCAAGGAACCACAAGCAACTAGGTAAATTCTTGGAGTATTTTTGCTCTCCTGTAAAATTAAGAAAATGTAGATACATTCATCTGGTTCTTATATCGCGAATTATTGTTTTTTACAAATACATGTAACTATATTTTAAATAACTTGCTAAATTGCTGTAATTGGTTTGAATTATCAATTGAAATACATTTTTTAACGAAAAACAATACAAATATTACAACTAAACACCATAATGTTATTATTTATGCATCATAATTTAATTTATATTATTTAATATTAAATTTAATAGAGACATTAGCAGCATTCAGAAAATAACGAACCTCTTAAGAGTGATTTGTATATTAAGAGAAAACCAATATTTTTTATATACCAAGTAATATGGAGACATACATCATACATACATATTATATTCCAACAACTTAATCTCTCTCTGAACAAAAACTTAATATTTAAATTACTTTGTCTTCTTGTTTTTATTGTTAACAACAACAGTATTATTTGCTATGTGGAACCCTCTTCTTAGCACCAATTCGAAGTTATAAGGTGCTTAAATTCTAGTTCGAACAATTTACTATAAACAATACCAGCTTATTTGTATTAGTAATAAATAATTTATATTAGTATTTATGTATGTAAGATGTGTATCTAACACGAGTTTTTGTTGTTCGACGCTGGCATTGTGGATTAGAAATAATGGCATCTATTGAAACAGTGGTACAGAATGCAGACGTCGAGATGGGTGACGACTCCAAGCCTGACAGCACTGCGGAAGTGAAAGAAGAACCTGGTAAGCATCTTAATCAATTTATAAAAGTCATTGCGCAGCTTTTGTAATACCTACTATCTCAAAAACCTGGAACAGGTCTCTCTTAGACCTTTCGTGTTTGACCTTTTCTCAGCAAACCCTTAATAATATATTGAAATCGTATCATACTCTTTCTCAGTTCTTCTTTGACGGTGACCGTCTTCCATTCCATAACCATTATTCCTACTGTAGTTTCTAATGCTCACTTGGCTCAGTTTCTTGATAAAGTTTAATCAGCACATGGTGTGTGTGGTTCAACCATCTAACAATAAATATTTACTGTTTTTTCACAATTTAGAATGATAATAATTTGGTTAATTGTTGAACTCTTAATGTATTTTAATAACATTCTGAGACACTAACCTTTAAACTTTTGCGTTCCATGATATATAATTATGCATAGGAGCTGATCGTAGGCACCCCGGAGGAAACTGCAGCTGTGGTAGGCCAAACGAAGCGGACTATTACTGCGAATCCGCAATTGCAAAACAAACACTTGAAGGGGCACTAATCACTACATTAAATTTCACCGTATGCAAGTCCGAGGTCGTTCCGAGGTCTTAATCAAAATCAAATTTATTTATTTTAAGTAAACGCATTGTAGGTATTTTTTAATTGTCAGGAAGAGTCAGTCAGTATAAGTCGGTCGTGAAGCTAGTTGCCTGTTCCAAAGCGTAGATCCTATGGAGAAGAACAGGCAAGAAACTCCAAGAACACTCTTTTTCAACATGGTTATTTTTACGAAGTTACTTGTTACATACTTATGCCCGGGACCTCAGATAAAATTTATAAAGGAAATCCCTGTCAATCTCGGTATACTTAGCTGCCTGTTGAATTACAGGCGGCAAAGGGTCCTGTGGCAAGTCCACGGTGGTGTGCCGAGGCCCAGCCCCCTCTAATTTAGAGAAACACAACCGGAACACGCAGCGTCTTTTTGGTTTCATTGATAAGATATACACATATAAAATTTAGAAATGAATGTAATAGAGAAAGACCCCGTGGTCGCCAGATCTTTGTCATTTTATAATATTAAAAAAAGAACTACTCAATGTTCCTAACAGAGGTAAGAACGGTCGGCGAGTATGAAGTTTGGGTCATGGTGGCAGAAAACGTGCATAAAATTAATGTGCGTATATTACCCCAAAGATAACAAATCTTAGGGGTAATATAAGAAATCACGTCGTTCATTGCCAGACGCTTAATACCGCCAGATATAGTACAAAAGCTGAATTTGCTGTGACAGTTGCTCAAGAACGTAATTGTGCTTGAGTTTGTAAAATTAAACTTTATAACGCACAGTTGGAAAAATATATAGATTTTCTAATTTAATTTGATTATACCATTTACAACCATACATAGACATTGTGATACTGTACATATACACCTAGTATTTTTTTTCAAAATAAATCATTCTGTTTAACGCAATAAAATAATTACGTTCTACTATTGTCCATAGTGATGGGAACAAATGTTTCTACTGCATATTTATAAATCGATATTAACTATTTCTAACTACAAGTAATACAACTCTTATACAACTATTCATAAGTATAGAGTTAAGAATAGTTGTAATTTATTGTATTAATTGTAATAAATAACATAAAAATTTTCAAATTCAAATATGTATAATGCGTAAATGAAAGGTAATACACACATAGTTTCGTAACTTGATTCCTTAGTTTTTTTTTTGTAACCGACGAAAAAATTGAAGAGCTTCTGAAGTCAACCTGTAAGTATATGTGTATATAAGTATAAAAATTTCCTGTCACGTTTGTCTGCGAACTCCTAAGGGGTTGTCCATTAATCACATGATGTCTTTTAGCAACTTAACTTTTTTGGTACTTTCAAAGCATCTTAAAAATTATTAAGCAACATGATAAAAATGACCAGACAGTAGTGACTGTAATAAAAATAATAAAGGAAAGATGTAACCATGTGAAAATCAGAGACTTAATGGCGACTACCAAGAGGCAGACAGGGAAATCGTTGCCTGGAAACAGCGAGTCACGCGCGTTCAACGAAAAAATAAATACACGTGATATCTCACTACAACACCCCTCCCCCTTGTGATATTTCGTAATTTTTCCGAACCCCCTCCTGGTCGATCCCGAAATTATTGAACCGATTTTAATGAAATATCGAACACTGTGTGCACTTTAGAGATAGAATAGTTTATAGATAGAGATAGGATAGATTTATCAAAATATATTGTCACAATATTTTTTTTTATTGTAAATTACTTAGCCACAGCAACGCCTGGCTGGGTAGCTAGCGCGTACCTATATATATTTTTTTAAGTATGATTACGCGTAACTTTTACAAGCTAGTCCGATTTCGATAATCCTTTTTTTTAAATCCACTCTGCCGTCTGATCCTAAACTAGGCAGAGCCTGTGCTTCTGGAAAATACTTATATGTTACGTATTATATATTATTACAATATGTATACATACATATTATAGATAAATTACATCCAGACACAGAACAAATGATCGTGCTCATGACACAATTATTTGTCCTGGGTGGAAATCGAACCCACAGCAGACCTAACCACTAGACCAACGCTTACATCATTTCTTATCCATAATAAATTATGTGGGTAATATAATTTATAAAACGAGTTAAGTATTTTAGCTAAAATTAACTTTTTTCAAATCGATTATAATTTCCTCTTAAATAAAATCGATTGTTATTTTTAATGGGATCGGCAAGGTGTTGGGTCATCACCAATCGACTACTTATTGAACTGTCAAAAAAGAAAATAAATGATGATGGACTGAGTTTACTTGGGTAACTTAAAAAATGTTTAGCCAGACATTTTCATCAGTTCTAAAAACATCTTGTCAAAGTTGAAGGTCAGCCCTAGGAGTTAGGACTGAGGCGATATATTATTAGGTCAGCAAGTGTGAATTAAGATGTTTATTTGATTACTTTTATATTATTATACAGGTGTAAGAAACACCGTACCGAATACTGAAATAGTGTATTCAGACCATTATCATTCTGAGTCGAAAATCATTGGAATTTTCTACCGGAAAGTTCATAATATTTTCATAATTCTATTTTTTTTGGGTTAAAGTGATATCACAATGAGTAAACAGAACATTTTACGGAAAAAAAAATTATGAATACTCCATACGGCTAAAAAACTGCAATGTAATCAATTAAACAACATTTATGCAGTCAGCTGCTTCGACGGCGCCGAACGTTTAAGGTCATTCACCGTAACGCACAAAAAGAATACCGCGTACATTGCGTAGCGCCCGTAAATGAAACTAATGACTATAAATCCTTAATCTCGCATTTTTATGATGAACTGACTTTTCTATTGTGATAAGTATAAACAGAAAGTGGATTTTATAAGTTTTTCGCGCAGCTCAAACTTACACGTTGTATAGAATTATGAAAAACAAAAATATCTTTAATCATGATTTTAATTTGAAGACCATGATCCAAACTTCTTCATGCCGACCGTTCCTATGTTTCCGTTTCCATGTTGGGCACATGAGCAGAAAAACTTTCAGCTTTAATAAAATCACGAAGATCTAGCGATCACGGGCTCTTGGACTTCGAACACACAAAGATTGAAGAACACACCTTGATATTTCTAATTTGTTTTTATGTTTGTCATACTTTTGTACAATATGATCGATTCTTTTCAATAGGTGTAAACTCCAACACAAATTTCAAAGAAGGTATTCTTTGGAACGTTGGCAACGACGGTCCGCCTCCCGAGGGATTTACTATATACACTACGGACTCGGGTCTTACAGTGTTGCGTAGAAAGAGACAAAGGAATTTGAATAAACTCGGTATTGGCGGGTTTGTTGTGCGACAGAGACAGACTACCGCTAAGGCGCAAGCGGATGACGACAAGGATGCAGATGGAACACAGGGATGTGGGGGTGAGTTATGATACAATTTTGTAAATTACTAGGTGGACCCGAAAGACGTTGTCCTGTCTAGACGTAAGATTTTCTTTTTGGTGTTAGAATTGATTTCGACAATAAAACAAATGCACGAAAATCTTAAAAATATTACATTAAGACTTATCAAAAAATATAAGCTCTTGAACCCGGTAGCAGTACCACCTACCGGGTCCATTCGTGGACCTAACCCTTTAGGGACCTACTCAAATACAAAAATGTTGGTGTGTTGAAATATTAACAAAATCATCTAGGTACATACCTGGGCACATGCCCATAGATGATTTTATTAATCTATTTAACACCGTTAACACAATACTCATATAATAAAGTCACTTCGTAAAATGTCCTTTCTAATTTTTTTTTAGGTTTGAAAGACCTTGTTTACTTTACTTGCCCAAAAATTTTATAAGTTTTCATCATCTCACAGAGTCACCAAGCAATAAACGCAAACCCCGTCGGAAGCCCCGCTCCAAACTGATGGAGCAGTTTCCTTCATACATGCAAGAGGCATTCTTTGGCAAAGATCTGCTGGAACCCAGCAAGATTGTCAGTTCAACGGGTAAGAAAATTATAATAGTCACTTTTTGAAAATGTGCTTGTGAAGATTTTATCTTAAATGCTCTTATGATGCTTTGTTACAAAAGTTTAGTCATCGTTTAACTTTCCGTAAGACAGATGGATGGAAAGTATACAAATACTTTAAAATATAAAGATATATAATACCGATAATTATTTTACATGACTTTACAGTTAGTACCAGTTACAGTGAGTTACAGTTATGGGTCTCTTACAATTTCATTCATAAAGGAGGCCCTGTCTAAAGGTCTGATATTAATAATATAACCATCTTCATATATGTCTTATAACTTTCACCATCTAAATCGCATGAAGCTTACTACATATTATTACGTATACTTAAAACACCAAGGGTATTTAATAATTGTTTGATCCAATCCTACCCACACTACTATGATGTGGCTTATACGAGTATGTGTTAATATCAACAACAGGGTTTAGCGATAGCACAGTGAGAAGTTTTTTAAGTGAAAGAGTTGAGAATCTCAAGAGACCAAACAGGAGACTTAATAAACATACATACAAATTCATTTCAAAGGTCATAGTTGAAAACTGTTATTAATTTCCACTGTTACTAAATCTGTAGCTAAAAAAATTCAATATGATTGTTAAAAAAGTATTTTATTTTCATTTATAAATTTGACTCCAGCTCCTAATCCAGTGGAGAGTCCGAGCGCCGCGGTTCGGCCCGCGACCCCGGAAGGGTACCGCGAGCTGCGAGACTTCAAGTGGGACATAGAGAACTCGGACAGTGATGGCGAGGATGTACTGTCTGCTTTGACATTGTTCAACGATCACGATGTCTCTGTCGTTATATCACTCAACACGGTATGAATCTCGAAAAACCAATCCAAAGGGCGTCATGAGAGTTACTGAATATACATTTGCGTTTCGGATTTTTAAAGTTTTTCAGATATTTACACTAGTAATTTTGATTTTTGTCATATTCCAACTTAAATTTAATCTCTTTTCTTTCTTAAACTCCTTAAAATTAGAGAACCTAAATAATAAAACCTCCAAGTATATGTACCTATATTTAAATTTGTAATATTTTTTTACTGTACGAACCATATTGAATGAATAACAAAGATTACTTGGATTCAATCGTAAACGATGAAAAAAACGCGTGACATACACTTTTTGTGAGAACAATAGAATTTGTAAAGTTCTTTTACACATAGTGCACTCTTGACCTCTTCTTGGTCTGTGGATAAATAGCAAATGACGGGTTGTTTCTCATGGTCCAATACCTCGTCATACCGTTGTAACGCGCTCAGGTCTATTATGTCCGTGGACTAACCAGAGTGCTTCAGCGTTAATAGACTAAGGTCACTGTTTTCAATAAGGCAGGCTGTATAATTGTTCACACATGCAGTTGTTATAAAAACTCAACATTTGTACTTCCGCTAGTGAGAGAATTGTTAAAGCTATGCAAACATTATAAGGCTGAGGTGACTGATTTCCCTGATGCAGGCTTTATAATTGTTAGCCAATTGAGTGTTTTAAAAACAACACAAACATTTGTACTTCTGTTAGTAAGAGAATAGTCAAAGCTTTGTACATTCAACACTAGTAAATTTAACTTTCCTGAGTGGTTTATGTAATTCGGTATACAGGAAGAAATCGAAGTTCTGAACTCACTGAAACCAAAGGACGAAAAGGAAGATTCATCTACCAATGCCGATGGCTCCATGAAAATAAAATCAGAGATTGATGACTGTAATTTGAAGCACACGGAAGATTCTACTGCATTGAAGAATGCTATCTTAGGGCCACAGCCTGCTGAATCGGAACAACCTCCAACTGTGGCTACCGAGAGCATTCCCACCGTACATAGTACGAAAACGGAACCTATTGGCAGTGGTTAGTGGCAATTTCATGAACTTTTGTATATTAATTAATACTTAAGCTTACAAGTAAATAAAAGTCTGCAGCCGCAAAATAGGCAAACAGAAAACAGTTTAGTACCATTTTTTTCCTCCATTTGTCTACCGATTTTCTTATTTAGATGAGCTTTAGTATTATTAATTAAAACATTTTAAAAGTTTAGACGGATTTTATATTTTTTTCGTTACGCCGTCACTAACAACACAACTAACACTAACTTGTACTACTTGTATTACTTGAACAGAAAATGGTGGATCATCGCAAGCATCGACAATATCTCCTAAGGATGACTTGTCACTGTTGGGGGTTAACTTGGACGCGATGGTACGTGACGGCCTCCCCGATATGGACAGTAATGATGTCGATGAGATATTCAAGGGTGTACTCACGGATGATTCACAGGTAATACTCCGTTGTTTAATAATCCTCAATTATTTTCTCTTCTTACAAAACCGACTGCCGCTACGAACAGTATCGAAACTACATATAGCTTATTTTACAGGAGAGCAATTTAAAGTTTCATTTTGACTTCAATTAATCAGTCTTAGAAATACTATAAAAGTAAGAAATTTGTACTTACGGGTCTCGTGGTTAAGTGGTAACTGAGTAGGTTAGCACATTACAAAGTTAAGTAATACTAGCCTGGCCCGTCAGTCTTAAGATGGGTGAGCATTCTTAACACATTGAAACCCCTCCGTGCCTCGGAGAGCACGTTAAGCCGTCAGTCCCAGTTGCCATATGAACATCTGTGGTAGTTACGGGTAGTTGGAGCCCTAAAAGTTCGACAGCCTAGTCTAACTACAGAACTTCGATATCGCCTAGTACTTGGGTTGTGGAGGTCTGATGGCAGTCGTAAAATATCGAAGTTCGGCCGTATTTATCTGCAGCAGTTAGACTGAATTCCAACCCCAACTTAGTTGGGAAAAGGCCCGGAAGATGATGACTCGTTTTGGTTTGGTAGTTAATTTTAAATTTAATATATTTGCATTTTTCTGACCAGAAATATATCTACTTCTCATCAAAATAATACCACATTAATTTTATTTACGCATTTATTTATTAAGTTATAAAAAAAAAAATTACTTGTTAGATATGTTGTTAACAATAACAGGTACTTTAAAACTAAACAAATAATTTTTTCTACTATAATTAAAATAGTTGTTATAATAAATTTTTTTTTTTGGTGTTTAGTGTTTTCCCCTATGGTCACTGGCAGTGATACCACATTATTATCTAAGCTGTTGTTTGCTTTACAACAAATTGCTTAGTCCGATATAGATGGAGTACCACAAAACATCTTTAACCTTTTACACGAACGCATTTTTTTTTGGTAAAGTACGTGACGTGCTTTCAAATTCGCGCTAACGACTTTTATTGGTATAACACCTCAAAAAAACAATGATTACATAATATCGCATAAAGTTAGCGACATTAACCATACCTCATTCTAATGCTGGTTACATGGGCTACTAGAATAATCTATCCATAATATTTATAATTACATACCAGTTGGAGAAACAATCCAATATATTTTATTATTAACTTTTTTAAAACGACACCACTCATATTTTTACATATAAAAACCAAACTAATATCACATTCACTCTGATATTACCATAACTTCTTAGATTACATATAAACACACACACAACGGGCACTATTTAACTTTCAAACTCATTGTTGACACAAAATAAACAATTTACAATCGCGCCGATAATACCGGGCAGCCATTACACTGCATTACAGCGCGCGCGTTCTGACCTTGCGAAAAAGAGCGGGACGGAGCGCGTCGGTAACGCTGGTGACGTAGAAAAGTACAGGCGACTGCATAAATTAGGTATCTTATTATTATGCTACAATATTATAGTAATATAATATTATGTAAGTTTATTTGAGTATAAACTATACATTTATTTATTAATTCTATATTGTACACCATTAAAATGAAATACAATATAAGCACATTATAATTGTTTGTGTATATTATTTGGGTATAACAATCGGCGGTCTTATCGCTTACGGCGATTTTTTACAGGCAACCTTTGTACGGAAATTAATTTAGGGTAGTCCGTGGTGTACTTCTTGAGGTTAATATAGAACATAATATATATACCTACTTAGCTTTTATTACGATAATCATACTGCATAAACATATATAATATAATTTAATTTATAATATAAAAAATACGGTCGTATTTCCTACCGTCTCATACCGTAATTACCATATCGTTTCCTATCGGTGGTATTTCCTACCAAATCATACCTTGCGTAATCTGCTGAACATTATATTCCAAAAAATCCTAATTAAAATATGCCTCAAACAGTTTTCGACAGATTCGCTTGCTCAATCGCTACTTTCAAAGTGTAAGCCAATTTAGATCTTATGAGTACAGCAATAAACTTGATAATTTAACAAATACGCTTGCTAAATTCAGACAACTTGTAGCTCGCAGAGGCTGGGCTCGCGTACCCGAATATACTGTTTTTCCTGCGATTGAAGAGGCCATTGGGACAGGAACACCATAATAATAGTACCTAATATACTTTTGTTTCTAGTATTCATAGTAATAAGGTAGCAAAACAAGAACACGGTCTACCTGATGCTAAGAAGTTAAATCAATACACAACTCGCTGAATTATAACTGGTTATCGTTAGCCTACAAGCGCAGAAGCTTCAAATTGTAGGGACATCACAGACTTATTGTTAAAACCTAGAAACGTATACAGGGAGCTCCTTTCCTGTTGTTAGTAACATGTAGAAAATGTCTTCTTCACTTTTAAGCACGTTCTCTTGTCATATCTTTTTACATAATTTGTTCGTCTTAGCTAATTATGAAACAATGTATATTGTATACCTACTACATACTGTTTCGGTATTGCACTCATGTTCTTGTGTGAATTGTATTCCATATTGTCGTCAGTTTTCACATCTCCCGTTTTGAATATATTTACCAAACACTGCAGTAAATTAAAAGGAACAACCTGAAAAGAGCTTTGGATACATCTGTTTTATCGAGGCCCTTTTCTGTTTGAACCAGGATTCTAACGTGACGTTCACTATATATTTCCCCAATGCAATTAAAATTCGCCTAGATGGTGTACTGGCTATACTTAAATGCTCTTTGGAGTAATATGTTCAAAGACTGCACGGATGGCGCAATGGTTAAAATAAAATAAAGGTCACAAAAAAATTTAATTTTAGTTATCACTTTGTGTAACCTAGTTATGTCTTTGTTAGAGTACCCAGTCCATATTGTGACAGTACATGTTTGTTTTGTGGTCTAAATATAAAACCATCGTTTCTTAGAACAAACGCTTTTAACAGGCCAATTGAAGTATATAATATGCATGTATTTAGTAATATATAAGTATATTTATCAGCAGTCTGGTTACCGTAGTACAGGCTCTGTCTAGTTTGGGACCAGATGGACGTGTGTGAGGTGTCTCAAGTTATTAATATTCTGTGTTGTTGTTGTATTGTGGTTTCGTTATGTTGCATGGAAACTAAGATGTGCCCTGATCCTCAATCTAGGATGCTCTGTTTTTTGAGGATCAACGGTTCCCCGATACAGTATCCCCAAATAGCCAATAAAATAGCCTATAATATTCCTCAAGAATTGGGCTGTTGAATACAATTTTTTTTTTAACTGACGGGTACTTCCAGAGATTAACGCTTTCGATTAACAGATTTTATTCCTACGGCCCTTGACTGGGGATTTCTCAACACAGACTTCAAATGTCTACAGATAGTTTAATACCAGTCGGAAACTTAGACAGATATCTTAATGTCTTATCTACAATGTTCAGAATATGGGCGTCCGATACGCAATTTCATTACATATCTTAATAAAGTGCCAACTTTGTACCGTATTTTGTTTAGCACCGTCCGGCCGTTTTATCTAACGAAATAATCTTTTTAATAAGTGACGGGAACCTTAATCTATATATAATAAGTTCACATGTTTTGCTTGTAATTGCTACGGGGTTGAGTTTTTCGTTCATATTTTATGGTACTGTGAATTGTGCATGGTCCAAGTTATTAGATAACATGTGTCAAGATCAGGATGACTAAATAACCTTTTAGAGCTGACCTCTTAACCGCCCGAAAAGTGTCACGTGGTCAATAACCCGAACGGTCATCCGGCCACTACAATCGCGCGATTAGAGAGCGCAGTACAGAGTTCGGATTTTATTCAATCTTTTCAAAAAAATGTATGACCCGTCATTTACCTAGCGGTTTTATTTGATAGATGGATAACCAATGTACCTTGTAACACTACACACTAACATATTTTATTGCTAAAATACATGTTATCATTTAAATATTTACAGACAATCGAACCAAATGGCAACCTACGCACCTTTTGTAGGAAGAAAGAGACTTTCAATATATTTTTCAAATTATTTTCGTTTTTAATTATGATTTCCCTAAACTTCATAAGGCTATCTGATGATATAAGAAACACCATGTTTTTACATAAAATTTACTCAAAAATACTGTTGTGAAAATCACATAACACTACAAAATATTCGCCATTTTGCTCACTTGCCAACCAAACTTTTGCTTCACTTTAAACACCTATTTAGATAGTATTTGATGTAAGCAAAGGTTTTGTTAGTTCAATATTGTTATATTCTATTAATTTAGTGCAAAACATACAGGAATTATCATGAAAATAACCTATTTTCGAATCTATAAACAAAAGAGTACACGATTTGTTAGGCCAGTTTTTATTTACAGTTTTCAAGTACTAAAAATTCTCAATACTCTATGGGAATGATTGAATGACAAAGAGAACAAACCGAGTTCTCGATTGCGGGACTAACTTATGGCAAGCGCAATACAAAGTATTTTTAAAAAAGATAAACAAAAGCCACTTGAGGTTCGTTAGAATTGTGTACATGTGTGCGTGAGCTGTCATGTCGTATCCTGCCGAAGCACTGATCAGTGCTCTAGCGGACCAATATACAGGTGTTACTTTTGGGGTAAAAGAATAATGATTCGGTATTTCTTAGTTTTTTTATTGGTGGTTGTAATAAAAACTTTGTTATATCAGATTAATTTATTTATACATGTTGATACACATATTTCGATAGTACGAAAGCAAATAGAAGTATTTATTTATGATTTTTGGTGATTGAATAAAAACCTGACAGATAGATAAAATTTTAATAAACCGATTTTTAGGCTTAGGATCACGCAAATAACTGTATGAGCTTAAAAAATCTATTATTTTGACATTACAAACATACACTTCAATATTATTTATTTGTATCGATTACCTACGTATCCATACTGTATTTCATTATAATATAGGTAAACTTCATTCGTTAATATTTTTATTCTCTCTACAGCATTCGTCAAATGTCGTTTATACACACGGTACATAATTATAAAAAACAACATGCTTTGTAACAGTAATGACGTCTGCCTATACGTATACATCACGTCGGCCATGTTGCTCTTTGTATGTGTGCGTTCGAAATACGATCAGGGCACAAAAAAGTGTTTGCTAAACAAAGACCGTTTAGAAAATAAAGTTGTATTGCAATCTAAACTCTCAACAACATGTTCATTAGAACTATAATAATACATAAACGAAAATGTAAGAGTAAATGTATGAAATTCTTCAAAATAATAGTGCATTGTAACGGTTACTTTGCACCATAACTTTTTGACGAAAGATTATTCAAATTTGAATACGATTGATATACGTATTGATTCATATTAGTAATACATTTAAAAACAATAAAAAGTATCAATAACTTACCTGTATGTATAATTATTCATAAATAAACAACTATTTGTAGCACTAAAAATTTTTGATGCTCCGTTGATAAGGTTCAAATTTCAAACGGTCGTTAGAAATATATTATAAGCTTCAGTCAATGAGTGAAATTTTGTAGAGTTCATTTAACAGGGATCAATAAAAAATCAATTTAGACTTTGTGTAACAGTATTTTCATATCAAAATCGAACAAAAACCGACGCGGGTGACCTGAGCACTGATCAGTGCTTAGGCAGTTTACGTCAAAATACGAAAAACGGCCAGAGCACTGATCAGTGCTCGGGGCAGTGAAGAGGTTAAATAATTACTATTTAAAAAAAAGGACGTCTATCCTTAAAACCAGTGATTCCTGAGATGAGCGCGTTCAACCAAACAAACAAACACTTCAGCTTTATAATATTAGTTTATATTATAATCACCATAATATTCCGTAAAAATTATTTCCTTTCTTTCCAAACATTAAACCATGTATAATGTATTATTTGACATAATTATTAGTCTACTACTACTACTAATAGTCATATAAATTAACAAATATAATAAGACGCTATTGCGTGCAATACTAATTTGCATAGTCATTGGAAAATTAAATTGTAAATGACTGTACTTATGTGACGTCACATAATGGCGTCCCGCGCCGTCGGCACTGCGACCGTCGAAATTTGAAGAACATGATATTGGAAACAAAATTACGATTTATATAAGCGTACACACATTTAACTACTTATCAAAATATATTTGTATTTTCATTATCAAAAAACTTATTTATATTTTAGATACCTTTGACTTTATTTTCCAATATAAAACAGTAAAAATATTCGCATTTGAAGAAGATTTTTTTTTGTTTTCAAAAGTATATCACTTTTTTCAGGTTGTTATTTATAATTATACATAATGATGTAGTTTTACAATTATTCTTCATATATTTATCAGTAATTATAAATAAGAATAAAGTAAAAACACTTACTGTTTCCTGCTTTAAAATACTTTTCAAACTACACGAAATTTTAGCTGACGACGCAAAAATGGCGGACTGTTAAAAAAATCAATAAATACTTTTATTTTATATTTATTTCAAGGGTACCATACAAAAAAAAATTTAAAATGCGTAGACAGACATACCACCATTATATTAAAAAATATTTCAGATAGAAATACCTTACGTTACTTACATACTACTTACATAAATCGTCACAAAGTTCACTTGTTCACCCTATGTACACGTGACACGTAGTGCACTTGCAATCGATGCACATGGGTCTGTTAACGAAACACGCAACGGGTTAAACAAACTTGATGGCTTTCGTAGGTAAGGGTAAGTAATATTTGGTGGAAAATTTCGTCTAGATGAACATTCGATAATCATTCTTTTTTTTTCAGACCTTTTAGTGAATCTATTTTTATACTCCTATTATTTATTATGATCGGATAATAACCAGAACTCATTAAATGTCTTCTTTCGGAGGTTGTCTGCGCATTTTAGCTTGCAGGACATGGAGGTTTTATAGATTTTCATGGGATAGTTTTACCTCTATGGAAAGGTATTGTTTCCCGGAATTGGAACTTGGAATATTTAAAAGATCTTCAGGAACATTCGGTGCGTTTTGAAAATCAATATTTCCCACGGAGGAGGAAGGTGATAGAATCGAGTATTAGAGTATTAGAATCGAGTAGAATGTCTTTGCTTCGGATTTTTACAGGGTCTTGTTTTAATAGTTGGTAGTGTTTTAATGTTAAATTCTGGTCCAAAGGAAGGTGTTGTGGGAAATGCATCTTTGAAAATTTCATTTAGAAACTTAAATTCTTTACTACTTTAAGTACTCTTTATATGGCATAGGGTAATCTATAAAAATAGAAAAAAATAATTATAATGTTTGTCTAAGGTACCAAGTAGTAACTTGAAGTAAGAATAATAAAACAACTCTTATTTTACGTTTTGAATAGACCCTGACATTCAGAAATCATAGAAAAACGTGGTGACTATTGATTACTCTTATACATGAAAAAACTTAAAAGTTGTTTTTAATTAAAAGTATCACATTTCAAAGTCTTAAAAATCGAAACTGTCACTTTCAATATCTTGCAAATGTTTGAATTCCCAGTATATTATGGAAAGTAACACTTTCGATATCTATTGAATGTTTATTAACCCAGTATACTATCGAAACTAGCACTTTCGATATTTGTTAAAAGTTTATTAACCCAGTATACTGTTGAAACTACTACTTTCCATAGTTTTACCTGCTAATCATCAATAAAGACTGGTTAGCGAGAAAAACTACATAATTATGCTGTGTCTCAAAATAATCTCAACCACTTTGTTCAGTTACCTTTATTATAGGACACAAATTTACGGTGTAAGGTACATAATTGAATTAATAACTTACCGAGATGATTGTCATGTTTTTCGTTTGGTACAGTTTCAGTTAGTTGTTCTTTTTTTTTCACTACATTAATCATACATCTACCTCGGCTTGCCATTCTTATACGAAATTTATAAACAAACAAATAAAAACAAAAAATAATCTAATCAAGTGTCGACAAAGTCGCGCGCTCTCAAATAGCGGCAAACACTATCGATTCGGGTAGTTTCGAAGTTCGTGTATCGTTGGGTATCGTTGATTGAGAATACTATCGAATGTGACACGTTCGATCATGTTCATCGCTCAAGGTGTGTAGAATCGATTTTGTTCAATTGAAAACTTAGGCAAGGACTAACTTTTAAAAAAAAGTCATTATCCACCTAATTGTATACATATATTCTAACGTTTAATGGAATAAAAATAATCGAGATTTTGCAGATTCAATACGTTTGTAGCGGCAGTCGAAACATTTGTTGAAGCTATTAATCTGCCTGTTCTTTCCTCCTCCTCCTCTCTCATTGTTCTTTCTTTTGTTCAGACTATGAGATAATATAAATAAAAAAATTAAAATACGACACGAAAACCCCTTCCACGATTACAAAAGAACTGATGATCTTAGAACGGCTGAACAGAATTTCTTGACTTGAGGTATACTCTATCTAACAAAAAATTAATAATCAAAATCGGTTCATACATAACTCAGAGGTCTGAACATACATAAAAACAAAAATATACATATAAATATGGTCGACTTGAAAACCTCCTTTTTTTTTCGTCGGTTAAAAATAAGAGTAGGTATCTAATGATATTTTGCTTATACTACATACATAGGTATGTAGTATTAGTAAAATGACGTTTCATTGCAACTTCGTAAGCAATATTAATACTTAGTGAGCTAGTTAAGTGCACCACCAGTTCGATAACCAACCAGCCGCCCGCTCCTGCCTTCCATAACACCTTGATCAAAAACGTCCTATATGGTTATGGACTTTTTTTTTGAGCCTAAAAATACACATGACCTTTTAAGATAAAGCCATTGAGTTGATGCATTTGCTCCGTCTCAAATATGTTAGCCAGTATTATATAGGTAAATGAGGTTCAAAGGGACTCTGCCCTAGGTGATATAAGTAGTGTATAATTATAGAAAATTTTTATGCAGGAGTCGCAAGAATCTTCTGTTTCGTATGTAAACACAATGGCAAGCACACCATACTCCCAACAACGACAACAACTACCCAGTCCCATGGAATACGCGTCGCCTTATACTGAGTTTGGTGGCAGCAGGTTAGTTTTTTAATTCATTTATAAACAATTCTTGCCTATTATTTTTAACAGTACTCTACTCCGTCTTGAATGGCAATATATCTGGGATGGTTACTTCAATTTACACGTGTTGATATCAACTTAACAGATTCATGGTAAATACACATAAAGTACTATATATACTATATTCCGTTATCCTTTCATCGAATAGAAAACTGGTAAGACTATAGTAGTCAATACAAAATCTGCGTCAGTCAGTCGGATTTACAATATTCGGGTGCAATTTATTAACAATTTAAAATTACAAATTTAAAATTACACATCTTTTGTCTACGGGATCCACGGTAATTTGTTTGTAGAGGCCTGAAACCTCGTTTCCTCCCTTACCTGGCGTAAGGGAGGAAGCGAGCTTAAAATTCTCAAGTTGAGGATAGATCAAGGCATCCTGATTCGAATAGATTAGTTTCTAAGGAAGCGTTGAAGGTTTGTTCCGGTTAGGTTACTAGTAAAGAGAAATATCAATGATGTACGTAGAGTGTAAGAATCGGTGTAACGAAAAATTTAGAGCATGTAAATGATAAGTAATGAAAGTACCGTATAATATTCCAGTAGCAACAGCGGCATGAGTCCGTTGTTCTCGGAGTGCAGCGGCTCGGGCGGGGGCGGGGCCGGGGCCGGGGGGGGCGCAGCGGGCGGCGCGTGGGCGGCGCCCGAGGCCGCGCCGCAGCCGGCGCCCTCCTACAACCAACGCACCGCCGACAAGATGCGCGCTGACGAGAGTTCGTATTGAAACACTTACTTTTTTAAATTACATTTATCCGAATGAAACTTTGAACGCTCTCGCATCACTAGGGATAACAGTACAGCGGCATTTTCGATCCAGCTGGATTTATGCTGGATCAAAGCAAATACAGCTAGATCCAGCGGCATCCAGCATTTTTTCATTTTAAATTGTAAAATTCTAGAACATTTATAAAGAACCAAACAAATATGTGGTGTAAACGCAATAAGCATTTACATCACATATTTGTTTAGTTACTTAGAAGTCGTTTTTGGTATAAGTAAAGCTCTAATAGAAGTATTATTCTTAATTTAACACAATACAATTATAAACCACATGAATTTAATGTCCTAGAAATCGTTTATAACATGTTCAGTTTACTATTATTAAAAGTGAAGCTTATAATATAACTTAAAATATGTAGCTAATTAATTATGTACTGAAAGTAAAGGAGGAAACAAATTTATGGTGTTATCTCCCAACCTACTTCTTAAAGAACTGCATACATATCCGACCGACACTCTATTTCTTCAGTTCTCTTTTCTCTGACGTAATGCGTTGGAAAGCTCGGCACTAAAGAAATATGACTGTTATGTTTATCCAAGACAAACTTTAAAGTCGTGTCTGCGGTTTTTAAACTAGAATCTCGTCTGCCTAGAACTTCTACAGCCAGTTTAAATGGTTGAAGACTAGCGATCAACTCATTGATTAGAGCCCAATGAATTGAGTGTCTTAGTCTGACCCGATGTCGATTAAGGTTTAACCATTCAAACTATAAAAGCGTTCTAAGCATGCTGAGCAAACAACGTACAGTTTTGGCCCGTTTTCGCACGTAAAGAAAGTAACTTTCTTATATTTAGCTGATTGCGGATCTGCAGCGCTGGATCCAAAGCCAGATATCTAAAAATGTGCTGAATCCAGTTGGATTGCTGAATAACTGGATCCAGCAATGCAATCATTACGTCTTAGGCTACAATTTTAGGGATTTCATGCTATAAAAAAAGACGAATGATACTCTCATTTCGAAATTGACGAAAATTTATTTTATTTTATTTTATTTTAATTATAATTAATTATTTTATTTTAATATAATTACTAACGATAAGTTTAACAAAATACATCTCATTTAATTTTACAGTTTAAAGTAGATTAGTTTTCATTATCTGTAATAAAAATTATTTTACAATAAAATGTACGCGCGTACCATCGGAATTCTAATCTCCTTAATATAATACTCGGCCTGAGCGCGCATAGGTAGGTATTTATGTTAAAAAACAACCCGAGTTTAATTACTAGTTAGATATTTCAATTCACAAAGGATGTTCAAGTGTTAAATTTATTATTATCGGTTGTACATCAGAGTTACACGAATTTTTCACTACCATTTTAGCAGAGTTACCCAGTTTTGCATTAATATTAAAAACATTTAATTCAGGCTTAGGCTCAGCTGCAACAATATCAGCTGTACTATACGCCAACATGAACCATTCAGAATGGAAAACAGAGTTCCCCAACTGGGGAGACCGCGTTAAACAAATTCTGAAAAAATGGCGGGCGCTGCCATCCGATCAAAAAGCTCCTTATCTACAACGTGCGAGGGACAACAGGAGCGCCATTCGAATGAAGAAAGCTCAACAGGTATGTTTGTTTGCTTGTTAGTAGATGTGGTGTGTGCTAACCCAACTCACTTACCACTGTGTTTATACTGTGTGTTTTCACACTACGGTAAAGGGCGGTATTCACCGCAGCTCAGCGGTGAATCTCGACTCTAAAGCTAAAGGCCTGTTGAACGGAGTTACTATAGTGCTTTTTACGACTCGCGGCTTGTGAACCATTTGAAGAATTGAAAAATCTTAAAGCTTTTGACATAAAGAACATGTCCGAGATTAGGTGATTACATTTGACATAATGCGCATCAACAGGTGATATTAGAAGGCTACCTGCATAATTTTCAAGTCAAGTGTACCTTTAAGTCACTGTAAGTTTTATATTAACGTAATACATATAGTAAAGGGAGAATTAAAATAAAAAGTAAATTACTTCGTATGTTTGTATTATATCAAAACTACAAATGCAAGGTGAGAGCAATAAAATTAGGACGTGGTTTGTTTATTCTGTTTAGATCGGCGATTATCTAGTTACATTTATGTTAATAATAAATAAGGCTTTAGAGTCAACAAAGGTTGACTGTCTCATCTACAACAACAACATAAGTAGCTAAACGTTATATGCTCAAATAGAAATTTTTGAATCAACTATTATTATTACTAACTACAAAAAAAAAGTTGAATTTGTCACCATAAAGACAATAAATATGATTCAGTCAATAAAAGCATTATCTTACCCGTTTAGTATAGCCTTGCTTGAATCTTTGATATTTATCTCACTGAAACAAACGTTTTAGATGTTTCAAAATATACATTCACTGTGTCGCTGCCGTTCACGATCGTCAGAACATTACACGATTGCTGTAGATTCTGTCGCCTATCTCAACGCTAGCACTATGTAAATACCGTGGCTGTAGGATACACGTAGCACACTCTTTGTGTTTTTATTTTTTGTATAAACAATCAATATTATGTTATTACTTTGGTAGCAGTTGAAATCTGACGTGAGAGGATCTACAGAATCAGCTACGATTTGGGATAGCTTAGAATTATTCTGTTAATTGTGTAGATTCTTATCAATTATAGTAGATACGGGCACAATTCATGTAAACTTTAGTAATAAGGTGGCATTCTAGACTACGGTAATGGCTCGGCGAGAGCGATTTCTCTTTACACATTATTTGAATCGAGGTATCGTCTCATTGTCGGACAGTCGTTTCTGTAGTCGTGATCGCGGTCTAAACTAAGGGAATAAAATAGTAAATTTTAATATATACTGGGTTAGCTTGTCGCTATAAGGGATCTCTCCTCGGTACACTAAATGTGTAAGTTAATAACAAACTCTAGGTAGATATATTTTATATACAAAGATCATTATGAATACAACACCTTTGTTCTCGCTTTGTGTCCTGTCACGACAGTTAGTTACTGAAATATTTTACCGATCATTGGCATTTTGTAATAGAGGCTAGGGATATATCATTATTTTGGAGACGAAGTACGTCGGATGTCATCTTGTATAGTCCACCGATACGATGTTACGGTTACCATACCTGAAGTAGCGTCAGCGAGGATCTCGGTGGAGAGCGAAATATACTAAGGAGTGGTTGGGCGCGACAGAGCTCGAGCACGACGAACGAGGCAGACAGCGTGACGGGTGCAGGCGCGGGCGCAGCGAGCCCGGCGCCCGGCGGGGCTAGCGGGGCCGGCGGGGCCAGCGGGGCCAGCGGGGCGAGCAGCCTCAGCAGCACAGGCGTGGCGACGGGCGGCGCGGCCACGGCGGGGACGGGCCCGGCGGGGGGCGGGGTGCGCGCGCCCAACGTGACGGTGACGGCGGGCGGGCTCCTGGAGGCCGACGCTCACATCCGCGTGCTCACCCCCTCCGAGATTATGCGCACGCTGCCGCGCCTCGCGCACCATCACCCGCGCACAAACACGGTACCCACGCGCACACTCGCATACGCACTCACACACACACACACACACAGACTCATTAAATATTTTAAAAAAATAATTATTGAATCTGATTTATAGAATTTTCTCATGTTAGTTTCAAACATAATATTACATAAAAAAACTGAACTCTATTACAGAAATACACCAAAACATTATCTCAACCAATATTCAACATAAATGGATTATTAAAAGAGAATAAAATATAGCACAAGCTTATGTTGTCTTGAAGACAGTACAGGTTCTACATCTAGATATAGGTATTATAATTAACTGCTGACTAAGTATCTTCGTCAAAGGAAACTCATTCGTTCTACAGTTGTCGATCTTTACTTAAACATATATGTGAACACTGTTAGGTTCCACATTTTTCAAGCTGACGATACACAGTGCGTGCGTGTGTATATGCGAGATACGTTCCGTTCAATTTGTTGGGTGATCGCGCAGCCTCACATCACGCGGTCCTGAGCACATCCCTCTGATTTTAAACTAAACTTGTCATCACCCAACAATAATTTTTGGTTGTTCAATGGCGTTGTACGCTGTGTGATTATTTTTTACAAGTTTCTTTTAGCTTTTTATTTTGATACGAGACTGTCACTCTCCCTTCGTTTCCCAAAGAGCCTCCCGGACTCGTGTCCTCTGTTTCCGTAATGTTGATTTTATTATTTTCGCTTTGCCTTGGTAGTGTTGGCTTTAACATTGGACGCTGTTGGTGGCTGGTTGTGGTGTGCTAACAAATCTAACACAGTTCGATGTAGTTCACGGTTTATTTGCGTCATTCTGCTCTTGTATAAAGCTTTGTGATGTAGTTTGTAAGTTCACAGATGTTGATATTACGTTGTTACTCTGTATTGTGCAACTATTTTTCTATTAGGTTTAGGATTTTTTTACTTTGTAAGGATATATTACTTTTATAGGTTATGATATTTAAGTTAGATAGTGATGTTATCCTGTAAAGTAAAAATATTAACATGAAGTAACATAACATTAGTTATAACGTCACATTTTAATATTCATTAAGTTTAAAACTATACCTACATTATACATATTAATAAATCGTAATGTTCTTAGGCTATAACAAAACTTAATGCATATTAACTATGTATTTTATAGTTAGGACGTATTTAGATTAACATAAGCATGAATATTAAAAAGTACACATTAATAGATGTGTAATTAGCAAACGACTGACAGACTGATATTTAGGATATCAACTAATTGTTATAAAAATATTGATTATGTAACAAATTTTGCTTTGTAAGATATCTAATATATGTATCAGAAGCTGCAAAGTGCAGATATTGTAAATACATTATGGGAATATAAAAAACAATCTTCAACTTATGTACAGTTGTGTACAAAACTTTTTATTAAAACTGCCTGCGTAGTTTCAGCATGTCACATTATTTGAAAACATGGAACTGGTTCGGTCATTGTATGGCGACAGTAAAATAAAATTAAACCCAAGACTACGGTTGGACTTTACCAACGATAAATATTACTCCCAAATGACCGAATGTAATTAAGTGTAAGAAACTTTTAAAAACAACACAACAATCATTAGAACTATTAAAAATGTACGTCATATAGGTACTGCGATCTAATAAGTCTACTACTAAGTGTATTTGAAGTAGATACAAGTTTTTACTCTATCACAATGTATCAATACTCAATACAATATTTTATTATTTCTACATTTACACTTTCATTATGTAGTTAGAAGAACCAAAGTCAACTAATTAATCTTCAGCACAACAATATATGTATCAGTCACAAGTTTTAACGTCATTATTTATTTAAATAATATTATCGTGGGCATTAACTTTCTTAGGTTTGGTTTTTTTAACCTAAAACTGGCTTTTCTGGATAAAAATAATTAACGACCAATACACATAATTGTCAAATGTTTATGTCGGTGTTTGTTCTGGTCTATGTGATCAATATCAATATTAACGGCTGTGTCATTTGGGACTCACAGTATTTATCGTTGTAAAATATAATTCTAGCCTAATGCTTAGTTCTCTCTTAGGAGCTGCACAAACCGAGCGCGGATTGGCGCGATGGTGCCATGCAGAAACAGTTGGATGATGCAATACATATGGCTTTGGACTCCGTGCGTTACATCTTACATTCATTACAACATAAGATACCTTTGAGTTTAAATCGTGGTCTGTATGACCAATAGTCTATTGTTTGATAATTAAGTTCATTATTATTAATTTTTATACAAAAAAAATATCTGTCGCTACACAATGACAATCAGTGAAGTGTATACAAGATGTAATCTGCTATGGTAACATCGATCTTGTGATATAGGAGCAGGAACGCGCTTGTAACCAACAGCGAAGTGCGCGGGAGGCTGAACAAGAAAGACAATGGAAGAACTTGCAGCAACAAAGACAGCAACAGACGCAGCAACAGCAACAGATTATACATGACCAAAGAATGCAAGGTAACTTTATAGTGACATTGTAATTCGTATGAGTAGGAAATAAATTGCGCAAATCACTTTAGCTATACGACGTCAGCTACAATCTCCCAGGTGTCTTGTATGACGTTTCTAGAACTAGAAAATTTTCTCAAGGTTTTAAGTCGTTAGGAAATATCCGGATATAAATAATATATTATAAAAACACGAACTAACCGTCACGTACGTCTGACACGAAAGCAGCGATGCAGCGTTTACGAACGCCGGACGGGAGCTCACCGCCTGCGGTGGGCGGCGGGCCTATAGGTCCCATCGGGCCCCTGGGTCCAATGTCCGCGGGACCAGGTCCCGCGACGGCCGGCCCCCCGCCGCCCTCACCGGCCCCGACCGAAGCCCCAAGAAGTGCCTTCCCTGCACAGCGATTTCCACTACACTATGGAAATAACGAAGATATCAACAGACAGCTTAGAGATCTCTTGCAAAGGAATACTGACAAGATATGGTCCCCGCGTGAGTCTGAAACTCTTTTAAAAGCTAAAAATATATTTTTTAGAACGCGTAAGGGCTCAGGGTGAGGAAGCCGCTGGCGCGCCGCCACCGCGCCTCTGGGCTGTGTCTACACATACACGTGTCGCCAACACGCCGCTATCACACCACCAGGACTTGGTTTATACTGTGTCTTATATATATATCATTGCTAGCCGCCTACGAAAGATCAAGACCGAAATAACGGAAAGTTTTGACTTTAAAGAGTTTATAAGTGTAGTGGAGGTCAGGGCAGTTTTATGGGACTAAACTCGGAATAGTTTAAAGACAAGCTTAAAACTTAAAAAGCTTTGTATGAGATCATCAAAATTTTGATATCGTCTTTTCGTAGATCTTCATAAAGTGTATGGAATTCACAACGAAACGGTGACGGCGCGATGGCGGCGCGTTAGCGTCCAGTACACGCTCACACGGTGCGGTGTCGGCGCGGCTGCGGCCCGTCTACGTGAGCCCCACTGCAGCACCGCGTACAGCGTTTGTCCTTGAAAACATCCAAGTTCCTAGCACTTTAGAGATTTAAAAATGGGTTCAGTGGCTCGCTCTTTTTTGGTTGCACACAAATAAATATGAGCTGAACTGAATATAAGAGAAGTTTGTGAATAATAAGTGAAAGTTGTCTGTTAGCAGAAGACAATGGCGCGGGCGAGGGTCAGCCCTTCCGCCAGCCGCTGCCCGTGGCGCTGCGGGCGCGCGCCCCGCTCGTGCACGCTCAGCGCCCTGAACAACATCAACAATGTAAGTCGTATTGCCACTAAAATATTAAATACTAGCAACCCGTCCCGGTTTCGCACCTAAACCTTCTCATGAATCACTGTCTATTAGTGAAAACCGCATGAAAATCCGTTCAGTAATTTTTCAGTTTATCCCAAACAGACAGACGCGGCGGGGGACATTGTTTTATAATATGTAGTGATTAGAGTATCTATGTTAACCGTTTGAATACCATTATCACACACATATAAGTGACAAACTATTCCTTTTTTTTCAAACAACAAGGATGTTATGGTAATCTAAAGATTATAAAATAATCTTCTCTCCCTTAAATAAAAGCAGACGACAATTTTTACAGTATTCCTAGATATTATATGGACTGGCTTGGGAGAACCTTACTTTCGCGCATTGGAAACTACTGTATTGTATTGCTTATTCCAGAAAAAAAGAATTTTCATTCCTAATATTCATCTATTTAATACAAAATAAATACGACAACATAGTATTAAGCTAATAGTGAAATTGTTGACATAAGCATTTCTTGCAATTGATTTTTGAACACAATATTGATAATAAAATAAAAGTTATTGTAACAGATTTATTTTGGTATGTTTACTACAGTGATAATGCAACAGCGGATCGCAACGGCAGACAACAATCACCTTCAGCAGGCTGTCGCTAACGCACAGACGCAGCAACTCGTTGACCAAAAGTCGAACGTCATACAAACAAATGGTAAATTTTGCAGACCTTGAGAATGATTTAGATTTTTTTTAACCTTTTAGGTTAAAAAAAATCTATTCGTTTCTTGTATACAGTAATAGTATATTCTAACATTACACAGTATAGTCGCGTTTTCTGGAATAACTATTTTACGTTAACAAAAGTATGATCCGCATATATGTGTAGTGAATAAAATCGTGAGTGATGTTACTAATTAGGTTATAGAAAGTTAATAATTAGGTGATAATAACTGACTACATTAAAAATATGAATAAAATTATTATTAGAAAATTAAAATACTAATTAATAATTAAATTCTCTCCACATTCGTTCTGCAAGTTGACTCAAGATCTAAATCAACTTGTTTTTATGGTGGAGTACACTATATGGTAAATTATGATATGTTAAATCCTTGCCCGCCTTATTCTAAGATGTTTTGGCACAGATTTTTACTTAATATACCTACATTTTAATTGTCATACCTACATTTCTGAACAAAAAGTTTTTATAATGTGAATATAATATTAAAGTTGTTATCATAGCTCAAGGTGTTGAGCCTAAACAAGAAGCTGGCCAGGAACAAGGCAGCGATGAGATGGATATGGGAGACATGGACAAACTTGAGCAAGATTCTGCAAATATAGGAGAGGTGACTTTCATTGTTTAATTTGTTGATGTTGTACATTTTCATCACAACAGTGCATGTAATATATTTATATTTGATCAAGGTGGGGGATATTCTAACCGGATTAGGCGGCGAAGATGATGAAGAACTTTTCGAGACCTTAACTGCTGAAATAGGAGAGCAGTTCAATATATTAGAATATGCGGACCCAGAGCTTGCAGCGCTCAATGACGCAGAACACATCCTCGATGGACTGGAGCTGGCTGATGATGGCATGCCTGAGAGACACGTTAAAAGGGTGCCAGAGTAAGTACAAGTTTATGCTAGAAAGTTGAAAAAAGAAGATAGTCCAATAACAGATATTATATTTATAATAATTCCTAAAAAAATGCTTAGTTGAATGACACTACAAGGTAGGAGTGAGTCGTTACACGAATTTCACTAAACGTAACTTGAAAGACGTCATTAGTTTCGAGAATGCGGATTTTCGTAACTAGTTTTAAATATAAGGATTCTGGATAAGAATGTACGTGCCTTGTCCTTGCATTGATTTTGTCCAACAATATTTATTTCAACCATTTCTAACCCTCCAGGCTATTTATCTCTTCTTAACCAGTTGAGCTATAATAATAACTCGTTTTATTCTCTTAGCATCAATAACAAGCCAAAAAAAAAAATAGTACCCAGTATTGATAAATCACTTTTCCCACAAGTTGACTCCCATGATATATATGATATATCTTACAACATACATACATCTTCTAACTTAATAAAATTATTGCAGAGATGAAGTTGAACACGGCCAAGACCACAAAATGTACAATGATATTCAAAAAGCTGTCAAGAATATCGAATCGAAATCGGAAATTAAGCCTGAGATCCAGGATATAAAACAAGAAATACATGAACCTAAGAATGAGCCCCCGGCCGCGCAAGGGCACATGTCCAGTGACGGTCTACAGCGATTCATTACGAAGAACCAACAGATGGCGTTACAGGTGCGTACTAATTTATTACAGAACTAACTTTTGCCCGGGGCTTCGCTCGCATGAAGTTTATTTTTCTATCCCTCGTGTCCTTTACTGTACCCTGTTATGGTGTATGCAACATTTAATGAAATCGGTTGTTAGGAATGAAGGCATGCCAGCGTAACAAACAAATAAACAAACTCACTTTCAAATTAGAATCTTCTATAGAGTCTTTGGCCACTCATGGACAGACACATAAACTTTTATTATGTCCTAGATTTGATGATAGAAAGAAAATTATATAAACTTACTTTTGTACCAAAATGTATATTTAAAGTATATTTCAACAACTAAGGAAAGAAGGTTATGTATTATATGACTAGCTGCGCCCCGCGGTTTCACCCGCGTAAGTCCCGCTGCAGTTGGAATATCGGGATAAAAAGTAGCCTATGCATTAATCCAGGTCTTCAGCTATCTAGATATCAAGCTTCAGTATCAAACTCAGTCGGTTCAGTACTTTTTGCGTGAAAGAGTAACAAACATCCATACAGCCTCACAAACTTTCACGTTTATAATATTAGTAGGATGAGGTTCGGTATCAGTAGGCGCACCAGTGTTAATATTGAGAAAAGATTCGGGGTCCATAACCATACCGGGGTCGTCAGAAAGAAAATAATCGAAATCGTTAAGAAACAAAAAACAAAACTCACAGAAAACAACACGTGATGTGAAAAATAAAGCGAATGACGTTTTCGGTTTGACATGAACGACATAAGCATAACATTCTAATCTAGTGTTGCCATAACAGTTATTATTGATCGATTCTTTAGCATAAAGTTTTAAATAAATAAACCCCTTGTACAAATCGCGCAGATTCAAACAATCACTTGTACTTTATTCGTTCTTATTACTTGACAGAATGCAATGCAGGCAATCAAATCTGAAGTTAAACTCGAAACCGAAGACAAACCGCAGCAGCGTCAAGTCTTCGCACAAATGTTTGCTAATGCACCACGACTTCAGCTACATCATCAGGTAAACGAATATTACTAAATACCATTCCCTGCAGTTTCTCTTCACGGTACCCGGGTTTATTGTCACTTCTCTGCTTCGAGGAGTCGTAGCGTGCTGGTCAATCGTCTGTAACCATCCTCAAGAATTGGGTTATCAAATGTAAAAGGTTTTTCAAATTCGACTGTTCTAACTAAAGGCAGGGCTACATCACTCACTCGAGGTCGCGTTTTATATACCTACCAATTTAGCTATCCGTCCACGGTAAAAGTGTCAATAGGGGCAACAACGCGTAGCTGAGAGCACGCACGCACGGCAGAACGGCATTCTCCGTAATAAAAACAAAATGTCAAATCGAACTTATTATGAAGTGGAGATGTTTAGTTATTGTTAAATGTATTTATTATGTTAAATTGCGTTATTGCTAGATGTTAGTGATCTGTAAAACCCTTTAAAAATAAGTTGCAAAAATTATTTTAGCTATTACTTTTTTGTCAATATAATATAAAAATACTTTAGGTGTTTATTCTTTACTCGCCATTGCCGCGTGGCTGTACTAATAATAAATAATAGTTATCTTCTCAACAAAAAATAAATGTTACTTATATATATATATATATTCTATACAATGTTGTACTAAATCAGGTTTTGAGTGATTAGCCAGAGTGAAGTTGTAATAAATGTAATCTATTAAACCGTCAATAATAAACCCATAATGTCTACGAAAGGTGACGAACTTAGAAGGTGTGGACTGCCAGCGTATTCATTTGTTGTAACTTGTAGGCAAGGCAAACTGACGGCTGCTTCTCTCACACAATATGTAATATAGTTAGAAATATAGTGAAAATAATAATAAGAGCTACTGAAATGTAAAACATATTGAGAGCGCCACGGATTGAGGTTTTTATTTGAGTAGGTAGTTATTTGTTATTTAATACTTTTGTGTAATATAATATGTAATACAAAAGTATTAAATTATAAGAGTATCTTTCTCTAGTCTACGCAACAGCCATTACTAGCAACCCACCCTAGCTTCGCACGGGTAACAGAGACATCTTCAACAATCATAATCATATTTCAACCAATTTACACAAAACCTTAACAAATTACATACCTAAACCTTCCTCATAAATACTTCTATCTATTGATGAAAACCGCATGAAAATCCGTAGAGTTTATCGTGAACAGATAGACAGACAAACGCGGCGGTGTAAAATGTAGTGATGTAGTAATAGTGATGTATATGTCTACAGCATCAACATTTTATGTTACCATTGTAGGTTTAAGGATATTTTAATTTCCTATAAAAATTAAAGATATAAATTTCATAGGGGAAATAATTTTATTAATCATTATATAAAACTCAACACCCATAAATTTTATAATCAAGCGTGTGTTCCGATATGCACTGCGAGCACTATAAGAACTGACGTCAATTTAGTATACTGCGAAGCCGTTCCTTTAAAATTAGCTTAACTGGTTACTGTTTAATACGGAACACAGTCCAGTATACTGCCATCTATTTTTTTTTTGGCGCTTTTTTGACGTGAAAATAATTATCATATAATTATAGGTACAAGTTATCTGTTCAACAAGAAAAAAAATTGTTTGAATGTAGTTATATTTAAAAATTTAGTATTCAAGTCAATTGTCAATTGACAATTACTCGCATAATAAAAGTAAGATTACTTTTTATTAAAAGAAAATATTGTTTTTTAAGTAACCGAATGCATAATAACTTTATAACCGAATTATTTAAATGGGGCTATGTACGGTAAAAGTTTTTGTTTTATTGTTTTTAAAAGACAACTCCCCGCATTAGGAATTACTCCTGTGTCGCGGGGGACTTTACAAACATACAAACAACGGACATAAAGAACACCCAGACTCAGGTGGGAATCGAACTCACGACCTCTAGCTCAGCAGTTAGGTCACTAACCACTAGACCAACAGGCCGTCCAAAAGTGATGAACATATTTCTACAAATAATTGTTTATAATCTAACTGGAAAAAAAATTGTAGTTGATCACATGATCAAAGCACCGAGGGCATCTTTCCTCGAAAACGATAGTGCTCACAGTACAAAAATGGCGACGATTTATGACGTCCCTAGGCTACTGCGGTAGTATTCTGTCAGTCCATAACGGAACGAAGTTATCTCCAGTAAGAACAATGAACAGTGCTCGCAGTGTATATCGGGACATACCCCAAATAAATAATTAATTCATTATTTGTGTACTTTGTACAACCCTAGAGTGTCCGGCAGTTCGGCTACATGCACAGACGAAAGTCGCGCGGTGGGCAAGGCGTTCTCAACTTTCGAAAAGCGTAAATAAGATATATTTCTGGCCGCAGCTAACGCCAGGTATTATTATTTCAATTTTGTAGGCTATTATAACGTAGGTATTTTGAGTTTTGTATGGGAGTGATGTATCTGTTACGAAGTAACTATTATCTTATCTGTGCTAAAGGTCAAAAAATACACTTCAGCTTTATTATAGTAGTAAAATTAAATTATCACATACATAGTGTTTATTTTTATTTTTAAGTTTATTGTTTAATCCTAAGCGTTTTTAAGTGATTCTTAACCTATGCTATAGTATTAAAGTCCTTTTTTTGCAACAGCGTCCAGGGCAGTCCCCTCAGTTTAACCAAGGAGGACAACCACAAGTGATCACTCAACAAGTGGTTCAGCGACCTCAAGTACAATTCGCATCGAACCAACATATGCACTTTGCGCAGGTAAGATTACTTTACTTTGTATAATTGATTCAAAAATGTTTTTCAATTTAGAAGCTAGAAGATCATATATTTTACAGTTTAGTAAGGTTCTTTGAGTTGGCGAAGCCTAACTTATTCAATTCTATATCATACCTATAATACTTATTCAAAGCTATAACTTTGAGTAAATGTATTCAATTTCGTTCATAATCTGTTGGATTCATCAAAACGAATCATATGAGCCTAAATTCGAGGGATTTACTAGTAGTCAATAATAAAGAAGAGAAAATAAAAAAAAAACTAGTAGTCACTAATGAGTTCCAATATCCACCTTTTGGCTACATCATTAGATCAGCCTCAAGAAGCATAATTATAGTATTGTCAATTTATTTCAATACGACAATTAGAAGTACCACCGATTTCAAAAAGATGAATATATTCAATTACGTTTTTTCTTTCATATCAGTGTATCTTATTTCAGTAAATGAAGAACCTAAGTTTTCGTAATGAAATGTAACATTTTATACAAAAGATCGTAATGAACGAATCGGTTCGTTCGTCTGTAGGGTGGAGCGCGCACTGCCACGCCGACGGGCGCAGCGGCGAGCAACGCGGCCAGCATCGTGCACGCCATGACGCAGCAGGTCAACGCCGCGCTGGCCGCCGGCCGCAGCTACGCCGTGGGCACGCGCCTCGTGGCGGCCGACGGCTCCGTGGGCGTCGTGCGCCCCGACCGGACCGTCGCGCTCGCGCACCTGCCCTACAATGGTCAGTCCTTTGAGCCCGTTTCAAATACGTTTAATAACAATTAAGTTATTTATTCAGGCACCGTTACGCATATTACACTATAATTAGACGGCACATTTAGAATATGTTACATACCACTCGGTAATTTAATGTTTAAAATATAAAATACGGACATTACATCGGTCCTTCAAAACGAGCTTGATTAATTTGGTAATACGAATGTAAATAAGCAAAAGAAAAACTAATACCTTGAGAATGGATCTATCCAAGTACTCAATAAGTGTGCTGATTATCAAATTTCATAAGCAAAAAATACACTCCCAGAACTCTGCGACGCGTGAGCTAATTATTGCAAATAAATCAGGAATCTGTGGTAGCGTTAAATGCAATTGGCTCATTAAAGAAACAGAAAAATCAGCACCTACGTTTAAAGGCTATTTCGTATGCGTAAAATGAAGTTTACCTTTCGCTATTGATGAAAAGGCGTTTGCGCAAGTATTTACAACCGTTCATGATAATACGTTTACGTTAACAGCGACAGTATCAGGGGTACCGGGCGTCACTCGTCCGCCGCCGCCTCCCCCGTACCCCGGCACACTGCGACAGCAGCAACCGCCTCCTCCGCCGTACCCACAGGTACGTACCTCACTAGAGACCAGCCGGTGACATTAAATACACGTAATTTAATAGCAGCTCTTGACATCACTACTTGCAGTACTGAAATAGGTACCTGACGCAAGCCTTTCAAAGATGTTATCTACTACTATCTGATTTATTAAGCTAAAAATGTTCATCAGTCAATCTTTTAAAGGATTTAATGGAAGAAAAATTTCGCTAAAAAAAGCTAGATTATTTACAAGTCCACAAAATCAACAAGTCAATCATAAAATATAATGTTACACAGGATTTATACATACATAAAAGCATTTGAAGAAAGTGACATCAAGATCTGTTAATAAAAAGAACACATATTGAGGTTAAGAAGAAATTATTTGCTATTTACTAAATTGAATGAAACTAATAATTAAGTCATTGGAACATTCGTACTAATATATAAGTACTTTATAGTCTTGGAGGATTTTTGGATACATTGTCGTGCATGCAGTAATATTTTTTTATTTACGTGTTTTTTGTAGAAATTTGTTTCGACATAAAAATGTTGAGAGAAATTTATAGGCTTTAAATGTATGCAGTATGCTTGGGTTCACATTTTTAAGTTCAATTATTTTTTACTAAAATATCTCACAAAAATCGATCTAAATGTGAACCAGTTAAATTTGTTCATCAGCTTCGATATTTAATCGTATCGCAGACAATGTTAAGATATATGTCATATCCATAGCAATATTAATTTGTCTATGTCTTGGTGGCGGTCTCCTGACTGTAAATATACATTAACTGTGAAAACATTGCTTGTTTCCTTCATGACAAGCTTAGAGAACTAATGTTGCATGGGTATATCGCGAATAATTAATCGCTTGCAAATCATACGACTTTAAAACTTCGAGAAGTAAGTTCACACTTTGCATTATCAATAAGCTTATACTAGTTTAAGCCAGCCAATGCTTTCTTTTACGTATGGACTAAAAATAACGATTTTCTTGTGCAGTATTTAGGCTTATGTGAAATAAGTGCAATTTTTTATATCAGGACATTAAATGATTATGTAGAGATACAACTTTCATTTAAAGTTAATTGTTAACATTCTGTATGTGAATTCCAGGTCTGGTTAATCTTTAAAATGGAAAACTTCAATTAGGCGAACCCAAAAGTGAGGTTAGGTTTGGTGTAAATAAAAATCAAAAAAGGTAGCATGGAGTCCTACACCCTATATATTATATTTAGAAAAATCTCTGCTTTATAAAAAAAAAACCATTTGATAAGCAGTTTGCGGTTACAAAACAGCCACGTGTATTGATTTTGAAGGCGCGCATTAAAGCATTAATTGACGAAAGGAGATTAATGACAGATATTACGAGTTTACAAAAACTTTGAATTGAATAATGAACATAAGTTACCCTTCATTTCCTTTTTAGGGTTCCGTTTCCGAAGGGTAACCAACGGGATCCTATTACTAAGCCTCCGCTTCCGCCCGTCCATGTGCCTGTAACGGGCTGTATTACGAAACATGAAGATTCGTAATAGGTAGACAGTTGAAATTTTCACAGAATGTGAAAGGCCAAAAGCTCAACCACTCTGTAATCATTAATCATAATATATCCCCGGTTCCTATAATCAAGAAATGAGGCAATAAAAAAGTGCAATATCGAATTAGTTTTTTGGTCCAAAAAATTCCTATTGGAGCTGAATTATTTTTTTACCAAGATTCAAGTATTATCAAATTATAGCATGATATGACCTTTTTTTTTCAAATGATTTGGAGGGTGTTTTATTTTTCCATAAATGTAATTTTCCGCCGCGAGTCTATTAAGGAGGAGTTTAACTACGTCTTTCCAAATTCCCAGATCATTTGACAAATGTAAAGTTGTTTAAAAATCATTTTAAAAAAATTGATTGTTCGGATTTATGAAACCACGATGCAAATAAAACTGTTTTCGGTTTGTAGGCATTTAACAAAAAAAAATTAAAAATTATTCGATTTAGGGTATTAAAATTGCCTTTTTAATGTTTTTAATGTTTGAAAAATGGGAATGATAATGGAAAATCAATAGTAGACAAAATATTCAATTATAAACTTTAATTTCAATTTGCGTATTAGAGTACGGAATACATAATTAATACAATCATCACACTGAAAGTTCTGCACTCCTGGCCCCTCATAAATGTTTGAATTTCGAATGCTGTGATGCGACATGCGATAGATGAACGAAAAATTTTGGGGCGATAGAATAAAAGTTTTACTTTAAAAAGGTCACTTTTTGCAAAAGTCGACGGTTTGCAAAAAGCTAACATTTTGATTTGAAAATGTAATTGTAACACTGACAACATATCTAAATCTCAGCTCTCCACGGCATTCGGAACGCGAGTTATAAGATTTCAAAGTTTTGCAAAAAACGTGTTTTTTTGCGAATCGGTCCGATTTTGCTCTACTGGAGCTCATTCTTTTGGTTTTTTTATCGCACACATTTTTAAATTTACCTTTTTTTTTCGTGGGAGATTTAGTTTGCGCCTCAGTCGCGAAAACCCGGTTTTTACCATTTGTTACACTTTTTTGGCACCTTACCTGACAATATCATGTTATAATTTTACTTGAAATCAATTCCTAATAGTTTAATCTAGATAAAAAAAACCCGCTCCAATAGGAGTTTCATGGATTATAGAAGATTTTATCGCTAAGGCGATCTGACTAATATCTACTTCTACAGATCCTTTTGAAAATAGGTAAAATGCGACGGTAAATGGAAATATCTGTTTCAAATGTGTTATTATTAAATGACTGAAAAGTAAAAGTATTATCCCACTGCTATTTGAGAAAAGTCTATCTATTATATTGTATACCTACTTGGTTCATAAAACTATGAGCATCGTTATTTCTTAATCTCCGCTAACTTATTACATGATCGTCGTATAAAGTCGTATGGATTGTATCGCGATAGCGTAGGCTGTATGTGTACGACGGCAGTACATGCGTGTTGTTTGCATGTCGGTGATTGATGGTTGTTGGCGGGCAGGGTTATGAGCCGCCGGAGTGGGGCGACTGGCTGCATCGCCGCCCGCTGCTACTGCAGGTCAGACCCCACCCTCACGTTGAACCTACATCCAACCTTACGACGTCTTCATTCATCCCTTACGATCCAATTTATCCTGAACCTGCACCTCTCACTTAACTGTGCTACAAGTAAATAAACGCTACCTTTTTCTTCTAAAATGATAAGTGTGACTCGAAAGTTAGTTAAAGAATATAACACAAACCTAATACGAGAGCTCTAAAATCATTGCTGTAAATCATGTCGACTCTAGTATATAATATATATAGCATGAATAGACACAGGGAATACCTTAACCAATTTCATAAACAGCACTATTCAAATTGATATTCTAAAATGTCGACCATTATTGAGTAGCACTATTCTAGTACTATTATAGTACACTATTACACACTATTATAGTAATAAAGGCTATACACATACTCTTTCAACTACTACTGATATGCATACATGTGCGTTTCTATATGGTACCCCACAAAATTTTCCTTCCTGTCCTATACTTTTAGTCTTCCTTTTAAAAGTTTAGAGGCCTAGTCTTATTATCGTGTTAGAGGGCGTTGTCACCGCTAACCACCTATTTGTGTAATTACGCTTTTTACTTAGCTTGCTCGTCGCACGCATGCGTACTGACTACTAACCTTTGTACCTTTTCAGCATCCTTCCTAACACAAAACTAACGTTCTTTAACAATTATACAAGCACTTTAGCATAGAACAATTTTATGAAAATTCAGGTTCTCTCTCTTTACATAAAGGCTTTAGGAAAAAATTAGGAGCGAAAGGGAGAGTTAACGTACATACCTGTCTCATCTTGTTTTGGTAGAGATACAAGTTTTGGTTGTGGAGATCTGTATAGGGTCAAAATATCTAAGTAAGTTATAAGGTACCCTATCAATGTATTAGACGCTATTTTACTTCAGATTACATATGCTTAGATTAATTATTAATAGAATAAAATCCATACACAGGGTAAGTGTTCAAATATCTGGAAAACGACGAGCTCAGTGATGTAGGAGTACCACATTAAAAAAAAAATCAAAAAGCTATCTCTATTGTAAATTTCTTCTTGAATACTTCACTTTGGAACAGTTTATACATGTATTTCTAAATTAAACTGATATGTAAACACACACAAACAGGACCCTTTAGTTTTCAATAGGGAACTCCTTATATTGTAATTATTTTGCTATTTTAAAGTGCAATTTATAAATGTACTCATATATTTTAGCACTGCGTTAGTATTTCACATTTTATTTATCAAGTTTCGATTAGCCGCACTAATCTATTAGATGATTTATCTCTTAAGTTACTTGTATTAGATAAACTTTGAGGTTATTCCACAACTGTATACTGTTTCCTAATAAATGTAGTTTACAGTATTACTTGTCGAGCCGGCTGAAAGTTCTGTAGTTTTGCTCTTATTATAATTCTGTAGTTGAAAAATCTCCAAGATACATCTCATGCACGCATGATAAATGCAGTTATATAATGCAAATGTGTAAATTACTGTTGCAATCGGCTCAAATTCAAGATGAGACAGGTAAAGAAATTACAGAAATAAAATAAAATATTCTATGTATTCAAATTTGCTAGTGGTAATATTCAAAATATATATAAATATAATGCTATTAAAAGATAGGAATATAGGTACTGTAGAAATTAAAATATGTATCGCATCGTGACCGGTGACGGTGGCGGGCGACGGCGAAGGCCGATCGTCAACAGGCTAACTTTAACCGTCAGAACGTAAACCAGGAGCAACCGTTGCTTCTCGAGGAGCTTCTGGAGCAGGAGAAGCGGGAGCAGGAGCGCGACGGAGAGTGGGCGGGTGGCGTGGGGAGTGGGGCAGTGGTGGGCCCGCCCCCTGTGGCGCCCGCGCCGCTGGCGCCGCCCGCCGTGCCGCTGTACGGGGGCGTGGCGCCCGTGGCGCCGCCCGCGCCGCCGGAGCGTGGCGAGGCGGAGCCGCACGTGCGGCTGCTGTACGAGCAGTGGCTGAAGCAGTACAACGCCTTCGCCGCCGACCAGCAGCGCTACTATGAAGTCGAAGTTCAAAAGCTTCGCAAAATCCGCAAGGTGAGCAGTAGTGCGCTTTCGTGTTCGTGAGCTTAGTAGCGCGAGCCGTCCTCCCGGCCGCCTGTAGATTCATTTTCAGGTATTTTCTTCAGGATAACCGAACGATCCTGTGACTAACTCAGGGTTTAGCTTAGCGAGCGGGCGGCTCGATGTTACACTTTTAAATCTTGACTTTTCAGTCGCTGAATAGCAAACAGCGTCAGCTGCGCAAGTCCGGCAACGAGTTGTTGCCGAACGACGCAGCCGAGCTGCAGCGAGTTTCCACGGAACAGCAAGCGCTTCAGAAGCATCTCGAGGCCGCGAGGAAACAGGCCCGACAACATAGTATGCTTATGCAGGTATGGTTCAGATAGACGCAATGATCAACTCAATTGTTGCTACCATTTCTTTAGTGTTCAAAAGCTGATATAGACAGGATGCGTTGTAAATAACGATAGAATTAGGTTTTGTCTTTTAAAACTCTAGATAACAATACTGTACTTGATAGAACATTAGCGTTTAATTAAGTTAAATCACTAAAATCAAATCACCAAATACGTTATAAAGGAGAAATATTAAATGCCTATCATCATCTTCTTACCCTTTTCCCAATTTTTGCAATGTGTTCGCTTCCTCTCTACTCTATCATTCTTCATTTCACGCTTTACTGCCTTACCAGCCTTATCCTCTTTCACGCAGTACATTTATCTTTTCTCTTTGATCGTCCTCTACCTACTCTTGTATCCGTCAACATCCTTACATAAAATTCTCTTCATCACATTTTGTTCATCCCTCCGCCTGACATGTCCATACCACAATAATGTATTGCTTCTCAACTTTTCATCCACTGGCGCTACTTTCAGGATTCCTCTAAAGTATTCATTCCTCACCTTGTCAGTCCTAGTCACACCACACATCCATGTCAACATTCTCTCATCCGGTTTCTTAGTAGGCCAACTTTCAGATCCATGCAGGACGGCAGTTCTGATGATCGTCTTATAGATCTCTCTTTTCAGTTTAATAGTAAACCTGGGATGAATTGTATCTATTACCTGTCGCCACTTTATCCACTCTGTATTGATTCGAGGCTGTACAGTTCATTTTATTTCACCATCGCTTTCTAGGAGCGAGCCGAGGTACTTGGAGCAGTCTGGCGCTATTCCATTTAGCAAAACAGTATCAGAACTGAAGAGACCGCCGAAATCACAGAACATGTATTCGGTTTTGTCTGTGCTGATTTTCAAGCCAACAGTCTCTAGTCTTAGTTGCCCTTGTCCCTGATTCATCTTTCATACATCTTACATTTCCCCTTTCTTCCCTGCTTTTTTTTATGCGGCAGAGTTCTTTTTGCCTTCTGGGTCCATGTAGATGTTTTTATATATCGTTTTGAGGTTGAGCACTGGCTGCCGCTTTTTTTGCCTTGTTTCACTCTTCATATTCACTCTTTTTAACTTCCTTCATTCTTTCACCCCCCTTCTCATTTTTCACTGCTTTAAAGGCTTTTCTTTCATCACCTTTCTTTTTTTTTTGAACTTCCTGTACCTCTTCCACCAAGTATCTCTTTCAATAATGCCTTTCTCAAAACACTTCACTCTCTATCTTTCTTACGTAATTTACCATTTCACTCCAACATTTATCCACTAACTTATCTTGCATTAAACCCATCTCTATAATTTTTTTTACCACTTTTTCCTTGCATCTAATTGCATACTGTTCTTTCTCTAATATTCGCCACATAATTATTGGAAGGGGCCCGGTTGTTCCTGCTCTTAGTTATAACTTTAGTTTTGACCTCTGCTGGTTAAAGGTTCTATAACTTACTTCTTTAAACAAGAAAGTAGTCGTTGCCGCTTTTATAGGTGATGAAATGTTCGTTGTTGTTGTTTTAAATGTGTTAACTATCACTGGGTCAAACGACGACGCAAATTGCAGTAGAGCCTCACGTGCATACACGCTAATAACAATTAGAATCAGGCTTTCCCATAATACTCTTACAAGTATAATTACATCTTTAATTCACTCTCTTTACATCCGTCACACATTCTTTCAGAACACTATCCAAAAACTACTCTCACTCCATTTCTATTCCCATTACTCGCGCGATCATAAAACTTGTATCCATCTCCAATCTCTCTAGCTTTCTCATCCCTCCGTTTTGTTTCTTGCAAGCGTGCCACGTTTATCCATCTTCTATTCAACACAACCGCTAGCTTCCAGAAATATTAATTGCTGAATCATTAATAAATCTTAATATATATAAATCTCGTGTCACAATGTTTGTCCTCAATGGACTCCTAAACCACTTAACCGATTATAATAAAATTCGCACACCATGTGCAGTTCGATCCAACTTGAGAGATAGGATAGTTTAAATCTCAAATTATAGTCGCAATTTTAATTTATTGCTAATTATTTGTCTGTTATTATTTGACAGTCACAATTATCGGTTAACTCCAAATGATTCTAACAGATGTCGATACCTTTCGACTGGGTTGAGTAAGTAATCAATAGATGGCGCTGCTATAGTAAATCTACGAACGTGTCATATAAGCTACATTTTAACAGCATAATTACCACGTGTTGTTGACGCTATAAAATTCATTAAATTTATTTTGTAGTGAACGAAATACCGTATAATTCAGCTAATTATTTGTCTGTTATTTGCGATTTAACATCTGATGGACGAGTCATTTTGTACAACAATATGAATTATTCAATTGAGTACTTTAGTTTTATTTTCAATTTGGCTAATTAGATTTTACCGGAAGGGTTTTATTTCCTTAGTTGCGATTAGAGAAATAAAATATGGCGGTACGAAGTTCGCCGGGTCAGCTAGTATTAATATATTTATTCCATTTAATTACTTAGTAAAAGTTTCTTGTTGTTTCCTCGCGGGTGCTTTTATATGAAACGAGATGGGACAAATGTGACATTAGCTTATAAGTATTTATTTGAATACTTGAAGTACCTAGTCAAATATTTATTTGAATTTTGCCAGATTTTTTGGTAAACGAAATTAACTTTACTTTATCATTAAGATATGGCCATACTGCATTATGCAGAAATAAAAAATCAAATATGTTTTCTATACCAAATTTCCTTGTAAACAAAATGAATTAGTGGCAAACAGATAAGGGTTCTTGCAACATTCCTTAATATACCCATATCTAACCGAACATCACCATCAATATCTTAAGTCCTTATTTGTACGTAAAATATTTAAGACATGCCTGAAATCTAACCAGGTACACTATTTGCTGATGACTTGTCAATAATAATTTCTTTTCCAAATTTTTGTTCAAAATTATATACCTTTGACTTAGCAGTAGTCAGTTTCAAAATTTTAAGTCTAAAAAAAAATGTATTTTCAATGATATTCGAATAATTTACATTTATTTGATGATTAGAGGCAGATATGATCTTGTTAAACAAAATTTTGATTATACAATAACCATAGATAATAATAATATAGCAATGTCCACAAAAGTTTAAACAAAAGAAACTGTTTTAAGTTTGTGACGTGATTATATGCCTATTAATTGACTTAAAATGTACTAATAGAACATATTTTTATCTAGGAATATGAAACAAAACAACGGCAACAGAATCCGCAACTGGTTCAACAAACAGTCATTAACCAGCAACAAATTACGACTAATCAAACCGGGTTTGTTCAAAATCAAAACCTAAATCAAGGCCAACAAGTACAACAGCAGGGTACTATAACCCGACCAATGCAACTGGGATTACAAGGCGCTAACATACAACAGCAACAAACGTTAATTCGAACTCAGCAGACAATCGTTGGTGCTGATGGACAGTCGATATCGCAACAGAGAATAGGCTTAGTGGCATCGCCACTAACTGCGCAAGGAAGATTGCTTCAAGGTGGTCGTACCCTAGTAATAGAACAAGCTGGAGCACCACAACAACAGTTAGTAAGGCAGTTATCAGGAGGTCAAGAAAGACCGCAATCTGTAGGCGGCATGGTGCAATTTGGTCAACAACAATTATCTGGAGTTAGAGGCGCTATGCAAACGGGATCTCAAACACCCCGACCCCCGGGATCTAGACCTGCGATGTCACCTTTACACGTTCAATCTCCTCATTCGCAATCTCCTTTACATTCTCTTGCCCCCCAATCTCCTTTGCATCATCTGACGTCACCGATGCAATCACCATTGCATTCTCAGCAGTCTCCTTTACATCACACGTCGCAATCGCCTCTACATCCATCGACGCAGTCGCCGTTGCATACTCAACAGTCTCCTTTACACTCTCAACAATCACCAATGCACGTGCAACAGACAAACTTGTCACAACAATCCCCAATGCATTCTCAACAGTCACCGATGCATCCTCAACAGTCGCCAATGCATCCTCAGCAAAGTCCGATGCACCCACAACAATCCCCTATGCATCCACAACAATCTCCCATGCATCAACAGTCGCCTCTAAATTCTCAACAAAATCAGATGTCGTCTCAACATTGCCCGATGCCTCAACAATCGCCGATGCATTCGCAGCAATCGCCGATGCATTTGCAACAGTCGCCTATGCATACGCAACAATCTCCAATGCAAACTTCTATGTCGCCGCAGCATTTCTTGCAACAATTACAAGCACAGAGGACTAGTCCTCAGTTGCCTACGCCTAGCAGGAGTCCACAGGTTTGTAGATTTGTTTGTAATATTTTTTGTTCCCAGAACCTCTTGAAAAACATTGATCCACAAGAAACTAAAATAAAACACTTAACACATAGTTTATAGGCAAAACGAAAATATTTAATCTTACGATTCGCACTGGACCATTTTTTTATATTATTTGTATTTCTTGTAGATATATCAGCAATCACAAATTCAAAGCCCGGTAGCGGCACACTCTCCACAACTTCAGAACGTAAGAAAATACTATTTTTTTTATTGATTACAAACTGTCATCTTTGATTACGTCTTCTTCGTCAAATGATATAAATTCTTATTGTAATAATTTAATAAATGAAAGTATTGACTGAAAAGAGTATCTCATCAAAAATATAAATGTGAAAATGGGAGCCAGGTTCAATATTAAGAATATAATATTCGCCGACAAAAGGATTGAGATCCGAATGGATACCAAGTTCTGTAGATAATCCTGAAACTTATTTATAATAAAAATCTTTTTAACAAAAAATTAAACCGACGAAAAAACGAAAACGAAAATAAATTTATATAAAATTTGATAGTTTATATAAATAAGCTCAATACTGAAGACTTAAGGTTTATTTATTTTTTGCTTTTTAGTTCTTTTCGTCGATTTAATTTTTTGTTAAAAAGATTTTTATTTTATAATTTTTTTTCATCATCAGCTCAGCTACATGAGGTGATGATTTCTAAACGCAAATACCTGATAAAGTAATGAAAGGTAAACAGAAACACTATTCGTTCCTACAATTTTCGAGGATTTCTCTCAATTTTATCAGGATCCCATCATCAGATCCTGACTTCCTTGACATGGGACCACCCTTGAGGTATACTCTATCTAACAAAAAAAGAATAATCAAAATCGGTTCATAAATAACGGAGTGAGGGCTGAACAGACATAAAACAGACAAAAAATTATACGGTTGAATTGAGAACCTCCTTTTTTTTCGTCGGTTGAAAACGTTGAATCGGTTGAATACAACATTCTAAAATAAATTTAAAATACGAATTCTTGTTTACTTTTCTGCTTCAACATGTTTGCTATTTAAAAGTATAACTTCTAAAATTTGAACAGTCGAATTTTTTAAACAAAACACAAAACCTTATAATAAATTGCTAGCTTATTTTACTTCATCTAAACTAATATTATAAAGAGGAAACATTTGTGTGTATGTTTGTAATGTTTTTACACAAAAACTACTGAACCGAATACTGGAGACCTGGATTAACGCATAGGCTACTTTTTATCCCGACATTCCCACGGGATCGGGACTTACGCGGGTGAAACCGCGAGGCGCTGCTAGTTGTTAATATAACACGAAGTTTTAAGTCTTGTAATATCCATAGTACATAGACAGATAGATACTCTTTTTTGCACACCATAAATAGGATGACCATAAATGGAACCTTAAGATGGACTATACAGTACATACTATGTTGTTTTAAATTATATTACACTAGCAGCGCCCCGCGGTTTCACCCCCGTAAGTCCAGATCTCGTGGGAATATCGGCATAAAAAGTCTATATGTTAATCCAGGTCTTCAGCTATTTACATACCAAGTTTCATCGCAATCGGTTCAGTAGTTGTGGCGTGAAAGAGTAACAAACATCCATTGATCCATCCATCCAAACTTTCACATTTATAATATTAGTAGGATGGAATATCCTACTAAGTTTATATAAATGTATGTATACAGAGCCTTTGCCGATGCACCCCCTCCCCCCCTCGCCCGCACGCCAGACCGTACAATTTTATAAAGTCGTAACTTTTAAAATATTTGACCAAATTACGTACTTTAAAAGACAGAAGTTTATCTACTTTGAATATTAGAAGCGATAAGAGTATTCATTTTGATAAAAAATCTATTTGTTACTGGCTACTGCTAAATGTGAATTGGAAATAAAAAAGCAAATTTGATTGTATTTATGGTTCACTTTTTTTGGTAATAATGGCTTACACATAAAAGATGGATGTATACTAACGCGGACTTTTTTGGAGAACTATTTAGGAGAAACAATCCCACCGTACTTTATATTCATGTAACTCTTACAGTTTTCCCACCGCACGCCAGAATAGCTCGCAGATGACAGATTTTTTTCCGACTTCCTTAACGCTTAACGTTATATTTTGGTCAATATACACAATATCTTCATAAATTATAGCCTATGTGTTATCCTGATATATAAGCTATATTATTGTAAAGTTTCACTTAAATCCATACAGTAGTTTTTGCGTGAAAGAGTAACAAACATCCATACATCCTCACAAACTTTCACGTTTATAATATGAGTAGGATGTAATCATCACTACATATTATAAAACAAAGTCCCCTGCCGCGTCTGTCTGTCTGTCTGTCTGCCTGTTCGCGATAAACTGAAAAACTACTGAACGGATTTTCATGCGGTTTTCACTAATATACAGAGTGATTAATGAGGAAGGTTTAAGTGTATAATTTGTACCCGTGCGAAGCCGGGGCGGGTTGCTAGTATAGTATAAAAGAAATAGTCTCACTTCTAATATGATGTCTGTACATGATGTATAGGTATAGGCATCATATGAGATGTATAGTATAGTAGATGTTTTTTATATTCTAATGTATGCATTTCTTTCTTAGAAATTTTGCGATGTTTTCTTGACTAGTGCAAATAAGTTGAAGGGTAAATAGAATTTCATAAACTGGGTGTTGTAAATGTTTATTGCTATTCAAGCAAAATCCCGAACTTCAGATGAGAATTTCTTGACTGAACACCAGAAAAACCCAGTGATTTCCTTGTCATTATTAACTGTAGTATTGTTATTTATTTTGTAGGCTGATTTTGGGTCGGGTAGATTCCCACGTCCGGCACCAGGCTGTTCACCCTTACCGACAAGATTCGCACGGCCGCCACATCATCAACAAGGTATTTGTTTTAACCACTAGCATCTGTTGTAAAATAATTCGCATAGTGCCAGCCACATAGTCATTCTGTATTTCTCACATTTTCGTTAGGCATGAGAGTAGGAGTACCTTTTGGTGGACGGCAACAGACTTCGCCACTGGGAAGTCCTCAACCACTACCTTCTCCTGGAAATCCTGCAAATGAGATGGCAGTAAGTATATAATGTCATAACTGTAATCTTTTAATTAATTGATTACGATACCCCACTTTACATAATGTTCAGATGACGGGCGTTGAATGCGCGTTTCGATAACGATAATTTGTTTGAATTTTCTGTTTTACGCCTATTCTCAACGAATAGAGAACTAGAACTGAACTAGACAACGCGCGTTCAACGCCCGAGTACCGCTCTCCATGTGAACACAATACGCGTTCGACGCGCAGCCAACGCCCGTCATTTCAACACAGTCTAAGACGTTAATGATACACATTTTTAAATAAACACTAACTTTAGTGAAAAATGGCAAATGGCCGAACTTTGATCGTCTGGACCCGGATTCTATTAGTGACACACTATTATAGGTTTTTAATGTATAATCAGGCCACGTCCACTCCACAGTGTAGGTATAAAGCTACAAGTACACGGCGGGGTCGACTAATCGTGCCAGAATTCAGTGTTTCACGTTGATTCGATGCTCACTCACGGGCTGCATCGCGGCATCCGTTCGGATCTAGGCTACCGAGTTGTTAGTACCTAGTACTAACAACTCGGTTACCTAGGTTTATTTGTGAATTAATTTTTAATTTGTGATTATTAATAGATAACAGACAGATTTATAAAATATGTTTAAAAACCTATTATATAAAGGGGGCGTTGGATTTTTTTCTTGTAAAGGGGCGGTAGTCCATAAAAGGTTGGGAACCTATGTTGTAGATGAATATAACTGTACTGTGCTGCCTGAATTGCGACTTTATTGTGTGAGGACAAGAGTCGCTATTTATCTAAATGATTTGGCGGAGTGAGACTTCTGTATCTGTACTATTATGTATTCTGTGGTATAATTAACATACATTAATAATTATCAAAATATGTAATATGACTTTTTTTGTTGTTTCAGCGTCAGCAAATGCTTCAGCGCCAACAATACAGTCCAATGGGAGGAGCACCTTCTTCACCATCCATATCACGATCACCGCATGTGGCGCGAACGCCGACCCCATCAGCTTCGCCCGCAGCTTCACCCGCTCCCAACCACGACCACGGCGGCGGCCTTCATGGCCCACACGCTCCCGCACCCATACCTCCTGGATATCGTTACTTTAAGCCTGGACTTTTCGGTGGAGCCCCACCGTGGCCCCCTCGTGAAGATGAAAGACGACGTCCAACCCATTTAACTAAGGTTTCCATACTCAAGCGGCGAACTCCACCTCGCCCGAGGCCAACGCAAATCCATAACGATGAAATAGATATCCCAGCCACTTCCAACGATGCGCGAAGCTACGTACTGTACTCACAAGATGCGTTAGACTATACCCATGACGACCACGCTGATGACACACGGCGACACGACGATGATGACGTCGAGGAATTAGTAGAACATTTGGACGATGACGACATTGTTCTTGTAGAACCAGATGCTATATCTCCCGAAGAACGTATAGCCACGGAAGAAGATTTTGAAGAGCTAATTGATAGTGGAAAACCTGAGGATGAACAAGAGGAAGAATCTATACCAGCGCAAACACGCACAGAAACTACCACTAAAACAGTAGCTGTAATTAGCCTTTCTACTGGAAAACAACCGTCAGCTAATGTCCAACAATATAAACTAGTGAACTCGGCATCCGGCTCGTCGCTAGCCCGATTGCCTGTACTAAACGCTACAATGTTGTCACCTCATACCAACACCAAAATTCTCGACGAAGTATCGCAGGCTACAGTCGCCTCAGTCTCGATTGCAAATCAGACAATATCTGTACCAGTGCTCACAAACCTTTCAATGCCTATTCCTAGCAGCCACGCCGGGGTTGCGAAGACACAGATAAAGAAAATGCCTATAAATTTAACTAATCAACCTCTAGCTATAAATATGTCGACATCCGCGCTCTCTAAACCAAACAGTTCGGTTATTAGCGTCATATCATCGAATGTACCTAAAGTTGCAAATTTAAACCAACCACGGGTACCCGTTTCTATATTAACACAGCATCAAGTTAAACAGAAAATACTCAAAACTATCGAAAAACCAATGGTACTTTCTTTATCAAATTCGAAATTATCAAGTTTATCTGTAACACATGATGCTACATTACCGGCAAAGATCTTTCAAGATGATGCTGCCTCCCCAGACAGCACTGTAACCTCTGAAAGCAATTCTGATAAAGATCAAATGCATCCAATGACCTCTACTTCGCAGCAACTATCAAGTTTAACTTCTCAAGGATCGTCGCAAATGGATAGACAGAGTTTATTTAAAGAACCAACAAGAGACATTGATATCGAAACTGAAATAAGTCAGCAGACTGAACTACCGCATACGCTTTGTCTAACAGATCGTACTCCACTGCTTTTAGGCAAAGCAGAAATAAAAAGTCCAGATCCAGTTCCTGAAAAAATCCCAGATAATATCATGGAAGGGGACGATGAGGATAAACCAGAAGATACAATTCAAGGTAATATTTTACTATCGTATAATAAAAGTATGGCAGAGCCACCAGCACCAAAGCCAATGCCCGAGCCCAAACCTGATGAAAATGTGGTGAAAACTATCAAAGCAATTGTCAATCAAAGAAAGGAAATGGTAATTGATTCGAACATGCAGATAACATCAGATATGGCACAGGAGTCTGTACAGATATCCATTCCGTCACCTACACCGTCTCAGGAACGATATTTGAACGATATTACGATGCAAGAACACTCTGAAACTGCTGAAGGGAATACTAAACATGTAGAAACCTTTGAAGATATGTTATGTATATTTGAAAATATAGCTGATGATAACAAAGCGTATGGTGTCAAACAACCACCTAAGCCTATGAATCCAACTCAACATGCTAATGTCAATGTCCCTAAACCAGAATCGAAAGAAAGTCCAGAGCAACCGACATTCGTCAAAAGAGAACCAGAGAGACTAGCATTGCAATCGGCTACTGTGCCACAGCTATCACCATTGTCTCAGCCTGCCGAGTTGACATCAAACATGGCAAATGTATCTCAACAGCTACGGACTATTATGTCTTCATTAAACAATAATACATCTAAAGTTGATACTCAGACTATAATAAGAAAGAATAGTGATGCTGCTACACCCACTCAAGTCAACTTTGAGAATTTGCTACCTTCATCTAAAGTAGAAGTAACTGCAACGAGGCCATCATCAATTCAAAGAATTGAGAAACCTACTACCCCAATATCCAACACAGATCATATACCGATGAGTGCCGCTCAGGCAATTGGCTCGAGAGTCAACACTTTATCGAATATGAATCAAATGAGAAAATCTCCAACTATTTCACCTATTAATTCTCCCGTAGGTATACAAAATTCTCTCATGAAATCACCCGCACAGTCGCCTTTAATTTCAAATCAGCAACCATTTTCATCCATGGAAGATTCTGGCCCATCGTCCGCAGCTTCTCAATTAATACAAATGCCGGCTCTTTCCAAAATACATAGCTCTACTTCCCCAGCCAATATAATTCACTCAAATACTATAACTACTAGTATGGGTAACTACCAACAGAAAAATCAAGCTTTGCCGACCAGTATATTAGGACATACGCTTTTGCAACCTACGAGGCAAATCAATACCAGCAGTTTGAATTTCAACCAGCAAAGCATTAGTTCCAGTCAACCTCCTGCCCTAGTAATGACTTCGAGAACATCGATGGGCAACAAAGAAACCCCTCCAAATGTTACAGTGCGCCCACACAGTGTAGTTAACTCAGGCATCAACCAAATGCAACCAAAAGCGCCTCAAGGTTCCATAAATTTCATCACGTCATCAAAACTATTACATACACAATTGACTTCGCCTTTAAAAAGATCTAAATCTACCGATGAACCGAAGAGTGAAGTAATTGTTGGTCATATTCAACCAACTAAAAGGCATAGCGTAGAAGCTGTAGTAGTGAAATCAGAACCTATGGAAACTGATGAGCCGAATACATCAACTGCTGCCGCCGACACTACAAACAAGCATATACAACAGTCTACAGCAAACCAAAAGAATGATGAATCTCAAAATGTATTGTTGAAGCAGCTTTTACAAACCACGACTACAGCAGCTGCAGTAGTTCCACAACGAACTATGACTATACAAAGAACTGCACCGGCTTTAGGAAGTATACCTTCCCTGGAAGCTCAGCTGGCTAGGCCTTCAATTCCACCACCAACGATGTCTCTGGCACAGGAAGTAGAAATACCAAAGAATTCTCCAAGACATATACACAACCCTGTAGTGAATTCTCCTTTTGCTACTCGTCCGATCCAAACATCTGTTCCGACTTCGGCAATTTCACCCTTGACGCAAACTTCTACGCAATCGCTGATGGATGTGCGCAAGCCACCAGTTAAAATTTTAAACAAAGAGGACACTACGCCGATGCCAGAAAATTCGCCAACAATAAAATCGATACCTATGTATCCTATGAACTTAGACAATCAGCAGCAGCTGCATCAAGCTATAAAGAAAGAAATTGCCCCACCACAACAAAGTCCGGTTAATAGATTTTCACCCTTAGAAGTAAAGAGAGAATTACTTGATGAGAGCTCACAACAGTCGGCTACGTCTGGCGTTTCAACTGCTTCTGACCAAGGCAAACTGGATCAACCATTGAAGGAAGAGTTCCCCGAAAGTGTGAACATGGATGTCCCATCAGAGGTGACTCCCGAAACGCCGTCAGAGGCCAAAAAACGTAAACGACGTGAATACCAACAGAAGAAACGTAAAATACAAATGAATATGAAACAAGCTGCTGAGAATAATATGAATTCGGCTAATACTAAAAAAAGATCTCGTAAAGGTTCGAGATATGAAGAAGATTATGACACGTTCATTGATAACTTGATGGTGCAATTACGTTCTATGCCAGCGATGCAGATTCAAGAACCGGCTCTTACTACTAATTTTGCTGTCTGCCCACTTTTCGGTTCGGGAGATCTAACAAAATTAAAGAACAAAGATTATGACATACTAAAGGGGGATTTGACCGGCGAGTTCGGTAATGCGAAAATACCAAATGTTTCGGACTACTACAATACTAAACCATTCGGTGAAGAGGAACCGTTACCTGAAAAACCACCAGCATCTACTCAAAGAGGCTTTTACGACCAAGAATTCCAGCCCATTGTATTTGAAGAGGATCCAGAAGATAAAAAATTAGATTTCATATGTAAAGAGCGTGACACTGACACACCTGATAGTATTTTAAGCTGCTCCAGTCCAGAATGCTTTGACTTGGAACCTCTCAGCAGATTCCCGGGTTTGAAACTTATTGATGACGAGGAAGAGGACGAAGATAGCGACTCTGCTTCCGGCCGTATATCTCCTGCGATTCCAATAATAGCACCTGTACCGATCAGAATCAAGCCAGTCTCGCTTTATCAAGCAAAGGAAGAAGAAGAGAATCTAAAAGAATTAAAATGTCTTGATACAGATCCCGCTAAATCTAAGAATGTGGACTCGCCTGGCAGTACGGAAACGAATGAAAATGTTACTGTAACACTTACTCTAACCTCTGGCGCCGCAGAAGATATTCTTGGCGTATTGAAGGAGCTTGCTGGGATTTTACACATTCCACCACCAACTTCTTATCAGATTATAGAGAGAACTGCAACTCCGCCGTCTCATAAACTTGGTTTGTACAGATCTAAGGGCAAAGACGGTAAAGAAGGGACACCCATTGACATCCAAAGTATACTAAACGGAGCAGCTAAATTTTGCCGACATTGCGATGTTGTAATCTTAGACTCCGTTGTTAGAGCAAAAGCCTCCGAATTCCCTTTGCTATCAGCCAACAAAGGCAATGCTGGTGAAATTTTATGCGATAGCGACTCAGATTTATACTTTTGTAGTACTCAATGCTACGAGAGTTTCGCATGGCGACCTACAAACATTATACTCGATGGTAAATCAAAGTCGACGGTCAAGGAAGATAGCAAATCTGACGTTGACGCAAACTTATCTAAAGATCGAGATGATTTTGACACCGCATCAACTGAAAGCATGGAAACTGATGACTTGGATATTAAGCCTGATATTAAAGATGAAAAAATGGACTTATCGTTTATGGATTCCCTCGATAACGATGAGCTAATGAAAGAGGTTGGTGATGACGTCAGTGCATTGGATGAAGATCTAAAGAGCGAGCAAGATGAAAAGAGCAATCAAAGTAGCATAGCAGAGAAAGAAAAGTTCAGAGGAATTCGTTACAAGGCTTGGTCACCAGGGTGTATAGGCCCTCCAGTCAAATATAAACGACCGACTGACAGAGAGCTCACTGAGTTAGTCTTCCGTACAGGAGTCGCTATAATGCCCGTGACCAATGAAGACACTAGGAAGTGTGAATTGTGTGGTATTCAAGGTGACGGAGTAGCAGATGGAGTCTCACGGCTTCTGAATTGTGATGTCAATCGGTGGGTGCACTTGAACTGTGCATTGTGGTCGGAAGGTGTATATGAGACTGTTAGCGGGGCTTTGATGAATGTCGAGACCGCCTTGGCAGCCGGTTTGAACGCGACCTGTGCCGTGTGCCGAAGACTGGGAGCTACAGTCAGATGTTTTAAGGTTCGATGTGGCAGTGTCTACCATCTCGGGTGTGCAGTAAAGGATAACTGTGTGTTTTACAAGAATAAATCTGCGTTCTGTTCGTCGCATGCCCCAAAGGTGAGTTACACAGATCAAACATAACTTTTATTTCTCCCTCATGTCTAATCAATTCTCTTAAAACAATAGAGCGTGTAAATATCGTTATTTCTTAAATAGGACCAATACACCTTCCATTTTCTGCCTCTTCGACCTCCACCTGTTTTAAAGTTAAATACACATCGATTTAATCGAATCCCGCTCGAATAACTTTATGTAGTACTATTTAATACTTCGCCTTTACTAAATATATTTATTTCTACAGAATGAAAAAGACAATGAGTTAACAACACTCAGCGTACAACGGCGGGTATACATATCTCGTGACGAACAACGTCAGGTGGCATCAGTAATGTTGCATTCAGACACCAATCACTTAATCCGAGTCGGGGGACTCATATTCCTCAGTCCTGGACACTTACTGCCACATCAATTAGCTGCCTTCCATACACCCAACTATATATACCCTATTGGATACAAGATTGTAAGTATCGCTTTAGTCAGTGACTGTGGATAGAATAGAATAGAATAGAAATATTTTGAAATCAAATTTTATAATTTAAATATTAAGCAACAAAATTAAATTATTCATTTCAAGTTCTACAAACCAATCCGTGCATATTCAATAGAAACAAAAGATAATTTTTTCGAAGTTCATTTAAAATGTTGCTGGATCGATCAGTCATATTATAAAGGTCGTTTTATTGCTTTAAAAATTTTGTTAGATAATAATTATCTCAACATTTTTATTTATGGTGTTTCAAAATTGTTGATGACAAATATACTCTTTGACTTCGTCACACAACTGTAATTTTTAGTTTTAAAGAACTAGTAGGCTGGTGTTCCACACTCCTGATTCTTGATATTGTGCAACCACTTCTTACTATGACTTTTCAATGGGTTCCTGGTGAGACCCGCTTGTGTGGTGAGGCCAGACCAACTGATTCGCGATTGTGAACAAAGTAAATCACACAACTTATTTTCTCGAAGGACTTAATGTTCGGGATTGTCATGGCCCAACAGAGATGTTGATGTTGACACACTCTAACGCACCATGGTTTGGAGTGTGTTATGCTATGTTAAATTTCTTGCCAAAGAGGAATGTATTAATATTATAAGCCAGAAAATTTGTATGTTGGAGTATGTATGTTAAGAACCTAATTTAAAAAAATAAAAAGTAGGAAAAGTAAGTTTTATAACTACACTACGACCCACAGTAACAATACAGTTATCAATAATAATACATCTTTGTCACTGAATGGCAGCGTTAAAGCAACTTCGCTGAAGTGTTAGGGATGCCGAGACAAACTAGGTTTTTTGACGTGACAACGTCTTATAATTCGATGGAGCCGGCTGCACGCACGAAAAAACATGACTCATGCGGCGTTACCTCGCTCTGAGGCGTTCCTATGACGTTGTCACGTTCAACTATCGTCAGTAAACCGACTTTACAGACAACCGATTTTTGTGTGCATGTTTTGTATAGGTATTTCGTTGTAGGTCCGTTTCTACTGGTCAATGACCCGCGCGAACACCCGCTGCCGCTACCTGTGCTGGATCTCGGAGGAGGAGGGCCGGCCGCGGTTCCACGTGCGCGCGCAGGACGAGCCGCGCGGGGAGCTGGCCGCGCCCACGCCGCGCGCCGCCTGGGCCAACGTACGTGCTGACTACACGCTGAGTTTACCTTACATACAAATTTTAGTAATGAAAGATGCCGAAATAAAAAGTTATTACTTTTTTTATTGTCTTGGAAGAACATTTTCAATGTTATCCTGGATAACATTATAAAACAAGCAAAAATTGGAAAGCAACGTTCAGAAAACTAGTTAATTGCATAATTTGTCACTTAATTAGCTTTGTTCTAAATTGTTGATAGAGATAACCTGTTTCATCTTTACAAAGCAATAGTATTTATTTATTTCAAATAACTACACCTTCTTATTCTGATTCACAGGTGCTGGACGCAGTGGCAGCGCTCCGTGAAGGTCGCAGCGAAGATGGTGTGCTAAAGTTGTGGCCCAACTATGTGACTGGGGAAGATTTGTTCGGTTTGACTGAACCCGCCGTAGTTAGGGTTCTTGAAAGTTTACCTGGTGAGTAGGTACTTAGTGTTTTATTCGTTATTATTGTATTGTTCTATCGTATAGTTATATTTTAATATTAAAGATATTAAATCACTAAACATTATTCCTTTATTATAAATTGTCGTGTTTAACAACACTGTCGTTTATGATTTTTTCTAATATCTCCTGTTATGCCCAATACCATGATGTTGTAAAAGACCTTACTAATGCGCGATCCCGCCCTTGGCAGGCATCGAGACGCTGTCGGACTACCGGTTCAAGTTCGGGCGGTCCGCGCTGCTGGAGGGCGGGCTGGCCGTGAACCCGTCGGGCTGCGCGCGCAGCGAGGCGCGCGCGCGCTGCACGTGGCGGCGCGCCGCTCGCTCGCTGCTGCCCGCCGCGCCGCCGCCGCCGCCCGCCATGGACCACCCCGCTTGCCCCTACTCCAAGCAGTTCGTGCACACCAAGAGCTCGCAGTACAAGAAAATGAAGTCAGAGTGGCGCAACAATGTCTACCTGGCCAGGTCGCTATCCGTCTAACCATGATTCTATAATATATATATATATATGTTTACACTTACTATTAATCTTCATTGCCGAATTATATTTGGAATGTTTACTAACAAACTATTTCTTAGCAATCAATGACGGGCAGGTGTTAATTACCTGTTTGCATATCATATATTTTTTAAATCATTTATAGTTTACGACTATATTTATAGGACTTATGTATTTGTACCATTTTTTTTTGTCTTTGTAAATATTTTGAAATGTTCCTCATGGTGTACAATAAAGAGTATTGGATTGTATTTGAAATTAAATGAGTCAGATAACGAGATAAATAATAATATACATAATATACATACATATATGTATTACAGGTTTCACTAAATCAATTGATTTTTGAAGTGAAAACTTCTTTAGGCACTTTTGTATACTTTTGCCTGCCGGAAAAACCCTAAACTCGTGACCGTCACGCTAATAATACATATATACATCCACCAGAGAGCGCTAATCTATACATTGAGTTCTGTCAGCTCCTTATTAATTAATGTCACCAACCTGCTAATGTGACGTTTAAGTTCGTTTCGTTATAATTATAGATAAGTTTTTCAATATGCCATCCTTTTCAGTTGTTTAACTAAACCATTGTTAGCGCTCTTCCCACGCTACGTGAGTGATATGATAATTATTACACAACGCTATCTAGACCCAAACTAAGCAATGCTTATGTTCTAGATCATGGATAAAAGTATTTAGATATTTTTTTAATAAGTATATACATTATACATAAAACATCTAGACAAATGCAAATAGACATATTCATGCTTATAAATATTTACACTGAGCAGAATTCAAACCCGCAACCCCCGGCGTAGCACTTGATCGAATGTACTACTGCTGCGTCACATAGAAACGATATAATTTTATGTGTTACCTGCATCCCTAGACTTACAGACCAAAAACGTGTCTTCCAATACTATAGATCATTAATGTCCAGAAGAGATCCACAATTTCCAAATATATACACTTATACCATATTTCACTTTCTAGCCCCAGTTTCGAAAGTAATCCGCCCATCGCATTTTCATCTTGATTTTTTTTTTTCACAAAACACTATTTTATTGCAAATATATTATTCTAAAATGTGAGATTACTCATATAATAACTATATTACCACTATATTATTTAGAAAAAAGGCAAATAATCGTCTTAGGTAAGCCATTCTCATTAGATTCGAGATATATTATAAACCCCACAAAAGGTTTTCTGTCAAAAAACCACAAAGATAATTTCCTTCAAAACCCTAAATTTATTTATCCACCTACAATACTTTACCAGCACTTGTTTCCCCCTACATTTGAGACAAAAACATTGCAACCACTGATTACGATTCGTCCGACTAATTCACGAATTTTATGTTAATTAAAAAAAATACTAGTAGGTATAATTCTAAATTATAGGAAATATGCATGTATTTTTTAAATCATTATTCGTATTATTATAACACCGAGGAAAAAAACATAACCTTGGAAAAGTTAAATGATTTTCTTAATTTTTTTGAATGATGTCAGCAGCCCCTAACAGTGTTTAAAGTTACGTTTATTTCATAAAAAAAATTGTTTTAATTGCTATTCTGATAACGCAAATAATATAAATTATGTTGCTTCCTCCTGCATGATTGTGTAGACCGTCATTTAGTTCTCATCATGGGGGATGTAATAAGAATACCTTGTGGTTTGATAAATATGCAGGATGTTTTACTAAAAAAGAATTTAAATTGCCATTAGATTTATTCAAACTCAAAAATCTGTTCGTTTGTTGGTATAATAATAAATAGTAATAAAAAGAGATTGCATACCCAATTCAAACAAGAGTAATATCATTTCATTTAAAGGTGTATGAAAGATTATTAATAATATTCATTTAGCCAACCAATTTAAATATTTGTTTTATAGCAAAAAAATCCGGTTTAGACTTAAGGACAAAAAAGTTTCCAAAAAAAAGCCATTTTTAAATCACATGCATATTCCCTATTTAGACAAACAATTCCTTTTTTATTAGCAGCGTATTGTTTATTAACAAATTTTCTATATTTCAGATCTAAAATCTCAGGACTAGGTCTGTACGCTGCCCGCGATCTTGAAAAACATACGATGGTCATTGAGTATATTGGAGAGATTATTCGCTCCCAACTATCAGAAATACGTGAAAAGCAATATGAAGCTAAGGTAACATTATTAATCATTTTTACCATATAAATGCCTTCAGCTATTTATATGTATATAATATAATATATAACCGTTTGTTGTACATACTATATTATAATTATATTAACAGCATTTTGGATTTCATAAAAATCTGTGTATTTTGGAATATACGTTGATTAAAGATTTTCTTAATTCTTATGCATCTATCTTTATTTCTTTTCTTAATTTGTTAAGACAATTTATCAACGAAATGTATTTTGATGATAAATTGTGTAGTTAAAATTTTAGTAAATCAAATATTTTAGTATTTGATACTTTGTGTATAGCCTGACCAGAAAAATAAACCTGCTCTAGAGGCACCTCAATTGCGTTTTTTATTACAACACTAAGTATAGTGATACCCATTTGAATGGGCGATCGTTTAGGAGGTATAATTTAACAGACAGACACACAAATACACACCCACAAACATACACACAATTAATTTATTCGTTTCCGTATTTATACACTTCTCAGTTTTGTGTCGGGGGTTAAAATTTCTTCGTTCTTTTCTTTGGTCGTCCTCTACTCTTGTGTCCGTCAACTTTCATACATAAAACTCTTCATCACATTTTGTTATCACAATAATCTGTTGCTCCTAAACTTTTCATCCATTAGCTCAACTTTAATGTATTCATTTCTCATCTTGTCCATCCTATTCAAAGCACACATCCATCCATCTTAACATTCGCATTTCAGCTGCATGTAGCCGTCTCCCATCCGTTCAAGGTTGACCAACATTCAGATCCAAGCAGCACGGCAGGTCTGATGATCGTCTTATAAATTTGTCCTTTAAGTTTAATAGGGAACCTGGAATCGCAAATTGCTCCTGTTACCTGCCGCCACTTTATCCACCCTGTATTGATTCGATGCTGTACAGGCCGGTCTATTTCGCCATCGCTTTGTAGGAGCCGAGGTACTAGAAATTGGTGCAGAGTGGTATTGATGTTCCATTCAGCGAAATGTTTGCAGAACTGGAGAGATCGCCGAAATCACAGAACATGGACGGTCTAGGTTCTGCTGATTTTCGAGCCAACATTTTCCAGTTTTTGTTGATATGTTTCCAGTCTGCGCTGGAATGCTGAAAAATAGGAAAAATAGGTCCACCTCGGAACCGTCTTCACAGTACTGCAAACAGCATGCACCAAGGTGCCTCTCCCTGTATGTCCGATGTCAGAGCATCCAACAGGAAGAGGTATGGACTAAGAGCCCATCCCTGGTGCAGAATAGTAATAGCATTTTATTTACGTAAAATCATGCAAGCAGATAAAGGTTTTTTTTTATGGTATATGGGGCAAACGAGCAGACGGGTCACCTAATGGTAAGTGACTACCGCCGCCCATGGGCACCTACAACTCAGGAGTCTAATATTTTGAAGAACATTTCGATTGGGTTTTTAAGTTACAATGATATTGAGGCCATTAACCAATTATACTGTAATTGTATAGAACCGTGGCATCTACATGTTCCGTCTGGACGAGCGGCGCGTAGTGGACGCGACGCTGTCGGGCGGGCTGGCGCGCTACATCAACCACTCGTGCCAACCCAACTGCGTGGCCGAGACCGTCGAGGTCGACCGACATCTGCGCATCATCATCTTTGCCAAGCGACGGATCGCCAGGGGAGAAGAGGTATGGAAATTACCTGTCAAACACTAACTAAAATCAACATTTTTTATTATTTTTTAAAAGACTTAACAAACATACAAACAACGGACACAAAGAACACCCAGACTTAGGTGGGAATCGAACCCACGACCTCTGGCTCAGCAGTCAGGGTCACTAACCACTAGACCAACAGGCCAGCCATTATGTACGATCTGCTTCGTGATTGTCACGGAAAGTGATTGTAATAAATGGTCTCACCTTTTGGGTCGCGATGGTTCAAGATTTAGTCTAAATAGGTTAATGAGAAGAAAATGAAGATTATTGTATTGTGTACTTAGATGGCAGAAAGAGAAAAGAACATTGTCACATCAAACAGATGTAAGGAAAAGAAATGTAAAACAATCCTGGATTAATTGTAAATTGAGATAGTTATATAAACTAGCTAGCTAGCTATAAAAACCATAGCCAAGGAGGATAAATAATAATATATTTATTTCATAAAAATACAACCTTTACAATATAGTCATAGATGTTCTAGCTAGGCTACTCAAATAGCCTGTATTAAAAACAATCCTTTACTGAGTTCCACAAAATTAAGAAAAGGTATATAGGTATATAAAATTGCAAATTATAATTTAAATTTTAAATACTAAATTACGTTAATTGATGTGTGCTTGTGTGTAAAATGTGTCTATGGAATTATAAAAGGCTTTTTGGTGTCATTTTCTTTTTATAGAACTGCGCAGACGGTTAACAACAGTAAATCAGCAGCACAAGTTTGATGTCTAACCAATACCTCACATACCGATGATATGCATATCTAACCAATAGTACCTAATATGTAATAATATCACTATAAAAATGACAGGATTATACTTCTAAAAATAAAACTCCAACAACAATTCAGTATTTACAATAAATGAAAATGTTGGAATTCAATTCCATTTTAGTCTACTCTTTTTTTACTGTTATTTATGTGCCTCATTATTTACATATGTTAGCTACCCAAGCTAATGTTGAACTCCTGCCCTAATGAGAATTTCTTAAGGGTTTGGTAAACTAACTTCTGGTTTATGGATCTAACCTAATACAAAGTTTAACGACCTCACATAGTACCATAGTGAACCAGACTATAGTGCGATATAATTCACTATCGAGTATTAATAATGTCCTTAACAATGTTACTCCTTAGTCCATCGAGTTTCAAATAATGAGATTCAATATTAACATCTCTTAGAGAACTCCAGATTTTGTAAAAATAAATCACTATTAGTACGCAACAGGATAAGTAATAATTTTAAAAAAGCATCACCGACTTCAATGTCTTTTTTAGTGGAAAGTAGATGTAATTTGTTTAAATAATTATAATGTGGGTAGGCCAACTAAACGCACTGCTGCAATGAGACAGCGACGTTTCGGAGTAAACGAAAATATCATCCATGTATACAATTTTTAGATATTTGTTGATTTATCAAAACCCGCTCGACTGATTTCGATAAAATTTAAATGGGACCACCTGGGAAGTATACCCTTTGAAACAAAAAAAGAATTTTCCTAATTGGTTCACCCGTATTCGAGTAATCGGTAAACATGAAAAAAAGATTCCGATGAATTGAGAACCTTCTCCCTTTTTGAAGTCGGTTACTAAGAGAATGTTTCTATGTATAAGTACATCACTAATCACAGTAACTACTTTTCAAAAGCTCATCAAGAATCACTACTTATCTTTGTAATAACTACGTGTTACATATGTATGTGTATGTATGGTTATATATATGTATTTGCATGTAGATACGTATGTAGATATACATAATTATAGTATTTGTTTAATGATGTAAATATATTGTTATGTACTTAAATAGATTTATGCGATTCAAATGTATATTGGCACTATTATTCAAATTTTTTTTTTCTCTGATCGTACACTCGAGTGCTAATAAGACAAATGTGCACTACAAATTACCTGTCCCTAGCATAGTCCATCTAAAGATTGCCTGTAAGAGACTGCAGACTGCGATAAGGCCGCCCATTGTACTACTGTTTCTAATCTATTTCTTTTTATTTGTATCCTATTTAAGGTGTGCAATAAAGAGTATCTATCTATCTAATCACAGTGTTTTACTTTGCAGCTGGCTTATGACTACAAGTTTGATATAGAAGACGACGCCCACAAAATAATGTGCATGTGTGGTGCGCCTAACTGTCGCAAGTGGATGAACTAAACATATACGAAGACATTTCAGCTGGAACAGATTTTGTATGTTCACGTCTATAAATAAACGGGAAGTGTATATATTATGTGTAGATGTAAGCATACTTTATCTGTCTGCGGTTTTGACTTTAGCATAGGCAGGGCTATGATAACTAGTTTTATGTACCAAAGTGATCATACTATCTGTAAGTAAATGAATCATAACAGACGATAACAACTTCACTCTTGTGAACCTGAAGTGTGATTATCTACGAATAAGACAATATCAGAAGTTTTAACGGTTAACTACAATTTTTTGACTATATTTAACTTTCATGCAAATCAATCGGACATTTTTTTTTTGTAAATAATATTAAATCGATATAAAAAGTTGTTATTGAATTTAAATGTTTTAGATGTGAACGTTTTACGGTATTTAGAGTAAGTTTATAATTTTATTATTTCTATCGTATTTTATGAATGTTTTGTATCGATGTTAAAAGATTATTAATCATTTTTCCTAATATCGCACCCCCTCACAGTAGGTGTTTACAAGATGTATTCTTCAAAATCCCAAAATTGACTACACATTAGGTTAAGTTACCAAGTAGACGAGTCTGCATTTAGTATGCATAGAGCAAAACTTACTAAGCGATGTATATATCCCCTTTATTAGAAATTATCTGGGCCCACGTGATAGGTATCACTCTACGATAAATGCATCATGGTACAGGGTAGTAATATAATTTCTAATGGGGAGCCACAAGACGCCAGATGTGCCTGCCCCTGTTGTTGTCGGTCGTACATAGGTTAGAGCTATCGCAAGCAGCACTCGACAATCCGGCTGCATGTATGTATGTATGAGTGCTTGTGTTCATGACCCCACTTTTCATAACTTGGTTATAACTCTGGCGCACTATGACTTATAGACATGATATTTAGTGATGAATTTTTTACGAATATTTACTCGAAAGATATAAATTAGGTAAATCGTCTCAATGAAAGGGTGTGAAATATATATGTGCGTATAGTAGTTTGTGTAATTATTAATGTAAATTTAAAATATAGTCCCAAATGTGATATTACCTCACAAATTTTCGCGTGAACTTCACTATGTAGGGGCCATTGTAACCTGGTCGGTTCGGTTCGCTTGTTGACATATTAGCTTCGCGCAATGTAAAGCGTCATCGAATGCGTTGAAGTGAAGATCTGTTTATACTGAAAATATTATATAAAAATGTATGTAGCACAAGGAATTATAGTAAAGCAGGCTGCCCTCTACCAATGTTATGAATTCATGCAATGTAATTTTAAGTGTTGAATGTGCAATATCATATGTTGAGTACACATTGTAAATAAGTTCCGCAGTGATGAACATCTGTAATATGTAATCATGGAGTAGGTAATGTATATGCGTTGTTTGTAATCAGTTATACACACTCTCATTGAACCTCTAACGAGTTTATTTAAAGCATTCCCATACACTGCAAACTCAAATTATCATTTTCATGAGAGAAAGTTTTGAAAGTTGTAAAATTATGTACTTTAGTAATATTCTATACATTAGTATTTTTATTGCATTATTTTCCTATAATTAAAATTTTAATTAGAATATAACTGAATTTTATTTATCTTTCCTCAGCGTTCAATACAGCAGTAACGTTAAGATAAATAAGATATTGAATGTGCGGGGCTTGGGAGACCAATCGCTGCTGGGACATCCGGTAAACTGCATCTCAGTTCCTGATTAAAAGTAATGTATCTCATGGCCCTGACCAGTACTGTTAGAAACAGTCTCGTTACCACTGATATACACTATGAAAATCACTAACTAACAGCAACTGCCAAGTTGTTCGTACCTCTGTTTGCACTCAAGTCCAGTCGTTCTAAACATATTGCTACCCTTTTATAATCCCACAATTTGTTAATATTTATCCATCGACCACTATAGTATTGCGTTACCGGTATAACCCGTCAAAATAATATCTATTAACTTATTTTTATTAAATAGTGAACTGTGTTATCCATTCATCTATTATAGTTTGCCCCTATTTGTAATAAAATAAATAAGAGTTTTTGATGTGGCGACAACATTACTTCTATGCATCGTAACCTTTATTTCTTTACACGCACATAGATCACATGGCGTGCGCTGCATGGAGAACCACGTTTTTTAGATTTCTTTAACATTTTTATGGTTTCATCAGCATAATTACCAATGGAATAATACCTAGTAACAGACAAAAATAGTATTGTTTGTATCATATGAAAATTTTATTGCTAAACAAACACTGCGCCGTGCCAGATATATGTTTTAAAAAAATGCACAAAACATCAAATCAACCAAAAAAAATAATAATTTTACATAGCTACATTGCCTCCCGCTGCTAACGGTTGGCGAGAACATTTGAAAAAGGTTTACTATCAAGTGCACTCTTGGATAGGAGATTCAGATCACAATAGAACCGCAACATTAAATCCAACTGCCTGGGTTTGGAAAGTTATGGACGGTGCAAGAAAGTATATATACGCAGGTGGACCACGGCCAATAAACGATATATAAGTATGTAGATGTCAAACTGGTTGTGTTGCAGCTTGTGGTTGCAGGAAAAATGGCGTATACTGCTTACAAACTTGTAAATTTTGGATCTGACTGCACTAATTGCGAGAAACCTGCAACTACTGACGTTGCGGAGGATGAAGTGGTTGCCCGGCTGAAATGATAGCAGAGGAAGATATAAGTGAAGATGAAAAGAGACCCACCAATACTGCATCAGCATTGCTCGAAAACCACTCTGATTATGGTTGATGTCAATTATATTTGTAGATTGTAAGCACATTGTATGTAATTACCCACCTTTTTTGAAATTAGGTATAGAAAACCTAAAAAAAAATATAATTAATTAATTTTTATTTGCAAATTTTGCACTATACATTAAATCCAAATAGACGCGCATATCATATTGAGCATTTGAATTGTTGTAATTAGATCTTGGATTCGTAATAAGCGACCCCGAAAACCCTCGAGAGACGATTTCCTAGGTCAGCCGAGGTGAAACTTTGATTTTTTAAATCTTTTTTATCTCTGTCGCCTCTAGGGATGGTTTTAATGGACCCCCATTAAAACCACACCTAGAAGCGACAGAGAGCCACCCTCACGTGCTTTTTGACCTCTGATTTGTAATCGGCGACCCCGATAACCCTAAGACGATTTCCGAGGTGAAACTTTGTTTTTTTTTAATGTCACTTCTAGGGGTGATTTAAATGGGGGTGCAACCACCCCTACTGGCTTTTTGACCATGGATTCGTAATCAGAGACACGAACCCCACAAAAAAAATATGCTTTTGGGGGTGGGAAAACTACCCTAATTTTTTATTTTTCATATCAAGGCAGTGGTTAGTGGTGATGAATGTTCCTAAAGGTCTAAGGAACACACAAACAAAAATTTTTGAAGTTGGTGCTGTTTCACCACTTTTCGAGACCTTTCAGCTTATTAAGTAGACTAATTTATTTTAGTTAAATATTTTGTTTGCTTCAAAAGAGGGTTTAATCCTAAGTTATCAGAATACGAATCGTGACAGGAAAAAAAATATTTTTTTGAGTTTTAGTCTAGTTCAGAGCTGCACCTAAAATATCAGATTTAGACGGTCCTTACTTTAATAGTCTCTTGATGGTCCGTTTGCACTGTATTCCTAACAGAATACAGCGATGTTTGTAACAAGTTGATTTCAACATTAGTCGAAACAGAAAAAATCTAGGATTTTATTAGAAACCCGCCTTTTGTCTTTCAAGAAATCGCCGTTCGATATAGAACGAATTTTTAAGACATAAAGAAACTATATAGTTTAATTTCATACGATACGATAACATGTCTCTAACTTGTTAGCGAATCAGATCTTTGATATGATCAATGCTTCTAAAGAAAATGACGAGGTTGCCCTTAGGTTATTTTTAAGGGTGGTCGTAATAGTAATCAGATGAGCGCTCATCTCAGCACTGCCACCAATGTAGCAGCAACATGTAGTAAAAATGTTTTTATGTTACAGGAAATAAATGAAATAGCTATTTATTTCATATAAATTTTATTACAAATTTTTACTTAAACTGCAAATAATATACCGAAGAACATTGTCTAAGTAAACTGGAGACCCAGCGCATGTTGATCGCAACAGAGTTTATATAGGAAACGGCTCGCCTAGCGACGCGGCCGCCGGCACTGGCCGCTTTGTGTCACGGATGAGTTATGAGTAACGTGTCACTTCACTAAATACATCACAAAACTTTCAAAGGAATATCGTTTTAATCATAACATGTGTGTTTATTACAATTTGAACAAAATATAACATGCTTGAATTAAAACTAAATAGATTAGGCTCGAAAAGTTCGATTTATTTGATTGAAATGCTGCTTTGAATACGTTTTGCTGAATCATCAATTAGAATAATGGAAGATAATTGCATACCTTAAATGAATAAGCATTAAAATACATTTCAATCCTCATCCACTACTGATGTAGACTAGCCGTTTCTTTAAAATGTCTCATTAAACAATCCGAAAAAATCAAATGATTGAAATAATTTACAAAAATATAACATTCGTCACTTCAACACATACAACACAATGAGCTTTATTTGATAAATATATAATTGAGTCAAAACTATCACTCAAGTTGGAATGAGAGTAAAAAAAATAAATATTAAAATTGAATTAAAATGTTGTCCTTACTTGGACTCAGAGATGCTACAAAGACAGAGTATGTAAGAACCTTATATGTAATACCTATAGATGTAGCCTTACGTTTTAATGGCTGGATGTAAAACAGTGGAAAGTAATACATAAAATGTAAATAAGTTCAGTTGGATTACGAGAGTCAACAGCAAAACCAAACAAGTGAGTTGGTTTACGAGAGCCAAATTATTGTAGTTAAGTAGCGTTTATGCAATTAAACATTTCATTCTCGGCAAGATTCTGTACCGTATATGTTTATTGAAATTATTTGAAGTTTTGAGCGTAAGTAATGTTTTAGGTTTGGTGTTTCATATTTAACCATGCTGTGGCTTCATCTACAGGTATAATGTATTAGGTGAGAATAAATGTGTATTTTAAAACAGCAACTAAGCTGCTCGTATGGTATACTGCGACTTTGCCCCCGATCTTCGAAACATATTGGGCGATGAAATGATATATATGATACCAAAATTACCATGCCTTGCACCGTTACCTTATTTAAATAGACACAAATTTATGCGGTTCCACAATCTGAAGACGAGGAAACCATGGTTATAATTAGATGAGAAAAGCCACGGCACCGCATGATAACGGAAGAGATCTCTCTTATCCTTTCTATCACACAAAAGCACACGGCTCTTGTCATATTAACATCACATTACATAAGAAAAAGGCGGTCTTCCTTTTTTCGAGTTTCATTTTATGACTCTTCTCAACTAGTTATAATAAATGTTTTAGACTTACGTAAAATTAGTATTGTTGTTGCATTATTTTACAGCCAAACACAAATCACGGAATTATACGGCTAGCAGCTATTTGTAGCCGAGATACATATTTCAGAACCAAGGTCACATCGCTGACTAGTAATGCTTGACCTCGGCCTCGACTTCAATTTGTACTTTACAACTACTATTGCCAGTAACTAAGTACTCAATGAATTGCATCCTCACCAGACGCGTCAGTAAAACCTCGTAATATAACATATATTAATATACAAATCTATTCCCCAAGCATGGGTTGCCATTTAAAGTTAACCTAGAAGAGACGTAAGTAATGATATTATTTTTGCAACATTATGATCCTTACAACAATTAAAGGATTCTTTAAAGTCTCAATAATGAGATGTTATAAATATTGACAAAGCATTACTAGTGAACGATTGTTGACTGCTTACAAACGGGCCCCATTCCATCATATAATACATCTTGGAAACGTAGCCGCGAACATAAAAATATCAAATCTTAATAATATAGTAGGTACGAGTTTGTAGTTGAGACAAAAGCGATTTTTATCACTACTATCAAAGTCCGGCCGCTGAAATAATGCGTTCCTATGTGGTCGTGGTCGAAGAGCCGTTGTAACTTTGAACTGACGTGGAATTTACGATTTAAAAACAATATTTATTTGCCCTACTAACGAATAATTATCATTGAAAAATAAATCTTCACGTCAACTTAAAATAAATGCTCTTATTGTAATTTAATGTTACATAAATAAGAAAACAATACTTTTCCATACTACGTTATGACAACGCTAAGTCAACTGTTTATTATGGTAGTGATGTGCCAAAAATAGCAGGCAGTCAGGCAATTGTAACGTTAACGTTTGTCGTTACATTATAAAGTACGTTTTTGTACTCTAAATGTCCTTATAAAATTATAAAACAGCCCAAACCTTACGAAAGGGCCCGGCTTATAATATACCAAGCCGTTTCTGCAAAATACGGTTTCGCAGAGAACGGCTTACTGGCATACTTAAGCCAATAGAAAAGGAGAAGTTATGACTGGGCGAAGTTTAAAATCTTGTTTAAGAAAACTTTCACCGATATATCTTAATTGACACTATTGTGGATAATAATCATTTAATTATCACATGTAGTTGAAGTTGATGACGGCAGCATATCCTCAAGCGAGTCGGTTTTTGAGCTTTTTGAGTTTGCTTGTTTGCCAGTCGCAGCTATTTTTTTAAATATTGTTATGCATATTTTATAATAAATAGTTGTGAATATTATTATCGCATTTTTATTCCTTTATAACGTAAGTTAAATTTAGATATTAGAATCCAGACAAACAAGTATTGAAACTTGTGTTACTTTTTTCTTGGGTAAGTAAAAAGTAAATAATAAGTATTATTTATTTGTCATCACAAGTCACGACCAACTGACAGTCGTCAGGGTCACATTACCTCGGCGACCGGACTTATGTTATTTACAGTGCACAAGTAACAGGCACAAAAATCGAGCCTTTTAATTAACCATATTCATAAACATACTATAAAGAATTATTTTACACACAGGTCCTGTAGGACTTTTTTAAATTAAACTTCATGCCTTCATTAATTATAACCGACGTGACTTTTTCTTGAGTAAAAAAGTGTATAAGTAGAAATCACAATAAATCATTACTTACTTATATCATCACTACTTGTTATTTGGTTCTCAAGGAGTCTAGAAACGTGACAGACTGCAATAGTCTCATCCCCTACTAGGGACCCAAACTGCGCATGCATAATACATCTCTGCTTCACCTTTATGGATATACATGTGTGTGTACAAATAAATAAATGAAACGAATACTGGCTTCATACTTGAAAAGACCACAAGTTTAAAGTCTGATAGCGACAATAACCGTTTGTAGATGAAATTTTATTGGACGTAGACATTGTTTAGAAACTAAATTTGTACAATAAGGATGTTGATAACAATACAGCAATTCTCTAGCATATACTAGTTCTACGGTTAATACCAAGAAATAATTAAGTAGGAGTATGTACAAACACATTTGTATATAAACCTATTTGGGTACAAAGTCAACATTGTTAGTTTATGAAAAACCTCGCGACATTATAAATTGACGAAATATTATGAACTGCATCCAGCATTTACAAATTTAACGTATTATATCTCGATATTTTATAATCTATCAATGTCAAATCGTCAAATTGTGAACTGGTTACTTTACGGATTATAAAACCAGACAGATTATGAGCCCTGCAGATTCGTTCACAATTTGACGATTTGACATTGATATAATTGATATGATTATAAACTATAATTCTAAATGTTTAGGTGCAGTTCATGATTTTTCGTCAGTTTATAACATCGCGAGATGGATTTTAAACGAACGATGTTCACAATCTTACGGAGACATAAACACATTTATATGCAACCTGCTGTCACTTCGAACAAAAGAATAAACCTTATATCTTAACACTTTATATACTCAACACTGGAATAGATGGTCTAAATTATTGTACACTAGACTATTATTATACATAAAGTTCTGTAAACTAAATTATCTAACAATTGTTTTAAACTTTATAGCCTATGAATATGGTTGGGTCGAGTTCTGCAAGTTTTGTTTGATAGAAAATAATGCCCGTTATGGCGGCTACGTTAGGACATTTATATGAGAAGCGTACGCGAGTATAAGCGAGCCGGCAGCGCGTGTGAACCACCGTGCGGTTCAGTCGATGTACTGCGCGAGCCAGCGGAAGCCTTCGCCGTAGCCCTGGCGCTTCAGCACCGAGCACATGAACAGCTCGAGGGGCCGTCCGGGTAACTCTGACCGCGATACTTTGCCCTGAAATATGCAAACAGTTTTGTTAAAATTACAAACATTTCATTTAAGATTAGGTTAGGTAGTCTAGTTATCTGTGACATTTGAAGTGATTGGCCAGTACACTAAAAAAAAAGCATTACAGCTCGTAACACCAAGGTATATAGAACGTGTCAGTAGGTATTCAGTACTGTAGCGTTATGACGAAGCAATTGAGAAAGTGTTTGGGGGAGAGTGGCGTACCTTGTGCCCCTTACATATGTATGACTGGGTACTGTGCGAAAGACGAACAAACATTTACCAATAATAAGTGAAAAAAAAAATTGGATTTAACCAGTTAGGATCTCCCCATAGCAGCAAACTGGCACATTTAATAATAATATGTCCATGTTCCGATATTACCGTCGGATTTCGTATCCCATTTATTGTGACTATTGTCAATGATTAACGTGTTGAAAAAAGCAAATGCATCGTCTTTCTCGTCCTCGTCAACATCTTGTATAAATTACTATCATAACCTAAATAAAATACGAATGAGTTAATACCTACGCGGTCATAAAGCTGGAGCTTTATGACCGTTTGTCACAGAAACTGGGACACTAAAAATTGTGCGATGTACACATTCTAAAAGAATGTAGCGGTTTCATACCCACGCGACCTTAACGCCAGCTGATACACCAATAATCGTAGTTAATTTTGTCCTTTACGTATTTATACAGGGTGTATTTGAAAAAGAAACACTTATTAAATCACTGAAAAGGCATGATTCTAGCATGCAGTTACAATAAGAATGTTTGAAAAAAAAAAAACTATCCGTTTACAAGTTATGACCGTTTGAATTTTCAGGTATTCCAGGAAACGGTCCATCCGTTTTATCTCAAATAAAAACCTTCAACTGTAGAGTATTAAGTAAATATAGATTAAAATGTTTTTTCTTACATTCCTGCGTTTATTTATAGCAAATTGATTTTATTTAATTATTTGTCTGTTATTATTTGACAGTCACAATTATCTGTTAACTCCAAATGATTCTAACAGATGTCGATACCTTTCGACTGGGTTGAGTAAGTAATCAATAGATGGCGCTGCTATGGTAAATCTACGAACGTGTCATATAAGCTACATTTTAACAGCATAATTACCACGTGTTGTTGACGCTATAAAATTAATTAAATTTATTTTGTAGTGAACGAAATATCGTATAATTCAGCTAATTATTTGTCTGTTATTTGCGATTTAACATCTGATGGACGAGTCATTTTGTACAACAATATGAATTTTTCAATTGAGTACTTTAGTTTTATTTTCAATTTAGCTAATTAGATTTTACCGGAAGGGTTTTATTTCCTTAGTTGCGATTAGAGAAATAAAATATGGCGGTACGAAGTTCGCCGGGTCAGCTAGTTATAATATAAAACGAAATAGTACAGTCCTACGAATATTATAAACGTGAAAGTTTGTGAGGATGTATAGATGTGTGGATGTATGGATGTGTGGATGTATGGATGTTTGTTACTCTTTCAAGCAAAATCTACAGAACCGATTGCGTCGAAACTTAGTATGTAGATAGCTGGAGACCTGGATTAACACATAGGACACTTTTTATCCCGATATTCCCACGGCATCGGGACGTACGCGGGTGAAACCGCGGGGCGCAACTAGTTAACAAATACAGAGTATACATTTATAGTCTGATAAAATCAAGAATAAATACATCAAGTAGTAGATAAGTTACCAAGGTAAGGAAAGTAGCCGTAGCAAGTGACGAAAGATTTTATCAAATTGCGTAAACATATGATTTAGATCTAGTTATCACAACTACGCAAACATAATGAAATAGAAACCACATCCCGCTTTAAAAAAAAAGTTGTGCACTGTGTTGGTCGCCTGGTTTTTTATGTACTTATTTCAAAGTGAAGTTCTAGGTTCGTGATTCTATTACAAGTAAATTGTTAGGTCAGCTTCTAGTTTCATATCAGATTCACGCCCAAGTTTAATGATTAGTTTAATTTGAAGATTAATGTCATGCAGTATTGATTGGCATAGGTTTGCCTCTCCTACCGTTTTTGTTTTATTTAATTGTTAATTTGTTTTGCTTAGCTTCTTATCGTTCCGGTAGTTACTGCAGCTACTAAATAATGTACACCACGTACTTGAATATAAAGAATTCGTGAATAAACATAGTTTCTTTATCTGCTATGATAAAACAAAGATACATAATATGGATACTACTTTTATTCTCGATATCTAAAACCACAAAGCGTTATAAAATTAAATATAACATCTTGCTCAGAATTTAGCTCAGTTCTTACTCCCAAAACGATTGTGATTAATTTTAATACCACATTTAGTTATTGAACCTACACAAGAGTAGAAAAAGACTATAACCTACTAGCTGCGCCCCGCGGTTGCACCCGCGTGCCGTGGCAATATCGGGATAAAAAGTAGCCTATGTGTTAATCCAGGTCTCCAGCTATCTACATACCAATCGGTTCAGTAGTTCTTGCGTGAAAGAGTAACAAACATCCATACATCCTCACAAACTTTAACGTTTATAATACAAATAGAATAAATAGTAATTATAATAATAGCGAATAATTATTACGCACATATACGACAATAAATGCTCTAAATAATTTAAGAAACTTTGTAAGTCACGTTTACGGAGTTCAAAGATTAAAAGTAGCAATGATAAAGGCTCATTTTCACTGGTCGTTAACTTAGTGCCTGAATTCAAGTCAACTTTTCAACCGCAAAATATAAGTTTGTAATTACAAAAACTATTTTTTTGTGATATAATAACAAAAAAAAAACGAATTTTCCTATAGGTTTTGATTTACCTACGAAATCTTCAAATATGTTAAATTCTAAGGTTTAATGGCCATTTCTTTTGACTAGCCGTCCCCGTAGTTTCACCTGCGTTTATGATCACTGCTCCGCTCCTCTTGGTCGTAGCGTTATGTTATATAGAATAATTTTTCAATTCGAACCAGTAGTTCCTGAGATTAGCGCGTTCAACCAAACAAACAAACTCTTCAGCTTTATAATATTATGGTATAGATTGCGTTGACTTAGAAGCTTGATTTTTTACAGCTTCAGGTGACCACTGATATAAGTATTTGATGTTAAATTCAACTTGATGCGTCCACGGGTTCCTGAGATAAGGGGTCTTGACGGACAGACGGACAACAAAGTGATCCCATTACGGAACCCTAAAAATTAATAGGACTGACAGTCAATTTAGTTTTCAATATATGTCAATCCTTTCGAAATCATTAAAGCTTTTAACTCCCCTAATCTAAAAAAAAAACAATCAACCTTTGGGGAAATGCTCAACAGCTCTGCAGCATATGCAGATTAGTCTATTTTAGTTATTTTCTAGTGTCGCATGATATTCTACTGTCGGAGAATGCAGCCGATATTTAATCTATCTTCGTGCTGCAGAAAAGGGCTATCCGAGCAACTTATAACTTAGGTAATCGTTATGCACTAAGGCCGAAATTTAAAGAAATAATTAATATGTGGCATGTCAGTATATTTATGAAAATTCGTTTATGTTCATAAACATAAAAAGGATATACACTTCTTTTAACACACGTAATAAACAAACTTAGTGTACCGGCCTTTAAACTCCAAAAAAATAACAAATCGTTTTCGAGGTTAATGTGTGCGATTTTCTAATAATATCCCAAATAATTTACAAACTTTAAAGTCTCAACAAGTTCAGTCCACAGTAAAACGAAAACTATATCTGAAGGGCTATTACTCAATAGTGGATTATATGCAAGACAGTGGCGTATCTAGGTAACCAAAGGCCCTGGGGCAAAAAATAAACAAGGGCCCCAACTAAACTATTTAAAATCGTTTGTTCCGTATTCGTCGTGTTCCAAATTCGACATACTCCCGGTTTGTCGTAATCCAGATTTGTCGTGCTCCATATTCAGGTACAGTGGCGGCCCTAGCTACATTTTTAGGTGGTGCGAGACCTCAAAGTGGCGCCCTTATAAATTCAAAACCCTAGTGTTCCTATACTATGCAGCAGTGATTATAAATGGTGTTAGGTATAAGTATCTAACAAATAAATATTTAAGGTGTATATGAGCAGCAAGCAGTCTTTCGTGGATGACATAGCAGTTGCTATCATGCATGCAGATGCTCATCGGCGTTAAAAAATGTTGTCCATCCCGCTTGTATCACTCCGTCGCGTTCGGTAACGCCTGAGCACTGATTTAAAAAAAAGATCTATATTAGCCTAAGATGCTATTTCCCTACCTTATTTGTTATTAATGCAAATGAAGTTCACAAATTCCAAGCAATTTTTAACTATTGCAAAGCGTTTGACCAGGCAAACTTAGTAAATATGAAATCAAATTGCTCTATGTACCTACTGAATAATCGACAAGACCTCTGATGCTGAAACTGAGTCACTTTTTTATTGTGAAGATTCAGAAGGACATCACGAAGTGAAGTTTATTTAAAGCGAACAGCAGCAAGGCTAGAAACTCTTCACTCCCAAGTTTTATAAACCTTTTTTGGTCGATAATATAAAAAGATATCACTTCCCATAGCTTAGTTGATCAAGAGAAACAAAGTCTTTAGAGAAATCCAAATAAAGAGACCAAATTCACTGTAGTTTTGGCTGCATTGGCTATCACTAAATTCAAACTGTGACAACCATGTGTTACCGACTTTAATGCACCTAAATTATGATGAATTTTTCACCCTTAGAGGTGTAATATTTTCTTCAAATTTAAATGGGACCAACCTTGAGTTTAACCACTTCTATTAAACAGAATAATTGAAATCGTTTCACAATGGGCGAAGACATCATGCCACGTATACACTTTTTTTTTATCGTTTGGAAACCCCCACTGGTCATCACCTCACCGGAACCATGCGGTGGGAGAGTGCTTGTCCTCTCCCGTTAACATTCCGCCGCCTCTGGAACAGTTTTTATTAAGACATACGGACCCCTCCTAGCGCCTGCCTGCAAAAGCGCGGGCACCACCTTCGGGTAAACGTCTTAATTAGGTGTCATCCAGACACACGCGGATGTCACCTTCTCGCGGCTGACCACTATAGCGTCCGATCCGTCCACACGCGGCCTCACTCAAGGCGGCATGAGGTGCTAGTAAACGCGCTTCCACTACCCGGTTCGCCGGCGGCGAATTAGGTCCGAGTGGAGATTGTTCTCGAGCACCCGTTCCGCCACCTCCTTCTGCGAAATGACTTCCTCACAGAAGGTTGCGAACTCGGTAAAATTCCTGTAGCTACAGGCCATGAAGCGTATGACGGCCGCTAGCGAGAGATCCCCTCCGATGACTGCAGTGAAGGCCCGACGCTGCGTCGCCCAGGCGGAATAAGCCCCTAGCGTCTGCTGAGCTGAATTCTCACTGCAGTCGAAGTGGTGACAGGCGGGACTAAATTCCCTCTTAGCGATCGAGCAGGAACCTGCGTCAGTTGGAAGGAAAGGGTTCCGTGCTGCACCCTGGCCACTTGACTATGTCTATGACTATGGAGCCTCCAGCCGGGCTGACCAACGAGCCATCGTGGCTCAGCGAATGGCCTCACGCCCCTCGCTTACCCCTTCGGGGCTGATGAGTACCTGCGTCAACCGCTAAGCTTACCAGCCAATCCTCCCGCCTCTTACCACCACAATTGTAGCGTGCCCTGCGCTCGGTCGCTGCAGTCGTTCTTTCCATTCGGCTAATAGGCCTTGGTGAAGCTGGGACGTTCGCGCCCCGATTTATAGATCTAGTGCCTCCTTGCACCATTGATATATGACACCTCTAAGTCCCATGGGGCAAAACCAGCTAGTAGACTCGCTACTTCGTATCAGCCTGACAGCAGATTATTAGCCTGCCCCTATCGTCAATGCCCAAACGATCATCGGTTAATAACGTTTATAGTAACGACTCGGTGGCTGGCCCTGGTGGTAATTTCGGTTGATTTCGGCGCCCCCCTTTCGGCTAGCACGGCCCTAGGGCCGCCCCTGTCAATCACGCAATTTAATATAAATAGTGGTTTAGTCACAACTCTAGTACAAACCTGATAACTTCTGGTTCTAAAAAATCTAGTTTATTTATATTCCGAATGTGGGAGAAATTTTCACTAGTTCAATTTATAGTTTTTCAGTCAGAGTCCGAGGGGCCCCCTGAGCTTGGGGGCCCCGGGGCACTGCCCCGTCTAGCCCTACGGTAGTTACGCCACTGATGCAAGATAAACACGCTTGGGCCTAAATTGTTTTTAGATTCACAGGCTATTTCAAATACCTACTTATTGAAGTGGAATGTGAGCTAATATGTTTCTTATTTTCCGTCTTTAAATTTTTTTTCTTTCTTTTTACGAGAATTTGAGTTTATTATCTATTATTCTTAAATCCGGTGATTTAAAAGACTGGCCTTCCCCGATTTAATCTCGCAAGGCGCAACTATTTGGAAACGCGCAGTTATAAATCGACGCGATAGCGATATTAACATTTGCAACACGGCATTATATGTTATTTCAATTTTATTTTTTGACAAATCGACTTATTGTTTCGGTGAAATTGTATGTGTTAATTTATAATTTTTTGTTTAAAAAAGAAAAAACTATTTAAACAATTTTTAAACGATATTATGAAATAAAGATGATTGACTATAGTAGGTGTTGTTTATGTACTACCTGTGACGGCTGGGCTAGAGTCAACAAATCAATATTTTTTGTTCTTCAGAATGTAGTTATGCAAAATGGAGTGTAAGAATCCGCGGAAGTGATACAAAATATAACGATATAAATAAAACAATTGGGTCAGTGATAATAATACATATTAACTTATTCAATGTTATTACTGTGTGCCACGATATTGTAGTACAAATAAATGTGTTATTGATACAAATAATTTCATTGGAAATAAATCTTGCAACAAAGCAGTCATTAATTAAAACAAATTTATTTTTAACCGACGAAAAAAAAGGAGGTTCTCAATTCGACCGTATAATATTATTTTTTTTTTGTTATTTTTTTTTTAATGTCTGTTCAGCCCTCACTCCGTTATTTTTGAACCGATTTTGATTATTATTTTTTTGTTAGGGTATACCTCAAGGGTGGTCCCATGTCAAGGAAGTCAGGATCTGATGATGGGATCTTGATAAAATTGAGAGGAACCCTCGAAAATTATAGGAACGAATAGTGTATCTGTTTACTTTTCATTACTTTATCAGGTATTTGCGTTTAGAAAACATCACATCATGTAGCTGAGCTGATGATGAAAAAAAATCATAAAATAAAAATCTTTTTTAACAAAAACTTAAACCGACGAAAAGAACTAAAAAGCAAAAACTAAATAAACCTTAAGTCTGAAGCATTGAGCTTATTTACATAAACTATCAAATTTTATATAAACTTATTTTGAGTCGGCGCCAAATAATAAAATGATTAATTACCTACGTAGAGCCATGTCCATTTCTACGTAGGTACATATAAAATTCTGATAATTAATCAGTTTGTTGTTTGGCGCCGACTCAAAATAAGTTTATATAAAATTTGATAGTTTATGTAAATAAGTTCAATACTTAAGACTTAAGGTTTATTTATTTTTTGCTTTTTAGTTCTTTTCGTCGGTTTAATTTTTTGTTAAAGAGATTTTTTTATTCCTTCATTTATAGACGCATTTTGTTTTTTAGGGTTCCGTTTCTCAAAAGGAAAAAAAAAAACCCTTATAGGATTACTTTCTTGTCCGTCTGTCAGACTGCCAAGACCCTTATTCTCAGGAAACCGTGGACGCATCAAGTTGAAATTAACATCAAATACTTAAAATGTCAGCGGTCCCTTGAAGCTTTACCTATAGTAGCCTGTAACTATAGTGTAAACCTATAGGATACTTAACATTGACCTAGAATCATGAAATTTGGTAACAAGCAATGTTTGACAGCACAACTAAAGGAAAAAATCCGTCGTTTTTTAGTTTTTTATATTACATAAAAATACAGTTTTTGTGATTACAAACTTATATTTTGCGGTAGTTGACTATGTCGTATATCGATGTATGCGAGAGTATTTTTAGAACTGCAAAGTTAAGTTTGTTTTTCGGAAAAGAAGCGCACAAATCTTCGAGAATTGATTCCCGAGATGGACGTACTATATACATACAAGTCTGTTTGCTTACGGAACTCTCGGTACGTGAGTCAGACTCGCACTTGTCCGTTTTTTTTAATTAAAGAATACTAGTAATATCTATACACGAATAGACGAATTGCTTGATTATAATTATGTAATTTAAATTTATTTTAGAAAAATGTAATTTCATGAAATCTTATGAAGGATATGTCAAGAGCACTTAACTGTAGATATCCTTGGGACTAAAAGGGGTTCTATCAGGCTAGATAGGCTTATAGGTACATTATTATCTTACCTTTCCAGTAGTTTGTTGGTATAAGTTGAAGAACTGACGGAGCTCATCTTCACTGGCCGCGCCTGGTTTGTCGATCTTATTACCGAGTATGAGAACAGGGCAGTTGCTGAGTGTCTCGTCAGTCAACAACGAGTCCAACTCGGCCTTAGACTCGGGCAAGCGGACGCGGTCACACGCGTCCACTAAAAACACAATGGCGTCTACTGCGGGGAAGTAGTCGCGCCACACACGTCGGGCCTGTTGATGCCCGCCGAGGTCGAACGTCGTGAACCGCATACTGCCTATTGAGAGCTCCTCCGATGCTATAGACAAAGTTAGGTTACATTAGCAAAATTGATCTACAAAAGAATAAAAATAGATAAAACTGATTAAAAAGCAAAATTTTTGAAACAATTTTATTATCTGAAAGTATGCAATGTATTCGTAATGCAGAGTGAATATTATTTTGAGGAGTGTGGTTGGTATTAAAAACAATCGTTAATGTCGCTTCAGTTTCATGGCACAGCCTTTTTTATATAATTACTAAACATCGCCTTGGTGGTCGAATTTCGACCATAGTTCATTTTTTGGTTTATTTCATTGGCCAGTGTTACTTGAATTATCTTTGTTTAGTCTTACCGACCATGACAGGTCAACAAATATACTGGATGCGTGTAGCTTGATGGTAATTTTACAATTTGTAACACATTTCGTTAGCGAAATTTTCTTAAAAGGTGTACAATGAATTCTCTTCACGTAACGTATTAGGCATATAGATTGTATCGTTATTTATCAACGGAAACAGAAAAAAGATTAAAAGCCCAGTTTTTACATTTTTTCCAACCCCTTTCCTTTCCGGCGGTCGATGGATAGGATTTAGGACATCTGTGCCAGACCGTTTTCAGAGCTAAGAACGAGTGAAGATAGTATTTAAATTTCGAATAGTCGAAGAAATAGACGCACGTTCGTGGATTGCAACCAATAATACGTAATAGAAGATTTGCAATCACTATAATTATAAGTTGAGTTGAGTACACACATTATACTTTCTTTAGTAACTTTAGGAATAACAAACGACCTTCTTGCAACTTTACGTTTAACCGCTTTTATTCCCAAAGCAATACGGATATAATGTAAAGGCGTAAACAGGCCATCAACAGCCGGCTGTCGTGGATGCTACTCCGGCTGAACAAGCGAGCGGTAACTGGAGTTATCACTGGGCATGGCTCGTTTAACAAACACCTTACTGCTATACGTACTACGGATAGCCCACTGTGCAGAGTTTGCATGGAAGCACAGGAAACAGCAACCCATGTACTGTTTGGACTGTTAGGGGGTTGCAGAATACCGGGCTAAGTACCTTGGCTCACCAGGTTCACTCTCCGAGATCGTCAGTAACGTAAAGGGCTTACTGGGATTGTTCGGGGAGTTGACTCATAGCTTTTATTCCAACCAACACAAAATACGCGCTTTGTCGTTGAGTTGTTTTTTTATGCGTGTGGAAAACCCTTCGGGCCGTCACCCCACCGGGGTTTTCGGTGGGGCGGTGTGTCGGAATCGAACCAACTATAACCACACTGTGTGCCATACTGCGCCTGAAATAGGAGGGAACCGGGAACAGCTTTTATTAAGACATCCGGGCCTCCCTGGCCGCCCGTGTAAACCTAACCTAACGTAAAGGCGTGAACACAATAAGTTCCGATCTTCATACGGTCAAGACCTCCATGGGTACAGTGCGAGAAGTGTTCCCTCAAAAACTCGGACACATATGCTGTCCTCCTCGGTCACTCAATCTCACCCCATGTAAATTTTCCAATGGGTTATTAAAAATCAAAGGTTTATTTCAAATACCGATCGATAGTAGAAGTTTTAAAAGTTTTAAAAAGACGCGACGCGAAATAAAAAAGAGATTTCCGGATATCTTCCCGATGAATTTATTAATGCTTTGATATGAATAAATTAATTTTTCTTATATAATACTGAAATCTGAACTTTGCCACTGGACACCCTGTATAATAAGATAGTAGTGAAGTGGCGTCTTGTAAATTTAAGGGTAGTTACACATTCAGTATAAACTCCCACTCCATGTACACTTGTGTCGTTTCCTGATTCTTTTTACACTGGGCTGGGGTTTAGTCGTATTTATTAGAATATAAAATCAAATCATTCATCTCCTTGTAATTAATCTGCATATAAAATGGAGGTATTATATGATTTTAAAACTAATTTATTCAAAGTAGGAAATGGACTGGTTTTCCAAATGATTATTATTTATTTTTATTAGGAAATAAGAACTAGTTTGATAAAGTATATGTATGTGTATGCCTAAGTATGTTTCAACACAAAGTAAATTACTTATGACTTAATACAGTTAGTTACACTATCTGGATTTTGTCATTTGCATTTTCCACATGTTACACACATCATCTTTGTTATTGCAAAATCAGACTTAGTTTTAGGTTGCTGTATATCAAATGAAAACACTTAGATAATTTGGTGTCTGTCACATTGCTACTACCAAACTTTAAGTGTTTGGATATAATACAGATCTGCTCTTACTTTAAATACAGGATAATCAAAAAAACTATCAAAATTTTTGTAGGATGGAATTTTCTAGGCAAAAAGTGACTCACACGGCATACAACACCACCAGACTTTTCCATATATTGAGACAAATACACTGTACAACCAATGTTTCAATACTATAACATAATACTCACTGGGATGTAATGTTGGTACATGCTGTGCAAGTTTGTCGTCTTTCAGCATGTGTAATAATGTTGTCTTGCCAGCATTATCCAGGCCCAGGAACAAAAGCTTTCCAGACTTCTTCCATAAACCTGGCCAATGAAACATAAAAAGTTAGTTGTTATATCTATTGTCAGATGCATTATTCTCTTTTCAAAAAATGATGAAAATATGACTTGTAACATTTTACTCTACACAAGACATGAAAGGATTAGTTTTTTGTAGTGAATTGACAGATATACATATGCGTGGATATTTATGATATTCTACATATAGGTAGCAATGAAAGACTAATGTTAACTAAACTAGAGATAGTTATAAGGTAGTAGCTAAAACTATAAATTGAAATCATCCCTCAAATCTTCCTATGCTTATTAAAATAATTAATATAAAATGAAATGTGCAGTACCAGTTGGAAAATGAACTGTCCTCTCAAGTTCCAAAGCCATATTTGTATATCTAACTAATATTGCATATTTATCTCCATATCTGCAGATATACATTTTTAACAATGAGGCACATCACTAGTTTTTTGTGAATGCACACCTAAACTTTAAGACTGATTCTTTACAGTCATAACTTGCTGCATTAAAAAATATACTATTGGCTGATATGAACCATCCTATTAAGGTCTTCAGCTACCTTTATGAACAAGACTATTGATAAAAGTATAATACTTTTATTAATAGTCTTGTTCATAAAGGTATTGAATAAAAACAGAAATATATTTATAAAAAATGTACTTTCAAAATAAACACTCAAGAGTTTTACCAGTGTACTGGCATTCAGGTTTATAGTATCAGTTACATAAACAGACATCTATGCTTTTATAAGAGAGTAAAGCTGGAAAAAGACTACTACTAGACTAAAAGTTCACCAACAACAAATAATAGTTTTCCATTGGCAATTAGATCCACAAAAGGAGTAGTCTGTATTACAAATTTAAGTTACAAAAGGATCAGTTTTACTAAAGTAGCCTAAAAAGTGAAGATAGTTTTCCTTTCTACACATAAACAATGTCATCATAAAAAGCTAAGGTGAGTAGGTCAGTGTGCCAAGCTTAGCAAATACAACCTTCATGGTCCATCTTTATAACTATTATCATACAGCATTTTTGTTCTTTTATACACATGTTAAAACTTTATTTTACAATATATTTTTAATTTTACTTTATAGTTGATAATATAAACATGTACTCTAAAAACAATTACAAAAAATTATGTGTGGTGGGACATTTCTTATCTACTCTCTCTCTAGTTATCTAATAGAACAAGAAGAGAGTTATTAGTTCAATACAACATGAAACATCTTGAACTTATACATATGTTTACTTTGTTTTTGACAAACAAGTTTGTCCCAATAACTTATACTATTTTTAATCACACTTTCTCACAGCAGATACATACATTACATTGAAAGTGAGTCACCAACATCTAAATTCATCAAATAGATTGCCTAATCAAAATGATACTAATTTCATGTTAATTAATTTGTGCTGTTAGTTATTACATAAAATCAACTATGACTACATATATGAATGTTAAATATTAAATTACATATACTGTAGTAGAATTCTACTACAATGGATTTCACTCTATGTTAATTAAGGTTTAGTAAAATGATACAGGAGATGTTAAGATAATGTTAATTTTTTTTGGTAATGTAGTAATTTGTTAATTTCGTAACAATACAAATAATCCAATTAGGTTATTAACTTACCAAGGAATCCAAGGACACCAGTGAACCAATCCAAGATAAACATTTTGAATCTGGAACGTAGGAAATGTAATTATTTAAGGGAATGTCCACCTTCATCACAAAGAACTACGTATGGGATGAGTAATGACTTGCAAATCTTTAAGCTATCAATAACGACTTAGTCTTTGGCAGTGTAATATTCACCGCAATGCTACATACAACGCACATGCCTCCAACTTGTTGAGACATCGAAAACGTAATAGGAATACAATATTGAATTGAGTAACATAAATGACAGAACGTCATTCGCGTACTTGAAACTTCGAACTTGAATTACATTATAACACGAATGTAATACTCACTTATTAAATTTGAACTAGTTTAACTAATGCTAAAAGGAAGTTTATCACAATATTTCACACTTATTGGCAATATGTTACGTCGCTAAAACCGACGATTTTTCTCAGCAATGAATATGCGATGGAAATATGAATCTGTTGGCAATAATGACGTACGCTACTTCCGGATGGTGTCACATTGGCTTATGAACATGTTCATAGATATATTTCTATCGCTTTTAATTTCCGTTCACAAAAAATATTGATGTTTTTGTATTAAGTAATTTAGATATTTTCAGTGAAATTTGAATATTTCTATCTTACATATTTTAAAGTTTCTTCTTTGCCATTCTTGTATAAAAATATCAATATGTTTAATAGAACAACCAAGAATAAAATAATATTTTGAATGCATCAATAATGTGCATGGAATGTAAAATGGTAACCTTTGAATTGAATGCCAGCCCTTTACTGTAGTGGTAATAGTAGTAAATTGTTTAGTTTTATTAATCTTAATGTAATCGAGGTTTGTTATAATAATGACGAATGGTTTTGGAACAGAGTCCTATACCAGACACCGAAAATTTATTTGTAAATCAGCATAATACATTTTGAAGTGACAACTTCTTATGGGAGGGTAAACCGCTTCGTTACGTAACGGCGCTAGTCTGTCTGGCTTCTCTTTCTCTCACGCATAAAGTTATCACTTCTGTCGGGCGTCCTTGGACGTACACTTTTTTTTTTTAGCTTTGTATCATGTCATGACTTAATTAAGAGCTATCAAGAGTTGCGACTGTAAGGAGTCCGCAGAACTCTTAGCCGTTTTAAAAGCAGCTTAATCATCTAGTGCAAAAGGTTTCCATACTTCTTTGTCTCGCAGATCACTTGCAATGTTTTTCTTGTTTGGTTAGATCCCCTGTTCAGCTACTACATTGTGAAAATGTTTTTTAATAAGAAAACAAGTACTTTTCTTTTCAACATTACAACAAATTAACGCGTTTGTTCCTCACATTCGTATTTTTTGATTGATGAGGTAGTTCAAGTCCGAGTCTTCATATGCTGTCCTTATTAAATTCTGAGACAAGAAGCACAAAGTTAAGCAATCTGTGTATATGGGCTTTTCTAGTCACAACCTGCTTAAATGAGATCTACTATCGTGGACCTATCTTTTACATCTCACGGACCCCTAATTCTTTTTTGGCTCACATAGACCTCCTGTAATTCGTTGTGGACCCATGGGGGTTCATATAGACCACTTTGGGTTTCATTGTTCTAAGTGCATGTTTTGTAACAATAACAGGAAAAAAACTTTGACATAAAATTGAAATGACACAAGATTCGTGTTTCTAAGAAAATAGTTTTGTAATTATTAAGGTAAGACTTATCGTGACGGTCTACTTTTCGGACCTGGTACACGTATATTTCAGTGTGATTTTAAAGATGTTTCACGTCAAAAAAGACCGAGTTGGTGATGGAGACACAAGGTGGACAACGAAACGTGTAAGTCGAAGAATCAGTTCAATTCAGTCGCCTCTTTCTGATATACAAGCCAACAGTTAGAATGTAAGCATGACTGACTGCGTAACGAACAGTTTCATGGTAGGTAACTCAGGTGGAATGTCATAAAATCTACGGTATGTATTTTAAAAGTAAATGCTGGCAACATTAGCACCCAATTTTCTTTCTAGTTTTTGACAGCTTTCAAAGCTAAAGGTATCCGCAAGTTTTATATTAAAAATGTTAAAATTGTAGTTAATCAGATAAATAATACAATGTTCAAATAGTAGCAACTAATATAAGTTGCCTTACTGCCTATTTGTGTGTAACAGTGAGAGGATTACTCAGATATTTTAGGTTACAAAAGTGATTTCAGAACTGTTGTTATTTTCAGGCTAAGCCATGGCTCCAAGAAAAAACAAAGTAGCGAAAGAGGAGGTCCAGGTAACTCTGGGGCCACAGCATTTGGTAGGCGAGACAGTGTTCGGTGTTGCTCACATTTTCGCGTCTTTCAACGACACATTTGTACACGTTACTGACTTGTCGGGCCGGGAAACCATTGCCCGAGTTACTGGTGGTATGAAGGTTAAAGCTGACCGTGACGAGGCTTCTCCTTATGCTGCTATGTTGGCTGCTCAGGTTTGTGTATATTCTTTTTATTTCCAGCAGGGAATTGATAGTTTTGAGGTTATGTGTCAGTATATCAGTTGTTTGGATTCCATCTACTACAGTTTCCGCGGGTTTATTCAATGTTCTAACAAAGTGAATAGATTGCCCTGCTAAAGTTTAATGGACAAATGGCTTTAGTAAAATGGTATGAGAAGCATTAGTGGTTTTGTTATTTCAACATTTAATTTTTATCTTATTGTAAACAAGTTTATAATAGCATTTAAATTTCAATTCTTCTCCTAATTTAGATTTGGTTTCTAATTATTACTAAGTAATTATTATAACACTTCTATGGGACAATCACTTGTGAGTTTAATTTTTTGAAAAATATCTCAAGTATACAAAAATAATATACATACCTACCTACTACTACCTAACCTACCTAAGGTTACAAATTTACTGCCATATTCACTATGCAATAGGTAGGTATGCAAATTACATCTTTTTTTTTTATTTATTAAGAGAATCAACAATATACATATGCAACATTGTTCTTTACATATATCACTATATCACATCTCTTATATGTACATCAGTTATAGACGGCCCACAGCATTAATTATATGTAATGTTTACATTGAGTAGTTACTAACAATTAATAAAACTATTACTAATACTAAGCACTAAAAAACATATCCTAAAAATATTGTAAATGTTTGGCCACAAAAAGCAAACATAAAGGCTTGTTATACTTCTGATATATACTATATCACTTTAAAAAAAAAAAAAAAATACTCTATAAAGTAGTACCCAACATGCCATATATTTTAATACCAGGATGTTGCTGAGAAATGCAAGACACTTGGCATCACTGCTCTGCACATTAAACTGCGTGCCACTGGTGGCAACAAGACTAAGACTCCAGGCCCCGGTGCTCAGTCTGCTCTCCGTGCCTTGGCTCGTTCCAGCATGAAGATTGGTCGCATTGAGGATGTCACCCCTGTGCCATCTGACTCCACACGCAGGAAGGGTGGTCGACGAGGACGCAGGCTGTAATATGTTAGTTTAAGCTCACTGTGGACTTTTAATAAAGAAGTTTATGGTACCTAATTGTTTTATTTTGATAAGCTGAAGTACAAATATGGTGACGTTAGAGTTAGAAGTGTAATAGGAGCATGTTTGTATGATGACAACTAGAAAACTCTGGGCCGAGAGTTTAAACCCAATGGGTGAAAAGGTGTTTCAACTGGATTTTTTGGAAGGAAGCCGGTTGAAACCCAAGTAAAAATACCAATGGTGGGTTTAAATTATTGGCACTTAATCTTGTGTTGTATATACAAATTCGTTTACTCATTTATCTAAGCAATAACTAATATAAAATACACTTTAAAAAGTATTTAACTGCATCCTAACTAATATTATACATGCTAACGTTATATTATGATTGCTACTCATTCCCATATTAATGACTTCACCGATCATGAAATGTCAATGTTGTTATATGATTTGTCAGGGGAACAGAGTTTTTTTTTTACGTCTGTGGCAACCAGCATACCTCTGCGTAAGCGTAAGGGTTCAATATCGGATGTGAGTTTGGGTTCGTCGACGATTCCCACGACACGACTTTGAAACGAGTCAAAAGGCCAAGGTGCTCCCGCCGAGATCAAGAGCGGATCCAGCTTTCAAGTCTTAGTCTAGTCAGACTCCGGACAGGCTTCAATTCGATTACAATAACTTCGAAAATAAAAATAATTAATTGAAAAAAAATTAAGTATTTTAATAAAAAAATATCCATTTTTATTGATGATCTAAGGCAAGTTTAGAGCCTCCTAAGCGTGGAAAAACACATTTCAACCGTCGTGGCGTCCTTACGCTAACTGGTAATGTAGCTACAATAAAGAATATAGAAGGTAAAAATTTACATTGGGATACACTGACAAATAGACGCGTCGCGACGCCACTGCCATCACTTCATTTTACGTATTTATTAATTTTGCTTGTTTCTATATTTGGCGACGACTCAAAATTATTAAGGTATATACATTAGTGTAGGGGTTTACTCACTAACAAGTTTATTTTTCGCTTTTCAGTTGCTTTCTTCTTTCGTCGTTTTAATTGTTTGTTAAAAAGTTTTAATTTTTGTTTGTTTTTTATGGCAAGAATATGATTAGATTTATTATAAGATATTCAACAATCTCTTTAATTAAGTTTAAAATTCTCATTAAGACGATTTAATAACAACAAACACGAAATACTTAGATTCTGTAAACCATTGCATCCATCATCAAATCAACTACTCACAGGTCTCCGTCATGTTGTAGTGTCATTAGAACTACATACTTAATATGTGTGCTAAGTTTTAACAAAATCGGTTTACAGGTGTAAAGTCAAAGAATGAAAAATTATTCGTCTCTTATTTTTCTACCCTTAGGGTTGAAATTTTTATTTGAAATTTGAATGGGACCAACTTCGAAGTTAACCTTATCCAATTGTGGAGGAACGGGTGTTATGTCCCTCCAACACAATTAATGAGTCGGCTGTCTATGCTCTAATAAGGAGCGTGCCAGTGCCAGTAGTGAGTAGTTCCGGTGAGTCGGAACTGAGTGCCGCTAGTTCCAGTGAGGCGGAACTGAATGTCGCTAGTCTAGTCCCAGGGAGTCGGGGCTTGCGTGCGGTGCTGCGGTGAAGTCCCCAGTGAGTCGGGGCGGTTGCTGCGTAGTGGCTGGCTACTGCGTAGACGGGAGAGAGATGCTCTTCTTACGTGGACCGTAGGTGCAGTGCCTAGACGCTAATGAAGCCGTAAGGGTAACCAGGCTGGAGCGATCGCTACAGGCGTGTGGTATCCCTGTTGGGGCGAGGATGCTGGTTGGCCGAGACTTGATTACCGCTCATTGCTGAAGGAGTGTATACGACGGTGAGATGCAGGATTAGTAGTTACTTCGTAGTTCAGCTCTTCTTGGCTAGATGATGTTGGAGTATGTTTTTGCTATATGTGGAAGCCGCCACACAATAAAAAGAATTATCGAAACTGGACCTTGTAAAAAACTATGCGTGTCCATACGTTAAAAAAAGCAAATATACGGGTGGACTTGAGAACATTCTCCGTTTTTTTTTTAAATTAGAATATAAGTGATAAGTGAAACTATTTTCAAAAGTCTTTACACAATGCCTCAGGCATACGGTAATAATTTACTTCAGGCTCATTAAAAAAAATTAAGTTTGTAGTACCTACTGTTATGAGTGGGGCTCGGGATTACACATATCCACCTTCACAATTTGTTACTACAACAGTACTATTATTGACTATTAAATCAAATGTTAACTTTGAAATAAAAAGAATGCGTTGGGATTTTGGCTTATTATGTAAAATAAAATATAAACATTTTACGATACATAATTTATACCTATCAAAATATATAAAAGAACTAATAGACTGCAAATAAAAACAACAGAATATTAATATTCTTACGAATAATCAAGATTATTAATAATATTTAACGTTAACAAAAATCAGTCTCGAAAAAATTGGCCTTCTGTACCGGTCACCTTTTTTGTGAGCAATTACATGAGGCTAGGGTTTAAGGGCTAAGGTTTTGATTGTCATTTTGTTTTTTCTTTTCCTTGCTGACATCTTTTCCTGAAGCCAAACTAAATCAAATACTAAACTATAAGCAAATTAATTCACTTAAATATAAAATGACACTATTAGTACCTAGTGCCAAACAGTAGTGTAACGGGCAATAAATGGAATCAATGGCCGGTACTTACTGGAGGATAATTTTGTGGCTGGTACTGTAGGGAATGGAATATAATATATATTTTTATTACAGTCAAGAATGTGTACCAAAAGTAAAGATAAAAAACACATTAAATTTTATACCTAATAGCTATTTAAATAATCGATACTTACCAGATTTAACTTCCTTCGAACTCGTTCTAAATATAAGCTCCTACAATCACTTAATGAATTCCTTATGTGTACGCAGTGTACGTGACGTTCACTGTCTAGAAGAGAAATTTTCGCACTGACAGTAAACCTTTAGCGACAAAGTCGACGCCGTTTGGGGCTTATATGTGTAAGTGAACTACCTACAAAATGACAAAGTCGTAACAGTGTCATCTGTTATAGAATTTTGTAAATTGCATGTGGCCGGTACTTGTAGGACTGTCCCCTAAATCTTTCGAATGTCCTTAAACATCTTATCTCATCTTGTGTTAATTTAAAAATCAACTTTTAAATTATCTTCAATTTGGCCATAGAACTATTACTGCTTTTATTAACGTTACAGACGACTTAAGATGGATTTGGAGAACGGAAATATCACATTACTTACGTTACATACTTACGATTAACATGTCCAATAATGGTTTTACAAATTTCACGCCTTTTTAACTTACACATACGAGAGTAGGTAGAGCATCAATTACGCCTGCATGTAACACCTGTTTTTTGACAATTGATTGCTGTAGACAGTGCCAGGGTTGCACGTGTTAAATAGCCAGTTATTCATATCAGTAGGTGCCTTACGCAACTTTCTGTCGATTCCTACTAGACTTGCACATCTAATATAATATCGTAATCTGATCCGCACCTAATATAATATCGTTATATTTAGCGGCCCACCCCCTATAAGAACCTATATATACAGGGTGTAAGAAACACCGTGCCGAATACTGAAATAGTGTATTCAGATCATCATTCAGAGTCAAAAATCATTGGAATTTTCTGACGGAAAATTCATCAGTTTTATTTTTATTTTAATTTGTTTTGATAGAAGTGATATCACAATGAGTAAACAGAACATTTTACCGAAAAAAAAAAACCAATACCGCTTACGGCCGAAACTACACAAACATTTTATGCGATAAGGTAATTTTTCGTGTGGCTTGACGGCGTTGAACGTTTAAGGACATTCACCGTACCGTACCTACGTTTGTAACGCTTACATTGCGTAGCGTCAAATGAAACTAATGACTATAAATCCTTAATCTTGCATTTTTATGATGAACTGACTTTTGTATTGTGGTAAGTATCCACAGAAAGACGATTTTGTAAGTTTATCTAAGGACACTAATGAAGCAGGGTAAGGACCTATCGTCCGATGTTCCAAGGGATTCTTCTTATGATTCATAAACTGGGCTATCATGAAGTCGTGACCGAAGAGCCTGTTGTAATAGATTGGATTTTGACTTGATACAAACATCAATTTGTGCTCTACATCAATGACGGCTACTAAACCTCTTGTGCGATTACTCCTCATTTGAAGGTAATTGAAATAAAAACAAATGTTTGTGAGAACATTGCATGTTATTTAACCATATATTAATATTTCAGATAAATAAATAGTTACTGTTTTAAAATATACACACTATGCATATCTACCGTAAACATCTAATTATACAAAACTTAGAATTTCGAAATACGTTAAGTATCTAAAACGGTGTTATATGTATATAAAAACCACGGTATTTTTAAAATTATACAATTATTGCACTAAATTGGTGTAGCGGTTCAGCAAGGTGCCCCCGCAAGGAGCTTGTTCCCGCTTATACTATTTTGTAAAGTATAATATTTTCAATAATACATACAATACTAAAAGTTCTCTAATATTTAATAGCTGTTTTTTTTATATCACACAACACTTTATTTCTATTACTTTTATTTCTGTTTCCATTTTTTATATGTTTTTTAAAGCTAACAATACATAATACACCGGCGTACGATGTTATGGACACAGAAATACTTGTGATTGAGACGATATGAGCACTCTTCAAATCAGCTCCCTGCTAAATTTAAAAAATGAGATCAATAGTACATTACATTATTAGCACAATTCAAGACTATCGCTCCATGAGCATAGAGGAGATAAATGAATTTTACAATACACCAACAGAACGACATTATTTTTTGTCTTAAAACTTATAATAAAAAAATCTTTATCGGTTTATGAAAAATAAAATTTTCCTACTCAAAATGTAGAACGCAAAACACAGGTTAAATTTTATACAATAAAACATTTACAAATAAAACCATTATGATATATTACTTAACAATTTAGGTGTTTCAGTCCAAATAAATCACGGATTAATAAAGTTTAATTCGGCAACAACATTTTTAGAGTTACGACATTAGCTCACATTGTTATATTATCTGATGTCATTAAAAATATTTCTAAGAATAAATTATAAGTAAAAGATTATTGTTACAACAACCGTTAAAACTTCTACGAGTGCAAGTTGTCATCGATTTCGAAACATCGACAAGAAAATAAACTAACCAAGTATAAAGTAACTCTAATCGAGACAAAGAGCACGCTTTTTAATGGTATAAGTTACCAGTCATTCCAGATATAATTTAACATATATTGCCATTGCAGTCAACTTTGTTATGTTGGCAGTGAACGAGCGTTGGCGAACATGTTGGTCAGTTACAGTTACCACGAAACAACAAAAGATAAAGTATGCAACACGTTAAGCGAGTGCCGCTTTTGGGAAATGTCGCGGGACGAATGTACTCACGATCCTATTTATCCACCATCAGAACTACCAGATAATTAGAAAAAGTTCGATGCAATTTTACGCCAGAACGTGTTGGCGTCCTTTAGATCATCCGAGCAAATAAATCATAACATAAATGAAGGCAGTTTTATTACATTTGATTACTTCACGTGGACATTCTTAAAACACTTTAATATTTAATTAAACAATCTTGGACACTTTTGCCTGTCCCTTAACTGAAAAATTATTTGCATTGTCTAACATTCGTATTCACAACCATTATAAGACGTAGAGCGTTCTAGGTCACGGTTGCAAAATCTCAATTTTAACAATCAGCTGGCCCAAAACAAAATTACAAGCTAATTTGAACCGTATATACTTTCTCTGTTGCGGTATGCGCTGCGAGTATTAAATTATTCGTTGAATATGGACCCGTATTGCCTTGTAAAACAAGTGAAACTGCGAGCCAATAGCTCATTAAATGGCAACCGATAACAACAACAAAAATGTGAAATTTTGTAAACAGGCAAAACATTTTTATACCCGTACAAATTAAGTAGCTAACATGTACATTTGGGTTTTGTACATGTAAACGCTCACTATGCAAGTTCATGTTTACACGAATGTATAAAATGTATCAATCGATATAGAATAAAAAAAAATTAATAGTGACATAATGTCTTTTTAGGCGCAGTATCTATGTTAAATGTTAAGAATACATTTTAAGGAGAAAATAAAATGACTGTTCAATTGATTGCAAAATTGAACCAGTAGTTTGAGTAATGCTTGTGAATACGGGTAAGCTCCAATGACGGTGAAGGCCCTGAGAGACGGCGCGCGTTAGCGGCGCGGGTCGGGCGCGGCGCGGGCGCGCAGCTTGCGCTACATGCCTGACTTGAGACGAATTTTTTTGAGGTGCGACGTAGCAGAGTTTGGTAGTGGCCGGCGTTTCCCCCCTAAAGGTTCACGGTGGCCGGTACTCTGAGAGCCCAACACAGTTCCGCCAGCCACGTCCTCCCAGTTCCCTCCTATCATGTCGTCGGATGACGATGACGCCATTGCCCGGCAGCGGTTACTGCTCACGCGGGCTGATGAAACACGTAGCGACCGTGAGAAATTCCGTTTGTTCAGCTTCGTGGATACGAGCGACGTGCGGACGCTCTCTGTGTCGTCCACGGATCGTCTGCTAACTTTCGCTTTGACTATCCCCCCGCCGCCTACTGCGGTCTTACTCGAATTGGGTTTCCGAATTGCTAGAATATTCCTCCGCTTGGTAGTCAAAGATTTTGGCTTAGGCTCGTTCTCGCTAAGATACTTCGTTCGGGAAGACGTCTTGACTGGTTCATTCTTCTTCGCAAACTTCATGTTCATGTTGATGATGTCGTGTCCGGATCGCGGCGCAAGTACCGGGGGGCTACGTTTGCGCTCGGCGTCGGTCTTTGCGCCAACGTAAGTGTTCTCTTTGCGTTCCTCTGTGACCTTGCCCTTGGAGCGAGTGTATAGAGGCACTCTGCTAGGTGATGATGTTTTAGGACGCAAGCGAGACATTGTCAGCTGGAAAGGACATGTTAGTTGTTTATAAACTTGTTGTGACAGGTTGCTTTGGAGCTATTGTGTTTCTATACAAACGTACACGAACCGAGATTCATATCACCGCGTTTTTTCCATTATTAACATATTTTATTGTATTTCAAAGTTATTGTTAATAAGTACAATAAGCTTAAATATAATGAAACCTGTACGCTTGTTTAGAAATTGGAACACGACACTTTAGAAGACTCTTAAAATCTCAAATCCGTTTTTTTTTAAGTAAAATCCGTTTCAATCATTTTGAAATTGCAAAATGGTACAAGTTAATAAAAGTGCGATACACTCTTATTTAGTATATATAAACGAGACTCACTATTCAAATCAAAGAGGAATTACTAAAACGTGCAATTTAACACATCTACATAGGACCATTATTACATCAACTTACCAAAGCTCTATAGGTACGATACCTTTAATTTTATAACCACGAGTTTTACTTAAAGAAAAAGATGTAAACAGAAATGAGCCTTTAAGCTACGAGATAAACGATGACAAAACAATATGCAACTATTAACACTCCTACTTATCTCTAGTACGATACATTATAGTGTAAAGTATATTATATTATGTTAAGTGATCGAACGAAACAACACACCCAAACCCACTCCCACAATCATATTCTTACCGCGATTATAAAAGCTGTTCTGTGTTATTTAGTAGTGTAACACTGAAAATTAAATATGGTGTGTTACCAATAGAAAAAAAAACATTTCAACAGATTATGTAAAAATTGTTTTGCTTTGGCCACTTTGATAAACATTTTTTTTTTAAATAAAATAGTACACAACTAAACAATATTTTAGTTATACTGTGTTTAGGAACGGTGTACCGAAAACCGAAATAATAGATTCAGATCATAATATAGAGATCAATTTATTTTTTATATACCTACACAATTTTTTTTCAAATTCAAAAATATTAAAAAATGCAATGTAATCAATCAAATGATATTTAAACATTTCATGGAACCAGCTGTCTGCTAGTGCGGAACGTAAAAAGTCATAATCCTCGCGCGCTTGTTCTGCACAAGTACCAGCTCGTCGTACGATACCGCTGCGAGCTCGCCATTGGTAGCCGTACATTGACTAGCGCGAATATTCATTACAAATCTTTAATCTTGCATTCTATGATGAAATTACTTTTGCATCGTTATGAGTTTCCACAGAAACCGTTTGTATAAGTATTTCTTTACGCGGTAACAATACTACCAAGTTTTTCCACATTAGATTACCAAAGTTAGGCAGATGTCTAGAAGCTTTGTTTGGATAAGATAGCTTGTGAGGAATATTTTACTCCTTACGAAATAAAAAAAATCATGCTAAGTGTGTAAAGCAATGATTAATCATGCCATTATTGTTTAATGACCTTTTGATTTGCATTTGTTATACCATGTTTCACATAGGATGAATTCGGGGACAGTTGATTTTATGCATTTCACGTAGTTATTTTTTTTAGAAAATAAAAATATAACAAATAAGCCCGAACTGATAGTTAAACAAAAATGTTTCAATTTCTATTTTGAGCTATGTTAGCACACTTTTGTTTTAATATAGATACTTTAAAACTCAATTGAATGTGAAATAACATATGATTAAAGCACGACTTGAACCGTGTCGTCGTACAGATTGATACATCAGCTATCAACCCCAAATAAGGAATAATCAAAGAAAGCTGGTACCGGTAACTGATGTCGATGTTATCTGGAATCAGATTTACAAGTATTTTCTCCGCCATGAATTGCCGACCCTACTTACCTAATTGGTTGTTTTATTTTTGGGCCTAAAATCAATTATTTCTTTAATATAAATTATATCGTGGTTATTCAATCGATATTTTTAGTTTGATTTTATCATCACTACGTCACTAGTAACTTCAAATATCAAACATCACCGAACTCATGCTATTTTACAAAAATGGTATTAGCAGGGCTATAGTGTACTGTGTTAGAGTATGTGCACACAAAAATCACCATTATTTTAAGTTACCTGCGGTCTCATAGTCCTCGTATGTGCTCGAAGCCAATCACGAACCGCTGATAAGTTTCGATGCTCGGAGCATGGGATGCGTGAATTGGGATGTTGGCCCGTAAGGTCCAGTATTGATGCACCCAGAGACCGACCAACCTGGGGGTATTATCGACTTTTTCATATATTTAGGTTTTTTTATAATTGAAGTTATAACTTGACAACTATACTAGTCATTACTCACTAATGTTGGTAAATAATACATCAAAATGAAATCAAAATTAATTATTTCAAGTAAACTCATTGTAGGTAGTTTAAATTGTCAGGAGTAGGAGTCAGTCAGGATAAGTCAGTCGTGAAGCTAGTTGACTGTTTCAATTCGTAGATCCTATGGAGAAGAACAGGCAAGAAACTCCAAGGACACTATTTTTCAACATGTTTTTTTTACAAAGTACTTGTTACATTGCTTATAAGTGCAATTTTGTTTTTATTATATATTCTTTATACCCCTACATAAAGTAGCTGCTAGCTCGTTCGCCCGTGCCTGGCAGAGGTAGGAGAAGGCAAGGGGCGGCAGCGCAAAGTGATCGCTCTGCCTTCGACTTAACACCGTGTGGTTTAAGTCAGTTCCATTAGGTATGACACACATTTGACCTGGTAATCGACAAATGACGAGCCCATTGTTCATGGGATATTCTAAATCTAGTCACTAAACTATAGTTGTCAACTTATATACAGTACAGTTTTTATTTACAATGTACAATACTATTTAGATAAATGTTCTATGATTTCTTTGGCAACTGTTTGTCGATGGTTCATATTTGTGCTTATTTAAGGCAGCAGGTGTATTAATAACTGGAGATTTTTGAAGAGACTTTTACAAAATACGAAGCTTGGTAATAAAAGCAATATTTTGACCAACTACAGTTTTAGTTTTTGCATCTCACGAATACTAACGAATTTTCTAGGTGTTGAGAGGCCTCACCAGTATGTATAAGATTTGTCTGTGTGCGTGTGTTTGTAAGCGGCTAACAGAAATAATAAATATTGATACTTAATCGTGATTTGCAAGAACCATACTACGGGTCATATAGAACGTATAAAATAAAATGACTGAAGTGGTTTTCGTGTAGTCTATCTTGGGAAGGAAAGGGATGTGGAAAATATCTACTTTACACTTACAAAATAATTGACGTCTTTTAATGTGAATTCCAGGTTCTTTAAACAGTTAGTAAAACTAAGTGCGAAATATTATTTCTTTCATGAATTGATCAACGGGAATTGTCGTGTTCTTTCTAACATAAGATGATAGTCACTGACTTCTTTCAAAGTTGAATGTAATGTATCCGTAAGAGTTTGCGACAATTTACACACCATCACTAAGGACACAAAAAAACTAACGGCAGAATACTTTCTCGTGGCGAGCCTGTGACACAGTAAACAATTATTTTGCATGATTTGTATATATTCAATGCAAATATAGTGTCAGTGGCAAGCGGAGTTTTCATCTTAAGGAGTCAATCATAAAATACGTTTGTAAATAGTTAAGCGCTAAAATGTGCATTCATTATTAAAGTCGAAGTAACCTTTTTTAGTATGAAAAACGTATACAAAATAATCGAAGTTCCTACTAAATACTAAAATTTTTTTTAAATATGTATAATAGTTACAGTGAGAGGAGAATTAGCATTTGTGACATTATATTTATCAGAAAGGCTGTATAAAAGGTGAAACCTTATTTCAAAGAGGAGAGGACGAGAAGACGTAACGTATATTATGATTCCCCACCTAAGGGATGGTACAGATTAATGCACATGATTGTAGCCCAGTAGGCGGCTACATCCATTTAATATTATAATACTCCTCGTATTATATAAAATAATAATAGGTAATATAATGTCAATATTTTACATAATATAATTATATCTATTAGCGTATAGGTTACAGACAAACCTCAAAGGGGTCTATCTCTTCATAAACCTCCAGACTTTCGACCCTTGGGCGACAGTGCCTTACCTGAAACGTTTTTACCACTATCTAAAATTGGCTGCTTTTTATTCGCTTTACATTAATGATTTTATATGAAATGTGGTTGGTAGCTACAGTACTTGAGATCTATCGCTGACATTGAGAGAATGCCTCATAATATTTGATTTATAATAATAACAAGATTTGAAATCTTAACTTCAAACTAAGTACAAAAACATTGCATTGGAAAAAGAAAAACTGTTACATCATGCCAGTGCATAAACGACATGTAGTGTAAAATTAGTAAACAACCAATTTAACACTTAGGCAAAGATAAAATATTTAATTCTTACAACATAAAAATCAATCACAACGTATTTTGTCGTCCACCGAGTACTTACTTTTATTAATAACTATTACTTAATACTTTTATTAATAACTAGCGGACCCTATTTTACAATTTTTTTTAAACCAATTTTTATTTTATCTATGTTCTTTTCCAAGATCTCCTTTATATCTATACCAAAATTCCATCAAAAGTGGTGCAGCGGTTTAGGCGTGAAAACTTGACAGACAAAAGAGTCACCTTTTGTCTGTCAAGTTTTCACGCCTTTTTTTGCATTTATAATATTAGTTTGTACAGATGTGACAGCAAAACTCTCAAGCTGAGCCTCATTTGACGCAATGAAATTCAATATCAAAACGTCAAAATTTATCATAAAAATACCATAACATGTCCAACTTTTCTGTTAATTTCCAAAAAATATTCTTTCATACAAACCTTGTTCTGGCGATTACGAACATCAGAAAAAAAAACCACCAAATTGGTCCTCCGTCAATATTTCGTGTCACGTTGTTTTTCTGCGATGAACTAATGAACCGATTTTAATGAAATTTTGCACACTGTGTGCAGTTTGGTCTAACTTGAGAGATACGATAGTTTTTATCTCAATTTATAGTCACAATATTTTTTTATTACAAATTACTTAGCCACAGCAACGCGTGAGAGGGAAATTTGAACAGTCAAAGCTTGTATTGGATAGTTTAAAAAAAATATATATTTTCGTAACTGCATGCCCTTTCAGTGTTTTAAGTAAGTGTTCAATTGTCAGATATACCTTGTATAATTGTAACTGTGCGAATTTCATCAATTCATATTGTGATATAATGTCAATATTATACTTCTTTTTTTGTTTCATCTTTTTTACTGTTTCAATTTTGGAAGCAATTTCTCAATGTCCTACTATGATTTCAAAATACCTATGCTACGAGTGAACATTCGCTTAGCTCACAAACCTGAAACGGGTTTACCTCTTCAAATATATGCGGCGTGTACTTCGGAGGTGGGGGAGCGGAGGACAGTAGTGCAGCTGCCGGCCCCTCCCGCACGGTGGGGGGGAGGACATTGACAAGGCGCCCGGTGTTGTAGTTGCACTCCAGCGTGTACGAGCGCACCAGGCCCGTGGCCTTGAACACGGCGACGCGGCCCGAGCCCTCTCGGGACATGCCGTCACGACGGTCTCTGGACAAACAAATCAAGAGTCACTTGGGAATGTGGGTTATACATTACTAACAACCAAAAGGTTTTTTAATTAGTAGTAAGTCACGTTTTGTGCTAAGTAATAGCATATAGATAGCAAGAAATTAAAAAACCCCTAAAATACACATTCACACATGCAAATCGGATGATTTGATCGGCTCGAAGGACCAAAATGTGTGTTACAATTTACGTTTCATAAACAAAATATTAAATATAATAACGATTTGAAGGTAGTGTGGCTATTGAATAATGATAAGACACAGGTTTTGATATTAGATAACATGATATCTAGAAGTAAGCAGCAACAGCTTTATCAGAATCGGTCTAGTGACTTTCGTTATTATATTAATATACTTGGACATAGAAATATGTAACTAACTTGAGATACATGTTCCTCTCGGTGAAGTTACACGATGAAAAGTGAAAATGCATGTTGTTGAGTGACATGATGCGAGGTAACAGCATGCATTCGACACAGCTTTCCAGATCATCGAAGTGATTCCCGTACATGAAGATACCTGGAAAGTAAACAGCCATTTTTATAGAAGAAGGTAAAAGCTATCTGTCGTAAGTAGGATGAAAGCGTTAACTTTACAGAAAAAATACTTATTGTGAGTAGCTTATATACCTATACCCGGCTTATACCTACTTTAAGAGCACACACACAACTACATCCTCGATACGCTGTCAAATAGTTAATAAATATGGGGATAATGGCGACTTAATCGTAATAATATTCAAAGGTCCAATTTAAAGATATAGGGTTGTTCTCATGTGTGTATTTAGAGGAAACAGAGAATATATTCTAACCCAACAGAGGCTTTATTATATAAGGGATTAAGCCGTCCTGTCGCACCGGCTCCAGACAGTATTCAGACTCGCTGGTAATATATAAAGTGACTACGACCGTTATCTAAATAACATAATAGCGCACAGTGCTGCGATACATTTCATTAAATGTTGTAAAACTATCCGGTGATTTAAGAGTGGCCGTGAGTTTGTTTGCCTGATTTCTTCTCACAAGGCTCTACTGTTTGGAAACGGGAGCTTATAGATCGACGCTGGCAGATAGCGATCTTAACTAAATAGTTGCAAATGCAACACGGCATTATTTGTTATATTATTGTTATAATTTTACTCTTGATAAAGCAAACTTTTGTTGCGATGACATTGTGTGGGATGGTGATAATTTTATGAAATAAATATGAATGATTATTGATTTCCGATATTATGAATCTCACCCATGAGTCATTATTCTAATAAATTTTTACTTGCTCAATTTGAACGCAATGGTCACCTACAAGTGACAAAAATAATGAGTACCTTTTTTAGAAGCGTGTCCATGAAGATCTATGTACAGATATAGTCCGGATTCCGGTTCCTTAGGAACACAAGGACATTTGGTGAGTGGAGGGTGGTGGATTGTGTTTGTTGACGTCGCGTTTTTCTTCCTGTTCGGTCTCTCGGGACGGGGAATCGTTGCAGATTTCGGTTTCTCTGGTTTAGGTTTTGGTGGTGGCTAGAAATAATTAAATCATTGTAACTATTAAATAACCGTAGTTAGGAGATGTATAGTTTTGCGATATTAATGCCTGAAATTTTCTTAGCAAGTCTAATTATAAATTGTAAGAAATTGGCATAGGCAAAGGGCGTGATATAATAACCTACTGATAAAGGATGATATGTATAATGTCAAATCGATGTATACTAAATGAAAACGTTTTACAGCAACCCTACGTAGACCAAAGCGTACATGAATACAACTAATTACTTAATTTACTTTTCGTTAAATTCGTTCTGAGGTGAGTGAGGGTGTGTTTAGGCCCATTCATTCAAGTCAAACACTCAGTGTTAATATACGTGTGGTTCGTTTGATACCACAGGTCTAACATAGTGAGTAATTGTAATAACAAATAACAGCACCTTGCGCACCGGGGCATTCATTGGGGCGGTGTGCCGGAATCGAACCGATTAAAACCACACAGTGCGTCATACTGCGCCTAAAATAAAAGGGGTCCGGGAATAGCTTTTATAAGACATCCGGACCCCTCTTAGCGCTTAAGAAAAAAATCTCTTAAGAGTGGAATATGAACCCACTCCTAACACGAGCATTTTTTAGCTTCACTGAAGGGGTTAACGAGAACACTAGTCCTATGTGATCCATGCAGTCTTTGCTGAGGTCTTAATCTTTGCTAATGTTATTAGCAAATATTCATTTAGCTTATAATTTTGTTTAACAAGTAGGTCGTACAGTATACGATACAGAGATACACACCGTTGGCAGGACGGTGTCGCCCGTGCTGCCCCCGAACATGGAGTGCGCGTCGGGCTCGGCGCGCACGTCGCCGTGCTCGCCCGCCGACACCGCCACGGAGGTCGTCGATGTTGTTTCGCGTATATTCTGTTTAACAAAAGTACAAATCTATACTATACTAAATTATAATAAACGAAGTTTGTATTTATTTGTTGCACGCGCTTATATCTGAACTTCTACCGATCAGATAGGAAAGGAATAAATCCTTTTGTATTTGATAGTCCAATCGCCCTATAATGAATAGGAGCTGAGCAATGACCATATAGGTGGGTGAAACTTGCGGGAAATGTCTAGTTAAATATACGATGAAACTAAAGGACCCGACAGACGTTGGATGACCGAACGTGAGATTTTCTTTTTGGTGTCATAATTGATTTCGATACGATTCGACAACCCAAAATAAATAATAATGGTCTCTAGCAAATAATTATAATCTTATTCTGACAGAAAATTATAGATGGCATTATTTTATTGTCTTTTAGGAGATATATATTATACGTACGATTTCCTCATTGGATGGTGTTACAATATATTTCTTGAAGCAGTTAGTGCAGAAGTACAAAGTGTCCTCTTCCGAGGGTTCTTGATCTGCAAACTGTAAAAAAACATTATCATAACAGTTTCAAGTCAGTGCGCAGTGGCATGCAATGACGCGCCATAATTTTATTGAAGGTGAAAAATTGTTTTGAAGTTTAATAAAAGAAGCTTCGATGTTCTGTGCATACTTCTAGAGCAGTAGATGCCCAACTATTACTATTATAATGAAGTGCGCGCTACTGATCTTGCGTTACGTATGTGATGACATCTAACTATAGTTGCGTTCAAAATAAAATGACAAATTAAGTTTACTACGGCTAATTTAGAGTGCGATAGTAGACTAGTCGATATCATCACTGGGATCTTAGCTCTACTAACATTACATTACACAAATAATTATATTAAACACTTTATATATTTTGGTACTGTATGCAAATTTAGATGAGTCAGCGGCTAGGGTGGTTGACATATATGATACTAAATAACGCCTTTCTATGAACGTCTGATTTAACAGCTTTGCTCAAAGAACGAGAGCCTGTTCGGAATGTTAATGGAAACTGTCATCATTCAGTGCTGTATCTATTAATGTATTTGTGTGTACGTTTAAATAAATTCTACGAGTATTAAGACAGTGGCCAATATCTACAAACATGATATTGCGTAAAAGTATATTTACTTCTTGTTCCTTTCGTTCTTTTTCATCGAGCTGTTGTTTCTGATGCTCTCTGTACTCCTCAATGGAGTGATACGTAAGGGTGTCGGTTCGACTTTGGACGTGGAAGAAGCTCTTATCAGGATAGGATTCCTGAATAGGGGATACACTCTTTTTATGTATTCATATTAACGCCATGGAATAGTTAAGGAAATAGTAGCGTACGTTGTAATTGGTCTAATGGAACAATAAATACTGGATAGTAAGTATAAAAAACCGTTGTACACATGTATATTAATAAATGCACACCCTCAAACACCCCATTTAGTATATTGTGTTTTAAAATAATGTTTCTAGTAACGCCATCTATCGAATATCGCGTTAATTGGTCATTAAAGGATATAAATATTGAACGTCAACAGCGCCTCCTACTAGTTCCCTTACCTACCATTTTTCCTAGATAAAGATTGGTCTGCCACCACGGCATCCGATGGCTTTCCGCCAATGGGAGAATAGAGGTGCACCTACTTTCGAATGGAGCAGCAGAAGACTCAATCTCGCTGCCCTTGGAGGCATTCGCATATAGGACGGTGTATTATATATAATTAGCTAGCAGTGAAAATTCAAGGTCAATCCGAAGATTCAACAGGTCAGGCGGTGTCTCTTCCTTTCAATTAAACTCAAGTATAGTCTATTTAAAATGGCCGGCCTTATTGAAATTGATATAATTTATCATTTAAAAAAAGTATCACCAACTTCAATGCGCCTCAAAATACCCAAATCGCTTCATGTGTGCCTATAAAATTTTAATAAATCCCTCGATTTCTCCAGGACACCAACATCATATTCTAACCTGCTGACCATGGGACCACCAGGGAAGTATACTCTTTCAAACAAAAGAAGAATTTTAAAAATATATAAGAGTAATCGGTGAAAATACATAAAAAATATACAGTGGAATATAGACCCTCCTCCTTTTTTAAAGACGGTTGAAAAGACAGCCCCAGTATCATTACACACAGTCGTACGTATTGTGTGTATTTCTTGGGAGTTAAACAAGTAAAACTAATTTAAAAAGTTTAATTGTAATTTCAGCGTTCATACCATTGTTACATTGTATCCTGGCACCATATTTGTGATGCCTGGCATTGCATCTTCAAGTTTCGATACAGCTTGTCTGCATTCTGAACACCAACCCATCTTCATCTTGGATTGTCGGACATCATTGGCGCCTAATAGGCTATCGCTGGAACAATGTAAGCAATTATTAAGCAATATGGTCAAGCGTCTGTCCACCTTGTTGATAGACAACTTTGTAAAAATTGCCAGTGGATGCAGGCTTTAGGTACCTTTGGAAGACTTTACCTAAGGGAGGCCTATGACCAGCAGTGGAGTCCTATGGCTGAAATGATGAAGGTCTAAGCGAAACTAAAGTAATTTTTAATATTTTTAAATCATTGTTTTTTATTACCGGTGTTTATAAACACTCTTAACAAAAGTAGTATAACTAGAAACCCTCAGCTCTGGCAGCCCCCACTAGACTGGTGCTGATTAAAAGCGGGTTTCTTTAGGCCAGAGGTGCTTACCTAGTCAACGGCTTCCATATGAAAAGAATTCTGCTGTACCCTGCCTTTTAAGGTCGTTTTATCTCTATCCCACCCCAGAGACCTGTCAGATTTTTAAAGATCTTCCCGTAGTGAGCATACATAAATGTATAATAAGATGCATTTTATGCGAAAAGTATATAAAGTACATTGTCAGATCTTTGGGTAGGAAATGGAATGGAAATTTGTGTCACAGTTTCTTGGTACCTAATGTCTGAATAGAAAATGGAAGGCAAGAAGTAATAATAAGATCATAAGGATAAGCCAGTATATAATTACAAAAACTCCACGCTGACTGTATTCCATAATACAATTCAAATTACCCAGCAACTGACGAATGAGACTCCATGAGCAAACTTATACTGTTCTTCAGGGTGTCCCTCAACGGCCGGAGGGGGTTTGACCCTTGCAAGTTGAGCTCTTCACTCGTGCTTAAATGAACTTCGGAACCCAAACATGCCCGTAGGACACTGTCGTTAAGTAAAGATGGGGTGTTTGATTCCCCAGTGTTGTCATTCGATTTTGATGAAACTTCGCTTGCTTGTGACGCCATTTCTTGTAATTTCATGTCGCATACCTGTCGATCGAGTTAATGTTGCAGATTTATTCATGGTTATCATCATATACAAAACGGAATATATGTTTGGACAGGATGTATAAAAGATACAAATTTATACGACTACACTTAAAAAAATCTTATCAAATTCAGTATATCTCAATCAATCATAAAATTGATCATCAATTATATTAAAATCATCAATTTAAAAAATAATTATTATAATAAAAAATTATAATTATAATATTATTATCATATCTGCCTGTATCGATCTATAGCCGCCCGTTTCCAAGTGGTTGAGCTTTGTGAGAAGAAATCAAACAACTACTCATTTAAAAAACCAGACCGTTTTATCAGCACACAACATTTTCGTACTTAGTTGCAATAAACTAGATTTTAATATTGTTCATAAGAATCACATATCTATTTCAAATGACAAAGTGGATTACAGATTATATCATTAGCAATTCAAATCTTGATAAACCTAAGCTGTACTTGTTAATTACAGTTAGCAATGCATCACTGGTTCTGTTTCGAATTATCTCGATAAGATACAGAATAAATATCCAAAGCTTAGCAGCCATTATACGGTTCACTTGACGTAAAATTAATAATGGGATATACAGGGGCGATAAAATAAAACCCTAAAGCGTAGCGTAAGCTAATACCTACCAATAGCTAACGCTACGAACTTACTATACACTGACATTCAAACAACAGTCACTTCACTACCGATGCAAAGTGTTTTAATTAACTTAATACATATTAATAATTCTAATTCTCTGTACCAAAAATGCATTGGTTGTACCTAAAAAGAACTAAATTTCATTTAAATATTATAGTTTCTAGCAAGAAATATGGTTTCACTAAAGATATAGATAGTAAGTTTTAGTTGTGATTAGAACTTAAAATAAATCGTGAGATGCTAGTGGTTTTTTTTCGTTTTTATATTATAGGGGGCAAACGAGCAGACGAGTCAGCTGATGGTAAGTGACTACCGTCGCCCATGGAGACCTACAACCGTTGGATTGCCAATTATTAAGGTGATGGGGATGAAAGTTTTGTCGCGTTGAACGATGGCGAAACGCTGCGGCCGGTGGTGTCAACTATAACTTGTTTAATATAGTTTCGTATAGCACGTGTGTGTTTATGATTTCCTAATGATTAATAAAGGGTGTATCTGACAATGGAACACTTACTTAAAACACTGAAAGGGCATGACTCTAACCTGCAGGTAAAAAATAAAAAAAAAAAACTACCCCTTTACAAGTTATGAGTGTTATGACCGTTCGAATTTGAAAAAAATATGTGATTTAAAATCTTTAACTTTACACATTCCACCTGCTATCATAAGAAACGGAGGTGGATAAACCTGGAAATTCAAACGGTCATATAAACTGATAGTTTTTTTTCCTTTCAGTGATTTAAGTAAGTGTTCCATTGTCATATACACCCTGTATAAAAATGCTCAGAGAAAAAACCGATAACAATTTGCGCGTCTCGGGGATAAAGCCCTCGATCGCATTTAGTAACTACTAATGCCACGGGCAAAGCAAGCAGTAGAACCACCTACCTCTAACTTCTTTGAGTGCCTCTCCAATTAATTAAGGTTGGGAGTCATCTAACTACTAGAGCATCAATAAGTCATTCCTTAGCAACATTATTTATTTAAATAGCATTTTTTTTCTAGTGGTTGGGTCGGTTCTTGGTACCACTTAAATGGAACACAAAAGCAACATTGTTTAGTCCATTATTATTATAAATGAGTGAACGTTCACGCGAAAAACACATTAATATCACTTTAATGGGGTACTCTTGAAAGAAAGTTGCCCTAAATGTTGGAAATCGTTGGGATTTATGCACATAAACTGACATTTAGACAAACTTTTTGGAACTTATATATAACTTTGGGTATAAAATAGAGTTTAGGTGTGGTATTATGTTATGTTGGAAAGTAGGTTAATCGATAGCAATGACCCAAATATTGAATAGAAACCATTCACGGAAAACCATCAGAGATTTGCTTTGTTTGACCAGTTTTTAATAAAACTATCTGATGCATTTCACACTTATAATAAGAAATTATTATAGTTACTTATCAGTAAATTCGTATCCGTATAAAAAAATGAGGTATACTATTGTTCCAGTTCTAATCAGGGAATATTAAAGGAGATACATCCCTATTCTTAACTTCCACGGGGACCAATGTCGCTAAACTCATACATTTGCACATGAATCGTTACATTCCACTACAGAAAAATGACTTCATTGGTCGTTTAATAAGCTCCGATATTGCGATTCAGCGTGTTTTGCTTTTCCTCTACCATTATACCAATAACAAGAGAAAAACAAGCTTAATGATGCCTGCTATGAATATCACAAGCTATGCAATGTACACTTTACAAACGTAGGTATTCTTTTTGTGCGGTACGGGGAATGACATTAAACGTTTGACGCCGTCAAGACCAGCTGATTGCATAAAATGTTTAAATGTTGTTTGATTGATTACATTGCAGTTTTTGGCCGTATGTGGTATTTTTTTTCGGTATAATGTTCTGTTTACTCATTCGGATATCACTTTTAACCAAAAAAAAAATCGATTTCTTCGGCAGAAAATTGATGGACTTCGGTACGATGTTTCTTACACCCTGTATACAATGCGATTAAAATAAGAATAGGTACGTCAATGACTTTAATCTGTCAACTGCCATTTGAAAAGTACGGTTTGCACAGAAAAAAAATATCTGATCCAACTTAAATTTTTTTTGTAAATAAATTGGTTACTTAAACAATATCTGTTTTGCTCATCTTACCTAATTGGTTCGAATTAGCAGCTATGATATCACAATATGGCGCAAAGTCATTCCTATTCTCATTTGAACGCATAGTATACTGTAGGTCACTTTTAACAAACCTGTGCGACCAAATTAGCAGCTTCACTGCTCATGGGTTTCGCCTCCTTTCTGACACTGTCTGTGCAAGACGAGGGTTGTTTTATCGTAGTCGAAGATTTAGTAACAGCTGTCTTCTGCGCCGTCTTCTCACGTCGCCCCATTAAATCGGTGGTTTTGTATGGGGACGCGTACAACTCCTTTTTTTTCTTTGGCTCAATAGTCTGTTGATAATTGTTAAAAGTAAAAATGTTTAATAGCGAGTGTTTTAATAGGGGCGCTTGATATTCAAATGTAAATAAAACAAGTTGTATGTTGTGTGTGTCAAGTTTTTTTTTTATTCGAGAAATAGTATTACGGAATGAAGTTCTGTATGGAATATAACATCTGGGGCATTTCATGTGAAGCAGAAAACTAAAAAAAGAGGTTTTCAAATTAGTTCATAATTTATTTGTACTTCTAGGAGATATGAACGTGCCTATACAACAGAATACATAATAGTATACAAACATTTTTTTTATATATTTGATCTTTAGTTGTCAAATTATTTGAGCATTCACCTGTTTGACGGAAGGGTTTCTTTGGAGGATATTTTTTTATTATTATTTATTTATTTCTCAAAAACTTAGTACCTAATGTTACAGAAAAGAGTTTGTCGGTATTAACCAAAAAAAAAAAGTAAGTTTGTTTGTTACTTTTCACGCCTTAACTATTCAACAGATCATCGTGAAATTTAGCACACATGTTGTCAGACACATGTTTACAGAAAAGGATATAGTGTACCTTTATCCAGATAAAGTGCTGTTCCCGTGGGATACCTGAACAGATTGATCTACAGTCCCGCGAGCGTAGCCTCGAACCAAACTTATTTCAAATAAATGGATGTAGCTGTTTGGGATAAGGCAAAGCTCAAATTATTAACAATAATAAATGCCAACAATGTGAATATGGTAGCGTAAAGCGAGTATGGTATACATTTGTGCTACTTATAAACTCATTATCACTACATATTATAAAACAAAGTCCCCCGCCGGTCTGTCTGTCTGTCTGTCTGTTCGTGATAAACTGAAAAACTACTGAACGGATTTTCATGCGGTTTTCACCAATGGACAGAGTGATTCATAATGAAGATTTAGGTGTATAATTTGTTAACGTTGTGTGTTAATTAGTTGCAATATGATGATGATTGTTAAAATTGTCTCTACTACCCGCGCGAAACCGGGGCGGGTTGCTAAGTTGCTAGTTTAGAATAAATAGTGTAAAATTTGTTCAGAATATGTTTCTGCATGAATAAGCGATATCAAGCATTTTAACGATGTATGTCGTATTTTGCACAACGCAGCTGACTTTAGCAAGCGCCAGCTACCTCGCTCAGTATGACATGAACGTACTCTAGTAGAATCGCCTAAGTTTAGGCGATCATATAGTTTAGGCCCTAAGCTAATTAAGATTACATACATATCACCTAGAAGTACAAAAAAGCCTAATATGAAAGAATTTCAGAAACGCCAAGTTCTTGTGAACTTCGAGAAATTCATTGTTTTGTTTTCCCCTACGTTCTCGCACACTGCAACTTTGTTTTTAGCAGATCTTGCGTTAAGATGACGTACGACTGTTAGCTGATTATTTATCGAAACAATTGATTCAAACTAATTTTTGATACTAAAATTTGCTAATTTTAACAGGTTGTTCAACGTGACCATCTTCCATAGCGATTTAACAAAGATTGATAAACAATTCTTAACAATCTTGACAGATATTACTTTAACAAAATGGCAGCTATAACTTTTCAAAGTTCGAGCGTCCCTATTGAAATACCCTTTATAACATTTAGGGCTTTTAGAAAAAAAGGATGTATCTAAAACAATTGCTCTGAAATGTGAGACACTTTGCAATGTAAAATAATTTTGAAAAGATCCCAACATGTACTTACCTCAGAACTTTCACATATGTTTTGAATACTGCGCGATGTAAAACTCTTGCTGTCATCACACGAGTCTTCTTTTTCATGGCCGAAGTGGTAATATCTAAAAGAACAAATCAAATTTGTCAGCTTCGCAGGCCATCCATTTTATAAGACCTACTATGTTTAACAACAAAGTGTCTAATGTCTGTGTAAGGAATTTTATTAAAAAAAAAGATCGATTCGCATAGCATATGGGCCCTGTAGAAGAAGGCAGTACTACCGAGAAGCCTAGAAATAAAAAAATAATTAATCAATAAATATGATGGCAATTTTAATTCGATAATTTAAAATTTTATTCGTGAATGTGCTAGTGTTTGTTATTTTAAGCGAAAGACTAATTTAGTGTAAAAGTCAAACAGCCTTTCGTCCAACAGTTACCATTGTGCGTGGGTGAAATCAAATATTGATTTTCTTTTAGATAGATAGGCATTAGGCAATAATAAAAAAAGTATTTAGTGCTTACCTAATTAATGATCTCGACGCATAAACGGTCGGATGTAGGGTAAGCGATGGGTTGAGATAGACTCTGTTCAAATTGACCCCTCTAGTGTCTGTTCTATAATGCCCCCTTGCAACACCGTCAGGGTTTAAGAAAGGGACCATTTTGAACACATATAGCTTCCGTAGTTGTAAGGCGATGGGATCATTTTGTGTTAATAGAAGATTAAGGAAGCCGTTGAATACGAAACTTGAGGGGGTCTCCCCTGGATGTACTCTCGCTGATACGAAGATTACCTGAAAATGTTTCGAAGTCCAGGTAACACATAGAGACGTTGAAATTTTAAATAAGACATCACAGAGTGTGGTCACAGCCACGGGTTGGTGTTTATTTATTTATAGTTTTTTTTTAAATAATAATAAAGTTAGTAAACTAGCACCGGCCACGCTTCATTGTAAATGGTTCACAACACATGCAATGAGCATTGTTGCGCCGTCTCAGCATCAGAAAATGAAGACTATGTTAGTAACAGTAATTATGCGTAGGATCAAGGTGATTTCCTGGTCGGGTATTCTACTGCCTCTAACAATTTATTTAATCGTTATTCATAACTAGCTCCGCGTTTGTAAATTTTCCCCGTTTTCGCAACATTTTTCATTGATACTTCGCTCCTATTGGTTGTAGCGTGATGTTATATAGCCTATAGCCTAAATCGATAAATGGGCTATCCAACACTAAAATAATTTTTCAAATAACTAGTAGTTCCTAAGATTAGACAGTTCAACCAAACAAACAATCTGTTCAGCTTTATAATATTAGTATAGATATGTTTAAAAGTATATGAGCTCATTTGCGAATATGTCATTTATCCGTTAATCAGGAATTGAGGATAAAATAAGCGGTAAATTAAGTAGGTACCTAATAGGCATTCGACAAACAATACAAAGGAATGAGATTTATCGATAATTGCTTTGAAATAAGTACAGTTCATTTACGTTCCATTCTAGTGGTAGATCAAATTGTTTTTTTTTTTATGATAAATGTTAATAGACTAACTTTTTTATTGACGAATTTGTGTGGCCTCTCCTGGTTGTCGGGGAACAAGTTCTTTAGCCTTTCCTCTCGCTCCGACGTCATGCCGTGGTTGGAAGTAATCGTCAATAAATCCACTCGTCTTCCTGTTTAGAGACAAAAGGTTTCTTTTCTTTAGACTAGCACTCTCATACTATATACACAATCTTAGTATAATGGAATGTTTAATCACCCACTTCTCAGGATCGTACCCAATCAATAACGAAGATTGCAACCCAAAGGACCCCATCGACAAGGCACAAAACTCCGACTGAAACTTGGCCAGCGCAATCACCAGACCCAATCAAGTAAAATGGGCTATAGGTAAATCTAAGCCGTTTAAATCACCGGGGGAGGATGGCATTTTTCCCAGCACTTCTGCAACATGGAATCGACATTCTCCTTCCGCATCTGGTAAAACTGTTCTGAGCAAGTTACGCCCGAGGAGTCGTACCAGATCAATGGTCACAGGTCACGGTACGCTTCATACCGAAAGTAGGGGAAACAGACTACTCAGTTCAATTTCGGAACTGAGTAGTCCCTTTCCTCTACGTCGACCCGAAGCCTTATATCTTTTCTTCTAAAGACTATGGAAAAAGTTATAGAACAGCACAGTAGAGCAAAATACTTAGTAGATAGATCCCTAAGTCCCTACCAACATCGTGCCTCATTTTAATTAAATGAAATAGCAAAATGTCAAAATTAGATAAATATTTTTTCCTTATATAAAAATACCACCTGGTGGAATTTTCAAAAAAAAAATCTTAATACAAACCTTTTCCTGGCAATAACAAACAACAAAAATATCAGCCAGATCAGTGGAGCCGTTCTCAAGTGAAGCTGCGACATACATGTGGCAATTGATTTTTATATAAATAGATTACTTAGATCTTTAAAAAATACCTTCTAGAGAGTAAATGAGGCACTCTCTGAAATAATAAATGTCGTCCGGCGACTGTGCTGGTGGTAAAGGCAGCATCTTCAGGTCTATCGAGTTGAGAGCAATCTGCAACTCGGCGAACGAGAACGGGTAGGTGAACGCGAAGAATGTTGTAGCCTTCGGGTTCTCTGATGTTCGGTATCTGAAGGTCAATGTGAAGGTGTTGTCGTCGGTCTAGAAAAAAAATTAAAAAGCTATGCCATTGCTGTCACCAGTAGCCAACCCATGTCTTCTATGAAAGAACGCAACTTCGAAGTTCATGCCGAGTTACTAAACTATTCGTTGTTATATAATGCATGTAGTAATGTAAGTAGCAGTTTCTGCAGTTACATAACGTTCTTGTTTCCATATCGTCCATTCTGGTTTCCCCTGATTACCTTTCTTATTTATTGTAATAAAACAGAATGTATGCCATTCTAGACAGTGTTGAATTTATTGCTTTAAGGCTAGACTTTTTAATATTGTTTACGCTGCATGATAACGGCCATAATAAAATAATACCATCTATATTATTCTAAAGTTATGCTTCTAAAATATAGTCTGCAAAAATTCGGTTTTAACGATAGCATGTTCTGCCTCTCTAACCGTAAAATCGATTGTATTTACGAATTAGTATTTTCACCACGAATGACCAGAAAAATATTTCAAACCTTAGCTGAGCTGAGCGGGTTGAAGATCATTATTAGAAATTATGGCATTCGTGCTTTGAAGAAATATTAATTATTATTAATAATCCTAATGAAACAATATCATTTGATGTTATCAATCCTAAAACATTTACACTAGAACAATTTAACATTTTTTATAGAGTATGAGACATCGTGGGTATACATAAATAAAAGCATATATTTATATACATACACAGTCTTGCCCTAAATATTGTTACAAGGAAAACATCGTTTTTTTTTATGAAATGAAACATTTACTGTTGTAAAGTGCGTGTGGTATTGGTATTATATTACAATCCTTTAAACATTGTGGCCAGTAATTGGTTGAAACACGCACTTAATGGGAAAATTTGCCTCTGCCAATCCTACGGAATGTTTTAGAGCATACCACACTCTCTAAGAGACCATAAATAGTAATCAAGCAGATTAAGATCGGGACTAGATGACGGCCAATCTTCAGCTTTGATGAAATCAAAAACATTCATTTTCAGCAACGCTTGTGTGGATTGAGCTGTAGTTGAAAGGACCATTCTTGGTTATGGAACATGGTGTTGTTAAGAAGCTTAACTAAGTTGGTTCTCAAAATCTTATCTTGATACACGTCAGCGTCGTAGCCTACGTGCTTTGACTACTCTTTTTTCTTTACTTAATAACCCTACAGCTCCCACTTATCTCACCTCACAGATACAACTTCTATGTTCCAACCATGACAGAGATCTTCGCTCCACAAATAATCTTCTATACCTATGCCCTACACACACTTCTTCTCTTGTTCACTCTTCATTTGCTATCTATTCTATTTTACTATGGAATGCGCTCCCTCTTGAGATTAGGATGTCCACCAGCAGAGATACGTTTAAAGCTAAGGTCCGTGAATTTTACAGGAAGCAGTTGGCAGAAATATCCTCATAACCTCACAACCATAGGTATATTTTGTATCTATATATAGTATTTATTTGAATATATATTTATCTGTAAGTATTTATATATTTATGTATTATGTATAATCAATTGTATTTCTATGTAAAGTATAACTTTCTTCATGAAATTTCATTCTTATATACCTGCCATGTCCCTCACTGAACCACCCAAAGGTTGACTGGTAGATAATGCCATGTGGCATTAAGTCCGCCTCGTGCAATGTAAACTGCAGGAAGTTTTAAATAAAAAAATAAATAATAAAAATACACCTAGGCCGAAAGAAATCTCGTCAGTAAGTAAAAAAATTCAGCGTACGGCATAGGAAGTTGTTTTGATTTTACCACCCTTTTAAATTTTTTAATTAGCGGTTAAGTAATGAACAATGCGTCTTTTATAAGCTGCAAGTCCTAAGGCATCTTTTACGTTTTGGTTTTGACTGCTATATTCATTTCTCTAGATAAAATCTTTTGCTTCTGGACACGATTTCTTTGGCTTCTTTCCTTTACTGCTCTTGACGGCCAGATCTTTTTCGGTCAAAAACACAGGAGACAAAAATTCGATGAATATACCAAGCGGATGGAGTTTTAAAAATTGCCTATAGCTCTGTAAAGGAGGTATGGAGCTAAAGGCAATTTTAAAAACTCTCCATCCGTTTGGTATATTAGTCGAATGTTTCTCCATTTTGTGTAATGTTATCACAGTAATTCGGTTCTCTATATTAATTAATATTAATCTTCACTCCATTGTAATATCACACGAATGTTTTACGCAGATTGGCGCAAAAATGAGAAAACACAATGAATATTCATTATGAGAATGACAGGTTCCTAATTCAAATATATTATCATGTACGACGGCGGATTGTGTTCGCCTGAAAACAAATGACGATATTTTTAAACTTATACGATGTTTACTTCTCGCCACCAAACGCAATGCACTTCTTCCATCTAGTTTCTAAAGCCATTATAACTTTTTTTAAAGTAGGTCTCCTCTTGGCCCTCAAAATAAGCGTTGACTGCCGCTTCGACCTCTTCATTAGATGTTCTGTCTTTGTAAATGTTTTTTTTTAACTTGGGAAGAGTGGAAGTCTAACAGTGCCAGATCAGGTGATTAAGGGAAGTAAGTCAAATCCATAATTATGGATTTAAACATTTATAATTAAGTCTTCTTGGAAGTCATTAAGGGAGGCCTATGTCCAACAGTGGACGTCCTATGGCTGAAATGATGATGATGATTATGGATTTCAGCCATCGCTTCACAGAACGTGTGAGGGCGCGCATTATTTTGATGAAACAAAACCTTTTTGGTTAACACTCCTGCGCGCTCTTTCTTAATTTCATCAGGCAACTGATGTATAAGCATGCAATAAGTGGAGTTAATGATAGTTCCCTTTCATAGGTAAGCGATCATAATGATTCCCTCTGAGTCCCAGAAAACCGATGCCATTAATGTTTACTGTCCTCTTCGCCCTTGAACAGGTTTTTATTTTACAGTATTTATGGCCAGACTGTGTATGTGTAGAATATAACTGGATTCATGTCAATTTATAAAAAATAAACATTCTTCTGTAAATACTATTTTATTGAAGGTTCGAAGTTTAGGAAAAACAAGAAACTATTTATGTTGCCATAACATGCATGTAATGTCAAGAAGTAGTTACTTACTGTATGTATAGGACGATCTCTGATCCTTTCCCACTGTGGCTTACCAGGCAATGTCCTAGTGACAGGCGCCATACCTTGATTGTACATCTTGCCTTGCTTGTTTAGGTTTATCAAGTTTAGCCGTACCTGTTACATATATATATCACTTAAATTAGGACATATCTTTTTTTATAAAAAAATCTATGTACCTCTATGTGGAGACATGTCGTAAATAACCTATAGTGTGTTGTGGTAAAGAGTAAAAGTCAAATCTTTTAAAGGTGCGGTTTTAGAATTGTTAAGGTATCACTGCTTTTTTATAAAAACATACACAATTTTTTTTTTCCTCCTTCTGCCTATTATAATATGGTGATAGATTCAAACAAAAAGAAGCCTAAAGATTTTATCATCTCTATCTCAGGACTAGCATGTTTCCAAATTTAACATGATTTATAATAAGAATTTTTACCTGTACATTTGGGTCGCTGGATTGAACCCCGAAATAAAACCATGTTCGATTGCCATTCTCAAACTCAGTCCCTGCACAGTCTGGCCGGGTCCACAAGTTAAATTCATAGTCAGGAGTCTCAGTAGCATTTCCCTTAGAATTCAAACTCGGAGCTAAAAGCAAAAAACCATGGGCAATGCCTGTTTAACTTTTGTAAGCACTGAATAAAACATCTAGATATTACTTAAATAAAAAAAATAGTAAGCTACATATAATTAACAAGGTATGCAAGGTATTGCTCATGTAATACAATAAACATATTAAATATGCCCATGGATTGAACATTTCAGGCATGTAATAGGTGGTATATGTAATTTTATATGGAAGTATGTTGATAATAATTGCCCAAACATCATAAATCTCATGAGTGTTGTCGAATTTTGAATTCTGTTTCATTAGTCTGTTTTGCTCTGATCTATTTCAGGTACATAGGTTTAAGAAGACGGGAATGAAATTGGCAACTATACACGGAATTGTAACAAGGTTTGGACTTCGTAATTACATAGCAATTTTATGAATTCTCGCTTACCTATCAGCTCCGTGGGCACTCGTTCTACATGTCCAAGATTTCCAGAGTCAAAATTATGAATGAAATAAAATCCACCGCACTCAATTATAAGGTTTTGTTCCATAACTAAAATTATTAATATTGGATTACATTATACAAAAATTACAAAGACGCGAAAGTTGTGAGCCGTTAGGTACACATTTACTTATTCAATTTGTCGTTTGAAACATTTCATCGAATCTTCATGTTCAGTAATTTCAAAATGACACTCAAAAACGGAGGCTGCACTGTTTTTCTAAACAAAAAATTATATAATTTTGTTGACATCGATTGACGGATAACAGCTGATTTGTTTTAGTGAAGAGGTTTTTAATTTTTTAATGGATGTAAAATCAGTTACAATAAACTGAGTCTAATTTTTAAATATACAAAATTTTTATGGTGACTTTTTATTATTTATTCAATTGCTATATTTGCTATCACTTGATATTTGGAAAGACACATGCCATAATGAAATTTGGTTCAAGATGGCCGACATTTGCTGCATATTATTTTGCTTTGCAATAAGAGTAACAAAGGAAACAGAAACTGCCAGTGTGAAAAATATTTAAAAAGAAAAAAATATTAGCAGCCAATATTTTTAGCTATTAATTTTTTTTTCAGGTGAATATAAATATTTTTTTTTGTTTTTATTATATTTTTGTTTTCATACTAAATTTATCATCGGTATCTATAGCTATGTTAACGGCAATCTGTACGTAAGGCGCTACATAAGTTTTGTCGTATGCAAACTAGATATCATAATATTGTGATTAGAAGTCATATCCGTAAACTCTCATAAATATTAAAAAAAAAACTGTAAGTAGTAGGACTTGCACGTTAGAACTGAAAACACATTTAGTGTGTTCCGATATACACTGAGAGCACTGTAAGGTGTGTTAAGTACACTGCGAAGCCGTTCCTTTATAGTTGGCTATACTGATTACTGTTTAGAACGGAACGCAGTCCAGTATATAGTCAGTTGTCAAATCAAGTCAATTGCCAAATCGCTTCTTATAAGTGACTGTGTGACAGCCATGTGACAGCACTGAGAGCACCTTACCTGGAAAACTCCAGTGCTCACAGTAAAAAATGTTTCCCTACGATACTGCGACAGTATACTGTTAGTCTATAACGGAACGAATTTCTCCCCAGTACCATTCTGTGCCAGTACAAGCACTGAACAGTGCTCGCAGTGTATATCGGAACATCCTCATACACACACACATTTATATGTAATCCTCACAATATATGGCAACTGAGCGTGACGGTCACGCAAGTTCAGTGCTTTTTCCCCAAACCAAAAGTGCCCAACGTGCCTATAGAAGTTTTCCCTTCAAAAAAATTATTGTAGGCAAGGTATCCTTTGTTCGATTATCTGTATGAAAATGGGGGGGTTCTCTCGCTATTATTTTTATATAACCATAAGCGTATCTTAAATAAAAAAAAAGGTTTCGATTAAATACGTAATGCACTGAAAGAAACTTGTCCATATCTAAGGACCATAGAATATACCAACGGTGGTATATTCCATTCCATCGCTGCAATTTTAACTTGGAGGCTGATCTGATGCAAGGTCCGGCAGGCTAGAAGTGACTACCGATGAGAATAATGAGATTGTACAAATATTATTGCAGGAAGGCCGACGAGTGACGGAATATCGAGGTGACCCAAAAGTTAAGTGCACCAATAGTTCATCGAATTCTTCACGACCATTTGATAATCCATAAAGTTTACTAACTATTAAACTGTCGCGTTCCATGATATACTTAATTATGTATTTATCCGGGAATTAACGCGATCACGAACTTGATGACTGATGCGCTGAGGGAGCAGCGTGTGATATGTTAAAAAAATTGAAGGCATCCGAGCTAACTATGTGAACTCGATTGTTACATGTGATGTCAACTGGTTGTATTATTTTGAGGTTCCTATTAAATCCTATAGTAAAGTGTGGGTATTTGAAGATAAACCACGAAAAAAGTTTCTCTCTTTATTGGCTACGGTTGTGCTTGATGAAGGGAAGGCTTTTCCTGTTGGAAGGTATACGGAGAAATGTTACACATTAGAATTATTAGAATGTTGTAAACATTAGAAGTCTTAATTCTTAATGAAAGACCAATCTCACGACTCAATACTTGGCTATTGCATCAAGATAATGCCCTTGCATATCGAGCCAGCAAAACTACGAACTATTTGCACTAAGCTGGAAAGAAATTGCTTGGGACCGGATTTATGGCGCAATTACACTTGGTCGTTAGCTCGTATTCGATTGACTATGGAATTCGGACAAACGACTAAGTGTAAATGAACGGAGTCGAGTACTCCCGTCTTCGTACAACGTACCCGACGCTGATTTCCTTCAGTGCTTTGCCAGTCGTCACAATGAGTAGTGTTGCTCTTCGAAGAAGCATTCATATTGTTTGTGATATTTTATTGATAGAATTGGCTCGCAGTATAAAAAAGAAACGGAAAGTGTGGGTTCAAGATTTATTCAAACAGAGAGATAACTTCGTCGTTTCTCCGTATTCCAGTGACCGAATTCAAGTAAAACAATGTAATTAATGCACATCGGGTGCCCGAATTCGAGTAACGTCTTTCGTGCACCCGAATACGAGCTAACGACCAAGTGTAAGTGCGCCATTAGTACAATGCGACTTTGCACTATTATCGTTTTTTAAAAAACAACTGAAGGGACGCTAGTTTCCGAGCGATGAGAAGTTTATATGAGATTTTGAGGAGATGCAACTGTGTTCCAGAGGGATACTGGAGCAATGTGTTCAGCACCTGGTTTACTCGTATGAAGATCTGTTATAACGCCAACGGAGACTACTTTGAAAAAAAAAATAACATTTTACAAAGTACGACAAAACTTATGTTGCGCCCTAGTATCATTCAGGTATTCTATACAATATCTAGGTAATATATAAAAAACTTGGGGTTCCAAGCAATTTATTAAATATTATTTTCCATTACATACTTTACTCGTACCTAGGTTACAAAATTTCCAAGGATTGTATATAGTGCAGTCGGTAGAGCAAATGTGATGTTTGTGACTCTGCACAATTACGTTTTTGGTAGGAATCGATCGGGAACAACCTATAGAACAATATGTAGTGGTTGCGCAGTGATTCTAATGGTAGGAATTTTCGTAAAAATTTAAACTTTAATCGTCAATTACTCTGGTTCTGTTGAAGATAATCAAGCTCAACAAGGCTCAAAATTTTCTTTATGATGCCTTATCTGCCTATCAGTCTATATCGAGCAATGCCATTTTGTAACCAAGGCATTTATAAAAAAATTAAAAAGGTGTTAAAAAATTTTAATAACCTTTTTTTCGAGTTAAAATATGGGTCTTGGAGCGTAAAAAGATCAGGTATATCGATAGTTCAATTTTATAGCACTGGCGTAAAATTAAATTTTTGTGTGCAAATTGAATTGTGTAAGAACTACCTTGGTTGTGTACAGACTGTATGATTGCGTGATTTTGGATCGGTTTTGGAAAAGAAAGTTTTATACTCTATAAATCTATATTAATAACATAATCCATACAAAGTATTCGTTTCGTAAAATACAAATATTTTTTTTTTATAAATTTCACTACTACTTTATAAATTTTACTATTCACACTTCGAATTGATTTCATTTATTTTAATTTTAGTTATTTAAGCTTCATTTTTATTCATAAAATGAAGATTAAATTATTTTATAGTTACTTACTACAAACGAAAACCTAAGTATTTCACATTAATTTTAACTTGAGATGTAACTGCGTGCTGAAAAAAAGGATTTTATCTTTTGGAATAGGGACAATCTGTAATCTTCAGGATCTTACTCAAATAGTGTCATAGGACTACAAAGAAAAAAAATCTGTTTAACTCAAAATTGTATTTTCATTTCATCCTTATCTACTCTTATAACAATATTAAATAAGCTTAATTTAAGTATACAATATTTATAGATTATTTAGGCGTGGCACTTATCTACGGATTATAAAAAAATTACACTCCATATAATTTCGAATAACTTGGCCAATAAATGCCTCCAACACAAAAATTTCGAGTGATAACTGATAACATACTTAATTTAGTACGTACCAATAGTTTACTAAATAACATACGTGAACTACAACTTTTATCTACATCCTTGCTTCCTACAAAATTGTCTTTTCTGAGCACAATATTTTCTGAACGTGAAATCATTTAAAAATATGGACGTGATTAACGTGTGAAATTTGGCATCTTCCTTTTGGCTCCTGCACCAATACAATGAATATGAACAACAAAACAGTCATAATATTATGTAAGGTATTTACCTATATTTTAAATCAACCAGAGACCACAAGAAATTGTTTCTTGTCTGTGGTAATTATACAAGTATTTAAAATTGTATTCTGCTGTAGGTACATACAATAGTTAAACGAATGTTAAAACTTAAAAAATATCACAATCGGAACTACAATCTAGGGCATGTGTTTTGTATGTACTCTTACATAACATACTTATACTAATATTACGTGTAAACGAATGTAATGGACAAATCCCTACAAATATAATATAAGGAACGGTAATCCTACTGAGCCAATACATTTCTTCTAACGCGCATATGAGTAGGTATATTTATAACACCAACAAAATATATAAATAGAACGATACGACTAGAATGCCGACACAATGAGCGTTAAGGGAAACACTCCTTACTTACGTGATAAAAGTATCAATAGAAGCGCGGGTAACTTTAGACTATTTAATTTATTATAAAAGTTATCCAATTATGTTTGACGTCTTTAGAAATCATATTGGTCCGCTCAATCCGACCTGACTGTGCATGAAAATTATTTAGATCATTTCTCATTTACTTCTTGTTATCCTCTTTTATAAAAAAAAAAAACAAACGTAGTGCATATATTGACTTCAAAGCTTTATCTGCTTACATTTTTCTCCGCGCTTAGTTATAGTGGATATAGATTAGAATACGGAGCAAACCATTTAATAACATTACTATACTAAAGTCTTAGAATAGATTTTAAAAAAGACTCTGGTTGAGACAGATTCCTAGACTATAATTATGTGCCTTTAACTTAGATTTGGTATGAAAATGCAGGAATACTCGAGTGTGGTTAATACTCGGACAAACACCACTCATGAATACAAAATAAAGCAGTTGTGTGCACACATAAACCAATAGAATTAATATGTACTACATACAATACTAAAAAAATCATAACAGATGACATTAATTATTATCAGAGATAAATTGCCAATATTAACATGTAACGCCTAAGTCGGAAAAGGGAAACATTAAAGTAAAAATATAAATTTAAAAATCAAAATATCATTAAGGGGCACTTTCAATTAACAACTTAAAACAATTCTCTTGTTCGTAATTAACAAAATAAAGTGATCAGTTATGTCGTTCTTAAACTTATAATTACACATAGATAGATACAGACACACTTATCTTATTTAAAACAGTTGAATATTTCACGTAAATAATGCTCGTACAATGTACAACCTACCATGTTTGATGAAATGGAAATGAACGAAATGTTCTGCTCAGTTCTAAATTGGAAGCAATAAAACACAAACCATTCACAAAAGTATTTTACATTAACATCCTTACCCCTTTTTGTTATTACAATTATATTTGGCGCAATATATTGCTAAAAGTATATTGTGTAGTTCATTAAAGCGTAGAACGTGATCAACTTACCTTCAGTTTATTGGGGTAATGTCAAGGTTTTAGACGGTATTACGTGATTGAAATTCTTCACCATATTGTTCGTATTTTATCTATGTAACAGTCGTTTGCATGCGTGTGAATTTCTGACAATTAATTTAACAAGTTTTTTTTTAAGGACCAGAAAGAGATATCAGACAGGTTTTGTATATCATTATGTCGATCCGTCAAACGTCATCCTTAATAATAATAATTAGTCTAGGACTGATCGATCGATTTGCTGTTTAATGTTGCCTTTTCGTGCAATATTGCAGTTTTAACTTTATGAATCGTTTGAAGTTTGAACACGTTAGATAGGCTTGTTTTTAATGTTTATGTGCTTTCACACTGCGAATTAACGACGATCTTTGAGAGTTGATGGCTGTTTTAGTAATTTGGTGACACAAGGAAACGTATTTGATTACTGTTGTACCACGATTAGTTGTGTCGATTTTATTTGTATAACGCACAAGAATTAACAAATAAACCGGGCAATTTATGTCTACGGAAATAATGCGGACGCGTGTCGTCCAGTACGGTACGTTTAGATTTTAATGGTAATATATGAATATAGCAAGAAAGTTAAATAATCTTGTTATTGTTGCTAAGACGACATTCACGACTGACGTTTCATTGGTGTTCATGTTTACGATAGATAGATAAATTTAACCTTATTTGTGGTTTATAGATAATATATTGCACTAGTGAAAAATCGCATGTAAGTCAATGCAGTGGAATTGTGTTACTTCAATGTTATATTGATAGTAAGTAGGTACCATTATCCACTAAACTAGCAGTTCAGTACTCAACTTCGATCACTCATCATTCGTTCGTGAAATGAAACATATATTTTTTAGGACTAAACATTGAAGTGCCACTATACAATCATGGTAAACGCGTTGAACTTTCAAACGAGAGGCTGTGGGTCTTATTTTCATCCAGTATACTCAAAAATTATCCAATTACTAACATAAACATTTAGCTTAGTTGGAAACGTTAATGAGGAGTGGTAAGGACATAATATGTAGCCGTGTAGTGTAATATTATATTGTGTAGTTTTTTTAATTGTTTGAAATTCGAAAAAACTACATGAAAAAAGGTATGGTTTTATTACTACTATGATCGATCTGAAATGGTTTGTCTTGTGGAATTGTTCTTTCCGAAGAAATTACATTATAGAAAATCATGTCTCCCGTAAGCCTTCCTCTGTGCGTAATGGCCAAGAAGTTGTTTATTCTGCAAAAATTTATGTCTACATCTGTTCCCGCTAATAATATATGTATTCACTCTCACACTCAACTCACAACATGAACATTTTTTATCTAACTTGCAAGATGTTAGGTAAGAACTGTTTGTTTAGTAGTATAGATACAAAGTCGTTTTGTGTTAATTTTGAGTGTACCAATCATGTGAACAGTAGCGGAAGACAAATTGTGATCTTTTGAGCAGATGTCGAAATTCAAACAGTATATTATGTGAGTCCTTAAATAAAACTTATGTACATCATTTATGGTGCGGCCATATTAGGCATATCGTGGCTGAGGGCTTCCGGATGACTTTAAACAACAATGAGTATTAGTTCTAGGCCAGTGTTGCTATATACCTTAAGATAGCTAGCTTTCCCTAAATAATCTAAACCTTTTTTTAAAAGGGAATGTGATTCGAGGTGGAATTGGTGTCCACATTTTACAATTTTAGGAGTATTGTAAATATGTATATTAATATATATTTCTTAATTTAGAAGGGGGAAGGGAGAACAGTCCAAAATTACGATTTAGGAAACTCTAAACATTAAGATGGCAACACTGTTGACGCCACTATACACCCAATGTGGTCGATATAAACTTTACGCCTAATACGTCCAATAGCGCGTCCTAGCTCAAGTAGAACAACATTATTTAAAAAAATTATCTAAGTTAAAGGTGATTATTATCCTTTTCCTTCGTCAGGTATTGTTATAGATACCGAAATGGGTCTTTGTTGCCTATGGTCCGTGTTATTTGCACTACTGTGTGTGGGGACTGTGTAGTCTGGAGCACTGCGATTTATTTCGTCTGTCGTTGTGAGTTTACACTCGACAACTCGATAATTGCAGGTCGGTGAGCCACAATCGAAGTCTGGACGTATAATCACTGCGTTCGGAATGTCGTCGAGCCCATTCGTCTCTTCTTTAATGTATGGTGGACAACTGTTAACAAAAATGTTTTATTTTTTACAGCATAGGTAAAATAAAATACCGAGCCTCGGTCGCCCAAGTAGTAACTAGTAATGGTTTGTCTATATGTTTATTTACCTCATAGGTGGCGGTGTCGGCGAGCGCGAGAGAGGAAAACTTGCTACCTCCCGCGATATCGCAAGAGACTTGATCGAACCAAATGTTTGTTCTGGACTCAGTGGAGCTCCGAGCACTGACGCCATACCCCTGTAATGTAAAAAAAGTAAGAGATATAAACTTGGTTTATACGGTCAAGAACGTTGTTAGAACGTTTACTACCGAACAGGGGAAAGAAAAAAAATAAGGATCAGTCGCGATTTTCGCACTTGTACAATATTTATTTATTTGTAAAAAAACTAACACGATTATTTTTGAAACTTCTTTAGAATCGTTGTGATTTGAAATTCGATTAAAGGAAAAAAAAAAGAGATAAACATATTGAAAAATAGCATTTAGCTTGCAAAAAAATGAGATAGAATACAAGTTTACAGTGTTTCCTATAATCTTTGAAAAGAGACAAACATATTTATAAATAGGATTTATCCTGCGAGAGAATGAGATAGAATGCAAGTATCAGTGTATCCTATAATCTTTGTCTTTGCGCCTGCGTAACAAGCCTGCAGAGAATGCGTCAATGTCAACTTGGTGTCATTTTCGTGCATTTGCGTATTAAAATCCGTTGGTTAATTAATTTATGTTAATTATTTAATACATCTGTGTTAATTTGACCAATAACTTTTATATAAATTATCTAAACTTAAATTTATTAACATTAGTAGATTATTTGTGTTGTTTTTCTATTTTATTTCTCATTCTCTCGTAGGCTATTTTTCTGAAGTTTCACTTCTGCCGCGTGTGAATTGCACACACACACTTTTATTTTATTTTAGATGGTGTTCGACAGTGTTTGGGTAAATCTAGTTAGTAGTAAAAAAAACCCCTTATTAGGATAGTGTGGTTAAACAAAAAAAAATTAAATGCGTGTACTGTAAAGGGTGCCAAACAATTGCGTACATACGCACGCTCGAAATACATTAATTACCCTACTTCGACAGTCAGGTAAAAAGTAAAATGATTACTAACACAACAGAATCAGAAGGTACTAGGAAAGGTAAAGGTGGAGGACACGGTGCATCAGCACGCGCCGGAGACGCGGGTTCCGTAGAGCGAGGACACCGCGCCGCCTCACGTTCCTCCACCAGACCGAGCCAGCTGCGCATCCAGCGCCACATCCCTGATGGACTACCTGCAATATTGATAAAAATAATAAGTGAATAATTCGTACTGTATCATGATTAGTTACTGAATATGTGATAAGAAACGTTCATTTAACTCGGTTTATTTGCTTGTTTATACGGGTTTTACAAAATTCAATAACAAAGGGTTTTTTATTTGCACAGTATTTATTTTGCTATTTTATACCATTTAACGAGGTAACTTTAAAGACCTCGATTAGGAAGTATTCTTAGACAACTAAACCTTGGCAGTGCTTTTTGCCAACTCTGTGTTACATTTACACTTCTGCCTTTTTAAATGCCAGGAAACTCTATTATTGGCTTAAGACCTTTTTGTTATAGGTGGCACCAGCAAATAATTCATTGAAAATATGTTACCTACTAGTGTTTAAGCAAGCGTTAGTCAATGCTGCTGGTGGTACCCACACTATTGCCTATGTATATGGAAAACAAGCTGTTGAGTTTCTAATAAATAAATAAATTTATTTCTTTAGCAATTTTTCTTGGATGAAATCAATGTTTTTGGAAGTTGTTGATTTAAAAGAATGGCAATTGAAAAAAAAACATAAAAAAAATGTATTTGTAAATTAGATAGTCTTACAGACAACAGAGAGTAGACTAGAGCTATTTTGTTAGTAATTACGAATTCCATAATCCTTTTTAATTTAATTTTATTATAGGTACTTTTTTAGACTTCCAGGACTTAAAATAATAATACATAATCTATGTACAATGGTTTGGCATTAGTAGTTATTTAACCATTTCTGCAAGTATAATTAATTGTGAGAATAGTTCTGTCTAAAATACATAGTTAAGTTCTCACTGTGTTTTACAGTAAAAAATGACTGCAAACAAAGAACGCAGCATTTTGTGTTTAGTGTGCTAAAACTTGAATAAAGGTGATCCGATATAATTAATTACAAGGGAACAGGCATCAACAAAAAAGGCGATGTAACACTGAGCAGCGGAAACGAGAATTTCACTTTTTCTAACTTCCAATCTTACCATTATTATTCAATCAGATCCGTCTAACGGCAGTGTCAAGCGACCTTAATTTCAGCGTTGCGATTGACGGTGATAATAGCCGGAAGCCCGACAGGGTACGCGCTTTTTATTGAAACGTTATTGGTATATCTTTTGCGGTCTTGAACGGATGTCAGTACCCAGCCGCCATCTTGGTTCGTGTTCAGAGTTTTAATGCACATCTTAATATACAAATATTAATTTGTATGTACAAAGGTTGCCGTATAATACTGACGAAGGTCGCTTGTCTGTATATAAATCAATCCGTGATTTAAAGCACAATAGAACCTACCCAGTAGTAAACGAAAATATTTTAAGCAGTTTAATTGTGTTGTAGTAAAGTAGTTACTGTGTCCGATAAAGGGCCTGTGACGTGAGTCAATACAAGTATTATATGGGATTGCCATTTACAAAAGGTCATACAGTCATGACAAGCATTAAAAAGCCTACGTGCTTTTACATGTAAATAACTATTTAAATTAAAAGAAAATTCCTATGACCCATCTTCCTTCTCCATCATTAGACCCTGAACACCATTATTCCTATTAGTATAGTCCTTAAAGCGGGGCATGATAAAGCATCTCTCGAGGCCGTCAAGCTGAGGGCGACCATTTTAGTATCATCCGTATCTATAATGGTGGTCCTAAGTCTTTGGACCTCACTCTACCTTTCCATCAGGCGGTTTGAGATCATTCTGACGTGTAATATGTTATAAAAAAAAATCATATTATATAATAATACATGTCAAATACAGGATTATGCTCCATCTTCAGACTAGCTCCATGGTTTCGTGAGAGTCAAAATAGCCATTTTGTTGACTCTCACATGTTTCATACTTATTATTACGTATTCTAAACATTAGCTGGGTGGAAATGCTTGGTAAACGAGAAGATAAAAAGACGGGAGTGAACGAAGTTCCGAAGACACTGGTAGGCTCACCATATTACATAGAATAAATAAAGCTGGCAAAATGTAGACATCGTAAACCTCTGTCTTGCCCTTATAAAAGGCGTCATGGATATTGCAGCTATACTACTTTTGTAATAGGCATATACGCTTATGTATAATTAATATATCTGAAGTAAGTACTTACGGGAGTATTTTCTAGTATTTTGAGGGCTCAGTGGGTAGAAGTCTCCATGAATAGGACAGTGGAATGCGAGCCGACGTTGCCGCTTTTGTGCGGCTCTCATTAATATGCATAGCACGATACCTGAAATATAAGTTTAAATCATTAGTATTCTGGTATCTATTAGGTAAATAGGGGTCGAAGTTTAGTGGTATCCTGGACCAACATATAGTTTCATTCAAAGTGCCCGCTTAACGCACCAGTAATACCTCTTTCGCACCTGGTTGATTATATTGTTTGCCACCTAATTGCACACAAGGTTAACAAAGGTAGAATCTTTATCACAAAGGGAAGTTAACATGTCAATAACTTCACAAAGTATCATATGTATAACGTACGACCGCTATATTTCGATCTTATGTCGAGAACTCTCAACAGCATTTCACAAATAGCAGTCACTCAAGATACCCTACGAAGGTCTTTTATGTAACAAACTTTCTTGGAGAAAGTTTCCAGTGATGTAGACTATCCTCTGTTGTGTATTGTGCGCAGTAAGATAAGTTCGGCGAATGTTCTGAAAGTGTTAATTGTGATATATGGCGCGTTCGTGACACTGTTCATTAAGATACATGGACTGGTGTATTGTATAGTACTATATGTATACATATTTATAGTTTAGCGGCGTATGTAACGCCACCTAGTAGTATTTATAAGTTACTATACGTAGTTTTAGACCGTGTTATATGGGTGCATTCACATTAAGTTGCTGATTCGACTACAAAAAAGATGTAATCAATTTCGTTGTATTTGTATAGAAAAAAAGGTAGTTTATTGAAATTCATGAAAAGGATTATTATATTATAGTACTAGAATATTAAAAAGTTGTCATAACATTTTCCCGCGATTTTGTAGAACAAGTTATATGTTATTATTGCCTACAAATAAACAATTAATTTGTTTAATTTCTAGAATAGAACTGAATCTAGAAATTTTTAGTTAATGGTATAAATAATTGAAATATAATTTCTATCACAACTTGTAAAGTACATAAAGCTGTAATTTAAAGCGCGCCAGTAGAAAAGTAAGTGTGGCTACTGAAGTGTTGACATAAACAACATAAATAATGTAACAAGGAATTTTGATACATTTAACAATGTACCAAATTAGATAGAGGTATTTATTTAAAGTACGCGTATGTTGTTTTCAAAATACCTGACGAAGCATATTATGTTGATTGTGACGATTATTGTAGGTACTTACTTATGATTAAGCTAAAACAATACAATACTAACCAGCAATTGTCATCAGCGCTCCAGCGACGATGCACACAGGCCCGAGTACTCTAGAGTTGCCAGTGAATGCTATACGCGCCGCGTAATGATCCGGCTCCTCATTTTCACCACAACCACGATACGACGCCGCTGCAATTATAAAATTATTGTTTATTTACTCTTCTAGTTTTCCCATCGTAATTTTTTTAGCCTATGCGAAGACTAGGCTTTTATTATATATACTGTACAGTACTGTACGATATGCTGTCATAAGTATGTTACAAAAAAATTGCTGTCAAATACATTTCTATAGCTGTTTGGTACACCAGACAGGACGTAGGTAAACTTGTTTGCTTTGTAGTTTAAAAAAATACAAAATTCACCTATGGAAGAAATAGAACTAATGATATTTTTTATCAATCAATTTATGTACATACCTAATCAATCCCAATATCAATATATAATATATCTGTACGACTCGTCAAACGCACTTGTGCAAAATTTCCGGAGTAGTGCACTATCTAGCGATCGAATCAAGTTTTTATTTCGAATAATCAAACACAAAAGAATCATAGAAAAAGTAAACAAAAATTTAGTTTTTGTTAAAAAAGGAATTAATTCAAAATTTTGTGACGGCGGCCATCTAAGATTTACAATGGTACTGAATACCTTTGATTATGTATTATAATCAATGCTGAATACCTACACATAATTGTATTGCCATCAAAACTAATGGTGTGTACCTACAAATTTTAAATTCATCGGTCAGCAGGTAAAATTTGAATTACTAGATTTGACTCACACAAAACACAAACAAGGCAAGCTAAATAAAACCGTTTAAAAAAATGTTGGGCAAATGTAAATCGAATCAAATGTGAAACTACTTTCGACACCTTAAAGGTGCCTTATTAAACTCTGCTGTACGGAAAATCTGTACCTACTGAACTTATCTGTATTTTTATAAGGAGTACGACGCAATATCTACTCATCTCAACTATATATTTGTACGGGTGAGATAGAGATAGATTTTTTTATATGTAGAATGAAAATTATTAAGTATAAGCCTTTTCCTTTTGTAGGGCAGAACGGGCATAAGGGTAGTTCGTCAGGCGACCTATGTACACGGATAATTTAGATTCAAAATCAGCTACTATTTATTGGTCTTATAAGAACAAGCCCTCGGCTTCCTTTGAATAATATTATTAAAATAACATTATATTATACAACATCAAGCCGTATCCTTGTAGATTCTGAGCATGATTTGTTTTTCTTTGGCCGTTTCTTACACAATCGTTTGACATCGTTTTGATGCAAAACACATAAATTCCTCAGGAATACGACTTCTTAAAGAGCCTGTAATGTTGCGAGTAAATGAGAGTAAACTCTCGCTGTCTATGTTATTAGACAGATATTTGAACTTCGAATGGAAATTAGTTGAAAATAGAGAAATAAATAGTCCATAAACATCTATGGTTCTATGGTCTCTTCATGGAAATATAGTACACGGTAGGCGTATTCTTTTAATATTAGTAAGTTCAGCCCACCCCTGGAAGCGGATATTGGAGTTGTTGCGTCAGTCGACGAACCTTTCATAATATATTTGTTTACTCTTCTGTTCTATATTTGAGTAAAAACGCCGCAGAGCACTTTGTTTCATAGAAAGATTCATAGAGTACCTATGTTTCATAGTATTTTATGTGAGTGCAATAACTTTCAAAGGTTTATGATACCTCAAAGCTTAAATTAGCTTTGTGTAGCGCTGACGAAACGTAGAAAAGACATTTAGAGCTTTTCTATCATACTAAGTTTTTAAAACTATTTTAAAAATCTTTTTATCTCTATTACAAACAAGAAAAAACGCACAGAACATTAATTACATTTTCTACCTTTGAGATATGTTCTTGTGCCTGAAATTATAATACGTTATAACAAAATTTAAAAATATGTATAAATAAACATACTTTTGTATAGTAGTGAATAACTTTATGAATATTCAAGACAGTAAAAGTAGAAGATAATGCAATAAAATTCATACGTACATATTGTTTCGAGAACATTTATTACATTAACAGGAGTTTACGTGATGGTTTCGGTATGTTAATGCTTTTGTGCTGTCAGACTTTTTGACAAGCTTAGAAGCACTGTTCGTTATATATGTGTTGGTTGACGTTATTTTAGCAACAGAAGAGTGTACACATAACGTCTCATAGTAAGGTATAAAGGTTTACTTCAAAAGCGGCGTATTGAAATGCAAAAAGACTCAATATACCAGCGAACAACAACAAACATTTTTTTTTATGAGATAGGAAAAATGGAAAAGCAATGCAATCATTGCTTTACTGCTGGTTTTCTGTGTATCACTCCGGTCGATTCGGCCCATACGTGCCCAAGTATGGCTCTCCCACATATACATACATACATACACATATATACATACATACACATATATACATACATACACATATATACATACATATAGATATTAAAACTTACATTTTTCTCCACTTGGGGTAGACAGAGGCAACAGCCTTACAAACTCCGTACACTCCAGGAGTTGAAGTTTTTCATAGTTTAACATGGTGTCATTCCACCTTTGTTTTTTTATTATGCGTAGAAACATATTTTAAACTTACCTGTCAATACACATCCAACGAGCATAAATAGAAAGCCGAATATTGGCAGAACAATCTGGCAGTTGGCTGCGACGACCACGCCGGCCACTGCCAGCCCTCCTTCCACCTTTTCTACTCGCAGTCTTGATATAGCTGGCGGACATCTTGGCTTGCCCACCGGAGCTCGTACTAAAGGCTCTCCGGGAGGCGACGTGGTCCTGTAAGCAAAAAAAAACTACGGTTAAAAAAATTAAACATACAACCTTGTAAATCAAATTAATATAGAGAATGTAAGAAAAATATTGACAATACTTTATCGGCAACTAAAACCTAAAAAAATAACTGTATAAAAGGATAAGGTGCTTTTAAGAGAATTTAGAGAAATAAAGAATAACTAAAAAAGTGCGAATCTACAATTTATATATGGTAAGAAATAACACATAACAAGCTGTGCGCATTGATACGTTTTCACGTCTAGTATTTTACTTTTTTTTGCATTATTATTATTATTATTACATTATATATATTATTATTATTATTACATTATTATTACATTTTTGCATTATTATTATTACATATATTATTTAAAAAATCTGTTTTATTTGTACATTGTAATCGAATCAAATGCAATAGAGAAGAGAGGATGATTTTACAGCTAATTTATTGTTTTGTAATACTTTTTTGGCGCGCAGGGAAGTGTCTATTAAAATCTTGGCTCAACCTTGACAGCTCATTGTAGTCCAGGGTCCACGTTATTTTCGTCTCTGTCCACGTTAATTGTTTCTTTTGTTGATCATTAGTGCTTTCTCTTTATTGTTACTTGGTATTTTGTCATCACTATTTAGTTATTACGTATGTACATACAAGTATACATGTCACGGGATATGGGTGTCACCTTTGGGTGTCACATATTTTTAACAACAACGTTTAATAAATTTCTTTTCTCGGTCATTAATCCGCGGAACACGAGCGGCGCAACGTCAGTGGCGTGGCGGTCGTCCGGTATAGGTACCTTTTTTTGTACTACATCCCTCACCGACCGGACCGAGAAACTTTGATTGTAAATGCTACGAGCAGGCCGTCTCCCTAATAAGCGGACAAACGACCTGGTGTCAATATTCTATGAAGACGGTGAATGACAGCTCCGTAGTGGAAATATTTGCAAGATACTCGTATTCGATTTGCAATATTATTTGCGATGTATAGAAACAGAAATGACAACAACGGCGATGCAGACGGCATTTAAAAAAAAACTACCAAGTGCGAGTCAGACTCGCGCACCGAGGGTCCCGTAAAATCTTTTTATTATATGATGTACCTAAAAATTTACGGTTTTCGCAATTTTTCCTTTATCTGTGCTATAAGACGTTGCTTCGTACCAAATTTTAAGATTCTGAGTTCACGGGAAGTAACCTGTAGGTTTTGATTCCCTTGCGAGTGTCGAAAGTTTGCGGAAATTTGCGACGTAAACTGCTGTATCTTTTGATTGCGTTGGCTTAGAAGTTTGATTTTTTCACAGCTCCAAGGGACAGTAGACTTGAGTATTTCATATAAATTCCAGCTTGATAAGTCCACGCGTTCCTGAGAAAAAGGGTCTTAACAGACGGACAGACCTTCGGACGGACGGACAACAAAGTGATCCTCTATGGGTTCCGTTTTTTTCTTTCGAGGTACGGAACCCTAAAAATGATAAAGACAACTAAAACGACGGTGATTCTAGCTGTTTTTACGTTTACGACTTTGCGTTACCTCATAAACGTCAACCAGATGCAATGAAGACGTAAAAAAAGTAGTAAAAGTCGTTAAAGAAGAAACAATAGAACGCAGAGCCGATTAGTGGATAACACAAACAAGCATTAACATATATACATACACTCGCACTTGTATCCCTGTAGGGGTAGGCAGAGGCCTATTAAACACCCTCATTTTGCAAAATATGATTTGGTCCCACTCACGCAAGGCAGACCACTGAGTAGATGGTATTTTCGTACAAAAAGCGCACTGAAAATACTTCAATGAATAGCGTCTTTCACAACTACGTAATTAAGTGAAAATTAGCTCGAAACAATTCAATAAAAAACACACACTCAATAACTAAAATGTGTTTAATCGGTACAGTTCTAAAGTCCCTTTCGTCTTTTTAGTCGAGTACTCGAGATATGTGTGCCATATGATATGTGTAGATAGATATTCTTTCACTGTATCGGGACTTCCAAAATACGTTTGCAATTAGGACATATTCTTAGACATTTGTATTAACCACGTCCCCTTTTCTACTCAGATGACTACAAACTTTTTTAAACGACTACTTTTTTGTTAATGTTAGTTAATGACTACATTATGATGACACAACGACGCCGCGACGTTAAGAATTATACAGTGCGACTTCTATTTTATTATAAAAGGATTAAAAAGACAGTATTATCAGAGTAGACTAAACACAAGTAAGGGTAACATTAAGGAAACATGGAAAGTTATAAAGGAAGTGTGTGAGATGAAAAAAAGCAATGAGCCAAATACAGAATTACTGAATATAGAAGCTTCGCCTGCAGAGTCACTGAATAGGGTGAATAATTATTTTACTGGAGTTGGATGTACATTAGCTAGTGAATTGCTTAATAAAATGAATAAATCTGAACAGGAATTATCACGCAATACTGCTATGAATACCTCACCACTAAATTCCATGTCGTTTGTGCCTACGGATCCCCACGAAGTAAGAGGTATTATACTGGGACTTAGATCACAAAGTGCTCCTGAGTGGTATAAAATTACTGCCGAAATATTAAAACAAAATATTACTTCACTTGTCTCTCCCATTACCTTTATGTGCAACCTTAGTCTGCTAACGGGCTCTTTCCCGACCATATTTAAAAAAGCCGTTGTCTGCCCTATCTTCAAATCAGGCAACAAAAATGAGCCGAATAACTACCGCCCCATCTCCCTTCTATCAACCTTATCCAAGATACTAGAGAAAATTGTCAACAAGAGAGTTGTATCTGGAAACTAACAAATTCATTAGTGGTTTTCAATTCGGCTTTAGAGAAAAAAAAACAACTGAGGACGCAGTTTTGACACTAACATCAACTATAGTGACTTACTTAGATAGAGGAGACAAATGCTTGGGGGTCTTTTTAGACCTCCAAAAAGCATTTGATACGGTGTCCGTACCGATTCTAATAAGACGCTTGGAGAACGTTGGTATAAGGGGGGTGGCATTAGAATGGTTCACAGATTATTTGACTGATAGGTACTAGCGAGTTAAAGTGGCTGGCTATGAAAGTTCTGACTCATACTGCAAATATGGCGTTCCTCAGGGTAGCACGCTGGCCCCGACGCTATTCCTTATCTATATTAATGGTTTATGATATCTGGCTACCCTGCCATACCTAGATTTACTCATGTTCGCTGACGACACAGTGCTGATCTTTCATGGATAAAGCTGGAACATCGTATTTCAGTTAGCTGAGACCGGTTTAGCAAAAGTGACCTCCTGGTTCGAAGACAGCCTTCTATCGCTAAACACCAGCAAGACGAAATATGTTTGCTTTAGTAAAACATCTGTAGGGAAACCACCTGCATCGCACTCCCTCAAAATACATACCTTTCCGTGCAATAGAAGAGAGATCCATCAAAACTGACTGTGCAACTCTCTCCCGAGTAGCTTGTGTTAGGTATTTGGGTGTAATGGTGGATCACCAACTTACCTGGACTATGCACCTCACTACAACAATTGCTAGAGTCAGGAAACTGGTTTACATTTTTAAAAACTTGCGCACAGTAGGAACTGGTACACTACTTGTAGAAACGTACAGAGCATTGTGTGAATGCATTATTAGGTACTGTATTTGCGTTTGGGGAGGCGCGGCAAAGTCACATATGATTGGAGTCGAGAGAGCCCAGCGTATGGTGCTTAAAGTACTTTTATACTTACCTTATCGGCATCCCACGTCTTCTGTGTATGAACTGGCAGAAGTGCTGTCCGTGAGAAAGATATTTGTGTACGAAATGCTACGAAGATACCACAAAAGAGTTGTTCCTCATTTACCTACATTGCATAAGCGTGCAGAACGCTGCCCTGTGCCTTGTACTAAATCAACATTAGCTAAAAGACACTATAACTTCTTGGCTCCGCATGTGTATAACAAATATGACAAAATTTATAAAGTACGTAGCTTCAATAATAATGAATTTAAAATAACTTTATCTGCCTGGTTAAAATCCGTGGAATATGAGACTGTTGAAGGCCTTTTAAAAGTGTAATGTATCCTGCAGATCACAAACACACACACACACACATACATACACACCGCACACTCTCTCTCTCTCTCACACACACACACACACACACACACACACACACACACACACTCAAACACACACAGACACACACACATACTCAAACACACACACACACACACACACACATACGCATGCAAGCATATTGTGTTATTTAAAAGTTTTTTTTTTTGTAACTAACTTATAGGTACTTTTAATTTTATGTTCTTTTATTTGACTTCTTTGATATAAAAAATATTTATGTCAATACGTTGGGGGGGAAGACACTGACATCTGCAACACAGTCTTTACTAGCGCAGGTGTCAGAGAATCCTACTATAAATTGTACCACATTATGTCAATAAAGATTATTATTATATTTTTTTGCTTTTTTTTTTTAATAAAGGAATACTAGCAATTTGTGCAAGTACTTCAAAGTACGTTTTTCTGCCTGTACCCCAGTTTTCCCCCTGTACTTAAAATCAGTATCGTCACGAACTAATTGTTTGAATAGGCATTTACAATGGGATTGGTTAAATCTGGGAAAGATATCCCGGCAGTGAGATGGTGGTTCTCCTAGTGAACTTTGACGGTCGAGATATAAAGAAGTTTTAAAAGTTTTTACGGAGTAAATTATGTGCAATGTCACCTTTGCTGCTACGGTGACTATTAACCTTAGTGTCATTTACTTATCATTCTGTTAGCACATTAACGATAGGATTCGATGTTGAATTTTTCATTTCCTAGATTTTAAACGAAAATAAGTATTTTTATATCGCGTAACAAAATTTTAATATTGCATTGTGTTTAGATCCGGTCATTAAACTGTAGGTACGCTAGCGGTGGTCGCTATATTTAAAATGTGGAAGTTATTAGCTTATTGTTAGCTTAGGTTTAACGTATTGTGAATGTTGTGGTTTTATAAAGTAATAATTGGTTAGTCTTGCATTCTTAAAATATCCAAGAAACATCTATGTTTTGATTACTTAGTAAGTAAAATATTTGAGATTGGCTAAAATGTTGGTACTTGAATCATACAATATTTTGAGGTATCAGCTAATGTTTTACCAGTGGTAATAAAACATAAGTAGGTATGTAATCATAATAAAAATTATGTTTCCCACGACCGGGGGTTGAGTTTCCGGAGAACTCCGGAGTAAAAACTTTTTACTTTTTAGTCGTTATTACTTAGTTTGTTTCTACAAATACAATATAAATGGCTTTAATTTAAAAAGATAACAGAGGACGCACAATGAAATGAATCCAATACAAGAATATTTTACTTTTTAATTTATTATCTTTGTTGTAGTCTTGTCATCATCATTGTCTCATAAGAGTCATAAGTATAATATGTGTTAAGTATAATAATATAAAAAGAAATATGAATGCATATACTTATATTTCTATTTTAGGTGCGTTACGTCTGCAAATTGGTTTTTAAATTATATTTAAATAGACTTAAGGAATCGACATTGAAAAATAATCTACACTGAGGGTGTTCCTATGAGTGGGTGAATAACTGAACAAGTTACTAGTGAGATGATGAATAAATAAAGATGCAATGTCTTACTGCTATCTAAATACAAGAGCAAGGAACCCCTATTCATTTTGTTTAGTTCAAAAACGCTTACTTTGGATTTTAATTAACTGCATCCTTCAGAGAGTGTTGCCAAACCAATTCTAATAGCAAAGCTTGATCTGTTGCTCGGTCAGGGTTGTTGGCAACGTTCTCGTATTATATATTCATTTAAAATCTTTTCCGGCCTGTAGATATCGAACATTCTTTCTGAGTGGTTTAACCGAAGATTCAGTGATGTACACAAATGCACGGCCTGTTAACCAACCAACTTATGCCCGCTTAACCTACAGACCTTCATTATCACTTGCTTAATAATAAAAGAACATGTCGTGAGCAAACGTCGCCGTCTGTCGTATGCTAAGGATGCATATTATATTTTTATGTTAAGTTGAGTAGAGTAAGACGGTTATAAAACAACCTCTTTTAGTTTACAGTTTAAAAATTGTAATATACTTTTTAAGAACATGCTAACACAATGTAGTGTTATTAAGATGTTTTAACAGCGTTTTGATTCTTTAAGTTATATCAACACAAACGATGCAGAAAAGTACTTCAATTACTACAGATATGACGTTTAAATAAAAACTCTACAGATTATTATTAACCAACATAATTGTGATAATTACGTATAACGTAATTAAGACATAATCTTAAAATGAAGGAAATATACAACGAACGGTAAATATTCCGACTTTGAATATCAATACACATTTTAAGAGGACTATTTCTATTCATACCATAATTTCTCTTTGCCTCTTTGTTTGATTACATAAAATTCTATTGTTTATATTTTCACTTTCATTAGCTAAGATTGCTTTATTAATAATAAAGCAATCTTAGCTAATGAACGTGATTTCGTAACACTCCTCTTCTTATAACCTTTCAAATAAGTACAGGATCTTTCTTCATAAGTTTTAAGTGCCTAAAATTTCATACTCTAATGACGTAACCTGCAAAATGAAATCTTTGTGATTACATAGACATTTTAATAAAAAAATTACCAGCTTCTATAGTAACTCCATTTTAAGTATATTTGCGGACTCTTTTGTGTTTAGGTTCTCACTATACTTAGACACACACTTTCGCTGTTAGTGACATGTTATAAATCACATACTTTTGTCATAAAAGTGTTTACATGGATTAAAACATGAGGCTGGTATTTAATGATGTATTTTTTGGCACAAAACCGCGTCATTTAGTGGCACAATATCGGCCAGTAATAACCATTTTTATCATTTATTTTCATTAATCTGAATTTAAAATTGCTAAATAAATTAAGCTATCCAACCGACAAGACACCTGAACCGATTTTTGAAGTGAAAACTTCTTTAGGCACGTTGTGCACTTTTGCTACGGGAAAAAACCATTAAACTCATACCGTCACGCTAATAATACATATATAGATCCACTAGAGGGCGCTAATCTAAACATTGAGTTCTGTCAGCTCCTTATTAATGAATCTTTAAAAATATAATTAGTTCAATAAAGTACTTATTGTGTGCGCCATCCATATGGTAAAATAAACAAAAACATAATTGTAATTAAGGTGAAAATTTATATTTGCCTATAGTGCTCAATAGCGAAAACCTTTATTCAAAATTTCGTCCGAACGTACGTCTACTAGTAGATGGCGTCACTTTCTTTAAAAAATTAACACTTAGATCAAACACTTGATCGGCAAATCACAATTCCTATTTAACAATTTTTGTAGCGAAAACTTCTTTAGGCATGTTGGACACTTTTGGTATTGGGAAAAAGCACTAAACTCGCGTGACCGTCACGCTCAGATGACAGGTGTGTTAGTTATGTTTTCACTTCAGATTCAAATTCAAAATCATTTATTCATTTATGACACTAAGTGACATTTATGAACGTTAAATTGAAGCTAGAGTTAAAATCATAGATCGGCGCAAACAGACGCCACAGCATGTGCTGGATTGTTGAGGTAAATTAGGTGAAAACACCAAAATCTACTGCCTGCTTGAGTCGATCTATAACTTCTGACGTGCAGTCCTACGACTGACACTTTTTTTTTACATTGTCTCAAAATAATGTAGTGATATAATATATGTGATGATGAAATGGAACAAAAATGCATGAAATCATTATGTAAGTAGGTAATTAGATTAGAATGTTTCAATTTTCTAAATGTGAGGGACTGTGTGTGTGATTCAATGATCCAGCAGTGGACGTACTACGGCTGAAATGATGATGATGTTATGCAAATAATACTGTTTGCAATAAATAATAAAAATGTTTTATCAGAGGTTCAACAACTCATCTCTGTCAATGATTTCACTTGTTTTGGTTTGTTACAACACAAAGTAACGCTCAATTACCCTGTGAAACATGTTTTAATGGTTTGTACGTAACATTGCCTATCTATCTTTAATTCGTGTAGTAACTTTTTTGATTTCTTAGAATGAATATTAATACGGCGAAAATACTATTTCCACTTATTTGTAAATAATGTACTGGCTATATAATCCCACCGTACCGCGTCAATTCCTAATAAACCAATTAGTTACATTCACCCGTTATATGAGAACTTTAAGGTGTGGTCGTGAAATAGGTCGGTGTTGGCACAAGGAATATTTACAACACATCAATTGAAAGTATTATTAAGTCTAAATGAGTGAGGCAAAATGAATTGTTCCTTTTTAATTTCTCGTCGTTGTAGGTGCCTTCCCATTTGGGGAACAATACTCGTGTAGGACGGTGAATAATGTAATAAACAATCTACGTTATTTCCGTTCTGAATTGGTTAAAAATGCGTTCCACATTTTAAAATAAATGTATGGCGCAAAAGACGTTTGCATCTTTTATACGTTGACTGTTTCAGAAAATTGTCAGGTCTTGAGTTGAGATTTTATTGACACTGTTGTACATATAATTTTTCGAAATACCTACACACTTTTTCTGAATAAATATTCTCATACATATCGTTTAACTAAAGTAGAAAAAGGATATCTCTTTTAACTCTGTCTATAGATAAAGTAAAAAGGTTGATGCTATATTAGGCCTGCCATCACTTAAAATACCGACGCCGGACAAAAACTTCAAAAACCCCGGACACATAATTATGTGAAATCGCGATTTTTGCCCGGACACTCTAAACATAACTAGACAACATAAATGGAAATAGCGTTTTTATAAACGCTATTTCCATTTACATTTTTTTATTAATTTCAACCGGACACCTTTTGAAAACCCCGTCCCGACTCTCCCCGGACGCCCTCTAAACTAGGACAAATCGGCGAAAGCCGGACGGATGGCATCCCTATGCTATATCAACTTTTTGTCAGTGTTGAGTTACACAGTTGAGGCAATGGCCGTTCCTAAGAATTTTTTAGCGGTTACCAATATTATTAACCTATGGAGCTCTCAAGAGCCTGTTCCTTTAGAGAAAAACAGATTTTGTCTGACTCCTGACTTTTCAAAGGTGAAGGTTTTGTTTGATCAGGTCCGGCGGCTCTATTTTTAGTAGAAATCTAGTAGTATTGGTGCTAATACATATAGCAACAATTTTGTGGGATAATATTTATAGACTTCAGTTGCCTAAACACATTTATAACTATCGTAAAACTAACAATACTGTCACTGTAGACACTAGACATAATGCACATCATATTTATTTCTTACAATATCGTTACAAACTAAATCCAATGCGATATTGTAGTTACATAATTTCTAAATTACAAACTAATAATATGTAGCTGTGGTTCTGCAATAAAAATATATTTTCTTTCTATCTTTTTTATAGTGTAGTTTTATTATGGTCTCTATGGTTCGATTTTCATCTGTTCTTTATTTGAAATTTCGAAATCAATTGGTGGCTACATTATAGCGTCATGACAATGACAGTATAATAATGGGCGGGATCGCTAACGGTGGTTCCGGATCGGCGACGTCAATTAACCATGGTTTCCGATCCACTGGCCGTGGACAAAACTCACTATTATGATGGATTTTGTACGTGTTCATTGATTGTAAGCCGATATGAGTTGATATTTATTTGTTATAACCACGTATTTTTTCCTATTTGACTGATATTTCGGTTCATCTAGGAATTTATCGTGTTAAATATTATTATTATTATTTTTTTTATGCTTCTGCTTCATGGCAATCTGTTTACCAACAATAAACCAAACTTCTTTGTTTGATTTCTCAGTTTATGTTTTCCCCAAGAGCCATACTTGTATGAAAATTATTTTCACACGACTCTCTTGATGTCAAGTGGTAAATCTTTTATGTAGGCTCGGTATGTCACTTCTTTTTAGCCGAGTACGCTGAAGAGCGCGTTCTCCACTCAGAGGGTGTGCCAGTTTGTTTACATGGACGGTCAGTTTCTCCTGGTATTTCAGGCTGTTTTGAACTATTTCCTGTCGAACTGTTTATAGGCTGAGGTCGAGGTATATGTATCTATTACTTATACAATGAGGGGTGCAAAACATTGTTCTCAGAGCTTTGGTCTGGAATCTCTCCAGGATATCTATACTACTGTTGCTGGCAGTACCACACAGTTGTATTCCGTAAGTCCAGATTGGTTTTATGGTAGTTTTGTACACTAGCATCTTGCTGTTAGGATTTAGTTGTGATTGGGGTCCCAATAACCAGTTCAGTGACCGTAGTTTTCCATCTAGTTGTTTGCGTTTTGTCCAAATATGCTTTTGCCATGTAATTTTCCTGTCTAGGTGCATTCTCAAGTATTTTGCGTTATTATCTTGAGGAATAACTTTGCAGTTTAGCGTTACCGGTGGACATGTAATTATTAATTATTATTAGCGATTTTTGTAACATCCTTTAAAAAACTTAAATTATTTACGATCTATTCTATGAGGTTATTGGCCATGTATTTTGTGGAATTAGATTCTAGTATAGTTTAATTGTGTATCCAACCAACTAGTACAAGATATTTTATATAATTTTAGCTATAATATGTGTGTATTTAGTAGATAATAATGTATTTATGTATGTTTCTCAGCAGTCTGGTTATCGAAGACTCTGCCTAGTTTGGGATCAGACGGCCGTGTGTGAGGTCTCTTAAGTTATTTTATTACTATTTTAATGATTTTAGTTGTAGTATGACTAATGTTAATTTAACTTGAATTTAATAAAAAATACACATTTCAGTTGGTTAAAAAATGGTTAAACAAACATAAAACCCTACTGCTTTAATAATAGTAAATGGCGAAATAGTGGAAATCTGTCAAACAGTTTAGGCTGTAGAGCGTGCCAAAGAATTAGACATACATACATATGTACATAGAAGCTTACATATATAAGTACTTACGTTCGAAAAACATTACCCTCCTTCGTCAGTCAGGTAAACAGAACTACTTGTCATAGTCCCATTTCATATGGAACATCATTTTAATCACCTACTCCCTTGATACAAAACGAAGGTTTAAATAAGGCTAATGTACCTTTTGTTATAGTTTGAAACAATAAATCTATTGTCTGCTATTTTAGGATATAACTTTTTAATTAGTTTCAATTTAGATATAATAGATAACCATTTATTTGTACGTATGCCTATACTATATGATGGTTACACGCAACGTTTATTTTTGTTCTGTTAGTTTATTCTGGTAGATTCAGGGGGGCAATTTGGTGTCATTAGCTGAAGGCGAACGAAAATAGTCACCGTCGGCCCCACACAATGAGTGAGGAGGCCGGACGAACGTATCCTGTAGGTACTTACGTAGTTAACAGAGAAACAGAGAAGCAGTATCAGTTTAGAACAAATTTGGAGTATGACTTGGTTTATGAAGTTAATTATTTATGGTTAATATTGAATGGGAAGGTTTGCTTACAGAGCGAAATTGGTCTGGTTAAGAACTTCCTTTTCATATGACGAACCCATATAAAAATCTGTCTATAATCTACAATCGTCATACATCAAGAAGGAAGACTCATTGGAACGAGAAGAAGATGAAAGGTGAATATGTAAAATTTAGAACAAGGAGGAGCCCAGATTAAAAAAAAGTCTATTTTTAAGGATAAATTTGTAGAGGTCTTTCAAATAATATTAATATATTACTTTCAAATTGAGGAGCCACCTGGAATATTTTGACCTGAATATGTTAGAAAAAATACTCTTAGGAGTAATTTTATTGTGCAGTTGGTATTATTACAGAAAATGGATATAAATTTAACGTGGGAGAGCCCTGCTTCGGCACGTATGGGCCTGCTCGACTCCGCTCGATACTACGGCCTCACAGAAAACCGGCAGTGAAACAATGTTTGCATTGCTTTTCGCCGCGTGAGTGAAGTTACCGGAGGCCCTAACCCTTCCCTCTCCCCTATTCCCGTCCTTTCCTCCCCTGTAGTCCCCCTCTCTCCTATTCCCACCTTAAAGGGCGGCAACGCACTTGTGACTCTTGAGTTACAGGTGCCCATGGGCGGTGGTAGTCATTTACCATCAGGTGACCCGTCTGCTCGTTTGCCCCTATAACATAAAAAATAATAATAATAATAAATCGGGTGTGTTTATAACGATTGCTAAGTTCTGTTATGCGCGTCTGCAGCGTCTGATATGCTATGGCATCTGAGATATGAGTGAGAACAGAGATCAGTAAGAGTTATGAGGATATCATCAGTTTTCTAGTACACCAAAGTTGCGAAACTATAACTGGTTTCTTTTTGGCTTTTCTTTTTTTCATATAAGAGGTAATATTGTTCATGATTTAAATAATCTATTTTAATTTCGTATTTATCAACATAGGAAAATAATCTTCGGAGAATATTTTCTTTACCTTTTTGACTTACTTCCTTTTTCGCGTACATATGGTTAGTGACCTTGACTGCTAAGCCAGAGGTCGTGGGTTCGAATCCCACCCAGGACAAATAATTGTGTGATGAGCACGATAATTTGTTCTGTGTCTGGGTGTAATTTACCTATAATATGTTTGTATTTAGAAATATATAAGTATGTTTATCAGCAGTCTGGTTCCCATAGTACAGGCTTTGCCTAGTTTGGGATCAGACGGCCGTGTGTGAGATGTGTGGAGTTATTATTATTATTATTATTATATTTGAGAGTATAGATACAAACGACTGGTAAAAAAAGTCAAACAATCTGCCCATTGGCTCATATTCTTATTCTTGGTTCTATCGAACGCCACTGACTTTAGTTAGTTTATTTTTATGTCTTCCAGCGTGCGTATAAAACAGTCTAAAACTGTACATATTGTGAAACAGTTCTCTATCAATAAAAGGTTATATTATTGCCAGATTCGTATCTTTATCTAAAAATACATCAACAAGGGGGTAATAGGTCAAAAGGTCTCCAAATAATATAGTCATAGTTGTGCGTTCGATTCATAGGTGTTACCAGGTGATTGACGACAAAACTGTACTTACATTATCTCGCCCGTTGAAAGGTAAATATCTACGTGCTTGCAAACTTGCGTAATCCATAAAAATAAACACAATCAAACAGAATTCTGTAACCGTTGTTAATTTTTAAACAGCAGTTAAACTATTTCCTACGAATGTAAACCTATTACTACGTAATTTGTATCAGGAAAATGATAAAATAAAATTTACGATCGTTTAAAAGGCCACGCGTCTTTTTTCTATTCTAAATACCTACTTGTTGTAACAAAATTTATTACCAATCTTTATTTATCATTATATCTTTACTACATATTATGAAATCTGCTCTATGATGATTTTATTGTTACTATTCTTCTTGTAAAGAACAAATGTTTTACTCGAGCTTTTTTCCGCAAGTGTACATATCTGCCGAAAATAACTCAAACTAACTAAATCAGTTATTAAGATACATCATGTTATCGGTCAAGTCTCAGTATTAGATAATAACTTAGACCTTGTCTGTCTTTGTCTTTGTCTGACTGTTAATTTTTGAATATGTATTTTGTTTACCTTTTTGAAAACTATTCTGCAGTTGAATATGCGCTTCAGTAGAATATGTCCCAGGGCTTTTCAAACTACTTTTATCTGCCTTTTGACTAAAACTTCTCTCCATCCAATATTCTAGACTATTAGATGACAATATAGCATAAACATTTTAACTAATGCTACGAATATCCGCTGAAACTTGCACTCTAATAAAAAATCTTTCTGACCGGCCATTACTTTTAACAGCCTTAAAGCTTTATCTCGAAACAAAAGCAGTCTCTAATAGACATTCGCATACAATGTAGAATCCAGTAACTTTTAAAATTAGACAAAACAGAAGACGAAAACAATCGCCGCTTATCACTTGTATGTACCTAACACAATTACGTCCAAAATGAAACATTCCATATAGCCCATGTCAAGGGACTATACGCCTTAAATACTACATTCACTCAGTAATAAAAGTGGATCCGGCAGCTTAGGTTGGGACATTACGGTCTTAACTCTAAGCTCGGCTATGGAACAGAAACGAATTACCACCCAGCTTTGAAAAAAAACTGGTTGGGTAGCAACAGAAATGAGGTTAGACAAGCCAGTATTTATATTAGAGAGAGAATAAAGGAAGATTTTGTTTTTTCTACAGCAAAGATACTCTTTTCTAACTTTTAAACTTTCACGTTCTATGATATAATTATGTATAAATACGGGAATTAACGCGATCATGAAGGAGGTATTGCTAAGCTCTGAATTGCCTGACGTTTCGACCAGGTTGCACTAGTCGTAGTCACAGGCTGACTGGCTACGCAGTAAGTAAATATTGCACAAAAGTTTCTTAGAAACGGAGTCGCCAGATTACTAAACTGATCTCGTAAAACTATCCTAGTTTCAATGAGATAATTTAGCCAGACGTTAAGGTTGCAAACTGACCTTAAAAAGTGCCGTATGTAAATACAATCGCAAAGAACTACAAAAATACAATTTATGTCAGTTCTAATATTTTGATTCTTGGTAATCCCAGTTTACTTTCGAGTCGATAATGAGGATGGCTTTCATTGATACTTTTTTTCTTTCACATGGCTTAAACAATAATAACTATCCCCAGAGAAATCCAGATGCTATTCGCACGTCGAACCTTTTTCAGATTGGGAGGAGTTACTACGCGTTTGTATTAACGGTTCGAGTGATCAGATTTTTTCGCAACTGATCATTGAACATTGACTTTTCTCAACATTGAAGTTTAGTATGTACTTACGCTTATTGCATTAGGTTTTTCTAGATAGCCTAGATGCGCGAGGCGTGAATTGATATAATTATGTGTTAGTACAATATTGAACTTTTTTGTTATTGCTGCACAAATCTCGAACCGGTGATCGAGGATCGGCACGGTTTCTCTTACAAGCGTGGCCTCGCGTTCGCCCGCTCTACATCGCGATACAGCGCGGGATGGTGATCAGGGTTGCCATCCGTACATATTATATAAAGTACGATACTATAATCGGACTATTTTTGATCAATTGTACTATATATTATAGAGCAATAATATAGTACGAAAATACTCTATTTTATTGCCAACTCCATTTTAACTGTAACTGGAACTTACACGCCTTAACTACTCAACCGATCATCATGAAGTTTTGGTTATACGTTGTCATTGGTACAGAAAAGGACATAGAGTACCTACCATCCGGTTTGACAAAATCTACAATAGTGCGAGAGAAGTCTTAGGTAAAAGATAGGAACGATGAATGTGAAGGTACTATTTTTTTTCTGATTTTTCTAAAAGTACTATATTTTTTGCAAGTTTAAATAATAATACTATATTCTTTCCAAAAAATGTGGTAACCCTAATGGTGATGTACATCTTTCTGTGTAAAAGGGCTAGCGTGATATTAGTCATTAGATATCATCAATAAATATGTAGTATTCGTTCTACTATATTAATTAAGGTATGTTATCATTTATCATTAACATAATTGAATAAAACACATATTTTTATTACTCTGCCCAATAGACTGGGGACATTATTCATACAGCCCGGCCAATTTGCTTATTTCAATCGTTTTTATTATATTGTTTACTTATACTCGTATTAGGCATTTTTCAAACTGTCTGGAAATTATAAATGATGCCATATAAGTCAGTTGGTTAATAACATAATATATACTAATCGGCACCAGAACTTTTCTTTGCGCGATACAGGATCAGTAGTTACTATGTAGTTCGGTTTTTCTTCGCTAGGCGCTGAAATATATTTTAGCTGTATATCGTAACTCGTCCATAGCTAATGCGCTATAGAATAGATACAAATAGATGATGTAGAATTTGTAAAAAAAGGTCCTCCAATATTTACCTAATACCTACTTCTAACCAAGTAAGTAATTTGAGTTATGTATGCATTAGGTATGTACCTATTTTGACAAAGATGTATTTGAGCTTGACCTTAGTTGCGAAGCGTGAACGTATTGCATTATTTAGTGTACCTTGTTATGCAAAATACTACACACATACTAAAATACATTTCAAAGTAATACTGAGTTACTGCCTTAGAAACAACATCTAAAACAATATTTATAGCAACGGGTGGGTTTAAGATACGATCATACAAAAGTATACAATATACCTACTTTTAGCTGAAAGTTAATAAATCTCACTACATTTATGTATATCTTCGTGTCACATTCACATACTATTAATATGTAATTTAGGTTAGTAGAAAGCACAACGGAGAATTTATTCTCAATTCATTGGCACAAAGCACTTACAATTTCTTTTATGGTGAATTTTACATGTGGATGTTAATTTTTTATATATTCAAATCTTTCAAAATCAAATTATCTCTTACAATATAAGTAATATACAATTGTACATAGTGTTTGAAATTTGAGTGGTATAAAACAATATTAGTGTAGAAACTACCTAGGCACGCGTAACTATTATTTTCATTCCGTGGCATAAGGTCTCAATGCAAATGTAATTCCAGTACTTTGTTGCCATCAATGGGATAAACTGCAGGTAACCACTTAACTTTGCAGTTCTAAAAATACTCTCAAATACATCGATTCAACGAAAGTCAACTTTCAAGCCGCCAAATATAAGATAAGTTTGTAATTACAAAAACTACTTTTTTATGTGATATAAAAACGAATTAACTAACAGATTTTTTCCTTTACTTGTGCTGTCAGAGCTTGCTTTTTGCCAAATTCCATGATTCTAGGCCAATGGGAAATACGTTATAGGTTTTGATTTACCTGTGGAATGTTCAAATTTGGTCAAATCTAAAGCTTAAATGGCTATATCTTATGATTGCGTTAACTTGATTTTTTTTATAGATTTAAGGGACCGCAGACTTATGTATTTGGTATTAATTTCAACTTGATGCATCCACGCCTTTCTGAGAAAAAGGGTCTTGACAGACATACAGACAGACAGACAGACAGTCGGGCAACAAAGTGATCTTATAAGGGTTACTTTTTTTCCTTTTGAGGAACGGAACCTTAAAAATGTACTAAAAGTCTTCAATTTCCATTAGGTTGTGCTTAAATATGTGGTGGTACTTTAAGCATGAAAAAAATAATAAAAACTGGTCATTTTTATTCAATAGTAAGAGTACCTAACCTACTTACGATGAAATTCAATGTTACCCAAATTTACTGTAAAGGGCAATGTACCATTGTAACAGATATCGCTTATCTGAGTTATCTAAATTCAAATTAGGAACACCTACCAAACAAAGAAAGAATGTGCGGTTTTGCACAGTTATAACACAGTATAAACTGTGGTTATAACGAGCTAGGATTATGGACAGGCCAATAAGCCACATAGGTATAGGTATGTTAAAAACAAATGAGGCGACACTAAATGACCACAAGTGGCGCTAATGGATCACGAGCCTTCATAAATAAATAGTGCGATAAGGATTTTTCGACGTGTTGATGACATTAGCAGAGGGTTCAGGTGTAACTTTATAGTTGCCCGTTACTTAAATGACCTGACTTTATGGAAAACAGCATCAAGTCACATAATTTTGACTTGATATTAGGACAGCCCGACACGGGAACATCAGTTTTAATTATATTACATATCAGTTTTAATTTTAATTATAATTTTAATTATATATACAATAATTTTTGAGTTATTATTGAAATGCCTGATATTGAACGGAGTAAAACACGCAGTAGCGGTGTACATGGAAATGAGCTGTGAGCTCCTTTATTGCTTTTATGTTAAACTAGATAGTAACAGAAGTAGTGTATAATGTATTATCTTATACAAGCAATCTTATCTACAACCAATGTTAACAAATAGACGCGCAGTATTTAGCAAGATTAGGCAACTTGGTACATATTTATTTTTCAAACTCTCTTATCTTTCCCGAGCTATATAAAACTACTGTGTGCCAAATAAAATTGGGCAGTTACAGTTGTAATTTTTTGGTGATAACCTTTTTTACATTATACATTATAAAAAATATAACATATTTTTCACATTCATGGCTGCGATGACGATGAATCTCTTTATACTTGTAACAGGTTAACGACACCGCAGGTGTTCCTCACCCTCTGCGGCCATCGTTGTCGGCTCTATCTCCTTTCTGTCATTGTATAGTCGTGTGGTGTTCTATCCAATCTACTTATTATCGTAGAAGTTTTTATCAACTATTGTCTGTACTAATTTTAAATAAGCGTATTATGAAGCTAGTAAGCACATTGGATTTGTGTTAACAATTGCTAGTAATACTTACTGAAAGAACCTAAGAAACTCTTTACGGTAGCAGTTAGTAGATTTAAGTTTACAAGCGCAATTTTTTTGTGGATGTGATCACCAGCGGATTTAAGAAGCGTGATATTTTATTTTTGTTTTTAGAATCTCAAAACCTTTCTTTATTACTGGCGTTTGATTCTCGCTAACTCTTAACTTGTATATTGAAGTCAAAAGTGTATAAGTATCTTCTATTCGCGTGTAAATCATTATAAAGTCTCGGCGATCAAATATGCAGTTAATAATAGTAAAGCTTTTATTTAGGTATAGAGAAAACTACTTCAATAGATTATTTTCAATCCCATCTCAACTAAATGTGTAAATTACTCGTATAAAAACCTAAAGTTGTTAATCAACTAACAAGTGAACTGTACAGTCAGTCGTGCGGAAGCAGCGAGGTGGTAACCAGACAGGGTTCAATGCCCTTGTCCCGTTCTGTCCCGGTCGTGTCAAGCATGGCGAGCACCGGCGCACGCGCCTTCCACGTTTTATAGCCACGTAGTTTAAACATTTGGTACTGCACTTTTTACATGCGATGAGCATTGAGCAAACAGTGGCTATACGAAGATGATGGTGAACAGATGGAACAGTTTTGTTTATGAAGAATAAATGTGTTTGTTTACAGAACTGTTCTTTGGTTGTTGTTGTTGATTAGGCGACACATACCTACAATAATGGAACATAAATTTCATTGTATTAATTTTGGGTTGATGATTAAACCAATGGCGTACTTATCTACAGATATAGTTACGTAGTTTTGTGCGGGAAACATTTCCTCATTAATATTATAAATGCGAGTGTGACATTGTTTATTTGTTACACTTCCCGCTTTAACTACTTAACCGCTGATCATGAAAGTTTTATATACACGTTGCCAGGGTACGACAAGTACCCTGGCAACGTGTATATAAAACTTATATAAATCTAGAAAAAATAACTAAGTAAATGTATGCAAAGGCTAATGTGAAAATATCTTCGGAACACTAACATTGTGAAATTTAGGAAACAGGTGGTGTGATGCCTTTTTACAAGAAAGAGAGAGAGAAATAGAATTGATTACCTACACGTTTTTTGACGATTAGAGGCAATATTTTTATATTTATAAATAACGGTTTCACACTTTCACCCGAGTAAGGCCCGATGCCGCCGAATATCGGGATAAAAAGTAGCCTATGTGTTGATCCAGGTGACAAGATAAGGTCGTCGCAATCAGTTCAGCTGTTTTTGTGTGAAAGTGCAACAAACATCCATAAATCCATACATCCCCACAAACTTTCACGTTTATAATATTAGTTGGATAATTTATTTATAAATAATAACAACAATATTTACAATTTAGCACATGAGACGAGAGATTTATGATGAACCTACACGTATTTATACGAGACCTCGGAATGTACAGAAACCTCTTGGTATATTCCGATTCTGATACATTTTCTGAGAAATAAATCTGTTAAACATGGATAATATTGTTTTTGCCTATATATAGATCAGAGGCATCTTAAGAAAGTTTTGGTTTAAGCAATAGTTTTTATAAAGATAAAAACCTTTACTGTAGATAATTACTATTACATTATAATTATTATCTGTCTAAAACAACGAATAGTAAGCGATCATCGGTATACCTTCAGAGGATCGTCCTCACAATCTCTAACAGTAAGTAACAACTGGTAGTCTGTCATACAGAGCATGACTGTCATGTATGTTTACCAACTCAAGTAGTTATTTTAAAAACATAAATACTATATTGTATCCTGTTTAATCAAGTATAAATCATAAAATACACTCGAATAACGTTTTACTTTGTGCAAACGATAATCAGGCCAGTAATGTTATTCTAGTTACACCAAGTTTACTATACTACCTCTGCGTTTTGTTGTTTGCGCCAAAAAATGATATCTGTACTAGATCTTTTGGGGTGAGAAGGCCTATAACTATAACAAAGATAAAGTTATGTATAAGACAAGAACAACACAAATATAAAACTAATATTTTTCGAAGCCACTCATGTCAGTCTGAAATCTTCCTTCTATCAAAATATAAATCCTAAGAAATTATATACAAACTCGCATAACTTTTTACTTTCCTATCATTACATGGCTAGTCTAGATAAGTACCCTATGCGTTGTGGTATCTGTCTGAACTTAGAAAGTTAAAGAACAGTTTTAAATATTTTAAGCTTCAAAGGCCTTCCAAGCAGCAAAAAAATTGCAAATTACTTATAACTTGAATTAACCTACCAATCCTGAGTTATTGACATTCACGATCATCCACTATATATACGATTTTTACTATTTTCAATATCACTGCATGTTATAAAACAAAGTCCCTCGCCGCGTCTGCCTGTCTGTCTGTTCACGATAAACTGAAAAACTACAGAACGGATTTCATGCGGTTTTCACTAATAGGCAGAGTGTATAGGTATTCATGAGGAAGGTTTAGGTGTATAATTTGTTAAGATTTTGTGTAAATTGATTGAAATATGTTGATGACTGTTGAAGATGCCTCTGCTACCCGTGCGAAGCCAGGGCGGGTTGCTAGTTGATTTATAAAAACTTCTAACCAGTCTAAAAACGTAGATAAATTCTATTCCTTACATAAATTAATAACCATACTAGTATATCTCAAATTCCATGTTTGTTTGTCAGTTCAATCAGTCACGAAGTCACGAACTCACAAAAGCGTCAAATTTAGAATATTATATAGTATACTTACTAATTGGTATTACGTACATCACGTGCATTACGTTAGGACTTGACGTATTGCTTATTTAAAATTTTATTATGGTTAAAAATATGTTACACACATATATGTATTTGAAAATGAATATTTGAAAGCAAATTAAAATCTGCATCGAACGTTGGCATGTTAGTAGTTGATATGTTTACAGGTCATTTGAAATGGTAATTTATCATCATTTGATTCGTAATGCCCATTGTTGAAATTGATGCCTATAATGCAGTTTATATACAATGAAGTTATATTCAATTCTATCAACAAATTAAATTGTAAAGTTTTGATAATTTTCTGTCAAGTCTGTCGAAATAAATACAAATTCTAAAGCAGTTTGGCTGTACATATGTATAGGTAGGGTAGCTTCGAATATTTTTTGGTCTTTATGAACTTAGGTGTTATATAAGACTTAAAAACTAGATTTGTTACTGTCAAGATTGTTATTATTTGTTCATTGTCAAGCCAAATGAAGTTCTTAGGATGGGTGAGAGAGAGCACGTTAAGCCGTCGTACCCGGTTGCCATACTAACATCTGAACATCTGTGGCATTCGTCACGAGTAGCTGGAGCCCTAAAAAGTTCGACAACCTGTTCTAACTTCACGTAAAAGGCAGGCGCTTCACGTAAAATATCGAAGTTCGGCCGTATCGTAGTTAGACTGAAAGCCGTGGAAAGGCGGGAGGATGATGTTGTTAAGCCAAACATTTCGTATGACCTTAATTCATAGTTAGATTGGCAATGCTGAGTTGGACTAGATGCCGGCGGCGGAGGACCAGATGCTATGGCGCACATTGGGAGAGGCATATGTCAAGCAGTGGACTGCAATAGGCTGATTGATTGAAACCAAACATTGGAAGTAAATGATTTAACGATAGCAAAGTATGACGTTACGAGTTCATATTTCATAAATCTACAGAACATATCGTATTGAAATTAAATAAACTAGCTGGTTTGACTTGACAATCAACTACCGTACTCGTGGCCGTAACCTATGGACACTTGCAACAAAAGGCGCGTCATGCATGCTTTGCAAATCTAACTATGAACTAAGGTCATACGAAATCCTGTTATAAAGTTTACCAATACACATACAATCGGATCGAGTTCAATCTCTCTATTTGATGAATGGAATCAAAAGAAGTATTATTCAGTTTAGAGTTATTTTATTAACATTAACAAAAATCTGATATCACTATCGATAACAGTGTTTCGACCAGTAACTTTCATACACATATCGTAAATAATATTGAATAATTTTTTTTTATTTTCGACCAGATACGATTATTCGCAGTCACACTCGATAAGTTGGCCAATGGTTTTAGTTGTAAAACTCTTGTAACTTTGTTATCCATGAAGATTATTATTGGCACCTTTACAAAAATGGTCTCCAGGGAGCCTGAAATCTTAGTTCAACTTCAGAAAATGCGGTCATGGCCGTAGATTGTTACGTTACATTTACGTAGTGTGTTGTATTGTGTTCCTATCTTCTATGTCGAGGCCGAGTTTGAGAATCTTTTGATCCATCCCAGATTTGGAATGAATTACTTAATAAGATAAGGTACAGTGGGCTTTCAAAGCCGTAGTAATTTATTGTCTTGAGGTATAAGAAAAAAAATCGCCATAAAAACCTGGATCGGACTAGAACAGCATTCCTAAAAACGGCACTAATAGAAACAGTTCGTTTGACATTTGTTTCTATGTGTCACTTTTAAGTCTTTGATTTTAATAAGATAAACGTTAAATTATTTTATGACCAGATAGAAAAATAACTGCCCACGCCGAATAAGTAAGGTGAAAAGGGAAAATTAATTAAGCACTGCCAAATCCTTTATTACAATGCAAGCGATTATGAATTGAAACAGATATTGTACTGCCGATATTGAACTTAACAGTACTCTGCAGTCAAAAGATGTTCTACAACTCCTTTGAATTGAGGCGCCGATTTGCAATAGATCACTAGGACTTCCAAAAGGAAACTACTTTAATAGGAAATCAAAGTGTTTTGGTTTACCAGTTAGAGGAAATCGATTATGAGCAGACCGTATCTGAAGGTATCTGTGTATAGGTCGGCCCTTATTAATCCCTTAATACCCTTGACTATTCTTCAGAATATAAGTAATGTGTTATTTGAAGTACTTACAGAAATTTTGCGTTTTGGACGTAAGTATATTTTTGCCAAATGCAACCGGATTTTTAAACAAATGCGAAGAAATTAGTTGCACATGATGTGAAACAATGTTTCGAAATTATTTACAGTGTATGCATGTTAAGACAGAGCAATTATATTTATAACTTATGATGTTATTATTTGTAAAGTATACAGTAATTACCAATTTTGTTCACGAAGTGTTTGCAATCTGTTATTTATTTAACTATGTTGATATTAGTACTTTAGTGAAAGTATTTGTTATGTGGCCCAGTTCATACGTGAGCTGAGAAGCAATAAGCTTACTAAGCTTTGTAGACAAAGTAATTGGTGGAGGAAATGTTGAGCTAATCGATACTATGGCGCCGAAGTTTAGTTTTCTTAATCAATGTGACAAGGGAAGAAGACGTAATAATATTATATATACTAACGACATAGACTTACTTTTTAGGGAATTGTCTAAAGAGACTTGGGGCTGGCGTGTGTCTGGTTGACTCTGGACAGGATTATTTTGAATTTGTGTGATTTTGGGGTTCCGTTCCTCAAAAGGAAAAAAAGGAACCCTTATAGGATCACTTTATTGTCCGTCTGTCTGTCTGTATGTCTGTCACGACCCTTTTTCTCAGGAACCCGTGGATGCATCAAGTTGAAATTAATACTAAATACATAAGTCTGCGGTCCCTTGAATCTGTAAAAAATGAAGCTTCTAAGTTAACGCAATCATAAGATAGGGCCATTTAAGCCTTAGATTTTACCAAATTTAAACACTCGCAGGTAAATCAAAACCTATAGGGTACTTGACCTAGAATCATGAAATTTGGTAAGAAGCAAGGTCTCACAGCAGAAGTAAAGCAAAAATCCGAAAGTCGTTAATTTGTTTTTATATCTGTCTGTCAGTCTGTGTGTCTGTCAAGACCCTTGTCCTCAGGAACCCGTGAAGTCATCAAGTTGAAATTAACATCAAATACTTATGTCAGCGGTCCCTTAAAGCTGTAAAAAATCAAGCTCCTAAGTCAACGTAATCAAAAGATACGGCCATTGAGCCTTAGATTTTAACAAATTTGAACATTTTGCAGGTAAATCAAAACCTATAGGGTACTTCCAATTGACCTATAACCATGAATTTTGGTAAGAAGCAAGGTCTGATAGCACAAGTAATGGAAAAAATACGAAAGTCGTTAATTTGTTGTTATGTACATTATGTGCTTGTGATTACAAACTTATATTTTGCGGTTGGATTGTTGACTTTGTCATACATCGCAACCGCAAAAGTTAAATTTGTCTTTTGAAAAAGACGGGCAAATGTCTTCGAGAATTCATTCCCGAGATGGACGTACAAGTTTGTTTGCTTACGGAACCCTCAGTGCGCGAATCAGACTCGCACTTGTCCGGTTTTTTCAATACACTTGATTAACTGATATGGAAGGGCCTTGACCAATATTCCGTTCAATGGGTTTCGTCTTTTAGTTAAAAATATTTCTAGCGCTCTTCATTCTTTTTATGTATATATGTATGTATTTTATACTTTTTATATTATTTACTGGGTGCTTTTTTATTCTTTTATTTCATATATTTTTTTTAACCCAAAATTAGTAGCTAAACCGTTTGGAGTCGCGGCCGAAAGGCTGTTTAATATCTACCTCTCTTTCTTATTTCCGAAATCTGGAGAAGAGCGTTGTTTTCAAAGTGGTTCCAGTTTTGATGATAGATTATATTATAATATAATAAACATTTTTTTTATTAATAATGACGTAACAGTGTAAAATGGTAATTTAGCACTGCTGCGACCTCAAATCTTCTTGGTTAATCGGTCTCTTCGACGGTTCTCTTTTCGCACAGACTCTAATGTGGTTTGTGATCACGTGGTTTGACACGATTTATAATAAATTATAATTAAAATACTACTGTACAGCGGAAAAAGTTATTAAGATGAGGACGCAATATATTACGTTTACTTAATACCGGTTTAGCTAGATTTAGGTACATACTTACTCCAAATACAAGTAGTAATACTTACTCCAAATACAAGTAGTAATACAAGTATTGTGTCTACAAAATCTACTAAAATTTTTATTTATAACAAAAATGTCACAGTTGGATGACGTATAAGAAGGATTTATTTCTGTAATGCGAAATGTTTGTTGGAAACCTTTGTGGTCTATTATTCTAAGTTACCATAAGTAGTTCTTGACTTTCAGAAAGGTTCACAATCCCGGTGGGGACAAGATGAATCTTATCAAATATAGATATGATTTACGACAGTCAGACCTCATGTAATATAATGGTTTCAAGTTTCAAAAAGGTATAAGAAAAACCTGAAAAGTGTGAGTCTAACTCGTGCATCGAGGGTTCCGCAAGCAAACTTGTAGCTATGTAGATAGTACGTCCATCTCTCATTATTGCCCGTCTTTTCCGAAAGACAAACTTAATTTTTCGGTTGCGATGTACGACAAAGTCAACTTTCTAACAGCAAAATATAAGTTTGTAATCACAAAAATATTTTTTTATGTAATTTAACGTAATAAATCTGAAAGTTGTTCATTTGTTATTAACGACTTTCAGATTTATTACGTTATATTATTACATTATAATTATTATTATAATAATCCATGAAAAACTATTTTATATATGTATAATTAAAATCATTTTTTTTATTTATCGCAGACTACCTGCAGTGAAGGCCAGTACGAGCTTATTTGCCTAAATCTATATTTATTATCTATAACTGAAATCACAGTATAACTAATAGTTATTATCTGTGTCAACAACTTAATGTATCAACTACAGATATTGACATAAGTGTGTTGATATCTGTCTCTCGTAAGTTAAATCTCTCATACTCTTATATTGCAAACAGTACCTAATTAATGTTTCACTGGGAATAACGTTTGCTTGTGTGTTATATTAATCTAGTTGTATTGTAAACATAATTTGGGTTTATTTGTATGTTGTGTGTTTGTAACCGCGGTACCTACATAATATAAAAGACCTCGGTCGTTTCAGAAAAAGCCTTGATTTTGATTCCAGCTATAAATTTACTTCTTTACACTATGATCAATCAACAATAAATATTGTCTAACATAGTTGTGAACTTTTTATAGTAAACATGTATCTAGTAAATATTATATTTTGATTATTCTGTTGGGCTCCACTTCGATCTTTACTTTAGATGTTTTTTCAACGCATTAAAGGTTCTAAAATATTTTTCTCATTTTCGTCCAAGTTTATAGACTTAGTTCTGTTTGTTGCCGGTGCATAATGTGCCGGTATTTTAATTAACAAACAATCAAACTTAATGACACAATCTATACCGTTATTGCGATTTTCATTAATAAATTCCGGATGCAATTTATATTGTAGTGAACCTAGTAGGTACCTAGTGTACCTACATAGTATATTATGCCCACTTTAAACGTGTACCTTTTCATATACTATATGACCTTTAATCTTGATCACACACTATACAATTAAGGTCAAAGATACACGTATAAAGGGAACTTTTCTGTATGTCATACAGAAAAGAGTCCTTGGTTCCAGTTATAGCACATGACACGTTTAAACCTGCCTCATACAGTCCATCCGTTAGTGTAATAAAATAATCTTTCAGGGGACACATTAATAACAGCATCCGGTTCATTAATGAAGCCGGCGCGACTAAAAATTAAGTGAATGACCGAATGAGAGCTATAGTACATATACATATGTTGTACGTACTTACAACGTACAACACATTTCACGTACAAAGGTGAAGTCATAAAAAATTAAGGATAAAAAAAAAATTTTTACTAAACGAATAACTTATCTAGAGTCTGTGCGAAAAAAGAACCGTCGTAGGATATGAGGTCGCAGCAGTGCTAAATTACCTTTTTTGTTATGTTGACAACACTGTTACGTCATTGTAGTTCGACAGTAAACAATACTGTACAATACAGTAAACAATAATGGCGTAACAGTGTAAAAAGGTAATTTAGCACTGCTGCTACCTCAAATCCCACGATGGTTCTCTTACCGCACAGACTCACGTGGTTTGAGGGATTTACAATAAATTATAATTAAAATACTACTACGAGGGCGGCACTGAAAATTTCGGGAATCAAGGAAGTGACACACTATTTAAAAATGTATTTATTGCTTTTCGAAGTATTCTCCGCGAAATTTGACACATTTTTCCATAGGATGAAACCAATCATTGAAGCAACCATTCCATTCAGAAGTTGGGGTCTCTAAAATGGCAGTTTTGTAGGCGTCCACAGCTTCTTCAGGTGATGAAAATCTCTGACCACGCAATTTATTCTTTATTTTATACGAGTCAATTTCATTTTCTCAACGACTAAACAAGTTTCACAAAACCTTGTGATAAGACCGAGAATCTTTTTTAAAATAAATAAATGGTATTCGATTTTTAAAACCAAGGAGTTTTCAATTAAAAAGATTTTAATATGACAGAAACAGTGGAAATATTCCATTCCCGATACTTTTAGTGCAGCCTATGTATACAGCGAGATTATATTTTCTTTGTATACATAATACCACTGTTTACAGGCGACGCGATGACTAATGTAACCTCTGGTAGGATTACTTCTTAGGAGAGTAATCTCTCCTCTAGTCTCCAGATCCCGAGTTTCGATCTGTTCAGTTCCGGTATGGGTGATATTCCTAGCGTTCACGGACAGCGGTGCAAGCTCTTAATTGGGGGCACCAGGTCGAATACCTACTGCATTATTTAAAAAAGATCTAAATACCTATACAAACTGTTACTCGAAAGTTGATGATGTTCAAAACACATACCTGAAACAAAAAATAACTTTATTAATTTATGTACTACGTAAAACGTAAAACATAATTTGGACGCTGATAAGCAATACAGTGTCAAGCCACATATATTTTATTTAGAGAAAATGGCATTTTAAGACGTCATACCAATTCCTTATCAATTTGTTTGAAAAATATCTAAAAATCTACCTAAAAGGTGAATACATATTTTTTCTACTTTACTACGTAAAACGGTAAAAAAAATAAAGTAAATGTGGTTTGACACTGTATTGCTTATCAGCGTCCAGTTGTGTAAAGTACAATAATAATATAAGACAGAGTTCTTCAAATATCATCGAAACAAAATATTTCAGAATTGTCCAAGTTGTTTTCCTAAATATGGCGGATAACTTATTTTTACAAAATCATTTATTCGTTGCCTTCGTTGCTTTTCTTTATAAAATTTACGACGTAGTAGTAAAAATGGTCGGGGTTATTAACACACGACTTGCGTTAAGAACTCATACTTTTTGTAACAATAACGAACGCCCAGAAAATTAAACAATATAATGATTTTTTTCACTCAACAATTATGAACAAGGTGTTACACAACATTAAAATCTCGGATAGAGATAAGTATTTGTCCCGTTATACTTAGAAAAAGACACGTTGATGAAGGTAGAATAGTAAAAAATGGTTTTATAAATTAACGGTTTATCAAGAGAACCAGAGTCAATTCAACCAAAATAATTTATAGGCTGAGTACTTCTTAATATACTTTATCCCAATTGACTCACTAGACTTATGGCGAAAAAAAGCAAACAAAGATGAAAATATCTTTTCACTTTTGAAGAGATTTAAATTTTTCCTTTTTTTTTATAATTGGATAACCTTTATCTTTAGAGTGAAAAAAGATCAGACCCCAAAGGTTATTTTAAATACTTAAACCCCGAAGGTTTAAGCGTATTTAAGTTGTACCTTTATTAAAAGATAATTATTTTGTTTTTGAACTCTTACTTAAAATAATGTAATTTGATACAAACCTTTTCATAGACACCCTTTTAAAGCTGCTAGAACATTTTAATTAATGAATCAAACGAAAATGAAATGTTGTAGATTTTAATGAGTTTAAACTTATAACAAAATAATACTCGACCGTACCGTGTTTAATCTATGGTCTTTCTACGAAGACCAAGTAATTTTGTCTAACGTCACAAAAGCAAGACTCGAAATGGAAATGTTTGAAGTGGACAGCTTTTCTTTTTTTTCTGTTTTATGGTGGGAAATGTAATTATGTTTTGGACGCAATATATTACGTTTAGCTAGATTTAGGTACATACTAACTCCAAATACAAGTAGTAATACAAGTATTGTGACTATAAAATCTACCAACATTTTATTACTATTTATAACAAAAATGTCACAGTTGGATGACGTATAAGAAGGATTTATATACGTCTGTAATGCTCGAAATGTTTTGTTGGAAACCTTTGTGGTCTATTATTCTAAGTTACCTACCATAAGTAGTTCTTGACATTTCAGAAAGGCTCACAATCCCGGTGGGGATGAGATGAGCCTTATCAAATATAGATATGATGTAAGACAGTCAGTCCTCATGTAATATAATGGTTCCAAGTTTCAAAAAGGCATAATAATTCTGTTTGTTTATATTAATTAACTGATTTTAACAATTTTTAACCTAAAATAAACAATAACTTTAAATTAAATAAGTAAAAAACTACGTTCGTACACGTCGAACCAAGTTTATATAGCTTTCGGTTTTGTACGTAAATCACGTGTCATGTAACACGTGAATTAGGTACAAAAACATAATACACGGATTATTTAGATGATTGAAGCGTGAACCGTGAATTGCGGATATCGCCAGTCTGCCTTCCAACATTAACGTATTTAAATTAAATACGTTAGGTACTAGAAAATCCTCTTTAGTTAGTTAAGTAGTATTAACCGTTCATTATAGGACTTACTGAAGCCCTGCCATGGTCTCGGTCGAGCCGAGGTCACGCGTGTGCCAAGTGTTTGTGCGTGACGAACTGACGACATGAATTAGGTACGTGACGGAGGTAAACTTGAAAGAAAAAAATGTTTATAGGAAACTGAAAAATTAAGTTCAAAATTAGATGGCCTTCGCTTTGTTGTTATATTTTCTATATGTACTTAGTTAGGTGGATACTATATACCTTTAGATATTACCTTTAGATAAAAATAAATTGTCTTTTAGCGTCGAGTTAAGTTACAGTTTGTAACGAAAATATGGGCCTTTGTCACATTTTATTATATTATAAAGTCCAAAACAATCGAGTTCAGAAGCTTACTTTGAAACGATGAGTGTTTTCCATACATTTGCTGTCAGGGAGGTGACAACTCACACCACATGCGTTAACGGAAGTATGCATGAACGCATTTCGTTTGTAGTTAAAGCAAAGAGAAGTTTAAAATAATCTTGAATAAAAATTATTATATTATACACAACCACAAATAAATGTATTTATCAACTCCCGTATGCTAAACTTCCTTAATCTATTAATTATTAGTTATTGCCCCAAACGATTTTATTTATTAACTTATTTTGTACTAGCAACTATAATTTGTACCTTTGTGATATACACGGAGAACGCAAATAATGACGTGAGGATTCATTTTCTTTATTCATTTTTCATTTCATCATCACTATTTTCAAAATCAGTATGATTGTTAGCAGTAATATTTTTTCTTACAAATACTTTTCGCTGTTAATATTACATTAAGCATATTAAAATAAGTTATAATTACAACTCAAAGCGCAATATGCAATAATGATGATTTATTAATATGTAATAATAATATGCTGGCATATTCCACAGGGTTCCAAATGTAGGGCAAGCCCGTCTATTTTAAATGAAAATGTAGAGCAAAGCATCGAAAGTGCACTCCCGGTTGGTCAGTTGGAAATTGTTCTCTCTATTCAAATGCGTCGTAAGGTTAGTCTAGTAGCTATTGAGGGAAGTTGGTATAAATATACATTTAAATCCTTAAAAGTACTATATTCACAATTGTTTACATGTAATTTAATAAGATTATCTTGATTTTTTTATTTTTTTTTACATGCTGGTAAAGAAAGACGTAACTAAATTATTTTTATATCAAATTTAGGCGACTATTGTAAAAAGATAGACGCAGTCATAGGTACTAACTTTTAAACATAGACACACCTTATTTATCAAAATGCAATCAGTTGTTTGAATGTTTCGAAAATACCAGATTTATACCTAGAAACTAGCGTAATATAATTTTTCAGTCCAGTAATAAGATAATGTTGTACTTCCTTATTAGATAGGGCTTCTAGGACCTTCGAAGGAAGGCATTTACGTTGTCAAGGGTAAATTGTATCACCGTTAGGAATATAAAAATACATGTAAAGAAATATTTGAAATATACTTGCCGTTAAATGTATTAAGTTATTGTAGTCCACACTTTAAAGAGAAAATATTTAAAGAAATGTGTAGCTGAACTCCGCTACGTATCACAGTAGTTATGGTCATCATAAATAAATAAAAATTATACTCCGGAACGAGTATTTCTGTATTTGTTCTTATTTCGAAAACTACTTTCTAATTTAATTTTGATAATATTGATTAAAGTACATATATACTTAAACTAAAATATGCGAGTCTATTAGGAGAACAAAAACAAAACCGATTTATGTATTAGAAAGGAAAAGTTAGAAAAAAATAGTACGGCATGTTTCGCGAGCGGAGTGACAATGACAAGTGTTCGTGAAAATGATGTTTCAAAGATTTAAAATAAACATGGATTAATATGTCTACTGGTTTTTTGTTCGAGAAGACAACTGAGCATTATATATTCGAAAGCTAGATTAATCCCACTAGTATTATAAATTTGGAAGTTTGGATATTATTTGTATATGATAGTATTGCGATGAAACTCGGTATGTAGATAGCTGGAGACTTGGATTAACGCATAGGCTACTTTTTCATACCGATATTCCCACGGGATCGGGACTTACGCGGGTGAAACTCCGGGGCGCTGTTAGTATTTAATATTTTCCGTTTCCAAGATACCTATGAAGGTTTTTTTTGGTAAAATGTGGCTCCTTAGAACTCCTTGAGTACCCACATAAAAACAAAATGTATCCATTACCTAATTAGGGCGGACTATTTATTAATCTCATTAGTCCGTAGGCGCCAATCTCGCTATATCATGACTAATGATTAATAAAAGAAAGCTTGCCTTACGCATCGTTCAGGGTCACAGTTACCGTGATTAGATCTTATTAAAAGTTGGTCGGTAAAAATTACTATGTAATCTACTACTGGTTTTCGAGTATTGGAATTTGTAATGTTTGTAAGTCTAGTGATCTAGTTTTTATTTTTATAATAGTTTTTATGGGTACCCACTGCCCTGCAGGTTAGAAAACTTTGTCGTGTAAGTTGGTCGATACAGGTTTATTTTGTTTGCAAATGTCTCTCACTCATGACCTCATGAGATAATCTCATTGCTGATTTACAAAAACTATGTGGTAAGATTTATACATTTTCAATAAAATCACTTCCTTAGACTGTGACCTCCGCAAAAACGCTTGTCAAGCGTCTTAACTATCAATAGCTTTATGTGGGACTAAGTCGTTCCCAATGCTATTTCCTCAGCCTTCTTCAATCACCAGGATGATGAGGAACGTTTTTATAAACCTAAGTTGCTATTTACCTACATTGTATTCAGAAATACAATTTGGCAAAATAGCAATTTTGGAGGCTAGTTAATGTGTGGCTGTCAGTAAGTGAATATATATTTATATTACTAGCAGCGCCCCGCGGTTTCACCCTCGTAATCATGATCCTGTGAGATCATCGGAATAAAAAGTAGCCTATATGTTAGTCCAGGTCTCCAGCTATCTACATACCAAGTTTCATAGCAATCGGTTCAGTAGTTTTGGCGTTAAAGAGTAACAAACCATCCATACATCCTTCCAAAGTTTCACATTTATAATATTAGTGGGATAGGTAGATTTAAAAAAAGGATTAGGTGACGTTAAAACACTTATATTTAAGATTCGATCGAGTTTTGTGTTACATGCTCAAGCTATGTGTGCAACCATCTATGGTCAACCTGTCAATCGTTTATTTGATATATCTCGTTTATCCATACGAAAACAACGATAGATTTCCGCTCGACATAAGAGATTAAGGTAACTCAATTTGTCGATTGTATATTTTATTCGGTTGCCGAAATTGCCACATCTGTTTAATATAAAACTAAACAGATATCTTCAGAGACACTAAATTGTGAGTCGAGTTTTCGTAGTAAAGGCATTAGATGTTTTTCATGTTCTGCAGACATTATACGGGCGAATTGTGCAGTAGTGTTATTTATCGGGAGTAGGTCGAATGGTGTGTGTTCTGAAAGTGGCCGTTTTACCTGAAAGCCATGACCCTTGCGTTGTGAAGGTCGGAACCGTGGCAGTCGGCGACGTAACCTTTGCACAAAAGCAATCTGATGTTATGAGATGTATATAGATTTGTTTACAACTTCTTTAGATGTTTATTCGCCATGAGCATTAAATGTAGTTGTACAAAAAGGCTGTAGGTACTTGAATTTAATGCCTCGTAATATCTTATTTGATGTTCTTTTCTGTTAAAATATGAGGAAATATAATTATTATCGTGTGCATTGAAATGTATTAGCTATATTTTGCGTTTGCTACACTCGCAAATGTATTGTAAACATGTGTGTAGGTCTGTTTGTTAATAGTGTAAAGACAAGCCGCAGTTTCACCTGTGTTATGCTTACTGCTCCGCTCCTAAAGCTCGTGCCGTAATGTGACATATCCCATAACCTTCCTCAATGAATACTCTGTCCATTAACAAAAGAATTTTAGAATCCGACCTGTAGTTTTAGAGATCAGCGCGTTTAAACAAACAAACAAAAAACTGTTCAGCTTCAATATATTAGTATAGATACTTTACGATAGACTTTGAGTTTTTACCACATTTTGAATATGATGCAATATATTTCGTGTATGACTAGATTGTATTCAGACTTCGCTTTGGTTTGGGTTGAAATGTAACCGCAAATCCATTCGGTATCAAGACATGAGTCATGGAGGCTATCGGAGAAGTAGTACATGGTGTTAATGCTGATACGTAAGTAGTAAACTAAAAAGGACGCCCATAACAGTTAATGTTATTTGCAACTTCAGTGCTTTTAATACTTATTTATCCATTACTGCATTTAATATTGACATTAACTCTCAGTTTCGAACCAAGGATAAACGAACGAGAAGGGGATCGAACACATCAGTTATAAAACGTGTTCTTGTTTTTAGTTTTAGGATGAGTTTAAAAAAATGCACGTTATGACGTTACTTAAGTGCTTGTTGGGTGTTGTGGTTTAAATCTGTACATGGAAGGTTTGTAAGATTAAAATCTATTTGATCTAAATCCGACTGGTTCCGTTATTTGTATATTTGTAAAATCCCGCAAAGGTTGTTTCCATAGCTTGGGATTTTTATTAATATTTTTACTTGAAGCCCCAACAATTTTATCTGTGCTATGCCTGTAGCTGAAATGCTGTGAGGTTTATTACGTAGATTTAGATTTTGTAGATAGTTGGATCCATGACCAGGAAGTTTATCGAAATCGTTTAATGTAATGAAAATTGAGCAAGTGATTTACCCAGCAAAGACTTTAAAAACGTTCAGAGAATTGTAGTGAACACTATAGTGTTAGTGAAATGTAATTATTAAGGAGTAGTGCAGGGCGGGCATCGTGTATTTATATTTCCTATGAAAAGGTAAACGCAAAAGCATTAAGAGACGAACAATCAAGGAAGCTCTTTGAAAACAAATAATTCAACAACACCTTAACTTATTTTATTTAAAATTCGATTTGGTACATGGCTTAAAAAAGCTTGTTTATTAAATATGTTTTATTTATTTTATTTTATGCTTTTTAGTTAGAACGTCTTAATCTTTAACTTTTTGCCAACGCACGAATATTACGAATCCGTCCATCAGGCCCTGGAAACCATCTAGGTCTATAGTACTCGTTAAGATAAATACAACGAGCTCAAACACGATGGACTCTGAGACCGTCTACTCGCATAATACAAAAAAATAATAAAGTCACTTTAGATTAAGATTTCCTATGGCCACGTAGATGGTGTCCAGGCAGGGTCTCATGGATGGATTCCACTATTATGTTGAGTAGATGGAGAATTCTTATGGCCACCGAAGTTGCATAAGTATTCCAAATTATAGCTTAATCGGTCGGGGGGAACTGGTATAAAATTGAGTTGCAAGATTTCACCCATACTAACAAGGCAAGATTTAACTTTACAAGCTTTTATTTATAAAAGCTTGTACCTAATTAATAAAAGCTTGAGAAAAGAATAAAGAGACCACTCGACACTCGCTCGATCATTTTTAATGTGTAACGTTCAATACAATTTATACAGTCCACCATCTTTTATTTATATATACTAAGGTCTTAGTAACCGAACAAACATTGGTCCTTAAGTTTTTTAATAAAACCGATTCGAAATAAAACCAGCGAGTTACCTACAAGTCGGCGTTGGCGGACTTTGAACCCGGCACGGACGTTGGATCGCCCGCTACGCCACGTTCCTGCTACACTACGGAGCTGAGGACATCTGACTTAGTGGGACGGATTTGGATAATTGAGTGAGTTCGTTCCAATCAGATTTCCCTTTTTCTGCTTCAAATTCAGGATTTTTGAATCGTCATTCTTTTTTATATTTTATACCACTTCTCGCCTCAATTTGGGTTAAACATTTAAGTTAACGCTCGGTCTTGCTTGCCATTACATATTTTTGCGCTTATTTGTGTTTGTGTAGGCTTAAGCGCTGAGATTAAATTATTTTTTTGTGATAGGTACCTACCTACACATTGCTAATATTCAAATTGCTAGTTTCATTTCTGCATTCTTATATTTTTAATTCTCGTAAAAGCGTATTCATAATAGTTATTTATTTTCATTTGCTTAACAGCTGTGCATCCTTTTATTCTAACGGTAGTTAATGCGTCGTATCTAACCGAGCCGTTTCAAGGTCAAGGGCCGCATTCCTTTGCATAGAAACCAGTTCTTATTCATTTGTAAACACTTTAAACAGCTGTCCGCTTTATTTTCTTCACAATGAGTGAGACTATTGAAACATTAAAAAAACGACGCGGTGCACTTAAAGCCAAGTTAACCATTTTTAAAAACTATATTTATCCTCTTAGTAGTGCTTCTAGCATGTCCGATTTGCAGCGTCTTGAACTGGAAGGACGTTATGAACGACTCCAAATCTTATATAGTGACTTCGACGCGTTACAGACGGAGATTGAGGTGCTGTTGGACACGCCCGAGGAGGAATTTAAAGGCCGGTGCGACTTCGAAGCACAGTACCACGCCGCTGCAGCCCTGGCTCGGAGCTTACTTTCTGCCAATCCTAGCTTTGAAGGGTCAGGTAAGGCACACAAAAATGTCCGTCTACCTAAAATTGACTTACCACATTTTGATGGCAGCGTTCAGGGTTGGCTCGAGTTCAAGGACACATACATTTCTCTAATTCATAACAATAGTTGCAATGACGACATAATGAAATTTCATTATTTACGTTCATGTTTACGAGGTAGTGCAGCTTTAGTTATAAAAAATGTAGATTTTACGAGCGACAACTATGTAAATGCTTGGGATTTGCTGTGTCAGCGATATGATAATAGTCACCTGCTTATACACAATCATGTACAAGCATTGTTCAGTGTTCAGCCGTGTTCAAAAGAGTCCAGTAAAAGCTTGCGTTACCTGATAGATGTTACTAATAAGAACATTCGAGCGTTAAAAACATTAAAACAACCGACGTAACATTGGGACACGCTCATTATATTTATGATGTCTCAAAAACTAGATAACAGCACAAGCCGTTACTGGGAAGAGCATCGTAATACATTATTAAAGCCTCCAACTTTAGATCAATTTATTAAATTTATAGAGAATCAGATTAACTTATTAGAAAAATTAGAAGAGAATAGTAAAATCAACCTTAAATCTAAAGTAACAGAAAACAATAATGTAAACAAATCTAAAAGTTTCGTTATAGCATCTAATGGTAATACAATTGAATCTATAAATAAATGTCTATTATGTGCTGAAAATCATTTGCTTTACAGCTGTGAAACATTCAGGAGCTTACCAGTAGAAACACGCATTGAAAAGGCAAAACAGTTCAAGGTTTGCATGAATTGCCTGCGTTCAGGCCATACAAATAAAATGTGCAGATTGTCACACTGCAAATATTGCAAAACACGGCATAACACCCTTTTACATGTAGAACCAGAACGTAGATAATGTTGCCTTTTCAACTAATTTTGAGCACGATGATTCATCTTCTTTTGTCTTCCTTTCCACAGCCTTGGTGAGAGTGCGTGGTGTCAATGGCACTAAGCACTCCGCACGACTATTGCTGGATAACGGGAGTACCACTAACTTTATTTCACAAGCTTTATGTAGCAAGCTGGGTTTGTCACGACACGGCACTGGCTCAACAGTCACAGGTATTAACAACCAAACCTCTTATAGTACACAGTCTTGTAATCTCACGCTTGAGTCTTATTGCGGTACTTATTCGGTCGACTTGGGTTGTCTTATTTTACCTGACATAACAAAAGTGCTACCATCGCGTTTCATTAACGTCAATAAAGTCCCTCTTCCCTCAGGAGTACGTCTAGCTGATCCTTCATTTAATATACCATCAGAAATAGACATTCTGGTCGGGGCAGAAATATTTTGGGACGTCTTAGGGTCCAATTCTATTAATTTAGGCAAAAATCAATCTAAGCTTCATGAAACGAAGTTAGGTTGGATAATTTCTGGGCACATATCATATTCAAACAGCTGTTGTCCTACGTCACAAGCTTCGTCTCATTTTTGTAATTCTGTGAAAGACGAAGTCAATATTAATCGTTTCTGGGAACTAGACTCAGTGCCAGTTAAACATGTATTAACTGCAGAGGAAAACTCATGCGAACATCATTTCTCAGTTAATACATATCGTAACACTGAAGGGAGCTTTGTAGTCACAATCCCTCTTAAAAAAGACCCAAACCTTTTAGGTGATTCTTTGCAAATGGCTATAAAACGTTTTTTGTCTCTCGAACGACGTTTTCAACGCGACTCCGTATTCAAAGAACGGTACTTAGACTTCATGCGTGAATACGAACAGTTAGGACATATGACATATGAGACTACGGTTCGGAACTTTTCCGCAACTCGTGATAAAGAAATTAGTTATTTTCTACCTCACCACGGAGTTATACGTGAGTCTAGCACAACAACTAAATTACGTACGGTGTTTGATGCCTCTGCAGCCACTACCTCCGGTCTTTCATTCAACGACATCCAAATGGTCGGCCCCGTAGTCCGAGATGATCTTCTCTCTATATTGTTGCGCTTCCGTCAGCATAGATATGTTATATCGGGCGACATCGAGAAGATGTACAGGGCTATAGACATAAATCCCTCTCAGAGATCACTTCAGCGTATAGTTTTTCGTTATGATGCGAAGGAGCCGCTTAAAGTCTATACCTTAAATACGGTGACGAATGGTACTGCTTCAGCGCCATACTTAGCGACTAAATGTCTAACTAGTCTAGCCACATCAGCTGATAATGAGCGAGTTAAGCATGCCATCCAGCACGATTTCCATGTTGACGATTATCTCAGTGGGAGTGACTCGATCTCTGGCGCAGTTGAGTTATATAAGGGCGTCATAAGCACTCTATCATCGGCAAACTTTAATTTACGAAAATTTCAATCAAACGAACCTAGTATTTTACAACAAATTAATTACAATGCAGAAATTCCTTCTTTTAGTAATGTCTTAGATTTTAACAATAGTAACATTAATGCATCTTCTAAAATGTTAGGTTTGCACTGGTTATGTGATTCAGACTCACTTTCTTTTTCAATTAATACCGATCAAAATACCGAAAAAATTACAAAACGTCACGTACTGTGTGTTATAAGTCAGATTTTCGACCCACTGGGTCTAATAGGCCCGTGCGTGGTCGAAGCCAAGATAATTATGCAACGGCTTTGGATCGAAAAATATGACTGGGATGACATAGTTTCCACAGACATAAATGATCTTTGGTCTTCATTTGCATGTACGTTGTCATGTCTTAATCAACTAAAAATACCTAGATTTGTATCGTGCAATAACTCTATAAGAAACGAAATTCACGTCTTTGGCGATGCTTCAGAGAAAGCATATGGAGCATGTCTTTACATTAGATCTATTAATAATTCAGGTTCCATTCACGTAAAATTGTTAGTGTCTAAAAATCGTGTAGCTCCTATTAATCCTACTACAATACCAAGACTCGAACTATGCGGTGCTTTAGTAGCCACAAGACTGTGTACAAAGGTTCGTGACTCTCTTACGATGCAAATCGATAAAATTTATCTTTGGTCCGATTCCACAATTGTACTGGCGTGGCTATGTACTCGTACATCACCTAATCATTTAAAACCATTTGTACGAAACAGAGTCAACCAAATCCAAGAAGGTACTGTTGATTGTACCTGGGGCTACGTTCCGTCGAAGGACAACCCGGCAGATCTTGTTTCCCGAGGGCTGAAGGCTGATGCTATCAGCAACAGTTCCCTGTGGTGGTCTGGTCCCACATTTTTATTGAAATCAGAAAATGATTGGCCACAAAAGCCCAACAGATACGCTAAACAAGATCTACCAGAAGTAGTTTGTCATGTAGTTAGTAGCGTTGATAATCAGCTTAGTACTAATCAAATGCCAGCTGGTTCTATAGTTAGCAATTTATTCCTTAAATATTCTAAATTAAACTATTTACAAAGAGTAATTGCTTATGTATTTAGAGCTATTCACAATTTTAAATATTCACGACATAGAAATACAAGTTTCCTTTCAACACAAGAACTGCAAATATCATTAAATTGTCTTATTTATAATTCTCAACTTCAAATGTTTCCTGACGAATACACTACTTTGCGTACAGGGAAGTCCCTACAGCGTAACAATCGTCTCATTTCTTTATCTCCATTTATAGACTCTAATAGCATTCTACGGGTTGGCGGTAGGCTCGACAATTCTCCTTATGACTTTAATATAAGGCATCCAATTCTAATTTGTTGTAAGCATCCCTTTACTAAATTATTATTTGAATGGGAACATTTAAAGCTTTTACATGCTGGACCACAGCTTTTATTGACGAATATACGTCAGCGATACTGGCCTCTAGGAGGTAGAAATTTATCTAAAGCAATTGTTAGAAAGTGCATAAAATGCTTTAGATATAGGGCACAAAATGTACAACCTATCATGGGTCAATTACCCCCGTCTCGCACTGACCTTCAATACCCCTTTCTTAATTGTAGTGTGGACTATACAGGGCCAATTTTGATCGCTGACTGGAAAGGGCGAGGCTGTAGATTGCTTAAGTCATATTTATGCATTTTTGTGTGCCTTGCAGTAAAAGACGTTCACCTCGAGCTTGTCACAGCATTGACAAAAGAAGCGTACATGGCTGCTCTAAGACGGTTTGTGTCGCGTCGCGGCAAACCCTGCAGCATCTGGTCGGACAATGGGACCAACTTCGTTGGAGCTTGTAACGAGTTGCGTAGCTTCCTTTCGGATCCAGACGTTGCTTCGGACATAGCCCAAGAGGGCATAGAATTTCATTTTGCTCCTCCATATTCTCCTCACTTCAATGGCATCGCCGAAGCAGCCGTCAAGTCTGCTAAAGGCCACCTCAAAAGAGTCTTAGGCTCTACTCACCTCACATATGAGGAAATGGCGACCTGTTTGGTCCAAATTGAGGCCATTCTTAATTCCCGTCCTCTCACCGTTGCTTCCTCTGATCCATTAGATTTTTCCGCTTTGACACCTGCCCACTTTCTGATTGGACGACCACTCACGTCTGTTCCGCACCCACAGGTCACACCGAACGAGATCATCACACATCTAGAGCGCTTCCAGCGAGTGGAAATGATAAAACAACACTTTTGGCAACGCTTTGCTAATGAATATGTTTCTACACTGCAGCAAAGGTCGAAGTGGAGCGCTTCTACGGGAACACTGGAGCCGGGCATGTTGGTGCTGATCAGAGACAAGGCGCAGCCACCTCTATTGTGGTCACTTGGCCGGGTCACCAAGGTTTTCCCTGGCAGCGACGGGGTCATACGAGTGGCCGAAATCAGGACGAAGACGGGCTGCATCACACGAGGTTTCAACTCTATCTGTCCTTTACCTATTCATTGAAGTATTTATTGTTATACTTCTACCCGGGCAGTATGTCGGCGCACCAGCAACGGGGGAACGGATCGGAATAGGAACGGGGGAAGGACAACGGCGCGAGGAGGGGTGCGATAGGACACTCCGCGCAACACATTCGCCCGCGACACTCGCTCGATCATTTTTAATGTGTAACGTTCAATACAATTTATACAGTCCACCATCTTTTATTTATATATACTAGGTTTGTTTTGTTTGTTTGCTATAAAGTCGGATTTCATTTCTCCCGATATACATTTTTGTTTAGGAAATGAAAATAAAGATTTTTATGCTACAATTTAAATAGATTGGTCTAAATCCTCAATTTAATGCAGATGTTTATTTAGAAAATCAAACCTTCATTTCCTTCCATGACTGGGTTACGTACTGCATTTCACACGTTTGTGGCGGAAACGAAATGAGTCGCATAAATATTTACACTTTAAAAATTAATTTACGACGTTTCACCTATATACCTAAAGAATTTCAATGAGAAAATAATATCTATTGAAAACAGTCGATTGTAACAAGTGGTGAGCCAATTAACCTGTGATGGTTTACCGAGTTATTATAACCAGATACCTTTCTTAGAGGCTTTAACATTCCAAATCTGGCAGTACACGTACTCGAAATACTCGATCTTGATATTGCTGTGTGATATATAGTAGCTCAGTTTATGGTTTCTAAATATATCGCCTATGACATTTTAAGTTTATTGAATTTCATAACATTCCTTTCCCATTAAGGAAAAAGCAGAGCAGAGCTAAAATATGAAGAAATTAACCGATGCCATTGAGCGACGCAGTATTAACAGTCACACCGCTCTCTGGATGCATCCAGAGAGCGGTGTAGAAGAGTTATTTTTGTCCGATGGCTTCATTTAAACTGAGAAAAGAAACGACTAGAAACTGTGGAATGTTGGTGGTTGTGAAATGTAGTTATAAGCTTATTTATGTTCTTCCGGGTAACCATTAATTCCAAATGGTTCCATGCAAGAAAGAGATTTATGGGATGATTTTAGGGATGTGTTTTCATACCAACTGTAGACCATGGATATTTTTTTGCAATTCTAGTAGTATAAGTATACTCATACCGTATCGGCTCACTTAAACCTTAATAGGAGTAGGAGTCGAAGTCGTACTCAAAATAATGGCCACAAAGAATCTAAATAAGCGATCTAATAGAGGAACATCAAAATTTCTCGAAATTGTGTAAGTGAAGAGATACAAAAATAGGGATGTTGACACTAATCGATCAAATTTATGTTACGTTGTAACTAAATTGTTTTAAAATCATAAATCACATTTTTAAATTTTAAAAGTATAATAGACATATTAAAATTTATGGTAAAAGGCTAAAACAGTAACTATTATCACGTGATTGCATTCGCCAACCGGATTCAATGCGTCATTAACCTATGTTCAAGCTGACAGCTGTCAATTGGTATCATAATTTTACTACATTTTTACTTGTACTACTCTATAGAGAACTGTCAGTTAATTAGCTAGTGACGTAATCAAATGCGATGGAGTCTTTAAAAGGAAACTTTTTGTAATTTTTCTCTCTAAATAAGTTTATATTTAATAGAATATTATTTCTTGCGTTTAATAAGGTTAATGCTATAAAATAGAAGTAGTTCTGAAACTTTGTCAACATCCCTATTTGAATAAAAACGTAAAAGCAGTCACCAGCCGTAAATTAATATCACGATTAGATTAATATCTGTAAACACACTAATAAGTCTACGGTTCGCTGTCTTTGTCACTGCACACGCGGGATGAAAATAGATAGAAAACAGTTGCCACAACTCTTCAAACTGCCACTCGACTTCTAGCATCGTTTTCTATCTAGCCTACCAACTTTTAATTGAAAGGCATGTGGTTCTTCAAGAAAAAGCGTATAATTTTTTAAAAGGTCGGCAACGCGCATTTGATTAATGTGGAATTTCAAGTGTCTATAATAGCTTACCATCAGGCGGGCCGTATGCTTGATTGCCACAGACTTGGTATAAAAAAACTCCAAGAAAATATTAAGACATTCTATTGAAACCAATTTACATTAACATTTTGTGTATGCAAATGGCCTTAACCATAAACAAGGGAATAAAATGCAGCGTGTATTGGCCGCATTGCGATGTTTTGGTACTGCACTACAAAGGGCAGGTTTCACCACGTTTTGTTACACGCGATAATTTGAACAGTTTCCCGACGTTTATTTACACGCATATATATACTTAATCATTGCGTTACATGATTTTCATAACAGAAATTTGAAAGGTCATGTGCGGGTAGAAAAAAACAAAGAGTGTAAAATTCTGTTTCTGATGCATTAAATGACAAATAAAAAGGATAGCGTTCAAACGTTACTCTGTACCTACTTGATGCCTGAGATTTCTTCACATGATGTAGTTTACGTGCTTCGGAATCTAAATTTCGGTCACCTCCTGTTTTAACCAGTTTTTAAACCTCCTCAGAACGTTTAAATGTTAATGTCATGGAAAACACTGCATCTGTTTCATTATTTAACGACATCTAGAAGTTTGGTATTATGATATTTGTGGATATTGCTCGTATTCCACCGAGAGTTCTGATTATGACCTCATTATTTAATAAAAGAATAGTCTAGTGTTCTACGGTTAGTTTTACAAACGAACAGTCTATTCTCAGTAATACAATTGACACATGATTTGTAAGGTGTGACATCACACTTTGTTATTTCATAAAAAGTTATACCAAACCTATCGTTTAAACTTTTAACGTTTAGTAAAAAGATAGTCTAATATTTGACTTGACAGTCATTGGTTGGCTATTAATTGAAATATTTATGTTTTTGTGTATCACAAGTAGTTTAACCATTTAAATACTACTGAGATAAACGAATTCTATTTAGGTCATTGGAAACATTGGAATCGTGGGTTCGATTCCCACCCAGAACTAATTATTTTGTGATCAGCATGATCATTTGTGCTGTGTCTGGGTGTAGTCTATCTATAATATGTATTTAGAAATATATGTGTGTTTATCAGCGGTCTGGTTACCATAGTACAGGCTCTGCCTAATTTGGGATCAGACGGCCGTGTGTGAGATGTGTCAAGTTATTATTATTATTGAAATTAAAGTTAATTTGCTAATAATAACTTAAGTAATATGTTACTGTTTATTTTGACAGTGCAATAATTGTGTAAATTGTATTGTGTCCATTTTTTGTTTTTGTCTATAATTTGTTTGTTTGTTGTAGCCCATATTTATATATTCTCAATAAGACCGCATGAGTTTATCATACAAAAGCGATAGATGCACGCCATTTATATTTTTTGTGCTCATTAGAAAAAGCAATTTAAAGAAATGCTATAGATTTCGTTTAAAAGAAACGAGGCCTTATTAAGACGCCTCGGGGCATCTACTGATTCTAATCAGCATTCTGCCACTGAGTACATAGTATATTTATGCAGTTTTGTAATAATTGCTCACTGTGCCAATCAATCAATCTTATGAGAGTTGGAGGTCTCCAGCTGTCTCAATTGGTAAGACAAAATCGATAAAACCCCACCCTCTATTTCCCCGATGACTTGTCTTACGGCGACAATTGCGTTGTATTTCCGTATAATATTCAAGTTTATAGTTTAAATTGCATAATAAATACTGTATTTGTAAGCTTACACAAATAACACGGAGAAGTCTATTAATTGTGTGTTATCTAAATATAGCTTTTATAGGTCGCGAGCGCGGGGGAGCGTGCGCTGTAATAAATCATGTTTAAATATAAAATAATTAATTAGTTCAGTCCAAAACTTTGAGTTTCAAATTGGCTTTGAAATTACATTTGTTTCGGGTACAAGCTTTTATAAAGTGTAGTTACAGGTGTTCAAACTTAGCCGAGGTAATTGTCTATGTCTGTAATTATTTTTACCCCTTTTTAATTATCCATGAAATATTAGGTACAACTAAGTAACAGTTCTTGGCTCAGCATATGTTTTTTTTATGTGTGGAGTTCCATTCTATACTAATATATAAAGCTAAAGAGTTTGTTTGCTTGAACGCGCTAATTTCAGGAACTACTGGTTCGATTTGAAAAATTGTTTTAGTGTTGGATAGCCCATTTATCGAAGAAGGCTATAGGCTATATAACATCACGCTACGACCAATAGGAGCGGAGCAGTGACCATAAACGCAGGTGAAACTGCGGCGACGGCTAGTTGTTTATTAAATTCTGTAAAACAATTCAGAATTCATGGTAGATAAATCGATATCCTGCATCAAAGCGACAATAATGAACTAATTTTTTTTTTCTAAAGGGTGGGTAACCGTGATTATAAATTACTGTTATCATTATCTGTACCTGTATACCTATTACCTATTATGTATTCTGTGCTATTACTATGAGTATAATTAACAAGGTTTCCACATAGTTTTAAGTGAAATTTCGACCCATTTTATCAATATATTTAATAGCAGTACTAACCTCGAAACTCTCGATCCTGTAGAGTAAATACAGCACACAATTATAATTTACTAACTTTCGAGTTAAAGGTAATTTTCTATCCTTCGGCAACTGTACCTTTTTTAGGTACCTATGTCCATTTCTGTACCTGATAGAATTCTGTTCTGTTCTCTGGTTCTGATAGAGTAGATACATATTTTTTTATGATCGGTAGATCATTTAAAGCGTGAAAGGGTAACAAACGAACTCACTTTCATATTTATAATATTTAGGATTACTAAGTGTAGTATTTGATTTTGAAAATAGTGATTAAGAGAACGTAATATAAGACGGATTGGAGTCTATTGTTTCCATAAGTAGGTGAAGACAAGATAACCAGGTACGAATCGTTTTGTAGAATACTGCCGCGTTCCTATAATCAAGAAAGACGAACCGTTTTGTTTCTTCCTAAAAGGTTAATTAAACTTAGGATAATAAAAAAATTAAATTAAAATAAATTGACCTTAATATTGTCACACCTCTGTGACTTACCATAGTACTGGTGGGTGAGAAGTACGCTCTGATTTAAAATAAAAACATTTTAAATTATATTACTGTCAGAATAGATTCGTCCACAAGACAGATGACTGATGTGACGACTCTCGTGCGATGTGCACGGAATAATTCAAGAAATATTAATTATAATTAATTTGTTTGAAGTTATAATAGTTATATGAATAATTTTATCCTGATTATAGCGCATAGCGCGTTTGCCCGTTCTTTTAATTTTCCTCCACTAGATAAAACCTATCGTGACCGGTTGACGTAAAGCCCCCAAGCTTTACAATATCATATTTTGCATCATCAGTATCATCTAATTATAGAAGTTTCATTTAAGTGGGAATTTATTATTTACCTATTGGTTGCGTCCCTTAACACTGAAATTTGTTGTTCGAGTAAAATACATTAAAGTATTATAATAATAATGGTTTGCATTGAAAATTATAATTTGACAAAACTTAAGAGTTCCAATATCCACATCATCACCAGACCATCGTTACCAAGCACAATCTGTTGGACTCGTCAAAATGAAATATAAGCCTGAACTCGAGGGTTATATTAGTAGGCACTGAAGAGCACCTTCTCTTTCCACTTCCTGGCCCCATCATCAGATTAGCTTGAAGGTGCCAAATTATAGTATTGTCATCCTACTGTATGTAGTATTTATCTTCTAGCGTGTAAGTTTGAAATACGCGAATGACCTCTTTCTGTTTATAGTTATCACAATACAAACGTCAGTTCATCACAAAAATGCGAGATTTAGGATTTATAGTCATTAACTTTTAAACTTTCGCGTTCCATGACATAATTATGTATTCATACGGGAATTAACGCGATTCCGAAAAGGTATTCCTTATTATTAAAGGTATACCTCTGAATTGCCAGACGTTTCGACCAGGTTGCACTGGCCGTGATCACAGGCTGACGCAGAGTCCTTTTCGTGATCACGTTAATTTCCGTGTGATTACATAATTATATTTATAGTCATTAGTTTCATTTCGCGGTACGCAATGTACGGTAAAATGTTCTGTTTACTGATTGTAATATGACTTTTAAACAGAAAAAATAAAATTACAATGATTTTTGACTCAGAGTAATGGTCTGAATACACTATTCAGTATTCGGTACGGTGTCACTTACAGCCTGAATACATACAAAGTTTTATTTTAATACGACAATAAAGAATTAGGGTAAAATGGACTGAAAAGTGCGAAACATTCTAATTAGTTTATTTACGATTATTTGATGGCAGAAACCTGTTTATTAGAAGTAATGGCGATAGTTGCGTGCGTGACAGACAATAGTTCATTGTTTCTTAGGTAAATTGGGATTGCTTCGAGCTTTGTGATCCAATTATTTTTGATGGTTTAAGTTAATAAAAACAGGCACAGCGTCGATGAACTCTGAATTATTATTATTGTCTCTTTACTGTTTTCTCAAATATTGTAGTCTCAAATGTCATGACTGCGATAACTTCGAAGAACTTCGTCTATGTTAAAGGCTATTTTGAAATCATATAAGTAAAGTTCGTTTTTGAAGTAATATTATAATACTTTTATAAAAACCGGCCAAGTGCGAGTTAGACTAGTACTATCCATCTCCGTACCATCGTAAAAAACACGTTTCTAGTAGGAGAGACCCCTTTAATTTTTTATTTATTTTTATTATTTGTTATTATAGTGGCAATAGAAATACACATTCTGTGAAAATTTCAACAGTCTACCTGTAATGGTGCGTTCACACGCTCGCGTTCAAACCGACATTCAACGAGCACAAGCACGGGCACAAGCATGTGAATAGGCTGTTTGTGCATGCTTGCGTGAATGTGCTAGCGCTTGCCGCCGATCGGGACGACTGTCGGTTTTTTGACACACATCGAAGGTGAATGTGCTTGTGCTTGTCTGCCTGTTCACACGCGCTCAGCCGCGTTAGTATAGTTTGCATCTTCGTGGCATTAAATACATTTTTGACGACACCAAATTAACAAATATGTCCGAATAGTCTGAACTGAAACTTTATAATGCACGAATTGAAAGCAAAAGAAGAGTTCAGAAAGATTTTTCTAAACTGTTCTTTTAATAAAAAATAATATTGTTCATCAGGGCCAGAAAATTATTTAACCAAATAGTGTAAATTCTCAGGATTAGAGTTAGTATTGATTGATTGATTGATGATTAGAGAATTGTAACTAATCGCATATCAACACGATAAGTAAATTAAATAGATTTATGTATGCCTTAAAATAGTTACGAAACAAAAAAATTGTTATAACATGTCAATTAAAAAAAATCAAATTTAAGTTTTTGCTACTTGAAAAGTGTTTTTACACCATAAATATTTTTTTTGTTGTAAAACCTAATAGCTTTAAGTACCATTTCGCATGCCTATTTATGTCGAGCTGCTTTTTAGGGTTCCGTATCTCAAAAGGTAAAAAAGGAACCCTTATAAGATCACTCTCTTGTCCGTCTGTCTGTCAGTGTTTCACCACAGATTTTCTCAGGAACGGGTGGACCTAGCAAGTTGTAATGTATACCAGATACTGAGGTCCCTATAAGGTGTATAAAAATTAAGGTCCTAAGTCAACACGATAAAAAGATATGGGCAAATTAAGATTTTCGCGAAAACTTGTAAGTACCAAAATTTACCTTAATTTTAAATTTTTTAATTTTCCCTTTTCTTGTGCTGTAAGACCTTGCTTTTAACAAAAAATTAACAATTCTAGGTCAACCGGAAGTACCCTATAGGTTCTGGGTCGAAAACCTATAGGGTACTTCCCATTTACCTAGAATCATGAAATTTGGTAAGAAGCAAGGTCTAACAGCACAAGTGAAGGAAAAAAGCCGAAAGTCGTTAATTTGTTGTTATATCACATAAAAGAAAAGTTTTGTGATTACAAACTTATATTTTGCGGTTAGATTGTTCACTTTGTCGTACATCGCAACCGCAAAGTTAAGTTTGTGTTTCGAAAAAGACGGGCAAAAGTCTTTGAGAATTGATTCCCGAGATGGACGTTTCCAAGTTTGTTTGCTTACGGAACCCTCGGTGCGTGAGTCAGACTCGCACTTGTCCAGTTTCTTTTTTCAATAATAAAATCAAGGCCAAAGCAGCAACCCCCACGAGATCTACGTCTGTGTCCTCTCCTATGTTTGCCCTGACTAGCAAGCCTGCAAGCGTGTGAATAACTTGCTTGGCACGTTGCGCAGGCTGACAGACAGACGGACAGCGGAGGCTTAGTAATAGGGTCCCGTTGGCTACGGAACCTTAAAAACATAGCAGTATAGACATAAGTCTGTAGGAATGACTTATTCTAGATTTTTCCGGTAGGTACAGTTTTTTCCGAAAAAAAAAAACAGTACATTGACCTTTTCAATAAATAATAAAGTCTAGCCAATAACTACTTAAATTCTTCGTGATACGTGTTTGATCGCCAAAATTTGCCTGATACCATAATAGGAAAAAAAAACAAGATTGGGTACGACAAAAAATAGTTCATCGAACTTGGTATGTGGTTGAGTATATTGCAAGATCTAGTATTTCATTATATTCACGTCTTGTTTTTAATAATCATTTTGATAGTTTTAACAACCGCTTTTCCAATCATATCATAGAATATTGTTGTCCCCACATCAAACACTTTTATTTATTTTATTGAAAATGGTTAAATCCTTTCATTGTCGAAACACGAAAAAAATATACCGACAATTCGATCTCAATTCGACAGTATTTATAAATATATATATACGGTCGAATTGAGAACCTCATCCTTATTTTGTCGGTTAAAAAGTCAAACTAAATGCTATGCATGACAGCTCCTTTTTTGTTCGAGTCGCTAAGCTGTGGAATGAGCTGCCTGCGTCGATTTTTCTAGTCAATTATAATCCTGGAACGTTCAAGTGTAGAGTGAATAGGTTTGTTTTGGATAGGCGTGTATCATCGTCGTCTTCATCGTCACTTTCCATCAGGTGAGTTGGAAGACAAACGCCTATTCCATTACACAATAAAAAATAAAATCTACTAGTATAGTACCTATCTAAGCGATTTTTTTAAATGTCATAACAACACAAGAAATATATTACTTACTGATACATGTATAAGTTAGCTATATGTATGTATAAATATATTATTATAATATAAAATATATATATAAAATATAAGTATTATTATTATAAACTTATATTACCAACTTTAAAAGAATCACTTTATCGTATTATTCTACATTTTTGCCGATAATAAATTAATACGGAACGTGATAGATTTCTCACTCCTGACCGATATCAGATATCAACCTATAAGGCTTAATAGTTGTGTTAGGAACGGGTTGACATTGAAATATCAAATAGCTATTTTATTCAAAACGCTGTAATTAATTACGTATTCCATGTTACAGAATATAGGATAGGGAGCACCGAGCAGGTGTCCAAATAAAATAAATTTCAATTGAATCTGTAAGTAACAGGTGCTGTAACCAATATTATTTATTTACGCGTACCCTTACATTGTACCGTTTGGTTTTGAGGGTTAAAGTACGCGCTTCGGTGCTTCAAAACATAATACCGATACAATTCAAGTATCGTTATATGAAATATTACATTTTGGTCTATTCTTTTTAGAGCTATCTGTAACCTTAGTCACGAATGTAGTTATAAATTATTCTAAATACATATTTAGGCGTAAATAGATACTTTTTTATGTATTCATACATCTCTTTATATTTTTAACTGTTTACCATAAGGTATATTTATTTTTCATGGTAACAAATTCATTCTTTCTACAGCCCACTGATGAAATTGAAGTCTTTCATTAATCTTAATCATTAATTTCTTATACTGTCATTGCAAAACAATAAAGCCCCAGCTACTGACTGACTGACTAATATTAGTAACTAAATTAAAAGAAATTAAGAACATAATTATTCCACCACTGACTGAAATATTCAATTTAAGTATGATATCTGGTATCTTCCCTGATGCCTGCACGGCCCTACCGATTTCCCAGAAAGTTACCGACCAACTGCCGGTATTTTCTAAACTGCTATTAAACATATCGAAACCCATCATTTTATCTCTGATAGGAGGCAGTTCGCACTTAGAAAAGGAAAATCTACAGAAGAAGCTATAACATTACTAACATCAACGATAGCATCGTATCTCGGAGCAAATGTAGCATAGGTATTTTTTTGGACTTGGCTAGTACTTTTGATACAGTCTCAATTCCTATACTTCTGAGGAAACTAGAATATCACTTTGGCATACGTGGTGGTGCACTAGAACTTACTAGAATATGAAAGAATGTGACATAAAGAATGCTTACTAAAAGAGGCAAAAATTGTGGTTTTTAAATGGCTTACTTTATGATACTACTGAAAACCTACAGCACTTAACGTAAATTAAATACACCACACAGTTTTTATTATAAATATTTATATAAATACTAATTATATATTGTTATCAAATATGTGTATAATATTTATGTATAATCTAAGTGGCAAATAATTTTTTTTTACAACAGTTTAAAGTAATATAATATGTAATAATTTTTATTGCATTTCCCTTATGTTTATTCTTATTCTATTTATAATTTATTTTTCTCTTCCCCCGCATCAAATAAGAATTAAAAGATCTGTTAATAAATAAGCCAGTTATATTATTGATGTCGACCGGGCATTGTACTTGTATTTAGTAATCATCTAGGTACCCACAGGACAGGCTTGCCTAGTGGGGCCTGTGGGGCCATTCGACATTCTTACATTGTACATGTACCTATTACAGTTTTTTATTATTATAATTACTTTATACTATTGCACAAAGTAGGTAATTTGTAACTTTGTTGTTATTTGTGTTCTTAACGTGTTCCTGTTTGTTGTTGATGTTGCTAGTTTACCGCAACAAATCTCATATTAATAACCGTTTAATTGATTGAACACTGTTAAAATGTATCGTAGTTGTACTCACACGCAACACGACCTAGTTATCTCAATCAACATTTCAACGCAGTTCTGTTATACTATTTTTGCACTTCGAAACGGTATCTCAGAGTGACGATGACGTGCGTAAACATTTAACTACTCTACCATCTACCAGTATAATATTATGCTAATTAATGTAAGACGAAGCTCTGCAGAGCCACATAAACTCATCTCACTTAGATTTTACATTATTACATTATTTTACATTATTATATTTGTACAGAAATTATAATGCGAACATGTCACTTTATTTATAAATGTGCCTTACTTACCTTACAATTTACATAATTCAAACCAGAGAATTGACAACAAAATAGTTAATTTTTGTGTAGATTAGCCTTTCAGAAACCGTCGGCCTTTCAAAAATATTATTGTGCCAACCTTATTGTGGTTTCTTTTCGACGACTTCCGCTGTATGTTTAACAAACTTGTCAATGAACTTTGAACTACATTATGTTTGTAACTGTCTCGGATCCATGGTGAGTACTTGAATTATGACTCCGACATAAATATGACTCACGCATACCGTTGTCTCGGCTTGTAATTAGCTTGCCGACCTACACACATTTCTTTGTTAATATTGTTTATTTTTCTCGTACGTATAGTTAACATAAGTAGGGGAAACTGTGCATATCGTTTTTATACCTATTCTTATTTCTCTAACGTAATACCTTTTTTATTCCAATTAGAATACTCTCTTAGAACGAATTAATTTAGAGATTAAAAATATTTACGTTAGGTACTCATATTGCCTTTAGTAGTGACTGAGTGAGTGTTTAGTAAAATTTTACATATTTTTCATTTCTACCTACGAGTATACGTTTTATTAACCGCTGCCTGGTCTCAGTAGAAAGTCAGCTAAGAAATAAGAACATCGTGATTTTCCATCCCACTTGTATTTCCATGACCATCTCTCTCTTGAATTATACTAACACAATTTTAAGTTGGTATCACTTTCGATTGGAATATTTTAAGATACCGCGGGAAGGAAGTAGACTCACATACTCTTATACTTTTTGAACACACTCGTTCCCATAGTGGTACGAAGTACCTATAAAAAAAACCGGGCCCGCAGAGGTAGATGTCGTGTTTTTTTATTTTTTTTTGAAAATCTGCCACCATTCCCCCCTTTTAGGAATTCACGAACTTAACCTTCATTTTTGCCCTGTTGGTTTGTCGTCCAAGTTTAAAAGCAATCGGTGCATATGCCGGTAGAATTGAGGTACATACATAAATATGTATATATATATAAACTTCTTAACTGACGGTTGATTTGGGGTCTAGGGATCATAACTAGACCTGTGAAGAATTTTTTTGGAAAACTCGACAACTGGTACAAAACCAATAGGAAAACTTTTCTTCGAAATCTAGCTAATATGTACGATGATAGATTTTATTAACATTGAATGAGCTTTATTGCTCATGTTTTAGTTCGTTTTTTGATCTTATTATTCATCTCTTCGTTCGTTCTACATTTCGAGAAAAGGTGTTTCGTTCGTTGGCGATTTTTAACCTAGGTATAATTAAATTATACTAGTTTAATACTCTATAATTACTATAATGATATTAAAGCAATTTGTGAGGCTGCATTAGCTGTTTGCCAATAACGGAGGTCTTGGATGGAAAGTAACGGTTTGAAGAGTAGATAGACAACTACTGTTATTTAATGTCTAGATGTGATATTTACTTATATCATTTTGAATTATTATATTATCGAGTGAAAACTAATTTTGTAGGTTTCTAACAGTCATAGCGGTTTTTAATAGATTTTAAAGGTGTTGCTGATGCTGTAGCGTCCCGTAGTTTTACTGGTTTATTTTAAAGTTTATATTTTCTGTATGTAAATAATTATTTAAGTACCTGTTATGGTTATTATCATTGGAGGTCGCTGATCTTTTAAAAATACGAAATGTAAACTTATTACAATTCTTCATGAATATTAAAATTCTATTGTTGTTTAATAAATCTAAGAATAACGAGATCTTCTTATCACTTTCGGTGTTTTTATGAGTTACAATTTCTCAATATATTTATTTATTCAGTATTTTAATTTCTCAATATACAAGTATATGCGTTTCTTTTTGGGCTTTATTATTTGAAGTTTTAGGTACTTAATATTTCCTAAGTCATTTGTCTTAATTTTAAATAGTTAATGAATCCTTTTTCACTCTATTCTGGTTACGATCACAAGATAGTGATACAGGAAGGTTCAACCTAATGGATGGCATACTACTCACAGTTTATTTTGTAGGTACCTACTGTGTAGCTTAGGAGATTTAGGATTTCATTCGAATCTTAAATATTAATATGCCTATCATGCCTAAATTCTTGTCCCTTTGCATGAGGATTTGTGATATTAAAAAAACTTGTTTTTCATGTTTTCACTCAAATTAGTATTAATATTCCAACGTTTTAAGTTCTCAATGTTATGTCAGTACATTTAAAATAGTTTTACTTTTTAAAGCTGTATTTCTGTATGTAGATGACTATAGGTATACCTAACTTAAAATATTGTCTTGATACTGATCTAATAAAAGAAGCTCAGTCTTACAGTTCGTATTAGTAATCAATGTTGTTTCCGGCGTCTTTGTCAGAATGGCAACTAAAAACCTAAGTACATATTCGGGATATTACTATCATATTTTCCATCCTAACATATAAACCAATATAGACGTGTTTACAGTACAAACGAGGTAATTTTTATGACAGTACTAATGTATAAAAAACTAAAAAAATCTTAGAATCGTCGAACTGAACAAGAATTTCACGTCAAAAATAAATTTAATGCGTGTGTAATGTATTGTATCTGTACAGTTAAAGGAATTTTAGAGCCTTATTTATAGTAAGTAGTGTGTGTGCATGAATGCTTTGATTTTCTTGAACGATTCTCTCTCTGTCTCTTTTCTGTTTAAAGTAAGTAAAGGCAAAGCGATAAAGTAATTAAAGTAATGAATGAACTGCTGTCGTACTATACGGCAGTTATGGCGTTATAGTATTTGTTGCAGATATTTATTAAAGTGCGTTGAATTAATAACAATTAATCTATGCGATCTCACCCTTTGGGTAAGATTTCCTTTGTATAGTGTGACAAGGATCTTTTGATTCGTCATTTCTACTATTTTATATATTTATAGTTTTATGGTAAGCAGTTATACAGCTGTAAAAAGATTTAATAGTCATCGAAAAATACGAAAGATGTTTCCCAAAGATACGCTAATTATGAAGCAATAATTAATCATCAAAAATTACCTACATGAACTACTGTATGAAGAAAATCGGTCACATCTATTGACCCAGTATTGTTTCGTCGACCTCTTTGAATATCAAATGGTAAACTTCAAACGGTTCACCTGAATAAATGAGTGAACTATTTCAGTCATTCATCAATCGCCAATTGTTGCAGAAGTGGTTCAATTTACAACTAAAATCTAGATCAAAGTATATTTGAAAATTGATGCTGAACAGTGTTAATTTTCTTATTGCTAAATAAATAGTAAACTATGTAACTGTCTGACCTGATTAAACATTGGCTTTACTCGTATTTTCTATAGGTATTTTAGTATTTAAGTAACTAGCCGTTCCCAGCCTTTCACCGCGTTTGTGGTCACTGTTCTGCTCCCCAAGGCTCCTAGCGTGTTATTTAATAGCCTTAATCAAGATATATAGTCTACTAGCTGTTGCCCGCGACTTCGTTCGTGTGGAAAGTTGGTTGAAATCTATCCCACAAGAACAGTACATTTTATCGAGAAAAAAAAGTAGCCTATGTGTTATTCCGGACTATAATCTACCTCTGTACCACATTTCATCCATATCTGTTCAGCCGTTTTTGCGTAAAAGAGTAACAAACTTTCGCCTTTATAATATTAGTAAGATGGAATAGGTAGCTTTAGAACAAAATATATATATATATACGGTCCAATTGAGAACCTCCTTTTTTTTTCGTCGGTTAAAAATAACTTTCAAATCCGATAGGTGCGGAAGTCCACTAGTGCCTAAGATTAACACGTTCAATAAAAAAAAAACTCTTCTCTTCAGCTATATTATATACCTAAGTATAGAAATGCAATGTAAACAATAGAATAGAATGACGAAAATTACTTTAGACAAGAAGATGTAGAATGGAACTTACTTACTATATCTCCATTAAATATTGCTTGTAGTGAGTATATAAAATAATAAATTGATAGGTACATATTGCCTTATCGCTAAATGCAACTTTTTTCCAGGCAACTTAGAACAACAAAAATGACAAGGTATAAAATGAACTAATTTGTAGTTTTGCAGTTGTATTTCAATTTTACCACTTAAGTTTATTGTTCAATTGAAATACTCCAACGAAATAGGTTGAAAGTAGAGAAATCAGACGTAATTACTGCAGTCTGTAGTGTAGACTACGTAGTAGTTATGTACCGTGTATATACTGGCACCATATGTGTTAACTTGAATGTACTAATAGTCGCTATAATGAACTAGGCCTATGTGCTTTTGTTACAGAATTATATTCCCAGCTTGACTATAGGTAATTGCGGTTTCAATATGTATCAAATAACGTGTTATTTGTTGAACAAAGTGTCTATTGTGACTGTTGGCATAGTAACATTAATTTAAAGGGATTACTTATTTTTTAAGTATTACTATTAATATTCTACTTATTAGAATATGTTAAAAGTTTTTGTTTTTAGAATGGAAATGCGATGACTTTTTATTACAAGGCATGGGGCGAGATTTTTTGCAGCCCAAGAATTAACCACAAGTTGTATACTTTTTTTTAAACTAGATAAGCATTGGGGAAAAGTAACTATATACATCATTATACATCAAACCAAACTACTTAACTGTAAAAAACATAGATAACGAATACCTACTAATATGATGACTATTATATTATCCATTAAAAAAGTTGTACGTGTCCGTGATGAATGCCAAGGGACCAAGCTAGTTTATTATACTTAATAAGTCTTTAGAATGTTGCTAAAAGAGGTTACCTGTAACATTTATAATTACCTATATAAAACCTCGTTTAGTGTCACTTGTATTAAAAAAGAAATACCGCTTTCCAACATTACGGTTGATATATTTAATATTTAAAAATCTTTTTTTGGTCAAAGCACTCTCTTTTGTGTCAACAGTACAGTCTTTCCTAATTTTAGGTTTTATTAGTCATTGAAAGCTCCACCTTATCTAACGGAGATCAGATCTAACCGCAGATCAAACGGGTTTAACTTGGCAGGACGATGAATGCCGCCCAATTCGCTTGTCGGCCATTTTGTTTTGACAAAAATGATCAAAGTCAAAGCCTTAGGCTACGACCTAGAAGATTATTCCTTTTGATAAAACGTTCTTATATAATATTCTTAATAATGTTTTATGTGTTTGTATCCTTTTTTGCTGGCAAAGGAAGTAGGTTTACGATCTAATACTAGGTTATGTGTGTAATTTTCTAGCATATTTGGCTAATATACTGTCGTGTTAGAGCACGCCACTTATTATGCTTTCAGTTGATTTTTTTATCTATGGTAGTGACAATATATATTGTCACTACCATACATAAAAAATAAATATCGAACAAAACAAAGGCATGAATATTCATGCTTTTGTTTTGTTCGATATTTATTATTTTTCTGAATCTGGTCGCATTCATTTATTAGCATTGAGTCGTTATCATAGTAACTCTCGAGTATACAATATATTTAGGGTTGGGTTTTAGACTAACATAAATAACATAAAATTTGTCTGAATAGTAGTTTTCTTGGAACGACAACGAGGAGAACAAAGTATGTTAGGTACCACTTTAGTTAGTGTGAAGAAATGGAATTTGTCTATTTTTGATTAACTATCTTCCGTAAAGCTGTCGCTGTTTTGTCCTTTGTTACGATCGTCTCTAGTTATTTTTGACTGTGATTTATTATCCCTTCGGAGGTGAGCGATAAGTAGCTATCCACTTTCCTATCACAATATCATCGGTATATAAAAGTAGACGTATATTTTCAATTTTTGCATCTGTGAAACTGGAAATCGATTAAATTGTCGCCGTCAGCGTCTACAATGTTGCCATCAATCCGATTATGCGTCGCCGACGTCGTTGAGTCGGTATGACCCCAAATGTCGTACATATTTATGATGTTACGGATTTGCATTTAAATTTCACTTTATAACGAAACCGTAACAAGTTAAGATCTTCGCAGAGTTCTGTGTGTGTTCTGTTTCTGTATCGTGGTTTAATTTTTTTAGTAAGTATAAGTGTAAAATATAATGACAAGCATTTACGACACAATTAGTAGGATGGTGTATGCGGATTTGGAATGCTCACTAGATGTTTATGTCTTTTTGTACAGAAAACAGTAAAAATGTGCAAAAATAGAGTGACGGCACAGATTCCTGATGGTTAAATAAGATTTTGGGTTGGCTTCTGAAATCTAAAAACTGATGTGTCCTGTAGCCAAACCTTATTTTGCATCACATCTCTAAAAAGCCGTCAGTCCCGCTTATTAAAAAAAATAAAACAATTATTTCGTCTTATGTTGGTCGGGATATTTTATGTATTTCTTCTCTGTTATGACCAAGGAAGAATTCATAATATTCGTGATCGAAAAGCTGGTGGCGCAATCTATTGTATCAATTAATGGGCAAGGCATAGACAAGCAAGAGCAATAGTATAAGCGATAGCTATCGTCGCCGCGTCGGCGTCGTTAGCGCTGATTGTTTTTATGTAAAATTATATCAAGGAGCTAATGGACAAATATAAATTATTTGCAAACTAGTGAGTCTACTACTAACTTTATGGAAAAAAAAAAGTTTCCAGAATTCTATGAAATAAAATTAGATTCTTCAAATGCTTTTAATTGTTATCGTCTTGATAGTATTACATCGCGACAGAACAAGTGCTATATACATAACTGTATAGTGTTAAAGGTTTAAAAGTAAACAACCTCATTTTTGAGCAATGAAATAAAAAAATAAAGATGTGAAGAGTTTAAATTGAATAAATATAATTTATATTTAAACCTTTATACAAACAGCGAAACCCCTTCCTACATTTTATAAAGTATCAGAGTACATCATACCGCGACTTAACCTGATTTTTATTTTAGTATTATGAATAAACCCCGCTGTGTAAATGAGGTTGATATGAAACATTTTTAGTTTGTATCTCATATTTTCTCATAAACTTATATTTGTTTATTAATCTGAAGACGAGTAGATGATTCATTTAGTTTGATGTGTATACTTTATGTTAAAAACATAGGTACTATTTCGTTATAGAATCTTTACATCTTAGTAAACTAGTGACTTGTGTTTTATAATTGACTTCTTCTCTTTTTTGAGATGGGGACAAGAGAAGACTTCTTGTTCGAAGTGTAATAATACTTCAGAATACGCTACATTCAGATTTAAAGAAGTACCTAGATTACAAACAATCAATATTATTTAGAAAGAAATTTCAGGAGTCTTGACTTCCTGTATATTTTAAATACCGAATTCACTACATTCAGAGAAGTAACTACCTACATGAAAATCATGTACATATAATACATAATAGTATGCATTTAGAAAGAAACAATAATTTAATCAATAAATCATCAATAAATTTCTTCGGCAAGTGAAACCGTGTTCCTCAAAGTGAGGGATACGTACGATGAATTGCAAATGTAAATTTGTACGTACAATATTGAGAGATTTACCATGTTATTTAAGACGGAGTATATAAGTTTCAGAGATAAGAGGAGGAGGATGATGGGTTTTTATATATTTTCTTACATAACTTTAAAACTATTAATCTTAAAATTACGAAAAAATATATTTGGGACCCTCATGACAAGCCTTTTCATTTTATATGTCAAACGATACAGTTTGCTAAATTGGCCCCTAATAGTGACCTCCATATTCAAAATTTATTTATTTTACATCTATGTTTTAGTTACAGGAATTATTATTTATACCAAATTTTAACATAACCGGTCCAGTAGATTTGGAGCAAATTTTCTGTTACAGACGAACAGACAGACGCACGAACCCTAAAAAAATAATGTTTCATTTAAAGAACAATATTCAGAAATTCGAGTCGTAGCTTTCCTTATTCAACTTTGAATACATTTGATGTAGCGATTTTTCTGAAAATCTCAAAATAATTAACTATAGAATTATTGGAATTGCCAATTCAAAAAGACAATAGGTGTTTTTAAAAATGTCGATGTTTATACCATACTTTTAGAAAAAAGTTTGTGGCTTACCTATCTGATGTTTAACTTCTCTCCTCATTTTCTTCGATAAAAACTTGCAAACCAAAACCGTGGACTAGAATATTGTACGTACTCCATCTTACACAGTATAAATAATGGCTTTTGTAATTGCATAGAATTTCACAAGAGCGTTGTGGGGAACAATGGACATCGTTCGTCGACAATTTTAATGAGAGCGGACAGAGTTTTACAGTTGAGTTAGTCAGACAGGGACTGCCATTGCGCCTTCCTTCCTGAAGTCGCTTGATGATGAAAATTGCGAGTTCTCTGCGGCTTTCATTAAAATAAAGAAAGAAATATTTTAGTCTCGTCATAAGTAAGGTTTAATTAATAAAGGTATAAACACTGAACATGAGACATAAAGTGCTTGTAATGATAATGATGTCGTGGTAAGCAATGAGTAAGGCTTGGTTTTCTTTAGGATGGCGGACGAGCGTTCTGTGGCTTAGACATGACATGTGCTGTCTTTGCCTTCTTTTGTTCCAATATTATTTATATTGATGATTTAAATAAAAACTGACAGTGGAGCTAATCAATTGCCATAATATCTGTTTTTACGCGGAATCCCGGGAACTTTGCCACGAAACCCACTTTAGAAAGCACAGGTTTTATCAATTGTTATAAGTTAGCACTAGCCTATTCTATTAATATCTATTCTTACTATCTTAATACCAACTTTTATAAAATAGCCAAGTGTTCTGTAACGATAATGTTATCGTCCATTTCACTGTGGTGTACGCAAACACAAAATAATATTCAATTTAAATTGTATTCAAAAGAAAGTAAGATCATTGGCAATCGTACAAGGCTGCACGACTAAAGAAGTACGTATGACTAGCAGACGCATCCGATTTATAGCAAGAATTGTTACAACAGCTGATTTCTACAGCGTGTCATTTTCGCTAATAACATTTGTTCGAAAATACCGTTGGAGTGGCGTCAAGTCTGCTAGTTATGAATATTATGTAAATTTGGTTTTTACATGGGTGTTTTGACCACTTAAATACATACGCAACTTAAGCAAAGCACCATCCAAATTAATAAAATGTTTCAATAAGACGCTGTCACTAGACTTCGTTTTGTAAGATTAGAATGAAATGTATTAATTCAGTCAAATAGAAACTAAGCGTGCCCTCTTAACACAATCCCGTCATCAACCATTTTTACGGGATCAATCCCGAAGCATAAATCGGGCGAGATCCCACGAGATTGAGCGGCAGCAACAGGCCATACATTCCGCGTATACTCGGTGCGCGGGCAATGAGCGGGGATAATGCGCTGACGAGGATTCCTCGTCAATCAGCGCATCAAAACATTAATAGAATTAGAAATGACTCTAGATGCCCTTAGAGCCTCTTCTTATTCGATGGAGTACCTAAACGTCAATTTTTGCGTGTTTCTACGTCTAGTGATAGTCTAGATTTCCTGATAAAAAAGAGAGATATCTGTTTGCTTATGATAGTTTACTCACGCTGGTGCTAAGCAGTAACGAGTCTTAGATTTTCATTTTCAGCTGCCGGGTACATAGCAACTGACAAAATATGTTGTTTGTCGGACGGCACCAATAGTACCTACTTTTTGGTTTTTTAAATCAAGCCTAGAGCTTGGCTTCTTAAAGCCTTCTTGGGTATTATTTTGTTATTGTAAATTCTAAATAAAAAATGTTTTCAGTAATAATAAGTTGGTGATTATAAAAAATAATCAATATTTAAATTATCGTTGAGACTTACTTAATCACATAACACGCTAAGCAGTTTTCGTAGCCTTTCAGTTTGACGAATAAAAATAATATATTTTAAAAAAAGTGCCCAACATCTCCGAGATTGAAATATCTAAACAGAATAACACTAATAAGTAGCCTTAGACCTGGAAAAGAACAAAATTTGTTTTTCATAACGGATTAAAAGTATCCACGATATTTCTGAAGAGATATAATCGACTGTCCCCGTGAATGGGAACCGCGGTCAATTGCAGGTGTATATGATAAATAATGAATGAACTCGAGTACAGGGACTATTCATTATAATCAAAACAACTTTACAAATGTATTTCATTATAATAAAGCCCATACAAATAGTAACTCGTGCGCTTATTGCTTCATTTATAAACCGCGTGACTTTGGCGCGCGGTAGACTAGCGGCGCACGTGGTCCTGCGGTGGGTGAAATGTGCCTGTCTGCCTAAGATAGGGTTGCAGATGTCACGTTTTATAATATTACTCTTTATTTGAATTAAAGATATGCTAAGAAAAGAGATAAGAGGTTTAAATGCCATTTTTATTATAAAGGTTTTTTTTTGTAAAATAGATACAAAATCTATAGTTTATACAACAAAGTAGGTTGCAACTGAGTTATAATAGGTTATTGCAATTTGCCATTAGAGAGTTATTTTGTGGTGGATATTAGCTACTTCAAAAAGCGGGAAAAGTCTAGTACGAGTTGTTACACTTTATGAACCTTAGGCGAACATGACTGGAAAAGTGTACCTATTTACAGAAACTTAATACGAACAACTAATCCTAGATACCTACGTCATAATTTCTTATTATAGTGTGTGTGATACTACTTACTACACTTCCTTCGTTCTTATAAGCCCGACCAAAAATGCCGTTGAGATGTCACCTTAGCCATTTAAAAAAAATTGTGTATTTGGTAACCTTTGGTAACTGTCATAAATCGAACATTGAGAGTCTCTGATATTACTAATCGTAAATTGAAAATTAAAATCAGTTTTGATTATTGCTTGCAGTCTTGGATTGCTAAAATCACCGCGTATTATATATTCTATGCTAACTCAAGTACTTTACAGTTCCCAATTCAAAACTGAATTTAATCAACACCTAAGCGCTAAGAGAGGACCTATATTGGATGTGCAAAGTAATCTAACGCTTGCGTCAAGTCAACACGTCTCCTAGAATGTTTACTTAGGGAGTCTCAAACGCCTTCTATTTATGTAAATTCTATAGTAGGCACAATACAAGTACAGTTAGAGTAATTCACTTTATATAAAAAATTGCCAGTAAGTAAAGTATACTATTTAGAGGTAAAACAAAGTTCTTACAAATTTCGGTATGCGTGTGTTTTATGTTTTATTTGTACTTAAAGATCACCTCATTTCCGAAATCTGTATTTTGTCACATGATTACTTATAAAATTTCTAATATGTTTGGGAAATGAGATGTTTGTCAAATGAAAAACAACTGCTCTCAGTAGCAGCGCGTGTTTGCTAATGACGATGGTCCTTCCATGTATGGTCCCTTTCTTGGTCCTAGCGCCCTGTCTAATGTACCTTATGTACCTTAATTATCGACTTGCCTAATAGTATCGTAGCGATATTCATAATAGTCAGACAGATAAATAACAAGATTTGTATAATTATTCATCACACAGTCCGATTTGACATTTCATTATTCATATTGCCCGGGCATTGTAAATATTGCAATGTTTAATCACTTGGTCCATAACATATCTATTGCTGATTACTTATTGGCATTAGTACTGAAACAAATCTACTTTTTACGTTTTTGTAAGGAGGGTGAAAGATTCTTAGAAATTTCAAATTATTATGATTATGTACCTTCGTTTCAACTCTAGTTCACCATCTTATACTTAGTATGTATGGAAAACGAAATCTCTTTATGAAGGGCAATTCATAGCAGATTTGGTAATGGAGTATATTGGGTGGTGGAGTATATAATGATTTACGTTAAAATTTATCCTTTTAGCATGCCTCATGTAAACATAATTTTACGAAGTAACTTTTAAGTTTTTCCATAGTCGCTTGTAGATGTTGCGGTCCTTTTGAGAAATGGCAAATTGGCAACTCAACATTTTTATGTTCTCTGAATGTTGGTTTTTTAAATAAAATAATTTATGGTATGATTTCGTTCGCACGTTGCTGACTTGACTAATTAAAAAGCAAAAAAAGTAGTTGATCTATATCTATTAATTTTTATATTGATATATTAAAGCTCCTTTCTTATGCAGCTATGCCATAAAAAATGTTGAACTTATTTACCTATCAGAAAATGTACCGGATCTTAAAAAAGGGTTTGGAACATTTTTACCGTATCCGTAAAATTGAAGCATGACCATAGACGATTTTTTGCTCATCAAATCAGAAAAAAAATTAAAATGCGTTCTAAAAAAGTGAATAAATATGTTCATGGCCATGTTTTGATAACAACCTGGCTGAAACGTAATTTTTAAGAAGAAGCTTTTAAATTGAAAATTAAATCTGATAGACATGGTAATCTAGAAATCATAATATATATTAATCTCAGGCTATTGTTTATAAATGGACCATCACGGCAGTTCTAAAAACTTGTCTTTTCGCGTCACACAAAAGCGACATTTAAGTCTGGTTTCTAATAAGAACCGGATCTCTATTGAACCTGAGTTTATAAACTCAAACAGCAATGTCGCTATTTTAGTTCCTATAGCTATTTTCATTTCACATGTTATATATATTTTCCATACAACCAAAACAGTGTTTTTCTATTCAGATATTTCTAGTTATCACGTTGATTTACTCTGTGTATAGCGTGTTTCACATACTCATTTTATCCATCTCTTTTATCTATTATGCGGTCCTTTTAGCCACCCACACTAAAATAAATGAAAGTAAGGCTTAACGATATATTATTATTGCGGTTGTAGGCACAAATTGGACAAGTATCCATATCTCGGGGCTCAAAAGGCCGGTAGCATATACTATTACATATATGCTACATGTAGTTTAAGCCATTTGTAAGGTAAGAATTAAATAATATTTAAAGAATATCAATATAATGTGTATAATGCGACACCACTACCATATCTCAATACAATATGTATGCTGAAAGATAGCTGTCATCTGAAGAGTCTTTGTTACGATACGGGTAATATGCGCAATTTCGTTTAAAACACGTTTTATATAATAATACCTATGAAGTTAATGGAATGTTGTTCCTAAATTTTTATCTGCTTTCAGACGATGAATTTGTTTTAAATTGTAGACATAAAAGAATTATGAATTTAATAGTGAAAACGAATGTGAAAGTGTACCTCAAAAACATGGAGTGTTTGGAGTTCCTGGTAACGAACGATACCAGGTTGTGACACCGGATAATCTACATATTAGCATAGCACGCTGACAGGTGCGGAAGCGAGTAACGAGTTATCTAAAGAAACCATATAAGTCCAGAAAGTGATGTAAGTATTTAAGTTAAAACATAATTAATATAGTCTACTGTCCACGGGCCTCTTGCTGTAAAGGAAGAGGTCCGCCCCTGGGCCTAAACCTAAAATTGAATTGGGATACGATATAGAGATACGTGTTTAATGGAGAACGAAAAATGTAGCTTGTGCGAAGCGTAGTATAACGATCAATATTAATTAAAAATTACATTCCAAAGACAAAAATATCATGTTTACTCTAGCTGCCATTATCTGATTTATGTTCGGAAAATTATTAAAATGTTTGAAAAACAATAGGATTTAAAGCATAATTTATTGATATAAAAAGGAGGAAGGATACACGAAACAATCTCCGCAATAAACAAAATGCCGCTTATGCGCCCGCGCCCCGCCCGTTATCAACATCAGTAAACAATAGGCTGATAAACCCGTTTAAACAATGGTTATAAACAAAGTTCGTTTACATGAAACCTAAGATAATTAGAGAACTATGTAACACAGTAAATCAAATTGACTAACCAGAAATTGATTGAATTGATTGACCAGAGGTCCATTAGATAAAGTTGGCAAGAAACAAGTTTTGGTTTATAGACACTGTTAACCGCTTATCATCAGACTTGCCTTGTCTTGTTTTTCCGTGTTAATTGAGTTCATTTGTTTTATTTACATGTATTGTTTACATAAATAATTTTATAAAGAACACTAATGTATAGCTGAGCTGTTGAAGTATAAATTTCACAAGTAAGCTGTTACTACTTACTACTACACCCCTAAATACCCGTTTTCAAGAATCCATCTGATCCAAAAAGTCTAAATTAAAGTATCTCGATAAGGGGATAAGGGCATAGGAGCCAAATCTCATTCCTCAGCCTCTCATATTAAAAAAAATACGTGGTCATTTCGCTGTTTGTAAACTCATGCTAACGATATAATACTCTACACATTCGCAATAATAATATTGATTTATAAATTGTGTAACGAATTTATCAGAAAATTTAACAGAATATGATAAGAAAAAATTTAGATATAGTACAACTTGTACAATAAGTTTTAAATTAAAAACGACTTCTATAAGTTCTCTTCTATATCTTCTTATATGTGTTATATCTTATATTCGGTAAGTAATAGGTATATAAGTGTTATAAATATTTCGTTGAGCATGTATGCAATTTTATAACGAACTTTGAAAAGTGCTTATAATTTTTAACTACCTACTGGGTTTATTTTTATTATATATACAACCCTTCCGAAAAAGAATTAATTTGTTACAAAAAAACTGCACAAAAATCGGTTTATCCGTTCGGGAGGTTCTAAACTACAGACAGATTCACAGATATGTGCCAGTCAAATTTATAGCATTTCTTTTTAGTCAGTATTTGCTCTTCTGTTAACAAGTTAATAGGCAAATGGTTAATGGTCTTCCATATTTGCATTTAAAAATCATTAGGTTAGTGCAACACGACAACCATACCCTGGTGGTGTTGTCGTGTTATTACCAATTAATTATACTTTACGCAGAGGTGTATACTCATTCATTACACGTGCCACAGGTCACACCAAAGACGTATTATTAATTTGAAGCTAATCAAGAAGAGTGACTGACTCGATTAAATATTATTAACATTCCCTTGCCCATACTGTCAAAGTGTCAATCGACAGTAAAAACAACATACCCAAGTCCTCGCTGCACCAATATATTTGATTTGAATATTAATTGATTATCAATTCAATTTGTCAAAGAATCTTTCATTTACATTTTTATTACCTATACACAAGACAGTTTCGTTATTCTAATCAACTTACAATCATACATTCAAATCACATTCCAATTCAAAGAGTATTGTTAACAAAAAATCATTCAGAAGTCCCAAGATCTGATGTCTTTTTTTATGATCTGTAAAAGAATATGTAATGTTGCCAAGTTCAAAATCTCAGACCAGCAACGAAAATCTTTCGATTATCTAAGAATGACTAGGACACAATATTTGAATATGCAGATCACACAAAGCAAAACTGATAACAATGCTTTAATTTAATCACAGATAAGCACAAAGTAAAACATAAACTGAACGACATGTAAGTAATGATCAAATGCTAAGGGCTTTCTATTCTACATGATCGGTAAGAGATCTCACCAAACCGGTTGGCCCTTCATGCCGGCAGTAGTCCGTTCAATTGAGAGCAGAACACGCAAGTGCATCTCTTTCTTTCAGCTACATGCACAAACCAACGCATACCATTTTTGGCTGCAGCAAATTTCACCGGTCATCTTCAATCAAACACAGCACATGTTCCAATAAATGAATGACACACAAATTATCGTCAGATTCATCGACGAGCACTCACGGGCGCGACCCTCTCGCGCCGAGGCTTACGAGCGACTAACAGAACCGAGACTATACCCATCTCGCTACGGAAAAATAAACGGGATTATGCGCAGTGTATACAGGCCCTAAATAAAAACTCGGCAGCCAAATTTATACTCTAAATAGCTCAACATACAGTTGATGACAAACATCTGAATAAAAAAACATGCGTTGTTTTGTCCGTATGAAGAGCCCGCTATATGCAGTGGAAAGAAAGTAGACTGCATTTCCCCGTGTTAGATGCTGCAGGCTGAACCGAAATGCGGTCAGTGTCGTTACTGTTTCATTATTTAATAATGTACTACGGAGGAACCTATTGGAACATCTTGCATAAATAAACTTCTTAAGTTGGAACAGATTTTATCATGCGGTAGGTAAACTTTTAAATTTAGAATAATTTATTTTCAGTTCCGTCAACTTTTCAAGAGTTAAAGGCTTTTTCGTGTTAGAAATTTAAAATTTAGATTCATTATTCATTCTTTCTAACATGCCTTATTCTCAAATTTCAAATTTATATTATATTATACATAATATAATAGTAACAGTATTTTAAAATATTATAATTACTATATATTGTATAGGTACTATATAAAATATTATGGTTACAACATTTTAAACACACTTATTCCAAATTTAAATTCATCACAAATGCTATACCTAAATCTGCAGGGCGGGCCTAAGTTACCAGATATTATTTCGTTATCAATAATACCAGGAAATTAGAGAGATGAACACGTTACCTGAAACAAATGAAATTCGTGTTGTTAGTAATAAACAGAAGATCAAATTAAAAACGAAAGTTGAACCAGTATCGCCAGACAGGTTACAAAGTCTAGTCTATGTAACAGAACTGGTCTTACTTATAAACGGTACTTTCAATATCTACCTATTAAATAAATTATAGATTTCACAAATGAAATATGACTCTAAATATTGGAGCAACGATTAGAAAGAGACAATATTTATAGAGAATAGACCTATCTGTTGGTAAGATTATCAGTTAATTTTAACTGAGTTTTATGGATTCCAAGGCAAATGTATTAAAAAATATGAGAGCGTTAAAGTTCATAGTTTTATTCATGCCAGTCTACTCTATTCCCAAATATTACATTAATCGGTAAATGTTATAAGCTCATATTGTCAGTTTCAAAATTAGGTTTCGAGTATTTCTATTAAAAATCTCTAATATGTCTAATGTTAATGTTTTACGTTAGTTGATGGGTCTACTAGACCAGGGGTTCCTAAATTCAAATCCCTTTAAGTTTATAGAACCTAGGCTAGCTAGGTAAGCATAAAAGATCTGAGGGGGAGTCCGCTGTCCTCGTATGTCAGACAGTTATATAAGCACACCTAGTCATCGTCCAGCCCTTATAATTCTTGCTAACTAGTTAAAGGTATTGGTTCTTCTCATCATATATTTTGTGTTTTCAGAATAATGTTTGTACCATGGATATAATAAATAATTACGCGTAACCTTGGTGACTTTTCACGGAACCCTTAGGCTCCGCGGAACCCGTTTCATTAATAGATTAATAGTTTTATTCGTGAAACGCCTTAAATGTAATATACTAGCTGTGCTCACGTCCTTCGTTTTTTCGGGTGGAAAAATTAACAAAAGTTTCACAGTTTATCAGCTACAAACAAAATAATATTTCCTCTTTATTATACTATGTAAGAGGTAAGTATTTATAGATTGTCTGTTGCGTATATATATGTACCTAGGTTGTTCCAAAAAATGTTAGCTATAGAATAAATACAATCTCTTTTGGGGAGTCTGCTCCTGCGTTCGCATCAGTTACTTATTGATTTCGTGAATTTAAACGTGGTCGAGAGAACCTAAACGATGACAACAGACCCGGCCGACCTACAACTGCAGTAACTCATCAAAATGTCATCAAGGTAGATTGGCTATTGTGGGAGAATAGACACATTACACATCGAGAGATTCAGACTGAACTGAAGATTGAATCACAGGCAGTTTCCACTGTCCTGCATGAACAGCTTAAAGTTAGGAAGCTTGCTTCGCGATGGATACCTCATTCACTCACCGAAGAGCACAAATCCCGTCGTGTTTATTGGTGCAAATTTATGCTAGAAAAGTTCGAGGGAAGAATTTCGCAAATGTATCCTATATCCTTATAACTGACGAAACTTGGATCTACAGCTACCGTCCTCTCTCGAAGCAACAATCCACGCAATGGGTGTTTGAAGAAGACGAGTTGCCCACAAAAGTTGTTCGCGGTCAGAGCGATAATGAAAAAATGATAACGGTTTTTTTTCGACGCAGTGGACCAGTAGCAGTTATTCCACTAAAAGACCGTAGAACAGTTACTAATGAATGGTATTGCCAAGTTTGTCTGCCTCAAGCTTTCGGGGAGTTGAATACAATAATACCCCATCCTCCGTACCGCCCAGATTTAGCTCCATGCAATTTTTTTAATTTCGCACGTTAAAAATTAACCACTGCAGAAGAGGCCATCGAAGATTTTCGGAGGTTATTTTTCGACCTCCTGCAAGATACATTTTTTTAAATGTTTTGATAGCTGATTCATCTGAATACATTGCGTCCATTGCGTTTTCATATTCGCCATATTTTGAAAACGTAAAGTATTTAGGTAAGTTCTTTGTTTGTAGATTTGTTGATGATCATTATCATGTTTTATGTGCCTTTAAAACAAATTTATTAGGTATTTATTTGTTTCTAAGGAACAGGTGATAAACTATAGATAGAAAGCGTTAGCTTCTAGAAGCATCTCTACATAAGACAGGGCCACAGAGTTAAATCAACGCTGCGTAGTGTTATTCTGCTTTTGAGTATGAATGGTATTACCATTACTGACTAGCTGTCCCCGCAGTTTCACCTGCGTTTACATTGCTGTGCTCCTATTGATCATAGCGTGATGTTATATAGCCTATAACCGTCCTTGATAAATGGGTTATTCAACACTAAAATAATTTTTCAATTCGAACCAGTAGTTCCTGAGATTAGCCCAAGCAAACACACAAACTATTCAGCTTTATAATACGAGTATTAGTATAGATGTCGAGAATGTTTACGGGCATTAAGAACCGTTTTCCAATCCTACCTACTTCCGTTACACGAGGAAATTCTGTCCACTCCACTACTATTTTGTGTATAAGGTATGCGTTTACTATATTATGTTTAATATGCTGTCTTACAATCGTACAAACCTGTCTATAGTTGTAAGTTATTTTTTTTTTCTATTTAATACCTGGTGTACAATAAAGAGTATTATTATTTATACAGCAGGCGTTTGGCATTTACATGTATCATACATACACTATGCCTGTATCCCTGGAGGGGTAGCCATAGGTGATTAAACAACCACATTTTGCCAAATATAATTTAGTCCCGCTCACGTTATAATAATAATTTGACACATCTCACACACGGCCGTCTGATCCCAAACTAGGCAGAGCCTGTACTATGGGTACCAGACAGCGGATAAACATACTTAAATATTACTAAATACATGCATATTATAGATAAATTACACCCAGATATGGAACAAATTATCGTGCTCATCACACAATTATTTGTCCTGGGTGGGAATCGGACCCACGACCTCTGGCTTAGCAGTCAGAGTCACTAACCATAAGACCAACCGGCCTGTCAGTAATAAATGGGAATTAAAGATGATATTGTTAATTTAAACCTCCTCCTATTCTAATACATATTAAATCTATGTATTTAGCTTTTATATTCACGACGTTAGACGTTTTGACTGACACTTAATTATCTTATGTTGACAAGGCTGGCATTATTTTGTGTACAAAGCGTTGCAAAGACAAACCATTTTTTTAATGTCAGTTTGATGAGAGTTTCAGAAGTGAGAGTCAACGAAAATATGTAGATTTATTAGCATTGTACACAGAGAATATTGTATGGAAGGTATTTCTTTTTAAAACCATAATTTACCTTTTATTATGTACTAGCTGCGCCCCGTAGTTTCACCTGCGTAAGACCCGGTGCCCTGGGAATATCGGGATAAAAAGTAGCCTTGTTAATCCAGATCTCCAGCTATCTACATACCAAGTTTTATCGCAATCGGTTCAGTAGTTTTTGCATGAAAGAGTAACAAACATCCATACATCCATACAGCCACATATCCATACATCCTGACAAACTTTCACGTTTATAATATTAGTAGGACTATCGTGGAAATAACTGTATGAGCTTAAAAAAAGCTATTATTTTGACATTACAAACAGACACTTCAATTTATTTATTTGTATTGATTAGTAGGATCTACTTATACGGGTAGTTAGCTCATGTAGATGGCGCAGAACAGGTTTCGGCTTTCTGCTTGAATTTTAGTGAACTGCCTGCCAAAAGGCACCTGTTACGACTTACTATCAAGCGGGCCGTTTGTTCGTTTGTTTATTTGACTACTTAATTGTACTACAAAGTACACTACAATGGAATCAGGCCTGATTTGAAATTTTGTATACATTTAGAACCGATGGCTTGACGATCATTAGAAATAAGGACTGGTAACATCTTGCTATAAGAAACACTGCTATGTTTTCTAAAATACTGTTTAAAATTGATGACTATTAGGAAAAAAAAATATATCAGAAGGACACTGTGTTACAGTTTTAATTGAATGCGTCATGCTATTGGACGCATCTATTTGATCTGCCACCATGTTCTTGTGATATAGCAAGCAATATTAGTTAGTTTTTATTCTGTCAACAATTTAGCTGCACACTACGAGTGCCGTATTTTTGTTCCTATTGCGCAACGAAAATAGAAACTACAAAAAAATGTATTTTTAGTTAGCTCCTTCACTATTTGTGTTCTTGTTTTTTTCTTGTATTCGTTGCAGTTTGTTACTTAATATTTGCTGACACTGTACACTGCACTGTTTACAGATATACAATTTGTGGACACAATCTTGTCAAATAACCTACCCACCTACGTGAATGGAGTTGGGAAACTACGCGGTAATATAATCAGACCTAATATAAATAGTCTACACACTTTCCTATACCCTTGGGGAAGGCATCACCTTCCCCAAAGGTATAGGGATAGGAAAGGGTCCCACTCACGTAATAGAGAGCAAGCCTTTTGCCGTCAACCGGCTACTTTGGGAACTAAAAATAGAAAAATTGGGAGTTAGGAAAATTTGGAGTATATTGCAAGGGAAAGTTAGGTAAGAAGGGCATGCAATGGAAGATAAGGGATAGGTATTGCTTACACAGATGGGTTAGGGAGGGTAAGATATAACTCGAACAGGTCAGAGTACCTGTAACTCGACCTAGCTGTTGCCGGAAAATCCGAGCCTGCTAACATAAAGTAATATGTCATGTAAACTATAACTTACTTCTATAGAACGTAGTGAAATTCCATTCAAAATTATTGTATGCCTGGTGCAACATTTAAACAAATAATTTCAAATGTAGTCAAAGATAAACATGACACATTTACAAACATAATATTATTTGTAGGTAGTAGCTTAAATGTAAAAAAAAAGGATATAACCGACAGTGTTGCTCAATTACTAAGTTTAAATTGTCATAAGATTATACCGTGTGCATTCCCCTATTGTGACCATTTGTCTCTTCAACAAAATAACTATATTCAAATACTTAATAATCATATGAGCTTTCTAGTAGCTCACTATAGTGACAAATTTTCATTTTTTGACCCCAATAGTTTTGTAAATAAGTTGAAGTTGACTAGAGAAGCTATGCACCTCCCTATTAAACTTAGACACAAAATAGCTTCGCTATTAGCTTATACCATTACCTCTGTCATAAATAATATGACTAATTCATTATACTTTACACAGTTTAGTACATTTACTAATGTTAGGTTAGATAGTAGTAGTTTTAGGACGAACATAGGCAGTGAACATTTGTTACCTGGTGATGACATAGTCCAGAGCCATGCTTCGGATAATTATTTAAACTAGTCAATATGACAATAGAAAATACTGTTACCGATAGGATTAAAGCAATATGTCACAATATATCTTCTAGCTTTAGACAGTCTACAAATGATACTAGGGTTAAGCAGAGTACTTTGAAGTTCTTCTATCAAAACATTCAAGGTTTGTCTAGTAAGTCACTAGAAATAGAAATGCTTTTGGAAAAAACACAATATGACATTGTGTGCTTTACAGAACATTGGTTGAAGGAAAAACAAATGTTAATTAATTATAAGAACTATAGTGTGGCCAGTTGTTTCAATCGAAAATCTATGTTGCACGGAGGATCCTTAATCTTAGTCAAAAATTGTATTAAATGTAAACAAAGGAAAGATATAGTTAGACTTTCGGTCGAACACTTTGTTGAGTTATCCTGTGTTGAGCTGGATAGGCATGTTGTAGTGTGTGTTTATAGGCCCCCAAATTCTCAGAATTATTCTACCTTTGATACTATAATGGAAGACGTAATGGTGAAAGTCTCTACTAATAATGAATCAGTGATAATATGTGGTGATTTTAACATAAATATTTTGGAAGAGAATTCAAGTTCTAATCAATTTCTAAACCTTTGTTATTAACCGAAAAAAGGAGGTTCTCAATTCGACCGTATTATATATTTTTTTTTTTATTTTTTTTTTATGTCTGTTCAGCCCTCACTCCGTTATTTATGAACCGATTTTGATTATTCTTTTTTGTTAGATAGGGTATACCTCCAGGGTGGTCCCATGTCAAGGAAGTCAGGATCTGATGATGGGATTCTGATAAAATTGAGAGGAGCCCTCGAAAATTGTAGGAACGAATAGTGTTTCTGTTTACTTTTCATTACTTTATCAGGTATTTGCGTTTAGAAATCCTCACATCATGTAGCTGAGGTGATGATGAAAAAAAATCATAAAATAAAAATTTTTTTAACAAAAAATTAAACCGACGAAAAGAACTAAAAAGCAAAAAATAAATGATCCTTAAGTCTTAAGTATTGAGCTTTTTTACATAACCTATCAAATTTGTTATAAACTTATTTTGAGTCGGCGCCAAATAATAAAATGATTAATTACTTACGTAGGTACATATAAAATTTTGAAAATTAATCAGTTTGTTGTTAACATCGGGAAAACTAATGAAATTTGATTCTGGTATAAATAACAAGTTGGCTTTACTTGATAGTAACGTAAATAACGTAAATGAATTTTTCACAGATGTCTTTTCGGTAGGGCATAATGTATTCGATAATATCTTTCAAAAGAAAACTAAGGATGTGTACTCCCAATTTGTTTTTAGTGATTGGGCAACCACAGGCATTAGGAAAAGTAGAGATAGGTTGTACGAACTTTATGGCCTAAGGCCTCACGTAAAGAGCGAATCTTTCAAACGGTACGTCGCTAATTATTCGAAAACTTTTAGAAAAGTATGTAAGGTAGCTAAATCTAATTTTATTAGTAATAAAATAAAATTTTCTGAAGATAAGATAAAAACTACCTGGAAAATAATTAATAATGAAACTGGTAGGAATAAAGTATCGAATAACAATTATGTACTAGAAACACAGCGTGGTTGTTAAAGCTCTGACAAGGACATAGCTCAGGAATTTGTTGATTTTTTTACTGACATTCCAATAAGAAGTACTGAAACTCTGGACTCCTCTCCTACTCACTCTATCAGTATTCTTAGAAAAAATGTTCGTAGCTGTCCCGTAGATTTTAGTTTCAAGCACGTAAACCCTGCAGTAGTAATAAAAGCTTTTAAGGATATTAAGGTAAAATTTACTGAAGATCTGTGGGGAATGTAGATCAAAACTTGCCAATCCATTATTGAAACTTCCGCTCCTTATTTAGCTCTAATATTTAATTTGAGTGTAGATCAAGGAGTTTTTCCTGATCTCATGAAAAATAGTAAAGTAATACCGCTTTTTAAATCCGGAGACAGTAAAGATGCAAATAATTATAGGCCTGTTTCAGTCCTGCCGGTATTTAGTAAGGTTTTCGCAAAGATTATGCTCAGTCAAATGCTACTTCATTTTAATGCAAACAACATCCTTCACGATCAACAATACGGTTTCACTAAAGGGCGTTGTACAACTGACGCCGGTGTTACCTTGTTACAGCATATATACACCGCATGGGAGGAAGCAAAGGATGCTCTGGGTATCTTTTGCGACCTCTCAAAAGCATTTGATTGCGTAAGCCATAAAACGCTGCTACTAAAACTTGAGCATTACGGACTTTCTAAACGGGCACTCTGTTTGCTAAAATCTTACTTGAGTGATAGACAACAGTTAGTCCAGATAAATGGTGTCAATTCATTAGGGTCAAAGATGAAAATGGGAGTGCCGCAGGGATCGATATTGGGCCCGTTTCTCTTTCTTGTATATATTAATGATCTCCCCCATTTACTGGATAGCCAGCCTAAAATGGTATTATTTGCTGATGACACATCATTCATTTTTAAAGTTGATAGAAGCGCCAGTAGCTTTGACGATGTAAATAATATTATTCACCTAGTACATGGTTGGTTTACTGCCAGCAATTTAGTGTTAAATGGAAAAATAAACTAAATGTATAAGATTCTCGTTGCCCAACGATAGACACAATGAATGCCAAGTTTTATTAAATAAGGAAAAGTTAGATTTTGTTAATGAAACTGTTTTCCTAGGGATTACGCTAGATTCTATATTACGATGGGGCGCTTACTTATCATCGCTTTCAAAGCGGCTAAGTTCTGCAGCATATGCTGTAAGGAAAGTCCGCCAATTAACAGACATAGACATTGCAAGACTTGTTTATTATAGTTATTTTCACAGTGTCATGTCCTGCGGTATTTTGTTGTAGGGGCGTGCTGCAGATATAGAATTTATATTAATTCTGCAGAAAAGAGCTATCAGAGCCATTTATACTCTACGTAGTCGCGAATCCCTTAGGGAACTATTTAAGGAAATTAACATCTTGACGGTGCCTTGTCAGTATATTTATGAAAACATTATGTATGTCAGAAAAAAATTGCACCTATTTACTAAACGATGTGAAAGACATAATTACATTACTAGAGACAGAAATAAATTAGAACAACCAAAATTTTGATTAACAAAAGTGCAAACATCTTTTATGGGGTATTAAGTTCTATAATAAAATACCTCCTAATATTCTTCAACTAAATGAGAAGAAATTTAAAACTTGCATTAAACGCACACTATGTAAACAAGCATATTATAAACTAGACGATTATTTAGCTGATAAAAATGTTTGGCTAAATGCTGGTCCTGCTCCACAGCCACACTGTAAATGAGTGGTCATATTCACTTGTTTAGTAGTTTTTATCCGACATGTTATTTATTAATAATTTAATCATTATTATTGACATTGTTAACTTTGCAAAGCATTGACATTATCTTATATTTTGACACCAATTTATATGTTACATTTAGTAAATTTTAAATTGTACATGTGAGAACTGTGTAGTCGTAGTTTCTGAACTGCTATTACTTACATATAGTAGTAGTTTGCGCGACTGTCCTCACATTTAACTTGCGCATATAAGCAATGTAACCAGTGATATGTAAAAAACATGTTGAAAAAGAGTGTCCTTGGAGTTTCTTGCCTGTTCTTCTCCACTGGATCTACGAATTAGAACAGGCAACTAGCTGCACGACTGACTTAGTCTGACTGACTACTACTCTGACAATTCAAAAATACCCATAATGGTTTGGTTAAAATAAATGATTTTGATTTTGATTTTGAAATAAACAGCATACCATAGCCAACCTTCATTCGTCGTTTTTTATGAGGCCTGTAGTTCCTTCACCATAGACAATGTATAATTCTATTGAACCTGTTCGACATCATCTTACCCTCAAAAACAAACGCAGTAGAGCGTATACCTACATATAGTTTTATCGTCAGAGGTTTTATCTGTCTACCTCCCGCGTTGATTTACAAACAAGGGATCGTGTAACATAATAATGAGAAGTTGTAGGCATGTGTGTTTTTGTTGTAAAACCACAAAGGTGGTTGTGACTTACTTATATCATTGCACGTGCCTTTAATTTTACTTTAAACACAACGCATGTAACACGCATATCGTCGTAAACAAAGTCGAGTTGATGAGTCTTTTGTCTTTTGTTGGGGAATAATTGTTTTAATTAGCTGTTTCTTGGTGTTACGTTGGATTTTTTAAAGCCTTTGTCCCGTGGTTTTACCCGCGTGGATATTGCGTTCCCGTAAGCCTGCTTAATATTTAGGTTAATTTGTAGGCAATTTCATTATTTTTTATTTTAGCGTAAAAGAGTAACGAACATACAAACGTATAGATACACGCATATGCACAAAGTTCCGCATTTATAATAAGTCATTAATGTCTATTAAAAAAAACAAAAAAAATACGTGAGGTAAGTTCTCGTGAACGTATTATCAAGCTGACAGTTATAAACAATAATTACAAAAATAAAGAATTTGAAAAAGTAAATGTAATAAAATTTCTTGGCTTTAAAATTTAGACAATAATTTAAATTGAAATCTACAAGTAGAATCAATGTGTTCAAGAATCAAAATATATTCTTATGCATTGTAAATGTTAAGAAAAACTGTAAGAAAAATTACTGTTCTAACTGCATACTTTGGATATGTTGCTCAAATAACGATAACGGTTACCTCCATTATCTGCAAAGTGTTCGAACGGATCATTAACAGACAATTGGTCCACTACCTAGAGGATCACTCCGTACTTAATGATCGTCAGTATGGTTTTAGACCGAACCGATCCGCCGGTGATCCTCTAGCGTACGTCACACACCTTTGGGGAGAGGCTATTGACAGGCACGGGGAATCTTTGGCCATCAGCCTAGACATGGCCAAGGCCTTTGATAGGGTTTGGCACCGTTCGCTTCTCTCCAAACTACCGGCATTCGGCTTACCCCCCAAACTTTGCAACTGGGTTGCCGCATTCTTGCACCAGCGCCGCATCAGAGTCCTTTGTGACGGTGCAGCCTCCGACTTTCAGTCGATTAACGCAGGTGTACCACAGGGTTCCGTCCTGTCGCCCACGCTGTTTCTTCTGCACATCAATGACATGTTAGCCCTTGGCAACATTCATTGCTATGCAGACGACAGCACAGTTCATGGGCGATATTTTGGACACCCACCTGCAAAGCCGGCAGTTGTTGAAGAAAAACGACAGGAGCTTGTCGCTCAACTCGACCATGTTCTGGGCCGCATTTCTCAATGGGGCTGCGAGAATCTGGTCGAGTTTAACGCCAAGAAAACACAGATGTGCGCGTTCTCTGCCAAAAAGTCTCCATTCCTTCCCCTTCCGACTTTTCAGAGCACTCAACTGCCATTACAAGGCAGGCTCGATATCCTGGGCATTTATATCTGCCGCGACCTCAACCCGCGCGAATACGTTGAAAGCATCACTAAGGCGGCCTCGCGGAAGTTAGGTATTCTAAACAAGGTGAGACGGTCCTTCTCGCCTGGGCATCTATGTCTTCTTTATAAGACCCAGGTTTGCTCGTACGTGGAGTACTGTTCTCACCTTTGCGATGGAGCCGCGCAGTATCTGTTTGACGCTCTCGACCGGTTGCAGCGGCGAGCAATCCGCATTGTCGGCAGTCCTGAAGCCACCGAGTCCCTTGAGCCTCTGCAGATGCGTAGAGATATCGCCTCTATGGCAGTCCTCTATCGCCTTTATCATGGGGAGTGTTCTGAAGAGCTCTTCCAACTGGTCCCTCCTTCTCCCTTCCTCTACAGGACAACACGTGCCGGCCTCGGAAGTCATCCCTTCAGAGTGGAAGACATACGCTCTCGCACCCATCGATTCGGGTCTTCCTTCCTGTGCCGAGCAGTTAAAACCTGGAACTCACTACTAGCGCACTCGTTTCCGTCCCACTGTGATCCCGGGTCCTTTAAGCGGGGCGTGAAAAAGCATCTCACTAGGCCGCCATAGTGCTGGTCACCATGCTGCACTGTCCCTGTTCACAGTGAGGATGGTGACCACCACTCTTGGATTCTGCTTGTGCTTTCCATCAGGCGGGGCAGAGTCATTTTGGCAGCTCAAATATATAAAAAAAAAAATAATCTGGGGGAACTGTACAGATAAAGAAGACGTAATGTATTTAAGGCAGAAAGGAAATGCCTTTGGGCTCTCTGCCATTTAAAGCCATCTGATAGATGTAAACCATATTTAATTTAATTTTATAACACTACCAAGTCTATATTTATCTGTCAGAAAAATATGCATCTGTATGAGTTCCTAAAAAGTAAAAGCCATCGTTTATATATATGTCTGCCTAAAAACAGTACAGAATTTTTCAACAACAGTGTATTTTGCATGGCTCCGCTGCCGCGCTGCGCTCCTATACAACCACAACATAAATTATTTTCCTAATAAAGAAGCTAAAATGATGCATATGTCAAATCAATTCAATGAATAATTAAATGACACAATATAATATCTCTGTAAGAATCCAATTTGTAGACATAATATTACTTGACATTGAATATTTATTGACACGTACGCCTTGTGTAACCTAAGTTTATGATATATTCTTTTCTTTCTTCTTTTATTCTTTTTTACTGCATGTGTGATATTTATGATTGAAAGATTGAAATGAATATATTATGTCTATGCGCTCGGTGGAATATGGTGAAAAGCAACTTATATACTGAACAACTTTATTTAGGACCCATGTGTTGCAAGATCCAAGGATTTGATTTGATATGTTTTACTGATAAGCTGTTTATTAATATGTCACTGCTTTACTGTTGTTATTTAATAGGCAAATTTTACTGAACATCGACTGTAAGTTGTGTAACTACAGATGTGAGGACGAAGAATTGTACCCAATACCAACTAACACAAATTAATCAATTCTAATTTAATGAATGTATGTTTTATTCATACTGACTTTTAAGAGTAGGCTTTTATAAAATTATTATTACAAATATAAGCTATTCTGATATGTTGCTGTTCTGTTGTTGTTGCGATTGCTGAGTTATTTACTATGTTTTTTTTATTTCCTTGAAAAGTGGTGATTGTTAGTGATATACATTTATGGTTGCGATATTTAATCCCGTGAACTACATACATCGTGACAATGTTTTCGACTTAGTATTCATAACTAATATAATTATTTTTTAAGCGTTATTCCTAATTGTATTTGCTATTTAAAAGTGAAGTTATCCGAGTGTTGAAGTTATCCGCTTAGTCATCACCGTCAGTTTGGCGGAGTGCTTGTTTCCTTGGTTATATATGTAAGAATCCATATTATATTGTTTACTGTTTGGTGTCGATATGTATTTGAATATTGTTATTATTTTAATCAAAAGGCAATTACCATAATTATGTCATATTATAACGTTAAATAATTCCTACTTATGATTATTATTATTCTGAAGGTAATTTTAAAATAAATGTAAATGTTGTAGCGACATTTGATTTTGATGTAAGATGTCACTCCAACATAAACGAACGACAGTTGACAGCCACATGTCGAACAGTGCAGAACGTTTTGTAAAGTGTTGAGTATTAAATCCGATTATAACATTACAATCCTGTGATATTATTTGGAAAACCGAGTTGATCCTTCAACTCAGAAGTGGGATTAAGAAAACACGCTTGCTATTTTCGCGCCTGGCGCATCCTGTGAAAAGTTTTAGTACTTTTATCTTTTATTTTTCTCGGATTATTTTTACCGTTGTTTTTGAAGTATACGATGGGCAGTGATAGTGACCATTCGCAACGCAAATACGAAAAATCTTCACGCAAAAGACGATGTCATAGGAAGACTCGTGAGAAATCGAGTAATCGAAACATAGATAGCGATAATAATCGAAAGCAATCACGGCGGAAACGTCAGAGAACAAAATCGCATACACCTGAAGATTCCATTGATGGAAGAAGCGAGAGTAGGCAGAGTAGAGAAGGTGTAAGGCGCCGTTCCAGTTCGAAGCGTAGGCGTTATTCGAGTTCATCGCATCGGGATCATTCGAGATCAACACTTGGACGCCGATCGACATCGATGCGTCACAGTAGTTCGAGTCCACACCGTCAGCATAGTTCGAGACGAAAGCATCGTGGTCGTCATCGTCGCAGTCGGACTACGTCATCCGAGAGCAGATACGTGAGTCGTTCCAATTTTAATGATAGTGGTACTCAGTTGTTACTGACAGAGTTAATTAAATCGATATCTAGTAGTCGCCCCGAAGGCAATAAGTTTCCTATGTTAGGCAATGTCATTCCGGAGTTTGACCCCATGTCTAAAGGCCAGACTATTGAAACATGGCTAAGCAAAGTAGAGGAATGCGCTCGATTGTATAAATGGGGCGAGGACCAGATAATATATTACGCATTACCTAAGCTCAGCGGAGTGGCCATGACGTGGTATCAAGCTCTGCCGTCAATGTCGTTTTCGTGGGCCGAGTGGAAAATTAAATTAACTGAGTCTTTTCCATTTACTGATGATTACGCAGAACTTTTATCAGAAATGTTGTCTAAAAAAGTAAAATACAACGAGTCCTTGGAATTATATTTCTTCGAAAAGATTAACCTGTTAAACCGATGTGACATTAAGGGGAAACATGCGGTTGATTGCTTATTACATGGGATAGAGGATCGTAGTTTGAGGTTAGGTGCCAAAGCAACGAAATGTGAGGAACCTGAGCAGGTATTGAAATACTTTCAATCGATTAAACAATATACGCGGGAGCATGATAATAGGACTAAATCTAGTTACGATAAAAGGACGGTTCCTAACAACGGTAACTCATATAAGCAAATATCGAATACGAAGCCTATAAGAATCAATGATAACGCAAAGTCTATCGCTTGTTTCAATTGCAATGAAAGGGGCCATTATAGTTTTAACTGTACGAAAAAGATCTTAAAATGTAACAGTTGTAATAGATTGGGACACACAGCTATTAATTGCACTAAATTATCTATTAATGACGCATCAAGGTCCGATAAAGGTAACGAAAAGTCAGTTATGGCTTTAAATGCACAATTTAATGTAAATAGCGACAAATATTACATCGCCTTGAGGATTAATGACGAATTATTGCACGGATATGTTGACCTGGGTAGCCAATGCACATTACTACGTCGTAGCACAGCTGAGAAATTAGGTATTTGTTGGTCATCAGAACAACTACCAACTATGCGCGGAATGGGTAATAATATCGTTTTACCACTAGGAAAAGCGGTAATTAAGATTGAAATTCAAGGTATATCGCGATCAGTTACCAGTTATATTGTCGATGATTACGTGATCAAATACGATGTTTTGGTTGGACATAGTTTTACTGAACTACCGGGAATAACTATAACGAAAACTACTGATACTCTGATTTTTGGAAGAACATTACCAATAAAATTAAGACTTACACTGCTCAATGATGTTTCGATTCCACCACGCGACACATGTGTGATAAAAGTAAATAGTGACATTGATTATAACGGCAGTGTACATGTTAATGGCTCTCTTCGAGAGTGGTCTGGGAGTGAGTACTACCTGATGCCCGGCGAATATGATATTATAAATGGGACCGGCGCGTTATTAGTACAAAATATTTCGAATAACGTTATACGTTTAGAACGTGGTGTATTAATGACGCGAACATCATGTACAGATGCATCTCTAAGTGTAAATATTCTAGATTTCAACGATTCGAGTGTAAATAAATCCCTAAATCATGATAGAAAATTATCCAATAGTGAAATATTAAGATTGAAATGTACCTTGCAGAAGTATAGGGAGTGTTTTTCTCGTAATATGATGGACTTGGGTTACACTAACGTAGAAAAGATGAAAATTGAATTGATCGATAGAAAACCTGTGGTTTACAGACCTTACAGGTTATCTTATCCGGAAAGAGAACTCGTTAAATCAATGGTACAGGAAATGTTTGATGCGGATATTATATGTGAATCCAATTCTCCATATGCCAGTCCGGTGCTTCTGGTTAAGAAGAAAACCGGAGACAAACGCCTTTGTATTGATTATCGAGCATTGAACAAGAAAACGAAAAAGGAGCATTTTCCTCTACCATTGATTGACGATCAATTAGATCGCTTAACTGGACACTCTTTATTTATTAGTCTTGACTTAGCCTCAGGTTATTATCAATTGGCTGTTGATGAACACTCCCAAGACAAAACGGCATTCGTAACTCCTGATGGCCAATACCATTTCAAGAGGGTCCCATTCGGATTGGCTAACGCGCCGTCATTATTTCAGAGGACTATGAATAAAGTACTGTCCAAGATAGATTATACCATAGTTTATATGGATGATGTACTAATACCAGCGCGTACATTTGATGATGGCTTAAGGAGACTAGATGAAGTACTAAATGTTTTTCGAGATGCAAACCTTACCCTTAAACTAGAAAAATGCTTCTTTTTTTATACACATATTGATTTTTTAGGCTTCGAGGTCAGTGGATCAGGGATACGACCGGGATCCCGTAAGATATCGGCCGTATCTAACTTCCCGACTCCTAGTAACGTTCATGATGTCAGGCGTTTTATAGGTTTGTCGAGTTTCTTTAGACGTTTCGTTAAGAACTTCTCTCTGATAGCGCGTCCATTAACTGATTTATTAAAGAAATAGTTTACATGGAAGTGGACGGATGAACATACATTAGCATTCGAAACGTTGAAACGTAAGTTAGTAGAGAGGCCTTTGCTCGCGCTTTATGATGCCAAATTAGATACCGAGTTACATACAGATGCGTCAAAGTACGGTGTTGCAGGTATTCTCATGCAGCGTGGGCAAGACGGATTATTGAGACCGATAGCATATTACAGTCGTAAAACAACAGCTGACGAACAAAAACTTCATTCTTTTGACTTGGAGACTCTTGCAGTAATAGCGTCGTTAAACAGGTTTAGAGTTTATTTACTAGGACTTAAGTTTAAAATAGTGACAGACTGTAATGCGCTACGGACCACTATGACGAAAAGAGATTTAGTTCCGAGGATAGATCGGTGGTGGGTGCAGCTCCAGGAGTATGACTGCGAAATAGAATACAGAGCAGGTACGAGAATGTCACATGTCGACGCTCTCAGTCGCGCTCCTGTTGATGAGCCCACTACCTCTGACGTGACACACGTGATTGATGTACTTATAGTAGACGCACAGGATTGGATTGCCACGGTCCAAAGTGATGATGATGAGATTAAAAGAATAAAAGAGATCTTAGAGAGCAAGGATACTACGTTCGTAGTGGATGTACATAAAAATTATCAAATAAAAGGTGATCGTGTGTATAGAATAGTTGACGGAGGATTACGCTGGGTAGTGCCAAAATCCGTCAGGTGGCAATTATTAAGAATGAACCACGATGATGTGGGACATTTTAGTTATAATAAAACATTAAAAAGACTTAAGGATTCATTTTGGTTTCCAAAAATGAGTAGGTTTACGAAGAAATATGTGAAAGCATGTTTAGAATGCGCATATCATAAAATCCCTGGTGGGTCCAAGGAAGGAATGCTACACCCTATTCCAAAACCAGATATTCCATTTCACACATTGCACGCGGATCATCTGGGCCCATTCGTTCGCTCGCGAAGAGGCAACATGTATCTCCTAGTAATTATAGATGCTTTTACAAAATTTATTAGTATAAAGCCAGTTCGGGATACCAAAACTGTGACTGCTGTTCGTGTTTTCCAAGATTATTTTAGTTATTTTGGAGCACCTACTAGGTTGATAACAGACAGGGGTACATGTTTCACGAGTTCTAAATTTAAAAGCTTTGTCCAAAGTACTGGTATTAAACATATCCTAAATGCTGCAGCGACCCCTCGAGCAAACGGACAGGTCGAAAGGTATAACAGGACTATTGCAGATGCTCTTAGTACTAAATGCCATGATAAAAACGATAATACCTGGGACGAATATGTGAGTGAGGTTCAGTTAGGGTTAAATACATCAGTCAATAAAACTACCGGTAAAAGTCCTTCTGAATTATTATTTGGTTACAACGTTAAGAGTATATCGGAAAATATTTTGAGTGATGTAATTAATACTACAGTAAATCGAGTAAGCGGTGATGACCTGTTAAATATGAGAAATGAATCAAAGGATAAAATTGAAACGGAGCAGGAAACGGCTAGAAATCGTTACAATAGGCATAGAAAACCAGCAACGGTGTATAATGAGGGTGATCTAATCAGACTAGAAAGAACGACATTTGACAAGGATAGAGTCGGGAAATCTAAGAAACTTGTTGCTAAATTCCATGGTCCGTATAGAATTGTTAAAATACTACCCAACGATAGATTCTTAGTGGAAGATACTCCAATCACAAGAAAAGGTGGCAAGAAGTACGAAAATATAGTTTCAATTGATAAAATACACCCCTGGCTAAATTTTAAAGGATTCGGAAGCGAAAACGATAGCGACGTTAATGACAGTAATGACGAGAATGATAACTAAATTATGATTGGTAACTAGAGTGAAATAGAAGTAGTTATAACTATTGTGTGTTTAATGATAACAATGTAAGTGTCTAGATCAGTATAAGTACGAACACGTAGTTGTTGTAATACAGATGACACAGATTGTGACTGACCGTACTGATATGGGTTACAAGCGTCAGTGCAGTATGCATAGATGGCGCAGATTGTAACAGACTATATCGGTATGGGTTGCGAGTGTCAGCGATTATCGCATAGGTGACGCAGATCGTGACAGACTATGTCGGCGTGGGTCGTGAGCGTCAGTGTTGTTTGCACAGATGACGCAGATTGCGACAGACTACGTCGGCATGGGTTGCGAGCGTGAGTGTCTAGGACACAGATGGCGAAGATCACAACAGACTATACTGGCATAGGTCGTGAGCATCAGTGCCGATTGCACAGATGATGCAGATCACGACAGACTATGTCGGTGTGGGTTGTGAACGTCAGTGTCACTTACAGTATGACGGACACAGATGGCGAAGATCACAACAGACTATACTTACATAGGTCGTGAGCATCAGTGCCGATTGCACAGATGATGCAGATCACGACAGACTATGTCGGTGTGGGTTGTGAACGTCAGTGTCACTTACAGTATGATAACACTTCGTAGCCTATAGTTTTAAGATAATTGTTATATACGCTAACTGAATTGAAATTAATAAATCGTGAGTAGTTGACGTTCACGCACTACAGATCACGAGTGATGTGGATTGTAATACTATATTTTCAGATGATTATTTAATGGATAAAGTTTATGATTGTGGTCAGCAGATTACTGAAATAATAATATATATGTATATCATCTTTAAACATGACTTATAACTAAAAAGGTGTGAGGACACACCATAATTAGGATGGCCGAGCTGTAAGAATCCATATTATATTGTTTACTGTTTGGTGTCGATATGTATTTGAATATTGTTATTATTTTAATCAAAAGGCAATTACCATAATTATGTCATATTATAACGTTAAATAATTCCTACTTATGATTATTATTATTCTGAAGGTAATTTTAAAATAAATGTAAATGTTGTAGCGACATTTGATTTTGATGTAAGATGTCACTCCAACATAAACGAACGACAGTTGACAGCCACATGTCGAACAGTGCAGAACGTTTTGTAAAGTGTTGAGTATTAAATCCGATTATAACATTACAATCCTGTGATATTATTTGGAAAACCGAGTTGATCCTTCATATACAAGAGTCACTCTGTTCTCTATTAATCATCATCATAATTTTTTCAAATCTATTTCTACAGTAACTTTTAAACTTTCGCGTTCCATGATATAATATAAAAACATGCCACCTCGCTTTTATGCGCAGTCGGGTGAACACCAGAATAGGGCCACATCGGTTTGCTTACAGAATAGGGACACTGTTAGTATAGTATGTGACGGTACATGGCGAAACGAAAATATCAAAAATATCAAAAAAGTGGAGGTGGATGAAGAACCTTCTACCTCACGATGTCGACGACGGAGGGCGTGCACCGCTGAGCCAGTCAGCCTGTGACCACGGCCAGTGCCACCTGGTCGAAACGTCAGGCAATTCAGAGGTATGTAATACCTTTTCGTGATCGCGTTAATTCCCGTTAATACGTAGAGAATATCTATTTCTACAAACAAAAAACATAATTTCTTTCATTATTGAAATCCAAAAACAATGCACTTTAACAATGACATTCGTTATTCGTCATCAGATACAATACTTCTATACTGAAGGAAACTTTGTATGGATCCGAGTTCGTTTTGAAACCGAAACAATGTAACAATGATAGTATATGCGCTATTTCGTTCCAATTCCAGTACAGTTTACAAATTATATTGTTGCATCCAGTCAACAGAGTCGATCTTGATTGTGCCGATTTTCAATCAAATAAAAACTGCATTAATTCGATTCAGAAACGGAATTGAATAACTGAAAATTGAAAGAGTTAATCTAGGAAGTTTTAACGTAAATTGTAACCATAAAAAGGCTAGGGAATCGTCTGCTGAAAATACCAGATACTAGAAAAATGTGTCTGAATAATAATCATTATTGGAATTGTTGGATTGGTCTACCTGTAAATGTGGTTATAAATTTAGTCAAGCCCCGATTATGGAATCATCTTGACCAAATCTATGCAGGAACATCTTTGAGATGTCCCAGTTCTTCCAATAAAATATGTTCTACCGGAAAATATAGGTAGTTTAGATAAATTTAATAATTTGATACGTTTTTCGAGGTATATATAAGGTATTTCGTTTTATTGGACTCGTGATAAAAATATAATACTTTACGCAGAGAGTTGATAAACTATTATATTTTTATTAAAAGTTTTTTTACAGATAGTTTGGCTTGTGGCTACCTAGAACAGCCAGATTTTATCATGAGTCCAATGAAACCAAACAATAAAAACGATACCATTCGGGAAAATGTTTTGGGATGTCCTATTTAACATCTGTTTTAAGAATTAGTTTGAGGCATTCTTGTATTGAAACATAACAACAATTTATATTTCTTACATAATAATAATTATCTTTTAAAAAAAAGTATCACTGACTTCAATGTGCTTTTTAGTGGAAATTAGATGTATTTTGTTTAAATATAATATGGGTAGGCCAACTAAACGCACTGCTCCAATGAGACAGCGATGTTTCGGAGCAAACGAAAACATCACCAACGTATACAATTTTTAGGTATTTGGTGACTTTAATAAACCGCTCGACTGATTTCGATAAAATTTAAATTCGACCACCTGGAAAGTATACCCTTTGAAACAAAAAAAGAATTCAAAATTGATTCAGGCGTCTTGGAGTAATCGGTGAACATACGAAGATACGAAGGATCCCATCATCAGATCCTGACTTCCTTGACATGGGACCACCCTTGAGGTATATACCCTATCCAACAAAAAGAATAATAAAAATCGGTTCATAAATAACGGAGTGAGGGATGAACATACATAAAAAAATATATATAATACGGTCGAAAGAACCTCCTTTTTTTTCGTCGGTTAAAAATGTATCGTGTTCTCAAAAAAAGGTTTTATACCTTTCCTGCAAATCTGTAGAGCTGGGTTAAACGTTAAACTTAGCTACAAATGAACATTTTTATTATACACAAATGTTTGCTATTCATTAAAAATAATTAGGGTTTTGTTACAAGAAAATCTGTAATTACTTTAGTCAATTCAGCGTTTAACCTCTGTCCTTAAACTGGATAGAAATTAAATACTTGAATATAACTGACATAGAAAATAGTCTTTTTTTTTATTCTTAATAAAATTTCCAAATTTGGGCTAGACTTGACTAGACTGAATAATATTGGAATTCTGATTGTCGTTGAAGTTTGCGTGAATTTTAAAGTAAGCTGTTAATTTTTTATTAATATTTTATTTGTATTTACCATTAGGATTTGTGTAATCTCAGATATTGATTCTAAATTACCTAACCTTAAATGTATGCCACATAAATTTCATAAATTGAGATTTATTTTAAAAACTATTGAAAATATCATCATAAAAAAACCAAAAAAATTAATCAAATATGTAAAACAAAACCACTCCAATACCGAGTCTTGTTTTTTTTTTTGCAGATGGAACAATTTGGGAATGCTCGTATCATAAAACGAAAGTTGTAAATGTTATACGGAAATAGCATTGTTATAAAACATGACGAAATGATAGCATGGAGATGGGATCATGTTAACGAATTTGTCGTATTTTCCGAACGAAATAAAAATGGCAGAGCGTTTTAGAACGTCAAGCAATTTTCCGGGTCGTTGGCGATGATGGCTAGGGACGGGGTTTACTATGAAAATTGTGTAAGGTATTTAGAGCAGTCTTAGACGCAACGCATCTTGTTGAAAATCAATTTTTTGAATTACATTAACTTAATACATTTCTTTAAAGTTAAGACAAGACTATTATTACAGACACACTTGTAACGAGCCTATACTGTCTACTGAATAGTGCCCAGACATTTTTAAAATCCGCTGTTGCTACTGTGAATTTCATAAACTGACAAAAAAAAAAACATAATTAGAATCGGGAACAGGAAATTGTGTCAAATTATTTTTGGTAGAATTTGTGGAGATGTGATACTTCACATCTCCATAAATCCTACTTCAATAAACCATTCCGTGGTCTAGAATCCAACGCCGGAAATCCATCGGTTTTTATATAGTAAGGCGAACGAAGCGTGCCATGCGTGCATGTTGAGAATTGATATGTGCTTTGAGAGTGGCTTTTGATGTGATTGCTTTCACATCAAACGTTCTGAGCGTTTATGTTGCAGCGAGTGTGATATATTTATACTCTTTCGTGAATACTTTATAGCTTTTTACTTCGAACTATGTATGTAAGCTGGTTTGGCTGTAAAATTTGGCTGTTCAAAAATATATTTATATTCCTTTTTATAGGCTTAGTAAGTAGAGTTGAACTAGAATGGCTTTCCAAATTTTTGTTTTATTACAGGTGTTTGATTATTACATGTTTAGTAGTAGTTTTAATAAATATTTAAATGATAAATGCATAGTCCCAAAATATTATTATTTTATATTTTTTTCAAAATTTGTGAAACTTCTGGTTTCGATGAATTATGTATCAATTGTTTTACACTTTGTATGTGGGTTGAACTTAGAGATTTAAAAAATACCGGATAAGTGTGAGTCTGACTCGCGCATCGAGGGTTCCGTAAGCAAACAAACTTGTATGTAGAGTAGATATTATGTCCATCTCGGGAATCGATTCCCGATAACTTTTGCCCGACTTGTACTATTACTTTATCTGCGAAATGTTCAAATTTGTTAAAACCTAAGGCTTAATGACCGTATCTTTTGATTGCGTTGACTTAGAAGCTTGATTTTTTATAGATTCAAGGGACCGCTAATATAGGTAAGTATTAGATATAAATTACAACATAATGCCTATACGTGTTCCTGAGGAAAAGGGTCTTGACAGACACACATTCAGACAGACAGATTAACGACTTTAGGATTTTTGTCTTTAAATAACTCAGCTATGAGACCTTGCATCTTACCAAATTTCATGATTCTAGGCCAATAGGGAATACTTACCTATAGGTTTTGATTTATCAGCGAATTGTTTAAATTTGGCCAAATCTAAAGCTCAAATGGCCGTATCTTTTGACTGCGTTGACTTGAAGCTTGATTATTTATAGCTTCAAGGGACCATAAACATAAGTATTTGGTATTAATTTCATGCGTCCACGGGTTCCTGAGAAAAAGAGTCTTGACAGCAGGCAGACAGACGGACAGCAAAGTGTTTTTATAATGGTTCTTTTTTTCCTTTTGATTAACAGAACCCTAATTAAGTAATTTTTAACAAAACATTATTCATATAAAGTTAAAAAAAAAAATTGTTTCACGGTCTTCTGTAATTTAAACTAAGAAAAATATGGGTTAAGCTCGCCTTTGTATATGCTATTTTTCGTTCTGTATATGATTGTTATTATTGTGTACAATAAAGAATAGGACTATATGAAGAAGTTTATGATGACAATTATCTGTTCCCCGCGCGGCTTCGCCTGCGTTTACACTGCACACATTCACATATCTCGCGCGGAACCGTAATTCTTTGTCCAAAATAAAAGTCATTATAACACCAGCTGCCAGTGAAAGACCCGTGGAAATCGGTCCACTTGTTTCGGAGATTAGCCGGAACAAACTGACAGACAGAATGATTTGTTGGTATATGAAGTATATATAACGTATACGGACTTTCGGATGCATTAAGTAAAATGCTTTTATAATAATATTACAAACAGACACTTCAAATTTATTTATTTGTATTGAAAATATCATATTAACTAATAAAACTTAAGTTAACTTAAGACTAACATCACAGTAAAAAAAAACTCAATGAACTTTACGTTTATTGAATTTTCCATATTTAGAGATGTATAAATATTGTATCCTCTACGTCCATAATGTGTAATATAAAATATATTATGTGTCTAATATGTATGTATGTAATGTTATTAATTAAATAAATGGATACACACAGACATCATACAAATTCCTACAATGTTGTATGTAATAAGTTTAAAAGTTACCGACCTCATAAAATGTTTATACATATACTGTTTTAGAATACGAAAAGAATATTGCATTTCACCATAACGCTCCTGCCGCTAACTGTTAAGTTTCACGCCAGTCCAAAAGCCGAAACTTATTCAATGAGCGCGATTTCAAGGATAACAAAGCATTTTATTAAAATGTTAAAGCTAATTAAATGTTACATTGAACAATGTTGCCAGAACTTTCCTCTGGATTTGGAAATTTTAATTAATGTCTATCTCGATTATATAAAGTTAAATCAGGATCAGAAATATTAATTTATTTAAAAAAAGACGTCGACGACGACGTCTAGACAAATGAATCATCTCAAATAATATTAACAATTACAAATGATTACAAAACATTTTTCTTAATACCGGTGTATAATTACATCAATCTAAATCTTATTTAGCTGTTCTCGGTATGTTTGTGGCCGAATTTTCGGATTTCGTGTTGATCTTATTCAGGCACATTGCCAGAAAAGTTAGTGGTCGTAAATAAAAATCATATCGGCAGACCTCATTCCGCGGAGCATTTAATGTTGCTACATAATTTACATCATGACTTTTTAATTCTTACTGCAACGACCCGTTAAAGTGTCCCAGGGCTACTTTTCAAAGGTTTAAAAAAAAATTGTTGGAATATTTAAAATGACTGTTGAATTAAAGACCTTTTATGCCCGGTTCCTATAATCAAGAAGCGCTTCTTTTTGCTTATGGACGGTAAAATTTTCGTTGAAATTTCAACGAAATTTTACCGTCCGTAAGCAAAACGCATAGTTTCTTGATTATAGGAACGTGGCATTAGTGCATTTGATTTAAGGAATGGAGGTTATTGCAAAAAACCTATGACATCGTAATAATGTAGATTGTAATTAAACCATGTGCATATGTTAGGGGATAATATGCTGCACCGAATTTTTGTCACTGCCATCGAAAATTGTAAAAAAATACATCTTTGAGTATATTAACAGGATTGCTATTATAAGATATGTATATAGTTACATATCCTGGAACATTGACAGTTGTCATGATGTATAAATCCATTTTCTTACATATTCTGGAAAACATCAATTCAACTTAAACAAATTTCATCTATTCACCATATTTCTGACACCTTCTGATACCCCAAATCTAGGGAGAAATGCGAAATGGTGGTAACATTGCCTTAGGTCAAAATCCGTTTACTGTATGGAAAATTTCAGCTGAAAAACTTTAATGTTGGCAGCACTGACTGAAGTGATGAATGGTGTCGTTGACTCGCTTTTTGTGATCTACCCAGGCTCAATTACCGACGGGTATGGGTTCCAAATAGATGAGTAGAGACTAATATTAGCCGTAGACTGAAAATTAATTAGTAAACTGTGACATTGAAGACATTTTGTCAAGTGCCAAGAATCTCATTATAATTTCAAATCATTATAAACCATTACGTTTGGTTTTCGCCGTCGATAGAGACAAACAATTACGAAATTAATACAAGGCAGATTCATACCAGCAAGATGGCAAACTAGTTTCCAAACCGTGGCAAAAGCGCGTCTGACATTAAACGGACACCTAAGCAGTTTGCAACACTCGATTGTCATCAACGCGTTGCCGGAGTACAGGAATTACTTGTTAAATTCTTGAGCAATCCGGTGAGATATAAAGATGAAGAACATTAATTTAATAAATTGTAAGGTCACTTTGTAGTGATTATCCTTTGTTATCAAAATCCAATCCAAGTAGTAAAGAACACCAAAAAAGAGTTTTTTTTGTGGTCTTCAGTAGCACAACCAACAGACTGTAGTGTTAGGTGTTAATATAATATTATCTACGTATTTACGGGAATTAACGCGATCACGAAAAGGTATTACATACCTCTGAATTGCCTGACGTTTCGACCAGGTTGCACTGGCCGTGGTTACAGGCTGACTGGCTCACCGGTGCACGCCCTCCGTCGTCGACATCGTGAGGTAGAAGGTTCTTCATCCACCTCCAATTTTTTGATATTTTTGATATTTTCGTTTCGCCATGTACCGTCACATACTATACTAACAGTGTCCCTATTCTGTAAGCAAACCGATGTGGCCCTATTCTGGTGTTCACCCGACTGCGCATAAAAGCGAGGTGGCATGTTTTTTATCAATGGATTCCACGCTGTAGATAATTTGAAACCATCTTCCCGATTGAAAGTTTTGTGTTTTTTAATTTCAATCAATTGATTGGTGCCCGCTTCGAGTGCATGTTCTGCAATCGCTGATTTGCTAATCTGTCGGTTCTTTACACCAGCGATGTGTTCTTTGACCCTTTCAGTAATACTGTCGGAATGGAGTATTTCTTTAATACGGCGCCGATCTTATCCGTTACTCCTTTCACATATGGCATGTAGGCTGGTTGTCTGTTCACCTCCGGATGCTTGCGTCCCATTGTCGGTTGCTTCCGTGTTCCATTCAACTGATATCCGTTACTTTTAAGTACCTCCTGAACATGATCCAGCTCTTGCTCCAAATGTTCATGGTCACAAAGGTCGTATGCTCTGTTTTTGAGTGAAGTCATAACAAATTGCAGGTGTCGGGGATGATGATGAGACGTGGCGTGTAGGTACCTATCCGTATGAGTAGGCTTGCGGTACACACAGTGCGACAAGGACCCATCTGATCTCGAGGTTACTTTGACATCTAAAAATGACAATGACCTATCCGCCTCCACCTCATATGTGAACCTTATCTTGGGGTGAATAGAGTTAAGGTGTTGTAAATATTGATCAACTTCCTGTTTATTTCCTTTGACGATACTAAAGATGTCATGATGAAGAACCTTCTACCTCACGATGTCGACGACGGAGGTCGTGCACCGCTGAACCAGTCAGCCTGTGACCACGGCCAGTGCAACCTGGTCGAAACGTCAGGCAATTCAGAGGTATGTAATACCTTTTCGTGATCGCGTTAATTCCCGTAAATACGTAGATAATATTATATCATGGAACGCGAAAGTTTAAAAGTTAGTATAGGTGTTAATAGTTGGTATATTTTTGCTTTTCTATTGTTGTTGTTAAATTAATGGTTAATGAAGTAATAGGTAAGTATAATAATCAGAATATTAAAAAATAACTACTTACTATTAATTATTAATAGAAAATAAACATCTGAGTTGGGTTAAGGGTTAAGCTCGCCTTTGTACATGCCATTTTCCTTATGTATATTGTGTGATTGTTTTTTGTGTCCAATAAAGAATAAGAATAAGAATAAGACTTTATACAGCTATGAAGCTATTAATATAAATTTCATTTGAATTTGAGATTTTTTTTAAAATAATCCTAGCAACGTGGGTCACACACGAGTAGTATTTTTGTTAACCCCTCCAGCTAAGCTAAATGCTTGTGTTAGGAGTAGGTTCACGTCCTAACAAAAAACAAAACGGAAGAAAAAAAGACGGAGAAGAGAAGGAGGAGCAAGAGGTTGGCGGGAGAACCTTCGTGGACCGACGATGAACTCGTTCGGTGGAGCTCCCAGAAGTCAATTTGACTCACAAAAGAATGTCGGCGCGGTCCAGGGCTGCTAGTTCGACGGCCGACTCAGCCGAAGAGATGGAACTGGAGGTCGGCGACACTGAAAGTCGTAAGCGCAGACGCTCCAGAGATGAGGATGGTGACACGTCGCAAAACATGTTGCCAGCAAAAGTGGCAAGTAGCCTCAGAGGGAGGTCGAGGTCGCGCACGCCGATCCCAGCTCCGGCAGGTTCTGCCTTTTCCAGGTCGGGAGCTTACGCCCGAGCCAGAGTGGAGGGCGAAATTGTGGCGGAGGAGGAGATTGCGGATCTCCTGCTGAAGATCCGGGAGCCGGTGGAAGGGGGTTCTGCCCCCCAAACACCGGTTACTATACAGGAGAGATCGGACGCGGCGGTGGCCATAATTCATAAAGTGGCCACCAAGTCCACGAACCTTAAGGGTTCTTTTGTAAAGGCCCTTAAGGACTCCTCCTCCGCTGTATCTGGGGTCGTTAAGACCACCTCTTCGCCCGCTGAGGTTCCGGATTCCCACCTGCGTCAAGTTATTGACGCAGTGTGGAGGATGATGGACGGACGCCTCGCGGGCCTGGAGGCAAGGTTGCCTCCGGCCCCTATCATTCGACCACCACTCGCCAGTGATAAGCCCAAGGCTGCATCGGGCCCGACGCCGCTTCCCGTCATGGGTGGCCGCGTTGTGGCTTCCTATGCGGCGGCGACGTCAGCGCCAGCTGCTACACCCACGCCGAAGACCGGGCGACCGGCTAAGATCGCAACAAAGGCGACCACATTGAAAGCCGGGCAAACGGCTACGAGGATCGCCACAAAGGCAGCCGCATCGAAAGCAGGGCACACGGCTAAGGACTCGACCAATGAAGCGGCAGAATACCCTCCGCTGCCTACTCAGTTCCTATTAGTGCTAAAACTATGCCTGGCCCCTCCGCATCTGGCCCCTCCGAATCTGGCCAATCCGCATCTGCCCCCTCAAATGACGGGTGGCAAGTAGTCGGGGGGACAAGAATAAGAAGTCCCGAAAGCGGGGTAAGAAGGCTGCTAAGAAAGCAGCCTCTTCGCCGCAGTCGCCATCGGTGGCAGTGGCCACCACGAAGAAGCCACGACAACTGAAACCGCCTAAAACAGCGGCTGTGGTGATCACTGTCTCACTGGAGGCGGCAGATGGCGGGCTATCCTACGCGGCCGTGTTCACGAAGGCCCGGGATAGCCTCGCCAATGAATTCGGGGCCTCAGGTGTGAGGATGCGCCTCGCCCAGACGGGAGCTCGAATACTCGGGTTCCCCGGGGCGGAAGGTGTGAAGGCGGCCGACACTTTCGCTGAGAAGCTGCGGGGAATATTCCCAATGTCGGATGGTGTCAAGCTCGCCAGGCCCACCAAGTGCGCGGAACTGCGCATTTCGGTCTTGGACGACTCTGTGACGGTGGAGGATGTCCGCGTTGCCGTTCAGGAGAAGACGGGATGCAACACGGACAGCATCAAAGTCGGCACCATCCGCCCTGGTCCAGGGGGCCTTGGTGCGGTATGGGTCAGCTGTCCCGTACCTTCAGCCAAAATTGTGGGCGACGCCGGCAAGGTCCTCATCGGTTTCGTGAACGCCAGAGTCACAGTCCTGGTAGCGAGACCGATGAGGTGCTTCAAATGCCTAGGTTCGGGACACACCCGCGTCAAGTGCTCGAGCTGTTTTGACTGCAGCGGAATATGTTTCCGCTGCGGCCAACCGGGGCACAAGCGGCCGAATGTTCCGCCGTCCCACACTGCCCGGCGTGTGCGGTGGGCAATCTGCCCGCCAATCACCAGATGGAGCAGGGGAGCTGCAAGACTCCTCGCGCTTCTCAGCAAACATCGGGGGCTAGCCTATCGACCCAGGCTACCTCCGGTGTCACTCGTGCGTCTACGTCATCGCCCATGGAGGAGGCTGTAGAGACGGTCCAATAAAATGACCAAGTCTCAAGCCTCCTTGTCCAGACGAACCTAAACCACTCTGCCGGTGCGCAAGACCTTTTCTTGCAAACCATGGCGGAGTGGTCGATCGGTGTAGCCGTAGCCTCGGAGCCCTATTATGTTCCTCCCCGTCCAAACTGGGTGGGTGACCGGGACGGCTCCGTGGCAGTCGTCGGATCCACGGCGGCTCATTCCCCGCCCTTGTCGCTAAGAGACAAGGGTAATGGATATGTTGCTGCTGTATGGGGGGGGATCACCATATATGGTGTCTACTTCTCCCCCAACCGGAGTCTGAGTGACTTCGAGGTTTTCCTCAATAATCTGGAGACCTTGATGCGGCGACTAGCGTCTGGGCACATCCTAGTGCTCCCCAGCACTAGGATGACTTCAATGCCAAGTCCGTTGCGTGGGGTTCCCCCAGGACGGACGCACGGGGCGAAGCCGTAGAGGAGTGGGCGGCTTCGGTGGGCCTCTGTCTTCTAAACAGAGGCACCACCAACACGTGCGTGCGACAGCAGGGGGGGTCGATAGTGGACCTTTCGTTCGCTACCCCTGCTCTCGCCGCACGAGTAAGGAACTGGCGTGTCCTGGAAGAGGTTGAGACGCTCTCGGATCATCTCTATATCCGATTTGAGCTCTCCCGGACCCAGGACCCCAGAAGGGGTCACATGGCGCGGCGTTCTTCTTTGGACCAGTGTGCCCGCGGCAAGGTGTTTGAGTCTAAAATTTTTCAAACCTACAAACTGATGTTATGTTTCATTGCGAAGTAAATTTGTTTTATGCATGTGACGTATTGTTTTTGTTTAGATAATTGTGTATTTATCTTTCTGCTTGTTACGCGTGATGTGTTTCAATGAGTTTGTTTGCATTTTGTTTGTTATTCAATTACTATAAGTGAGGACTTGTTATTGGCTCTCTGAAAACTAAATTCTCCATTATTATTATAATGTTATATAGCTGTAAGTCTTCCACGCATTAAATAAATAAAAAAAAATAAAAAAAATTCATGAAAGGACTTAATGGCATTATAAAGTATTTACTGGGATATTTTTGTTTCATATCTTCAATAATGAATAGTTTGATGCAAAAATGGTATTACCAGCTTCAGTCACTTATAAAAGCTTAAAGAAAATGAAATGAATGCAAAAAAAGTTTTGAGTCGAAAGTCTGACTTATGTATAAGTACCTAATATTTGATAGCATTTTTATTGAAAAATATATTATTTTATTGTTAAATTTTTTTGCAGTAATTTATTTTTACACTTCTTGCAAATATATTGCATCTGAAATAATTATTAGTTGTAAATAACAAAAAAATTTGGCTTAGCCCTTTTTATGTCAATGGGCTCATATGTAATGTTGTTGAATTAAACCTTCTACAAAGTGTTTAAAAACATAAAAAATATGAATGAAATCGGCTAAGTAGTTCCCAAGTTATGACGTGACCAAGGAAAATATGGATCCATTTTTATATATATAGATTACAAATACATAAATTATAAAGTAACTACAATATTAATACTGTAGCGACATACCCATCTTCTTCGAATACAGCTAAAGTACTTTTTAACTACTGACCGTTCTGACCAAGAAAGTCCTCAAGAAAGTAAATAGTATTCATGCACCAGATCAGCACCAACATCTTTACCACCGTTGTTGGCGGCTCCTTTATATGAAGCCTTACTTAACGAAGGATGTAAGTGTTAATGCAAAGATCAATCTTCATCAAGGTTGTACGTTTGATTAAACATTAGGAAGATTTGTATGCAAATCACGGTACCCTACTATCATTTTATCTCACTTTAGATTATGGCTGTAGAAAGTATATACACAAGTATTTGTAGAACGGTAAAATTATGTAAGTTAATGAAGGTTCTGGATGGATTCCGGGATCGTATCAGTTACATAAACTGTATGCAGACGGTGTATATGAAAGCCTGCGATACGAATTAGAGGGGAATCGTATCGCTATTTTGAGGTATATAGATAGATATATAGACGTACTCTTTATTGTACACAAAGCAAAAGGTTACAATATTTCAATTATTTCTATATAATAGCTAATGTTATGAACAATTGGCGACCTTATCGCAATTTGCGAACTCTTCCAGGCAACCATTGGAATGAACATATGTAAAAGAAAATAACTTGCGTTTGTAATAAAACCATAATTAGCTTGACCTGTACCTATTAATGTAACGAAATCTATTGCTTTATTTTCACCACTACTTTTAAAAGAACACTCAATACAATAGTAATAGGCGGCTTAACTATTAGTACATTGATAATTGTGTTACTCAGTGCAATACCTGTGTATTACATTTTAAGAAAAATAAGCTCACTTTAAAATTATTTCGACAGAAATATTTAATGAAGGTGAATTACCAAAACGTTTTCAATTGTTCTCGTCTTAAGATCGTCGGTGAGAAATGTCTCAGATATATAAATTTTGACACTCGCTTCAACGGAAGTCCATTAAAGTGTAATATATCATCAAGTAAAGGGATAAGGCGAAAACTCCCGTATTTTCAATGAATCGGTTTTGTAAAACGAAACATGGGCTGATTAATATATATAATATATGCATTAGACCTTAAAAAAGTTACCGTCCGAAATAACGTAACGTGTATCCTTACCTTTTTTAAAGGGTCGTATTTAGTCATATCTTTGTATAAATAAAGATTAAGCTAATATATTTATGATAAGGGCCTCTCTGAGAATATTTTGCATGTCCCTAGTGCTTCATTGTAGTGGAAGGTTAATAATCCTTCGGTATTATGCCTAGTCATATTCTTTCGATACCATCAACTTTTACCAGAACTAATTGACTTGTAAATTGACAGTCTGAACAATTAACTTATAAGCACATGGCGTGCCGTGCTCGTACTCTACGGTTGTTGCTACCTCGTATACTAGTAATATAAGTGAGGACACATGATATTACGCCACAACGACACAACACTATCCAGCACCGATCCATTTTTACCTTAAGAAAAACAACGTTACGTTAACTTTAAAAATAAATACTTCTATATTCCATAGTAGTCTAAAATAAATCGAAGGAAAAATAACCTGTGTTATATTTCAGTGACGAATAGATTAATCATAGTTGGCTATTAATTATTATGTCTGACCTTATTTACACATTACATAAATATATGGCTTACCGGACTGTCGTAGTTTCGAATGCACTATAGTTATGTTTGCGAAGAACTTTCTATGCAGTACCCATTGTTATGAAATTTATACCAAAACACGCCGCATTGAAACTTAGATAGATCCATAATTATGCCGTTGTCACCGGAGTTTAGTAAACATCGCTTGAAATTGATACAGTAAACTATCAAAACATCAGACGTAATATAACGTTACGTAACGTTTCGTGTGAACAGTCTCTAATTGCTAAGTCTAGGGCAGCACAAAATCCTAATACATGACGTGTTTGTGCCCTAAGCTCGGGCAAAATCTCGATGTTTAATTTATCAATATCTTGTGGTAAACTTAATGCTTCTACATATGTTCAACTAAAAATATATTCTTTTGATATTTGGAAGCGCTTTTTTTCGTTACAATAGAATAGGGCAATTATTTTGTGACGAAAATAAATTTTGACGTGAACGAAATAAATAGTTTACCGATTTAAGAAAAGCAACAAAGAAAACCATCTGTAGCACTGATGGTAGCTAATACCTAATAAAGAATCTGTTATGTAACTTACCTACTTTAAATTTTTATCTTTGTGCCCACATAGATAGGTATATCAAATATCAATTTATCAGTCAGTCGGGTATTCTGTAGTCTTTCTGCGTATAATTAAGATACGGAAACAAACAAAATAGCTTCCTTGGAAAAATTTTGGTACTTATATCATCTACAGTTCCAAAGAATCCAGAACTCGTCATACGTTTTCCTGATACAAAAGTTCTCAGTGCATAAGGAGCAGAATATAAACAATACCATCTTTGTAAAGAAAAACATCGATGGTCTGTTTGGTTATAGATGTTAGATGTTCAATGTCCTTCAGGCTGGAACTGTTTGGCTGCTATGTATACACAATCAAGTTTGTTTCAGAAAGAATAATAAAATATCTTCACTGCTTTTCTTTAATATGCGGCTACCAGAACAAAAAGGCTAAAGATAGCCAACTTCACTCACATGCACTTCAACAACACAAATTTATAGGGTTGAGCGGTAGCAGACAAACATCTGACTTCAAATTGACCCCGTCCCGTTAGTAAATAAGTATCACCAATTTACAAGTCATGCTCCACCTCATAAGTACGTAATTCTTTCATTTAAAATTTAATATATTTAGCTTACACTACCAATCTGTTATCAACATTGAACTACTATTAACCCCTACTATTAACTTTGATTAAAAGTAAAATACAAAATAGCAAGCGAGTACCTACTAAGCTTTATGTTCCACGCCATTAGGTCTTAAATTCTCTTCAGTAGTAAAAATGTGTTGATCTACTCGAACATACAATTAAAATAGCCCACAGTGTGGTTGTATCGGATAATACCGAAATTCCCCAATTCTTGAATCTTGAAATCTTTAATTAAAATGCTAAACTGTTTTATATTATCACTATCGCGTAAAAATAAACGCCTTGAAATGCACCATTTGTTTAATGTTTAGGTGTTGCCACATGTTAAAAAAAACCGGACAAGTGCGAGTCTGACTCGTGCAAAGAGGCCTAACTTTGCGGTTCTAAAAATACTCTCCTATAAATACTACTAAGTCAAGACAAAAACTATTTTTTATGTGATATATTAACAAATTAAGGATTTTCGTATTTTTTCCTTTACTTGTGCTGTCAGACTTGCTTCTTACCAAATTTCATGATTCTAGGTTAATGGGAAGTACCTTATAGGTTTTGATTTACCTGCGATATGTTCAAATTGGTTAAAATCTAAGGCTTAATGATCATATCTTTTGATTGTGTTGACTTAAAAGCTTGATTTTTTTACAGCATCAAGGGACCGCTGAGATAAGGTATTTAATAATAATTTCAACTTGATGCGTCCATGGGTTCCTGAGAAAAAGGGTCTTGACAGACAGACAGACGGACAACAAAGTGATTCTGTAAGGGTTCCTTTTTTCCCTTTTTTTTCCTCTGAAAGAAAATTATAGGTTTACGTAACAGATACGGAAGTCGTGAAAGTCGAAACAAGAATAGGGGTAATTTTGTGCTTGCATATTTTCTGAATCAGTTATTAATAAAACTACGTTAATCGTTAAACGTTGTCGTCGTTAATCTCAAGTATTTTTTAAAGATTTACGGATTTTGTTACGTGTGTATTTCGAGGACTGGTTTGGAACCCGACGTGATGACCCTTTATTAAGTGGTAAGGCGACCTTCCGCGCCAGTGTTATACTCCAGACACCTATGAATACCATTCACGAATTATTTATTCAGAACAGTGTGTACGACATTTCATGGTTGGAAAGTCACTCTGTCAAAACATTTTCGGAATTACTACAAGCACAAAAAGTAATTAATAAAATAACAAGGAAATATGATAGCCTGACTATCATAGTTCTGATATAACTTTGTCTATATAATATTATTGATATTAAACGCACAGGTATTCCTAAAAACATACGATCATATTCAGTTCTTCTTAATTCAACCCTGTTGCAAAATCCGTTCTTTGCTGACTTTTCCTATCTGTAAACAAAGTGTATGCCAAATACCAGTTTTGGGATTTACCCGAAAGAAACGTATATCTTTTGACTACTATAAGCCGTCCTGTGAAGATAATTCTTACTACCATATTTATTTAATTTTAACCAAGAACCAGAACCTTATGTTTCTAGTAGCAAAAGCCAAGAACTTTCACATAAAGTTGCAAAAGCGCTTAGACTCCCTTAATCCGGCCCTCTCGCAAAATCCGTCCGTGACGTCTCTTACCTATAAAGTACCTCCCTACCAAATTTTATCTTCACAAATCATGAATAAGTACGTGAGTGAGTGAATAAGTGTCCTTTTGATTTTATATAGATAGATGCTACCTACATACTTCTACATTAAAAGTTTATTACATAGGATATTCGGATTTTTATCTGACGCATATAATCATGTATCATTCACTAAAAATTTTTACTGTTCCAATTGTAAGAAAATATTTTAACTGAAATAATCGTCATCGGGTACAAATGAAATTTCGTCGAATACTGACGACGCGTGACAAAAATAGGTTGCTTGAGTCCAGTCTGGAAGGAAAATTTATTGGACATAATCCTTGACTACAAGGTGCTTATAGAAACTGTTATTTTAATCTCTTCACTATGAGAGTATTTCGTATATATATATAAGTATTTCGACATTTTACCATACAGTACAGACATAATATTATTATGTATGTTTCAAATCTTCATAACGCTTTCTCTTAAGCTCTAGAGCTTTAGAGAAAGCGTTATAAGCTGCCTCGCTTCCTAGAGGAAGCGAGGCTGAGAATAGTAAGATTTAAGATTACTTTGCTCCTCCATCGTCATCTTTGTTTAAGTTCATTTAGTTATTACACTATATACTAATACCTGTACTACAAGTATTGGTACTAGTGGTTCTGATAGCAGTTCTCCAGAAAGTTGTTTAGTTGAAATCGATTTTAGTTCCGACATTATGAATTTATGTTATGAAGCAATGATAAGTTCCTAAGTACAGCGTCTGGCTTACAACTTGTCTGGTGGATAACGATAACTTTCAAAAAGAAAAAAAAATATGGTAAGGCTTCTTAACAGTTTTGTTTTGTTAGTCGAGCAACTGAGACACGAGATTAAGAAACTCTCTGTCATTAAGCCACGAATATTCTTCCGTGTTGTTCCTTTGATATTAAAACAAATAAAGTGGTTGACGTGGTAATCACATAATAAGACTGTTATAGTAATAAGAGAGTATCACGTCGTATGATGGAATCACAGTTATTTAAAGTTACTCTGGGAATATCTGCATTTATCATTTTGTGTGTCCTATATCGACGTGCTTATAACCAGGCTAGGCCCACTCCGGTCAGTAGGTATGAAGCTACAGGTACCTAGCAGCGTCAATGCGTCATGCGAAATTCTCAGTGGGCTGCCACGCGCCGGCCTAGTAGCACGTAATTTCAATACTCACTCACGCGCTACGTCGCCGCTTCGCTTCGTCCGTTCGTCGCTTAAGAATTACGTTTCCCGTATTTACGTAGTTAGATTATATTATTAATTATAATCATTATAGTTAGATACTTACAAGTTCTGTTTACAAGGTCAAGTTTAGCTTTGATAAGTATATTTATTTATTAGGACCACAACAACTGATACACATCTTCTATTTATACATCTATACTCTATAGAAGTAAATTAAATTGAAGTGTCTGTTTGTAATATTAAAATAACCGCTTTTTAGTGCAAGTGCATTTGGATGTATATACGGTACACATACCAAAACAACATGTTTTACAATTTTTGTCTGTCTGTCTGTTTGTTTGCTTCGGCTGATCCACGGAACAGGTGGGCCGCTTTTCACGGGACTTTCACTGGCAGCTGGCTGATGTTAAAAGGAGTAACTTATGCTACTTTGATTTTGGAAAAAGAATGAGGGTTCCGCGCAAAATATATAAATATGTACACGCGAGCGAAGCCGCGCGGGAACTGCTAGTAAATAAATAAATTTGAAGTGTTCGTTTGTAATGTCATAATGACAGTTTTTTACTAAATGGATCTGAATGTTTGTTCCGGCTAATCTACGGAACGGATGGACCGATTTCCACGGGACTTTCACTGACAGATAGTTGGTGTTATAAGGAGTAACTTAGTCAAGTTTAGCTTTGATAAGTTTAGGACTACAACAATTTTGTCTGTCTGTCTGTCTGTTTGTTCGGCTAATCTCCGCAACTGGTGGACCGATTTCATTTCAAGGCCCACACTAACGTATGGCAAATGGCTATCTTCTTAGAGATTAAAGTATCTATGCAGAGATTGTGAAATAAAATAGTTTTCTTTAATATAAGTTACATCTACGTAGGTACTACTAAGTAAATAGCTGTTTAAATAAACCTAGGCTAGGGCCTAGGTTTATTTAAAACTTCATTTGTTCACAGAAGTAAAGTAATAGGCACATAACTGGTTATTAAATATTTATATTAATTCATCTTACAGAAGACAACCTTAACGGCATCAGAACAGATAAGAGTTGCGATGCGATAGAAAGAGAGGCAAGGTTTAGGTTAATATAACGCGTTTGGAGTTAGCGGTGTGCGATCTGAATTGCACCTTATTGTGTCGGAGCAAGAGTCGCTATTTATTTAAATGGTATTGCGAAGAGGTCCTTCTGTACTGGTACTATTATGACATGTATTCTGTGCTATAACCTAAAGTGCTTTACAGAAGTGAAAAGGGTGTCTCGTACAAAATATGTACAAAAATATGTAAATAAAACCATTCTTATTCCATTATTGCAACGTGCGGTGAATAAATATCGGTACATCTACGTTCGAGAAACTTACGGAATATACTAAGTGAATACCAAATAATGTCAAATTTCGCTACAAAAGCCTTCACAATTCCTCAATTCCTCTATATTTTAAAAGGAATAAAAATCGGGTAAATTTTACCAATGAAAAATACTAATTTTACATGCAGTAAGGCAGCTTTAGCTAGCTTACGTAGTACCTACTAAGGTCATTTGTCCCCACACTGGATGATAAAAACAAATTTTGCCCCCCCTGGGCTAGAAGTTGCGTACGCCCATGTCAGCACCTGGAATGAATGATGAGAATATCTAATTAATATTAGATTAAGTTACTATTACAACAACATACACTATAATACTATAACCAATTGCAATTATGTAGCTTTAATCTAATGAGTTTTTACAAAAAAGTTGTTTAAATTTAAACAACTTAACTTAATAAACAATGAAATCTACAGTACACTATAATTATTAATATTTATTTAGTAACGTATTCTGCATTAAGTTTCGGGTATCATTAGTATCATTACGCTGTATTAAACATCTCAGCTCTCTTAAAGTTCATTGCACTTACTCTAGCGAATGAAAATGTGTAGGTGTTAAGCTCTGAATATGTGACTAACCTTTTAGAAAGTTCAATGAAAACCTATTTGTTTATATTTTTTAAAGCTTTATTTAACTGGGAAAACTGGACGTGGTGTCACATTTTTTCACCCCATATGTAAATAAAAATACTAATAATCGTTTAATTTTATTATTAAGTTCTATCGAAGTCTATATAATTATGTATTTACGGGAATTAACGCGATCACGAAAAGGTATTACATAACTCTGAAAGGTATTACTAACTGAATTGCCTGACATTTCGATTTGGTCATTCATCAATCATAAATGCAAAGAGTTGAAACTTTTTTGTAAGTATTGATATACGAATATAAAGGAAAAAAGCAAAATTAAAATTGGAACAGACTTAACAACTCACTTTGCTAGAAATAGGTACAATTGTTTTTACCAAAAAGTTTTAAAATAAATGTGCTTACACATGAAAAGTAACAAACACATTTTCAACAATTGAACATTTTGAATTGGTGTATAGCATTTACTGAAGGTAACAACAGGCCATTTTGAGAATGTTCATTATACCTTACCTCGTTATTTGTTTTTCTACGAATTTAGTAGACTTAAGTTACAAAAATCCATAGAGAACATTCCATACATTCCATATTCCTATGCTCAGACTTACAACGGATATTAAGCATTATTTAGAGAACATACAAAATCACACATTCCAAGTTCTGATATCAGATAAATGTAGAGATAGTGGTAGCACTAATTTTCTGATGTCAGATTTAGTGCTATGTGAGTTGACTCTAAAATTATGCGACATGCGATGCTCACCGTAAAATTCTCGGCAATATGATTCATACAATTATAATCTATAAAAACCTTAGTGCGATTCAGCGCTGGTAAATACAATGAACTGCACATGTCACCCATGCATTGCCCATCAAATGAAAATTGCTGTTATTTTGTTTTGAGAACAGATACGTTTTCATGACATTCAAGTGTTGTAAGTCTTTTGTAAGGTTGAACTATTTAAAAATTTTGATAAATATAAGTATCACAATAGCGATTTCTCATTCTAGAAACGTCACACTTGGCTTCCCATTTTAGAAAAATGTCACTGTGCCGGGAACAGCTAATTACGATATTGGCTCGTTATAGTTGGCTGAATCTCTGGAATTGAGACTTACTGTGATGTAGAGGTATGCACAACTTGATATACTTCTGAATGTGTTATGTCATCATTGGTCATCTGTAGTTTAGATATATTATTGTATTGAATAAATATTTACATCTGGAGACAGTTACTGTTGGACCAACATCTAATGTGGCGCGAGCATTCGACTACGAGCTGCCTGCACTGTTAGATTTGGTATTTGGCGTTTATCGACATTGTTCTAGCTACTATTTGGATGCTCGCCTAATGGGTGACATTTTTATGTAGAAAAGTCCTCTTGGCACTCTTGGCAGTTCAACATCATTATATGCGTTTGAATATATTAATAAACGTTGATTAGGCACTCTCTTCCAAAATGCATGTAATAAAAATTGATTTTACACTTAGATCCGAAGCACGAGTAACCCATTTGATATAGTATCAAGGTAAATTTATATGAACCTTGAAAATTTGCAGCGAGCCTTTGTAACAAATGGTTTCTTTTGTCCTAAAAAGTACAGGGTTTCTTTGCGGTAGCTACCTCTTCTTATTTATTAAGGACATACGGGGGAGAGGGAACCCAAGGGGAAGGTCACTTCACCCTTGATGAAGGTCGCTTCACCCTTGATGAAGGTTCCCCGTCGGGTCCGGAACTATTAGGGCATCCCCCAAATACACACGATAGTAAAACCGTATGTCTTTAAAAATATGAAAGCGCACGAAAGTTTTTTTTAATTTTTTGTGATTTAATTATATTTTTTATAAAACGTGCGTATATTAAACCATGAGCGAGATTTCTATCTATAAACTAATCAAAGACACATACATAAATCAGATTACAACATTTGTGATTCTTAGGAGACAGATGCGGACTTACCCAAAGGAGGTGGACCTATTATTATTATATACTTGCGCCTATGTTTGTATGTACATTTTCAGAGGAGTAGGCAGAACGGTTTCATACCCCCTCATTTCGACAATCATTCATTTTGGTCCCATGCAATAAAGAGCGAGCCTATTGCGCTCCACTAGACATTTTTTCAAATACTTTCTGTTACTAAAAAGACACATTAAAAAAAAATAGGAACCTATATTTTTTGTCGTAGACATTCGCTAAAAGACAAATAAAAAGAATTAACATAATGCGTGCAAATATTTATTGATGTACATGTACCTACATAAACATTTTATTTTATTTAATAAGAAAAGTAATAAGCATATTGTTAACATACACTATACAGAAAAGCTACTCGTACGAGATTTCAGGTTTCATAAAACAAACAAGTCTCAGAGTTCAGTGTACGTTTCTACAACATGTTGTGTGTGAAACATTTTCACATTTATAAAAGAAAATTATGATTTAAGGGCTATTATTCAGTCAAAGAATATATGGATAGTAAAAATGCATGGGATTGAAGTGATTTTATCTACAGACTGCTTTAATATGTAAATGTGTCATTTTGATTGTATTCGTTCGCTTGATTCCTATCTAAGTTTAAAATTGTAAAGAAAAATGTTGAATACTGATTTCAAACCTATTGAGGATTTGATCAGTGTACAAACTATTTCTGTCCTAGAGGTTGTAAGTAATCACAGCGATAGGACCGCCATTTGTACCATCATTAGTTTTGTCAAATATTGTAAACTATTTGTCGAATCTCGCAACTAGACTCTTTTATTCTACTTTATTTGCTTCGGAGGTACTGAGGAACTTTAGTGTTATCAATAAAGAAAAAGAAACCAGTTTCTTAATAAATGAATTACAGTCGAATTTCGACCTCTGGACGACAACTAGTACTCAATAATTTGTTTTTACGAATGATTTTATATTTGGCGATGACTGTTTCTTGTGTAATAATAAAGGCGTTTGGCTTCTAACTAGCATTCTTAATCGTAGTGTGCTATAAGTTGATGATAATTTGTACATGTATGTGACTAATTCAGCCACTCATCTTTATGATGAACGAACGAATGTACACAGTCATTCAGTGGTGTTTTTACCGGATTTAAAAACTTACGGCTTTGCAATTTTTAATTATTTAAAAAAAAAAACCGTTTTTTTTTTTTAAATTTACTTCACAATTTTTTTTTCAAGGAATAAGAATACTACTAAGTACCTACGTGTAGTGTAGTGTATTTCTGTACGTAGCGTACTTGGCCGGGTTTGAACCCACAACCACTCGCCCGTAAGAGCGAGGCCGTAGTCCTTGAGATCAGACCAGACCAGACCACTGAAGTAAAAATAACTTAAAGACTGCTTATGAGCTCTATAAAAGAAAAAACATATCCGACAAAATTATGGAATGATTTCCCGATGCAGGGTTATCTTTTGTTATTAGGGTAAGGTAGAGCAAGACTGCGCGGGTAGTGACAGTACGCACGTAATTTAAAAACTGAGAGAAAGACCGAGAACCTAAAAAGGTAGCCTGAAGCTTCTTGTATTCACACGCTATTTAATCCCTAAAAATATTACAAAGCTATAGAGTTAAAACGTGTTTATCTCATTATATTCCACTCCGAATGGAAAAATATATATTTCAGGATTAGATTATTCGTTTACAACGTTAGTTACAACATTAAGGAACTGAACAGTAATCGTAAACTTCGGTAGAGCAGGTGAAACGGCGGGAACAGCTGGTATAAAATTACAATTTCAGACATCCAATTACATTTTATTAGGTAAGTATAAGACTGTAAATGTGTACTGTAATTCAATACAGATAAGGAGATCTCATAGATATATGGAATATGGGTATGTGCCCATATTAATATGGAAGAACTGTACCTATTGCATTTTTGGGAAAATTAGATGTATCTTTAAATTTCCCTGCTGAACGCATAAGTTGCGTTCCTGCGTTAGGTGGCATATAGGAGTAATACGTAGTTACGGTCTGGTAGTTTATCTGTTCGCCGCGTGCCGGATATTTTATGGCTCTCCACTTAAACATATTTTACATTTCATTTTTATTTGTCAAAACAAGGGTACATATCCATTCGGAGGAATAAGATGTCATGCTTACTGACAGTTAAATTAATAGAAACACAGTACGCAAGAATGAAATGAAACGCTTCAATGTCACTTTTACCTACTTCATTAGATTACGCATAATTTTAACAAAGAAAATGAATAAGAAGAAATTCAAAGACACACGTAACTTCGGAGTTATGACGGAGATCTGATTCAGAGAGTATTAGTGTTTGCACCCGCAGGAACATTCTGGTTAGGTGCCAAATAATGATAACGGGAAACGTGTTTAACTAAATCGTGAACATTCTTGGAAACGTTCTCAATATTCCAGTGTGGAAGTTCAGTTTCATCATTACCTTTATTCTAGTTCAGTTTCTTGGACTTTTCCTTGACAACAGATTGAGTTGGTACTTGTACGAGTATAAATGGGAAGCTCAGAGTTTATAAAATAAATAAAACACAAATTTTAAGAATAGCTGTGAATAACTGTTGATTCTTGTAAACTGTATAGCGTGAGTAATGACAGATAGTGACTGGGGGAAGGAAATCGGTATATTTGTGTGTGATCATGGATTTAAATTTCATTTTGCGGGGAACTGTCAGCAGTTCAGTTTTACTTGCTTAAACGCAGATACGTTTAAGTTAAGCATATCTGCGCGTAGAACTCTGCGACGGGACTTGTAATTAACCTTTTTTGATATAACATAACCATTTCACCGGCCTAGATAACTGTCTTCAGTGTGCATGGCAAAAACGGTATACAATTATTACGGGACTAAAATGTAGATGACGAAAATTGAACGTTACTAAATATTCTTTTTGAGGAGGAGGTTTGCTGTACGAGGTTCATGTTAGTAGCGCGCAAGCCTTAAGAGTTAAGTTGCACTCTCTTTTCTTCATCGAATTCAAGAAATGCCTTCCCAGTTGCTGTTCAAGGTTACGGGTTAGTTCAAACTGTGGTCCCTAATCACCTTGCCTTTTTCCAGTCAAAGGAATACGCGGCGGAACGGAGTGCCATAAAATGTATGCCGTCTGTGGGCAGCACCTTAGCCGGCAGCAGCAAAATGGTAGACGTTACGATAAGGAAAAGAGACAATACCTCACCCATTGCCCAGGTTGCACTGCTTGGAGGTTTTCGAGCTATCTCCCCATAATCATAGATTCTATTTTCATCAAGAATATTCACTCAGATCGATCAATAGCAAATCAAATATTATTAGTTCAACTTTCCCATAGCCACTTTACCTTGGTCACGGTGAGGTCTTAGTTGGTGCCGGAAGATTTAATATTATTAGGAAAATAAGTGACATTGAGTCTCCAATAACAGTCGTACCTAATAAAACTGTCACACATTGGAGCAGTCTTAAAACGGTTATTATTTTTAGAACATTTTAACCTCAATAACGCTTTACTGCTATAATACACATATATAATAAAGCATATTATATTTTATGAATCCTCACATCATAATCAATTCTTATTAGGAAAACCGGACAAGTGCGAGTCTGACTCGCGCACCGAGGGTTCCGTTAGCAAACAAACTTGTATGTAGATAGTACATCCATCTCGGGAATCAATTCTCGAATATGTTTACCTGTTGTTCCCAAAAACCAAATTTACCTTTGCAGTTCTAAAAATACCCTCCCATCGATTTACGACAAAGTCAACTTTCCAGCCGCAAAATATGAATTTGTAATCACAAAAACAAATTAACGACTTTCAGATTTTTGCTTCACTTGTGCTGTGAGACCTTGTTTCTTACTAAATTTCATGATTCTAGGTCAGTGGGAAGTACCATATAGAGGGTTCCTTAAGCAAACAAACTTGTAAGTAGATAGTACGTTACTCTCGGGAATCTATTCGAAGGTTTTTCCCGCCCGATTCCCGAGATGTCCGTATCTATTATCTACATACAACTTAGATTGTTTACGGAATCCTCGTTGCGCCACAGAATACATAATAGTACTAGTAGTTGCGCAGACTCGCACTTGTCCTTTAACAGTAAATTTATAGCTGCTTAATAAATACTAATATAATGGTAATATCTCTCTTTCTCCTTCCTTCAAGAAATGTTCCTAGACCAGGGTTCTAACATGTACCTACTCATTTAGATACACCAGATCATATCTGTTAAGTTGATCAGCCTAGGTGACTAATATCTAAGATGACGATGATTATAATTGTAGTATGACGTAATATGAGTTAGGTAGCAAACCAACCAGCATTGCTATACATGACCAGACGTAGTTGTTATTATAATTATGTATTTAAACGGGAATTAACGCGATCACGAAAATTATTACCTATATACTTCTAAATTGCATGACGTTTCTACCAGGTTGCACTGGTGATTGCGTTAATTCCAGTTTAAATACATAATTATATCATGGAACGCGAAAGTTTAAAAGTGAGTGTAGTTGTTATTGGAAGTAAACATTAATATTTCTGCCTAGGTCTTCTCCTGTCTGGTAAAATGAGAGATGATAACAAAGTACTTAAAATATTACAATAATTATTTATTAAATCGACGATTTCGAATAATTGATGATCAATTTTATTAAATAAAGATATTAAATTTGAAATGAATGTAAAGTGTGTTGCGAATTATCCGTTGAAAGTAATTTGATGAAATGAAAAATTCGTGACCTCTCATCGTTAATATTGGCACAGGTGAGTCGTAATCATAATTTATAAAATGGTGGAACCAGTTTGTAAAATGAAACGTTAGACTGCATATTAATTAGATATCTCACTTTAAATACTTATACTAAAGAAGACAGCTTTAAATATCAGCTGATACCGTTTTATCAATCAAAGAGAAAGCTCTCAAATCGTCTGTATACATTTAGATTCTGTTATATTTTCATTTATCATGGCCTATTTCACTATGTGAGCGGTATCCTTTCATAGACACAACTGTATCAAAATTAGTAAAAAAAAAAATTACTTTTGTATTTTTTATATCAATAAAATTTACTAAACAAAATACGCTAAGATAAACATGTAATAATTAACACAATCGTATATTTTTTATTTTTTTTTATTTAAAAAAAAAAAAAGACAACACCCGCATTAGGAATAATCCTGTGTCGCAGGGGGCTTCACAAACATTCAAACAACGGACACAAAGAACACCCAGACTCGGGACAACTATTTGTGGATCACACAAATTTTTGTCCCGTGTAGGATTCGAAGCCACAACACTCGGCGCGGCGTAGTGGCGAGGTGACCACTAAAACCATTGCGCCATCCGTGCAGTCATATATGCCATAAAATAAATAAGAATAATAATTATGTGCATAATATATATTGTCGTGTTTTCTTTTCGCAGGCTCACCTGCCTGTATACCTCGCGTGGCAACCACGACTCTAAACGTAAACGTAACTTCTTGCTTTTATAAGTGTTATTATAACCTATACTAATATCTAATTCCCATTTACCTACCGATACGATGTTTCGTCCACTAGCTTGATAAAGCTTATTTTAATTCATGTCCACTAATTGACTTTCAAAAACATTTTATCACCACCTTTTCCACTACTTAAAAAAAACACTTTGATTACCTTTGCATTTACATCAATTACAGGGTCATAATTAAAAAATAAATTAAATAAACGCATATCGACGCCAAATGTTTCATTTTTGGTACACCCAAAGCAGAAAGTATTTTCTTATTCTTTATTGTACACAAAAAAAAAACAATCACACAATATACATAAGGATAATGGCATGTACAAAGGCGAGCTTAACCCATATTTGAGTAGTTTGTGGACAATCAGTAACATAATCTTTTGCAAAAAGGGAGAGGCAAGACGCGAGAGGAGAGAGGGGCGAGATTACCATGGTTAATTTAGTTAAAGGACAACTTTTATAGCATATCACCATGTGAGTTGTCGCCATTAGAAGGCTATTAGTATTATTTTATATTTTTCTCTGGTGGTATAAATCTAAGTTTGGTGTTTAGGTTAGGGGATACAGTAACTGACGTTGTATTTAGACATTCAAACATACACACATGGGCGTACCCAGGTGTGACACTGCCAAGGGGGAGGAGTTGGCAAATCAAAAATTTCACTTATACATTACTTTAATAAACTTAATACTACGTAAGCATATAAAATCCAGCGAGGCACTCCCATGCATTAACATATGTGAGAAAAAACTATTAATCTGAGATATTTATCTTCTTATGAACTGGTAAATTGAGATCTATTAAGAAACAGAGATGGACGCTAGATTCAACTGGTTATTTTAAAAGCCGTGGAATATAAAGTTGTTCTTCGAAAATCTATGTTTGTTTAGGATACACTGTGTATTCAGAACACTTTAGTTACTTGGTAATATTGAACGTTAATACATAAGTAGGTACATATTTTATTTATAGTGTTCATCATCAGTGTTTCATGAGCGTTACATTCCAACTAGGTTTTGCTTGCTTGTTTTGCTCACGCTAATGTAGATAATATTATTGTAGATTATGTCACAATACTTTTTGTTTGGTTGAAGATACCGTATGTGCTCTCTTGTCTTTCTGGTTGAGTGGTTCAGGCGTGAAAGCGCAATAAACAAACAAAACTCACATTCCCATTTTTAATATTAGTTAGGTTTTTTGAGGAGCTATAACTGAGCGACCTCTATTATATTGTTAAGGATAGCATAAAGAGAAAACGAAGATATCTGAGCAATCTAACCTTTAGTGTCTAACGTCAACAGTTTTAGTTCGATCGATCGATCTTCCTCAATAAACACGCTAACTAACATGAAAGGATTCTACAAACTCATCTTTTAGAACCTGATATTATTAGCATTTAAACAAACCCTTCAACTTTATAATATTTGTTAAAATATGGGGTTATTTTTAGCTGATATCGAAGAATCCTCATTTTTAGTACCTACTCTGCTTGCTAGTATTACTCTTCGTTCTATTTTCAACTCTAATATCAACGTGTGAAAACAAAACGCGAGCAATAGTAACCAATACAATAATGTGTTGCTACTTTTTTCTGTTCGTAGCTACATACCTTCACTTTATCCCTAAGCTAAGGCACCTAAGGACTCATGGCTCCATCTAAGGGGGGATAGTGCTGCAAGTGTATAATGGTATCCGGTAAGCGGTTACATTTAGGCGTGCTTATGTCTCCCTTAACTAATGTAGTTATAAACAAAAAATAATAAAAAACAGTCAGTCGTAAGACTGCACGTCAGAAGTGAAAACATAACTGACACATCTGTCATCTGAGCGTGACGGTCACGCGAGTTCAGTGCCTTTTCCCCGTACCAAAAGTACCCAACGTGCCTAAAGAAGTGGTCACTTCAAAAATATGAAAATTAACAATAATTTGTTTAGTTTTTTTTTTGTTTTTATATCATCAAGTATAACTGTTAAGCTGCAGTGTTCTGTAAAGTTGACGGGTACAGTGACTTCTTTGCAACCATTATAATACAAAACATAGATAACTTCATACAGCGTAATTACTTAGTATACAATAAGAACGAATATCCTTTAGCATCAAAAGGATTACAAAGGTCACGGGTTCGAATTCACCTAAAACGATGTGGTTGACCCGATCCTGACAAGCCATTAATTTTGGTAGCGGAGGTGAAGCTGAGCGCTTAATACTGAGAGGTATTTTTATTAAATACAATATTATGCCGACCGAATTTTACGATTCATCCATTTTGTGTAATGGAGCTTTAGTCAAGAAACCAACCGCTTCGGTTTCTTGATTTAATATGAAAGTGATACAATACCGACCGCAGGATACTATCAGACTGCAGACAATCCAGTCCAGTGTGTACTTACTTTAAGTGTACTTAAAAAAACTGTCTCTAAACTGTTCAGACTTGCAGACCAAACTGATTTTGTGCAATGGATATTATATATAACAACTATTCACAGCACAAGAAAGAGTCATATGACGCCATACGGAAGAACCTACCTCTATATCTACTTACTCAATTAAAAATTATTGCCACCCATTTGATGTAAGGGTTTTTTTGAAGTGAAAACTTCTTTAGGTAAGGAAAAAGGTACTGAACTTACGTAACTGTCACGCTCAGATACATAAGATATACATACTACATATATACTAACATATATGTGTGTGTGTATAAATATAACTTATTTTTCCACTTCTGACGTGCCGTTCTTCGTCTGAGAAATTTTTAAATTGTATAGGGGGCAAACGAGCAGACGGGTCAAATCATGATCTGTGACTACCCTCGCCCATAGACACCTGTAGCTCAAGAGTCACAAGTGCGTTGCCGGCCTTTGAGGTGGGAGGGAGTAGGCTCTTTTCTTGAAGGAAGGTAAACATCCTCCATTTTGAGAGGTTGAAAACCCAAACCGTTAAAAATAACAAATAATAAAAATAAATTAAAAATTAAAGGGGGCTACTACCCTACTAGAAAGGGTTTTTTTGGCTCGATCTTAATAATGGTAACAAGTAGACGCTTGAAATGCTTACAGAGTTTGTATTGTTATATTCACTAAAAATATATATAACTAGCAACCCGCCCCGGTTTCGCACCGGTACAAATTGTACACCTAAACCTTCCACATGACTCACTCTGTCTATTAGTGAAAACAGTATGAAAATCCGTTCAGTAGCTTTTCAGTTTATCGCGAACAGACAGACAGACAAACAGACGCGGCGGTGGACTTTGTTTTATAATATGTAGTGATAAAATAAAATAGAAAGTATCTACATACATAGTATTAAATCTTTTACAATGGTGCGGAACCCTTCATACGCGAGTCCGATTCGCATTTTGCCGGTTTTATTTTCTATAGCTAAGCTTGTATACTTATTTTTATTGTTGTAAAAACATAAGTCTACAACGAATGTATAAGAAGTAACTTAAGTGAAGGTATTTAATATATCATATCGTCAATAAAATATAGTACGAGTGGGATTCAACATGTCGTGTGGTTTGGCTTTATATCACAGTGTCCAGTGCCACGCCATTTGGCACACTACCAGATACGATACAAGAGTATAGTAAGGTCATTTTAATAAATGTCTTTAATGAAGTGTAACACCTTCTCTTTGGTTAACTATTGTGTTTAAATTAATAAAGCATACTCGGTACCACTGATGCAAAGGAATTAGTATTCATTTATGTACGGTTTAAGGTTACGGCTTCACAGTTCTACGGATGGATTCCTATGACTAGCAGACGGTTTTACCTGTTTGGGTATAAACCTCAAAAAAGTATCACATTATAACATCAGTAACATAAGTGCAGCGAAGGAAACTCTATCAGGCGTTTCAAAGTTCACGTTAAATTGGAGACGACTCAAGCGTATGATAATGTAAAATTTCATTTGCATACGCTGTGTAACATCAGGAACAAGTTCATTTCCATGCAATCACCGTGGCTTTTGATTTAATAGTATTACACGCCTGTTAAATAAATCCATGTTTAGCATAAAGTGTTTGTTCAAGAGCAGGTTGAATAATTACTCCGGCTACGTAAATTAGTGGTACGTAGTACGTACGTATGGGCTAATCTTGCATGACTGTGGCTTGGTAACGTAGACTTTAATAAACCAATATTAATGTTTTTAATTGTATTTTTATGAATTTGATAAATCCAACTGTAGGGCTTTCAGCTAGATAATAAAATTTGCAGTTTCGGCAGTGAATAAAGCTTCCGAAACAGAGAACAGATAATATTTTGTAACACTTTGCAATCGACATGTTTGTTTTGAAAACTCCTTAGTTTTGTTTCCTCAGACTTTGTGAAGATTGATTTACTTGTATGTGTACTAGCTGTGCCCGCGACTTCGTTCGGGTGGAATAGTGTCTTTGGGTAGAATTTTTAATTATTTGTTTTTTTTCGCATTAATAAGTAGCCTATGTCCTTTCTCAGGCTCTAGACTATCTGTGTACCAAATTTAATTTAAATCGGTTCAGTAGTTTTGGCGTGAAAGGGCGACAGACAGACAGACAAAGTTACTTTCGCATTTATAATATTAGTAAGGATTGGAAAGTCATCGTAAAACTGAATTTCTAATAATGTCCTATTAAGTTTTCACGGATTTAATATCAATATATGTATGTAAATAAAAATATATGTGAGAGTATTTCATTCTACTAAATAGCTTGCAATACTGATTTAAATTTAAATGTAGAAATATTTCACCATAATGATTGTCCTTATCTCAAAATAAAATATAGGAGGCAACTGGAATGGAAATGATAATTTAATTGATAAAAATAATTAGTAAGATAATTTAATTGATAAAACAATGATTTAGTTATGATTAAATATTATGTAGGTTATAATCATGTTTCTGGCGGTAAGGCCCGTCATGGAGGAATGGCTAGAGAGGCGTTATGGCAGCCTCTCTTACCGGATGACGCAGGTACTTACTGGGCACGGCTGCTTCGGGAAGTACCTGTGTCGCATAGGCCGGGAGCCAACGCCTGAGTGTCATCACTGCGGGGGCTGTCCCGAAGATACTGCACTCCACACCCTAGTGGAGTGTCTAGCGTGGGTCCAACAGCGCGATGACCTTGAGACAGCTCTAGGTGTGGGAAGCCTCTCGCTAGAGACCATGGTGCTAGCTATGGTACAAAGCGATAGTGCGTGGGTCTCTGCCGCCTTATTTTGCGAGGATGTGATGTACGCCAAAGAGGCGGCGGAAAGGGAACGGGAGAGGACTAGCACTCTCCCGTCACGCAGAGGACGCACCAGGCGCCGTAGGGCACTTAATGACCTACGGCCTCCATGAGCGCTGGCCTTAAGGCGCTGGGAAGGTTAACCCGGCGCCGAAAGAGAAGCAAATAGGCCCGAGACGATGGCGTGACGTGTTCCGCGCGCGCCTTTCTAAATTGAAGGGGGACACGGCTCCTACTCATGACTGCGAGACTACCTGCTTTGTGGACAGGTGGTCAAGTCTGTCGGGGGTTCAGGGAGTTCCTTCCTAGGTTATACCTGAGCCCCCGGCCATAGACACCCGTGACGGAACACCGTGTGGTTTTAGTCGGTTCGATTCCGACATAGCCACTTCGCCGAGTTCTCGGCGAGGTGGTACCCGAGGGGGTTTCCACACGTAAAAAAAAAAAAAAAAAGGTTATAATCATGTAAAATCAACGAAATAGTGGTAGGATCTCAGATCATGATCTGAGGGTAGGATTTTGTGATTTGACCAGTTAGATTTTATCTGTTTTATCATCTCAAGTAGAACGTAAGATTCCCACCGCCAATCACCACATTAAAAAGTCTATTCTTTGCCAATTGTACCGCCGGAACCGAGTTCTTAGGGTCGATTGTCAGGACCTTTGAAAGATCAATAAAGATTAATAAATTTCATTTTTTTCTTTTCGATACCGATTGTATTATCAGGATTTTAAAGGATATCGAACGCATCTGCACTTAACTTCTAATGAAACTATCGACAACATCTATGTGGAAATAGACTTATAATATTATTGGAAATTTGTTAAAAGAATTTGAAATGTGCTACCTTTAGTGTATAGCACATTTCTGTTCAAATTGGAGGCGTCCGATTGCTACAGTGTCTCGACTCTTCAAAACACGCCACGGGAGAGCCATGTTTCATCACGTATGGGCCGATTCGACCGGAGTGATACCACGGCCTCACAGAAAACCAGTAGTTAAGCAATGCTTGCATTGTGTTTCGCCGAGTGAGTGACGTTACCGGAAGCTCTAAGCCTTTCCGCTCCCCCCTCTCTCCTTTGTGAATTTATTTTAGCATTTTGAGACATATTCACATAACGCGTTCTCGTTGCGTGTTTAATAAATCAGTGTGGCGTTCAATAAAATGGTTATTGTGTATCACAACAGCTAAGGCAGTCGTTAATTGGAAATGAATCATGATAAGGTGATTGAGGTTCTTTTTTGCTTGTTAATTAACGAGAGATCTTGTTAAGAATACTCAGTATATGTCGTGATTATTACCTATAAAACACCAAAAAAACTTAATTACATGCTTCTTATAAAGAACTCATGTATCAATTTTTTTGAGATGTAACGTACTTTTTAACCGACGAAAAAACGAAGGAAGATATCAAGTAAACCCGTATTTTTTTTTTGTATGACGCATAACTTTTTACAGAGTAATCCGATTTCGGTCATTCTTTTTTATCGAAGTTGGTCCCATTTAAATTTTCACTCAATGATTGGTTTAGCAATAACATTGAGTGATAGATAACTAAATAAATACTTTTCATAGGATCTACTTAAACATTGGTGATAGAGAAGTCAGAAGGAGAAGATTAAAAGACATTTAAGTATTCATATAAATATCATAAATGAATTTTATGAAATAGAATAGAAAATAAATAATAAACTTTATTGTACAAAAACATAAATATTCGAATAAAAACTTTCGTGAGTGGTATTCATATTAGTTAAGATATACGGTTATACTTACGTGTATATTTCGGGAAGGCGCGACTTTGCCAGACTGCACCTGCAACCGGCGCGGCAGGACGCCTCACACCTTGATAAAGGGGTCGTCCCCCCGTCGTGTCCGAAATTAGTCGGGCATCCCCGAAATGTACACGTGAGTAAAACCGTATATCATAACTAATAACAACATAAATATTCTTACAAGGAACACATCAGGTGAATATGTATAAAAGGCGGCCTTAACGCTGAAAGCCATTCCTTTTAGGCAACCTTTGGATGGACAAATCCACAATGAATTGATGAATACATTGGTAGTTTTGGTGTGAATTGGTTATTTAGGAGAAAATGATTGCTTTCAAATAATATTCCTTAAAGAAAAAAGGCGAATACAATAATGCATACACCGATGACATACTTAAATTTATTGCTTTGTGATGTATCTGAGGCCTGGGTGAACCACTTATATTAAATAAATAAATAAATATATGTATATATATATAGTATACCCACTTCATTTTTTAATGACATGCCATTCGATTTGGAAAGTAGCTGTACCACAAAAATGTCTCTTAAAAATAAAGTAGGGAGGTAGCTTTTTAACATTTTTTGTCAAAACCTCGTAAAGAAAAATGTGTAGATTAAATGTAGTAAAAGCACAAGTAGTTAAGTATATAAATATAAAAGTGTATATGGGAGCTACATCTGCCAACAAACTGCTTTACAGTTTGGCAGAAGTAATAATTTTTAAAAATTATTTCACCAATAAAAAAGAAAAAAAAAAAAGAGAACTATAACCTATATAATTTTGATGACCTGTGTAGCGTAGCGGCAGTGCGTTCGACTGCAGCGTCTGAGGACGTGGATTCGATTACCGTTCATTGCAAATATTTGTATTTTGCTTGCGTTCTATATATAATTCTTATGTATGTACAATAGACCCCATCGTACAAGCTATACTTAGTTCGGGTCTAGATATATTATATTATTATTTTAATCCAATATGCTGTCAGTAGGAAATTATTGCACTGGTATCGCAATGGTATAGTGGCGGCCTCATCTACACTCGGCGCAGCATACGGTGAGGCCACCACTATACCATTGAGTGTTGTAGGTTCGATTCCCACCCCAGACAAAAATTTGTGTGATCTACAAATAGTTGTCTCGAGTCTGGGTGTTCTTTGGGACCGTTGTTTAAATGTTTGTAAAACTCCTCCGGCACTGGAATCATTCCTAACGCGGGAGTTGTATTTATTAAAAAAAATGCGGTTTTGTTTCTGTTGGTTGCGAGCATTGCAACTTCAGGAAAATACTTTTATATTTGTAAGTGCTTGATAAAGTTAGTGTCGTTTTAACTTAAAAAAATCTATTTGACCTTGTGCTTGTTTTCCACCTTAGTAAAATAAGGAAACAAAATAATAGTAAAACCCATTTCACCCGATAGGTCTTATCTTATATTATGTATATTCCTATCTGATAAAGTAGGTGTACGGCGTATCACTGTGTCCATAGTATTATTGAGGGTTTTTCCCGATAACTGTAGGAGAAAATAAGTCGGGTTTTAAGAGAGATTTTCTCAGAAAATTATTCTCAAATTATAAAAATACTTATATGGCGACGGCGACAGTCGTACTTAATTGAGAACAACCGTCTCATTCGTCTATCTAAACTAGTCTAAACTAATAAAATAAAGTGGAAACATTTGTGTTTGTATGTATGTTTGTAATGTTTTCACACGAAAACTACTAAACCGATTGTGATGAAACTTGGTATGTAAATAGCTGGAGACCTGGATTAACGCATAGGCTATCCCGAGTTTTATCCCGACATTCCCACGGGATCGGGACTTACGCGGGTGAAACCGCGAGGCGCTGCTAGTCTTTAATATTTGGCTTTTATCAGAGAAAGTGACAAGCTGTGTAACAGTGTTGTTATATTGGTATTATTTCATGAAATATGTAATTTTAACTATCTGGTGATGTAAAAAAAGAGTGGCCGTGAGTTTGTTTGCCCGATTTCTTCTCGCAAGGCTCAACGATTTGGAAACGGGCGGTTATAGATCGACTCAGGCAGATACGGTATTATTTGTTTTCAATTTTGTTTATTTTATAACTTTATATGTGACATAGCAACCTATTGTTGCGGTGACTCTGCGTGTGTTGATCTATAATTTTTAAAAAGACGTTTTCAAACAGTTATGAAATAAAGATATTTGGCTTTGATTCAGGAATTTCTTCTAACCTCAGAACACCGCGGTTACCCGAACTACTAGCATAGAGTTTTTTTTTTTTTGTTGGTGAGTAGGATTGCTAGAGCTCCTCTGTAATAGAGTTGGCAACTTGCAAGTTATAACATTGGTGTTGCGCATAAACACCGGTAAATTGGCCGCCGTATGCTTGCGTGCCAAGTCACTAATTCCGAAAACTAAAAAAAACACGCGAAAAGACGAATTACGCGCCATGCAGCCGCCCTATTATTGACACTCAGGATGATTTAAATATTCCAACGATACCGTACATCCAAATCTGTGGAAGCATTCAGAAGTTATAGGGGAAGAAAGAAACACATAGCCATAAATCCACAAATATAAACTCGCATGAATCCTGAAAAAATTACACTCCTTTTTCGGGCGAGGCGTCGTATAAAAAAAGCTAAGTAAGTACCACTCCTCTTACTCATATAATATATATAATGTAGTATACTCACATAGGTTCTAGTTTTTTTTGTAGTTAAAGATGGTTGTCCTGGCCTGAAAACACTTACCTGAAAAGAAATAAAAGCAATGAATATTATGTACCTAATGAAAAGCGCAATGAACGGTGTCATGCTTCGTGATGGAAATAAAAACGAAAAATAACTAGATCTGAACTGACTTAGCCTGTAATATAAGCAATGTCTTGGACAGAGGACTAGTTGGTAAGAAAATATACCGTACAATACCATAACTATTCAGTAAGAAAAGGATATACATAATATATGTATACTACAATAACGTCTCCGCACAAAGCTCTCTTTGTGGGCCCATAAAGATAGATAGAATCCATTAATTATTAGCAACACGGACATCAAAAGACGTAGTTTAATTAATCGAGGGTAGTGGCCAGTCTTATCATTCCTGCTAAATGCCTAAAGAAACAGGAAAGTGGAACAAGTGGAGTGAAAAGATATTTTATGAACATAGTTAAGCACTACTACTATAAATAAACAAGTTAAGAGGTAGTGAGGCGGCGGAGTTGCGGGTTTGAACCCCACCCAGTGCATTATGTACAAGTGAACCCACTCCTAACAAGCATTTTAGTTTAGTCAGAGGGGTTAACAAGACTTGTGACAAGTAGTGTGACCCACGTTACTAGTATTATTTCAACTTATTAAAAACGATTTTCAAACAAGCACTTTACATATGAAAATAGGTTCATTTTATTATCATCTTCCTGAGCTTAGTAGTCTAGGGGCAACGCGGAGTATATCTTTTGCATCCACAGTTCCACACAGTGCTGTCAGGAGTTAGGGTCCGTATTCACTGATTTTCTGATTATATCATCTTTCACACAACACACACTTTCCTTTCCTCTTCTTACTTTACTTACCACTATCTTCTAATATTGTTTTACTAATTCGCATCACGTGTCCTAAAATACTAATAAAATTAATATTATGTTTATGACGCATTATTCATAGGTTATCTATCTTGATTTCAATGTAAGTAAGTAAATGAACATTGTTGTACAAAGATTTAAAACTAAATAAAGTTCTTAAAAAAGACATAATCAAAAAATATACTAATTATTCATTATCTATATCGTTATTTGTTTCAAGCACAAAACCCAATCTCATTACTGACCACACATTTTCCATATTAATTTATTTAAGAATACAACTTTACACGTTCCAAATTTAAAATCTTGCTATATGTAGGGTGAGTGTAGACCTCTCATGAGCAAGTAAAACCCCCCGAACACGACCTAGTTCCATTCAGCGTGCTGTTGACACAACCCAGTTCACTTTCTTACAACTTCAAGTCCCATTTCGAAGCTCAAAAGGCGTTCAAAATGTGACGTTCAGTGAGGAATTAAATGTTACATACCTACATTTGGTAGGACCACGCTTACAAAGCGCATTTGACCGTTTTGTACCTACTTTTTGTACAATTGTACCCAGTGTAAAGTAATTTATGCGTTTTAATTGAAATATTACAACGACGAGAAGACTTTAATACGTTTGTGGACTATCTAATGATAGTGTAGCATGCAGAACTAGAGGGGGTTTATGATAGCTGTTCTATTTAGAACCGTCCATTTAAGGAAGCACCCACGATTACCAGAAGCTCGCAGTTAACCAGCATTACTAGCCTAGCGCTGTTTTTGTGGAGGTGAGTGCGTCGTTATATCTCGCTTGGACAGGGTTGATAACGAAGAGCTGCATCTTCTTGCGCTACCTTTTCGTAAGTGGTTACTGTTTACTACCAGGCTTTTCACACAACTTGTCCGAGGTTTTAATGGGTTTGAAATTAAAACACATATTAATTACCTCGTCGGTGTGTTGCGGTGGGCTTGCGCTTATTATTGGTGTATAAGTAAGTGGGTGGCTAATTCGAATCTAGTTGTCAAAGAAAGAAGAAAAAGAGTTGATATTTGTCTCAAGCCCGAGGTGAACATACGGGTGCTGATGTGAAGATTATTTTGTAAATTGATGTTAATTTGCATTGTAATTTAATAGCCCAATACCTACATTATTATCTTCTATATAATATAAAAGCTAGCAACCCGCCCCGGCTTCGCACGGGCACAAATTATACACCTAAGCCTTCCTCATGAATCACTCTGTCTATTATTGAAAACCGCATGAAAATCCGTTCAGTTTTTTTTCAGTTTATTGCGAACCGACGGACAGACAGACGCGGCGGGGGACTTTGTTTTATAATATGTAGTGATTTCGTGTCACGTTGTTTATTCGCTTTGAACTCTTAGTAATGAACCGATTTTAATGAAATTTTGAACAATTTTTGTAGTTAGGTCCAAATTGAGAGATAGGATTGTTTTTTTTCTAGTTTTTTTAACTTGCATATTACCTAGCCACAGTAACGCCGGGTACCTAGTGTTGTCGCCGCATCAAAAACTCTTATTTATTTTATTAAAATAGGGCCAAACTATAATAGATGATAACACAGTTCACTATTTAATAAAAATTTGTTAATAGATATTATTTTGACTGGTTATACCGGTAACGCAATACTATTGGTCGATGGATAAATACTATATACTAATAACTTGGCAGTTACTGTTAGTTAGTGATTTTCATAGTTTATATCAGTGGTTGTGAGACTGTTTCTTACACTAGTTATATTATAGATATTCGGTGTTTCCTCTTGATCAGCATTAAAACTATCCAAAGATAAACACACTCGTAAGCCAAGCATGCTCAGAGCAAGTAACTAATATCTTATCCGTGCTAAGAGTCACGTAGTAGGTATAACTAACAGAACAATCAATCTATCTTCTTCTTAGAAATATTCAATCTATCTTCGTGCTGCAGAAGAAGGCTATTCGAGCAATTTATAACTTAGGAAATCGTGATTCACTGAGGCAGAAATTTAAAGAAATTAACATAATGACGGTAGCGTGCCAATATATTTATGAAAATCTAATTTACCTTCATAAAAATAAAGATCACTTCTGTAAAAAGTGATATACACTCTTTTAACATGCGTAATAAACATAAACTTGTTGTACCTGCCTCTAGTCTCCAAAAAATTAACAAGTCGTTTCAAGGTCAATGTGTGCGATATTATAATAAAATCTCAGATAATACTCAAATGTTAAGTATAAACAAGTTTAAGTCTACAGTAAAACGACAGCTATGCCTTAAGGGCTATTACTCAGTAGGCGATTATATACAGGATAAAAACGCTTGGGATGGAGTTGTAATAGAAATCTAATGTGAGCTAATATGTTTCTTATTTTCCATCTCTCATGTTTTTCTTTTCTTCTTTTTAATTTTTTCCTTAATTTTCAGTTTCCCTAGTGTCATATTCTTTTTCTAGTTTATTCACTTTTAATTTTAAAAACATAATAGCACACAACAAAATGATGTGATATTTACTGAATATTGTTGAAACTGTCTGGTTTTTCTTTTTTAAAAGAGTGGCCGTGAGTTTGTTTGCCCGAGTTCTTCTCACAAGGCTCAACCATTGGGAAACGGGCGGTTATAGATCGAAACAGGCAGATGTGATATTATGTTATCCATTTTGTTTTCTTTAATAATTTTACATTTCACGAAGCAAACTATTGTTGCGGTGACTCTGTGTGTGATGATCTATAATTTTTAATTATAATAATTATTTATTAAATCGACTATTTCGAATAATTGATGGTCAATTTTATGAAATAAAGATTTTTTTTAATTTGAATTGAATTTGAACCTCAAAATACCAAATGTATACCAAAGACGCTACAATATATATATTTTTAATACAGTGCTAATATCACAGCCATAACACAAGCCCAGTGAATTTAAGTAAGAGGACACGTAGATGATTTCTAAGCAGTTACATAAGTTGAAATCTATTTAAAATCTTATTCTACTTATCTAATTGAGACTTCTTGATCTAGAATTAACTCGTTAGTAATTTGACTACTGATATCTTTCACCGTGACAATACGTCAGAAACAGGCTTGGATTAATTAATTGAATGCTCACTCTACAATGCACGCACGACAGCACTATTATAATAAATACAATATATGCCTATATATAAAGGTTTTGCCCGATTCAATTAGTGAAGTAGTCAATGGACTAAATGCGGTTTAATAACCGCGTCTACTTGTTTGATCTAGTCGTGACATGTTGACCATGTTTCAAATTTATTTTTTTATTTTTTATTTATTTATTAGGTCTACCAACAGTTGTTTACATTAATACACGACATACATAAAATTAACAGAAAAAACTTCAGACAATGTAACAACTACTTAAAGGTAAACACATCTGACTTCATGCAACAAATTAATGGAGGTTTGTAAACTTATATTTAAACCTATTGATTGTACTATCCACGTAGTCTGAAAACGTCATCACATCGTTAGAGTGAGAAGTAATATATGAAAAACCACAAGCAAACTGAGACGATAGCCAATCCTTTTGTTGTCTTTGCCAGCGGGCCGGTTTTTTAGCATGCCACTGACTTCAATTATATACTAAACAAACACCTTATTTTATCATCAGTCTGTGTGCCATCTATGTATGTTAGCATTATTTTTTACAGTTTTGTGAACAAAACGAGAGCGATTTACCGTTAAATGTTGCAGTATTTTAGAATATTTGCTATTTCGTGAACATCAACGCTTATATAGGCGATAGATGCATACTCTTTGTGTTTCTGATGGATGTTACAACTTAGCTATGCAATTAACTGTATAGTACATCACCTTGAATGTCAGTAAGTTTGTTTTTGCTATTTTGCAACTAATAATTACATTATGTAGGTACTTAGGTACATACTAAAATCGGTATGAATAAGTAACATCGAAGCTCACGAAGTTGGGATGGGGCGTGACGGATACCATTACCATTACTATTTACTATTTTTTCATTACTTTTCGTGCCAGGGCCAGCCCTTCTAGTTCGTTGGCATCCGCGTTGACCGTTAGTATTTGCTAAGCAAATGTACATAGTAGCCATTGCGCTCCACATTTGGTGGGATGACGAGTTTGTAAATGCGGCCTGTGAATAAGTTTCCCAAAACTGACAACAATTGTTGACATATTAATTCTAAATTATTTTAATCCTATGTTCTCAATCTTTTTTTAAGACGTGGTGTGCGTTCTGCAGTCATCAACAAACTGTCTGACTTCAACAAAGGGGCAGTTACCAATAGGTATAGCAATTCTCGTTTTATCAATGAGATGTCCGAAACGCTGCATAATTACTAGTAAATAATTAAAACTGTAAACATATACTTTGCTGTGTCTACCAAATATTTATCTGATATTTTTTATTAGGAAACAAACAGTGAATCAGTTTTCGGGGATAGATTCAGAATAACTCTGAGATTAAGACAGCGTGCGCGTTAATCTAAGCACATCTGTAGGATGTATTCTATAAATATGTTCCACTCAATCCTATTTCAGTTTGGATGACTGTCCCGATCGACGCCTATGCTGCTCTTTATGCTATATTGGAAATATTAAAGTTTTAATTTATTAAACTTGTAGAAACAAAATATTTAGCCAATATCTTATTCAATATGCTTCAAAAAGATCACACTTTATCTAGTCCATTTCAAAGTACTAATGGTTGGTCGAAATTCTACCGTAAATATCAAAATTATTATATCATCTAACAATAAAGGTAGAAGAAAACAAAAGAAGCTAGGAGAAAACAAAATGTTTACATTTTAGGTAGATTTCGAAGAACAGTCTACGTATTGGTTTTGTACTAGTTGTCGAGTTTTCTAAAAATTTCTTCACAGGAGGTCTAGTTATGACCCCAAAACAACCGCCAGTTAAAAAGTTTATATCAACTGGTACAAAACCAATAGGTAGACTGTTCTTCGAAATCTACCTAAAATGTAAACATTTTGTTATATATATGTATGTACCTCAATTTTACCGGCACGATAGAGGTCGCAATTATGCACCGATTGCTTTCAAACTTGACGACAAATCAACAGGGCAAAAATGAAGGTTAAGTTCGTGAATGGGGGATATTCCCCCCAAGGGGGGGACTGGGGGGCAGATTGAAAAAAAAAACACGAAATCTACCTCTGCGGGCCTGCTGCGGGCCCGATTTTTTTTTGATTGACAAGACTAAAGCTCGTCAACACTTGACAAACTGGAGACTGAATTGGTTACTTAATTGTTTTGCCGTTGCTTATGTACCTATAATATCTATACATAGATAGGAAGACAAAGTCTACAATTGGCGTGAACTAAAAATAAACCAACACATATCAACGGTTTATTGCCAACTTCCAGTTGTGTCTCCGCGGGGGGGACTCAATCCCGACGACGCGAGGTGATCTCAATAAGTGCGAATTGGATGATCTACCAAGGTCGTTCTACTTGTGATCTGTTGACACAGGAAACTGTAATCGCAAGACTATGTAAGTACAATGGGATGCACATCATTACGTCAATTTAACACTACAAATTGTTGGCAATTTGCGAACATATATATGTACGTACAGTTTTCGAGTGGGTCATAAATATTGAGTTCTAAAGACACATTGAGAAATACTACTTACCAGTTGAACCGACAGACATTTTCCTGGCAATTTTTTAATAAATTTAATTTGATTTCAGCATTTCCCGAATGTTCCTAATTTTTCTTAATTCATACTTTTTCATAACCTAAAAACCTTGTTCGGACTATTAATAACATTATAATATATAGAACAAATAATATAATTAGTCAAAATCATCCAGACATCGCATTGTCAACGAAGAGCATTTAATTTTTATCAATAGGTATAATAAAATTCTATCTATTTAATTATTATAATATATATAAATAATAATATATATTTTTATATAGGTACTTCTTTTTGGTACATTAAATAAAAATTAATTTAAAACGTAGTTTATTCTTTAGTTTTTTGGCTTATGATGACCCAACGCATGCAACGACACTACCAGTAGAGTGGTGGAGATTTTTCCCCTTCTGGACTACTGACGTATGTTCCACGTATTTCGTTTTTATTCATCTTATAATTTTATTGTTCCTATGCTATTCTATTTAAACCGAATTCCAGAAAACGGAGTTCTTGCATACGACTCATGTTTTTTTGTTTACCGCAAGTATCTCTTATATTTTCGATGATTGTGCGATTGTGTTCGAATAAGCTAAACCTACAGGCTTCCAGGATGATTACGTACAATTCTATTTCAACAAAAAATCTTCTTGTTAATTCATAAAATATCTAGTGAAATATAGAAAGAAAGAAAGAAAAATATTTATTTGGTTTCCACACAAGGTATTACATTCCTATAATCATAAATACCTACTTATTACTAAGAAACAAACAAAGAAAAACTAATATCTAGGTATGTTGAAGTTATTAACGTATATAACGCATACAAGGTTAAACCATACACCTCACGAGTAAAAAATCACGTAAACGATGTAGTAATCGTAATTGCTTCATGAGCCATAACAAGACCTAAGAGCTAGTATTGTCCCAGCCCGGCGCGTCACAGTAGGCAAAACAGGAAATGATACAATCACTGTCAGTCTGTAATCACGATGGCGATTACAAATACTTTGTAAAATTATGATACCTAAGTACAATAGAAACAGGCATTTTCTTGCTATAAGAAGCTCATTTTAATTGTTAAGATTTCTACGTTATATATGTACAGACAACAACGAAAATCGCTGAACATTTGTTCTGTGTCTGGACGTTATTTATCTATAATATGTATGTATTTAGTAATATTTATCAGCAGTCTGGTTACTATAGTAGGTATAGAGTTTGGGTTCAGACGGTCGTGTGTAAGGTACCTCAAATTATTTATTACTTCTGTGCTCATGGAGGCATGAATTCAAAGATCAAGTTGCAGTCTCAAAAGCTAAAAGCAAGTAGGTACTTTTTACACTCAAATTCCTTACCAACTTATTAGCTCAGAATACGAATAACATCTAAAACAAAATTCCGTCACTTTGTATCACATTTACAATACATTCAGAATAAAGTTAAAATGGAAAATTGTCTACTTAGATCGTATCTTGAAAGTAGAAAGTCCAATTCAAGTGTGATCTTCTAAGAAACGTCTGATGTTGTTTTAAGATGTTTTCTTGTAGTAAAATGAGGCTCGAGAATGTACTTTTATTTTATTAAAACGTAATTGAATTGGGATAAGGTTTTTTTCTGTCCAATCTTGGCTTTTAGTCGTTAGTTCTACGGATAAGACCAGGTGCTTATTCTCAAGTTGATTCTAAGAATCATCTGTACTGCTGGTGCTTTGTCTTATTAATAGGTTTTCATTAGCTTCGCTTGTAACTAACTAACAATTTTTTCGTGGGAGAGTCATGCTTCGGCACGTATGGACCGGCTTCACCGGAGTGATACGGCCTCATAGAAAATCGGCAGTGAAGCAATGTTTACATTTCTTTTCGCTGAGAGGCCCTAACCCTTCCCTTCCCACCTCTCCTCCTCTACCACCTTTCCCTTGATCCCACCTTAAAGGGCGGCAACGCACATGTGACTCTTGAGTTGCAGGTGCCCATGGGCGGCGGTAGTCATTTACCATCAGGTGACCCGTCTGCTCATTTGCCCCCTATATCATAAAAAAAACTGTGTAAACAAATCTTGGAAGTCAATTTTAACCTACTTCTAATCGTCGTAACAAAATGAAACTATGTTTATATGTAGTTTGGATGACAATACTATAATTTGGTATCTTGGAGCTGATCTGGTGATGGAGCTGGAAAGTTGGTTAGTGGAACTCTTTAGTGGTTCCTACTAAATATCTCGAGTTTGAGCTCATATGATTCGTTTTGTCGAGCCCATCAGATTGGGCTTGGTAACTGTGGTCTAATGATGAAGCTGGAAGGTGGAACTCCTCTTTACTTTTTAATTCGGATAGTCATTAAAGCGCGTTTTGTAGTTATACTAAACTTTAACAATTATGAAATTAGAATCAAGTATCACGTAAGCAAAAAAGCACCACTTAAGTAAAAGTATGGGTATATAAAAGGTTTATTATGTCAAATTATTAATGTTAGCCAAAGCGTCGTTGCAGAAACTATCGCTCCGATAGATATTATTGGTAAAAGCGCTCTCGTACGTATTTATTAGGCACATTACATTGCGCGTGCAATAAAGTATGTACACTTAGAAGTAAAGCAGTGGCCCGTTATCAATATTGAACTTAATTCATTTGTTGCGCGAATTATAATTTTTTGTTTTGTTAAAATAAGCTAGATATCTGTAATATTCTTTAGTCTGTGTCAGTAGCTAAAGCTATTAATACCCGTAAACATAATATCACAACAACGTGAATTGTCAGATATTTAAACTTTCACGATTTCTACACATCTTAAGACAATTACTCTTTATTGTGTTAAGTAACTGAAATAAATAAAAGAGTTTGATTCCTTGATGTTCTCACAGCAGTCACCAGTAAATGACAGTGACCACGATGTAGGTACATAATCCCACTAATATAAATGTGAAAGTTAAGATGGATGGATGTTTGTTATTCTTTCACGCAAAAACCACTGAACCGATTGCGATGAAACTTGTTATGTACATTGCTGGAGACCTGGATTAACGCAGAGGCAAATTTTTATCCCGATATTCCAACGGGATCGGGACTTACGCGGGTGAAACCGCTGGGCGCTGCTTTTATAATAATATGTTATCTTTTGTTTGAATAAAGATTTATTTAGATCATAAATAATAATTACTTAGCCATTAATCATTTGCATTATTTTAATAAACCTCATCGCTCAAATTCTTTTCGCTGAAATTATCCTTAGCGACATAGTTAAAGTCTACCGTAATTGGATTGTTAATAAAATAGCGCTACAGATAAAAAAACTAATTGAGGCATCGGTTTTCATTCATTTCATTGTCATTTATAGTATAAACAAAAATAAATCTCATTTCTCCACAACAACTTTTATATAATACAAACTGACAATACGCATAACGAACCATTGGCACAACGCCAGCTGCTGAAATTAACAACCTGACAAAATTAAGGCACATATTTTACCGAAATACGGTAGTGACTTTTTAAATAAATTATATAGGTGACAATCGTCAGGAAATTACGCGGTTTAGGGATAAGACTGAAGAACTATTTATTCGTTCGTTATTATATTCAAGGTTATTATTTCTTTTAATTATAAAACCATAAACTAAAATGACTGGTAAGGTATGAGTCGTCATAAATCGTTATTTCATACAAGTTCTCTACTGAAAATATCCTAATCCGATTTGACTTGACAGTCTACTGACAGACTGTCAAGTCAAATCCGATTCACAATCTTACACAATATTTAATATACACAATGTTTGAAACAGACAATAATGTGTAATATAAAATTATAAATAAATAATATTTAATTTCAAATTTGATTTCTGTGCCTACCTTAAAAGATTTCTAAACCACCCCAAGGTTGAGAATGCCCTGGGCATTAAGTCATTAAGCCTTTCTATAAAATGTGCATAATGATTTAAGTAAATAAATAATACAAAGTCAACGTTTTTTATTCAGTAATTAGGCAGTTTAAGCAAGTATGTGAATCTGCCAAGTCTTAAATTACAACTAGTTGCGAGTTTCAAGGTGTAGAGAAGAGTAAAGGCTTAAATTCATAAATAAACTTGCAACGCTAGTAACGTTTCTTTTTAATTGTTGTATTTACAACACTAACTTAATAATGCTGATTAACAGCGGTTTTCTAGCTGACCAGGCAGCACTAAAGTTATTAGCCGTATTTCTGCTGGTAAGTACGATCACAAAAGCTCTATTATATAAGTATGTTTATCAGCAGTCTGGTTACCATAGTACAGGCTCTGCCTAGTTTGGGATGAGACAGCCGTGTGTAAGATGTGTGAAAATATTATCATTATTGATAAGATTCTAAGATAAGACCTCACCCGGCGCTATCACTGACGCCGCCGACGGGGACACTGGCTGTGTTAAAAAAAATACAAAAACTTTATTTTGACCGTAACATAGTAGTATTAAAACGTCTTATTTCTATTTTTGTTTTAAAAATGTCTAAATAAAGGTTCAACTAGCATTAAAAAGTATTTCATAAAATATTTATTTATAAAGTAAGAGCCTTAACACCGAAACGAGCTCGCGAATGATGAGAGTTACATCACGTAATATAGTAGCTGTTTCATTAAATGTTAATGACAGTGTGAGGTACTCCCTTGCGTGTAATTGTCACAGCATTTATTCGCTTTGCTATTTTTACAACATTTTATTTTAACTTATATACAGAGTTTATCTGACAAAGGAACACTTACGTAAATCACTAAACAACTTTTTTCACTGAAAATATTGCTGTCTCCGGCTAATATTCTGCCGAAGTGGAAATGGGCACATTTTGGACCTCTTTCCATTTCCGCGTCCTTCTGATTACAAGAGAAATACTGAAGAAACGGCGAGTAGTTCGAAGAATTTACCAACACTGGTTTCCTTAGGTACGATGGGCCTCGTCTGGTACAAGGCAGTGATCGTTTTGGTTTATATAGTAACCCTGAACGGATGGATATCGAACCCAGAAACCCTGACTGGCAATGCATAGGGTTGATGGGTGTTTAGCGCTCGCTGTGAGGAAGAACCTGATAGTGGCAGTATGGGCGGCCTTTCATCCGACAAACGGGTCAAATATGGGGGAGCTACGCCTACGTAATGGGTATCTACACTTAACAATGAACAATTGACATACAAATGAGGATGGATCACTCTTTCAATACTTCAAAGGGAAAACCTATTTTCAAAAACGACCACAACGTTCGAAACTTAAAAATAGTTTAATCTATAATAAACTATTTTTAAACTCAATCTGGACTGCGGGCTTGAGTTTATATATGTTTGTGAGATAACAAGGTAGAATATAATAGAATGAACTTTATTGTACACCAGTAAATATTGCTTGCAGTAAGTTTACAAAAATTGATATGTACAAAGGGCGGCCTTATCGCTAAAAGCAATTTCTTCCATGCAAGCTTGGGATGGAAAAATAATGACCAGATATAAAACAATCGAATGGGTAGTTTTGGTGGGGAAAACAAAACATGTTAGGCTTAAAACTAGTAAATGATACCTATAAGCATATATAATATAATCTAATTAGATAGGTAGATAAAACAGGAAAACAAGTGAAATCACTCGGTAACATTTAAATACGTACCTATATATAATACATATATACGAGTATTATCGGCGAAAAAAGGGAGAAATTAAGAACCTAAGTAATATTCTTCGACCATTTTATTACAAAAGTAGGATTTCTTTTTGCAAAATTCAATAGAAATTTCAATTATATCGTAACATTATTTAATAAAAAACTTGAATACCAAATGCTTCCACTCGTATATGTTATCCATTATCATATAAACAACAACTTGGCTATCAAAAACAAAAATTGCCAATCAAAAAGACTACAGTTTTATAATATTTTAATCAGAGTAACATTAATAATAACCGCTATCGTACGCGGAAGAAGTAAAGATTAACTATGTTAGTTGAATAGTATAAAGTTCATGAGTATACTTATATCTATGTATCTATATATATATATATATATATATATATATATATATATATATATATATATCGAGTACCTATTTCATATTCCGTTCACAATATTGAAGCATTTGATACGATAAGAAACAAGTAATTAATAAGTCGTTCACACTGCACGAGTGTGAGATAAACCATACTTAGTTTATTTTAAGATAACCACTATCAAGAGACCTCGTGCTCGTGGCTTACAGGCGTACAACATACAACTTAAAGGATACTATGAAAATAATTACTTTTATTAATTCGATAATAGATTCTAAATATTTGATTATAATCAAAGTTCTAAACAAACTTCAGAATAGCTAATTGAACAGATTTATACATTTTTCATGCAAATAATTACTTACATTAAAATCATCATCCTCATCATCCTCCGCGCCTTTTCCCAACTAAGTTGGGGTCGGCTTTCAATCTAACTACGATACGGCCGAACTTTGATATTTTACGTGAAGCGACTGCCATCAGACCTCCACAACCCAAGTACTAGGCGATATCGAAGTTCTGTAGTTAGACCAGGTTGTCGGACTTTCTTTTTTAGGGCTCCAACTACCCGTAACGAATGCCACAGATGTTTGTATGGCACCCGGGACCGACAGTTTAACGTGCTCTCCGAGGCACGGAGGGGTCTCAATTTGTTAAGAATGGTCACCCATCCTAGACTGACCTGGCTAGTATTACTTAACTTTGTAATGTGTTAACCTACTCGGTTACCACTTAGCCACGAGCCCCTCTTACATTAAAATGAGCTAAGAAAATTGTTGTCTCTGACTGTCTCTCGTCCTCTATAGCAAAAGAAACAAAGTTCAATAAATAATCCGAAGCATAGCGTTCGGATTGTGCAGTACAGATAAGTAGGTGCGATTTTTAGTCAATTAGTAAAATTTACTTCTGTAACATTGAATATATTTTGTGAAAATCGGTATACACATGGATATATTAACATATGTTGTGATTGTAAAAAATATTCAATTAAATTAACTAAAACCGATTAATGCACTTGTCATTGAAAAAAACACTACATGCATAGGAATATACCAGTAAATTGATAAGGAAAATGATACCATAACACATAACTATGTATAATTTGATGACCTTAACTGCGAATTTATTGGTCCTGTGCATCCCACGACGGTAATATTTGTGTAAACTAATATAATGTTTGTTCTGTGTCTGTGGGCACTTCTTAATCACTCCATATTGGCATTATCGGGCCATGACAATAGAAGACATCTACGTCACAACTCGTTACAAGTTTTAGCCTCTATTCATAGGTACAATACACTATGAGAAAAACAACGTCCGTTGAAAGGATGTTTATTGTGAAATTTGAACATCTTCAGTTCTATACCTTTTTCCCTGTTTGTCAACCAGTTTTCTTTTTTTTCGTTTAGAAGCTATTGACGAGCTTTAGTGTTATAAATAAAAAAATGCAAACAGTTTTTCTCTGATTTCGATGAAGCTTTAGGTATTGTCATTAATAAATTTAATGAACTACGGTCGTATTTCGAGCTCTAAGCAAAAAAGAGTATTTTTAAACGGCTGTATCATAAAGTATCTAATACATTTTTAAATTTATCGATGATCTTATTGGAGAAGCAAATAGTTTTTTTTTTAATACAGAACAAACACTGGGAGTTTTATATCAAACTTCAGATTTATCGAAGACAATTAGACAGTTTTCCGAGAATCGCATGGCAACCTTAATCGTAATAGCCAAGCTCTGTTGGACATTTGTAAGTTTTATTTATATACTGTAATGTGCACTAGCAAAAACATGAAACATGGATGAATCTAGGTAGAGCATAAATTAAGTAGGTGTTTACGTAGGATGCGTGTAGAAACAAACCATAAATTGTGAGTGCATTAATGTCACTGAAAAAAGATAACGTAGACGTACATCTCATTGGTTTTACAACGCATATCCATATATCAGTGTAGGTACTAAATATATTCAGCAAAACCAGACCAAAAAGTAAATACTGAGTTCCACATCGGTAAAGTTTTGTTTTGAGTTTTCGAAATTTCCATTATGAGTTATCAGAAAGCTGAAAAACATTGATGAAAAAAAAATTAACAGTTTCAATTTCTTTACATAATTACAATGGTGTTAGCTGTATAAAAAGTCCGTCTATGCTCTACCATATTGGCGTGCAAATCTTAAAATAATTAAAAAATTGTTGAAATAATTGAAAACCCTATGTTACAATGCTGCGGCGCGACATTATGGGGCACCGGTTTTTTACCTTGCTGTCGTAGTGCGCGCATAGCCTAAAACGTTAGTAAAAATGTACGTTTACAAAATATTCTTTTTTGTCAACTACTCACAAATGCTACATAAATTTAACGCTTGCTTTCTCAACACTGACGGAAACAACTACCTCTGTTGCACTCAATTTTATTGTTTCCTAATATTTAGAACGTTGATACGAGTATATAGAGTATGTGATTGCGGTCGTTTGCCCCACAGTTTATCTTTGCTACTTTATTTAACTAATTGACGTAAACCTCACGTACGAGCATAACTTTAGTTATTTGAATTACGTCAAGTGCTCAAAACATTTATAAAAGAATAAACACTATTAATGTAATTTTGTGAAATTGCCAAACGACTATCTAATATAGCTAAATAATAAAAAGGTAGAACTCATTGTTAATTATACATTTATTTTGCAACTTCAAGTTTCTTAATAATGACTACATTTTGCCCGCGGCTTCGCTCGTGTTAAAGTAACAACGAAAAGTTATTTTTAGTTGAACGCCTTTTCGTGAATGAACTAGCTGTCGTCTGCGACTTCGTTTGCGTGGATATTTTGTTGTAATCTATCTCCATACATTTCCGGGATAAAAGGTAGCCTGTGTGCTATATCTAGGCTAAATTCATCCAGATCCGTTCAGTCGTTTGTAAAAGAAGAGTCGTTTGTGAAAGAGTAACAAACTTACAACCATCCTCACAAACTTTTGCCTTTATAATATTAGTCAGAAAAAATATTTTCGCACTTGATTGCACAATTATTGAGAAAGATAGCTAGTATGGGCTATTTAACAGTACGCCACGAGTGCTACGACTCTTAGGAGCCAGTTATCATAAACGCGGGAGAAACTGCGGGGAACGACTAGCAAAGGATAAAATGCCGTTTTCAGATACCTATCTCCTTCTGCTTCTTTTAAGGTAAATGGGAAAGCAGGTTTATTCACACTAAAAACGACCACAGTTAGCGAGCCCTAGCAACGTGGTATGTCATTTCATGTAACACAATATGTTAAAATAAAATATTATTAACATTCCAAACAAATAAACAAATTCAAAGTCTTATTGACTATTTGTTAGCCCATTACAGTTTTCCTTATATTTTTATACATGTATAAAAAATACAGTAATTCCAGGTGAATAAAAAATATGAGAAGAGCGATAAGTCAATAAAAACTTGGTTAAGAAGCACACACACCGCTTAAATGTATGCGACTATCATTGCTTTGGCAACCCTAGGCCATATCGGAAATGAACACTAAGTTGACTAAGTAATACTATTTAGCTCGGTCTTCTGTAAGGGCTGTGCTCTTGTTTTCGCGGTACCTACATAACGAATTTAAAAATCACACATTTTTTAAATATCTAAATTGTATTTGTTTACCATTTTTGAAATTCACCTTTGTTTTCTCTAAAGTACAGGGCAAGGATTCATGAAAAAAAAAGTAATAATTTAAATAAATGACCGTGACTAGCGCTGATCTGAGACTTGAAGTTGATGGTAATGAGTGAAATAAACACGACGCTTTTCAAATGTAGAGCTTTCTAAACAGCAGATCAAATATTTCAATACAGAAGAACCAAAAAGGGTTGCGAGAGGTGAATTGAATTGAAAAACTCACATTTCGCCAGCAATTTTTTTGCTGTTGCTTTTGAGCTCACCGGGCACTGTATGTTACTGATAATTTTATAACGGAAAACCGAACAACAGTTTGCCCGCACCGAGGACCTCACGACTGCACATAAAAAATTGCGCAATCTTATGAATACTTATGATCATGGCTTACTGAAGTAATTGAAGTCCGGTGAGTAAAAATATTCAGGCAATTGAATATAAATTTGTTTATTTTCTGACAGGATAAATATGTAGATAAAGATTTATAGGTTATAAATCTTTATCTATCTATCATGTCAGAAAATAAACAGCGGATTGCTAATGTTTGTAAAGTGTGTTTTTATTAAAAATTTTATAACTCATCATCTGTCAGTAAAGATATTTTTTATCTGGCGATAATGCGCAATTGCTATAAAAGTTACACTACCTACCTAATATCTTATCGGTTCGTATTTCAAAATGTGCCAAGATTGGAATTAATCTTGTGTTCTTGACATAACAAATTATGCCAAATCACCGTAGCTAATTATATCGATGTTTTCTTGATGTATTACAATTTTAATAGTGTACTTATTACATTACTTTATAAAGAAAATAAAGGTAGGATTATTTGTCATACCTTTTCTTCCTTGTAAAATGATTGTGTAAATAAAAATGTTATCGAGGTGCTTTCTATATAGTCATAGTCTGTATATATGAAATAAGTAAGCCGAAATTAAGAGCGTTTATTTTGAGATTTACTGTCCTTAATCTTAAAAATAAATGTTTTCCATGAAACGCGCCATAGAGTATGAATCACGCTTTCTTGTTGAAATACTCTAATAGCCTAAATACGAACTTTGTATGAGCAACAATAAATATCATAAAATGGAGAACAAAGGAATAAACCATCTCACACACAGTGATATATCGTTATTAATGTTTGATTGTATTTTAAAACTATAGTCTTTGCTTGTACCTACTTAGTACAGGTAGCTACTTACAAACGTGGTCCTGGAGCCAATCAGACTTGAAAGTTTATGAAATAATGGTACTAGTGCCTGGAGCATAATAATAACTAACTAAAAAAAGCCAGGTGGTCGAAGTCCGACCATAATTAATTCATTTCAAATGTTTTGTTTTATATCATTGACCGGTATAATTTGAGCTGTCATTGCTTAGACTTTCTAGTATGACAGGTTTACCTACACATATCAAACGACGACAAAATGTGTCCGGACACTTTTTTTGTCGTTGTTTTAGTAATGATATTAAAATTATAACTCATATTGATTAAAAAATTTAGAATTCTGCACTTCTAGAATTCTTTGTACCCCTTTTCAGAAAATAAAGTTCATAATAATTTACCTAGTATTAGTAAGTATTTATTACCCTCGCGCCTTAGTTACATTGCGTGTGTGTAGTGTTCTTGTTGCGTTTAGGTATTCATTGTTCTGTATCAAGTTAAATCAGTTTATTTTTTTTTAATTCAAAATGATAGGCTCTGTAGTAACTTGTGGGAATTAAATAAAAACTTGTGACGTCATATATTGCTTACTATAGACAAATAATTTACGTTTAATTGGATTTATTTAAGAAAACTTAACGAGGGACTTGACGCGGGAGACTGCGGGGCGCAGCTAGTTAAAAATAAAAAAATAACTGGCATCTTGCATATGTATCGAATTTAATATTTATAAGTTAATTTTTTTTCATGCGAACTATTAACTGATTGAATATCCTACTGCTATTTTTAACACACGTTTATGGGCTCCGCTTCTAACTACATATATATGACAACAAATCTTGGAACTCAATTATAACCTACTTGTAATTGTCGTATCAAAATGAAACTTTGTATGTATATGTAGATTGGAAAACAATATTATAATTTGCCATTTTGGAGCTGATCTGATGATACAGCCAGAAGGTGGATAGTGGAGCTCTTCAAAAGCTACTAGCAAACCCCTAGAGTTTGCGCTCATAAGATTCATTTTGAGGAGTCCAACAGATTGGGCACGGTAACGATGATCTGATGATGAAGCAAGGAGATGGAGTGGAGCTGTCTTAAATTTTTAATTCGGTTCGTCCTTAAACCGTGTTTTTTATTTTTGCTAAACTATAATTATTACACGCGCAAATAATAATTGCCAATAGATTTACGTAGATCGAAGTTATATTGGACAACTTAAATATTACTGTGTTCTAATGTTTTCCATAATGATAACTTAACGTGAATATTTATACCCAATGGCAGGTTTTGAGGCAGGTCAAAGTCTTTAGGGCAGGACAAAGTCATTTGTGGCAGCCCTTAAGTTTAACCTAAAGTTTGTTTACTTTGATGTTATTTAGTAATATAAAAGTATGTTTAGCAGGAGCAGCAGCCGGGTGACAGCAGTTTGGGATCAGATGGCCGTGTTATTTTATTTATTTATTTGTCAAAAGATCTGTTAAGTAATCAACTCAACTTGTTGATATATAATATGAAATAATTTTATAAAGGTATGTCCTATATTTTATTAAAACATGAATAGAGAATTTTCCTTTAGAAGAATATCAGTGATATGCAGTAATTTTGATTTGTTGAAGTAAGTATATATCTGGTGAATTCAATTCACATATATCATGGTTTAAAAGGTATTTATTATGTAACTATATGAAATACAAATACAAGTATTATAATATTTATATTTTACGTTTGGACTGCATTGAGTTAGTTAAGGTATTTGTTTCATTTATTATTTTATTTTTCAGAAAGCTTACAGACTAATAACACATACTTGGTTATATTTGTATATTTTATTAAACCGTTGCTAATGACAAGCTTCCACTTATTGTATTGTTATTTAGTATGCTATATTATAATATTCATTCACGCAGTCTATAATTTTGAATTGGGAAGTTTATTAGACATAGATATTTATTTATTTATTTATTAGGATCTCTAACGGAGAATATACATAACATGTTTATTTACAATTTTTGTTCTTTTTATAAATCTGGTTCTTTTACAATTATAAGAGAACAATGAAAATACAGTTATGTCTACACACATATGCTATTAGTATGCGTACAAATAAGGTTTTTTTTTTTTTTTTTTTTTTTAAACTTTCGCGTTCCATGATATAATATTATCTACGTATGAACGGGAATTAACGCGATCACGAAAAGGTATTACATACCTCTGAATTGCCTGACGTTTCGACCAGGTTGCACTGGCCGTGGTCACAGGCTGACTGGCTCAGCGGTGCACGCCCTCCGTCGCCGACATCGTGAGGTAGAAGGTTCTTCATCCACCTCCACTTTTTTGATATTTTTGATATTTTCGTTTCGCCATGTACCGTCACATACTATACTAACAGTGTCCCTATTCTGTAAGCAAACCGATGTGGCCCTATTCTGGTGTTCACCCGACTGCGCATAAAAGCGAGGTGGCATGTTTTTTATCACTGGATTCCACGCTGTAGATAATTTGAAACCATCTTCCCGATTGAAAGTTTTGTGTTTTTTAATTTCAATCGCTTCACGTACAACTCTTGAGTAAAAGTGACGTTCCGTGGAGAGGACTTGCGTACGGTGAAATTCAATCCAGTGATTGGTGCCCGCTTCGAGTGCATGTTCTGCAATCGCTGATTTGCTAATCTGTCGGTTCTTCACAGCAGCAATGTGTTCTTTGACCCTTTCAGCAATGGTCCGCTTTGTTTGGCCTATGTAGGAACTACCACAGCTGCAGTTTATTTTGTAGACACCTGGAGTTTGTAACGGCAAGACGTCCTTCGGTGTACCCACGATGTTTTGAACCTTTATGCCTGGTGTGTATACTGTCGGAATGGAGTATTTCTTTAATACGGAGCCGATCTTATCCGTTACTCCTTTCACATATGGCATGTAGGCTGGTTGTCTGTTCACCTCCGGATGCTTGCGTCTCATTGTCGGTTGCTTCCGTGTTCCATTCACCTGATATCCGTTACTTTTAAGTACCTCCTGAACATGATCCAGCTCTCGCTCCAAATGTTCAGGGTCACAAAGATCGTATGCTCTGTTCTTGAGTGAAGTCATAACAGACTGCAGGTGTCGGGGATGATGATGAGACGTGGCGTGTAGGTACCTATCCGTATGAGTAGGCTTGCGGTACACACAGTGCGACAAGGACCCATCTGACCTCGCGGTTACTTTGACATCTAAAAATGACAATGACCTATCCGCCTCCACCTCATATGTGAACCTTATCTTGGGGTGAATGGAGTTGAGGTGTTGTAAATATTGATCTACTTCCTGTTTATTTCCCTTGACGATACTAAAGATGTCATCCACGAACCGCTTCCAAAGCCTAACGGGCTTCGGGCCGAGACTCAACGCCTTCTCTTCAAAATGCTCCATCCAGATGTTGGCTAGTACAGGGGCTACAGGACTACCCATTGCGACACCATCAATCTCATCCGTATTAAAGAAATACTCCATTCCGACAGTATACACACCAGGCATAAAGGTTCAAAACATCGTGGGTACACCGAAGGACGTCTTGCCGTTACAAACTCCAGGTGTCTACAAAATAAACTGCAGCTGTGGTAGTTCCTACATAGGCCAAACAAAGCGGACCATTGCTGAAAGGGTCAAAGAACACATCGCTGCTGTGAAGAACCGACAGATTAGCAAATCAGCGATTGCAGAACATGCACTCGAAGCGGGCACCAATCACTGGATTGAATTTCACCGTACGCAAGTCCTCTCCACGGAACGTCACTTTTACTCAAGAGTTGTACGTGAAGCGATTGAAATTAAAAAACACAAAACTTTCAATCGGGAAGATGGTTTCAAATTATCTACAGCGTGGAATCCAGTGATAAAAAACATGCCACCTCGCTTTTATGCGCAGTCGGGTGAACACCAGAATAGGGCCACATCGGTTTGCTTACAGAATAGGGACACTGTTAGTATAGTATGTGACGGTACATGGCGAAACGAAAATATCAAAAATATCAAAAAAGTGGAGGTGGATGAAGAACCTTCTACCTCACGATGTCGGCGACGGAGGGCGTGCACCGCTGAGCCAGTCAGCCTGTGACCACGGCCAGTGCAACCTGGTCGAAACGTCAGGCAATTCAGAGGTATGTAATACCTTTTCGTGATCGCGTTAATTCCCGTTCATACGTAGATAATATTATACAAATTAGGTACCTAAATTTTAATGAACTGTTTGAGAAAATGTCTATGTCCACTGATAAGCTTGTAACAGCATTGTATTAATTGTGCGTCATTCTAGATATATTATTAAAATTGAATTTATGTTATTTCGATATAAAATATATATGTGTATGATTTAACTGTTGTTCTTAACTTTTGCTTCGGCTGGTTAGGTTTATAGAGATTGATTAGTTTAAAAACCTTTCCAAGGGACTTGCAGAAGTAATAATCTCCTAAAGACAGAACTAACAAATACGGTCAATGTACAATTCTGTAGTACTCCACAAATGTTTTTCCCTAAAAGCGCTTTTTATTTACTTTATAATCATTAAGTCAACATTAAAAGTAAATGATTTTTCAACATCAAGGCGAGATGTCATGCTTTTTTATTTCATACGAAATTGTACCAAAACTGCCGGTTTGAAGTTCATCGGAAAGATATCTACTGATTTGACTCGACAGTCATCTTCCCTACTACTTCGACTGTCTACACAAGTTGATGGTCGTTCATTTCACGCTTTGGCTCTTCGATAGAAGTCGAATGGAATGTTTCATTAGTTTCCTTCTACAAACAGACATTGATATATAAATATTGATATAGTCTCAGCAGTAGCAAAGTTATCTCTGAGTAAATATTTCTGAGACTTTTGATCAAATGAGTACATTATCTCATATCTTATCGGTGTAATTGAATGAATGCTTTTTATGTACGTTATTATAAATTACAGTCAACTAGAAAAAACTTAACGTACCTAAACCTTTCCTCCTTTTCGGCTAATGAGGAAATTTCAATATCGATTGTAACAGTAGTAAGTATGTAGGTTGAAATAATATATTGTGTTATTAAATTTGTGCTGAATCACTGAAAATGTTGCGAAAAACCTACAGCGCCGGCTAAGTAAGTTAAAAATCACAACTATAAAAATAATGTAAAACGCCGACAAAAAATCGAGAAGTAGTAGGCAACTTGACTCATTCTGGTAATAGATTTGAGGAGTTAAAAATGGATGCTGCACTATGAAAAAGCACTATCACTCGAAGCGATTATGAAACAAGTGTTTTCATTGAAGACGTTTGTGTTTCTTCTCACGTTGAGGACGTTGGATGTAGACGTAGACGCTCCCAAATGGGTGGAAACGGGTCCAACCTAGTTATGGCGCCTGACACTGACGCGGTAGTTCGCTTTACCCCTTGAAAAAGGCTAGAAATTAGTCGAGAATTTCTGAAATACACACGTGGATAAAACCATATAATCTAATATATAAAAATCTCGTGTCTCGTGTTTTGGCTCCGCCTGATTCATTTCTTTTTCTAGGCTAAAATTACTATTGCCATTTAATAAATATTCAATGATTACTACTCACGAAAGTTTTATACGAATGGGTGATTTTCTCAACCCTAATATTTAGGCGTCCAGGCTGAAAATCACATCTTAAGGTAAAGATACAGTATAATGTTTTTTTTTAGGAAGAAAGCCATTATGTGTCTAAATGAAGCCATAGTTTACATTAGTAGAAAGTATTTTAGTGATTATAAAAAAAGAATTCGTTATATCATTTCTAAGTTTGGTGGCTTGTCCGCTATCAGTTTTGCTGAGCATTAGCACCGTTTAAACGAAACTGCGTTAGTTTACTGGAAAGGACAAATTTTATTTGAATTCAGCAATACTTTTTCTGTCTATTGAGATTTTAATTTGTATATTTCATATCATAGTTTATCCTAGAAAAAATCGAAAAGAACTGTCCACGTGTAATTCTAAATTTTGGTGTGATTAGGAAAAAAATGAGGAGACTTGTAATGATTGAACATAAAGGAACGATACTACCATCGTGGTCAGGCGTGTAAATAGCCCGACCAGGGTGTGATTGCTCAACGGTTAGCGTACGAGATGTAGGGAAGTAAACCACTTCTATCGATCAAAACAATCATGCCAGCACTAACCTGCAACACCGACCAAGTCCCGATCCTCCAGAAGGCAGCGAGCAGCGGCGAGGTTTCTACGGTCTCTTCCAAGGTATTGACCGGCCGGTCACGATCGAAGACTAGAGCACTCCACATACACCTTGTAAAGGTTACAAGCGAGTCCAAACACTACACGGCTATAGGACTAACGGAAAATCAGCTTCTTTTCACGAGAAATATAACTGATGACCGTGGCGGAACAAAATTTTTATATTAAAGGCGTCTTCTTAGCGAAAAGCGATGAGAGCAGGGTATGTCCGTTTTTTCTTGCACCAATCAGGGCAGCGCGTTTACATTATTTGAAGACTGCTAACGCCATCTCTTGAGATCGTCGAGTACATTGGCAATATTACAGCAGTACCAGCACTAATTGCATTCGACAAACAGAATGTGGTTTACTATAAAGACTATGAAATTTATAATATAACGAAATATATTATGGTGCGACTATGTATGCATTTTATAAATATATTGGCGCTCCACCATGCACCCCGCCTTGGAACATCACAAGATGTTTCAAAACACGCGAATTTTCTAACTGACTGAGAGTAACACATGCATTATGCGATTAAATAATAAATATGATAAATATAGCGGCCTAAACTAAAAAATAAGGTTTAAACTAAGTTGAATTTATTGTGTAGGAATAGGATATAATTTAGTTACAGCGCGTTTGTAAATTCCAGTTTGCGTTTTAACTATCGCCACGCGTACAACGTTATCAGAGCCTCTGAACACGTCCGTAATTACTCCTAACGGCCAATGCTACGGAGGAGAATTCTCCTGCTCAAGAAGAACAACAGTTCCGATTTCTACCGGTTTGTCGGGAGTAGCCCATTTTTGCCTAACTTGCAACGTGTGCAAATACTCTAAGTGCCATTTCTTCCAAAAGGATTGGACCATACTATCTAACAACCTTTTACGTTCTAACAGACTCAATCGTTGATCTGACAAATCAGCAGCGGGTAAATATTGCAACGGAGTAGACATCAAACAATGCGCGGGAGTTAACACCTCAGGATAAGGGTCTGACGATAATACGCTCAATGGACGAGAGTTAAGAATACACTCTATCTGAGTAAGAACAGTTTGCAGTTCTTCGTATGTAAGTAACTGACTTCCTATTACTCTATATAAATGCGTTTTCATGCTCTTTATATTCCCTTCCCACATCCCACCAAAATTTGGTGATCTTGGGGGAATCATCTTCCACTCTATGCGTCGAGAGAGCAACTCATTCGACAGCGCGTTTTTGAAGCTAGAGTTCAATAAAAAACTATACAGCTCATCTAAATGTGCCTTCGCACCGATGAAAGTAGATCCATTATCGGAATAGAGACATGAAACTGGTCCTCGACGGGAAATAAAGCGTTTAAAAGCGGCTAGAAAGTTTTCAGTAGTTAAATCACTGGTCACTTCAATATGTAGACTACGTGTGACCATGCAAACAAAAAGAACGATGTACGCCTTTTGCGCATGTTGACCTCTGCGGCGAGAAAGGATTGTCCTTATCGGACCAGCGTAATCTACACCAGTGTGACAAAATGCCTTGGCCTCTGAAACACGGTAATCAGGAAGATCAGCCATTATAGGCGTTGGATGCGTTGGGTTGCATTTAAAGCAAGTGTTGCACTTTCGCAACTTAGACCTGATAACAGTCCTGGCATCCAAGATCCAGTAGCGTTGTCGTATAATAGACATAAAAAGTCCAGGTCCGGTGTGACAATTGACAACATGAAAATGCTGTATTATTAAGTCAACGACATGATCGCGTTTAGGGAGAAGAACCGGATGTTTAGCTTCGAAAGGAAGCATTGATCCAGAAAGTCTTCCTCCAATGCGTAAAATCCCTTGTTTGTCTAAGAAGACGAAGAGGCTTTGCAGCTTTTTTGAAGGTAATTTATCAGCCTTGATCAATTTGATATCTTCACAGAAGTGCACAGATTGAACGGCGAGAATTAACGCATTCTCAGCACTTGTCAACCCTGCTATAGAACGAGGTTCGACCTTAACTTTAGGTCTTGCGAATTTTAATACATATGCGGTGATACGTAGCAACTTTTTCCAAGAAGAAACACGTTGTGCTAACGTACACAGCAACGGCGGCTCTGTGTGAGTAATGGCAGCCAACACATTTGCCTTGAGTTCAGGCAAGACAGAGCAATTATTAAGCGAGAATGGCTGAATCCACGGAGGACCTTTCCACCACAAATCGTGGGTCAAAAGTTGCGATGGAAGCATACCACGCGAAAAACAATCACTTGGATTACTAGCTCCGGCAATATGATAAAAATGTTTAGAGTCCAAGTTTTCTTGGCACTGAGCGACGCGATTACCGACGAAAACTGACCAACGATGTGGTGAAGAATGAACCCATGATAAAGCAATAGTGGAATCAGAAAATGCGTATATCCCGGCAATGGGCATACGTGTCTTTGTTTGTTTCTTTACGTGTGTTGCATATGTGTCTCGCACAGTTTTTATTAATTTTGACATAAGTAAAATAGCGCATAATTCTAAGCGAGCGAGCGTAGTGATTTTTGTCGGCGAAACCTTTGATTTAGCGCAAAGAATGCGAGTTTGAATGCCAGACGGGTAGGTACAATGGGCATAAATGACACATCCCAGACCATTCATGCTAGCATCACAAAAAGCAACAAGACGTAATTCACAACCAACTTCGACGCCTACATGACGTGGAATCCTTAAAGTGTCAAGCATTTGAAGTTCTTGCGCAAGAGCGGAAAAACGGGTACGTATGTGCTCCGGTGCACGATCGTCCCAATCACACTTGCTGAGCCACAGTTCCTTAATTAACAACTTGGCATAGAGAATCACAGGCGCGACCAATCCGAGCACGTCAAATAGTCGTGCAACCATCGAGAGTATGTTTCTCTTGGTGCACTTTTCATTAATTGCGGCGCATGTGAAATGAAAATTATCTTCACATGGTTCCCATGAGAGACCTAAGACCTTAGAGACATTATTGTCAACATCAAAATCAAGCGACTTGCGGTGCGTGTCGGGAAGCGAGTCAAGTAGCACTGGTGAATTGCTAGACCACTTCACTAAGTCAAAGTCACCCGATTTGAAAAACTTAATCAAGTTGTGAGCTAATTGCGTGGCAGTATCCTCATTTGCAATAGAAAGAACCAAATCGTCCATATACAGACAGGTCTCTGCCACTTTCGCGGCATCAGGATAGAGCGGACTCATGTCAGTAGCCAGCTGTCGCACAGTGCGCATAGCTATGTAAGGGCCTGACTTGAGACCGAAAGGTTGCCTATTAAAGGCATAAGTGCGAATTTTTTCCGATTCGTTGAATCTAAATAAAATGCGTAGGTATTTATGTTGGTCTACTGGTACACCAATCCGTAAATAATATTGTTTTATATCAGCGTTCATTGCAATAGGAAATAATCTAAAACCTAACAATAATAAAAACAGATCGGCCTGTAAATTGGGTCCAATATGTAATATATCGTTAAGCGAAAGTCCTGTATGCGTTTTAGCACTCGCGTCCAATACGATGCGTGGCATCGGTTTATCAGGTCGGACTACTGCGTGATGCGGTATATAATAACCATCAGAGGACAGCTCAGATTCTTTAACAGGACTGAGGTAATTGTTATCAATATAATCCTGAATAACCTTGTTATAATTTTCGCGCACTATCGGTGCCTGACGGAGCTTACGCTCGAGTGAAACGAAACGGTGATAAGCGGTAGCGAGCGAATTACCTAATTCCGAAGGGTCCCTACAGAACGGTAATGCAACTGTATAACGACCTACGTCGTCACGGGTCACGGTAGCCGTGAAAATATTTTCGCAATCTGTCTCCTCTGGTGACAACAAGCGTTTCATGGGTACTTCTTCAAGTTCCCAGAACTTTTGCACTATATCATTAAGCGCTAACGCAGAAAAAGACGCGGCAGTAGGTAAAATATGTTTACGCGGGTAATCTCCCATAAGTACGTAACCAAATGTTGTAGATAAAGCACACGGTGCGCGCGGCCCACACTCGACCATATTTCCTAAGTATATAAATGGGAATAGCTGGGCACCTAACAATAAATCAATCTTGCCCGGAATATTCCAGCTTAAGTCAGCGAGCGGAAGGTTACGAAAATCTAGGTCGCGATCACAATCGATAAATTTCGAAGGCAATTGATCCGTAATGCATTCTACAACAAGCGCATGTATAGTGTATTTCTGATCCGGATAAATACGGGATTCAATGTCTAAATGAACATAACCGATTATCGGACTTGAAGCGGAACCAACACCTTTAACATAGGAATTATTCAACGGTATTATCGGTAAATTTAATAAACTAGAACAAGCAGATGTTATTAGATTATTTATCTATCAAACACCTAACTACAGATTTGATACCAGCGCTACCCTTAGAGCGCGCGTATACCTGAGCGGTTGACAAAAGTATATCACCCTTATGACAAGAAGTGTAAGACTGTGTATGTGTAACTGGTTCTGTAGCAAGCGGGGGCGCTCGAATGCATGACGAAGTCGTGTGAGCGCGATGAGAAGGCGCGGGCGAAGTAACGGTCGCTCGATGAGCGGGCGGCGGCGAGTACGCGACGGCGGTATTTACCATAGCCGCATGCGATTGCGAATTATTACTATCAAAATGCAATAACCTATGGTGTCTTTTATTACAGAAACAGACTGACGTACTCTTACAATCCGGAAGTTTATGTAAAGTGCTTAAACAATTAACGCAACCGTACTTCGATTTAATAAACTCATATCTAGCCCTTGCGTCTCGCATATTTTTAAACTGAGCGCAATCATATAAATGTCGATGGTTACCACTACACAAACAACAATTCGCGGTAACTGCTGCGGGCGCCGAATATGTGAGAGTATTTGCATTATTAGCGGACTCACTGGCGACAAAAGATTTGGAGGTGTGATGAACGCGCCGGTCGCGTGAGGGCGACGTAACAACAGCAGCGGGTTTCGTATATGACGAATTTCGCGGGTTTGAGCGCTCCAAAATCTTAGCCTGATCTTGTATAAAAGCGATAAGCTGTTGTGTCGTAGGCACTTCCACATCCCGAATCGAAAGTTCAAAGGCTTGGATGGTTTGAGGATCCATCCTTCTCAAAGCGCATTGAAGAAAAATAAAATCAGTTAGATCTGTTATGCCTAATTCTTTTAGAGCTGAAATCGAAGCGGAGTATTTACTAACAAAGGTATCAAGAGCGTTCGCAGTGTGCGAGCAAGTTTTTAAGTCCAGTATATTATTGAGATAATATGTACCTAATGAGCGTTTGTCGTGGTATTTCTTAACCAAACTATCCCACAGTATTTTATATGTTTCACCTGACGGAATAATACCGGAAGTGAATTTTAGTGCGTCGTGGGTGAGTTTAGAAATTAGATACTGTACACGTTGCGAGTCAGAAAGCTGTTGATTCAAATGAATATTAGCTTTAAAAGACTGATAAAAGGTATTCCAGTTTTCAGGGCGTCCGTCAAAACTCGGAATTACTAAAGGTTCTAATTTCACTACGGACTTGATCGAGCTACTGGTCTCGAGTGAACGCACCTTAGAAGTGGTTAATATTTTATTTCTAACGCGTTTAACTCTCGAGTATAAATCATCAAATGAATCGAGGCAAGAATACTCGGGATTGACCGTAATCTTTGATAACAAATTTATATTATTTATTTTATCAACAATGGACTCAAATTTATCGCGTAACTCATCTATTATCTCCGTTTCAGCCAGAAAATTCTCGTTAGCTCGCGTTGATGAATCGAAAGAAATTATACCTTTCGACGATGTGTACATACGATTAATACGTTGAAATAATAATTCTTTCTTTTGATTCAACATAACCAACATGACTTCGCGACTTGATTCACTTTCCGTCATGTTTATAAAATAATATCACAATACAACTACAAAGTGATAGGTATATCTACCTAGTTAGTGTAAAAACACAAATTAAATTTAAATCTTAAAATGACTTAGCGTAAAGTACAGTGGTGGAGCGGTAAATAAGTGGGTAGGTATAAATAAGTTCAACTAAATTGAGTATAATGGATATTATTACCAATTAATACGTAATTCACCAAATCTAACAATTAATTATATTTAAGTACGAGTCTACCAATAATTACGTTGTTCTCGTGCGTTTTAAACACAGAATTTACCAATTTTACGTAAATCTGTGAGCGAGGAAAAATGGGGCGCAAGAATTCACTAAAATTACGTGAATCTTTTTTATGGTATGAATAGAAAAGTAAATTCACCAATATTTACGTGAATCACTGGCCTATCCGTACTCGTAAGGACCAAATTATATGGTCAGGCGTGTAAATAGCCCGACCAGGGTGTGATTGCTCAACGGTTAGCGTACGAGGTGTAGGGAAGTAAACCACTTCTATCGATCAAAACAATCATGCCAGCACTAACCTGCAACACCGACCAAGTCCCGATCCTCCAGAAGGCAGCGAGCAGCGGCGAGGTTTCTACGGTCTCTTCCAAGGTATTGACCGGCCGGTCACGATCGAAGACTAGAGCACTCCACATACACCTTGTAAAGGTTACAAGCGAGTCCAAACACTACACGGCTATAGGACTAACGGAAAATCAGCTTCTTTTCACGAGAAATATAACTGATGACCGTGGCGGAACAAAATTTTTATATTAAAGGCGTCTTCTTAGCGAAAAGCGATGAGAGCAGGGTATGTCCGTTTTTTCTTGCACCAATCAGGGCAGCGCGTTTACATTATTTGAAGACTGCTAACGCCATCTCTTGAGATCGTCGAGTACATTGGCAATATTACAGCAGTACCAGCACTAATTGCATTCGACAAACAGAATGTGGTTAACTATAAAGACTATGAAATTTATAATATAACGAAATATATTATGGTGCGACTATGTATGCATTTTATAAATATATTGGCGCTCCACCACATCGCCCGATCCATTGAGTAGGGTGCTCCCGCGCTACAGTGCCGATCGTGTCTTATGATGTTACGATGAGCCGCTAGAAAAGTAAGTAACACTGTTTCTGGTAATCTGACAAAAATCCTGCAATTTTGGTGGAGACATTTTAAAATATTTTAAACCAAATTATAGGTTTTAATATGCGTTTATAACAAAAAGGTTGGGTTTTCATTTAAAATGATTAGTATTTTTTTTTTATATTTTTATTTTAAAACAATAGAATTATTATATTCTTTTTAGTATTTCTTTTAATTAACATATTTTACATGATTCTAATTTTGGTGGTGCAATTTTGGTGGTTTTGGTGGTATTTTACTTATCACCAAAATTGCTTAGTTACACAAAAATTGGTTTACACAGTTATAAGCTTTCTCAGTCAGGCAATATTGGGAGTCCATGAAAATGAAACACATATTTAACCAGAAAATACGGTCACCAGGGTGTTCATCGAAGTTATAGAGAAGTATAATACTTCTATAATACCACAACATAGGTATTGGAATCAGTTTGACGTGGATATTTGAAATGCCATAACTCTACACGAAATAATTAGTCAAAGACTTAAGAAGAGTATTTAGAGAAGAAAAGGATTGCAGAGAGGAAGAGAAAACAAAAAATAGGAATGATCCTGTAAAACTAGACGAATTACGAAGAAAATTATAAAAGCCGATATCAGAAATGTTATCATGGGCAAATGCAGCGACGGTACGGGATGTAAAAAACAGCGTATTAAAAAACCAGCTCAACTTTGCCTTCAAAAAAAGACATTGCCCGAGCGAAGTCTGAGAACATCCGCAGAATTGGTGAGAGACTGGTGAGTCTCCCTTCCGAAACTCATGCATTGTCTGTCCAGGGGAATTTCTGTAGACCATTTCTTCTATCATTGCACATGGACGAGAATTCGTTAGCCCATGACGCTAAGGAGAAAGCCGATCTTCTGGGGAAACTCTTTGCGTCGAACTCGACTTTGGATGACGTGGGAAACATACCGCCGACCATACCGCGGGGCGAAAACCGTATGCCGGGAGTCCGGCACTTACAAAGCTCCATACGTAAAGCACTTCTCTTCAATAATCATAAGTCGAGTAGCCCTGATGGAATCTCTCCTATCGTGCTGAAGACGTGTACCCCAGAGTTGGCACCGGTTTTAACGCGTCTAGAGAGTAGGAGAGCCATTAAGGCTCTCCTACTCTCTAGGCGTCGCAATCACCCCGAACTCATGGAAGACAGCTTTAGAGCACCCGATTCCTAAAAAGTAGACCGCTCCGAACCGTCCAACTATAAACCTATATAGTCATAACCTCCTTGTTCTCCAAGACAATTCAATCCATTATCAACTGCCAGCTCCAAACCAGATTTAGAAGACCACTAACTACTCAATGACTAACAATACGGTTTCCTTGGAGATTGCTCAGCTAGTGATGGTACAGGTACAGATAACAGATCAAGATATACAAAGTATGGCCTTAATAATAAACAGTAAACAAACCTGAAGTCCAGTTATAACTGTACACAATTGTCTAAAGAAACAATACGTCGTTTTCAATATAGGTTAAGGATGGATTTAAATGTAAATTTGTAAAGAATCAACTAAGTGAAGTGAAATATGGAGAAAAAACAACTAAAATAAATTTAATACGCAAATGCACAAAAATTACACCACGTTGACATTGACATATAGTACGCAGGTGCAAAGACAAATATTGGTAGTACGCAGGCGCAAAGACAAAGATTATAGGAACTTTATTGTAGGAGCTTTATCGTGATGCTTCCGTTTCATCGAATTTCAAATCACAACGATTCTAAAGAAGTTTCACTTCAAAAAGTAGAACCAACTTCAATGCGTCTGAATCATGCTACTTAAACCTATCGTTAACCACGTTAGAATTTTTTTTCAAATATTTGTATGACAACCTGGACAGGTTGGCATTAAAAAAATTAGATTAAAAAAAAAGAATAATTAAAAACTGCATCGCTAGTAAACATAGAAAGAAATCAGTTTTATTGAGAACTTCTTTTGTTATTCGAAGTCCGTTTAAAAACTACTGACATTTTGGTTTCTTGTCTTGAAGCAAAGTCAACAAATATTAGTATTCAATACCTACTCACGACCGTTCCAGCCATTTGTATCCGATAGGGAAACATGAGGTATGGATATCGAATTCAGCTTATCCGTGCCTGTTGGTACACGTTTTGAGTATTGTGGCGGTAAATGGAAAACTCACTGAACCTGAGTGATTCTGACGCTGATAGAGTTGGAACTGGCTGCGATCGTCAGGTGTAAATCTTTGTTTATGATGTGGAGACTTAAAGGAAAATATGCCTATAAGTTTTCATGTGAAAACACGCTGATCTATCAAGGAAGAACTATATAGATTAGTCGGTACAAAGTTATGCGTTATACATAAAAATATATGTATATATGCGTGATAGATTGAGAATAATCCTTTTTATTTACAAGCGTTAAAAATCTGATTCATTATTTAAGATGATTAGTAATATATAACTAACATTTAAACATAACATGTACCTACCAAGTTCTCGTTAAACAATTCTTGGTGTTTCCGTTCTATTTCGGCAAGTTGTAAAGCCGCTTAAGTCTAAGTCACGGAAGTCTAAGTTGGAAAGCCGCTTTAATATTTATATATATATACCTAGGTATATATATATTATATTCCCTGGAGTGCTCGAATTAGCAATTCCCATCTTAATAATGATAGATTTGTTGGCTCCATACATTGAACTTACTAATCATCGAATGGATGATATAAAAGAGCAGCATAAAGAAAAATAGATTACACAGATATTAATAGTATGGATGCCAAATTATGTCAGTTTTATGTAAAGTTTTTCAGTAGAGCTAATACAGGAACTTTTATTATTGATACCATCTCTCAGTGTGCAAGTGCCATCAGCTAGCGTGGCAATTAGTCTGTAATTCAGTAAAATTAGGAGTGGAGATAGCAATGAATGTGTATTGAAGTTATTTAATACTGTTCGTAGTACACTAGAGAGGTACATGAATAAAGTACGTAGCTGTTTTTTACATCACTTTGTACTTTATACTTAGGCCTTGTTTCTACGACACCAAAGAGTATACCTGAAGGACTTTTTCGAAATCCTTATTTATTAGAAAATATTACACCAGCAATAGTAATGGAACTTACATTTCTGTTCACAGCTTACACAAATATGCCAACCTTGTCAAGGCTTTTATGATTGTTGGTTGTGATGGTGCTATGTTACAACTTTTAGGCCCATATAAAGCCACTTAAAGTGATGTGTAAGTATTTACACTCTTTTATGTGAAGAGTTAGAAAGCGAACAAAGTGAGATTATGCAATTTTTCTGGAATAATTATGTTTCCAGCTTAGATAGAGGCTTTAGAGATGCCATGCCAAATCTTCAGGATCTAATATATAAGGCTTATATGCCAGCGTCGATGTTAGTTACAAGTAACATTAGTTAACAACTGTGCAAAGTAACAAGACAAGGTGTGTGACCATGTGTCGCTGGATAGTGGAAGTGGTTAAAAAGGGATTATAAGCGCTTTCTACCACATTTTGTCTATCGTAGGTACTATGCCACAAATGATAAGTGATTTTAGAATAGCATGTGCATTAACAAATATGTAAATACCACCCGATGATAGACAAACGCCCTGAAGTATTGTAGAGTATTTGGCAATGGCCCAAAAGCAAGTTACACGAACCGAACCGTCTTGGTGATTTTATTATAGGGAGAATATCAATAGGAGACGTGCTGTATTTACAACCATTGATGGCAATATAACTTAATTAAGCCATTTCCCTAGACTTAGAATAGAAGAGCCTAAAACATTTGCTTTGGGCCCTTACCAATTAAACCAAGCGAGATCGTAGTATTAAATGAGTGTTTTACGGTTTTTAAGCAGAGCTCGATGAAACAATATTATGGCTCCAGTATTTTAGATGACATTTTTTTTACAAATAGATGTATGTGTGGAAAATCAAAGACGTTTTTTTTTTAATTATTCAAGCTTATTGTAATCTAATTACTCTGTACTGAGTTCCTAATTCCACCATAAATTCTAAATGACAATGATGTGTCTATGGAAGTGTATTTTGAATTCTTTTTTACCTGTGCTAGGCTTAGTGAGATCTTTTTTATACCACTAAGATCGCAAATAGGCATACAGCTCATCTGATAGTAAACGGGCACCATAGCCTATGTAATCTTATAGAGTCTGACTTTTTGTTGGCTGTAATAAATTATTTCTACTTTAATTTCAGAAATGTAAGAGAGTTCTACGACTTTTAGTACACAAATGTTCACAAAGAGCCGGACCAGTAGGTTGTTGCTCTAACCTGTATCGGCAAAGTTCTCCCCTATATGATGCTTTCACTTTTTATGTCTACTGTTTTATCTGTGACTCGCGCTCTCGTTTATGACCAATATAGATCTAGTTCAGCCCTTGAGAGTTGGTGCTATAGCTTACGAAGTAACTATTATCTTATCTGTGCCAAACCAAATAGTTTATTTTTCACTTAACATACCCTCAAAACATTTTTATTATTATCGTAAAATATTTCTGTAATGCAGACACTATCTTTTGCAATATTTATAAATATTGTAGAATAGATTACAGCCAATTTGAAGATGATATTTTTTTTAAAGAGTAGTAGTTTTCTCCATACTCAATCGGCATTCTGTTTAACTCGATTCCTCAGAGACTAAAATGATATTATTCTTCCGGACGTATATCCTTAATATTTGATGTTTCTGATTTGACTACAATAATACGCTATAAAAATAACATTTAATTAAATTCTACGGATTCAAAGTAAAAGTGTTCTTAGATCTTTCTCATAATATTCAGGTACCTTTTTCTGATAAATGTATTAAATATTCACACAACAACATCTGATATATGTTATTCAAATATTCAACAAATATAAACGAGAACCTACGGGCTTCGTAAAAAAGTTACGCAACACTGAATTTTTTTTAGAAAACTGGCAGCATTGCCAATGTTTAATGGCTGCGCGTTTTCTGAGAGAGCCTTTGAAACCCCAGCTTTGACATCGTGTAAAGCGTCGATCTAACATTGCCATTTACCAGTTCAATATAGAACCAAAGGGGTCCATTAGACGCTCATGCAAACGTCAATCATTACCAAAAGTCATGATTGACGGATGTTCGTCGATGATTGATGAAATAATATCGACATTAAAATCTCATCATGCAACTGTCAACCACTGTATTAGACGATAGGTTATTCGTCAATCACCGTTTTGATTGTGGCAAAACTGACAGCAAAACCTACCGTGTAATGGGCGCCTTTGGGCACTCGGACGTATCCCTAGCGTCTCATCTCATTCCCGAACCGCCCAAATAATCACTGACAATATACGTTAATTATGGACTTACTGCGATCATACAATATATAAGGTACCTTTACATAAGGCATAACACTCCACTTATCGTATTAAGATCTATTATATTGAGTCTAAAACCCACTAGGATTTCCGTCTTCAGTTGAAAACATACTGAAGTCCAGTTTGTTTTCAATTACAGACGGAAGAGAGAACACAATACCTTTCACTTCAATAGATGCTAACCCCAATGTATATTTGGAAATAGTGACATAAACATATTACGTAGGTATAGAAATGTGTAACGTCACGTTTGAAGATCGTATTAGTCTGAGATCCCACTGCAATATTACTACGTTCATCGAGTATTCAATCAAAATCAATTTTATAAACAGGTGTATTTGAAAAGGAACACTTACTTAAATCCCTTATTGCTAAGGGAATACTGCTAAATAATTCAGAGATAGTGATAGTAGGTGGCGTATTTAAAATTTTAATGATCATATGTAAGATAAAAATAACATACATATATTATTATTCATACATAAACTTAAGTAGGTACCTACATTACGTATATTATAACAATACATACATACCACAACACCGAAGCGACGAGAAATACGCGGTCGTGACGTGTTTATTTACAGTTAGGTAGGTACATTAAAACTAAACATACATTTTATCGTTCTTGTTTAATTAATTGGTCGTATGCAAGTTAATTAATGTCGTTAAATTGATATGTTGAATATATGTGAAGAAGTAAAGTTAAATTTATATCCGTTAATAAAAAACTAAAACAAATATGTACAGGTATATATTACATTCATCCCGACCTAGAAAAACATTTATCGTGCAAGCCAGAATGTACTTTATTCCATAGGAACAACGGTCGTATTTGTATAATTGTTATCATAGAGTGTGAATTCTGAACATTAACTATTTTTTATTGTTTGCTTGTAGCCGAGAATCTGTGGCTGGAAATTCTACATTCCGGAATTTTGTGAGGCGGCATACTAAATTGAGCGGAGTTAGGAGTTTCGAGTTTAGCGGAAATAAAAGGTAAACTACCTTTTATTTCCTTGTACCATAAATATTTTACCTTTTGTATATAAATTAAAAAGAGTACATATTTATATTTATTACATCCTTGGCCTCCTTCGGTTCTAATATATTCTTTCAAATCGTTTGTGTTCGATTTGTCAAACATTTCAAAATTTGTTTTTTGATTCCCTATCGAATGAAATACGGAACATTATCATTAGTCTATCGCCATCCACTGCTGGGCGAAAGCCTCCCCCAAGGATCCCGGTCTTGGCAGTCTGTCCATCCATCCTCTGCCAGCCCTACACTACGTTTGCCTAATTGGTGCCTGCACTCTAGCATATGTCGCCTCCAGCGATCATCAAGAACGGAATATATTTCACCTAAAAATGACCTTCACGGTGATAGAACTTAAGCAACGATATTATGGAACATAATTATGTTTGTCCCGGGCGGCGCGGCGTGACGTGTGGCACTCAAACACTAAGTGTATTAATTACAGACATCACGTCAAGAGAACTAAAGGTCTATGGCAATCACTGCAAAAGCTCTCTTCCGCGGAGTAATGAGATATACCTAGTATATAAGTTGCCTTCTATTCCGAAAACTAGATTTTAGGGTGATTAACGTACACGTCGTGTGGATCTCTTTCCATACTACGAAAAAAATAAACTTATTCATCTAGCAGTGACCGCTTATCATCAGATACGTTGTTTGTCACCGGTATTTTTATTATGTTGTACCCATAAACTTAATATACTAACGTAAGTTGTACTGTTGTTGTTGAAATGAGCACATTAATAGCATTCTCTTTTTATTATTAGTTTAATACATATTCCAATCTTATTGCAAAAAAATTAATATTCTATTTTGAACAAGTAGGACCTAACTAATTAAAAAAAAATTAAAATACAACTGTTCTGCCAAAAAACGAATTATACGCTATACCTACAGCCGCCATACTTTTTTTTTAATTATAACTAGTGTCACTTGGGCAAATGTAACGATCTTATCATTCAAATCTGTTCAGGCATTTAGAAATCATGGTGGTATAAAGAAGATACATTACATTTCTTTGGGCAGTCGTGTAAAAATGCACGGATTGAGTAATCACCTGTTGAATAATTACATTATTTGTGTGATTCACAAATATTATGTTAAATGTTCTGAGTTTGGATGTACTTTGTCTGCGAGATACGTTCAGCTTTTTTATCTCCGCCTGCGGAGGTTTACCGTCAAGGTCTTCAAATAACTAAATTATCTTTAAGGCATAGAACACATTGCGAGGTGGGATCCGTACACTTTCTATATGAATAATAATTATAATAAAATCTCAATTGCATCTTGTCCAGTATCGGCTCCGGCAAAGCCGGAATATTATAAAGCATCCTCTGCGAAGCTCATATAGGTTATCCAGTATGCATAATTTTCAATCCTTAGCAAGCTTGTGAGTATATACCTACATGTATACGTAGGCTGGGTCGGATTTAGTTGAAATTTTAGCACATAGACAGGATTTGTCCTTTGATTATAACATGTGGAAATAGAGTTTACGCGTAAAGTTAGTGCTGAAAATAAAGTTAATACTTCAAAATCTGACATGATTATCAACAATTCCAGTGTTTCTATACTATCTAATGCTTTTGATTCTCAACATGTCATCGTGACACGTGCACAATGTTTATTGTTAAACACGTGTACAATACACGTTTCTGATTTGTTTGTTATGTTTTATATGACAACGTAATCAATGAGGTAAGTAATCGTTATTCCTTCTCGTGTCACGGCAAAATGGCTGTTTCTTCAAAGGCTTCGCGTGAAGGTTTCCCGTGCAATGGGGTAGGGAGATGCTCAAAATAACGTTTACTAAAAAGATATTGATTTGATTTGAATTAATCGGATGCTATATATTCTGTAACAGTATTCAGTTTTCTACACCATGCATCATTTTTAATACAATTTATATAGTAAACTAACTGCGCCTTGCGGTTTCACCCGCGTAAATTCCGATACCGATACCCGAATATCGGGATAAAAAGTAGCCTATGTGTTAATCCAGGTGTCCAGGTATCTACATACTAAGGTACCAAGAAAGAGGAACAAACATCCATACATCTATTCATCCTCACATAGAAATTAATACAGGGGTTTAAGCAACATCCCTGTCTGCAATTTGTCCAATCTGGGCTCGATTCATTTTAAGAGGGATCAGGTCAGGTTACTTCGCAACGCACCCGCACTATGCAACGGCCAGGTTGACAGATTTACAAATTTGTCAGAAAAGAGACCTGTCAAGCGTACTGTATACATGTATTTCACTGTATACATTAGATGCTATAAAGATATTTTCTTTAACACTCAAAGAATATATATAGTTTTTGAAATTCCTAAGTATTTAAACTCCGTAAAGTCAAACGTCAAACCGGGGATTTAACTACCATCATCATCCCTTATTACTGCCCAAAATAGAATGTTTTCTGTTTCTAACTAACCTAACAAATATTTTAATTAATTAAAAAGGCTGGAGTACCTACAGAGTAAAAATTCAAATATTTTTTTTTGTCTTCATTAAAATATAGTAAAATAAATGTTTAATAATATTTACTTCGAACAATGGTTTTTATATCCAGCAATGATTTTATCTGATCCATATTGAATATTATTCCCTATAATTGTTTTAAGTTGGTATTGTACCTTTTAAATATTATCGCGATTACGAGTAAGTCCCGAGTAACACATCTAATTATTCCGTAATAAGTTCATTCTTAAGACTTTGGATGCTTAGCTTATTTGACGTTTTATTTATTATCATTTTGTTCGCCCAATTTGTTTATGCAAAATTAATGGTTGGAGTTGGAACAATATAAAGATTTTGTTTGATTGAATATTGACAATCAGACTGAATGTTTCACAATAACCTTTATTGCATTGGCTATGACGTTAACTGTACTATTGGTTTGATCTATGAACGATGCATAAGTCACACTCACGTTGGGAGTGACGTTGCTTCCTTCGCCAATGTTACTTAAAAAAAAAACTGAATTAGCAAACGATCATACGGCAAACCCGATTACCTGTGACTACAAACCTATTGCTCCCCTCTCATGGTGTTTTGGTGATCCTACTTACCCAGCAGAAAACAGCATTACACTACACGGTGTAGCCTATAGAGTACTTGACTAGTCTGGTGGTTGAAATGTGCAATGCCATAATGCCATGCCACTTTAAAATATTTATTGAAATAGGTGTTACAGACATAAAAACGAAAATACTCCAAAAGCACTTCACAAGTGGCGCTAAACAATCAGCAGTACCTATAACTTGAAGCTAACAGTAGTAAATGGGGTGAAGTCGAACTTCTTGAAGTAGTCAGAACCTACAGCAGCAGCCATTATTTTACTACTCGACTTCTCTTCCCACACTGGGCAACGAAATTTCAAAACATTAATAAAACGATATTGCATAGAATGAATAATAATCACCCATTTAGCTTAACCCCTTTTCTTCGTAGGTGCCAAGGGCGTATCAGCTCACCTGTATAATTTTCTAGCAAGTTAGCTAATGAAAAGGCATTATCTAAACTGTTACTAATCATGTCACGTGTCAGAAAACGTGTAAACAACGTCTAATCAGAACCGTATCAGTTAGAGCACTTTGCACATATTCAATATCGATACTGGTATATTGACGCGTGTTAGCGATGCGATTTAGAGACGGTCAAGATAAAATCAAATTCAGTTTTTCTTGGCTTATACAATTTACTGTTATCCCGTACAATCTGTTTTAAAGTTAAACTTTGAAAGACACGTGGATTTGGTGTTAAAAATTATTATTATTAATGTCAAAACATGTATGGAGGGTTGTATTTTATCTTTGACTATTATAGCTTATCTACTTTCTAAACTTGTTTACATAAAACTTGAGCAATGTTGGACAAGTATTAAAAAATTTTATTTTGAAATTAACAACCTATTTGTGAAAACGCGTGGCTAGGACCACAAATTGCTCTTTTCCTTCAGGTCTCTCTCTTTCGCGGTCCCAGTCGCCTGTTTTTCTCATTTTTGTAATCAATAACCGCACACTATAGTCAATATACTTGTACGTACAATAAGTAAGCTAAAAAAATATTTATAAAGTTATTATAATTTGTAACTATAAAAAAAATCTCTTTATTCTACCTACTTAAAGTCTAATATTATGTAATTTTGCAATTATCCTTCATGTCAACAACGTTACGGTCAAGTACTTGCCCTTGCCACTTTTTATACGAATTTAGAAATTTTCAATACACCATTACCACTTCAGACAGAGTGAATACCCTAAAAAACAGAGTCTCATGTCTTTCATTCTGAATGCTTACCAAATTAGACAGACGAGAACCGGATTTTGAAAGGAGGGTATAACTTTCTTTATGAAATGTAAGAACCAAATAACTTAATACTTATAGACTGTGCTGTGCTTGGAATTTCTTTGAAGGATATTCATAACGAGGTGAAACGTCCAAAAGCAAACATCACCGATCTAGCTCGCAGATTAAGCAAGTTTAAGAGGCAGTAGACAGTAGACAAGTCACATGTGCTTATAATTAGGTTTTTTTTTAAGTATCACAGACTTCAAAGCGTCAAAATCATGATAAATAATAATAAGTTGTATTCTTCATTCCTTAACTTTCCTAAAAGGGGAAATATTTTCTTAACATTTAACTGGTACCATCCCTGAGTACTACCAATTCAATTAAAAAAGGAACTATTGAAATCGGTACACAAATGGCATAGATATCGCATAACACATACAAAACCAAAATTCTGTTGAAATCGCCAATGAAGCGATTGGTAAGCGAAGGTGGGAACCCTATAAATATGGATTAGATGCGGATGTCGAAGGATCTAGGACTATTAAGTAGACTACGAGAGGCTTATGAGAGAGAAGGCAGAAGTGAAGAGCTTATGTCCAGGCTGCAATACCAGTGAAATAGTATAGTTTTTTCCTGATATTTATCACTACATATTATAAAACAAAGTCCCCCGCCGCATCTGTCTGTCTGTTCGCGATAAACTGAAAAACTATTGAACGGATTTTCATGCGATTTTCATTAATAGACAGAGTGATTCATGAGAAAGGTTTAGGTGTATAATTTGTACCCGTGCGAAGCCGGGGTGGGTTGCTAGTAGAATATAATAGCAAGTCTAGCAACGCTTAGCTAGCAGAGCATATATTGATTTTGTCCAACATCTTCAACAATCATCGTCATATTTCAACCATTTTACACAAATCCTTAATGAACTATACACGTAAACCTTCCTCATGAATCACTCCGTTTATTGGTTAAAACCCTACGAAAATCCGTTCGGTATTTATTGAGTTATTCGATTTCAGACAGACTGAAAGACAGACGGAGAGGTGGAATTTTGTTTTATAATATGTAGTGATTCTCGGTACTAGTGGTACTATTGTGTATTCTGTGGTGCTAGCTAGATAATTTCAGATTTTTGTACTATAAATTCGCCATAGGTTTAACTTTCTACATTATTAACATAATTAAAGGTAAAACTAACTTTGATTAGCGCTTTCTGTAATCTACCCCCATTTAATCTATCATAAACTCTAACTTGCATAAAACCCGTCTTCCCTGATAGACTTATGCTAATCGTTCCCGAGGTCATCCACCTATTTGATGACAAGACAATAAACTTTAAGTTCATCCTGCCATTACCTTTATAATCCTTGTGATTTGGCAAAAATCTTGCTACAAAGCGTTTCACCGCTTCTTTTTAGCCGTGGCGTTGACCGTTTGACAGAACAACGAGCTCAAGATTTAAATAGGGATTATGCTACAGCAGGGGTCGGCAACTTGCAACCTTTTGAGATGGAAGAGCCAAAAGTTACAATTTACAAAATTTTACAGTTTTTAAAGAGCCAATTATACTTTACGTTTCAATATTATAGTATTTGCTTTTACATGGTGTATCAGACAATGGAACACTTACTTAAATCACTGAAAGGGCATGACTCTAGCACTTATGTAGTACTATTAAGTACTCAATTATGGGTAGATTGCACGGTTTTAAGGGTTTTGATAGTAAATAATTATTTTATACGTATGGAACTCGCGAAACGCAGGTTGCCAACCCCTGTGCGAGAGGGATAAATAAATTTTCGTCGTGAAAAGGCTCAGGCTAGGTACATCTTCAATGCGTAGATTGCCGGAAATTTTTAATCTCTATTTTCATTAATTTAGTTGCCTTCCACTAATTACCTCAGTATATGTGCTATACAGGTTGAGTTTGAATTCGTATAAATCGTTATATCAACGCAATTAGCTGTTGAAATAAACAACAAGTTTTTGTTATAGAAAAAAAAATGGTCTCACTCTACTCGCTAGCCAGTAATATAAATCTTTTCATTATTCTTTTTTACTGGGTGCTATGTTTCGTAAATTTTATTGCATTTTAAATTAAATAGTATGTCATGTGACTACAAAACACGCAAAAAGTACCAAAAAATGATAACTATTATATTATTAATAAAAATAACAAAGGATCTGATTAAAACTCGGTCATGGCATCAATCGGTTTGAAGGATTAACACAGATTAAAATTCATTCTTTATGCGCATAATATACTCGTGTACATATAGTTTTCAACCATATGTGAGGATTATTTTGTATAAGACAATAATGATTGTTGTTTTGTTGAATACATTTCATACACTTTTTTATACAAGTGGTTTAAAAAGACTACTATTGTTTCTGTTTTACCTTCTCGCTGTTACTTCTTAACGCTTTATTTATTACTACTTTATATATACGCTCCTGTAAGATAATTTCAATTCTTAGTAAATAACAATATCAATGTCATCAAAACAGTAATTACGACGTCGGAACCTATACAGGATATTAAATTTACTTATTAGCATATCCGATAGCCGACCTTTGAAGTCATTCATTGTACGTATATCTCATTGTTATTAAAGCGAAATTACATTAAATTAAAAAACTAAAAATAGAACTAATAGTGTGTAATGAATTCGACTGCCTTACTGTAATACAATATTCTTTATTGTACACCATAGAAAAGTTACAACATAAATGAAAAACATTGAATAATGGTACAATCGGCGGTCTTATCGCTAGTTGCGATTTCTTCCAGACAACCTTAGGATGGACAAGTGTGATAGATTAGTGCATAGGGCAGTTTGCAGGTGTACAAACTCAGTTCAGTAGATAGATACATAATAATCATATATACCTTAAATACATTTTATAGGTTCAAACACAAATAAATATAAAATAGCTATAAATACATACATATACACATTCTAAGATTAAATAAATATGTATATACATATATCAACATTGTCAGTGACTAACTATGAGGACAGATAGTGATCAGTTACCAGTTTTTTTTAATGTTTAGTGATTGAGCACGTCTCGCAATTTTAAGGTTCCTGGGTATTCGGGATTTCTATACAGGTTTGACTCATTTTAGTCCCGTATTTTAAAATATTGTGTCCAATTGGCCATATTATTTTACATGGGACCAACCGTAATCTAGCGGAAAGTATTATACAAGTGTGAATCGTGATTTTTATGCAAACATATTATTTAATTGAGATAGGAGTATCGCTTTCAATTATATAATATTAGTTAGGATAATGTGTCTCAAAATATTAATAATTATAATGAATGCGGTCCAAAAATCTAATCAATGACGTCACTCGAAAAGCTGCCAGTTTGAAACACGATGTGCTGGACATATCCGTCGCATGCCAAATGACGTTTAAGCCAAACGCGTGGGTAACCGCTTGGATCCCACATCATGGCATGACAACGCTATACGCTTAGAGAGGGAGAGAGCTGGCTCGATTATTTGGCATCTCTTCAAAAAAATATTTTAAATAATTGACAGTGAAAGTTTTCAACATTAAAACAATTGACGACATTGGCCTAAGCGGTGACCGAAGCCTATAAAAGATAGAAAAACGTTTTTAACGCAAGTAACGTCACGTGTTCATTGTCGCACCTTCTTTTATAATAATAATATCGTCGGACCCGTTACATATATATCTACACCCAACTAAGCAGTGCTTGTACCATGTAAATCATATATCATATAAAATGAGATAGACATAGTAACACTCAGATTAATGCAAATAGACATTTTCATGCATACAAGTATTTGTACTGGACCGGGAATCAAAATGGCAGTCGAATGCAACCACTGCGCCACAGAGGTCGTCAAACTATTTATGTCCTAGCATGTTAGTAAATAGACTACAATAATTCACCGTGCAAGCATGTTATGCGGATTCATTCAACTCAACTACATTAATACTACTTCAAAACTTGTTATAACATATTATAACAACTTTTAATTTATAATACTCAAGTAAAATATTTGTACACAACTTTTTTAAATCATATTACCCACTTACTCCTCCAGATATAATATTTATTTTAACAGTATGTACCGGCGCCTTAATTACGGTGATCTGCGTGTGAATCATAAATAAGAACAACATCTTTAATAGTTTCTTTTGTCTGAAACTTCGCGTGACCACACTAAACTGAAGGAATTATATTATCATATACCTACCTACTTATAAGAAGTAAGGCATACATACTAAATTCAAATTATGACAGGTCATGGTAATTTTAAATTTTCTTATTTACGCCTGTATGTAACCGGGGGAGTAGGCAGAGGTGTTATAATTTATTCAACGTTTAGCAGTTTACTATTGACAACGTTTACGCACAGAAAATACTCTTTATAAATTCAAAGTAATATCAGAAAAAAATCAACTGAACATTATTATAGCATACATATTTATAGCTATACCCTAGGAAGGAAGTCCCCGAGAACGCCGGCAGACTTTCGCCGCCTCCTAAACAGAAGTCAGCCACACCATTGCGTGCGTGCCCCCCTTCTGGTTTGGAGAGGTGTGCGCGGAACACGTCGCGCGATTATCTCAGCTCACCAGTTACCCGCAAGCCAGCGCTCATGGAGGCTGGAAATCATTCTGCGCTCTCCGGCGCCTGGTGCGTTTTCTTCGGGACGGGAGAGTACTAGGCCCTCTCCCGTTCCCTTTCCACCGCCTCTTTAGCGGGCATCACTTCCTCACAAAAAGAAGCGGCGGATTCCCACACAATTGCGAGTTGTTCCCACTATTGAACAAAGAAAAAAATAACCTTTTAGGGAACAAAGCAAAATAAGTAAAAATGTATTTCTTTATCTATGGGATGTTCTGGTCAAGAAATTCTCCTAAGACATCATTATCTGCTCACCACCCCTGCCATTTTTAGTGGACATCGAATGTACAATTAATTACTCTACCTTAGTTTTGCTCGTCCTCAGTCTCCACCAAATCAACAGCGCAATTTATATTCCTGGGGTTCATAGAAGTGTATTTATGTATTTCATAAATTAGTCACAACTTCATTCCTACATCAACTTTTCATTTTCTTAGACTTGACCAATAACCATGTACACAAATCGTAATTATTACCTTTAATATACCTGTTATATGTACCTATTTGCATATCGTAAGCTGCAAATTGGTGAATCATACACAAAACAATAGATAGACTCGGACCAAAGTTTCTGTACCTAACATATCAACTCTTGTTTTTTGACCCCTGAAGGTTATTCTGAAAGGTCACAAATATTATGTTGAAATCTCCAAGTCAACAAAGCAGTCTTACAATAGAAATTAAGGGAAATGTATGAACCTCACATAAAAATAGGAGTGAAAGCGCTGGTAAAATTTTATTCAGCATTATTATATTTGGTTGAATGTGAACGTGCGAATACGATGTACACAATGTTGTGTATTTACCGGACATGTACTACTTTAGTTGTTTTGAATTTGGGCTACGCAATGGTTTGAAAGTACTTCAGATAAATCCATCCAAAGGTTGTCTGGTAGAGATCGCTTTTAGCGATAAGACCGCCCATTGTACCTAGCATTTAAATTAAATTTAAGATCTATTGTAAGTTTATGTGGTGTACAATAAAGAATATTCAAAGATAAGTTCTTTATTTTGGGAAATAATCTATGTATGTTAGCATGGGATTTTTTGCAAAATAAAATAATTGATACTAATATTTTTCATTAGAAAATACGTAATGCACAAGTTCAAATTCAAAGCCAAACGTTATGTAGATACTATTTGTCAAGATGTCTGAAAAGATGTAAAGGCCTTTGTGGATTATGGGTATGACTTATTTGATTTATTTTTTATGGGGGTTTTCGGTGGGGCGGTGTGTCGGAATCGAACCGACTAAAACCACACGGTGTAAAATAGGAGGGTGCCGGAGAAAGGCTTATATTAAGACATGGTAACCCTAACTGAGCATAGCGTTAATGAAACTTCGGCCCTCTTGAAGAGGATTATGTCCAAAAACTTTTTCTTCTTAGAAGGCATTATTATTACGTTTTGGATATCAAAGTAAATGCGATCTTTGAGAGTCATGTTGCGAAATTATTGTGGCCATTGACCCGTACATTAGTGACAACTATTGTGAATGTAGTTACATTATCATAACAATAATTGTGGAATTATTTGTAATAATGTTGCAAGTTATCTATCATTAACTTCTGCTAGTTTTATTATTTCAAATAAAGCATATCACAGTGTAGAAATACTTTCTAGGACATGGTAAAAAGGCATGTTAACTCCTAATGTATATTATTGACATCTCTTGCCCGCGGAAAAAATTCTGGTTGAAAGGTACCCATTTCCTTTTCTGTACGATTAACGACGTGTATGCAAATTTTCATCATACTAGGTTTAGTATTTGACGCGTGAAAGCGAAACATACAAAGTTACTTCTTTTTATTTTATTTTTTTATTTATACTTTATCCACAAAATGTGTCAAAGGTGGACTTAATGCGGTAAACATTTTCTCCCAGTCGTCGAGTTGGGGCACAGACATTAGAAGTATTTATTTTAACATACACACGTACATATATATAATAGGTAATAATGATACTATTACATATAATACATAATATATACATATACACACATAATGTATAATATAAATTCATGAAGGACTCTCTCCTTTACGAATTTAAGATTAAAAAGAATCTGATAAGGCATGGTTCCGTATTTGAAGGTAAGCCGAGTTTTTACCTTCCTGATCTCGAGAGGGAGCGCGTTTTACATTTATAATATTAGTTAGGATCTCTGCAGAAATAAAAACTTGGTGAGTGTGTACCTATTTATTTCTGCACAAACGGGATTATTACCAAAGTCATACCTTTTTTTACCCTTTTTTTTTTTTTTTGTGCGTGTGGAAACCCCCTCGGGCCGTCACCCCACCGGGGTTTTCGGTGGGGCGGTGTGTCAGAATCGAACCGACTAAAACCACACGGTGTGCCGTACTGCGCCTGAATTAGGAGGGATCTGGGAACAGCTTTTATTAAGACATCCGGACCCCCCCTAGCGCCTGCCCGCAAAAGCGCGGGCACCACCTTCGGGTAACAACGCGGAGGCCGCCTCCTCGCAGGGGGCCACTATAGCGGGTGGAAGGGAAAACCCGTCCCGACCACCCGCGGCCACACTCAGGGCGGCATGAGGCGCTGGAAAGCGCGCCTCCGCCGCCCGGTTCGCCGGCGGCGAATTAAGTCCGAGTGGAGATCGTCCTCCCGGACCCGTTCCGCCGCCTCCTTCTGCGAGATGACGTCCTTACAGAAGGTAGCGACCGCGGTAAAATTCCTGTCGCTACCGGCCATGGAGCGTATGACGGCCGGTAGCGAGAGATCCCCCCTCCAATGACTGCAGTGAGGGCCCGACGCCGCGTCACCCAGGCGGAGCAAACCGCCAGCGTGTGCTGAGCCGAGTCCTCACTGCAGTTGCAGTGGTGACAGGCGGGACTCAGTTCCCTCCTAGCGACCGAGTGCAGGTACTTCCCGAAGCAGCCGTGCCCGGAAAGAACCTGCGTCAGTCGGAAGGAAAGGGTCCCGTGCTGCCGCCCTGCCCACTCGACGATGACCGGCTGGAGCGCCTCCACGGCGGCAAAGCCAGCACGTGGAGCCTCCAGCCGGGACGACCAACGAGCCATGGTGGCTCGGCGAGCGACCTCACGCCATTCGCGTACCTCTTCGGGCGGGGGCCGACTGCCACTTCCCGCCCGGAACTCAGCCGTTCGCCGATATACTTCGGCGAGCACTTCCGCCTCCAAATCCCACGGGGGAGTCCCGGTCAACGCGCACGCCGCCTCCGTTGACACGGTGCGGTATCCGCGTATGGCTCTAACCGCCATAACCCTCTGAGGGCGCCAGAGGCGCGCCCTATTCTGGGCGGTCAGAGCCTCCGCCCACACCGGTGCACCGTACAGTGCCATTGACCGGACCACCAAAGTCATACCTACTCTAAGTCCATCTCGGAATGATGCATATATAGATCGAAAAAGAACCATATAAGTCTACCTTAGCTCAAAGAAGATTTGTGTTGGAATTGTTGGAAATGAGACGCAGTATCACTCTCCAGAAGACCGCGCTCTCGACTCTAACAAATATACCTATACTTACTACCTATGTAAGTTATAGGTACTACGTATCAAGTACATTTTTATTATATTATAACTAGGTCTGGTATGCGTTGCTGTGGCTAAGTAATTTGGAATAAAAAAATATTGTGACTATTAATTGAGATAAAATCTATCCTATCTCTATCTATCCTATTTTGGACCAAACTGCAGTGTGTAAAAGTTAATTAATATCGGTTCCTTAGTTTAGTAGTTCAAACAAACAACGAGATACGATTTTTATATATATAAAGATTACCCATCTTTTTTGCACAATGAAGGTTTGAAAAACGTAATTGTTTAAAAAAATAAAACGTGTGCGTCTTGGGACGCCCGACAGAAGTGATAACTGGCGTTTAGAGAGACAGACTGACGCCGTAACGCGTTACGTAACGTAGCAGTTTACCCTCCCATAGGAAGTTATCACTTCAAAAAACGTGTGCGTCTCGGGACGCCCGACAGAAGTGATAACTTAAACTCCGGACAGACTGGCGCTGTAACGCGTTACGTAACGAAGCGGTTTACCCTCCAATAAGTTATCACTTCAAAATACGTCGGCGAACCAATACTTAACAACTAATAACAAACTTTCTTTTATAGCATTTCACGCAACAAGTTTTTTGAAAAGAAATAATTTAACAAAACTTAAACTTATTTTATTCGTTTTAGTACAAGGCTTAAATAAATGATTGCTTTTTAGGTTTTTTTTTAATGTCATAATATAAGTGTTTCAATGTTTGACCGTAATTCATTGAAATATTGTAAACAATAAAACTTTTAAACTAGGGATAAAACTGATTTCAAATATTTTTTATTGATAACACTTCGCTTTTATTATTAAGCTCGTCACTTGCTACTGAGGAGGGTAGAGGTAAGGAGTACCATCTCTAATATGAAAAAGTGTCCGTCAAAAGTGTGTATTTAGGTGGCGCCACCGTAGCTACAGGGTGTAGGAACAAGGAAGGAGAAACTTCCACTTTGTAATGGAGCATTTAACAAAATAAACTTTAAATAAGAAAACAACGATAGCATAAATTAATTACAAAATATCTGATTAAATTTATATGTTTTTCCCTCATTTATCAATTACTCTAGTCACCAAATAAATTAATATTTTAACTCAGAGCACTTAACTCCGTCTATAACAGCTATACACTTCTATACAGCCCTTTGTCTACACTAGCGCCATTCCGGTCGGTTCTTAAACTATAATTTACTGCTTTCATGTGGACTGCGTTCTTTTTCGGCTTTCCCCATACAAGATGGTGATCCTTACATCTATTATCTAAACTTGCTACTAAACAAAAAAAGAGAATCTGTTAACGACCAGAGGAGAAAAAGATACCGAACTCTTTTGTCTATATCTATTTATTATCTAGATTTCTAATGCTTTATATTAATGTTATTAACTTAAGTTACAAAAATCAAGTGACCTCTTACAATTAAGATCATACGTTCTTGTATTTATGCTCAAATATACAGGACAAAATTATCTTTGTTATCCTAAAGTTCAGAAAACACTACGCTATTAACTCTGGCACAGTTTCGGTGTATTTTGCGGTAAGTTAAACAAAATAATACAGAAATTGGGATGTACGCTTTTCTACCAAACAGAAAAGCTTCGCTCATGTTATTTCTGTCATATCTTTTTTTTTTTAGTTAGCCTCACACGTGTCCCACTGCTGGGCAAAGGCCTCCCCCTTATGCTTCCACTTCTCTCGGTCCTCGGCCACCCTAGGCCACATGTTTATAAAGGTGTCGAGATCGTCCCTCCATCTCCTCCTCGGCCTTCCTCGCCGTCGCCGACCACCTCCAGGTATCCACTCCGTGGCTGTTTTCGCCCATCGAAATGGCTCCATTCGACAGACGTGTCCCGCCCAGCACCACATTAACCTGGCGGTCACCACTCCAACATCAGCGATGCCAGTTGTCATATTTACTATTTCATATTATAAAACACACAGAAGTATGTTAGCCTGTTCGTGCGACTCGGACCTATAAGTCCGATTTTGTTTCTTATCGTTTTTAACATAGAACGTAACGAAATCGGTCCTGGTAAAGGTTACAAATGTTACAAAAGGTAACTTAGGCCAATATCGGCAGTAGCCACAGTGCTTATGTGCCGCGGACGATATGGACATAGCTAAACTTTGTTAAAGTTACAGTGATTCATGTACCTATTGTTCATTTTCGTTAACATTTTTATACCATTAAGCTTGCAAATAAGTAGATTTATGGCCTTCCTGATACTAAAAAAACTGCGAGCTTTATATTATCCAAATTACACAAGTGCTTCTCACCCCTCTAAGTGTAAGTCCTATCCGCTGTGTAGTCCTAGCACTCCTCCCTACTCAGCACAATAAATACAACATTATGGTAATTGTAGAACGGAGGTGGGTCTCCAATTCAATCAGAAATATACTGTGTCCTATTTTTTTAGTGCGTATTTCACAAATTATAGTGATAGTTACATAACGATTTTTTTTAATAAATAACATACATGTTTTGATTATGTTGCGAGTATAAAAAACTCGACACGAAGGTGGACTTTGGCTTACATTGTTTTTTTTTTTTAATTACGGACTTAAATAAGTATCGAACAGGATATTAAAAATGTTCATATAAGTTACAACTAAGTAGTAGTAGTAGTTCAAATAAGTGTTGTTTCAGAAATATACAAACTAAAAAACAATAGAAAATTATTTCTTCAATAATTATGAAACCCGCTCGAAAAATAGATCTGTCTGCGTTTAGTTCATAGTCCAGATTTTCGAGTAAGTAGGTACCTAAATGAAATAAACATGACCAGTATTGTCAAATGGGTGGTGTCATTGCCAATAAAGATTGTTTTAACTGGTTAAACGAATATAAGATGCATTCATTCACAAAACTTGATATTCTCTTAATAACTAAAATAAACTGACTTACGCATGTTTATTGGCTGACTATACAAAGTATATAACTGAAACCAGTCGTTTCCTACTAAAGTTTATAATTAAAACAATAAGTATCTGGTTCACTATTATTCCCATGAGTTTCATGGACTGATTTGTCGGGAAAATTATAATAAAATATTATGATGAACCTTACCCAATCTCACGCGTATCCAAAGAGTTATTTGAAGACCTCGGCACCAGCGGACGGTAACTGGACCTAGTCATTTTCACACCACTTGTAGACCGTTCACAATATCAAAATCACATGTAGAACTAATCGTTTATTGAGCAAATGACACGCCTTTCGTTCAACGCATCGAACAGTCGACTGATTAGCATGTGTATTTACGACTTGGTGAATTGATAACTTATCTACGTCGAGGACGTACTTATTCTTTGTTTTATCGTCTTACTACGACAACAAAAACACGCCGAATACGACTGTGTATTTACTATTGCATTATACTTTGGCGATCAATAAATTTTAGCTGGGGTGAAAGCTCGCACCACGCCTCGGGGCCGGTTTCGCGAGCTTTTCTTTTATTGAGTGTACCGCCATCTACCGATGGGACCTAGAATTTCTATAAATAAATGTTTTCTTGACCTCCCAGTGTTGAAATAAGCAAAGAAAGTTCCGGGAAAATTAATCAGTGGTTTTCATTTAAATATAATTATTAATGAGAGTATTTTTAATAAATCTAAGAGCCAAATGGGGATTTCAATTTGATACATCTTTTTATGTAGGTACAACAAAAAGTAAGGTAGTCGGTCGAAGAGTGCCGCTATTCAGTCTAGTAAAAAAGTAAAAAAGTAAATTTGTATCAGGTTAGTATTACTACAGCAAAAAGTTTACGGTCAGATAGTTCTACTTAAATTTGAGTTACCTCGATTTGTTGCACCTTCAGAATGTTATTATCACAAACATTAAATACGTGGGTCAGTTACTGAAAGGATTTTAGAATAGGGCAATAAGAATAGCACTCGATGAAAAATTTATTTAAATTTCGAATTAGGAATTCTTTGGGAATCTGTAGATGTTTAATGATTTCGGATGTCATTTGTTTGTACAAATTGGGGCAGTTTAAAAAGTGTCTGTTGTACACTAATTGATTCGACTAGAGAACATTTTCGCTCAATGATTTATTACGACTTTAAATGCGGTCTTACTCAACAACAATGTTACGTTAGACTTCGATTGCCTACAAAAGTACAGAAGGACAGAAGTCAAGGGAAAAAAATTGCCTCATTCTTTGGACGGGTCATCTCGCAACAATAATTCTAGAACAGTGGTCCCCAATTAGTTTCTCCTACGTACCACTTCAAAAAATACCTGAAACTCGCGTACCCCTGACCTATTAATAATAAAAAAATGTGTTTGTTTTTAATATTTCTTCTCCATCTTCAAATTTAAGAGCTATTTCTTGTCCCCTGCCTTACGTATTTTTCGAATTTTCCCTGTGGCTCACTCAATAAAAATGTGTAAATCAAAGGTGACAGAAGGCATTACGGTCTGATCGATTAAAAATATATTTTGACAGTTGCTGTTTGCCTAATTTTTTTACTGATTTTCTTAGTCAACTGCCAGCCTAATGTTTTGACGTTAGTAACACATTAATTTATTTAGGAAATATAAAACCCGACTACGTTACATAAATAGTAACTGCCTAAACGGCTTAATGGATTTCAACATGTGAGGTGTCCTTTGAATCGTACTCAAATGACACCTCACATGTTGAAATCCATTAAGCCGTTTAGGCTCTAGGGCGTGGAAAATAAACCTCATACATACATAATTTTTATTTTAGTTCAATGTACAACTTTAAAAACGACACTAAAAACGTAGCCTTACTAAAATTAAAATATGAAAAGTTAAGAGTGAAGCTTCTGTTCCTGTAAGCTTTTTACTTGATTTAAAATCTGCCATTGTACGGGGTGTCAGGCAGAGCAGGGGCAGCTAAAGCTACCGTTGTTCTACTTGGAGCCAACATCCTATCACCGACGAAAATTAACTGAGAAAAGAAAGAAAGGACGCTCGAAAATACACAACTGAAAAGAGTTTCCGTAAAATCTGCTCTATTCTTTGACGGCGGGAAAGACAAAACATGGGTGTAAAAAAAAATATTGGATGTAATAGTACCGTCAATATAAAAAAAAAAATATGGGGGTATAATTAGATTTCTGGAGAAATCAGCTTTCAGTAATGGATTGTCGTTGTGACATTTATTTTAATGGTTTGAATTTGGGTCCAAGAACTTTTAAGATCAAAAGCAATTTATATACACGACAGACCTCAGTTGTAACCAACTGCAGTACATAATAGTGTCAGTCGTTACATCTGGTCAATATCCTGAAGACTCAGTTCATGAATCGCCTGGGAATATATTTCATGCCGGATAGCCCACGCGTGATATCTGTTAATCTTAATCTCGAGGTCTTGTTACTTGTAAACAGAACTGGCAGGCTGTTATTAATCTGGTTTAAAGACGCAACAGTCACTTGGCCAATCAAGAACATCTACCGCTGGCAAAGTTATCAAACTCTGAAAAACATTTAACAGAATTTCCCTAAGTCGTATTCTGTCGTATGTTACAGAACTAATGACACAGACTCCTGGAGCCTAACAAAGTGCTTGAATCTCTCGTTGCAGATGATAATCAAATTGGTTTCTTTGTGTGGTAAACATCACCTCCTGGTGTTATCATCAAACCACTAGGTGTTATCATCAAACCATCGTTACTAAGTTCAAACTGTTGGACTTATCAAAACGTATATGTGCCCAAACTCGAGGGATTAACTAGTAGCGACTGAATAGTTCCATTATCCACCTCCTTGCTTCATCATCAGATCAGCTCCAAGATGCCAAATTATAGTATTGTCATCCGAACTAATACATACAAAGTTGGATTTAGGTACGACATTTAAAAGTAAGTTAAAATTAACTTCTAAAATTTGTTTACAAGGAAAGCTAATAAAAGCGTGTAAATAAAAAAATGTTTTAATCACTACATATTATAAATCAAAGTCCCCCGTCGCGTCTGTCTGTCTGTTCGCGATAAACTGAAAAACTACTGAACGGATTTTCATGCGGTTTTCACTAATAGACAGAGTGATTCATGAGGATGGTTTAAATGTATTATTTGTTAAAATTTTGTGTAAATTGATAGAAATATGTTGATGATTGTTGAAGATGTCTCTGCTACCCGTGCGAAGCCGGGGCGGGTTGCTAGTGTTTATTAAAACATGAAATGTTTTAATTTTTTCACAAATTGAATGTCATCCTATTCTAATTAAACTTTCTGTGTTAGTTCTTATAACCGTGTGAGTTCATGTGACAAATTTTTATTGCTATTACAATTCAAAAGAAATTTTTTTTTTCCATACTATAGTGACCTACCCTACCGGTGTGTATTCAATAGATTTCAAAAGAAAACATTAATGGGTAATTACAATTGCACTGATAATACTGGTGAGTTTAAGTTAATACTGATATACCTGAGGGAAGAGTTGTTGTTGTGAATTCATCTTATAATAACTCATCCTATTTATTATACATTTAAGATGGGGCGTTATAAGATGAATAAGGAACAACCCGATTAAAAGTATTATATTAAATGGTTTTCTTGTCTTCAACAGCTGCAGTAGTCTCTGGTTGTGCTACAGCTTCTGTCTTTTCTTTTCCGTCGTCGTCTTTGGTTTTCTCCTCCATCTCTTTAGTCCACTCTTCTAACTCTTTTTCAGCGTTTTTCAAGTCATCCTCTGTTATGTTTAGGTCTGGATACCGTCTCTGGAATCCGTAGAATGAATAAATATTACAATTTGAGTTATTTATGAACATAAATGAAATGGAGGATGAACCCGTTACTCGTTTATATTTCTGATAGCTGAATACCAAATTAAATAAATATTTACCCGGTACGACCGCGTACATCCGTTACACGTGCAATATAAGGGTGTTATTTAACTATCATAAGCGTATGTACATCTCATAGGGGACATTTATTTTGCTACTTTTTTTTAAGGCTCTAAGTGCCAAACAAAAGAGTGCCTCTATAGTATGAATAGTTATTAAATCAATGAACCTGTCATGTTGACTGGTAAGTGGATTTCATAATTTTGTCTTTTTATTCATTCTCATAAAAATTTTGTTTTTACCGGGGTTACCAGTACCACTGTAGGATGAATCATAGACGAAGGCACAGCGAATGATGGTATACTTTCGACACCTGGTAATAAGAGGAGAGGGGAAAAGAAGAAAATCTTGGACAATTTCGATTTAGAGTTGATCAGGAATAAAGTAAAAAAATTCTACATTGTACGAAAAGAAATTCCAACAAAACTATTACAAATCTTTCGACAGGATATTAACTTCAACGGACGGAGATAATCTTTGAGGCCGGCCTACTTACTGAAAATTACTTGAGGTATTAAAAAAATATGTCTAAGTTATAGCCCGAATAACTTACTAAATTTTAGAAAGAAGAAAGAAAGAAAAAGTATTTATTTTTCAAGTGACGTGACAATAAATAACGAAATTGAAATAATAGAAAAAGGAAATACAAATAAAAACAAAATAGGGCGACAAATGCCTCCCACGCATTTGCATGTCACTTACTGAAATTGGTCACCGCTCGGCATTCATGCTTATGGCACCGGCAAAGAAGTTGCTGCGCGCCAAACAGCGCTGATTTTCAGCGGTGACTGTTTTATTATTTTTTACAGACTTATATTTAAAGAGATTGGTTTTGAATATGTGATGGTGATGCCAATCAAAAAGGACAATTTTGATGTCGCAAGAAGAGATAAACTACAAAGATACTGCTGAGAAGTTCCAAATATTTATTTGGAGCGTATAAAGAAAGGCCGCAAGGCTGAGCTGCCTAATCAATTAGATGTATTAAGAAGAGACATACATTCATGGTTCATGTTCTGTGAACAGGTGCTGGCAAAGTAAAGATGTTGCAGGTACTTCTGATGTAGTCCATTTAGTAAACATTCGTGGTTAAAAAGGTCAAAAAGTTTATCGGCTGACTATCACCACGTTATGAATAAGGTTGATTTTACAAAATCGGTGACAGCGAAGCTTAATCCAAATATTTCAAGATCTTCACCAATTGTTATGGATAACGCTAGCTAACATAGGTACAGATTAACAAACCACCCACACAATCTAATCGAATCGCTGATAAAAGGAATGGCTCCGCGCAAATGATGTTCACTTCATTCCCTTGTACATTTTCAATGTATATAAATAAGTAGCCATATATAAGTATATAAATAAGTTTTTTCATCCCGTCACTCTTTCTCAAAAAACAAAAGATATTGATATGACTTGACATACCACCACCGTTTTGTAGGGTTATCAATTTCTGGGCTCGCCGCTATAGCGGCGGTAAGACCTATCCTACGAGAGTGGGTTGAGAGAGGGCACGGGGCCCTCACCTTTCGGATGACGCAGGTGCTTTCCGGAGACGGTTGCTTCGGCAACTACCTGTGTCGGATTGGCCGGGAGCCGACGTCACGGTGCCACCATTGTGGTAACTGCCCCGTTGACACGGCGTTGCACACACTGAATGCCCAGCCTGGGCTAACCAGCTCCGTGATCTCGTCGTGGCAGTCGGTGCTTCGGGTAGTCTCTCGCTCCCAACCGTAGTTCTGGCCATGGTTCGGAGCGAGAGCGCATGGAACGCTGTCACCTCCTTCTGTGAGGAGGTGATGTCCGCAAAGGAGGCGGCGGAACGGGAGAGAGAGCGGAGTACGAGTCTCTCTACCCGCAGCAGACGCACCGGGCGCCGAAGGGCGTTTAATGACCTCCAGCCACCTTAGAAAGTAGCTAACTTTTTGGCGAAGTCGTCGTCCGAACAGATACAGGCCCGAGAGGCAGCACGCAGTGTTCCGCGCGCGCTCTCAGAGGAGTGCGGCCGATGGGTGATGGTCGCACCGGGTGACGGGACCCGTCTAGGGTGAGACGGGTCAAAATGCCTGTCGGGGGTTGCGGAAGAATGCAATAGCGATTCTAGCTCCCCTGATCATAGGCAAGTAGTGGAACACCGGGGTGGTTTTTAATCGGTAAGAGTCCGACAGACCCCTTCGCGTCCCCAAGGCGGAGGACATCCATGTAGGATCTTCCACCTCGTCAACAAAAAAGAAAGGATTATCAATTTCACTGTTCTCTCCTGTTATAAGGACTATGAGACCTGATTTAAGAAAAACGAATTAGCAGGAACAAGAAAGTAAAAAGAAACAAGCCAGAACATTTATTTAAAAACATATTATAACTAATAAACTTGATTATTAGTAGAATAATATTTAATGAAATCTCTTCTTTATGTATTTGTAATGGAAGTGACGCCTGAGCAAACATTGTGACAACTTCAACCATGCCGTGTTTGTCTAACTAATAACGCTGTTTCGGTAGTAAGTGAATCAATGTATGTTATTTTACAAAAAATATGGAACCCAACACAAAGCTAGACACCATCGCTAGCCATACGACATTATTTTGGCCAATATTTGTTCATAATTTTAAAGAAGCTTAACTGGGGAAGACCTAAATCTGGAGAAGATAGCGGTTAAATGACAACAACAAGACACGCTTTTAAACACTTCCAACTCAAGTGGAGTCAACTCCACCTGAGTTGGAAGTGTTTAAAAGCACCGGTGACGACTAACCGATTTTTATTCGACTGCCTGTGCAGTCGAATAAAAATATTCACATATATTTATATCTTAGCTAAGCTAAGGAGACATGGGTAAACGCTCACAAGCAAAACTGAACAAACAAGTGTAGACATTGCATCGAAAACAAACTTATTTTTGCCGTAACATCTAAATTTGATGTTGTTCATTTATTTTCGTCTAATAAAAGCAAGTTTTGCTTTAACCGTGACATCCACAATGTTTCATTTATATTGACTAGCCTGTTGGTCTGGCGGTTAGTTATCCTGACTGCTGAGCCAGAGGTCGTGGGTTCGATTCCCACCCAGGACAAATAATTGTGGTGAGCATGATCATTTGTTCTGTGACTGCGTTAATTTATGTATAATATGCATGTATTTAGAAATTAATTAGTATGTCTATCAGCAGTCTGGTTACCATAGTACAGACTCTGCCTAGTTTGGGATCAGACGGCCGTGTGTGAGATGTGTGACGTTATTATTATTATTTGCCGAATGCTTGCTTTCACCGTAATGTCTGCAGTTATTCGTTGGTTTTTTAAGGCTCTGGTTCCCTTCATCTGTACCCGGCTATAATTAAATTAAAAAGAAACTAAGAAATAAAACTACACCCGGTACAATAAAACATTACAAGTATTAGTAATTTACGAAATTATGAGAGGTTTTTTACAATCATATACCTTCAGACCGCCTGCCGTTTGACAGGCGGCGAAGGTGTATCGAGGGTTCAGAGGTTCTCTTTTTATACCTGAATTAATGCCAAAGATGCCCGTGACTGAGCATTGGTTTGTATCCCTTGGATTCTAACATAACCCGTAGTGTTCTAGATAGTAGAATTCTAAAATTCCGTTTACGACGCCAAAAACTTCTGCCTTATGATCTAACACCGTTCCAAAATCTTAATTAAAAGTGAATGTTGAAAATTCTTACCTGAAATTCTTGTAAAGTTTCCTGTATATTTTGCTGTTGTGTTCGCAATCGTCGTGGCAGTGAGAAAACAGCGTTAAATAGCCTAAACATCATCCATCCAAGAACAGTTAACGCCCCGTACATCATCATGGATTTCAACATCGCCCAGTAATCAACGCTCACTTGCTGGTACCTCATTTTTGTGTGGATTGATTATCCCACTATATTGTTTGATTCTGCTTAGTTTAATTTTAAAATAAAGGTTTCTATGAAAGCGTTTCCTGCTTAATTTATTAATGGTTAACAGATATTTTGTGTAAATATCTGTTACATGTAGTATTGGTTTAAGATACCAACACACCCTAACTTGATACTTTAATGATCACTAATGTAATGATCCGTTGGAAATGGTCGTGTTTATGACAGTGACCCACTTCGATATCGATCATGTGTCTACGTGGCTATATGAATAATTAATGGAGGCAGACGTCGTCAATTTGTTGTAGTTATAAATTGACTTGAAAATTGTTTGTCAAAGTAAAATAATTAAAACAATTAATGGAGGTGCAACAAAGTTAAAAAGTTAAAAAGGCCATAAAACGTTTTTATAGCTTTCTGGGTGTGTCCATAAACTGCGATAGCAGTTTTGTAATATTTATTAGTAAAGTAGAGGTCCTATTCACTACAGTCTGACAGTTTTGAGTATTTTCATCGGCCTACTCAAATGTCTGACGGAGGTGGCAGACCGGTTAGAATTAGAATCGTAACCTAAAATATGGTTGAGGTCCGTGAGAACTGAGTTATCTGGTCTATCGGGTGTCGTGACTAAAACCTACATAAAGACCAACCTGGACGCCTACATGGCACTTGCACATTTCGTATTTATGTAGACTTGGACGCTTGAGTTCGTTTCGGCGTTTCTTTTTAAAGCCATTTGTTCGAAAAGACACACAATCTAATTTTACCAAAACAAATTGACGTGTACGAGTAAAATTGTCTGAAAAACTATTTTCTAAATAACAATTCATTCTCATTCTTATAACTCATAGGCAAAAGAACCTATTCAACGCACAATGTGCTGTGGGTTCAATCCCTGCGCAGGAAAATTATTAATTTAAATCATGCGTTGTTTTTTCTCGCCGAGCACTAACTAATAAGTAAACTAACTAATAACTAAATATTTAAAAATATAAAGTGGGCATAATATTTTTGAAAGGGGCGGTTTTTTAAATTTTTACGACAACACAAAACACAATCAACGCTCATTTATACTCAAATTATAATAAACGGTCAATTTTCCATTTAAAAAATTATTCTAAATGCCTCTTGAATTTAACATAGCTTAAAGAACAAAAAAGATAAGATGAATGTTAAGGAATGACAGAGGTGCAATTGTTGTAATTCCTGTGAGGGTAAGGTCAAATACAAGATAAGTAGTGTAACCATAAACTTAGTATACTAAGTTTATGAGTGTAACCCCGTTTCTTATCGTACAACGATACCTTTTTGATTACTTTGATAACAGTTAATAGAACAAGCAAATGAATTATTGCAGGATTATTGCGGAATGCGCAGCGGCGGCGACGCGACGTGTCCTTTTGTCGAAATGTTTTTAAACTTCATTTTATTTGTATGTTTGGCGCCGAATAGAATTTATTTAGTTATTTACATTAGCGTAAGAATTTAGTTACGCTAACAAGCTTATTTTTTATTATTGTTTTTCGGTTTCAGACCTTTTTTCTTTTGTCAGGTTAATTTTTTGTTTAAAAGTTTTTTTTACTAAAATATAAACATTAATAGTTACTTACTTAACACTACGTCATCAGATCAAATTGAAAAGTAGAAACGAGTTCTACTATTTACCCCTGGCTCCGTCGTCAGACCATCGTTGCTAAACCCAATCTGTTGGACCCGTCGAAACGAATCATATGAGCCCAAACTCGAAGGGTTAACTAGTAGACACTGAAGAGTTCCACTATCCACCTCCTAGCTCTATAATCAGATCAGCTCCAAGATGCTCAATTACCTATATTATTGTCATCTGAACTACATATATTTACAGAGATTAATTTCGATATGAAAGTTCGTCGAAGAACGAAACGATGATTTTTCACGATTTTTGTTTTTGACATAATATACTGAAAACAGTATACTTTATCATAAAACAAAGCACACAGTAACATTTTCAGATTTCATTAACAGAAACAGCCGTTCTCAAAATATTACGTAAAACTTCATTTGAATCACGTTTAAAGAGCTCTCCTGTAAAGTTAATAAAAATCAAATCGTCGTTTTTCTACGACGACGAATTAGAAGTAAGTAGGTTACAATTGACTTTGACGATTTGTTTACATAGTTAAAAGTGAAGCTAATAAAAGCATGTTAAAACATTAAAATATGTCCCTAGCAATAGCATAACCATATTGTGACAACTTACACAAAACGTACTTTAGGACCATCCGGTGAAAACAAGCCGAACTACGTAGTAACTACTGATACTGCTGCATAACGCAATTAAAGTTTTCGTGTTGATTAGTTTACTTCCAATAATCAACCGTTAGGCCACAAGGATCCTCGCTTTGTTGGATAAAACAAACGTTGCTTCACAAGTTTTAATTATAAACCTAATACGCGGCCCTCTTCGTAGGTCCTAATAGGTTGTTTCCTATTAGGGAGTGAATGAAATTTGATATCATTACAAAATCTCTCTAACATTTACAAGATAACAACTGAATCTATAATTTTAATTGACGATAACGATCAGGTAATATAATACACGATTGATATAATTTTAAAATAACATACATTGAATATAAAATCGTTTGAAATCCATTCAAAAGACATAAAATCTATTTAGTGTAATAATAAAATGAAAAATATATCACCACTAAAACGCAAGAAGTTATATGAGCCTGTTGCTCAACAGAGAATTAACAATATATTGCAACGGAATAAAGAATATTTAGAGTGTGAACTTTAACAAGCTCTGGCTTCTTATTAAGGCTTAAAAAACAATAACTTTTTGTATAATACAAAATTTAAAGTTTTATTTTGGTTTATTTTCTTTTGTAATTGCTATCATAGTAACCTGAGTAGATATACCTAGTAACTGATTACCCCCTGCCAAGATAGCTCGAGGGAGCCGCTTTGCGGGACTCCTATTTCTGGGTGGTTACTTTCTAATCGAACCTATCCGAGTGGGATTGCTCTGAATCGGGGTGTTAACCATAATTATGGTATCAATATATATTTTAAACGATAGACCTAATGCTTTTCGATTAAATAAACGTTATATCCAATAACGTTATACGAAATAAGTTTTAGAGTATATAAATGTTATATGTAAAGAATTTATATCAACAGTTGGTATATGTCATGTTTATTATATCTTGTGAAAGTTACTAACGTGAAAATATACCAAATAACTTTATATGATATCAGACGCACCTCCTATTAGGACCTACGTAAAGGGCCGCGTATTAGATTTATGATAAAAATTTATATCCTCACATTACCCTTACACCACTTTCAAATAATCGTACCCTAGACGCGGTAGTAGACATATCACACTATTTATAGGTACTTAGTTTAATGCTTTAAAAATGTTTCCAACATATGGAATCGATAAATCCATAAAACCTTGTTCAAAGTAATTACACCCGTGTGAACTGCCGACAACGGACACGTCGCGATATAGGTACCTTTATTTACTACCTCTAAGTCTTTCTCTGAAATCTTCACAAAATTAGTAGTAGATTTCCTTTGTAGAAGACCTAATTCAGTCTACAATGAAAATGTTTTTTTTTATATTGTGTTTGCATTTCTGTAGGTTCGGGAAAGAAGCTGGCTCTAGAAAAGAGATTTTAACGTGGTCGTTTTACACGCGTTATAGCTTGAGCTATAATTATCTATCTACCATTAGTATTAGTACTACGATACGATTAACTTCAAAATTTGCACATGTATTAAGGACCCAATACAATATTAAAAAATAAGAAAATAAATTATAGGTTAAATGAAACTAAATAAAAACACACACAAACACTAAAATAAATAAAAATGTTACAAATAGTTCATTGGTAGCTATATACCTATAATACGAAGCACCGCACGCTTTCTTACTGTCCGTATGTCTATCACGGGTGTGGAACGTTTGAAATAATAACAAAAGTTCTCATTTCATTTAAAATACTTTTTTTTTTAAATATAACCATCAAATGTAATAATGAATTATTGATTCAATTTCATTTTACCTCATTTTATATGGTTTAATGAACATTTTCTATAATGCACATTTTAATTATTACCTATTCAATTAGTACTATAATATTATTAAATTCAGTTTCTATAATATTCAATATCTATAAGTAACGTTTGATATATACCTCTTCTATTGTTGCTGAATCATTTGAGAGGAAGGTTTACGTATAGTTTAATATTCTTTTGTGTTCATTTATATATTCATTACGATAATTGTTCACCACATTAGTATCTACATTACACCCGTGCGAAGCTGAACCTGTCGCTAGTAAAATATCAATTGTTGTTTGTTTTAATTTATACTTACGTAGCTGCGTAGTAACTACGAGTCAAGTCAGTCTCGTAGTAATGTGCTTCATAAGGGCTTAGGACTGTCAACCAATAAGGTAAAATATAATATTGATAGTATATACCTACTAATAAAATACCGTAACTCGACTTCGTTTTACATGGTTCTCATCGTCGCCGTCGCCAGAGGCATAACTGGCACCGATCTAAAAAAAAATTGTACGCCCCTTATTCGTTTGGTATCTACTTACTTATGGTTTCGTTTTTGTATATACCATACCAAATCGTCGGCTGGACTGGCGCCTGTTTCGAGCAGGGTAAACAGATTTCGTCAGTTTCGCCTAAACTGCACCCTAAGCCTGAAGGTGCATAATACTCTAACACACACCAATTTTATTTAATTATTGATTTATACGAGGGAAAAGAAAAACCATTTTAAAAAGTGTTGAAGTTTATTTAAAACTTATCTTGACACTTGAAATGAATAAATCAACATAAATAAAATTGGATTAAAACAACGTATATAATAATATTAATATACAGTTTAGGTACACACTTTTACAATATAATACACTGTCTTCTTCTGGTTTTCGCAAATGAGTGGTTTGTTGCCATACTCGTGAAACGGCACCAGGCAGTTTAAAAGATTTTTTAGGTTGTTACGTGTTAAATCAATAACGGTAACGTACTGGCAATGGATGTTATTTTTATTCGGCAGTCATGCTCGTGAACATATTTTTTCTTTTGATGAATGTATTAGAAATATGGTAACGTGCAGCTTTAGCATTGATGATACCCGTGCCGCTGTTGTCGTTGACTGATCATGATGGTAAATCGTAACCACAGTTAAAATAAAGCTAATTTCTGAGTGAGGTCGAATGGTATTCACGAGCATGACTATTGACGATAGTAAGACATTTAACACGTCCCTTACTCTACGTGAGCTATTCCATACAAATGTTTATTGTAACTTTTATTTTTGTCAGGATTTGTTTAACCTTTGTGGATTTGAGAACCACATTCGTTTCGTCATGCCGCGTCAAGTAACGTAACCTTTCTATGAATAGCAAGCCTTTGGTTTCTATCTGACAAAGTTCTGACTAATATACAATATTTAATTAAAAATCCTTAATAATATCACTTTATCATTTATCACACTTTTATAAAATGTGTAAGTGTATCATGGACATTAAACGTATAAGAAAAAAATAATAAATACATTACAATATTCCGATGCGAACGCAGAGGTATTCTTCACTTATTGAAAAAGCACAAACTGGGTGTATATAATATATAAAAAAAAAATAACATCCCGATAAATTCAGCTTTCTTCCATATAAATATACAGCATTCAAATCGGTTCAACCGTTTGGGAGTGATGATGCGCGACTAGTGACATGAAGCTACACAGACTAATTTGTTTTGTAGGGTCAATATTTCTTAATTATATTCTGGATTAATTGCAACGTTTTATTGTTAGCTGTAGTAAGGAATTAAAGGCTAAATAAGTGTCGTACATATTCGTTCATTATTATTAAGATAAAGTTAACATGTAAAACTGTCCTTATACAGGCTTTTTGTCTTTTAAATGTATGTCTAATATCGTTTGGTCCTTCGAGCCGAATAACCGCAGACAATCAATTATCACAAAAGGTTTATCATTTTCGGGCCTACAAACAATAAGTATTAAATCAGTTGGAAGACATCCCTTTTATTTCCGCTCATACAATACAAAAATAAAGATGCTGGTCTGATCGTCTATTACCATAATAAAATTTTATTATAAGACATCACAAATCAGGCCAAATATAAGTCACTAATCACGAACGAGTAATATTTATTGCTTGATTATCTCTCGCCAGAATATATCATTGGCTCGTATAACTCAATAGTTGAATATAAATTTTAATGAGTTAATTACATTTTCTTTTAAAAGGAAATGAGATACAATTGAATAATTCCATATATATATGTAACTACAACATTTTTATTGATATGGAATGAGTTATATATTATTGTTTTGACCTTTCTCGAAAATAGTTTCTCAAAAGGAATATATTTTTCAATTTGATTAAATGTTTATAGTTATAAGATTTTGTGTACAACCAAAATACAAAATACCATTGAATTTTCTTTTACAAATAATGAGCATAACCAGATAATTATCATGAGGTAAAAATATATACATAGACATCATTATAAAAGGACGCATGTACAGTACTGTTCTACAAAAAGTATATTCTGAAATTCTTTTTAATTTCATAGCAATATACATAGTATCATGGCCGTATCCAGCTTTTAGCAGAGGGGTATGGGCAAATTTGGTTTTTGTCGATCCAGGGTGGTTGCCTTTTATTGGGTGAGTGGACCAAATTATAATTAGCAGAATGTGGGTGCTTAAGACACCTCTGTCTACCCCTTCGGGGACACACGCGTGAGTACATGTATGCATGAAATAGTATAATATAACCGACTAAAACCACATGCTGTTCCGTCACAGGAGGGTCCATTGCAGGGGCTCAGGTAGCCTATGTAGTGTAATCTTAAGACTTTTTAATTACTCTATCTCATTACTGCAAACAAAATTAACCGTTTACAGGAACTATCTAATTTATAACTTTTTTATTTAGATTATTTTAATGTTATAAGCAGGAAAAACTTAAATATTTTGAACATTAATTGATATTGAAAAAATAGAACAATGTGTACATGCGTCCTTTTAGAACAAGGAATAGTTCTACTTTCAAAGTGAGATAAAAAATTCTAAAACTAATGCGGTTACGTACAGCGCGGTAGGTACATTTGGTATAAAAGTGTTGGTGGGCTTACGGCATGTTCTGCAGACATTCTTTGATCTGCATCCACGCTTGTAAATTCTGAAATTTAAATAAAGGGTTAAACGTTTTTAGTGTGAAACAATACTATATTATAAATAGGCAAAGACAAAACAGTTCGGAGCGGTTTATCTTTTGTTTATCAACCGAATTAATTGTTTTTTTTATTTAGAAGCCAGTGACAAACAACCTTTAGTGTTGTCAATAGAAAATATTTGTAAAAGTTTTAATTTCCTTCGACGCCTGGTTTTATTGTTATTAATTTAATGAATTAGGGTAAAATTTCAACCTTTGTACAACCACTATTTCGTACAAAGCCTAGTCCTACATCTTATGGTATATAAGTAAATCAAAACAGCTACATAATACGAACGCGAGTCAACATCCTGAGATAGTTTTCAAGTACCTTTTTCGCTGCTTTTACTTGTAAGGTGATAAAGCTGACGAGCGATTCGTGCAGGTCCTTATCTTTTTGTTTCTGGAAAAATTCTATCTCTACTAGCGCCTTCTTGGTGAAGTCCCTGTCAATGAAACAAGTTGTGGTGAAATGAAATAAGCAGGAGCTCCTTACGTAGGTATGTTTTAAACATATTAGCGCTCGAATTTCCCGACAACAGCCTGTTCGATAGGTACCCCAACCGACCTGCTCGAGCTATAGCTACTCGAACTATTCCAAGTATTCATTATATTCTATTTAAAAAAAAACGTCATATTATTGCAACAAAAACATGGAAAAGAATGACGGGACAGTATTTTAATAGGTCAGGTCTTTTAGTATCGATTAATTAACACTTACTCCAGGTCAGTCTTGGCTTTCTCGATGTTGTCTTTGTCGGATACGATTTTAGCGTCTAGAGCGCGCGTGCTTTGGTCCCGGACTATGTCGGGGTCCGTGGTACCGAATAGCCGGGACATTAATCCTGACTTACCCGCAGCGGCTCGGCTTCGTTCTGATATCCTAGAAAACTCCAAAGAGATCACTAATTTTGAAATTGTAACAGTAAATTTTAATTTAATAAATTGTAAAACTGTTGTTTGCTATATGGACATGTGCAACGTAATTAGATCAACCTAAATCTCATATGGTCAACATGGTTATCTTTATATATCAGTTAAAAGGATAGATATCAATGTAATTTATAAAGAGCTGTTGGTCCTAAAATACTATCTTGGAGGACGCCAAAGCGTTTATCGTGCTCATACTTAATAAGTGTCAATTTAAAGTGCTTACTCATAAAAAACCTTACAAATAACATACATGCAGAACTCTTCGTGTATTAATACTTTCCGTATTATATCAAGCATTAGTCGCATAAGAATCAACGATCAAAATTACAATAACTCTGACTCCTATCAATAAACAATATGTTATACCTACGTTACCTATTATTGAGTGTATCTTGCGCATTTTCAAGAGCCGCCTGTAGCGTCTCATGGTTGGTGCACAGTTGCTGCAACGCGCCAGCATAGAATAAATACTCTTTGAGCTGATCTGCTAGCTGCTCTTCGTCTTCCGCCACGGAGTCTATACTATCCGCTATTGAATCTGTAGCGAGAATAAGGAATATTTAAAATGTTAGTTTGTAGACGTCAGGCGAGATTAAGTTGTGTAATACCTTAGGTCCACAAAAAGTATAAGTAAAATTATATTCTAAGTCGATACTAGGTTACTTAGTATTTAAGTATAATAAGTATTTTGGTTACACTTTTTAAATAAATTAAATACAATCAAATAGAGAAATAAATAGTGTTTTTATATGAACAAACCAAAATAATGCCCAGCCTTCTGCAGCCCATCTCCCATGTCCTTTTCTATGACGCTCCATTCGCTAAATAATTTGCCGTAGTTAGCATGTAGTTTGCATAACGCGTAATTCTTCTCTATTATCTTAGATCTGGAATTGAAAAAATAATTTAGTGAAATAATAAACAATTATTATGAGTTAGTTTGCGAAAAAGTCATCATCAAGGTTTATATGTTATTGTCAATTACGAAAAGAACATTTTTGTTTGCAATAGGGCAACAGAAAACCGCCAGATAATTTACTAGCATTTTATTCAATTGATAAGTGGCTTTAAAATGAATTTCAATTTTAAATTTTAAATTCCAGCGCGTAAATTGATGAGAACGCTAGATGCTATTTTGCTCATACGTCATGACGTCATGTCGGCAGTAAAACATACTATCATAATCTACACGAGCAAAGTCGCATTCGCATAACTAGTGGCAGGAACATTACGCATTATTACAATATTTTAAGAAAGGAAACAAATAATTTAATAGTAGAAAAAGGATCATGATTGCTTAGTCACTGCGGTAACACAGTGTCGGGAACTCGCGAGTCCGACCGAATCGTCGCCGTGCGTAAATACCTAATTTTGTAAAATGAAATTATGGGGAATAGCTCTTAAACAATTATGTTCCTAAGTCAATACATTCTTAGAATAAAATACCCTATTCGTAGCCATAGCTCTTTAGATTTCAGAGGTTGACAAAAGAAGAATGAATGGCTTGAGGTAAGTTTCGAGTACCTAAAAGAACCGCCCTAGTAAGTATGAACAAACGCATAGGCAAGGATTCAAGACTCGACATTCGTAGCTGGTAGATTGTGATTTCATATACATAGTAGTAGCGTTATCCAGGTTGGTTCCATCCAGTAGTGGGATTTATTTAAAGATCATATTCTATAGCCTTAACTATTGTCACTTACAGCATATGTAACTCACCTAGTATATAGAAAATTTCCTAAATTAGTTTCTAATTGCTTCCCATAATTTTTTACACTCTCAATCTCAGGATCTGGTTTTTTTAATCTGATTGATACTGATAATGATTTCAATTTGTTTTCAGCCTGTAGTATATACCCTGAAGAAAATAAAAAAATGTTATTAGAATATTAATTAACATCAATATTGATAATTGTTATTTTCTGTTCGCACAAATTTCATGTAATAGTTAAATATTTGCCTAATTAATACGGGCGAGAGCACGTTGCACATCCATTATCATCTAACGGCATTTCACGCGACATTCTGCTAGCTGTGTGGAAATTGTGTTCTGAAATCCCATTGGATTTCATATATGTTTCAACTTGTGAACAAAATTGACTGGCTTGTTGGCCTAGTGGTTAGTGACCCTGACTGCTATGCTACAGGTCGTGGGTTCGATTCCCACTTGAGTCTGGGTGTTCTTTGCGTCCGTCGTTTGTATTTTTGTAAAGTCCCCCGCGACACAGAAGTAATTCCTAATGCGGGAGTTCTGTTTTTAAAGAACAAAAACAAACAAAAAAAACGTTAACCTAATCGGACTTGTGATCAAGTGGTTGCAGGTTAACCAGTACCATTATGGGGTTCAGTATATATGTTGACCTGTCCTGGTATGGAAAGTGTATACTTACAAAGATAGGTCAAGTTATTTTTTTTATAAGAATGCTAGCACTGTGGGTTACACATTACTAGTATTCTTGTAACCCCTCCAGCTAAGCTAAGTGCTTGTGTTAGGAGTGGGTTCACGTCGGTAGTGTACTGGGTGGGGTTCGAACCCGCAACTACGTGATCGCAAGTCCGACGCCTTAGCCATTATTACGCTACCCGCCATCTATTGGCGACTGTGAGAAGGTGTAGAGAGCTACAAAATAAAGATACACGCCATCTGTTGAGACAACACGGAACTAAGTAGTTATCCATTAATGGAAGTTGTCCTAGTATGTATTAGACTGTTCTATTGTTTTGTAGAATTTACCAGAGGTGTCGCAATGTTTCTGGAAATACCGTTTTGCTATATAAAGCGTGGTAGTTAGTTGGTTATCAAGTGAGTGTCAAGTGAGTTAGTTTCAAGTAAGTGTCAAGTGAATTAACAGCGAGTAAAGTGTAAAGTAGAAGTGAATTAAGTGTTATAGTGATAATAAATTATTGTAATTGTGTTGTTGCTAGTTTCCCTCTATATTTTGTGATCTATTAAAATCAATTGTGTCTATCTTGGTAACGACTTGGTATAATTTCCTAATCCCGAACCTCAGCTCGTAACAAATTGGTGTCAGAAGTGTGATTAGATGATGCCGGTTTTACCGAAGGAGGACACGGAAGGCGTTCGTACTAGGTGACAGCGACAGCAGGAGATGGACCAGAGACGGTTTGGGGATGCTCCGCAACAACCAGCGGACGGTCAGCTGCCGACGGCAGAACTTGCTGACGGTTCATTAGCGGCTCCCTCGACCTCGGCGGCTCCGGACCTCGCCGCATTAATGATGATGCTGCAGAAGCAGAGCCGTCGTGAGGAGGAGCAGGCTCGTCAGCTGCAGGACCAGTTGCGGCGGAACAAGGAGGAGCAGATGTTCCTTATGAAGGATCTCCAGGTTGCACTAGATAAGGACCTTAAGGTGATGAAGGAGACAGTCCACCAGCACGAGGCCCGCATCACGGACACTGAGCATAAGATTGTGGATATGCAGAAGGCCCTAAGAGACCTAAAGCTTGGAACTGCTCCTGTGGGGTATGCTCCTGAAGCGCGCGGGTTTAAGGTGCCTCCATTCGATGGAACGTCCTCATGGTCTGCTAATAAGATCCAGTTCGAGGCCGTTATGAAAGCGAACGGGTGGACTGAGGAGCAGGCCATGACAGCGCTCACCCTGGGTCTCCGCGATCAGGCGTTGACTGTGCTGGAGGCTCTCGGCAAGAACCTCACCTACGACCAGCTCGTTGAGGCGTTGGAGTCAAGGTACGGTGACGCTCACCTGGAGCACGTATTCCGTGCCCAGTTAAAGGAGCGCGTGCAGCGTGGAGGGGAGAATTTGCAGCAGTGGGCCTTGGAAATTGAGAAGCTCGTCCGGAAGGCATATCAGTCAGCGACTACATTGATCGAGGGCAATCTGGTGCAAGCCTTCATCGACGGCATCCGTGACCTGGAGGTCAGGGCTGCTGTTAGGCTGGGGCACCACGACACGCTTAAGGCTGCCCTTGCAAAGACATTGGAGGTGGAAGCGGTGAGGCAAGACCACCGAGCCCACCGCGTTAGGGAAGTAACTACACCTACCGCCCGTGACCGTCCTCAATACAGCCCCCAATGCTACACCTGCGGAGAGAGGGGCCACCTTCGTGCGAATTGCCCAAGGCAAAGCGATGGACGAAAACAGGAGAGAAGGGTGGTTGATGCTGCCGCCCAACAGCAGGGTAACGAATAGAAGCCAGGACTACGGGGCGGGTGCTGGCTGGTGGCCTCAGTGACCTCATGAAGGGAATAGCCTGATCATCAGAGGCGAGGTCAACGGGATGCCGTGCAGTATGACTCTAGATACGGGAGCCTCTCGGACGGTAGTTAGTTCCCAGCTCGCGAATCGGTTTCTTGGGGACAACATCAATGACCGCGAGCAAATACAGCTGGTAACAGCTACCCGTCAGCGGATAGCCGTCCGAGGAGAGAAAACAGTGGAGTTGAAGCTGGGTAACGAACTTTACAAGCACAAAATCATCGTGGCAGATATTCTTGATGATTGCATTCTGGGCTTGGACTTTTTGCGTGAACATCGTTGTGAGATAGACGTGAATCAGGGATTATTGAGATGTGGTTTAGACGAGCTCTTCGTGGAAGGAGCGTCACCTGGAAAAGTGTACTGCCTGGAGAAGACTGTGCTTCCTCCTAGATCAGAAGCAGTCGTACCGATTGCTCTTCCGCGGTCGTCACCCAGAAAGAATCGGTGTGTACTAATAGAAAGCACGAAGGATGACTTTCCGTGGAGGGTGGCGAGGACTCTGGTGAGGACGACTGGTGATCCAGTGGTTCGTGTGATGAATCCTTGTGACAAGGAGCAGGTGATCAGGAAGGGCACTCTGTTAGGCGCCTGTGAGGAAGTTACTTGGCTGCGTAGATGCCAGGATGGTTTTACTAGCGTAACGAGCTTTGATGTCTCAACGCTATTAGAGGAATGTCGTAGTGAACTCACGAAGGAAGAGTTCGACATGGCTAAGAAGGTGCTGCTTCGATACGGCGATGTTTTCTCTTCAAGTGATACGGACATAGGAAAGACCAGATTGTTTCAGCACAAGATTAACACGGGCAACGAACTTCCGATCCGTCAGCGTCCAAGACGATTACCGGTGGCACGAGAAGGAAAGGTAGACGCCATGATTGAAGGAATGGTAAAGGATGGAGTTATAGAGCCTTCATCCAGTCTGTGGTGTTCTCCTGTGGTCCTTGTGAAGAAGAAAGATGGTAGTATGCGGTTTGGTGTTGACTACCGTCGGTTAAATGACATCACGAAGAAGGACAGCTATCCTCTGCCACGTATCGACGATACACTGGACACGCTAACGGGAATGAAGTGTTTCACGATTTAGGCCTGAAAAGTAGTTACTGGCAAGTAGAAATCGATTCAAGGGATAAGAAGAAAACCGCTTTCTCTACAGGAAAGGGTCTGTGGCAATTTACAGTTATGCCGTTTGGTCTGTGCAATGCCCCAGGGACTTTTGAGAGATTAATGGAGTTAGTGCTCGCCGGCCTAATCGGAGATGCCTGCCTGGTATATTTAGATGACGTCATTATAGTAGGACGTACCCTTAAGGAACACCTGCAGAACCTCGAGCGTGTGCTTTCAAAAATCCGGGGGGCTAACCTCAAGCTGAGTCCTAAGAAGTGCTCGTTCTTTAGACGGCAAGTACACTTTTTAGGACATGTTGTGTCGGAAGTAGGTGTGCATTCCTGGGTTTATGCTCATACTACCGGCGGTTTGTCAAAAGCTTTGCGGACATTGCAAAACCGTTACACCGACTCACTGAAGAAAAACGAACTTTTTGTTGGGACGAGAGCTGTGACATTGCATTCCGGGAGTTAAAGACGCGTCTGTGTTGTACGCCTGTATTGGGTTATCCTGACACGAAAAATGAATTTATAGTCGACACAGACGCGAGTAACACGGGTATCGGCGGTGTGTTGTCGCAACGGAAAGGCGAGCAAGAAATTGTGATAGCGTACTTCAGCAAGTCTCTATCTAGACCGGAAAGATATTACTGTGTCACGAGAAGGGAGCTGCTCGCCGTGGTTAAAACATTGCAGCACTTCAATAAGTATTTGCTAGGTCGAAGGTTCCACCTGCGTACTGACCATGCTGCATTGAAGTGGTTGTTACAATTCTAAAACCCGGAAGGACAAGTAGCGAGGTGGATAGAACTGCTGCAGGAGTACGATTTCGAGATCCAGCATCGTAGCGGCAAATCCCATGGCAACGCTGACGCATTGTCAAGGCGGCCTTGCACAGAGGACTGTAAACACTGCGTTAGGCAAGAGACCAGGGAAGCTGTGCCCGTCCGCATGTTAAGAACGGACCTGAGTGAAGAGTGGAAGGAAACCTGACGGAAGGCTCAAGTAGAGGACACAGATGTCAAGTTAATCCTCGAGTGGGTCAAAGCCAATGCTCCGAGGCCAAAGTGGAGCGACGTTGCAGCTATGAGCACAATGACAAAGGGGTATTGGGCACAGTGGAATAGCTTGGTCCTCCAGGACGGAGTATTGTGCCGTAAATGGAAAAATAGGAACAACTGTCACCTCCAAATGGTTGTTCCGAAGGCCAAGGTACTGGAGACTTTACAGCTTTACCACGATGGATGTTCAGGAGGCCATTAGGGTATAAAAAGGACTTTATTGAAGATTCGAGAGCGGTTTTATTGTATCCACTGCCGCGACGATGTGGAAGACTGGTGTCGAAAATGCATTAGTTGTGCAGCAGTGAAGGGACCTCACACACGCATGTGGGAGCCCCGTGGGAACGTATTGCCGTGGATGTAGCAGGTCCATTTCCGGAGAGTGAAGATGGCAACAAGTATTTTATGGTTGTCATGGATTATTTTACGAAGTGGCCGGAAGTATTTGCGATACCGAACCAAGGGGCGGCCACGGTAGCTGATAAGCTGGTCCATAAAGTCTTCTGTCGATTTGGGTTACCTTTAGAGATTCACAGTGATCAGGGGAGGAATTTTGAGTCCCAGTTGTTTCAGGAAATGTGCCGCGTGATGGGTGCTTTTAAAACCCGAACCACCTCTTACCACCCTCAGTCTGATGGAATGGTGGAACGATTTAATCAGATATTAGAGAGGTACTTGGCAAAAGTTGTGGAAGGCAGACAAAGAGACTGGGATAAACACATCCAGCCGTTCCTCCTCTCATACCGAAGTGCGGTCCACGAGAGCACGTCAGTAACACCAGCCTTTGCGACCTTCGGTCGAGAACTGCGGTTGCCTGCAGATTGAATCACGGGCACTCCCCCTGACACTCCGCGCAGTATTACGGATTACGCCAACGATTTACGCAGCAAGATCAATTACGTTTATGAGCACGTCCGACAATCAGGACAGCAGACGTCGGAGAGAATGAAAACCCGGTACGACCGAAAGATAAATTACAGAAGCTTTGAGGAAGGATCAGTGGTCTGGCTGCATAACTCGGTTCGCAGAAAAGGCAAATCTCCGAAGCTGCAAGTGAAATGGGACGGACCGTACAAAGTAGTGACCAGACTCAATGACGTAACGTACCGCAGTGTTACGAATAACCCGCCATCTATTGGCGACTGTGGGAAGGTGTAGAGAGCTACAAAATAAAGATACACGCCATCTGTTGAGACAACACGGAACTAAGTAGTTATCCATTAATGGAAGTTGTCCTAGTATGTATTACACTGTTCTATTGTTTTGTAGAATTAACCAGAGGTGTCGCAACGTTTCTAGAAATACCGTTTTGCTATATAAAGCGTGGCATTGCGGAGTAGTTAGTTGGTTATCAAGTGAGTGTCAAGTGAGTTGGTTATCAAGTGAGTTAGTTTCAAGTGAGTGTCAAGTGAATTAACAGCGAGTAAAGTGTAAAGTAGAAGTGAATTAAGTGTAATAGTGATAATAAATTATTGTAATTGTGTTGTTGCTAGTTTCCCTGTGTATTTTGTGATCTATTAAAATCAATTGTGTCTATTTTGGTAACGTAACATTTCTCGTATTTTGGTAAAATTTTTCAGTGGCAAATAAAATATTGTTCAAAATTTTTATGAATGTTTTTTTATAACTGTAAATAAAAAAAGATTCATAAAATACTTTGAACAATTATCGGAACTCAATGCAAATAAAAAATAGTACTATTTACACTGCCAATTAGTAAAGGGTTGTCTCAACATGAAAAAATCATTAGGATTAATTTAAACATGACTATGTTTAATTTTACAAGCCAAATTAATGGTAGATTTTATAATAAATTTCATTTAATTGACATCAATAGGATTGTCTATGATAATAGTTTTTTGACCACAGATAGTTATTATCTGCCATATTATTTTAAAAGACAAATAGCTGTTTCGCTATCATATTATTTTAGAATAATAGCCAAGAACTTGGCTAACCTGACAGCTCCTATAGAGCACCCCTTAGAATGTAAGAACACTGTAGCCAAACATTTGGCTTCATATAGTGCTCCTTCTGAGCTAATTAACAATGATGTTATTAATATTAATTCAGGCAATAGCTTGGCTGTACATTGTGACATAAATTCTTTAAATTAATTACTAAGACAATAGGGCCTATCTCTTGCATATCAAATCATTTACTCAATAATGGTATTAATAGTAGAAATACAAAAATAAATAAAAATTCTAGCAATAAAGTAAAAAAGTCAATGACCATTCATCAAAATATTCAAGGATTATCTAGGAAAGACTTAGAAGTAGAATTATTTTTTGATAAATATAATGTTGATGTGCTCTGTATCACAGAGCATTGGCTACAGGCACACCAGTTAATACTTGATAATGAACTTTATTCTTTATGAAGTCAATTAATGGAAGGTCGTTAATTTTTGCTTGTAATAGTATTAAGTGCAAAAACCGGAAAGATGTTGTAAATTTGTCTGCTGAGCGCACTGTAGAACTTTCTTGTGTAGAACTAGAACACCATATTATAGTTAGTGTGTATAGGCCACCACAGAGTGACTTTAGCATATTTGAGATAGTTATGGAAGAAGTTTTGAAGCGTTTATGTGTCAGTAGTAAGGTTTTAGTAGTTTGTGGATATTTCAATATTAATATTTTAGAAAAGTGTCCTATCAGTATAAGATTAGTGAGCCTATTTAAATCATTTGACTTGAATTATTTATTTTCTGAGCCAACAAGAATTACTTCTCACTCGGCAACTTGCTTAGATAACATCTTTAGCAATGGTGAATATTTAAATAGGTCAATTTTAAGTGATTTAACATCTGATCACTGTGGGCAATTTGTTACATTTCCTTGTATGAAAGAAAATAGAATAAACAAAACTATATGCAGGCCCATGACTAGTAACCGATTATTGAATTTTAGTAATAACATTAGAGATAAGGTTGCCAATTTAGACTGTATATACATAAGTAATAAGATTAAGTCTTCAAATAATAAAATAACAGCTACATGGAACATTATTAATAATGAAACTGGACGTAGTAAACCTCGAGATAATGATTTAAAATTAAATATTAATAATATGTTTATAACAAACAACTTAGATATAGCTGAATCTTTTAACACCTTTTTCACAAATATACCTGTTAGTACAACCAGTACTTTGAATTCTTGTGCGTCCAGGTCTGAATTGTTGTTAAGGGCCAATGTAAACAAATGTAAGAATTTATTTGAATTTAAATTCATAAACCCCATAGACATTATAAAAACGTTTAAGTCTCTTAATTCTAAGAATTCAGGGGATTTATGGGGAATTTCTGTTAAATTAATAGAAACTATTATAATTGATATAGCACCATTTCTAGCTATAACATTCAATCGATGTGTTGATTCTGGTGTTTTTCCTAACCTCATGAAGTATAGCAAAGTAATACCTTTATTCAAGAAGGGTTGTACAACTGAACCAACTAACTTTAGGCCAATCTCAATGTTACCAGCTATTAGTAAAATCTTTGAAAAAGTTATTTTGCAACAACTAGAAAGCCATTTTAGTCTAAATAATCTATTTCACAAAGAACAATATGGCTTTACAAAGGGTCGTTCAACAATTGATGCTGGTGGAACTCTTTTGAGACATATATTTAATGCATGGGAGAATTCGCAAGATGCGATAGGTGTATTTTGCGATCTCTTTGACTGTGTAGAACATAACACGCTTTTTCTTAAACTTAAACATTATGGTGTTAATGGTATTGCTTTGGAACTAATTGTTTCCTACTTGAAAGATAGAATTCAACATGTAGATGTCAATGGTGCGAGGTTTTCTGGATTACCTATTACTATGGGCGTTCCTCAGGGCTCTATACTGGGTCCTCTACTTTTTCGCATATATATAAACGATTTACCTTATTATTTAAAAGATCTCTGTGATATAGTTCTATTTGCTGATGACACGTCTCTTATTTTTAAAGTCGATCGTAAGAAAACAGTTTTTGACGATGTGAATAGGGCACTAAATGATGTATTGTATTGGTTTTCAACTAACAATCTCCTACTAAATTCAAATAAAACAAAGTGTGTGAGATTTACTATGCCAAATGTAAAACAGCTAGGTACTAATTTAACTCTAAATAATGAAATGTTAAGTATTGTAGACTCAACAGTATTCTTAGGAATTACATTAGTATACTCGTACAATAGTAAACTACGATGGGGAGCCCAGATAGACAACCTTGCAGGTAGGCTTAGTTCGGCAGCTTACGCAGTATGGAAGGTACGCCAGCTCACTGATACGGACACAGCTAGGCTAGTTTATTTTAGCTACTTTCACAGCGTCATGTCCTATGGTATACTACTATGGGGCAAGGCGGCTGATGTTGAAACGATTTTTATTCTCCAAAAACGAGCCATCCGCTCCATATACAATTTAGGTGCTAGAGTCTCTCTTCGAGAGTTGTTTAAGGATATAGGTATTTTAACTGTTGCATCACAGTATATTTTTGCAAATATTATGTTTGTTAGGCACAACATTAATGACTATAAGAAAAAAAGTGATATACACAAAATTAATACAAGAAACAAGTCTAAACTCGTGGGTACCTATCATCGCTTGCATAAAGTACACAACTCGTTCGAAGGTCTTGGTATACGTTTTTATAATAAAATTCCTGTACATGTAAGCGACCTTCCTGTAGATAAATTCAAGCATACTGTAAAAATTCACCTTATTAGGAAATCCTACTATACGATCAACGATTATCTAAACGACAAACAGTCTTGGGCTTAAGGTGTCATTAGGTATATACACACAAACTTCTTTGTCTTATAATTAAGTTAAATTATTAACAAACCATTGTCGGTTGAAAGTAATGCGTGACGATTATTATGGTAATTTGACTAGTAGTGATTTTTATCAGTATCTCGACTGGTTCGTCATGCTCACTAAAATGTCATTGCTTGCGGCGTCGTCATGGGGCGGGTCATTTCTTTCCCTCTGATATGGCGAAGGAGATGATGGCTGGTTCATGCGTCATACTCGTGAACGGGTGCTGCTTGGGGTGACTGGTAGGCCTAGTCAGCGATGCTTTAGCCTATACTATTATTTTGGTTCGATCAACTGCAACTCTAGCCTCTTAATCCAGTCACGAACTATTTTTAACAGTAGATTTTGTAACTGAATGAAGGTAGATGTGCACCTTGAATGATTTCTATGTTTAATAAGTTCAAACCTTCAACGGTATCACTGAGTGATTTTTATTTTTTAGTACGTTAGCTTTTAGAGCATTTCAATAAAATGAAATTCAGGTGGCATCAGCTTGCATCCTGTTTACCTTTCGTGTAACACTACCACTATTGTACCTGAAGATCTGACCTTTAAAAAGAGTGGCCATGAGTTTCTTTGCCAGTATTCTTCTCATAAGGCCCTACGCATTTTGGAAACTGGAAGTTATAGATCGACACAAGCAGGCAGTAGATTTTGGTGTTTTCACCTAATTTACCTCGACAATCCAGTACATGCTGTGGCGTCTGTTTGCGCCGATCTATGATTTTAAGTCTAGCTTCAATTTAACGTTCATAAATGTCACTTAGTGTCTTAATTGAATAAATGAATTTGAATTTGAACGACTTGGTATAATTTCCTAATCCCGAACCTCAGCTCATAACAATATAAAACAAAATATACTTCACCTATGGTCGAAATACGACCGCCAGGTGATCGCTAGAGATAAACTGTCTATTCTATGATAAAACTGTCTAAAACTATTACATAGCAATATTTTAATCGAGTGGATGTGTCCTGGCTTCAGGTCATGTAAGGGCAATACCAAAATGTATAATTTATGTTTTATTTTTAGAAGGAAGGATTTTTTTTGGCCTAATGATCCACTTTTTGATGATTTCAGTACTAACCGCTATCAGTAATTGTCTCCCGCCAGCCATGTTCTTGTTGGAGGAAGTTAATAAATTGGTCATCGAAGCACAATTTCGGATGCGATGCGACACGCAGTAGAAAGTTCTCCAGTCCCGCGCGTCGACGTTCAACAAACTCTGGATCTGTGGTATCTGACTTCCTCCATGCATAAAGCACCTGTAATTTTAGAAAAAATTGAGAATAAGAAGTAGCATTCACAACTTTAAATTGGTCGACGGGCCGTATTTGTAGAGTAACAGATAATCATGTCCACTCAACACAAAGCAAGGATTCTGACGGAGAAGAGCCTGGTCAGAGGATCCTGGTGGTGCAGACGTGGTCACGCCTGTATTCTATATAATAATACCTATATACAGAATATTCATAATTATATACAAAATCTAGTAGTTTCAGTAGTAAGTAATGATATCAGAAGAATATCTTGAGACAAAATATTGATACCTATAAGTTACAACTTATTATTATAGCGAGCATTGAGCTAGCTACTACTCTTCCTCGTGATTTGTTTTATATGTCAATGTATTGTTAGTGTTTGCAACATTTATTATATAAATGTGTGTCTTACAGATATTCATAGGCACATAGTTACAGATGAATGTAATAACACATGTAACAATCAACTTCTAAAATTTTGACTGCCAGTAAAACTTTAATAAGTCTCGCTTAAATAAATAATTCTTCCTTAGCCAGTTAGCTGGCCACTAATAATTTTCTGTATGGATCCCGTACGCCACTTTGAATACCATGACGAAGTTTATGACACCACTTATGACTCGAACCAGAACACATCCAGTTGTTAAAGCAATTGTTCGTCGAATGTGGTTATTGTAAGTTTATGAGAATTACGGTTTACGACATCGAAAGTATTAATATATCATTAGCAAATGGATAGCTCTAGGCAACGAATATTTATATAGCTATGACATGTATATTATGTATAACAAAACAATTTTCATATTGGACTATGGTGGCATATTTCCGATTTGAATGTTTATATTACACAATGGGTATTGTTTGAAACATAATTATTATTAAGGTCTGTACTTTTTTCAATACCTAGGGCATTTGGAAGGGTTACACACTTAAGTATATTGGAGCTCATGGCTTTTGAAACCTATGGTGTCAATATAATATATTCATCAACTAATAATGAAACTTCAAAATCTATATTGAATGAAAGAATAATAGACATACGAATCTTTAATTTGGTTTCATAAAAAAACGGGTTTTTGAAGTGAAAACTTCTTTAACGGGGATTTATTTGGGATGGGTAAATAATGTTAAACTCGCTCAGGACACATGACCCTGATCGAAAATTCGTAAGACGGAGCCGAGTTTCATATATTTAAAAAAATATAACATTCGAAATTAAAACATTTTTGAGCGGCCAGGAGTGCAGAACTTCCAGTGTACCCTATATATACATTTAGATATGTTATTACTTACTATTTATTTTTGACCTAATTATATATATACAGATATGTGTGGGTGTGTATGTTTATGCAAATACATTGTGAAGTTATGTTTTCACTTTTGACGTGCAGTCCTATGACTGACTGTTTTTTAATTAAGTTCCTATAATTTGAAAGGTGCAAATTATATTTAACACCAAACACCAATAATGAATTTGAATTTACCACTTTAACCATGGGTAGCTTCGTGTTAAAACATTATGTTTAATAGGTTTATACACTCACCCTTTTCTCAGGTAATGGTGGTATAATAACATGTGGATATGTGACCTGTAGATAGTCATGTATCTGTTCAAACTCTGTGTATCTTCTCCATATAGTACTGATCTTTGATTGCACTAGCTTGTAATCTACATCTGTAACTCTGAAAATACACAATAAACTTTTTTTATACTACATTGGTAGCATACAAGCATGCGGATAGCCTGATGGAAAGCGTTTACTGTAGCCTATGGATGCTTGCAATTCCAGAGGACTTGCATGCATATGTATACATTTGCATGTCAATCAATCAATTGTAATACTAACTAATATTTTTCCATTATTTCTTTATTTGTCATTAAATGTTGTAAGGGGTTCAGAAAATGACAATGATACCTTAACTATACCTAATAATTGTTTGATAAACTAATTGGCAGGCACCCACTAGTTTAAAATAATAAGTACATTTTTCTGGGATAAAAAGTAGCATATGTGCTATTCCAGGCTATAATTTATCTCTCTGCTAAAATCCATCTGTTCATCCATCCTCACAAACTTTTGCCTTTATAATATTAGTAAGATATTTAATATGATTTTCGTCTAATACCAGTGTTAATTAAATAAAACAAGGTTACTGGTGATAAAGAGTTACTAGTTTTAGTTGAACTAATACGTATTTCAATTTTAAAATAAATACTGTTAAATTTAGTAGTATAAACTCTAAGATACCCACATTTTTTTTCTGTAATATATTTGAAACAATTTTATGGAGATACAAATTATTTCTGTAATAGCAATCTATAGTAATATTTATAGATATATAAGATGTTATTCTATTTTCACTGTTGCAGTTCAATGTACATAATTTCACTATAAATATGAAGTATATGAATCAATGCATCAGTAAGAGAGTCCTATTTTGAAAATTGTGCAACTAAGCAGACTGCTTGAACTCCTCTGTTTTAGGCTCCATTAATGTTTGGAAACTGATTGAGGCAGTGAGCTACATAAATTTTGCCTTACCCCTCTCGTACTGAAGAGTGGCGAGGACTTACAATTGATTGGCTTTAGGAGAAATATACACCATATATCATTACTAATATCACCAACATATATTGATATTTTACTAAACTGTAATATTTAAGAAAAAACTTTTATTATTTATTTAACAAGCAAATCATTGGAAAAGTAGTCATATGGAAAATTAAAGTAATATATATTTATTTTTATTATTATATTTATTAATTTAATAATTGTGTAATTGTAATAATGAGTAATAGTTCTTAGTATTAGATATATTTGGTAAACTCAGTTAACAACAATCAAATGGGAACAATAAACTAATTCATCTTGACATCTGTATCACAGCAACTAGTTACAAATGAGCGCGTTAGCACGAATAATAAGCTTAATTGGCACATAATGGACGACTAATTTGCTAAGAAAACAATAGAACAAATTAAGAACTAACTACTTACTTCAGATCGATCAGATACACTGTATAATGATCTCTAACGTGCAACGTCCCGTTCGCACGTTTCTCAGACTCCACTATTGATATATCCACGTGTTTTAATAAAGTATCCTGTATAACACCATAAGAAATTAATAATTTATACATCTTGAAAGAAAGTAGGCGTAGTATATCAGTGATACCTGATTATCAAAGTCTTCAGCTGTTTCAATGACGCTAGGCGATCTAGATGCCTTTACCGGCGCATTTTGTTCTGACATCATCCTCTTTTCACCTGTTAAATTCAAATTTCGGGAAAATATAACTTAGAGGAAATTATTTTAAATATCCCGACACAATACAGTGACAAACCAGCAAACTGACAAGTGCGTATGACAACACAAATATCAAAATTGATAACAGGTTAAAAATTTAATTATCGCGTCACTGCAAGGCAAGGTGAATCTATTTGATAACCTAATGTAAGACGGAGAAACACGTTATGTGACATTTGCAATTTTGTTAGTTATGGAACGTTGGTGGACATTGATGCAATATAATAGATGAGAAAAATGTTGAAAACCTCGAGGCTCGTGAGAAAATAATAATAATCTGAAAATTGTTCACTTTAAATAAAAAAAAGCTCTTGTAAGATTTTAAATTATAGACATATTTTAATACTTTTCATGTCTTTTCACCGTAGGATAAACATATAGTAAAATGTTGTCTCCATTTTTATATATCTACTTTGACATGTCTTTGGCTTCTAATCGCATTCCATGCTATTATTTTGTAATAAACTAAGCATATAATTTTACTTTCAATTAGGGCATGCAAAAACCGGTCGGTTTCGTAAACTGAGTTTTTTCGTTTTTGAAGTGAAAGCTTCTTAGGCACGTTGGACACCTTTGGTAAGGAGAAGAAGCACTGAGATCGAGTCACGCTCACATGACAGATATGTCAGTTATGTTTTCACTTCTGACGTGCAGTCCTACGGCTGGCAGTTTTTTTTTGGAGGGGAAAACTTCTTTAGGCACGTTTGTGCCCTTTTCATGTGAAAAAGCACTGAATTTGTGACCATCACGCTAATAATACATATATAGATCCACTAGAGGGCGCTAATCTAAACATTGAGTTCTGTCAGCTCCTTATTTATTAATGTCACCAACCTGCTAATGTGACGTTTTAAGTTCGTCGTTTCGTTTAAATTTTTCTTTCTGTCGGCAGTCCCATGACTGCGTATTTTTAATTTTCAAAACCGGTTCAATCGGTTTTTTCGTCAGCTTATTTATGAGTCAATAAAAATGGTGAAAATATTAAAAAAATATTTCTTCGTATTGAGATATATCTTGAGAAATATCTCCAGAACAAGCTGGCTTTGTAAAAGAGAAGGGTGAACAAATTTTAAACGTGAGCCAAATTATTGAAATTTCATCATCCAATGTCGTATACTAATTTGCTTTGGAGATATCACACGTCGAGAAGATGGATCTGTTAAACGGCTTGTAGTGCAGGGAAAAATTGAAGGCACAAGAGCGCGCGGCAGGTCACCAATGAGTTGGACCGACCAAGTCAAAACTGCACTCAATGCTCCCCTCCACGAAAGTGCAAGAAGAACTACAGTACGGGAGGAATGGTGACGGATTGTTCTGAAGCTTGCCACGACCTCTGATGTGACGACCACGAACCACTCTGCCAAAGTGTGACGACTAAGAAGAAATTGTAGATAAATCTATTATTTCCGAACACATTTTTTGAGAACAGATTAATACTTACTAATATTATAAATGCGTTAGTGAGTTTATTTACACTTTGAAGCTTTACATTCTCAACCGATCATCATGAAATAATAATGAATACAGTAACCTCTCCTCCAGAAAAGTTCTGTTCCCGAGGATTAGAAAAATAACTTTTACGCGAGTGGAGCTGCGGGAACAAGTTAGTAGTGTATAATTATAAAGACTAACAGGCAAGAGGATGTTTCAAAGCGGAAGAAACTGCCGCCTACGTTATCCTGGAAGGCGAGGGAGTCCCCGTAACCCTCGACCCCCCATAAGCCTGTGAACGCCCCAGGGGGCATCTCAGTCAGCCTTATCTATCGAATGCATAATGGACCGCCTATGAGGTCGGTTATAATTTATAAACTTTTTTCAGCGATAATCCAGTAAGATATCACTTCCCATACCTTTGTTGATTCAGAGAAACACACAGTCTTTAGAGAAATCCAAATAATGGCCGCTCTAGTCGTTCTTTCCACTCGGCCATTAGGACCTGGCGAAGCTTCCCAGCTTCCGCTGCGCCTCGATTTCCCGATCTAATGCCATTGGTATAACGATGCAAGGCCTTGCACCTCTAGGTCCCATGGGGCAGAACCGGCTCGAAGATTCGCTGGATATCGAGCTGTATCTTCTTATGACTCTAAAGGACAAGGACTCCGCCTGTACTACGGCGCCTATATAAGCAAAAAAAATTGTAAATTGTCAAATTGATAACCTCGTTTTTTGAAGTAGATTTTAGGCTGGTTTAAAACATATATTTAATTTAAAAAAAAAAATTTCTCGCTTTTGAGTAGGTCGGTTCGTAATTTGTCTAAGTTACAACAGCCTAATGTGAAATGCTCATCACCGTTTACAAAATATTGTTTTTCCTGATGCAGGGACGTTAATTGTTGACGTATTCTCATTTACTTCCCCTATCAGCTCCACTTCACACGGTAAAAATACTGCAAGTTGAAACCCTGTATTGGTCAGTAAATCAAGTTCCAAGTTTTAAGTTTATTGTAAGTATAATTCCTCGTTATGGGCAGCCTACAAAAATTGCAATGAGTGCATTTTATAGAAATTTTATCACTACGTCAATAAATTATCAGCTAATTGTTGACAACAAGGTGTTGACTATATTTTAGTTTATGGTGTTGACGTTCGCTCGGTAGCAATTGTCTATGTCAATCCCATACATTTACTTGTGTATTCTACTATTGTTATAGAAAATGAAGAGCCACTTGTCTAGGCCTGCAGGTTGAAGGGCGAGCCCTGGAAATGAACGCGAAGACCCAAACAGTGTCTTTGGTTTTCATTTTCAGGTACGGTATTTTTCGGAGGGTAGTAAGTAGGTACATTGTTGGCCAAATGTGAGTTGTCCATAAAAAAAACGAATAAAATTGTCTTAATATTTTTAATGCGGAACGACGCAGTTTCATGTCACGACCATGACTTGCCGTCAATATTGCAGAATTGTTACTTTTTACGAAAACCCATATTGTTATTACAGTTCAAGGTGTATGATGACTGCATTAAAAAAAAGAATATGATTACAAAATGTTTTCCAAGCATTCCAGAATAAGATATAGAAGCCTTTTAACCATGACCACTGATCAACTTTATTTTCAATATAAGTTATATCGTTTATCTTCTTTTAGTTGGTACATCTTTTATCAAGGCTCTAACGAATGAGCATTCTCAAATTTTCCGAAGGGAATACTGGTCAGGCGTGTAAATAGCCCGACCAGGGTGTGATTGCTCAACGGTTAGCGTACGAGGTGTAGGGAAGTAAACCACTTCTATCGATCAACACAACCATGCCAGCACTAACCTGCAACACCGACCAAGTCCCGATCCTCCAGAAGGCAGCGAGCAGCGGCGAGGTTTCTACGGTCTCTTGCAACGTCCAGGTATTGACCGGCCGGTCACGATCGAAGACTAGAGCACTCCACATACACCTTGTAAAGGTTATAAGCGAGTCCAAACACTACACGGCTATAGGACTAATGGAAAATCAGCTTCTTTTCACGAGAAATATAACTGAAGTCCGTGGCGGAACAAAACTTTATATTAAAGGCGTCTTCTTAGCGAAACGCGATGAGAGCAGGGTATGTCCGTTTTTTTCTTGCACCAATCAGGCGCAGCGCGCTTACACTATTTGAAGACTGCTAACGCCATCTCTTGAGATCGTCGAGTACATTGGCAATATTACAGCAGTACCAGCACTAATTGCATTCGACAAACAGAATGTGGTTTACATAAAGACTATGAAATTAATAATATAACGAAATATATTATGGTGCGATTATGTATGCATTTTATAAATATATTGGCGCTCCACCATGCACCCCGCCTTGGAACATCACAAGATGTTTCAAAACACGCGAATTTTCTAACTGACCGAGAGTAACACATGCATTATGCGATTAAATAATAAATATGATAAATATAGCGGCTTAAACTAAGAATAAGGTTTAAACTAAGTTGAATTTATTGTGTAGGAATAGGATATAATTTAGTTACAGCGCGTTTGTAAATTCCAGTTTGCGTTTTAACTATCGCCACGCGTACAACGTTATCAGAGCCTCTGAACACGTCCGTAATTACTCCTAACGGCCAATGCAACGGTGGAGAATTCTCCTGCTCAAGAAGAACAACAGTTCCGATTTCTACCGGTTTGTCGGGAGTAGCCCATTTTTGCCTAACTTGCAACGTGTGCAAATACTCTAAGTGCCATTTCTTCCAAAAGGATTGGACCATACTATCTAACAACTTTTTACGTTCTAACAGACTCAATCGTTGATCTGACAAATCAGCAGCGGGTAAATATTGCAACGGAGTAGACATCAAAAAATGCGCGGGAGTTAACACCTCAGGATAAGGGTCTGACGATAATACGCTCAATGGACGAGAGTTAAGAATACACTCTATCTGAGTAAGAACAGTTTGCAGTTCTTCGTATGTAAGTAACTGACTTCCTATTACTCTATATAAATGCGTTTTCATGCTCTTTATATTCCCTTCCCACATCCCACCAAAATTTGGTGATCTTGGGGGAATCATCTTCCACTCTATGCGTCGAGAGAGCAACTCATTCGACAGCGCGTTTTTGAAGCTAGAGTTCAATAAAAAACTATACAGCTCATCTAAATGTGCCTTCGCACCGATGAAAGTAGATCCATTATCGGAATAGAGACATGAAACTGGTCCCCGACGGGAAATAAAGCGTTTAAAGGCGGCTAGAAAGTTTTCAGTAGTTAAATCACTGGTCACTTCAATATGTAGACTACGTGTGACCATGCAAACAAAAAGAACGATGTACGCCTTTTGCGCATGTTGACCTCTGCGGCGAGAAAGGATTGTTCTTATCGGACCAGCGTAATCTACACCAGTGTGACAAAATGCCTTGGCCTCTGAAACACGGTAATCAGGAAGATCAGCCATTATAGGCGTTGGATGCGTTGGGTTGCATTTAAAGCAAGTGTTGCACTTTCGCAACTTGGACCTGATAACAGTCCTGGCATCCAAGATCCAGTAGCGTTGTCGTATAATAGACATAAGAAGTCCAGGTCCGGTGTGACAATTAACAACATGAAAATGCTGTATTATTAAGTCAACGACATGATCGCGTTTAGGGAGAAGAACCGGATGTTTAGCTTCGAAAGGAAGCATTGATCCAGAAAGTCTTCCTCCAATGCGTAAAATCCCTTGTTTGTCTAAGAAGACGAAGAGGCTTTGCAGCTTTTTTGAAGGTAATTTATCAGCCTTGATCAATTTGATATCTTCACAGAAGTGCACAGATTGAACGGCGAGAATTAACGCATTCTCAGCACTTGTCAACCCTGCTATAGAACGAGGTTCGACCTTAACTTTAGGTCTTGCGAATTTTAATACATATGCGGTGATACGTAGCAACTTTTCCCAAGAAGAAACACGTTGTGCTAACGTACACAGCAACGGCGGCTCTGTGTGAGTAATGGCAGCCAACACATTTGCCTTGAGTTCAGGCAAGACAGAGCAATTATTAAGCGAGAATGGCTTAATCGGCCACTTCTCAGATGAGCTGCGAATCCACGGAGGACCTTTCCACCACAAATCGTGGGTCAAAAGTTGCGATGGAAGCATACCACGCGAAAGACAATCACTTGGATTACTAGCTCCGGCAATATGATAAAAATGTTTAGAGTCCAAGTTTTCTTGGCACTGAGCGACGCGATTACCGACGAAAACTGACCAACGATGTGGTGAAGAATGAACCCATGATAAAGCAATAGTGGAATCAGAAAATGCGTATATCCCGGCAATGGTCATACGTGTTGCATATGTGTCTCGCACAGTTTTTATTAATTTTGACATAAGTAAAATAGCGCATAATTCTAAGCGAGCGAGCGTAGTGATTTTTGTTGGCGAAACCTTTGATTTAGCGCAAAGAATGCGAGTTTGAATGCCAGACGGGTAGGTACAATGGGCATAAATGACACATCCCAGACCATTCATGCTAGCATCACAAAAAGCAACAAGACGTAATTCACAACCAACTTCGACGCCTACATGACGTGGAATCCTTAAAGTGTCAAGCATTTGAAGTTCTTGCGCAAGAGCGGAAAAACGGGTGCGTATGTGCTCCGGTGCAGGATCGTCCCAATCACACTTGCTGAGCCACAGTTCCTTAATTAACAACTTGGCATAGAGAATCACAGGCGCGACCAATCCGAGCACGTCAAATAGTCGTGCAACCATCGAGAGTATGTTTCTCTTGGTGCACCTTTCATTAATTGCGGCGCATGTGAAATGAAAATTATCTTCACATGGTTCCCATGAGAGACCTAAGACCTTAGAGACATTATTGTCAACATCAAAATCAAGCGACTTGCGGTGCGTGTCGGGAAGCGAGTCAAGTAGCACTGGTGAATTGCTAGACCACTTCACTAAGTCAAAGTCACCCGATTTGAAAAACTTAATCAAGTTGTGAGCTAATTGCGTGGCAGTATCCTCATTTGCAATAGAAAGAACCAAATCGTCCATATACAGACAGGTCTCTGCCACTTTCGCGGCATCAGGATAGAGCGGACTCATGTCAGTAGCCAGCTGTCGCACAGTGCGCATAGCTATGTAAGGGCTTGACTTGAGACCGAAAGGTTGCCTATTAAAGGCATAAGTGCGAATTTTTTCCGATTCGTTGAATCTAAATAAAATGCGTAGGTATTTATGTTGGTCTACTGGTACACCAATCCGTAAATAATATTGTTTTATATCAGCGTTCATTGCAATAGGAAATAATCTAAAACCTAACAATAATAAAAACAGATCGGCCTGTAAATTGGGTCCAATATGTAATATATCGTTAAGCGAAAGTCCTGTATGCGTTTTAGCACTCGCGTCCAATACGATGCGCGGCATCGGTTTATCAGGTCGGACTACTGCGTGATGCGGTATATAATAACCATCAGAGGACAGCTCAGATTCTTTAACAGGACTGAGGTAATTGTTATCAATATAATCCTGAATAACCTTGTTATAATTTTCGCGCACTATCGGTGCCTGACGGAGCTTACGCTCGAGTGAAACGAAACGGCGATAAGCGGTAGCGTGCGAATTACCTAATTCCGAAGGGTCCCTACAGAACGGTAATGCAACTGTATAACGACCTACGTCGTCACGGGTCACGGTAGCCGTGAAAATATTTTCGCAATCTGTCTCCTCTGGTGACAACAAGCGTTTCATGGGTACTTCTTCAAGTTCCCAGAACTTTTGCACTATATCATTAAGCGCTAACGCAGAAAAAGACGCGGCAGTAGGTAAAATATGTTTACGCGGGTAATCTCCCATAAGTACGTAACCAAATGTTGTAGATAAAGCACACGGTGCGCGCGGCCCACACTCGACCATATTTCCTAAGTATATAAATGGGAATAGCTGGGCACCTAACAATAAATCAATCTTGCCCGGAATATTCCAGCTTAAGTCAGCGAGCGGAAGGTTACGAAAGTCTAGGTCGCGATCACAATCGATAAATTTCGAAGGCAATTGATCCGTAATGCATTCTACAACAAGCGCATGTATAGTGTATTTCTGATCCGGATAAATACGGGATTCAATGTCTAAATGAACATAACCGATTATCGGACTTGAAGCGGAACCAACACCTTTAACATAGGAATTATTCAACGGTATTATCGGTAAATTTAATAAACTAGAACAAGCAGATGTTATTAGATTATTCTGCGAGCCATTATCTATCAAACACCTAACTACAGATTTGATACCAGCGCTACCCTTAGAGCGCGCGTATACCTGAGCGGTTGACACAAGTATATCACCCTTATGACAAGAAGTGTAAGACTGTGTACGTGTAACTGGTTCTGTAGCAAGCGGGGGCGCTCGAATGCATGACGAAGTCGTGTGAGCGCGATGAGAAGGCGCGGGCGAAGTAACGGTCGCTCGATGAGTGGGCGGCGGCGAGTACGCGACGGCGGTATTTACCATAGCCGCATGCGATTGCGAATTATTACTATCAAAATGCAATAACCTATGGTGTCTTTTATTACAGAAACAGACTGACGTACTCTTACAATCCGGAAGTTTATGTAAAGTGCTTAAACAATTAACGCAACCGTACTTCGATTTAATAAACTCATATCTAGCCCTTGCGTCTCGCATATTTTTAAACTGAGCGCAATCATATAAATGTCGATGGTTACCACTACACAAACAACAATTCGCGGTAACTGCTGCGTAAGATTTGGAGGTGTGATGAACGCGCCGGTCGCGTGAGGGCGACGTAACAACAGCAGCGGGTTTCGTATATGACCAATTTCGCGGGTTTGAGCGCTCCAAAATCTTAGCCTGATCTTGTATAAAAGCGATAAGCTGTTGTGTCGTAGGCACTTCCACATCCCGAATCGAAAGTTCAAAGGCTTGGATGGTTTGAGGATCCATCCTTCTCAAAGCGCATTGAAGAAAAATAAAATCAGTTAGATCTGTTATGCCTAATTCTTTTAGAGCTGAAATCGAAGCGGAGTATTTACTAACAAAGGTATCAAGAGCGTTCGCAGTGTGCGAGCAAGTTTTTAAGTCCAGTATATTATTGAGATAATATGTACCTAATGAGCGTTTGTCGTGGTATTTCTTAACCAAACTATCCCACAGTATTTTATATGTTTCACCTGACGGAATAATACCGGAAGTGAATTTTAGTGCGTCGTGGGTGAGTTTAGAAATTAGATACTGTACACGTTGCGAGTCAGAAAGCTGTTGATTCAAATGAATATTAGCTTTAAAAGACTGATAAAAGGTATTCCAGTTTTCAGGGCGTCCGTCAAAACTCGGAATTACTAAAGGTTCTAATTTCACTACGGACTTGATCGAGCTACTGGTCTCGAGTGAACGCACCTTAGAAGTGGTTAATATTTTATTTCTAACGCGTTTAACTCTCGAGTATAAATCATCAAATGAATCGAGGCAAGAATACTCGGGATTGACCGTAATCTTTGATAACAAATTTATATTATTTATTTTATCAACAATGGACTCAAATTTATCGCGTAACTCATCTATCATCTCCGTTTCAGCCAGAAAATTCTCGTTAGCTCGCGTTGATGAATCGAAAGAAATTATACCTTTCGACGATGTGTACATACGATCAATACGTTGAAATAATAATTCTTTCTTTTGATTCAACATAACCAACATGACTTCGCGGCTTGATTCGCTTTCCGTCATGTTTATAAAATAATATCACAATACAACTACAAAGTGATAGGTATATCTACCTAGTTAGTGTAAAAACACAAATTAAATTTAAATCTTAAAATGACTTAGCGTAAAGTACAGTGGTGGAGCGGTTAATAAGTGGGTAGGTATAAATAAGTTCAACTAAATTGAGTATAATGGATATTATTACCAATTAATACGTAATTCACCAAATCTAACAATTAATTATATTTAAATACGAGTCTACCAATAATTACGTAGTTCTCGTGCGTTTTAAACACAGAATTTACCAATTTTACGTAAATCTGTGAGCGAGGAAAAATGGCGGCAAGAATTCACTAGAATTACGTGAATCTTTTTTATGATATGAATAGAAAAGTAAATTCACCAATATTTACGTGAATCACTGGCCTATCCGGCTCGAAGGACCAAATTATGGTCAGGCGTGTAAATAGCCCGACCAGGGTGTGATTGCTCAACGGTTAGCGTACGAGGTGTAGGGAAGTAAACCACTTCTATCGATCAACACAACCATGCCAGCACTAACCTGCAACACCGACCAAGTCCCGATCCTCCAGAAGGCAGCGAGCAGCGGCGAGGTTTCTACGGTCTCTTGCAACGTCCAGGTATTGACCGGCCGGTCACGATCGAAGACTAGAGCACTCCACATACACCTTGTAAAGGTTATAAGCGAGTCCAAACACTACACGGCTATAGGACTAATGGAAAATCAGCTTCTTTTCACGAGAAATATAACTGAAGTCCGTGGCGGAACAAAACTTTATATTAAAGGCGTCTTCTTAGCGAAACGCGATGAGAGCAGGGTATGTCCGTTTTTTTCTTGCACCAATCAGGCGCAGCGCGCTTACACTATTTGAAGACTGCTAACGCCATCTCTTGAGATCGTCGAGTACATTGGCAATATTACAGCAGTACCAGCACTAATTGCATTCGACAAACAGAATGTGGTTTACATAAAGACTATGAAATTAATAATATAACGAAATATATTATGGTGCGATTATGTATGCATTTTATAAATATATTGGCGCTCCACCAAATACTTTCTTTGGACTGTGTAGATGATTGATGTTAAGATGCCTGCTTCCATCCTCGCGAGGGTCATTGGTACGGATAGTAAATATCCCACGCGTCCCAAAGGTGTTTAATACATACATATAAGAGCCACCGCGCATTGGTGATTTTTAATCGGACTAAAGTTTAGTCGCTATCGTCTGACGACCATGATCAAACTATTGGTCTGTAGCTTAGTCTTTGTATCTTTGTATGGACTTATAAACCGGTGGTGCGCGCACTACGCCGATATGTAAGTAAAGAATTGCACTTATGAGCCAGGAGCAGACAGGAAATGTTTTACAAAATTAGTTGCAGTACTCCTTGAATCCCGTACCTACTAGAACATTGACCGATTGTTTCACACGCATACACGTACTTCGCCGTACTGACTGTGCAATCGATCGACAGTCGGGCTATGGCTTAGTTAAATCCCGTGCACGCGCTTGAATGGTAGTTCACATGCGTTATGCAATGGCCGATATTTGATGAGTTAATAATAATAACTTGACACATCTCACACACGGCCGTCTGATCTCAAACTAGGCAGGGCCTGTACTACGGCATCCAGACAGCTGATAAACATATTTACATATTTCTAAATGCAAACTTAATATTTTATAGATAAACTACATCCAGACACAGCCCAAATCATCATGCTCATCACGCAATTATTTGTTTTGGGTGGGAATCAAACAAACGACCTCTGGCTTAGCAGTCAGGATCACTAACCACTAGACCAACAGGCCAGTTGTTTAATATTTTGATCAAATAGGAATCGGGCATTTATTTTCGATAGTTTGATCAATTGATTTTAAATCGTCAAACGTGCGCACTGCCATATAGCCGGCGTGAGAAAGTGTAGATAATTAACAAGTGAAATTATAATTGAGCTCCCATAGAATAGAGAAAGATGTAGCTCCCATAGAATAATATCACTTAATAATTATTAAGTGATATTATTCTATGGGAGCTACATCTGCCAACAAACTGCTCTGTAGTTTGGCAGAAGTAAAAACTGTTTCTAAAATGTGTATTTGCTAGGAATAAAACGCTTTTTAATTTTTTCATTCATTTTCTAGAAATCAGTATAAAGCTTCATACTGATTTCCAGAACGATCGAACTATCGGCCGATTAAAAATCACCAGTGCGCGGTGGCCCTAAAATGAACACAAGATACGTTTATTTGCGTTATTTAGAGGCAAAGGTAGCAAATGGGTATTAGACTTAATTGCTGGTCCTCTGTTTTAAAATGTACATTTTTATTGTGAGATGTCAATGCCTTGTAAGTGTTTTATATTGAAGATTGTCTTGAGTAGGTATCTATACACCTCTATATTCCTTTTTTTTTTTGGCTTCTGGAAACCACCGGGGCTCAAGGTGAAATGGTATGTAGGAATCGAGCCGTCTGGGGACTGCAGGGACTCTGGTATAACCTTAGGAGAATTCCGGTCGATCTTGACCGCCTGTTGAACAATACGAGGAGCCTTGCCCTCTTTTGGATTAGGGAGAGCGGAAAACACGTCGCACCACCGTCTCTGCGCTACATATTTAAGTTACATAAAATAAGTAGAGTGTTATTATAATAATCCAAAGTGCCGAATCAAGCATTAGTTTTGATTACAAAGGCAAACTTTCGGGTGATTTACTCGTGAAGGGGAAAAGTAATCTCATTAAGTAAACTTTTGCAAAGATCAAATTTTAAAGTTGCCCAAATACCGAGTTCAAAGAAAGGGAAAGGTGTTTAATCGCAAAAAGTAATTTTCTGACTAATTGACATTAACTAGGAATTAGAAAGTTTTTATTGGATTCAGACATGTGAATTTGAATCAAACCATTAACAACAATTAACCAAACATTACATCATTTAGCAGCCGAGCAGAGCTTTAAAGCGTCTGGCAATATTGATTATTAATTTTTAACAATATTTTCTAAAACATACACAATAATCAGCACTAAGAATTTAAGAAAAGTGAGTATTATTTTGACTTGTCTTTAGCACCTTTATGTATGCATACCTGGTTGGCCGCCGGGCCAAGCTAGCAGGTATGCATACTTTATTCCATACATTTTATTTCTGTTTGTAATGTCTGGGGGCCCTGGGATCTTGCTCTATTTGATGTAATTAGTGGTAGAAATGGAACGCAAAATAGCATTCATAAAAATATTACTTATAAATTACTAGTTTGGATCGATAACGTAATTTAGTTCTTACTTCGTTTATTCTGTAATGATTTAGAAAAATAAACACGAAGTGGCAGTTGAAGATTTTGTTGACAATTGAAGCTCGTAGTGCACACATGCTCCCATTGACTCTTAATCTGGTTTATATTTACTGTGTTATTTCACGTAAGAGTAGAATAGATAGAAACTTAACTTTGAGTATTGTAGAATTGAAAAAGAAAACAGATTCCACAGAGCGATCGAGCTTTTATTTGTGAGTTTCTGCCACTGTCATGCCCACGATGGAGAATGACAGATCATTTTGAAGGCCCTCCTGATGATCTCACAAACGTTCTTTATAGTAGCGACCGCATTTAGGTACACGGTAAAAGACCGTTTGCGTGGAAAAGCGGGTTGCAAAGTAACCAAATGCGGGTAGATTTAGCGTTTTGGAAGAGAAAACAAGATATTTAGGAGGATTCAGGGAATCTAGGAATATGATCCGGCTCAAAGGACCAAATTTTATAAAAGGAAAGACCAAGAAGGTGTAAATAACCTTCCTTGCTAATTTAAATATAGGTATTCAAGTCACTGGGTTAATGCTCCCTTCATGATATACAGCGACGAGTAAATACTGATAGCAGAATGTCTTATCTACTTAATTTTCACGATAAATAAACATTTATTTGCTTTGTAATTTATTTTAAAAACTACGGGCTGGTTTTAGTCACTCTTATTTGTAGGTTAACAGAAATGAGTGATGTGATTACAGACAACGACATTTTCAGGAGATGCTTGCTAATTTGAGTGTTGTCCTCTCTCTTGTGTTTACGGGGTTAGGTAATAGGAGTGAAGGGGATGGATGAATGAGTAGAAGACACAACATAGGAATTTAGTTGTTGTGTTTGGAGGGCTTCGAGTTTATTTTAGCGGGAACATTTAAATATTATATTGTTCGTACATTGGCATCAACACCTAGTTTAGATTTTAATGTTTAAATTTTTAATGTATAGATTTGATTTGGGTTTAGGTCAACATAAGGAAAAACTTTGAATTCGTTTTGACAAATTAATTAATTAAAAAAAAAACCTATTCAATAATTCGTTAACCACTCATTTCTGATGAAAATTATCACTACATATTATAAAACTAAGTCCCCCGCCGCGTCTGTCTGTCTGTTCGCGATAAACTGAAAAACTACTGATCGGATTTTCTGTGGTTTTCACTAATAGACAGAGTGGTTTATGGGGAAGGTTTAAGTGTATAATTTGTTAAGGTTTTGTGTAAATTGGTTGAAATATGATGATGATTGTTAAAGATGTCTCTGCTACCCGTGCGAAGCCGAGGCGGGTTTGCTAGTTATTGATAAAAAATAGTCTACTTTTGTTTAACTTATTTTTCATTTTATAATTAAAATAATTACGGTCAGCAGCAGTTCACGTCTTTTGAATGAATATTACGTCACTTTTGATATAAAAACTTTAAAAGTCTTATAAACGTAATAGACAACGTATCCTTAGAGATAATAAAAACATTGTCTATGTTATTCTGATGTATGGCGGGAGCGTCAATTTAAGGGAGCAAGGAAGCGAATGAGATGCTTTTTTTGATACTCAATAAACTCGTAAACAGAAACGCGCAGTGTATCGTAAAATAATGATGCGCCCACTGTTTACTTGGAGGATGTTGATAAGCGATTAATTTTCCTTTTACTTAGTTATTTAGTATAATTTAGGTTGCAATATATTTTTTAAATTTTTCAATGGAGCCTGATGCATTGATATTGGTCATCTTTACTTTGGTTCCTTTTGTCTAGTAATATGGACTGAAAATTGAAAAACACACATTTTAAGTACCCACCAAACATCTGTATCTAGATTGCGTGGAAAATATTTGTAACCTTGTTCAGTTTTTAACGGGTAGGTAGGTAATTTTCTTTTAATTATTTTATTGTCATTTTTCACATTATGACATCAAAATTATATTTGTACACCATAGCATATATATTTGTCAAATATTGACATAAGTTTCGTACCATACTGAAGTGTTAGTAATAAGGGTATTCTTCAGTTTGTTATAGCTCAAGTTCGTAATTAATATGAATCGCCAAAATATTTCTGAACAACACTTCGCCCTTCTCACCCTCAGGCTTCGGCTGCGATATTTAGCAAAGGTTTATCCCTAGCCTCGAAATACAGCTAAGTTATGGCTGGAACTCATTCGGGAGGGAATTTTAATGAACCGCCTTATAAGTGAATAGTTCGTAAGATATTTTACTACATTCCATAACGAGGTTGTAATTTTGTTGTTATGATAATTCAAAAAGTTTAAATGGAAATGCAAATCATTTTATATCGTAAAATTAAATTTTGAATATATAAAGTACGTAGACCAACAGTTAGAACAATTATTAGTAAAGATTGAAAATAATTATTCTATATCGATCTTATAAACATTCCACACGATTGCAAATTGGTGTAGTAAAATTCATTGTAATGCGATCACAATTCATTCTTAGCATTATGTTTATCTTTTAGAGGGGTATAAAGAATACTTCTGACGTAACACGCTATGAACAAAAGCTCCTAAAAGTATTTTAGTAAAAACTAATCCACCGTTTTAATTTTTTTATATCAAATCACGACCGAGATTTACTTGTTTTTTTTTGTACTTTTTCTAAAAATGAAACCTAGCTACATCGATTTATCGCCTCCGAAACCTCCTGCATACTAAGTTTCATGAAAATCGTTGGAGCCGTTTCCGAGATTCAGATTATATATATACAAGAATTGCTCGTTTAAATGTATTAGATTAAGATTCCTTACAATGTAACAAATGATGCCGTATGTTGGGCCAACATAGCGAAGCCAAAGAAGTGCCGAGATTAATTGTAAATATAATGCAAGCTTTGTTAGTGACGTCCCTTTGTACAGAATTGCAAGACTTGCAGTGTTGTTATCATACTCTGTAGTTGGAGGAACATTCATTGTTATTTGTGTTGAATAAGCTACTTACAAACGAGATTACTTTTCTTTCTTCTGTTATAGCGCATTTGTTATTGAGGGTTCACAAGGTTATATTAATGTGATAAGCAGATCTGCGGCCCCACTCACTTATTGCCAACTCATGCACATGCACACTAACATGTGCACACACATACTCACGTATACATATATCTACCCATTGTTAATAAACAGGAACTCCGAAAAATCTTAGATAGGTATATGTTTGAATCAAACTAACCGACGACACGGTGGAAAACGAATAACGAAATATGGTTTTACTACAAAACTAAAAAATGTTCATTTTGAAAATGATTTAAATAGTGGTGTTAGTTTAAAGCTCAAACCTTAAAAAAACAATTGATTTATCATTTTACGAGGGCTCTGAATTTTTCGTAAAACAAGTGATAAATGAGATATTTCGTTTTCGGTCAATTGACAGGTCGAGTAACGCTGACTGTACACTCTGTTAAATGAACGACACTCGCACGACTGATTGAATTTAACCATTTTATGTCGTTTCTGCTGGTAAATGGCAAACATTGATGGAACGTGATTAAATTGCATATACAATTTAAAAGGTTTCTATCCTTTGAATATATTTTAAGCACGTTCAATTTAAGGCTTTCTTTTTTTTTTAATTTAAAAGTGTCTGTTTTTTTTCGTTTTTTTTTATTAATTTATCATGATCATCAGCCGAATGTATATTTTTTTAACTCAACAAAAAACCGGATAAGTGTGAGTCTGGCTCGCGCACCGAATCGAATCTCGGGAATCAATTCTCGAAGATATTTGCCCGTCTTTTCCGAAAGAAAAAAACAACAAGAAATTAACGTCTTTCAGATTTTTTTATACACTCGTGCTGCCAGACCTTGCTTTTTACCAAATTTTATCATTCTAAGTCAATGGGAAGTATTTCCGCGATCGGTATTTCTGGACCGATACGACTCGTAACGTAGTGTTTGTATACTCTTTGGATACGAATTTCAAACTTTCAAGAAAAGAGCGTACACCCACCTCAAAGGCCGGCAACGTACTTGTGACTCTTGAGTTGCAGGTGTCCATGGGCGACGGTAGTCACTTACCATCAGGTGACCTGTCTGCTCGTTTGCCCCTTTACCATAAAAAAAAGGTCTTGACAAACACACAGTCATATAGACAGATATAACATTTAAATGAACGATTTTTTTTGTGCTGTACAACCTTGCTTCTTCCCAAATTTCATGATTCTAGATCAATGGGAAGTACTCTATGGGTTTTGATTTACCTGCGAAATGTTCAAATTTGGTAAAATCTACGACTGAAATGGCCGTATATTTTGATTGCGTTGACTTAGAAGAGTCCACAGCGAGATAGAGTCGGCTCTCAAGCAACTATAGAGTAATAGATCTCCTGGGGATAACGGAATTTCTAATAAGTTCCTAAAGGTAGGCCGGATCCCAATCCTGAAAGAGCTATCGAGTCTCTTTTAGTCATTCAGTTTCTCATTCACGAGTCACAAAGAAGTCTAAAATAAACAGGTAGGGAAGTAATTGCAGAATTAGGAGATATCTGTTTTAAATAACAAGGATAGACTCTTCTTCTTATACGTGATTCTGCGTTTTAAACTCCTTTATAGCAGTGATCCTATTAAAATACTTTCAGTACTTAGCAACTTATTTGGTCGCTCATAAAGTACAAAATGGATTATTTTTATTTGGACGGACGGTAGGTTATGGCTACATTTGTTTTCCATATTATTTTTATTATTAATGGATGTTTCAACGGCCATTGTATTGATTTGTCTGCTTATCTTACCTCTTTGGTGAAGAGTACGAAATTATAAGATGGTTTTCTATAATTTATGTTTTGTAGTATTGTATTGTAACTTGTTAGTATGGTGCAGTCAGTTTGTTTTTAGTCTTGGAATGTAAGTGGTAGTTAATTCGTATTTGACAAAATTATAGGCTTGAGAAAGAGTATTGCAGTTTGATATCGGCCCGAATAAAATATTATTCTGAGAATTTTTATTTAATTAAAGTGTGTTGTCACACATGAAAAAAAACACATTCAGAGTTGCTCCATATACCCCTGGTATATGTAGATGTGATGTACACATATTATATATTTTTTTCACTATGCCGTGACAGTTCAACTGAGAACTTCGTTCATACCGCGTTAATTGTCTTTCCGGATGGTTTAATAACACAGATACCTAATATAATCTACCGTTATTAAATATATAGTAGTAAAAAGTGTAAAAGTTGAAATTGTATGTGCAAAAATACAAAAAAATGTCAAAAAAATAAAAATCCAATTTCACGCTTCATCATGTTTACAAAATTGTTATTAGAATGGATCATCTAATAGCGAAACTCTCATGCAATGTCAGTATATTCATCATTGGTATATTAATAATATTTTCAGATGTCAAATTTCAGACATAAAATATCTATAAACTTTAAAAGGTGTCCCTGATGGGACCCCTCGTAACTTTTATATTGTTATTCAAGACATTCAAAAGTGGTTTTACACCATTAGTGACTGACCGAAAGGTCGAGTTTCAGTTTCGGCCATAGTTTCGGTTACGATCCAAAATCGGCCTAAACATCGGTGGCACCGAAACTCAGTCCGTTCGTGCTTCATGGTCACCAGCTTATTATGCCGGCTAGCGGTATTCGGCCGTTATTCGTGTAATGAGAATAAAAATAATAAACCCATATTTAATTAGGTGAAAAAAACCAGTTTATTACATTTTTAACCTCTGTTTGTCAACCATTTTCCCATTTTTTGCATGGTGGCTTTTATCGAGCTTTAATGTTATCGATAAAAAAAATAGTAAGAGTTTTTTTCATTCCTTCGACGGAACTTTACAGTTAACTACTATGTAATGAATAACGATTGAATTTCGCCATCTGGGCGACCACTATATATATAATCCTTATCTTTATTTTTAACTGATCTTTAAATTTAATATTTTTAGTCACGTCGGTAGTGTGCGGGGTATTGTGCGGGGTAGTGTGGGGATCAACCACGGTACCACGGGATCCACAAACTCCGACTCCTTATCCATTAAACTACCGCTGCTTCGATTTTATTACAAAAGAAAAACAACTTGTTAAATATACGTTTTTTTTTAATTTCTTAATAAGTTTCGGTTTTAGCCGAAAATGAAACTGAGGCCGACGGCGACGGTTTGGTTTCGGTTTCGGCTGCAAATCCACTGTCGGTCGGACACTAATTTTTATAACTTTGTTTTATAGGTCACCTAAAACTGCCAATAAAAACAAAAAGTTGAGAGCTATTTTAACTTTTAAACTTTCACGTTCCATTATGTATTTATACGGGAACTAGCTCACCCGCGCAACTTCGTCCGCGTTTGTAAATTTTCCCCTTTTTCGCAACATTTATCATTGACGCTCCGCTCCTATTGGTTGTAGCGTGATATTATGTAGCCTATATAAGAGTTTTTCAATTCGAACGAGTAGTTCCTGAGATTAGCGCGTTTAACCAAATAAACAAACAAACTTTTCAGCTTTATAATATTATTAGTATAGATTAACGCAATCACGAAATAGGTATTACATACCTCTGAATAGCCGTGACGTTTTGACCAGATTCAATTCAATACAAAACCAGGCAATTCAAAGGTATGTAAATGTATTTCGTGATTCCCTTATAAATACATAACTACACCGAGAGCTATTTGTTTTTGAGAACAGTATCAGAACATGGAGTATGTATTCGATGCTTTGAAACCAATTACATTCATGTTCGTGTGGTGGTGACTGTTTGCCTTCAGCATACATTCATTTCAGTTTCCAAAAAAAAAATATTTAACGAGTGCTACCGGTGTTGCAAGTATATAGGTACATTTCAATATGAAGCCGAGGAACAGTTTTACTTTAGCTGATAGTTTTATTCCAAATGCACTTATATGAATTATTTAGGACCTAGAAAGGACCCTTGAGAGTGTTGACTAATGTCGAGAGCCTAGATGTGAACCCGTTAGTAAATTATTTTGTTGAAATGATCTTTCGGTCTTAGTTGTAATATAAGGTGGAATCATTAAGTAAACAATTTTCCTCCAGCGGATATACTAGTAACTCTACAATATCAGTAACAGTTTATGTATATTCTGTAATCTCGAATATACTGTTTTATAGTATAAGAATTATGTTTGCTCGTGGCTTCGATAGCGTTAAAGTTATTTTTCTTATCCCTCGCGAAGTATACTTTTTCTGGATGAAGGACACCCTATTTACCCTTGACGACATGGATGCAAAATTTCATGATGATCGGTTTATTAGTTAAGGCGTGAAAGTGTATCTAACAAACTCACATTCGCATAAATAATATTAGTTGTTATAATTTAGAATAATAAACATAATAACACTAAATTCCGTGAGTGGAATTCATATTTATTAAAGATTAGCTCCTGGTTTCACGCACATAAATCCCGATACCGTTTGAATATCGGGATAAAAAGTAGCCTAGGTGGTAATCCAAGTTTCCAGCTATCTACATACCAAGTTTAATTGCAATCAGTTCAGTAGTTTTTGCGTGAAAGAGCAACAAACATCCATACATCCACACATCCATACATCCACATATCCATACATCCACACATCCATACATCCTCACAAACGTTCACGTTTATAATATTAGTAGCATCCATACATCCTCACAAACTTTCACGTTTATAATATTAGTAGCATCCATACATCCTCACAAACTTTCACGTTTATAATATTAGTAGCATCCATACATCCTCACAAACTTTCACGTTTATAATATTAGTAGCATCCATACATCCTCACAAACTTTCACGTTTATAATATAAGTAGCATCCATACATCCTCACAAACTTTCACGTTTATAATATTAGTAGCATCCATACATCCTCACAAACTTTCACGTTTATAATATTAGTAGCATCCATACATCCTCACAAACTTTCACGTTTATAATATTAGTAGCATCCATACATCCTCACAAACTTTTACGTTTATAATATTAGTAGCATCCATACATCCTCACAAACTTTCACGTTTATAATATTAGTAGCATCCATACATCCTCACAAACTTTCACGTTTATAATATTAGTAGCATCCATACATCCTCACAAACTTTTACGTTTATAATATTAGTAGCATCCATACATCCTCACAAACTTTCACGTTTATAATATTAGTAGCATCCATACATCCTCACAAACTTTCACGTTTATAATATTAGTAGCATCCATACATCCTCACAAACTTTCACGTTTATAATATTAGTAGCATCCATACATCCTCACAAACTTTCACGTTTATAATATTAGTAGGATTGTACTCACGTGTGTTTCGGGGAAGCTCGAACCAAACTATTCGGGTTTGATCAAAGCACACACGTGAATAAAGCCCTTGGTATATCTTTGATAAAGTACGTATATATAGAAGTTTTAATACCTTTAAGTGTCCTCGGAAAAATCCATAACAATACTTTTTCTATATTAGAAACAATTGCTTTCAATACATTATGATTATGTCCACCTCAATGCTATGTAATACGCCTGGGACTATAGATGCACACCAAATAAAAGTAACTCAGAAGTCTAGTTCGGAACAAATATTGAAAAGTAATGCAGGCGCTATTAAAGTAGAGGCTTTCAGCTTTCAAGCTTTTAACAATGTTTTTCAGCATTCCATCAAAGAGAGATTTGGTAAGGGATAGTAAATCTATTACAGATCGATTGATTTAGTATTGCATATTCTCTTGTAGCTTATAAGCACATCCGCGCCGCGAACCCATAACAGCGAGACCGCGGTAGTTTCGGTATGATTTCTCCGTTGTACGCTAAACGAAACAGAAGCGAAAATGCCTGTTCTAACCTACAGACTTTATTATGATTCTATCACTTGCTGCTCAGGTGCTGGTTAAACATCCGCCCTCAGTTTACTTCACAGCGGAATTTATTTAGCGTTTTTGCTGCTATGTTTTCGCGGTGGAGGTGTGCTAGAGGTCTAAACTGTAAAATCCTATAAGCGAATAGAAAAGAGCTGATGATCTTGGAACGGCTGAACAGATTTTCTTGTGTTATAGCTAAGAGCACTCTAGATCAAGTCACCTTTCAAAAACAAATTAAATCAAAATCGGTCCATTCGTTTTCCTAAACGAATGGACCGATTTTGATTTCATTTGTTTTTTAATTTGTTAAAAGGAGCTATGATGCCACAGACAGGCACACAAATACACAGACACACAATACATGTTAAACTTTCAACACCCCTCGTTCTTCGTCGGGGGATAAAAATGTGTACAAAAAAATAAGAGGAAGTTAAATAGAGTTCTATAGGCCCATTCTAAAGTTTCAATATCAAATGCTTCTTTCTATTCTGTATTAACTGTCCGTTGGCAGCTAAAAGAGGTATTGCTACAAAATGATAGCAATTTCACGCCTTTCAGCAGACGTTGCTGAAAAATTGTGAAATATTCTCTGAAATATTGCTTTGACAATTTGAACTATATCTACAATTCATTGTTCGATGCGACTTGCCGACTTCCTTTTATCAGTGCCGTATGTGACTTGACGTCTATTTTGAAATGTATCTTTATCGTTCACGTGTTTTGTAGAAAGTGGAAATTAAGGAATATAGTTTTAATTTTAGGACAGATTTTTTTTAGACATTTGTGTTACAGAGAAATAGTACCACCGCAGAAGCATTACGCTACGACTTAATTTTATAATGGGGTATTTAAATTTCATATATACTTATATTCATATATAATCCTTTTTGGGTTGCTAGGTAAGTCTTCTTGTAGTTATGTGTACCGTATGGTTTTTGACTGACAAAAAAACGGTGGAGGTTCGTAAGTCAATCCGTATATTTGTGTATGTTCCCGCATAACTTTTTACAGGGCAGTCCAATTGTGATAATCCTTTACTATAATATACTTAGAAGTTAGATTAATGATTGTTCACCCACCGAGTTTTGATCTGTGAACGGATTTTATCCAAACTTGGCAGTCATAATGTGGTTCTAATGACATTACAAGATAGACGATTGCCAGTCCAGGAAACTCCTCAACACTTTGCAGCAGCTACCTCGTGTTTGGTCTTATTTTTTAAAATCTAAATGAGAACTTAGAACCTAATAAAAATGCTTGTTTAAATATTTATAACAAATACCAAAGAATAGTTAAAAAGTAGGTACGTACGTAATTATATTACGCATTAAGTAAGTAAGTTAAGTAAGAGTTTGAAGTAAATAGCTATTAATTATTATATTTTACCCAAAAAGATATACATTACCAAAAAATTAAGCTCACGAAATAAGGAAGGAACTGAAAAGCAAATAATAACAATATATTAAAAATAAACTTGATAACCTATCTATACACTCTTACACTAATGTCATTATACCTGAGTAATTTTGTAAATAATGTATGTCTAATCTAAAAATATTATATTTATACTTTAAAAAGGGGCTATTAATATCTCGGAGTTCCACGTTGAAACATATTTTTTTTAACTGCATAGTTAGCTATGAGAAAACCTACTCTAACTTCAGAAGAGCAAAGATTAAATACATTTTATTATTTGATTACTAATCTTGACATCAACTTTTATAAAGAATATTTTAGTTAAAGTGTTTGGTTTAACACTATCTTTATAAAAAAATTGTTTCCATTGTTTTATTGATAACAGAAACAGAAAAAAGTACTGAACTGTTTTGTCTTTGCCTATTTATACATAAAAATATATAAATTTTCATCACTCAAACAATTCTTGTAAGTTGTGACTTAACTTGCCTAGATAGACGTATAATTATGTAAAAAATATTGTAACAGTGCGATACTGGCTGTCTGTGTAACACTCCACAAACCTTAGTGGTTTACAGTGTTATGTTTATATAATTCTTGTATTTTTCTTGTTTTATATGATAAATAAAAAAATAAAAAACTGCGGGACACATTAGCGATTCGTCATTTCTTAGTTCGACGTATGATTGGGGCGCATTACTTTCGGTTCAACACACGTTTCGTTATCCGGTGTAAGATTTTCTGGAATGTTTTCGATGGATCATGTAATTGAATACGGCAAATTGTTTTCTATCAATAAAGTAAGAATTTCATTGTATACTAATTGAATAGTCACTGGAGCATAAACAACAAATTTTAGAATTATTTCCAACTAGCAATCCGCCCCGGCCTCGTACGTGTAGCAGAGACATCTTCAACAATCATCATCATATTCAACCAATTTACAAAAACCCTAACAAATTACATACCAAAACCTACCTCACGAATCGCTCTATCTATTTGTGAAAACCGCATGAAAATCCGTTCAGTAGTTTTTAAAAATTTTGCAACAATACAGACAGACAGACAGACAGACGCAGCGGGGGACTTTGTTTAATAATATGTAGTGATACGTAATTCTTCAGTCTGTAGGGCGCTAGTGAAGTTCATTAAATAGCATAAAGTAATTAGGGATAAAAGAAAAAAAATTGCAGACCAGAGATGAAACTAAGGTCCTTATGTTGACACGCATGTTTGTGACCGGGTACTCAGCGTGGTGAATTGGATGTCTTCATCTTGAAGATCTTCAAATTTTTAAATTATCTAGTTTTTCTGCAATACGATACTATGTATTCTAGTAATTCATAAAACAGTTTAATTAATTGACTGACTTTAATAGAATGCCAACAAATAGAATGAAAAAATTAAATTCACGATCCGTTGTTTAATTTCACAATCTTTAATCGTTCATATAATATTCCTTATTATATGAACAGCTTTCATGTGTGTTCCTATCAATTAATTTTAATTACTCCCTAGAGCTCGCTCGCATGTCAGAATTTTAATAAAATATGCTGCATTCTTGTTAGCTTTGTTTTCTGATGAAGTCTTCATTTCTCATCCATTTTTTGCAAACTTTACTTCTCTTAAACTATTCGCATAACGATGTTTATCCTCGATCGACTATGCCAATCACAAACTTAATATACTAACGTAATACTAAGTTTATGATGCCAATAGAGTGATAACCAACTATCAAAATTAATTTATAACTATCAATGGCGAGGTAAATGTCTTAAAATACTATAAAAATAACGTCAGTTTTCATTACTACCAACCAGATAACTTTTTAGCCACGAAACAAATTGAAGGCCGAACTTAACAGCAGATATTTTTTATAATATGACCAACGTTTTGGCGTTTTTACACAATCAACCAAGCGACTAACATCTGTGCCCGAAGTGAGAAATCGGCATTTTTTTTCTGTTATATTCGATTTTCGTAATGCCCATTCGAACTGCGGCATATACAGACTTGTCATTGTTCTTGCCAGAATGATTAAAGTTCTTGCTTTATGTCTTTTGATTTACCACAATCTTTCTTCTTTGTTTTGCGACATTCGGTGTCCTGTGCCGCATCCTCTTAATTTATTCACTATTAACATATACACTAGCACCAGCTAGTGTAATATAGTTAGCCCGTGACTTCGGCTGCGTAGAATAAGTAGTAATTTTCTACTTCTCGCTTTTCCATATTTTGAGGGTTTGTTACTCGTGAGCACGCCACGTTCAGTTAGTTGCCCATGGGAAAATATTTATTTTCTAAATGTACACTTTTCTGACGTATGGAAATCCCGGTGGAGCCCGGTAGTCTTCTGTTCTTCTGTTGTTCAACAGTCGACCGCACTTTCGTTTTGGACCATGGAATATAACCAGGGTTTTCAGTGAGAGATTTCTCGCGCCGATAGCCATCCCGAAGTCTGACGTTGAAGAAGTTTTTACTTTTACTTTCACATTTATAATATTAGTTTGGATTTTGAGTTAAAATGTAACCATATAGTTTGTACACCATATTCATTTAAGTTTAGTCTTTTATAAATCAATAACTTTTATGTTCATATAAGCAAGATATTTATTAATAAAGGTTCAACTTTGTTAAATTAAGGTCGACTCAGATTTCCACTATCACAGGGTTCCCAGTGCCTGAGGCGGCTAGTGGCAGACTCTCTAACGTCAACGTACATATAACGTACATACAACGTTCCGCCATGTACGAGGACAAAGATGAAAATTTGAATAGTTGCGTCGGGCCCATATCGTGCGGTATTCAACACAGGGGTTTGGGCTTGGACCACTCCTAACCTGCTACGCCGACGATTACTTTGGTGACAGCCCAAGGGCGAACTTTCAAGAGGCGGCGCGCTTGGCCACTTGGTTCTCGTACCAGTTCAGGACCACGTGAAGTATCTGGGCTTGAACCTTGACGGAAGGTGGCGCTGCGACGAGCTCTTCCGACAGCTTGTTCGTAGAAGTGTGACCTTAATTACTGTGAATAGGGTTTATTAATGATCAAAGTGTTTAAATTCAAATTCATTAGCGTAGTGAAATAATATTGCATGAGATGCCTGAACTCTTTTAAATTCCGAGACAAAATTAGATTCTAAGTAAAGTCAATCCAGATGTCTATGACTGATACGTGTGTGTAACTTTTAAATAAAATAAAATAGCGATTTGGATTGAACAATGATTCAAAATCAGTTTTAAGTTTGAATTGTTATTATTTTCTGTTTCATGAATAAAAATAATACTGATCAGAAAGAGGATTTAATTCGTTACTTACTTCTGTTGATTAAAATCTCTCTCTAAATATCTCTTTTAGTAGACTAATAACAAATAATAAACTGCTCGCCCCATTTTAAGCGACTGCGAATCACGTCTTCCGTACACGCATAATCGCACACGCGTAAGCACACACCTAGGCACAGGAACATGATCAATCACGTTTGAGCAGGTACATGCATACTCATACACCCAAGCAACATGCTCACGCAAGCACGCACACACGCACACACGCTCACACGCAGACACTTTACCACTATAGTATTAATAGGATTATGGACATAACGATTTATAACTTACCTACATTGGACTAATCGAAAGTGGAAAAGATATGATTTTAAAAGCGTTATATATTATTGTACAACATGTAAGTGGAAACAATAATATCAAAGTAATTTTTGCTTATGGTGTAGGTATTTACAGAAAACGGTGATAAACTCTATAACCTACATTAAATTGAAAGTATTTACACAAGACAATATTTCCTAAAATTATCCATGAATTTCTAAGGGCAACTTAAATAGGTTCCCGAAACCTGAATAGGTATTTTCCAGAACGAACACGTTTCACGTTGAAGCTCGTTCAATTTCCTTTGGGCCGTTTTGCTTCACCTAGATGTCCGTAGTGCTCACTTTACCCATTAAAACGTGACCTTCATTCATGGATATGTCATAAAGTCATAATTTTATCTATGGTGGACTTTGTTGATTTTATACGATAAAGAAAAAACATTAAAATAAATAGAATAAAGCGAACATTTTACGAACAACAATTTTTTAACAAACTATTGAATTAAAAATGAAAAGGTTTATAATGAAAATAAGAAATATTTTTTATTACTGTATTTTTCTTATTTTTTGTTAAATTGAATAGGTACTTACCTTACTACTTTAAAATGACTGGAATTATCCCTTTGTCTCAGGCAATTAATATAAATTCAATTAAAAGACACAAAGTTCATCCAGACAGAATAGTTATGAATGAGTAACACAAATAATCGTCCTATTCGAGGGTAGAGTCCACTCACTGCGATGGCAGTCGGTGAGGTGACCACTTTGGTTACGAACCGCGACAGACCTGCCCAATTGATAGTAAAAAGCTAAAGTTCAAAATTACCCTCGAGGGAAAGAACATTTTCGGTTTGTGCTGCAAGTTCAACAACTTCTAATGTGTTTTACATGGTTAAAAACCACAGTTGCCACTGTTTTTGCAAGGCTTCAAAGATAAGAAACCACGAGAAATTAGTCAACGTGGTATTAGTTTGTCCTTAATTTCTGTAAACGTATCAGCTCTATAATAGTAAATGATTGAAAATTAATGTATCGTAATTAGGAGAAACTGTTATCGTCGATATTTATGTTTAAAACCGAGTCAGAGATGTTTTTTCGACAGTTTGAGCTTCCGCAGAATAAGTCTTTATATTTCCTTTGTTATACATGATACTTGTGTTACATAGTAAAAGTCCGTCCTGTGTCGCGATGAAATACGAGTTGTATAAATTCCGCTTGAACTGTCTTTTCGCAACATTACTTTGTATAGTGAACGGTATTCAAAATCCATATTCTTAAAAAGTTGCCTCGATAGACATCGAACAAAGTAACCTAGGTTACTTAGTTCAAGGCTCTAAAATACTTTTTTATAAAATTACGGACACGCTGGCTAAATACCTGTTTTTTTTTTATGGTATAAGGGGCAAACGAGCAGACGGGTCACCTGATGGTAAATGACTACCGCCGCCCATGGGCACCTGTAACTCAAGAGTCACAAGTGCGTTGCCGCCCTTTAAGGTAGGAGTAGGAGAAGAGGGGGAGGGGGGAAGAGAGGTGAGGGGAAGGAGAGGAATAGGGGAGAGGGAAGGGTTATGGCCTCCGGTAACCTCACTCACGCGGCGAAATGAAATGCAAACATTACTTTACTGCCAGTTTTCTGTGAGGCCGTGGCATCGAGCGGAGTCGAGCCGGCCCATACGTGCCGAAGCATGGCTCTCCCACGATTAATTTATTTGAAGGTTAATGTTAAATCACATTTATTTTGGATGTAACAAACATTGTAGGAACTATAGGATAAAAAAAACAATGGCAGTTCTAATAATACACTCCCAAGCAACAAAGTCAACTTTCCAATCGCAAAATGTAAGTTTGTAATCACGAAAAAAAATTATGTGATAAAACAACAAATTAACGACTTACGGATGTTTCCTATACTTGTTCGGTGCTTGCTTACCAAATTTCATGATTCTAGGTCAATGGAAATTACCCGATAGGTTTTGACTTTCCTGCGAAATGTTCAAATTTGGTTATATTAAATTCTTACATGGCCGTATCTTTTGATGGCGTGGACTTAGAAGCTTGACTTTTAAATTTGATGTTAATATGGGCTAGATGCCTCTACGGGTTCTTGAGAAAAGTTGCCTTGACAGACAGACAAACGGACAACAAAGTGATCCTATAAGGGTTCTCTTTTCTTAAATGGTACTGGTTATTTTTCAGTACCTAACCATTATAATCTACTTGATATGCAGTTGAAGTTTTTATGTGAGCCTTGTTCCAAATAGCACATATATAGTTCGTTCGTAAATATTGCTGTAATAGTAACCTTTTTACACGGTGGTATACTGCCAGTATATTTCTCAATTTCTCGCAGTCAATAGCTTCATTGACATTTAAGACGAAATTGCCTGCTATTTTTGGTATATATAAATATAAAACTACCTAATAGCGTACTATGAATTTCTTATTAAATAAATAAATTAATGAGAAATATTCGTTATTAGGGTAAACAAACATTTTAATCACCGCCACTTCAAAGTTACATGGTCCGTTCAATCACAATTTGTCAGGAACGCATTCTTTCAGTGGCCGGACTTTAATACAAATTTATTGACCCTATCAATATCCATACCTTTATTTGAAAGGATTTTAAAGGCCAATGTATCGATAGCGGTACCATTGATAAGTTCAACTTTATTATTCAAAGGTGCTAATGATGGAAAAAAGGGCACCCAAAGATCCTTAGCACTTATTACAATAGCTTTATAAGTGCAACACTCTTAACTCACCATGAAGAGATCATTTCAGTCGCAGTATTGATTGATGTGCCCGTAGCAATTTTTTATTGTCAGTCGTTATTCTGAAGGGGCTGTAGTTTATATAATATGTTTTTTTTTTAATTTACAGTATAATTTATTTCAATCGTCATGAAATTTTGCACACCTATTATCAGGGGTACAGAAAAGGACAAAAGCGTATTTTTTCATTGAGGAAAAATAACATAAATAACTTTAACGCAAGCGAAACCGCGGGAAAGCTAGTTTTTGATAAATTTCTTTCAGTCAATTTGACTGTACCTACTGTACATTTCATCACGTAAAATACCACGTCAAAAGTAATAATCAGATGGAAACCCTACGTGACTCAACTCATTTTTTATATTTGCGATACATCCAATATTAGCGATTATTTTCTATGAAATGTGAAGAGCACGTGTTCTTATATGTTTTTCATCGGTACGTATATTAAATTCGAGTTTTAACTGAATGTAAGTGTGTTTGTTACGCTTTCACGCTTTAAGCACTTAATCGATCCGCATCAGATTTTGCATATCAGGGCTACGGGGAGTCAGGGGTACTTCGTCCTAAAAAAACTATTGTTACTGAGGGATACCTAAATTGATTCACGATACGAAATATTACCACCATGTCATTATAACCAAACTGTTGAAAATATAGAAATAAATATTTATTGATATAAAAACGGTCTTTAAGATTTGAAATTGTACTTGTAATCCAGATAGACTGTTATATTTAATTAGATGTAACTCGAGACTTGTAAAAAACATGTTGTGAAAAAGGGTGTCCTTGAAGTTTCTTGCCTATTAGTATTGGAACAGGCAGCTAGCTTCACGACTGACTTAGTCTGACTGAATAATACTCCTGACAATTCAAAAATACCTATCCATTATAGGTATTTTTGAATTATGTGTGTGTTCTATTGAAATAAACGATTTGATTTGAAAATACGCTAACGTCAATACGTCAACAATATTTTTTAATATAAGTAATAAAGTGAGTTAGTGACTCAGATTTTTTTAAAACAAAAACTTTCAATTACAGATAGCTTACAGCGGGATTTCAGCGGATTGAAATCAATTTCGAGTAGAATTAAGAGAAAATACCAATATTCTAGGTGCGGTTAATGCAGGGTTAATGAATTTGGGGTGCCGTCTAGAAAACCTCCACGTGGTGCACCCTGGAAACGTTGGCGATGACGCTGCCTTTTGTTCCTCAGTTTTTGAGGACAGCGTCATCGCCAACGGCTAATATTCTAGTATGAAGAGGAGGCCATCTTTCTTCGGCCACTTGGTTGAGGCTTGGCCCAACAGAGCGGGCGTGTCTGTCGATACCTCTGTTGGCTCTTCGCTCTTCGGAGCTAAGAGGATGAAAACCTCGGTAAAAAATCACGAAGGAGGGACCCTTCCATGGGTCGTAGTTTCTCCGCTGTCGTCAGTGGAGAAAGAGGGCGGGCTCGGCGTGCACTCACACTGCCACCGAGCAGGCATGGGAAGATTTAATTTCCTTGCCACCGTCGGCATATCGTAATCCCGAAAGGAGTCGTGGTCATGTTTTGCGACTCCGATCGGGGACGAGGGTCTTGGCTTAGCCGCCCGGACTGCGAGGAAGAAAACCTCTCTAAAAAATCACCCCGAATCCCGTGTTCCGGTGCGCGACCAGGGGATGCATGGCTGATGGGTAGTTCAGTCGCAAGCGCACTCCCATCCGGGGCACCTGCGGAACCCTCGGTTGGGCATAAATCTTCGCTTGCCCGGGTATTGGGGATCTCTGCCCGGGTCGACTTTTAGTTCTCCCCGTCTCGTGGGTTTAGTTATGGAGTTATCAAATATTATGCAAACAAACAAACAAGAAGAAAAAAAGACGGAGAAGGATGTTAAGAAGAAGGAAAGGAGCAAGAAGGCGGACGACACCTCGTCCAACGACGATGGTACACGCAAGACGCCTATCTCGAAAGAGCTCCCAGAAGTCAATCTGACTTTCGGGTCGTCGGGACCCTCATTGGGGACGTGGCGCGCCTCCAGGCCGCAAATGAACAGCTCACGGGGCAGGTCACCGAGCTCAGTGCTCAGTTCGCCCAATTTCGGGCACAGGTGAATTGCTCTGAGCAGCCGAACCCGGTTGCCCGGCAACCTACCCCTGTCATCTCCCCCGTTCCGGATGCCCACTTGCGTCAAGTTATTGACGCAGTGTGGCGCATGATGGACGGGCGCCTCGCAGGCCTGGAGGCAAGGCTGCCTCCAGCTCCCATCGTTCGGCCCCCACTTGCCGCGGCCAAGGCTAACGCTGCAACCGTCCCGACACCGCTTCCCGTCTCGAGTGGCCGCGTGAGCGGGACGTATGCCGCGGCGACGTCAGCACCGGTGGCTGTAGCCGCATCGAAGGCTGGTCGACCGGCTAAGGCTGCGTCAAAAGCGGCTGCACCAAAGGCCGGGCAGACGCCGAAGGCCGCGGAAAAAGTGGCAGCAGAGTACCCTCCGCTTCCCACTCCGGCATCGAAGGGGATGACTACGGCTACTGCTCCCTCTAGTGAGCCCGTGCCTGGTCCGTCTACAACGGCCCCCTCCACGTCCACCCTCTCTAACGACGGGTGGAAAAAAGTCGAGGGAGGAAAGAAGCAGTCCCGAAGGGGAAAGAAAAAGGCTGCCAAGAGTGCACCTTCTCCGCCGCAGGCACCATCTGTGGTGGTGACTGCCACCAAAAAGCCCCGGAAACTGGTGACACCCAAAACGGCGGCTGTTGTGGTTTCCGTATCACCGGCGGCAACCGACGGCAGGCTATCTTACGCAGCCGTATTTAAGAAGGCCCGGGATACTCTCGCCGGTGAATTTGGTGGAGTAGGTGTCAGGATGCGCCTCGCCCAGACGGGAGCTCGAGTCCTCGAGTTCCCTGGGGCTGTAGGCGCAAAGACGGCGGACACCTTTGCCGAGAAGATGCGGGAGATTTTCGCAGCCACGGATGGTGTGAAGATCGCCAGGCCCATCAAGTGCGCGGAGCTGCGCATTTCGGGCCTGGACGATTCAGTCACGGTCGAGGAAGTCCGCGTTGCGATTCGGGAGAGGACAGTTTGCAACGCGGACAACATCAGGATCGGCACCATCCGCCCCGGTCCAGGGGGCCTTGGCGCGGTGTGGGCTAGTTGTCCCGTGGCGTCGGCCAAGACCTTGAGTGACGCCGGTAGAATCCTCATCGGTTTCGTGAACGCCAGAGTCACACTTCTGGCGGCGAGACCGATGAGGTGTTTTAAATGCCTCTCCGCGGGACACACCCGTGTCAAGTGCGCCAGTTGCTTTGACTGCAGCGGACTATGTTTCCGCTGTGGTCGACCGGGGCACAAAGCGGCGGAATGTTCTGCCGCCCCTCACTGCCCAGCGTGTGCGGCGGGAAATCTTCCCGCCAACCATCAGATGGGGCAGGGTGGCTGCAAGCCGCCCCGCACTTCTCGACAAACTTCGGGGGCTAGCCAATCGACCCAGGCTGATCCCGAAGTCAATCCTGCGTCATCGTCGTCGTCGCCCATGGAGGAGGTTGTAGAGACAGTCCAGTAATGGACCAAGTCTCCAACCTCCTTGTCCAGACGAATCTGAACCACTCTGCCGGTGCGCAGGATCTTTTCCTGCAAACTATGGCGGAGTGGTCGATAGGTGTCGCCGTAGCCGCGGAGCCCTATTACGTTCCTCCCCGTCCAAATTGGCTGGGTGATTGGGACAGCTCCGTGGCAGTTGTCGGCTCCACGGTGGCTCATTCCCCGCCCTTGTCGCTAAGAGACAAGGGTACTGGATATGTTGCTGCCGAATGGGGGGGTATCACCATATATGGTGTCTACTTCTCCCCCAACCGGAGTCTGAGCGACTTCGAGGTCTTCCTCAATAACCTGGAGACCTCGATCCGGCGACTAGCGTTTGGGCACGTCCTAGTGCTGGGGGACTTCAACGCCAAGTCCGTTGCGTGGGGTTCCCCCAGGACGGACGCACGGGGTGATGCCGTAGAGGAGTGGGCGGCATCGGTGGGCCTCTGTCTCCTAAACAGAGGCTCCACCAACACGTGCGTGCGACAGCAGGGGGGGTCGATAGTGGACCTTTCGTTCGCTACCCCAGCTCTCGCCGCACGAGTAAGGAACTGGCGTGTCCTGGAAGAGGTTGAGATGCTCTCGGATCACCTGTATATCCGATTTGAGCTCTCCCGGACCCAGGACCCCAGAAGGGGTCACACGGCGCGGCGTTCTTCCCGCTTCCCGCGGTGGGCTGCTACGAAGATGAACAGGGACCTACTAGAAGAGGCAGCCATCATTTCCTCTTGGCTGTCTCCGCGGCCTCTAACTGAGGAGGTAGACACGGGGGCAGGCCGCTTTCGCGATGCGATTACGCAGATTTGCGATGCGGCCATGCCCCGCGTCCGAGGTCGTCGGCCTCCAAGGAAGGAGGTTTACTGGTGGTCCCAGGAGTTGGCGGACCTCCGTGCGGCCTGTACTCGTGCCCGGAGGTCCTACACCCGCAGTCGGCGTCGTCACCGCGGGGAGGGTGAAGGGGACCAGCTTCATGAGGAGTACCGAGAGGCGCGGAAAACTCTGAAGCTAGCCATTAGCCGCGCCAAAGAGGAGAAGAGAAAGGAGATGCTGGAGGGTCTCGATCGTGACCCCTGGGGTCGCCCATATCGCGCGGCGCAACAAAAGCTCCGCGCGTCGGGCCCCCCCCTTACCCCCCCCCAGCTTCCTGCAGGGAGTCGTCGAGGGCCTTTTCCCGCAACGGGCGGAACACACACCCCCGTCGATGGCCCTATTGGCCGGACACGACGAGGAGGTCGAAAATGAGGACGTTCCACCCGTCACAGAGGCGGAGGTAGGGGCGGCTGTTCTACGGATCCGTTCCAAGAACACCGCCCCCGGGCCAGACGGGATTCCTGCCCGAGCTTTGGCCCTCGCCCTCGACCACATGTCGGACCGCCTCATGGAAGTGTTCGACGCTAGCCTGGCGTCCGGATGCTTCCCTGACTGCTGGAAGAGCGAGAAGCTGGTACTTTTAACGAAGCCGGGACGGCCTACCGACTCGGTCACGGCCTACAGGCCCATTGTGTTGCTGGACGAGGCGGGTAAATTGTTTGAGAGGGTCCTCTCTGCCCGCATCGTTCGGCACCTTGGCGAGGTCGGCCCCGATTTGTCGGACGCCCAATTCGGTTTTCGGGCGGGGCGTTCGACGGTCGGTGCTGTGTTGCGCCTAAGGGCTGTGACCGAAGACGTAGTGAGCTGTGGCGGCGTGCTGTTGGCGGTGTCGTTGGACATCGCCAACGCATTCAATAGTCTGCCATTCAGCTGCATCAGGGAAGCACTCCTTTATCATAGGGTGCCACAGTACCTGAGGCGGCTAGTGGCAGACTATCTCGAGGAGCGTACCGTCATGTACGAGGACCGAGACGGAGTTTTGAGTCGTCGGCCCATGTCGTGCGGTGTTCCGCAGGGGTCTGTCTTTGGACCACTCCTGTGGAACATGGGGTGCGACTGGGCCGACGACACACTGGTCACAGCCCGGGGGGCGAACTTCCAAGAGGCGGCGAGTTTGGCCACCGGAGGTGTCTCTCTGGTGGTCGGTCGCATCGAGGCGCTGGGTCTGCGGGTGGCCCTGGATAAGACGGAGGCCCTTTTATTTCATGGTCATGGTCTATGGACAAGATATCAAGCTATAGTTTGAGACAAGGAAGATTACAATAAATAATATGATACCGTGTGTACAGTAATCTATAATACGAGCTATAGAGCTAATGTAATTACTTGTAAGGATTGTCATAGATATATGTGGTAAAAACAACTAATCATTGGTATAACAATATACGTTCATCATTATATTGGACCGACTTTTATTGCAAATAGTGGATGCCATCGCGCCCCACAATGTGTTCCTATAATTCTGCTTTAGGACAATAAAAGTAAATTTAATCCTTTTTGGGGTTATGTTTTATCTCTTGAATTATCCAACACTGTTTGTTTTATTAGGTACTTTATTCTTATTCCAGTTGCAAAATAATAGGGACAGGGTCGGTGTCACTGGCTCGCATGAAACCAGGATGAATACAAAGAGAAGGAAACCAACTTGTTCCTTTTTTAAAGTTTCTTGTATGTAGTTTTTGGAACGAATTTCCTTATTGCACGTAACACTTCAGGTGGAAAAAAGTATAGCGCAATGAAAAATGCTGACTGCGAGTTGATTAATTTTATTTACGCCATCTATGGATTCTGCGCGATACTACTGTTGTATACTAATTCTCCATTATATTAGTTCGGGCAACTGTCAAAGACGGCGCAATTTTTAGTTTAAGTTTTTACAATAGTTACTATATTTTTAATTATTAATTAATTATTTATAACGAAAGGAACTTTGTTCCAACCGAGTGTCCCAAAGATACCTCACGCGTTTTTAACACAAAACTAGATAACTGATCTTTTGGAATCACAAAATACTTGATAAGCGCATATAAACAATGCAGAGTATCAAAAGTTCAATTATGGTTACACAAGTTAGTGGACTTGTTAACCTATCATGGAGATTTTGAAGTTTTTGTGTCGTACATAATTACTATTCGTTTTAAACCCTCATGTATAGCAACTGAAAGCTAGTTCTAAATTGTAAGCCTTCTAGTATAATTCATTCTAAATCTCTCATAGTAAAATATGTCTCGTATATAATAACAGAGATCAGTAGCTGAAATTCAGAGAGACACAATGGATCTTTCTGTAAACAAGAAAGGCTTGACCGCGAAATTGCGATCTTATAGAGCCGTAGATAAAACTGATATGAATAGATTGTAGCATTATATGTCTGCATTAGTGGTATAAGTAACTCGTCAAATATCAGAAGGGTTTGCTCTGCTCTAAGGACAATGTTTTATGGAACTTCAATATAATATAATCACAGATTTTGATATTGTACAAAATAAATAATTATAATAATTATTATAAAGTCTGGGTATATTTTATGTCTGTTATTTCCTAAACTTTTTCCTACAAAACGTAGTCCGAGAAGCAACACGTAATTTTCTATTGGGTGATCTTACGTTTGTTTTAAAAATATAAGGTCGGGGAAAAGTTTCTTCCTATTTGATATACAAATTGCAGACATTTTTTTTAAAAGATAAATTACATTTAATTATAATATACTTGGTTCGATAACTTGTTGCCATCTTGTAGTTAGTGACATAATCCCATTGCTGTAGAAATCTTGGGATTTTTTATCCAAAAACTACGGCAAGTAGTTTTGACAATCCTCTCTTGATGTTAACCTAATACTACCCAAAGAATTCTGAAAAGATCAAAATAGGTGAAAATCTGAGGGTGCCAGCACTATATATTATGATGGATGCATTAACACTTCCCAACCAAGCTCTCTCAATTTTTTGCCGAGTGGTCCAAGATGTGTGTGGTCTGGCGTTATCATGTTGAAAGACCACTCCTTTTCTGTTGATCAATTCCGACCATTTTTTCTTTGTTTCTTGCTTGAGTCTTATTAGTTGTTGGCAGTAGAGATCCAAATCGATAGTTTTATGTAAAAGCTAATAATGAACGATGCCCTTCCAATGTCACCATACTACGATTAACTACGATTAATGAGGTCAGGAAAAGTCATATTAGTGTGAACTAGTTAATCCGGGTTTCGCTATAGTCTGAGGAGAGAGAGTCCCTCTGACCATGATCTTTTTCGCACGTTCTTGCTGTAGGTGACCCACTTTTCATCACCAGTGATCAATCTTTTTAAAAATGGTTCGGTTTCATTAAGTTTCAAAAGAGAATAGCAAATGAGTACACGATTTATTAGGTTTCTTTCGGTGAGCTCGTGTGGCACTGAAATATTGAGCTGTTTTGTATAGTCAGACTTTTTCAAATGGGTCAAAACTGTTTTGTGATCAATCCTCAGTTCCTTGGCTATGTCGTTTTTACTCCTATGCCGATTTGGCTACACTTTTTCAAAAATGGCTTCGACAACATCCGTATAAGGGCGACCAGAGCGAGCTGCATTTCTGACATCAAAATTCCAAGACTGAAAACGCTTCAACCAACTTCGTACTACTCCTACTGATACCTGCATTAGGTACATAATCGTCACAATCTTGTTCGCGGTTGGAGACGCATTTTTTCCTTTTTTGTAATAAAACTTCAGAATGTATCGAATTTTTTCGTTAGCTTCACTCATTTTGGCGGACAGAAAAACAATTGAAAAATGGTGTGAAAACATAAACTTAATATACTAATTTATGTGTAAAAATGTTTTTACTTGTTGTTTTTCTTTTTCTTAATGTCTTATATTTATTGATATTAAAACCAGCCAGATACAAACAGCAGGTACACCCAAAGAGATTTTGTTTTAATTTTATGCCATCATCCCCGACCTATTTTATATATACAACTCTGTCGTCTGCAACTTGTCGAAACATACAGAAGATTTATATTGTACAGAAATGTTATAAACTGACAAGAAGAGAAGGGACAAGAGGCTCCGATACACGCTTTATCCGTGAAATCTCTGTTAAAAAAGAGTTAAAAGATTATTGTTTGTCCTAAACCATCGATTCAATATTCACCATATACCTATTATTCAATTATATGAATAGAACTATCTACCTCGGTGGATAGCTCTATTTATTCTCCTCCACCAGTGGGTATTATTTCAAATTTATGATTTTTATACTTGCTATTGGCCGTACCACCGCAGGTAGTGGGATAGTTTTCGGTACATTGCTCGAGCACTTACTACCTACTTAAACTGGCTGTTGCCAGAAATCCAAAGCTTCTAGCTAAAGTCAAGTAGATAAAATATTTATTCAGCAAAAAATATTGAGATATTGTTCTTTTATGCCGAAGCATAAAAGCAAACTGATGACGAAGCAGTAAAAAGAGACCATTAATATTACCTTACCTCGTTAGTGACAAAAGGGTTCTATATTTAAATGTGTTACGTTACCTACGGTTATACCTACTTATGATGTTTCCTTGAAATAAAATATTGGTGTAACTTGGAGCAAATTCTAATCATAAAATCGACAAGAAAGGTAAATATTGTATCTAATGTATATTAAGAGAAGAAAATATAGTTTAGATATCGTAAATCCCATTTTTCAAGTTTCCCTAGGAAGCATGATGGAACCTATATATTGTTCCTAATTTATAAAAACTAATATCACTAGTTACGATTATGCTTATTACGTGAAGCTGCTCTTTATTTAGCAGACTGCTTCTAACCTGAGACGGTAGCGGAACGTGTACCGCGCGCGGGGTACTCAGGACTTCCTTTCTAGGGTATACCAGAGTCTCTTGCAACAGATTCACTTTTGACGGAACACCGTGTGGTTTTAGTCAGTTTGGGAATCACTCAATAAAAATAAATGACGTCTCGCGGTACAAGTAAAGGAAAAAGTCCGACAGTCGTTAATTTGTTTTTATATGTTAATAGTTTTTTGGGATTACAATCTTATGTTATGCGCATGGATTGACTGCGAAGTTCATCGATGTATGGAAGGGTAGTTTTTAGAACGGCAAAGTTAAGTTTGTCTTTCGGAAAAAACGGCCAATAACTAATAAGATTGAGATGGACGAACTATTACAAACAAGTATGTACGGAACCCTCGGGTGAGTTTCCGTTTTTTTTATTGATAACACTAGTGCTTGTTATATATATAGATTTTAATGCTCGTTAATAATAGCTATTACACAAAATCAATGAAAATCAGTTGAAAAACAAAAAGAGAACAAGTTACTGAACGATTTAGTGTCATTTTAATCTCCAACCAATAAATGTTATACAAACGGTACAGTACTTTATTGTGCACCCTAAAATACCAGCTGAAAAATGTTAATACACTCAAGCTGGATTCAACAAACTTGTTAAAGTTGTTTTAATCTCACCCCTGCATAGAAAACCAAATTCATTAACTTCTTAATATATTATTAAGAAGTTAATGAATTTTGTTGTTGCTTTTGTTTGCATGAAACAATAGAATACATGATACAGCTTAAACCATTTTAGCTCTCAAAATAAATTATCTTTCACCAGCTGACGTTGCATGCCTTTATCAACAGCATTAAATACTTAAACATCTTTCTAGAGACTAATATGAATTTGCGCTTCCATTTTGATTTATTATATAATAGATTAAGTACCTATTAATATTTATATTCAAGAATATTGCTGTAATAAAATATAGATATTCATTCATTCATCGTGGATATTAATTTTAAATTTACTGAATAACATGTTATAGCATAGTTATCAGATTAAAATATTGTCAAAACATATGAAATTATTTTTTTGAATTCGATCTGTTCCATAAATAATCTAGCATGTATCTTTCATATACCTGCTAGCTTATTTCTCTTTCGTTTTATGATTTCAATAGAGGTATTTCACATGCAAAATTAGAAGTTGAATAAACAAAAGCTGCTTGAAAGTGTGTAAAAGGAATATGTTTAACGCTGTGTTGAACTGATGTCGGTTGAACATTGCGGAATAATATAGGTAATTATAGCTTCGCTCCGTTTCCAAGTTTTCGATGCACCACTACGTTGATGTTCTCAGAAATGGTCCGTGCATCAAAAACTATTATAATGACGTTGGAACGTGCTTAAAATTCCATGTCATATTTTCGACTTATATCAGTCCACTAAGGTACTATTTGTACTGTATACTATTCTAAATATACAGTCCTGGACATTTTATACACTGAGTATATAGTGCACCCAGTGTATATGCAGGCCAGTAGGCTTAAACTTCATATCGGAAATAATTGCTACAAAAGATTTTATTGTTTTAATGGCTTCATTTGTAGCCCCAAATGACTATCCTAGGTCCTCCTCCCCCGGCGGAGTTGTGCTAAAGTGGTGGGGGGAGAAAATAAAAATGTACCCCAAAAGGGATATTTTTGTGGTTATACGATTATATCTCCTAACGGACTTATATGCCGAAAACATGATCGTCTTAAAAGTTTTGGAACATTAAATTCTGCATTGAGTGAGCCATCGAGGTTTCCCAAAGTATAATTTGACTTAAATTAAAGTTTTTATTTATTTTTTATTAGGACAACCAACAAGTCATACACTGATACATCCTTAATACTATCTTAATTTGTAATTGAAGGGTTAAGGGTTAAGTGTTGAATTAATTACAGGTCACCACAGCATGCATATTGTGTGGTGGACTGACAGGGCTCAGTGGTTGTTTAGGGATTTATGGGCTGACAAGATATTGCGGCGATAGGTGTGAATTTTATTTGAGAAAATATCTATATTATCGTGTGTTTTAACTTATATTATTGTATTGTTTGCATACACGGTTTAAAGTGGAGTACATTCCTAGATTACTCTTTGATACTGTAAGGCCAAATGGTACGTCCTATCCACAAATTTAAGGTAAAACATAATCTCACGCCTTGGCTGACTACAGAAATTAAAGCGCTCCTTGCAAAGAAAGCTACAGCCAAGTCAAAATATAAAAGACGCCCGACGGATTCGAACTGGGATAAATACGTATATATTCGAAATCACTGTAGTAAGGTGTGTAGGAATGCTCAACGCCGACATATCCATACCTCTGTTCAAAACGGGGATCCAGCCCAAGTCTGGAAATTCTTAAGGTCACTTGGAGTAGGTAAATCTCCACAAGACTCTATTCGGAATAACATTGATATCAATGCATTTAATCAACATTTTTGTGCTCCGTCAACTTTTGACCCAGCAATTAAGAGGAAACCAATACTACATCTTTCATCAATTCCCACTCCTGACTGTACTCCATTCTTTTTCGATCAATTCACTAGTTGTGATGTTAAGAGGAGCTTAATGTCAATCACTTCAAACGCAGTTGGAATCGACTCAGTCTGCCGTAATATTATCCTATTCATCCTTGACGAAGTCTTTCCTATCATCTGTCACATTGTCAACTTTTCCATCACCAACAGCGTGTTTCCAACTGCATGGAAAGACGTCCAAATTATTCCTATCCCCAAAAAGAATAATCCTTTATCATTCTCTGAATATCGTAATCTTGAATCCTCCCCAATCAGGAATTCGTCCTGGTCACAGCACTACAACAACTTTAGTTCATATTACGGATGACATCAGATTGGGTATGGAAAACGTGGTGAGCTAACAGTTTAAGCCCTACTTGACTTTAGTAATGCCTTCAATAACGTGGACTTCGACGTTCTGCTCAGCATATTGGCATGTCTTAACCTATCTCCAACAGTGATTGACTGGTTTCATAGTTACCTGTACGGACGACGGCAGCGTGTAAAAATTGAAGACGCCGTTTCTTCTTGGTGTTCCACATCTGCCGGCGTTTCTCAGGGCGGCGTTCTACTCTACTCTTCGCAGTTTTTATAAACTCTATCACCAACCACCTGACTTCTTCCTACCACCTCTACGCAGATGACCTCCAAATATATTCGCGGGCCAGACTAAATAATTTGACCGACGCCATAAGCATCATAAATAAGGACATGGTTAAAATATGTGAATGGAGCAAATCTTACGGACTAAAAGTAAACCATCATTGGTAGCCCACGGCTTATATCGCGAATAGACTGGTCTCTACTTCCTCAAGTATCTTGTGGTGGTACAAATATCGAGTATAGTGATAAAGTTAAAAACTTAGGTATATACATCGATAAATGCTTGTCCTGGGGTCCTCAGCTGCAAGAGACTAGTCGCAAAATGTTTGCCTCAGCTGGGTATGCGTAGGCTACAAAATTTTCTAGCTATTGCCACGAAAATAGCGCTTGCACAATCCCTCCTTTTCCCCCCATTCTTGATTATGCCGATGCCAGTTATCCAGATCTCACCGAGGACCAACTGAATAAACTTGAGAGACTCCAGAACTTTTGTATAAGATTCATATTTGGACTTCGCAAATATGACCATGTCTCTGAGTATCGAACAAAGCTCAAGTGGTTACCCATACGCCTTCGCCGGAATGCCCACATTCTTTCCCTTTTGTACAACATCATGTTCAACCCGTATACTTCGTCGTATATAAAATATCGTTTTGCTTACGTCTGTGAAACACATTCAAAATCCTTGAGATCATCGGACAATTTGAGGACTTGCACATTCGACTAACTATATGGACAAATCATTTTCCATTCAAGCTGTCCGGTTGTGGAATTCCCTGCCGGTTGGTATCAGACGTGCAGAGTCGTTGCGAGTTTTCAAAAAAATGGTCAAAGCTCACTACCTGCAAGGAAACTAGCCGTATCATTGCCCCTTCCCAATCCTACCTATTTCCGTTACACGAGGAAACCCTGTCTACGCCACTACTATTTTATTTATAAGGTATGCGTTTACTATATATTTAATATACTCTTATGTTGTATTTATTATGTTGTATTTATGTATCATATATGTGTCTGTGACATGTTATTTTTATTATATTTTATCTTAATGCACCAGACACTGCTCCATAACTCCCTTTGACGTATTCTCTCCATCACATGGTTGCCTGGAAGAGATTGCCTTGTGCGATAAGGCCGCCAATTGTACAAACCTGCCTATAGTTGTAAGTTTTTTGTTTTTTTTTTCAATACCTGGTGCACAATAAAGAGTATTATTATTATTATTATTACGTAATTTCGAGATCTAAGTAATTTATTTGGGGCATTAATTTTAAATTGCTGTAGGAGATGAGGAGAGTCAATGTAGTTGTTCATTAATTTGTACAAAAATATATGATCCAACAGTTGCCTGTACTCTAATAGCCTGCTGATTTTAAAATGAGATACGCGTGAGGATTATTATTTTAGGTTTTTGAGCAAATAATTTTGGAAAGTAAGATTAGACAGGAACCTTGTTTGTTAATAAATTTACAGTTGGACTCCACCAGGCAATGGTGCTTTAGTGTTGCCTCACGCAGTCAACCATAGAAAAGTATTGCCCCAAAATCAAATTACAGATAAAAAATTAGAATTACACAATCAAACAGATTACTAAGTAGTTACTACGTAACAGATAAATCACTCCCTACAAAAATATCGATACCTGCCGTTTTAATTGCTTACTCTTTCCGGGCTTTAAATTGTATGTAGGGTTACCTCGCCAATGTTTTTCTATAAAAAAAAAATGTTATATAAATTAAGTACCTTTTTGTTCGTGGGGAGCCATGCTTCGGCACGTATGGGCCGGCTCGACCGGAGTAATATCACGGTCTCACAGAAAACCGGCAGTGAAGCAACGTTGCATTGCTTTTCGTTTTATGTTTAACGCTACTGGCCTAATAGTGTGCAGGACTGTTTATTCAGTAAATATTCTATTTTATGTTAAACTTAAAATTTTAAAATCATACTAGCTGACCCGACAGACGTTTTCCTGTTCGATTTTCAATAGTGAGTAGTAATTCAATCACAAATGAATTAATCATTTGTGATCGTTTTCTTTCCATAGAAAAAGCACTTTCAGCTTTTTCGTAATTTTGAATTTTCCGAGTAACATGTTAAATTTTTCTTTACCTAAAACCACATTCACACTATTAACTATATTTTAATACTAAATTTAACAAAATCGTCGATACGTTTCATTTTTTTTTGTAAAGATTTTTGCATCTTCGTAGAAACCATAATCTGCTTTAATAAAACAATTACTCGGAAAATATAAACTTAGTTTTTCTTGAATGAACTTGTAAAAGTTTGCTAAGTGGCCTTAATTTACATAGGCCTAATTTTTGTTTATCTTTGTTCTTAAGCGTAAGTTTAATTATTGTACTGCATAAATTAATTGAGACTTTCCTATAATTTTTTTTATAAATGTGTTCTCTAAAGTGACAGAATATATCTTCTTCCTTTGTTTCAAGTTGTTCAAGTTCTACTTCTTGATTTCTATTCCTGAAAGATCCATTACTACTAAACTAGATGAACCGGTATGGCCGATAATGTGCTGGTTAAAGTGGGAAGGAGCGATAGAAAAACCACTCGTGATAAAACTCTCTATAAACCATAACATTTATCAGTGGACGTCTACTATGACTGAGATACGTGGACTGGAAGGATGAAATAAACATTGTCTGGTAAAAAATATTATTATTACATTGCATACAAAGTTTCTCTAACCCCTAATAAAATTCCAAAGCGGGTTATATTCCTTATCGTTTTCCCACCTACCCATTATTTACGCTACGTAGAAAAACATACAGTGTTGCTCTGACAACACTTTACCCAGCCAAGTGTTTTATAAAGAGAAAGCCTGAGGGAAAATATATTCGATTTATCCACTTGCCTGTTACGCTCTCCTCCAACGATTCATATAAACAATAGTACATCCTGTTTTCTTGTGATTAAGTTGGATTTAAATCTTATTGAGTTTAATAGGCAGACGGATATCATCAATCCAAAGATATATTTAGAAAGAAAGTTAAATTGTCTTGGAATACGCTACGAATTTAGTCAGAAGTAAGTTAGAGAGTTGGAAATATGTATTTTCGTCTATTGGAGATAGTATTGGACAGTATTTCCAATATTAAATATGTTAGAGATGATTTGATACTGTCTCCGATAGACATAGGGCACACTGAAAATTCTGCGCTCCTGGCCGCTCATAAATGTTTGAATTTCGACTGTTTGGCGGTATGAGGAGATTCGAGGACATTTGGGGATTAGTATGAGCCAAATTCAAAAAATCTTACATCAACATTTAAAACTTAGAAAACTTTGTTGCCACTGGATTCCCCATGAACTCACCCCAGAACAAAAACGGACTCGTGTTGATTGGTGTAAAAAATATTGTTAAAATACTTAAAGAACAAAAGACAGTTAATGCTTTGCACTTAGCAAATGCTAAAATCTGGACAATCTATGTTCAACATTCTATCAACAGCCTGTTTGTACATAAACTTTCACCCGCTACCACTATACTGTGTACTGTGCGCAAAGTTAATTGTCTGGGAACTCCACCTAATTTTTAACTTTATTATTTTTTCATTATTTGTTATAGCAGCTTACTTACTCTTTGAAAATTTCATGAGTCTATCTACCTATTATAATTCAAGAGCTACAGCGATTATTAAGAAAATTTAAAATCACGTTTCTTGTATGGTGGGTTTAATTTTCTATATAATTTAATTTTTATTTTTTATTGTTATAGCGGCCACAGAAGTACACATTCTGTGAAAATTTCAACAGTCTACCTATTACGGTTCATGAGATACAGCCCGTTGTACGTTGTTGCGGAGGCTTAGTAATAGGGTTTGGTTGTCACACTTTGGGTACTGAACCCTAAAAAAAGATGAAGTTGTGGCGACTTCCACATACTTTGTGTTGGAGGGACATGACACCCGTTCCTCTACAAAGTAATCTGTCGTCAGATTTTAATTACTAAACAGTACCTATTATTATCTTATACCCTATAGTATTAGACTATATCACTACACCACCAAGCTATTTAAAACAACGATAGGAAACCGTCAACAAATTTTCCAGCAAATGAAAGTAATTAGTTTAGTTTTCGAATTACTAAATTAATTAAATCTGTTTTCATAAAATACTGGTGCGAAGTGGTTCAAAGAGGCACAAAGGTTATTACTCCTGGCTTTATGACAAGGGTGTGGAGGCACATGTTTAGGAACATTTACTTTGAGGAGGAATAAAAATATATTCGTATATGAAACGCCTTTGAAGCTAGCTTATTATGAAAATTTGCTTTAAGGGAAAATTAGTAAAGTTGTCGGCATTTTTCTTTACAATCTGATTAATTTGTTTTAGACATTTTATCTGGTAGATCACAGACTTTTTTAAATATATGACTAACTAGCAGCGCCCGCGTAAGTCCCGATCCCGTTTGAATATCAGGATAAAAAGTAGTCTATATGTTAATCCAGGTCTCCATCTATCTACTTACGAAGTTTCATCGCAATCGGTTCAGTAGTTTTGGTGTGAAAGAGTAACAAACATCCATCTATTCATGCATCAAAATTTTCACATTTATAATATTAGTGGGATTAGTGGGATACAGTGGGATAATAATACAGATATGAATATATACTGATGTATCTATTCTCCTGTATAATCCTGATGGAAAGAACCGGTCTTATGGCTAAAAGCGATGTCTACCAGACAACCTTTAGATGGATAAAGTGTCAAAAGTAAGTGGTAGCTGGCGGTGTACTATATATAATAATACATATACTTACATACATATTATCATAATACATGTACATAAATACAGAAGTAATAATACAAGTAGTCGTAAACATATCAATATTTAGCAAATAAATATAACATCATTGATAACAACAGCACATTAACTAGTTTCCAGTACAGTAGTATACTGACAGAACAATATGCCTAGGTAGTGACGTCTAACCATTGATGTGAATGCGTGTATGGTTTGAGCTTTCCTAATTTCGATCGGAAATGCATTCCACAACCGTGTTGGAACAACGGTAAAGGATTTCTCAACAAACGCGGTGGAATGTAATGGCATTTTCAATTTCAGATTTTCTGATGACCTTAAGAATCTCGTATGTGTATCATGAAGGAACTCAAAGCGTTTCTTAAGGTAGAAAGGTATGGAAGGGTTAAACATTAACAGTGAGAAATTTGTCCCCACCCCTTCTTTTTATCGGTACATCCCTTTGTGCGGACTTACAGCGGACACATTTTTTTATTTTGTGAACAATTTGGTGGTCTAGTGATTTTACTCTTAATAAAATTGAGCCATATTGATTTTACTCTTAAGGAAATTGTTGTTTATTCCTGTTTTTAAACGATAATCATTTTTTACAATAAAATAAAAAGAGTCTATTCGGAGTCTAGAGAAAAAGGTTCTACAATGGTTTCATTTTTCTTTTGATGTATGGAACTCTGAAAACCCGATTCCGCTTTTTAGTATTCCATTGTCTGTATCCGTTAATACTCAATATTGTTGCTCTGAGCTCAATACAGAATAACGTTATAATGTGTTATTGAATCCTCTTTGTATACGTGCCTGTATTCATTATGTGATACATGCAAATTGTTGGCATTAAATTTTATGAACTGACTAGCTAAATGCAACGTTTGTATTTACATTGGGAACAAACCTCCATTTTAACGAGCTGATAGTATGAGGGATTGTAAATCACATATTTGTGCAAACCGTATTGGCTACATTAAGACAATCATTTGGTCCATTTATCAAAACGTATGTTCTTAACTTTTTTGTCTTTGCTTGATTGATAGGTCGGCTAAAATACATGATATAAATATAATATGGAGACTATTAGCTAGCACTTGGGATGAAAGTAGCTCTCTACCAATGAATAGGATAATAAGAACTACTATGACACGGGTAAGCAATGTCTAATAATAACATCTTGCGTCATAACAATAATTGTAGTCAACTGTGTTCGTGACCGAAATATGTTTGGAACTTTTGTCCTTTATGAAAAAACTTTGGACCTAGGGATATTTATCTATCTGTTTGTCGTTCTCTCTTTGTGATTATTAATTGTATTATTGTTACTATGTTTATCTGATTTTGAGCAAAACTATGACGTTTTAAAAGCAATGGTCAGACGGTCAAATTGTGGGGGGTTTTGTCATTCTATTGTTTTCTCAAGTAACTATATATACATATATGTATAAGTATCAGTGGTGTGCGATTGATGCCAAACTAATTAATTTCTTTTACTTCGAAATAGCCCGGATACAGCTTTATTTTACAAATTGTCTCACTACTGAACATTCAGTATTTAGTGTATTCATTAAAGAACAACTTTTACGTTATGTTTGAATTAGGTAATGAATTATGTTAATAATAAAACACATATATTTCAACAAAATTAACAATATAGTCATCGTCCAGGAACAAATATATTAATAGAAAAAGTCAATGTAGGTAAATGTGCAAATAAAATTGTAACAATCAAAAGAATGAATTTTCATAATTCACCTACCTTAAATGCCCAAATGTTATAAAACACTATTTAAAATAGTGTATAAATTTCCATATATTTACTCACTTACAAATCTTCGATAAAATACTAACACCCTTTCTCACTAGAAATTTTAATTTGTAAAAGTTTTTCACTAAAAGCTTTTACAAATTAAAAGCTTTGAATTCGCTTCTAATAATAAGACTTTCAAATCCTGGCTAGTTTATTAAACATCTTTATATTGTCATAAACTATTACTTTATGATAAGGCACGAATTGCCCCTGAAAATCTTTTATGCGTGTGCTCTCTTTTCTTTTTTCATATTTTGGTTTATATTCATGATTGTATTTAGAAAAAATGGTTAATAGTACTAAAATGTACTAACTATTAACTGTTAATATGCCTAAGTCTTGCCTTAGACATAGAATGGTTCTCTTGACTAGTTTTTGAAACATCACACAACATCACAGCTTCAACCCCTGAACTTCAACTAATCTGAGACTTGACTCTATCATTGCCTAATAGAGCATTTAAGAAGTTCTATGTCGACTACGTTTTGAAGACTTCTCAGAATATAGTAAGCTGAACTTACAGTCTTTTTAAGTGAGCAAGTTCGTGTTTCCAATTTAGAAATTCATCAACATAATACTCCCAAAAATTTATGAGATATACGATACTCACTTTTTTTATCCGTACTTTGATAAAATAATATAATATTCATTGTAATATAATATAATATTCTAGGGGGATATTATTTTTTAAAACGTAAATAGGATCAGTCCTGATTTTAATACATTGAAATTCATAAAAATAACATCATATAGTAACCAGCCAGTCATCTCACTTGAAAACCTCTTTTTTGAGAGTCTGTTAGAATATATAAAGGAATAGTGTTTTCTTTAAAGGGCATAAGTGCTTATAAGCAAGTTATCGGTAAGAGAGATAATTTAATATTCAAAGAGGAATTGTGTAAATAGCATGAATTCTTATTGACTTATGAATGCACTATCAGATAGCGGTATGTTAGGTATGTTAATAAAAAAGAATTACATAAAATAATAACCTAAGTGTTTAGAATAGTAACAAGATGTCGCGTTTCATCAATATAAAAAGTGTTACAAAATGCCGTGTTACAAAATTTTAGGTGTGTTATGCACGGCCATAAAATTTATTTTCTCGTATAGGTGAACATTTCTAAACGACGTTTTATAAACTTACATATAAATTTCAATGCATTTTTTATGCGGTTGTTTTTGGACAAATCCGGATATTCTATCCTTACTAATTATTGCCTATACATTTTTTCATAGCAGTTTTCTCTATTAAGAAATATTAACTTTTCGATAAATAATGAATCAAGTTCATACTAAAAAAATCACGAGTTTTCTTATAATTTATAGCGCGATTTACGTCACTCACTTGATGTACTATACGACTCTAAAATATGACAACAGCTTTCTATGACATTTTCTAGGTGCAAACAAGAATCCATACAATACAATTGTTAGCGCTCTCACTCAACATCCGGCTACAATAACACAAATGTAACCCACTTCTCATATTGCTCCTGTCAACCACGGCTGCCGTACATAGTGACAAATACATTTCACTTGGATTTCAGAATGAATTTATTTAGGAAGCTCTTATTTCTAAGTGAAGGATTGGTTACCCAGATTCATAAGACAGGTGTCGTCTAAACTAAAACAGGATCGTGCTCTAAATTAAGGTAACAAAGCGGTTCTTTTATCATTCGCATGTCAGACGGGCTTGGCATATTTGTTTCTTATAGTTAATATTTCTTATTATTAGGCTTACGATAATTAGCACTTTTATTTTATTTTCAAGCAATAAATAGAACCAAGAGTAAAACTGCTCGACTTGCATGACTGCTTGACGGGCCTGTTGGTCTAGTGTTTATTCATCCTGACTGAACGAGTTTATTTTTCACTTTTCAGTTTCTTTCTTTTTTTGTTTAGGTAATAATTTAGGTTTTGTAGGAAAATATACCGAAAGCCCTCTTTTATTTTGGTACCATATTCATAGAAGTAATATAATATTCATTTATAATACTTATAGGACATACTTTGTAAACCCAAGCAGCATGGCTTGTATCATTGGATCTAGAACATGCATAAACATATTGAGATATATTTTTTCTGTAAAATAGTAATGTAAAAAGTGTAATACAGTTAGATAGATAAAAATAAAATCGCAAAACATAGATCTATAGTAATGGCACATGCAGATAAAATTATTTATTTTTAACAAAAAATCGTAGACATTTTCATAAAAATCAATAAAAAATAATTGTAGTTGTAACAGAAAAGATTTCTTTCGTAGTTTTGCTCAGTGCTATAACTTTCTATAACAATGTAAATGTTTAATCAGTTGAGTCTACAGGAAGTAAAGTTTCCACTCGTCTTAGAATAGCAATTCTATCTCGATTTACACAAAAGCGCAATACAAGCAATCCTATAAAATCAAGTATTTCACCTTTACACAAAGGCTTTTGGAATTAAATCCAAACAGTACTTTCCCACTTTGCTAATTATTTCAGGACTCGTCAATTATTTCTGTTACTCCATTTTCTTTATAAAGTGAATATCTTTCCTAAATTGTACATATTTTAAGATCTTTTTAATTATTAAGCACATAATAGATAAAAACAAAGGGCTGGCCGACTTAATTCCGAAAACATATAAATTACTTCTTAAAATCATCGGAAAACGTACGCATCCAGTTTGAGTGCCCGCACCGTTGGCACACTATAAGCGAGTTAAAGGCATCCATAGCAACGTCCCGAGAAATTCTGATCAATAGCAATCACGGTTGAAAGCGCTCTCACTCTTAGTGATTAAAAACACATTAGATTATTCGGCCTCTTGGCAGATTTTATCAAGCTTAGCGTATTGGCATGCGGTCAATATTGGACTTTATTCTTTTGTAGTAAGAATTGCTGTTTTATTAAATTACTTGTTGAAGAAAGGAATCTGTTCTATTAACTAATGCTTTCAGTTAAAAAATATACTGAGAAAGAAAAGGATTGATGTTTGTATTGTAATAGCCGTGGAAAGCTTGTTGACCATAGCGGACAAAGTTGCAGAGGAATGGAGTGTGGTTTTCTTCATCACAAAAGGAGAATCATCCAACGAGGCTAGGTGATGATAACGGACGGCCTGCTAACCAATAGAAAATAAAAACGTCAATATAGTGATACATTCGCAATACGATTTTTTATTGGACCAATTTAAGTTAAAGCTATTTCACAAAAATACTGCAGAAAGCTTTAATTTTTCACTGGTCTTAAAATGTAACACAAAAATAATGTCCAGTCTTTTGGTAAAGCAATATTTTATACTAGAATGCTTCATTGATTAGAATTATATTAAAGTACCTACTAGTATTTTACCCGTGGTTTTGTCATCTGTGAATTGTTTGTGTGTTTAAATCTCATTTTACGCTTCAGTACAAAGTTACCTTGGTTACTTAGGTTAAATGGGCCTGAAAAGAGGTCGGGATGCTTTCGTAGAGAGTATTCCCGAACTTACGGCAAGCACCTGTCGGACCAATGCAGACGGTAAATCCCTTGTTGCTCAGGCGTCTGTCCTTCCTTCAACTTAACTTGCTTCTACTAAAGAGAATGTTCCGAAAGACACTCGTGGAGGTAGCTCATCCTCTGGCATTAGCATCATATGTTTATTAGCATCCGTTTATCAGCAGTCTCGTTACCATAGCACAGGCTCTGCCTATTTTGGGATCAGATGATCTCAAGTTATAATAATATTTGAAGAAATTATTGTGAACAATAAGAAGAAGAAATGATAGCGTATAACTAAAAGAGACCAACGTTCATATTTTATCTAGATTAACATCAACCCTATCGCATACAATTAAGATCAGTAGTTAAATTTTCACAATTTTAATCTAACAGATCAAACAGATGATCAACGCAACTGACTGATAATACAAACGACAGGTAAAAAAATGATGACCCATACTCATATGTTCTACTACCAGTGTGAAGCCGAGTCTGGTTGCTAGTAGTCTAAACTAATATTATAAAGAGGAAACATTTGTGTGTATGTTTGTAATGTTTTCACACAAAAACTACTAGACTGATTGCGATGAAACTTGGTATGTTAGATGAGATGCTAGATAGCTGGAGACCTGGATTAACGCATAGGCTAACGCATAGGAATAACGCATACTTTTTATTCCGACATTCCCACGGGATTGGGACTTACGCGGGTGAAACCGCAAGGCGCTGCTAGTTAATAATAATTATATTTTATCACATTAATACGAACTATTACATTTAGTTTAATGACATACAAAGATATATTTTATGAAGGCCATTACTTATAATTTACGAGGTAATAAATAAGTGACTTCAGAAAATTATAAGCTGGTTTATGGTCAATTATTTACTTAACTCTGCGATTAACTAACCTAACACATTACTATGTAATTGCGTTTACATGGGCGTAGATAGGTAATTTTCTTTCACTTTGTTTTATTTTATTCGTGGCATTGTACGACTTCAATGCAATACTAACATGAATGCAAAGCACTAGTAATGTGCACTGGTATTGTAAGTGGTTAAGGCCTGCGATACCCGCTAACATCAGACGGGTCGTGTGCTTGTTTGCTATAAAATAGATACATAGGTACGTTACTATTCTTCCGTTCACTGATAAAGAAACAGACAGAGCCGCAAACACAAACAAAGTTTGAACAAGGACAAAACAACTCGCCCAAAGTCAAGATGTTTACAGATCACCGAGTAAGTAATATGCTGCTACCATAAAGCACCTGAAATGTAATAAAACTTAAAACTTTTATCGTCATAATGTCACAAGATTGAAATAGTTCTTAGTTTACTTAAGTAGCTCCAAGATCCACCTCATAACGGCTTCTAACAATGTAACTACAAACTTTACCATCAGCTCGACTTTTCACTCGCCTTGCTGTAAAGCTATATAATAACAAGAGACACAATATAATTTTTAGTACCTATAGTGGAAGACCGGAACACTTTAGTTCTACATTGTAGAATTTATCTGAAATTGATATCGAAAAATGATGAAAATACGGGCTGGTTATTTCTTGGTAATTTAGACAGAAATTAAAAAATAGTTTGGAGGGCTCGGACTATCTGGTAACAGCCATCCATAATAAAAGCAATATCAATGGATATTGAAAGAGAAACCTATTTAATCCACTCTTGAAGGTTCCAGGATTATAATTGTCTGGAAATATAGACAATGTCAAGATATCGCTTTACGTTCTAAGAAAGATGAAAACAGATAGACTTTCGACTAGTGAATGTTCAATTTGAGCGTAGGGCGATTTGATTACTTAAGTCAAATAAATAATAAAGCTCTGTTATATATTACTAGCGGCGCCCCGCGGATTCACCCGCGTAAGTCCCTCGTTAAGTTTACTTACATTTTCTAATTTTCGCTCAACTTTCATATTTTTTTCTTCCATAAAAACCTTCTCCTGACAATAACAAACACAAAAAAAGGAATTTGCGAAATCGGTCCAGCCGTGCCGTGACCAATCGAACTAGGGATTAATTTTTATATATATAGATGTAGATTCTCTCGGGAACAGTACTTTTTTCTGGATGAAGGGTACCCTGTCTTTTTCTGTATCCCTGACAACATCTTTGCAAAGTTTCATAATGATCGGCTGAGATGTTAAAGTGTGCAGCGTAACAAACAAACAAACAAAATCACTTTTGCATTCATAATATTAGTTAGGATAAGGGTATATAGTAAAGGCATTATCTGTGCTATTTCAGGTCTTGTATTGGTAGTATTATATTATATTAAAGAAACTTTTAGTAGTACTGCTGTTTATAACTTATCTAAAGTAAAAACGACAGCTACACAGTGATAAAATAAAAATTATTACTTTATTAGCTAAGTAATGCCATTGCTAAGGAAGTTGAATGGTTTAACATGCAACATTGAAAATTGGCGCACTTGAAGTAAAAAGAAATTTAATGCTGTATACCAATTTTAATGTTGGTACTTCTTTGGCTCGCGATACTCCCTCTACGTTTATTTATTATTTATGCATGTATGAAATTAAAGACTAGGCTATAATGAAATTATTATTATTTAAAAAATATTAGCTACTTGCAGTAAGTTGAATGACGTCACAAGAATAGTGAACAGGACGCAACATACGGTCACATTCGCACGGGTATGACTAAAATTTTTCTTTTTACCTTCCTCATATAAATGTGGCAACTCTTTCGGATTATATGTACTCGACATTTTGTCAGCCGAAAAATAGAAGGATAATGATATTTGTATAAGTACGAGAGTGCTGACATTCACTTACTTTGGTTTTGTTAGGGTATCAATTTTATATTGTGTATGTGTATATTCTTTTTTCGCTGAAGGGTTAGAAACTTTCTTAATAATTTTAGGTGTAAAAGTATCATAGTCAAGATATTTTCTAAAAGGTGATTTCATATGCGTCGTTTATTACTAATAAGTGCTTTTAAGATTCAGTTAACTCTCTGCAATTTTTTGAGCTAACTTAAATGTCAAAGCCTATAAAACAGATAAACATTTGCAACATCTTTGCAAGATAAATTTTTCAAATGACGATTAAAACTAAACCATAGGTAACGTGTATCGCTGATGAAAAAGGTTTCGCCATCTGAGGATTCTTTTGGCAGATAATAGGTGTTTTATGTATATTAAGAAGATTTAGGTCATATTGCAGAATCGGAATAAATTTACAAAGTTTTAGAAGAGTAGGTTTTTCATGTGAACTCAGGCGACCGTTTTGTTTAATGAAAACAAAGCTTTTAATGCTATTTAACCGTAATCTTTTGCCGAGCGTAGATAATTCAGTTGTATCAGACAATATTCAGAATCGACAGAACATCCGTAGCATCTTGTCCACTGAGCTGTAGACTTTGAAATACAGAAATATTACACAAATCAGGTAGCAAGATAGAAAGGCATGAATAATTGCATTCTCCTTGGTACCTGACCAAGTGTAGTCATTAGTTGATACCTAAAAATTTACATTGAAATGTTGAAAAATCTCTCATACTTTTAACACAAAGATAATAAAAATATAGAAGGCAATCTTCTCCTATAAATAAATCAATGTCCAGTCGAATTAATGGAATTCGTAAAAAAATATCGAAATGTACCTCAAATGTTAAAATATTGTGTCTGACGCTACGTTCGTGAGAAGTGTGAGAAAGTAGACCAAATGTCTCGCCATATGTCACACCGTCACGCAACATTTATTCGATTCATTTATCGATTGATCTTGATATTGCGTCTTGTCAGGATTAGAGGGGTTAGGATATATATTATAAAATATAAAGTTTTTTAATTAATAGGATGTAAGTAATACAATATTCTAGATTTCCATCATCATCATCATCTTCCTACCCTTATCCTAAATTCAGATGGGGTCGGTGCAATGTGTGCAATTTCCGTGCAACTAAAAAGCATAAAATCTATCAGTGTGCAAAATTTCATCCCAATATTTCCAACTGTTTCAGTGTGTTTATTATATTCGAATGAAAAATTCCCTAAAACGACGTATAACTGATAACTAAAATGTATTAAAATGAATAAAATGTGAAAACAAACGTTCTTGGCTATAGTCCGGGAGCTGATTAATGTAGTGAACAATTACTGCCGATTAGAAAATCCACGCACTTGCTCTTCTTACACGCACATGACATACTAACAAATATTATACCATATTTTGAGAATGTGTTTATATTTTTTAACTAGCTGACCCGGCGAACTTCGTACCCCCTCAGAATCAATGAATGTCGTGTTACAGATTAGCTGAACTTAATTTAAGATTTCATGAAAGTCATACAATGAATAGAAAATAAATAGTTAGTTCAGTACTTTTAAGATAATAACACAAAAATAAATAAAAAAATACAAAAATTAAGTATATCAATCGCGCGTCAGTAAGACATGATTGAATTAAACTATGTACAAACATATTGTGCGGCATTAGATGCACTCGGTTTTTAAATTCTCTTCATTGAAGCACCTTGTGGGTTTTCAAAACAAATCACAGACAACATGAGGGGAGAGTTTACCATATCGACGGGATGAACATTAAATTTTTGACAGTTACGAAAGTTGAACATTTTGTATGGGTTTTTTTTTAATTATTTCTTTTCGTCAATTTTCCAATGTTTTTAATAATTACTCTACTATTCGGGACGGAGACAGATACAACAAATCAAACAAATGAAAACCAATGAAAATCGGTATCGCCGTTCTCTAGTTATAAGTGTTTTAACAAACCAGACTATGTTTTAAATATTAAGATTTTAAAACCAACACTAGCAGTAAATGTTGTGACGTTACAAGTTGTTATCAAAACAAATAAGAAAAAAACCGGGCCCGCAGCAGGCCCGCAGAGGTAGATTTCGTGTTTTTTTATTTTTTTCGAAAATCTGCCCCCCAGTTCCCATCTCTGGGGGAATATCCCCAATTCACAAACTTAACCTTTATTTTTGCCCTGTTGATGTTTCGTCCAAGTTTGAAAGCAATCGGTGCATAATTGCGACCTCTATCGTGCCGGTAAAAGACTAGACTAGACCTCCTTTGAAGAAATTTTTCTAAATCTGGACTACTGGTACAAAACCAATAGGTAGACTTTTCTTTGAAATCTACCTAATAAATAAAATTAAAGTTTGTAATATCAAAAAAATTGTTGTTTTTAAGCTCGTACAGTTATTTGCATGGTATCTTTGACTAAAAATATTTTTTTTTAGTTTTGGCTGTCTGTCCGTCTGTTTGTTCCGGCTAATATCCGGAACGGGTGGACCGATTTCCACAGGACTTTCGCTGACAGATAGCTGGTGGTATAAGGAATAACTTAGGCTACTTTTATTTTGGACAAACAATTAGGGTTCCGCGCAAATCATATAAATATGTACACGCGAGCGAAGCCGCGCGGGAACTGCTAGTTTTATATAAGTGTCTATAGTACGTAAAGTTTTGACGTTTAAAAAAGAAACCTACTTTGACTTGACGTCAACTACCGTAAAGTATTGTCTATTATGATGTTACAGAACATGGTAAAGGCAGCCACTAAGAGGATAAACCAAACGATGCAATTTACAACTGACGAAAAAACTACGGTTTGTTGATGTCGCTAAGCCTAATATAAATTAGATTTCGTTGGAACAAATCACAAGCATTTTCTTTATATTTTGTTTTTGCTGACAAAGATCCAAATAGACATAGGTAAGCTGTTAAAAGCAATTTAGGGAATATGTAATAAAATAATATTAGGAACGTCTGCTGCTGTAGTTCATTTTTGTTTATAGACCTGAAATAAATTATAGAAATGATGAAATGCTTGGTCCCCAACATAAGGTTGTCGGGCACTACTACTAATAATCTAATACTTTTATCTACAAAGTGCTAAATCTCAGTTGTGGAGCACTCGTACGCAGGAAACTTGTCCGATAAGGGGAACTATTTATGCTTAAGCCGTTGTTTTGGTTTGGTTGGTCACAAAGCGCTTGAAAACAGAACAGCACAACATTCGCATCAAATGGTATTTTACAAAAGTCAGGCAAGGCATATTTACGTGGAAGAGCCATGCTTCAGCACGTATGGGCCGGCTCGACTGCTCGATAGTGAAGCAATACTTTCATTGCATTTCGCCGCGTGAGTGAGGTTACCGGAGGCCCTAACCCTTCCCTCTCCCCTATTCCCGTCTTTCCCCTCTCCCCCTCTCTCCTCTTCCCACTCTTTCCCTGAGAAATGGCAACGATCTGTCTACCTCCATTTCAAAAGTGAATTTAATATTTTAATGGATATGTCAAAGGAGTGACGGACAAAGTAGGAACAGTATTGAAGAAGTACTCTATTAAGATTAAGATATATATGTATATGGTCCGCATTCAAAGATGGTAAAGTGCTTAAAAACACCGAAGGATGTCGTTCCTCTACAGACGCCAGGAGTGTATAAGGTATATACATTCCTGGCGTCTGGTAGCCTGGCGTGGTTGCTCGTACATCGGACAAAGTGCTGGTAGTTGCCGAAAGTCAAACTTCACGAAGGCGTCGCTAAGCTCTCACCAGTCTACCGAGTCAATTCGATCGAAACGTCGGGTAACCAAAGGAGGTATTGTACCTTCTAATTATTACCGTGATTAAGTCCCGATTTACACATCAAATTTAATAAGTTATCTTTCAGTACATTGGTTTTTGAAAACATCATATTCTATGTATTTTTATTAACCCTAGACATCGCCAGGTGGACAAATTTCGACCATAATTCAATTCAATAACTTTAATGTTTTGTTTTACATAATATAATTATATAGACTACGAGTATAATGTGAAGTATCATTGTATAGATTTTTCAAGAAGTGACAGGACAACATATTATACTGGACGCATGTATCACGTACCCAATTGTTACATTTGTAACGTGTTTTATTAAAAAGTTTCAGCTTTTTAGAATTCTTTTATATATAAACTATAAGTATTACAAATTTCACATTCCTCCTTAAGCCATTTTTTAAATTTAGATATAGATGAGAAATTCGTGTAATATATGTTTAGCAGTGGACGGGATAGAGCTTAGATGATGATAAGAATAGACCCTGATCGAAAATTCGTAAGACGGAGCCGAGTTTCTTATACTTATTTAAAAAAATATAACATTCGAAATTCAAACATTTATGAGCGGCCAGGAGCGCAGAACTTCCAGTGAACCCTATGTATATATTTAAATATGTTATTACCTACTTTTTAATTTTAATTATATATATACAGAGTTGTGTGTGTATGTATATGCAAATACATTGTGAAGTTATGTTTTCACTTCTGACGTGCAGTCCTACGACTGACTGTTTATTTTACATCGGTTACCGCGGTGCAGTATAATACTCTATACGTATATACTCACCAACATTGCAGCGTCTTTTTCGCTCGTTGCCAATCTTACCCCTTCCTCTTGTAGGCCCTTGTCAATTATGTTAATCACTTTTACACTTTCACAAGGCTTTAATTCGTGCATCTCACTTATCTCCATGTTATCTATCTCCATACGTTCAAAATAAAAAAAAAATATAACAAAAATTATTTTAAGTAAGATATTTTTATTGTTAAACATTTCTTTGAAAGGGAACTACGTTGTAGCAAAAAATTCTATGAATTATATCCTCTCTTTGTTTCCACGCATCTATTATATTTCTTCTTCATTTCTTGTTTCACGGAATTCATTTTATTACCTTACCAGAAAATAATTGAAGATGTCTGTCGGGTTAACATGGGTTTACATTGTTATCAAAAATATACAGCTGAACTTAAGAGAAGAAATAAATAAGGATATGACAAGGGCCTCTATTGGCTCCAATACACGATCCCGGGGTCAAAATGTTGTTCCAAAGGTTGTTGTGAAAATATTTGTATAAAAAAGGTTTATAGGAACGTTAGTTATGTTAAACAGTAGTAGAATCAGGCTAAAATGAAGTAGAGATTTGAAAATAAATAAAAATATAATGCTTTTGTTTATTTATTTTTAAGTAGGTATTTCTTTTTGTTACAAGTAACTGGACAGTAAAGCATACGGGTCACTCTAAGCAATTCCTTACCGATAACCACTCGCAAAACTGCAATGGCACGAAGTTTGTTGCTTAACCCCTTGATGGTCGTTGGTCATTAGTGAGTCATAGAATATAACTAGTCGGGCATACATATGTGTCCTATACGCATTTATAGTATTAGTTAGGATTAGGATTAGTTAGGACTGCTAACTAATCCTATTCCAAACTCATATTATAAATGCGTATGTTGCGAATCACATCACTACTCCGCGGCCCACCGCGGAGACAGAAGAGCGCTCGCCGGAGTCGCCGCCGGTGCCGGCGAACGCACATGCACATTCACCAAAAGACCTCAAAACGAACTAGACGCGCACGCGTTTCTAAGTACTTTTTATTTAATATAATAAGCAAATTCAAATTACATCGAGACAGTCACTGTCATACTGCATTTTTATTACAACCCAAAGCCTCAACACTGAAGACCCGTCTTCAACATGTATGTATGTTTGTCTGTTACCCCTTAACTACAGAGATCATGTGATGGCAGAGGTACTGAAAAGGACATAGGGTACTTTTCATCCAAATTAAAGTACCAACTGTTCCCGAAGGATACCTGAATTGATTGACAAAATCTATATTGACGCCAACGAAGCAGTTGGCAAAAGCAAATCATTAATAAGTATGATTTATATTATCAACATAACAATTACTTTCCTAGGTAAATGATCTTTGCGGGTTTGTATATCATAAATCGCCATGACGCACAATAAACAGACAATTTATAAAAGTCATTGCTTCACTAGAGGTCGCTCCGAGACGTGATTCACAGGACTTGATTGATGTTCCAAGTCGGTTCAAGTTACAATCCTAAGTAGAACTCCACACTTTTAGTACTTGAAGGTTTTTGTTCTTCAAGTAAGGGTCAGGATATACTGGCAGAGGTTGTTGAATTAATCAGAGTGTCACCAAGGCATCTAGGTGGCTTTGAAACTTGCGGTATATTGGCTAGTATTATACGTTTCTATTGACTTCAGGTTCTATCTGTTTCTGTTCAATACAATGAGGAGTACTGTTGTGTCTAATGAATTCCCTTCGGCCGCTTGGCCGCAGCTTTATCAACGAAAAAGTTAACAGTCACTTTTATTGTTCATTGTTTTATTCGTGTTCGATTATTGCCAAGTTATTATCATTTAGTTATAAAATATGTACTTATATGTGGACTATGTATGTATATTTTTCAAATTCTGTAAACGTGTAATTTGTAGCGTTGTTTATCTTACTAATAGGTATAACGCCTGTACACTATGATCAATACCAACCGTTCCCTCAAACACCTGGACTGACACTTAATACTAATATAAAAATCGGTGTTCTAACATTTTAATGAGAGAAATACCTTTTTGTAACTCTAGGCTGCGTTCTCAAGTAGAAATATTTCAGTTAATTATTCAAATTTATCCAAATATAGAACGACTTAAAGCTAAGCTTCCAGAGTTTTCTACTTTTTTTTCACAATTACATTATGCGGCTTACTTGTGGATTTATTCAAGTGAACCAACTGAAGAGGATATATTTAATTAAAGTTAAAATCGGATTCTATAACCACTTCGAGGAAAATTCAATATTTATTAAGAAATTCGTTTCTTAGGTCAGAATTAAGAGACCCGTTACTTTAGGTCTTATTTGAAAACGTTATTGTTAAAAATGAAATAGAAAATCATTTAAGAAGAAGAAGCGTCTATCTTGATAATGTCTTAGGCTTTTGAATATTCGTTCGCTATTCGCTTAAGATAGCAACGTACGGAATTTCAGTACGGAAATTTAATAGTAGCAAGAGCGGAAATATTGCGTAGTAGGCACAATTTTAAGACGTAGTTTTCGTTAAATAAATTTCAGAGACAGCTCACACAGGCACTTCAGCTGTATGAGCCGTCTTCGAAATTTGTTATGAAAGTGTGTAATGTTTCTATCGTTTATCAATAAACACTACAATAAACTTATATCTATTAACTTTTAAAAAAATCAACCTCAAAGGTTTACCTGCTAGCTTGGGCCCGACTTCGCTTTTCAGATAGCGAGTGCTAATGTTAAGGCTCCTTTGGCGGTATTTTTTTACTACGGTGACTTAGAAGCTTGATTTCTTTACAGCTTCAAGGGAAGACATAAGTATTTGCTGTTAATTTTAACTTGATATTTCCACGCATTCCTGAGAACAACGGTCTTGACAGACAGACAGACAGACGGACAACGAAGTGTTCCTATAAGGGGTTCGTGTTTCCTTTTGAAGTACGGACCACTTAAAATATATTATTTCATAATTTTAAATTACGGTTTTTTTTTAATTGATTAATTTTCTTAAAATTATTTTAATTTATAACAATCTGTTTGTAATTAATTTTTAAAAACTTTGTTGTAATGCAAATTAAACAGACAAATATGAACTTTGTTGGCTACTGCTATATACCTTTTTTTTTTGTGGCAACCCCAAGCTGTCAACAGCTGATTAGAATTTGTTCCGATAATTTTTATTTAAAAAATATATTTATTTGCATAAATATAACATTGAATAACCAATTTCACGCTAAACATTATAGTAATTATAAGAATAATTATAAATCTCATAGTTATTAAGAGTATAATAAGTATAATTGTAAGTTTACGGATACTACTGAAGTGACAGTTACGTTTCAACAGAATTTGTGAAAAAATATATTTTAAGTGATTTCTGCGAATTTATTGTCATCTCTTTCAAGGTATTTATCATCTTATCATTGTTATAAACATACTTAATTCACAGTGCCAGTATAGTTTTACAGAAATATTAACAGTTATTAAACCTCATACTGTTTAAAACTACCTCCCATTAGTTGATTGCAATTCTTCTAGTTTTAAAGTTATAAAATATTGCCAAATTCTTAAAAGACCTATTTTAAAATGATTCAAACTCGCAAAGTATTGGCACGTCAGGTGGAGGCTAAACTCCAAATGACATTAAGAGAATTAAAAGCTACCAAGGAGAAGTGTGATCAGCTGATCAAAGAGAGAAATGACAGTGAACAAACACTCTTGGATACTTTACACGAAAATGATAATTTTAGACTTCAACTGTCTTCATTGCATTCACAATATGTTGAAGTTACCAAAGCTCGGGACAGACTACAGCTCCTCGTTGACTCATTCGACACATGCAGGAATGAGTACGAGCAAGCTCTGAAACGCATCAGGGTTCTAGAACGCCAGCTACATGAAGCACACAACACCATAACATCATTTGAAGACTTCAAGGACAGGATAGTAGCAGCATCAAATCAGAGTCTGTATGAGGAGCTGGTCGCTCCCAGTTCACCATCGGTAGTTAACAACCATAACTCAGCTCTCATTATAGATCTTACAAATGACAATGACTCCTTCAGAGTTAATAAATCTCAACAAGTCATCAAATGTAGTAAGAACAAATTGAAAAAGTATATTCGTGTTAAAAAATTTATTACAAAAACAAAAAAACTTATTTATAAACATAAGTTCTTTATAGACAGTGTAGCACTAAATAGGCAGAGAATGCAATTAATTGATCAGGTTAATATGTACTCCATAGAGGTTTACCTTGACAATCCAGTACATGCTGTGGCGTCTGTTTGTGCCGATCTATGATTTTAACTCTAGCTTCAATTTCACGTTCATAAATGTCACTTAGTGTCTTAATTGAATAAATGATTTTGAATTTTGAATTTTGAATTTACCGGTTTTCCTAATAATATTGATAAAGTTAAAATGAATTTATCTCTTACAGTATTACCAGGAGCTTAAGCAAATAAGTTTCTCTATTAAATGTAAAAATCAAATTATATTCTTGAGTGATTGAATATTGCTGCTGAATTATTGAATGACTGCTAAGATAACGAGAGATAGACAAGTACCAGAATATTAATTGTATGTTTCAGTAAGCACTTACTGTAACTACGTAAGAAGCGGAGCGAACGTGCGGAGTAAAGAAACTGAGAAATATTATAACCAATATGATTGCATAAAATCTCGGAACGAAGAAATAAAAATAAATTTCAAAAATAAGAAAACAATTAATCTAGATTTAACTATTTAAATTGTTGCATTTCCTGTAGGGATTTGTCATCATGTGGTCTGTGTATTAATTTATTTCCGTTCCTGTTTCTGTTTCTTGGGGTCTATATTGTTTAACGCAGCGGAACCTTTCGAAGGCCTACCCATAGCAACTTAAAAAAAATACTATTTAATATATGACAATAAAAAGCAACGAAATGTTAAAGTCTACCTGATATAATCTAGAAAAATCCTAATATAGTTTACAGAACAGCCTATTGCACACACTAAATATAAAAAAAAAAAAAAATACGTTTAAAAAAACCGACTTCAAAAACTAAAAAGTATAAAATAACTTAATAAAGATTTAATTTAATGCATCTCTTATGCAAACCTAATACCTTTAATATTAATAAAATACTATTATTTGTATGTGCTACCTATTGATAGGTTTGAAGTCGGTGCCATATTTACGTCGGTTAATCTTTAGTGTAGGAATTTCATTACAGTAAGTAATATGTTTATAATATTAAGTTTTATTTTGTTTAGGGCTTGGCACCGACTTCAAACCTATCAATAGGTAGCACATACAAATAATAGTATTTTATTAATATTAAAGGTATTATTTACATAAGTTTATCTCATATAAACCTCATAATATATTACATGAGATTTAGTTGTACACTTGTAAACCTAAAAAATTTCCTGCATCAAGACTTACGCGATGTAATACTTAGAATTTCCTACATATTCCTTTACACCTTTATGACCAGCAGCCTCAGAAATGTGTACACTTCGAAGAACTATTAAGAAGGCTTAGGGAAAAAATATTTTCGAGGGATTGAAGGTGTAGAAGCGAAAATCAACGGCGTAATTAAATGTTGCTTAGAGTGGTTTATTTTAGTTATGGTAGACGTACGTTTCGGATTGGCCTTTAATTAAGATTATTGTATTACTTTTGTACTGTTGGCTACCAATCATAATATACAATTTAATGTAAGTACTTCAATGGAATGTCTAAAGTATTAGATCAGGAAAGTTGATATCTTTTTTTTTTTTTTCTCATATTATTGACACAGGAGAAGTTCCACTTAGCCACCCTTAGTGAGACGTGGTTAGAACCTAATATTGCATATTTTACAGTCTTCAACTACAATTTGAATCGCCGCAACAGGATTGATTCATACGGAGGCGTCACGATAGTCACGTATAAATCATTAAAAACTGAGATTGCTACCCTAAAACAACACAGGTATCGAAATAGTGTCCGAGCGTTAGACTGCCCGGAAGTTAAGTGTATCGTATCGGATCTGTCACTGATTTAAAGACCTTTACTGTACCAACACTTTTTGGCAAATAAATAATTCATTTCTAGTTACTGTCCGTCTACAGTTTATACCTCGGAAAACGACAAGGATGAATTATTTAAAAACCGGCCAAGTGCGAGTCGGACTCGCGCACGTAAAATATTTTTATTATAATGTAACTAAAAGTTTACGGTTTTCGCAATTTTTCCTTTATCTGTGCTATAAGACGTTGCCTTGTACCAAATTTCAAGATTCTGAGTTCACGGGAAGTACCCTGTAGGTTTTGATTCCCTTGAAAGTGTCGAAAATTTGCTGAAATTTGCGGTATAAACGGCTGTATCTTTGATTGCGGTGGCTTAGAAGTTTGGTTTTATCACACCTCTAAGGGACAGTAGACTTGAGTATTTGATATAAATTCTAGCTTGATACCTAAACGCGTTCCCGAGAAAAAGGGTCGTGACAGACAGACAGACGGACGGACAACAAAGTTATCCTAAAAGGTATCCGTTTCTTCCTTTCGAGGTACGGAACCCTAAAAATGTTATCGATAAGACTTATTATGTATAGGAATCATGTTTAAAATAATGGGGACATAAACGTATAAGATTAGCAAGCGGAATTGTAGTGAAGTGATAATTTATGTAAAAGAATTTCCATAGTACAACTATTATAACTAATCCTTTATAAAAATTGTTTAAGGCAACTGGTGGGACGCGAACATTTCCAAGTTGGTAGCAGAGCGAAACGAACGTTATCAAGGTTTAGATAGATAGATAGATAGATAGTACTCTTTATTGTACACCAAACACATGATATATATACATATAAAAAAAACAACTTAAACATAAAATGCACAATGGGCGGCCTTATCACAACAAGCAATATCTTCCAGGCAAATCAATGTTTAGAGATAACCCTAGCACACAAAATTATAAATCCCTTAACCAAAAAATAGCGATCGCACACCGTGAAATACGTCACGCGCGGGATGCAGACTGGCATAATTTTTGTTCGTTGCTCAACGAGTCAATCTTTAACTCGGAATTGTGACATTGCATAAAGTGGATGAAGGCTTATAGAAGTGCAAGACAAAATATTGATTTTTGTAAAGCCGTTAAAATCTTTCATATACTATCACCAGATTATATCTTACCAGCTTCACCACATTTCTCATGTCACTCCCCAAATTTAGAAATTAAGATTTCCATTCAGGAGTTAAACCGATGTATCAAGCAAATATATATATTTCCTGAATGTGATGATACTACATATATAATGATTCCCTGAGACTCATACAGCCTAGTCTCCCTCGTTCAATTTGGTCGGGGGGTCTAGTATGAGAGATATAACATAGTTACAGCTTTGAGGCTGCGCTCTGGTCACGTTCCCTTAAATAAGTTCGCATACCTACATGATGCGCAAAGTCGAGTTACCGGACTGTACCATATGCGGCACGGTTGAGGATATCCACCACAAACTCATGCAATGCGTCCGGAGCGAAGCCCAAAGACAAAAGTTAACCTTGACAACCACAATATTAGCGACTTAATAAGTATATTATCATTTTCTCTGTCTGATAATGCAAAGGTTATATATAAATGTATATGTTTTTAGTGTTAAATAATAGGATTAAGTTCTCTCTGTACTACCTATGTGGGCAACAGCATCACCCTGATAAAGCCCTACTTAACAAAGATAAAAAGATGTGACGCGGGCGGTACACTCACTCATTGCATCTAATTTTATTCATATTCAATTTGTATTGAACTATTTACACTATTTATAGCTTTTGGAGCGTTATTTTGTATTTATATGAGTTTTACCACCCACGCACTCAATAGAGCAAGGACCATGTTTTCTTGAGGCGTTGCACAAATTAAAAAAACCGAACACTTCCATCACCAAAACAGTTATGTTGTGTTTTGTGAATTTGATAATAGGCATAAGAAAGTATACTTTTATACATTCTATAGGATATATTCTATATAATGTTTTAAGAAAAGCATTGATTTTCATAACGTGAATCAATAAAATTCACAAAAACATAATACTAAAGAAGGTTACGGACCTGTCAACGACATTTCTGTACAAGCCTTTTTCAAGCATAGCTAAAGCTAGAAGTATAATCGGCTAAGGGTAGCTCTTGCCCTAATCATGGCCCGTCATTACCGACCCCTCAGAAGTGGCCCCTAACGAGCGAGATTATGACGAAATATATCACAAAACCGTCTCATTAGTGTAAAGATCACAACTACTGATTATTTGTAGGAATATATTATTTGATTAGATTTAAACTATAAGGGAATATAGATAACCTAAAAAGAAATATTTAGGATTTCTATCGCAAAAAATTAAAAGCAGTTTTTATATAACTACAGATCACATGTTACGCATAAACTGCAATGATAAACTTTTTCGTAACCATATGAAATTATGAAATTATCGTAAACATATGAATGTTTGTAGCCTGGCTGAAAACAGTCGTCAATTATACGTAGAAATCATTTTTCTGATCAAAACTCATCTTTAACGATATACAAGTTTTATATGAAATAAATAAGTTCTAAAAGGTCATCAATATTCAGAGGTGTAGTCGAACGAATAAAAATCTTAGTCCGATATCTCCTTCGTTAAAATTTTATACTCCGAAGAAATTGTAAGGTTTAAAGTAATTAATCTAATATTTCCCTTTGAAACTTGACCCTCTTACTTCGAAAGGCTTCTATTTTTTAAGATTTTAATTCGCACTCTTATAATATTGTATTTTTATCCATTAGATAAATACATGAAGATACGATGGTTCGAAAATAAGGTAGGCCTAAGAGGTAAATATATTATCATGAAGTTTACACGTAAACCCGATTTCACAAATGTACATGTACATGACAATTATTATAAGTACAAATATATAATAATATTATGGTTGGATCTAGAAATTTTACATTATAAAAGCACTTAAAATACATAAGTCTAAAATTATTTATTTTAACTAATTATATATTTTTTAAATTACGCATACCTTACAAAATTCCAAGTGTATTAGCGTAGTGAAGTATTTATTAATAACAGTACATAATGAACAAGTTCCAAATAATTTAATTATACACGAGAACTGAAAATGGCCATTCCAGGACTAAAGTGGTCTGTTAAGCAGCTGTTCTGTTTCCTCATCTTCCTGCTTCTGCAGATATTCGTGGACTTTCTATTTGCGAAATACCTTATTATCTTATTGTACAGGCATAGACCTAGGAAATCTATAAACCTACTACAAGAGCTTGTCCTTAAATTGCTTAGCTGTTCAAAAACGACATGTTTTCTTTAACACTTTAAGCATTGCACTATCCGTGCAGCCTCCTATGTAACCCAAAACAAAAACACTTATATACTATAATACAACTGTTAATATACTAACAACCTATGTTCTCAAGGATATCTCAGAAGTGTAACAGACAATTTCATTAGGAAACTTATTTAACACGCGTGTACGTGCAAATTGTTTAAGAACCTGTCTTCTAAGCGTGTGAGAATTTACGCTAGTGCCGCTTATACTAAGCTGCACTTACAGATACCTATAGAATTATCTGAAACATTGGAATCTAAATAGATTTGAAGGTTAAAGTTAACTGTTTGGTATTTTAATTTAATTTATTTTAGCTCCAGAGAAATAGAGGGAAAGATACTATTTTCACTTAGGCGGCGATTGACCACTGTGAAGGAACAGACGTGATATCTTTGCGACATAAAGGGAGGATCTTCCGACCAGGCTAAGTTTGTTTATTTATTTATTTACACTTCCTGTAAATACATTGGATAAAGCGGACTAAATGCTCTTGGCATTTTCTTCCTGTCAACCTTTGGGTGATGCAGAGGCGTGCATGTCAGGTGTAAATAGGTGACCATGCGTGGCGGGCCACGGCCCATAGGTTGATGTTGGGAAGTAGTACAGTGTGGGGTCACCATAAACCAAGGCGTGCGTTTTTTGTTCAACATCAGCAGTTTCGAAAAATGTTTATGCCAAGCATCATTCTTAGTCGAAATTAGATACAGAAATCTTTTTTTTATGGGATAGGGGGGGCAAAGGAGTAAATGGGTCACCTGATGGTAAGTGACTACCTTCACCCATGGACACCTGCAACTCAAAAGCCACAGGTGAGTTGCCGGCCTATAAGGTGGGAGTAGGGGAAGGAGGTAAAGTCGGGGAGGGGGGTTATAGCCTCCGGTGACCTCACTCGCTTGGCGAAACGCTCGGTGATACGTGCCGAAGCATGGCTCTCCAAAACTCTCTCTCTTTGAAATATCTTAAAACTTAAACATAATTTATTTCTACATTTTTAAATCGATGTCATTCTTGCCTCCTACTACTTTCTCTCTTCAAATTCAGCTTAGTTTTTAAATTCTTCACACGTTACAAAACAAAGTGACTTTGATTGACATCGACTTGTCGAAAGCACTTTGCTCCCAGTCCCTCATTAAGGCAGGGCAGTAATCAAATTTGTCACTGTATATCTACAAGGTCGGGTCGACAGATTAATGAAGCTTCTCTGAAAAACAATGTTGTGACGATATTTCTAAAGGTAAATGAGGGTTAAATTACATTTACGTATTAATTACGTTTAGCTTATTAGGGAGGTTTAAAAGGTTGACAATTAAAGGACAGCTGAACTGAGCAGTTAGTGCATGTCAAGTAGTGAGCTTTCTCAGCTCATGTTAATCCAGAAGGTAGTAAGTTCATATGAGACGATCGTCGTTCCATTCAAAGCTCGTACGATTGGCTCATACATAAAAGGTCGGGAAAAAAGTTTCTTCGTATTTTATATATAAATTCAAGACATTTTTTTCAAAGTTTAATTAAATTTAAATATAATATGTATGTGCCATTTTGTTCGTTAACTTGTTGTAGAAATTGCTGTAGAAATCTTGGGATTTTTTGTCAAAAAACTGCAACAAGTAGTTTTGATAGTCCTTTCTTGACGTTAACCTAACACTACTGTTCTGAAGAGACCGAAACAGGTGAAATAATGAGGGTGCAAGGTCAGGACTATATGGTGGATGCATTAACACTTCCCAACCAAGCTTTCTCAATTTTTGATGAGTGGTCGAAAATGTGTGTCGAAAATGTTTATCATGATGAAAGCCTACTCCATTTCTGTTGATCAATTCCGGCCGTTTTTTCTTAATTTCTTACTTGAGTCTCATTAGTTAGTAAAAACAATAGAAAAATGGCGGGAAAGTATTTTTTACATTTTATTTTACTTTTTCTGAATGTCCATTATTTATTGATATTAAAACCAGTCAGAGACAAACAGTACAACCAAAGAAATTTTTTTCAATTTTATACATACAAAATACGAAAATACTTTTCCCTCACCTATTATTTAAAACTCTGTGATTATAGCAGTTAGGCCTTTCTACGGGAGAGCTAGAGAGATTTCATGGTGCTCTTATTACCAGGTGCCTCCTTAGGTTTACATACTTTGTTATTTGTGCAAGAAATAAAAGAATTTATATATTAATTTTATTGTTACCGTTGCGGTCAGGAAGACATGGCGCTGCATTCAATAGTAGAATGCCAAGACATATTTTTAGACATATGTTTACTAAATAACAGTAATCAGTATGTTATTCGTACCTCGATTAGTTAAAATGTACTTAGCTTAGCTTAAAATGCACGGATAGCCTTTTTATTGTTTATCACCCCACCATTGTCTGCAGTTTTTCAGGCCTACTAGTGGCGTAGCCGTAGAATACTAACTAGTCGTAATAATGTTCATTAACTCATTTTTTATTAAATAGTTTTATCACCTACTTACTATAGTAGATCTATATCTATATTCGATGTTTGGGCGCAGACTCATAATTATTACGTTAAATAATAATAATTATTATATTATTAGTATTTACATTAGTGTAGGAGTTTAGTTAGGCTAGCAAGGTTATTTTTCAGGTAATTTTTTCTAGAAAAGTTTTTAGAAAACATAAAACAAAATATATCCATGTAGGTACATGTAGCTATTCTCAAGCAATGTCTACTAAGTTGAAGTTTACTTTTAACTTTACAAATGTAGATAATACGGAACCCTCATCCCCCATTACAAAAGTCTGCGTCATGGGACTGCCGACAGAAGTAAAAACTTAAACAAAACGACGAAGTCAAAACGACACATTAGCAGGTTGGTGACATTAATTAATAAGGAGCTGACAGAACAAACAAGCACAAACGTGCCTAAAGAAGTTTTCACTTCAAAAACATTTGGATACAACACAAACAGATCCAAATATCGCCCTGTTCTAGTAACTAGAGAGAATCATGATAAGTCGTCATTACAGTGCAAAGAAATTATAAAATTAGAGAAAGAGAGAGAGAGAGAAAGAGAGAGTAGAATCTGCCCTCTAATGTTACTTCTCTGGAAATCTGTTATTATAATAGGTCGGGGAAAAAGTCATTTCGTATGTATAAGATTTAAGAAAAATCTCTTTGGTTGTACTGTTTGTATCTGGCTGGTTTTAATGTCAAGAAATATAGAACATTAAGGAAAAGAAAAATACAAATTAAAAACACTTTCCCGCCATTCTTCAATAGTTTTTTTGTCCGCCAAAATGAGTGAATCTAATGAAGAAATTTAAATACATTCTGAAGTTTTATTACAAAAAAAAATTATACGGTCGAATTGAGAACCTCCTTTTTTTTCGTTATTTAAAAAGGCAAAAATGCGACTCAAACCGCGATAAAATTGTGACGTTTATGGACCTAATGCAGTCAAAGTAGCACAAACTAACAAACAAGCGTTTTCAGTGCGGGAATTTTGATGTCAAACATGCATGTTTGACATCAAAATTCCCGCAACCAGAGCGAGCTGCAGCTTGCTCTGGTCACCCTCAAGGTTGGCATATTAGCTACGACACAGACAAGGAACTGAGGATTGACTACAAAACAGGATTGACCCATTTGAACAGGTCTGGCTTCACAAAAAGCCCGATATTTGGGTGCCACACGAGCTCACTGAAAGAAACCTAATGAATCGTGTACTCTATTGATGTAATGAAACCGAACCATTTTTGAGAATATTGATCACTGGTGATGCAGCCTCACTTTGTCTTAAATCAGACAAGCCGTAAGGTTCCCCAGCTTAGAAAATGATTGATGATGGTGAAGATGATGATGATGTTGTCGATGACTATGATAGTTTGAAAGTAGATTTAAATATTTCAGACGGTTTTATACAAGCTTAAACTACTAACATTAGAGTGTAGAGATAATTTTTAACTGTAGTTAAAAATAATAATAATTTATAATACCTACTTTGAAAAAAAAAATCTTCAGTAAATATCTTTTTTAACGTGCTTTCAAATTTTTCGACAATTACATCAACTTAACAATAGGCGCACAGATAAAATTGAAATAGCTTTCTTGTAAAATTTCACGTTTTTATAGGTTTAGTTTTTATTATATCTTTAGTTTCATTAAGCAAGTGACTTTTGGTGGAAGTCTGAAAACCTTTACAATTACAAGATAATTTTATTAAAGAGCCTCAATTTTAAAGTTTGCATTTAAGAAGTAATTTTGAGTAATAGTATGCTTCAAAAGTTTATGATAGAAATATGTAATGGGAGGGTTTCAATTTTATTTGTGTTTTACTCGTGTTTTAATTATTGTAACATAATTAGCAGTGATTTGCCTAGAAAACAAAAAAAACATTATATTAATTTTATTTTTTATTTTATAGATAAGAGGAAAACATACAGTGATATATACATTTGATTACAACTATGTAAAAAGCTAAACACGATTTAAACGTTTTCACATGTTAGTGTCTAAAACTTACTTTAGAGAAGCAGTAAATTTGATAAATTTGGTAACAAAACTATTTCTGAAAGTGAAAAAAAAGAAATAAAAATGAAAATAGAAAATCCGATAATCCGTCATAGAACCATTAAACCACGATTGCGATAAGACGTCTTTGAACTTGTTAGGTTTGGTTGTGAATAAGTCAAGGTTCGGGAAGTCAGCCAGTGCATTGAATTCATTGGCAGACCTAATTAAATATGAATTTTGTCTATGATTTGTTGAACAAATAGGTATTGACAGGTTGCCTTAAATTCCTGTTTGGCACGCGTAAGTTAATTTTGGAAAGTAGATGGGGTGAATCTAATTGGCTTTGAGCTATTTTAACTAAACACACAATATCCGATATGTTCCGCCTCTGAATTAAAGGAAGTATATGGTGTCTCTGACATCTTTGTTCGTACAGTGGATCGCTGGAGTTACATTTATACTCTAGGAATCTCAAAAACCTACATTGAATAGATTCCAGTCTATCAATATAAACCTGGTACCGCGGGTTCCATACTTGAGAACAATACTCGAGAATACTACGCACAAAAGAACAATACAGTATTTTGATTACCTTTACACTCTTAAATTGTGAACTAGACCTTAATACAAACCCCAAAGATTTGTTTGCTTTTTTAGCAATGTAATCGATGTGCATGTTGTACATAAGTTTGGAGTCATGTATCACACCCAGGTCACGCACCTTATCAACTCTTTGCAGTTGATGGCCTTTGATGATATAATTAAAGTTTATTGGTTTAGGTTTCCGAGTGAAAGAGATGATGTGACATTTAGGAACATTGAGATCGAGCTTGCTAATTGAACAATAATACTGGAAGGCAGTTAGATCTTCCTGAAGTAGATAGCAGTCGCTCACGGAATTGATTGTTCTGTTTATCTTCATGTCATCTGCGTAAAGGAGAAATTCTGAGTGTTTTATGCATTTGGTTATGTCGTTTATGAAGATATTAAACAATGAAGGCCCAAGCAAGGAGCCCTGGGGAACACCGGATGGCACGATAGACCATGAGGAAGTATAGCCATTGAGTACGACTGCCTGAGAACGATTCTCAATGTAAGACGTGAACCATCTGTACAAGTTTCCGTGGATTTCGAAGAGTAAAAGCTTATGCAATAATATGTCGTGATCTAAACGATCGAACGCTTTGCTATAGTCAGTGAATATGGCATCCACTTGTCCCCCAGATTCCATACCCGAGGCCACGTATTCAGTGAATGTCAGCAAATTCGTCATAGTGGATGGTTTTCTCAAAAATCCGTGTTGTTCAGGGATGAACGAGACGGAAGTGTATTATAAAGTTGAGAGTACACAATTCTTTCTAAGACCTTAGCGAAGATACATAGTTTTGATGTAGGCCGATAATTTTTTATATCACTACGACAACCACTCTTGTGTATGGGGGTTATAAAGGCTGACTTCCATACTTTAGGAACAATGCCTTCTACGACTGAGCGCTTGAATAATATTGTTAATGGTTCAGTCAGATACCGAGCACACTTGACAACAAATAAAGGCACTATGAGGTCCGGTCCAGGTCCCTTGGACAGGTCTAGCGTTTGTAGTAGTTTAAGAACAGTACGTTCACATATCTCTATGTCGCCAATCACGTTAGATACATTATGATTGATATCGTCATGAGCTAGGCCAGGATTATCTGAAGTGCTAGGTTAAGGTGCAAGAAATACGGATTGAAAGTAAGATGAGAAAAGGTGACAGATCTCTTCCCCCGTGTCAGCAGACTGACCTTCGTATTGTAGTGTAGATGGAAGAGAATGAGAGCCCTTATTGTTTGATTTTATGAAGGACCATAGCTTTGTTAGATTGGTAATTATTGATTCTTCTGATCGTTTGATAAAACTGTCATAACACTCAATTTCTAAATTTTTTGCCCTTTTTCTTAAGAGAGAAAAAGTATCATAATCACAGCTATTTTTATATTTATGGTACTTGCGTAGAAACTTATATTTTTCTTTAAGTACTTTCTTTAAAGAAGTATTATACCAAGGAGGGAAAGTAGACAAATTAACAAATTTGTGAGGAATATGTAGGTCAATAAGAATATATATTCAACGGCGTTTTCAAGCGGAAGGGGCTTTAGAATTTCCCAGTTTATTTCATTTAATCCAGAGTTTATCGAATCGTAGTCACCTCTGTGGTAATAGTATTTAAGTCGCGGTTTTGTTTTTAATGTGTCTGACTGCGTGAGTGCTAGAGTTATATTCAAGGATTTATGGTGTAGGTCTTCAGGGACTAAAGGATCAGAACATGGCATAACTGCTAATGTGGTGTTACAAAATACTAAATCCAACAGACGATTATTGACATTTCTGCATATACTAAATTGGTTTAAATTGCATTCGTCTATGATGTCGAAAAAATAAGTTTGTGCGTCTCCCGATAACTCGGTAGGTGACAACATATTATGTTCATTAAGATGCCACTGAACATTGCTCATGTTGAAGTCACCAATAACCAGAAATAAATCATCAGCACACAAATTACTAATTAACAATAACTTATTCGAGAAATTTTGTAGCTGTATGTTGTAGGTATTTCCTAAATTTTCTTGCATAAATACAATACACAGATATGTAAACGGCGTACAGATTGCGTTTAAAAGTATGTGTCTTAGTGCGCAGTCCCCGAGCATTTTGGTAGTAAATATTTAGATTAGATAGGGCCATTATTACTGCCGTTAAAAATAAAAATTATGAGTAGCAAAACAAAATGCAAAAGGTAAATAACTTTAAACCATTGTAGGTAAAGCTGTGGGGTGTAAAATGCTACGCGGAGGTAAGAATTAAGTATAAATATATAATAAATAAAGAATTTAGGTAAAAATTAAGAATTACGAAAATTATCATAAACATTAAGTACTGCAAATGTGATCAATGTAATAATGATGAAGGTAATTGAATAAAAGCTGAACAAAACCGAGAATGTGTCATAGAACTTGTTTATTAGCAACTTCAAGCTCAGACAAATAAGCCCATAAACTATAACGCGCGTTAATGCTATGCAAATGCAACAGCGCGCGGACGAAAGATCTGTGACAATAAGTAGACTTACTTGCGATAACTGGCTGACGGCGACGCAATGACTCATACAAACCGGTGTACTAGTGACTCGTTTGTTGTTAATGGTTCTCAAACTACTCACCAGACTGTTGACTGATATAATTAATGTTAAAAAATAGTGAGAAGAAAGTTGTTTTAAATTATCCTTGCAAGGTCGTTTTCGCATTTTATAAAAAAATACTGGCGATTTATCGGATTTCGGATATTGAAAGTTATTTTCCTTTGCCAAAGCTCTCGCTTTACTCAATAAACTTTTGTTTCTTTGGGTGAGGTGATCATTCACGTAGAAGTTGCCAGCGGTATTAAAACCTAAGTTTGTCAGACTGAGCTTCTTGCACCGTCGTGATGATGCCACGAATTCCTCTTTGGTGTAACGATTGTTGAAAGATATGATTATAGGTTTTTCCGCACTTTATTTTATTAAACTACTGTAAAGCTATGATTCAAACTATTTATTTTTAGTCGAAGGGCTGAACAGATACAGAACAGAATATTAGTAACGACTCATCATGATGCTCCTTACCTTTTCCCAATTTTCATTAGGGTCAGCGCAATGTGTATCATTGCAAAATTCAATAAAATGAAATACTGATGTCATCAGCTTGCATCCTGTTTACCTTTCGTGTAACACTAACACTATTGTACCTGAAGATCTGACTTTTCAAAAGAGTGGCCATGAGTTTCTTTGCCAGTATTCTTCTCATAAGGCTCTACGCATTTTGGAAACTGGAAGTTATAGATCGACACAAGCAGGCAGTAGATTTTGGTGTTTTCACCTAATTTACCTCGACAATCCAGCACATGCTGTGGCGTCTGTTTGTGCCGATCTATGATTTTAACTCTAGCTTCAATTTAACGTTCATAAATGTCACTTAGTGTCTTAATTGAATAAATGATTTTGAATTTGAATTTGAATTTGAAAAGGGTTTTGGCTGGTTTCTTTTGGGGCTGCCCGCCTGCCTGATGCCAACCCTTCTTGGGAATGTAGCCATATTAAGACGGGAAAGAAGGAAGAAGGTAAATTTGTATAAAGAAAAATGGGTAGGCAGAGGAACCTAGGGTAAGAGATACCGCAAGACTCGGATAGAGAACGGGACTGACACTGCAGCAGCTCGCAGAGAGAGGGGTCGCGTACCCGAATGTTCTGTATTTCCTATGACTAAAGAGGACAGGAACACTAGCCGGCAACAATACTAACGACAATAACGACTACTAGTACATAATCTTTAGAAAAATTTGGTTGATAGGTTACAAGAATGTCAAACCTGAAATTATACTCAAACTTTGTAAGTTCGTGCCGTGAATTTCAACCGAAACCAATGGAAGAACTTTGCTAAGTGTCAAAACTACACTTTATAGGCCTGAACCCCTAATATAATGTTCAAGAGTGGTACTTAGTTATTCAAAGGTGAAGGGTAAGAAACTGCGCATGAAATAAGCGGTTTAGTTGTTTACTAGGCAAAAGTGGGTCGTTTAGTTGCGGTTATCGTAAGTCAGGTCATAAATGCTCTCAGCAAAAAGTTAACTTTCGTCTCTTTTGCCGAGATTGCGAGAACTTTCGACACAGTCACTAATCAGTGGCCCAAATCTCAGGACCCCATACTATTCTATTTTTATTTGCGTTCGTAGCCTCCCTACAATTACGTGTACATGCTAATAATTCAGAAAAAAAAAACAATTATTATTGTTTTCTTCTGGTGAGATCTTCACAGGAAGAAGATGTTTGCTTTCCTAGTAGGTACGGCACCTTGATCATTTTCTTGAGACATTGTAGGACCCAGGGGTCTTCAAATAAAAAATAAATATCAACTAAGATAACTAACTATGATAGTGATCACGAAAAATCTTTGAGAGAACATTATAGCTTTTTGCATTTGCAAACAATTACATTAAAATCCCTCCCGTAAAGTAGATAATGCTTAATTTTAAAAGTCTTATGTTCATTAGAATGAAATAAATACTTAATTATCTAACTGAGACAGCTAACACTATTATAGACTGTAAGAATAAGAAATTTGCATTGCATATTTTGGAAGATCCGTTGATTATTACGTTGATATAAATAATATAATAAATAAATGTTTAAGATTTACAAAGGCGACATTATATACGTTTTATAAATTACAGAATCCGTTGTTATATATCTTAAATACATTTCCTAACTATGTCACATATATTACTCATCTTTTAATGAAATGACAGAAACTACACGTACAAGTCTATATAGTACACTAAAATAATATTGTAGTGAGTTTGTTTTTAAATGTTACTTGTTCACGTACTTAAATAAACCTATGTAAAATATAGATACCGTGATATAAGTATCTACAAAAGTATCGGGACAAAATGCGATCAATGTTTTACAATCGGAACATCAAATAAAGCAATTTATCGATCAAATCTTATAAATGTTGCAGTGATTAACTTGTTAGTTATGTATAAATTATTATGTAGCTAATAAACTAACTGTAATAGCACCTGGTCCTTTGCGTTTAAAATAATAATTGTATGTGTCAAAGGATTTTATTCCAAAAAACTAAAATAGGCATTTACACTTTTTACTAGATAAAATAATATATTTTCTCAATTATGTTAATTAAGGATCTTCTGAGATCTTGAGCATTTAGTTCAAATGACTATCTGTAAACAACGTGGATACTGTGGATAGACTATAACTTTCATTTTGCATTTGCATTTACGTCATGTAAGTTTAGCTTAAAACCTTTTTTCTTTTCCTCTCTGTCTCTCTCCATTCTCTTGAATGGATCTCTTTTTAACCGAGTCGTCTTTTTATTGAAGTCTGAAAAAACCTGATATTCATTTTAATTGGGTTAGTTTTACGAGTACTTAATTGGTTAACATTTTACTTCGTTCCAAAATTGTTTGCTAATCGGGAAGTATTCTATTTCTCGAAAATAATATTTTTACGACTTGTGCCACGTTTTATCCCCGTTTACCTTTTAATATATTTACTCAAAAGAAGTGCCTTACTTAGCAAAGGTTTTGGGTGATAATACTGAATCAACAATGTAACCACTCACTAAAGAGCCAATATGTCCTTAATCCGTGTTTGCTCGGGTGTGGTATACTGATTATTGTATATTGTTTGTATATATGTAGAAGGTTAATGGTAATCAGTTGGCCTACTACTAACTTTTCTTATAATCGTTCCAGAGAGCATATAAACAATTTTGATATGTTTGTACTGTATTCACAATAAGTAACAGGATTATGGTTGCAGACGGCAATACTGTTGATACACATAAGAAGATATTTACTATCAACCTCAGTTTTTTGTGTGTGGAACCACCTCGGGCCGTCACCTCATCGTGGTTTTCAGTGGGCGGTGTGTCGGAATCGAACCGACTAAAACCACACGTTGTGTTATACTGCGCCTAAAATAGGAGGGATCCGGGAACAGCTTTCATTAAAACATCTGGCCCCCGCAAAAGAGCGGGCACCACCTTTGGGTAATTCCTATCAATTAGGCGACGTCCAGGCAAACGCGGACGCCACCTCCTCGCAGCTGGCCACTAAAGCGGGTGGAGGGTAAAACCCATCCTATCCACCCACACCCACACTACCCAAAACGCGCAACCGCCGCCCGGTACGCCTTTTGTTCAAAAAAATAAACTGACAAAAAGATCTGCGTGTACATTATTTGTGAATATTTTCTTCGGTTGAAATAGTAACACTTCAACATGATTAATACATTATAATTTTTAATTTGCTAGAACAACCATAACTTTTCTAACTAGAGTTTCCTTTACAGTTTTTGTTGAATGTGCTATTCATATTATGTCATCAAGGTTACAGTTGTTTTTGTGTTTGTGTTCTATTCGGGCGTGTGGTGTCGAATTTATCACAACATTATATCAGTCTGTCTGCGGTAGTTGTCGTCTAACGGCTCGTTCTCACGTCAGGCAACAACCTGTACACTGAATGTGTACGTATTTCTATGTCAATATTACAGAAGTGAAATGCTTTTCTTTACGACTAAAGTGATAAAAAAACATAAAGGTCAAATCACCGTATTATCACTCGTTGCTAACCCTAAAAGGTCCCACCTTGCCTCTTAGACAAAGCTTATTTCTCCAACATCTTGTCAAAAATTATTGTACTGTCCATTTTGGACTTTACAATTTATTAATTTTTTAAATTGAAATTGTAAGCCTACGTTTTTTATTCTTACTTCATACTGTAAGGTTGACTTTTGACACCCGTGGCGGTAGTTTACAATAAAAAATAATTCGTGGAAATATAAAGTATTATATTTTACATTTCCATGCATTATTTCCCTTTGTTAAATTATCCGTACAGCAGTAGTATTACTTGATCGTTGTAAACCCTATTACGTGGGATCCACGAGTAGGATTGTTATGGAATCAGTTCCCTAATTAAAAACTTATTACTAAACTTCAAATCCAAATATACATACTATTGGCCAGTTAGAAAGAATTATTAAACACAATAATAATAGGTAAGCATATAAAAAAAATTGCAATTAAATTAATAAAGCCCTTAAAGGGGATAAGAGTCCCAACCTTTCAGGATAACTTTAGTTAAAAGTTCTCATAATAGTAGCGAGCACACTTAGTAATATTCCCTGTAACATCTGTTACAACTTATTATAATATAGGTAGCGTTTAAATTACATTTTTGGATCTGGCAACAAATAAGTTGTTGGAACAAAACATTATTGGGGATATACACCTTTACGTTTTTTTCTTGTAGTGTGGAATCCTGCGGATTCTAGTGTAGATATCATTGATACAACAACAATTATGCCTCTTGACTGAGCCGAGATTGAACCAGATATTCCTAATTTGATGACTATTAATATAAAAAATATAACACTAAAGCTTTTGTATTGTATTGATAGAACCACAAAAACGACAAAAACTTACTTTTTCTTGTGCTAAGTGTTTTCTCTCTCTCTCTTTAACTATGGTATAACAATGTATATTGTGATAAAGAAACATCAACCGTCTAGGCCAGTGGAACTAGGAAAAAAAGCGTAAGTATATATGTAATTACGTTTTAACATAGTAAAACTTGTTCGTTAGTATATCAGGAAAATGGTCCTGAATTTCATCTCATTTTTGACGTTCGGAACATTGTCAAATTAACGGCTTAATGCAAAAAAATCACCATTAAGTGAAAAATTTGCCTCTTTTTGTCTAATTCCACTGGTCCAGTCAAGTCAACGCTCAAAAAGATCACGCGGTTTGCATTAATTTCACAAATTCAAATAGTCATTGAACGCAAAAGCCGGAAAAGTTAGTCAATTGTACCAGTCCAGTTCCCATTTGGCTCGATGTATTTCAACTACCTACAATGGATGAAACAAAAGCACGTTATCAAATTGTTCTCTCTGGTTCTAATACAATTGTTCGATTGAGGGACTTCTGCTTCAGCGGACATCATGTTACTGCTCAACTGAAATGATCAACTGAGATGATTCTCTTCAGCTGAGCCTGTCTAACAAGCGATTGAACTATTCCATTTACAGTTAATTCCAATTCATGACATTCATCAAATCGTTTAAAAGTAAAATTTTAAACTCTTGCTGAATTTTTATATTCTTTCGAGTTAGCAAGTAAGGATTTGGTTTATAAAGTTTAACGGAAGAACTAAACTGTTTCCTACTTACAAAAAAAAAGGATGTCCTCCTGCTAACAAACGGTGTAAGGCATCGCTGAACTCTCATCAGTCTACTCGTGACCACGATCGGTGCAATTCGATCAATTATAAACTTGTATATTGACGTTAACATTAAAAAAAATATATTTGCCGTGATATGAAACTGGACATCTTAGATCATGGGTTATCATGGGTTCTAAAACTTAGAGAGCTATCCAAAGTTATATTAAATCTCGCATATTAGTGACCCAATTAAAGTTTTATTTTTGAATAAATAAGGCGGTCCTTTACATTCGCTTCTTAGAAAATTTCGTGTGAAAGATTTTTCTTCGTTTAGAATCATCCCATTTGTGCAGTTTTCAAGCAATATATGTCACTCGGTTTGAGATGTAAAATTAAGTGGAGTATATACAAGAAATGCTCATAATAGCAGATAAGTAAAAGGACACCAACCTTAACCATCCATCGCATACGAAGATAAGCAGCTCAGGAGACCTCGCACGGCGTGTAGGTTAGAATATCAAGGTGTTTGATGCTCCAAATAACAGTTTATAGCACTCAACACGGTTGAGCTTTTTCGCCCTTTGCTACCAGCAAAGGGCGAATTGTCCTTGTGGAACGTCTACGGTCACAAATTTAGCGAGATGTAGAACAGGTCCGCTCCATACACCCGCGGTGTAAAAGACAAAGTGGGCCGCCGCATTCACTATTCGAATTAAGAAAAGGCGGTGTCACATAAATGTATGCTTACCCACCAATAAATGAGCAAAGAGAAAAAAAAGATAGAACACCATTAATTTTACTTATCGTTAGTTTGTTCGTTTATAACTGGCATTAGTACCTTGTATAGTGCGTCTACCATGTTATCAACAGTACTTTTTTTTTCTTTTTTTTATGAAAGACAACTCCCGCATTAGGAATTACTCCTGTGTCGCGGGGGACTTTACAAACATACACACACGTACTGTTAATATTATAAATGTTTATTTCAGAAAACTACACGGATATCTATGGTGGTTATACCTGAGCCCCCGGCTATAACCTAAGAAGGAACTCCTTGGAATGGTCCACAGGGGGCGACAGACTTGAATACCTTTCCATAAAGCAGGTAGTTTCGCAGTCGTAAGTGGGAGTCGTGTCCCCTTCAGTTTTAAAAGGCGCGCGCAAGGTATATCGCGGCCACTATCTCGGGTTTATTTATTCCTGTTTCGGTGCTGGGTTACGGTGCCTTTAGGCCAGCATTCATGTAGGCCGTAGATCATTAGGTGCTCTGCAGCTTCTGGTGGGACCTCAGCGGGACGAGAGAGTGCTAGTTCTTTCCCGTTCCCTTTCCGGCACCTCTGTGGCGTACATCACCTCCTCCAAAATGAGGTGGTGGAGTCCCACGCACTCTCGCTGAGTACCATAGCTTGGACCATGGTCTCTAACGAGAGGCTTCCCACATCTATAGCTGTCTCGAGGTCGTGGCGCTGTTGGATACACCCTGGGCACTCCACTAGGGTATGAAGTGCAGTATCCTCAGGACAGCCCCGCAGTGAGGGCACGCAGGCAATGGCTCCCGGCCTATGCGACACAGGTACTTCCCAAAGCATCCGTGCCCAGTAAGTACCTGCGTCAGATGGTAAGAGAGGAGGATAGGATTCAGGTAAGTGCAGTACATTGCATTTTTTTTTTGTGTCTAGGTAAGAAACACATTGTTCTGTACGAGTATAACTAACTAAACTATACTATATAACTATAATTACTAAACTACAAGCTTTTACCTTATAAAAAATAATCTTGTTTCAGGTTAGGAGCATAGAAACGCCAGTGCTGCTTCTATTAATTTTATCAGACCTTGACAGCCTTATATTAATATCTATTTTCCCGATATAGATTCCCCAGATGGCGGCCAGACAGAGTTTTCATTCTCAAGGAGCCATATTGAACAAGTTGTTTAAATAACTTTGGATTAAGTCTTGTCTGTTAGCCAGACGTTCTATAATTTTATTTAAGCGGGTAGGAGTTTATTTTTTTTTTATGAATTTATTTTTTCTAAGAGCTATTGCATACTTATTACACATTAGCCGCACCATGGCCACAGCTCTGCTAATGTGACTAGCAGTTCATTGTTATATAGGTAATAACCTTTCTTTGACGACCTACGTATGTATGTATACACAGTATGTATACACAGTATGTATACACAGTAGGCGCGCGAGTTGAATGCAGAGCAGAGCCCAGCAGGCCTAGACAAGAGTCAAACGTTTCTTAGTATTTCAGACAAATGTACTTTGGTTTAAAGAACGATAACTCTATTCGATCTTTCTCTAAAAATAGATGCAGGGGGGGGGGGGGGTGAGCTAATAATATCGCCTCACGTTATTAATAGACGCACCCCCCCCCCAATTATTTTTGAAGTGTGGTGATTAAGGTGAGTTTCGTGTACCTACTGTTTTAACTATAGGAAGCCTACAAAAGTTGCAACAAGTGCATTTTACAGAACATTCAAGAATTATCAGTACGTCAATTACCAGCTGATTGTAAAATACCATCTAAAAACTTTCTTAATAACCCAATTGAGTCTAAAAAAAATTTTTAACTCGATTTATTAATCTTAATCTGTGCATACCTGCCATTTAAATTTGTTCATACAAGTTGCGATCTGTAATTAGCTACGTGTTTTATTTATACGTGATATGTATTAATTTAGTATGCAGTTATTTATTGCGCAAAGACGTCAGTTGACCTTGAACTTCTTTTTAATTACAAAGGTTTTTAACCGGTTAAAAAAGTGGCTTGTTCGACACGCATGTATGTAATATTATTGGAACTGTGTAAAATATGAAGGATGATCTATTAGGGTTTCCAAACAAATATATAACAGTGATCCTGACTGCTGAGGTCATGGGTTCGATTCCGACTCCAGGACATTTGTCATTTGTTCATTTGACAGTTGAGTGATGAGCCCGATCATATTTTGTTCTGTGTGTAATTTAGCTATAATAAAAATACACACAGTATTTAGTAATATACAAGTATGTTTATTAGTAGTCTGGTTATCATAGTACAGGCTCTGTCTAGTTTGAGATCAAACGGCCGTGTGTGTTATATTTTATAGTTGTATGTATGTTTGGCACGTTTTTTTTTCGGAACTCTCTCTCTCTTTCAGAAATCACAGTGACCATTATTATTTTTATTCGCTTAGATTTACTTCAACGTAGGGGACAGTAAAGGTTCAGTAGTTTTTGTGATATGGACTAATACGTCCTGGTAATAATAAGTATAACGGCCTGGCTTACTGATACGAGCTACAGATGTGGTTTGAAAGAGAAATCAAAATCAAATCAAAATGAAAACCAGAAACCAGAACTGCCAAGCGACATAAAAAATTAAACCAAATAAGTGACTACACAGTTCTCACATAAACAATTCAAAATTTTCTAAATGAAGCTTAAAAAATTATAATAATAAATAACTAAAAAAAAATGTAATACCTCCAATGTCAACACATTATACTTAAAGATAATATCAATATTGTGTAAAATTAACAATGTCACAAATTATAATGAAAATATCAATAAAAGGATACATGTCAAATAAAAAAAAATACAAAAGTGAAAATTCAGAAAAAGCAGAATCTTAAGACCTCCATAACTACCTACTCATGTACAGTGCTGTGGAGCTGGACCAGCATTTTGACTGGGCAAACTGCAATTTTATTCGCTACGGCTAAAATATCGCTACAGAAACGTAGCAGACGTAGCAGTTATCTCCAGGGTCTACGAAATCCTACATAATGATGTCAGTTCTAACCTAAAACAAATTTAATATCTTATTAATTTTATTTTATGAGAACTTACTCAACTATTGTTTAGATTAATTAAAATGTAAAAAATATGTCAGTCTGTAAAAGAGATCCTATCTGTTATTTTAAAATTTAATTTGAAATCATGGCTGACGAACAATGTCTATATAAATACACTAAACGATTTATTTGGACTAACAAACTAAAAGTCTTTAAATTCAATATTTAAATATCAGTCAAAAGAAAAATAGTTGTGTCAAAAAAATAAATATTATACGATGTTCATGTTTAGGGAAACGAGATGGTAAAAGTCATAAATCTGCTTTCATTTGAGTGGTCTTCATGAAAAAAGCTCTTACAGTAGGTATCGATTCAAAACACAATTTACTAGGACGGGTATTATTTTAGCGAGTTAACGCTCTTTTTATTGGCGTAATGTGGTGTGAAGTTGCGGTAAAATAAGTGTTAGAATACAGATCTTTTTAGGCATGGTTTTTTGTTACTATTTGCGAATATGTATGTATATCTTGGTCACTAGGGCAATTAAAATTACTAATGGTTGCGCAGAGGTCGAAATTTGAATTCCCGTAAGAATACTGCTAACGTGGGTCACACATAACTAGTATTCTTGTTATCACCTCCAGCGAAGCTCAATGGTTGTGTTAGGAGTAGGTTCACGTCCGAAGTTTATCGGCGGACGACTGAGTTCCGGGCGGGAAGCGGCAGTCGGCCCCCGCCCGAAGAGGTACGCGAGTGGCGTGAGGCCGCTCGCCGAGCCACGATGGCTCGTTGGTCGTCCCGGCTGGAGGCTCCACGTGCTGGCTTTGCCGCCGTGGAGGCGCTCCAGCCGGTCATCGTCGAGTGGGCAGGGCGGCAGCACGGGACCCTTTCCTTCCGACTGACGCAGGTTCTTTCCGGGCACGGCTGCTTCGGGAAGTACCTGCACTCGGTCGCTAGGAGGGAATTGAGTCCCGCCTGTCACCACTGCGACTGCAGTGAGGACTCGGCTCAGCACACGCTGGCGGTTTGCCCCAGTTGGGCGTCGCAGCGTCGGGCCCTCACTGCAGTCATTGGAGTGGATCTGTCGCTACCGGCTGTCATACGCTCCATGGCCGGTAGCGACAGGAATTTTACCGCGGTCGCTACCTTCTGTGAGGAAGTCATCTCGCAGAAGGAGGCGGCGGAAAGGGTCCGGGAGGACGACCTCCACTCGGACTTAATTCGCCGCCGGCGAACCGGGCGGCGGAGGCGCGCTTACCAGCGCCTCATGCCGCCCTGAGTGTGGCCGCGGGTGGACGGGACGGGTTTTTCCCCTCCATCCGCTATAGTGGCCCCCCGCGAGGAGGCGGCGTCCGCGTGTGCCTGGACGTCGCCTAATTGAGAGGTTTTTACCCGAAGGTGGTGCCCGCGCTTTTGCGGGCAGGCGCTGGGGGGGGGTCCGGATGTTTTAATAAAAGCTGTTCCCGGATCCCTCCTACTTAAGGCGCAGTACGGCACACCGTGTGGTTTTAGTCGGTTCGATTCCGACACACCGCCCCACCGAAAACCCCGGTGGGGTGACGGCCCGAGGGGGTTTCCACACGCACAAAAAAAAAAAGGAGTAGGTTCACGTATGATGGAGAGTCTCCGGCCACAGCTGCTGGAGGAAGTAGCGGCAGCGCTCTTCCCAGAGAGATCTGAGCACACATGACTGCCGATGGCTCTGCCCGTCGCTACGGGGTCGGAGGAGGAACACGTTCCCGAGGTGACCTAGGGGGACTTAAGAGCAGCTGTACTGCGGCTCTGGGCCAAGAATATGGCCCCGGGGCCAGATGGAATACTAGGCCGAGGTCGGTCCTTGCTCTAGTGCTTAGAGCCCCAACTAGAGGACTCTTCACGGCGTGTCTGGAAGGAGACGCGTGCGGGCCTATTGTGCTGCTGAACGAGGTGGGCAAGCTATTCGAGCGCATCATTACAAACCGCCTCGTCAGCCATTTGTACACTGTGGGCCCGGACCTAGACGACTGCCAGTACTGCTTTCGCCTCGGACGCTCCACTATCGAAACTATAATGCGCGTGAAGGTCTTGGCCGAGGAAGAGCTGTTTCGGGGTGGGGTGTTGTTGGCGGAGTTGTATATGGGAGGCGCTCATATAACGCTGAGTGTCCTATCTCCGCCACATCGTTGGGGCATACTTATCAGAGAGGTGTGTCGTCACCTACGCGGGACGTTACGGCGCAGGTAGGTGCCAGGTGTCGTGCAGTCAAGTGTTACACAGGGCTCAGTCCTCGGGCCGCTCCTGTGGAATATTAGTAATGACTGGGTTTTGGGAGGTGTCCTCCCTGGCGCGTCCACGTAACGTGCTACGCGGATGACGCACTCGTTACGGCAGGGGGAAAACCCACAGGGAGGGTATGATGCTGGCAACTTTGTGGCCCTCAGCAAATCCGAGGCCCTGGCATTTTATGGGCCTCGGAACAAGTTGCCTCTGGATTCACATACTGTGTTCTGTGGGGTCCGAATAGCTGTCAGGTCGACCACGAAGTATCTAGGATTGGTCCTCGACATCCGATGGAAATTCGAGCCTCACTTCCTTCGGCTGGGACCAAAGTCACTTTCGGCCCCCCTAAATTGACTCGTGAACGGCGGATTTGGGAAAATCCATCTCAATGTGACCTGAATGGAGGATGAAGGAAGCGAGGGGGGATAACATTTAACCCCTCTCAGAGACGTGACATGCAAGGGCGGGCTAGCACCGCCGGAGATGCGGACGTTTGTGACTCCCGTACCCCCGGCAGAAGGTATGAGATGAAACACACTGGTGGTTTTAGTCGTTAGGAGTCCAGTACACCCCTCTGAAGTACCCCAGGTAGAGGACAGTCCATGATGAATATCCTCAGTATAAAAAAAAGAAGTGGGTTCACGTCGGTAATGCATTGGGTGGGGTTTGAACCCGCATCCACTTGATCGCAAGTCCGATATTAGAATGTAAAAATAAACTGTAATTTTCATTAATTAAAGATAAGTAAAAAAGTAAATAGATAGATAGATAGAACATTCTTTATTGTACACCACAGTTAGACAAAAATTAACACAGTTTAGAAGCAACATACTAAGCGGCAAGTACAATGGGCGGTCTTATCGCTAAAAGCGATGTCTTCCAGACAACCTTTGTATGGAAACAACAGAGGAAGATAATCGGTAGCTGGTGGCGTACCAAAAATATTTAGAACTGTAACAATCAAATAATAATAAAGGAAATTAGGTGAAAAGGAATATGTGAAGTATCTTCTACACATACGTACATATAAACACATACATATATATAGTGATATAACTATAATAATTAGTAAGACATTTTAGTCTAGTTACTTATTATGAAGTCTATTGCACAACGTGAGAGAGTTGTACACCACTTATAGTGTTAGATAGTATTCCTTTACAAGAGCCTTAAAGGAGGTCAAGGTTTGAGCTCGTCTAATCTTTACAGGTAATGCATTCCATAAACGGATTGCAGTGACTGTAAAGGATTTATCATAAAATGCGGTGGAGTGTGCAGGCATTTTTAGTTGCAAATTTTCTGATGACCTTAGAGATCGCGGATGTGTACAATGTAGGAACTCGAATCGTTCCTTGAGATAGGAAGGTACCGAAGGGTTGAACAGTATATTGTATAGAAGCGAAAGAATGAGTATTCCGGCGAAGGCGTATAGGTAACCACTTGAGTTGTTTCCGAAATTCAGAGATATGATCGTATTTACGCAAACCAAATATGAATCTTATGCAAAAATTTTGATGTCGCTCAAGTTTGTCTAGTTGGTTCTCGGTGAGATCAGGATAGCTGGCATCTGCATAATCGAGGATTGGAAGTAGAAGGGAGTTAGCAAGGGCAATTTTGGTAGCGGTTGGAAGAAAGTTCCGTAAACGTTTTAAGGATCCTGCAGAGGCAAACATTCTGCGACTTATTTCCTGCATCTGTGGGGCCCAAGATAAGTCAGTGTCTATCTGTATAGCCAGGTTTTTTACTACTTTACTAAAAGGTATCACGGTGCCTTCGAATAAAAATGGTGGAAGTAGTGACCACTCAATCTGTGCGATTTTTCTAGAACTACTAATGATAGTAAAGTGGTTTGCTTTTACTTGAAGTAATTACTTTCCATTTGTAACATATCCCGTACCCAATTATAATAATAATTTGTATTTTTTTTTTATATTGTAAATGTATTTAACAATGTAATGTATATGTATAATAAATAAATAAAGAAAATAATAATAATATAGCCTCGATGCATAACATACTTATTTAAATTTATATAATAAACATAATAATGTGATTGTAATCGTATTATATAATAATGTCTCATTGCATGCAAAACATATTTTAATTTCTTATACAATTTTTTTTTTTCTTTAAATTCATTATATTATCTTATATTCAATTTATATATAAATAAATTCAATTTTTTAATGAATTTACAAGGTTCGTTACTAATAATAATAATATTTATAATAAATTTAAATAAAATCTACTCAAATACTAAGACAATGTCAGTGAATTTACATCACAGGCACAAATTGAGTCGGCATAATCTAACCGTGACAATGATAGGTACAATTAGATTGTTATCTTATCAAAGGTATCAATTTACTTCGATTAAACTCGATTAAGCATTCTGTTGTCTTTGAAGTTATGCCTACTTCGCGCAATTTTAAATAAATGAAATAATAAATGGAATATTATAATTTTGCTTTGCTTTACTTCATATTTTTTTCAGATAACTAAAATTGAATAGGTCAAGTCGCTTTGGTAATTTTTTTAAAATAATAATACTAGTAATTTTTATTGTTCTATATTATGTGTTGTGATTTTATATACCGTGAACGTGAAAAGGAGGCTTTCATGGAACCATGATATTGTTTCCAGATACAATATCCAGTAAAATAAAACTGTTTCGAAACATTTATTTCCAATCCCTAGACTATCTATCAAATGCAAAATTTTAACATGACTGGGCATAAACTTCCTCTTAATATCAGAGCGATTAAAGAGACAGTTCAATTTTTGAGAATTTTGTGGCAAGACTTTTGACAAACTAAGGTTTGCTAGGTTTCCCTACAGTGTATTCTTTTACCGTTAAAGCAACTCGAACCACCGATGACTCGCCAATATCCATCTATCACTCATCACTAAATTTATAAAAATATAGAAACGCCAACGAGAAATTGTTATGTCAAGATTGATAAAATAGTTTTCGTAAGCTAACATTCTTCATTGGTTTGTATCCAATAAATTTCTTTCACTTTCTTTTCTGTAGAAATCAGAAAATAATGTTAATAATAAATAACGAATAGAGAATTCTTGTAATGTAATAAAAGCATAGTGTTTGAACTAGATGAGGTTAAATATAAAGTTCGTAAATAACAATAATTGAATTCTAACTAGATGTACGAAACGAATTGGATAACACGGAAAAAACAAATGGAATTGTCTGTGCCAGGACTGCCTCATCTGGTTCAATAAAAATTTTGACGAAACATTAGGCTTCGATCTGAGCGTTACGTATAAATAAAACATTTTTTAGATAGTAATAGTTCCATTAGTTAGTTCAATAGTTATTTGATTTAGATGTGTGAAATCTAACTAATATTATAAAGGCGCAGTTTGTGAGGATAAAACGGCTGATCGGATCAGGATAAAATTTAGAACAGAGATGGTTTATAGTCTAGAACCTCCTTATCCAAGAAAAATGTACAGTTCCCATGGGATGGATTTTACCAAAATTTCCACGCTAATGAAGTCGCAGGCAATAGAAACAGGTGAGCTTCGAAAAATTGTTGACTTAAAGATATTGATGTGAAATATGTATATTTTTATATAAGTAAATATTGTAAATATTGCATTGTAAATTATATATAATTTAATATTCTATTTTTTTTATAAATTAAATTAATTACTAAAATATAAGATCGAAAATATAAGTCCTAAGTTATATAGTTGTCTAAATATACCTTCCCCGCCTGCCTTACATTTTCTAACATTTATGTTTATTATCTTATCCATTTTATTTTATAAAATACAAAGCTTGTTTTTTTTTTTGCTTTTCAGTTACCTCTTACTATTTAGGTAATGCGGTAAATTTTAATAATTTAATTGTGTTTCACCTTTTCAAGACACGCTCGCCCTCTGCCGCGCCTCCCGGTCGTGTATCTACGCGTAGCACTCGTACGCAGCGCGGTGAAGTGTACCCATACCTACTCGTAGTACTCGTGCGTAATAAAATTGAAAAACGGTTTATCTAATAAACTACTGAATATTTCATAGTTGTGTTTTATATTTTTGAAATCGGCAGAGCTCTACACAATCATTCTAATATTGATTTATTTAACAAAGTTTACCCATTACCTTTCCTTTTAATTTTTTTGCGTACGTAATATTAAAATCTTATACCCTAGGTCAATATTACTATTAAAACGATTCAAATAACATCTTACATGTCGAAATCCATCAAGCCGTTTAGGTTCAAGGGCGTGACAGAAAAGTCATACTACATACCCACATACACATACATGCATACACTTAAGAAACATAACCCTCCTTCTTGCGCAGTTCGGTAAAAAAGAACATTATTGTATCAAAAGGGGTCTGCATTAAATTAAGAATTAAAAGTTTTTAATTAAAATATTTAGGTAAAATTATAAAATGAAATTTTATAATTTTACCGTTATTACAGTAAACGAATAACATTAATATAATTTTGGGCAACCATAGAATATATATAAATTCATTATTATAATACAATATATCAGTATATTTTGTATTAGAATTATGAATATATCTATACCATACCATACTAGGACACACCTTTATTTAGTATGTTAGGGTTTATATATTGGCGGCCTAACCTAAGTACTATGGTACAGAATAGGTAATAGTACTTAGACTAATCCGTTGATACGTTGGACCGAGCTAGTTACTAGATTAGTTTAAAGCCTTTAAATCCCCATGACATGCTTGAGCTGTTTGATAACAGACCTACTCCATTAAACAAATAATGTACATCATCAACTACAAGGCATAATACGTATTGAGAAAACGAATTAGATTGCTTATATTAACACAGGCTGCTCAGTAGACTATATATATTAGCCGGTCTGAAGATGTCCGCAACGAGCTTCAATCGATAAATTATCATATTATGTTAATATTTTGTAGATCCAATAATATTACATACATACATAAATGTGGAATTGATAACGTCGACGTCGAACCTATTTTTGTAGAAGGTGATATGTTAGTTCAAAGCAAAAACGATTGCTACTTAGCATTTATTTAGCAACACACTTTTGCTCAAAGTCAATGAAATTTCAAATTTTTTGACGCTTTTACATGTAAATCTTGTTGGTTTAGATTAACATCTTTTTGTTAGTACGTTTAGAGTTTAGACGATGTAGTATAAAGTCAATGCAGCTGTCAGTGCTAATATTTTTGTACTTATATGATTGTGTATATATTTTTCGTAACACTTTAAAAATTAGATGGTTTTTAAACGGTTTTTATGATTAATTTTTCTATACGACTATCGAGGAAGGGTATTGGTTTTCAAGATATCCAAATATGAGGGTCGTTAGATTCGTCTTAGTTCTAGTAGTGACATGGAGTAGATTATTCAGATTTTTCGCTCGACTTCGCTCGCGTCTATGTCGGAAAACAACAATATGTCGTTTATAATAGGCGTAGCACCTCTTCCTGAAAGGGGGGAATCCTCCAGGCAGGGTTTTTTATAATATATAGTGAAACAACCTGAAGCGTACAAAACAACATTGTTTTGATTGTTAACACGCGAAATAACGATATAAGTGGGAAGGCACCCATTTTTTTCCGTGTGGAATTTCACCTCACCGGGATACTGCTGAGGCCCTATATCAGACTTAAAGCGACGAAAATGACATGATGTGCCTAATGGTAAAGGGAGCAAAGGTGCAGACGGGTCACCTAATGGTAAACTTCTACCGATGCCTATGGGCACCTGTAACTCGAGAGTCACAAGTGCGTTGCCAGCTTTTAAGGTAGGAGTAGGGGATAGGTGGAAGAGGGGATAGGGGGAGGGAAGGAGTTTAGGGCCTCCGGTAACCTCACTCACTTGGCGAAAAGCAATGCAAGCATTGCTTTTCGCCAAGTTTCGCCAATTCACTGCCGGTTTTCTGTGAGGCCGTGTCATTACTCCGGTCGAGCCGGCCCATACGTGCCGAGGCATGGCTCCCCCACGATGATTTTTTTTTCTAAATACATATTTATTATGCACAGAAACACTTAGAACAATGTAAATAAACATACATATGTCTATTTGCATTGTTTTAGAGATGTTTTGTGAATCATGAATGAATAAATGAAACTCTACATGCAAATATTTAGACTAAGGAGATTTGAACCCGCGATCCCTAAAGTTGAATTTAAATACTCCAGCGCCGCCTCACAAAGGTCGCAAAAACAATCTCTAGCTTCTATTGACAGTATTTAGTTAAGGCCAACATCTAGAGCTTTCCATCATCTCACTCTTTGTACCATAAATAAATACTTGTAGAACCCGTAAAGTACATTCATATTTTTTACGGACTCCAAGAAAGAGGAGGAACTCAATCCGATTGAAAAAAAAATGCTAATAAAATAAATTAAAATTAATTAAATAAAGGATTATTGTAATTGTACAATAATCCTTTATTTAATTGAATTGGTTGTTCTCAAGGTTGGTCCTATTTAAACCATTGCGCCATTCGTACAGTCAGTTGCTGGGTTGATCATCAGCATGCTTAGATACAAGGCCCTACAATTCTTTGTGAATACCAAAACATAACTGTTACAGGCCAGAGGATGCCCTCAGGGCGGCGTCCTCATCATCATCTTTATTAGTGGTATCTTTGAGAGCGTGGTTTGCGACCAAATGAAAGCAGCTCTAAAGGCCGTTCAACAGTGGTACGAAAAACACAATTTAATAGTTAACCCGACAAAAACGGAGATGATTATATTCACAAATAAACGCAGTTTAAGATACCTTAGACTTCCTAAACTATTTGGCACCCATCCAGCCCTTACCAGGCGGCTTACCAAGGGGCTGGATGGGAGGAAGTATCTAGGAGTAATACTTGACAGTAAACTTCTATGAAACACCTTGACCCAAAACTGAACAAAGCCTGCATTATTTTCTGCTAAAGCAGGCAACTCTTCGGCAAAAGTTGGGAATTATCACCGAAAACCAAACTATGGCTGTACAAAACAGTAATACGGCCAAAGTTAGATACACAGATTTTTTTATAGAAAGAAACGAATGGCTCCTGTGTCCCCGAGGAGGCGGAGATCCGAAGGGATTTTCCACCCTGTCAACTAAAAAAAAAAGGTCTGGCGGCCCTTTGATCTTGGTCTATAAACATTGTGAGGCTAATAAGGCTTGACCTATGAAAAATGTTTCTAACCGTGAGGTCATCCATTACGGTTTAATGGTACAAAATCACGACCGGAGTCTTAGACAGCTTTAGATAAGAACTTAGGGTCGACAATTGAAGATAATTCAAAGATTAAAAATAGCATAAATCACGGAAGTTAGGTTTTACCCATTAACTTACTGATAGCCACCGGGTTTAGTATAAAATTACCTTATGCCGGGTTCCAATAAATAAAAAACGATTCGTTTTGCTTACAGATGGTAAAAATTTCGTTGAAAATTCAACGAAATTTTACCGTCCGTAATCAAAACGAATCGTTTTCGCTGAACGCGGCATTAATAATTTTTTATTTACAATAGTTTACAATTAACTTATCAGAAAAGTCAAATAATTCCAACTTTTATTATATGTACTTAATTCCGAAAGTTTGCATATAGTACTAGAGTACAGAGTCTAACGTACATACGTACAAATATACTGAATTAGTACATAAGCGTTCGAGGTTTAGTCTTCTATAGTTTTTGTTAATAATTTCAGTATTAAGTTTGTAACAGTACATAAAAAAACGTTCAAACCTACTAAAAGAATGATAAATGTGCGTTGTCGTTGTTATTGTTGGAAAGACGATTATTTTCTGTCTAAGAAAAGAAATTTTCTTCACTAAACTATTATTACAAAAATCCTTTTCACAGTGTTGTCACGTGTCATTAGACGTTATGAGCGATTGCACGCGGGGTGTCATGCGATATCCTTACGATGTAATCTGTAGTACATCCTGCTCTGCTGTATCAGTGTTACTCTTCCTAGTACCGATAAATTACTAAGATATTATATACGGTAGAAAATGTACCTCATTATAGACACACTGCCTAGAAACATTGCTTTATCGGTTTTGAAAACGTGTTAGCATAAAACCAGTTAAGAGTAAAATAATAATAATAATCTGGGACATATTACATTGGGACATATTGCACTGAGTGCCACTCACTTACTCCACCACGACGCCTCATAGATCGTCAAAAACTTATACAAGATATAGTAATATTTATAGACCTCGCTTTTATAATCCGACGATATTAAGTCCTTGTAAAAAAGTTTAATAATCTCATTTCTTTTTAATTGCGTTAATTGAAAGAAAGACAGGACTAAACAAATCGTAATAAATTTTTATATTATCAAGTTTTATAATATTAAGTTTTACAGTTCTACAAAAAAGCAACAATAAAACATAAATAACTCAAATTCAAAAGCATTTTAGAGTTTAATTTGCGAAAAAGAAATTGCCATGTTTATTTTGTTTCATGCAAATGAAAGGCCTTTATAATTTTTTTTGTGGCTTTATCCAGTAATCCACGATTCCGATCTATTCCGATCTGATTTTTGAAAATTATTATATAGCAAAGTTAATACTTTGCTAAAGGGACTTAATAGCCCCTTTTGCCAAAGAATGGTACGTAGATTGTTCGCTTGGACTTACATGGTACATACAGAGCCGGACTATACCGGTACACCAATTTACAGCCTTTACGAAATAGGTCAAAAAACTTTACCAGCAAGTTACTCTTTACAAATATATTTAGGCGATATTTATTAAAAAATCATCTCTGTTTCATCAGATGTAAAGTGTGATATAACGGAATACACTGACCTAAAACCTACATAAATATAATATGCTAATCTCTATGATACGGAGGGTTATTTCAGGAACCATAGCATAGCTATTTGAAAAAATATTTCATAGGTTTGCAAGGAGTATTCTTACAGATGGACATAGGTTCTATATTATAGATAACTGTTCTATGATGTGGGTTTCTGCCGTCATTCATGATAATATGGTGCAGGGTTAAATTTGAAAAAATGTAAAAAAAATATTTTCACCATCAGCGATTTAGCCGTACGTGAACCCAATGGTCTGATACGAGACGATGGGAAGAGTCCAGATGGTATGTCGTTACTGCCATGGAAGATGGGTAGGCCTTTGGTGTGGGATGTAACTTGCGTCGACATCCTCGCGCCTGAATTGTTTGAGGTTGAGACGCTACTTGTTTTTATACATTTGTAATTATGTTTAAAAAAACGTGTAACCAAGTCTGAGTTCACCTTTAAACCAAAGAAAGGCGTGATCCGTTATTATATTATTAGGCTGATTTATTTTGATATATTTATTACACCTAGTTATTCATACTTGTATATGGATTTATACCTACATACAATTAATGTAAATACCTACCTAAACAGTACACAGTAGATAGATAGATACTCTTTATTGCACACCATAATAGGATACAATTAAAAAGAAATATATTAGAAATAGTAGTACAATGGGCGGCCTTATCGCAGTCGGCGCTCTCATGACAGTATCCGACTTTAACCGTTACTGGTTGAGCAGCCTTAATGAGCTCGTTACATGTATGTACACATAACGGCGTGTTTGCTGATCTAATGAAGATGGCTGTATACAGCTTGGTGTGATGAGATCCAACGTTAGGTACTATAAAAATAAACAAAAATACCAGCCTAATAAAATACTTAAGTATGTCAGGCGTTTAAAACACAAGCCGGTTTTTTCTTTGCCGCAACTTGAAAAATTCACTAATCTTTTTAAGGTTCAACAGGACAGTGCAAAGTTAAAGCGAATTAGCAAGTCAATGAGCAACATTTGTAAACATTTTCCTTTAAGCTCTGGAATATTAATAAGTCTAGCTCAGTTATGTTGTGTTTACGCCGATAAAGTGACATTATGACCTCCACCAGCCTTATCACTATCACTCACTGAACTAATTATTAATTAATTTCTTAATTTATTACTATTTTATTAATTTCATCTAAACTGTACTTTGTTGCGTGGTACTTGTTGTACTACTCTCCAAAGAGAGCCTTTCGTTAGGTAGTACAAAATTTAAAGCTATGTCAAAGAGCGCTAACTGGTGGCTGACTCAATACAATACAACGCGCGCAGCTGGTGTGACGTTCGATGCTCGTACACTGAAAGCAGATAAATGACACACATAGTTCATGGTCGCATAACCACTGTCGCACGTAGTATAATCATTAAAATAATTCTTCTAGTGAAGTGTTGGCACCAAAGTTATGTTGAATTTCATTAATTTATTGCTATTTATTTGTATATCTATTGATAACCTGTAAATACCATTCACCATCTGTAAGGCATTCAAGTTTAAGATCAAAGATTATTTTTTGTTATTCTATCTATTGTTAGGAACTCGCAGACTTTCATTTTAAGTGAGGTGCTAGTTGTAGATATACTCTGCCGCAGAATCGAGACAGCAGTAAGCCTTGCCCCTTCCTGACTTACTGCTATCTGCAGTGCTGATTTCAAGATGTTTTCGAAACGTATTTCATACATATTTAACAGGAGTAATATGAACTTTTATATACCAAACAATAATGAAAACGTCCTTATAGCATTCTTCTGTCACGAACTTGATAACATTCGAAGCGTTTTATTAGATTTCTATTTTTAGGTATTGTATTGTGTTCAATATTAGTACTTTCTTTTATTAAGCTACTGAAATGCTAAACGATTTGCAAATGATAATCCAGATATAAATAATGTATTTAGTTGAATGATTATATAAATATAATCAATCCGGGCATAGTCTGGAGTTTGTATTTTGTTGTTCCGAATAAAATATGAAATTGGGGTTCGTAGTGCGGCTTGTTTTTTACGTGAAATTAAATGTAAACAAAGGTTATGTGAATAATTATTTAAATTTTTTAACAAGAGGTAGAGCATAACGACTTTCTGTTCAAAAAAAATCTCTTGAACTGGGATAATACTTTTACGCTTGGGGACGGATTGGGTCATGCACGAGTGACAAATCAGGTATTGTATAATATTTATTATTTGCTTTATCGATAAAGCTCTCTTATCCATAGAAGATTGATTTGTCGTTATGTAATTCTAATTATGTAAGTATTTTTTATTTCTACTGAAACTTGTATTGAAAGTGGAACATATCATTCTAGAATCATGTCTGTACATTTACAACATGCACTTTAATAAAACATTCTTAAAAAGTTAAAACTAAAGCACCCATCCTAACCCAATCAATTTGTTGAATTGTTTTTATAATTTACGAAGTTTACGACATTACTTGTACGTTATTATAAGACACAAAGTTTCCATACACTTTTCCTTAATTTACTTTCGTCACGAAGTCGTAAATTCCTCGCCACAACTCTGTGGTCTAAAATCAGCTGTAATATATAATGATAATGATATTAAGCATAACAATCGTTTACACGTGCATTTCGGTAATTTACCATTTTGTTTGATATACCTTTTAACCTGTTTGGTGGCGGCGCTGATATTGATGTAACTCATGAATACATAATGCTATTTAGTTATAAAGCAAAAGAACTCAATTGACTCCCGTACTCGAAATACGCAAACAACGGGGGTTTTGGAGTAGCTTTGTAACTCAATGATTCTAAGGGATTTTTTATGGTAATCTTTCTCACAATCACAAATTTCAAATATATATATCTATTATTCGTTTTATTTCTGTACAATAATATCAAAGAAATACATTTAATCGACACGTATATATTTTTTTTTGCCGTTTACCTTAATTCGTTGTATATTCACAAAAACTTTAGTTTGTTCCGAATAACAAATTCTATGCCTTTATTATTACATAATCATCTCTCAATTAAAGTTGTTGAAAGCACTATGATATTATAATACACACATACTAAGGAAAACCGATCGATATCTTTAAAAGTCAATAGTTGTATTCGTATATTTTCCCGTAACTTCTAAGCTTCGAATTTTATATAATTAATTTGTTAGCTAAAAACCTTAATAAGCCATTCTGTTCATATTAATCTCAATTTGAGTAGAATAATACTACTAAATAAGTAGCTGAGAAGTCCCCAAAAGTGAACATCATGCGACATTGAATCACTGGCTCATATCATAACATTTAGTACCCTTCCCTATCAAAAGCGGTTAACGGTGTACAAGGCTTTTTGCTCTTCGCTCCGCTTTAATACATCACCAATGTACCCTATGTAAGGTAATAAGTTGATCCAACAATTCAGTGAAATCAATTGTGCCCCGTCAAGTGAGCAGTCAAATCGAAAGAATTTAAATGGAAGTGCTTTAGTGCGAAAGATGCGACACCTGTCTATCGGTACTAGTACAATCGCTTACAATTTTGTTACAGAGAATAAAAACTGATATTTCAAAAATTACATACAGATACATAAGTTCATATGGTCATGATAATTAATAAATTCAATGAATATATAAAAAAAAAAAATTTGGTAAATGTTAAAATGCACACTCGTTAGCTCTCTATTGACGTACCACGGTCTTGGACGTAACTACTGGCAAGTATGTATACAAAACGCTACTTAATACCGATGAGCGTAAGGTGCAACTAGCGACACATGATTTTGAACATAATACACAATTATTAGCAACAATCCTGATCCTGAGGGTGGTTCAAAATTAACTAGTTTTAGTTTAATGGTTATGTTTTATTGCAATTGTTCTGAAATAAAAAGTGTATCATGCGACAATAAATTATGCAGTCAGCGTGAACGTAGCCATGAGAAAAGGCTAGTATATTTCTATAACACTTATGTTAGTGAATGTACAACTTATGTACATTCAATCTTAAGGTGGACAACTGTATTGAAGCCTTCCATTCTCAGTTGAATTTAAATAAGGAAAAGATTTTCACAGGTCAGTTCAGCGAGTACCTATTGTGATAGTCTTTTCAATTTTATTTTTAAGTTAAACGTACGCATATTAAGTAATCACACGTCTGTATTTGGAGTGTTTATTGGATTATTTCTATTCATGAACTGGTTTTTGAAATCTAAACGTGTGGATTCACGGGGTTTTTAATTATGAACACAATGGGGAATGCCCATTTACGATACAAAAAAAATGCCTAAAATTAACAAAAATTAAATTTAAGCCACTATGGCTTAATTTTTTTTTTATTTTAGGCATAAGCCTTCAAAACGAAAGACACCGTTACAATTTTGATAACTTATCTAAACACTAGGCAGAAGTCAGTGTAAATATTTTTTATAGGTTATATCAACAAAAAGCATTGGAATGTTATATTCATAATTAAATAATTTACAATCGAGAAACAGAGCATATTATTAACATCCAATGGGCTTTAAACTAAACCTTCTCCATACTTACAGCTTGTGGTCTGCACAACCTATTTAATCATTTTGCACTAATAAGAGATTAAGGGATACCGCAAGTCTCCGAGGGGGAAACGGGACTGAGACTGCAAATAGCTCGAAGAGGCCGGGGTCGAGGTAGCTCCAAGCTCCCCCACCCTATCCCAATTTACCTTCTTCCTTTGTCCCGTCTAAAAACGACTACATTTTCAAGGAGTGTTGGCGTCAGGCAGGCGGCCGGCCATAAAAGAAAAAAGCCAACACCCTTAGCATTGTTGCAACTTTTTTAAATAATAATAAAAAATAAAAACTGAATGACCTACACATTTAAATAAAATTTGAAAAAGGGCAGGAAGATGATTAAGATTATGAAGAGGTTGAGTCCTAACGTGTAATATCGAGATAACTATTAACACTGAGTATGGAGCTGCCGTCTGGTGCCGTAAGGTAAGCCAAACGACTACCTCAAACAAATTAGACAGCCTACAATGTACGGCTTGTATTGGTATTGGTATTGGTGTAGGGCTCTGTTTCCGCATTTAGACTCATAGATGGTCCATTATGCGTTCAGGTAAGCTGACTAGTTGAGCCAGCCTAGCTCCTTCCAGAAGCACAGAAGCCTCCTGGGGCGTTCGCAGGCTTCTAGGAACGATCTCGCACCTGCGAGGATGTTTGCCCGTTGTGTGGCCACTTCCTCGCACTCCAGGATACGTGGGCGGCCGTTTCCTCCGCGTCGAGACATCCTCTGCATAGAGGACTGTCTGTCGCACCGATGGTGAATAGGTGCCGGTTTAGGGCTAAGTGGCCCGTAATAGTCCCTACAACTATTCTGATGTCGAGTCGGTTAAGACTGAGCAGTCTGCAAGTTAAACGTGGTGAGACCTCCGTCAGCACCAGTTTAGACTGCCTACAGCCCGGTGTGACGGCCCAACGGCCGTTGTGCGCTTCACGAGTCCGTTGTCTTACCCATGAGCGAAGTTGATTAAAGGGAAGTGGCAGTAATATAGTTGGGCCTGCCACTGACGTTGCGGATCCCTTCCTTGCCAGCTCATCGGCGGCGTCGTTCCCTAATGAATTGCTATGCCCTCTGATCCATTGCAGAATCACCCCATTGGCAGAGGCTAAACGCTCTAGCGTCTGGTGGCATTCATAAATGAGACCGGAGTTAATGGTGTTGCCCTCCAGGGCCCTTTAGACGGCCTTACTGTCTGACAGTATTCGGATGTTGTACTCCTTTATACCTTTTGACATGACCGCAGTCGCGGCGTAGGTTATTGCAACACACTCGCATTGAAATATGGAACTGTGTTGACCGAGCGCCAGTGATATTTTTATATTTAAATCTTGTGAGAAAACTCCGGCTCCAGTCCCTGACCTGACCTGAATGTACGGCTTTTTAATAACCGCTGCTGCGCTTTCCTCGACGTCAGGGGAAGCTCTAAATGCACTACTAAACCTGACTCCGCTCAGCATCTATGTGCAAAAAGAATCTGCCACAAACATATATAAGATATGTACACAGACGAAACCAAAGTGGCAATCACGAACACTAAACTCACTAAAAGAGTCGGTTTTCGGAATAAAATATCTGAACATGCCAGCGGATGATATGCAAACAGAGATCGACTTCGTAAGAAGATTCACAGTAGACATACCACAGAGGGATACATGGCTGGAAGGCCTCCAATCCAACAAAAATGGTAGTCACGAGTGGTCCAAAAAAGGCCTTGACGTAGGTTGTGGAATTTACGGAGAGAGACCAAAATTCAGGTGGAGCGCTAACCTGGGAGCAGAGGCCTCCGTCTTTCAGGCTGAGCTCTCTGCATTTGGAGTTCTCATCTGGAGATCAACCTTGAAAGGAAAGTAAAAAATCAACACATCTACATCAACTCAGACAGCAAGTGGTGCTATTGGCATTAGACAATTTTGAGACTAGCTCAAAGCTAATACGAAATTGCAAGGAAAACCTGAACACACTGGGGCAATCAAACAAAATTACATTAAGATGGGACAGGCCATTCAGATGTCGATGGTAACGAAAAAGTCGATGAAGTCGCCAGAGCCGGTGCAGACAACCGACAGCACGGCCCAGAACCATTCTGCGGCATCAGCAAACAGCGAGCGTATTCTATCATAAACGCCAAATATACATCATTGGCTATTAAGAGATGGAAGACCACGACTGGTCTAAGGCACTCGAAAGCCATAATAAAGGGCTATGATAATAAAGTACCTAAAGAACTTCTGGAGCTCAAAAGACACAAAACCTGTGCAGTAACAAGAGTCCTCACCGGACACTGCAAACTGAACAAACATATGTTCAACCTAAAATTGGGTAAGAATACAATTTGCAGATTCTGTCAAGAAACAGAAAAGACGGCAATGCATATTTTATGCTCTTGTGGCCCACTAATGCGGCACCGAAGTATTTACCTAGGGTTGCACATCATGCAACCGCAGGAAATACAAACAATCACTGCTGATAGGATCTGGAGGTTTCTCGAAGCCATAAGTCTGAGCAGTGAACTGTAAACCAGAAGCGCACTACAAAATACCAAAAATGGTCGAGGTAGCACTAGGCACTCAAGACAATAATAATAACTATTAACACAGTGTATGTTTTCATTCATTTTTAAACACGGGTCGCAAGTCCAAACAACAGCAGTGTCCTATGTAAAGCGAGTCCGTGTACAAAAAGCTAAGTCGTTGTAGAGTATCATAAAAAGCAATCCGTAGTAAATTCATGTTGCAAATGTAACACATTGAATCAGTGTGATGATTTATACAGCCTAAATAATTTCGAATTAATTGATATTGAGATGCATATAATAATAATAAAAATTATAACTCCACACGTCTCCCACACGGCCGTCTGATCCCAAACTAGGCAGAGCCTGTACTATGGTAACCAGACTGCTTATAAACATACTTATATATTTTCTAAAAACACACATATTACAGATAAATTACAGCCAGACACAGAACAAATTATCGTGCTCATCATACAATTATTTGTCCTGGGTGGGAATCGAACCCACGACCTCTGGCTTAGCAGTCAGGGTCACTAACCACTAGACCAACAGGCCAGTCATATATTATTCATAAAATTTTTAATTAGGTTTATGATACATATTCTATTTAATCTTACTACTAAAAAATAAGCGCTCTTTTTTAACTTTGACCTTCATTTGCTGCTAAACAAAATCACTTAGTGACTTTAAACCGGTCTTATTTTGTAGGTAATTTAATGGAGTACAGAAAACCACAGGCACATTTGACGAAAAACGTACTGGAAACGAGATATCACACGAAATGTAAAAAAGTAATTGTTTGTTAAATTAAAAAAAGAAAATGACGCCCAAGTGGGGCGTAATTTTTTTGCCGGACTGCGGGTATCGAAATTCTTAATCAACGGAACGGCTGAGCGGATCTTTGGCACAGAGATTGATTATAGTAAAAAAAATGTATCCTGGAAAAAACGATTTAAATTTCCATGTGAATGAAGTCTCGAGCAATATCGATTGAACTTCATTCAGTCGTGTCCATTAGCCGGATATAAGTGTGAAACTAGCTTGATAAATGTTTAATTACACGTGTTTAATCTATAGATTTAAAATAAACCCCTATTTCCCTTGGTCACGGCATCACGCGTGAACTGCTGGACCGATTTCGCTTTTTTTTTTTAATTTGAAGTTAAAAAAGTTAAGCGGAAAATTAGAAAACTTAACGTAGTAATTAAATTTAAGATTATTAGCAGTTTTGTTCATTTTAGGAATTCTAGGCATTCACCTTTGCGTTTGAATTGTCTTTCAAGACATACTAATGCCGCGTTCCTATAATCAAGAAACGATTCGTTTTGCTTACGGACGTTAAAATTTTGAAAGCAAAACGAATCGGTTATTGATTATAGGAACGCGGCATAAGTGAAAACAATTTACAATAATTATACTTACAATTGGTTACCTAGAAGTTGAAATTCGACCGTATTCTAATTAATATTGACAACAATAAAGCTTCGTAGAAGATAGGGAAAAAAAAAGATCTAATCTTATTATTAATAATACTTGTACGTGGGAGAGCCATGCTTCGGCACGTATGGGCCGGCTCGACTCCGCTCGATACACAGAAAACCGGTAGTGAAACAATGTTTGCATTGCTTTTCGCCGCGTGAGTGAGGTTACCGGAGGCCCTAACCCTACCCTCTCCCCTATTCCCGTCCTTTCCCCCTCCCCCCCCCCTTCCCCTCTAATCCCCCACAGCAGGAAGATGGCTTCCTGCTCTTCCCCTCTTCCCCTATTCCCACCTTAAAGGGCGGCAACGCACTTGTGACTCTTGAGTTACAGGTGCCCATGGGCGGCAGTAGCCATTTACCACCAGGTGACCCGTCTGCTCGTTTGCCCCTTATTCCTTAAAAAAAAAAACTTCATCATCAATAAAGATGAAAATCAATTGTCGAATAGAGCAGGAAATGGTACTCAATTGTTTCGTCTTTGCCTTATTACATAACTAGCAGCCCCGGCTTCGCACAGGTAGCAGAGACATCTGCAACAATCGTCATCATATTTCAATCAATTTACACAAAAAAATTAACAAATTATACACCTGAACCTTCCTCATGAATCACTCTGTCTATTAGTGAAAACCGCATGAAAATCCATTTAGCATTTAGTGATATAGTGATACACACATACTATGTATGGATATAAAGATGAAGTAACCGTTAGGTGAAGCCAAAAATAGACGCAGTAGTTTTATTAAGTGCTCTTAATGAGTATATTTATAACAATTAAAATCCGAATCTAATTCCTCCGGGGCTTTCACTCGATAGCCTATTAAAGAGGTTCGCCGTCCGTAACAAATGTAAACGAACAATCCAAATCTCATTCACCATTTTGTTTATATTATTGTAGATAAAATGGTTTCTTTGCCATTTGGATAAAGTAATTAAATTCATAAGGAAAATATTAAATTATTTATAAATTATTTTTGTTTGATGGCCCTCTCAGTAATTAATTATAAACCCCTCTGTTTTCATCTTCGTTGATTTAATTTTTGCCTTGAAAATAAATACGATCTTTAAAATTACTTGTAAAATGTTTTTTGGAGTAATGAATTTTGACTGCGTGGTTAAATTGGTCGCCTCGCCTCTAAGCCGCGCCAAGTGTTGTGTGTTCGATACCCACACGGGACAAAAATTTGTGTGATCTACAAATAGTTGTCCTGAGTCTGGGTGTTTTTTTTGTGTCCGTTGTCTTTTGTAAATTCCCCTGCGGCACAGGAATCTGAAATTCGAAAAGTGAGTGCATAACATGTTCCTTTGTTTGTGTGTGAAGCATGATAAGCAGAGGAAATTTTAAGTTTAAAGACATAAATAAATATAGTATGAAGAATTAAAACAACTAAAAGCACTACACAAACAAATAAATGAAATACTATAAAAAATTTAAATGTGTAATAATTTGTATGTGTAATTTAATGTTTAAATGTGTATGTGTAATTTAATGTTTAAATGTGTATGTGTAATTTAGGAAAAAAAGTTTCACAAATTTCTAAAAAGTACTATCTATGAGTAAAAATAGATGCTGAATGCTATTACATGCCGAAACATGGCTCTCCCACGATAAAATTAGATACAGGATATATTATATTTATTTAGAAAACCTCGTTCTCAAAACAATGATCATGGTTATATAAAAGAAAAAATATAATGTAGGATACATTATATTTTTCTAAATATATTTTAAATCTGCTTCATTGGTGCTTTTAAAAATAAATTGTTAATTTCACCTGGGTCGATGGAAGATGGTCTTTTGTCGAACAAAACCATGAAGTTTTTTATTTCACGTATAACCGTGGAACCTGGAACACCGTCGTAATCTTTTACGACCTCAGCTGTTTTATCGAGAGTAGGGTAGCCAACTTTTTGTAAAAACAATATCATTACAATATATATATATGTACAATATATATATATATATATTGTAGCGACGGCACTCTCGCTCAGCTTATATACTCCTTCGATTGGAAGAATAACTCTTTACTACGCGAGAGGCACAGGCTGGTGGCACCAAACTCTAATTTAGAACGTTCGAAATATTTTATGAAGAATAAATGTTGAAGACAAGAGAGTCGCCCGGCAGACAGAGGACGGTCTGGACGACTGTCGTGCCAAAGGTGCACGGAATAGTTCAAGAAATAGTATTTATAATTAATTTGTGTGAAGTTACAATTGTTATATGACTAATCTGATCTTGATTATATCGCATAGTGCGTTTGCCTGCTATTTTAATTTTACTCCTACAGCTAACACCTATCGATCCCCGATATCCTAAAGCCCCAAGCTTTACACGTTACACGTGGTTTACACGTGGTGGAAGCGTTACACATGGTGGAGTACGCCGGAGGTGATTTAGAAGAAGTACTCCACGTGTTACACATGGTGGAGGCGCCTAAGGGGGCTAAGTGGAGGTGCCTAAGGTGGCTAAGAGCAAAAGTATTACCAAGCAATTGATGATCGCTACGGACGTGGTGTGAAGATACATCACCCTACGTGTTGAAGGTTCGAGAAGAAAAGGAAAAACGTCGAAGGGTTTTCAAGTCGTCGAGGGGAGCGACTCTCCTATATATCACAGATAACCATTTGAATTATTTTATCGGTGTTCTCTCTGTATAATTTTATTTATGCATTATGGCGGATTGTAAGTCGTTTGCGGGGGCCAGAGGAGAATCCTTCCAAGATTTCCTAAGGCAGTTTAAAGTAATTTGTGCAATAAATAAATGGGATGAGAAAGACAGATCATTAATTTTGGGAGCGTATTTATCGGGTGCAGCTCTGATGTTCTATAAAACAATATTCTATGATGATATCATGTTTGAAGAAATTGTACTTAAATTGGAGAAAGAATTCCCGTCGTTTGTCGACGATATTGCGGAATTTTATAATGCAAAACAATTTAGACATGAAAGCAACACAGAATTTTTTTATAGATTGTCGTCATTAGCAAATAAAGCAAATATTACTGACGACAAGAAGTTTATTAATGCATTTTTAAAATCTATGGGATTTTATCAGAAACAATTACTAGCCTCACGCCTGTATCAGACGAGAGAAGAATTGAGAGACACAGTCATTCAATTAGCAGAAGTAACTGAGGCCAATAGATTTGAAAATAAAAATATTAATCTCCCAATAAACCCACCGCAAGGGTTAGAGCATTCTGTTCAATTCAAAAGAAAAGAGGATGTCATCATGAACAGACCGAACCAAAGAATCAATAGGTCTTATGATGGTCGTTCGCCAGGGTCTCCAAGTGATAATGAGGGTTATAGAATTGATCGCGAGGCGTTTCATACACCACGGTACAATTTAAGACCGCGGACAGAGGGTGCTAATCAGAATTTAAATTATAGAAACGAAACACCACGCACCACTCGCCAGAATTTTCGGCAAAGATTCGGCAGGAGAATCTGAGGAGAATGGAGTTGGATGCCGAATCTGGAGATGAAATACAACTCCATACGATGTTGAAAACAAAGGAATCTGGTCAGTTCGTTCCATTTATTACTCTTAATATTTGTGGGGTTAATTGCATTGCTATGTTAGACACAGGTGCTTCGGTCAGTGTTATTGATGGGACACTAGCGCGCAAGTTACATCTTAACATATGTGAGAATGATAACACGACGCAAATTCGGAGCATAACCGGTTCTGCTGTGAAGATCACGGGACGGTGTAGAATCAATGCATTAATAGAGAACATTTTAGTGAAGTTAGATCTGTTTGTAGTAGAGGATATTAATATAAAATTGGTGCTAGGAATAGATTTTCTTAATAATAATTCATGTATGATTGATTTTGCGGATAGAGTATTGTTATTGAAAAAACATTTTATAATACCTTTTGTAAACGAAGATGATATTCAACCTTTAAGTTCGTTGGTTATTGAGAAAGATGTTATGAGCTGTAAAGTAAAGACAGAAACTCGCATACTTCCTCAAATAGAATATTTATGTTCCAATAAGACAATTGATCAGAAGGATGACATTGTTACTAACACTTTAAATAGTAATATCAAAATAAAGGAAAATGAGGTCAATACGTTATTAAATTCGAAAGCTAGTACAGGTAGTGTTGATGTAAGTTGTTGTTCGGATAAGCAGAATGTTGTAGCAAATTTTCTTAGTAGCAATCCGTTGGTGGAAGAGCTGGAGGAACGTGAACCTGCTCCTGTTCAAGATGGACTACAATTGCATAGGATTGACTATGTTAGACTGCAGAATATTCAGCGTAGAGATTTTTTCTGTAGGCGAATTTTTTCTGTTTTAGCTAGTAGAAATGTGAAGGTATACAAAGGATTTCTAGTTGTGAATGGCATCCTATGTAAGAAAGTCAGAAAAATAAATGGTATTAAGAACATAGTTGTTGTTCCAAAGTCTTTATTAACAGAGTTCCTGCGAGAGCTGCATGATGATACATGGTCAGGTGTTCATCTAGGTCCAATGAAAACATTATCCAAGTTTAGAGAAAGGTTGTTTGTTTCAAAGGCTGAAAAGGAAATAGAGAGCTATGTTAGAAGTTGTTTGTTAGGACAACAGAAGAAGCAGTTGATACAAAGAGCGCGGTGTCGCGCATAAATAAATAAATTATATTGTATCACGCGATGTTATAGATTCCTGTCAAGAAGGCGATATTATGTTGTAGTAGTAGAAATATCCGTTGCTAGGCTTATTCTTGTTATAAATAAGGTCGTTGCTATGCTTATAAAATATGCACTTCGGGAAATATAATAAAACAGTTACTTAGAACAAACATAAACAAAGTTCACAATGAATGGTAATGTAACTTGAAGATAGGAAATTAAATTGTTTCAAGAATTTTCGGGGGGGAGATGTAAGTTTAATAGTATAGATTCATTGAAACAATTTCAGAGCAAATAGTGTTTTCCCAGGGATGATTAATAACTTTGATAATTTGTTGACAGATGAGAGTTGTCAAAGACTTTGACATAAGGAGTTTATTTTTCTTTGTTCATATTGTCTCTAACCATTGAGGATGTATGCAAATAGATTTGTTGACATTGAGACTTGTTGTTTTTTGTTGAAATAGCCAACGAGGTTGAACCAATTGTTGGATAAAGGAGTTATTTAGGTGAAATATTGTAGTTATGATATTTGTGTGCTGATCCTGTTGTAATTTTTTTTCATGGCCTGAGAAAAAAAGAAATAAGAAAACTTAGTCTAGGTAGGAGTCAATATGGTCAGGGTTCACAATACACTTGTGTTGGTCGTGGTTGTAGAACCAAATAACTAAATGATGTATGTAATTTTTTTTAGAAGGCTGGCGGTTTAATTTTTCTGTGGGTTTTTATAAACTCCAAGTGATTCGCCTGCCAGCAGAGGACTTTGGAAGACTTAATGAATGAATTTCTATGTTTAATAATTGTTGTATGTCTGTCCTCAGCTAAAGGCCAGTCATTACTTCCATTGGCGGAAGCAGCCTCGGAAAAATGACGTTCCCACTAGTTAGAAAATGTGTGAGGCAGGCAGGACGAGTATGGCGCCACCGAGGGGGTGTAGCTCCTGTAGCGACGGCACTCTCGCTCAGCTTATATACTCCTTCGATTGGAAGAATAACTCTTTACTACGCGAGAGGCACAGGCTGGTGGCACCAAACTCTAATTTAGAACGTTCGAAATATTTTATGAAGAATAAATGTTGAAGACAAGAGAGTCGCCCGGCAGACAGAGGACGGTCTGGACGACTGTCGTGCCAAAGGTGCACGGAATAGTTCAAGAAATAGTATTTATAATTAATTTGTGTGAAGTTACAATTGTTATATGACTAATCTGATCTTGATTATATCGCATAGTGCGTTTGCCTGCTATTTTAATTTTACTCCTACAGCTAACACCTATCGATCCCCGATATCCTAAAGCCCCAAGCTTTACACGTTACACGTGGTTTACACGTGGTGGAAGCGTTACACATGGTGGAGTACGCCGGAGGTGATTTAGAAGAAGTACTCCACGTGTTACAATATATATATATAAAATCAACGTTAAAAGTAAATAATTTCAAAACTCCAATACGTAACGTTAAGCCTTTTTATTTCATACTAGCGGTTCCCGCGCGGCTTCGCTCGCGTGTACATACAACCTTAGTTCTTTTTTCTAAAATAAATGTAGGCAAGTAGTCCTTATAACATCAGCTATCTCGCAGTGAAAATCTCGTGGAAATCGTATCGTGCAGATAACTGTAAAAGCTTAAATAAATATAATTTGACATTACGAACAGACGCTTCAATTTTATTTATTTGTATTGATGAAGTTGTTGTGTTGTGTACTAAACCTACCGTTGTCATTTAGCAATCTACTGATTTGACTTGAAAGTTATCTACCCTATTAAATGATATGATTTAATAATTTGTGAACACAACATTTTTATTTATCTTTAACATTTGATTTGAAATATGATGCGGAAAAAAATATGCAAAGAGGAAACTCCACACGACTTTACAGTAAACTCTGTTACTGATGCACTGCTTATCTCTCAAGAAAATAAGTCCACAATTTCATTTTGCATCACGAGTTAACCCACTCCATGATAGCAAGGTTCACGAATCTTATTACCGTAGTGTGATACTTAAAAAAAACACATTATATCACAGAAATATAATTGATAGGTACGGCGTACCCTAAAACTCGGAACAATGAGTTTGCTTAAACTATGGTAGAACTTAAAGGCGCCAAAAGTATTTCAGTAAAATTTAACATTAAAATGTGGACACTCAAAGCCCTAGTTTTATGTTCCATTTGTCAACATTGCGGATTTGGTTGACATCCAGCCTTTTTGACTGAAACTCTTAACTCGCTTATAACAAAATTTGGCAACATTCACATTGTAAAATTTTAATGTAAGTCAAAAACTTTGGAATAGGGAATTTCAAATGAGCAAACAAATGGTTTAGGGAGCAGACATTTTGGCTATTATAACACATTTATATTTATTTAGCGATTAGGTATGAAGGTATAATTTAGAAGCTACGCATGCGACATTGGGTACTAATATAACGTAATTGCCTGATATTGATAAATAAATATAAAAGAAATCCGAATTTAAGGGCGTTGATGTCAATTTAAGCGTCATCTTGTTTTTAAGTTTAGTTTATTGATGTAAGTTTAAAAAAAATTGATACACTTGATAGAGTAGCAATCATTTTTTATCATGTCTTTTTCGAATTCACAGTTACGCATAAACACTATTATAAGGGGCGGTTGCCTTTTATTTATTTCTAAAATTTTAATGTATTATTTCATTATTATATACCTACCTATGTATAGTCTTCCTTAGTAATTACGGATTTCGGTAACGGCGACCCCTAATGAGACTTTTTCCTGTCATAACCGCATTTGATTTTAAAACGCGATCACACATAGCGCAAAATAATTGGGCCGAAGAATTGTATGTATTGGACAATAAAGTGAATTTAAAAAAACGTGCGTGAGTGCAAACACAGTTGCAAGGAAGATTTACGATCTTATTTTATACGTTATAAAATAAGATCGTAAATCGTATGTAAATGTTTATGAAAATGTACATATAAGTATTAAAGGTATGTTCTTAGATCTAAATGTAAGGACTATATATTTGATTATATTTCAATAAACAGACATCCCTATTCCATCAGTCTTGATGTTTTATTAATCTCTTTCCTACAGTAACATTGTTTTCTCACGAAAATACAAATGATTTTCGTTTGGCATAAATAATGCAGTTTTTACACTGAACTGCTGTTGAATGGACTGTGTTATGGCAGCTTTATGATAATGCGAAAGATGTGACGTCATTCGTAGCCTTCGGAAATATAAGACGGCATTTCCACCTATATGAAAACTGTCTGAACAAATTGTGTGACAAATATACGGTGGTAACTTTAATAAAATATATCAAGTGTAACTATTTTCCCGTTTATCAATTCTTATTTTTTTTTTATTTTTCAGTTTATCAAATTATGCAAAAGTATGTCAGTTTTGCTATAGGTAGGGAAAAAGTGGTGAATTTCTCTGGGGGTTTCTATGTATGATATGATATGTGTAATATGCCGAAGAATATAACTAATTTATAACATCTATCATAATTCCTTATATAAAATAAGTGAGGAAAGGTTTCATACCTTTCCTCACTTATTATTTTATGTCATCCCCACATAGACACAATCTATCCCAGATGGATGAATCCTTGGGTCTTCTAAAGCTTTCCACAGTCATACTTATTAGGTTAGTACCTACCATGACCGGACTGAGATAGTTCTCAGTCCGTTATTCCTATTATTCCCTGAATGGCACTTGGTACGTAACAGGTAATTGGTAGGTTAGCTCACGTCAAGTTTGACAAGTTTGCAAAGTGACCAGCATTAAAGTGGGGGGGAGAGCCTGATACATAAAGTGTAAACAAACACTTTCTGTCTTAGATAACTAACAATAGTTTATCTAACTTATTGGTAAAGCGAATACTATTATTTGGAACTTTATTACTTTCTGACATAACAAAAAACTCGCTATTCAATCTATAAACTCTTCTTTTGTATAAAACTCTTTGACAAAAATAAGGAAGTCGCCTTTCATTAGATAACTGTTCGAGATAGTTTTATAAATTTTACGTGTTACGCCATAAAAAAAGAAATTGATTTTTCTGCAAAATTTGTTATGATCACTCAGAGCTCCACTTTTGAACGAGTTTCGGCATCTAAAGGCATTTTTTTAGGTAATAAATTAATGTTATTTGATAAAATTGTTGTTGCGTTTGAATGTAGGCGCAGTATGAGTTAGATCCCAGATCTAGATAGAAAGGTTATGTAATTGCATATATGTATTATCTAATTTACCCTAATTGCAAAAAGATGTGTCTAACAACTCTTCGATATCAATGTCTGTCTACGATGCCACAGACATTGGCATCGTAAAAAATTTGTCAAGTTCAAAACAAATTCAATTTGTCGGAGTGAAACAAGTTTTGTAATAAGAGACTTTAAAATCTTAAGCTACATTTTAATATAAAATAAACTAGATACAATCAATGAAGCGGCGGTAGCGTAATGGCTAAGGCGTCGGACTTGCGATCAAGTGGTTGCGGGTTCGAACCCTACCCAGTGCACTACCGACGTGAACCCACTCCTAACACAAGCATTTTAGCTTAGCTAGAAGGGTTAACAAGAATACTAGTAATGTGTGACCCACGTTGCTAGTATTCTTTAAAAAAAAAAAAAACAAAAATCAAAAAATCGCTATCATTGCGTGACAAACTTTCTGTTCTCTATCTGCTGTGGCTTAAATTTACTACAGAAACAATAAAGGATATTCTTAACAAAGAAACAGTCTTTAATGCTTGCTGTCTTATGCTGTCTTAAGCTTTCTCTTTCAATAATGTCATGTTCTCCTTCGAAATAAACTTATATTCAAATAACAGATATTTTATCCCTGAAAAGTAAGGGCTTATTAGATTTCTGTTCGCTCTTTCGGAACAGATGTTGTAGTCTGCTGCTAAAGAGAATTACCTGAACTCCTTGTCTCTTACAAGGATAGAAGATATCGCCCTATTGAAACCCATAGTGTTGCGAGTGTTTATAGGTACCAATGACCCCTTAACATTAGCCAGGTTGAGGATATTTTAGCCACTTTAGTAGTAGTACCAAAAACACCTTAACAATATTTGTAAAAAAAACAATTTCCAAGGCAGTGTTTATTGAAGTTATAATAATTCAATCTGTATGGCATTTGATCGAAAGCTACCATGACGTTCCAAAACAAATAAACTCCAATTTGACTTGCGTTATTCCGCCATATTTGCGATTACTTTCGCGATCCTGACAGTTGTGACAGATCAAAGACTCTGTTAGGAATTATCCAAATCGAAGCCAACCGTGATGTGATTGACGGTTTCACAAAAGTTAGTGCGGAAATTGCGTGTTTCTATATCTCATTGAAACCACTCAAAGTTTAGCTCTGAAGTTTAGAAAGTTTTATTGCTTTTTTCCCGATTCCCTAAAGGAAAAATTAAGAATATAGTAATGTATTTCTTTTGACAATACATATTACGTTATAACATATTATAGCTTTTTGTACTAAATGCTGAATGAAGTGTCTATCTCTACTGTTCGATTACGTAACAAAAACATGAACATTTCGGACATCACTATTGGAACTACAAACATTTAACTACCATTAACAGCCGTTCCCGCTGTTCACAATTTATTAAGCTTCCATGTCGCCACATGGAAGCTTAATAAATTATCTAATTTGACAGAAACTAGTTCAGTTATTTCTTATAGTTATTCTTTTGATTTCCTTCTATTGTTTGGACTAAATTGTATTGAGTTGGTCTAATATTATAATATACTAGCAATCCGCCCCGGGTTCGCACGGATAAAAATTATATACCTAAATCTTCCTCATGAATCACTCTGTCTATTAGTGAAAACCGCATGAAAATCCGTGGAGTTATTTTTCAGTTTATCGCGAACAGACAGACAGACGCAGCGGGGGACTTTGTTTTATAATATGTAGTGATGATGAAGATTCATTAAGGATATACGACTTTACTGGCGTATTGTGGCCTACGCCGACGCTTCACTCCTTGATAAAGGACCCCGTCGGATCCTAGTTTAGTCGGGCATCCCCGAATTACACACGTGAATAAAATCGCATTTCTTTAATCAATATGAATACTACTCACGAAAGTTTTTATTCGAAAATCTCTATTCACATTTTTTATACCTACTTTTTTATATTGTTGGCGTTGTCTCTCTACTACAGACGCAGCTTAAAAACATCTGCTAAGATGTCAGAGGCTTTGATGATGATGAAGGTGGGCTCAATGTATAGCATGCCTTAGCATGGACGTTGACAGCAAAGGAGGTGTACGGCTTGTTGAGGTCTGACGTTATTCTTGGCGACACGCGTGTTTTTCAGAATCTCATGTTTTCGATACGTTATTACTTGGTAAGAGATACTATTGATATATTTTGTTGTTATAGGTACTAATAAAATTTTGCAATGTTTGTTGTTGAAATCCTTGCTTCTGTATTTTATACTGTAAAATTTATAAAATAAAATATAAAAGTGACTTACTAACACACAATGTAAAACAAAATTCTTGATGATGATTTGAAATTTGAGTGAATGAATATTCTGTTTCTACTGTGAAAAAAATAAAATAATTAATTTTATTAAGTGAAATACACCTGTATCGAAAAGCCACGCTTTTCCATAACAATAGCATTACAGTTACCGATAAACTTCGTATAAATTATGTAATAATATTTAAGTATACTATGTCGGTTTCTCCTCAGAAACACCATGAGCTAGCCCTTCTCAAAATACGGTGAGTGACAGGATGAGGTGGCTTTGACAGTGTGTGTTGGCTCTTACTTTATCCTGATAAAAGTTTGTTGTAACATGAATAAACATGCTTTTCGACACAATGGTTTGAATAAAGCATTTGTTTAAACGTTTTAATTCACGTAGAAGTTTTTTTCTTCTAGCCAGCTACCTAGCAGTTGGTTATAGAGAAAGTGTAAGGTGTTTGTTATTGACTTTATTCCCATTATTAAGGCTCTGACAACTCTACTCATTAGGATTACGTAAGTTGTGAAAGGGATGCCAACGTTAAACGGGAGAAGCATAGTGTAAATGCCACTACTACTTTTCCGGGCTGTTTGTACGTTGGACGAAAAACCCTTGAGATTTCTTAGGGAACATCTTATTGAGCATGCATGCGTGACATATTGGTTATATATGGTATATATAAATGGTTTGAATGATATAGTACCGAACAGCGTACTACAGTTACGATGGAGGGGATAGGGTAAGCAACGGACGGTAATTGATTAGTTTCAGGTGGCCCGTGTGCTTTTTATCAAAGTAGTAAACCACCCAGTCTCATACAACATTTTAGATGAGTAAAAGATCAAATAGGGTCTCTTTATTTGGAGGAATGGAAGGAGAGACAGTCATTTACCAACAGTATTGGCAGAGTGCTGCTTTCTGCTTTCGTCGGAGCTTGGCAACGCTAAAACACCATTGTAATAAAGCGGGTGATAGACGACGAGCGACAAGTACACATAGTACTTGTCGCTAGACAACCTTTTTCACATGTGTGTTATCTAAAGTATGCATATTATTAAATTTTGCTCGTAGCCCGCCTGGGATTGATTGCATGTTTTGCAGCCCTGGCAGCCGCGAGCTATAACCATCCTACGATTAAAAAAATCATAATCGGATGTAAGTGTGACGCGTTAAGAGGTCTTTATACAAAAACTCAAGCATACGTTAATAGTTTCAAAAGTCATCTTTCTTCTGTCCTAATTCGATTATTAAATTCATATATGATAAACGCTCTATTTTGGTTTGCAATTCTTTTACCCAGACTCTCCGATTACATCTTTGGTTATTTTTCATAATGCAATATGATATTACTCCTAAATAACACAAGATCTCCTCGGTGTTTAGCATCGCGAAACAGTATGAGTAAAGTTCATCGTCTGTCGTCGGCGTCGAGCCGAGTAATAATAAAAATAATTTGAAACATCTTACACGCGGCCGTTTGATCCCAAACTGGGTAAAGCCTGTACTATGGCAACCGGACTGCTGATTAACATACTTATATATTTCTAAATACATATATACATATTATAATGATAAATTACACCCAAACACAGAACAAATGATCGAGCTCATCACACAATTATTTGTCCTGGGTGTGAATCGAACCCACGACCTCTGGCTCAGCAGTCAGGATCACTAACCACTAAACCAACTGACCAGTCAGTAAGTACGCGTAATTTAAAAACCGCAAGTTGAAAGCTCGTACGTCTATCACCCTCTTAAGCATTAGTAACCATTTATCATGCCGTGTGTTTTTCACTTTCTTTTTCAGTTTTGTAAATTGTCTCACTGCTGTTTGTAAGACCCGCTTAGTATGACAGGGGTCAAACTCAAAACAATCAAAGAAAGACGACTCAAGTCTGTTTGATTTTTGACACGGAACGATGAATGGGGTTATATTCTTTTAACTATTTGATGTTTGTTCTTCACCCGTCGATAATTGCAAAAAAAAAAAACAAAGCAGTACAGCAGGTTAAAATCAAATATACCTCGGGCAACGCATAATTAATATGCCTTACATCTTTCATTTTTGTTACTCATATGACCGTCGTTGTACTTCCATGGAATAAAAGAATGCACATCCCTAATTAATTACAGATTGATATGATGAATGACAGAAATATAGCGTAACGTATGCGGAAGTATAAAAATACATAACATAAAAAATAAATAACAGTATATACACTATAATATCTAATATACTATAATACTTCCGAGACACAACTTTTTGTTTAAGAGTACTATCCGTGGGCATTCTCTTTTAATAAATCCATAAATTATTACGGTAGTTAGGTTTCGTTTACAAGCAAAACGTTGATTCGCAGTGTCTTCAATAGAATGAATTCCCGCAATCCCGTCGGAATTCGCAGATAACAATTTGAAACCTTTATTTGAACGTTTTACGAGTTGCCGCAGGGCCACATGGTATATGCTACTGTTCGCTAAATTCGCGTTTATGTTAATGTTTTTCGTTTTATTGTGGCGTGGTACATTTATAGAGATTGTTTTGTACTAAATGCTGAATGAAGTGTCTATCTCTACTGTTCGATTACGTAACAAAAACATGAACATTTCGGACATCACTATTGGAACTACAAACATTTAACTACCATTAACAGCCGTTCCCGCTGTTCACAATTTATTAAGCTTCCATGTCGCCACATGGAAGCTTAATAAATTATCTAATTTGACAGAAACTAGTTAAGTTATTTCTTATAATTATTATTTTGATTTTCTTCTGTCGTTTGAACTTGAATTGTATTGAGTTGGTAATATTATAAAATAGGATGAAGATTCATTAAGGATATACGATTTTACTGGCGTATTGTGGCCTTCACCGACGTATCACTCCTTGATAAAGGGCCCCGTCGGATCCTAGTCTAGTCGGGCATCTCCGAAATACACACAAAACATCTGCTAAGATGTCAGAGGCCTTGATGATGATGAAGGTGGGATCAACGTATACCATCCTTCTGATGGTAAGGTATCGCCTTAGCATGGGCGTTGGCAGCAACGGGGGTGTACTGCTGTTGAGGTCTGACGTTATTCTTGCTGACACGCGTGTTTTTCAGGATCACGTTATTAGGTACTTGGTAAGAGATAGTCTATTAGAATATTTTGTTATAATACTAATCAAATTTTGCAATTTTTGTTGTTGTTATCTTTGCTTTGGTGTTTTATACTGTAATATTTATAAAATGAAATATAAAAATAGTCTTGATGATGATTGAAATTTGAGGGAATGAGTATTCTGTTTCTACTGTAAAAAATAAATATTTAAAATGATTAATTTCTGTAAAAAAGTACAAGGATAATGTTTTCTTGTAGTTGTGGCCTTCTTATAAGTGAAATCCACCTGTATCAGCAAGCCACGCTCTTCCATAACAACAGCATTACCACTGGGTAATACTATTGTTATGGAAGAGCGAGAAGAGAGATTCAGATAAAAATTATTAAAAAATTTAAACTAAATATAAACTTATGTCAGTTTCTCCTCTGAAACACAATGAGCTAGCCCTTCTCAAAATACGATGACTGACAGGATGAGGTGGCTTTGACAGTGTGTGTTGGCTTTTACATCATTCTGGTAAAATTTGTGGAATCATGATATTAATGCTTTTTGGCACAATGAATAGAATAAAGCGTTTAGACGTTTTCCGTAAGGAGTTATTACTGTCAGTAAAAAAGTTGGCACTCTCTATGATTCCAAACTTTTATGACCAGTCATTCAAATTTATTACAAACTTGGTAGGTATTAATGCCCATTGACACAATTTAGTGCAGTTTGTTGTACTTGGAACAAATGTTATGGTACTTGTTCTTTTAAATATTTACTTATGAAAATCAGTGTAAATCTGTGTGTTACTTGCATACTTTAACACCACTTAATCGTTTGGAATGAAATCTATCATTTATGTTCACACATTGTCATTATCTATTATAATAATGTAATGAGGAATAAAACAAAAACCGACTTCTATGCGCATAAATATTATATGTCACTTCAAACTCTAATTGGAAAATTGTTTCCAATAATAAGGGTTACAGTTGTTTAAAACAATTAATTGATGTAATATATATATTCCACAACTGTGAACTACTCAAACTGTTCGGAAAAAAAAAATTGGTAACAGATGACACTGAAATCCGTTCTACATGTCTTCTACCAAATACAAAAGGTATTAAAAAAGCACTATATTATTGAAATACATTTCAAACCATTTTCTCAGTTGGTTAATGGTTAGTTTATAAGTTAAAATACGTTTCTATATATACTAAAACCTGTACATACTTAGGATTACTTGCCAGCTTGTTGGATTGTTTGCAGTGTGTTAAAAACTTCATAGCTCTATACTATGTGAGTATAACTAGTTGATGAAACAGTAAAGTTGAATTTTTCATCTGCTGAATTTCGGCCATAAATGTTCTAAGGTATGATCAGATTTAACAACAACATTACATTCACTATAGGTACTTTTCGTGAATAGTGCCCACTGCTCAAAATGAGTTTCACAAAAAGCGACCCTTATAACCTTCATAGATAATCTATAAATATAAGTTCTATACGTTATCTGTAAGGTTTAAAATCCCTTGTGAATGCTTAGCCTCTCTACCGGGTGCATTTAATAGGTTCTTAGCTTTTACGGTTCCTTTGATGTCTAAGGTCTAATAACGGAATTCTCTTGAATAATTGACAAAGACTTACATTCACTAAGTTTAAATGAAGGTAATAAAGTACTATTAGGGGTTCAAAATTAGCATCGAATTTAAAAGCACGTACTTATGGATCCGATTTCAAATTGCAAATCCAATTGTTTCTGAGAATATAATGTACGGAAGGATCGGATCATTTAAGCAAAGAGGCTTGCGACTTGACGGGGTGGAAAATTCATTCGGATCTCCGGCTCCTCGGGAACACAGGAGCCACCCCGACAGCTGGTCTCAGGCGCCCTGCTCTGGGGAGGACCCAGACCATATTGTTTCAGGCCCCCCCCGGATCGACGCCGCGCCTAGCTGTGATAGTATTACGTTCACACATTATTTTAACAACGAGCAACGATACGCGCTATTGTTGGATGTCAACGTGGTATATTTTTAAGTATTGAGTTAGCAAATGTGTTACTTGGGTCATCAATTAGCCAACACTTAGAGACATGGAAAAAAGGCCAAACTTTAATAAAACTTATGTTTTATTGCTTTAAGTATGAGTGTCTTAGAATTGAACATTTGCAAAGCTGGAAGGGTCAGTCATTAAGATAAATTAATAGGTTGTGTAATAAAAAAAGGGTCGCTTTAGAATATTTCGATAGAATATTTCGGTTAGAGGAAGCAGATGTTGGTGGAGTCATGGGGAAACTGGAGCTTAGGAACGGAGATGTCAGGGCAGTCAGGTTGAGGACGTGAAGCGGGATAGTTGTAGCATCAGAGGCAGCGGGTTGACAGGGTTCAGGAAAGACGGCCGGTTCACGTAAGTTTTGACATAGAACGTTGGGGAAGTTCGGTGAGTCTTTAATGTTTTATTGTTAATAGACGTTTATATTTCATATGTATTTATGTCCTACACTGAGTAACGCAGTATCCGTCAGGTAGGTAATCAAATTTATCTCTCGTGTACATATCGGTTTCAAGGTATTAATTTAATATCATTACTTTTGGTATTGGTTAAGGTGCCTTTGGACGGGATGAATGAATATTATTACCCTGTAAGTCTCCTGGTTATAGCACTCGATCTTGAACAGAGTGCAACGGGGTCTTGGTGATCATCAGCCCAACTGTCGTGTGCTGTAGAAGACTAACTATCGGGTACCATAATCCCGGGTTATGGTAGTCGAGGTTTAACGGAGGCAGCGATATCCTGATCATTGGCAGGTTGTTCTCGTCTGCTGTTGAAGTCCAAGTTTCGAGTGAGTCGTTAGCGAGGTGTGGTTATGGGGTAAAATTATTAAGATGGTATATGTGTGAAAACTAAATCAATGCCAAAGAGTTTAAATGTACGATTATACTAATTAACTTTTGGATCTCCTCTTATCGCGGTTTTTATTATTGATTATATCAAAATATCGAATGCCAGTGGAAAGATGTCATGCCAGGGTCGAGTCTTAGAGCCTAACGCGGAAAAAGGCGGGGCGTTAGACCTCCCCTAATCGGAGGGGAGCTGGTTTCCGCGAAAAATACTCAGTTGATTAGAAGAATAACTGCTTTACTCGGTTTAGGCTCATCGAGGTACCATCACATAGCCTAGCCCTATCCCGGGGAAAGCAGGCTTCCCCACGCCTATCGGCCTAATCAATGTGAGTTGCGGCCCGCTCGCAAAGATGCGATCGGGCCGCCATCCTATCGCCTACTGCAGCAATTAATTTGCCACCAGAGGTCCCCAAGTAGTTGTAAATAGATGAGTAAATAAATATTAAAAGAATTGTATAAGAACATAAATCTATACTTATAATAAATCGGTAGCGGGATGAATTCTGTGCATTATATATATTTAAAAAAAATCGACTGAGGGGTATTAAGATATCGATACTGATGCCGAATATGAGATTCAAAAAATTTTTGTCTGTCTGTCTGTCTTTCTGTCCGTCTGTTTGTATGTTTACGATAAACTCAGAAGTTACTGAAGGGATATGCTTGAAACTTAGTATGATAATAGTTTGAGTGCCTGAGCAGGTTATAGGGTACTTTTTATCCCGGGTTAAACTTTAGTTCCCACAGGAAAATCAATGAAAGCTGTAATAACATTGTAACGTTAGTAGAATGTATCAACTTATTTCAAAATACCAGCGAGCGTATATCTTATCTGGTGCAGAGTACGAAGTGTATTAGGTTGCATGCCGGATCGAATCATCGTTTGACACTTTTTTATTTTTTTGCACTTTTTAAATATATAAACTATTTAACTTTTTAAAATTAGGTATCGTTTTTAACCGACGAAAAAAAAGGAGGTTCTTAATTTAACCGTTAATTTTTTTTTATGTATGTTCAGCCCTCTCCGTTATTTATGAACCGGTTTTCATTATTCTTTTTTGTTAGACAAGGTATACCTCAAGGGTGGTCCCATGTCAAGGAAGTCAGGATCTGATGATGGAATTCTGATAAAATTGAGAGAAACCCTTTAAAATTGTAGAAACGAATAGTGTTTCTGTTTACTTTTCATTACTTTATCAGGTATTTGCGTTTAAAAATTATCACATCATGTAGCCGAGCTGATGAAAAAAAAAGCTGGTTCTTGACTATGCCAACGAGCTATTTTGCCTCTCGCAGCCATTAAATTAATAAATATGTTTCAGGGCATTCATAATAATAACAACTTCATACACCTCATACACGGCCGTCTGATCCTAAACTAGGCAGAGCCTGTACTATGGTAACCAGACTGCTGATAAACATACTTATATAATTCGAAATACATATATATTATAAATAAATTACACCCAGACAGAGAATAATTTTATTCGTCCTGGGTGGAAATCAAACCCACGACCTCTGGCTCAGCCGTCAGGGTCACTAACCACTAGACCATCAGGCCAGCAAAGTAAATATACATATATAATATACAACATATATTTAGAAATAGTGTTATAGATAAGAAGATCTAAACTTTTAAACTTTTGCGTTCCATGATAATATAATTATGTTGACGGGAATTCACGCGATCACGTATTTAAAAGTATTATACAGGCCTGTGATTATGGCCACGACCAGGGCAAAGCAAAGGTGCCTATGTCATACCTTTTAAATACGTGATCGCGTTGATTCCCGTCAACATGATTATATTAGAATAGAAAATAATTTTTATTAAAAGCATCTATGACTTAGTTGTTAGTTTAACTTAACACTTTGTTAGTATTACAGTATTTTACTATACTAAATGCATGGCAGACATCGCCAAAAAAATTACATCTAAGCTGAAATATTGACATGTAACCGGTGAAGTTTTTTTTTACACTTTCAGACCATTTCTTTTCCGTTCGATTACAGTAGTGTGGAATCTTATGTTACACCATAACTAAAGAAAGCTCAGAAGCAAACATTTATTTGTTAGGTATACCGAGGGGCCCATAGTTTCTAGGAAGCAGCACTGACTGACTGACTACAGCAAGAGTCTCCCAATTGGTCGGACGAATCGAGACTTTAGGTCGTCTCAGTTGTTTTATGACGATTTATGACTCGCCCAAGAAGGAGATGACGGTGTGGATTCGGTTCCACACGAAAAACAAATGAGTAATGTTACCACGGCCAAATTATGTCGTTATTTCACGTGTACGCCACCAAAACAACCTTTTTTGTACGCTCCAGGTTGTTTCACCGCCAATACAGTATCAGAAATACTGCTTGGAGAAAGAGGTACTATGCAATAAGCGACAAATTGCTGTTTTCCAAAAAAAACGCGTACGAAGTCGCGGGCACAGCTAGTAAATACATAAATATCTAGTCATTTCAAAAGAATATAGATCTAACATAATATAAGGTTTTAATATCTATGTTTAGCACGTATTTGATTAAATACAAGTTCAGTGGAGCTATCAGACATATTTATCACTTACGTAGCTTACAACCTTAACAACTTCGGTTCGGTTCGAACTCCATATAGCAACAGACAAAATGTTGTTTAAGATCTTTTGAGAACCTACTAATGGTCAACATGCTTTACCAACAACTGGCCATATTAAACCAGATAGCCTAACTATAACTGAAAGTGTATCGATAAATTGTAGGATCAAGGATAAGCTCGAAATCAATCAATGTTATATTGTGATGGAAATGAATAAATATATTAAGGAAAAATCATCGTAGCACATAAAGAGTTCAAATATGGAGATAACCTCTAAATATTCTAAGTTTATAGTTGACCTGATATTCCATTATACTTTTATAAATAGTAATCGCGTAATATTTTACAACGTGACATTTTTTCCATATAAATTTTCATTAAAAAGACCGATGGCGGGTTTCATGCAGTCTCGATATCGGGTCGGGACGACACATGAATTATGTATTAACCGAAAACGTTACGTGAAGCTCGAATTAATCAAACAAGTAGTTCTAAAAACACTTAAGGAAAAAATATTATGCATTCTATGCATTTAAGTAATCTAAATATTAACACGTGAAGAGAATTCTTGGTACGCATTTCTATGGAAATTTTGCTAGCGGAGGAATGTAAAATTTGAATTACTTAAAGTTTATATATTCAAGAAGTGTAGACAGCTAAAGTTTACGTGCAAAAGGTTTCATCAAGGTACACACGTCCAGTATAGATATATACAGTAGGGGCGTTAGGGTAGGGCACGGTTGGGCAACCGCCTAGGGGCGCCAGATATAGAGGGGCGCCACAGGCACCCCTTTTTCTAAACTACCAAGACCTGAACGTGGCATCTACATCTGGAATACAAACGGGTGTATTGGTAGTGGAGCTGTCTTACAAGTTAGATCGAGTAGCTGTTGAAGAGATTATAAATGAAATTGTGTGAGAAAGTGATGAGACAAGTTGTGCAACAATTACAGATGTTGCTCAAGACGACGCCGTTGGTGATTTACAACAAGCACAAGTTTTAGATGACATTAATAATGTTATCACGAATATATCGCATCCAGCTACTTGGCCACTCACTCGGAATAGCAAAACTATTGATCATATTGTAAGGCAGGGTGTACTGTAGGTTTAGAGGTCCAGAGATGCAGAGTAAAACTTCTGATTGGTTGTAGAATACCAATATATTTATAATAAACTTAGCCTAGTTATATGTACAAATTAAGTCACAGAAGTAGTGATACATTTAGGAATTAGAGAAATCAGAGAAAAGTACAAAAATAATGTAGTTAGATGAAAACGCATGCGCGCACGTTCGACGCACGCGGTTTACATAAATACAGGTGGCACGAGAAATCGCACCAGTGTGCCGCTCTGCGCGGCGGTGTGCGGACGTATGTAATGCTTTATGTATTGCAGCTACAAAATAATAGCTACTGGCCCAGTGCAAAGTCACATTGATAATTATCCAAAGAATGACATGGAGCCACATTTCACTAATTCCCATTTCCTACAAAAACTTGCAAACAATGAAATAGTTCAGCGTCGCTTCATACTATTCCGTTTCATAGATCTCGTTTATTGTTTTTGTTGCCGCCTATTTTATAGTAGCTCGATGTCGAATTTAATATCTGAAGGTTATAATGACTGGAAACATCTGTCTGAGATGTTAAAAAATCATGAAAATAGCACTTCTCATAAAAAGATGGAAAAATGTTTTGTCTAGATTCATGCATATTATAACACTTTATTTAACTGAAAATAATATGGGATTCAGAGGTACTTCTGATAAATTTTATACGCCACATAATGTAAGTTGGACTTAGCAACAACAACGCTACAAGAACTAGCCAACTTTGATCCAGTTTCTGACCACTGCTGGTGAAAAGATATTCAAAATGAATTAATAGTGCTGATGGGTGGAAAAGTAAAGTCAGAGATCATATCACGCGCAAAACAATCAAAACATTTATAGCAGACTGCACCCCGGACATTAATCATGTCGAATAACTTTATCTGACAATACGATTTGTTGACTAATCAGGTGCCGACCAAATATCAGTAAAAGAGCATTTAATAGAATTTATACCTGTCGATGAGTCGACTGATGAAATACTTACTGAAGTCATTATTAATGTTTTAAATAAACATAGACTAGAATTAAATAATTGCAGGGATCAGGGTTACGACCACAGAGCGAATATGAAAGGATAAAATATTGGGTTTCAAAGGAGAATTCTGGACCTAAAGTTATTTTGGCTATTGATTCTCGGACTCGTACTCGGAATACTGATATTCAGGTGTCTCATGAGGCTACTAACTTTCTCTAGTCGAACAGTTAAAAGATTTCAGCTTGTTAGTTTTATTGGTTGTTGGTACAATAGACTTTTTCAAATAAATATAGTCAGTAAATCTTTACAATCAATAGATCTCAGTAAATGCACAGAAATTTTGAAAAAATGCTGCGCTTTCGTGGAATAATATAGAAATACAGACTTTAAAAACGCCATTTTAACTGCGAAGAAGTTGGCTGAAGCACTAGAAATAGAACCTGTGTTTAGACGCCAACAATAAATCAACGTGTTAAACGCCAAGCTGTTGAAACTGCTCGCGATGACTGTGTTTTGGACACTACAATAAATTCACTCAATGAAAGAATTTAACATTTAAATTAATATTTAAATGAAGTTTTCGCTTGGTCTTTTTTGAACAATATAAAAAAGATTCCAGAAAAACCAGACCTTTAACTATGTGCTGATCTGCAATTGAAATTAACTGTAGACTCTAAATCAGATATAGATGGTTGTATGTTGTGATCAAAGGTTGTGTGATGAACTCATAAGTCTAAAATCTTATTTGCCTGATCAGAATGTGGTTACTCCTGTATTTATTTTAAATTTTATCAAGGATCGTATGGGTTTCAATGGGAGACAGGGGGCGCCGTAGAAATCTCGCCCAGGGCGCTGGTAGTGCTAAAACCAGCACTGGATATACATATCATATATATGTGATATAGTACGTAAGTCTATACAAGGACAAATCAAGTTATACTGGCCAATGAAATAAACCAAATAATCAAAACTGAATTATGGTCGAAATTCCACCAGACAGTCTTTAGTAAAAATAATCGAACTAGAAAGTGGTAAGTGGTTTTTATTTTAATGATCTTGATGACATTTTTATATTGTATTGACATTGGCCCTTGACACGTGTGCAAAATTTGAAGTCGACCAGATGCCTGAAAGTTGATAAAAATAACTTTATAGTATTCTATTACATACATGCATAGGTACCTCCGTATATACATACATACGTCGAGCTAATAAAACGTGTTAAAAAGGTGGTAAATAAGTATAAAGGCCGTGTGATGCTAGGGTGTGATACTAAGTGTGACATCTTCAATCTAACAAAGGCTAGCGTTGTTGAATTTGCTGTGGAGTGGTGTTGGCACAGCTTGTGATAAATGTACCTCAATCACTTAATATCAGACTGATGGTAAGTAATTTTTTTCAGAATATAACTGTGGAGGACCGTTGTTTTGTCCCTCAAACACAAAGGGAGGCTTTGTGATCCAGGTGATCATGCCTGGTGGACCGCGGCCCTACGGTTGATGTTGGGAACTTTTATATATACCAATCAGAGTGAGAACTTACATTGCGCGATACAGGATTAATAGTTACTATGTATTATAATGTACATCGGTTAGAAAATATTAGTGCAAAGGAGGTTGTTGCTTTCTATCATTTGTATATTACTTTTTACCCAAAGTAGTAAAAATATAAGATACACACACACACACAAGGACATTTATGTATTTCTTAATTATTTAGAGTGCATTTAAATTTGTAAAAAAATCCTATAAACCAGTGATTTACCACTGACCTTTAGTATGTTATCATTTTTGGTTAATTTTGTTCGCCTTAAATTTATTTTCTGCATATTACAACTGGACTCGTGAAAACGGATCATGAGCCCATACTCAAGGGTTTTACTTATAATCACTGAATAGCTCCTCTATCCACCTCTATGATCGGATCGGCTCCAAGATGCCAAATTGTCGTATTGTTATCTAAACTGTATATACATAGGAAGTTAAGCATTTTGATACGAAAATTAGAATTGTTGAAATAACTATGTATAGTTAGTTAGTTACTAGTGAAACAAATAAAAGTGTGTTAATATCATTCCTTACGATAGAAACATAGAAAGAAAGATTATGCATGTCTATCACGAGGATCTAATAACTAAAAAATACTTTATTGCAAGAGATCATTGGTTAGTGCGCTTACATACCATTACGTGCACTGAAGGAATGGCGCAAAATTCGAATTGATCTGTATACAACAATGCAATTACTGTAATATGCGACTTATTTTTATCCCACATAGGGTTTACTTTACTTTGGCTCTAAAAAACTACTCTGAGATAAACTGGGCTCTCGATGTAGGTCCATATTAAATCCACTGGCGACGGAGCGATTCATCTTAGTTTTTCAAGTTTTAGTTAGGAAGACTGATATCTGCGATGCTACATAGCAAATAGTCTATGGAAACTGCTTGATATTTGGAGCACCTGCGTCTTGCAATACAGTTGATTTGAATAACAAATAAGTAGTAATTGATTGAAGTGAAGAATATTATTGAAGGCCACCATTATAGGTACCAGCAACACTAATATGGTAATTCTTAGTTTGATGGCCTTGAAAGAAGTAGGTCGAAGGGAACAAGAGTGTGTTCGTAAAGAATTCCAAATTTTTATGGTGCGGCAAAGAAAGGAGATGCTGAACCGTTTAATTCAAGTTGGAATTGTTTGCACCGTATGATGCTGGTATCTCATTGGTGGCGTTAGGTTATAGTCAAAACTCTTGAATTCGATATGCTACCGAGTTCTCAGTTCGGATTCAGAACAGCTTTCGTGGCTTCCGCATATGATATGTTATCGTAGACTTATAAAGTTCGTAAACAACTTTACATCTTCCTTTTGCTAAAGCTAAGAGCTAACTGTATAAAAGGATTAGATTTAATGTGTTTTTGCTATGAAATTAAATTGCACATAATTTTTTTTATTAAAGAATACCACTTGATTGCAAGTCCGACGCCTTAGCCATTACGCTACCGCCGCTTAAAATTGCACATTAGCAACAAGCCAAATGGTGAAAACGCTTAAAGATAATATAGATCGAGACTCTAATTTTTTTAATTTACACGTTATAAAATTTTTACAATGCAAAAAGTATAAATTCTGGTTTAGCCTTAATCTGTAGAAGAAGGTTGTAATTTTTTCATTTTAAACTTTTATTATTACTGTATTTCCTAGGCATTTTTGTAAAAACTGTACTTTAGATATTCAGTCGATTTGACCAAGATAGTCAAGGCCAGTTAAATTGTCAAGTTGACCACTCAAACGAGTAAGTATTTCTCGGTAGTAAAAGTTGACCATTACATCCGCTGAAGTAACAATGTTTGGTTAATATTTACCACTGTCACATTTAGTATGTCTGATATCACAAAGTTAAAACATACAAAACAAAATGAAAGCCATGTTTTTAAGTAAACAAACGTCGTTACATTACTTTAATTTTAATACGGCATAGTTGGCTAAAAATGAAATGCGAGTTTATTTAGGTTTAACATAGTTTAGTTAATTAGTTATAAGTATATATAAAGCTATTAACATAATGGTTCAAGCACTTACATTAATTAGTTAACTTCGTGAGACACGCCAACTTTTGACAACTTTACAAAACTACAATAAGCTATATTAGATTATAATGGATATACAATTATGACCCTCTCCAGTAACCTATTAGGACGTAGGTTACTTACTACTTCCATCCTGATAGGAGATTTTTACTTATATTTCAGACCCCTTTTGTAGGAATTATGTTCTTCTCTAGGAGGGTGCCGTAGTGTAAAAAACTAAATGGCGAAGTATAGGCTTGTAATAAAATACTGATAATACGGGGGTCATACTGAAAGTTTTAGAAAATAAAATAACGGAAAGCTTTAAAAGCCTGTCATTATTTTTATTGTTTTCCGTAGTAGTCTCCGTTCCTTATGACCGAAGCAGGGCTCACTTTAGTACTCTTCGACGCCTTTTTCAAAATGCAGTCACGGCAAAAACGAATTCCTCTAAGTTTATCTTTTATTTTTGGACATAAATAAAAGTAACAAAGTGCCAGGTCGAGACTGTAAAGAGGATGACTCACTAGGTCCGCACGGATACCAAATCGATAGGCAAATATTCGACAGTTAATCTGGCGGAGTGAGCTGGAGCATTGTGATGGTGGAGGATAATCCTGCTTCTCGGGCTACAACTGGTAGACAATGATTGATATACCAATCTGCAGTACAGTCCTTTTATCTACTAGAATGATTGTTGCGATATGACCCGTTTATCTAAAGAATGAGGCAATCATCTTTTTTCCTTGAATTCTGTCTTTCCCTACTTTTGTCGGCAATTCTTCGAATGGAAATATCCATTGCGCAGATTGTCTTTTGGTTTTTTGGTTTCGGGTTCGTAACAATATATCCCGTTTTCATATACAGCATTCGAGTCACCTCTGTCATACTTCTCAAGCATTGAGCGGCAACAATCCAAAGGACGGCGTTTTTGATTTGCCGTCAAATCATGAGGTATCCATCTAGTACAAAGCTCTCTGACGCCTAAATGTTCATGTAAAAATTTTTGTACTTGATTCATACCAATCTTCAGTAGTCACCGTTAAAGGACGTCCTTCTCTAGAATCATCGGTTAGTTTGCTTCGACCACGTTTAAACTCATTAAACATTTGTAAATAGTGGTACGAGATGGGACTTCGTACTGAAATGCCCATCGAAGTCTATCTTAACATTGTTGTTGAGTAAGACCACAACGAAAGTCGCAATAAATCATTGAGGGAAAATTTTCTCTATAATCCGGGCGCCAGAGCCAAAAAAAAACCCAAAAAGTGGTGGTCTTTTATAAAAATACGATACTAGGCTTATAATTTGTAGAAAAATACGTAGAATAACATCCTAAAGTGTCTACTTCGACGGACATACGCGTCATTGTTTATTATTGCAAAAAAACTTGAAAATCAGCTTTTTTTTGATTAGAATTTTTTTTAATTAAAATTAGAAAAAAATACGGTTTTTCATTTACGGTTTTTCGTAAATAACTTTTTATTTGTTCAATTAAAAAATAAAATTTTTGAGGTATCAAAGATATTGTTATTCCTCATCGATTCCAAAAAAACTCAGATATCAATACCAAGCCCGTGACACATTTTACGCACAATCGAAGTTTTAAAATTAACAATTTTTGCAATAGGCTGTCATTTTAAAATATCGCGATCTGACTTGGCGTATAATGAAAAACATACTAATGGCTGTAACATATTTGATTTTCATTCAATTTTAATCATTGCAACGTGCATTTTCACGCATTTTAATTTTTTTGTATTTTTCATCTTTCTCGCTTATTTAAACAATGGAAACAATTTTCTAATTTTTTTTAACGCCTAATCCTTATGTAAAATCGTCGGCTTAACAGCTTTTGCATTTAACATTTTGTTCTAAAAGCAATACTTTTTTAGATTTTTAAAGAAAACCGAAACACAAGCCGATTTTCAAGTTATTTTGCAATAATAAACAATGACGCGTATCTTCGTCGAAGTAGACACTTTAGGATGTTATTCTACGTATTTTTCTTTAAATTTTAAGCCAAGTACCGTATTGTTATAAAAGTCAATACGTAGATCCTGTGGAGAGGAACAGGCAAGAAACTCCAAGGACACTCTTTTTCAACATTTTTTTTACAAGAAGTCTTTGGTTACATTGCTTATATGAGCAAATTAAATGTGAGGACAATGTTACGTATTGTTTTAAGCTATAAATAGTCGCCCAAACTGCTACTATATATAAGTAATAGCAGTTCCGAGATCTCCAGCCCCAACCAACATTACTAATATTTGTGACGGTAAGTAAAACAATCTCTCAGTACTCGCAGTGTACGAGTAAATACGTAGATCTAAAGCTGTATTACGGACGTTACTATTCAATTAATCGCCCAACTCCATGCTATTTGCCTGTGAACGGACCTGTACACAAACCGCTACAAGTACATTCGGGGATATTGCTCATCAGTTCGGTTTCAAATAGGTCGCAATAATCACATTAATGGTTGAAGATACAACCGGTTCAATGACTATTCTAATTTCAGGACTTACTGATTCATAATATATTATATATGTTTTAATGAGGCTTGTAACTGGTTCAAAATTTCAATACTTATTATATAAATGCGTGTATGTAATGAATATAATAATATATTTCTACTTACGAGAGCCCTTAGTGCTCCTTAATGCAACTCTGTTGCAAAATCTGTTCTGATATGATGTGTCCTACGTATAAACTACCACCCTGCCAAATTTCAGCTCTCTTTAAAAAAACCAAACACTTTCGTTAAAACTTTGACTCGTATAAATTGAAAGTCGATTAAAATCCTGGCAAATTGCAGATCTGTAGTACAAATCTAACGATTTTTTAACCGATGAAAAATCGGAGAAGGTTCTTAAGAATAGTTGTGATTTGAAATTCGATGCAACGAAAAACTTACACTAAAAAGAGGCAAACATTCATAAATAAGATTTAACCTGCGAGAGAATGAGATAGAATACAAGTATACAGTGTTTCTTTAGTCTTCGTATGCCAGCACGTGTCTTTGTGCCTGCGTACTACGAAGCCTTCTTTTGTCATTCACGTGTATCATTTTTGTGCATTTGCGTATTAAAATTCGTTGGTAAATTAATTTAGAAGTTTCACTTCTACCGTGTAAATTACACACACACACACACTTTTTTTTTGACCACGCACAACTTTTTACAGGGTAGTATGATGTCGACATTTTTTTTTGGATAGGGTTGTTAGAGATACTTCGAAGTTGGTCCCATTCATTAATTTCAAATAGAAATAAAAATTTAGCCCTAAGGATAGAAAAATAGGGGAATGATTGTTCACCTATTGACTTTGTACCTGTAAACCGATTTTATTTAAACTTAACACATGTATATATAGAAATAAAGAAAGAAAGAAAAATCATTTATTTTGTCACACACAGAGACATCGACAAAGGGCATGCAACAATTGGTATGACACTAAAAAAATTAAATAACATATTAGAATATAAAATAATAAAAACTAACTTGAAAAAAAGGTGTCTCATGGCATGATCAAAATAGGACCTAGTTCAGCATATGTCAGGCAATGATACCTGACGCTGGTTTTCAACTAGTCCCTTTAGTGACTCACGCATGACCAATCAGTAAAACAAGAAAATCTCAAAACAATAAAAAAAAATACCAAAATAGGATGAACTTTCATTACTATAATAATTACTGTGAATACGAACACAAAGAACAATACAGTCACAGAGTTCGTGTGGTACACACACACACAAACACACAAATAGGCACAGACGCACTTTTACCTTTATATATTATTTACTATATATTAATTATATGTGAATTATATGTGAGTTATATATGAATTATATACATATTTAGATGAGCGACATGTTTACATTTATCATGGCAAGCTTCCGCTGTCCATCAATTAGATACCTACGTAGACATTTTTTAAAAGTGCTAGTGGTATTAAGAGACCGGATAGGCGGTGGTATATTGTTCCAAATTTTAGATGCGGCATAGCGGAAGCTGCCTTTAAAAGCAGATGATTTATGGGGCATTATGGATAACTGCAGGGAGCACTGCCGGCTAACACACTCGCGACGACTAGCAACCCATTCGAGTTTACTGTACAGGTACGGCGGCTCCTGATACTTGATCACACCAAACATCAGACACGCCAGATGTAGCTTGCGTCTATTTTTCATTTTTAAAATGTATCGTTCATTCAAAAAAGGTGTTACGTGACTTCTACGTGGAATCGCAAAGCAAAACCGGCACAGGCGTTTTGGACTCTCTGTGTGAGACGTTCCGTGCGTGATAGTAATCGCGGACCGTAAACAGTATCAGCGTAGTTTAATTTTGAGAGGATTAATGATTCGACCAATCGCATACGCAGGTCTTCAGATAAGTATGGGCGCATTTTGTATAATATGTAGTTCTGATGACACTACAACTAATGGAGACTTGAAATTGATTTGATGACGGATGTGGAAACCAACTCTACAACAGTTTACAGCAGCTATCTCGTGTTTGTTCTTATTAATTCATATTAATGTACTTATTTTCTTGCGTAATAAAATATTGTTGAATATCTGTTGCTTAAATATTTATAACAAACTCGCGGACTCGACAGACATTGTCCTGCCGGAACGTAAAAAATATTATTCCTGTAACCCTATCGCAGCGCCATCTACCGGGTCCAATTATAAATATAAACCATTTTCGAAACCACCTGAAGACACACAAATTTCATTAAAATCGGTCCAGCCGTTTAGGAGCAATTCAGGAACATACACACGCACAGAAGAAATATATATATAAAGATAACAATGAATGTTAAACGTAGGTTACATATATTATACACTAGCAGTGCCCCGCGGTTTCACCCGCGTAAGTCCCGATCCCGTAGGAATATCGGGATAAAAAGTAGCCTATATTAACATACAGGCTACTATTATCCAGGCCTCCAGCTATCTACATACCAAGTTTCATCGCAATCGGTTCAGTAGTTTTGGCGTGAAAGTGTAACAAACATCCACACATCCATACATCCATACATCCTCGAAAACATTCACGTTTATAATATTAGTAGGATAAGTAAATTAAGTAAGTAAGAATTTTAAATAAATAACTATTATTTGGGATTTCTTTTACTTTTACTTTTTTGCTGTTTCGTTACCTAGTACATAGTAGACTAATGCTATTCGTTAATATTAACATTCAAATGATGAATTTTAATTTACGACCAGCACTAAAATTGGATTTTTAAAGTCTGTCGACTCGCAAAGATTCATGCGAAACAAACGGGGAACTGCAACAAAATCGTGTGCCGAGGGCGGTGGTGTAAGGGACGTCCGAGCAGAATGCGGAAAATAAATATAATAACAATAAAGCAACAAAGCCTATTCATTAGAACAGACAGTTTTGTTTCTGTTTCACTTAGTAAGCTAAGTGAACGGACGAGTCATGGTGAATCTAATGCGGTTTCGCTGCTATGGTTTCGTTGCGAAGGCTACAGGCGTCAGTCACATCGTCATAGTACCCATAGTGCGTATTCTTATAAACATATTTAAAACCGATGAACCAAAACAAGAATTTTATGAGTTTTGAACAAAATGTGTAGTAGTCGCAGAACCTAATGTGAAAACCTTCGCAACTTTAACGAGATGAAAGCCATAATTTACTTTCTATATGCTCTTGTTGCTTCTAAGGAAATGAAACTGAAACATACGAGTTTCATTACACGCACAGTCGTAAAAAAATGCTTATAACTGAGCAGCGAGGAAGCAGAACATATACGTTTATGGGACGAAAAAGTATATTCTCGACTCCAAGAGCGAGTGAGAGATCCGAAGTAAATTTGAAATAAGCTCGTAACATTTCATATTTGTGGAGTATATACATATGCTCCTTTTTAAGTAGTGCAGTTTTGGTAAATATAGAAAATTCAGTATGCGGTGTCAAGTTAAAAGTAAACAGTAAAAAAATTCTAAGTGAGGTTCAAAGTTGTATCTGCTAAGTTGTCTTTTTTGATATGTATTATCTTTGTATATGATTACTTATATGTTTAATATGTATATGATTAATATGTATGTATTTGTTTACTTATATGTATTATTATATGTACCTACACCGTTAGCTACCATTCGTTCTTGTCACTAAATCCATCCAAATGTTGTCTTGTAGAGATCGCTTTTATCGATAAAACCGACCATTGTACCTAACTTCTATACTAATATTATAAAGAGGTAATGTTTGTGAGTTTGGATTTTCGGAGTAATCTCCGGCTACTACGGATCCAATTTTGAAAATTCTTTTAGTGTTGGATAGCCCATTTATGGAGGAAGGTTATAGGCTATATAACATTACGCTACAACCAATAGGAGCGAAGTGAGGAAAAATGTGACAAAAACGGGGAAAATTTACAAATGCAGACGAAGTTGCGCTGGTCGGCCAGTTAGTAATAAATTTACGATCTATTGCTATTTTTACTTGATGTAGAATAGAGAATATTCTATTCTATTTTAATTAATAGTAGATTTATCAAAGTACGACTCCTGCTCCTTCACTTACGTAGTTTTCAGACCTATAAATGATTCTCTCTTATTTGATATCACTGTTTCTACAGACTCCTACACCCCTTTGACTAAAATACCTCATTAAAATACTTAATAAATTTCAAAGATAGAAAGAGAGAGAAAATCAAATCAAAATTACCAAGTATCATAGGCTGGCGGTAGTCTTTTTTTAATACACACAATAATTTTTAGTAAATATCAAGACGAAGTGAGGATACAAAAGTTAATTTTGGTTTACAAATGTATGTCGGTAAACTAATTACAAGGCCTGACACTCTTGTCAGAATTGTCGTGGTTGGTAGATGTTCATGGTCATGGAGGATTGTTACTTCTGGTTTGGATCGCCTCTCTCGAGTTTCTCCACTTGGTACGATGTACAGCGTTGTAGGAGCATGTCCCCACAGATGTTTGGGTCACTAATTTCATAAGGGCTGTCCAGCGGGTAGGTGATTGCCATCTGGACCTCATCCCTTCCATATAGCCTTGTACCACCAGAGGTTCTAGATATACTATTACTGGTGCCTTGAATACCAATAGTGCATCTTATATGTCTAACGTTCTCTTTGCTGTACGAACATGTTGATTACAATGTCCTTAATTAATGTTCTAGTTTATATAATAGCATTGTTATTGAGTACATTTTTATATTTTAACGTTACTCATAGGTACTACTTTTTCTACCGTCTTTCGTGCGTTTTTCCTTTAGTGGTAAGTCTTTTATAGTGCCTCTATATCGTTTGTTTTACAAACTTCTAAATATTAATAATATTAATAAATATTCTTTAATCAAGTAACAATGACTCATATGTGTTAGTCAAACTTAAAACCTATGTTAGTAAAAATTCTTAATTTAACAAAATAAGTGACACACACATTTTTGGATTGCTTGTAAGGCACGCTACAGTCTCACTCCATGCGAGATAGCACTGCAGCGATTCACATACATGCAATCCAATCTGCTTGAGATCATCTTTATATATATTTACATCTTATTAATATAAATTTAAAAAAAAACATTACCAAAATACATATTATTTGTATTTGCATACAAATTGTAATTATTATTGTTTGACTTTCTAAATAAAACAAATTAATGCTCTTTCAGTGTCCTAATATTGTGGCTAAAATAATATTAATACATGCGTATCTATACTAACATAATCTATACTAATAAACAAGCTGAAGAGTTTTTTGTTTAATCGTTAGTTTGTTTAAACGCGCTGATCTTTAGTATTTGATAGTTATATTAGTTAAGATATACGGTTTCACTCACGTGTACATTTTGGGGATGCCCGACTAGTTTCGGACCCGACACCTTTATCAAGGTGTGAGGCGTCCTGCCGCGCTGGTGGCAGGTGCCAGACTGCAACCGTATATCTTATCTAATATGAATACCACCCACAAAAGTTTTTATTTGATAGTCATATTCATAATTAATAGTATAAGCTATACAGCATTAGGCTACACTTCTCAGCTAACCTTAAATATTGACTTTTGTTAAGTAGCGTGCGCTGGTAATAAGTGCAGGTAATGGTTAGTGAGATGTAAACACATTGTTCTACAGAAATATTGCTCCTTAGTACATCTAAAAAGATTAGCAATACCATGCCTATCTCTTATACATAAGCCAGAATAATGTATTCTGTGACAAAAAAATATTGAAAAGTGAAAAGTGATTTATGAGTATTATTATTAGGCATAGCATATTAGGTACACCTTACCAACGAAAGTTACTTCATCAACAAGACAATTTTATGAATGTAAACCATAGCATGTTATTTAGATACATACTTTAGGCGATAATAGTCAATTAAAACAATTCAGTATTCGGCTCGGGTCTATGACTATAGTAGTATTACGTGGTCTGATATAAACGAATTAAATTATCATTATTTTATTACGAAACCTGCGACCACCAAGTTTATATGGCGGCACTAGACTTCAAGTTTAATTTCTTAAATTGTATCATGGTTGCTATAGTTTTGGCTGGGCAAGCAGTCGGGCAAACGATACTAATACCTCGAATTCCTATAATACTACCTAGAGATTTATAATTAACTTTTACCAGGGACGTAGATTCCTCAGACGTCATTTATCGGTGTCCTTAACTTTTTTTTTTAAGTAATATTAAGTATTAGATAAAATTTAAGAGAGAAAATCGTTGTAATTTATTCAACTTAAACAGTTATACATTTCGTATTATATTTGAGTACTACCTATATTGGAACTACGAGAGCACGCAATGAACTACACTAGAGGAATATTGCACAAAATGTATATTGTACGAAAATATTTTGGTAAATGTTAAGATGAACACTCGTTAGCTCCATATTGACGTACTGCTGTCTAGGACGTAACGGCTGGCAAGTATGTATACAAAACGCTACCTTATACGGATCAGCCTAATGGTAATTGTTTTTAAACTTTCGCGACTTCGATACATATTAGATGTGTTATTCTTAACAACGTAACGTAATTCAACACAAAGGTATTGTACCTTTTAAATATTATCACGATTAAGTCCCGAATTACACATCAGCCTAAGGGTGTATTTTGTATCAATATAAATGGCTTATAATGGATTTATATTTAATAAATCCTCTGTGACGAATAAGAGTAAAGTTCTGTAGGTGTGTAAAATAATAATTATCGTCTAAGCGTGTGCAACTGGCGCCGCATGACGCCAACTGATGGCATTCCTAATACATATTCTCAGTTCTGTGGTCTAATTCAAATTATACGCAGGGGAAACCGCGGGGCACAGCTAGTGTAGGTAGATACATACTCATAGATATATTACTTTAAATTATTACCATGTCATGTAAATCTACTGATTATAGAGATAATGAAAGATGTCAACTACATATTTCATTTACTTTGTGTTTATCTCTCATCTTCTTAGTGATTATTTGACAGCCTCCAATTATATTTATAAACTTGTATAGCTGGAAATTTAATAACATGGCTAACATTAATATTTTATTAAACTGAGATATATTTTTGATCAAAGAGATGATCAAAAGCAAACATTACCACGACGCATTTCTGTTTAAGTCTGGCCTAATTTCAAAACCACTTTATTAATATAACTGCTTTTTAGCATCATAAATTTACATTTATTGATATCTTGATAGACCTACTACAGCGCCAATTATAATCCAAAGATTTAAATGAAAACCGCAAGTGTTAAAATTGAACGTGAACGTAAAACGTGTATTTAAAGGGGCTCATTCGTAGTCACGCGGTACATCATGGGTAAAGGAAGCAATAAAGGATAGGGTACCACGAGAAGATTCTCCAGCCAAGTAATGTTAATTTTTTTAAAATATATCTGTAAAGTATAATTACTATATGTGATAGAATTATTTGCTGTGCGCTTTATTTTTCTGGGAGCACTCTCTTTTTCTTTTTACTTTAATTCAAAATCTTTTTAATATTTTAAAAAGTTCCAAGTTTACAAGTTCTGCCGTTGAAGAATGAAAGGATCCAAGTGCGATTTTGCATAAAAACGTTTACTGTAAAGTTTTAAATCTATAAAGAAAAGAGGAACCGAAACTTAAGGAGGGCTTGGTCACCTAAGAGATTCATCATCATCAGAGGTAATTAGGAAATGAGTAGATTCAACTTAATAAAACATTACTTTACTTACTATATATACTAGATAGTATTTACAGGGTGTATTTGAAAATAGAACGGGCCCTAAAAGAAAATCTTTTGTTTGGGATGTATTTATTTGGTTCAGGCGCACAACGTCCGATTTGCATAATTTCCTATTTTAAAATTGTCCGATTCGCTAAATGCCCGATTCTCAGACTAAGTGCTCCGTCTGGTTTCGGCCGCATTGATGCTTAACATCAGGCGAGTTAGCCGCCAAACGTAGACCTACTACCTATTCTAAAAAAAGTTTAATTCCCAAAATGTCCTATGCTTTAAAAAGCGTTTTTAAAAGGGGAAGAAATAAAAAAATCTATTGTTGTGTCATCAATCACAGTTTAATTACGACAAAATTAAACCTAAGTTCTGTTATACCTTTGGTGCCAGCGCATTTAATCCCAGATGCGTGGCGTCATACAGTCGGACCTATTTTCTCATTAGATGTTTTGCGAATCGGATATTGTGCGCCTGAACCATGTATTTGAACCGCCAGTGAGTGGCAATGTTAAATGTAAACGGTGTTCAGATTTACATTTAAGTATTTGGGAATTACGAACACGTTAATTAATTAAAAGTTAAAAAGAAGCAACAAAGTTTTATTGAAGTGAATAATTACAACTACTATACAACTACTATAAGCCAAAGAAGCAGACGTTGCCACACTGCCTCAAATAATATTGGGTTTTAAATGCTTTCTACGTCTACTTGATAAAACATATTGGTATTGGTGTAGGGCTTTCAGATAAGGCTGACTAGTTGCACTAGCCTAGCTACTTCCAGAAGCACAGAAGCCTTCTGGGGCTTTCACAGGCTTTTAAGAACGACCTCGCACCTCGACCTCGTTGTGTGGCCACACCCTTGCACTCCAGGATAACGTGGGCGGCCGTTTCCTCCGTATTGAGACATCTTCTGCATAGAGAGCTGTCTGTCGCATTGATGGTGAATAGGTGCCGGTGCGGTTTAGGGGCAGGTGGACCATAATCGTTCCTACAACTATCCTGACATCGAGTCGATTGAGACTGAGCAGTCTGCAAGTCCCTATTGTTTATATGATACTACTCCTTATTGTCATAAAATCAAAACAGTAGGTAAGATTTCTGTTTAACAAGAAAAACCTAATACTTGTGAAAGAGTATTGCATCGTTTGGTTTTATTTGGTTCGACGCCGACATCCCCCTTAACCATTAGCCCCAAAGAGGCAATGTGATGCAACACGCCGTTATCACTTTGGTGGCATTTTGGGTTGTAGTTTTTTTTTTATTGTCATAACTACATCTGTCACCAACATCAACTGTGTTCTAGACTTCTTTCTCCTGACGCCATTCTTTAAATTCGGGATGTAAACAATATAAGTTTTTAATTCTAAACAGAATAGGAAACTTTTCTCCGCTCTGCAGCAGCGCGTGTTCACTAATGATCATGGTCCTTCCATGAATGTTATTTGTCCTAACGTCCTGCCTAATAGAGAGAGTAGGTAAGAGTAGGTACCTTAGTTGGCTTTATTATCAACTTGCCTAATAGTTATGTAGCAAAATTCGTAATGGTCAAGTAATGTGACAAATAACGAAGTGTATAAAATTACTAATCACACAGACTAATTTTACTTGTCCTTATTCATATTGCCCGGGTATCATAAATAGTTCAATGTTTAATCACTTGGTCCATATAAACATGTAATTTGTAACAAATAATTAAATACACTCCGGCCTCAGCATCGTTCTGCTAACTCGAGTTCAATTCGAGTTAAATGAATTTGAATTCGATTTTACTCGAGTCGGTTTTTTTTTTGCCTAGTTGACACATCTTTATTTGAGAGTAAGTCAGTAACGAATGCTCACTGAAAAAACTACGCTATGGAATAGAAGACCCATCCGGTCACACAAAAGTATGCTATAGATTTTTTGACGGTGAGATGCTCAGGGCTCGGCCCGGCGCCGGCCCGTTGTAACGCACATACATCAATGTCATCTAGAAGACAAGCAGAACTGAATTGCATAGTAACTGTAACTCCTGCATCGCACAGTAAAAGTTCTCGCGCGAAAATGTATATATTACAACTTCTTAACCTCTACCGTTGGGCCGCGTTCCGCCAGACACGATCATCCTGTTCGTGGGATTTTCCCCTTGTGTAGAAGGGATATAACAACCGTTCCTCCCCGATCTTTTATGTTCATTTTACTTCCATTCTACAGCCAAAGTATTTTCACACTACATAAAAGTACTTTGGTTTCCACGCATAAGTAATATAATGCAACGCATTGGGGTGTAATCGTAAAACCACTTTTAATTTTTATCATCAAGAATCGTTTTGTGATTAGAATTTAATTTAAAACAGTCAAAATGTTTTAAGATATTTTTATATCAATTATGTAGAAAACAATGTTTCCGATTTATTGAAATGTTAAAATGAAACTTTTGTTTTCCTTGAAGAAAATGTTTTGTCTATTTTTAATCTTCTGAAAATTACATAGTGAAATATAATCTTTTAATATAGAGTTTTAAGCTCCAATCATCAATACATAATACTTAATATTGAACTCTTCTATGCAAGAGGATTCTTAATAAAAAAAATATCTCATTTCAACGAAATAAGCTACTTAAAATTCAGCTACACAGGCTGAATAACAGGACCGAATAAAAATAGTGGATGTAATGTTTGAGCTACCACATAACCGTAACAAATTGAGTAAGGTGCAAATGCATAACATAAATGATTTTTGGAAAGAGCTAGGTTTAAAACGCCAGTGAAATGAGATGGCGTTCAGTGCGCTACGGGACGTACAGTCGGGAAAACAGCTTTATGTTAAATTAAAAGTCAAGCTAGAATAAAAACGCCATCTAAAGATTAAATCTAAAATGTTTATGTACTTTTATTTGGTATGTTGCGAAGTCAGGTCTTTTTTTGTCGCAGTTCTTGGTCAAGACACACCAATAATTAATTTGAAGCAAGAATTTTTTTATGGCGTGGGAACAGTTATCGCTTTTCATAACTACAAGAATTGTTATGACAAAAAGTCTGATCCCCTTCTCATCTTTGTTAAAGTTACTGACTTTTGCCCAAATGGACAACAGGGTAGTTATCTTGGCTAAAATAATTTTGTGTGTTAAAGAAAGTGTTAAAAAAGATTTTGAAAAAATATAATTTTCAAGTATATTATTACTTTTTAATATAGAAATAAAAATGTTTATCTGACACAAAATAAACACAAATAAATAAATAAATTATAGTTTACACATTTAAGGATGTATAACTGTAACGGTACTGAGAACTGTGTTCCAAACAAGGCTATAGCCTGTATGTTGGAAGACAGCGTTCTGACGTGGGATTTTAATACAATATTAACTAGAGACGTGTAAGTCTACGAAGTATGGACGTGGGAGAGCAGTGAAGCAATGTTGCAAAAGCAGTGAGTGAGGTTACCGGAGGCCCTAACCCTTCCTTCTCCTCCCCTTCCCCTCTCCTTCCCTAACTCCCTCTCTCCCTCTTCCCCCTTCTCCTACTCCCACCTTAAAGGCTGCCAACGCACTTGTGACTCTTGAGTTGCAGGTGCCCATGGGCGGCGGTAGCCACTTACCATCAGGTGACCCGTCTGCTCGGTTGCCCCCTATTACATATAAAAAAAAGTCCTTGTGGAATCATTTATAACAGATAGAGCTAAAATATATTTTGATTCATAATCGTTTACTTTAATGTCGCTGTTATTATTTAGATTATTATATTAGCTTATATGATTTAGATAAATGGTACATCGTCATCTCATCTCATCTCTCATCACCAAACAATACATTTATACTTATATTGCATATTGAACAATAACGCTATAAAGCACAGAAACCTACAAAAGTCTGACAAACGTCATTGGGTGTGGAAAACCTTTTTATATTTGTGATTATTATGGCGGTACTAAACATTTTTCTGATTTTGCCTTGCTTTTTAAAACGTAATTCATTTTCTATTCGGCTTAAGCCATGTTAAAAAAATTGTTTTGTATATGAAAATTATATAAATACTAGCAACCCGCAAAGCAAAGCATTTTTCCGACATCTTCAACAATCACCGTCATATTTCAGCCGTTTAACACAAAACTTTACACCTAAACCTTCCTCACGAATCACTCCGTTTATTGGAGAAGACCGTATGAAAATCCGTTCGGTAGTTATTGAGTTTATCGCGAACAGACAGACAGACGCGGCCGGAGACTTTGTTTTATAATATGTAGTGATATTGTACTATCTTTTGCCCGCGGCTATGCTCGCATTAATATTGATTTTATTAATTAATTCACTATACCTCAAGATTCTTACTTTATTTCTGGATGAAAGGTACCTTGTGTCCTTTTATGACTAACTGACTACATACAACATTTTATGATGATCACTAATAAAAATGTGCATCGACTGTCCAAACCAAATACAAATAATGTTTTTAAAACCTAATTTAATATTGCCCACAAAATATTTATTCACTGTTTTCTTGCTGACCGTATCATGTGCTTTTATGGAAGAGGCGCAGACATTTGGTAACCGATTGTGGTGACTGAAATTAATACTGCAAACGAATGTATGCGATGTCTTTTTCTTGGTTATAAACGGAGGTATGAAGACTGGATGTAAAAGTTTCAAAAACGCAAAGTAGGAGAAGAAGCCTATTGTGACATGACTAACATTTCATGACAAAATTTATAGGTACATAATTATAAATTTTGTCGTGATAGCTACTTAACTTATAGTTGAGGAAATTCTAGGTACACCTTTATATATTTTTTACGCCTAAACAAGGAGCAGGACAGCCTAAAGGTAAGCAGTTTTAATAGCCTATACATACCAGTAATAGTAATAGTATCTTCTAAGAAAGATACGGATAGCACAATGTAGCTTTAACACTAATCCTGTAAATAGAGAATACTGAAAACCGTAATTAGGGTGGGAGAGCAGCCTTATTTTTAAAGGTTAAGTAATATTAGTTATTCTGAATCCACTTTTATGTCATTTGTGCAATCCAATCGCTGTATTGCTATTACCTCCGCTCCACAAACTCTTATCTGTCAAAATTCGTCGTATTAAAACAAAATGTTCTTGTTGGGAAGGTCCCGTCGATGTCCGTGTGTACGTCTTTGGAACGGTAAACTGAGCTAGGACACCGCTTATGTTAAGGCACAATAAGGCACACCGTGTGGTTTTAGTCGGTTCGATTCCGACACATCACCCTACCGATAACCCACGTGACGAAGGTGGTGACATAACAAAAAGCTTTGTGTGGCGTTTAAAAATTTAATAAATATATTTTATCAATCAAGTTTACCTTATTTATTACCACAGCCTATGCAGAGTTATTTTAAAGCAAAAGACAACGCTCTGTTCAGTACAACTAACTGTAAAATAAGCGCGCCATTACTGAAAGACATTACCTATAATGAGATGTCATTCACACCCACCGTAGAAGAATGATATGCAGATGTTCTTGTCACTTCCAGGACTATGGCAAGCCATTTTATGCAAATGAAAGGGACATAAAGAGAAGGGAAAATATAATTAGAAGCAGCTGAGGATAAATGTCGAAACTCAAAATGTAACAAAAATTCTTGATAATAACGAAAGTAGGTATTTCAAATTGTGTGTAGCCTCTACCTAACCGTTTGGGGCCAATACATCAACCTAAAAAAATGGTCCCTTTTTTATTTGAGACTAATTACACCTGACCATTCTTCACCAAGATCAAACAAACCTAAACTATGAACGACATGCTGATTTATTTATATTAGTAAGGTGCAAACATCCACAATTTGCAATATGTATTTTGTTAGATTTAAGGTACCTTTGTGGCAGAGAAAAATAAACATTATTATTATTATTATTATTATCCACACAGCTCGCCTGAGGTATAAATTGCAATGCATGAGAAAATGTGCAAAATAGTAAACTGTCATGTCAAATCAGTTTCTTTTTAGTGAACGTCAAAACCATACGTTCTATAAAAACTTATAAGAAATAAGTATTTATGACGTCATACCCCGATATTGCCAAACAATTTACTTTTAACCCTAAACACAACAATACAATAAAAAAAAACAACAATTACAACAAAAAAAGTGAAATAATAAAAAATTTTGAAATTGCCTGAGGAATTGTTTGTGTGCCATTATTATGCATTACTAGCTGCACCCCGCGATTTTCAGCTATCTACATACCAAGTTTCATCGCAATCGGTTTTGTAGTTTTTGCGTGAAAGAGGAACAAACATCATAGATAGACATACAAACGATGTAGCAAACGTAATGACTAAAGAACAGGGCAACTTCGACCAGATAATAGTTTTAAAAAATATGTTGAAAGCACAGAAATCGGAAGTAACGAGTCGGTTATATTTGCCCCAGTTTAAACGGATGTTTGCCCCAGAAAAGTTTTTTTATCCATTATATAAATATAATATAAATTTAATTTCAGATCTGATTTTATAATGTAGGCTGAGTTTTAATTGAACGACAGGAATTAAATGTTACTCGACTGTGAAAAGTTGTAATGTGTAGATGCGTATTCTTGTAATAAAAAATTAAAACGTAGGTACTTAAAGAGATACCATGAGTGGTAGAAATGTGAAGTCTTACTTAATTTAATGGGATGACCTACGGTGGAGAAAGGCAGTCATAGAATGCAGGCATAGAGGATTCACATAGCTTGTACACAGAACGATCCGATCGTTGACAAAATTGCTCTGACGAGTGATAGAAACATGATGAGAATATTTTTTTTCTTATCAAAGAGGTTTAACAATGCTATTTAATGACTTCATGTAGAGACACTTCACTGATCCAATACCGCTGATATTGTTGTTCTACATCTTCTGAGCCTTTTGCTTGGCAGAGGTGAAAAATCGATATTTTTTCATACAAACTTGAATAGCCCGATTAATGTAGCGGTAAAGTCTCACAACACTATTATTGTTCTTTGAGCATTACCACCCCTATAATTTGAGGTCGGGAAAAAGTTTCTTCGTATTTTATATACAAATTCACATACACACAAAGTCTGTGGAGCTGAACTAACATAATCTTTTTCGCACGTTCTTGTCATAGGTGATCAATCTTTTCAAAAATATTTCGGTTTCATTACTTTTCAATAGAGAATCGCAAATGAGTACGCGATTCATTAGGTTTCTTTCAGTGACCCTGTGTGGCACTCAAATATCGAGCTTTTTTGCATAGTGAGACTTTTTCAAATGAGTCAAAACTATTTTGTGGTCAATCCTCAGTTCCTCGGCTATGTCGTAAATACCTATATGCGGATCTTGCTCCAGTTTTTCAAAAATGGCACTAATTTTATCAGTATGAAGGCGACCAGAGCGGGATGCATCTTTGACATCAAAATTCCAGGACTGAAAGCGCTTGAATCAACTTTGTGCTACTCTTACTGACACTGCATTAGGTCGATAAACGTCAAATTTTTTTTTTCGCGGCTTCTGTAGCATTTTTCTATTTAACTTTCACCCGTAAACCTCAGAATGTATTGAATTTCTTCGTTAGATTGTAAACAACAATTGCAAAATGGCGGGAAAGCTTTTTTACTTTTTATTTTTCTTTTTTTAATGTCCTATATTTATTGATATTAAATCTAGCTAGATTCAACAGTACAACCAAAGAGATTTTTCTTAAATTTTATGCATACAGAATACGAAAAGACTTTTTTCCCAGCCTATTATAGGACCTGGACTGGGACGGGACCAACCCAGGAAAGGGTATAATAATACCCTCCCTCACCCTGCTATCAAATATTGATTGTAGCCCTCTCCCACGGACCTTCCTTGACCATTTTCACCAGCAGTAAAATGTGGAGGTACTAGACCAGCCAAGTTTCAGATGATGCATAAATCTTGTTTTAATATTATCAATTTTTTTTTCATTTTTGTTTCATATTTTTTTTAAGAAATGAACATCGTTATCTAATATAACGATGTTCATTTCTTAAAATCTATAAATCATTCTAGTAACAAAAAACCATTAACAGCCTTTATAAATCTTCCAGAGAAAGCGTGTTCAATCCAGTGCCTCTTTGCAAATAGATTTATTTTCCTTATTTCCAATTTCTATTTAACATTTAATCGTCAAATTTAGACGACATTGTAAACACAGACCTTTAAAATTCACATGGTAGGTTTTTAATTAAATTTTAGGCAATCTAAACAACGTTGGAAAATCTTAACGACATGTAAACAGTTACTCGGTTTTACATTTATTTTTTAAGTAAAATAGCTTTCTCTCTATCTTACAGTGAAGGCTAAAGTAGGGTTCAATTCCATCCCTGAGTGTGGCCGCGGGTGGACGGGACGGGTTTTTCCCCTTCACCCGCTATAATGGCCCCCCGCGAGGAGGCGGCGTCCGCGTGTGCCTGGACGTCGCCTAATTGAGAGGTTTTTTCACCCGAAGGTGGTGCCCGCGCTTTTGCGGGCAGGCGCCAGGGGGCGTCCGGATGTCTTAATAAAAGCTGTTCCCGGATCCCTCCTACTTAAGGCGCAGTACGGCACACCGTGTGGTTTTAGTCGGTTCGATTCCGACACACCGCCCCACCGAAAACCCCGGTGGGGTGACGGCCCGAGGGGGTTTCCACACGCCCAAAAAAAAAAAAAAAAAAGGTACAATTCCATAGTCCGATTATGTAGTTTCTGTGGACTGACTACCCGGCCAACAACAACTTACCGCGTATAGTGTTTTGGACTCAATCTCCACTTGAGACAATTATTTTTGTAAATCACAGATAAATTGTTGTGAATCCGAGTGTGCTTCGGTTCTCGTAACCAGCCGCTGCCGAAGTAAATTTGACTTATATTATTGGTGAAGCCGGCACCAGACGGATTTTTAACCTATTTTTTCAATAATGCAATTGCACTATGCGAGTGTTTAATACGCCTCTGCCTTCCTACTTGTGTTTGTTTTTACACGTAAAGAACCCATTTGTTGTATTTTTTCACATAAGTTTTATTCATAACAACATACAGTGTACACACGGAGAAGTCATACAATAAATAAATTACAGGAAAAAAGGTCCCTAGAAAATCCATTTTAGGATCTAAAGAAGCTGGCTGGATCTCTATAGTAGAGAACGTATACAACATTATATACAACAAATATTCATATATTATAAACATGTATTCGAAGAAGCACGTAGTTTACTTTTCCTGTAATCTTAATACTTAATCCATGAAGTACATCAGTGCAAATTATAACATGACGTTATAGTTCCTCTCAACTAAATGTTTTTTTCTCTTTACTTCTATTTTATACCAAAAATACCTGTTATTCTTTTATCTGTTATCGATTTTGTTCATCAAAAGGTTGCCTGTAAGAGATCCATATATTATCCACTTTGTGTATTTTTTTAAGCAATATGTCGTTCATGTACAATAAAAATTATACTATTCTATGATTTCATTTAATAGCAATTTATAAAAAAACCTATCCCAAAAAGGCCCTTTTTTCTGTAAAAGCATGGTCTTTTTAGGTATTATAATGTAATCTTTCTTCTTTCTTTCTTCTTTATCCATTGCCAATACTACCAACAAAATACACAAATCACAAGCAAACACACAAGAATATATATGTCGTGAAATGTTTAGCGTTTTTAAACAATCAGCACTTTTAGTTAAATTAAATATTTTAAAACGTCTATAAAATTTCAGTATATTCTACTATTGCAAAGTGTTTGTACAAAGTGGACCTGCATTTACTTGTCGATATAACGAGGTACTTAAATACTTCTGATTGGAGCACTGACTGCGAGTTTTGTCTGGGCGATAAATAGGAACTTACTTTTTTATATACAGGGTGTATCTATATGACAATGGAACACTTACTTAAATCACGGAAAGGGCATGACTCTAGCATGCAGTTAGAGAAAGCTTGAATTTCCAGGTTATTTCGTGGGAGAGCCGTGCTTTGCCAATATAGGCCGGCTTGACCGGAGTGATACCTCAGCCTCACAGAAAACCAGCAGTGTTCGCCGAGTGACGTTACCGGAGGCTGTAACCCTCCCCTCTCATCCTCGTCTTCCACAAACTCTCCCCCATTTCCCCACTCTTATTCCCCTCTTCCCCTACTCCCACCTTAAAGGCCGGAGACGCACTTGTGACTCTTGTCTTGTCACTTACCATTAGATGACCCGTTTGCTCGCATTTCACATAAAAAAAAATATTTTTTCCTCCGTTTCTCATAAAAGGTGGAATGTGTAAAGTTAAAGATTTTAAATCGTACATATTTTCTTAAATTGGAATTTTTCATTCCGTTACCAAGATTCCATAAATACTGGTCAGGCGCGTAAATAGCCCAACCAGGGTGTGATTGCTCAACAAATTAATAAATTGTTTATAGCCTACGAGGTATAGGGAAGTAAACCGCTTCTATCGATCAAAACAATCATGCCAGCACTGACCAGCAACACCGACCAAGTCCCGATCCTCCAGAAGGCAGCGAGCAGCGGCGAGGTTTCTACGGTCTCTTGAAACGTCCAGGTATTGACCGGTCATGATCGAAGACTGAAGCACTTCACAAACACCTTGTAAAGGTTACAAGCGAGTCCAAACACTACACGGCTATAGGACTAACGGAAAATCAGCTTCTTTTCACGAGAAATATAACTGATGTCCGTGGTGGAACAAAATTTTATAATTAATGCGACTTCTTAGCGAAAAGCGATGAGAGCAGGGTATGCCCGTTTTTTCTTGCACCAATCAATTGCAGCGCATATACATTATTTGAAGACAGATAACGCCATCTCTTGAGATCGTCGAGTACATTGGCAATATTACAGTAGTACCAGCAATAATTACATTTGACAAACAGAATGTGGTTTACTATAAGGACTATGAAATTATTAATATAACGAAATATATTATGGTGCGATTTTGTATGCATTTTATAAATTTATTGGCGCTCCACCAAATACTAACTGTAAAAACTTTTTTAAGTTAGTTTTTATGGTTTTTTTGAATAACCGAGTAACCGATTAATTGAATTATTCTATTGGTACTTTAGAATGATTCTGTCCAATTAAAAAAGTGGCCAGGTCAAACCCGGCCAATGCTTTAATAATGCCGTTTTTTATTGTTTGTGACTTTGTGATCAGGACGAAATGTAGTATACTTACTGAAAAGAAAAGATTTAGTAGTTATACCGTTTTTAACAATAACATTAAGGTGCTCGTCATTTTGTAGACCTTCATAAGGCATCCCTGACAGACCTGTCAATGCTACTTTTTTTTTGGAATGAATGGTAATACAGATAACCTTTTTGGTCAGGCATCATTTCTATTTGAATTAAATTGTATCCCACAAAAATATAAAAGTTGTTTAAATATACTCATCTATAAGAAATTATCAAATCATAATTTAAGGAAAGCTCAAAATAATAGAAAATTTCGTCTATTGTATTTTAATTATTGTTATGAGAGTTTCTAATGGTTATGGCAAAACAACAAAAAAAAATTGTTTTTGTCAAATCTGAACTAGTAAAGACAATAGGGAATATGCATGTATTTTTTTTTATCTTATATAGTAATATAATATGACTAAGCTACTAAATCAACTACTAGATTAATTAAACGTCAAGGTACATACGTATATACTAACATGATTTAACTAGACTATGTATGTATATATATAATTAACACTAAACATACACATACACACAGATGTGTCTAATTTGCATTATTTTTTATGTCTATAAAACAAAGACGAAGGAAAACACCTAACATAAATCTCTGACCTAAAAGGAGATTCCATACCCTGATTTACAGTTTAGTAAACCTAAAAAAAAAACGCGCATTACTTGCGAACCGAATAAAAAAGTAAAAATCAGGTCCAGTGTTCACCTTTTCGCTTAATTATCAGACTATCGTCGCTCATTATCAGACTAGCTCAATCTGCTGGACTCGTCAAAACGAATCTTAAGAACCCAAACTCGAGGGGTTCACAAAAGAGTTACACTTTCCACCCCTAATTGAGTATATAGTATTGTCACCCAAAGGAATTGGTGTCACAGCGCTGATTTTCAGCATAATCTTGGATGACGTAATGGCGTCCCACAAGCGAAGCCAAACATTAAAGGATGTAGCAAGTTATGTAAGTGCAAGCTATTTAATGAATATTTGGCACGTTTTTAGAAATGTACTGTGTATCGTGTGTGTAGTAAGAATAGTGCTGTATCGTTGAACTGAGTGTCATGTTTTCAGCAAGTAGCCAGTAGTAGTATCAGTCGATCGAATACGAATTTAATCTGTGTTTTGAGACCCAGAGCTCACGAAGACCTGAACCTACTTTTAGCAAAGCTTAAAATTTTGAAGTAAGTAATTGGCCCATTTTTTTCTGTGCGTGTGGAAACCCCCTCCCCACCGGGGTTTACGGTGGGGCGGTGTGTCGGAATCGAACCGACTAAAACCACACGATGTGCCGTACTGCGCCTAAAGCCAACACGTGAAGCCTCCAGCCGGGACGACCAACGAGCCATGGTGGCTCGGCGAGCGGCCTCACGCCATTCGCGTACCTCTTCGGGCGGGGGCTGACTGCCGCTTCCCGCCCGGAACTCAGCCGTTCGCCGATATACTTCGGTGAGCACTTGTTATTGTTCTAAATCGTACAATTTAATAGCTATTTGATTTTGGGCTCTATATAACATTTTTAATTCTTAATAGGTAAAGAATGATATCGATAAAGAGAACTTGCACTGAAACAGTGTTAAATTTTCAATCATAATGAGTCTACAGGATTAATCGCCTTTACTTCTGTGAATTCTGAACACAAGCACTTAGCTTAGTTAGAGGGGTAAGAGATTCGCAATAGTTACATTAAAAGTATATTTTTTTATATTAATGAACACGATGCTAATTTAATTGTTTCACACCAGCGGCTTACCTATAACATTTTGCATTGGATACCTATTGAATGTTTTAATAACATACCACCATCTTGCGAAAAGCTATTTGGTTCAAGTACAGCAGGAATTCATTTAAGAGCGCCTCAGACTGTTATCTTAAATGCGCTATTTATTACCTATAAGCACTTCTGATACCGAGGGTGTCACACATGACTGTACTCTACTCTGTACTGTACTCTGTAATCCAAATTGTAAGCCTATGAGATACAACAATCAAGGGAGCCATTACCTATGCAGGTATATTAGATTTTGGATTTAAAAAACACAAAACCGTTCTAAAACTTCACACTCCACGAGGGGCAGTAAGTTCGCGATATGACAAACCATTTCGATTTTATGGACTTGTCTCTGTCAGTCAATACCACTCGTCTCTGAGGAGACATAAAATGGTCGTGTATACATATGTAGTACTGGTTTTATAGCCACAAGCGGTCTAACAGAGTGCACTTTTAATATAAAAACCTTACTTAAAACAGTAACAACCGCCACGTTATTTAGCATAGTTGCCGTATGTTTCAATTGAGTATCCTTAGACCATAGAATTTATATTCATCACTATACAACAGCTATAGTCATGGCTGCAGAAGTCACTGACGAAGAAGAAGTACAAAAATATCCAAACTACCGTCAATCACTGACTAAAAGAAAAAATGAAGAAACAAATATAAGTATATTTAATACTCTAGCGTAGTATTATTATTAGTAAAGAAATCAAAGGTATTTTATTAACTTCATTACTTAATCTATCTTGATATTACTTTAATAGTTCTTTAACTTTATACTTTTTAATATTTATTCCGGTAAAAGATATGTATACAATCTAGTTACGGAGTGAAGGGGACGACCGGGCTTCCAAGTGACATTTACTTCTTACGTGAGTACTGCAGGGCTGACGCATTCTGGGCTGGTGCTACAGCTACGACTTTGTGTGTAATTTTCGCTAGTGAGATAGATCGTCGGTTTGTGAGCGAAGTTAAACTCGGATCTGTATATATCTGTAACATGTTCTCGTTATAACTAGAAATAATTAGCCAGCAGTCATAGACATGACGTCATAGACGCTTACATCTTAACGTTAGAAGGAAAGTTTTGTTTAAGAGCTCATATCAAATAAAAACGTTAAGACTGCGCTATAAAATAGATACTGGTTAGTGCTAAAGTGCTCATGTAAATTAGACGTTTTTTTAACTTTATCCATAGCCTATTAATTACTAATTGTCAATTAGTAATTAATAGGCGATGGATAAAGTTAAAAAACCATTTTACAGGTATTGCCTTGTCCCTAAGTGTAAAAACACTATAAGAAGTACACCCAATACAGTATTTTTTCCTGTACAAAATAATAATGTAAAATACGAAAACAATGGTGTTCATTAATGAGAAGAGATGAAGTATCTTCAATATAACGTTGATATTGTTGTGAAGATCACTTTAATGTAAGCATATTACAGTTTAATTGCTAGTATAGTGTGAACTAGTCAGCAGTAATTTATGTTTGTTTTAAATATCAAGCAGAAGGCAACTTAAACTGGGTAACAAAAGTCCAAAAAAACTTCATGAATATAACTAACTATACATATCTTACCTATCCTTTAGATTATAATAAAACAAGTATTATAATAATTACCTTGCGCCTTTCACTCCTTTAACCTCAGCGGACGTAAAATCTGGATTTGATGCAAAATATATAGTCATCATGAATGCACCGCACCTATTTCGGTAGATTGTCCGATTGTGCTTTGACAAAACTACATTCAGTCATTGTCCTAGATGATTACTAATATCACTAGAATGCTTAAATTGCACTAGCTAAGAGCAAAAGCCTACAGGAACACCTATCTTTCTGCGTAACACTACGAATATAGGCGCCGTTAATGACAGAACGTGGAATGTCACGTCATGTTTTGTTTCGACCAATGGTGAAGCGTTTTGGAAAGTTGAATTTCGGGCCCTTATTTTGCATATTTTAATTAATATTTTTTGCAATTACCACGAACTAAATAAGAAAATAATTGTTTAGGCATAATATCTGGACAATAAAGATTCAAGGGAAAATTAATCAAGTAAATTTAAACAACTTGCATATTCCCTATTCTCAATCATTTTCAAGACATTAATTGTGTTTCAAATGGAAATGGAATTCTGTGAAAAAAAATATAACTTAAGAGATATCAGAACGAATTCTACAAATACAGAAAATGACCCATCGCGACTTAAACCATAGCGAAAAGTCAGATATAAAAGACAGAATAGAAAATTTTGATGACATTTTCCCAGGCAAACTGGTATTTTTCCGATTGACATCATTGTAGGTGGTAGGATAGTTCAAACACAGCGGCGAAAGCACAGGAAAAACTAGTCAAACTAGAAGGTATACAAATCAAAAATGTCGTCAAACTCGACGTCTTGTCAAGCTTGTCTTGTGAAGCTCCTTTTCTATATTTTTTTTATACAAAAAAATAAAAATCAAGTAATAAACGAATTGTTTTAAGGCACCAATGTGTAACATAATAATTTATCACAAAAAGGTTTTACAAAATAAGACAGCCTTCAGAATTATTGAACGTGAGAAGGGTGAAATCGATTGAGCTTCAAAATTGACGTATCGCTTGCCAGAGAAAGGAATAATTTTATTTTTGACATTATTCTTCTTTCTTTCCATATACAAGCAATTCGAACAAAATATTAAGGGTTTTAAATTATGGCCCCTTAAACGTATTATGGTATTCTTTTAGAAGCTACAGCTGTCAAAATTGACAGGGATACTAGTTAAGTATTGTTGTATAACTATGAAACGCTACATATTTTTTTTAATTTAATTTATTATTAAATTCAGTGCTGCGTGCCTGCGTTTCATTTGCAGCGAATCAAACTTATTGTATGTGGTCTGAAGCCAACCATAACCTGACACCTAGGTCTCATGATGATAAAGTATTCATCTACAACTTTGAAAAAACTTTGTTAACTTTGTAAACAAGGAAAATGTGCGTGCGCGTTTGTGTTAAGAATCCATCGGATGTTTTTTATGGTTCTTTATTGGCCTAAACTTTGAAGACATTTTATTCTTGTCTTTTTAGAGACAACACTTATCTCACTGAAACTAGAAGTTAGAACTAGAAAATATTACTCTTTTATAGTGATCTTACTATGCTCATGTGATCAAGGAGCTGGGTAGTCTTAATATGTTAAAGAAGGCTTCTTTGATAAGCTTTAGCGTACTTTTGTATTACCTTTACAGTAATCAGTCATTCAACATCCTCGAACAGAACGTTATATTATTTTGTTTGGTACAGTATCAAAGCTTATTGCCATACGCATATACTGGTACGAGTATGGCTAGGTACTTGTTTCTTTTTTGTACATGAGCACTTTAGCACTAACCAGTATCTATTTTATAGCGCAGTCTTAACGTTTTTATTTGATATGAGCTCTTAAACAAAACTTTCCTTCTAACGTTAAGATGTAAGCGTCTATGACGTCATGTCTATGACTGCTGGCTAATTATTTCTAGTTATAACGAGAACATGTTACAGATATATATAGATCCGAGTTTCACTTCGCTCACAAACCGACGATCTATCTCACTAGCGAAAATTACACACAAAGTCGTAGCTGTAGCACCAGCACAGAATGCGTCAGCCCTGCAGTACTCACGTAAGAAGTAAATGTCACTTGGAAGCCCGGTCGTCCCCTTCACTCCGTAACTAGATTGTATACACCTTCGGACATATCTTTTACCGGAATAAATATTAAAAAGTATAAAGTTAAAGAACTATTAAAGTAATATCAAGATAGATTAAGTAATGAAGTTAATAAAATACCTTTGATTTCTTTACTAATAATAATACTACGCTAGAGTATTAAATATACTTATATTTGTTTCTTCAAATGGGGGGTTAAGAGCCATTTTTTCTTTTAGTCAGTGATTGACGGTAGTTTGGATATTTTTGTACTTCTTCTTCGTCAGTGACTTCTGCAGCCATGACTATAGCTGTTGTATAGTGATGAATATAAATTCTATGGTCTAAGGATACTCAATTGAAACATACGGCAACTATGCTAAATAACGTGGCGGTTGTTACTGTTTTAAGTAAGGTTTTTATATTAAAAGTGCACTCTGTTAGACCGCTTGTGGCTATAAAACAAGTACTACATATGTATACACGACCATTTTATGTCTCCTCAGAGACGAGTGGTATTGACTGACAGAGACAAGTCCATAAAATCGAAATGGTTTGTCATATCGCGAACTTACTGCCCCTCGTGGAGTGTGAAGTTTTAGAACGGTATTGTGTTTTTTAAATCCAAAATCTAATATACCTGCATAGGTAATGGCTCCCTTGATTGTTGTATCTCATAGGCTTACAATTTGGATTACAGAGTACAGTACAGAGTAGAGTACAGTCATGTGTGACACCCTCGGTATCAGAAGTGCTTATAGGTAATAAATAGCACATTTAAGATAATAGTCTGAGGCGCTCTTAAATGAATTCCTGCTGTACTTGAACCAAATAGCTTTTCGCAAGATGGTGGTATGTTATTAAAACATTCAATAGGTATCCAATGCAAAATGTTATAAGTAAGCCGCTGGTGTGAAACAATTAAATTAGCATCGTGTTCATTAATATAAAAAAAAATACTTTTAATGTAACTATTGCTAATCTCTTACCCCTCTAACTAAGCTAAGTGCTTGTGTTCAGAATTCACAGAAGTAAAGGCGATTAATCCTGTAGACTCATTATGATTGAAAATTTCACACTGTTTCAGTGCAAGTTCTCTTTATCGATATCATTCTTTACCTATTAAGAATTAAATATGTTATATAGAGCCCAAAATCCCATAGCTATTAAATTGTACGATTTAGAACAATAACAAGTGCTCACCGAAGTATATCGGCGAACGGCTGAGTTCCGGGCGGGAAGCGGCAGTCAGCCCCCGCCCGAAGAGGTACGCGAATGGCGTGAGGCCGCTCGCCGAGCCACCATGGCTCGTTGGTCCCGGTATGTCCCGGCTGGAGGCTTCACGTGCTGGCTTTAGGAGCAGTACGGCACATCGTGTGGTTTTAGTCGGTTTGATTCCGACACACCGCCCCACCGAAAACCCCGGTAGGGAGGGGGTTTCCACACGCACAGAAAAAAATGGGCCAATTTGCTAAAAGTAGGTTCAGGTCTTCGTGAGCTCTGGGTCTCAAAACACAGATTAAATTCGTATTCGATCGACTGATACTACTACTGGCTACTTGCTGAAAACATGACACTCAGTTCAACGATACAGCACTATTCTTACTACACACACGATACACAGTACATTTATAAAAACGTGCCAAATATTCATTAAATAGCTTGCACTTACATAACTTGCTACATCCTTTAATGTTTGGCTTCGCTTGTGGGACGCCATTACGTCATCCAAGATTATGCTGAAAATCAGCGCTGTGACACCAATTCCTTTGGGTGACAATACTATATACTCAATTAGGGGGTGGAAAGTGAAACTCTTTTGTGAACCCCTCGAGTTTGGGTTCTTAAGATTCGTTTTGACGAGTCCAGCAGATTGAGCTAGTCTGATAATGAGCGACGATAGTCTGATAATTAAGCGAAAAGGTGAACACTGGACCTGATTTTTACTTTTATATTCGGTTCGCAAGTAATGCGCGTTTTTTTTTTAGTTTTACTAAACTGTAAGTCAGGGTATGGAATCTCCTTTTAGGTCAGAGATTTATGTTAGGTGTTTTCCTTCGTCTTTGTTTTATAGACATAAAAAATAATGCAAATTAGACACATCTGTGTGTATGTGTATGTTTAATGTTAATTATATATATACATACATAGTCTAGTTAAATCATGTTAGTATATACGTATGTACCTTGACGTTTAATTAATCTAGTAGTTGAATTAGTAGCTTAGTCATATTATATAAGTACCTATCTTACATAGCTTAGGAATATATATATTATTATATATATATATGTTTTTGTATGAACTATTCAGGTCTATTGGTACTGTAAATTACAGTATTAAAAAAAACATGCTTCAAATTCAACATAGTCAAAATATTACCATACCCACTTCTTACAATCTGCATGGTACTTTATGTATATATGTATTACATACTCAAATTCGCAGTTAGAGCATTGGTCGCTTACAACAACAACGACAATACAACACAACGACGTGGGTGTTATATGGAATAATTTATTTCAAAGTTCCTAGTTAATGTCTGGAGTCAGAGTAGTCCAACTCCGATTAGGCTGCTTTTTTAAGAAAATCTTTTTGATATCTATACAGAATGGAGTGCAATCCGTGTACCTATAGGGTGAATTTGAATTTACCAGTTGCTCGTAAATTTATTATCAGCGATTTCTCTATCTGACTAGTTTAGAATCTATTAAATAACTTTACCATACGCTTACCAAGTATTAACTCCTAACTTCAAAAAAAATCTTAATTCTTACTCCAAAGGTGTAACCATCCATTATAGAGCGTTTTATAATTAATGGCTTAGAAAAAAAGATACTTGAATCGAGAAAAGTCGACCCATAAATCAGAATATTATCGTGTAGACACTTGCAAATACGTGAATTGAATCAAATCCTCTCAGGTAATTCTCTACGTTCATCCCAGAGCATTAAACCTGAGCCACATTATAGCTTTCTTTACCGCTTGGATTGTCGTCGGTGACAGTACTAGAAAAATGCTCTTTGAAATAATATGAATATATAAATACATATGTACTAACTTTTAAACTTTCGCATTCCATATAGATAACATAATTATGTTGACAGGAATTAACGTGATCACGTATTTAATAGGTATCACATACCTTTGATTTGCCTGATGTTTCGACCAGGTTGTACCCTGAGCACTTTGGATAAAGAACAAATTCAGGTTGAGCACAAATATATTCAAACAGATTTAAAATTTGAAATCTATACTTATAATAAACTGTAAATAAATGTATGGTATCCTCGCCGTGTGAAACACTAACAGACAATGTAGAATCTCACACACGTACCTTTTTTCGACCCTCAATTATCGAATCCCTGTAGTAAACATGAAAAAAATGTAAATAAAGGTTGTGTTTCTGTAAATATTTTTCTCCAAAACATTTGTGGGGTGAGTAATAAAAAAGATGATATAAAAGTGTACTTGCAAGAGTTTGAAATCAAATATCAGTATTTGTGCTTTACAAAACATTTTCTAAATAAAATATCACTTCCTGTTTAAAAACAGGAAGTGATGTTTTTTACAATTTTTTTTTATAAGAAAGATTACTAGTAACGTGGGTCACACATTACTAGTATTTTTGTTAACCTCTCCAGCTAAGCTCTTAATGCTTGTGTTAGGAGTGGGTTCACGACGGTAGTGCACTGGGTGGGGTTCGAACCCGCAACCACTTGATCGCCAGTCCGACGCCTTAGCCATTACGCTACCGACGCTAAGTGGCGTCTAATATTCGTTTGAATAAAAATAGATGTGGTAGCCTTATAATGGCGAGTAAAGATGTAGTGATATGTGAGGATATCAATTTTTGTAAAAAGCTATATTCTGTTGAAAGTTTTGAAATCTGCAGTGTAAGAGACAAAAGTAGTAATATAAATATTTTTTGTTGTAATAGAAACCTTGTTGATGAAAATTTTGATGATTTTTTAAAAAAACTTGCAGAAGTTTAAGCGGCCGTAGCGTAATGGCGATCAAGTGATTTCGGGTTCGAACCCCACCTAGTGCACTACCGACGTGAACCCACTCCTAACACAAGCATTTAGCTTAGCTGGAGGGGTTAACGAGAATACTAGTAATGTGTGACAAACGCAACTAGTATTCTTTTCTTATTAAAAAAAAATAATTGTTAAAACACTTTGTTGTGATTTCAACGTTGACTTGCTAAAGCACAATCGTCAAACTACGGACGTTTACATATTTTAACTGTTCCTTGCTTATACATTATGGTTCTATTGACTAATCTGATTAAAAATCTGGTTAGAATAGAGGATACTTTAGAAAGAGAAAGAAGAGAGGCCACAAGACGCAAAGATTTCAAATTTTTTATGACACCGCGGTTACAAGTAGTCGGTCACAGTGCTTTAGCTCGTCTATAAAACTATTTAATAAATTATCTGTTGATTTTAAAACAATAACAAGTGTAAATAAATATTAGAGTAAATTAAGAACTTTCTTGCTGGAAAGGTGTTTTCTAAAGGACGACCTTATACAAAATTTCTATTCATTAGATGAATTCTTAAAACAAAGTTACTAATGAATGTATTATTTTCAATGGAATTGGATTAAATTAAATTGGTACTATACTAATTCAATTTTGAACAGCAATATGAATTTCATTAAGCATTATTTATTTAAGAATATTGTTAAAACAATTTAATAAGTTTAATTTAGCTTTAGATTTATGTTTTATCTTTATTAATTATTATCTGTTTTTATATACGAACCAGTTCAACACAATGTAAAAATTGTTTAGAAATAAATGAAAAATTAAATACTGATTCTAGTCACAGGCTTAATGATTCAGTGGTGCACGCCCTCCGTCGTCGAATCCATGAGGTAGAAGGTTCTTCATCCACCCGCACATTTACATAAATTATTATTATATTTTTGATAAATTTGTTTCGCCACGTACTGTCACATACTATACTAACTGTGTCCATATTTTGTAAGCAAACCGATGTGTCCCTATTCTGCATTATCCAGAACTAGCATAGGCTATTTTTTATGCTGATATTTGCTGATAGCTGATGTGTGAATTAGTTATAGTCTGTAGTTCACGGTGACGAAGTCGAATTTTATAGCAATCCTGTAACAACCCCAAAAATATTAAAACTTTGACAGTGATAACTAGAACAACCTATATATAAATGAATCCCTATTTCCCTTGGTCACGGCAACACGCGTGAACGGCTGGCCCGATTTCGCTAATTCTTTTTTTCTATGTTTGTTATCGTCAGGAGACGGTTCTTATGAAAGAAAAAATAAGAAAGTTGCACGGAAAATTAGAAAATTTAAGAAAACTTAACGACCATATTAACTTTTCTAACTACTGACAGTTATGTCAAAAGCGCTAATATTTCTACAACGCAACGGTATTATGTCACTACCTACAAGATGGTAACAAGTTATCGAACAAAATGGCACATACATATTATAATTAAATTTAATTAAACTTTGAAAAAAATAATGAATTTGTATATAAAATACGAAGAAACTTTTTCCCCGACCTTATACAAGATTTTTGAATCAGGTAAAAATACTTGGAAAGTGTGTAGGTAGATTGTTTTCATATCAACAAATTTAGGACTGTTGAAGTTTAGAAAGATTAAATTTAAGTAGGTACGAAGTAAATAATGTGTAAAGTATATTTATGTAAAGTATTATAAAATTGTTTTGTATTTATTCGTACTTACAATTTATCTTATTAGCCGAATGATGGCAAAGCGGCAAGAGTTTTTATTTATGTGCTATGACTATGGAATAGAATTTCTTTGTGGTGACAAAGTGCTGATCGCTTGAGTGACTACTTGACATTAGACCTTGTTCTGCTCTGTTTCGGCATTTAGACTCATAGGCGGTCCATTATGCGTTCGAATAAGCTGGTTAGATGAGGCAGCCCAGCTCCTTTCAGAAGCACAGAAGCCTCCTGGGGCGCTCACAGGCTTCTAGGAGCGACCTCGCACCCGCGAGGATACGTGCCCGGTGTGTGGCCAGTCCCTCGCACTACAGGATAACGTGGGCGGCCGTTTCCTCCGCGTTGAGACATCCTCTGTATAGGGGACTATCTGTCGCACTGATGGTGAATAGGTGCTGGTTTAGGGCCAAGTGGCCCGTAATGGTTCCTACAACTATTCTGATGTCAAGTCGGTTAAGACTGAGCAGTCTGCAAGTTAAACGTGGTGAGATCTCCGTCAACACCAGTTTACACTGCCTACAGCCGGGTGTGTCGGCCCAGCGACTGTTGTGCACTTCCCGAGTCCGTTGCCTTACCCATGAGCGAAGTTGATTAAAGGAAAGTGGCAGCAGTATAGTTGGACCTGCCACTGACGTTACAGATCCCTTTCTTGCCAGCTCATCGGCGGCGTCGTTCCCGAGTGAATAACTATGCCCTTTGATCCATTGAAGAATTACCTCATTGGCTGAGGCTAAGCGCTCCAGCATCTGGTGTCCTTCGCAAATGAGACCGGAGTTCATGGTGTTGCCCTCCAAGGCCTTCAGGATGGCCTTAACAACAAACCAAATAACTTACAATTTCACAAAAGTTTTCATTCGTTGTTGCTAGTGTTCATGTGCATCAGTGATCGTTTACCATTAAGTGGATCATGTGCTTGTTTATCAACAGGCTTGTTTAAAAAAAACTTTTTATTGCTACTCATGAAAACGTGATATTTTAGTCAATAATATATTTAATAGTAATTTGTATTGCAATTTGGTGCCCTTTGTCATGGTTTGTTTGGTTACCCTATTTTTCAAACCATTTATAAAAAAACAGGCCCATGGGTTCATTGCTAAGAGCTTCAACCAACATTTTCAGAGGAACACGTAAAGTAGTTGGATTAAGAGTCTGATGCAGAAGGCAGTTTGTATAATTTTCTCGAAAAGATCTATTAATTATTTATTCAAGAAAATGAAACAAAATTTACCTTGATAAGAACCACACCCTAACATCTAGCGAATAACAAGCGAGTTGCACAATTCTAAAGACATATTCGTAGCATCCGTGCTATCTTAAGATTTAATGAAAATTACGTCGTGCTAAATGTGTATCTAAACTTCTAACTACCTATTATATTTTGTGTCAACATATTTTAAAAGATTTAGCACTTTTTTAAGATACTCGCAAACGTAAACGGTAAGCGCTATGTACAAAAAAAAACTATATAAAGAAATGAAATGCTGTTCATTTTTAAACGATTTGGCTAAACTTTGTTTCAAATTATACATTTTAGTACTAACTAGATTTATAGACAAAGAATAATAGGAAAGGTTTCAAAAAGCTTGAAAAACTGAAAGTGCTTTTTGCAAACCTTTTATTGAAATACGAGCAGGACAATATTTGTCGGGTCAGCTGGAATACATAAAATGTTATATTCATTGCGTTTGAACGTTTGACGTATTTGTTTTTTATATAGCTATACATATCGTTTAACAAATATTAAATTCAATATGTGTTCAAACTAAAACACCGCTGTTCAAAATACCGCACTCAAACTGAGGACTAGCTCGCAATTAATTTACATACGTGTGCGGGCTATGTGGGTGTCGTTCGTGGCATCAATTTCCATTTTGTTTTTATTTCACAAGCAGACAACTGTTCGTAAGTATATGTTACACCTACACAAATCTGTCTACAAATCGAACCAAAGTTCAAATTAACTTGCAGCCTCATTTGTTTATAAGCTTCTTCTCGGTCTCTAACATTTTCACTTAGAGTTCTCTAACAACTTGGGTTAATCTAATTAGGGATGATTTTCACGCTTCTTACTTGACGTAGGCAGTGAATTATTTAAGTACATTTTAGTTGAGCTGTGTCCACCCCAATGTAGTTTAAAGGTTATCGACGACGGTATGATAAATCAGGATATTGGTCCTAATTCTGTTACTTCACTCGCTAAATTAATATTCACTAAATTTTCTTCATATAAGATGTAAACCTTGTACACTTCAAAACAAGGTCTTATTTCAAATTGAAACAAGTAGGTAAGATATGTCGCTATCGAAATAAGAAATTTATTTGTCGACTAAAGTCTGATACGCTTAAATAAACTTTAATACCATGTAGCGAGAGCCGCTATCCGTTGAATGCCATCTCTTTTGCTCTGTGTTTTTAGTAAGCGTCTTCGTAGGTGTCGATTGAAATAACGTCATCTTAGTTAGTTTTGAACAAGTTTTTATATATACAGCATTTGAATAAATAGAGACTCTCGCTGCGTGGAAATTAAGTTGAGTATACGTTGACAGGTTTTAGTGAAATTTAGTGGCGCTGAGAAATAGATTCCAGTAACAAATAGACCTAATTTAGAAAAACACAAGGTTGATTTCATATGAAAAAATTAAGTCAGGTTTTAGTTTAGTCGAGTGGACAATAGAATCGGCACCAATGTGTTCTGTAATAGTACGTATGTTTACGAGTATTTTCAACACATTAAGTCTCAAACGAGTCATGGGGTTACATCTATATTTAAATAGGTAAAGACAAAAGCCATATTATCCTCTGGTAAGCTGTTTATACTAATATTTATTCCTCTTTTTTTTAACTAGTAAGTGGGTCACCCTTTACGAGTATTATTTGTTGCTGATATGCGTTCCTCATAATGTACTCGTAACATGTTTTGTTTAAACAGATTATCTAATCTGAGGCTGTGTGTAGCCAAATACCTATTAAATAGTTCTATTTGTAAGAATCATGGCCAAGTTGAAGGCCTCTGAATGCTGTCTATTTTATTTGAGAGTGCAACATAAAATCTTTTATGGTAAAAGCTTTCATATATTTTTCGTTTATCGTACGATCAAGTGTGTAATCGAAAATATTGAATGTTTATTGTCAGAGTTTGTAGAGTAAATCAGCTATCAACAGTTTTGTAAAATGCATAGATTTTGTGTGTAAAGTATTATGGACAATACTAACAATACATATAACCACTATTTTTTAAGATAAAAGGGGACTGGTTTTTTTCATATACCCCTGTGGTGGTAAACAGACAGAGGCTTCCACCTTCCTCCGTGGTCACCTTGGCTTGAACTTGAGGAAACTATATTTCGTAACTTATTTATGCAATAATGATATTGACGATTAATATCATCATTTTTTATGAAATAGTTCTAGAACTCTAATTATCACTACCCGACAAAAGACCAAAGTTCTTGTTCTTGGTAGTGAGTAGTCTATCGCATATCGTTATTGATTTGAATTACGTACATTTTGGAATCGTTTTATGTAATAACTAAGTCCTTTTTTTTCAAGATGACTGATGGATTGAGAATTGTTCATGTTTTACTAGTACAAAGGATGGTTGAACCACTTATTTGTGGACCTGTGGTGCAGCGGTAGAGCATTCGACTAAAACGTCAAAGGTACTTGGTGCAAATATTTGTAGGCATATTACCATGTACCTATTTGCATTGGCCTCTGTATGTAACTGATGCGCCATTTAACGTTTGGAATTTGAATCGGCTATAAAAACCAAGTATTTTTTAAGAAAGAATAGACCTATACATTTAAGAATTACTGCAATGGCTGGCCCTACAGTACGTCATCTACGTCATCCAATCAACCTAATCGTCAAGTTCTTTTCGATTGTTGACTTCATCTAAAGACGATATAGATTTAGAAGGCAAAGGTGAGACTATATCTACTTTAACCAATAGTACACTAACAGATGAAAAAAGATGCAGTGAGAATGTCGACAAACTGTCGGTGAAGTGATAAATTCCGCTTACAGATACTGCACTGACGCAGTTAAGGTCTATATTTAGCCCCTTAATTTTGTAAATATTCTTAAGTAACTCATTTTATTAATTTTAAAACAAGACTTGATAAATCGAGTTTTGAAGTTTTTCAAGTACATCATTGTAACCTAGACTGAACATAGTAGTTTTCATGGCAATCATTTTAATTCACAATCTAATCAAATGTTATTAAGTATCGTATTAACTCACTATTCAAGAGCAAACTAGGGTCACCTTCAATTATATGAGAAAAGTCTTTTGTACAGCTACTAAATAATCTCTTATTTTCAATTTAAGGATTATTTACATTTCGAAATAAATTAATTTTAAAAAACAAACAGTGCTCAACAGTTCTGCGATGGAGGTTATATTCTATTTTTATAATATTGGTAAATGTTAAATAAAAACCATTATGCCACCATTATCGCGTTTAAAGTACACTTTTACCATACTTTGAACCCTGCTTAATATATTTTAATGAACATTATAATATATCTATACTTAATATTATAAATGCAAACGTAATTCTGTCTGTTACGTGTTTACTTGCGCCTTAACCGCTTAACCAATTTTGATAAATTTTGGTGATAGAGATAGACGGGACCTTGGGGAAGGACATAGTTTACTTTTTGTTGTAATAATAAAATTTTAAGTTGTTTAACACCTTCAAGTTTGAAATTTCATAAGGAATGAAAGTCTATGTGCAAGACCCATCATTTCTCAAGTTTAGGGATTTAAAAAAATATATATAAATTCGTTATATCTTTACTTACATGAATAAAGAATGTTACTCCGGATATTTATCAAAGTATCACCGACTTCAATGTCCCTAAATCATGATAAATTGTATTTTGTTTTAAATATAATATGGGAAGCCAACTAAACGCACTGCTCCAATGAGACATTGAGGTTTCGGAGTAAACGAAAATATTAACCATGTATACAATTTTTTGATGTTTGTTGATTTTTCAGAAACCGCTGAAACGATTTTGATAAAATTTAAATAGGAAAACCTAGGAAGTATTCCCTTTGAAACAAAAAAAGAATTTTCTAAATTGGTTCAGGCATTATAAAAAAAAGATTTCGACGAATTGAGAACCTCCTTCTTTTTTGAAGTCTGTTAAAAATAGGCTATTCGAAGTATCCTAATTCTATGTTGGCGAAGTGGCGGGCACCAGCGAGACTTACTAATTTGAATGAATGGACGTTTGTTACTCTTTCATGCAAAAACAGCTGAACTGAGTTCCAAAAATGTACGGTTCCGTGGAAAAGATTTCACTAAAATTTCCAAGCGAAGTCGCGAGCAACAGCTAGTAATTTATAATGCGAATGTGATTATGTTTTTTGTTACGCTTTCACGCCTTGCCAACTTATCTGATCACCATCAAATTTTACATACACGTTACGAGAAGTACAGAAAATACTTTTTACCTTTTATCTCGGAAAAAGTTCCCTTACCGATTGACAGAAACATAACTTTTACGCGTACGAGGCAGCAGGCAAAAAACTGTTACATTTATTTATCGAAAGCTATGGTTCAACTCATTTGGTTTAATTTAGGTAGATGTAAAGACTGGTATTCACAAGGGATAAAAACCTCACTAGTAATAAAGTGTGTTAAAGCCGTAAGCCCGTCGCGGGACTCTATATCAATTAGAATGCCTATTCTACTTGGATGGGACTTGGATAGACGTATTAGTATTTGCTCATCATATAATATGTTTATAATTTACTTTTTAATACTTTTAATATCTTTAAATTGAACGTTAAATACAATGGGCAGAATTTCGTCACAATTTTTTTTTATTAAGAACCAATTTATATAACAAAGAAGTACGTATTGGTACTCAGCTCTGCAGCGCAACTATATGTATAAAAATCAATGAGCGCAACCCTTTTTAGATCTGATATGTACATGTACATAACTATTGGTCGTTTTGGATTCGCGCCAGTTTTCCATTTATTAAAGTTTGCTGTTCCTACCACGTTCATAACGCGCAACTTTCTCTGTCTCTCGCATATTCGATATTGGGCGTTATGTAATAAATTAATATTAGAGGTAAGGTTCGAGGAGGAATATTATTTTGAATTTATGTGAAAAAAGTTTTCTTACATTAAAAGTATTGTAATAATATATCCTCTCATTGTTCCTTCATCATTGTCCACTCTTGTTTTACGTAAAGGTAGTCTAAGGTAACAACAATTAATCTAAATTGAATCAAATTGCAAAATGAATTTGCCTTGATGAGCATTTAGTTATGTATCTGGCTTGTAGTATTATCTTTTAAAAAAAGTATCACCGACTTCTAAAAATACCCAGTGCCTAGCCAAGCTTATACAATTTGAAGAGTTGGTTGATTTTTTTTCTTGATTTCTCCAGGATCTCAACATCAGATCCTGACCTAATCACGAGACTACCTAGAAGGTATAAATATAAAGAAGAATTTTCCAAATTGATCCAGGTGGTTTTGAATAATAAAAAGATTCCGACGAAGTGAGAATCTCCTCCTTTTTTTGAAGTCAGTTAAAAAGCATTATTATATCCTTTCCGACGTAGCCGCAGATCTCTTTTTTGGGACATCATATCTCAGCATCCATGAGTAGTGTAAGTACAACCTCCATTATGGTTAAGAAAAAAAACTTGGTTCAGATTAATCCAATGCCATTTGTTACCTTGATTTCAAACAAATAATTATATTAATTGTAAATTTTATTTATTTCACTCATACGAGTATGTTTGTTTCCTAACTATATGAATACGGAACGAGCCACTGCCAAGATATATATGTATATATTATATAGTTCATTATTATATACCAAATGTTACACAGTTCATTGGTTTACAAAAGTAGAGTTATTATTAAAAAAAATGTAAATAGCACCCTAATATTTTTTACAACAGAAACTAGAAGAGTTTCTGTCTTAGAAAATATTTAAAAATTATTTTCCACTTTTTAGTTCGATTTGCTATTAAAGAGTGTTTTTTTAGTTTTTCTTACACTAAGATTAAGTCTCTCTTGAACTGTAATTGGTACTTGCTACAGAGTATGCGTGATAGTTTTCCTGTAAGGTTCGCAAAATACGGAGAAAGAAGTTTTCATTGGTTAGTTACAAATTATCGTTTCAAGTATTGCTAGTTCAGACCACTCTTAAATCGGTCGACAGTTCTCTAAATGTCCCCGGTCGTTTATATAATTGCGGTAACTTTGTATATAAATGGTTGGGCTTAGCTTTGAGTGATTGATTTGAGCTGTTCGTTTCGAATTTAGGGGCTAGAATTATAGGGCTATTCTCCACGATAAAAAAGAACGAGGAATACTCATAAAATTTCTAAAATTGACAGAAACTACTTATAGTCATCATATTTTTATAATATGATTAATCATTAATTCATTAGGATATGTATCATAAATCTAATTAAAATAATATGTGCATCTCAAAGTTAATTAACATCAAATTATTTTCAAATTATAAAACGTATCTTAGGCGACATGCATCATGTCCTTTGCAATATTGTTAATTTCTTTTTAATCGGTAAGAAGTAGGCATTTGTCCTCAAACTCACTTGATGGAAAGTGACGATGAAGACGATGTCACACTTATTCATTGTTTTTGTGACTCGAATTACCAACGGTTTGATTTTAAAGATACTCGATACTTAATGAAGTCTTGGCTTTTTGAACACACTTTTTGGACTTTTTTTATTTCATTTATTCATAAACAATTTACAATTGTGTTTCAATGTTAAGACAATAAAACGGCAGTACAAATAAATAGAACATATAGCATATAACAGTATTGCAAATTACTTAGCCACAGCAACGCACTGCCGGGTAGCTAGTATACGTATAACTGGCTCATGGGTGTTGGACCATCAATTGGGAACAATTCAACCGATTTGGCTGTTTTTTATTGTGTTCGTAATTTCAGGGACAAGGTTTGTACGACGGAAAATTTCTGGAAAATCAGCGGAAAAAGCCGAAAATTTTGATGGTATTTTTATAAGGAAAAATCTAGATTTTGACGTTTTATTACCTTAGAAATTCTGATGATGAAATTAATAAGTATTGTGCTCTTTATGTATTTACATAATTTTTCTGTATTTTGCGTTTGTGATGAGTGTGTGAACGTCCTCCTGAACGCCTGATCCGATTCTGGTTTTTTTTTGTGTATGTTTGAGTGGGTCCCTGCATGGTTTAAATTCATGATGGATTCCGGAGGTGGCTCTGAAACCGGGTTCTAGCATTCTTATTTCATTTTATAAAGATTTTAGTATGTGTTTGAGTAGGTTCGTATATGGTTTTAATACACATTTGAACATTTCTACTAATCATATTTTTTATTTTTTGACCAAAATGGTAACAGTAACATTTATGTCAAAATATATAATTTATATATCTTCAATTATACTAAAATATTAAAAAATAATTTACAACAGAGTTTACTGATTGTCCTCTCCAGAGACAACCTCTGTCGGGGCTACTAGTTGATTTTAATTTTAAAACTGTCAATTTTCTAAAGTCAAAGTAAATTTCTATACTTCATAGAATTCCTTAAAACATACTTGAAATCGTCTTTTTCCCTCACTATCCAAGATCTTCTTTTTTTTTTTGCACATACTCAACATATAGTATTTACGATGAACTCTGGCACCCAGAATAAGATTTAACTTGTGTTTAGGTGGGGGGATCAATTTTCAAAAAAAAATAAAAAACACGAAATCTACCTCTGCTGCTGCGATTGCTAATTTTTTTTTGTTGACACCCTATATACAAAATGTCCGCCTAGTGACCACTTTTAGGTAGATTTCCAAGAAAAGTCTACCTATTGGTTTTGTACCAGTTGTCAAGTGCATACTTCGTATTGTTGGAAGAAAAGATAATTGTAAATTTTTGTAAACGGATAATTTTACTCTTGTCAATCACGAGCCAACTGCTCGTAATTGACAAGTTTCAGAATTTCCATCGTGACATCGTTCTGCTAACAGTGGCAAATAAATGAAACGAATAAAACTCATGTATTCGATAAAATAAAGATATGAGTGAGCCGACTGTGTAGTACTGTGACGTCATTGGTTTGTTTTAAGTTTTGATTATTTCTAATTTATTTTGAATATTTATTGTGGCACCAACAAAAAACATTTTTTTTACCATGGTAATGTCCTTGCCTTGTTAATATAAATATTTTTTTATTACTTTAATACAATTCTGTTATGTCTTCAATTAGTATTACAGTAGTTATGTCCAACATGATTGTATAACGAGAGAAAGATAATCTTTTATAAATTTGATAAAAAATCCTTTTATTAACGCATTGGCAAAGGCCAAAGGCAAATTCAATTATCGTTTATGCTTACAAAGATTTAAGAACTTATTTTTTGCGTATTAGTTGGTGGAAACAAAGAACTTAGTTTGACATGACTCTGTTATTATTTGATTGTTTTACAGTGATGAGTGAGGGATTTTGAGAAATTATATTAAGACTACCTACTTAAAGTTTAAGTTAAAAAAACTAGGAAGTGTCATATATCACACCTTAACTTACCAAGTAATCTAAATGATTGTATTACTGATATATTTATATCAAGGCGCTGAGGGCATCTCGTAAAAGGGCATTACGCTTTTATTGTGTGTAAAACCCACAGGTCATCACCTAACCAGGGCTAACGGTGAAGTGGTATATCGGAATCGCACCGACTACAATCATAGAGTATTCCGTCACAAGTGAGTCTATTGCAAGGGACCAAGGACCCGGATATGACCACAGATTAGAAAACAATATCCCAGATCAGTCGACGTTTATGATTATAGATCAGTTTCTATGGGTTGCAGCATATGTTATATAACATGTAATCTTTATTAGTGAATTAATGGGATATCTAACACACATAATATGTTTTTATTCTAACCAATTGATGCTGAGAAAAGCGCCTTCAAAGAAGCCCCTTATATATTCAGATTATAAACCTGCCTTGTAAGAAATTTTCCATTGTATCGAAGTCTTGTCTTTGATTTAACATTTTAGTCTCTTTTTAACTAAAAGATTTTATTTGATTTCACGTGTATGTATGTCCTGGAACTTTGCAATCAATATTTCACCCACTTCCACTGAAGCTATCGTGCTCAAAATTTGGACATTTAAAAAAAAAATTGTAAATTCAAACTCTATTTCTAAAACTAATAACATTTAAGGATTACTCATTTAACAGATAGCCTCTAGAATATTAGTTTGAATATTCTAATAAAGGCTGACTATTTCTATGATTTTAAGATGTCTGTGTAGTTGTTATTTCAATTAATAGAATCAATACAAAAGTTAAATTAACAATAAAGAAATTCCTTTTGTTATTGTTCTTATAATGAGGCTAAAATTAATAAGGTATGATACCTTTTTAGTGGACCTTAACGTGGTCAGCCAGATAAACAAAATTGTTGTTTACTCGACTAGAAGGTGTAAAAGATACCATGGAAGATACAAATAGTCACTTTATTTGCTAAAGTAGATGTTACAATGCCAATTTTAGACGTTACAATACCAAGTCGAATTTATCTTTCAAATCATTAAGAATTTCATTGCCCCCTGTCAAGGATCGTTGGCATAGTGGTTCCGAACTCAGATATTTGTCCATGGACTGCGGGTTCGGACTTTGGTGTTGGCAGGATTTTGTTTGGATTATTGGAATAATCTGGATTTCTGTTGAGAATATTCTAAGAGGGTCGGCAATGATCTAATTAAAAACGAAAGGAAGATGGAAAAGACTATCGAAACTACGAGTCTAGAATGTTCATTCAAGTAGATAATAAGGGGCCGACAACCGCACTGCCAGCAGATAGTAGAGGCTTCGAGAGCCTGGCAGCCAAGCACACGGACAGCATCAGAGGCGCCCTTAACTCGGCGTAGAGGAATATCACACATACCCAGGGGTGTCTACCACCCCATATTTGAAGATGCTGATAGCCGATAAGCTGCGCCTAAAAGATAGTGGCAGAGTTGGCGCTGCCTCAAGATGAAGACCCAGTTAAACCGGTTTTTAGAAGAGTTAATGCCGAGTTGAGCGATTACACCACCGAGAGCTGGGAGAGACATATGGACTTTGTCGAAAACTGGCCCTCTATCCACTGCCGTATAAAAACCCCTAACTCCGGTGCGGTCACTACTATACACAGAAGGGGCACCAAGTGCCCAAGCAGTAGATCATGCTGAGATCTTCACCGAACACTTCGAGGTGTTCGGTGAAGATCAAATCTAACTGCAGAAGAGCAACATACCACATCAGTCGAGCAACACCTTCTAGAGCTCCTGAAGAAGATCCTACTTTCCTCCCCAACCAAGGTAAAGAACATTCGTTGAACCAAGCCGAGAAAAGGTCCCTGGGCGCAGATAGGATCACGAGTACAGCGCTGGGCCATCTGCCGCACAGAACAGTGTCAACTTTAGTGGCCTGTACAGTAGGATCTTGCGCATGAGGGACTTCCCTAGCATATGGAAGTAGGAACGCGTCATCATGTTGCCTAAGCCTGGGACCTACTGAAGGTGGAAAGCTATCAGTTGATCACCTTGCTACTCACCATCTCGAAGGTGTTCGAACAGCTCCTGCTGCGACTCTTGTCGCCCAGACCCAAGCAGTTTGGGTTTCGATCCGAACACAGCACCACCCTATAGCTGTCGAGGGTACTGCAAGGCATCATGCCGTTGCAGTATTCCTTGACATGGACAAGGCGTTCGACCGTATCTGGCACAGTGGGTCACCGACGCCCCGTCGTGCAGTGGAGGTAGTATCTACATTTCTACAACATCGTACGTTCAGAGAGGTGGTGGAGGGAGAGCTTTCTTTCACCCACACGGTAGCCACCGGAGTTCGTCAAGGGAGTTGTTCATTGCATGTGTTATACTCGCGGTGACAATAAAGCGTCGTCACAGAAAGATTGTTGTTTTCTTCAGATCTCGTACCCTCTTGCGTCACGGTATTGTTTGCAATTTGGTACGTAGTTTGAATCAGAAACAATATCAAATTGATATAAGTTTTGTGTAGTTAGGCTGTTGATTTTCTTTTGCACTAAAAGTATGTACCTACTAAAATATAAATCTTAAAAAATGTTCGGTCCAATAAAAGGTGTGACCTTCCCAGAAAGCTTAAAATAAAATATATTTTGTTTTATTTCTCTTGTCTCATGATTTATGCAGAGAGTTTGCCTAATAATGTACCCTAAAAGCTTTGAGTTTGACCCCAAGTTCACATTTAATCGTATATTCATTCAATTGTACAATAAATTCAAATTACCATTGATTTACTATGTCTATTCATGAAAGTTAAAATCTGCATTATAATTTTTGACTTATATAATCACAAGCAAACAAGAAGAAATTGTTAAAAGCTTATTTTAGCACTGTGATTTTCCACTGAGGTTCTTTTGTATCTGTAAAGTCAGCTGTCTGGAGATCTATATATGTACGTTTATCAGCAGTCTGGTTGCCATAGTACAGGCTCTACCTAGTTTATGATAAGATTATTATTTATCTGTACCTAAATTTACTTACTATAGTACTACTGTCTAAAGTCTAGTTATTCTCATACAAATATGATAGATTAACGTTTCGAACAATGTCTTATTAAAATTAAAACTTTCCTGACACCGACACCGACGCTATAGGTCGCTTCATACCTTGATAAAGGGCCTCCGTCGATCTGAAACTAGTCGGGCATTAACGAAATATAGACATAAGTAAAACAGTACATTTTTAATAAATATTGCCATAACTTCACTTTGCGCGAGCGGTTATGAGGTGGGATGTCGCTAATTTAAGGAGTACAATTGCAAGGCTATTAATTATATCGATAACTGATCATTTCACCACTACATAAATAATATGTTTGCTTCATCGAAGTATAGCCGCTTGATGGATAGTGCGCCCTGTCTGCTGGCTGCGGCGAGAGTCCTGTCCTAATTCCAAACTATACAAAATCAAATTATAGAACAATCGACATTATTTGAACTTTGTGCTCCCAGCCAAGACCGCTCTGCATTGAAAGAGGTTCAATGCCACAATATCTTATAAAGATTCATGTAAATTTATTTTAATCATTTTGATTCTTAGTATTTTTAACTGGGATTTTCCATCAACAGTCGTGATATTTATCGCTTATAGTTTCGTTCAATATTTCACAATTCATTGTGAACATCTATTCCACATGTGGTGTGGTCAGCCAATAGAGCACTACTTCATATTGCTGTTGTACTTTTCTTGGATTAATTATCATCTTGGTGACTTGGTATAAGAAAATTAAATAAAAGATAAGAAAAACCAGACACTCATCATCTCGGTCGGAAAATCTCGGACAGAAAATCTCGATCATGTTCCAATAAAAAAAAAGTCAAAATGGTATGAGCTACTACTACTACAAACAAAGAGACGTTAAAACATAACAACCTCCGTTTGCGGTAATTATAGAATGACGTTTTATATTAAACAATGTAGTAAAGTGTGGTGTAGTCTAGTTTTTATATTAAATCCTTAGTACAGTTTCCAAATTACGTTACCTTCAACAAATTTATAAACAACTAAGTGAATTACAAATTAAGTTACAAATGAGTGACTTCTTATTGCTAATGATATTATTGTTTAAGGCCGGGGAAAACTTTCTTTAAGTTACATATATACAAATTCAAGACTTTTTTTTTCAAAGTTAAATAACATTTAATTATAATATAGGTACATTATTTATGAACCGATTTTGATTATTCTTTTTTTGTTAGATATTATTTGGCGCCGACTCAAAATAAGTTTATATAAAATTTTATAGTTTATGTAAATAAGCTTAAGACTTAAAAGGTTTATTTAATTATTTTATGCTTTTAGTTCTTTTCGTCGGTTTAATTTTTTGTGAAAAATATTTTTATCTTCTGATCAATGCCGGCCGTTTATTCTTAATTTCTAGCTTGAGTCTCATTAGTTGTTGGCAGTAAAGGTCCGAATCGATGGTTTTGCGGTGATAAAAGCTCACAATGATGCTCTTCCAATCCCACACCATACACACAGCATCACCTTATTTCGTGTTAATATGGGTTTCGCTACAGTCTGTGGAGCTTGACTACCCTTTGACCATAATCGAAACACATTTCTACAATTCATAATATGTATATTATAAATAATAATAATGTACAATATAAAAATCCTGTGATAGTAGTCATTTATGAAAAGGATACGAGCACGAGAGCGAGGTTAACGAGCACAAAGTGCAATGCCTACCGTAAAAAAAAAACAAGTCAAATATTATAATCTATATCTATACTTATAATAAATCTGTAGCGGGATGAATTCTGTACACTAAATATGTTTAAAAAAAATCGACTGAGGGGTATTAAGATATCGATACTGATGCCAATATGCGATTCAAACAATTATTGTCTGTCTGTCTTTCTGTCTGTCTGTTTGTATGTTCACGATAAACTCAGAAGTTACTGAAGGGATATGCTTGAAACTTAGTATGATAATAGTTTGAGGGCCTGCGCAGGTTATAGGGTACTTTTATCCCGGGTTAAACTTTGGTTCCTACAGAAAAATAATGAAAGCTGTAATAACATTGTAACGTTAGTAGAATGTATCAACTTATTTCGAACAATATTACAGCGAGCGTTTAGCTTTTCTGGTGTAGAGTACGATTTCTACTAGGTTGGGTGCCCGATCGTATCCCTCTTTGACACTCTTTTCATTTTTTGCACTTTTTTTTAATATTTAAACTAATTTACTTTTTTAAATTAGGTATCATTTTTAACCGACGAAAAAAAGGAGGTTCTCAATTCGACCGTTTATATACATATTTTTTTTTATGTATGTTCAGCCTTCTCCGTTATTTATGAACCGATTTTGATTATTCTTTTTACAAGGGTATACCTTAAGGGTGGTCCCATGTCAAGGAAGTCAGGATCTGATGATGGAATTCTGATAAAATTGAGAGAAACCCTCGAAAATTTTAGAAACGAATAGTTTACTTTTCTTTACTTTATGAGGTATTTGCGTTTAGAAATCATCACATCATGTAAGCGAGCTGATGATGAAAAAAAAACCATAAATAATAATCTTTTTAACAAAAATTTAAACCAAAGAAAAAAACTAAAAAACAAAACAATAAATAAACCTTTTAAATAAGCTTAATACTTAAGATTGAAAACGTTTATTTATTTTTTGCTTATTAGTTCTTTTCGTCAGTTTAATTTTTTTTTATAATTTTTAATAAAACCACTCAATTTAATTAACTAATAAATATTAAGAGTACAAAGAATCGATTTTTACCTGTGATTTAAAGAAATATTATTAGTTACATTAGATTTTCCCTGCAAATAGTCATGTCTGTTTGAAGTATTTCGAGTGATTGCATATTTTTAATCGTAGGATATCATCGTGCTTTTCTGTGGTGATTGCAGAAGCAGCAGGAGTTTTCTTTTATTTGTTTGGTGATCTCAGAGTAATCGATAGCTGGTTCTTGACTATACCAACGAGCTATTTTGCCTCTCGCAGCCATTAAATTCGTAAATATGTTTCGGGGCATTAATAATAATAACAACTTCACACACCTCATACACGGCCGTCTGATCCTAAACTAGGCAGAGCCTGTACTGTGGTAACCAGACTGCTGATAAACATACTTATATATTTCTAAATATATACATATTATAAATAAATTACACCCAGACAGAGAATAATTTGTCCTGGGTGGAAATCGAACCCACGACCTCTGGCTCAGTAGTCAGGGTCGCTAACCACTAGACCATCAGGCCAGTCCAGTAAATATACAAATATTTATAAATAGAGTTATAGAAAAAGAAGATCCAAACTTTTATCTTTTGCGTTCCACGTATTTAAAAAGTATTACAGTACCTACAGGCCTGTGATCACGGCCAAGACCACTTCAAAGAAAAGGTTTTAAATATGTGATCGCGTTGATTCCCGTTAACATGATTATATTCGAATAGAATAGAATTTTTATTTAAAGCATCTATGACTTAAAAAAAAAAGTTGTAATTTTAACTTAACACTTTGTTAGTATTACAGTATTTTACTATATTAAATACATGGCAGAAACTATCGCCAAAAAATTACATCTAAGCTGAAATATTGACATGTAACCGGTGAAGTTTTTTTTACACTTTCAGACCATTTATTTTCCGTTCGGTTACAGTAGTGTGAAATCTTATGTTACACCGTGACTAAACAAAGCTCAGAAGCAAACACTGAGCACAGCAAGAGTCTCCCAATTGGTCGGACGAATCGAGATGTTAGGTCGTCACAGTTGTTTTATGACGATTTTCTGCGAGGAGAACATTTCGCGGAAGGAGGAGGTGACGGTGTGGATTCGGTAGAAAAACTTACAGGTGGGACAACCTTTTCACTCGCGCTCTCATGCGTACGCTAAGAGTGGCCGTGGGTGCATGAGACGAGTTTTATGTTCTTCACCCGAAGCACAGTCTCCCGTGAAGAGGGTGTCTGGACATCGCCCAGTTGCCGTCCGCTAGCCAGCGCTGGGTGGATCATTGGAGGCAAAACGACGGTCAACTCATAAACGGTGCTGTGAGGCACACCGTTTGGTTTTAGTTGGTTTAAGCCTGATATACGGCCTCACCAATAGCCCGCTGAGGTGAACACGAAAAACAAATGAGTAATGTTACCACGGCCAAATTAAGTCGTTATTTCACGTGTAAGCAACCAAAACACGCTTTTTTGTACGCTCCAGCTTGTTTCACCGCCAATACAGTATCCAAAATCCTGCCTGGAGAAAGAGGTACTATGCAATAAGCGACAAATTGCTGTTTTCCGAAAAAAAACGCGAACGATATCGCGGGCACAGCTAGTAAAGAATAAATGTTTAAAATTTTTGAGAAATAAAAACAGAAGTAGAGGAGAAATATTTCAGAAAAGATTCAAATGCGAATGGTGCATTTAAAACACAGTCGGATCATTTAACTCTTACAACGGCACAGTTATCATCCCCCTCAATTACGCAAAAGCTAAAATAAATGAACGTTTAATTTTTACTGGGGCCTCTTTAAAAGCTTTAAACCTTCATAATTTTATAAAATTTTAAATGATTATCGTCATCCGGTTTAAAAAGTTACATTTTAAAACCAAGAAGTTGTATATTTACAAATTGTAAATTTTTAACGTCACTAGCATGGGATCGTTTATTTTCAGTAGTCCTTATTATTCATCCATGAATTGGATAATATAATACAACTTTATATTCTGGAAAGTAACTAAAGTAAGTAAGACATAAAATAGTACAAGTTAGTTAGTTTCTTGTAAAAAATACAATAGTACTTACTGCATTGTTGTTTTTAGAAAATAACAAATGTAACTTTCACGTAACCAGAATATATTATTCAATTAACGCTAACTAATTAATGGAATTAACGATGGTTTAGAAATGATAAACCCTTCGACTAGTTCCGGGATCAGCCCGTCAAGATAGTAAACCTGCCAGCCAACTCTTATTACCTTGATCTTAACTTATGAATATAGCAGGATCCATTTATTTATTTAATTAAATGATGAAAAACTGTAGTAATTAGGTGACTATGTATACTTTCCTACCAACAATCTTTTTCTCAAAACTCATACAAAAGTCTGGCAAAAAAACTAAATGGTTTTACGAATAATTGTTTTTTCTAAATTTAGAACCGTTTTAAGTTGGCCAGGTGATACATTGAAGATAGTTTGAAATATTATTTTTAGGTTAAGATGATATTTCTTCTTTGGAACGTTAATAATTTTTTTGGTTGATGATAATTTAAAGGAAGGTTATTGTAGAAATCCAAAAGGCCAATACTATCTTTACTTAAACAATGACATTTTAAACTGCCTTCATTAGGCATGGGCAATTATGTCAAACGACGTACCCACCAAATTTAAATATTTTTATTGGTACCGATAAAGTAATTTGAAATTGTTTAATCGCAATACGGTCGGGCACAGATCGGTACCCATCCGGTGTAAAATTAATCGTTCCTTATTTGAATCGGTTTTTATTTCATTAATGTGAAAATGCACACAAGGTTTAATAAATATCGATTGCAAATCAGCGATATCATCTATTATAGAAGAGATTTAGGAGAGAGGGTTATATCTGTCACATGCATTTAACAGTACGTGAGATCGCATATGAAGAAGAAAAATCATGTATTTACCAGGAAATCTTTTAGCAATTGTAATTGCAAATAAGTGGATACTGGTTCGAGAACTGATTCTTTTTGTTCTGGATTTAGGGTCAATATTTATAACATACTAATACTTATTTTGGATCTAACAGTAAAAATTTAAGTACAGTTCATTTCTTGGAACATCTTCTTTTAAGTACAGTAAGTTTTACATTACTTTCATTACATTTATATTAGTTTGTAATAAGTAACAATAAACACCGGCAACGCACTTGTGACTTTCGAGGTGCCCATGGGCGGCGGTAGTCACTTACCATCAGGTGACCGGTTTGCTCGTTTGCCCCATATCGCATAAAGAAAAAGATGTATGTCAGAACAACTGCATCTATCTATTTATGGCGTGTAAGACATAATTATATTAATAGAGATAGAAATAAATTTGTTCAACCAAAACGTAGATTAACCAAAGGGCGTTAACCCCATAAAAGATGTTATAGGTCCCCCGTCGGGTCCGAAACACACGCCGCACTAAAATCGTATGTCCTTAATGAATGAAATGAATTTCGTTTCATTTGATTTGCATCACAATCAAGTTTTACTTATTTTGATGAAACTTTTAATTAAAATGGTTATTACGAAAAATTTTATAATATCCTCGCCGGTGTAGTTTCGAAATTAAGAGTCTATTTTGTATTCACTTCTTTTTAACCGAGTTAAAAAGTAAGAGAAATCCAACATCGCTAAATAATTATACTTTAAACCTTTTTATGATTGGATGTGGGTAGATATTGAGAGGATTGGAGTGCTCGTGGGCTGTAAGCCTAGAAATGTTCATGAGTATTAAGAATTGTCTTAATTTTTCATACGTCTTTATCAGACAAATGCATCTCCCGTTTAGCAAGCTACTTGCAAAATTAGATCTTTAGCCTAACTTTTGCTAAAGCGAAGTTGCTGGTATTGCTTTTTAAATTCCTTTCTCGATTCTTGAATTTGTGTTATCTCAATTTATAAATGTTTGATATCTTTTCGAATAGAAGTCTGAAAAAATACGTCTGCCTCGACTGAAACTGATCAAAATGTATTAACATAATTATAATTACTCACAAAATGAATGATGATATGTTACTGTGCGTGTATGTGATTCCCTGTTTCGAAAATCATTGAAATATTCTATTGTATCGTTTCGTTAATTACAGTTTTAGTTATGTAATAAAAGAAATTATTAAGTGGTGTTTCTTACTCAAATAGTCATTAGTTATAGTATACAGTCCTTATTTATAGTATATAGTATACAGTTTTTGCAGGACTTGAGTCAGGTTCTGTAATACGATCGTTAATTTGAAATGTCCCGTTTAAAATCTTAGTGACTAGTAAGCGCCCGCGCCGTCACCAGAGCTCCCTGCATCAGTCGGGAAGTGTGCTTGTTTGCCAACTTAGTTGTATATTAACTTAGTGTCACCGACTTCAATGCGACTGAATCAACGACCAATTCAATTAAATTTTTTTATTGAAAATTAAACACAAAAAGTACAATATTTAGTCGAATTGCAAACTTTCTTCTTTTTGAAGTCGGTTTTGGAGGTATTGAAAGACTTCTGTGACTCTCGAATATTAATTGATGGATTTATTTACAGTGACTTATATACCAGTTGTGTACATTAACTTGAGAGAGGGTTTGCGCGTGTAACTGTATTATGCTGACGCCTTTATTTGTTGTTATGGCAGTGGACGTGATCTCTTATTTGTTTGTACGTGAGTGGTTACTTCCTGGTAGATATCACGCCGCTTACTCATGACTGCCATAAAATTCCCCCCTTTGAAATTTCCTGCGTTTTTTTTTTTTGCTGGATTGCTGTGCTGTGCCTGACTTTTGTCCTCCGATTACATGGTTTTGCTGCTCTCTTGATGCTTCATTTATAAGTTGTTTATTTCTTTGATAACTTTTGTTATTTTTCTGTCCATAGCTTTTGACAATTTTCTTATGACGGTGTATACTGCCGTTATTGTTGTAATAGGGAATGTATTTTTTTTTATCTTTTCTACCCTTATTAAAAATATAAATAACCTTGGCAATGTTCAAATTAATTTTTAAAATAACATTGAAAATATCGATAAAATTTGATCTGTTTGAACGCCGCCATATTTCGCGGGCCTTGGATGACGTCACGTTCCACGCTAAGTGTTTGATTCTTATACGTTACAGTAATTTTATACCGATTTCCAGTTGTAATTACTATTTATTGTAATTAATAGACGATGGATAAAGTTAAAAAACATTTTATAGGTATTGCCTTGTTTCTAAGTGTAAAAACACTATAAGAAGTACACCCAATACAGTATTTTTTCTTGTTCAAAATAATAATGTAAAATACGAAGACAATGGTGTACATTAATGAGAAGAGATGAAGTATCTTCAATATCGTGTTTATATTGTTGTGAAGATCACTTTAATGTAAGCATATTACAATTTAATTGCTAGTATAGTGTGAATTAGTCAGCAGTAATTTATGTTTGTTTTAAATATCAAGCAGAAGGCCACTTGCTTGTCTACTTAAACTAGATAACAAAAGTCCAATAAAACTTCATGAATGTAACTTTACATATCTTACCTATCCTTTAGATTATAATATAACAAGTATTATAATAATTACCTTGTGGCTTCCACTCCTTTAACCTCAGCGGACGTAAAATCTGGATTTGATGCAGAATATATAGTCATCATGAATGCACCTATTTTCGGTAGATTGTCCGATTGTGCTTTGACAAAACTACATCAGTCATTGTCCCAGATGATTTCTAATATCACTAGAATGCTTAAATTGCACTAGCTAAGAGCAAAAACCACAAGAACTCTCCGTAACACTACGAATATAGGCGCCGATAAATGACAGAACGTGGAATGTCACGTCATGTTTTGTTTCGACCAATGGTGAAGCGTTTTGCAAAGTTGAATTTCGCGCCCTTATTTTGCATATTTTAATAATATTTTTTGCAATTAAACACGAACTAAATAAGAAAATAATTGTTTAGGCATAATATCTGGACAATAAAGATTCAAGGGAAAATTAATCAAGTAAATTTAAACAGTCAGCAAATTGAAGTGGTAATGGGCGGGGCACATAGCACGTAGAATGGATGGTCCATGGGCCAAAAAAGTTCTGGAATGGAGACCACGGACCGGAAAGCGCAGCGTAGGACGTCCCCTATCGCGGTGGACAGACGACCTGGTCAAGATCGCAGGCCGTCGGTGGATGCAGGCCGCTTCCAACCGGTCATTAAGGGAGGCCGATGTCCAACAGTGGACGTCCCATGGCTAAAATGATGATGATGATGATGAAATTTAAACAACATGCATATTCCCTATTGTTACTAGGAACGCGACTAAAACGGCGATCCATACCTTTATGCTATCTATTTCTTCCGTTAATCTTGTATGGTTTCTGTCCGCTCTTGTTGCCATTTCGTTGTTTTGAACCATAGTAGTTTCTTCCTTTTCGTGAATGGCGCTGTTTCCCATGTTTTCATTGGTGCTAATTAATGTGTGACTGATGTTCCGTTTTTCTATCGCCCTTTTATATTATATTTTAAAACGAACGGTGGGGCGTGATCTTCGTCCGGAACGTGTGATTTTTATGTTTAAGTTCTGGTCTGTTTTATCTTGATCTTCGGGTTTTTTCTTATCTTCCTCGCTAATCAAGAATGCTGGTTTCTATCTATTGACACGTTTGTTTTCTTGCCGTTTCGCTGTATCGTGAATACTTTGTCGTCATGTTTTATCACTTGAAACGGTCCGTCATAGGGTGGTGTCAATGTTGGGCGCAGTTTATCACCGCGTACGAATACATGTGTGCAATTAGCTAAGCGTGGATGTACGAATATGCTCTTATTTGAGCTTTGTCTTTGTGGGATTGATGTCATGTGAGTAATATCTTCCTGTATGTTCTTTATCTATTCCGGGTATGTGTTTTCGGTGCCTTTCTCAAAGAATGCTGCTGGCAACTTTATTGTTGTTCCGTAGACTAGTTCCGCTGCTGAGTATCCAGTGTCTTGTCAAAAACTGGTACGCAACCCAAATAATACCGATACTAGTTCTTGTGTCCAATTTACTGTGTTTCCTCTTGCCATCAGTGCTGCTTTCATAGTTCTATGCAGTCTCTCTACTTTTGCATTTGCTTGAGGATGATATGGCGTGGTACGGATTTTTGCTATTCCCATGAATTTGGTTAGGCTTCGGAATAGGTCTGACTCAAATTGTCGTCCTTGGTCCGTTGTAATGTAGTTTGGGCATCCGAATCGTGTAATCCATCCTTTGTATACTGTTTTCGCAATCGTTTCTGCTGATATATCCTTAATAGAGAACGCTTCCGGCCATGATGTGCATCGGTCAATCATGGTTACTTGTCATGTCCCTCTTATTTTGTGAAGTCGAGAGGGGTCCCACAATGTCAATGTGAATATGGCTAAATCGTTCTGCGGGCATAAATTTTCCCAGCGGTGATATTGTGTGACGCTGTATTTTTGATCGTTGGCACTATATGCACGTCTTACACATCTCATAAATATCCTTGTGCATGTTTGTCCATACGTAATGTGACGTAATTAGTTTCTTTGTTGTATTTCTACCAGGGTGACTCATGTTGTGAAAACTGTCGAATATTTGCCTTCTAAATTGGTATGGTAGGTACGGGTGTTGCTTTCCATTGGAGATGTCGCAATATATCTTAATTTTTTCATTTTCTACTGGTACTAGTGCCATTTTCAGAGACTTATTCAATTTTAGTTTTTGTAATTCAGCGTCATTTTCTTGTATCTGTCTTGATTCCTGCCAATAGATATTTTGAGGTAATGATATCGTTTCCATGACCCGTGATAGTGCATCCGCGACTACGTTGTCGAGGCCGTTTATGTGCTTTATTTCTGTTCAAAATTGTGCAATATATTCTAGGCATCTTATTCTTCTAGGGGACTCATCCATTGATGCCTTCTTGTCGAATGCGTGCGTCAGTGGTTTGTGGTCCGTGTAAATAGTAAAGTTTCGACGTTCTATCAGTCGTCTAAAATGTTTTATCGCCATATATATTCCCAGTAATTCGCGATCATATGTAAAGTATTTAAGTATTTCGTTTGTGCTTTGCTCAACCCTTTTGAGAAGAACGATATAGGCTTCCATTTTCCTTGAACTTGTTGTTGAAGGACTGCGTCTACGCATTTTAAACTAGCATCCGTCATGATGGCTAGCGGTGCGTTCGTTTCAGGGAACGCTAGAGTCGTGACGTCTCGTATATCCTGTTTACAGGCTTCAAATGCATTATTTGCTTCTTCATTCCACTCTATGAGTGTGTTGTCGTTCTTTTTTGAGTTTCTTAGGTATTTGTTGAGCGGAGCTTGGTGTCTTGCGGATTTTGGGATGCTATTTTCTGTAGAAGTTAATCATTCCCAAAAATCGACGTAGCTCCTTTACTACCTTTGGTTTAGGGTATTCGTTTATTGCTTGAATTTTTTTGACGTTGGGGTCATTCCTTGGCTCGTTATATGATAACCTAGGAAATCTAGTTCTGTCTTTACGAATTCGCACTTGCTTGCGTTGACTGAGAACCCGTTCTTGTTTAAACGAGCGAATACTTCCTCTAGATGCGCGTAATGTTCTTCAATGCTCTGGCTGGCGATGAGGATATCGTCGACAAAGACGTATATATAGTCCAGATCTCGGAATAGGGTGTCCATGAACCTTTGAAATGTTTGCCCTGAATTACGTAGTCCATAGGGCAGGTATTTCCAATGGAATAGCCCCATTGGGGTAATAATAGCGGTCTTTTCTGGTTTCGCCACCTTTATTTGGTTAAATGCCTTTTTTATGTCCATTTTACTGAATATTGTATTTCCATTTGCTACGTATGTAAAGTCTAAAAGTCGTGGTAATGGGTATCTGTCAGGAACAGTTATTTTGTTTAGCGCGCAGTAATCCCCGCATGGTTTCCACTATCCATTCTTTTTCTTTACCATGTGTAGAGGAAATGCCCATGGACTGTTTGATGGCTCGCATATCCCTAAGTTTATTAGTTCTTGAAACTCCTTTTTTGCTGCCTTATATTTGTCGGGCGGTAATGGGCGGGCGCGTGCATATACTGGGGTCCCTTCGTTATTATGTGATGCTGCACTCCATGTTCGGGTGGCTTTTTTAACGAAGTCAATCTGGTGATACTTTCGTATTTTTCTAATAAGCGCCTAGTACGTTCTGGGAGTGATGCGTCGATTGATCTTATTGAAGTTGAGTTTGCTCTTGCACTTTTTGTAGGCGTAATTAATCTTGTTTCTTCGTCGATCAATCTCTTTCCGTGCAAATCCACTAATAATTTGTGGTGCTCTAGGAAATCGGCTCCTAAAATGGGCATTTTTACATCTACTACTATGAACGTCCAGGTAAAAGGTCTACGTAACCCCAGGTTTAAGGTTAATGTGCGCTCGCCATAAGTTTCAATTGTTGATGCGTTTGCGGCGTATAACTTGTAGTTACTTGCCTTTTTCTTGCTCTGTGTGTTCTGCAAAACGGATATGTTAGCCCCTGTGTCTATTAAAAACCTATAACCACTGTTTGAGTCGGCTATAGTTAGACGGTTTGCGGGGTTTAGGGCACAGAGTCCCGTCTCATTTTGTGCTACTATTCGTTTCCCGGTCTCTGGTTATTTTTGTCAGATTGCCATGCGCACGGTTGTATGCATTTATACGCGTTTTGCTTGTATCTTCTGTGATAATAACAATGTTCGTGCTTCGTCATCTCATATCGCGATCGTGACCGAGACCGTGAATGCGGCTTTACCCGGAATTTGCTGCGTTGCATAGGTCGGCAAGTATTTCTACTACGTAGCTCGTTGATTTCAATGCGCATCGCTGCAATTTGTGACGTCAGCGTAGTTATTAGGTTTACGTTTGCGCATTCCGTTGATGAGTTGTTTGTTTTGTATCTCATATTCTTATATATTCTATCTGCCATTTCACATAATTTGGCCAGTTCTAGGTTGTCGGAAACTGCTAATATGGAAGTGACTGACGCAGGGAGCTGTCGGAACCATAGTAACCTAATGGTATCGTCGTTCATTTTTCCGCAACTAGCTTCCTTCATTTTTCTCAGTAGTTGTGATGGGGTCGAGTCACCTATGTCCATTTCCGATAATAATTTGTGGAAGCGGCGATGTTCGCTTTCCTCGTAACACCCTATTAGCGTGTCCTTTATTGTGATGTATTTGTCGGTGTCTGGCGGGCAGTGAAGTATGTCACTAACCTGATGTATAACATCTTTTGGTAGCTTTGCGATGACGTTGTTATATTTGTATTCGTCGCCTTGCTTCTGTGGAGCGACGATTGCCTCGAATTGGGCAAACCAGAGACGCAGTGAGTCTATCCAAAATTGTGGAACGCGCTCCGCAATAGATATAGCAGCTACCACCTGATCGTTAGTTTCTCCTGACGAAGTGCCCTGAATTTTAGTGGGTGTTACAATGATTGGTGCCATGTCGCGATGTTTCGTTTCTATTTTCTATGAGCCTCTTGAAATTCCCGTTGGTGGAACCCGCTTGTGGGAAGCCAACGGAAATGTGCTATTCGCGAGTTTGGCAATCGGTTGAGACCGGCAGGAAAAATCCCAGTCCCGTCGCTCAATATTGTGTCCGTGATCAGTTGAGACCGGCAGGCAAAAACCAGGTCCGTCGCTCAACAAGGATCACGTCGGTGTCACCAATTTCGCGGAAGTATTGAAAGACTTCTGTGACTCTCGAATATTAATTGATTGATTAATTACAGTGACTTATATACTAGTTATTTACATTAACTTGAGAGAGAGGTTTGCGCGTATAACTGTATTCTGCTGACGCCTTTATTTGTTGTTATGGCAGTGGACGTGATCTCTTATTTGTTTGTACGTGAGTGGTTACTTCCTTGTAGATATCACGCCGCTTACTCATGACTGCCATAGTCAGTTAAACAAAACATTAGACTTTGAATTACTTAAATATGATATTAATTTTCAAAGTTAAATATAGGGTGTTACGAGAAACCGTCAAGATTGTTTTTTAATTACACAGTAATAAAAAAAAATATTTTGAACGTGTTTGTACACCTAGATCAAACAGAAGATAAAAAATATATATGTCATTCAAATAGACCTACTATGGAATGTCAAACAGAGAAACAAAAGTTACTAAAAATGGTTCCAATACCATGTTGGCTTAGTTTTGAAACTCCATTAAGGGTAAACTTCCCAAAATTTTCAATTTGCACTAAGTGCAACAACAAACAAACGTTGGTAATTAATTTTACATTAGTAACTAATTAGTTTTTTAACTCGTTTATTGGCCGACATGCTCTAAATTACTCGATAACAAACCAAACTTAAAAATTAAATTAAATAGTTCAGGGTAAATTATAGTTAAAAATTAATTTAATTTAATTACAATGTAATATCACTATGTACTAATGTAGTATCATTGCGACCACTGCTGATATATTATGAAGGCCACAGTTTATAGTTATTATGCTTCGAACGTTTAGTGTATTTTACTAAGGAATTGCACTGTTATCTTAGCCTCAAATTGTTTGAGTACATTGCTCATTTCCTAAGAATTGAGCTGTGACTATATATTACTGCTAAGCAGTTTTTTGCGATGTGTATAGGCGTTTCCTCAGCTACCTTAGCATTCGCTGACATGGGTGCTTACGTTAAGCCTACTTAAAGCTAAAGCTACTTTGAAAAGATTTAAAAAACTACTACTAACTACAAGCAGTTATAAACACTTCTGAGTATTTGTTGGGGTGAGTAAAGGATAAAAACACATAAAAACATTTTTTTAAGGACATTCGGTTATGTCCTGTGGTTGAAATAAATTATCCTCATGAAATTAAGCGATATAAATTACTTTAAAAAATTAGATTCGTTGTTATATTCCACTTATATATTCTAGCTTCTTTTAAAACCAGCCTTCTAAGTCAATGCAATCAAAAGATAAGGCCATTTTACCTTTATATTTTAAGAATACGAAGGTAAATCAAGTTCAACCTAGAATCATGAAATTAGGAAAGAAGCAATATCTCACAGCACAAGTAAAAGCAAAAATCTGGAAATCGTTAATTAGTTGTTGTATCACATTAAAATAATTTTTTGCTTAGCTATATTTTGCTCTTGGAAAATTTACTGTCACGTATAACGATATATGGAGGAGTATTTTTAGAACTGCAAAATTAAGTCCGTCACCTAGAAAATCTTCGAGAATCGATTCTTGTGATGAATGAACCATCTACATATAAGTTTGTATGAAACCCTCGGTACGCGAGTCAGACTTGTCCCTCGCACTTGTTCGGTGTTTTGTTTTAGAGTGCTGATCATTATAAAAAAATGTATTTAAGGTTAAGGCTATTTGATATTTTTAGCAAGTTTTTTTTAACTATTTGAGATTAACTACGTAAAGTTAGACCTGATAACAATTGATAGATAAAAAGGAATATTATATATATTGTTCTTATAAATGTGTATTTTTGGAAGAAGAATACCAAAACTAAAGTTATTTAAAAGTTATAAGACTATAAAGAACTTAATTCCAACAGTAAGTAATTTAACGCAACTTCGGCTATAAATAAGTAATAAAAGACACATGGAATCTTCAAAACAAATTTCGAACATTTGGTAACACAGTTTATAGTATATTATTTGAATTAATATATTCAAGTACTTTTCATGAGAATCTGCTATATAAGGATTAAGCTATTTCACTTTTTTGTTTTACAATAACCTCTTTAGTAACACAAAAACAATATACCGACATACCTACATAAAATAAAAATGTTAAATATAATTCATTTACATATCACAAATTACTAATACCAGTGATGAGTTCAACTCGGTTTATACATGACTGTATCCATTATATTTCTAAAAATATTTGAGAATTCATAGTAGAAAATATAAATTCACTTGCTTTGGGAATCATGACGAAAATGGAAAATGCAAAGCCACTACTCATTAAAATTATATTTTGCAAAATGCATCTTCATATTTTCTTTAAAGAAATAGTAATATATAAATATAAATGTGAATAAATTATCACAGAAATCTGAAGTGGGGCGAAATATTAATATCATATTCTATCTAAATCCTTTCATACTTCGCTCTCGCTAATATTACTTGAAGGGCGTATTAAAAAGCGACGTTGTGTGAAAATTTAAGTCCTCTGCTACATGGTGTGGTAGCTTTGATCAAAATACACACAAAAGGTAGCTTTACTTTAACTTCACCCACACTTTAGCTACCTCTGCAATCGCTTGTGGAAGGGTGACGTTATGTAGTAGGTGATTCATGTATGTAACATGTTGTGAATTTTTAAGACTAATAAATTTTTTGTGTGTCGCTTGAATATAAACGTTAAAAAAGAAATTGCTTTGTTAGAAAACTTGCCAGAAAACTTTGCTAGAATCGCCATCACCTCTTGTCTTTTTTTGGGATACGCTGTTGCTTCTGGCTAATCATCTTCCGCGCCTTTTCCCAACTAAGTTGAGGTCGGCTTTCAGTCTAACTACGATACGGCCGAACTTCGATATTTTACGTTAAGCGACTGCCATCAGACCTCCACAACCCAAGCACTTTGCGATATCGAAGTTCTGTAGTTAGACCAAGTTGTTGGACTTCTTATGGCTCCAACTACCCGTAACGAATGCCATCGATATTCGTATGGCTACTGGGACGCTTAACGTGCTGTCCGAGGCACGAAGAGCACGTTTAAATGTGTTAAGAATGGTCAACCATCCTAAGACTGACCTGGCTAGTATTACTTAACCTTGTAATGGCTAATATTCTCATGTATGGCTACTTTTTATCCCGGAAAAATGAATAGTGCCCGATGGATAGATTTTCCAAAACTTCTACACGACGAAGTCAAACAAAACAACATCGAAAAATTCAAATCTCGCAAGACGCAATGCAGTTCTTCTACCACAAAAAGTTATGAGATCTAATCCTCACTTAATTTGTTGACTAACAATCATTTCATAGAGACCGTGTCAATATTAGATAGCTTTATTTCTGTAATAAATACAATAATAGTTTCTCAGTAAAAGGACACACAAGGACTGTCGTACGTCCGAAAGTGCAGACAGTTACCCGATTGCCTGGTAAGATAAAGCGGCGTGTTCGGGTCTTGCGCACAATTCATGAGAGTCGTGAGATACGAAATAGCGAATTTATACGAAATAGTTTTCTTGCTGGGCGCGGTGAACAAAATTTTGGTTGCGGATAAAGATGCCGTGTTACGGTATTTTTATTTACTTGTACCTTAGAAAAATTACATTGAAATAGTTCATTGTGTTGATATTGTAAATTTTGATACTATATGTTAATTATAATGCTCTGCAATAAAATTGAATGAATTACACTTCTTTGATCGTAAATAAATACTAACACAGGTTTAAGCAATTTAATATAGCATGACTTAGTGCTTTCATATTTGTGGTGATAAAACTGTTGCTATAGTGTGGCATAAACTTTGTGACACAACAAGATCGTGTCTTTCGGGAAAACGTCACGGGTGATAAACGCTAAATTCATCAGTATCGAAACATTATTTAAAAGCTAAAGTCAATTACTTTTCATCCTTAGTTAAAAAATATATTTTGAAACCGACTGACCTGTTCGAGTTATTTATTGCTCACGTTGCGTTTTAGGAATTGGCCTGTCCTTTTCTATCCTTGCTTATCCTTTTTAAATAAAATAATGCTCTTATAAATATGACTGATATCTCTTATTGCATTTGAATGTGTTTATTTGAGTTAAATATCGAAAACCGGGGTTTTTTTTATGGTATAGAGGGCAAACGAGCCCTTTAATGAAAAAAAATGTATGTGTGCAATTCACACACGGCAGAAGTGAAACTTCAGAAAAGTAGCCTACGAGAGAATGAGAAATAAAGTAAAATTAACACAAATAATTTACTAATGTTAATAAAGTTAATTTTAGATAATTTATATAAAAGTTATTGGTCAAATTAACACAGATGACAAATAATTAACATAAATTAATTAACCAACGAATTTTAATACGCAAATGCACAAAAATGACACCACGTTGACATTTACGCATTTTCTGAAGGCTTCGTAGTACGCAGGCGCAACGACAAAGATTATTGGAAACTGATACTTGTATTCTATCTCATTCTCTCACAGGCTAAATCCTATTTATGAATATTTTGTATCATTTCAAAGATTATAGGAAACACTGTATACTTGTATTCTATCTGATTCTCTCGCAGGCTAAAACCTATTTATGAATGTTTGTCTTTGTTTGTCTCTTTTTAGTGTGAAAGTTTTTCGTTTCATCGAATTTCAAATCACAACGATTCTAAAGAAGTTTCAATTCAATAAATAATCTGTTCTTAGGCCTGCTACTCATAGTAGACATAAAATGGAAATATCTTTGATATTAAACTCCTTTTGAACCGTATACTTTGTTTTTATTTCTTATTCATATTTAATTAATTACTTTATGTAATAGTTCAAATTGTATTATATGTTTTATGACATATTTATTAAATAAATTAATAATTAATAACTTCTTAATGTAAGTAACATCTTGGAATCGGTGTTTATGTCATTACTTTCTTTGTTTTTCTTGACATGTCTAAAACTTTAATTTGAAAGAATTTAGATAATCGTCTGACCGCCCTGCCATAGGCGCTCAAATTTATACCGCATGACGTTCATGACATTAAAAGGTTTTTTTGGCTGGTCGCCAACTTTCAACTGGTACGCGACACTTCTAATCTTGCAAACATCCAATGCCTTCGGTGACACAACGGGGTACGTCGTCAATAGCTCGTTGATTGAAGAATGGCTACCATTATATAACAACCGGTATAATGCTAGGCGTTTAGAATTGACACGAGAACTCTTGTCGTCGTTTTGGGGGTTTCTTATATACATATACAGAAAAAGTTCAGAACTATATTTGGATAGAATTTAATTTGTTTTGTATTCGGTTCTATTCGATTGAATAACTTAATGCGATGTTGAGTGTAATAGAACGATTAAATAATAATAACAAGTTCTGTACAACTTCTACTAATCAGTCATCATAACTTAGAGAAACAATAAGTTCTAATAGATACTTTTATCTTTAATATTCAATTAATTAAATTTGAACAAAGTACGATAGCGTAACTACACTTGAAGTTATATTAAAATCTCTAGTACCGTATAAACTATATCTATCCTTTACGGATAATAGCGTTTCAAGGGTTCCAGACCAACAGCAATGTTTATCAGAATATTTAATTAAAGAAACTAACGTGACTTTACTAATATTTACGTGCAATCTGGTGAAAAAATCTGGTGGTTCTAATAAGCAACTTTCTGTACCCTATCTCCATTAACTTTTATTAATGCCTAAGTTTCTATCTGGTGGAAGATATGGCAGGTGTTTTAAAAAAAAACGATTTTACAAAAAGCTACCGGGCAAAGCTCGGTGTCCCAGGTACTGAGATTAATCAATACAAAATAACACAAGATTAAAACTCAGAGCTATGGGCTGAATTCTAATTCATGTCAATCATTAAAAAAGTGTGAGGAGCCTCGAAAGGCGCTAGACCTTGATTTCATGTCATATTGGTTGTTATTTTGACAAAAAAGGGATCATTTTTGTCTGCATTTTGTAGTCACACGTGGGGTACACTAAAAGTTTTGAGTAAAAGACAATTTACATGTACAGTAATATATTTAGTGCTTTTCGAAGTATTCTTCAGTCGGTCAAACCATTTCTTAAAAACAGTTATTTTGTTTAGCGCGCAGTAATCCCCGCACGGTTTCCACTATCCATTCTTTTTCTTTACCATGTGTAGAGGAAATGCCCATGGACTGTTTGATGGCTCGCATATCCCTAAGTTTATTAGTTCTTGAAACTCCTTTTTTGCTGCCTTATATTTGTCGGGCGGTAATGGGCGGGCGCGTGCATATACTGGGGTCCCTTCGTTATTATGTGATGCTGCACTCCATGTTCGGGTGGCTTTTTTAACGAAGTCAATCTGGTGATACTTTCGTATTTTTCTAATAAGCGCCTAGTACGTTCTGGGAGTGATGCGTCGATTGATCTTATTGAAGTTGAGTTTGCTCTTGCACTTTTTGTAGGCGTAATTAATCTTGTTTCTTCGTCGATCAATCTCTTTCCGTGCAAATCCACTAATAATTTGTGGTGCTCTAGGAAATCGGCTCCTAAAATGGGCATTTTTACATCTACTACTATGAACGTCCAGGTAAAAGGTCTACGTAACCCCAGGTTTAAGGTTAATGTGCGCTCGCCATAAGTTTCAATTGTTGATGCGTTTGCGGCGTATAACTTGTAGTTACTTGCCTTTTTCTTGCTCTGTGTGTTCTGCAAAACGGATATGTTAGCCCCTGTGTCTATTAAAAACCTATAACCACTGTTTGAGTCGGCTATAGTTAGACGGTTTGCGGGGTTTAGGGCACAGAGTCCCGTCTCATTTTGTGCTACTATTCGTTTCCCGGTCTCTGGTTATTTTTGTCAGATTGCCATGCGCACGGTTGTATGCATTTATACGCGTTTTGCTTGTATCTTCTGTGATAATAACAATGTTCGTGCTTCGTCATCTCATATCGCGATCGTGACCGAGACCGTGAATGCGGCTTTACCCGGAATTTGCTGCGTTGCATAGGTCGGCAAGTGTTTCTACTACGTAGCTCGTTGATTTCAATGCGCATCGCTGCAATTTGTGACGTCAGCGTAGTTATTAGGTTTACGTTTGCGCATTCCGTTGATGAGTTGTTTGTTTTGTATCTCATATTCTTATATATTCTATCTGCCATTTCACATAATTTGGCCAGTTCTAGGTTGTCGGAAACTGCTAATATGGAAGTGACTGACGCAGGGAGCTGTCGGAACCATAGTAACCTAATGGTATCGTCGTTCATTTTTCCGCAACTAGCTTTCTTCATTTTTCTCAGTAGTTGTGATGGGGTCGAGTCACCTAAGTCCATTTCCGATAATAATTTGTGGAAGCGGCGATGTTCGCTTTCCTCGTAACACCCTATTAGCGTGTCTTTTATTGTGATGTATTTGTCGGTGTCTGGCGGGCAGTGAAGTATGTCACTAACCTGATGTATAACATCTTTTGGTAGCTTTGCGATGACGTTGTTATATTTGTATTCGTCGCCTTGCTTCTGTGGAGCGACGATTGCCTCGAATTGGGCAAACCAGAGACGCAGTGAGTCTATCCAAAATTGTGGAACGCGCTCCGCAATAGATATAGCAGCTACCACCTGATCGTTAGTTTCTCCTGACGAAGTGCCCTGAATTTTAGTGGGTGTTACAATGATTGGTGCCATGTCGCGATGTTTCGTTTCTATTTTCTATGAGCCTCTTGAAATTCCCGTTGGTGGAACCCGCTTGTGGGAAGCCAACGGAAATGTGCTATTCGCGAGTTTGGCAATCGGTTGAGACCGGCAGGAAAAATCCCAGTCCCGTCGCTCAATATTGTGTCCGTGATCAGTTGAGACCGGCAGGCAAAAACCAGGTCCGTCGCTCAACAAGGATCACGTCGGTGTCACCAATTTCGCGGAAGTATTGAAAGACTTCTGTGACTCTCGAATATTAATTGATTGATTAATTACAGTGACTTATATACTAGTTATTTACATTAACTTGAGAGAGAGGTTTGCGCGTGTAACTGTATTCTGCTGACGCCTTTATTTGTTGTTATGGCAGTGGACGTGATCTCTTATTTGTTTGTACGTGAGTGGTTACTTCCTTGTAGATATCACGCCGCTTACTCATGACTGCCATAGTCAGTTAAACAAAACATTAGACTTTGAATTACTTAAATATGATATTAATTTTCAAAGTTAAATATAGGGTGTTACGAGAAACCGTCAAGATTGTTTTTTAATTACACAGTAATAAAAAAAAATATTTTGAACGTGTTTGTACACCTAGATCAAACAGAAGATAAAAAATATATATGTCATTCAAATAGACCTACTATGGAATGTGAAACAGAGAAACAAAAGTTACTAAAAATGGTTCCAATACCATGTTGGCTTAGTTTTGAAACTCCATTAAGGGTAAACTTCCCAAAATTTTCAATTTGCACTAAGTGCAACAACAAACAAACGTTGGTAATTAATTTTACATTAGTAACTAATTAGTTTTTTAACTCGTTTATTGGCCGACATGCTCTAAATTACTCGATAACAAACCAAACTTAAAAATTAAATTAAATAGTTCAGGGTAAATTATAGTTAAAAATTAATTTAATTTAATTACAATGTAATATCACTATGTACTAATGTAGTATCATTGCGACCACTGCTGATATATTATGAAGGCCACAGTTTATAGTTATTATGCTTCGAACGTTTAGTGTATTTTACTAAGGAATTGCACTGTTATCTTAGCCTCAAATTGTTTGAGTACATTGCTCATTTCCTAAGAATTGAGCTGTGACTATATATTACTGCTAAGCAGTTTTTTGCGATGTGTATAGGCGTTTCCTCAGCTACCTTAGCATTCGCTGACATGGGTGCTTACGTTAAGCCTACTTAAAGCTAAAGCTACTTTGAAAAGATTTAAAAAACTACTACTAACTAAAAGCAGTTATAAACACTTCTGAGTATTTGTTGGGGTGAGTAAAGGATAAAAACACATAAAAACATTTTTTTAAGGACATTCGGTTATGTCCTGTGGTTGAAATAAATTATCCTCATGAAATTAAGCGATATAAATTACTTTAAAAAATTAGATTCGTTGTTATGTTCCACTTATATATTCTAGCTTCTTTTAAAACCAGCCTTCTAAGTCAATGCAATCAAAAGATAAGGCCATTTTACCTTTATATTTTAAGAATACGAAGGTAAATCAAGTTCAACCTAGAATCATGAAATTAGGAAAGAAGCAATATCTCACAGCACAAGTAAAAGCAAAAATCTGGAAATCGTTAATTAGTTGTTGTATCACATTAAAATTATTTTTTGCTTAGCTATATTTTGCTCTTGGAAAATTTACTGTCACGTATAACGATATATGGAGGAGTATTTTTAGAACTGCAAAATTAAGTCCGTCACCTAAAAAATCTTCGAGAATCGATTCTTGTGATGAATGAACCATCTACATATAAGTTTGTATGAAACCCTCGGTACGCGAGTCAGACTTGTCCCTCGCACTTGTTCGGTGTTTTGTTTTAGAGTGCTGATCATTATAAAAAAATGTATTTAAGGTTAAGGCTATTTGATATTTTTAGCAAGTTTTTTTTAACTATTTGAGATTAACTACGTAAAGTTAGACCTGATAACAATTGATAGATAAAAAGGAATATTATATATATTATTCTTATAAATGTGTATTTTTGGAAGAAGAATACCAAAACTAAAGTTATTTAAAAGTTATAAGACTATAAAGAACTTAATTCCAACAGTAAGTAATTTAACGCAACTTCGGCTATAAATAAGTAATAAAAGACACATGGAATCTTCAAAACAAATTTCGAACATTTGGTAACACAGTTTATGGTATATTATTTGAATTAATATATTCAAGTACTTTTCATGAGAATCTGCTATATAAGGATTAAGCTATTTCACTTTTTTGTTTTACAATAACCTCTTTAGTAACACAAAAACAATATACCGACATACCTACATAAAATAAAAATGTTAAATATAATTCATTTACATATCACAAATTACTAATACCAGTGATGAGTTCAACTCGGTTTATACATGACTGTATCCATTATATTTCTAAAAATATTTGAGAATTCATAGTAGAAAATATAAATTCACTTGCTTTGGGAATCATGACGAAAATGGAAAATGCAAAGCCACTACTCATTAAAATTATATTTTGCAAAATGCATCTTCATATTTTCTTTAAAGAAATAGTAATATATAAATATAAATGTGAATAAATTATCAATATCTGCACAAATAAATTAGCACGTAATTGACAGAAATCTGAAGTGGGGCGAAATATTAATATCATATTCTAACTAAATCCTTTCATACTTCGCTCTCGCTAATATTACTTGAATACAAGGGCGTATTAAAAAGCGACGTTGTGTGAAAATTTAAGTCCTCTGCTACATGGTGTGGTAGCTTTGATCAAAATACACACAAAAGGTAGCTTTACTTTAACTTCACCCACACTTTAGCTACCTCTGCAATCGCTTGTGGAAGGGTGACGTTATGTAGTAGGTGATTCATGTATGTAACATGTTGTAAATTTTTAAGACTAATAAATTTTTTGTGTGTCGCTTGAATATAAACGTTAAAAAAGAAATTGCTTTGTTAGAAAACTTGCCAGAAAACTTTGCTAGAATCGCCATCACCTCTTGTCTTTTTTTGGGATACGCTGTTGCTTCTGGCTAATCATCTTCCGCGCCTTTTCCCAACTAAGTTGAGGTCAGCTTTCAGTCTAACTACGATACGGCCGAACTTCGATATTTTACGTTAAGCGACTGCCATCAGACCTCCACAACCCAAGCACTTTGCGATATCGAAGTTCTGTAGTTAGACCAAGTTGTTGGACTTCTTATGGCTCCAACTACCCGTAACGAATGCCATCGATATTCGTATGGCTACTGGGACGCTTAACGTGCTGTCCGAGGCACGAAGAGCACGTTTAAATGTGTTAAGAATGGTCAACCATCCTAAGACTGACCTGGCTAGTATTACTTAACCTTGTAATGGCTAATATTCTCATGTATGGCTACTTTTTATCCCGGAAAAATGAATAGTGCCCGATGGATAGAATTTCCAAAACTTCTACACGACGAAGTCAAACAAAACAACATCGAAAAATTCAAATCTCGCAAGACGCAATGCAGTTCTTCTACCACAAAAAGTTATGAGATCTAATCCTCACTTAATTTGTTGACTAACAATCATTTCATAGAGACCGTGTCAATATTAGATAGCTTTATTTCTGTAATAAATACAATAATAGTTTCTCAGTAAAAGGACACACAAGGACTGTCGTACGTCCGAAAGTGCAGACAGTTACCCGATTGCCTGGTAAGATAAAGCGGCGTGTTCGGGTCTTGCGCACAATTCATGAGAGTCGTGAGAGTTTATACGAAATAGTTTTCTTGCTGGGCGCGGTGAACAAAATTTTGGTTGCGGATAAAGATGCCGTGTTACGGTATTTTTATTTACTTGTACTTTAGAAAAATTACATTGAAATAGTTCATTGTGTTGATATTGTAAATTTTGATACTATATGTTAATTATAATGCTCTGCAATAAAATTGAATGAATTACACTTCTTTGATCGTAAATAAATACTAACACAGGTTTAAGCAATTTAATATAACATGACTTAGTGCTTTCATATTTGTGGTGATAAAACTGTTGCTATAGTGTGGCATAAACTTTGTGACACAACAAGATCGTGTCTTTCGGGAAAACGTCACGGGTGATAAACGCTAAATTCATCAGTATCGAAACATTATTTAAAAGCTAAAGTCAATTACTTTTCATCCTTAGTTAAAAAATATATTTTGAAACCGACTGACCTGTTCGAGTTATTTATTGCTCACGTTGCGTTTTAGGAATTGGCCTGTCCTTTTCTACCCTTGCTTATCCTTTTTAAATAAAATAATGCTCTTATAAATATGACTGATATCTCTTATTGCATTTGAATGTGTTTATTTGAGTTAAATATCGAAAACCGGGGTTTTTTTTATGGTATAGAGGGCAAACGAGCCCTGCTCGTTTGCTCCTATGTAATGAAAAAAAATGTATGTGTGCAATTCACACACGGCAGAAGTGAAACTTCAGAAAAGTAGCCTACGAGAGAATGAGAAATAAAGTAAAATTAACACAAATAATTTACTAATGTTAATAAAGTTAATTTTAGATAATTTATATAAAAGTTATTGGTCAAATTAACACAGATGACAAATAATTAACATAAATTAATTAACCAACGAATTTTAATACGCAAATGCACAAAAATGACACCACGTTGACATTTACGCATTTTCAGAAGGCTTCGTAGTACGCAGGCGCAACGACAAAGATTATTGGAAACTGATACTTGTATTCTATCTCATTCTCTCACAGGCTAAATCCTATTTATGAATATTTTGTATCATTTCAAAGATTATAGGAAACACTGTATACTTGTATTCTATCTGATTCTCTCGCAGGCTAAAACCTATTTATGAATGTTTGTCTTTGTTTGTCTCTTTTTAGTGTGAAAGTTTTTCGTTTCATCGAATTTCAAATCACAACGATTCTAAAGAAGTTTCAATTCAATAAATAATCTATTCTTAGGCCTGCTACTCATAGTAGACATAAAATGGAAATATCTTTGATATTAAACTCCTTTTGAACCGTATACTTTGTTTTTATTTCTTATTCATATTTAATTAATTACTTTATGTAATAGTTCAAATTGTATTATATGTTTTATGACATATTTATTAAATAAATTAATAATTAATAACTTCTTAATGTAAGTAACATCTTGGAATCGGTGTTTATGTCATTACTTTCTTTGTTTTTCTTGACATGTCTAAAACTTTAATTTGAAAGAATTTAGATAATCGTCTGACCGCCCTGCCATAGGCGCTCAAATTTATACCGCATGACGTTCATGACATTAAAAGGTTTTTTTGGCTGGTCGCCAACTTTCAACTGGTACGCGACACTTCTAATCTTGCAAACATCCAATGCCTTCGGTGACACAACGGGGTACGTCGTCAATAGCTCGTTGATTGAAGAATGGCTACCATTATATAACAACCGGTATAATGCTAGGCGTTTAGAATTGACACGAGAACTCTTGTCGTCGTTTTGGGGGTTTCTTATATACATATACAGAAAAAGTTCAGAACTATATTTGGATAGAATTTAATTTGTTTTGTATTCGGTTCTATTCGATTGAATAACTTAATGCGATGTTGAGTGTAATAGAACGATTAAATAATAATAACAAGTTCTGTACAACTTCTACTAATCAGTCATCATAACTTAGAGAAACAATAAGTTCTAATAGATACTTTTATCTTTAATATTCAATTAATTAAATTTGAACAAAGTACGATAGCGTAACTACACTTGAAGTTATATTAAAATCTCTAGTACCGTATAAACTATATCTATCCTTTACGGATAATAGCGTTTCAAGGGTTCCAGACCAACAGCAATGTTTATCAGAATATTTAATTAAAGAAACTAACGTGACTTTACTAATATTTACGTGCAATCTGGTGAAAAAATCTGGTGGTTCTAATAAGCAACTTTCTGTACCCTATCTCCATTAACTTTTATTAATGCCTAAGTTTCTATCTGGTGGAAGATATGGCAGGTGTTTTAAAAAAAAACGATTTTACAAAAAGCTACCGGGCAAAGCTCGGTGTCCCAGGTACTGAGATTAATCAATACAAAATAACACAAGATTAAAACTCAGAGCTATGGGCTGAATTCTAATTCACGTCAATCATTAAAAAAGTGTGAGGAGCCTCGAAAGGCGCTAGACCTTGATTTCATGTCATATTGGTTGTTATTTTGACAAAAAAGGGATCATTTTTGTCTGCATTTTGTAGTCACACGTGGGGTACACTAAAAGTTTTGAGTAAAAGACAATTTGCATGTACAGTAATATATTTAGTGCTTTTCGAAGTATTCTCCATTACATTTTAAACACTTTTTCAGTCGGTCAAACCATTTCTTAAAAACATGAGGACCATGGGTCTAAGGGTATGTTTTCCACGTGCTGGTTGAAAGGTATCACGGCCTCTGCCGGCCCCATCAAATCATCAAATATTAAATTTTTTGGAAAATATAAAAATCGCATGGTAACAGGTCTGGACTGTGTGTGGGATGGTTCACTCGCTCTACCTTTTCAGAATCCAAAAATTACTTTCTCTTGTTTGCGGTGTGCGCCGAAACATTGTCATGGTGCAATAGGATGCCACTTCTTAGTAATTTTTCCCTAACTTTTTCAAAGACACTGGGCAAAAAAATGATGGTGTACAACTCAGCATTAACTTTCTTTTGTTCTTCATTAACTTTCTTTGGATTGTGAAGACAAGACCCGCCCGGGAGAAAAAAAACACAATCATTTTTTTTCCTACGTTTCTCGCCTGCCTGAATTTTGTTGGTTTGCTGTCACCTTCAAACACCCATACAAAAGACTGTTGCTTTCTTTCTGGCATGTAACAATATATCCATGTTTCATCTCCTGTCACAAAGTCATATACACTATTTGAACGTCCGTACTTTAACAACCTTTTTTTACACCAATAAAGACGAGTCCGTTTTTAATATGGGGTGAATTCATGAGAAATCCAGTGGCAACAATTTTTTTAACTGTTAAATGTTGATGTAAGATTTTTAGAATTTGGCTCATACCAATCCCCAAATGTCCTCGAATCTCCTCGTAGGTGATACACCGGTTTTCTTTAATTAGTTGCCTGACAGTAGCACCATTTTCCTCAATGATCGCAGTTGAGGGCCGACCATCACGAATTTCATCATGGAGAGAAACACGGCCACGATCAAATTCTGCGTAACAACAGAGCTCAAATGAAGTGCCCAAAGCATTTTGAAGACGAGCAGTGCAATCTTTCGGAGTCAGTGAACTTTTAAAATATTAAAAAATTGACGATGAACGTCAACTTGTGATAAAAAACAATTGACACGAGATTTCCGGCCAATTTTTTAACCGACGAAAAAAACGGAGGTTCTCAATTCGACCGTATATATATAGACTATATATATATATATATATATATATATATATATATATATATATTTATATGAGCGGCCAGGAGCGCAGAACTTTCAGTTTACCCTATGTACATCCCTACCTTTGAATTTATAAGAAAGAAAACTGATGAGAAATAATACATGAAAAAATTTTGTGAGGATTCTCTTTTCATTAGCGGCTCCTTCAGGAAGCTACTATAATAGAACTACATTTTAATTTCAACACAACAATTGAATAGTTGCTTTTTTTGTAAAAAAATTAAAAGCGCTAATGTTGCGACGTTAATTCCTACATTGCCATGAATAATAGCGATAAAACAGTCACTCCTACTTACTAGGTACTATTGTCACTCTGGTCCGGAATTAAATAAAACGACTGTTGGTGCATGAGCGATTGCTGGTTGGTAACCTAGGTCACCAATATAGAGTATGCACCCATATTAAGTAGGAACAAACTAACGGCTTCAGAATCAGGAAAAGTTTGGGAGAACTCTCCATCCGGAAGCACATGAACGAACCCAGTTCATTGGAGCTCGTTTTTCAGGTCCAGACAAAAGTCCCACACAGTACAGATAGTGGGTCACACGACATATTAAATGTGCACTAAAGAGATCAGTCTATTTTTATTGATTTTATTATTATTTTTTTAATTGAGTACAAGCGCATTACATGGCGCTGATTGGACTTCGCTTTATGTGTATAATGGAAGTGGGAGTGGATTAAGGAAATTAAATTTGGATAGGAAATTCCTATACTGCGCCTTAGCTGCAACAACGACACATGTATAAAAAAACACAAATACAAAATGTAATGTTTTTAGTCTATACTAATATTATAAAGCTGAAAAGTTTGTTTGTTTGGTTGAACGCGCTAGTCTCCGGAACTACTGGTTCGATTTGAAAAAATATTTTTGTGTTGGATAGCCCATTTATCAAGGAAGTCTATAGGCTATATAATATCTCGCTACGACCAACAGGAGCGGAGCAGTGACCATAAACGCAAGTGAAACTGCGGGGTCGACTCGTCTTTTATAAATTCTCAAAACGATTTGTGAGATACTTATGTATTTCTAACAGAGAGTCAACCATTCAAGTTACTGCTAAAACCATATTTATTTTGTTGTTGAATACGAGAGTATATTTCTCTGTAAAACCAATAAAATTATCATAATTGAGTATTCCTGAATCCTCGGTAGGCTTAAGTTACCCGGTATCAGAGAAACCACGGAAGAATAAAGAGGAAACATTCCCGCCAAACGCAACAGCTTGCCGTTATTAAATTTGTATCCTGTTCTTAATCCGAGAACAGATAAAAAGTGCCTTACAACACGTTACTTTACGTAAAAAGTCTAGAAGTCTTAAATGTTTGAAAGGAAAAGGCCGGCAAAAAAATTGGACCATCGCAGGCATTTTATAATAGTGTTTATATATCTTAATCATTCCACAACTAAACTAAATAATAAATGTATGTGGTTGGTTAAAGTTATAGACTGTTTTAATTACTTCTTGAATAAAAAAAATCAAAGATTCTATTTAACATGAATTGAGATTTGAATCACCATTTCGTTAACAATTTTATTAAGGGCCACGTAATGAAACATCATTATGATACTTTATGTAACCCTTTCAAATTCAAAAATAGTGAAAAATATAATTTGACGTTTGCGCGAATACGTTCGAAATCCAAATCTCGATCGGAGAGCGCTAGGTTAGCAGTGTCACTCCGACATAGCGCCCACGAACACGAGTCGAGCCGCGCACTGCCTGAACGCGTTGTTGTCGTAGCGTTACAAAAAGTTTATGAAATATAAAAAAGATATTTAATATGTGAATAAATATTATGTTATTATAGGTATTTATAGAACATTATAAAATAAAGTGAACGTAGTTTCTTATAAAAGATTTTTCTTATTTCACTAAGTTGTGACAAAATAACTCATAGGCATACAATTGAAGTATTATCTTATCTACTATTAATATTCTGTAGTTCATGAAATTTTAAAATAAGAATACTATTTTGTTTAATATTTCTTGATTTAAAAATTCGCTTGTTTGTATCACAAAAGTTTGTTTAGTGGCGTAAACTAAATAGTGTCTGTGTATTTGTTTACGATATGTAATAGTGTTTTCTTCACAATTGGTAAGTGTTACTTTTAAAACAATAATATATGATACCTTCTTACCTAATATGTTTATGAATATTTTTTTAGTAGGGTCGTAGCGTCAGAACTTTACATATTTGATAAAAGAACTAATTTATATTTAAATATATCAGAAATCTATATATTTACTACTTCGTGTTAGATCTTTAATTGTGGTATTTCATCGGTTATTAATTAAATAAATAAAATTATTAATTATATAATAAACCATTATAAATACATACATACGTAATATTTGTTTACAGTAATTAACTAATAAACATATTTCTTCAACAAGCTATATTTTTTTATCTACCAATGTTCGTAATGCAGTAAATATGTACCTATATATTTACAAAAAAAAAAAGTGATTAGATAGGGAGAACTGATTTTATATTAATTTATTGAACTGTTTTTAACCTCATTAATTTGTTACATATTTAACTGATTTAATCAGTAGTGTTTTTACTAATATTTTTATTTATTAATATAATTGTTAAGTGAGCCTTTGAAGGAAGTAACATGCGTGGTAGACAATTTTTTTTAATTTTAAGTACATATACATACATTCCGGAAAATGCAATTCTAATTCCATTAATATAAATTATACTGAAGATGAACCCTAAACCAACTTAATGTTACACAAAAAAAAATGTTATGCCTCACATCATGGTACCTCACAAAATGGTAATCATCAAATCCTTTCTTTACTCTTGCTTTAAAACATACTCATATTTTGACACTCGACACTCGCAAGTAAATCAAAGCTTAAGTACAAGGTACTTTTGTTAGACTTGGACTCATGAAATTCTGAGTTGAATTAATAAAGAAATGTTACCATTTGTATTGCCATTTAAATGGCCGTATTTTGGTATTTATTTTATTAAGAAGTTGGATTTTTCGTTGTTACGGTAGTTTCGATGTAAGCGGCCAGATACCAATATACCTTTTTGATATTTATTTCAACTCATTACATTCTTGACCGTCAGAGAGACAGACAGCTAATTAGGCCTATAAAGGTTCCATGCTGTAAATATTTTACATACCATCAGCACACCTTGTCAGTTACAAGATGATTCTATTGTGATAATTATGTCGCCTGATACTATACTAGTGTTCTTGAACATATGTATTACTCAGCGCCATCTAGAGCCAAGCTAATCAGAGCTAATACTATGGGTTCTCAAACACGAATAAACAAACTTAATCTTTTTTTAATACACTAGCAACCCGCCCCGGCTTCGCACGGGTAGCAGAGGCATCTTTAACAAACAACATTATGTTTCATCATGTTTCAACCAATTTACACAAAACCTTAACAAATTATACACCTTAACCCTCCTCATGAATCGCTCTATCTATTGGTGAAAACTGCATGAAAATCCGTTCAGTAGTTTTTAAGTTTATCGCGAACAGACAGACAGACAGACGCGGTGGAGGACTTCGGTTTATAATATGTAGTCCACGTGAAGTGAAGTGAATCCACGACCTCCAACTTATTAGTGGAACGCACTACCGCCGCTCCACAGGGTTCCAAATGAATGATGATTTTAAGCTGCAAGAATATTTGTTGATGACGTAAACGCTGCCATTTCGAAGGTGGTGGACGTTACGTTAAAAAAATATTTTTGATTAAGGCCTAACATGAATTTAAGTCCCTAAGCTTCAATGGTCAGCTGTCAGAAAAATCCACAAATTACTATTACTAGTGGAAGTAGTGTGTGGTAGTGAGTATGGAAGGCTAGTGTACTATGACTACTTTAATAACGTTATAATGTATGACATTCTCTTGTGTGGGGGGGGGAGGGGTATACTAACGATATTGACAATTTTGTTTTAAAAGCTATCCGAAGAAATTTATAATTTGACTTCTATACCTACGAGTATATGTAGTTAACCAGAATTCACATAGAATGCACTTTACTAGAAACAGAGATTTTTTATAAAATTAACAAAAAAGCAAAAAATATAAATAATACAGCTTAAGAAATAAATCAAATTCTAAATAAGTATATACATTATGTAAATTAAAAATATATAACTGATAGATACATATTATGTATCGCTTCCAATAAAGCTAAAATTAAATAATTTCTCAGAACATCAAACATTATCTTGAAGAGTGTTCGAGCTTAATGCTTTGTAACACTGAAAGCAAAGAGGTAAACTTTACAATATTAAGAATTGTGCTTGAGAAGCTTTATGAATCGGTATGAAACCAAATACACTAACATACGGCGCAGTATGAAACGGCTTACCCCGTTTTCACTCTCACTCTCATACATAACAAAGGGGTTGAAACAAAGAAAGCGTGACAGTGTGAAGTATATACAAGAACCAAAGTTGACAGAAACGCTGCATGATTATGAGTATCCTAGTCTTTGAACAAAGCATTTAGACCGTGAATGCTTCGAACAAAACACAAGTTTTGTTCCTCCGTAGACTTTGTACTGCCTTTTTGTTTCTTGTGTAATATAAATTGTAGACGGATAAGATACTTACGAAGTTTCTTCGCTAATGAAGTAAGCAAATAAAAAAAATACATAACATATATAATAACATGATCGCTGTAATTTTTTTAATATTATCGTTAGCATGAAAGAATCTGTTTTGGTAAATAGAAATTAGTAAATAAAAATGTTTATATAAAATGTCATACAGATTGGATATTATACCATGTCCATGTTCTTTAAATTAGTATTACGATGGTACATGGTTGTGATTGTTATTATTGGTATTTTAAACCAAATATAACCTTTAGTAATATCACCGCAGTGGATTTATACAAAAAAAAAAACAGTAGTAAACATCTTGTGTTTTCTTTAATTATTGAATCTTGTAACCTTTTATTTACATGCTGATAATTCAATGCTGAGCAAAATTTATAAAAAAAAAATGCGGGCGTATTTTTCTTTGATTGTCGAATTTAGAAAAGTAGACGAAAAATTCCACCCCGTGCCACCATTGCGTTGTCACGGAGCTTTATGATACTTTTAATTTAAAGATTTGATATAAAAGTAAAATTAAAAGAAAGAAGAAAACAAAATATTTTTATTGCAAACCATAGCGTACATACATTACTTTTAGTCAGAGGTTTTTGGTTTAACAATAGTAATTACGAATTAAAATAATAATATACTACTAATAAATATATAGATATATGTATATAAGTAACATTAACAATTAATATTTTACATCACAAACCAAAAAAAAAGAAAACACTAACATAATACATACTTCACAAACATCAGAATCTATTTTTTTATCTACGGTGAATTATAAAGTAAGTAAGCTATAAAATTATAAAGTAAAGATGACGTGTCATTGCGTATCATTCTTGACGTGGCAACATGTGGCGGTTATTTCCTTTTTTTGCATACTTATTCAAGGTGATTATATTTTAGCAAATTTAATGATCTTGCATAGTACACTGCTGCGTTGCAATTTTTGGATGGACATATTCAGCATGAATGCTGAGATTGACATAAATCATCCCATCCCAGTACTAATTTTCAGTGCCAACCGCAAGTATTACCTGACGTCGGCAGGCAATATCGTTTTGTTTTTACTATATTCACAAATTATTAATTAAAAGTAAACTATTAACTACTAATACCTGACAATTACAATGAGAATTTCTTTTTAACAAAATATTATTCAACTTCTACGAGATTGGTTGTAAAAAAATTAAATTAATAGATATCTGATGATATTCTAATATACTAAAACCTGAAATAATAAATTCCTGAAAATATGTATTATTACACCCCCTGTAATACTAAATCTTGACTTTCATTATCTGACTCCTAGCTGATAACTCTGAACGCCCCGTCATTATTTTTGTAATATTCAATAAGAATCAAGTAAGATTAAGGACTATATTTTTTATTAAAAAAAATCTACACACCTAACTTATGTCCTTTTGAAGACCGATGACGAAATAAAATTAATGTTGATAAGTGCATATCTCTAACGGGTCCAAGATTATTGAAAGAACCGATGATAATTTACTAAATATCAATATTAAAAAGAAAAAGAAAGCACTCAAAGATTAAGAATAAAATATAGATTTAAAAAGCCCTTTTATATTTTAGTTATTGTTAAAAATACACTCTACGCGAGCAGTTTTTTTAAGTGAACTTCAAGTATTTTATTCGTAACAAAAAAACAACATCACTTCAATTTTTGTTATTAACTTCTGAATCTCATGTTAGCGTGAAGAAAAACGTAAGTTAAATATTACTGAAAATGAATGAAAACGATAATTATGGAGCTGATGGTTTCATACCGAGATGTGGTAAATATAAAAGAGAAAACTATTGCTGATGTCAGCTGTTATGAGCTATTCAAACGTTTCCGCTAACTTATTTTATTGCATTTCAAGTACAAATATAATGTAACTCCAGTACAGGTTTCCTACCTTCTGATCGGTATAGGGTAAGATTGTTTCAGAAAAATCACTGATCCGTGGTAAGATCGCCTATTGTGCCAGTGAAAACTAATTGTGTCCTATTCTGTTTCATTGATTTCCTTTAATTGAAGATAGATATCCTCTACTTGATACAAAGGAATTGTTAAGAGTACATGATGATAAATACGAGAACGAAGGTGAAGTAACAATCCATTATTGCTTATTCATTTCTTTACACGCACGATGTATACATTACTAGCTGTCCCCGCAATTTCACCTGCGTTTATGATCACAGCTCCGCTCCTGCTAGTCGTAGCATGATGTTATATAGCCTGTAGCCTGCCTCAATAATTGAGCTATTCAACACTAAAATAATTTTTCAATTCGAACCAGTAGTTCCTGAGATTAGCATGTTCAAGCAAACAAACAAACTCTTTAGATTTATAATATTAGTATAGATATGCCTGGATGATATAATTATCATATAGAAGACAGAACTGTAGCATAAACCATCAAATGGTTAAAAGCAGATGTAAAAATTGAGGACGGGCACTATTGCTGATACGGTGACCGCACGTAAAGGGATATTATTGCGTAGATTATCCGAATAGTTGATTTACCGCACTAGACTTCCCTTGGGCTACCATTTATTCTTGCATAGCCATTTATTTCTTTCTTCTTTCATATCAGCTAAAGTTAGTAATCTATCACATTATATATTACTAAGCTTTTGCACGCGGCTTCGCTTGGCGTAAAAGTAAAAAAATAATTTGTTTTGATCCGATCACTACCAAACTTCACAAGATCAACAAATGGGCTAGTTTAAATATTGCTTCAAATTTTCATCAAAATCGGTCTGGACAGATTTTGGATATAGTCTATTTACCTATGGACCTTTGGACTCCAAAACGTCCATAGGTAACATACATGGACACATCGATTTTCATACATATAGACTAAGTTGATAGGATTTTTTATTATTAAATATACTAGTAATAATTTTGTTCAAATTTATCGTGTTCATTGTCGTACCGACAACTGTGATCTTAGGTCGATTTTCCCCACACGATCGACGTTCCCTTACCTTTAAACCCTTTAACCCCCTTCCATGGCGTTTTGGTCACTGTATTCAACATTAACTAGCTGCCCCGACAGACGTCGTTCTGTCAAAAGTTAACGACGTCAAATGTTTGGCAGCTGGGGATCTGTGTTTTAATTATTATTTCTTTGTGGTTTGTCTAGGAAAAGAAAAGTGTTGTTTTTACTATTTTCCTCGCAATTTTTACGTTTTTTCTCTCCATAAGAACCTTCCCTGTACCTTAACGAAATTAGCCGAATTGATCGAGCCTTTCTTGAGTTTTGCGCTTGGCAACACATTTGGCGATAAATTTTTATTTATATAGATACCGAAAAAACAAAGCTATGCTATGCTACAAAGCTATGTAGTCTGGAGGTTCTTCTCCAGTGAGGTGACTTTACTTCGAATACATTAGGTGATTTCCCGAGTTAACCATATTTCCAAATAAAGGTTTTTATAGAATCTGGCACTTCTCCGGATTGAACTATTGCCGTTCTAGAATGTAATTGAACACTTTAAATGCTCCAAGTGTTACCAGCGTTAAGGTGCTCGACGATCACAATTTGAAATGAACGTCACGATATACGATAATACCCATCCTCATCATCTCGGTAATAGGACTGCTGAATATAGGCCTGTAACAATTTCCAGAACGCGTTTTTCTTCAACTTCATGGAGTGGCTACTAGCCACTTTGACCTCAGTCATTGGTATATAAAGGGAGAGGACGTCTCACGTCCCGCCCATGTAGTATATTAATATTAAAACATTACATTTATTAGACAGTTTATATCGCATTAATAACATGTATTTAACGATAGAGAATTTGATTTTGGGATGGAAAAATTCTAAAAATCTGAATATTTATAAGGCCTTTATTATACATAAGGCCAGAAAGTTTCTTTTCGATATACTTAATATTAGAGATTCTTTCATTTCCATGATTATGCGTTATTACTATCTCATTGCAAAAGTTATTGATATGAAAGCCTTCACGTCCATCTCAGATATGAAGTTTATTTTTTAGTTCTGTTCATAATATCAGCGCACAAAGAGCGTAACAGTGTGAGTTATGAATGCGAGTGATTCTCTGAAGCATGTGAACTGTGAATATATTCGTTGAGACATTTGTTTCTCTGGTTGTCAGAATGTATATTGTTATTAGTTACTAAAAAAACGGGCGTACTTAATCTACAACTTCAAAAAGAAAGATAATATTGAATATCAACAGGTATGGATGTCATTTATGGCTACAAATTTCTGAGTATTTAATACCATTGATTTATGTATGTCATCGTGCTTGATCTTTATATGTAGATTATTTTCCAGTGTAACGTTTTTTATATTATCAAAGGGACAAATACAAACTTAAACCATGTTCGACTGATAGAAAAATCTGAGTAAAAACTATAAACACTTGCAAAACCAGCAAGGTCATCCACGTGTTGTTTTAAGAAGTAAAGGTACAGCAGCTCTTTGATCAAATTGGAATGATCAAGGACCATCATTATACAGATGATCACAGTTCGATAGACTGACGTAGTTAGCTTATGATGGTGAGTGGGGTCACCAAAGCTCTACTAAGAGGAGGAACGGACTTGCAACGAAAACCAGTGATACCATAAATATTTCCAATGTTTATAAGCACCGGTGGTCACTTGACTTTAGGTACGTGTATGCTTGTTTACCAACATAGTTTTGTATAAAAAGAAAACGTATCCTCTCCTTTCAATGGCTGGTTATAGCGGTCCGTCGAGTAGAAACACAAAACTATGCGTTATGGTATTGGCTTTGCTTCCGCATTTTAACTCCAATCGGTCCACTATACGTTCGCTCCAAATCTTGCTTATGTTAAGTTATTATCTAACCGGTATTTTGTAATGATAAAGGTTACTTCCAAATACATGCAGCATTCCAGTTTGAACATAAATCTGCTGTGTGTCACCACATAAAGTTGATTTGATCCAACTAGTTTTGACAAAATTCTGCTAACCTTACCAGAAAGAGATTATATACATAAGTATATAAAGCTGCTGTCTATCACTTTAGCTGATTAAAATGTTTAAATACTTTACGAATACAATATACCCTAAAAAAATATGAAGTAATTTTAAGAAGTGAGAAAAATATGCTATTTTTCTCATTCTTAAAGGAGATTTTAAGAACGAAAAATATTAAATCGACGGCAAGTAAATATTTAACTATTTGAAGAAAGCTTTCTTGCGTAGATGAATTTTAATAATTTGTACTTTTTGATACTACTTCAAGAAACATAAACAGAATTAGAATTTATTATAGGGTTTTGTTAAATATGTTATTTTCTGTCATTTATTATATGAAAGTCAGAGTTTCGTATAGGACAATCTAAAGTGGTTCGTCATTCAAGCAAAAGTTTTCCTACGAGTGAAATATACTGAGCTCTATAAAAGTTTGTAAAGTAAATCTTGTTTGTGATGTCCATCTGTTCTTGATACTCGTAGTTAAAACTTTAATATAACTGTGTCAGTATGTAGTGACAAAAGTTGTACAGGTACTTTATGTTTACATGGATTGCGTATTGATATAAACGATTATCACATTACTGTAGTTATTGTAGGTTTTTATAATACTACCAAACGAGCGCATTCTCCGACTGATTGTGAGCGACCACCACGGTTAAATTCAAGACTCGAAGAACCTCATGCAGTGAGCCAAGAGAAAACCAAGTCAGGGAAATTGCTTTTAAACCTAGCAATGCACAACCTAAGAGGTTATTAAATAGATTTCTGGTGAACCCCCTGCTGGTGGCAAACGGTACTATAGTAAGAAGTAGGCACTGTCTCAAACAGTTCCTCTAAATACAAATTATTGTGCTGGCAAGTTCTAAAGTCGACCCAAATTTCTTTTAAGGTTGTCTAACTTATAAATTTAGAATATTCGACAATTTTCAAGGCTCGGCTTTGCAGCGTGGCGAATGCTTGAACCCATTTTTGGTATTTAGGCACTTTTGCCTATAAATGACAGCAGTAATGCATTCAAGGCTGAAATTAGGACTGAAACGATCCTTGCTCCGAAGTATTGCTTGGCTATGAATTAAACAAAGACAAAATTTTACTTTCCAGCATACTGGCGGTGCTGACTAACTCGATGGCTTTGTATTGCTTAATAAATAAATGTTGACAAATTTGCTCACATTCGTCAAGGAAATGGATAAAAACGCTATTTTCAAATTAGCGACATCAACACAAGAAAAAACCTTCAGTATGTTTTAACGCATGTTGTCAGTTAATGTGTATGTATTCTGACAATAATTTTTAAGCAGAAAAAAGTAAATAACAATTCCACGTAGTAGTATACCCTCCTCTTCGTCATTAAGATCTACAAACTGTCTTATAATATATTCAAATGTGAGTATTATACCAATAAAATCTACAGGTGGACTGTTAAATCAATTCTATTGTTTAGTAGTCGTATAAAGTTCGCTAGGACCATTTATTTGCCAGATTCCTTCGTTTGTTTATTTGTTCAAGCAAGAAATGAGGACGCCTTAACTTTATTATGCGTAGAACTTACTTAGATAATAGGCAATATCCCCGAAGTTTTCAATGCAAACATATTAGCTACATGACATTTCGACGAAAAACTATTAACCTACAAGCTTAGTACATTGACATCTTAGAAAAATAGTTTCGTTTCAAAGTGAGACTAATGGTTATTCGATATAACAGTCATTCAGTTTCTTTTCTTTTCCATTCAAATCGTAACCGATTATTCTATACAAACTTGTCTAGCCCCAATTTCTAATATTTTATCTATGCAAGTTTAGTCTTTAGAAGACCCTAACGAAAACTTTTTTGTTACAACGTTACCGATGATGTAAGGATGTTCTCCCAAAGCTTGGGAAAACGGTGCCAGAATTTAAGATGAATAAAATGTTTAGAGTTTGTTTTATGGAAAACAACTTTGAGAGGACATAAGTCTCTATAAAAATTGCTTATATTATGAGATGATAAGAGATTAAGAGAAGAGTAATGTCTCTCGAATTGATGTTTGACATATTTATTGGGTTATTGGAGGTTTCTTGACGATTCTAAGGGGAAATCACAACATTAAAAACATAATGTACATGTTATGAAACACCACCTTAAAATTTTTGTTCTAATTTTGAATATGTTTTGAGATTTATTGACAGCCAGTTACCATTTTCCAATTTTAGGAACTTGTCAAAATCACTTTCGTCTGTCAGTAGACGTGTCTGTAGTTAGAAAAAAAATAATTAGAATCATATTTATATTATGTTTAGGACTAAAGTAAAGATCGACCTGCAAACTTTAGAAAATCAATTTTTAACCGACTTCCACAGAAGAGGTTATCAATTCGAAAGGTATGTATATAATATTATTTGGACTGCAACATATTCACATTTGATAATAAATTGATTGACGCTTATTGCGGACATATTCAGACATCCTGCTTCGTCTTTCAACCATTTGCGTTCGAGTCTCAGTCTCAGAGGCCCGAGTTTCGCGTTTCCGTCGCGTTGCTAATCATGCCTTTTTTGCGGACTATGCTAGGTCCGTTTCGTGTTCTAACGCAGGTGCTTACCAAACACGACTACTTTGGAAGGTACTTGTGTTGTAAAGGCCATGAGCCCACGTCTGTGTGCCACCACTGTCGAGGCTATCGCAAGGAGTATCGTGTCAAATGCAAAAAACGATCCACAAATTTTCATTTTAAAAATAACGCTAGGTAAATTTATACTTGGTGAAATTATCACTTTACAAACTATTCTTTCTGTAAATAACTAATACGACAAATAAATGAATGACAAATTTTTATTACATCAAAACATCATTTGACCAGTTAATCTTTTTATAATCATGTTAATTGGTAAAACAAAGCAAAGCATAATTAACGTTTGACAAAATACATTGCTTGTTAATTACTTACTTAAGTCATTAGTAGAGTAGGTCAATTGAACAAAAATGGGAACAAAACACTAGTGAACCGTCGCGATGAGACTGCACTCTTTAGTAACAGTTCACATAAAGTAAAAAAAAAGTGGTGGTACCTTTAGTTTACTGATAATTAATTAAGTATCTTTTTAAAAAGTATCACCGACTTCAATGCACCTAAATCCTAATAAGTTATAACCAGGTCTTCATCCCAACCCTGAGAGGTGAAGTATTTTCGTCAGATTTAAATAAGACCAACCTGGAGTAAAACTTATTAAAATCGTTGTCAGTTGTAAGTTAGTTACCTATTTTCTTCAGTTGTAAAGTTTTTTCTTTTACTGTCCGTTCCATAAAAAAAAAACTAGTTAAGTAATTAGAAAAAGAATGCATGAACCCCGTCCCGTAAAAATCCCGACTTTATTTGTGACGACGAGCTTTTAGTTTTTTTATTGATTTTATTTCAGTAAATGTTTTTGTAAAGGTTGTGTATAGCACTGCGAGTACAAACATTTTGCCTCATCGCGTCGTACCGATAATCAAACGTAATAGCAAAGTTTTGTACGGATAGGTATTTGTGCAGCGCAAGTTCAATCGTTCTTTGTGTGTGTGTACGTTTCGTTATTAAATGATGTATTTTATGTTTCTTTAAAACCACATTGAACTAAGTTTGCGCCATTTTATTACGCATATGATTAGCTTGTGTGAGTGGTATGTTAATTCAAACCCTGCATTCTCTTCCAGCGTTTACAATGATCCACCTCGTGGAGCGAGGTGGATCAAGAGAAATATTTTTAGATGGCCCTGGAACATCTTTGCTTTACGTGGTGGTACACGGTGGCATGCTTTCACAGAACTGAAACCATGAATGTATGTCTCATCTAAATAAATCACTTCCAATTTATGCTCTTCAGCCTGGCGGTTTTTCTTTATATTTATATGAATATTTTTTATAAAAATATAGAATACTAGCAACGAGGGTCAAACATTACAACCCCTCCAGCTACACTAAATGCTTGTGTTAGGAGTGGGTTCACGACGGTAGAGTACTATATATGTTCCAAGTATTTGTATCTTTGTAGTTTATGTCTTCCCGTTCCATCAAAATTGTCCTTTTTGATTGCAATTTAACATTATTCAAAACCAAGTTTACTAAATTATAAACAACATAACGCTCCACAGACGAATTTTCTCTATCCTTAACTGTATTGGTTTAGATAAATTACTGTAAATTTAGTCCTACCATGTACATGTCCTGTACTCGTCTATAACATAAAATAAAAAAAAAATATACTAACATTGTTTTGTAATATCGTCCTCGTATAATATCGCTGAATATTGAGTTACTACTATTCACTCAATATAAACAATGTCATAGTCTAGTCTAGAGTTCGAAAGCTTTGAAAATTGTTTATGTTCAGAGGCAGGCACAACTTGTGCGTTTCAATCAAGTTTTGCAATGTGTACCACAAATTCCCAAGAAATTTAAGCGTGCTTCCTATAAGTGAGCTGAATAAAGTTTATTAGATACAAAAGAATACCAGTATCACTAGTTACAGAAACAAAACGTTCCCGTTTTGTGAGGCTACCATGAAAAAAACAAAAGAACTCACAGAAGATATTCTAACGGCAATGTAGGTTACCTTTCTTTCGCATCCATTATTCATGTACGACTGACATTTCCTCGCAACCAAGATACGAAAATTGTTTTGTCTACTGAAACATGGAAAGTGTGTAAAAAGGATTGAAAGCAAATAACTTTGAATTATAAACAGATAAATTATGTGTTTTCATTACGTGTAACATGTACCTACATATTCTTAGCAAAAAGGTACATCAGTTTCTGCCAAGAATAATGTATTTACTGAACATAGTTTTATGTGAAACCAAATTTTGCAACTACTTTTATACGTAGATGTATGTCAGTGTAATGTTTGCACGGAGTGGGGCACGCAAATGACACCTGTAATTTGCTGAAAGATTTATTTCCATTAAATACAAGGTACAAAGTACTATTTACCGACCTTACCTGTTTGTTTATAAGTGAGACCAATAAGTAAAGGTTGTTTCTACACTTGAAAGTTAATAAGTCAACCTTCCGTAGCAGTTAAGTTAAGTTTATCGGACTTGTAATCTTGAGGTTTAGGATTTGATCCAACCTTTGAAATTAGCTGAAATTTACGAAAATACTGAATCACTTTCATCGGCCCTGTTACGAGTACATGTCATGTATAAAATTATTATTTCAATACACGTCTATTACGTTTTGTATTAACTCTTGTATCATTACAGTCGTTATCAATATGTACTGTTTGGTCACTATAAATACGGTTTTATCATTGTTAGTTGTAATCTGAACCTACCTACCTAAGTATAGACGACGAACTGAAATCTTGACCCACATTCGTAACGTTTAAAATTATCTAAGAATTTATACTTTACCTTCAGTTTATTACAATACAATACTTTGTTGTACCTGCGACTTTTAACATACATGACAACTAATATCAGTCAGTAACTATTGAAACCGAAACGTCAAGAATAGAAATCAAGCGATGTTTGACTTAAATGAAATTAAGATATTTGATATTAATGCGGCTTCTGTTTCCATTTGGTTGAGTGTACGAATTTTGAGTTTGATATAAGTAGTCGATAGTTTAAATTGTCCAGCTCCCGCAAGTGCCACTAAACTGGAAACTCCATTAACTATTTTCGGGTTGAAACTATTAATTTTGGATGCTTAAATGTTTCATTGACTGCATTAATTTAATCTGGATCATTGGTGATGAAAGTGTTAGCTGCTATTGGATATATTTTGATGATAGCTGCTAGTTAAAGTTACAAAAAATTATAATGAAATCTCAGAAACATATATTTTATAAAACGAAGAAGGAGATGAGACGCTAGTGGTCCGGTATAGATTTCGGCTGTATCAATTATAATGTTTAAATAATATGCAAAGCGAAAAAAAACTTGTAAAAGTGAGCAAAAAGTGTAAATAAGGAAACAATGTTTAATCTTATATATAAACAGTGCAAAATAGAAGTGTGAAATCATAATAAACTTAAATAAATAAAATAGCATTTTAGGTGAAACCATAAATTTACAAAGCACAAAACTACTACCATCAACAAATCTATAATTTCATCAGATATTAAATGACCGCATTACCAGAATTATAATAATTATTATTATTATAATTTATTGTTATATAATATTATTGCTCTTATCTTAAAAAAAGAAACGACGTCAACAAACATAATCCTAACAACTAATTAACACAAACGAAAAACTTACAAACTTGAAAATGAACCGTTTTAAAAAACACTTAACTCTTTAAAGTTTAAAGGTGTTTATTAAAATGGTTTAAACAATATTAATAACCACTTTGAAGTTTCAAGATTTTGTTATTATTCAAAAAGTTCAGTTTACCATCTCACAACTTTGTAGCATGTCCCATCTCTGGGATCTAAAGACAAAATAACATTTCTGAATGTCTAATTAATTGTGACCTTCCCAGTTTATCCGTGGAAATTGTTTCTGTAAGTAAATTTTGATTTTATCAATAATAATATGTTTTAATACTTAACTGGCAGCTGTTTTGTAGTATTATTCATATTGTATGTGTTTCTAGAATAGATGAAAAATTAATCCCAATCCAAAAATGAGTATCAGAAAATTCGTGATTTTGATTGATTTTGTTTTCGCAATGCAATGTTTGATTTAGCGATGAAATTATTCCTTTTTGTTTAAGATTTCATTTTGTATTTTTACTTGGTGTAGTAAAGGCGACAAGGTGTGATCACCATAGGTACCGTTTCTTGGTAAGGTTTTTGACATTGAAGTACTTTATCTAAACGTAAATTATGAAAACACAAACAATAGTCCTGTGATTAACTACTGAATATAATTCGTTCATATTTTTTAAATCATCATCGAATGACATATACTATATATATGATACAATTTAAGGTGATAGGTTTGGCACCACCTTTTGTGTATTGCTATACCCTCTTAGGGTTAAATATGATACTAAATATAAATTGTTAACATCTTTAATGTGATATATATGATTGCGATAAATGATTAAGTATTGAGTAAAGATACCTAAGAAATGAAAAAGTTTAAGACAAGAACGTCAAATGCCTTTGAAGCTTGCTTAAAACTTAGCATTGAAGAAAAATTTTCATTGAAGAGAAATCTTTTAGATCTAGCTGGTCGGCACTATACAGAACTTTACTAGCTACCAGCACATATATATATATATTATATACACCAATGGATCATGGACAAAGAAAATATTATAAAATAAAAAGTGAATGCTATGAATTAAGACAACAAGCAAGAATAAGATTGATTGTATAATTTGAAACAAAAACAATGTATGTAGTATGTATATAATTTACTTCACTACAAAAAATTCAATCATCATCATGAATCATTAAAATCTTTTTAACAAAAACATAAACCGACGAAAAGAACTAAAAAGCAAAAATAAATAATCTTAAGTATTGAGCTAACTAATTTTGAGTCGACACCTACATAATCAAGAAAAAAGACGTGGCAGCGACAGTAATGTGATACTGACATACATTTGAAGTGCGTTAAATGAACAATACAACATCATGTTTGTGTTGTGGAGGAACGGGTGTCATATCCCTCCAACACAAAGGGAGGATCCTCCGACCAGGCGAGGTGATCATGCCTGACGGGCCGCGGCCCAACGGTTGATGTTGAGAAGTTGTAAATATACTAATCGCCGCGAGAACTCTCATAGCGCGATGCAGGATTAGTAGTTTCTTCGTAGTTCAGCTTGTCTTCGCTAGATGATGTTGAAGTATGTTTTTGCTGTATGTGGAAGTCGCCACAGTGTGTAGTGGAATATATTAATGCATTTGCAAATATGTGAGTTTAGTGACACTGGTCCTCGTACAAGCTAAGCATAGACTTATTTCCTCTTATGTTTATATTCCGTGATTTAAGTACTCTTTTGTGCTTTGTCTCTTTGATCGGAGGTTTTCATCGAAGAGCTTAGCTGTTGAAAATTGCGAATTACAGAGGTTGTATAAATATGTTGGAAATAGTGTTGAACCTGTGGCGACATCCATATACACCTCTACAAACCTAATACGCTTCCCTGGTGAATATACAATATATTGATTGGCCTGTTGGTCTAGTGGTTAGTGGTCTTGACTGCTAGGCCAGATTTCGTGGGTTCGTTTCCCACCCAGGACAAATAATTGTGTGATGAGCACGATCATTTTTTGGTCTGCGTCTGGGTATAATTGGTCTATATTTAATAATATATAACTATGTTTATTAGCAGTTTGGTTACCATAGTACAGGCTCTGCCTAGTTCGGGATCAGACGGAGCTATCAATCGTTGAAGAAATGAATGTGATTTCTCTAACGTAACGTAAACGTCTAACAAATTATTGTTAGAAATTTCTATGTGGAAGGTTTGACAGGTTTAAAATCAAAATGCCGCATCATCATATTGCAATTCAACAATTCAACAATATATACAATCACTGTGTGTGGGAGATATTTCATTATTCGTTCATTTATTTTAATGTTCCAAACATTGTCTGTTGATAAATATGCTAATCATACTCATGTGTTTCATAGAATTCAAAATTACGTGATACATAACATTCTTGATTACTCTCTAAAGGTACTCTAATAATTCCTTCAAAATAGTTAAGTGGTTCTCTTTGATGTAATCTATAATTCTTCGAATCATATTAATCAATAATTCATGTGATGATAATTTGAGTGAATCTAAAAATTGAGTAATTAGATTTTTTATACTCACAACAAGTTCAACCTATTTCGGCTAGTAAAACTTCATGGAGGGAGTGGCCTTCCATGGAGTTTCATCAGCAGAAATACAGCACTACCAAGTAACTGAACGATTTATATTTGATCAGGAATCTAAAGTGTACTATGTGTATGTAAAATAAATTATCAGGTATTTAATACATTTGTTTTCATGTTTGTGTTGTTAAATGATAAAAGTAACCTCGCCTGTCCCCTTCTATTACCAAATGGTGTATGTAGTATGTGTTTGTATTTCCTATAATAGAAAAAGAATAAGCCTGTAGGAAATAGAAAAAAGTATTTTGTAAAAGTAATCGTGCTCGTCAATAATATCAGTTATTAGATAGTAGTATAATTAAAAAACATAACGATTCATATGCCAGATTAAAAGTTAGCACAATCACATAGAATACTAAAATGTGCCTTAAAAGAGTATAAGAAATTTAAACATGGTGTCGGAATTTAGTTGATGTATCTTTGAGCTGTCTAGAGACCAAGTTCGCGTCCGTCATATTGAAAGTTTCAAGCGAGTAAGTAATTATATAGTTTAAAGCCAACAACATCAGTATTCATGCCACATAACCTCAAGCGGTGTTGATAACGTTAAAATTCTTACTCGTCCCTCAAGAACTGAACTGGAACGGCGACCCAGAACTTATTGTCTTTCTCTAGCTACTAAGTATGTCGGGAGTATGAACGGATGGATATTAGAGTAAATACGACATATTGGTGAACTAATTGGACAAAGTTTAAAACTTTGAAGAAAGGATTTCTAGAGGCGGCGCAGTTGGAATAAATATATGTTAATCGATAATTATTCATCCTCCGCGCCTTTTCCCAACTAAGTTGGGGTCGGCTTTCAGTCTAACTACGATACGGCCGAACTTTGATATTTTACGTGAAGCGACTACCATCAGACCTCCACAACCCAAGTACTAAGCGATATTGAAGTTCTGTAGTTAGACCACGTTGTCGGAGTTTTTAGAGCTCCAACTACCCGTAACGAATGCCACAGATGTTAGTATTGCCGGGACCGACGGTTTAACGTGCTCTGCGAGGCACGGAGGGGTCTCAATGTGTTAAGAATGGTCACCCATCCTACACTGACCTGGCTAGTATTACTTAACCTTGTAATGTGCTAACCTACTCGGTTACCACTTAGCCACGAGCCCCTCGATATTTACTATTTATATGTTTATTATTTTACTGAAAAACATTGTCAGCTATCTTACGAGTGTAGCAAACTGCTTCACACTTTTACTCTTAAACACAAAGAGAGATCAAACATTACATCATGTTATATCAACCTGAAGAGTCGCTGCGTACATTTTAGTAGATGTAGGCATATTGCTACAGACATGACATGTGTTTACCGGAACCCGTTGGCTTCTAACATTACATTACCGTAGAATAATAAAATGACGCAGAAAGCTTCCCTTGTGTATTAACTATGATCTCATGTCATGACAACTTCCATAGAAATGTATTTCAGCCTATATTTGGCTGAATATATACAAGTTGTGTTCAAGGGTGAGCAGGAAGCATTAAGAGCCCCTGATACTATGATGATACGGAGCATAAAGCTATTAGTGTCATTAAGCTGTATGGTTATAATACACCTCCACAGAGCTGATAACAAAAAGCTACGTTCTTCCTCATTTTGAGTTTATGACAAATTATCCGCGCCTGCTATCAGAAAACGGTGATGATTCCCACATCGTTGCAACTGAAAGTTACTGAACACACTATCCATTAAGATACATTACTTAAAAAAGTGAATCACAGGTACAGATTGTATCTAGCAATTACCCTAATTGGTCCAAACACCATCCCCCATGACGAGATAACAAACTTTAACAAGAAAAGTACTAGTATTTCATATTTTGTAAACAACATAAGATTAATTCAGAAGGATTTTGGGACCTCCCTCGTCAGCTGCCGTTCCCCGTTACTCTTTTTAGGGTTCCGTTCCTCAAAAGGAAAAAAAGGAACCCTAATAGAATCACTTTCTTGTCCGTCTGTCTGTCTATCTATCTATCAAGACCCTTTTTTATTCAGGAAACAAATTTATATTTTGTGGTTGGAAAGGTAACCGCAAAGTTAAGTTTGTCTTACAGGAAAGACGAGCAAAAAGAAAATTGATTCCCGAGATGGACGACATTGGACGTATTGTTTACATACAAGTTTATTTGTATACGGAACCTTCGGGCCCTCGCCTCGGTGCGCGAGTCAAACTCGCACTAGTCCGGATTTATTTTAAATATTAGAGCTAAGCGCTATTATTAAGTTAATAGACGTTAAATCATGTTTACTTCAAGTCAATTTGCGGTAAACAACGGTGACGAAATACTTATTTTTAAATTACAGCAACTTTTCTAATTACAGAATTTTTATCACAGACTAACATAGTCTGTTATAAATAGACTATTAACAAAATGTTGACCATCGGAAATATTATCGAAATCGAAAATCTTGCTATTCAACCTACTTGCAGTGCAGTCACTTTTTAGCAAATGTGTTCAAAACGGTACCACTGTTTAACAAAGAAATTAAAGTGTCGGTTACCTACTCCGGGGCTCCGGTGTCCGGTCGTTTTGAGCTTTAATTAACTTACATGACATTGATTTTGAACAAAGCCTTCGAACGTTAGCTTTTTCGTTTCATTTCGTTAACGTTTCACACTTGGTTTTCAGCAATGCTTAACGTTGTACAATATATACCCTTTCAGCATCAATGTTTATTTCAGTTACCGCTGTTATCGAGCGACTTTTATATGAATCGTCTTGAAAATAAATATGTCCGTGTTGTTTTTTGTTTTTTTTATTAAAGAATACTAGCAACGTGGGTCACACATTACTAGTATTCTTATTAACCCCTCCAGCTAAGCTAAATACTTGTGCTAGGAGTGGGTTCACGTCGGTAGTGCACCGGGTGGGGTTCGAACCCGCAACCACTTGATCGCAAGTCCGACGCCTTAGCCATTACGCTACCGCCGCTTATTATTACCAGAAGTATCATATTATATAGACTATGGGATTAAATTGGTTCATTTTTTTTTGTTTTTAAATTACTTAGCAAACCTCGTTATAACTTCATAAAATGTCCTACCCGGCCACGCGTTGCTGTGGTAGGTAATTAGCATTTTTTTTTATTCTATCCTAACTCTCAAGTTGGACCAAATTGCACACATAATGCAAAAATCGGTTCATTAGCTTAGGAGCGACAGGATTTTTTTATATCATACATAATAATAATCCTACGTATATTATGATATTGTGTTTTATTTTTCTTAAAGCCATTGTCAACCTAAAGGGGCAATCTCCTTATTCAATTCAATTCAATTCAAAAAATCTTTATTTTATAAAATTGACCATCAATTATTCGAAATCGTCGATTTAATAAATAATTATTATATTTAAAAATTATAGATCAACACACAGAGTCACCGCAACAATAGTTTGCTTCGTCAAATGATTAAAGAAAACAAAAATGGATAACATAGTATCACATCTGCCTGTTTCGATCTATAACCGCCCGTTTCCAAATCGTTGAGCCTTCTGAGACAAAATCGGGCAAACAAACTCACGGCCACTCTTTTAAAAAAGGAAAACCAGACAGTTTCAACAATATTCAGTAAATGTCACATCGTTTTGTTGTGTGCTATTATGTTTTTAAAATTAAAAGTAAAAGTAAACTAGAAAAAGAATATGACAATAGGGAAACTGAAAATTAAGGAAAAAATTAAAAAGAAGAAAAGAAAAACATGAGAGATGGAAAATAAGAAACATATTAGCTCACATTAGATTTCTATTACAATTATTATCACTTAATAAAAAGAAAAAGTATCAGTTATTTATTTCGTCGAAGTCGATTTCTTTTTGTTTAAAAAAAAATATTTGGTATACATACGTTAAAAGATAAATCAATTTGAAAAGAAGTTGATTGTCATATCGTCAACCCAGAGTTCCGGTCTGAATTAAGAAAATAACTGATTGGATACTAATACTACAGGATGGAACTTGAATTAAGAAGAGGTTATGAATGAATGATTTATTTAGTTTGTAAAAAGATCTTACCAGGCACTTTTACACGTCAATTATAGTTCTGACAAAACATGGTACCCAAATTTCCTGCGAAGAAACATGACAGCACAACAAAAAAATAACATAATTATGTTTATTGATTCTTTTATTTAATAGTAATGATACAAATTAATTTATGGTACAACATTAGGTGTCAAATATTCGGCTAAAACTATATATTCATACGAGTATGAGATAGTTTCGATCGATTTTACTATTCTGCTAATTAGCGCTGCTTCTGCTGATGCCTCCTGACTTACCAATGTTTTCATATACTTTTATGTTTTTACAGACATCACACGACGCTTCATATTCATCGATACAAGTTGAAACCCAACCCACTGTTGTCACCTCTAATAATAGCACATTCGGGCCCACGCACGCTCTTGTAGTACTATTATAATTTTAAACATATTAGGCCTACTTAACCTTACAACCTCTGGTTTTGTGTCAGTTCTTGTACGTCAAGGGCATTATTTATAAATTGCCAAAATAACATATCCCGCAAATAGTGTTGTTGCCCGATCAGGAATATTGATATTAAAATTAGATATTGTAGCATACCGGTGGCGTTGCGGCCTTCTTGCGCTTCCTCTTGTTGTGTGAGCGGGTAGCTGATACGAAAGTAGACATTAGATTTTGAATTTAAAATGAGAAATGAGAAAAAAGGAATGACAAGAATCTAAGTTTGACAGCGGCCCGGTGTGTAAATCCGGGACTACGAAGATTGAACTGAAGAATAATCCATTAATTTATGTGCTTTATATTTTTAAATATTTAAAATAGAAGTGTAATAAATTTAGATGTTTTGATTTTATTTTATCACCTTTTTTCCTAATACCCTTCTCGCAAGCCAAGCATATTGACATACGCCAAGCACATTAAATATCTCCATCACTCCAGTCATAGAGTGCTATAATAATTATTAAGTTTGATCAAATCCAGAAAACAGATCCTGTATTATGTATTAATTTTTTTTAAGTTTGTTAATACTAAAAGTTTTTTTCTCGGATTGGATTAAGGTTTGATTTAGTTCCAAAGAATTGTCAATAACTTAGAAATATATCAACAATGTAACTTTTTGTTTTAATCAAAAACCCGAAATACATTTATCTTTGTTTCATAAGCATTGCCGGATTAAAAAAAATTGATTTATGAGGATACATGAGTTACAACGATTTTAAATTGCACAGAAAAATGTATAATGTTTGAATATTTCTGATCGATCACAGATGGCGGATATCACGAATAAATAACACTTTATAGCAAACTCTCACAGCGATATAAAGCACCTGTGAAATAATGTGAAAATTGTTATAGTTCAAGGCAAGACATAAATCGCGCAATATCTGCATAACATCGACAAAGTTATTTTTCAATCAAAAGCAAAGATTTGGACAAATTCATGTACTCCATGTGACAAAAGTTTTGGTTTAATATGCCCTTCTACGGTAAATTCAACTGACTACACACTACACAGAACAGCGTGGTATGGCACACGCGTTTTGGTCTCGAATCCATAAGTTCTAACAGTAATCCTTCGTGCCATTGCATTTAAACATTTGTCACTACGAGCTAGTTTTAACTTGTGTGCACAATATTTTTTATTAATTTATTGTATACAAATTATGCACCTAGACCTTCCTCATTAATCACTTTGTTTGAGCACCGCATGAAAGTCCGTTCAGTAGTTTTTCAGTTTATCGCGAACAGACAGACAGACGCGGCGGGGGACTTTGTTTTATAATATGTAGTGATATTTGTTGACCTGTTTCTACATGTGTCTATAAATATGAATACAATGACAATAGTTTTGACTTATTTCAAAGTATTATTTGCTTGTTCAAATAAGAGTGTTATAATTGAATAGAATTGGTTGAAATTTATTTTAGATATAGTTATGACTTGAAAGGCTATAAACTAATCCTTTCAAAATAGAATTTAATTTTATCAATGAATGAAATATCTTAAAATCACACTCCCTACCCATCTATACCACATAAATTGGTTCAGGGGATTACAAAAAGGCTATCAAAATTCGCACTGGGTATTTATGGTTCTACATTCTAGGAAATTTCAGGCTTTATCTGAATTGTGAATCCTATGGAGTTTAACTTTTGAAAATGTAAGGCTTAGAGTATGAGCTTAAAACTTAAAACTTTTTATAAAAAAATGAAATAGAAACCTAAAATCTGAGTTCCATTTTGGTCGACAAAAGAATATAAAGTTATAATTTTATTGAAAATTTGTCCCTTATCCATTCTGGAATGAAAATATATACAAGGATGGTTCTACTTCCATAAAAACGAAAAACTGGTTTAATTGTGTATCAGTTTATTATTTAGTTATTAATGGAATACAATCGATAAGTATAATCCCTAATAAAGTAAGTACGTTTAATAAAAGAAGGAACAAAGTATGACAGTTATCCGCTATCTCAAAGGTACGTTCCTATCTCCGTTCCATCTCGTAAGTTATTATTCGGTCCCGATTTGGATGCCTCGGTAACATTCAGATTTATATTATACGACACACATTTTCCTATTGAATAATGGGACAAGCTTGAACAAACCTGAGCCAATATGTATAGAATGAATTATTAGTTATTTATTTATTTATAACCCTAATCACCAAAACATACAAAGATATGTCATAAAAGACAGTATCTGGATTATAAAAAAAAAAATATATGTTATTGCTTTTTTTTTGGGACACAAAGTTGACCTGCTTGATCTGAGCAACGCTGTTACGAGTTTTCTGTGTCAAATTGGTCTATGGATTGATTGATGGGAAAATTCCAACCCAGCAGATTGAACTGTTTATCTTTCCAGTTTTTCTTGTAACATGAGATCTATTCTAATTGTTTTTTTTTTTTTATACTAAAAACAACATTTTGTGGTTGTTTATGCAGTCTAACTTCGAACTGCGTTTACTTATCATTGATACAATGATACACAATGCCTTCTGACCACTACCTATTGTTAAGATAGCTTTATAGGATAAGATAGTTTTATAGTTTGTAACATTATGTATATGCAGTCTTGTATAATTTCGTATGTTTTGTACAATAAAGAGTTAATCTATCTATCTATCTCTCTATCTACCTATCTTATCTATATTTTTATACATACACCCTCAAACAAACTCTCTGCTAAGAATAAATAAATTAGAGCACCAGCATTCGATATTTTACTACCTATTAACAACTAGGGTTTTCACATACATTTAGACTGACCTGTTGGTCTAGTGGTTAGTGACCCTGACTGCTGAGCCAGAGGTCGTGGGTGCGATTCCCTTCCAGGACAAATAATTGTGTGATGACTATGAGCATGATCATTTGTTCTGTGTCTGGGTGTAATTTATCTATAATTATATGTATGTAATTAGAAATATATAAGTATGTTTATCAGCTGCCTGGTTGCCATAGTAAAGGCTCTGCCTAGTTTGGGATCAGACGGCCGTGTGTGAAATGTGTAAAGTTATTATTATTATTATATTTAAATAACTTTTTTCAATACTATCTGGTACGAAGTAAGAGGTATTCTTACTTCGTAAAGAACTCTGCCAATTACGGAATAGTCAGATGTCGACGTTTACGAGAATTTATCTTTTTTTTCATGTTTTCCATTCGAAAACCGTTTGTAGCAGTTCCTTAGTTACAAATGGCTCTACTGCGTTGTATTGTTGAATTTAAGAAACTGTAACGAATCAAATGAACGATGCTATAGTAAATTGTGATTTGTTAAAAGTTTTTACACACCCTATTATCCGGAGAAAAAATTAGGTATTTTATTTTCTAGTTTTTGCCACCGTTCCCCATCTACTATATACGACTACTTAATTTGTTATCCAACTAAATCATAATTTATTTTGTATTCGATCCCAAGAACTTATTAGTCCTTAATGAAAACATGCCTATTATTAATGATATATAATATTGCCATATTATTAATGAAAACATGCCTAATATAGTCTACTAACATTAAATAAATATTGAAATTTCGAAACTCAACACAATATGTAGAACAACTTAATACGCGGCGTACCCTCATCATAATAATAAACAACTAAGCATATTTTAATATAGCAAAGGAAGTTTCGTGTAGTTGAGAAGCGCAGTTTCACAGTTAAAATATTCTCTATGTATAACAGAGAATGTTATTAACGTGAGGCAAGGATGCCTGTGTCAGAATGAACAATAGTTGGAGCATGTAAAATACGTGTACCTAATTAATGAAGTAAATACATAATTAAATTACAACATTGCATGGGTACTTCTGTACAGGCAATTTCTCGAAAAACTTCAGTTAGGAGTTATTGGCACTTCTGACGTCTGATTTCAGGCATTTTTGTTAAAAATCTACCTACCACAGATGTTGTACTGGCTTAATCTTGTTTTATAGTTTGGGTGGCAGAATTGATTTCGACAATTGAATAATTCTACTAATTACAAAAATTATATTAATATTAAATAAAATTTAAAATACCACCGACTCAAAAAGAAAAGAGCTGATATCTTCGAATGGCTGAACAAATTTTCTTGAATATACTTGAACACTTGGGCTAAATATATTATAGATAAGGACACTCGATCAAGTCACCTTTCGAACAAAAGAAAACTAAATCAAAATCGATATATCAGTTTAAGAGCTATGATACAACTGACAGACACACAAATATGCATATACACAGCTACACATGTTGAACTTATAACACCACTCGTTTTAACGTCGGGGGTTAATAAAGAATAAAACTTGTTAAAAAATGGAATGAAAATGCTAGAACCCGATTGCAGCGTCCCCTACCGGATCCAATTCTCCCGGCTTAATTGAGGTAGCAGTAAGTCAGGAAGATACCTCTTCTGACTTACTGCTATTTTAATTGCCACGGAACCACTCAAACACACATATAAAAGTGTATTCGAAAAATTCAATAAGCATCCAAAAACCCAAGTTCAGCGCCACCTACCGGATCTAATTGTGAAAGTAAAGCATCTAGGAAAATACTCAAACACACACCATAAAATTGGCTTCAAAAAACAAGCTAAAAACTAAAAAATACCTACTCTTTAGAGAAACTAAACCATCCAGGGGCCCACTCAAACTTGGGATGGCAATAGTAGTAGCCATCCATCCTGTCGGCAAAATAGGCACACAACCAACGTTGACTTGCGGAAAATAGCCCATGAATACCCAACCATACACATTAATTTGTCATAACAAGTACTCATCTACATTTGTTAACTGTACCGTCGTAAGTTCTTGAGCTGTCACTGCCACTATAAGGTAAATTACAGCGACAGGTACTTCACAGCTGTTTATAAATTAGAAGCGTTTAATTATTCCGGAATGTCGTATGTTCTTACTATAATAGTTGTTCTCGTCTTGCTAATGACTAGTATTTGCATAGATAGAACCAACTAATTAAGTTGAAGAACTGTCTGGTGCGTCCCGAGTTTCTCCTGGGGGTAAATATTGCAGTGTGTAGTACCTCAGCTATGCTACCGTTTTGAACTTAAAAATGAATTAAAGGGAACGCAATGTGCCTATTTTTTAATATCATTTACTAGTCTTAATCGCATCTAGCCTGTTATTTCTGTAGTAATTTCTTTCTTTTCTATTTATTTTGCAGTTTTTTCATTGTAAAATTCAAGTGCCGTATTCTCAAAATTTCTGAACAGATTTGGATACATGGAGTATCGATAGAATCCTTATATCTTCTTTGGCTAGTTCCCCCAAAAAATTATAGAACTTTTACATCCCATATAAAAATTTACTGATTTGAGAAAACCAGCCTTACAATTAAAAAATACCCACGACTAAAAAAATCAAGAAACGAAAAGCTTTTTCCATAAAAAAATATTAAATCACGGCTTGGCAAATAAAGGTGCCTACATAAAAAAATACACAAAAGCCAAATCGTCCAGAGATTAAATGAAAAAGCTTCTCTCGCTCTGTCAAAGGTCGATGAGATTTATTTTGTTTACTTGAATACCATTCAATATGGGTAATAATAGCGTGATCTGGTCTCGACCGTTTACGTTCCATCCAACAGGTGTTGTTAAGAAATTAACTTGTATATAACCAACGTATTGGCTGATGTCACTCATTAGGCGTGGACATCAGAGAAGACTTAATACGCTCTTAACTACCAATTGTGGTAACTAAGTACCTGACTTAAAAAAAAAATCATCAATACCACGTTCCAATAAACAAGAAACTTAACATTCGTTGAATTTTCAACCAAAATTTTACCGTCTGAAGGCAAAACGAATCGTTTCTTGTTTATTGGAACACGGCATTAATATACACTTGTATCAAAACAATTACTAACGCCTGGTTTCAGAAAGGCTGATCAACGCTAACATTAACTAATCGTATGTCAAATCCAATCCAAATATACTTGTCAAGTATATACTGTGTTGCAGTAACCATGATTAGGCACTTTTATTAGATCAATGAATCAACTAACAGAGCTCAGATTACAGACCTTAAATATCAAATTTTGCTGCAAAATCTTATGTCAAATGCCATTCAACTAAATCAATAATTGAACCATTCCAACACAATTCTTGTTAAACACAAAAGCTCTCTTATTGAAAACTTCTTCACCGTTCGAAAGATTGTTTAAAATCAAATACAGTTTTCTAGTCGCCAATAACAAGGACACGGTTTCTTGGCACGAGTTCCACTGTCAAATAGTTTCATCAAATTTGATAACATAAATAAATCTTCTGTCATGACGAACAAATTATGATGTAAAATGTAACGTTTGATTTATTACATACCCGTATTTTGTTTAAACTTCCGCAGAACTTACCATTGACGCATACACGCATGTACAAAAATAGATAATTGCATGAAAACTGGACGAAAATAGTCTTTATTAGTATTCAATAAATCACGTTTTGCTTTTTGATTTTTGATAGCGGACGAATATCCGCACGTAAAACAACCGTGAATATCGCAGTTTACTGTGATTTTACGTCCAATAATAATAATCATATCAAACAGTGGGTCTTCCTCGAACAAATTTTGGTAAATTAAAAACAAAATATCTACTGCAACTCTTTTATTCTCACCTGCGGACCGACCCATCCTGTGGCAGCACCTGATGTCCTTTTTAGTGAACTCGGTCAACTTCAGGTGCTCCTTGACCACTTCAGCTACTACATCAACTAACTGCTTTCGTGTTTGTTCCTATACTCCATGAAACAGTAGCATCTATCTACGGCTGCGCCAAGTTAATGCTTTCCAGAGCATCAACTTGGCATGCAAGTACTTCGATTTGGCTCTGCAATGTGGTCAATGTCTCCTTCACGAAGATTTTTGAAGTTGTTAAACTCTATAGCAAGTACATAAGTTGTATCTGAGGAGTTAGATGTCTTCGGCAGCTCTGCTTCAAAGTGGGTAATTCTGGTGTTGAATGCTGTAGTAAGCTCTGCTAGTGACTTCTGTAGCTCAAGTTCGATCGCAGATACAAAGATCGTAACTTTGTTGTTTGTGAAGTGTAGTGGCAGGTATTGTTTTATAAACTATCTATTTTATTCATTAAATTGTATATACTATTAAAATAAGATTAAAATTAATAAATTTATGACTGAGCAAAATTTTTATACCTCTACTCCAACTACCCGCCTGCTAGTATTTTACAACAAAACTACGCATTATTTATTTTATTAACATCTCTTCTCTTGTTTTCTCTCTGTTCATCTTCATATTGTTTCTATGATTTACGTGTAATTTAATTGTAACTACTGTACAATAAAGTTTATTCTATTCTATTCATAAATAGTGCAGATTCCATCCATGTTGCTGCCAATTAGAATATTATATATATTATGGCCCTTAAAAAATGTGGTAGTTTTAGTTATAACACAAATACGGGGAACAAATGAAGACCGCGATTTCATTTTATTTGATTCGTTTTTTATTTCTAACTATCAAAGATCTAAAACAATTTTTTATAAAATAAGCAACAAAACTGTTGTGACTCCTTAAAATTTAAACTAGTTTCCTAAAAACCAGAGACTGTAGATAGACAGATTTTTCAAATGCATCGTGCCGAAGAAGCACTTGCGCTGAGAGAGTTGAGCTACGCATTAATAAAAAAAGGTTGCAAAAATTGCTCCGAATCTTTCTCTTTCATACTCTATTTAAAAATAGTGAAATATCGTAATTTTTTCCATTTTATTTTAAACCTGTCGGTGTACCATAATGTAATTGATGCCTCGCAACATGGCAGCAACTCAATTAATAAAGGGGTGCGGTGTTGCCACAATTTTCCTAGCTTCCAGCATAACTAAGTCTGCTAAGCAATTTAGTATCTTGATGGAATAAGGAAACAAATAAGTTTAGGTTTATCAGAAAAAATTTACTGAGTAGTTCTTATACAGGATGTGAGCTTCGGATTAGAGCGGGCCCTTTAATCTAATATTGTAAGAATCATTTTATTGTAGTGACTAAGGCCGCTAGCATGCCACGGAAGAAGGGAGAAGGTATTTTGCGTTACCAATCGCGAGTGACACCACTGATCAAAAAGTAATCAATTAACATCAAACAGGCTGTTCTTATTTTCCAACTTAAACAACTAAATTAAAAAACATAACACTTTTAATATCGAGTTGGTTTCGATCAAGAAAAAGGCGACTAACCGCTTGAGGAGTGATTATTTAAATATTAATGTTGATACTTATGACTTGACACTGGATACACTAGATAAATTGAGACGCTAAAAAAATACTGTAATTAATAACTTTATCAATGACATCAATTAAATTATTTTTATTCAATTTAACCTTAAAAAATCATCATGCATAGGGTATGCATTTCCCAATTTTATTTGGGGTCGGCGCAATTTGTTTTCTTGTTCCATTCTATTCTATCATTTATCACTTTACTGCTACTCTTATGTGTAATTGGTGTACAATAAAGTTTATTTAGGTTTAAGACATTTATTTTCTCAAAAGAATGATTACATTCGTTTGTTAGAGAGAATACAAGATAAAAATAGTAAGTAACAAGTGCCGGAGCGGCTTTTCAGTTAAATGTTATCATTTTTTAGATCTAAGTACATAAGTAGTATTATTAAATTTAGCAATAAAGTGGGTAGCTACCACAAAACAAAACCAGCGAGATTCACGCGTTCCAAGAGTATCAAGATACTCAAGTATGGGGCCGTATTACGTATAGCAAAGCGATTGCTATCGTATTTCTATCTATCTATCTATCTAGTGACTGTTATCGTAAGTTTATTGATGATTTTTTTTTTTGAGCTTTTTTGTTTGTATAGTAATTAATGTATAGATTACTTTTTATATTTTTTATATAATCATTGTTTTTGAGTATTCACATAAATACCACCTATTTATTTATTATTATATATTTAAATATATATATTTATTTTCAATGACCGTTTATTAATATTAAATTTTTAACTTTCTTTGCTATGTGTGCTCGTTTGTTAGGTGTTACTTTGCAGGATTCTTTTCGACATTCTTTTTGAACAAAGCCATTGACTGAATTTCTTTTATATCGTTCGGAAGTTTATTGTAAAGTTGGGCACCTTCGTATTTAATATTTCTATTTAATTTTTTTCTCTCTTTCTAGCTAAGTCTCGTTTCATGCAGTTTACCCCTCAATTACCATGCATGAACTCTCTTACCACACTTTATTTTATTAATAATTAAAATCATTGACATAATTGGTGATTGATAAGTATACCACAAAAACCCATCCAGAGTTTATTTACTTCGCTCTTCCCTCCGCATCCTGTCCCTACCACTATAGTAATATAACTAAAATTATTATTAATTAGTCTTATGTTGTCCCAAACGAGGCAGAGTTTGTACTATGGTAACCAGACTGCTGATAAACATACATATATATTTCTAAATATATACATAATCATAGATAAATGACACCCAGACAATGAACAAGTGATCGTGCTCATCACCCAATCATTTGTCCTGGGTGGAATCAAACCCACGATCTGTGGTTCATCATTCAGGATCATTAACTACTAGACCAACAGGTCACACAAAATATTTTTTTAACAAAATATTTTGGTTCTGCATCAAAATAGGTAGTTTTTAGTTTGATGCTGTTTGTGTGACCAATCACAGATTTTTTTTTAATTTTCCTCCTTACCTAGTATGGACTACTAAATGTTTATCTGCTACGTGCAAAGAATCATCTATCATCATCGGATGGTTCTGCTGGTAATTTTACAAATGGAATAGCAATTTTTAGGATTCCGTACATCAAAAGGTAAAATAACCCTTATAAGATCACTCTCTTGTCCGTCTGTCTGTCCGTGTGTCACCACCGATATTTTTTTAACTGAGTGTTATTCTTTAAAATAATTTTAAGGGAAATTACCAGCTACCACAATCATATTTTTACGTGTAGAGTTTCTCTATCGGTACGTTAACTAAATCTTCTTTTCCGACAGTTTCCACTCATTGCTTGCACCTAAATAAAATGTTATAAATGAAAAAGTTAACGGCCTGTGGATATTAATAGCAATATTTACAGCTTAGCGACAACACTATTAGCTTATAAATCCACACAAAATACCAGTAGACAGTATCATTTAGCTACTGTTAACAAATTGTACTAAACTAATCTTTATTTGTCTGAAGGAAATTTTACCATAAATTGACGTTTTCCACTTTTACTTCGTCAGGGTGTAATACAACACACTACACAAACTTTGTAGCACATTTTACATTTTGTTTTGATACACAACGAACAATGAGAATAACTATTAAATTGTCCACAAAATTACAAATATTAGGAAAAAAAAAAATTCAAAACAGTTGAAATGAAATTGTCATTCTAATTGTCAATTGGCCTTGACAATTAAATAGATGAAAAGAGACAGGTCTATATGAGTAAGCAGGATAGAAATAGCTGCCATATTTTTTTTGCACCCGTTTCATACATTTGTTTTTTTTTTGTATGGGAGTTGCGCAAGGCTGGTCGGTACGATAAGGAAAAAAAACCGGACAAGTACTTTAATTGTACTACCGTTTTATTGTACATATTAACATTTAAACACGATTGTAAATAGTTTATGAATAAATGAATTAAATTAAATATGTACATTTTAGATGGACGTCCATCTCGGGAATCAATTCTCGAATTATTAATTTCATATTACTCAGTTCAAGAAGAGAAGTTATTCGCGAAGCATCAAGGCCTATAATATGTTTTTTTGAGCTTATGGGGACCTGAAGGCCGACTCAGTCTGTGGCAGCGTCATACGTCTGCTGTTACGTAAATTTTTATTTGCCCTTAAACAATATTTGTGATCACTTCAGCCGTATCCTCAGTAGCGTGTTCCTTAACACCATGCAATAAAAGATTCCGTCCGCGCATATCTTATGGTGTTAACTTCTTTGTCAATTTCTGAATTTGTCGCTGAAAATAAAATCAAGGTCGTCATCGTGTCATGGTGAATCACTAAAAGCAGCAAAATTTGCTGCTTAGCCTGCCTGGTAAACAGCTGTGGGATTTTGCTAACCTCGCCTTGAAACTGCTCATTCGAGCCTGGAACAACGCTTTTAAACGATTCAAAGACTCCTGCAGATTGGATTCCATAGTGTTGTGAATTTTGATTAGGTAAAGTGATTTATGCACGCGGATAATACACAGACTGGCAGGTTATTGTCACTAGCAAATTAAATTGAACCATTACTAGAAATTAAATTATGTACATAATTGTTTAATTGATTCAGAGTAACTACCCAAAACTACAACAATTCTAATCGTTTTAATCATACCACATATTATTATGATTGGCATAGATATTACTTTTACATATATCCTTCTATATAATATATACACAGTTCATCATATATGATTTTTTATGAGTTTAGTAGTCTAAATAGCACACCCTAATCATCCTCATCATCAATCATCATCATTCCAATCCTTCTTAACTGCTTATTTGCGCTACTAATTATAGAAAGCAAAGAAGCAATGAAAATGTTTTATTTGGCAACATTTTGAATTTCCAACATCAAACAATGAAAATTTTATAATTGATAATGATTAATGACTGCGCCAATATTGTCCAAAGCTAATTATAATGCCAAAGATAAAAGCACTGTGTGGGTACGGTTATTTGAAATGAGAGCGGGCTTCACATGTTTATGTAATATTACGGGTATCTTTTAAACATTTAATGGAGATCAGAACCACAGATCCTAAATCTAACAATTTCTTTACTGCTAATTGGTTACGTCACGGACACGATAAAGTACTTATGTCAGAGTCGAATCACCGTCTCTAACACGATATGTTCATCAAACAAGGCAGTTTTGCTGTAGCTATAAATTCTTAGCTGAGCAGTTTTAGCTATCATTACTGAAGACCCGGTTTACTAGGAGGACTCAAATTTCGCATATTTTTTGTTAGAAGTTTTCTTACCCGCAATCCCAAAGCAGCCACTGGTTAGTGGTGAGGGTTATTTTTAGATCGACCTCTGTTCAGTGCCAGACCATATCCACCACTTTAACAGAATCCGCAAACAGTTAACACGCGTATTGGTCCAAATTTTCGGGCAGTCTTTTTTACCACGTGGAACTTTACCGTGTGATGCTATAATAACTTGTAAACTTTCGCATTCCACACTATCCACATGTAATCTCACGGTATCAATTTAACTCACGTTAATGGATGTGGTGATTTTGGCCTGTAGGTGTACAATTCTACATACCTCTGAACTGTCTGACAGTTAGCTTGTTTGTTACCACGGCTAGCATCACCAGGGCAAAACTTTAAGCAGTTTGAAGGTATGTAATTATATAACTATTCCCAAACGATCATGTTAGTTTCTGTTAATGTAATTATATTCTCTAATATTGTTCGTTGCGTGGCCCGCTTAGGGAAAGGGTTACCTTTAAAAAAAATTGATTATGTAATAAATAAGCTTTAACTTATTTCTGAACGTATAAATGTTACTACAATGTCTTGAATCAAGGAGAGATAATATTCCAACATTTCGATGGAGAATTGAAAATTGCTGCGAGAATATCTTTATTTTGACTATACACAAAAGTCAGTGCCGATAGGAGGTGGTGTGCAGAACTCTAAATTGGAAGGGATTTGCGAGGATGGCTTGTGTAGCAAAACACGCCAATCCTCTTGTATGCGCATAACAAGCATACATTTTAAACATATTAAGCTTGTTAAGGAAAGTAAAAGCGAGGGGTTTTAGTGATAACCCGGCTTTCAAAAATGTATAAATAAGAGTTAAATCTATACCACTACACGCTGCAATGAATACAAAATAATTGAACAACTGTGTTCTACTACAAGCTCAGAAATATATACAATAAGTGTGTTTCTATAGCGTCGTATAAATAATTTATATTAATTAATTTATCTACTGAGTTCGGGTAGTTAAAAAACAAATGGGACAACTATAGTTTTTTAAACTGAGTTACTTTAATGACATAATAACAAAATACACTGAGTACTGAAGTGTAAAGGTGACGGAATCTTCGAGTACCTGTATGGTGGTCTCAACCTTGATGGAATTTCAACTTACCTTTGCCATGTGAACAGACATAATAAGTACTCATATATTCGTCAACTTTTTTCTCGTTATAATACGATAAAATAATCACTTTTCTTAAATGCAGAAGATTTTCATATGTTACTAGATAGGACGCATCGGAATCACTTTCCCAGATGTGTAGATAGACAACATCTGGGAACATAATCCATTCCTTAAACTACTTACACTGAATAAACTTGTCGGTTGCTCATTTAGTGACTATTGACTTCAGAGCTCGAAGAACTCTGGTAGACAAGTTCCATCGAAATCATCACTGAAAGTGGGAATGCAATCAGGTAAACCAGGTATAAATTAAATTTTTGAAAATACAAGCCGGCTGCGTTAAAAATACAAACCAAGAAACATATAGTTGTATTTATTTGTGATAATCTTTTGAAATCCTTCATTTTAATACCCCACTCCATACTGTTACGTTTTTATTACAATCTAGAATAACGTTTTAAATAAAACTATATCGCTATCATCTAGATTATATTAAGGGACAATAGGTTTACAATTTTGAACAAATAATTGTTAAATTAAAAAAAGTCCACTCCGATCCACACCCGACGCAAAGCTGCCCATTACCACCATTACTCGTACACAGGCCGCGTTTCCCCGCTGTACGGCAATAGACAATTATTACAATACATTTAAGTATAGTTTTTATATACCCAGTAACATTCGGGCATAAGTTTGCGCTTAGTCGTATCTGTTCGTGTATTGATGAAGTTTTGGGAAGGTTCGTCTCCGGTAAATGTTTCGGTGTCCGGTTTGTTACATGGGACTAAAAATAAAGGTTTTTTTTTAATGATATAGTGGGCAAACGAGCAGATGGGTCACCTGATGGTAAATGACTACCGCCACCCATGGGCACCTTCAAGTGCGTTGCCGTCCTTTAAGAGGGGGAGAGGGGGGAGAGGAGGAAAGAGCGGGAAGAGGGAGAGAGGGAAGGGTTAGGGCCTCCGATAACCTCACTCACGCGGCGAAAAGCAATACAAGTATTGCTTCACTACCGGTTTTCTGTGAGGCTGTGGTATCACTCCGGTCGAGCCGGCCCATACGTGCCGAAGCATGGCTCTCCCACTGTTAATGTAGCTGCTAAAATGCAAGCGTAACACAATAACACAACAAAGTATGCAACGACATTTCGAACTGGCTAAGAAATACTTAAATGTGATGTCAGCTTTATATTTATAATACATACATATATAGTATATACTAAACCGTGTGTAGATTATAGCTCAAAATGATCCGAAGAAGAAACCTGTAACAGTTTTTAATAAAATCAAACCAAAGGTTATTTATAAAGTTTCTATTAACTCCATTCTACTTCTAACTATATTTACTCAACCCATATTTTCACTTACTACTATCATTGTAGTGTTTAAACGATATCTTTATGTATCTATTGCCATCGGTATCTGCGAGCCACATCATAATGTAAGCTCATACAATGTTACGAGTTCATGATGTTTATTACACACATACATGAAGTGTATAAAGATAAACAGAAGATAGAACTAATAGATAGACATATTACGTGCGCCACACGCCCTTTGTACTTCATGATGAGGAAATGTCAGTTAAAGTATGTTTTGGGGTGTGTTTTGATGAGAAAATCCATTCTAGTGTAGTGAAGGATTATGTATTTTGTAATGAGTTTAAGAGATATAAGTGTATTGTGTATTTTTATATCTGTATATAAATAGATAATGTTTAGTACCTTTTTCTACTGTGTTTATCAATAAATTTTTCTCCTTTAAGGGCTCCATTCCTCAAAAGAAAAAAAGAAACCCTTATAGGATAACTTTGTTGTCCGTATGTAGGTCAAATCTCTATTTCTCAAAAACTTGTGGACACATCATGTTGAAATTAATCCCACTAATATTATAAATGTGAAAGTTTGGATGGATGGATGTTTGTTACTCTTTCATTAACTATAAAGATATAGGCTACATTTTATTTTCATGGGATCGGGACTTACGGTAAAACCGCGGGCCGCTGCTAGTACTATATACTTAGTTATGTCTTCGATGCCTTGAAGTTGTAAAAAAATTAAGCTTCTAAGTGAACGCAATCAAAAGATACGGTCATTTAAACCTTCGTTTTGACCAAATTTGAAGATTTCGCAGGTAAATCAAAACCTACAGGGTACTTCCCATTGAACTAGAACCATTAAATTTGGTAAGAAGCAAGGTCTGAAAGCACAAGCAAAGCAAAAATCCCTGGTACGTGATCCCTGTTTTTTTATATAATTATCAATCATCAAAGTAGGTATAAATTGTATACACCTTTGCTGCTTGTTAGCTGCCACAGCTACCATGATCCATACTTCATAATCGCACCGTTCCTACCAGTGTTGGGCATATGAGCAGAAACACTTTCAGGTTTTATAAAATGACGAATGTCTGGCGATCACGGTCTCTTTCTGGCTCTATTATACTTTTATGTTTTACGAGATTTGTAACATATTCAGGTTTTCTGTTATATGTTATTAAGTTACAAATTTATAGTTCTTTAAATATATGTCACTTAACCAAAATTCCTAAAAAGCTGTTATAAAATTCTGAAATAATATATTAATAAATAACTTTAGAGGCGGATGCTATTTTAGAGGTAATATGGTACTTTATGTTTTCCTTAATTATTGATATAGCAACACCATTGTCTTTGTATTTTCTTATTATAACTCTCTAACGCAAACAGAGCTTTTGGAGCCTTTTAAGTGGAACAGATGGTTTTCCTTAAAAAGACATTTTAATGAAAAAGCGGGACACATTGTAATTACATCAATACACACATACATTCATACATACATACAATACATACAAATAAATAAAATTGAAGTGTCTGTTTGTAAGGCAAAATAAGTGTTTTTTAAGCTCATACAGTTATTTGCACGATACCTACAATCGATATCAACAAATTACCTGATCTGCGTTTGTTCTAGATAAGCAATGGAAAAAGAAAATAAATATAGAAAATATCACCAGTCGCCACTTCAAGAAGCCTTTAATTTAGTAAGAAACGAAGGTAGGTCCACATATAATACCTCTAAGGAAGCAAACGTCCCATGGAGTACCTTGAAGCGGTACTTAGAGAATGAAGAGCATTCTGCTAGAAAACTGAGGAGACCTTTTGCACTACTTGACTCTTAGAGTTAAGGCTTTACATTTGTTATGGAAATGCAAGAATTGGGTTTTAACTAACAGTTTCGCAAATTGGAAAGTATGCTCACGACCTAGCTGAAGCGGCTGGTCGGGAAAACTTTTTGCCATCTACTAATCGCGTTGCAAGCAAATGGTGGTGGAATAGCTTAGGTACAATTTATGTTTACGGCTGCCAGAAAATCTTTCAGCTCACAGGGCTTCTATGGCTAATGAGGTATATGGATACACTTGACGATCTTCTTATCAATATCTCTATTAAGGACAAGCTAAATCTAATTTGGAACTGTGACGAAACAGAGTTATCGTGCGTAGTGAAGCCATCTAAAGTCCGTTATTGGTGTTGGTAAAAAGTACGTTTATAAGAGATCTTAGGCTGAACGAAGTCAAACTCAGACAATTTTCACAAGTATTTGCGCAGATGGAACAATGATTCCTCCCATGACAATCTTTAAAGGAGTTAGATGGAATGACACACTTAAAAATGATGCTCTTCCTAACGCATTAATCATACTTTCTCCGAAAGGATGAATCAATTCGGAATTATTTTTAGAATGGCAATTTTTTTTATAACTTCTATACCACCCGAACGTCCTGTTGTCTTTCTAATGGACTCAAATTATGCACATATTAGACCAAAAGTTCTAAAAATTGCTAAAGATAACAAAGTGTTTCTATTTACATTCCCTGCTTATTGTACCCACCTATTGCAGCCTCTTGACGTGGTTGTCTTTAAGCCACTAAAAAGTTACTGGTGCGACAGCATGAACTGGCACATAAGCAATAACCCTTCTGATGCTCCTAATCGTAGTAATTTTTATTCCATTATGAATCCAGCATTTATAAGTGCGTTTACTAAGAGGAATATTGAAAATACTTAAAAAAAAAAACAGGAATATGTCCATTAAATGAAAATTCGATTTCAAAAGACCTTCGGCTTTAACTGACACAGCTCCTCCAGTGTCTGAAAGTTCGTCTTCGAGTTTAGCTCTTTTGGTGTCACCCAAAGTGGATCAAATTTTACAAACACGGAAGGCTCATAAACGCTCAGAAAATTCAAGAAAAAGAGATTTTAGTGCTAAATGTTACACCAATAAATGCTCATGACCATAGAGGTATAGTAGAAAAAATCTTCAGCCTCAGCCCTCAACATCAGGCAAATTTGCTCAAAAAACTAAAAAAGTAAAACTCAAGAGTATGATTTTGTATTTATACGGGAACTAACGCGAATACGCGAATAACGCGATTAATTATCAACTCACCTCGGTTATATGCGCAGTCGGGTGAACATCAGAATAGGGACACATCGGTTTGCTTACAGAACAGACACTGTAGTATGGTATGTGACGGTACATGGCGAAACCAAAATATCAAAAATATCGAAAATGTGCGGGTGGATGAAGAACCTTCTACCTCACGATCTCGACGACGGAGGGCGTGCACCGCTGGGCGCTGAGCCAGTCAGCCTGTGACCACGGCGAGTGCAACCTGTTCGAATCGTCAGGCAGTTGAGAGGTATGTAATACCTTTTCGTTATCGCGTTAATTCCCGTTTAAATACATAATTATATCATGGAACGCGAAAGTTTAAATATTAGTAAATCTCAAGAGGTTGAAGATGATTGGGAGTGTGAATTATGTGAGATCTTCTACTCAGCAGATGCAAATGGAGCCAAATGGATACAATTCTCTTTTTGTCTTACACCATATCACGAAAAATGTGCATGCATCGAAGATATCGATATCGAGGAACAGTTGTATTACCGGTGTGATCGATGCTAGAATGATATTTATTTGAAAGTCTTAAAGTTACTACATTTGTAATGATTACTGACCATTTTGATACTATTACCAAATTTACTACCTAGTATCACCAATCTACCGAAATGCGACACCAACTTGTACATGTACAACACCAACAATGTTTATAATCCATTAGGTAAAGTAACATTAGGTAATGTTGCTTACTGTGTATGTATTATATATATATATATATTATTATTTTTTGAGCATAGAATATCAAATAATTTTGACAACATATATATACAAATTGGATTCACAGCCCAGACCCAAACGGCTGATAGTAATATTTACCCAAAAATTTATATTGATTAAAGTAATTAACGACCTACTAAGGTAATTGTAAGCAGTTCCGTTACTTCTGAGAAATACATATTAGAAACTCACGTTATTAGCAAAAGTATTACAGTCACGGCATAAACCGATTTAGAATTATTGGAAAAGAAATACTCCAACAAAGTTTATTTGCTTAGTAAATATAAAATTTTCAGTTTATTACTTTCGCTATTTACGCTTATTACATTCGGTTTGATAAATACAGTAAAGTAAAAAATACTGTTCAAGATGTTCAAATAAAATTTTTGTAGACTTTTGCCAATCTTGGTGGGTCAATCGCAACCACAAAACTGATTTACGGATATCCCTCAGTGTCCTCTATTATTACCATTTTTTACCATTTTCTTTGAAGAGTATCCTGCTTAAGAAATATTATCATGCTACTATGCTAATGATCTGCATTCTTCTTCTTACCTGACCGGAATGACAGGTAAAGGAACCGGAGTCAGTCACAGTCAAAGCTTGTTTTTGCACTAACCTATTATTTCCCATAACAAATAAAAGTCAAATTGTGCTGAGAACTGGTCATGACGCCACGGCATGTTCCCGACGTTGATCGTCAAGGTGAACGTCGTTGTATCTAACGTTGATCGTTAGGTATGTGTTTTTCAGAGAAAAAATAAGAGAGGAATCATAAATAAGTCATGAAAGGAAATATTTTTTTGTTTTGGGTAATGAATCCACAATTTTTTTTTTTATGAAATGGAATAGGCGTTTGTCTATAAATAAAATGCATGTTCATTTGTTTCTTCTAATGTTTAGTTTTTCTTTATAACGTTGAATAGGTATCTAGTGACAAAAAGATAAATAAAATACGAATGTCGGAAAAAAATATAATCTAGAAATTCACATGTTTCGTGAGTAGGCTGATTGATTGAACACATACAGACAGACCCAGCATTTTAATTATTTATTTTGGTTTGTTAATAATTAAAAATACAGTAAGGCAGAAAAACACATTTTTTTACATTAATTTTAGATTTTTGCTAAAAGTCACCATCAGTTTATAAGTCATCTCTTAGTAGTATTTCATGTCAAAAGATGCAATTGCCTTGATCTGGTCTTGTAACTGCGCCGTACCCAACACAAACGCCACATGATTGATATAACATATGCACAGCAACCGACAGAATTTTCAACCTCAGAATTTTATATTTCGATGTAAGATTATATTCTGAATTCATTTAGGGTAGTGTGTGTGTTTACATTACAGAATGTATAATCTATACCTAGTAAAATAAAATGATAAAACTAACAGACTGCCCTGACTACTTAGACTGCATGGATGGCGCAATGGTTTAAGTGGTCACCTCGCCACTACGCCGCGCCGATTCAAATCCCACAGGGGACAAAAATTTAGTGATCCACAAATAGTGGTCCCGAGTCTGGATGTTCTTTGTGTCCGTTGTTTAAATGTTTGTGAAGCCCCTACGACACAGCAAAGTTCCTAATGCGGGAGTTGTCTTTAAAAATAAAACTTTTCCGTACTCTATCGTATTTCATAATCCTAATTAATATTATACAGTTTATAATAGTATATAGAATGAGAGTTTGTTTCGCTTTGATGTTTTAACTACTTAACCGATCGACTTGAAATTGAGTACACAAGTTTTTCTGACCACTGTTCCGGACTACGGACCACTAACGGAACTACTGTAACTGTCTCTGAAGGATAGAAAAATAACTTTTACTTTTATTTCTAATAGGGTCGTCCGGCTTCACAAAATCTACCCTAACACGACCGAAGTCGCGGGAAAAATATAAATCTAAAATATTCGACGTTTTTTCTAATATATTTTTTTTCACTGACCGACTTTCCACGTATGTAAAGTATATAATTATATATATATAAATATATTATCGACGTATCTCTGATTCACTCGTAATTAGATACTTGAAGAATTTATGTAAAGTTTTTCTTTCAAGTTTCATATGTGATAAAAATATCTTGGTATTTTTTGTTGGATTTTGGGTTTCCGCTCCTTTTCACTAATTAGCCAATTAGTTTGATTACACTTACTTTAAACTCAAAGAGACATAGTGAGCGAGAACTCATAAATAAAGCCAAGCCCAAGTACTGAATTATAAATTCATAAACATTACATGTCTAATGGTAAAGCTACAGAAACATATTTAACAGCATTGGAGAATACGGTATAGGAGTATATCCTAACTAATATTATAATAATCGAATTAAAAATGTAGGTCAGAGAATAACAGATCCATACTTAATATTATAAAGGGGGAAAGTTCTCAGGACTAAACGGCTGAACGGATTGTAATGAAATTTGGCAAGGAGACAGACCCGCAGTGGTTACTTGCTAAAGCTTGCTAAAGTTCAAGCTGTTCCCAAAAAAAGAAGCCGTGCAGACCCAGTCAATTATCGTCATATTGCGGTCACCTCCAATAGGACGGTTTATGGAGCGATGGAGCGTGTATTGAACAACCGTCTCCTGGCATATTTTGAAACCCACGAGCTCCTCAGTGACAGCCAATATGATTTTTGCAGAGGACGGGCGACTGGAGACCTTTTGATATATGCCACCCACGAGGCCTTGGAGGGACATGGCAAGGAAATAGCCGTGTCCTTAGATATATCTAATGCCTGTGACAGGATCTGGCACGAGGCTCTTAAGTAAGTAAGCTGTAAGCTTCCAGCGTATGACATACCAGTCGAACTCTGCGAATGGATATCTGATTTCTTAAATGAACGGTTGATTCGTGTCGTCTTAGATGGCTGCTCTTCCGACTTAATGGCGATTAATGCCAGGGTACCTCAGGGATCTGTCCTCTCTGCAACCTTGTTCCTGATCGATATTAATGACCTCTTAACACCTGGCATTATTGGCTACGCCTTTGATAGAACAAGTTGACAAGAAATCCAGTCTAAGAGAGTCCATGATGGAACGGGTTAATTTGACATTGCAGCGGGTGTCCGATGGATGATGCCAATCTTGTCAAATTTAACCCTTCCAAAACACAGGCATATCTCTTCTCTGCGAAAAAGAGTATCTTCGAACTTACAACCACTTTTCAAGGTGTATCCTTACCGATTACTTGCCATACAGGGCTTTCGGGAATCACCGTCACGTCCAAACTCAGTTCATGGTACGGTGAGCTGGAAGACAAACGCCTATTGCATTTCATAATAAAAAAAAATATACCCTGGGGAAGGATAGAGGCTACTTTTTATCCCGGAAAAATGTACGGTTCAATTGGGATAAATTTGAATTGCAAACGAAGTCTCGGACAACACCTAGTTTAAAATATAATTCGTTAGCACCTGTACTAATGTATTTAAACATTGTTACAAAAGTGCCAGCGCCTTTCACCATAAAATGAACAATTTTCAAATTCTTGTGACAAGCAGATATAAATATTTGTGTATTATACTCATTACATTAAAATTTTCAGAATTATAAATTTAATCATGCATCAATAAGAATTAAAGTTGAAACTTTATCCTACTAATTTTATCCTACTAATATTATAAACGTGAAAGTTTGTGAGGGTGTATGGATTTATGGATGTATGGATGTTTGTTACTCTTTCACGCCAAAACTACTAAACCGATTGCGATGAAACTTGGTATGTAGATAGCTGGAGACCTGGATTAACATATAGGCTACTTTTTATCTCGATATTCCATCGGGATCGGGACTTACGTGAGTGAAACCGCGGGGCGCTGCTAGTTTAATATATTAAGTTGCATATAATAAAGGTTTTTAATTTATACATCATATGTTATAATAGGTTTGGATATGGCACGATAATTGAATGTGTCAATCGGTTTCCAGTTTCCTGAAAGTCCAAAGTCCGTTCCATAACTGATAGTGGATAAATGCAAATGTCTTTGTTGATACGGCTATAACGGCGACAATTGTTTATTGAAAAACTTCTATTCGCAACAGCTGTTCTGTATGGTTTACAATAATAATAATAATAACAAACGTTAAAATTAACGTTACGGCACAAAGGCTATCGGATCAAGTACGGGCTATTCAACGATGTCATTTGTTGGATAACTCCGTGCTTGATAGGCTACGCTTGGACTTGCAGAATAGCATTGTTACTTCTCCCCAGTGTCACAAACAAACAGTGTCACAATCAATTTCTGGGTTGCTACGACCTTACCCAGCTGAGGGTGGAGAGGACAGTGGTACTTCATCAGTAAGTACTCAGTACAATGAACAAATAAGGAACATTTTGGAAGGTGCTATTCGAGAATATCGGACCATGAGTTATGACAACAGACCTCGTTTACCGCGTTTGCCAATGCATAAACGAAATAAAGCGCTAGTGTGTGCCCTTGATTCTATATTAGGTATTTATTTAGAAGAAAGCACAGATCTCAGTGATACACACTCAATTCTGTACTGTGCGGCTGTTGCAGCATGTCGAGTAGCTGGTGTTAAATTTCCAGAAAATGATACCGCTACTCGGTCAAAGCTTGCTGCTCCGGCGTGGCAGTGCAGGATTGAACGTCGTATCGCTGAGGCGAGGGCACTCATTGGCAAGCTTATCTGTTTCAGATCGGGTAACACGCGCCCGAGAGTAATGCGTTTTGTGAACCGGGCTTTTTCGGGAACTGATATCAGTTCCTGTAATTATGCAGCGCGGGTCACAGAGCGCATTGACTTTCTGAAACAGAAAGTTTATGCATGGGCAAACCGTATACGAAGGTACAAAAAACGAGTGGACCGATATACTCAGAATCGTTCATTCCAAAGGGATGAGAGGTGGGTTTATAGAAGGTGGGAGCAGCCTGATTTAGTGAGTGACACACATTTCCCAGATGCTGAAATTACGAATACCTTTTGGCGTGACATCTGGGCGATGCCTGTCACTCACACAGAGGGTGATTGGATGCGAGATGTCGAACGTTCGTGTGAGTCGATTGATACCATGGAGCCAATAACAATATCGAATACTGATATAGCTTATGCAGTTCGTTCGCTGCCGAATCAGCGGGACCGGACGGACTGCATAACTTTTGGTTAAAGTGGCTCCGTAGCTCACATGTACGATTGGCATCTCAATTGCAATCATGCTTAGAATCAGGTTCGCTTCCGACTTTTATGACCACAGGCGTAACTCACCTGCTCTTTAAGTCTGGTAGTGCCACAGATCCCAAAAATTATAGACCTATAACGTGTTTACCCACACTTTATAAATTACTTACGTCTATTCTGAGAGTGAAGATAACATCTCATATAACTAACAATACTATTATGGCTTACTCTCAGAATGGATGTAAAAGTGGGGCCCCCGACCATTAACCAACAAGTTCGTCGTAATCGAAAGGATTTGGCGACATGTTGGATAGATTACAAAAAAGCCTATGACTCTGTGCCGCATATGCCGCATGTGCCGTGGCTCTTGAGAGTGATGGAGTTGTACAAGGTAGATACAACTCTATGCACTTTCTTGAAGGCATGTATGCGGCAATGGAGAACGGTACTCTACTATCCAGGATGTCGGCGGTGCCAGGGTTACGGCGAGTATATTAAGATCAGGCGGGGTATATTTCAGGGTGACAGTTTGAGTCCCTTGTGGTTTTGCTTAGCTTTGAATCCTCTCAGCACTTTACTGGAGAGTTCAGGGCTAGGCTATCGTTTACGGAAAGAAGGTCAGGTTATATCCCATCTCCTTTTCATGGATGATTTGAAACTGTTTGCCTGCAACAATTTCCAATTGATAAAATTACTTGAGGTAACTGAAACCTTTAGTAAATGTATCAGGATGGAATTTGGTGTGGATAAATGTGCAGTCATGCATGTAAAAAGAGGCAGGATTGTGGAATCTGAGGGGATGGAACTCTCAGATTCCACACACCTTAGATGTCTTTCCGCCAACGAAACTTACAAGTACCTAGGTATGACACAGGCGTTAGGTGTAAATGAATTGACTATGAAGCAATCGTTACAGGAACGTTTCTTTGGCCGCCTGAAAAAAGTATTGAAAAGTCTTTTGTCAGGTGGTAATAAGGTGCGGGCCTATAATGATTGGGTCATACCAGTCCTAACCTACTCCTTTGGCATACTTAGATGGACTCAGACTGAACTAGATGCCCTGGATAGAAGAGTTCGTACACTGCTTACCGCGTACCGAATGCACCATCCACGTTCATCGGTCATGAGATTGTATATCCCGCGTAAATGTGGGGGTCGTGGTTTTTTAAATGCCAAGACCCTCCATAACCGCGAGGTATGCAACCTTAGAGATTACTTCCTCTCCGTTGACCTGGATGTGTATCGGGATGTGGTGGCTGTTGACAACGGACTCACTCCGCTTGCTCTAGGAAAAGAGAACTGGCGCAAACCAGCAGTACTTACTATTACAGACCGCAGGGAGATATGGAATAGCAAGGCGTTGCATGGACGTTTTTATCGGGCCTTAAATGGGCCCGATATAGATTTATTAGCATCAGTATCCTGGCTACGGTTCGGTGACCTCTTCGGAGAAACTGAAGGTTTTGTCTGTGCAATTACAGATGAAGTTGTTATGACGAATAACTATCGGAGATATATCCTGAAGGACGGCACAATTGACATTTGTCGGGCGTGTCATCGTCCCGGAGAAACCCTCAGGCATATAATTTCTGGTTGTTCTCGTCTTGCCAACGGCGAGTACTTGCATAGACATAACCAAGTGGCCAGGATAGTCCATCAGCAACTTGCTGTTAAATATAATCTTGTGGCTGTCGAGTTACCGTACTACAGGTATGTGCCCGACCCAGTTCTCGAAAATGGTCGTGCAACATTGTACTGGGATCGATCTATCATCACCGATAGGACTATTGTTGCCAATAAGCCTGATATAGTGGTGATAGACCGATTAGAGCGCCGAGCAATGATTATTGACATCACCATTCCCCATGACGACAATCTCTTAAAAGCCGAAAAAGATAAAGAAATAAAATATTTGGACCTAGCTCACGAGATTGTCGACATGTGGGATGTGGATTCAGCAATCATTGTGCCGATAGTCATTTCGGCCCATGGGTTAATTGCTAAGAGCCTCGACCAACACCTTCAGAGGCTCACGTTAGGCAGCTGGATTAAGAGCCTGATGCAGAAGGCAGTCCTCCTTGATACGGCACGCATTGTGAGGAGGTTTCTATCTCTGGAACCCTAACCACCGGTAGCTTGGTCCCTGTACCCGATACCGGTGGGACACTATTTTTTATATTTTTAAATATATTTGTTTTTATTTTTTATAGTGAATGTATTTAAAAATGTAATTTATATGTATATTAAGTAAATAAAGAGAATAATAATAATAATAAATAAAATATTTGCACTTATCCCACGAGATTGTCGACATGTGGGATGTGGATTCAGCAATCATTGTAACGATAGTCATTTCGGCCCATGGGTTAATTGCTAAGAGCCTTCAGAGGCTCACGTTAGGCAGCTGGATTAAGAGCCTAATGCAGAAGGCAGTCCTTCTCGACACGGCACGCATGAGGAGGTTTCTGTCTCTGGAACCCTAACCACCGGTAGCTTGGTCCCTGTACCCGATACCGGTGGGACACTATTTTTAATATTTTTAAATATATTTGTATTTTTTTTTTATTGTAAATGTATTTAAAAATGTAATTTATATGTATAATAAATAAATAAAGAGAATAATAATAATAATAATTTCGTTTATTTCTCTCACAATTGACTAACAAAACAGGTCTTAAAGCGGAATACATAGTAAGTAGTCTACATTGTGAGAGCTGGTGCCTGTTAAGGGTTTTTTATAAACCTGTATTACAGGTCACCAGGTCCCATCTGGCAGTTGAGAATGGACAATGGAGAAGATAATTGCAGAAGCGAGCTTGTTTGTTATGCTTTCACACCTTAATAACTCAATCGATCATCATGAAGTTTTGCATACATATTGCCAGGGATACAGAAAAGACTTAGAACACCTTTCATCCATGAAAAACACTGGTCCCGAATAATGCAAAATTTCTTTTATGCGAGCGAAGACGCGAGAAAAAGCTAATATACCATAAGTGAACGAAAAAACGCGTGTAATTTAAGAATAAAATTATTTTTTTCCAACAAACCCTGGTTTCTATAGATACAATTTTGTATATGGTTCCTGTTGGTACACAAAGTATTTAGAAAATTGTAGCTAACTAAATTAATACTCAACAATATAAATATATGTGTATAAAATCGAAAAATGACAATTTTGTCCATTGCCGCTTTTTTTTCCAGACAGTGCCAACCAAGTATTTTAGTAAATTTTTTGTTGACAACCTATTTCAGTCTTACTTTTTCTTTTGTTTCAGACTCGACTGTCGTGATCATTCTGCCAGCTTGGTAAGTATGTAATGCATGAGATTCCAGAAGTAATCAGAAAACACATAGGGCGAAACGACTTTCAACTTTTTAATGTAAATTTATATGAAAATAAAAACGGAGTGAACAGAACCATTTCTAAACTTTGATAAGTTAATAAACAATAAAAAAGTAGCGACCACCTCATTGGATAAGGTTGACAAGACTGAATGTTTGCTTGACAAAGTTCTTGCAAATTATAAAAAAGATGGGTGAAGTAAATAAACAATTAATTAATATGAAAAAAATACTTTTTTTAAACAAACTTTTATAGGCCATGGTGAACTTTAGAACAGACTATCATAATTCAATGCGTATATAGTTTCACGCACAGTTTCTCGTCTGTACCATTGACCGTAGAGGTTTACTTTACTTTTGTCTGGAGTCAGTCCTAGGTGCAGACCATGTCATACTTATTTTGCCAATGTTTGGCAAGGAGTGTGATGAGACTCGAGATGATATTTAGTCTGATTTATTTTAGACACATACTAGACTTATATACTAATGTGATGCGTGTGTACAATTGTTTTATTTAAACTCTAAATTTAATCTATAAATGACTTACCTATGTACCTTCGTGCAATTATGTACAATGTGCTTGCTACACTTATATAAAAATGCATTGTGATTGGACTTCAACTATATAAGATAAGAGCAAGTGGTTTTAATTCAGTTCGTTCTACGTTATCAGAGACATGTGGGGTGATTACACTTTTAATATCTGACGCGCTCACGTATCTCCGTTTTACTTTTTTTTTACATTTTCGAAAACCTGTAGACACTCCCCCCACCAGTGAAAGGGATACATCGTATAACTTTTTTCTCTGTACCATCTAATCTTTAAAATCCAATAGGTCCAAACGACGCTTGACTAAATCCCTATTTAGCATCGTTTGCTCCCGTACTATTACGTCAGCATCTGCACAGCAATATTCACGTCATTTGATTTATATGTCAAAAATAGCCACGTCTGAACACTGTTTTCCAAAATACAGGTCAGCCTAGTTTGGAATACAGCTTCAGTACCCTTAGCGTCATTGTAACCAAAGTACCAATGTTATGTATGTAACTGTTTTATCTGAATGTACTTTCTTAGTAACAAATAAAATAAAAGCTTGTAAACATGGCCTTTCATGGCTGATTATATGGAACTTGAAATAAATAGTTACAAAACTTAGTACGCAACAGAATTCTGTTCAAGTTGGGATCGCCTGACTAGTCTTACTGGACCAGTCGGTGAAAGTGCAAGACAGCACTAGTATCATTTCAGCAGCTTAAAAAGTTTAAATAGGTATGTATATAAAAAATTATAAATACAATTATCGTGGACTGCACAATAATTAAGTTATAAAATATGTTTTAACTGAAACAAGTTTCATTCCAAAGGGACTTTAAAAAGAATTTATTACTGGGCTAAGCCCAGTCGGGGTTGATTTTTTTACATGTTCAATTTAAAAAAATCAAGCTTCTCAGTCAACGCAATCAAAAGATAAGGCCATTTTAAGTCTAAGATTTGAACAAATTTGAACATTTCGCAGGTAAATCAGAACCTATAGAGTGCTTGCCGTTGACCTAGAATCATGAAATTTGGTAAAAAGCAAGATCTGACAGCACAAGTAAAGAACAAAATCCGAAAGTCGGTAATTTGTTGTTATAATCACTAAGGTGACCCAACTGTTCCTTGTTTCTACCATTTAATAGCTTAATTTTCATAAATTATTTTAATGCATTTAATGCTTTCAAAGTAATATAATCGGTTGTCAGGTCTAAATACGATAAAGTCCAAGTATCGCAGTAGCTTAACGAATTCGGAAGCAATTTTGCGTGGTTTTACAAACTTTCTGTGAAATCTGTTAAAATCTTATTTTCCCTCTACAAACCGACAAATTAAGTGTATTTCTTGGAAATTGTAAAGGATCTCTCCGAGCGCTGTTTGTCATTCTGCAGTGTTCGTTGCCTCCGGCGAAGTAACTTGTCATTACTTTCACAGTCTTGCACGACCACATAAAGGGCTCTGTTTTTTCGTTCAACGTCAATATTAGTACTTTGAAAAAAATATTTTAATTATGTGCATTGTAAGACCATTATCAAGACATTTATAGAAAATTACTTAATCTTAAAAACTTAGAATCAAATTATGAACAGTTCAGAAAATCTTAAATGGATCTAAGAAGGAAAAGGTGTACCTACACGTCTCGTTTGAGAGTAAGCGGCTACCATAAAAGCTAGCTAGTGTTTATAGGTGGTGCCTATTAACGCTAGCTACTTACTCCCAATAATCTTTGACTAAACATCAATAAAAATAAAATGAGACGTCAAAAATGCTTTTTGGTTGGGGTTTTTTTTCCAGGTCGGGTAGTTTGAAATTTAATGCCTACCTCTTCCTTTGTAATCAATTACGTATTTCTTTGAATAAATTAATCTTGGCACGTTTACTTATTCTAGAATAACAAGTTCTTTGAAAAGTATTCATAATTAATAAAGCTACAAAGTTTTACTTAGGCTACAAGTTTCAGGGTCTGTTACCCTGACTACGACACGCACTACGATTAATATTCCTTTATCTAATCTTTTAAACACGGCATTATTAGCTTCACTTAGAACTAACTAACTAAGAAACAAATCTTAATTTACTTCTTATTGTCGTATCGAATGACATTACTATAATTTGGTATGTTGGAGCTGATGTGACGATGGGGCACAAGGAAGTGTTTAATGTAACGCTTCAGTGGCTACTACTAAACCCCTCGAGTTTGGCTCATATGATTAATTTAAGATAAGATTAAGATGGATCGTGGAACTCTTCTTTATTTTTTAATTGAGTTCGCATTTAAAGCGTGTTTTTTTTTAGTTTCACTAAACTATAACTATTATGCATTAAAACAACTGTCTCACTAACTAATTGTACTTGAACCACTAGACAAACACACTGTCACTGTAAATCGCATATTATTGTCTAATTTTACAATCCCACCACATCAAAAATGATGGATAATGGATGATATTTAATGATTTATTTTTTTAATTGTCAAGCGTGAAGCCCGTTGTCGGTTGTAATACGTAGATCCTATAGGGAAGGACAGGCAAGAAACTCCAAAGAAACTTTTTCAACATCTCTTTTATCATACTTTCTTTTATTACTTGTTTTTTATTATATAGCTCATTAGTGACACTAACGTACTCAAATTAAAGTTAGCTAGCGGTATCGCTAGCTAACTTCCAATCTAATAATTGTAAAACATGTTGTATTTTCAGTCTCATTGTGGCGATAAAAGGGGGTTAGAAATGCCTTAATGTAAGTTCCGTTAGCTGACACTCTAATGTGTTAATGACTGTCACTGCGATGGTAAGTGACAAGGCCAAAATAGAACTAAACTATACATCATAAATATTATACTGATATTAACATTATGACATCATGTTAAAGGTATTAAAGTAGTTGGCTACTTTTTGTCACACAAGAAATGAATAATGTCTCTTTAGTAGTTAGGGGCTTTATGATACCCAAAGTGAAATTCCAGCAATAGTTATGTGCCGTACCAAAGTTTCTTGCATGTAATGTAAATTTCAAAGGTAAAATATAAAGGGATATGCTCACTTATGGCTTTTTTTTTGCCCAGCAATGTGGTAAATACCAAAAAAATACTCTTGTTGTAAGTAAATTATTGGTAATACTGAGAAGGTCGTAAAACGACGAAGTCTTAATTCATTATTTAGCATTTCTTCTCGCCTCATGTCAAAAAATTGATTGTATTTCGCCCTAAAATTCGAAACACACATATGAAATTATGAAAATCTATTCTTGTCTTGGTGTCCTTCTGTTATCGTTATTTTGTACAGAATCAACAATAAAAAAATAACGCCTATTTATGGACTACCAGAATCTACATATTAAATCGTTATAATAGCGCCATCTCTACGTCTAAATGTTCAACTATGATATTTCGCAATCGCATTTTGTTTCTAGCAGTGCGCTTACGACTCGTTATCTTTTCTACATTCTTTTTTTTTTTTATTGTATAGGGGGCAAACGAGCAGACGGGTCACCTGATGATGAATGACTACTGCCGCCCATGGGCACCTATTACTCAAGAGTCACAAGTGCGTTGCCACCCTTTAAGGTGGGAGTAGGCGAAGAGGGGGAGAGGGGGGAAGAGCGGGAAGACGGGAGAAAGGGATTAGAGGGGGGAGAGAGAAGGACGGGAATAGGGGAGTAATCAAAGTCGTCCTATATATATATATATATATTGATTACTGTAATGGACCCCGATGACGACCTTGGCTATACATTGGACCCAGCCACCTCACACGATTATTTATATTTAAATGCGGACGAATGAAAAATCGAAAACTAAAAATGTTTTTGTGGTTTTCTCTTTTTTTAACGTTTTTTTTTAATAATACACTCATATAACATAAAAAAATAATATAACTTACAAAAAGTCAGAAGAAATACTTGGGCTTGAACTTATGACCTATCATTTGTCAGTCAAGGGTCATACCGCTTTGGCTATCAAAGCAAATAGTGAGTTTTTTATTTATTAACTTTTTAACTATGTCCTAGTCCTAAATAAAAAATATTAGCGGTTCCTATATCTATGATTTCAACCTTAATGCCTACAATTTATTTCATTCATTTGCGCCATTGGACCAAAAGCTCATAACCAAATGGGCACATCCCTTTAAAAATAAATTTTGATAAAGTATTACATGTGTGTAACTCGGGACTTAATCGCGATAATATTTAAAAGGTTCCTTTTGATAACCCGACGTTTCGATCGATCGAGTGAGACACGATAATTACATTTAGTACGTAATAAAATGTGGAAAGAAATTTTAAGCTGCAACTTTTGATATCGAAAATGTATGTCAACAAATGCCTTTTAATTTAAAGGTTAAATACTCTTCCTAGAATTAAATCTTGGAAAACAGTGATTTAACGATAAACCCTGTAGATGTATGAAAAAAGTTAGAAAAAAAGTGCACCAGTAGTGTAATTAATATCTTACTAATCTTATCCTTTTCTTATACTCTGGCAAGCCTACTTATTAAAGAAAAAAAACAGTACTCCACTATTAGTGCTGTTTAAAAAGTAAAGTAAAGTTTAAAAAGTATTAGCTTTATCTTATAATTAGTAATGTAATGAATTATAAATAATAATAATAAAATTAGTAATATCTTATTTCGAAATATATCGCTCTATAAAGTATTCTATAAATAAATAAAGTGTTATATTTTGAATGTGCACCTACCTGTTTTAAGTAGGTACTTTCTGGGGCACGCCACAATTGTGGCGGTAAGACCCGTCATGGAGGATTGGCTAGAGAGGAGACATGGTAGCTTCTCCTACCAGCTGACGCAGATACTCACTGGACACGGCTGTTTCGGTAAGTACCTGTGTCGTGTCGTGGCCTGGGGGTGACGAATGGGGCTGTCCATTACCCTGGTAGAAGCAAGCCTGAGACGGCGGTGCGACGTGTTCCGAGCGCGCTTCTCTAAATCGGAGGGGGGTAAGGCCCCCCGTACACCATGGTGTGGCCGCCTGTCCAATAGGCGGTCAAGGTCTGCAGGGGTTCCCGGAGGCTTCCTTATTATTTATTAATGTAGATATTTAAATTTAATTGGGGCCTGCGAGAATACCAGCGTTGCAGAGCGATCTGCGACACTAGCTGACGCAGGTACCCTATTTGGTCTTCAGTACCAACCTAGTCTTAAGGCATATGATTTTTATTGTTATAACTGAAGATACAAATAAAATATTTTTCTTTCTTTCTTTCTTTCTATTAGGGTATCCCGGGTCCCTTGCAATAGACCCACTTGTGACGGAACACCGTGTGGTTTTAGTCGGTTCGATTCCGACATACCACTTCACCGTTAGCTCCGGCGAGGTGATGACCTGTGGGGGTTTCTACAAAAAAAAAAAAAAAAGTAGGTACTTTCTAAAAAGCGAAGGAATTTAATTTGTACAATATTGCCACAGAGAAATACTGCTTTGTTAAATCACGCCAATAACACCGTTGGCTCATTGAAGTGGGCACTTAGGTAGCCAATTTGTAAGTTTTAATACTCGAATCTGAGCTTCAAAGAAACAGTATGACTATAGTACTTTACTGACCTATAAAGTGCCTAACTGTCTACGATATTAGACAAATCTGACATCTTAAGGAGTTCTAAGTCAGAGATGTCCTCAATTGAATGTCTGTTAATAACAAATTAGAAATACGTAGCTGTGAAGAGAGGCAACAGTAATTGCGGACTGTGTTAAAACCGTTTTAAACATGGTAATTAAACAAATTTATGTAAGCTACAAATGCACTGATGATAAGTTCAGACCTTTTAGGCCATTACGAGGTTGATAAATCATTCTTCCAATTAGGCTACGTTCGTAACAAAAAAATACTTAAGTTTACAATTATAAAGATAAGGGAAGTTAGCTCTCTGGACTTGACTACGACTGAATTACGAAAATAAATTAAAACAAGTGCACTATTGGTGTTATTAGTATCTTAGTACCCCTACTTGGTACCCTTGGGACTTTGTAAAAGAAAAAAAACAGTTCTATAAAGGTCTATAAATCATGTTCAATTTAAAACATCTAAATAGATTTGTATAATGAATGAATCATAATAGTCTAAGCTTTTTAATGAAAAAGAATTGGAAAGATCCTAAAAAGTGAACATAAAAAAAAAAATTATAAGAAAAAAAAATTCTGATCATCTCTCTGTTACGACTGAATAGACTTTTATTAAATTTGGCACATATATACAGCGTGTAAGTATCACCGTCGCAAGTAAACATCTAATTTTGGATACTTATCACAATGCAAAAGTCAGTTCATGTTCAAAAATGCGAGCATAAGGATTTGCAGTCAATAGTTTGATTTTCAACTACGCAGTGTAACACAACACGCGTACTGTACGGTACGGTGAATGACCTTCAACACACGGCGCCGTCAATAGCTCATTGCATAAATGTTTTACATTGCAGTTTTTGGCGGAATGGGGTATTTACTGTTTTTTTTTCGGTAAAATATTCTGTTTACTCATTGTGATATCATTTTTAAGCAAAAAAAGGAAAAAAAATATTCTATATGAATTTTCCGGCAGAAATTTCCAATGTGTGGAAAATTCCACTCAGAATGATGGTCTGAATACAGCACTTTAGGATTCGGTACGGTGTCACTGCCCTGTATTATACGCTAAATACTTGGTTAATGCAATGTTTAGAAATGTGCAACTTACATGAAAAACTGCGATACAAATCAAATCAGCTGACTGTTCTGCACACAAAATTCCAAAACATGGCCACATATAAGTATAACGTAGCCATAAATGGCCTCTAAAAATATTGGTATTATAGTTATGGAAGCTGATATTAAAATAAGTGATTGCTCTGGAGGAGGCAGTAAGCGACAGAAGTACCAATGTTTGTCCAATAACACCGGTAAAATTTACGTTCAAATAATAGTTGTTGTGTTGAATTTATTTGGCTTTTGGATTGAACTATGGAGAAACCTCGAAAATCATTTATTATTTTCTTGATTATGTCTCTGCTAAGATTTCGTTTTCCTTTCTAGCTTATTTTTCCGATGGAAAAATCAGTTTCTTGGGCCATTTTAGCCCCGGCAACGCACGCTTTAACTATTTTTCTTCGTGAATCTTCTTCGTCGAAGCGAACTCTTAAGTTTCACATGTCACATTACTAATAACACATTAAAATTTACTAATTGAGACGCCAGAGAACCAAGCTTAATTTTTTTTTTAAATAAGTTGGCAAAACAGTAAACGGCCATCCCAATAGTAAGCGATGTCATAGAGACACATGCAGTGACTACTCGCGAGTTCCTTGTTACCAATTTCCCATAAAATTTTGATGACCCTGTTCACCAGAAACACATGTTCATATAATCGAATAGAAATATACTGGCCCTTCCCACAAACGTAATTTAAAGCTAAAATAATCAAATAATTGGAAGCCCGTGCACCTTTTAATTACTAATTAACACCAATTCAATTGCACCGTACGTTATTTGCTTGTTTCTTGTTACGGTTATTAAGTGTTAAGCTATATTGCTGGTACATAAATAGATTTATGTTTAACATTTTTTTTAACTTTGTTCCACATAGTCCAATAAAAAAGAGTTACGACATTTTTTATTTTAGTATGCTTAAGATTATTTTGAGGGCTACTGACATGGGTTGTATGTGTCATAATGTACCCGTATGGACTAATAAACCTACTATCATAAAAAAATCTTAGAAAACTATCAGTTTAAGGACCCCGTCTACATTAGCTACGAGCTTCTTGAGCGTCTAAATAGCATAGCTGAGGAAACAAAGAAAAAACATAGCACGACAAGACAATGTTAAAAATACAAAAAAATACAAATAAAAGAATTCACAGCAGATGAGAAATAAAAACATTAAGTAATCATACCTCGCGACGGCTCCGAAAATGGATCCAGTTGACCATTGCCTGGAACAGATAATTGATCGCTATGTTAACAATTTGTTACTGGTACAGTAATATGCTTATTTTTGCTCTTTTACTAAAACTTTTCTAAAGTCAAGTGGATTTATTATTACTCAACTCCGCCAATCAACATCTGGTAAATCTTGCAGGATCCAAGACTACTTAAGTTTCTGTGGGACTCGCTGAATGTTATAGTGTTTATTATTGTAATGCCATTTTTCTGCTGGTAAGCAGGATAAGCTTTTTTATCATCACACCACCGGGGCCACCAGTGAAGTGGTATGTCGGAATCAGACCGACTAAAACCACACGGTGCTCCATCACAAATGAGTCGATTGCAAGGGACAAGTAGAATAAACTGAATTTAATAAAGTATAGCGTCCACCTAAACCTACTTTTATATTAATATCTAAAAAAGAACCGGACAAGTGCGAGTCTGACTTACGCACCGTAGGCCCCGTACAAACTGGTATGTACATAGTTCATCTCGGCAATCGATTCTCGAAGCGTTTTGCCCATTTTTTCCGAAAGACAGACATTACTGTTCTAAAAATACAATAACAGCAAAAAAAAATGTGCTGTAACAAAAAAATAATAACTTTCAGATTTTCCCGCCAAATTTCATGATTCTAGGATAATGGGAATTAATTACCTTATAGATTTTGATTCAGCTGTGAAGTGTTAAAATTGGTTGAAATATAAATTTTAAATGACCGTATCTTTTGATTGCTTTGACTTAAAAGCTTTTTTTACAGTTTCACGGAGCCTCAGACGCTTTCCTGAGAAAAGGGGTCTTGACAGACAAACGGACAAGGAAGTGATCCTATTAGGGTTTCTTTTTTCTTTTGAGGTACGGAACCATAACAATAAATTAATGGATCATTTTAACGCCTTTTATACAGTTATATTAAATTTCACTGTGTACATATATTGAGCTAACATGAGTGCTAATTTAATTGAACTCCAACGTAATAAACCAATTAGCAGACATTCAATTCCGATATTGTCAATTGGAGCCGCAATTATGAAAATTGATTCGGTAATATAAATGTTATTGGATTCACATTACTAAATTAATTTATATAACGTAAATTAGGTGTTAAATGAAATAAATTACGTTATTTTTCAAACGAGTAATTCTTGTTAACATGTTGTAATACATACATACTTATATTAATGGATGGAAAGGTGTCGATCATAGATCCAGCCGTAGATGTATTTCAAAGCCACAAATAATATCAGAAACACAATAAAACACAACAAATATGGTAACCCCCTGTTAAGCATATAGAATGTATCACAGACTCAAGCAATTATGTATCTTAGGTATATTGGAAACCACTTGTATGTATAAACTACACAAAATAGAAAAATAGTACCTAAATAGATATCGACCAGACGCTAAACTATTTTCCTGTTTGTTGAATGCGTGCACTTACGCTCTTTATTTTTCTCACGATGACCGTTGATCTCGTGTGGCTGTTTATTGTATTACAGGTTTATTTGTTTTCTATTCCCAAAGTATAGTTTCTAACATAATTATGCGCGTAACCCCGTCTTACCTCGCGACCCCGTGGTGCCATGCCTCCGCCCCCTACAACTCCAGATGTCACCCTCGCAAGCAAAGCAAAGTATTGCATTCGTGTTAGACTTGCAAATTATATCATAGGCGCATCGATCACAAGTGAAACCAAGGTTCGACACAAACCACTCATCATTTTGGGATGTCAAACTCTGTCATATACAATCCCATTTCTGAGTCATGTATCACAAAAAGTCACCTTTTTTTGGAGAGCCAGCTCGATACATTGCCGTTAATTTTGGCCGTCACCTATCATAATTGATAGGGTTATTGACCCTATCAATTATGACAAATACCCTTAATTACCGTTAGAAGCTTTTTCGTTGAAGGTTGTTAGACTAAATACTGTAGAATAAAATAATAATGAATATTAAAGTATGCCCTTTTTTTCAGTTTTAGTACTGAAAAAATTGTGATGGGCAAAATTACCGAAGTTTGTATTTTTTTCATAACAAAATTATATATATTGTAAAAAAAGTTGCGAGTGTAGCGTGAGCGTAAGTAAATACACCAAATTTATTTTTACAGATATGTAAGTATAACTATAACTGTAAAGTGTAAAAATTATTTACTAACGAAAATACACAAAATACAAATCTTTATAGGGCTTTCTATCTATAAGCAGATTTGTTGTTTGGACATCGTCGAGTAAGTAGTCCCCAGTTCCTACTGCGAATGAGCAATGTCTACCATTACCCATCCCTTCTTTTGCCATTACTCATCATGTAGTAGTCAGGGCCTTGGGATGTTTACGGTTCACATTTTACAGTTGTTTAGTGCTACTGTTATTTCTTCTTTCGCAATGTTGATATTTAAAGACATGAATTTCTTTGTTGTGCCGTCGTAGAATGGAATAGTTATTATTCTTAGGATGATATTATATGTAGAATGTATATCGACTATATATTATATATAGATAACTTCCTTCAATACAAAAGCAACTCTTTCTATCTATCTATTACGTTTTCCTAAATCACTGACTCGATTTTGAAAAATTATGGCATACAGATAGAGAAAAAGAGTATTGGATAAGAACATAGGCTACTTTTTGTCGCAAGAATAAAAAATTAAGATGTTGAAATAGGCATCAAAAGAAAGTATGGTACACCAATCATTTCCGCAAAAGCTAGTACATTTATATTTCTTTGAGAATCATTACGTAGAAAGATCGAGTCGAGGGTAGAACATGCAGGGTAGTTTCTTACAATTGTCAACAAGTCTATAGATTAACTATAATAAACACATTATAGCCAAACCAACCATTTTATTTGCTTCCTTCAAAACGCCATGAGGAACAAGCATTTATTATGCCAATCCTCAGATCCCCGGCATATTAATAAGAATTGGGCGAAAAATACAAACACGAATGTTCTGATTTCAATTAGGGATCAATCTATTCAAGGCAATATGATTTTCTTTTGTATTTTTTCTTTACGCAATGAAGCTGGTAGACAGCCATTGACGAACAGTTAACGATGCCTACAAATACTTGCAAGACTATGGTGGTATTTGAACCTTGTCAACTCTAGCTCACCCCTTCCCCCCGACCTGTCCTTCCTCTCACGAAGAATATATAGATTATAGAACTTACACAAAGTGGACCAGCACAGCTCGAGTTGTTGTGCACGATGCCGAATCGACTCATTCGAGTACTAAACACTACGCTCCACAGTAGCAATAACTTCTGAATGGCGTTTACGCACTGTATGGCGATCCAGAACTACTCGAGTTATTGCTGACACTCCCCAATCCATCCAAATAAGCAATATCCCTATCCTTACATTGCCTTCCCTTCTTACCTACATTTCCCTTTCATGATAATACTAAATACCCTCTTTCTTTAATTACCAAAGTGCTCGATTGATGGCAATAGGCTTGCCTCATGTTACGTAATAACATGAGTGGGATTAGAATATCGTTGTCAAAACGTGGGTGTTTAATGTGCCTCTGACTCTAGAAAAAACACCCATTACAACTCGGGTATCGCTGATTTTTTTAATGAAGGCACAGAATATCGTCAGCCATGCTTCGGCACGTATGGAACGGTTCGACCGGAGTGATACCACGGCCTTACAGAAAACCGGCAGTGAAGCAATGCTGGCATTGCTTTTCGCTGAGTGAGTGAGGTTACCGGAAGCCGTAACCCTTCCTTCCTCTTCCACCTTTCTCCTACTCCCATCTTAAAGGCCAGCAACGCATTTGTGACTCTAGAGTTTCAGTTGCCCATGGGCGGCGGTAGTCATTTACCATCAGGTCCCGTCCGCTCGTTTACCCCTTATACCATAAAAAAAAGAAAATAATACAGGCTGAAAGACTCAATGTTTAAAGATTTTTAAATAAATAAAATAAAGGTCGTTCATTTACTTGTCTTTCTAAATGTGTCGTAAAAGTCTACCCAGACAAACAGGTCATTCAAAATTTAAACTTTTCTAATGTAAACTTTATTCGAATTTGAAAATCCAGCAGTGGAAATGAGAAGCTACGGATGGTCCAATTGCATAAACAACTTTTGGGACAGTAAACAAACTTTTGACCAGAAAAGTCTAAATAACTTGACATAAATGCAAATTCTGAGATACAAGCTTGTTTAAATATGTATAAATTAAAATATGTATACCCAAAAGGCCTCTTCTTTACATAAAAGAATAAAACATTATTAATGAATAATACAAATTCAGCATAAATTTTTTTCAAGCACCGTTTATTATAATACAATATTTTTATTAATAGATAGATATTGTATTAGAATTGGGTTCACGTCAATAGTGTATCTAGGTTCGATCCTCGCGAGCGCTTTTACACTAATTATTGGTCCGTTTTCAATGTGTCTTACGTTAATAAAATTTATTGTTGAACAGTCTTAGTAATAATAACGATTCTTAGTGAATACAACCGACAAGGCAGACGCAAACATACACACTTACAACGAATGTTTATAAGTTTCTGATTATCTTGTATGCCAATAAATATTGCAGTAACATAACTATTGCATTTTAATAAAAGCGTGACCGGTAAAGTTGACGGGTACGCTTCCAACCCGATCGCAGGCTGGTTTAAAATACAGACGGGATTTCAATGTCATTAAAGGGACGCATAAAGATAGATGGCCCGGATCACGGCCCGATTTTGGCTCGGTGTACCTGAATGATTGAGGTAAACCAGGCCGAGATCATCCACGTCGATCCTTCGTGAATGATTCTTGTAAAGGCCAGGACTTAATTAAGCTTAAAACTTTTAAGCGTTTATTTTATATTCTTTCTTTCTTTTTCTTTCGTTTCTGTAAAAAATGGACAATTCTCGCATTAGGAATATTCCTGTGTTGCGGGGGCTTCACAAACATTCAAACAACGGATACAAAGAACACCCAGACTCGCGACAACTATTTGTGGATCACACAAATTTTTGTCCCGCGTGGGATTCGAACCCACAACATTCGTCGTGGCGTAGTATCGAGGTTGTTCTGTATGTATTTCTATGTGTGAGTGGCTGCGTCCCCTACCTGTGTGAACGAACAATAAATCAGTGTGCTAATAGCAGTCGCTTGTTTCACTTGCCTCCTATAACGTACATAACAGTGGCGACGAGTTACCCACATTATAAAATTAATAATAGAAAATGAGCACTATTGGAATTTTGTCCACTTTTGACCACAAAGTACAAGATTGGAAGTCTTACAAAGGCCGAATTACGCAATGATTCATTGTAAATGATATCGAATCGAAGAGTGATGCAACAGGAAACAAAAGACGAGCGATTCTGCTCAGTGCACTCGGCAACAGTACGTATAAGTTAGCTGCGGATCTGGCCCTGCCAAAGGATGTACAAGAAGTATCTTATGACGACTTAGTGCAATTATTGGATGATCACTTCATTCCAAAGCGATGCGGTTTCAGTGACAGATACAATTTCTATGCGGCCGTGCAGCAGCCAGGTGAGACTTATACACAATGGGCATTAAGACTACGAGGACTTACAGCACATTGTAGGTTTAGTAGAGATCGATTCGTGATGGGTATGACAGCAGGTCACGAACGGGAGAAGCTCTTCGCACAAGACCTTGAGCAGTTGACCTTGGCGAAGGCGGTGGAGGTAGCGGAAAGCGTGCGGTGCGCGCGGGTTGGCGCTGCCACTGCCACTGCCTTCGTGCAGCAGGCCCTGGTCTTCAGGATAGTTCAAGAAAAAAATAGTGCTAAAATCATCAGTGCTGATAAAGTAAAGTGTACAGTGTGCGGTTGTAACAATCAGAAGTCGTCCCAATGTCGGTTTTTAAATTATAAATGTAATAAGTGTCATGCTAAAGGTCATTTACGTAAAATGTGCAACAAGCTTAATTACGTGGTGACAGGGGATGTAAGCGGGGACGACGACGACGGTAAGTCGGTATTTAATATATGCTCAGTCCGGGGGGAACCCTTGACAGAAACGGTCTCAATTTATGGTAAACAGTTACAATTTCAAATAGACAGCGGATCAGCTGTAACTGTTATATCCGAAACTACATTAAAATCCACGTTCGGTAATATTCCGTTGCTTCATTCAAAAAAGAATTTTTTTAGTTATACCGGCAATATAATGGAGTGTGTAGGATATGTAAGCTTGCCGGTGACGTACTTGCTCGACACACACGCACTCGACGTGTACGTCATACGTAATGGCGGACCACCGTTATTAGGCAGAGATTTAATTTCTAAGTTTAAACTAAGGTTAACGCCGTGTAATTTTATTAACGGGGAGCAGAGCGTGGTGGAAAAGTTACAGTCACGATTCCCTGAAGTGTTTTCAGATAAACTAGGAACATTTAATAAATATCGTGTTAAATTAAAATTTAAAGATGATGCAAAGCCGATATTTTGTAAAGCGCGCCCGATTGCATTTGCGCTTCGCGATAAGGTTGACGAGGAGATAACACGTTTAGTAGACTTGGGTATTTTAAAATCGGTTCAACACTCGGACTACGCGTCACCCATTGTACCTGTGCTTAAACGTAACGGCTCTGTTAGATTGTGTGCCGACTACTCGGTGACAATTAATAAACAGCTGGTGATAGACCAATAATACCCCTTGCCCACAGTCCATGAATTATTTTCACGTCTACATGGGGGTCAACAATTTTCAAAAATTGATTTGTCTATGGCCTATAACCAATTTTTGTTAGACGAAGAGTCACAAAACTTGACATGTATAAATACACATCGAGGACTGTTCAATTACACGAGATTGGTATTTGGGTTGTCTAGCGCGCCATCTATATTTCAACGGGCCATGGAAAACGTGCTTGCAGGATTGGATGGGGTCTTATGTCTGCTCGATGACATTCTGGTGACCGAAAATTCACCAGATTTACACATTAAAAAACTAAACATGGTTCTTCAAAGGCTCCAGGATGCAGGGTTAACTTTGCAAAAAGAAAAATGTGATTTTTTTTAAAAACTAGATTAAATATCTAGGTTATATTATAAACAAGGACGGATTGAAAAAAGATCCTACAAAGGTGAAAGCTATTGTTGATGCGCCGGTCCCGACAGACGTCAACAAGTTGCAATCGTTTTTAGGACTGGTAAACTATTACAGGAATTTTGTTCCTGGAACATCCAGTATCCTGAATCCCTTGTATGAACTATTAAAAAAAGGGGTTAAGTGGAATTGGTCTTCATCCCAGCAAAGTGCATTTAATGAAATTAAAGAAAGATTGACTTCGGAGCAAGTTTTAGCACATTATAATTCAAACGCAAAAATTATAGTAACGGTTGATGCTTCTCCGAATGGTCTGGGTGCAATTTTGTCACAGGTGGGTGATGACGGGTTAGAACGTCCCGTAGCTTTCGCATCTCGCACTTTGAACTCGGCTGAAAAAAATTATTCACAGATACAGAAAGAGGCCACAGCCATTATATTTGGAATACGCCGGTTTCACCAATACTTATATGGGCGCTCAGATCCGTTCATATTACGTACGGACCACAAACCATTCATATCTATTTTTGGACCGCATAAGGGAATACCGGAGATATCCGCTAATAGACTACAAAGATATGCAATGTTTTTGAGTGCATATAACTTTATAATTGAATATGTTCGGAGCGCCGATAACAGCGCGGACTACCTATCTCGTGCGAGTTTACACAATGAGTCATCGCGGGCTCGCGCGGAGGGGCAGGCCGACAGCGCGGGCTCACACGCCGCCGCTGCCGCCGCTCCGATCGATCGCGCTTCATACGTAAACTTCGTTGTTGAAGGTAACATGCCGGTGACTTTAAACGAATTACGGAAAGCAACAGAGGAGGACACTTTATTAAAAGTCGTCGTAAAGTATGTTCTGACCGGCTGGCCTAAGAAAATAGTTGACTTGCGGTTGAAACCCTATTATTTATGTAGAACGGAACTGTCATACGAGGGGGGGTGTTTAATGAGAGGGCATAAGGTTGTTCTGCCCGAATCTTTACGTACAAAGGTTTTATTTGAATTACATAGTTCACACTTAGGAATCGTGAAAACTAAATCAGAGGCAAGGTCACGGGTCTGGTTTCCGGAAATAGATGCGGCATTAGAAAGGATGATTCATTCATGTGAGATATGTAGACAGCTCCGTCCCTCACCGCCTCGGGCGCCGTTTACTCCCTGGAAGTTCCCTCTTATACCATTCCATAGGTTACATATAGACTTTCTAGGTCCAATAAATAATCAAATATTTTTGATAGTGGTAGATGCACATACCAAATGGGTAGAGGTGTACAATGTAAGCACATCCACCACCTCTGCGACCGTTATAGAAAGGTTATATGACTTTATGTCAAGGTATGGGTTACCTCATACAATAGTCAGCGATAACGGTGCCGCGTTTACGTCGTTCGAGTTTAGAAATTTTTGTTTGTTAAATGGTATTGCCCATCTTACATCGCCGGCTTACAACCCGGCTAGCAACGGTCAAGCAGAGAGTTTTGTAAAGATTGTAAAGAAAGGGATAAAGTCAAGCATTCTATGCTCACGCAATAGAAGTGAGTGCAGGCTAAAAATGTTAAAATATCTTTTTGACTATAGGAACTCGGTTCATTCTGTCACGGGTTCTACACCAGCTGAGTTAGTATTTGGGTGAAAACTTAGGACACGTCTAGATTTACTTCAACAAAACCTGACACCGGTGCCCGCGCCGTCCCCGCTTACACCACTATCTAATAACGTTAGATGGAAACAGTGCTCACAAATTAAATACTATGGCGGCAGTAATAAAGAAGTGTATGAACCGGGAGATGAAATTTTGTTTAAAAAGTATTTGAACAATTGTAACTTTCAGTGGTGCAAAGGCACCATTATTAAAAGACTGGGTAAAGTGTTATACCTAATCAAGGATCATTTGTGTTCTTCCGATGTTAAAAAACACAAAAATCAGATTGTACTATATAAAGGTGTTTCACAGTATTGGGACATTGATAGTGTTACGTCAGATGGCGGCTCGTCCGCCGTGTCAGGTAGCCACCAAGACGGCAGGGGGGAAGGAGAGAATCGGACGAGCTTGTCGTCCTCACAATCACCTCCAAATTCTAGATGTTCGAGGAGACTGTTACGTGACATTCCGAGGGTCGATTACAAACCCTTCTTATAAGATTTTTGTATTGCGTTGTTTTTATATGGTATCAAATAAGGGGAAGGGATGTTCTGTATGTATTTCTATGTGTGAGTGGCTGCGTCCCCTACCTGTGTGAACGAACAATAAATCAGTGTGCTAATAGCAGTCGCTTGTTTCACTTGCCTCCTATAACGTACATAACAGAGGTGATCACTTAAATTATTCCTGGTGGATGGCATCACCATAATGACAAAGACTCTACTTTCTTACAGCTATACGTGACGAAATAGTGAAGAAATTATTGAAATATCGACAGTCATGGGTAGCAAATATCGATAACATAGAATCACTAATTTAAAGGATAAAACCATTTCGATGCAACTCCAACTCTTTTTGCAGGCAACGATGAGTGGCATCTATGATTCTAGCCATTGTAAACCCACTGACATATCGATATTAAAGCTATAAAATACTCACGGGATGAAAATCCGACATCAGCATTTTTATTACTGACGTAAGCCGTAACCTTTTTTTCGATAAAATCTGTTTACGTCACCCTGTCTTACGCACGTCATAAAAATGTCACGATCGCGCACATGACCACAGATCTACTATTAAAAAACTTTTTGAAGTGATAACTTCTCATGGGAGGTAAAAATGCTTCGTTACGTAACGCGTTACAGTGCCAGTCTGTCTGGCGTTTAAGTTAAGTGAGTCCCGAGACGCACACGTTTTTTTTTTAAATTCTAAAGTGATTGAAATCTGAAGTTTCCAATACAGCTTCATTATTATTATTATATCACTACATATTATAAAACAATGTCCCCCGCCGCGTCTGTCTGTCTGTTCGCGATAAACTAAAAAACTACTCAATGGATTTTTATGCGGTTTTCACCAATAGACAGCGTAATTTATGAGGAAGGTTTAGGTGTATAATTTGTTAAGGTTTTGTGTGAATTGATTGAGATATGTTAATTATTGTTAAAGATGTCTCTGGTACCCGGGCGAAGCCGGGGTGGATTGCTTGTTAGAAATAAAATATATTTTTATGTATTAGAGAAACTAGAACAATTATTTGTTTCAATTGAATGTATGAATAATTTGTATTATATTAAATTTACATAAAAATATATGATTTTTATTAATTTTGTAATAAAAGAAGTAAGAACAATAAAATATACAAATGAGCGCTCTACGCGTCATCAAGTCCTTCCACAACACTGGATTTGGATATATATTAGCATATTATAAGAAAATATTTATACTACCATATATTACTCTAAGCCAAGAAGACAAGCATTCTGTTCGTGAAACATTTTTCACAAGCCATCATCCTACCAATATTTATTTATTCTTCCGTTATTTTCTTAACATGAAAATCCATGCATGGAGAGTTAATATAAATACGGAAAATGATATTTCTAATTTGTAGCATATCAACCCAACAAAATTAATTTATTTTCATTTAAAAGTACGTCACTAGAACAAAGCAATATGATGGCTAAGTTCAAAGAACAATAGCAGGTACTTGTTAGTTTTCCTCTAAAAGGTTTCCCACTGCTGGCCACAATACGTCAACGTCTGGAACAACGGGTTTAACAGTTAATACCCAGCGTGAAATTAGCTTGTGAAATTTGGTTATAGTTTTGAAATATTGCATTTTACCCTTCATGGTGGAGAATATTACATTTGTTTAAGACAATTTCTACAAGTACATGTGTGAATGTTACTTGTATAATTTAGTGTCATACACCAAAAAACAAGTTATGTTACAGAGTGAAGCTTATTTATATGTTTAGGATAAGAATGTAGTAACTATAAGACTAATGTGTTCATATTAAACACAATACAACTAATATATTATTTGATATGATTTTATTCGCATGCTACTTCAGGCTTCTTAGCCAATGAAAGATGGAATTATACACTGTCTCCATGGACAATTGGACACGTATATACTTGTAAATAAAGCACTTCGAAGTTTCATAACCTAGTTTTATATAGAATCCAGATAAACTATAGCTGATTATCAAGTTTTTAGAATCTTCGTATAGAACCACATTTTTCGAAATACGGAAATACGAATACGAAATATATCGGTGAAAACGTACATAACGTGTTCACCGATATTTTCTTCATCTATGGAAGGATTTAAAAAAATCTTTGTTTGTTTGAAAGGGTAAACTTCCAAGGTGATCCTATTAGATCACTAAGTATAAGTATCCGTGATGGTATCTGAAAGAAAACGAAGAAAACCCTCAGAATTTATGGGCACATGTAGTGTGTTTGTTGATTTTTATTGAAATTAAGCAACATTGACGTTTAAAGTGATGAGTGTTTTTTGTTATTAACCGACTTTAAAAATGGAAGAGGTTCTTGCTTCGGATGTAAGTATCTTTTTAGGTTTTCGTTCCTCAAAAAAAAAAAGGAACCTTAATAGGTATACTTTGTTGTCCGTCTGTCTGTCAACCCTTTTCCTCAGGAACCCGTGGACGCATCAAGATATAGAAGAATACTAATACCAAATACTTATGGCTGCGGTCCCTTGAAGCTGTAAAAGGTGCAGGCGCAACAAGATAGGATTCTTAAGAACGTGGTTAAGCCTCTTAACAACACCATGCTCCATAATCAAGAATGGTTCTTTTAGCAAGAATCAGCACCGGATCATAAAGATCGATCCACACAACTGTGGCTGAAAAGAAATGTTTCTGACTTCATTAGCCTGATTGGCATTGGCGAAAATGTTTCAATCTATAACTGGCTACGACGTCTACAGGATTTTGTTATGGCCAATGAAAATTATTTTAAATAATCTTCACATAAAATGCTATTATAGTAATGTATAATCCAACGCAACGCTAGAAAAAAACGGTGCTTTCCTTGTAACATTATGTACGGCAAGGCTGTGTATACTGCCAAATTCTATCTCAATCCGGTCTAGGGACCGGATTGAATTTCATGGAGAAAAACTTCTAAACACCGTCACTTTTAATATATTAGTATATTAATGTGCTATGTGTATTAAACACAGAAGTCAGGAGGAACATATACTTACTCATAAATAAATATAATAACACTGGTACGGAACTTAATACCTTTGACCATCAGCTTGCAAATAGGTGTCGACTTAGCGCGTCTGACAGTCAAAGGAAATGCATTCCACAACTGAGCCATTTATATATTACACTTCTATCTCTCTCGACATAATACCCTATGACATTGTCTAACAGTACCCATTCAAAATCAAAATCATTTATTTCAATTAAACCACTATGGGTATTTTTGAATTGTCAGGAGCAGTAGTCAGTCAGACTAAGTCAGTCGTGAAGCTAGTTGCCTGTTCCAATTCGTAGATCCAGGTGAGAAGAACAGGCAAGAAACTCCAAGGACACTCTTCTTCAACATTTTTTTATAAATCTCTGGTTACATTGCTTTTATGCGCAAGTTAAATGTGAGGACAATGTAATGTATTGTATTGTTCTAAAATATTAACTACTACTATATGTAAGTAACAGCAGTTCGGAAATGACCAGCCCCAACCAACGGCTCTCGTTCAGGAGCACGACGCACGCGCAGGCCATCGTCCACTTCAACCATATGATATCATTGATATCAAAGGGAGCCAAATGACCCGACACGTACGCCACCATCCGCAGGACGTCTAAACGATCATGGCATACTCAGAACTGCCAGGCAACATAGCAAATTACTTTATATGTTATGGACTACACAGTTCTCACATGTACAATTCAAAATTTACTAAATGTAACATAAAAATTGATATCAAAATATAAGATAATGTCAATGTTTTGCAAAGATAACAATGTCAATAATAATGATTAAAATATTAATAAATAGCATGTAAGATAAAAAACTAGTATACAAGTGAATATTCATATTTCTTAAGACCACCACTCATTTACAGTGTGGCTGTGGAGCAGGACCAGCATTTAGCCAAGCATTTTTATCAGCTAAATAATCATCTAGTTTATAATATGCTTGTTTACATAGTGTGCGTTTAATGCAAGTTTTAAATTTCTTCTCATTTACTTGAAGAATATTAGGAGGTATTTTATAATTGAATTTAATACAGTACCCCATGAAAGATGTTTGCACTTTTGTTAGTCTAAATTTTGGTTGTACTAATTTATTTCGTTCTCTAGTAATGTAATTATGTCTTTCAAATTGTTGAGTAAATAGGTGCAAATTTTTTTTGACATACATAATGTTTTCATAAATATACTGACAAGGCACCGTCAGGATGTTAAATTCCTTAAATAGTTCCCTAAGGGATTCGCTAACTACGTAAAGTACAAATGGCTCTGATAGCTCTTTTCTGCAGAATGAATATAGATTCTATATCTGCAGCACTGTGGGGGCCCACAGCAAAATACCGTAGGACATGACACTGTGAAAATAACTATAGTAAACTAGTCTTGCCGTATCTATGTCTGTTAATTGGCGGACTTTCCTTATAACATATGCTGCAGAACTTAGCCGCTTTGAAAGCGATGATAACTGAGCGCCCCATTGTAATCTAGAATCTAGCGTAATTCCTAGGAAAACAGTTTCATTGACGAAAGCTAACTTCCTTATTTAATAAAACTTGGCATTAATTGTGTCTAACGTTGGGCAACGAAAATCTTATACATTTCGTTTTTTTTTCCATTTAACACTAAATTGTTGGCAGTAAACCAACCATGTACTAGATGAATAATATTATTTACATCGTCAAAGCTACTGGCGCGTCTATCAACTTTAAAAATTAATTATTTGTCATCAGCAAATAATACCATTTTAGGCTGTCTATCCAGTTAATGGGGGCGATCATTAATATATACAAGAAAGAGAAACGGGCCCAAAATCGATCCCTGTGGCACTCCCATTTTTATCTTTGATCCTAATGAATTGACGCTATTTATCTGGACCAACTGTTGTCTATCACTCAAGTAAGATTTTTGCAAACAGAGTGCCCGTTTAGATAGTCCGTAATGCTCAAGTTTTAGTAGCAGCGTTTCAAGGCTTACGCAGTCAAATGCTTTTTAAAGGTCGCAAAAAATACCCAGAGCATCCTTTGCTTCCTCCCATGCGGTGTAAATATGTTGTATCAAGGTAACACCGGCGTCAGTTCTACAACGCCCTTTAGTGAAACCGTATTGTTGATCGTGAAGGATGTTTTTGCATTATAATGAAGTAGCATTTGATTAAGCACAATCTTTTCGAAAACCTTACTAAATACCGGCAGGACTGAAACAGGCCTATAATTATTTGCATCTTTACTGTCTCCGGATTTTAAAAGCGGTATTATTAGCACGCAAAAGACACAGTGACAGAGACGAACGTAATCTATACTGATTTTATATATTGGCTTTTATTTAACTTTCAATGTTTGTTCGGGTCAAATCTGCAACCGAATTTTAAAGCAGTTATCCTCAACCGATTGTGTTGGAATATTGCATAAACGCTTATTTAGGATGACAATAAAGAATTAAAATAAATGAATTGTAAAAAAACAGTAATTATGTGATAAGTTATAAATAAAGTTTGGTTTAAAAATGTTTTTTAATATTAATTTATTTTTATTTAAGTGCACTAATGCCTGGAGCTAGCAGACGGATTTAAAAAAAATTGCATATGAAAGCCCACTTCTTGATTTGTTCTTGGTTAGGGACTATTAAACATCACGTTACGACCCTAAACGAGGGTGAAACTGGCAAATTGCAATGAACATCTAGTAGATATATGAATGTGTGAGATATTAAGGATAATACATTTACCCATGAACCCTTCTTTGAAATAAATAATTAAATAAATATTCTACAAATGAGTAATATAATACGTATTAACTCTTTCAAACACTTTGTTAGTCTTTTTTCACCACTACCAGGATGGTCTCACTAACCAGTTTAAGCATTTGTATTTGTTAATTATATTTACAGTTAATGTATTGGCTATATCAGATTTCAGATGTACAAAACAAGGTCATTGCCTTGGGTGCTGTCCAAAATACACAAATAGTTTTCTTGTTTTTAAAAATAATATATTATTGACAAGGTAACTATCTACTCACTTTCACGCACGGTACTAAGGCTCATTTAGCTAGTCCATAGAACAAAAATGTCTATTTTAAATACTTAAGAAGGCACACAAACGTGATGTGAACCAGCCTGAACCATTTATTGCATTACTAACTTTTAAACTTTCGCGTTCCATGATATAATATTATCTACGTATTACGGGCAATTCAGAGGTATGTAATACCTTTTCGTGATCGCGTTAATTCCCGTAATACGTAGATAACATTTATTGCATTCTTCTTGAACTTTACGCTTGAGAATATTATAACTTGAGGTTAATATACAATTTAAGTATTTCTTGAGGAAATGTGTAAGTGTGAGCATGTCGGTCTCCCTTGTCACACTTTCAAGGTGGAATCAATAACAAAAGTGTGACAAAAAAGAAAATTAAGCTATTTAAAATCACTTTAAACAACTTAAAAATCAGTCAGTTAAAGCTAGCATTTTTCATAATCTACAAAGCAAAATAACTTCCACGATAAAGTAATTTTATGGTTTACGATATTCTAGCTTTTAAACCATAAAGCAAAGCTTTATCAAACGAGGGTTTTAGTTCGACCTATTCTTATTCAAATATTCAAGTATACTGTCTGCGCTGGATGAATAAAAGCTGTGACGTTCCTTCCATTCCTTTTGTTTTCGATTTCTCACTTCATTTTTACGCTAAGTCTTACGTTAAGTTTTACGCTAATATTGTGTATTTTTGAATAACAAGTAATTCCAATTGCAAGTCGTTTATTCCTCAAAGGAAGATTTTCTGAACAAAATATCACTCTAAATTTATTATCAATTTTTAAGTGCTACCTTTGGATTGCTAGAGCGGAGAGCTTGACTATTTTGCGCACTTCTTGAGTGAGGATCAAAGCTTCATTTCTCAGTTGAGACGAACACTGTGGAATACACACTTCACCCAAAGAATTCAGACATGTTTAACGTCAGGCGCCGTTTTCATTCAAACGCGGTAATTTTTTCATTCGCCACTGAATAGGTTAAGGATTTTTAAGGCTCATTGTATATATTCCAAATGTTGTACAATAAAGAGCATTCTATCTGTGTAGAACATGCTTCAGAAAAGTGTTACTGTAAAATCGATATCGCTGGTGAGCGAATTTCTACCACAATTAGGATTAATTTTTTTGCTTTTTTTTTAATTGCCAGTTTAACTTAAACCGTCATTGTATACGATATTATGTACCATGATAGGTCAACATATATACTGGACGAGTGTCACTTGATGTAGCCGTTTTCACGTAATATTTAATTTGTAACACATATTCTTTAAAACTTTAGTTTTGTGTACTTCTGCAATTTTTCAACTTCCTTCTTATCTCATCTTACCTTCACACATATCACACACGGCCGTCTGATCCCAAACAAGACAGAGCCTGTACTATGGTAACCAGACTGCTCATAAACATACTTATATATTTTGAAAGCACTCCTTGTTAAAAATTGTAATTACTGAAAATCTGAGAAGGCTCTCTATAGAAAACATACCTGACGCCATCCATTAATGTTGCAATAAAATCAATACGCATTTTCATTCCTAATATACATATTCTGAAGCGAAACTATCAATCAAATGGATAGGTATATGTTTTGGAAGGTAACTCTCTTGTTTACAGAGAGCAGGGTGGGTGTCGTTTACATTTGAGTCATACGTTTGCAAATAATGACACATTGAGGATCATTGAATTAATTGGGCGAACAAACAGTTGAATGGAACCTGTCTATATTGTTATGTTCCAGCCCATCATTTTAATTTAGGAGCTTTGTCCTTCAGATTAAATTGTTGGCATTGCTTTTGACAGACCTTGTTAAAGGGATAGTGGATAAATATTCACTATTGTTTCATTGTACTTATGTATATCTCGTGCATTATTATGTATAGAATATGTGTAGATGTGAAGATATTTGAGAATAATGGTGTACAGGAAATAACAAAAGGGGTGTGTCGAGAATCAAACCTCGATCCCCGACATCGCCGTAGGCCGGAGCTTTCAACCGGCTGAACCACTAGCGGACGGCGCGGCGCAGGCAAGGAGAGGCGCGGTCGGCGGGCGGAACGGCTCCCACTACCATCTCGATTACACAGGCACTCGCCTTAAAAACTTCTTCGGGATCACTGCTCTGTACGACGTACCTACTTGTCGACAATTACAACCAGCGTAAAATACAGTCCGCTTTTTATTTGTCTACCAACACCGAGACCTTTAACAGGGTGCAATATTTGACTATCGACAAAATGTAGTCAAGCAGTTGTGTAAATATCGATAGAAGTATAGCTGCAGGTAGAAGATCACGATCAATAAATACATAGGAATGTAATATTGATAGAATTAATAGTAATATTGTTCAGAATGTATGGTATTTAATTTATTCTTAGGAAATTTGGTAGGTAGTAAATTTATTCTACACCAGTCAATTGCTGATATTTTACTACATTGTTATATAATATATATATAAAGACACTAATCCTTATCAATATTGTAATTGAGAATATGCAATTTTTTGGTTGCAACTAAATTTAATTGTTTTTTATAACTAGGTATACATTTTGTAAAGAGAGTAGTAGTCTATTCGAATGTAAGTATTTCTTTCTTTTTCTTTTTAATATTTTCTTTCCATTATCTAGTATTCTTTTGTTTCTGATACTCTCCCTCTGCCTAAATAAAAATATGGTGTCTATAGTTTAACCTTCTGATAAAGCTGATCCTTCAATTTAGAGCACTTATTATGTCTTGAATGAATAACAAGGCAGCTCATACATAGTTCAGTATCGTAACGGTAATTAAACACTGCCTTTTTCCTCATAGAACTCAAAATTATTAGGTTTCTTCAAATAAAACTAAATAGTTTATAAACTAACTCACCGAACGATCTTTCAAACACTTAAAACTTGTACTCTTTCGAGATAAAACCTTGGATAAGATTTTGTACCGCTGAGTGTAGTTAAAAGCTCTCTTTTAACTTCTGGTAGGTACATATAGGTAAAAATTTCATCATTTATTTATCTAAGCTTACAACTATGTGTAGCCATTTGGATCTGGCAATTTATTTTCCTATTTACGTATAACGTGAAGACCAAAAGCTTTTACACTTAGCAATATTTACACCTTGATACTGCTTTCCGATATATATTTATCTGTTACAGTAATACAATCTTCAAGTGTGTATGTTTTATGGAAACTTACTTAGCTTGTTACGTTTAACAGGACTGTAGTAGACTGATAGATGTTGATTGGATAATATTGCACATCAAAGATAGTTTGGAAAATAGAGTTGGCTCGTTTATTCTTTTGAGACTGTAAAATTTTAACACGTTTGTTAAGATTTTACAGTGCAAGCAAACTTATTTTCTTAACTTTTTTGGCCAATGTGTTCTTCTTTGGTATGATTTCTGCGTAAAGAAACCAATCTCAATGCGGCAAGGAGACCTTGCTACTGAGATTACCTAGGGTGCACCAACATGAAAGCACAGAACAGCACCAACCTAAAGCATGCCTGGTTACAAACAAATTAAATAAAAAAATGTACTATTATAGTAAGCCATTTAATTATTTAATAAAAACCCATACTTATAATAGCCAAATTATATTAGAAACAACTGAACAATTGAATTTTAATTAAATATTAGTTAATTACAATAGTTGCCTCACAGTTTAAAGTATTTATTTATTAATGCATTTACTGCTTAAATAAATAAATAAATACTTATGCTAGCCACAAAGCAGTACTGACTATTACTGACTATACTGACTGTGGTATCAAAATAGTAGTTCACACATATGAACATTCTCAGAACATAAGTCGGAATATTAAGGTAACTTATTCGTTATTGTAATCTGCAATAGGTAGCTAGGCAGGAATCATGTATACGAGTATAGAATTTATATTCTATACTATACTGAGCTGTACTTTTCCCTCTTATGCCAAAAATAGCAACTATTCATAAAAAGCACTCATGAGCAAATAGCACACACCTTTTTATCTTTTTATATTTAAAATATATAATGAAGATTAAATTATTATTAAACAAGACTACAGCCTGTGAAAGAAGACTGAAATTTAAACCAAAAATGCACAATTATTCTCTATTATAGAAACTGGGCAAGTAAAATCACCGGCTTTATTGAACGAGGATGAGCAGAAATTTCATGTATGTGCTGAAATTAATTTTGGAAACTCTACTCATTACGAACTGAGTTTTGAAGCAGAGTTACCGAGAGATAATACAATTTCTACACCAGATTTATTTAGTTTTGTATCAAATTTTACAGAGATATTTGTAATGGATTATAGCCAAATTTCAAAAGCAAGATTTTAATGTAGTAAATACCAATTGTAGTGGTCTTCCCCTACTCCCACCTTAAAAGGCGGCAACGCACTTGTGACTCTTGAGTTACAGTAGTAGCAGTAGTCATTTACCATCAAGTGACCCGTCTGCACATTTGCCCCCTATACCATAAAAATATATATATAGTTTATAGTTACAACACGTTAATTATACAGTTACTAGATTTTATTTATATTAGTAATAATCAGATGTCTTTATTTAGGTAATACAAATATGTATTTAATAATGTTTAGTTGCGTGAAAGAGGATAAGGCTAAAAAGGGAGTAAGCATGGAAAAGACGAATGATATAAGTAATAGAATGGAAGAAGATAACATATTGCGCCAACCGCTAATAAATTTGGGAAAACGGCAAAAAGATAATAAGTAGATATACATATATTATTATATAAATAAAATATATAGATATATAAAATGAGTAGATATACAAGTATTTTACTAAATCACGTGTTCTTATTTTTACTTCAATCAACCAGCCTATTACAGTCCACTGCTGGACATAGGCCTCTCCCAATGTGCGCCATAGCACCCAATCCCATCTTCCACATTCAGTCTATCCCAGCTACAAGACATATAATATATATTCTATCTATTATATAAATACAATATCGTGTCACATTGTTTGTTCGCGATTAACTCCTAATCTAATGAATGAATCTATTTCAGTGGATTCTTACTTAATAACGAAAATAAAGAAAAATGGATAAGCAGTAGTAGTAGTAATAACTTTAGAGTCCCTCACGCAGGATTATGACAACGGCCGCTACTGGATATACCACTGACTTGAGTAAACTACAGATGAAATATCTTTTTTTAGCTAAGGTAGGATGTTAATTTGTGGAAGCTTGTTAATAGCAATAGATACTGCATAGTGTAATTTCAGATCATGTAATATTAGTCTGTAAGCTTTCCGAAGAATAAATAATTTAAAAAAATGCAAATTGCTGCCACCCGCGTACTACCAGTGTATTTATACAATACTAGCAGCACCACGCGGTTTCACTTTGTTTTTTTATTTGATTCTGAACGGTAGAAGCGGTAAACAAATTGAATTTACATTTGCAACGAACAGATTAGTAACCTACTAACTCGTACCAGTGCAACTTGTAGCTTAAAGCAAAATACTGCCCCAAAGAACCGTGATACATATAATCAACAGGCAAACATCAGTCGTCAAAAAGCCGCAACACATCATAGTATTAAATAGCTGCAAAAGACACGACCAAGGTGATTATAGGGTTACCCGTGCTATAAACTGAAAACATTTAAACTAAATCAAACCCTAACATCCGCATGCAACTACTAATAGCTAAAGAAATCAGGAGATCAAATAAAATGTTTTTTTTTTAATTTTAGGAGACAAAAATCTATTTTTTCTTCGTGAATTAAGGATTTGAAAGAAAATATTCTGTATACTTCAAAAAATATCCTCAGGTTCACATCACGAATAATACATTTCAAAGCACAACAAATCCCGAAAGCGGAACAACAATGCGGCCTACCATTAATATTTCACGACAGATTAGGTATATTACCTTCTTTAAAAAATATTCTCAAATAACGCGTCTTTGTTTATTTGGAACACGTTTTAACATCAGCAAGATTTGAGGGCCTCAGCAGAGGCGAATTTGTAGTCGTCATCCAGGTAAACTTGTACTTATAGCATTAAAAGCCTATAAACTGCCTTATGACCTAAGTAAAGCCACTGGTTGTGTTTTAAAGACCTATTCCTTCCAGTTACTTAATATGTTTATGCTATTACCCATATTAGTATGTTATATTATATTGTTTTTGTATTTAAAGGTTGGCGGTTTGTTACTAATTATGGGCCCATCACCCACCAGACCCTGGAACGTCTAGCTTCTGCCAATGGGCTAATTCTTCAATGGATCAAGGGGCATAGTGATTCACTTGGGAACGACGCCACCGATGAGCTGGCAAGGAAGGGATCTGTAACGTCAGTGGCAGGTCCAACTGTACTGCTGCCACTTCCCTTTAATCAACTTCGCTCATGGGTAAGGCAACGAACCCGTGAAGCGCACAACAGCCGTTGGGCCGACACACCAGGCTGTAGGCAGTCTAAACTGGTGCTGACGGAGGTCTCACCACGTTTAACGTGCAGACTGCTCAGTCTCAACCGATTTGACATCAGAATAGTTGTAAGAACCGTTACGGGCCACTTGGCCCTAAACCGACACCTATTCACTATCGATGCGGCAAGCAGTCCTCTATGTAGAGGCTGTCTCAACGCGGAGGAAACGGCCGCCCACGTTGTCCTGGAATGCGAGGGAGTGGCCACACAACGGGCAAGTATCCTCGCGGGAGCGTGGTCGCTCCTAGAAGCCTGTGAACGCCCCAGGAGGCTTCTGTGCTTTTGGAAGGAGCTAGGCTGGCTCAACTAGTCAGCCTATCTGAACGCATAATGGACCGCATATGAGTCTAGATGCGGAAACAGAGCCCTATACCAATACCGATTACCCATAATTAGTAACAAACCGCCAACCTTTAAATACAAAAACATACTATTTAAATTATACGGTTTTACTCACGTGTATATTTCGGGGATGCCCGACTAGTTTTGGACCCGACGGGGCCCGCGCCGGTTGCAGGTGCCAGACTCTGGCACCTGCAACCGGCGCGGCAGGACGCCTCACCCCTTGATAAAGGGCCCCCGTCGGGTCCGAAACTAGTCGGGCATTCCCGAAATATACACGTGAGTAAAACCGTATAATTTAAATAATATGAATACCACTCACGAAAGTTTTTATTCGAGTAATACAAAAACAATATAATATAACATACTAATATAACATACTCACATTTTAATCATTTGTATTTGTGTAAATTTTTGCATGCTATTATCATGGCTAAATGGGCCTGTTCGATTTATATATCAATTTTGTAATACCACACTTTGTAACCCCATTTAAAGAAAATAAATAATTTGAATATGAATTTTTGGTCAAGGAACAGTCAATCTCGAGGTTTTAAAGTTTTAAAAACTAGATCTTTAGCTTCTTAATGTGCACTCAGAAATGATTTTCAGAAATTCAACGCTTTACGGGAACCAAACGGATCGCATAGTTTGCAAGGTACTTTAAATACCAGACTTAATTGAGGCTTGGTATTTATGCCGTTTGTCACTACTTATAAGACGTGCCTTAGATAACTTTCAAGGCTACAGGAGGAATGTGCGCCAAGGTTTATTTGGATAGATTAGTTTTTGTGTTCATATTAATTCATCAACTGGTATATTATACCAAAACGTGAAGGTTTGCTATTTTTAACACGATTTTATTAACTTCACATGTAACTAACATGTTTGTAAACAAATCTTTCAAATTAATTTAAACCTACTTCTAAATGTCGAACAAGATTTGATAAGAATACTATAATTTAAAATCTTGGAGCTAATTTGGTGATGGATAGTGGAACTTCTCAATCTCTACTGATAAACCCTTAATGTCCAATAGATCGGGCTTGGTAACCATGGTCAGATGATGAAGCGAGGATGTGGATAGTGGAACTCCTTTTTATTTTGTAATCGATTCTCCATTAATGCGTGTTGTTTAAGTTTTACTAAGGTATCATTATTATTTATTCTACAGTCAAACAATCTACATACATCATGTGCTTAGATTGGTCAGTCCCTGTATCGCGTTGTGTGCAATATGTGTGACCATTCGAATCATGCTTCAAAATAAATCGAATTGGTACAGCAAGTGGTTATTTTGATGGAGGATGATGATGAACATACAGGACCACAGATACTAATTTTGAGCTTATTCCACGTTTAATTTTATTATAGAAACATGCTCGAAGCTGCACCGTACCTCTACCATGTCGCAGCTGGAACTTCGCGCCCGTCATCTGAGTGGCTGAAAGTTTTGGCAAGAGTAACACTGTCGAATAGAGATTTGACAGTGTTACAGATTATGTTCTATTTTGTATTGTAAACTGTGTTATCGATTGCAGAGGTGTAGACTTATGTCTACACCTATGGTAATTTGACTATTAGTGATTTTTATCAGTATCTCGACTATGGTTCGTCATGCTCACTAAAATGTCATTGCTTGCGGCGTCGTCATGGGGCGGGTCATTTCTTTCCCTCTGATATGGCGAAGGAGATGATGGCTGGTCCATGCGTCATACTCGTGAACGGGTGCTGCTTGGGGTGACTGGTCGGCCTAGTCAGCGATGCTTTAGCCTATACTATTATTTTGGTTCGATCAACTGCAACTCTAGCCTCTTAATCCAGTCACGAATTATTTTTAACAGTAGATTTTGCAACTGAATGAAGGTAGATGTGCACCTTGAATGATTTCTATGTTTAATAGGTTCAAACCTTCAACGGTATCACTGAGTGATTTTTATTTTTTAGTACGTTAGCTTTTGGAGCATTTCAATAAAATGAAATTCAGGTGGCATCAGCTTGCATCCTGTTTACCGCTCGTGTAACACTAACACTATTGTACCTGAAGATCTGACTTTTAAAAAGAGTGGCCATGAGTTTCTTTGCCAGTATTCTTCTCATAAGGCCCTACGCATTTTGGAAACTGGAAGTTATAGATCGACACAAACGGGCAGTAGATTTTGGTGTTTTTCACCTAATTTACCTTGACAATCCAGTATATGCTGTGGCGTCTGTTTGTGCCGATCTATGATTTTAACTCTAGCTTCAATTTAACGTTCATAAATGTCACTTAGTGTCTTAATTGAATAAATGATTTTGAATTTGAATTTGAATTTGATAATATTACATTAGATATTTACATTTATAGATATATAGATATAGATTAGATAATATTTACATTTATAATATAAAACAATTATTTGTTTTATATTATAAATGTACTATTTATTTACAATACAAAGTTTAAGAAGATAAAATACTACATACTAATTTACTAAACATTTTCAACACGATCTCTGTTACTGGCCAAATAATATTTTACGTACACAAGAGAGTTTTGGGCATTAAGTATCCGGCTCAGTGTACTAGAAACCTAAAGCTATATTTCGGGATTAGGTACATCCGTATCTGATATTAGCTATAACCGTATTGAACTTTTCTCAATAACAGACGAAATCAACCCTCAATAAAACGGCAGTAATCCTTTGAACAGGGTTTCAATTAAAATTTGATATCATTTTATGATGGTAATCCTAACTAGTAATATTATAAATGCAAATATGAGTTTGCTTGATGATCGTAAAAGAACGTTGGGTACCTTTGATCAAAAAGAAGCTACTAGAAGTGCCTGAAGGATAGAAAAGTAACTCCACATTACCGCGACTAAAACCAGGGGAAAAAGCTAGTACGTTATAAAAATAATTTTAAATAGTTGTATTAATGAAGCTTCGTAGATATTTTTAACCCAAAATAAAGCTAGCACAAAACTTTAAAAACTTAATAACATTTCCTTGTCAAAAATAAAAGTTAAACACAGTTCAGTTACTCTGAAAACACAGCCCGCACAAAATAATGATTTTCTCCGTTTCGTTATTAAAGAACTTAAAGGCACAAGCTAAGAGAGAAGGGAGTTGAATAAACCACATAAACAACACCAGCCGTTTAAGAGTTTTTGGGATTGACAATCTGTATTTGACTTTAGTCTGAGAACGCATTCTACAAAGACTACAATAGTATGTAGCATACGATATAGACAGGCAACTCCGCTTTTTTATTGACAACACGAAACGCTACCTGGTGTTCCAATAACTAAAACTATCGTCTATCGTTTCAAATACTGTGGTATTGTTACAACCTGTTTATTGCTTTACTGGTTCTAATTAGAGAATTTTATACCTTGGCTTATAAATGTATGTTTATTACTAATCCCCAGTTTTTATATTGAGGTAAAACTAATTTGCAAAAAGAAAATGCGTGAGAAACCGGCAATCATAACTTATCTGTAGGCAGTCATTTGCAATATGAGTGTTGCCAATCCGATATTAACAAGTTCCAATTATCTAAAATATTAATCTAATATATTATATGATGAAGCTAAATTCTAAACGGTCTTCTGAGACTCCAACCAACTTGCGCATTTTTCTACCATTAAAGTTGATTGATTGTTTTCTATACCTCAACAAATCTTCCGGGCAATTTTTTTTTCAATATGTTGGTAAAAAAGCACACCATTGCGGTGTCACCTGTACATCACCAATCCTATTCTCAGTTCCACGCAATGCTGGTAATTCCACTCGCCAGCAGAAAATATATCACTACGCTGGTAAAACGCCTTCTTTTGTCGAGTATTTGTACCACTAATAAAATTAATGCACACACATGATGAAGTTTTTGTTGGAACCGTGCAAATGGAATTGTAATTTTGCTCATAGCATGCCTGAGACAGATATACAACAATTTTATTTGTACACCATTGTTACAGTGGAAGTATCATACATACATGTATCAGACAGATTATATATTATACAAAGTTCGGATATGGAAGTTTATATTTCTCTTATCAATGATTTGTCTTGGTCCTTTTCCTCATGTGTTTGTTTTTTCCTAGATCTTCTCACAAACCTTATTATGATTGGTCTATTTTTATCTGCAACATATCATATTGTGACGTCTGATACGTCTGATCGAATTGACTCGCATGCGTGTAGCCGACCCTTTAAAACCCTATACACTCCTTTCTTGAAGAACCCCATACTGTAGGCCCTCGGGAAAACCTCGAGCTCCCTCATTCCACAGCCGGAGCGTTCGCGGGATTAAATTCCTCTGGAACGGTTCCGATTGCGACCATTTAGGTTCTAATGTGTGAGGATGAATGCCCTGGTGGCGGTGAGCGGTGCGGTGGTAGAATGCTGTACTATAGTGGTACTGTGGACCTTCTACGTCAATGAGGGCCACGCCGATGATTTGTCAAGTGACGAATTGACGTCTCACTGTGATACAATAAAGCATAGTCGAAGAGCAGTCGTCGTTTCCTCCCAATCCACCACTTCCATAACACTATCATTGTGGTAAGTAGATTAACGATTCTGACAAGTAGTAGTTAATTCACCTCAAAATCTGCAGAAGTTCACATCGTTTGAAAAAGTTATACGCAATAATATGCATCCCTTGTATTGCACTCTAAACAATTTTTGGCCATGGCAGAATTCTGACAATAAACTTTAATATACTAGACAATAATATAATAAATAATTATTGATACCACAAAGTAAATTTTTTTTGAACGCAATCCGCAAGATTTAAGCATACATAGGGATATAGGGACAGAGAAAGCGACTTTGTTTTATACTATGTAGTGATAAAGTTCTGTTGAATCATAACAATATTTTAACATTAGCAAAATTACCATATTATTATGTAAACATACGAAACTGATATAACAGCTGAGGTCATGACGCAATCAAACCCACATCTGATTTAAGAAATAAAAATAAACACGTGGAATACACATATCTATTACCAAATAAATACTTCTTGCGGTACGAAATTAACTATCGCCCTTGATAATTTAACCGAAGCATGAATGTTTGACCCAAATACATGTACAGCCGTAGCACTAGTATTCTGCTAAGATCTGTCATTAAAGGAATAATGCAGATTTTTGCTCAGATTGTAGACTCGTCCAGTAGTAGCATAGTGCTGACGTTTTACTGCTGGCTAAGGGTAACTGGAGCACAATGTAGGGTTAATAAAAATTCAAATCTTAAAATTTTGCCGATAAAACCACGAGTGGTATGATAGTTCTATAATAAAAAAAGCAATCAATCTAATACTTCGCACCTTTTATCTTCAATTTCAGCTAGCCAAATATTTATCCTACGATGTCACAACCAACCCTGGTCTAATAAAGTAGTGTTGTATTTGCTAGAGGGCTCGCTATTCCTAATTAACTGTAATTGCCGCACGTATACTCTATGGAATGAGGGTTTCACACGTAATTGCTTTTTCTCTTCACATAACTGGTCAGGTAATGACGTTTGACGTCATAATTTACCTTTAGAGAATTAACAAGGCAGGAAATTGATGTCAGTATGCTGTATAAAGCGAGAACATTGAAAATTCTGATATATATTAGTAATGAAAACAACATGTTGGACTTGTATTATTTCTATTTTTAACCGACCGTACAAAGAGGAATATCCCTTATTCAGTTAATTTTTAACTGTGCGAGTTGTACTTTGGTTCTTAAAGAGAGAAATCTCAATCAATTGTCAATTAAGTATATAAATATGCTTCTAAAATAAAATGTAAGATCAACTATATAAAAAAAAAAATCTTCTAATTTATATATTTGATATTTACGTAATGATGTTAACTATAGTATCCAGTTAATTAGATTACCTACCTAGGGAAGAGTGTTAAGTGAAAACGGTTAAGGTCCTAATTACAACGTAGGTACTAACTTAGTGTTTAATTAAGTGCAAAACGTTATCGTTTCACAAAAACATTCTGCTTACTAGATGTGTAAGCAGAATCTTATACATTCTGCCGTCCTTTAACTAAAACGCCGTTAACCTCAAACAACTTGTTAGGCTTAACGGCTTTCTAGTTAAAGGAATTCAGCATTATATTATATGTTACGGCCTACCTCTATAATTCTATTACCGTAGGCGGTGTAATGATTGAAGCACCATAATACTTGCCACAATTGACGACTGAAAAACAAGCGCCCAATAAACATTCACCCCATTTCTTTACTCGCGATTTTTAATTTTTCGTTCATTGAGTTTTAATTTCTTTCCTATTCATGTTTGAAGGGTCAAAGTAAAGCTCCTAAGAATAATATTTCTTCTTTAATAATTTAAGATTTTTTATAATTCCAAGAACATATTCAAGTTACTTAACGTTTTACTTCTCGTATATAATAAATATTTATAATTTCTTATTTTGCCAAGAAAGTGAAAGATTATTTAATAAATAAAACTGTCGACTGAATTTATACTATTATAAAATAAATAGAACAAAAAAAATCGAATGTTCTGGATTTCTGAACTTGTATTTAAAGCAATGTAAAGAAAAAAGAAGGGGGAAAGAGTGTTCAATCAGTTTTTAGTGAGTGTTCAGTGCGGGGTTGTACTGAAGTGGTACTGTGGGCGTTCTATGTTATATCAGTCAGATCATGTCAAAGCTTTGTCAGAGGGGATCAGACATCAGAATCAAACATTATATAATACCATAATTATTATTTAAAATACAACTTTGTATGTACTAAATAGTATATTTTCCAAAATCCTTAATTTTATAACAGCGTTTTCCATCCGTCATATCGATAGCTGATTAGGCGCCGCCAAAAGATGTAAACTAATTGTTTACACTGTTTTCGGAAATATGGGGCATATCGAGGCATAATCTATTTAGAGTGATCGCATAGAGGCGACAAAAAACGCACACGCTGAGCTTGTCAACATAACTTGCAGCAGTGTCACGTGTATCGATAACCCAAAAAATTATTGTATGAATTGATAAAACAAAAATATTAAACTAAGCCAGTAATGTACGTTAGCCACGGTCTTTTATAGGATGAATTTCGATTTCCATCAGAAAGTTCCAGTGCGCGCAGAAGTCTGATAATACGAAACTTTATGTGCAACTTACAAACTAAGATGAATCATCTTTGTTTCAGATCTGTCGATGACTGCTCCATTGTAATAAGACTCATATTAAAGGGTAAGTGATTTATGATATCTGCATAAGAAGTTAAGTCGAAAATCCGATAAGTAGGGCTTTACAAATCAATGGTGTAAACAATGGCTTTAGATATTAAGAACCATGATCCTGCGCGAATTAACGTAGATTTGTTAGTTTTTATTTTTCATGGTAAATGTAAATGAGGTAGGTAAATGACTACCGCCGCTCATGAGCACCTGCAACTTAATAGTCACAAGTGCGTTGCCGGCATTTAAGGTGGGAGTAGGGCAAGGGTGGACGAGAGGGAGAGGGGGAGAGGGGAGGGTTAGAGCCTCCAGGAACCTCACTCACTCGGTGAAAGCAATGCAAGCATTGCTTCACTGCCGGTTTTCTGTGAGGCCGTGGTATCACTCCGATCGAGCCGGCCCATACGTGCCGAAGCATGGCTCTCCAAATTTATATATATCGCAAAAAAACGGAGGTTTTTTTTTATGAAAGCTACCCTATTGCCTTTTGCTGCACTCCTGACTGGACCTGAAAGCCAAATTTAATGATGATCAGTTGAGTAGTTAAGGCCTGGAAACGTAACAATTGAACCAAAACTGAAATAAGTAATCTCTAATATATTTCTATCTAAATAAGTATTAAAACAAACCTAGTAAAGTGAATTTTATTAATATTGTTTAATAACATAATTATGGTTGTAATCACATGTGTTTTTTTTGGGGATCCCCAACTCGTTTCGAGCCCTAAAGGGCCCTTTATCAATGAGTGAAGCGACCTGTCTCGTCGAAGTCCGGCACCACACTAATTAATTAAACACAGATAAGCTGAATAGTGGTAGTTAATTGTTTTTTTACTAGCACTGCAGTTATCGAGGACTTTTAGAATACCAAAACAACCTGAATATTGGGAAGAAACGAAAGATAGAAATAATACCTTTTATACCGATTTCAATAATGTTTTTCCGGTAGAAAATACCCCTAATTAATTCGACATAAATTGTACATACCACTTATAATTTCCCGACGGGTCTCTTTTATTAATACTGGTATTGATACTTGGAATCAATAACCGCGCTCATCAAATCTTATAAAATCTTCAATTGTGCAGACAATTTATGATGTAAGATTTCCTTTCAACATTCTATGATGAAAAAGGCATTATATTAACAGAGTTGTTGCTCATGATTACACTCACTTTTACCTTTAAAAAATTATATCAGTCACAAGTTTTATTAGGATAAAACTTTCATGAGTTGTATACAAATTAATTAAAGATTACTCGCATAATACCTAAAACTAAACTTGTAATCTCTCGGGTTTAATACAAGTCCACCCACAGCACACCTGCAACCAACGCGGCAGAACGCTTTGTCACCTTTACGTCTCACCTCTTGTTAAGGGGCCCCCGCCGGGTCCGAAATTAATCGGGCATCCGACACGCGCATAAAACCGTATACCTTTAATTAATTACAAATTTATTTAGATAGTGAAGTATGTTTTCTTTTAATAATTATTAAACTGTGCGTGAATGCATATTAGATGTGTTAATTGGGACATACGGTTTATATGAAACTGTCATCCTGCATCCAAGATCGGTGCAATTCATTCGTAACGTCGGGTAAACAAAAAGGTGTTGTACCTTATATATATAACCGTGTTAAGTCCTGATCTGAATATCAGAATATCATATAATAAAATAGCCTATGTGTTAATCCAGGTCTTCAGCTATCTAAATATCAAGTTTCATCGTAATCGGTTCAGTAGTTTTTACGTGAAAGAATAACAAACATCCATACATCCTCACAAACTTTATAATATTACTAGCTGCGCCCTGCAGTTTCAGGTGAAACCGCAGTAAGTAAGTAGTACCACTGATGTGTAATTTTAGCTCCGCATCTCCTCCATCATCAGTTCATCACCCATGCGGAGCTAGAATTACACACAAAATTAATTGGTTTTTGGCGGCGTCCTTTATTAATGTACCTTCTGTGAACCCAAACTATCGTCGTAAAGCTTTCTTCAACGAGAGATGAAAGGATATAATCAATTGCTCAGTGAATTAGACATAAGCTTATTATGTAACAGTGCTTGAACAGCCGGTAAGCTTATGACCAATGTGTGTAGGGACCTGATGTGTAGTTTTATTTTTGTTACTTTTGAGAATAACTATTTCCTAAAATGAAATAAATGAATAAGTTGTATATATATATATATATATTGTAGACATTACCTAAGAATTGTATACTATGCCTAGTTAGAGGTGTACTAAACAGCCACAATTTGCTAACTATAATGTAAGAGGGCTCGGACTTCCCCTCCCGGCAACAGTTCGTTCGATTTACAGGTATGCGACATTGACCTGGTCGAGCTATTGCTTACACTCCCCAATCCATTCGTATAAGCAATACCCCTTTCCTTCCCATTACCTTCCCTTTTTACGTAATGTTCCGTTTTTAAAAAAAGATTAGATTTCGTGTTTTTTCAAATTTTTTTGAAAATCTACCTCCCAGTCTCCCCCTTTGGGGGAATATCCCCCGCTCATGAACTTAACCTTCATTTTTGCCCTGTTGATTTGTGCTCCAAGTTTGAAAGCAATCGGTGCATAATTGCGACCTTTATCGTGCCGGTAAAATTGAGGTACATACATAAATACGTATATATAGATATAAACTTTTTAACTGGCGGTTGTTTTGGGGTCTAGGGATCAGGATCCTGTGAATAAATTTTTGGGAAACTCGACAACTGGTACAAAACCAATAGGTAGACTTTTCTTCGAAATCTACCTAAAATATTACTCTCAACTTTCCCATTTTAATGCCTAAAGCACCCTGTTAACGTTCACAGGCTTGCCCCCATTACGACCAAATTATAGTGAGCATAATGTGTTATATGTGTTTTGATTTAATTCATTTTATATATCACCTGTAAAATGTATGTTTTCATTTTAAACTTGTGTGTACGCGTGTTAATTTATAATATCAACATCAGTGAATAAAGTTTTCATGTGCAGCCGAACGTAAACATTTTACTATGCCTAACAGTTTTAATAACCTCATTACACGTTACAGGCTTTCGAGGTCACATATTATTTTACTACTTAATCTTAACACCAGTAATAAACAAATATCGTTTTTCTTAAAACGTTATAAAAGTATACTTTTGAGGTTTTAATCACGTAAGGCCTGTCGGCACTAAAATGCTAGCGGAGCATTAAAATGTTTTATGTTCCGATAAGTTCATAATTCTAACAAAGTATAATTTTTGACGTGAAAACTTCTTTAGGCACGTTGTAAACTTTTGCTATCGCAACAAGCACTGAAGTCGCACAGTCACGCTAATAATACATATATAGTTCCACTAGAGGGCGCTAATCTAAACATTGATTTCGGTCAGCTCCTTATTAATAACGCATGAAGCGATCAAAATCGAAAACCTTTATTCACAATTTCGTTTGAATGTACGTCAGTTTGATGGATGTCACTAGCAGATGGCATCACTTTCTTCAAAAATGTACACTTCTGATCGGCAACTCACAACTACTCAGAAACAATTTTTGAAGTGAAAAGTTCTTTAGGCACGTTGGGCACTTTTGATATGGGAAAAAGTACTGAACTCGCGTGACCGTCACGCTCAAATGACAGATGTGTCAGTTATGTTTTCACTTCTGACGGGTGTTTTTTCGTGGACCTACTTTTTTGTCCTACTAGTAGGACCACGAGGGTATGGTATTTCTCGTGGTCCTACTGAAGGATTGAAATAAAAAATTTACCTCATGTAAAGAAATCAAACCAAGTATCTAGTATGTGTCGGTCGTTACGTGAATTTCACGAAACATAACGTGTCTAGTTTAGTTTAAAGGCGTCACTAGTTACGGGTACGCGTGATTTTCGTAAATAGTCTCATCACAGTGTGCGGCTACTTTTTTTGCACGGCTAAGCTACGCACGGCACGTAGTCTTGTCGTAATTCGTAATGTTTTAAGTCGAAGCTACGGTTTTGTGGTTATAGTTACAGCAAAGGAGTTTGTTCAAATGTTGACTACCATTAGTAGTTAATAATAAAATAGGATCGCTATGTTGGACATCGTAGTAATCCGCTAGCAGAAACTTCTTATATTGAAGAGGTACTTCTACATGTATAGGGTTTTCATGTACTATTTTATTGATAGCACTAGTTTTGTTTCGGTTGTAATAAAGTCTTGTTTTGACGCTTTTAAACGAAGGCATACTGCATATTAGGTCTAAGCCAGAACTATATTAAATTAATGATTGATAGAAATAACTCAGTGGCGGGACGAAAGATATACTTACCGATATTGTGATATTCCCAACAAATTTTGCTTTCTTTATATTGCAGCGGAGCTAAACCAAAGCGCGGAGTTTTTCTTGTAGGATTCGTAAACATATTGGTATCCGTCATTTAACAAAACTATTCCACCACTCCTTTTAATCTACAATAACCGATTTCTTTCGTCGCCCATCGTAATTTTATCAAGGAAAATTAGTACTTACAGGGGAGATATTAATACCATAATAAAATAGTAATATGTCTAATTGTTAAATTTTTATTCTTTTTAAATTAATGAACGCTAAAGATAATAAACACAATTAAAATAAGTTACTACAAATAGGTATACGTCTGAGAAATAAATAAGAACAAGGAAGTCGGACAACTAGATGGGTGGATGGTTAGGGATACTAAAATAAACAATTTATTCAGCCGGTCGTCTAGGTGATTGGTTGAGAACAAATATAACTGACCACTAGGTGGATGGATTGAGTGGTCCGTTGTTATCAAAGGTAGTTTGCATGTCAAACTCGTAAACCCATATCTCATCACCAGTAACAATGTGTTTTACGAATGTAGGGTTGGAATTGACTCATTCTAGCATGTCTTCAGCGTCTTTCGGGATTAGTCCATAATAAATTCGTTAATAAATACCTATATGGTCAAAATAAAATGAAAAAACCCGTCCGACGATAAACGAATTGCACTATCGATTACATTGTTTGATCGATCTGTTAGAGACCCGAGACTCGTAACAGATCGCAAGATGTGGAATTTTATATCCTTCTATAAGTAGTGTAAAAAATAAATAAGAAAAATTAAAGTTCCCCGAGCACTGAATGATATGAAAAACGCCATAAGTAATTAAACCCAACACATCAGCGTCAAGAAATATATCTCAACCGGTCATTTTTAGATATATATATATATATATATATATATATATATATATATATATATATATATATATATATATATATACTAGCTGTCCCGCGCAACCTCATCTGCGTTTGTAAATTTTCCTTAACCCTATCGCAGCGCCATCGACCGGTTCCAATTGTAAATCTAAACACACGTACAGTAGAATTATATATATATATATAATTCTACTGTACGTGTGTTCGTTTTTTCCTTTGATATGCACAACTGGTGTAATTTAATCAATACTTAGTCTCTTTATGTGGAAGCTTGTTATTCGCAATTTAATTTCTTTTTGTTGTAGGACAAAAAAGTAGGTCCACGAGAAAACACCCACTTCTGGGTGTGGACGTGCAGTTCTACAGTTGACAGTTTTTTTTTTTCAATTGTTGATAGTCAACATGATGAAGTGTTTTATTCATAAACTTAGTATTTTATTTGTACTTTGAAATACCTTTTGTTTATTAAATTTTATTATTTTATTTACACTTACTAATTAAACTTGTAGTTTACACAATCCTTTTCTAACACCTTTCACTTTCCTAGTCGCCAAGTATGAATGTATGCTTCTAATGGCTAAATAACACATCACTGGGTATGTAGATATGATTAATAGAAGCTTAGGTATATAGGTTAATAATATAATAGTACCTGCGACTAAAAATAAAATACGTTGGCAATTTGATGAGAGGCACAAGAAATCAGTAAGATTTATTTTTCTTACCTGAAAATTAGGCAATTCAACATAATTTAAATATCTTCTTAGTGTTATCGCATGTGTTGGAAAACACATGGACGAATTAAATTAACGGTAATGTAATAGTGATAAGAATGATAGAATTCATCTATCATTTTGGACATTTTATATAGAACAATTCATAGAAACTAGATACAGGGTCCAAGATCTTGAATAAGAACGACCTTCACCCATGTGTTTACCGAACGAATGAATAATATTTTTCATTCGGTAAACAGATGGGAGAGGTCAGTGTTAGTTGAAATTTTTATAATAATTATTATTGTTTATTAAACATTATTAGGCAGTGAGTAGAGATATCCACCGTGGTCATCTGATTCTGTTTTGTCTACGTCGAGTATTCATATAGTGAGAGGAATTTATTTACATCATCAATACAATTGTCCTTATAAGTATCTAAACAAAATATATAGCACATATTATCGAAACTAAGATCTAACATAATAGTATATAATGATATTCAGTTATGTAGATCCTTTCAAACTCACAAACTGCTTCCGCACATTTTGTGTTTGTTTCGCACAGCTCTCTGATCACCTTCAACTGTCAGCCTTAACTAATTGTTTGTCTTGTGCAAGAACTGAGCAGTACTTCAGTTAAGTCATTATATTATAATACTGCCCAGTTCTTGCATGAGGAAAACAATTAGTTTAATATTATTATATAGTTACATTCAGGTTATTTTCCACTAAACTACCACTGCTTCACAAAACAATGAAAAAAATGATTTACTTTTTTTAAGTAGGTAGTGAATTGTTATTTTATTACTAGTATTTGCTCACGGCTTCGCTTGCTGATTTAGATGTTGTCAATCAATCTATACCTCCGGAACACTACTTTTTTTGGAAAAAGTGGTGATAAAAATTATAGAAAAGGATGAATTGCAAGATAATGGACGGGCGACAGTGGACGAATATTTAAATGAAATGGCAAACTTTATAATAAAAGTAGCAAAAGAAGTGTTTGAAGAAACGAAAGAGAAAGGCATTATTAAAGGGTTACAGACAATTTTGAAAGAAAAGAAGAATGCATTTAAATCATGAAAAACTGAGAAAGGGAGTGAAAGAATGAAGGAAATTAGAAAAGTATTTTTTTACTTTTGTTTTAGAGTGCAATAAGAAGGTAAGAAAAGCGGTAGCAGTACCAAAAGCTAAAACTCAAAACAATATATTTCGGTAAATATATTCTGCAAGATTCCAGAGGCTTAAAAAACTTTACAGCTTAACAAAATGTAGGGAAAAAAAGGCAAAAGTCATCAAGCATGTTTAAAGTATGAAAGATGAAGTGAGGAAGGTTTTAATAAAAGATGAGGACATAAAAAACGGACGGAAGTCTTGCGTTGAAAAACTGATAAGTAAATATATTAATTATATATAATATAAATGTGGAGAACGAATGGAGTGATGAATGATGTACAAGTGAACATCGGACTAGTGAATGATATAAGTGTAAACGAAGTTAGAATGGCAGTACAATTTATGAAAAATGGGACAGCTGTTGGGCTCGACTGTATACCAATGGAAGTTATTGAAAGAGGACGGATAGAAGTGGCTGACTTTATTCTTTAAGAAATTGTTGCATGAAGACGTAACCCAAATAAATGGTGTCCCAAAAAAAAATTCGCATGTTTATGTGTCCCATCAATGTATGTACAAATAAAGAAGGTACATCTTCTTTATTTATGTAACAACTATCGATAAATAAAGCTCATGTGACATAGTATGAAAGTCTTGGAGAAAGTGATTGAGAGAAGAGTGAGAGAGCAAAGTACGATTACTCAAAACCAATTAAGGTGTATGCCAGGACGTGGTTCAATGGATGCCATATTCGCAACGAAAACTTTCTGAGAAATACAGACGCGCTGCTTGCAGACGATATTGTGTTGGTCGGTAAAGATGGCTCCAAAGGTCCAGTCGTAGACTGGAAAAATGCTACAAAAGCTGGAAAATGTTAGCTTGAAAATCAGCAGAAACAAAACCTGTCTCTTCAATCTTGCTACCATTTAGTTAAATGGAATAGCGATACCAGTCTGTTCCGATTTCAAGTGCCTCGGCTCGCTCCTGGCGAATAAACTGGACTGTAGTATCGAATCAATACAGGGTGGATGAAGTGACGATAGGTAACAGGAATAATATACGATCCCAAACCACCTATCAAACTGAAGGTACAAGTTTAAAAGATGATCATCAGACGTGCCGTCCTGTATGAATGGGAATGTTCGCGAACACAGAGAATGGATGAGAGACGCCTGTGATGGATTATATAAAAATATATATAAATTGAGGTGCCAACATGACGTTATTATACAAAGCCAAAGTGGGCGGTATTTGTATTTTAATTATGTCTACATTTAAAAATGAGATACGATTGTAGGGTATGTCGGTTTTATTTTGTTAAAGGATTAAATTGTTATAAATACCCCGTCTGGGTCCAATATCGGGCAGTCTATTGCAAGCCTAGGAACTGGAAGGACCTAGCCACTACTAAGTTACGTAAGCTGTTATACTTTTTCTAATATATTTTATTGTTGGTGATCTATAATGAAACTAATGTTTTATATTATAAAATAGGAGAATTATGTTGTGATGATTTGTTACTGCGTGATACTGTTCTAATTAGTATTCTACTGCCGTATATCATATATTATGATTAATATGCTTATACGATTATGTCTATTCGAATATATGATATACACAATTAATATAAACAATGTAACAAGTACCTTGTAAAGAAAACATGTTGAAATAGAGTGTCCTTGGAGTTTCTTGCCTTGTTCTTCTCCAAGGATCTACGTATTGGAACAGGCTACTAGATTCACGACCTACTTATACAGACTTACTCCTGACAATTTAAAAACACCTACAATGGGTTTACTTGCAATAAATAATTTTGAGTTTAATTTATTGTTTCTAATTATTCCTGCTACCCGCCATCCATAAACTACTGTTTGTTATTAACCTCTGTTACTGTATCTAGATAATTTTATGCAAAGAGTATTATTAATCGATATTTTTTTTTTGAAGTTATTGAAGTTATAACCTTAAAACTCTAACACCTGCATGTAGCTAAAATGCGAATGTTGAGATGGATGTGTGGTGTGACTAGGATGGACAAGGTCAGGAATGAATTCATTAGAAGGAGCATAAGAGTGGATGAAAAGTTGAGGAGCACCAGATTACAGCGATAAGAACATGTAATGTGGAGGGATACGCAAAATATGGTGAAGAGACTTTTATATATGAAAGATGACGGATACAAGAGTTGAGGACGGCCAAAGAAAACATAGATGAACTGTGTGAAAGAGGATATGGCAAGAAAGAGAATAAGCAGTGAACTGACAAATGATAGAAGAGATTTGAAGACAAAAATACATTGCGTGGACCCCAAATAAATTTGAGAAAAATACGATTCATTGATGATGATATATCTATATTTTTAATGTTGAAAAAGGACTTCCTGCATCTGTTGCCAACACATCCTCCATTGTCCTCGTGATTCAGAAGCAGGTACTTTAAGTTTATGCGTATGTACTTTTTTATGAGTTCTCGCGATTATACAATCTGTAAACCTTTGTAAACCCCTGCTAAATTTACTCAACTTACAACTAGTTTCTTAAATGCACCAATGAGCTAAAAAATACTCATGAACACGCGATAATGATTGTAACACTATTTACTCAATCTAATAAGCAAAGTTAGTGTTTGCATACTAAATGTTAAATATTGTACATTGGTTGGTTCGCTATTTACTCAGCAAGTATTTATTTCATTTGACTGCGTTGTAAATTATGTAATCGCTAAATTCTTATTAGAACAAGTTACTGGCCTCGAAGTTGCAGTTGTAGCTATTAGGTTTTATTCATAAATATGGAATAATATCGTATGGCCTCAAGTCACACTTCCTTAGCATCATATAATATGTTGATGACGTATGTATAGCGGGCTGAGGTTACGGTTTCGATTCCCGCTCAATGCATATATTTGTATGTATGATTGTCTATTTGCAGTGGTTTGAATGTGTCTTTAGAATACCTGAGATATCTTTTAAGTTTTGCATACAGAGACATCAATGAAATGTCACCAAAACAAATTGGTGTTAAGAAACTCTAGACCTCTTCAATGCAGGAAATTCCAACCGTATGTAGTACAATATTGCCAGTGCTGATAATTCGTGGATTTACTATTATGAACACGAAAAAAAACGCTAGTCGTGTTTGGGTGTTCCAAGATGTACAGAAGCCGACAAAATCCGTTTTCGAAGATTTTAAAAAAATTTGGTTGCGATGTTTGTCTCAAAAACAAGTCGTGTAGCAACGGTTCCTCTGCGAGATTAAAGAACTGTTACTACACTCAGTTTTTTGCCGGAAGATGTCGCTGAGCTTCAAAGAACCAACCATGAACGACGAATCATCCCCAAGACAATAAAATTTCGTACTCTGCTCGCAAGCCAATTGAATTTTTTAAGCAAAAATATGCTAATTGTTACACCATCCACCAGTACACAGGTCTGACAAGGTCTCTCGCACTGTCTATGGCCACCCTTTATCAAAGAGGTGGTTAAGGTCTGACGGGATTCTCGTGTTCTTTTAGGTTATACTCGGGCCCCTGCAATAGACCCAGATGGACAGAATACGGTTCGATCCGACATACCACTTCACCATTAGCCCCGGTGAGGTAATGATTCTGAACTTCTCTTGAAACTTTTGAACTTCTGAACTTCTCTTAATACACTCAAGTCCAACAGCTTTAGTAAATCTTGTTAATATTTTTTTACCAATTTAGGGGTCCAGCTAACTTCAAAGCTAAACCCTGATAAGGATTATTTTATTACTACTGCTAGTAATTCAACTACCAGTCGAAACTCTATGGCAATGTTTCCCACTGATCAAAATGAGGTTGAATTAATAATAAAATTGGTGTCAAGGAAGATTGTGCAGTGTGTTTTGATGGAATATTCTGTGTCTTAATTAAAGAAGAAAGAGATGTGCTAGTACCCATTATTATCAGTATCAATGTTAACCTCTTTATCGTATAGGTCAAAAACCTAACCTACCTTCCGATGACCTAGAAAGTTGAAATTTGGTGTCCAACTGGGTAATTGTGTGAGGAAAAAATCAGAAAACAGTAAATTTTTAATATTTTCCAAGCAATTGATTTTCATGAATACCTAGCGCCTATAAATTTGTAATAGCATTGTTTTTTGTAGCAGAATAGGTTCCATGATGAAAGGTCGCCTTTATCATTTTCTATAACAGATTATGTAGACAATTTAGACAATCAATAATAACAGAAACTGCAACTAGTAGTGTTGGCTTAGCAATCTGACAGCATTGCAAACAGTTGTAAGAATTCTATTAAGAAAGATATACATTTTACACAATCTTCCTACTTATATTTGAAAATAGTAAAAGTCTGTATCTGTGGCTAGTTTTTACCAGTATACCAATCTTTTAGAAGAGTAAAATATATTGAACTTACAATATAAATACTATGTAGTTACTTGCGTATAAAATAAGGAAAATAAGTTGTTTAGCCAAATGTAAGAAAACTTGGATGTAAAAACTAGCTAGGTCTAATTTTAGTATTAAGTTATCTCATTTGTGTAGAAAAATGGACTGTCACATTTAAAAAGTTACATTTTTAATCAGCAAACACTGTTATAGCAGAAAAAATCACGAATAATTTGCTTATTAAATTTATTTTTTATGTACATGTGTGTGTATATGAATAAATTTCAGGAATATCTACAGAACTTGGCAACTACTTAGATCTCAATTCTTTTGCCGGGAAGTCGATAGCCACGTATATTTTTAAAAAATATTGAACTTGGCGCCCATTTCACATTTATGTTTTTGATGGGGTTGTTGTTGGCCATGGAACGCTACACTTCGAACTACTTCGGAGGTGGGCGTTAATAAATGCGACATAGTTCTCACTAGAGCAATTATTTTCGTGCACATGTATATTGTGAACATCATACATAGAGCTTTTTCAAAAAATAAATAAGAAAGTAAGGATCCAGTAGTATTAGATAAATATCTATGAAAAACATAAACATAACTTCAAAAAATTACGCTTTAACTAACTACAAACATATAAATAAATATAACGAGCAATAATTGTTCCCTTTGTTCCACGCTAAACGACAATAAAGCCATGAGGGAAGTCATCGTCCGACGACTACAGTTGCTAACAAATGATTTGTTTAATATAAATGGAACTCGTGTTTGTACGTATTCAAAAGTGTTATAAATAGGACCATTTCACAATAAATTAGAACCTTTGGGTTGCGCACGGCGATAAATTATAAAAATGTATTCTATTTTTTGCAATAGGTAGTAAATGTCATGAATTACGATACCTCGATCACCTCTGATAATAAATATGTACTTTTCACCCGGTTGACGGAGGTTAATGTTTTTGAACATATTTATGTATGAATATTTAATTTCTATCTATCTAGCGTTCAATTGGTATTTAATTGTAAACCTTTGAAAGACATATGTATCGTTTCTTCACCGTCCCCACCAGCAATATCTTTTCTAACATTAAAATGATAATTATATTGTATACCTATATTTTATTATCTGTTTAAGATTCAAACAAATACCTAACATTGCATTTACATGTGTATTGCACATTGCACTTTGAAATTTCTAAAGAACGATTGTTTTTATTTATGCAGTGGAGTTTTTTGTTTCTTTTAATACTAATTTATCTACTGTACGGTGTGCTACTCTGTGTAATTGAATTATATTCAGGTAATAAGGTCAGTAAGGCATTTTCGTCACTAATTTATTGATCTCATGTCAAAAACGTTGTATAAGTAAGTGGTTAGTGATTCCAGCAAAATAAAATTGTTGTGCCTTCGACAAACTTTCAATACATTGCACATAATTTTTTATCATATAAACATTAACTTACTATATTTTAAAATATTTAATATCGTCGATGTTATATTATAGTTGTCTAGTTTATTGGAATAAAATCTTTTCGGTATTATGAAATTGTTTTAAATTAGTCCTTTAGGATTTATTTCTGATCATAACTAATAAAAATAATTATCTACTGCAAAGACGTAATTTTTTCAAGTGGAAACATATTTTAATAATACTTATTAGAAGCTCAAAGCATTTAGGACTACAAAAACTGCAAAGGAATAAACTACACATTACTTCTAAAAGTAAAACTTTATAATTTAACTACCTAGTTTCAAGTCTTTGTCAGAGAAAGAAAACCGGACAAGTGCGAGTCTGCGTTGACTTAGAAGCTTGATTTTTTTACAGCTTCAAGGGGCCGCTGACATAAGTATTTGATGTTAATACCTTCACGGGTTCTTGAGGAAAAGAGTCTTGACAGACACACAGACAGATAGTTAGCTATAACAACAAATTAACGATTTTCGGATTTTTTCCTTTACTTGTACTGTGAGACCTTGCTTCTTACCCAATTTCATGATTTTAGGTCAATGGGAAGTAACCTATAGGTTTTGATATGACTGCAAAATCTTCAAATTTGGTCAAATTTAAGGCTTCAATGGTCTTATCTTTTGATTGCGTTGACTTAGAAGCTTGATTTTTACAGCTTCAAGGAACCGCAGACATAAGTATTTGGTATTAATTTCAACTCAACAGACAGACTGACGGACAACAAAGTGATCCTATAAGGACTCCTTATTTTCCTTTTCAGGAACGAAACCCTAAAGAATAAAAGTGATGCAATGAAATCTAGAAAAGTCTCATAAAACATTTGTTTGCTAACCCTTAGGGCACCGAAGTTAGCGCACACTTCTGTCACCATGCTGTAACCATCAACCATGTTCGCTCGTATTTTATCAAATACGATATATCAAATATCAATATAAAGTATAAAAAAACGTATTTTAACTAACTTCATATAATTATTTATAAGTAGGTTCTTCATTCGTCTCGTCTTTTTATTCATGTACAGCGATTATTCTCAGATCTGTTCAGGACAGACCTTGATGGCAGATTCAGAAATGAACAATGGAACTTCTCATCGAATGATAGTAAATAAACTGTGAGTTAATAAGTATTACTGGCAGTTGACATTTTGCGAAATTACTTCGTCAAGTCTGCTGATTAATTAACTGTCCATATAATTTAAAAAATATGTATATGTAAACTCAATGAGTGAGTGACTAAAAATAGTTGAGGTAGCACTAGGCCTTTAAAACAATAATATTATGTAAACTTTAATAAAAATCGCACTGAAAAGTAAAAACGGCACTGCTCTAAGATTAGAGTGAATGAAGCCGTTATCCATCACATTTTTTTTTTCTTCAATATTACGATCTCAAAATTTTGAATGTTCGAATACACAATTCAAACTTCATCTCTCTTGTTTTTAACACGCTTTTATCAGCTTATAGCATGTATCTATGTAACGGAATATTTGAACGAGATTGAGTTGAAACTTTGCACACTTATTAAGAACCAATAGACAATATAAAGACTAAAAAAGCAAAAATAAATAATAGTTTAAAAACTAAAATACACGCTTCTGTAGCCAGCTGAACTTAAAAGGATAGATAACTTCCAAGATTTGCCAGAGTTTCGAATAGAATAGAGTGACAATTGTGTTCAATATTCACGACGGCACGTGTTTAGTAACGAAAACTTTTTTTTACTTTTCATATAGGTACTTATTATTAAACATAATGTTAAGCTTTAAATAGCAACAGACGTGACAAAACCCAATACCTTAGACACGTGACAAGCGCCCTTTCTGACGTAAACCCTTTACGAGAATAATTTAATAGTGAAATAAATAGGGCCTAAGTGTCGTTAGATGTTTATATCGAATATAGAAATTCGTCAATAAAAGGTCTAATATGTCAAAAGGGTTGCTCTATGAAATCGTCCCTCCTTTCATTCGATTAAGTATCGAAAAGGGATATTGTTCAGTTGTCTCCTTTGACGGAAATGATAATGACCTTTTTTCTAACAAAGAAATTATTAATATCTTTACGCAAAATTCCGTCACAAATATTAATGTTCAGCTGGTCGTCCTTTTGCTTTCGGATTCAAGTAAGTAATTTGAGTAAGATTTTGCATAGACAAATTTTAAGTTGCATCCAAATCAGATCTAGCTACAAAGAAAACTTCATGAAAACGTAAGTAATGTAATGCGACCATTCTGATATCAGAATCTACATAGAGTGCTACAGATAGGTGTGTGCATAGTTAACGGTTGTATAGCAGACCCCGTAAATAACGTATAGCTTAAGTTGGACAAAGGACTTAATTTATGTTCTGTCGGGTAATATTTTGCTGTTTTTTTAATCCAAGCTGATATTGGGCAAACACTTAGTAAAGAATGTTGCAAAACCCTTTCTTAGCCGAATTCGTCTAAAGTTAGCTAAGAAAGGCTTTTGCGACAGGGTTGAAGGCAACGCAACGCAATGCAACAACGTGAGTGACGCCGCGGGACAACACTAATAATATTATAAATGTGAAGTTCATTGTTTGTTTATTATGCTTTCAAGTTTTAACTACTCAACCAATCATCATACATTTTCTTCATACAAATTACTTTGCATCTATATTTTCCTAACAAAAAACCTAAAAAATTGTTCTTGGAATACCTAGACTAATTAAAAAATAATTTTCTACAGCAGTACGTATACAAATAATATTGGATAGGATATAAAATATTTTCTTTTATTGTTATGTCAGCCCATTGCGCCGAGTAGCTAGAAGGACAAAATTACGAGCCTTTCACGATACGATAACAATTTTACGTCCTAAAATTCCAATTGCTCTGTGACACTTCATCATCATCATACGCCATTGGACGTCCACTGCTGAACATAAAAACCCATTCTGAATGGAGGAAGTAGGTATAAATACATTAGTGTCTAGTGTGTGTAACTGTGAGTATACTAAATGTTGTATGTAAGCTTTCATACAGACGTGTTTTATTTTCTCATAACATTTGAATATTTAGCTCATAAATAATTAAGAACATATTGTGTAGAGTAAGTAGCCACTCTGTTCCATTTTGTACTAAAATTATTCACTGTCATCTATTATGATGAAAAACTAGGGTCGTGGAAGTACAAATTCATCAAGTGATATTACATTTCAGAAAGTCATTTATTACCTGGCTGAACTTTGAAAAGTTGGCACACAACTTCTCTTTTTTCATTCTTGAAAATAATACTTAGTGCAAATAAGAAAATAATGTATATTTTACTATTAGAAGCTACCTACACTCATAGATTTAAACGCTTATTCTATAATATATTATGAAATATTTTGAAAGACCTAATACAAACACAGCTCTTTTATAATACACATTATGTCGTCTTATCTGGGTCTGTCATTTTAACCATTACCGACGTATTATCATTAAGTTTACCTAGAGTTTATGTCAGCAGTGACCAGAGAGTTGTCCAGAGCTACAGTTTTTACAGGAAATCCCTAAGTTCTGGACTAACAAAAACCATAGTCAGGCTTTAATTGGTTATGTTACTTACTCGTTTGACAAGCGTAGCACACTAGAACATAATTACATGAAAATAAAAACAACTTGAGAAACGACAACTTTTAATTGAAACAAAGTTTACCCAAGTTAAGTAGACTTTCAGTACAAAATTGTTGTTATAACATACCATCGCGTAATGGTAGGGTAATTTAGCAATGAACATAAAATATAGACCTACAATACGAAGTATGGGTAAATCATTAATATGACGTATTTCACACTTTTACGAGAGAACGTAAATATAGTATTGGAAGAACGTTATTTCACATCAACTTATCCTCCGAGCGATGCAAGATACTACTATTCCAACAAAGAAACGTAAAATTTTATACTTGCTTATTTTTATACAGCACTTTATTGTGTGCCAGACACAATAAAGTACTGTTTTATTTTAGTCATAAATCAATCTATCAACATCCACTTCATAATTAATAATTTTCTAACACTTTTAACGTTGTCTTAAACAACAAAAACGCGTTCCACAATAAACCAATAGATGGCTATTATCCACACTCAGCCACTGTTTAGGAGTAATAAATTATGCTTACATATACTCGTACTTTTAAATAAATTGCTTACAGACACGGTTTGAAGGGCTTAGAACAAATATAAGTAGACAAATTCGTAACTCAATGTAAATATTCCATCAACAAAATATTAAAACCTTTGCTATTCGTGGGATAGTCTGTTTATAACAAAGTATTTTAGGATAGCACCAACGTGTTTCGAGAACTATACGAAGATCTATAAAATGTTTTGAAGTGGTGTTCTCAGAAAAAAATATTTACCAAGAAACCATTAGACATCGTTAAGATATATATTATATACCGTTTTCGTCAATGGCAATACTGCTGCGATTTCAAGTTGAACTTCGTACAAAGTTTCAAGATGTAATATTTTTGGACGAGCTATGAATGTGGCGCGGCGGTGGAGCATTCGAGCTATACGTCTATATGAATATACGTCGTCAAAGAGGGCATACGGCATACGAAAGCATACTGCCATCGGAAGCCTAAGTGCATAAAATGTGCTGGTAACCAAACTTCCGATATTCCCACGCGATCGGGACTTACACGGGTGAAACCGTGGGGTGCTGCTAGTTAACACTAAATATGCTGCACAAAGTTTACACAAGTTTGGACACGTCCATGTTGACGAGTTTGACGACTGATCGAGGGGCACAAATGTAGACGATAAGCTGCATGCAACTTAAGAAACTCAATGTTGCATACATTTGGCGCAAGTCGAATTGAAAGTTGAAGACGCCAGATGAACACGAAAGCGCAGTGCAGTGGACAAAACTTATGTTATGTAAGACTCAAGTATTCATACAATAAACTTATAGGACAAAAACAAATATTATGAGAAATAACGCTTTAAGATATCTCCAACAATATGACTTTTAAGGTCATTATTCACACTTAACGATTAAGCCGCGATAACATTGTCAGCACTTAATTGTTTACGTAGTTAAGTTATGCGTGACGGGATCTCGACAGAACATAAAATCCTAATAAAGCTTGCTTATAAAATACACGTTCCGTTCTGAATGTGGTGGTATAAACCATGAAAGATGAGTGGGATTAGAATATTGTGTATTTGATTTCCACTAAATACAATATGTGATCGTCGGCAATAAATACGTCGATCGACAGGGCTTTGGGTGGAAAAGAATCCTATTCTCTATTTTTCACTTATTCTGTGAGACTAATGGGTCCGAATTAATTTAGGTAGGTCATAATTAACATGTTAAAAAGAATTACTAAGTAATAAGTGTAATCTAAACCATGGTAAATTGTGATAATGAATAATTCATCCCTTAATTATCCAGCCTTCCAGGTTTAATATTTTCTTCAAATATACATGGAATCCTTGAGTGCAACTAATTCAAATTAAAAAGAATTATTTAAATCGTTACACAAATGGGGAAGATATCGTGTAACATACATGAAAAGAAAAAAAAACGGTCGAATTGAGAACCTTGAAGAGAACCTTCTTGAAGTCTGTTAAAAAGATATTTTATCTCAAATTACAGATACCCGACTAGGAAAGCAAATCGCGCCTTTAATTTAGTGCAAATCGCGCTTAACCAGTACTACTACTGCAAAAAATGTATTAAAGAAATACTATTGTATAATATATGTTATATATTACAAAACGGAAAGTTATAGATACACTTGCCAATCGTGAATAACAATGTTTCATTTAAAAAAACCTAAGATAGTTTACAAGTTTTCTTTTCAGCAACTTTAATCTATTTACAATTATTCATAATGGGTTCAATCCCTAAAATACATACGTTAATAGTATATTGTTATGTACTTTTTATTAATATGGATATCATTGACGAAAGTTTTTAGTCTAATACGCAAAAAATAACCCAACCATACCGACCACTACAGCTCAGTCGGTTTGGCATTCGGTGTGCATGTGCTTGTTTAAAAAATATTGTAAAAAAAAATAGTTTTAGCAATACCGTACCTATATATGTACAGTGCCTATGTATACATCGATATGTCTATATGTATAATAATGTATATATGTATCTGGTTACGGAATTCAAGAAAAAAACTACAGCACTAAGTCACTTTAAAAGCGATAGAAACAATATTTCAATATCTATCAATTAAAACTAAACTGCTACAGGCGACTACTGCCCATAAATAACATATATTATCCTTTAATAAATAGGCAAATAAAACGGTGTCACACGACACACGTACGTACGTATGATAAATTACCTTAGCCAAAACAAAAAATTTAAATCTACTTATCTGAAACGGCATAGACATACGAGTATCTGGCTAATACGTTTATGTTTAAACTGTCGCAATAACCAATCCTGCTTCAGGAAATTTTGATAAAACATAATAAATACAAATGCGCCATTATTTTTTTTAACAATTCTCTCGCCTCTACAAGTCGGACATTAAAACTTGACACATATTATGTTACGTTATTAAGATTAATTTATCTTAAGGTTAATTTTAAAAATTAAATGACAAGACACAGTATACCATGGACGCAATACTAATGCAGCGTCAACTGAGATGTTGTGGGCACACCGTTCAAATGGAAGATCAACGATTGCCCAAAGCCATCTTCTTTCCAGAAATTGCAGAAAGTAAACGGAACTACGGTGGACAATACCTAAGGACGTGTTTAAAAGACACCTGAATGAATGAATATGCTAGATCAACAACGCCAAATACAAAAAGAGAGACCTAAGCATTCCTACACATATACATATGCAGTTGTATTGTCGCGTCGCTACTTTCGCACAAGCAAGTATAATTTGCCGCCTCACTCGCACTCTTACAAAATGCTTACATTTCCTGGGGTTTAATAGGCCCGATTTGACACTTGTTATAACGAAATAAGGTTGTTTTTGCTTCGTCAAAAATCACTGAAAATAAAAGTAGGGAAAAGCAACCATTATACGTTGTAACAGAGCAAGTGTCATTTGTGTCAAACTGGGGCTTATTACATCTCACGGAGTATAGATACACTTAAATTTGAATTTCCTGGAATCGCGGGATTCTTTCGATAAAAAAGTACCTCCCATAATAGCCAACATCTCAACTTTAGGTAAATATGCATCCGAATATCCGATCTCTACATATAACCCTTCGGGCCAATTATTTTACGCTATGGGTGATATTTTACGCTATGGGTGATTAGGTTTTTAAGTGATAGGGCTCATGACAGGAAATAGTATGGTTAGCTCACAATGTGCAATCTGTGCATACAACTTCATTTAAGCACAGTTTAGTTGATGTCATTTTAAGGCGCCGATCAAAAATCTATATAATATATACCCACATACATTTTCGTGAAGTTATCATAGATTTAACTACCGAATCGTGCATATTCATGTCATAAGTTTGTCAGTAACACCACCAGCTCTCAGCAACTCCACTATTACCATATCTGCATACACTTTCTGGAATATATATGCTGAATGTCCTTTAAAAGCAGGTGGTATAATATGATTTCTGATATCACCTTAAAATATGTATGTATACGCCTATTATGGAAGGTATTTCACAGAAGAATGAGATTCTTAGGACTAAGATACATGTCTCTGCACAGAACCAACCTTCACTTCACCTCTACCTTTATAACTTGGACCACGTTAATTATTTTACATTTTGCGTCAAACGCCATTGTTGTTGACAGATCCAGTTGCTCAAAACATCGCACAGTGACAACTTTGCGTATCTTTTCATCTTCACTTCTGACGTACTCAGCATACAAAATATGGGTGGGTTCAAAATTTGTTAAGTTATCATGCCTCAACTACTTTCAAAGATTCTAAACTATATATCGTAGGTAATTGTTCTACCCAAATAAAGTTTAACTTCATTACGAGTATTTTGAATGCAAGGTGCTCGAAAAGAGCACAATTAAGAAATTAGAATATATTTAATGAATGTGTAGGTAGGCCCATGATTTGAGATCGGTTTGATTGACTTGGCTTTTTTTTATATGTTTGTGATACTTCAAAGGAAATAAAAAGGAAAAGATACCCAGAACATTTTTAAATTCGACTCAAACACATAGGGAAAACAGACAGTGACTGGATCTATTTAAACGAAGATATTAGTTGTTCAACCACGTATTTATAATTGAACCTAAGATATTCTGCATTAATATCCTACTAATATTATTAACGTGAAAGTTTGTGAGGATGTATGGATGTTTGTTACAATTTCGTGCAAAAACTACTGAACCGCTTACAATGAAACTTGGTATGTAGATAGCTGAAAACTTCGATTAAAACATAGCCTACCTTTTATCCCGATATTTATACAGCACCGGGACTTACGCTTGTGAAACCTAGCCTAGGGGCGCTAGCTGCACTAAAGACATAAAGAAACCGAAATTCACTCGAGCAAAACTGCAAACGGAAGCTATATAACAGATATTATGGTTTAATAACCGGGTTATTCAAATCGAATCAACATTTCAATATTTTAAACGGGAATTCACAAATAACTCCTACTTGGTATACCTTTTTGCTTTTAACATTTCTCCACACTACATTGAGTTCCCTACTGCTGGAATTTACGATCTTTTTACTTTTATAAACCTTTACAGAACCCTATAAAGATATAACTAAATTTATCCAACTATATATTCCAAGGTTATCTATGACTATGTTTTGCTTGCGTTAACGTAGATTTTGACAATTAAGGTATTCATTGGGAATATTTTTGAGAGAGGTACCTTTTTTCCTTTTCTGTGTGCAACATTTCAAGATGATTGGGAGATTAGTTAAGGCGTTAAAGCATAAAAAGAAATAAACAAACTCACATTCGCATTTATAATATAAGTCAGGGTTAACCAAGAATCTAAAGATTATTAAGCTGAAGAGTTTGTTTGTTTGTTTGGTTGGTTGAACGTGCTAATCTCAGGAACTACGAGCATCATTGAAAAATTTTGCAGAAACGGGGAAAATTTACAAAAGCAGACAAAGTTGCGCGGGTTAGCTAGTTACAAGGTATCTATATTCACAGTGGCCACACCAATCCGTATACATATTACGAAATAGCAATCTTTAGAAAGATCTTAATTAGGAATGAGACATGTTTGGTCATTTACCAGACCCGCGTGTATAACATAATTATTTAAAAAATCTACAGGTTTGTATACAAGATGTTTAACCTAATCTTGGCCCAATTATATTTAACGATGGAATAAAAGCGATCAACAATTGATCTTCGACGAGGTCTAATAAAATGTTGCTATTAAAATTAGAAGTGATGGTTTTATGTGCTGCAATAAACTTGATAGCCAAGTATTCGTATTATATTCAAACCGGATATGTATTTCATCCAGATTTTAAGCACAAGTAGAACAAATAGTATTTTATTTATAGTAGAATTACTTTTTTATACCGTCATTTTAGGGTTGACGAACTTACAGAAGCTATCACTGCTGTCAATAATGATCTTAAGAATATAAGTAAACGGGCTAATTTGGACTACTTATCAATCTCCCAAAACCTCAAGCTTTCATTATTTGTGGCAGGTAAATGTATAGTCATCTTAACCAATCTTCTCTTCCCCCAGTATTATACAACGCTACTGTTTTACCTTATTCATCTAATGTCTAAAATCTCAGATACACCTGTATACAACTTCCCAACATCTGACGACATGTTACGTCTGATACTTATTATTCTCGCTCAGGTGTGCCTCAGGGATCGCTCTTCGGCCGCTAAGCTGCTAAGCTGTTTCTATTATTTTTACAACGACATAGTCAATTATGTACGTTAGAGTTATTGTTCCCTTTATGCCGATGATTTGAAATTATTTAAAGAGGTTAACGATGTCATAGATAACAATAATAATAATAAATCTGTTTATTCACTCTCACAAAAGTTTTTTTTCCTTATTTTAACAGAGATGCAACAATAGTCAGTTAACTTTGTAAGAGTCTGGTGCCTGAAGTAGGTTTAAAAAACCTGTTATCACAGGTCACCAGGGCCCTCCCGCAGCAATAAAAGAAATTGAGACAATAAAAGATTAAAAAAGAAAAAAATAAATATTAAAAATGTAATTGAAAATGTAATTGTAAACCGGAGCCCATTTGTTGTGCTATAGTGTGTGTTAGAGTGTGTATATTTAGTGTTTGGAGTGTGAGAGCTCATGAGAACTCATGTGATTTGGTGGTGCGAACCTCCTAGGCTAACTGTAGGTGATCAAAAGGTTCTCAGTAGCCTCATAGTCCAAGGTTTTAAGGTATTTGGTAATCGACGTTTTACATGTTGATTTTAGTTGAGGATAGATGTTTAGGATTTTATTTAATTTATTGTATAGGTAGGGACCCATAAAACAGAAAAATCGTTGTGAGTGGGATGAGTTGAAAGGTTTGAGTTGGCAGACTGTTCCCTTTCGACGCTTATCTTTGAGTAAGTCCTGATCATATTGTAATAAAGAGTGCTTTTTCAGCACCGTATACAGAATAAAAGTTTGTCGAACCGTCAGAACATCCCACTTATTGTAAAGATCGACTGTGGGAAAACGGAAAGAAAGACCAGCACCTACTTTGAGTATTGCTCGTTGTGCTCGCTCAGCTTCAATAAGATGAGACTTAGCTGCACCTCCCCATGATGTAATACAATAATCGATGAGCGATTGACAAAGGGCATAATAAACCATCTTGATAACTCGTTGATCTGCTGCATGTCGTAGAGCTTTAAATATGTAGATAAGTTTTCGTAATCTAGTCACAAGGATGTTTATGTGAGGCTTAAATGTCAAAAATTGGTCTATGGTAATACCGAGATATTTAACATTTTCAATCCTTTGAAGAGTGGGACATTGGTTCAAGGAAGAAGGTTCAGAAATAGTGAAAGATGGTGGAGCCAATAGGTTTGACCTATGTGCAAATGCAACATATTGAGTCTTTGACACATTTAGAGTCAAGACATTTGATTGCAATAGCCTACAAGATGATATCAATGCTATATTACTATGGTGTCGAAACAAAAATATGTATCTTAATCCATCTAAATGTTTCCATATTCAATTCACCCGTAAAAAACAATTCTTTGATGCTATAAGTAATAAAAAAAAGGAAGAAGTATCAACAATTCGTGATTTAGGTATAGTGCTTGATAGGAATTTAAATTTTGTTTCTCATATTGATAATATAACTACCAAAGCCACTAAGATGGTAGGATTCATTAAAAGAAATACAAAACAATTTAAGAAAGTAACAACCAGTCTTCTTTTGTATAAAAGTCTTGTCAGAAGTCTATTAGAATTTTCTAGTGTCACTGGGACCACTGCCCTGACTCACTGGGAATAGCGGAATACAGTTTCGACTTACTTTAACAAGTGACATTCAGTTCCGACTTACTGGAACATGCGGCACGCAGTTCCGACTCACCGGAACTATACGCAACTAGGACTGGCACGCTCCACAAGAGAGCATAGACCGGCTGACTCATCAATACTGTTGATATCCACTTTTCACTTACTTCAATGTCATCTAAAGCAGACACACCAAACTACAAAATAACTACTAATCCTACATCGCGCTATGAAAGTTCTGGTGCTAATTAGTATATATACAACTGCTTAACATCAACCGTTGGGCCGCGGCCCGCCAGGCGTGATCATTTAGCCTGGTCGGAGGAGCCTCCCTTTGTGTTGGAGTGTAGCAGCTTTCGAGAAAATATGTGGCTGTGTTCCAGAGAAATACTGGAGCAATGAGTTTAGCATCTGGTATACACGTATGAAGACTAGTATTACAGCCTAACTTAACTAGTATTAAGACGACTTCGAAAAATATTATATTTCACAAAGTACGTCCAAACTTATGTAGCACCCTTGTACTATCACAATGGTCACAAAAGAAAATCGATGCTCTAAATGACTTGGCAAGGTATTCAAGCCGGATTACTAAACAAAACAGATCGGCTGCTAAAACAATTAGAAAACCTAAAAAAGAATGGCATTAGCGTTGATTTACTGTGTATCTCTGAACATTTTGTCAAAGCTGGACATGAAGATTTATTAAGTATACCAAATTTCCATCTAGCAGCGTTCTTCTCGCGCAGTTACAGTCGTGGAGGATCATGTATTTAGTGCGACACGGACATCAATACAAAGAACTACCAGATATTGCTAAGCAGTCAGTCCCCGGTGCAATTGAAGTTTGCGGAGTTGAATTGATCTCATCCTCTTTAATTGTAATTTGTATTTATAGGGTACCACAAGATAACTATACGATATTTTATGAGAAATTGGACAGTATATTAAAGAAAACATGTGTAAATGTTAAAAAGAAAAAAGTATTATGCGGAGATCTCAATAATTGATAAATTAAAAAGGAATAAGTTTAGCATAGAATTAGAGCAATTCCTACTTAGTTATAACTTGACACTGACTATAAATGAACCCACTAGATTATCTAGCGGCACGTGCATTGATAACTTCGCTCATAACTTCCGAAAGATATGTAAAGCCCAAGTAACAGAACTTACCCTCTCAGATAACACGGCCCAAATCCTGAAGGTTCCAGTAAATAAAATCTGCAAATTAAAATCGTGGAAAAGAGTCAAAAGGGATTACTCCAAAGCAAACCTACACAAATTCCGAACTATCACACAAAACTTAAGCTTTAAAGAGATTTATGAACAGGATGATGCTAATACAGCTTATGAGAAATTTTATGCAACTTTCTCCTTGTTCTATAAACTCTGTTTTCCAAATAAAACTATAACAATCAAAACAAATAAAGTTATTAAATGGATTTCACGAGGTATTAAGAGATGTAGTAAACGACAAAGACATTTACTATGGGTACACAGACTCAACCCAAGTAATGACACAAAAACAAAATTTAAATCATACACCACTTTGTATAAGAAAATAATCAAGCAAACACAAAAAGCACAAAACGACCACTTTATCAGAACTTCACAGAACAAGTAAAAAGCCACTTGGCAAATAATTAATAGGCCCGCCCACAACAAAACTACTAAGGGAACAAATATTAAAATTAAAAATTAACGATTTTCATTCTAGCACATATTCTTAACCTTTGTATAATTAATGGCACCTACCCAGAAAGACTGAAACATGTGACCCATACACAAAAAAGAAGATACAACTCTTATGAAGAACTACCGGCCCATAGCAAAAATTTCAGTGTTTTCAAAAATATTTGAAAAACTTATTAACCAATCAATATCTACATACTTAGACAAACACAATTTACTTTATAATGAACAATATGGTTTCAGAAAAAATACCACAATCAATCAAGCAATTTTTGACTTAGTGCGTACTGTTTTGACCGAAATTGACAAAAAAATCCGATATGTGCTATTTACACAGACATGACTAAAGCATTTGACTACGTAAAGTGCTCTTACGCAAACTGCACTACTATGGTATTAGAGGAAATATTCTTAATATGCTAGAATCATACCTCAGTCACAGATCCCAGCAAACAGAAATAACTAGGATTTGTACAAAAACAAAGCAAGAGAAATCTGTTTTATCCAATCCGAGAATAACAAAATATGGGCCCGCTGCTATTCTTAATGTATGTAAATGATATCCCAAAAACGACAAAACAAAAATGGTCCTATTCGCAGATTGTCATCTGCTCTAGTAAAATGCAACACCCTTGACATTTACCAAAATGATGTAAATAATACACTTATAGAAATAATTTACTGGTTTAAAGTCAATAATTTAATTATAAACATAAACAAAACCAAAATTATGCAATTTCACCAAAGAACCATAAATCCCGAATTACACATACAGTACAATAACTCTGAAATAGAAGGAGTAACGTCCACAAATATTTTAGGCCTCTACGTAGACAACCACTTAAACTGGAAAACACACATAGATGAACTTTGCAAAAAATTCAATAAATCTGCATATGCGTTATTCCTAATTTCCAAAAAAGTTAACAGAGACATACTAGTAACTGCTTATCATGGATTAGTAGCGTCTGTATTGCGGTTTGGAGTAATCTTTTGGGGCAATTCCTCAGAAAGTGATTTAATATTTAAAGCGCAAAAACGATGCATTCGCTCTATATGTGGCCTGAAAATGGATGAAAGCTGTGTATTGTGTATTTGAATTAAGTGTATTTGTCAAAACAAACATAAACCTGTATGAGAAAAAAACTAGTGCACGAAATGTGCCATTACAAGGTCAGTACAAAAACTTATTATCCAATCATAGATCTCAGACAACTCTAGTTGAAAAGAGTGTTTTAGGAATGGGACCACGTATATTTAATAAACTACCGGATACTATAAAAAATGAGACTATTTATAGATTTAAGAAACAGTTAAGATTGCTATTGATTGACAAATGTTACTACTCCGTAGAAGAATTCCTTAATGATAATTTTATATTATAATGTACATGACTAATAACTTTGATATTGATCTTATACTTTTTTTAATTTTTTAAAACTTACTTTATTACTGTACCTTTAACTTCAATTAATTTCTTCTCAGTATACGCTACTGCATTTGTACGCCACATGGCATAACATAGTGGACATAATAAATTTTATCATCTATATACCTATGTTAAACAAATGAATAAATGATTATGATTATGATTATTATGATAAATTAACAAATACAAAGACAAAGTGAAGGTATTGTTCCAGAGAACAATAAATGATTTTATTGTTTCATCATAAATGGTTTAACTTTTGCTCCTGGATTTGAAAACTATACTGAAACTAAATTTACTACGAAATCACTTTGTGAGTAACTGCTATAAAGTAAAGTTTGTCGGTAGAAAATAGAACAAATAGAACAGTTGTAAAAGTTGTCGGAAATCCAATTTTTAGGTCAGTAAGGAGAAGATTTGAGAGAAGTATGGACTCCACAAAGTTTTATAACTGAGTTAACCTCCCTATGTCAAAGACTATTCAGAGATAATTTCATCGCTATACTTCTTTCATTTCGGTTTATTTAGAAATTGCAGTACATTTCTGTAAAAGCACATTTTTAGCCTGAAGTAACCTTAATTAGCCTTAGCCTTAATTATTTTACGGTTTTACTCACGTATTATTTGAAAAAAAGCTTGTATCTTGGAGATCTTTAATAAATATGAATACCACTCAATTTAGTATTTTATTAATCCCCGACGCTAAAAGAGGGGTGTTATAAGTTTGACGTGTCTGTGTGTATTATATGTACGGGAATTAACACCATCACGTAATAAGTGTTACTTACATTTGAATTGCCTGACGTTTCGATTAGTTTGCACTGGCCGTGGCCACAGGCTGATCGCTGATTTGCTAGTCTGTCGTTCTTTACACTAGCCAGACTAGCAAATCAGCGATTGCAGAACATGCACTAATTTTACCGCACCCAATTTCTCTCCACCGAACGTTACTTTTACTCAAGAGTTGTACGCAAAGCGATTAAAATTAATAAAACATAAGACTTTCCATCGGGATGGTTTTAAATTATCTACAGCATGTAATCCAGTGATAAAAAGCATGCCACCTCGCCAGGAAGCAAGCGATGTGTCTCTACACATCGGTTTGTTTATCGGAATAGGGACACTGTTAGTATAGTATGCGACGGAATTTCAAAAATGTGCGGGGGATGAAGAACCTTCTACCACGGACTCGACGACGGAGGGCGTGCACCTCTGAATCTGTCAGCCCGTGATGGCATGTGGCCACGGACAGTGCAACCTGGTCGAAACGGAATGAAATTCAAAGTATGGAATACCTATTATATGATCGCGTTAATCCCGTACGCGTACATAATTTTATTATCATGGAACGTGAAAGCTTAATAGTTAGCTCATCTGTTAGTACTTACTTATATTTTTGTTCTCGACATCTATCAGTCTTCCTACTTCAAAGCAGGTATATCACAAACTAATAATATCCCATTCCATAGTAAATTGACGATCGCAGACCCACTTCACTTACTTTGATAGTCACCATGAACACACAATGATCGTTAAAAGAAGATAAAACGATGGGAATAGAAAAAAAAGTTATGTCCATAGTGTTTTGTGATTTCATGAATAGTAAATTAAATGATTTGATGATTTGAAATACTCATTCATAAGGTTGAGCAACGATTTATATATTACTTACTAAATATTTCCAAACTACGGTTTTTATTAGTATAAATACTAGGTGGTATGATCTTTTACTTAAAGTTCTAAAAAAAAAATTCTTAAAAAATACATTGAATTCTTCATCCAATCCACATTTCAATTAAAGTATTTATTTGAATAAAATGCACATTTCTGTAGTTTTGACTGTATTTTGTAGGCCACGGCTGGATACTTCTTATATGTGCCATCACAAAACTTTAACACTAATATTATTATATTATTTAACAATTTTTCAGAAAGAGTTATATAGGTAGACGGAAAGATACATGATTTCTGGTAGAAATTCAGCCGCCTGTAAAAAAACGCGGTTAGAAGGCGGAACATTCTAAAAGTAATCCAAATGCCGATTTTAGAATCTTTACTCGCTTGATAAAAAATACAAATAAATTTATTCTCACTAACACCACTCCACCATAAATATAATGATCTAATAAAATGTTGACAACTTGCTCTTTAAGTGACTAACTTCGTTAATTTCTTGATGGCCAGACGAAGAAGTTTCTTTGGGAGTAGGAAGTATGTTGGATGGTAACTTTTACACAAATCTGTTTAGCGACTTACTAGTGTTTCGTAAGTGGAAATCGAGTCGAATAAATGGTTGTCTTCAGATGTGCCTAACTTAATATTTTTAAATAACGATGAGGTGCACGGTTAGCACGGTGCTATCTTAATATATATAAATCTCTAGTCACAATGTTTGTCCTCAATGGACTCCTAAACCACTTAACCGATTATAATAAAATTCGCACACCATGTGCAGTTCGATCCAACTTGAGAGATAGGATAGTTTAAATCTCAAATTATAGTCGCAATTTTAATTTATTGCGGCGGTACGAAGTTCGCCGGGTCAGCTAGTTATGATATGTAATATTCCATATGTGAACCCCGTCGATATAAAGCCATCGATCTCAGCTGTCCATTGATACAACACAAGCTTCCAATAATCTATTCATATATATTTCAGTGCGACCAAACTGGGTTAATATTGAATATACTTGGAACACGGGGGAATTGGCGCTACTTAAGATAAAATCCAACAATGTTTTACCATAATCACTCTTTAATATAGTTTTCGGTTTTTATTATAGTATATATAACTAATCAGGTTTATCCTATCAACATAAAAATTCATACCAAACGAAGATAATTTCAATCATTTAAAAAAGTTACATTGGGTCCTATTGCCCAAGAGTACGGAGTACGTTAATAAGAACCAGAGTAAGGGGTAATGAGATCCACCACATACTTTTCTTATGTGCTATATAACCTAAAACCTCCCACATGGCGCTGGTGGGAGAGCCATGCGTCAGCGCGTATGGGCCAGCTCGACCGGAGTGGTACCACGGCCTCACAGAAAACCGACAGTGAAGCAATGTTACATTGCTTTTCGCCGAGTATGTGAGGCTACCGGAGGCCTTAACTCTTCCCACCTCCCTCTCCACTCCACTCTGCCCCTACTCCCGCCTTGAGGGCGGCAACGCTCTTGTGACTCTTGAGTTGCAGGTGCAAATGGGCGGCGTTAGTCATCGTTAGTGATCCGTCTGCTCGTTTGCCCTCTATACTATAAAACATATATATATTTTCATATGAAATTTAATAATTTTATTATCTTTAGGAACATGCAAAATCACAGTTAGTTTTATGTACTTAAAACATTTATCGCCAAATACAGTAATCACAAACATAATCTTTGGCGGAATCACTTCTTGAACATTGAGCATATCATTACGCAGACCCTGCATCTGTACTCTCTTTTGATTTTCCAGATTCACTACAAATCATACATATATTAGAATCTTCTTCAACGTAGTCATTAGTATCATCACTTCAGATATTATGGTAATTGACTGTGTCATCTGATGAGCTGGTATTTACTTTAAAAAGGATATTTTTAGGTTTTTCTTTTGGTGTGTTAAAGGTTTTTTATGGTTTTGGTGCATTATTTTCTTTCATGAGACGTTTTTTTTTTCATTTCTTCTAATACAGTTTTATTTGGAGTGGCGGTGATTATTTATGAATGTTGTTTTTGAGTTTTTTGCGAAATTTCCAAGAGGTTACTAGTTCTAGAGATATAAGTGCCAGTACAGAATTTAGGTCTGAGGAAGCAGATGGAACATTTTTTGTATCATAAAAAATGTTCCATCTGCATTTGCATTCATAATTATGGAAGAGAACGCCGTGAGCGATAAGACCGCCAATTGATATACCTGAATGTTTATATTGTTTTTGGATTGTATCTCACTTAAAAGGTGCACAAGAAAGAGGTAAATAAATAAATAAAAGTATGAGTTTCTTCGACATAATCTGGGATCGGTATTAGAATTTACCTCAGTGGGTCACTTGACTCCTAGTAGTTATTCAGGGGTATAGCTGGCCCAGTCGTAAAAATACATTCGGCGTGTTATTTAACGGAATATATTATGGATTATTTTAGTTAACAAAGTCGTTTATATTTACGTTTGTCTGTTCCAACTGTCATAATTCTATTTTGTGTCAGACTGACCATTGCACCCATATACCGGGTGCAATGGTCAATCTGATACAAAATAGAATATGACAGTTTGCTGACCTCGAAAAGGTGGTGTTTCCTTGGATGACCCAGCACCCCAGTACCCAGTAGGGTGACTCAGTCGCAAGTGACACGATCGCCGTCGTGTCACTCGCGAGTCACGGCGGCTGACGCCATGTACGAAAATATAATTGAATGACAGTCAGTTTTATCACAGTCACTGTAGCTGACGGATGGCAGACCGTGTAATGGGATGATTGATGAATTACTCTTTGCAGAGCATCTTACGAATGCTGTACTATTATTTTATGGATTTACCACAGATTATTTAGGAAGTAAGTAAATCACAAGCTTAAAAAATCGCGTACAACGCAGAGCTGAAACCTAAACTATTGCTACATGCCCAAAAATATTTCGGCGTAATCTGAAACTTTAAATTACGATAAACGGAAATTACTTTGGGGTAAATGCTAAGTGCGTACTTTTATTATAATAAGGTTAATATAAACTGAATTTAGCCTTCTCCAATTGGAAACTCTAGTGATAAAAGGACGTTTATGATTCCGGAAGAAAATGTGTGGAAACTGTTCTTATATTCCGCTATTATTCATAGATAGACTATTATTTTTTCAAGAAACTCTTTTAGGTGAAAAAAATTAAATTCCCGTCAAGATGAGCGAAATTCAACCAAACATTATTGTTTTAAAATACTTCAACTTTTCAGCGTAAAAATCTATTCTAATTGGGTGCTGTTTTCTGTGCCTTCAAAGTCAGTTTTATCGTTTCGCGTTCGATGGCGTTCTGGAATAGTCTGCTTGAACAGAATGAACTTTTGCCAACTACACAACTCGATGCAGCCTGTCCAGATTGTTTCCGCAGATAATGCTGGAGAATATTCAATAATACCGAGATAGCTGCACGGATCTCAACTGGTATTTTATTAAATTGTTGTAGTTTAGTATGCAGATATGATGATAAAAAATTGTTACATTCTTATGTTTACAGTTTAATTAATGTGTTTGAACAGGATTTGTATTTACACACAAATATAAAACCTAAGATATTAATTCCGGTTTTCAGATGTATTATTTATGCGTTAATTTAAATCACTTCGCCTGCTGCTAAAACTATATAGATGTTAACGAATCATTGACACCCAGTTACTCCACAATAAATTTTTATTAGTTGACAACCCAAGGTTTTTTATCGTTTCAAAGTGTCTGTTTTTCTTAATTAATTTTAACCCAAAATATTTTATGAATTTTTTACACTACTTTTTATAACTTTTGGACCAACGTGCACAACATGATTTAGACAATAGACCTATAAAATAATTATGATCATTTGCAGATTGATTCCTTGACGGTTCAAATAGTATTTATTAGGTATGTCATGTTCTCTTTCACAACGTTTTGCATACAACAAGTTTTATAATCCATTTAAATGTGTTGGTAAGCATGTTTCAATGGATAGGGTACAGTTCTACCATTATTTTATCCTACATTGACAACGACGAGAATGAAGTCATTCAATTCGTATTTATAGTTTGGCCCTTAATACTTACACTTAAGTACTAGATTTTAAAACATCATTATTAATCATACATACATACATATACATACATGCATACTTATACATGCATACATACCTACATACATACAGATATGCAAAGGCGTCGGTATAATTTTTCTTACTAGAGATCGCCCAGTGGTCGAATTTCGACCATAGAATAGAATTGAATAATCTTTATTGTACACCAACAACATATTGCTAAGAAAATACAGAAAGTGGATATGTACAATAGGCGGCCTTATTATGGTACAAGTCCGCCTATTGTTTTATTTTTAAATAAAGGTTTAATAAACTTATCTAAAATCTTGATTATAAACTGTATCATGAAAAATTATCTAAATCTTACAAAAAAGTTTTAATAAATAATTTGAGGAAACAAACAAATGGGTTTAAAAGGATTATTTATTAAAACTTCATAGAAAGTGCTGTCAAAGTCGCTTTTCTCTTACTTTATCTACATTCTGACTGTCCTGTTGGTCTAGTGGTTAGTGATCCTGACTGCTAAGCCAGAGGTCGTGGGTTCGATTCCCACCCAGGACAAATAATTTTGTGATGAGCATGATCATTTGTTCTGTGTCTGGGTGTAATTTATCTATAATATGTATGTATTTAGAAATATATAAGTATGTTTATCAGCAGTCTGGTTACCATAGTAGAGGCTCGGCCTAGTTTGGGATCAGACGGCCGTGTGTGAGATGTGTGACGTTATTATTATTATTTTATTATTATTCTTACTTCTCGTGCTATCTCCAACGTTGTCCCGGACGTTTATGATTCCGGAAGAAAATGTGTGGAAACAGGTCAGGTCAAATTGTACTGGACTCGTGTAGCTTGATGCAGCCGTTTTCACATAATTTTTGGACGTGTAACACATTAGTTTTAGATTTTGATGATTTTGTTTTATTTCATTGATCTTTATTTGTAACACAAATCAAGCTGTTTAATGACAAGCCATCATATATACTGAACCTCTGTAGTTTTCTGTTAGTACTTTCACAGTGTTAGTAGTATCACAATTATTTTTTTAATTATAACGCATTGTTGCATACGAAGAACTCTCTTCACTAAAGATACCTAATAGAAGATTGATGAAAATATACACCTACAATATTCCGTATCTGTATCGTATCACCTTTGCCTAAAAGTGAAGTCTGAAAATCAGTTAGATAAAAAATTTATGAAATATCATTGTCAAAACAAACGATGACCCAGAAAGTGCATAACAAGAGCGACAATATTATCATAAGTTCGTCCCCAATAAGTCCGCCCACGCGAAGGCCCAGACCTCATTACTGTTCTATTAGACGCTGGCAATGCTACAGCTGTAAACCAATCTGTTTTAAATAACAATTGTGTATTCTTTAGTACATTTAAATGCTTTGAAAATCTTTAATACTTACTGTAAGAAAATAAACAATCCTAGAATAGAGCATTGGTATTCGGTAAAGAATTGTATGTTTTGTTAGATAAACTAACTGGATCCGAAATAGACTCATAAAAAATAAATAATAGGATCTTGATTTTAAATATCAAAAACATTTTTACTAGTCACACATACCAGATGTGTAAATCGAGAGTTAAACGTGGTCGCCACGTGGTTCAGAATCGAAAAGTCGAGTAAACATAAAGGTATTCTACCTTATAAATATTGCCGCCATGAAGATCTAATTTATTTTTTGTTTAACCAGTAATTATTGTATTTAACCAATAATTGTTTTTAAACTTTCCAGACTTTGATACATATTAAATGTGTAACTCAAGACTTAATCGCGTTTTTTGGTTACCCGACGTTTTGATCGAATTGCACCGATCGTGTAAAATAATGGTTCTATAGCAAAAGTCGAACGTCGAGGTAGCATTTCATTTAAACATTTACTGATGTGTACTATTGCACACATGACCAGTGTTAACTTGGAGTCACTCCATTCAAATATTGAAATTTGAACTTATTACTACAGAAAAGTTAGAGTATATAAAAAGAACTCGTTTTTTTTTTTTCAAGACTGTTTAAAGAATAAATGGTGGCTTTTTGCATGCACTACAAAGCATGTAAAGTAGATACTGTAATATGTTTTTGTACTTTGTACAAATGGCTGTTATGTTTTTCTTTTCTACTATTAACGTGTAGGAGGTAGATTAGTAGGATTCCGATCAGTACCATCATAATATTCCTAATAATCCCTGATGATCAAATGCTGGTAATGGTGTATTTTGATATAGAATAAACTGGACGAAGATTGATCATATAAAGACTACCCAAGTTGAAGGATCCCAGAGGGAATACCACGTTATCAGTTTTAGACTACTGGTAAGTCACACGAGTATGTGATTCATATTTAGTTTATTTATTTTATTTAGTTTATTAATTAAAAACAGATAATATATTCAGTCCGTCATTCCCTTGATAAGATTGGGTCCATAATTGTTAAATGATAAATGTACTTCTTATTTAAAAATTGATGTTGTGATGAATTTTATATTACTCATTTTATTTCTTTTACTTTTACTCTAACTGTCATTTGTCGAAAGAATTATCTGGCAATGACAGGTTAAATTTGCAAGAGTCAAGATTAAATTTAATAAGAAGTATTTATAGTCACGTGCATCGGACTGTTCTATTTGTGAAAAAGATTTTTCGTGCTATCTATCTAGTTTTGTTTTCACCTTGAAATCTCTATTTTTTTTTTCCATTTTTTTTAATTATTGAAATAAATTCACAACTCTAATTAGTTCTAAGATATTGGTTCCAAACAAGAAGTCAGTGTTTCATTCAAAACTAGTTTATATTTCTTTTCACATTTGTTTATTCTTATAACGTGTATAGCTTTAAACTTGTAACATCTGTTAGCAAAATATTATAATTTCCTAAATAAAATCTTACCAGATGTGAACTGGGTTGCATGAATTAGTATATAATAATAATTTGGAAAAAGGTTAGTTCAATGTGAATCAGTGAATTATGAATTTTATGTGACATTCATTTCATTTTTACTAAACAATTGGTAATTTTGTTTATACCATCAATTCAGTAAGTACGCACACAGTTTGCCCAAAGACCTGAAGGCCATTTACCGATGCTTTTAAGCAATTGCAATAATAGTGACGTTACTCGCTGTGAAGGTATTTCCTTATTCGGATCTCTACAATGAGCAGAAATCTACTATGTCTCACCTCCTTCAAATACCTAATAAAAAGTCTTAACAATGATTTTTTGGCTAATTGTCAAAATTATAATAATATTTGACCGCTGTTTAAAGAATAAAAAAAAAACGTACAATACTTTTTCTTCTTCAACTAATTTCTTAAGCTATTTGGTAGTAGCTTGACTGTTGCCAGCCTACTAAATTTTTAAGAAGCCACAAGCAAATCACAATTGGTTGGTTTCGTCTGAGTAGGTACATAGACCAAAAATGCCTAATACAGTATAATATATAACAAATTTTCATATTACAACCCATTTCCTAAACATATTAATATGACCTCTTAGAAATGAGTCATGGATGACGTCAACGAATATTCGTATTATTCTTTATGGTACACAAAACAATAACAAATTACATATAGGGAAAATTGTATGTACAAAGACGAGCTTAACCCATAATTGAGTTCTCTTCCAGCAAACCTTGGGAGTGAAGAGAGGATATTAAAGATAAATAAAAGGCACAGTCGTGTGCACGTAAAGATAGTCGGGATAAAATATGGAACTAAATACACACGTAATTAAAGTAGCTAAATATTAAGGTATATTACAACGATAAGTACAATATGTACTTACACATTATTAATACATATACAATACAAATAATATATAAAACCATACACACATATAAACATAATATCAGTCTCAATATTGGTCAGACAGAAAATAATCCCTGATTTTCCTCTTAAAACTTTTAATGAAGAGCTATCGCGTATTGAATGGGAAAGGGAATTCTACAACAGTACCTGAGAAACGCTAAAAGAATGTTCATAGCCAGTTTAACTATAAGAAGAATTTCGCAGGTGAAGAGAAGATGAGAAGCGACCAGGTTGGCTCCTTGGGACTAGGGTTGTGAAAATCCAAACACAATATTTATATTGTGTTTGGTTTTTTCAACATATCGACTAACAATTCTGAAACATGATCACATTTCCTTAGACCGAATATGAAGCTAATAAATACATTTTGCAACCGTTCTAGCTTATGCCAAAGATCTTCAGTAGCATTTCTTTGTTATGGTATAGAGGCCAAACGAGCAGACGGGTCACCTGATGGTAAATGACTAAAGCCGCCCATGGGCACCTGTAACTCAAGAGTGCGTTAGGGTTAGGTGGGAGTAGGGGAAGAGGGGGAGAGGGGGAAGAAGGGAGAGGGGGATTACAGGGGGGAGAGGGGAAGGACGGGAATAGGGGAGAGGGAAGGGTTAGGGCCTCCGGTAACCGGTCACTACCGGTTTTCTGTGAGGCCGTGGTATCGAGCTATAGAGCGGAGTCGAGCCAGCCCATACGTGCCGAAGCATGGCTCTCCCATGTTAGCTTCGAGAAAATAGTCATAAACATAGTCAAGAAGGGATTGTGAAAGACAGATTTTGGTTTGTAAGAAACTATTGAAGACGCTTGGGAGAATTATAGGTACCGAAAACGTTCCTGCTTATCTCAGTAAAATGAGTGGTCTATGACATGTTAAACTCAATGAAAACCCTGAGATTTTTCACAGAAGATGAATATGGTGTAACAATATCATTGTATAAAACTGGAGGTAGTAAAATTGGTTTAGTCTACTTACATGTACTTGCCATCAATAATGAGAGCTTGTGATTTAGCGGGATTGAAGCAGTCCGTACGATCTAGCCCATATACTTATGTTCTTAAGATCGATATTGATGGCAGTGGAAGCTTCTGTGAGAATACTTTGTGAGGTATTTCAGCTACGTCGGCGAATATTGTATCAGTTTCACGAAATATTATTCATCTACTGATTACTTTCAATGTTATTTTATTTTGTGAGATCCACCGGTTACTTTCGTTACTCGTTTTCTATCAGAATATTTGTGGACCTTAAACAACATAAAGTATACAGGAGTTTCCTAACAAGTACCAATATTCTTTAGACTTAATGCGACTGATGATTATCAGTGGCATTGAGTCTGAGAAAATATTTGTTGTATCTGATTTCTGAGAAATAATTATAATTATTTCTATATCCATTACAACTAATATTTTCTTGTAAATCAATTATCCCAATATATCTGCTTTATACTAGCTGACTCAACCGACGCTATGCTATCGATTTCCATTAAAGTCTGTAATCGTTTTCATTCCACAGAAAGAAGCACTTGTGATTTTTTTTTAAATATTCTATTTTCGGGAAATCTTACCAATTTTCCTTTAGGTAAAAAGCTAGTTCATACTGTTACAGAACACCCTACCAAAGTTTCATCACAATCTGATCAATGGTTTTGGAATGCATACAAACATACGTTGATTTATATAAAAATAGATACGTCACCGTAAGATTGTGAATATCGTTAGTTTATAATGCTAATGTGACCTATTAGCAATACGTCATATTAACATCCACATCGTAAATAAAAAAGTGTGTGTGTGTGTGCAATTTACACACGGCAGAAGTGAAACTTCAGAAAAGTAGCTTACGAGAGAATGAGAAATAATAAAAAATAAAATCAACACAAATAATTCACTTTTTTCTTTTTTTTTTATGGTATAGAGGGCAAACGAGCAGACGGGTCACCTGATGGTAAATGACTCCCGCCGCCCATGGGCACCTGCAACTCAAGAATCACAAGTTCGTTGCTGTCCTTTAAGGTGGGAGTAGGGGAAGAGGGGAGAGAGCGAAAGAGAGAGGGGAAGGGCGGGAATAGGGACTCCCCTATTCCCGCCCTTCCCCTCTCTCTTTTGGGGGAGAGGGAAGGATTCTAAAGAAATTTCACTTCAAAAAGTATTTTTTTAAAGTTTTACCAGTTTTACGTATTCACTTCTGACGGCAGTTGCCATGACTGCCAAATGTGACATATTTTACAGCTGTACTATTTGCAAAGGCTGGTAACGTATTATAGAAGTTCTTTGCTTTGTTAATTAGGTTACTAAAGAATTCGGGATAATAAGACAGCAGAAATAAACGAGTGGGCACGGTTATACGTATATTGCGATTGACACGCTGATAACACGGCGACAGACCGTTATAGCTGAAAAATAAATACGAGTATGTATTACCTATGAGTACTAGCAGCGCCCCGCGGTTTCACCCGCGTAAGTCCCGATCCCGTGGGAATACATTATAATCTGTAAGATTAGGTAATAATAGTTAATATATACGAATTCTTTATGCCCGTTTTTAAATAAATTTCTTACAAAATGTTGAATAGTTAAAGTTAATATGTAGGAAACGTGGAGTAAACTAAATTTTTAAACCATTTGTGTTTTAACTTAAAAAATATGTGAAAATAGCTACAGAAAACTACACAGGTTCAGTATTGTAACACAGCTTCAAGCTGCAACAGAATGTTCCAAGAAAATGGCGTTGCTACATAAAGGAATTAAACAATAGATGGTAGCTGTAAATACATCTAGCTTGCTAGTTTTAGTTTAGTGTGAGAGCCATGCTTCGGCACGTATGGGCCCGCTCGACCAGTGTGATACCACGGCCTCACAGAAAACCGGCAGTGAAGCAATTTGCTTTTCGTCGCGTGAGTGAGTTTACTGGAGGCCCTAACCCTTCCCTCCCCCCTCTCGCCCCCTCTTCCACCCTTCCACTACCCCCACCATAAACCTTAAAGGCCCGCAACGCACTTGTGACTCTTGAGTTTCAGGTGCCCATGGGCGGCGGTAGTCATTTACCATCAGGTGACCCATCTGCTCGTTTGCTCCCTACTCCATAAAAAAAAAATTGTTTTTTTACCCTTTTACATTATATAAAATTATTACTTAGAACGAATATGACATAAACATTATATTACTAGCCAGCTCGTTACCTGTTCAAATATCACAGTATATATTTAAGTTAACCGGATATATGTTACAAATTATAGGTCAATGAAATAAAACAAAACCTAATGAATTTTGGTCGAACTTCGACCACCAATTGATCTCTGGTATAATATTAATATAGTTAATTATTATGTAACTATAAATATTGGCTATAAGAAATTGCACCAAGCATTCATTTGTATATCGCTGTACAACGATGTTGAATCTATGCTGTACCGGTCGTATAGGTTTTTACAGATAGTACGTCTACGAGAAATATCATCGACTCCCTAATACATTTACTAATAGCGCCACTATCAAAAACGTAGATTAACCAAAATAATTGGAAATATATTTTCAATTTTAATGTATTCTTTTATTACTTTAAACTATTCTAATTTAAGTCCTTCAAATGTAAAAAGAAAAAGAAATTTAAATAGAATTCTTCGATGACAAACTAAAGCTACATCTTTATACGTAAGGTACAAACTAAGTACTTACAATATTTTGTCGCAAAGTTTCATTTCTCGATATTAGGTCACTGTTGATACGTCACCTCCTAAGATTAATGGCGCATCGATCAGCCGCGCCTTAGTCCACACACTTCATTTACCACAAGCCCAAAAGTCACTGTCATGTGAGTGTATGTCATGTTAGGCATTTTCAGTGACATTTTGTACTCTATCGGAAAGTTAGACCCCTCAGTTTATACAAGTTCTCAGAATTTATTTAATAAATGCATTGGTGATTACGAGTGTCACGTTGTTTGCAGACATTCATCAGACCAATATGTGCCACATACAACCACGGTGAAACAAGAATGTGACGAGTGACAGTAAGCGTTTACCGATGACTATAAAAAATGTTTTTATTGGATTGCGTCGTTTTAAGCATTTTCATTTATTAATAAAAACTATTGTATCTGAGCTGCCTCGATACTTCAAGTTACAAATAATGATAATGTTTTAACTGCTAATACAAATAGTAATGACTTAAAGAAAGGCGCAAATAATATGATACCATTCAGTGCATGATGGTAACGATAATAAATGGACTCCTCCATTCACTCCTCCCTACTTCCGAAACTGTGTGAAGTTTTTTAATGTCAGTTAAAAAAGACCTCAAGTGTCACTACGTAAGTCCCAATGCTTGGATTAAAACATGACAGGAGAGTTAGTCGATGCCTACGGCTAGGTATTCATATCTATTAATAAAATGATAATGTAAACGGTTTTCGGTATAACCAATTATGTGATCACTTACGCAATACCGATCCCTTTCCCTGAGAGAACTATATTTAAAGATCTCTGTGTGCGTAACATAAACATTTACTTATTAGTACATAACTATACAATTAGGCCCAGTTGGTTTGGTATCTTATATTTCGTAAGAACTTATCAGACCCAAAATAACAAGTCACTTCCACGTAATTAATGGATATCTCAAAGTTAAGAGATTAATAAGGTACGTTAGGGAATCAAACTTTGACTCCCTGTTGATAAAAGAGATACAATGATGTTAGAATTCTGAACAGGATTTTCGAAGATCGTAGACTTTACCAATAAAGAACCAACATAATCCCTACCATTGTGGATATATCGGTAGGAATATTTGGAGCAGTTGAAAATAGCTACAAGTATAAATATGAATTCTACATAATATGTGATATTAAACCAAATACAAAACACACTAAAATTTATGATAAGAAAACGCATTTCAGGAAACTAATATAATTTATAAGCCCGTCACGACTTTTGAACGCAAAAGTTAATATTTTTTCTCAAAAGCACAATTCAAATTTGTGATTGGCACAGGGCCGTGATTAAAGCTCAATTTAAATTACTAAACCCATGGTCCCCACCATGTTAAAAGTGATCTCAATACCAATGCGCAATAGGCTATGTGACGTCACACTAAATCCAATATGGAGCCCACTAAAGGATATTAATGTTTTGAAATGTACCGTCTTGGGTATCAAATAAAAGGGTTTTGTTAGCAGCAGTTTATATACATATAATATGTATATAAACTGCCGTTAACTCGATCATTGCGTTGTAAAGTCTCATATCAAATTTCCGGTAAGGCTATTATTCATGATGGATAGTTGGTTTGTTGAACTTTTTTTTTTATTTAAAATAAATAGACATAAGTTCAAAACCGTAAGATAAGTTCAAAAACTAAAACCTGACAACGGATAAAAATTCAGAACCGCGAAGAACGTGTACAGGAACTAACGTGCGACCTGGCCGGCGTGCGGCAGCCCACTGAATTATTAGCACGAGTAGTCGAGCTCGCCGCGCACTTGTAGGCTACAAGTACATAGTGCAGAGTGGACCTGGCCTGCCAAGACACAAATCTGCGCGTTTACCGTCAAAATATCCTCATTCACGGTGAACCCAAGGGTTCAATGCACAGTCCGTACCGACTCAGAGTATTGGGATTCTTGATGTCGACATTTCCAGGGACGTCCAGTTTCGTGATCATTCGGAAGACAAACCCAACTATACATCCAAAAAGCTTGAAGTGTTTAACATAGCGTAGCGGTAGTTTCCCCTCGGGCAAAGACTTCTATTATACAATAATGAAAAAAAAACACTATACTGAATAAATAGACTGGATACCAACTTGGGCTTTTCCCAAACTCATATTGAACCCTTAAATCTAACTTTGCCGCCTTGTCTCGTGTTCTACCGCTTGTAAAGTGGGGTGTGTTCTGAGGAACTATTTGACATAACGCCCACGACCGCATTCTACCAACGTACAGCTCACTGCCGGGAGAATCATCCTCAAATCTTGGAACCTAAATGGTCCACCCGGTCGAGATTTTCCCGAGGGAGTACAGTATGGGGTTTGGGCGCTGTTTAGACACACAAGGACATCGTCTCTTCGGAAGAGACTCTACTACAGATGGAGAACATAATACCCGTCTTATCAGCTATCCTCATAATAATTATATCTATATATTAAATTGCAATACTTGGGTTGTGTTATTTACTTATTACATAACGGGATAAGGAATTGGTAGATAAGAATTTCAGTCAAAAATTATTTTCTTGTTATATACTTTTTAGAGTGCATTTTAATTCGTAGTGAGGTTTTATGTTTGAACCTATTTTTTATTTAATTAATATATGAGTATTATGGTTTAAGTCTTTAATTATCGAGATCTTTCTTCTCTTAAAAAATCCAAATAAATCAATTCAAAATAAAGATATACAAATTTCCATTTAGGTATTTTCATAACTTATTTAGAGCTAAAGTTACCCTATATTTGTTTTAAAATTCTGATCTTTGAATGCTTATAATTTTTAAATCGCCTATGTACTTACATATTTACAATATTTTTAAACATATATTTATAAAATTAGACCAAATTTAAATCATCCTGTGAGGTACGATTTCAAAATATTTTAGTTATCACCAGCCAAAACTTATACAGAAAAAAATATCGACTAACGCAACATTGCTAACATACATAATATCTATTTGCAGATATAGGGATGGTTATTTTGAAAGGTAAAGAATCCTAAATTTTTATATTGATGACTGTTTGTCTGGATGTTTCTAAAAGGTATATTAAAACAAAATGTATATAGTTTATCAAAGAGCTGCCGAGTGCACCGTGGAATGAAATGAATCCGAAAGTCTAGATAGCGTTGTGTACATAATATGTTCGAGAATATTATTGTATTTCATTAAATACTGTTATAAATCGCTTTATAAATAATATTTCTAATAGTGTTTAACTTTCTTATACAGAACACAATGTAGTTTTAAGGTATTACAATAAACAACAAAGTCATTATAATGACTATACAGAGGCAAATGACCCAAATGTCAGATCTGAACAGACTTACAGTTTCCAACTACACAGTACCTAGTATCAGAATCGAATCGTTTGAAATTTCAACCGTTTCTGAGATGCGTAATCTAGGGCTTTGTTAGCAAATACTAGGAATTAATAAAATAGTGTACCCATGAATCTATTATAGGCATATAAATAATACAACATATCAAGTATGAGCACTAGTTGTATGGAATATTATTAAATTAGTTTTGTATTTCAAATTTCATTTGAATTATTCAATATTTTTTTTATTTTAATCGTCACCACCAGTATTCTAAAACGACATGACTACACAATATAAATTACTAGGTATAAAATGAGAATTCAACATGTACCTAATAAATTTGAATGGGCGTTCAAACAAAGATGTAATTATTACGTCAAGGTGTCGCTGGCTAGCTACAGATGTCAATATAACTAATGCATGGCAACACTTAATGAAGACTTATGTTATAGATTGTTATTTACAAATAAGCCTACTTTTTGTACCTAATATATACAGTAAACCTTAATAGACACTCTAACTATAATTTTTCATCATCATTCTATCTCAAAATTTTGCAAAGACAGGGTACAGAAAAGTACATAGGGTACTTTCCATCCAGAAAAAATACTGCTCCCAAGGGATAGAAAGATAACTTTTATTTAAAGCCGCGGGTAAAAACAGTGCAAAATGTGATATCTGGACCATTGCAGGTCGGTAATATTTACAAAAATATATATATATATATATATATATATATATATATATATATATATATATATATATTGTCTGCGTTAATGTCTGTGCGTCGCGTTGGTGCGAGGATTTTTCTTTAGACAGAGAAACAGGAATATGAAAGAAAAATCAAAAGGCGTAAGACAAATTAACAACGGAATTTGATTTTTCAGTGTCATAGAAACTTATAAATTATTGAATCGTTTGAATTTTGAATTTCTCATCTTTAATTCCCAATGTGCCAGGTTGGCCAATAGGCTTGCCCCCTATTACGTAAGTGGGAAAAAATACAGTTTTTAAATGTTTAACACGCCTCTGCCTACCCCTTTGGGGATACAGGCGAGAGTGTATGCATGTCTGTATGTTGAATTTTAATTACATTTATTAAAATTATCACGAAGAAGAGTACAATATTGGTCATCAGAACGTGTATATTTCCTTTATGTATTGATTTTGCATTGAATATCATTTATGTTTCCTTGTCGTTCATTCTGGTTGGTGGCAACTGGAAATGTTCATACGTACTTTACCGAATTTGGTAGACTTAAGCCAACATCAAAACAAATCGATACAATAAGGCTATGAGACAAAGATAAGTAAAGGATAGTCCTTAATAGAATAACATTACACAACATAAAAAGCTCTTTATACCTTTTGTAGGTAAAGGCTACAATAACATCATGTAATCAGCTGTATGATCTCAAGGAGTCGGGAAAGACGCGTTAGGTAAGATATATCACATTGTGTCACTCATGGATCTATTTTACTACCAGGTTTATGAAATTTCTGTTTTGACTGGATGCTTTACGATGTGGATGTGAACAATATTTTTATCGCCAGATGTAGTAATAAAAACGTATACAGTTCTTCTCCCACAATGAACTGTTAGTTAATTAATTAATTACCGTAAAAAAATACTGTGTTTCAATGCACTCAACTTGCCAAAGATTAATTAATGTTGTTTCAAAGTTTTGGTGGAATTTGTTAAGAGAGGAAACACGATCAATGCAGTGGGATAAATGGGCAAAAAAATTTTTAGTCGCACAAGTATCTTGCAATTTTTATTGTCTGTTTCTAGCAAACAGTAGTTAGTTAGTGAGCAAAAATACGACCCGTCTGATGGTAATCAGTTACCAGCGCCTATAAACACTCTCTACAATACCGGTGTCATTTGCGCATCCATCATCATAATTTTTGCCATGGATCGTCCATGGCAATAAGGGATCATTCCTTAAAAAAAAGCGGTTGGAAGCGGCCTGCATCCACCATCGTCCTGCGATCTTTACAAGGTCGTTTATCCTACTTATTGATGGACTTCTTATGCTGCGCTTGCCCGACCGTTGAGCTTTACAAACCATTGATACTTCTAAGTATCAATGGTTTGTAACGCAAGAAAAACAGCACTGCTATGGAAGTAGTGCTCTCTAACTAATCTTCTGAAGATTGGGAGTTCCAATTCTGTTTAATTAGTTAGTCGTTTTATTATTTATTTTGGGCTAAATTTTGAATAGAGAGAACGACCTCATTCGATTAACAAAATGTCAACCGATGATCATTACAGTGACAACTCTCATTACACAAACAAGTTTAATTCAAACAACCGCTCATTAATTTGTTTATTTGCTAGAAAAGCATTGAAATAAATATTATTCACTACAAGGCTGGAATAATTTATGCTGTTTTAGGAACTAAATTAAATGAATAGACTAGATGTCCGTTTTATTAATTTTTCAGTTCCTACCTCATAATACGAGTATTATAATTTTTTTGTTACAATGTAATCTTACTGATATTATAAATGCGAAAGTTTGTGAGGTTGGTGATGATGATGGTGGATGGATGGATGTTTAAACGCAAAAAAAATACTGAAAAGATTTAGATGAAATTTAGCACACAGATAAATTAAAAGTAAAAAAAAAAGGATAACACAATGTCATATCTGAGTTTTTTTTTGGTCGTGTGGAAACCTCCTTGGATTCGAACCGACTTAAACCACATAGTGTGCCGTAATGCCCTTATAATAAGAGGGATCCAGGAACAGCTTTTATTGCATGCTGCTGCTGCCCTGTAGCTTCTGGAAGTAAGCTACAACTTAAATTCTATCATGTATATTTTTAAACGTCGAAAATAGCGACGGAGTGGATACCTGGAGGTGGTCGGCGACGGCGAGGAAGGCCGAGGAAGAGATGGCGGGAAGATCTCGACACTCATCTAAACATGTGGCCTAGGGTGGCCGAGGACCGAGAGGAGTAGAAGCGTAAGGGGGAGGCCTTTGCCCAGCAGTGGGACACGTGCGAAGCTAACTAAAAAAATATTTTTAAACAGATAATTGGTGAACAGCATGAGGTTAGTAGTATTTGAGCATCGTTAAACAAATCCGTATTATTCAAGCACAGGTAGATAAAATAGAAATTGGACGATAATTTTGTGTATTATTTTTTATCGCCACTCTTATATTTAGTGTATATGCGTTATGAAAGCGCGTTTTCAAATTTTAGGATTTTCATTCGCCCTATTTTATTTCTTTAAAATAATGGAGACTACTAAAAACTGGAGACGTACCATCGTGGTCTGACCCCTTGTTGAGGTTCAGTTTTCAACCTGTTTTCATATAACATTCGAAGTTAAGGTTCCATCTGTTTAACAAGGTGAATTTTGCTCAAGAACTGTAGGAGCTTCCTAAAGTCTCATGAAAACAATTCAAGCTTCTAAGTCAACGCAATCAAAAGATACAGCCATTTAAAATTTATAAGGAAAGCCGTTATTTTTTTGTCATATTACATAAAAAAATATTACGTAGAAAATTTAATTAGACATATCGATGTATGAGGGAGTATTTTTAAGGCAAAGTTAAGTTTGTCTTTTAATTGATAAAAACTGTCAAAAATCTTGAAGTAGATTACCCAGATGTACGAACTATCTATACATACAAGTTTGTACAAAACCCTCAGTGCGCGAATCAGACTTGTACGGTTTTTTCCTTTATTAACTAATTCATAAATGTGTTTATCAACTCAAACAGCAAAATTGTGATTGAGTAATAACTAGCCAATTTAAATAATAAGTAAACAGGTATTTGCGTAAAATGTTTATAGAAGCCATAAAAGTGGCCACAAAATAAAAGTTTGAATATAATAAATTTAAGAATATTTCATCATAAAACTTCGTAGCGACATGAACGTTGTAAAATTCTTACTTATTACGATCGCTAGGAGGATATTAAATGATTGCTCGCAATTTTGGATGTAAACAGTTAGTTTTTATTGTCTTCTTTACTTATAAAACTTCAATAACATAAACGTGTCTCTGTTTTTCGTATATTTTTATTATTATTGACTTTAGCTTAAAACATAACTGCTAATACTAATACGGTTATTCCTAAGAGTTTTGATCAGTTTGATCAGTTGTAAAAACTGAATTAGGAGGAAAGAACTAAAATCCCTCGAAAGGCTTAACTTAGTAAATGGTTCGTAGTAATTGTTTATAGGAGAATTCTTCTAAGGTTGATATGAGGCAAATCTAAATCATCATCATTGAAGATTGAAGTTTGAATTCTTTACCGGTCAATCATAATAAGCATTTATTGTTCAACTCCCCCGCTTTAGATCATCTTGCTAGTTATCCGGGGAGGTAATCATCGGTATTTACCCAACAACGTGAATGATGACTGACCAGTTCTCCGCCAATGAACCTATCACAGTCCACTGCTGGACATAAGCGTTACCCAATCTGCGCCTTAGTATCCAGTCCTAAATCTTCCGCGTTCAATCAGCTTAAATAGTCCTGTTGTACGTGTAAGTGTTAAGTTAATCAATTTAGGTACTGACAAAAATTTCATATTAAAATTGATATAATAAAACATAAATTTATTCTAGAATCACCTGTCTGTTTCTGTAATAAGGTCATATAAATGTTTTATACCACATTCTTGGCAAAAAAGCGTACGGTCTGTTTGATGGTAACCGTAGCCTAAGGACGCTTGCACATCCAGGGGACTCACATGCGCGTTGTCAAACCTTTTAAAACCTAGACACTCCTTTCTTGAAAAATCTCATACTGTAGTCTCTCGGGAAAACCTCGTCGTAACTACGAGAACAATTCCTTTTTATTTCATTTGCGGGCTATGAACAAGAACTATTAAATTGTGTGATTCATGCATCATGCATCTGCATTTCTCTCAAATTTCATTGACTTCTTCGTAAACTTTTGTATGATCTTTTATATTTTTTTTTCTTTTTTTCTCTTTCTCTTTTTTTTAAACTGTTTGTTCTGGTTATAAAACATCAAAGTATTTACTTTAACAGTCCTAAACAAGAGCTTCATAATATCTGTTCCATACAATTTCACAATGTCTTCATCTTTGATGTAACCCTCGTTTAATGCACTACATTATTAACATTCTCTTCGACCATTTTTTTATCATAAAAAAAATCTGCTTTCATACACATCCCTAACAAAACTAATGCATAAATCGGGTGCAGTTATCGGGTCCTTTAGACCTAATAAACGCACCAGACAAATAAAATCCGTGTGATCGGTATCAGGTCCAAAATACCGATATCCTATTTTCATTTCTATTATCTATTATATATATACAGCACAGATTTACCCACTGCATACATAAGTTGTATAAAATTCTGTCTTGAAAGCGGTTACTTTCTATGGACAGGACACTACTATTTACAAGTGGATGGAGTGTCGATGGGCTCACCGTTGGCCCCTCTGGTCGTCCTTATCAGTCTTACAGCTCTAATTCGGCTCTAAAAAATCTATGCGAACAAAATCCATCTTGCGATCTTAAAGTAAAAAAAATATTTAATAAAATAAGCAAATGAGTCCAGCTTTCAAACAAAACTCGCTTTCTGAGCCGTGGCTGTAGATTGATTTATTACTACACTATCGCAGTAGTACTTCACTAAATCTTCATGTGACGATGTATATATTAATCATGGAACGCGAACACATCTGTTCTATTTTATTCGTAGAGTAATCAATATTTTTAATGTGAGTTAACCTTTGAGGTTTTCTGAGAATAAAAGATATCTTACTATGGAAAAATAGCGAAATATCACATTTCGTTATCGTTCCGCGACAAATTGGAGTTACTAGTTACGTGTTTTGGCGTCGAGTACAGCAATTTTTTCTGAAAATAAAAGTTGAAACAAATTGATGATATTACTTACTTACCTACTTAGATATTACTTCAAATCACAATATTATGGTATCTAATTTGCATACGACACCACTTATGTAGCGCCCTTCTTACATAGATGGACGACGAAAGTATTATCTATTAGTTATACTTGATATGAAGTACATTTAAGGATGAAGCAGACAGCGGGCGGGGCGAGACGGCGACGCAACGTGAGCAGATTGTAAAGTACTATAACTAGTACTTTACAATCTACTTTACAATCACTCTACAATAGCGCCAAGCGCCGAGCATCTTCTATATTAACATACATTTCACTCACGCCGCGTCGCTGACTCACCTGGAAGGATACCTTGTGTTAGTACCTTTACAGGATCAATAATGCCTTGCCAGAAGTCTTTACCTTTTACTTTTACTTTATCAGCAGCAAACGTGATGACAACGCGCCCGCGCACTTGGCGCTAAAAACGAGGGACTTCTAGATCATTGGGAAAAGGGTATTGAACATTACTTAAGATGTATGAAACTTTGCATAAATAGAGTTGAAATGAAAAAATGGGTCTACTGAACATTTATTTAGGTTTCGCAAAATTTACTAACTGCACCTATTCAAACATTGCTTATACTCGTATAATATATTTTTTATGATTGATTTGGAGAATCATGGTTGCACTACTAATGTTCCCACAGACATAATCATCCGCCCGGCCCGATCGCGATTTCTTTCTTTTAAGTTTAGGGGTAACAACAATTCGCTTAGTTTTTATTAGATACATAATAAAGCTTCGCTAACGAAACCACAATCCGTTGTCCACTTATTATTTTACATACTAAAAAGTATTAAAACAAAATATAGCCCTGGATTCTCAGATTTTATTTAAATAGTTTTTAAGTAGGTACTCCTTCAATACAAGTATCTAATTCTACAATAACGAATTATAAATTCATAAATATCAACATTGTTTATTAAAATTATAAACTGTTTCAAAACTTAAATTTCTAATTTTAGTTTGGAAACATTTCTAATATAATATTCGAAAAGGTTGTTTTAGTTTAACAAGATTTAATTAAAAGAACAACAAGACAATTCTTTAACTTACAGCAACACAAATAACCTCACTCTTCATTAATGTGTTATTATTTTGTAATAATACAAATGACAGCAACATTTATTAAAATGAATGGTAAAACGAAACTTTGTAATCCGCGTCCACTGGCTGCGATCCAAACCCCTGACTTTATTTATTTACATCCACTCTTGTTTACCTTCTCTGTACGAAATGGTTCGTTGATAGAACTAGTGATGGACGTTAAAACATTCTGAAGTTACGTATTACGTTTCATAAACCATACATGTTTGTGTCAAAAATAAACATTTTAAAGTACTGAAGCGGTTCCTATGCAAAAGAATTTGTATATAGCAATCCTGTCTATGTCATATGGTATCACGATAGAATAAAAATGAAAGGAAGTGCCACTTGCAGATCGCTCGTGCGTTACAATCATGTGAAGATCCATAACACTTATACTATCACAATTGGCTATTGTCGATATCTGGAGCGCGTTAAATGATCAATCATGTTAATATTTCTGTGTACTTTAAAGAGCGTCAGAGTCCAAGTACATATAAAGCATTGGAGCAATTTCCCTTGGTATTATTAACTCAAAGGTACCTTTTTTCAGGATTTTTTATTTTGTCCTTATATATAAAAGTTAATTACCATTCTTACAGGTAATAATTTTACAGTGAATAGGAAAAATAGAACCGAACTTATTTGCTGTCGAACACAGAAAACAAGAGTTGAATTTTTCGATTTAGTGGGTTTAGATATGTATAATGGTGGATTCTTTACAAACTTTTATTTCTTTATAAAACATTCATCAACCAACATGAACCATTGATCAGTTTAAACCGTGGGATTATTAAAACAAAATGGTGGTGATAGAATATAAAATGGTTATTCGCTTACGCTCTAGTTTTTCTAAACTAATTAAGAAAAAGTATATTTACGTGTTTTCATTCGAAAACATTTTAAAATAGTTATATCTTTTCCGACTCTGCGGTCACCAATGCTACTACGGCCACTCAATATCGGAGGATTAATAAAACAAGCAAGCTCAATAACAGCGATTTGTTCGCAGTCTGGGTCAATTTGCGAAATGCCTATCGGCAAAATTGTCTCATCGAGGCTCGGTTTACGCCACAAAATTGATTCGATCAAAATTCGGTTGTGCAGAGAAGACTCAATATTCAAAGTCTGCGCTGTTGATCAAATTTATATGTAAAGATGCCAGTTAAGTGCTTGAATTAATATTTTGTTGTCTTTGTAGAAGAGGAGGAAACTTTTTACTGAAGTTTGAAGTAATATCTATGATTGATTAGGTTTGAGCTTTTGAGCACCATGACAATATTAACGATGATTTAGTATATCATCGTTAAAACTGTCATGGAACTAAAAACTAGCCTATGCGTTAGTCCAGGTCTCCAGCTATCTACATACCATATTTCATCGCTACCAGTGTAATAGTAACAAACGTCCATCCATCCATCCATCCAAACTTTCCATTTATAATATTAGTGGGATTTGGTTGTTTACTGTAATATTATTATTTATAGATTGGTATAATAAGGTTGATAACGCTTGATGAGTTTCTTCCGAATGTCTCTGATAGGTAAATAAGTAATTTATACACTTGTTGATTAACAAGTACATGGCCTACTGATGATGATCTACCCAGAGGGCTTTGCTAACTCTATACCTTCCTATGGACTCCATGAACCCTATGGATCTATTTCACCTTCAGAAAATAGTACTGAGCAGTTCTGGTTAATCGTAATATGGTAGGCACTTCTCCAGTCAGGTTACTTCAATTTGAACAAAAACCTGTAGTTCCTAAAATATTCTTCATCGAATATGGTTTGGAAGCATTTGACTTTGATTAACGGTAGTATATTTATCAACTTGACTAACACAACACAACTTTGCGTTGCAAGGGGTAAATAAAGTATTGAATTGAGAAAAAAATTTCTACATTGCCTTTCAAATTGGACATGACACCACCAATTTAGCATGACAATGTGGTAGGCATCTAGAGAAAATGTCGATTTTGGTTGAAGTCCGTAAGTTGAATAATATTGTCTTTCAAAGTTTTAATAATAATGAATGATTTCTAAAATTCTGTAATGTTAGCTTCAATTTAAAATACAGGCGTCAATGTTTAATTTCCTTCAGTTTAAAATATTCATAAAGTCCCGAAGCAATTTCTTTATAACAAGTTAAAGTTGTTTCCAATAAGCAAAAAATAAAGCTTTTCTTCGTTAGCCGTTTTTGATCTGATTAAGAATAAATAAGCTAAAATAATTTACTTCATCATTTACACTGAAATCTGTAAAAAGTAGTAGGTACCTAATATACCTTTTGTGTGTATGTTACGCGATATCTTCGCCATTGTAAGCTGATTTCCATCATTCCTTTTTAAGTGAATTGGTTATACTACGGGGAGGTGCTGCTAAAACCTATATGATAGATGCAGAACGGGCCCAGCGGGTAGTATTAAAAGTACTTTTATACCTACCATATAGATATCCCACAACTGCCCTCTACGAACGTGCAGGTGTATTATCTGTAAGGAAAATATATGTGTACGAAATACCGGAGGTACCATAGAAAAACAGTTCCAAACCTACCTGTACTTAACAAAAGAGTCGAACGCTTTCCGGTTCCTCGTACTAAAACAAGTTTTGCACAAAGACACTATAATTTTTTAGCTCCACATACCTATAACAAATACAATAAAATCTATAAAATAAGAAAAGTTAATAACAACGCAGCGAGAAGGGCTCTTTACATGGCTAAAGTCGTTAAATTATGACAGTACAGAAGACCTTGTGACAATAAAACATACATGAAATCCACACACGCCAGCACACACAGACACACACACACACGCGCGCGCACACACACACACACACACACACACACACACACTCTACTTGTATCCTTGTATCTATGTATGACATTGTGACCATATATTAAGAGGGGAAGACACTGTCTCCTGCAACACAGTTTTAACTAGCGCAGGAGTCAGGGAATTCTCAATTACAAGTGTACCAACTGAAATGTCAAATAAATTATTATTATTGTTATACTCAAGGTTGGTCCCATTTAAATTTGAAAAAACCTCCCACTTTTAAGTATGAACATTTAGGGATTAGGAATATAGCTTATTACAATTTATCTTTATTTAGGCACATTGGAGTCGATGATACTTTTTTAAAAACTTGCTTATTATTAATATAGTAGTTGTTATCTTGCATTTATTTTACGACGACGTAATTTTAAAAACGATTGATTAGATTACCATTAAAAAAATAATAGAATAAATCAAAACGAAATTACAAAAAGTTCTATATATCACAAAATTCAGAAACAAATTAATAAAAAGGCAAAGGAAACATAATGATTTCGAAAAAAATTCACAAAGTAATTAAAAATAAGAATTTGCCCATTAATTTGAACAGCAAGGCCCGTTTCAGTTTAATATTTAGATGGTATCTATCTATTATGGTAACCGAATCTATTTATGGAAGTAAAACCGTTTTGGCCGAAGAAGTAGATAGAGCACATAGCGTTGCCAGGCCAAACCAGGGTATGGTTTATATGAGTATAAGTTCCATGTAATGAGTTGCTAGTGAATTTGTGAATTTTAGAACTGTAACTGAGTAATTCTTGGCCAAAAACAAAAGAAACTAAAATATCACCGTCGTAATAATCAAAAACTCAACACATAGGGCACATTGCCATTCTGAATACAATGACAGTTCTGCGAGGCACTGCGCACTAGTATTAAATAAGTGGCATTGAAATGCATTTCAATTTTACATTTTAAATGGCCGCGTGTAAATCATTCGTCATGACGTCAGATCGACAGTAAATTTTTGCAATTTTGCTAAATTTAAAATTTTCAAAGAACGACTAGTTAAACAATTATTTAAATCTAGTATATATAAAAAAATATATAAAAAATTAGAAGAAGAAAAGAAGAAAAGCGAAAAATAATAAAAAAAATATTTGTTGACTTAACTCCTACACTAATGTACATACGGCGTCAAACATACAAACTTTTTCGACTCTGTTATCAGTTACATAAAAATTCATGAATCGGACAGTGAATTTAAAGAAGCTGATGAGATTCAATTATTTCGGGTATTACCCTAAAACTCCGAAAATTCATACTACTTTCAAATAATATTAATATAGAGGATGACAAATTGATGAAGGTCAAAAAAAGTAATATCTTCTGAAATGTTATTTAAATAAAGAAGGCATAAAAAGGCACCCTTACTTCCACAAATAGAAATAATGAAACTACAAAGGAAATAAGAGGCTTTAAGTACTAGCCCCGTCTTTTACTCTCACAGTGTTCTTTGATACGGATACGATCCGTATACTTGCCGGATGCTCCTATCTTATTTTGCCAATGATAAAATGTACTCAGTGTGCATTGGTTCAGACTTGCATTAATCACAAAAATTAATGATCGTTTAGAAAAAAAAAAGACACGCTGATAGCGAACCAAATTAAAAAGCAAAAAAGAGTTCCACTATCCACCTCCTGGCTCATCAGATCAGTTTTAAGATGCCCAATTATAGTATTGTCATCCAAACTACATATAATACTCTGTCAAGAAAGTACCGGGAAAAGGGCAATTAAACTCAAAATGTTAACTATTCTTCCAAAGAAGAATGCCCATTTGAGTACGAAAATCACTTTTTTATGCTGCGTCATACATGTATAAACTGCATTATTAAGCCTGCACTGAGTATTATCTGAAATATAACGTTTATATTGTAACATAACTTGGGGTTACTGAAAAATTAAATGCCAATATTAGGTTAAAAAATAATAACGATAAGCACGATAACAACAACAAGAAAATATTGTGACACTGACGTTAGTTTTTATTTTAATAATGTTTGTGGCATCATGTTTTTGACAAGGATGCCATGTATAAATTAAGGCAAAACTAACACTGAAGTATACATTTACTACATAAACTGAGAGTATGACACGAAATAATAAGATTACTAAACTGCAATATATTTTAATATGACATTACGAATTAATATCAAGTATATTATTATTTAACCATTTTATTTTAAAACGATGTTTATTTGCATTCAACCATTAATGGTTTATTTTATATAATGGCAATATTTCACTTAAAATTGAAACGGTCATTGATTCAAGTTTTAGTCCTTGTACGATTTAATTTCAAACCCCAAGCTCGATAGAAGAGATTCAGGGTCGAAAAGTCACAATAAAATTAATATTTTTTTTAACAATTGAAATAATGACGCGAACTTTTAAAAGTGAAACCATGATCGTAAACCCATGTCTCATCACCAGTAACAATGCGTTTTACGAATTTAGGGTCAGAATGGACTCGTTCTAGCATGTCTTCAGCGACTTTTACGTGTTTCGTGTCCAAGCGATCGTTTAAAACGGTACAAATCGATTCATGAGACACAGAAAGTAAAGCAACTATCTCTCTCAATCTTTAATGAGGATTTTCAGTAACAATTTCCTTCCTTTAGCGATGTTAACTTCAGTTGAAGACGTTGATGGCCGACCAGAGCGAGGCAAATCTTCCAACAAATCTCGACCGCTTTTGCATGCACTCATATGCACGAGTTTTCAATAAAGCCAATTCACCGTATACTTTCTAAGATTTTCAGCGACTCTGAACATGAAACTCCATTCGCAATGCAAAATTTGAGACAAGCGCTTTGTTCGATGTTTCTATCCATTATAAAAATCGCAAAACACTCTTGAGATGAGCTTACAAAATCGAATACTGAAACCAAAATAAATGGCAGATATTGCTCAAACTTCGCGCCAATATAAAAAAACAGTTGTGCCAACCTTAGCACGGAAAAGAATTTGAATTGAATTTAGATTGTAATTAAATTATCAATTCCCGATACTTTTTTGACAGAATGTACATAGAAAATTTCATTTCGATACGACAATTACAAGTAGGATAAAATTGTCTTCCAAGATTTGTTTATATAGGTAATTACAAGTGAAGCTAATAAAAACGTGTTTGAATGGCAGCTCACCTAGAGATCTGTCTTAATCGAATACAGTTAATGAAATTCATGTCGGTTAGGTCACTGCTGAGAAATAAGTGAGCAATATTGAAAAAAAACTGTCAGTCTTAGGACTGCACGTCAGAAGTGAAAACCTAACTGACATATGTCATCTGAGCGTGACGGTCACGCGAGTTCCGTTATTTTTCAACGCACCAAAAGTGCCCATCGTGCCTAAAGAAGTTTTCACTTCAATAAGTTTTCACCTTAGGAGGCCGAGCCTTGGGTAGATGTAACTCCATGCGCGATCTGGGAGTGCACCATGACTCCAAATTAATTTTTGATGAACACGTAGACACAATCGTGAAAAAGCTTCCAGGTTTTATTTACTTAGGTTACTCTAGGTTTTGGTTACTTATTATAATGAGAGTGTCTAAATGTTTAACACAAGGTAAAACCCTTAAGATCTTGTACTGTATGTTTGTACGTCCCCATCTTGAATATGCGTCTCAGGTCTGGAATCAATTCAAAAACGATTTATAAAATACTTATGCTTTCATCAAAAGATTCCATATAACTCTGGTAATTATATTAATCTAAGTAATAAATTTCATATTCTACCTTTAGTGAAACGCCGTGAGATTGCTGTTTATTTTTATTGAAAATTACTAACAACGATATCGACTGTTCGGAACTTTTGTCTAAAATCTCATTAAATGTCCCATTCAAATTCACACGCTTTAACCCACCGATGAGAGTAGCATCTGCCAGTACCAACTATAGACAGAACAGCTATATAGTGCGAGCGAGCCGCAATTTTAATAATTTGTGTAAACAATATGACATTGATAGTTTTTACACAAAATTGACTTCAGTCAAAAGTTGTCTAAGTCAGGCCTTTTTTTATAATGTTTAATATGCGTGTATATATATATATATATATATATATATATATATATATATATATATATATATATATATATACAATATATATTATTTTTATTTTTATTCTTGTTTTTAAAGTAAGTTTTTGAAATTTAATATTTAACTGTTTTATCTTCAGGTTAGATTTAATTTATATTTTAATTACGAAATTATAAGCAATTAGCAATTAATACCCTGTCTGTCCACACACTAACTTATAATGTTGCCTATAAGTCTCCACTTATAGGCAACATTATTGACTTGCCATTGGCTGACCGATTATTATTTAGTTTACTACAATGATATTTTAGCTGTAAGTCTCCCAAGCTTGTTAAATAAATAACTATAGGTAGCAATCACAGTATCTCCTCCTTTTTAAAAGTCGGTAAAAGTGGCGCAAGTAGATTCCTATTTATTACATTATTTTTAATCATAAGCACAATACCATAATATGGATGGTAATAATATAATATGGATGGTAACATTTATTTAGTCATCATAGTAAAATCTAAGAATTAATGTGAAATTTTATCACTTTTTTTTCAGAATCTACCAGCTGCAGAGACAGAACAAGACACAAACGCTGTAAGTTAATCAAGACTTGTAGGTAAATAAGAAAAAAAAAAAACCACATTCTTCTTTAAAATATTTACTAAGCGATTAACGAAACTCAGTTACATCTACAATCTTTAAAAGGAAATGTACCAAAATTTTAAGATGCCTCGATAGCCCCGGGTTATAATATATATCTTTTGGAATCAGAATATTTCTTAAAAAGTTAAGGATTTTTATTTAAAGTTTTAGTATTTCGTATTAATAATTTAAAACTTTAATTAGTTTCGGAATTCGGGGATCCGCAATGTGCGCTAATACAATATTAGTCACTACTATTGTCCCACTATATATATTATTGCTTTAAGCCCGTTTCATCAATTGTTAAAAAAAATCTGATATAATAGCTACAGAGAGAGAGAGAGAGTACATGTAGAAACAGTAATAAATTATATCCATATTTTCTTTTACTTTATGTACAAAAAGGAGCCAATTTAGTTTTGGAATTATGAAATCTTTTTAGGTCATTTTCGTATGTCAGGTCGTTTGTTAATTCTTCTTATTATATATGTCTCATTAATGTTACGGTAATAATGCCAAGAAAACTTGCTAGTAATTTCATATCAAACACAGATTTGTCCAACCTTCATTAATTAAGCATGGTAATTTCCAGTACCCTCGTCAAAGCACATTTGGTGTTGGGTTATCAAACATAGAATTACAGAATTAGGGTCAGTTAACCCTTGTTTTAAGATCAATACAATAGACCCCTTCATTAAATCTCAACATAGACTGAAAAGCAAAGTTTTTGGTTTCATATTTATCTTTCTAATATATCAATATAACTACTGTAATTATCATAATATAAGAGACATGGAATAATAACTTCCGTGAGTGACAATCATAGTTATTACAGATATACCGTTGTAATTCATATACATATGAGTTTCGGAGAAGCCTAACAAATTCCAAGCCTAGGAAGCAAATTTGACTATGAGATGTATAATAATATTAACTACACCATTAGCACAGACATAATTATATCTACAACATTATCTAAAAATATCACAAGTCCGCCGAACACAGTCGCAATAAGTCTGGAATGGTGGCGGGAAAAGGAAAACGTTTTGCTTTTCTATATGGATGGAGTCACTAGAAGATGTTCCCAGGATCTTCCAGGGGAAAATTTTATTCTCATCAGCGTCGGTGGCATCGGGTGTAGGTATGGAGCCTAGATATTTTAATTTCTTCACGGTAGGAATAGGTTTAGTTCCAATAGAGATTATTTCTAGTGTAGTATTTACGCTTAACGCGCATTTCAGATGTACAGTTTTACTCCTACTCACTCTCAGGCTATATATATATATATATATACTATTCCAGGGCGTGCACCCAGTTATTTAAAAGTTCCTTCAGTTGACTCGCGTTTTGTGGCTAATGAGATGTTAAATAGCTAAGTACGCCAGTGGAACGGCTATCGGGCCAAGAGCGTTACATATTCCATGAACTTCATCGGGTCCTGCGAAACGTCATCTCGTATTTAATTACAGCAATATCTAATCCTGGTATGGGTCCGCATGCAGGATCACAGGGTATAGGATCTTCATTTAGGAATTCTTCGTTTAGAAGATGTTCTTAACACTCGACCCACCTCTCTCTAATATGTGCATTATCAGTTAAACAGTTCGATCTTTATTTTTTCCATACTTAAAAACCTTTAAGGCCATAGTTGATTTGTGTCTCCATTTTGGTATTTTTTATTATTTCGGTTGCTGTCGTGGCATTTTCTAAATAACGGTAGAAAGATCTGGCTACTGTTTGCTCTTTCTTGCGCAGCTACTTTTTTTTACATGTTATTTGGCATCTTGTAATTTATCTTTATCTTCTACCAGTTAGGAGCTTTATCATTTTTTGAAGAGCACTTTTTTATTTGTCAGACTCTCTTTTACCTTTATTTTTCCACCAGTTTGGGTTTTCCCGTTTTTAATGGGTCCTTTAGATACAGATTTTGTAGCTTTTGGTCTTCACTGTATCTGTATTTTGACCTCATATCGTCCGCGGTACTATAAGTGACATCAAAATCAATTATTTTACAGCCATCTTTAAGTATTTGCCCTTAGGGCCATCCAGTTCCTTCCACTTCGAGTACGTTTTTATCGGTTTTAAAAGGGCGTATACGACAACTAGTAAGCGATGATTGTGTTGTGAGAGGTTTGCCACGGATTACTTTGCAGTCTTTGATCATATCCGCTATTATGATGACATACAACCCGCACTTTCATAGGTGATATGTAGATCACCTTGTTTCTTTTCAACGTTCGTATTTATCAAAATTTACGAATTTCTCGCAGTGAAGTCCAAGATTTTTTAACCCTGTTTATTTATGTCTCCTATTGCACACAACACAACAAAAATAACACAATAACAGTCAAATAAAGGTATCTTACGACCGCACCGAACGCGGATTCAATTTAATAGTACCTGGTACAAATATGTATAACTAATAAGTGCACTGGTTTTAGACACCGATAAACATATCTATTTAACATTAAAATGTTCAAAGAATTGGTATATTTGTACCTTTTTTTTTTTTGCGTGTGGAAACCCCCTCGGGCCGTCACCCCACCAGGGTTTCGGGGGGCGGTGTGTCGGAATCGAACCGACTAAAACCACACGGTGTACCATACTGCGCCTAATATAGGAGGGATCCGGGAACAGCTTTCATTAAGACATCCGGAGCCCTCCTAGCGCCTGACCGCAAAACGCGGGCACCACCTTTGGGTTAAAACCTCTTAATTAGGTGACGTCCAGGCACACGCGGACGTCACCTCCTCGCGGATGGCCACGATAGCAGGTGGAAAGGAAAAACCCGTCCAGTCCACCTGCGGCCACACTCAGGGCGGCATGAGGCGCTGGAAAGCGCGCCTCCGCCGCCCGGTTCGCCGGCGGCGAATTAGGTCCGAGTGGAGATCCTCCTCCCGGGCCCTCTGAGCCACCTCCTTCTGCGAGATGACATCCTCGCAAAAGGATGCGACCGCGGTAAAACTACTCTCGCTACCGGCCATGGAGCGTATGACGGCCGGTAGCGAGAGTCCTCTCCGATGACTGCAGTGAGTTCCCGACGCTGCGTCGCCCAGGCGGAGCAAACCGCCAGCGTATGCTGAGCCGAGTCCTCACTGCAGTCGCAGTGGTGACAGGCGGGACTCAATTCCCTCCTAGCGACCGAGTGCAGGTACTTCCCGAAGCAGCCGTGCCCGGAAAGAACCTGCGTCAGTCGGAAGGAGAGGGTCCCATGCTGCCGCCCTGCCCACTCGACGATGACCAGCTGGAGCGCCTCCACGGTGGCAAAGCCAGCACGTGGAGCCTCCAGCCGGGACGACCAACGAGCCGTGGTGGCTCGGCGAGCGGCCTCACGCCACTCACGCACCTCTTCGGGCGGGGGCCGACTGCCGCTTCCCGCCCGGAACTCAGTCGTCCGCCGATAAACTTCGGCGAGCACTTCCGCCTCCAAATCCCACGGGGGTGTCCCGGCCAACGCGCACGCCGCCTCCGTCGATACGGTGCGGTAACCGCGTATGGCTCTAATTGCCATAACCCTCTGAGGGCGCCGGAGGCGCGCCCTATTCTGGGCGGTCAGAGCCTCCGCCCACACCGGTGCCCCGTACAGTGCCATTGACCGGACAACCCCCGTGTACAGCCGTCGCGTAGCGACGCTAGGTCCGCCCAAGTTGGGCAAAAGTCGCCCCCGGGGCGGACGGAGCGCCGACCAGCTTTAGACCAAGCTGCCGGAAGTGCTCGTCGAAGCGCCATCTTCCGTCAAGGATCAGGCCCAGATACTTCATGTGGGCCTGAACCGGTAGGTATATTTGTACCTGACATGAATAGTGATTTTAACTCTTTTTTGAAATAAAAATTATGGCTGATGACCGCGACACCATCTTGGTTGGTTCAACTTTCCAACGAGATCACATCTTGAGTAGTAGTTTTTACAGGTTTTTTACAGGATAAACTAGAACAGTGCTTTGATTGGTCTCCATGGAATCTTCTCAATAGACTCTCGTGTCTTACACTTCTATCTATTGCTGGATGTTATAAGGTCTAAACTAGTTTATGGAACAAAAACGTCGTACACTTTTTGCTAGAAATAAAAATGCGACTTCGTTTATTACAAAAAAGTGAGAGAAAATTCTTAATATACGAGTACGTTATTAATTTATCTGTCTCTGTCTAAGAGACACAATTTGAAAACTATTTCTATTCATTTGCGTAGTAATATAATGGAAATATGAAACTTATTTGTGAGACAAATTGCTTTTATTATTCTTACTTACTTATTGTGACAACAACGACTTTGAAAAATACTGCAACTATTTATTTTCTACATCTTTCTGAGTTTAAATTTAATTGTGTAAGGAAATTTGCACGTACAATGAATAATTATAGACTCTACTCTGTAGTTTTTGACAAATAGATAAAAAAACTAAAAGCTTTTATTTTTAACTTGTAATGTTTGTTAGTTTGAATAAACTTTTGGAAGCTGAATTAAAACCACTTGCTGTTATCCTACGGAGACAGTCACATTTGTATCCCCGAAGGGGTAGACAGAGGCGTATTAAACACCCACACTTTGCTAAATATAATTTGGTCCCACTCATAGGGGTAAGCTTATTGCTATTATTATTGCTATATTATTGCTATCCGGCACTGTGGGAATTAAATACAGGAAAAAATATGGTATACCAGCAGTGCCACGCGGTTTCACCCGCGTAAGTCCCGGTCCCGTGGGAATATTGGGATAAAAAGTAACCCATATGTTATTCCAGGTGTCCAGCTATCTACATACCAAGTTTCATCGCAATCGGTTCAGTAGTTTTGGCGTGAAAGAGTAAGAAAACATCCATTCATCTAAACTTTCACATTTATAATACGAACAGCGCCTCGTGTTTCACCCACATAAGTCCCGATCCAGTGGGAATATTGGTATAAAAAGTAGCCTATGCGTTAATCCAAGTCTCCAGCTATCTACATACCAAGTTTCATCGCATTCGGTTCAGTAGTTTTGGCGTGAAAGAGTAACAAACATCCATCCATCCATCCATCCAACATTTATAATATTAGTGGGATATAATATTAGTGGGATTGAAAGGGAAACATATCTCCAAACCAAATAACTCCTCAACGGTCAACAGTATTTATACGAAACTTTATATACGCATTGAATTATGATAGACAGTTCTAAAGTTCGCTATTACCTGGCTGGTGCACCTAAGATAAGCTCCACTTGAAGGAACTCCGCAACAGCAACGGCAGTTTACAGCGGCGACACAACATTTTGTATACGCATTCAATTATGATAAATCGTGATGAATTCACGGATGGTGCAATGGTTAAAGTGGTCACCTTGCCACTACGCTTACGGTTCGATTCCCACACGATACAAATCTTTGTGTGATCCTAGTTTGTGTTTTTCTTTACAAACGTTGTTTGAATGTTTGTATAGTTCACCGTAAAATTCCTAGTGTGGTAGTAATTAGGAAGGATGATAACATTTTCTGAAGTCTGGCATGACTTGGATTGAATACCATAACAGGCAAACAGGCTATGATAAGGAAAACTCCATAATCAAACCGGACCTGTATTTTGTCAGGCACAAATAAGTTTTAATATAAAATAAGTGGCGCATGTTTCTAAAGTAAGACCCTACCGACTACTAAGTGGCACCAACACTGCAAAATATTAAATTGTATAATGTAAAAAAAATATGGATTTTATTTAGTTCGAAGTTTATTTGCTTATTTTTGGTGCATGTACCTACAATGCATGATTTTTTATTTTATTCAAAAAAATAAAATGTGGTTCTATAACGGGTGTAAAGAACGTCCTGCCGAATGTTGAAATAGTAGATTCAGATCATCATTCTGAGTTTAAAATCATTGAAATTTTCTGCCGGAATACTCATATTTTTTTTTTTATTTTACTAATTTTTGTGTTAAAATTGATATCGCAATAAGTAAACAGAACATTTTAACGAAAAATAATAAATATGTCAGCCAAAAACTGCAACGTAATCAATTAAACATCATAAGCATGAGCAATCAGCTGCTTCGTGGGCGCCGAACGTTTAAAGTCATTCACCGTACCGCACAAAAATGATACCTACGTTTGTTGCGTTTCCATTGCGTAGCGCAAAATCAAACTAAGCACTGTAAATCCTTAATCTCGCATTTTTATGATGAACTGACTTTTGCATTCTGATAAGTATCCATAGAAAGCCGTTTTTGTAAGTTCTTTGAGACGGTGATACTTACACGCTGTGTACGGTATAGACATCTCAAAAGCAGTGGCGTAACTATACCTTTTGAGACCCGTTGCTAATTCATCGGATGGGGCAAAAGTTCACTCTTGGTGCCTCGTGTGGTTAGGGCCTTGGCGTCGGGGCCATGGTCCCGTGGCATTTTGCGCGCTCTGCCACCCTATTGTTACGCCACTGCTCAAAAGATAATTTAAAAAAATCATAATCCAGTAAATAATGGTCTCTTAAGTAGGAACAATCAACAAAATTAAATATTTAAAGCCGAACTGAAATATATAAATTATACATTTCGGCTGCTGTCCAACAAAAGATGAAAATAAGACGACATGGTTCCCACAAGAGTTACTTTATTGCTTAAATAATTTGTTGATTTTATTTATAGAACTATGCAGCTATAAAGGGACCTGTAAAAATGTATTTATTACAGTGAGTATCTTGAGATATGTAGAATCAACAGAAGAAGTAGGTTATCTTGAATTTTGTGGTGTCAACTAAGTGGCTACAATAATAATGAAAATCATAAAAGTATCAACAATTATCACCATAAGCTTTTGCTACATATACATATGTATTTTTTGTAAACAGCTAAATAGCTTTTATGAAACACTTAATTTTAACGTTTCGAGGGTTCTCTTGAAACAGGTTATATGGCATAAATCTTTTTTCCGACATTTTATCACAATGTAATTATCTCCAATACATGTGAAAATGATTTTATCAGACATTGTGCTATATTGTACGGGTTCCATATTTTTGGTGAGATAATTATTAGTTCATTGGGTCGATTCCCGAATGAATTTGTGAAAATATCCGAATACTACTACGCTGATACATTTTTAGGCCAATCTCAGTTAGTTACTTTGAATTGAATTACTTAACTGAACTGAAGTTATTTCTTAAAATAGCGAACTATATGTTTATGGTTCGCTACATACAAATTATTCCAATTCGTTACCTTTCAAGGCTATAGCTACTCGTAGATCGTGCATACCATATTCCAGTACCATAAACATAAGGTGTCCTTCGGGAACAGTATTTTTTGTTATATTTATTATTTCAGATATTAGATTATATCCTCTGTCTCAAAAAGCATTCAGAGCTAGCGAACACTCTGAATCCACTCGCCATTTCTCCAATGTAGGGTACTGCTAATCATAGAGAAACGCGGGATATACAGAGGTCCTTCCTCATGTAGGCTACTTCCCCTTAGGCAGAATATTAGCAGGAAGCAATAAAGTTTCCCCCTAAGATAAGATGGGAAGCATTTCCTCTTGAGATGTCCAAGATGTTTTTTTAGGTAAGCATCATTGCAGTTGAAAGCTACATTTACTAGATGCGAGCATTGAGGCGATATAGCTACATCATAACGAATGTGAGTTAATAGAAATGTATCTTGTATTAATTAATAGGATACTTTTACTGTTATGTATAATTATTTATAAATAAAAAATCACTCAAATCAACTCAAAGTTATTTTTCGATATCTCTATCAAAAAATAACATTAAATATTCTCTTTATAAGTATGTACTTTTTTTACTCACCAAACTTGTATACAAATAAGGCTAGACTGAAAAGAAGCCGTGAAGTCATCATTTGTTGTTATCTATAATTTCTAAAAATAAAAACAGTTTAAGGCAAGCTTTGATCCATCGCGAACCACTGTTTCTGAGAGTATTTCAGCGCCATGCGTCATTGTAGGTAGGGCCCATTACGAGCAGACCCTCCGACTTTGCTTTATTTTCCGATGCTTGAATACGTTGTTAAGCTTTTCACGCTGCCAATCTTAATGAAATGCATAAGATTGATATAAACACTTTGGCTGTAACAACTTATTTTATTGGTTTTAAAGAAAGCTTCCAGAATAATAACAATAGTTATTATAACACATATAGATAAAACAGCTGCTGATTACAAGTTTCCACATTGAAATATAAAAAGCCAGATGGACCGACGACCTGAAGAAGGTAGCTGGAAGGGACTGGATGCGGAAGGCGAGGGACCGGGTGCTATGGTGCACATTGGGACAGTCCTGTGTCCAACAGTGGACTAGAATAGGCTAATTAATTGAATCGAAAACATTTAAAAGAAAAAGAAAAAAAAACAAAATAGAAAGAAGAGTGCTATTGTAGTTTGACAATATTAATTACAGACTATAGAAGAAATGGATAAAAAAAAGAAAAAATAAACCTGTAGTATTTAAAAATCCTTCACGATTTTTGGCCTGTCATGAATTTTTCTATTGTGTATATTTAAAAAAATTAGAAAAAACAAAAATATTCATTTATAAATAATCAAGTAAACTATTAAAAGTTATAACACTGCGAATGCAAAAGACGTTACGCCTGTAATTAGTAGCCGTGAATGGTGCATTCAAAAGTGGACGTCTTCTTAGGTTGTTTTGGTTTGTCCGAAGAAGTATTGTGCTTAGTTATTCAGGACAGTCAGTCGTACCATTTGCAATATTTGCTAAGAAGCAGATATCACTAATATGAAGGCTTAATTCCAACAGCAAGAAGTGGTATCGCTTACAACGGTGATCATAGTCAGATGAAAATTGCTTTGCCTTAAAGTCTAAATACCGCAAGAATTTGGCTTGTACAGATTCAATATTTCAAGTTTAAATCATCAAATTTGTAAACTTCGTATTGAGGGTTCCAAACTTGAGAGCGCACGCAAGGTGGCTTCGCATATAAGAATCTTTAGTTGTTTTAGAGAACTAAAGCTAGATAAAAACGAAAGGTAAATAAAAAAACTCAGTATCAGTTAACCGTTTACGTTGATAAAATGACGTAGCCAAGTGCTTTAAAGTTTAGTTTTTGAATGAAAATATTTTAAAAGTTATTAGCTGCCAAATAAAAACAGCAATGCAGTGTTCCCTGTTTCTGCTGAAAAATAAGTTACTATATGTTGATGTGTACACATAACTGCTTACCATAAGAGTGCTAGTTAGTTAGACAAATTAGCTGTTTAAAAAACGGTTAAGAAGATAGTAATGAATTATAATTACTAACAATGTAATCTATGTTATGAAAACGCAGTACTTAATCTAGTAAGATTTTCGGTTAGATCAGAGACACATTTAAAAGTGAAATATCGGCAGCAAAATGGTTTAAAATTTAACTTAATTTTCTTTTGTCAGTCATTCGGACTCATTAGCATGGCGATGGTGCGACGCAAGACTAAGTGTGATTGGCAGATGCTGTTGAACAATTGGCACTGAATATCATGCAGTCAATCTCAATAGAATACCCATTATTCCAGTTATAACTTCTGTTCGGACTTGTTCAGAAAGGAAATTAACTTTGTCTGTAGATTGATAACGTTTTGAGTGAGTTGAAGTTGACTTTGTTCAAAACGATTCTAAAGTTTTATTTGTTTTAAAGCTGGACAATTACCAATTATATGTCAAGCTATCAGACAGAGTGAAAGTTGAGTATAAAAAAAATCTGACATTTTATCCTTCTGATGTTAACATATGGTTTTTAATTCATGATAATCCTTCAAACCACAAGCGTAGATCCAGCTGCTGATATGGAAGAGTGCTCACTAAATCTGCTTTCTGTAGGTACACTGTACTATTTTCCAATTTAACATTTAATTAGTAAGTTTACATCACCATATTTTTTTTTGTAATATTGTTTCCACATTTCATAAATTTCACATTCCATATCGTCAGAGACAAAAGGTTAGTGCGATTCAGACTATCGGAACAATGCCATCTACCTAACCATATAGTAAACATGTGTCAGAGTAGACATAGTTAAAATACCAATACTCAGATATCTGGTGTCTCGGAATAAGACACGTAAATACGTTAAAAGTAGAGAGATAAATTGAGTGCTTACAAAACATATTGCCAAGTAAAATATAAGAAAGAACATTAAACCGAAAACAGAACATCATTGACATTTTCTTACCAGTTTTTTTAGATAATTGTTTATTTTACTAAATAAATTAAAGAAAATAACCACTAAAGTTTCGGAAAAGGGCTTCGCTCTGGATAGAAAGCAAACGAGGCGAACGGCTTTGAATGGGACTCAGTAAGAGCGTCTAATCTGATTCCGCAATTCTTAGGAATTACGAAATAACCCCTAACTTCTAAGGATTCTAGTAGAACTTCTTGAGCAGCCTAAGATATAAGCAGAAACTTCAACATGCCTTGTTACATCTTAAATGTTAATAAGTAGGTCATACCATCACTACGATCGGCGAACTCATTTAAAATGCTTTACAAAATTACAGACTTATCGGTTTCCAAATTAGTACCTTGCTCGGTAAGTATATACTGCCTACACTAAGTGTAATCAGCAGATTGGTATTCCATATGGATTTTTTTTATTTAATTATAACTTTATCAATTAATCTAAAATATTTTTTAAACAAACATAAAACTTTTAAGTGTAACCCTTTAAAAGAACAAGTAAAGCTGAGCTTGGTATAACCTACACAAACATCAAACACAACTTGCACAAAATATAATCGGTTGGCAAACAGAGGAGAAAAGGGTTAACTCTTTTATTTTTGCGTGTTTATATATAATATAGATATCATTTATATTACGTCAGTAATTATAAGTATGGACGTTGTTCATGATACGAAAACTTTAACTTAATGGTAATGACTATGTCAATTTAACACCCGCACGGTCATACATTGTTAACGATGTAAGCTCGACTGAAGCAGCTAAACTGTCTGAATTGTGGTCTATTATATCGGTTCATATAAGTATGACTTTGTGGATAGGGTTGTACCCGGAAGGAAGAAACCAAAAATTTACTATTATCTTATGCATCTTGTCATAAATATGAATGGATGGATGTATGTTTGTGACTCAATCACACCAAAACACCTGAATGGATCAAGATCAATTTCCATCAATTCCATTTTACAGGGATAGATTATAGTATGAAATAGCACAAAAGTTATTTTTGATTTAGGAAAAATGGTTCCCATAACCTCACACATATACAACTTTTTTTTTTAAATTCCACGCCAACGAAGTCGCGGTCAACAGCTAGTATATTAATTACAATTTAATATTATAATAGTGGACGAGCTCGTACTCTTAGTCCAATGCACGTCTTTCAGAACACAAGGGTATAAATAAATCCACTAGGTGTCTGACGATCACGTTTATTGCAGGTTAAAAAAAATACAAAATTGTCATCCTTAAGCTAATGGTCGTAATGAAACCATAGCGCGATCTAAATTTACTACAGACTCCATCTATAGAGCCAAAACAAAAGCTTTATTAAATTAGCGCTTGAACATGCCGCCCACCATGGACGAAATATAAACCGCCCACCTTGGCAAGATATTTCGTCCATCGCAAATTGCATCTCAACAAAACAAAAAAACGTTAGTATGATCACGTGAATAAACAAAAACTGTATGAAGTGAGTTACACATGAAATTGATATAATAAGGAGTTCAAAAATGTTGAATACTACATGACAACACATGATGACAAGTAAAATTCAAATAAACAAAAACAAAAAGATAAAACAAAACGGGTGCACCTGCTAATATAACGGGATGACTCCTTTTAATGGCCGTTTCCTACTAGAAGAGATACATCTCATCAATCAGTAACAGGTAAAACACACAATTTCGAAACTGGTCTCTTAATTAAAGACCCCCTGCATCTTAAACTGACCACACGCGTAAGTCCGTCCAGTCCTGGATGTTTAGTTTCCACAATACCGTAAAGCCATCGTGCTGGAGGCAAATCATCCTCTTTTACCAACACAATAGTTCCCACCATAGGTTCAGGAACTTGATATGCCCATTTGTACCTATTCATAAATTGCGTCAGATATTCTTGTGACCAGCGCCGCCAGAAATCTTGTAACATCCGCTGAGTCAATTGCCAACGCTTAAGACTAGTGATATTGGGCTGTTCATAGTTGAACTCAGGAACAAGAACCAGAGGTTCCCCAATCAAAAAATGACCAGGGGTAAGTGGTATTTGGTTTTGATTTTCACTTACCTGGGAAATGGGGCGCGAATTCAAACAAGCCTCTATTTGAGACAACACTGTAACCATCTCCTCAAAAGTAAGAGTATTGTTGCCAATAATCCTCTTGAGATGGTGCTTTGTCGACTTTATACCAGCCTCCCACAGTCCACCAAAATTTGGAGCGTGGGGTGGTATAAAGTGCCAAGTAGTACCGTTATCCGCCAACCACTCTCCGATTTCCTTTGTTACACTTGATTTTTCAGCATCCAACAACTCCTTTGCAGCCCCGACAAAGTTTGTGCCATTGTCGCTATATAAGTCTGAGCAATGTCCACGTCTAGCGACAAACCGTTTGAATGCAGCTAAAAATCCCTTTGAAGTCATGTCGCTGACTACCTCGAGATGTATGGCTCTAGTAACCATGCAAACAAATAAGCAAATATAGCCTTTATAGGCATGATGACCTCTCCCTTTTGCCGTCCTTATGTTAATGGGACCAGCATAATCAACTCCACTTTGATGGAAAGGTCGATTGGGAGTTACTCTTGCTTTGGGTAGCTGACCCATGAGCTGTTCTCTAATGCGAGCTGCATGACGGATGCATGTGATACATTTACGCACATAAAATTTGGTTCGATTCTTAACATCAAGAATCCAGTATTTCGATCTCAGATAATTAACCATGATTTGTGGCCCTCCGTGTAAGGTCTTATGGTGAGTATCCGCTATTAGTAAATCAGTAAAATGAGCCTTTGCTGGTATAATAACCGGATGTTTCCTATTTTCATTTATTTCAGCTCTCTCCAACCTTCCACCGACTCTGAGGATGCCATCATGATCCACAAATGGATTAAGTGAGGTGAGTACACTTTTCTTTTCCACGCCTTTTGTTTCTTGTAAAGCCTTTATCTCTTTGCTAAAGTATTGTTTTTGACACTTCTTGATACACACTATTAATGATTCATTCAACTCTTGCGCTGTTAACCACGAAGGTAACTTCTCAGCGCAATTACGCTTTAATTTGAAGTAAATGAAACGTCGGCAATAAGCGATTACTCTGACCAACTTCCTTAGTGTGGAGAATTTAGTCCAAACCGTAAGTTCTTCATCATTTATTATTACATGGTAAAAAGATTTTTTTTCTAGGACCGTTGAGTATTCTGTCTTTTTATTGTAATCAATATTTATGTTTTTCAGCCACACTGGGCCCTCCTTCCATAACTTATGCGTTATCAGTTCTTCTGGTTAAAGACCTCGCGAAGCACAATCTGCTGGGTTGTCAGATGATTTCACATGGGACCACTGACTACTGTCCACTACTGACAAGATATCCGACACTCTGTTAGCAACAAATGTTTTCCAATTAGATGGATGTTTACTCAACCACGCAAGCACCACTGTGGAGTCAGTCCATGCATGCATGTCCTGTTTTTCAATTTCCAGTACTTCACCGACTTCATTTAACAGCTTTGATAAGAGAACCGCACCACAGAGCTCAAGACGAGGTATGGAGATTTGTTTGACTGGCGCGACCTTAGTTTTTGCTGTGACCAGGTGAGTATGAATAACACCCTGTTGATCTTGTACACGCAAATATACTACGGCAGCGTAAGCTTCATTTGAGGCATCACTAAATGAATGCAGCTGTAATGAATCGCCTTGATAAGCATGCACCCATCTTGGAATTCGAAGCTGGACTAATTGCTCGAGTTCGTTACGGTACGTACACCATTCAGTTAGTAATAAAGAGGGTAACTCTTCATCCCAATCAATTCCTGAAAGCCATATCTTCTGAATTAATATTTTGGCCTTTATTATTGCAGGAGCCAACCAGCCTAATGGATCAAATAGCATTGAAATATGGGAAATAACGCTTCTTTTAGTTGCAGGTATCTTCAGTGGAGGTAATTTCACCGTGTACACGAATTCATCAGTTTCTCTACACCAGGTAAGTCCTAATATTTTAATTTCTTTGTCTATTTTTAATTCAAAATTCTCTTCTTCCATATCCTTTCCTATATGCTTTAATAGCTCTTCGCTGTTGCTTCTCCATTTCTGTAGTTCAAAGCCACCTCTTGCTAACAGTTGCTTCATTTGATAATATATTTCTATTCCTTCAGGTACAGATTGACAACCGCACATTAGGTCATCCATATAAAAATTATGGAGTGTTATATTTTTTGCGACAGGAAAATGTTGTCCTTCATCATGAGCAATCTGATGTAACGTCTTTACCGCCAAATATGGTGCTGAAGCCGTACCGAATGTAACTCTTAAGAGTCGCAAATGTTGAATATTAGTGTCTTGTCGCCATATTAATCGTTGATAATCTATATCCTTATCAGAAACGACTACCTGCCGGTACATTTTAATAATATCCGCTACAATACAAATGGGAAACAGTCGCCATCTCATGACAGTGTGCCTGAGATCTGCCTGTAGAGTTGGACCGATCATCAGTTCATTGTTCAGGGATACACCATTTTTTCCTAAGCAAGAGGCATCAAATACAACCCTAACTTTACTAGTAGACTTGTCTTCCCTCACTACAGCGTGGTGGGGTAGGTACACCACATCTGTTTTGTCTAGTTGATCTGATGGAATAATTTCCATATGTCCCAAGTTGATATATTCCTTTATTACATTAAAATATTCCCTTTTTAACTCCGGATCCTTGGATAATCGTTTCTCTAAACTAAGAAATCTGCGTAATGCGATATCTTTTGTTTCACCATATGCGCATTGCGGTGTATCCGTCTTAAAAGGCAATCTTACAATATAGCGACCCTTAGAATCCCTTTTTCTTGTTTGCTGATAGAAGTGTTCACATTTTTGTTCATCCTCTGTTAAATGCTTTTTAGTTGTTACAGGTTCTTCGATCTCCCAGAATCTTCTTAGAAGGTGATTTTGGTCTCCTTCTACTGTCAAAAAATTAAGGTTTGCTTGATTATTATTTCTTCTTCGTACCTCTCCTGACAGTATCCATCCTAATTCCGTACCTTGCGCTATTAAAGAAGTCGGAGTTCCCTTGCTAAGTCCCTGTTTAAGGACCTTGCTATACACCGATGAACTCAACAATATATCAATTTTTCCTGGTGTATCCCAACTAGGGTCCGCTAAATTATACTGTCTCAGTTCAGTCCACAAGGGAAATGTTATTTCCTCTGCGGGAAGAACTGAAGTTAACTTTTTCTGAACGTGAGCCTTAACAGACATAGTAAAGTTAGGATTGTGCATCGATTGCAGTTTTATATACACAATATATTTAGAGGTCAATGCACAACCTTTATCATCTTCTCCGAGCCTTAGTGATGAATTGTAACATACATACTTCTTTAATCCCAGTAACTGAACTGCTGACTCCGTGATGTAAGAAGCCTGAGAACACTGGTCAAGTAAGGAACGCAGAGTTACTTCCTTGCCTGTACGGGATTTAACTTTCACTAAGGCTGTGGGCAACAAATCATGACCGCCAGAAGTAGCACAATTTGTCACTGACCTTGAGCAGTCGTTTTGTTCGATGTCAACTGATTGATTGGTTTCTACTTTGGTATCAATTGACACTGACGCATCATTGGAATGGAGCATTGAGTGATGTTTTCTTTTGCACAACCGGCATCTAGTCGGAACTCGACAGGCATAAACCGCGTGGCCTGATCCTAAACAATTGAAGCACAATCCGTTGGACTGGACAAAATTGCGACGTGTGGTGATATCTTCATTACTAAATTGCTTACAGCTACCGAGTTTGTGATTAGATTTACAATAAACGCATGATACAGTTGCTACAAGTAAAGTCTTAACAGGGTAATTATTTTTACTAACAGTATTCTTAGGAGCTTTATTTTCCAAAAATTCAAGAGAGCGAAATCTTTGTTCCAAAAACCTTTGGAATTGTTGAAAAGTAGGTAAATCTTCGGATATCTCACATATTTTTGCTTCCCACAATTTCCGTGACTCTGTATCTAATTTTAAACATAAAATATGAATGACAATTATGTCCCACGTATCAACATTTATACCCAAATTTTATAGAGCGGTCAAACAATCGTTACTTGTATCAAGCAATTCTTTAAGTGCGACTGCTGATTCTGAATTAATGTTTTTTTGACTTAAGAATCGTTTTAGTATACTACTTGACAAATACCTTTTGTTGTTATAGCGATTATTTAACTGCTCCCAAGAGGTTTTATATTTAGCGCTACTAATGTTAACATTACGCAGAAGTTGCTCAGCTTCTCCCGACAAGTGACTTTTTAGGTATTGAAGACGTTGAACGTCATCGAGTTGACTGTTATTGTGTATAAGGGATATAAACAAGTCTCGGAAACTGACCCACTCCATATATTGACCCGAAAATGTGGGCAATGTGATTTTTGGCAATTTAACATTATTATTAGTATGAGAACCCTTTGAACTAGACGTAGCTGAACCTTGTGTTGTTTCACTTTGCTTTAACCGAGCCAGTACTTCTTTCAATTCTGTTTTATAATCTAAATATAAGTCTTCAGTTAGGTTATATACTTCTGCAGCACAATACTGAGATTTATTGTATTCAACTTCTTTCACTTCAGTTAAAATCTTACGGTGAGATTCTACGAATGTGTCCTACTGTTTCTCTAAACTTTCGAGACGCACCTCTATGTATGCTTTGGAAATACGCTCTTTGGGCGATTTCTTAAAGTTGGTTCTAGCTCTTGATATTGCTTTATTAGTTTCAAATTGCATTCTTTCGTATGCTTCCATTTTGACAATCAGTACTTAAAATTGTAGGAGATTTGAAAAGATCAAGCACTGGATTTTTCTAAGTCTCTAAACAGAACTGGTGTAAATTTTCTAAGTCTTTTAAACTCCTAATACTTAAAGAACTTTGGGCATGGATTCCCCGTCACTTCGCTTTTTCACTAATTATTCTAAGTCCCTGATACTTTAAAGTTTTCAAAGTTCATGCATTAAGTACCACTGATAATTTTAAAGTTAATTTCTTCTTGAAAATAAGGTTCAAAATGTAACAGTACTCACAGTTTGTATTGTTCACTTACTACATTAGATACACCACACCCGTAACTTATCGTAATGTCTGCGACCACCTCCAGCGCTCCGCTGTCTTCCTTGGTTCACTCCTTCCCGAACACGCTGCTAGGTGGCGCCACTGCTTCGCTCCTGGGTAGGTCTCCAGTATGCTGCTTCCACAGGAAGGATTCGCCCCGAGCAGCGATCCACTGCCCCTACTGGGTGCGCTGAAGAGTGGTTCGCGGGAACCAACACACGCGGCCACTAAACCGGTTGTATCCGGCTACGAAGGACCATGGACGAGCTCGTACTCGTAGTCCAATGCACGTCTTTCAGAACACAAGGGTATAAATAAATCCACTAGGTGTCTGACGATCACGTTTATTGCAGGTTAAAAAAAATACAAAATTGTCATCCTTAAGCTAATGGTCGTAATGAAACCATAGCGCGATCTAAATTTACTACAGACTCCATCTATAGAGCCAAAACAAAAGCTTTATTAAATTAGCGCTTGAACAATAGGGAATGTTATATATTTATTTAAATTAAAAATAAGTATTTGTTTTGCGTTAATGATATATGTTATTTTCTCAACTTTCAGATCGGGTTTCGTTTGGATTTTCTGTCTTGCAGGTACTGATGCACAGGAAACCTCAGGGTTGACCATGAGGCTTATAAAATTAATAATGTTGATCACATTTTTACATTCAGTTGCATAGATAAACTGTACATTTATAATTATAAAAAACTTAAGAAAATAATGCTTAGTTTTAAAGCTTTTCTTTAATGAATATATTTGTTATGCTACCAGTATGGCATACAAGCACATGGACTGTGGTATTACAATACATACCTATAGACACTTTCAAACTCTGCATTTTAGAATGTGAAAAAGGTATTTCTTACTACAAAGAGAAATAACTTTTTTCTGTTCCTAAAACACAAAGGACTTATAGTCCTTTTTATTTGATAATATTGCCTGATGTCCTACGCTTGAAAGAAAAGTCGTTTTTGCTATAAACCCGTGATTGCGTCATCAAACTTTGCGTATACACCTGCATTTTTTTATAAACACTTACGCCTGTAATCTTGTAGGGAAAACACAAGATTAACCCCATAAGCATTATGTTTTTCATCGAATTCACAAAACCCTTAAAATCGATTCCAATATCATAACAATCACCCCAAAAGTTTCCGTGCGATTTACCCCAAAGTAGCAGATAAGTAAAGTATTTTCATCTTATCCAAAGGGATTATATTATTATAAGCCCTCTTGTTCGCTTAAGCATTTGATCCGATCTTACAGAACCCGTTACCGACGAGAGAACTAGAATCATTTGCCAGACTGATTCTAGATTTCGGTAAAAGCGTTTACAGTAAAGCCTTTTTTAAGCTACTTCTGATTGTCGTATCCTATATTTGAAATTGTGTAAGTATTACGTGTACCAAATTATAATATGATAATATTTTACATTATCAAGATGGCATAATGATGGCGGCGGAGTTCTGATGATAGACATCGCGTCATTAAAACACCGTGTCCATTATATTACAGACATATTGGTTAACAGAAGCTCTTCAAGGGCTCATCAAACCCTTCCAGATGAGCCTTTTATTGAGTCCTATGACATTACATTACTGTGACGAGGATTGTATGATGAAAAGCATTTGATACTAGAGTCAGGTGATACTGGAATTCTTCTGTCTTCGGTCCAGTTTATTTCAAATTCAAACTCTATGACTTAATAAATACGAGACAAACTGTGAACATGTTAACCTCATAACGTCGGCGTGAGAACATTCGACAGATATCAAATATCAGGGGCAAAGTTTTATCCTTTTCTGTTGCAATCGTTGGAATATAAAAATTGTCGTCTTCTGCTAAGTAATACCTGACAAAATGTAATTTAAATATATACTATCTTTGAACTTTTACAGCGATTTTACGACTACCTCATCAATTGAGTAGTGTAGTTAGTAAAAGGATCTCTCAATTGTAACTCCTGTGCTAATAAATATAAGGTATTTTATTTCTTAATCAAGGCACAACTAAGCTTAAATCGGGGTTCTCGTTTAGATAGATAGATAGATAGATAGTACTCTTTATTGTACACCAAACACATTATATATATACATATAAAAAAAAAAACAACTTAAACATAAAATGCACAATGCAACCTTTGGATGGACAGGACTGTAATGATTTAGTGTGGGTGGTTATGGTGTAAAATATATAATACGTACCAAATTGAACTAATATGTACCTACTACTAGTATAGGTATGATCACATACATATTTACACAAACATATACATACAACTACATACGTATACACAAATACATACATATACACATACACAAATACATATATATATATATACACATACACCTAAATACATACATTATAATTGTGCATAGTATTAGATTATATATAGATTATCTTAGACATCATTTTGCAGATAGTATTCTTTTAATTTTTTTTTGAAAGATCCTAACGATGGTGCTTGCTTGATAGAAAGTGGTAGGGCATTCCAGAGACGCGCTGCTTCAACTGTGAAAGATTTATCAGCGAACTTTGTTGTATGCACTGGTATTTTTTTAGGGGTTTACTAGTAGCCGTTGAAAAGTTCCACTATTTACATCTTGACTCCATCATTAGATCAGCTCCAAGACACTGAAGACAGTATTGTCCTCCACGACAATTAAAGCAGGTTTAAACTGACTTCCAAGATTTGCTGACATAGTTAGTTAGAAGGGAAGCTGATAAAAGCGTGTTAAAAATAAAAGTGTCGCAACGCTGTTTTTCTACCGCGAAACGTTGTAAAATGTAAAACCAAATCTGTTAATTTATTTAGTACCTATCTATGGCAGGCGCAGCATATACATAACAACTTTGTCATAAATTGTTACCTATTTAGTTAACTAACAACATTTTGTAGTGACTGTATCATCTTTATTTCTTTAATAAATGGAATGAATGATACGATACACACATATAATATGAGAGTATAGTATAGGTAAGTATATTAAAGATAACATCGTTGGTCTATGACTAACTGTAACTACCTACATGTATCCACTACGTGGGTCACACTGAAAGTTTTTAAAATAGGCCAGTAAGAAGAGCAGCCAATAAAAAAAAGTCGTCCTCCGTACAGTCCCGACCTGGCACCTTGTGACTTTTCAATCATCACCATTTCCAAAAATAAAAGATTAACTTAGAGGAATTCGTTTTATGAACGACGCGTATATTTGCGACGGTACTTAGAAAGGGACGGAGACTACTTCGAAGCAATAAAAATATTAACAGGCTTCTATATCATTCCGTTTTTTACTTTCTAAAAACTTTCAGTGTGACCCCGTATTTACCTACCTATCTCTTTAGGAGTAAATGTCGAACAAAAATATGAATTCAATTATGATTACAAAGTTATTTAAGCAGTTTGTATATCTAGAAAACGGGACTGATATTGGGGGATGTTTTATTTGTTCTTTGATTCATAGGCTAAACATTTGTGTATGTGTTATGTATGTTGTGCCTATTTGTGTACAAAATTTGGAGCTTATGTGTCTGCAGTAGGTACCTTAAAATTTTGATGATCAGAAAGTGAGTGAGCGACAAGTAGGTACAACAGACGAAAGTATGTCAGTGACAAAATTAAGAGGAGTCTAAAATATCCAGAATGGTTTCGAGAAAAGGATAACGACTTGGTGGGGGCACTGCCGTGCCCCTAGTTACACCAAATATTTTTTGTAGTGAGGCTTAACCCTAAAGAAACATTTCTCTTATAACCCTAACACTATTTAGTACTTATAATCATCATTTCGACTATAACTGCTTTAACAGAGCCTCAATTATCGTTCGAAATGTCAAACTGAGAGACTATTGTTGTTGTGTGAATAGAATTATTAGCTGAATTGCTCAAACTGTACTTACTATTGTATCTCAAATTCGATGGAAATTACCTGAATAAACAGGTTTCATAATGTTCGTTAAAGCTTTTGTAGCCTGCAGAAACCCAACACTCAATAAATTTAGATGCGTTTTTATGTAGGGCAGAAATATTTTCCCAGTCAGAAGTCAGAAATTTTCCGTCTTTTATAGAAACTCTCTTGCACTTTACCTTATCTCAAAGAAAAAAGGCGTTTTAGCTTTTCTAGTTTAGATTCTCTAGAAAAATGCCTCAGTTAAATTTTCTTGGATTAACTACGGATTGGCAAATTGATTCCTCAACTTGATCTCCTGTGTCTGTAGATGGCCAATCACATATCCTCGCCACTTTTCTAGATTTTATACAGCTATAGATATTTTTATTTCTAGGTTACGCAAGTACCTATTTTTATACTTCCACTATTTTCAAAACTTTCTCATACTTTAGTCATTTTATACAGCTTATTGGCTTCATGCGAAAATCATTTTCATATGTAAATTGTCTTCATGTATACGATTGCCAGCCAAGTGGCGTGCGGTACCGTTTATAATTTACTTACAATATCAACTTTACCCAACATTAAATTCCCAAGTGCTCTGTCTGCTATTTACAAACGAACAGTTTATACTCGTAAATATTACGTGATATCCCAAACACGCAATAACGAAATAAAAGAAATGCCCGGCCTTTTATTAATTTCAATAACATTCCTGCCTATTGAAAAGTAAAACCTGTTTTTATAGATTCGTATGAATTTATTTGTAAACAAGTTTTACATGTATTTCAAGATTCGAGATCGCTAGATCGCTAGGGGGCGGCACCACTCATATTGCAAGCGAGTGGTGTGCTTGTTGGTCTTGTACCGCGTTTGCATAAAAAATGAATATTTATTTATTTTGGGACCACAATAATAGTTCAGACTACGCAAAAAAGGCACAATATAGACATCGAGTAGCGGTAAATAGCTTTATGTAATAAACCTTGTTTGGGTTTGTTTGGGGATTTTGGCCTGCTCTGGGCACTTAAGGTACTCGTACATCCGACAAAGAGGTAAACATAGCAAGCTCTGCAGCCTTAGGGTGTAATCTTTGTAGAAACTTAAATATAAAATACGAAAACGTAAGATACATCTACGCAAAAATATTTATAGGCCAAAGAAATGAACACTCGTAACTGGGCAATATTAAAAAAAAAATGTTGTCCCATAACAATTTTCTATTTTTGACACAGGTAATTGCCACTTGTCTTAATAAATATCAATTCTATATTTAACCGAACACCATAATAGCATGTAAATTAAGACTAAAACCAGCTAAATTAACTAAAAAGAAGTAAATTAAAAGCTACGAATCTCATACAAAATATTTAATGTTCTTGAGCAAAGAATGAAAAAATGATAGAAATATATATACGCTTAATTAATGATAAAAACAATCTTATGTTATTGAATAGAGCTTATTTACAATATTTCTGTAAACAAATGTAAAAATATTATCACGGTTCTTCATGACTTTATTAACTTAATCTACAGTCTCAAATTTCAGTCATATTCGTTATTTCTCTCTGTTGAATATTTTATAATTGTTTTCATAGTAAGAAACAAAATTATTGTCATGTTAGCGTTAGGTAATAAACTTGCCCTCCATCTGGAGGCGTAACTGTAACCGTTCGGCCATTTTGTTTAATAGATTTGTGCGAGATGTTTCTGGTTAATTCGACAATAGTGGTATTATTTTGTTGTGAGACTTTATATCATAACGGTTAGTACTAATAGTGCTTTTTATATTCCCAAGTGAAAAAATATTTTGACGATTTCATTCTAAGTAAAGATTACTAGTAAATTATCGCAAATTATAATAAAGTATTGGAAGTTTTTAGGTTAGACACGTGACTTCTCTTCATATACGTTATTTATCTGTTACATTTTTTCTGTTGCATAACAGATATGAACGGTAAAGCTGTGTTCACATGATCCCTTGTGTATGACCAATCAAAACAATTATACAAGGGTTAAATCTGCATTTGATGGTAATAATTCAAGTGTTTATGTCGTTAATTTTGTACTGCATTTAATTTATTCCTGCTTTTTGATTTAGTTCAATTACGAATATTTTTATAGAACTGTGATGATTATTGTTCGTTTAAAACTGATTGATACAAATTATAATGATTATAATCGAAATGTTATTTTATTTAAATACTAACGCCCCGTTTAACTTCCTAATGAAGGAGATTGATTTTCTTGTACCTACATATATTTTTTATTTCTGGTATCTACCTATTAACAAAAACTTTTTTCAAATTTTGGTATTATCTTAACCTATCCTTATAGTTCCTCTCCGTTACATTTTCTGTTATGAGTTTATGACTATGTGACTTTCCTCTCAGTTTCTTGTCTGTTACTTTACAATTATTTTGAATATGACCCAACTAACTAACCAACAATGTAATCAAACCTTTGAAGTCCATTTTAAGCTATAGTCATTGTGAAAGTCCATAATAATAATTGAAAAACGATTTGATATGGAAGAAGTGACATTCCTACTAATAACTAACACTAACGAAACTAAACTAAAAACTACACTTTAAACACACACACACACCCTACATGTTTCATCCAGAAAAAAGTACTGATCCCGAATGATAGAAAAATAGCTTTTACAACAAAGCCGCGTGCATAAGCTAGTATTGTATAACAGTACATAAATGATTCTGACACTTTCTGACACAACAATCAGAAATTTTTACTCTTTATCTCTCTCTTTACAAACACAGCATAAATCAAAATCTTCACTTTTATGGATGCGAACAATGTAAAACAATATGTACGAAATCAAATTACGTATGAGCTTACAAAATGTATACGTAAATACAATTACCTTACGTTTGACAGAAACAAGATTATTAAAGTAGAATCATGTAGCAATATGGATTCGAGGAAATAGGTAGCAGGTATCGGTGACAGCCAACTTACGAACGGAGAATTGAATCAAGTTTTGAATATACCGGATACCGGTATACACGTGTGGAACTTTGACAAGAGTGCACAAATGGCGCAGTGTTTTGAGCTCATACATAATAATATAGCGCAATCACACTTGTTGTATAACACAACACGTAACACACGGCTTGACTGAAGTTAAGGGTTTAGGCCCAGACACACTTGCAGCACCAGTGCTGTGACTTACTAAGACTTACTAATACTAATAGTGGTGTGACGTAATAAGTACTATACGTTGGCTAACTAATCGTTTTCCCTTCCCATGGAAGAGAATCTTACTAATCAATATCGAAATTCAGAGTGAAATTCACTTGTTACTATCGAAGGCATTGGACATTAATATTTAATTTTTTTTTGTACATTTACTTGTAAAGAACCCGTGTTATTTCAGTTTGCTTTACGGGGCGTTCGCACGCGATTTGAACGATTTTATAGCTACTCCTATTTACCAAAAACTAAAGAGTTGCCTAGGCCCTGTGAACTTATTTATTTGTATACTAAGTGGGTTATTTTCTTATAAACTATAAATATATATAATTATGTCACCGTATGACTATGAACGTCGTTAGTTTATAATCATTCTCGCGATATTATAAACCACCTAAAAATTCGAACTGCAACCAAACATTTACAATTTAACGTATTATTTATCGATAATTTATAATCTACCAATGTCAAATCGTCAGATTATGTGAATTTCTTTTTTTGATTGACTTAGCTTGATTTTTCTACAACTTCAAGGGACCGAAGACATACATAAGTATTTGATGTTAATTTTAACCTTGATACCTCTACGCGTTCTTGAGAACAAAAGTTTTGACTTACAGACAGAGAGACAGACAAACCGAAAAAAATGTGATCCTATAAGAGTTCCTTTTTTCTTTTGAGGAACGGAACCCTAAAAAAATAACGCTCGTAACAAGTACATATACCTAATTAGCCATAATTTTCAATTAATGTTACATTAAGCTCAATAAAGTGGTAATTAATTATGTACACTCATTGAACTCTACTCTAGCGGGTGGAGGGGAAAACCCGTCCCTTCCACCCGCGGCCACACTCAAGGAGTAGGGATCGTCCTCCCGCACCCGTTCCGCTGGTTCCTTCTGCGAAATGACTTTCTCACAGGAGGTTGCACCCGCGGTAAAATTTCTGTCGCTACCGACCATAGAGCGTATGACAGCCGGTAACGACAGATCCTCACTGACTGCAGTGAGGGCCGGACACTGCGCCGCCCAACTGGGGCAAACCGCCCGCGTGTGCTGAGCCAAGTCCTCACTGCAGTCGCAGCAGTGACAGGAGGACTCAATTCCATCTTAGAGACCGAGAGAATCTGCATCAGTCGGAAGGAAAAGGTCCCGTGCTGCCATCCCGCCCACACGACGATGACCATCTAGAGCGCCTCCACGGCGGCAATGTCAGCACTTGGAGTCTCCAGCCAAGACGACCAACAAACCATGATGTCTCGGCGAGTAGCCTCACGCCATCCGCGCACCTCTTCGGGCGGGGGCTGACTGCCGCTTTCCGCCCGGAACTATATAGGATATACTTCGGCGATCACTTCCGCCTCCAAATCCCATGGGGGAGTCCCAGCCCCCGCACATGCCGTCTCCGTCAACACGGTGAGGTATCCGCGTATGGCTCTAACCGCCATAACCCTCTGAGGGCTCTAGAGGCGCGCCCTATTCTGGGCGGTCAGAGCCTCCGCCCACACCGGTGTACCGTAAAGTGCCATTAACCGGACAACCCTCGTGTACAGCGGTCTCGTAGCAACATATGGTCCACCCAAATTGAACAATAGTCGCCAAAAAGGGTTAAAGCCTCCGGTAACTTCACTCACTCGGCGATACACAACGAAGCATTGCTTTACTGTCGGTTTTCTGTGAGGCCGTAATATCACTCCGGTCGAGCATACGTGCCGAAACATGGCTCTCCCACTTACAAAAAATCTTAAACCACTGATCAGATTCGAATGCGCTTTTACATCTTCAGTGTGGAAAAAAAACGGCGAAGCCAGCCAGCTCGATATAAATATGATAAAACTCTCCCAACAATAAACAACGCAAGCAATACGCACCTGACCTTGTTTTTTCTATGTGTTGAAAGCTTAAAAGTCTAGAGTCAAAGTTGTCATTTGTCCAGTACGTGTTTCTCTTTGTTTGCCAAATGAAATCAAATTACTGTCTGATCGAAACAGGGTTTGCAGCCGAAATCGAGACTAATATAGATATTTTCAAATTTGTATAATATGGTGTATCGTGTGTTAAGTAATTTAAGAGGCATTAGTGTAGTGGATATGGTGTCAGACTTGCGATCTCGTAGCTGCGGGTTCGGACCCCTCCTAATACACTACCGACGTGAAGGTACTTCATAGTTATACACTCTATATTTATATATTTAAACAAGCATTTAGCGGGGATTAATAAGAATACAAGCTAGTAGTTTGCATCCCACGCTCACTTTATTCAAAAATAAACACCTAATTAATAGTAACTGATATTCTGAGCCGAGACCAAGGGTTGTAAGCCTCACTACCCACCACACTGGTCTCGCGGTTAAGAATTATTTCGAAACAGAAAATCCAATGTAAAGCTGTGGAAAAAGTACATAGATAATATACTAGTACTATAAATAGAAGGCTTGAAGCTACAAGTCCTCTTTTATATTTATACAAACAGAAGCAAGATTCGGTGACTAAGTAAGTACTCTTGTAACGAATAATATTTTCAGAACATTCACTCATCAATACAGTCCGTCAATGTACTCGACATATCACAATAATGTTTTATTGTTGTTATTGTACGGTCTAGTAAATAAATAAAACAAGAGTTAAAGTTTATTTTCCCAATTTTGTATGATTTTATCACAAATAAAATAACAGTATTTGTGAAGTAAGTAGTTCCAATATAAAAAATAAAACTAATATTGTGTGGCATTAGAGAGAAATATTTTATAGCAATAAGTTAACATTTAAGTTGTGTACTCAGTTCGTTTATGCTTCAGTACACGATCCGTGATATGGCAATACATAATAATATATTAAAATTGTTTGTTCAACCATTCATTCACAGGAACAAACACTAAACACTATAACTCGGATCGATGATTCGTTAAATAATATAACAGGCTCTAAGTACGGTCTAGTACTATTATGTATTCTGTGGTACGGTTAGAGAAAGGGACACGGATTAAATAATGTACTTGTTCAAGAAATGGCGTGCATCTTACGAGTACTTTACCGAAGACTTGCTGGTAATTAATGGGTAAGACTTGTAACACTGTAATCCAATCCGACTAAAAATTTTGATCTCACTGACCTACAAAAACCTTAAATTATAAACTGATGCTAGCAGCAGTTCCACTAGAATTAATCCGATTGGCAAATTGAACGTTATAGGTATTTTAAAGCGCTCTGTATCCCCCCGTTTCATAGCGGTCTAACTCGTAAAGATCTCTGTTCCATTCAGTCGGTATTTTAAAATCCTAGGAAATAAAAGTCTATTCCAGCTTCAGATATTCCTATTAACATGTAGTTTAATTAATGCTTTTAAATAAAATCTATTTCAGTCTGATATAAAAGGTGCTATATGGAGAAAATTATACATTTCTTTTAACATACATAAAACCTGACAAATCTCTCTAACTGATACAAATAAGGCATAACTGTTAAAGTTACAAAGTCTTTTAAAGTAGTTTCATCAATAAACTGGTCTGACGTATAATGCAGAAGACTATTACGGCGCCGCTTAAACAGGCTGCTAAGTCTCCATTCGGTCAATTCTCTATTAAAGGTCTAACAAGGTGTCGACACCCAGTACAGCTAAAGTAACACAGATTCAAAAGAAGAAGTCAGGTGTAATTAAACAGTTAAATTGTACTATTGCTTTTAGTAGTATACATGTAAGTAATTCACTCACTTGTTAGTAACATTTTTTCTCTATGGGTTTTGAACATTATATACAGAGGAGACAATGTTTGTACTATTTAGTAGTTACTTTACAAATTGCTATCATTTGTATATAATAACAAGTTCATAAAAAAGATCTATCAAACATATTGATATCGTGGCCATTAAGGTTGACGTTAATTAGTATCGTTTGACTACATTCAGGTCAAAAAATACGAATGAACGTAGTAGAAGCTTAATAGATGGATATTTAAACACCTGTAAATGCCTTTTTCTTGGTATTATTTTCCTAGTTTTATTCGAAAAACGTTTAGAAGAGAGTTGGATAACGGGAAATAAATAGTTTGCTTTGTTCCGGAAAACAAATGGAACTACTTGATTCCTATCAAAGTGTAAGACGTGGTCTATTTTTATGAGTGAGATTTTAATATGTTAAAATGCCAGTAACTATTGATAGTTGTAAAAAAAAAGCTTTTAGGAATGTAATTAAGCATTTGTTGGAAAGAAAGTATGAGGGATTGGACTATATTTGTCTAAATAACATTACAGATTTATTTGTCAACCTGACTGTTAATCATCATCAGTCTACCCTTTTTTCAAGTTTATTTGGGATCAGCGCAATGTGTAAGTAATACAATGTTTTTCGTTATTATAGATTTTTTTTTTTTCAATATTGCAAAGTATTTGGCTTATTTCTTTTATGGCCGGCTGCCAACCCTCCTTGGGAATGTAGTTGATTTCAGACGGGACAAAGGAAGAACGTAAATTGGGGTAAGTAAAAGGGATAGGGCGAGGAAGTTAAGGAAATGGGACTAAGACTGCATTATTTCGAAGGTAGGTACATCATAAAATATGCACGATGAAAACTAGCTATTGGCCTCAATATAAAGTATAGTAAAGGCTCTTTTCCTTAAAGAATGTTGTTCTCGATAATATTACCTTCCTAAAACTTGTATAAAATGGTTTTGAGGCAAATATTAGACATTTTATTAAAAAGACATTACAGGTACATAATGTTTTTAATTTATCAAACGTTAAATACATAATAATAATAATACCCTTTATTCAGATATTAAATCTTTACATATTTTTACTTAATCTAACAATTCAACACTGTGTATCTGTTTCCCCTTTGGCAAAGGCCTCTCCCAACTGTTTCCACATAGACATGTTTCCAGCTATTTTAGTCCACACACTGCCTGCCATTGCCTTGATCTCATCATGCTCATCACACAATTATTGGTTCTGAGTCGGAATCGAACCAACGACCTCTGGTCAGTCGTCAGGATCACTAGCCACTAGACCAACAGGCCAGTCACGAGCACCTGCAATAGGTGGTTCTCAACTTTTCATCCACAGGCGCTAATTGCAAGCTCCATTATGTAATGTGTTCATTTCTCACCTTGTCCATCCTAGTCACACAACATCATCATTTTGTTTTCGTTTTGATCATCGAATATAATGTGATGTTTATCGATTACGCTTCCAAGTATTTTCAAATCATCCCAGTGTTTCCAATAATGGGCATTTGGAGATACTAACAACAATAGAATGACCCAATTTCACCTTAACCTTACATTCTTATTCTTCCCCATTCGCAGTCACAACCGAACAATGGTTACGTCACCTCAAATATTCATTTATACAACATCTTCTAAAGATTTATGTCGAATTCAGATTACATAAAAATAACACAATTTTTGGGACCCGTTTTCTCCGTTTACGGCTTGACTTTTTTGTGTTTTACTAGTTGTGCCGAGTACAAAACTACCAAGTTTAAAGAAATCAGTTTATCGCTTTCTCCAAATTACAAACAATATGTTCGCACCCCTACAGATATTGTAAAATAGTTATTCTGAATTCAAATAATTTGTTTATCTGCATAGATTATAAAGAAAAACATAATTAATATATTGTTAAGTCTATTGTTAGACTATACACCAATACGAGTACCCTCTCAAACTAGGTGTCAAGGTTTTTTAGTCTTATCTTTAATTTTCGACGTCTATAGCTACCAAATGAATATTTTTATGTTTTATATAAAAAAAATATAGTGTTTTAGTAATATAGTAATGTATTCTTCTTTTAATATTCAAACACAGTTGAAAAATATTGTTCTTGTATAAATAAATTAAAAAAAAATCTCTCCGTATCCTTAGAAGCGTTAAAAATTATAATTATCCCTTTTGAAAAATACGCATGTCCTACCATTTGACTAACGACTCTCGGTATACTTATAAGGTAAGAAGAAGAATTCATTGGCGTTATTTTATATTTTTCTGTATATAATAAACACCATATCAAATAACGATTTCGCCAATATTCTCGACAGCGGACTTAATCTTTACCCAGAGAATACCAAGTTCGTTCAAAATAGTCCAAAACTTTGATACGCCCGTCATTTTCCTAGCGAAGTATCTTAAATAAACTTTCGTGATTTATTCTTCGAAAACTCTTGATTGGCGGAAACGTTTACAGCTGGATGATTGGAAAAAGTTAGCAATAACGGACTACTTTATCAGACTTTTTGCAGAGCTTCGGTTTCGTACTATCTATTTACTGTAAATTTTGCAGTACATAATTCACTTTAAAACATTGCACAACATCTTTCGATCATTCCAAATCAGAACATCGTGTTTTACATAAACGGTGACTGCTGCCAAAGAATAATCATAAATGTAAAATACCCCCGATCCGAAAATCCCTTTAACGATTACAAAAGAGCTAATGATTTTCGAACTGATGAACAGATTTTCTTGAATTATATATATATATATATAAGTATAAGAATACTCTCGATCCAATCACCTTTCAAACAAAAAAAAAACGCACTCAAATCGGTTCATCCGTTTGGGAGCTATAATGCTACAGACAAACACACATATACACAGACACACAGACACGTCAAATTTATAAAACCCCCTTTTTTATGTCGGGGGTTAAAAATAAACAAATTATGTTTTTATTAACAGCTGAGCCAGAGGTCGTGGGTTCAATTCCCACCCAGTTCAAAGAATTGTGTGATGAGTATGATCATTTGTTCTGTGTCTGGGTGTTATTTATCTATAATATGTATGTATTTAGAAATATATAAGTATGTTTATCAGCAGTATGGTTACCATAGTTGCCTAGTTTGAGATCAGACAGGTGTGTGTGAGATGTGCGAAGTTATTGTTATTATTGTTTATTATATGATTAAACTACCAAGTAAATCACACACTTGCTAAGATTGCAGAATAATCTGATTGTAATGTGTACAGTGTAATGTGATAACAATGTAATCAGAGTTTATAATGTACATATTGTGAAAACTCATACTATGGAACACTCGCTTTTCTGAAGTACCCTCGTTTAAAAACAAGCAATAATACGTTTTATTTATTCATACATACACTCACGCCTATATCTCTGAAGGAGTATACAGAGACGTATTTTACAACGTATTAGGGGACAAGCCTACTGCCGTCAATCGGGCACTTTGAAATTAATTGCGGGCGATATTGCGAATTAGGTTTTTTTATAGTATAGGGGACAAACGAGCAGACAGGTCACCTGATGGTAAATGACTACCGCCGCCTATGGCCCTGAAACTCAAGAGTAACAAGTGCGTTGCCGGCCTTTAAGGTTTAAGGTGGGCGTAGGGGAATGGGGTAAGAGGGGTAGAGGAGGGGAGAGGGAAGGGTACCCTCACTCACTCGGCGAAAAGCAATGTAAGCTATTCCTCGAGCACGTAATGGTCGCATACCTTTAAGTCAAAGCGACTGTTGCTGGGAAGTCCGAGACCCTCTTACATAACTCAAATATACGTGTGTGTAAATTATTAATAGCAAAAGCAAATACTTTAAAGTAATAACACCTTAGACCAGGATCAATTATGTTTAAGGCAATAAAATTCTTAGCAGTATACGAATGGTCGGAAAATGTACTTAATGGTTTGAGTATTTAAGGACTGATCGACCCCACTGAGTAAAAGTCCCGGTAATTATATCAATTAAAAACGAAAAAAAACGCTTTTTTTCATTTTTCATGATAATAATAAGAATGTTTTAGATATTTTATTATCTACAACTTTTACATTTAACTTTTTTCGATAGAATATGCACCCCTAAACGCGTATATACTACCACCCCCACCCCCCCTCTCGGGACTTTTACTCGGTCGGGTCGATTTTCCTTAAATACTCACACTATTAACTACATTTTCCGAACATTCGTATCCTGCTAAGAATTTATCGTCTATTCCGGTATTTAAACGGTTTGGCCCTAGTCTACCTTGTATAAGGTAATTTATTTCAGTAGTGACAAAAGTGGTTAACTGTTCTGTTGTTGTGTGATTACTGTATTCAATAATATGCTGACTTCTTGATATAGAGTATATATTTCACATACATACATACTGGTACCACTTGTAAACATACATACTTAAATTCACCACCTTTTCATTGCTTACGGAGAAACGACTGCTACGTCCCTGGCGGATGCTCGCGCCTTCGTACACAAATTACTGCGTCAGCATTATGTCCCTACAAACAGAATAGCAAAATGTTAGCAGTCAAAGTTTACGAAACTTTTATTGCTTAAGTAGGGAACTTAACAAATAGACAACATTGTTTAATTCTTGTTCAGTAAACTCCTAATTAGGAACAAAAATAAGCAAAAGATTAATAAAAAAAAAATATATTCATTATCACAAGACTATATTCATCAGATTTTTTTCTCAAGAGTAGAATCTTAAAGAAAACTCATTCTATTTGTCCAACTAGAAGTAACCGTCTTTATATTTCTCCCAACTAGGACAAGCCATTATTCTATTTTCCCTATTAAAGGGACTCATAAAAAGGTGGTAGGGTGGCATTCTGGAGGGCGAGGATCATTTAGGTCCTCGTATTCTCGTCATCTGTCTAAAACATGTGAACAGAACATATAATGAAATTAAAATATATTAAGACTTAGGTATATTGTGTGACCTGCCTGCCGGGTCTCCAAGGATTACTATGGGTATTAAAAATTAACATATCTGTAAAGACTCACCGATGTACGGTGGGTCATCCAACCCCTCTTCGCTCATGAAGTTCCAACGAACTGTTTACCGTCAATACCTGAAATAAAATGCCACGCTACTAGACTGATTAACAACAGCCTGTAGAGTACCCTACCTAGAAGATATTTTATTTTTGGAGTCACTCACTAGTAAGTATTTAGCGAATTACGTAACTATTTTTAGTTTAATAAATTATCTTAATAATATTTAGTTGTAATTTTTAAAAATTCAGAATTAAATTACTTAAAATAAGTATGTTAAAAACTTCCGCTCTGCCCAGTCTGATATTTGAACATCTCTTTCAAAAACTTACCAATGAAAATGAATAAGATCACCGTGTAGAATTTTCTTCCCAAACAATCGTAAGTATTCTCACGGATATCGTTAAGATTCCTCTGAACGTCGTCGCCGACATATCTTATTATACGAGTATAGAATTCAATATCAGCATATTCCAATGAGCGCAGGGAATTTCTATGTACGCAATAATACTTGGTCTGATTGTTGTGGGTAATCCTAAATAAGCCGTATTCATCAATTCTAAAAGAGGGAGTGAAATAAATAGCGAGCTTTGTGTTTACAACTGTGGTCATTATATTATCTCAGAGTCAGATTGGAAATCATTATTGCTATTCGTAACTCTAATAGTCTATCTAGTCAAAATATTTTTCCTTAATAGCGTTTTCTGTGTTTGTGTATTATCAGGTCACACAAACTCTGTTTTAAAGTATATACACTCTAAGTATTTAATAGCTTTATTCCTATTTCATAATTTAAATAAATCGTATCTCAAACAATTCAGATCTCTCGTTTACCAGATCTTTTCTTCGGATAGTCACAATAATAGTTGGCTAGACTTAGGTTCAACTCGAACTCAGTGCTAGACTTAAGTCTATCTAACTTAATCCTGCAAATAAAGCAAAAGTAGGTACTTTGACACGGTAAAATATCTAACGGGAATTGTAAAATGTAATAGAAAGGATTCGATGGTGCATTTCGTGCCTGGAATGTATGAAACCTCGGTGCGCGAGTCAGACTCACACTTGTCTGATTTTTTTTGTAATGTTACACACATTACATACAGTTATAGTTATTTGAACTTATTTGATATGATGTTTTGTAACTACAAAGTTGTAAGGTACACGCTGTACCTACACGTTTTCAAGAGCTTATGTAATAGATTTAGATCTAAGTCCCTTGAACGAGAAAGACATAATTAATCCTAGATATGAAAGATCCTGACCCAGATATAAAAGAAAGCTCTTCAAAGAAAATATTTTTCAATGTGAGAGTGGATTTAAGTATACCATCAATGGCCACTCAACTTTTGTAAGTGGGTCCTAAAAAAATTCACTTGAAATCCTTATTTGAACTTACCAAATAATATAATTACTGTGTGGAAATTGGTTAAAAGTGTATAACAGTATTCCGGGCTTTTTTACGTCAGTAACTACACGGACGCTTAATTTATCAAAGTCTAGACCGCAGCTCGTTTCTCCGGATTAAGTTCAGTGTACACAAGAACATTTGTTTTAAGAAACAAGTCCATACATTTTATTTTCTTCTGTTGAGACTGATAACAAAAACAACAATGACTTTCTTTGAGATGCTGGCCACTTTATATCAAATGTATTTCTTATTTTAAAACTTCAGGTTTGTTGAAGTCTAACCAATCTATTTTTAAAGCTTTTTTTAAAGCAATTACTATTAAATACCTAGTGCTTAATTTAGCCACAATATTCTCATACTCGTTAAAAAAAACAATAGCTTTAAATTTATCTACTAATACCGACAATGTCAACCCGCCAATACGCTTCCTCTTTTTTCTCGTCTTATCTTGACCTTCTGATGGCCTTGTTGTGTTTTCAGGTAACGACTCCGAGTTCGAAAAATTTATGGCATCAGCTATTAGAACATGTTTTTTGATCATTTTCTTTGTTTTTTTGTTTCTAAAGGTGCGGGGAGGCAAAACATCAGTCGATGGCACCTCAATTGTATTACGCTGCGAAGATATCCTGCGAGCTTCCTGATTGCTTGTTGCAGATATCGCTGTATGACATATGGATATGACGTCACATTTGTACATTCGGGCTGAGCGGTCTCTTGGGCCGGCTCCTGAGGTGTAGGGTTTATATAATTTGGGCTAAGTACATTATCTTTCTCATGAATGGAAGCTTTCTTGTACCGGCAGTAATAATGAGTCATAATGTCTCTAATGGCCTTTTCTCTACGATATATTATATTCTATCTAATGCATGATGGTTACCGTGACAGTTCACACAGAGAAATGATGTAATTGCCAGTTTGTATACCTCCAGTGTTGTTGGCATACCTCCTTCTTCCCAGGACATAAACGTATTCCATGTCCAAACCTCCCAGCATTGAGTGACTGGGAATAGAAATGGGTCTACTTTAACAGCCATGCCATGATTTTTAGTGGATCCCTTGAATGCCAATCTTACTGTCTCACTCTGTATCCATCCAATATCTTCTGCGTTCCGCCTCTTCAGGCGCTTTACCGGCAAAAGTTTACACGGACTCAAAACCATTTCCAACACCTCCTTCTCAATCAGTTCCAACTTCACATCTCTAATGATGTCATACGACACACTTACTTCAATTCGTCGCTTCGGTACGTATGGGCCGGCTCGACCGGAGTGATGCCACGGCCTCACAGAAAACCGACAGTGAAGCAATGCTTGAGGTTACCGGAACCTAACCCTTCGCTTCCACCCCCCCCCCTCTTCCACCCTTCCCCCCTACTCCCACCTTAAAGGCTGGCAAAGCATTTGTGACTCTTGAGTTGCAGGTGCTCATGCAGGGATTTACCATCAGGTGACCCATCTGCTCGTTTCCCCCAAAACATTAAAAAAAAACTTGGGAATTAAAATGGGACAATTGGGAGTGTATTTAAAGAGAAAGATTGTTAAGAAGTAAAGACAATGGCAGAAAAAGATATATTGCTGCTGATTTACGGATGGATTGGGAAACATAACCAGAAGCTTGAACAGGTCAGGGTTATACCTTGAACTGGCTATTACCGGGAACTCCGAACCCTGTAACACATACTTTTTTTTTATAAAAGAATACCTACTAGTAGGTATACTTTTATAAAAAAAAAAGTCGTGGTATTCTTGGTAACCCCTCCAGCTAAGCTAAATGCTTGCGTTAGGAGTGGGTTCACGCCGGTAGTGCGCTTATATTATTATCATTCCGTATCAGCCCACAGATCTAAACGAAATCAATATAAATTTATACACAACAAAATAAGCGTCGAAATGAAAACATTTTTAATTTGCCATTCCCCCTCGGAGGATGAGAATGAACTTCATCCTCTGAGCCCTTTTCCCAACTAAGTTGGGATCGGCTTTCAGTCTAACTACGAACCGGCTGAACTTCGATATTTTACGTGTAGCGACTGGCACAACCCAAGTACCAGGCGATATCGAAGTATCAATTCCTCCTTCTTACTTTTCTATATACATATTTTAGAGAACACAGTTGCATCGTTCAGAGATTCAGATTATCTGTGAGATCCTTATTTTAGAATATTCCAAAAGTTGTTTTATACTTACGCCTCGTTTAAGACTATAAGACACACTCTTACATTATATTTGTACACAACGCTAAACAAAAAGCTAATAATTTCCATATTTCAATATTAAATACTTCCCCTGCTCCGCGGATTAACTTATAACGCTTCATAAAATATATTTAAACTTAACTCGTTACTCACATTTGAGGATATATTAATGTACTTCAGCTTTTAATATTAGTCTCTGTTACAGAGTAAATAATGTTAATTATTAATGTGTATAAGTGAATCCTAGTTAATGTGTGTTTATGTCGCTTTTAAGGTATTCTTAGATTTTAGATAATTCTTTAAAAAAATCTAGTTTAACATATAATTATATACAATCGAGCATAGTTTATGGTCTTTAAAGAGTAGCATTTTGTTTGAGATGGTTATAATCATGCCTTATACTAGGAACATTTCGCATGTAAATTAAAAGACAACGTCCCATTCACCTTAATACATGAAATGTGGTAAGAAGCAAGGTTTTACAGCACAAATTTGTTGCACCGAAAGTCGCTAATTTGTTGTTAAATCACATAAAAAATATTTTTTGGAATTACAAACTTATGTTTTACGGTTGGAAAGTTGACTTTGTTGGAAATCGATGCATGAGAGAGTATTTTTTGAACTGCAAAGTTAAGTTTGTCTTTCGAAAAAAAAACGGAAACAAAAATTTCGAGAATTGATTCCTGAATTGTTTGCGTACGGAACGCTCGGTGCGGGAGTCAGACTCCCACTTGTCCGGTTTTTTCTCTCCAAGTCTATACATACACTGTTTTCAATCGCGATAGATTTGGATAATATTCTTGCTTCACGTACTTGCCAACAGCTTACCACATTGGTCGCCTGGTTACTGTTCAGCTCCTTCAAGTCGTAGTGTGAAAGTGGAAACATTTCTTAAACGAGCTATTTAAGTAAAAATATTATTCCAACTGAGACTACAAGATCATTAAATTGTCATTATTGAACAACCGCTGTAATTTAATATTATTAACGTAGATATTAAATCAACACTGGCAAGAGAGGCTCAATGGCACATATGCAAACTCCCCAAGGAACTGTCGACTGCCCTTACAGAAGAAATGCAAAACTATTAAAGTATTACTGCTTGACTGCCTCTTTCCATTAAATACTACTTAGTACGTTGTTGATCCCGTGGCACGACAAAGTGTGGATATATATATATAGGCTTCTGAACAATCCTTCGTAGAATATACAACAGGCGGGCGTAAATAATTAAAACAACACAGAGCAAAATGTAATATGATTATAATTTATTCGTATCACAAATCAACAAAAATAACGTCATTGAAACCTTCCATGTATACTACTGGATGTTTCGTGTTGTACAATCCCCAAAACTATCTTTTAAATATGTGTAAATATGAGTATGTGTTATTTAAATCTTAAACATCATTTAAATTGCATTATGCATATAAGATTACCTAAAACTAGACCGTATAATATTGTAGCTATCTGTTTGAAAACCTGCCCTGAATATATTTATTATTGTACTTACAAAGATTTGGCAGAAATATTCGCTAAAGAGTTCGCTCATTTTAAAAAACACTGCCACGGGGCTCTTAAATTAATCATCCAATTTAACATTAGCAAAATAGACAAAAAATACCCGTAAAGCGAGGTGCAATGATGTGTAAAGACTCTGATAAGAAACTGGAAGTACCCCAGCCCCTTTTGTTAAAGAAACCGACCTTGTCGTAATGATACACTCCACTTAACCGACTAATAAAAATATCCAACGCCACTTCTTTAAGGTTTTGTGTAATTAATATTGTGCGCGAATTCTGTATTCTTTTATTCGGTATATTGATGGCCTTTGTTACCTTTGATGAACTCGTAATTCGTCTTTACTACTTCCACGTTAAAGGCTGGCAACGCACTTGTGACTCTTGATTTGCAGGTGCCCATGGGCGGCGGTAGTCATTTACCATCAGGTGACCCATCTGCTCGTTTGCCCCCTATACCATAAAAAAAAAAACATTCTTATGTGGGAAACTTGAAGACCTATATAGCGCGGTGGGCACACACATTTCGACACTGCAGGGCAAGACTGACTCAACAGAACGTTCTTTTTTCTCTTTTTAACAAATTGTCACGCAATTACAACGTTCCCTTTTATGATATTACTTCAAATGCACAGAAACATTTATCAAGGGTAACCCTTGCTAATGTAGTATATCGTACTACATTACCTAGCTACATGTGTCGTCGACGACCATTTATCAATGTAACTATAGCGGTACGGTGCATGTTAGTCATAACAATCGCGAACATGATACAGCTTAGTGGAAATCTTTAAGATATAATTAATTGTTCAATTGGTGAAATAAATGATTTCTTGGTACTGTTAGGTAAATATCAAATTCAAGACTATACACTAAACTCTAAATTTTATGGCTTGCATTCATCCTACATCATGATAATATTTTTAGCAAACTAGGCAGAAATTATTAAAAAATATATAAAAGTCGGTAGAAGTTAATAATTCTCACGACCTTTGGCGAAACGCAGGATGAATGCAGAATGCCTCCATGTATAGAATTTGACATTTATACCTTTGGGTAAGAATGGGTACTCTTTTTTAGTATTCAGCTAACAATATAATTATGTTGATGGGAATTAACACGATCACGTACTTATTTAAAAGTAAAAATATTTCATACCTTTGATTTAAACTGTGAAGAATGGCTAGTACCATACTACTACTATTTAGTAGTGGTAAAAATGTTCTGTTTACCTATAGTTCCGATCGAATTACACATCATGGTCGGTAGAGTACCGACTAATCGTCTACTTAGTCTAGAAGTTTCCTAATTTTGACTTCGATATACCAGAGGATGTGCCTCGTAGCAATCGCTCGTTCGTCACAATTACGCGGAGACCGATAACATTTACTAAATTTATTGTGATCATCGTCACGTCACGTCATCTAGAGTGTGCATTAATTGACCAATGACCAATTACGTACAATTACGTCATTATTTTATGTCTATTGGATTATAACAATTTAATTGCAAACGTTCTCCGTTTCGGTACCCATGTAAAATTAGTTTAGGGGCAGGTCTTAGTGTGTTAATTGGTTCGTGGACTCTGTGTTGTTCTATGTTATAAGTAAATGTGGGTAGGGTGGTACCTTTTAACAGAATACCGAACGATGTCAGTTAGATATGGCGCACCGAGAGGCCACGAAGATGAGTCGGTGGTTTCTGTTACGAAGACTCATTAGGCAGACGATGATCTTTTTTCATTCTCATTATTTATCACTTGTATTCTTGGCTGCCTTTTTTGTGTAAGAAACGTACTTCATCCAATTTATCGGCAATATACACAAAAAAGAAATTGGTAACATCATTATATCCAACTAAACTTTATTTTTAAGGTAAGATAAAATCGTAATGTCAGATATCCTTTTATGTCTGGGACGGATTTAGTTAAATCAATTTATTCACCCCTCAAAATGATCTACAACGACCTTTTTACACGAAAGATAAAATAGCACCATTTATTACTACAGACGTTTTTATCAATTTAAATCAACCCGACGCGGCGCGTCGTGAACAGAAATAGCTTTGTTATCCTAAAGCTGAAGCACACCTTAAAAGTTTTAATTTTTAAGCTTTAACTCCCAAGGTTCAGAAGCTGTCCGTTCCAAATGATCTCATGCATGTCGGGCGAATGCACAAGAATGGATTACCATTTCTAACTAAAAAACTTTAAATCAGCAATCAGGACATCATTTAGGATTTAGACGAAATAAAAGTCTTGCTGTAGTTTTGATCGGGTGAGCTGTTTTCAAGTGAGGTGTTAAAAAAAAAAAGCTTCTTTTTCATCATTCAAAATAAATAAATTGAAATTCATTTGTGTTCCATACTATGTTTGTTATTAATTTTCATCCGACATTCTTCTTCTCATTATTAGCCTTTTAGACGATCTAATTGAAATTTTTTACAATGGTTTCAAAGAAGAACTTATTATAATAGTGACAACAAAAGCTTTTCAGAACCTCATTTATGTTACAAACAAAAGCCGCCTTCTATTTCAGACCTTAAGTCGAACATCGGTTGTCCAAACATGCGATCCAGACCCGGATCAAACGTAAGGACCATTAATTCTCGCTTTGAATAGAGCTTTTGCAAATTTTATCTGTATTGTAAAAAAAAGAAACGAATCCAATCTTATTGGTTTTAGATCTTCAAATACACTAAAAGAAAGGGGTTTTTTTAACTGAAAATATCAACACTTTTAAAAGAAGTGGAAACAGTGTAATATCATCTCTTAATTACGACTGAAGAAGAACTATAGCCTTTTAATAACACACGAGACATTTTTCGTTGACGACGTCTCAATATATTAACTGTAACCAATCGGATCCAAATAATTATTGAAATCAAAACTTCAATTTGAATCAAATTAATATAATTCAAACTACAGTCAAGTATGAGTTGCAATCATTAAATAAAGAAATGACAACGAATTAAATCCTGACTAATCTAGGATTGGCATCGACTAATATCATAACATTTTGCTCTTGCTCTTCTAAGAACGACAATTGTGTTCCCAGTAATAAAAGAATAAGCCGCAGCTTATTATTACACAAATCCCGGAACATTAATCAAGTTCTAATTATTTTTTATCCCGCTGAACTAAAGAGAGAAATAATATTTTTTTTTTAACTCTATCTTGTGGTTTAAGAACAGTATTTCTTATTAGTATTACAATTAATTCAATTACTAAGAAAGAGACAAGCGTCGCTTATTAACAAACAGTACAAAATGCATGATAGAAATTCTTTACATCAAAATAGCATCATTAACTATAGATTTTTTGTACCTTAATACATAAAAGCATGCAAATTATATCAACCGTTAATTACAAATGTCATGCGTCCAGGTTCTATGTTATACACTTTAGTGTAAATGACAACGCCATCTAAGTAAGATGCAGTTTATATTCTCTTGGAAATATCAGCTGATATGAAGGGGGTGGAAAGCGATATGCGACTTTACCAACCGTTAGAAGGTAGTCGCGTTATAGGCTTAATGTTAAAACTGTTTCAGAATTTATATCGCACATATAATATCAATCAATGTGCATCGTAATGAAAACAAATACACTTGGAAAAATACGGAATCAAACAAAGATACGGAACAATGATTGTTTTCTGATCATTAATGAGTAGATTGTGCATAGAGTTATACAAGTTATTTTTTAGTTTCTGATATAACTAACGAAGGTTAAGTTTTATAAGAGGGCTCAAGATGAAATGAGGTACATCAATTTCTTATATTATTTCCAAGTATACGTTCAGTGGAGTCTCAAAACGTTTTTATTTTAATGTTACTGTGTTTTCTTTGCATTGTATTTTTCTTTTCTTGTATTGCTACACTTAAGATTGTCTCGTTAAATGCAAACCAAAGTAAATGAAACATTAATTTATTTCTTCTTAGTAGTTCCATTATTTTAGCACAGTAGTACTGCTGTTCTCATATATAATACACAGGCTATCTTTTCTGACGATTTTATTAAAAAAATAATACACATTTAAACGGTAAACACGCGCGAAAGCAGTTTATTTCGTCTGTTTTGTGGCCTTGGCTTTTGTTCTAATTTATTAAATTGACAACGGAGTACATCTGCCTCTAGTTTCAGCAATGTTTTGGTGTTATTGAATATCTGTTGTTGTCGCCACATCAAAAACTCTTGTTTATTTGGTTCAAATTCCAACAAACTATAATAGATAATAACACAGTTCACTATTTCATAAAAATAAGTTAAAAGACATTATTTTTATTGGTTATACCGCAATACTATTGGTCAACTGATAAATATTAACGAATAGTGGGATTATAAAAGGGTAGATATAAGTGAAGAACTTGAGTGCGAATCGAGGTACGAACAACTTGGCAGTTACTGTTAGTTAGTGATTTTCATAGTTTATATCAGTAGTTGTGAGACTGTTTCTTACACTGTTTACTTTACTTAAACTAGCCTTGTCGTCTCCCAAATTTAATTAAATCAACAGCGTTTGTAAAATAACATACGTATAGATGAATGAATATGTTTAAATTTCTGTATAACAGCAATTTTATTGGAAAAAACAACACACATACTTAACACACGTGATTTGTAATATCCAGCCAGATAGCTATCCGTGGATTAAATGGCGATTGAAAAATAGATACGTATTTAAATAACAGACTGTAAAACAGGGGGTAACCCTATTGCCAAGCAATTTGGGACCTAAGGTATGGAAAATTTAGTGTATATTAAAAGGGTTATTTATAGGTAAGAAGGAAAGGTAATGGAAAGAAAGGGATATTGCTAACGGATGGATTAAGACTGTCCCATCCATCCGCATTAGAACACTGTAGCTCGAGCAGGTAGGAACCGCGTAGCTGCAACTCGAACTGACTGCTGCAGAGAAGTCCGAAATAAATCCAAATATATTTTTTTTTTAAAAGACAGCTCCCGCTTTAGGATTTTTTTTTAATACATTGAATTACATCTAGATAACACCTCATCTTTTAACATCAATTTATACGTATGTCTATCATATGTCATCATCACCATGACTCAACAAGTCTCCCCCGGGGAATGGCAGCGTATAGGAGTTAATTTGGTTTACAACATTACAACTTTAAGGGGACAAACCCGAAAGGTTAAACTCATTTATTATTAAACTTACTATTCCGAACGCACACTAAATGTAGCGCATGTTCTCATATATGAATAATAAGTTCTATAAATAATAAAGTTTAACCAAAATTTGACCCACATGTAAGTTAATCAAGTTTCAGATCTAAAATTACTTATTGAAATAATATAACGTTATTATCTTACAAAGCATTCTATCAATGTTTTGGGTTGTGTTAAAAGTCCCACTAACCCTTCTAAAGTTAATTAATTTATTCTAGCTAAACAATAGTTAAGGCTCGGATTCGGATCTTGAGGTCTTAGGCGAGGCCTTTAGAAATGTATAGCGATGAATAGGGCGAATAACTTCACGAGGCGATTGATTACTAGAGGATATGTGTGACTTTACAGAGGTTTGCGTATGTGGCAGACAGTCCTGATCCCCTAGCCTGTGTTGACGCACTGTTTCTCTGTAAGGGTTGCAGAAACAGTTTTATTATGTAAGGTCGCTCCTAGAAGCCTGTAAACGTCCCAGAAAGCTTATGTGCTTCTGGAAGGAGCTATGCTGGCTTAACTAGCCAGCCTATCTGAACGCATAATGGACCATTTGTGAGTCTAAATACGAAAACAGAGCCTAATACCACTACCAATGTGTGAATTACACAATTCATACATTATTAAAAGTATAAAACATAATAGGCTCTTGACATCATAGTTAAAACGTTGGTGAGGTGTATTCTAATTAATTAAAGATTTACTCATATGCGACACTCGTACGCTTTTACTCACATGAGTACCAAAGAGTTGACCGACGCAGCAGGTTCTTTACTCCTTAATAAAGAGCCCCCGTCGAGGCCAAAATTAGTCCGGCATTCTCTATATACACAGTATACACACCTAAACGAAATTAATTATTCGTTTAGTCACTTTCGGCTAATATATTCGCCATCAATAGACTGGACCGGCCTGTTGGTCTACTGGTTAGTGATCCTGACTGTTGAGCCAGAGGACGTGAGTTCGATTTCCAACCAGTACAAATAAATGTGGTATGAGCACGATCATTCTTTCTGTGCCTGAATAATCTAAATATGTTTATCAGCAGTCTGGTTACCATATTTACCGTCTGGCTCTGCCTATCAAACGACCGTCTGTGAGGTGTCTGAAGTTATTATTATATTAAATAGGATCTTATTAACAGTCTAATGTATGCGTTACAGAGTGCGCAATAGTTTACCTTACTTTACGCACCTTGTATTATAATACAGGAGTTTTTTACACTAGGATAAAACATACACGAAAAATTTAAACATGATTACTAAACTCTGAAGCTACTTTGAGTACTACCATAAATCAATTATCTAATTAGCGTATGTAGTCTTGGAGGTTAATCGCTTGTCGCTGCCCACATTTGAGTTAGTGGCTTTATTCCTCCCCTTGTGTGATGTCGTTTCAAGCATATTCATTACGCGTTAATAGGGTGAAGACTCGAATTTAATAAGTTATCTTCCAACAATCAAATGATTTAAATCAACAACTTACATACAATGAAATGAGTTTCGCCGAGGCTTGTTTTTTGTACATTTCTAATATAAGTAAATTACAAATCATGTTCTCTTATTTCATGAATATTTAACTGTATACTTTGATTTCCACTGGCATTTTTGAATTTACTCGTTCTTATTGTCTCATATATGTACAACTTTACATGCCTGTTAGGTGTCATGTGATCACTCGCTTGTTTTGGCTACCTTCACAATATCTATCTTTTATTGGCCCCTCTCTGCCCATTTAGAACGATTCATTGCAACAATACGGAAGCCCTTATGTTTGTTAGGTTAGACTCTGTTTTCATCGCAATTTGCAGATGCTTGGAATTAGCGATACTTTTAAACTTGGAACTACTTTTTTATTTTTTTTTCACTGTCAAAAGAGGTATTTTTCGTTAATACCAGTAAAATAATTGTAAAGCAAACCTAATGTTAAATACATGCAATGATAACAACTTCAATTAATACAATTGTTTTGTTTAAATTCTACTAAAGTAAGATATTGTTTATAAAGGTATTTAGGTTTCCCTGATTATTTAACTCTGCTGGGAGTTTCGTTGTTTACAGTAGGTAAACTTAAACATTACAACCATTTAAAGGTAATCAAAACTTCAAGCATTGTAATACAAAGTAAAACTAGCAGGTAGGAAAAGAGTTTGGTATTTACATTATATATATGACGGCGCGTGCTGTTCGGGCTGGTTGAGTCTGGACATGGTGTTTAATGTTTTGTTTATGGTTGAATTAGCATTGCAAACTTTTTATATTATGATTGTTGACTGGCCTGTTGGTCTAGTGGTTAGTGACCCTGACTGCTAAGCCAGAGGTCGTGGGTTCGTTTCCCACCCAGAATAAATAATTGTGTGAAATAAATAATTAGTTCTGTGTCTGGGTGTAATTTATCTATAATATGTATGTTAACTTACATGAAAATAACACTAATAAAGACCGCTTACTATCAGGCGCTTAGTGTACTAGTTCGTCACCTCAATAATAAACATTAGCTTTTGTAGGGACAAGATTAGCCTACTAACATTTGCTGTATAAATACGCTACACTGATCCCTCTCACGTTTCCACATCTGTGACGACAACATCTCAAGGGCTAAATAAACAATCCATACGTGTGACTCACTCCAGAGGTCTAACCGACAGCTATGTATATCTATGGAGATAGAGAGATTATATAATCTGTCTATTATAAAGCTGTAAATATGCTACTGTTATGTAAATAACATTATAGTTTGTGTAAAAAAAACACTGTTGCTTTGATGCAATGTTCTATATATATTGTTAACAATAATTGTCACTTTTACAATGCTTCACAACGTCTGTACAATCTATATTTCATTTTAGATTGATAAATAAGTCGCTTTTCTTATCTAATTCAGAAACTAAGTGCTTTTAAACTTATTATTTACGAGTATTGCTTGCTGTTATTTTTGTTCATAATTCTGCAAAACCTTTAAAATTATATATTTGATAATACATATATTTCCTTTATTGATATAATTATAGTTAATTTTTTTTAACGAAAATTTTTAAGAAAACATTGCATTTTTATATTGCTGAATATAAATAACCAGTTGATGTGTCTAAAATGAAACCAACCTAATATGGTAGTCTAAGGGTTTGTTTGTTGTGCTGTAACAAGAAGTAGTTTGCGCCTGTTTTGTATAAAGCATGAAACTTAAGAAGTATGTAATTTTTTTATTAAACTTTAGTAAACACAGGTTGCACGTAAAAGTTCCAAACGACAGCATTATTAAAACAGTTAATTTAGAAATATATAACTATGTTTATCAGCAGTCTGGTTACCATAGTATAGGCTCTGCTTAGTTTAGGATCAGACGGCCGTGTGTGAGATGTACCACACATCTCACACACGGCCGTCTATTCTATCTATTAAAAAAATATATTATGATTGTCTTTTTTATCTGTGGAACGGCTATCTGCCGGATGAAGTTGAAAAGGTGTCATCTTACAAAATGTCTGGTAATATACGTGGGAGAGCCATGCTTCGGCCCGTATGGGCCGGCTCGACGGCCGCACAGAAAACCGGTAGTGAAGTAATGCTTGCATTGCATTTCGCCGCGTGAGTGAGGTTACCGGAGGCCCTAACCCTTCCCTCTCCCCTATTCCCGTCCTTCCCTTCTCCCCTCTTCCCCCCTCCCCCTCTTCTCCTACTCCCACCTTAAAGGGGGGCAACGCACTTGTGACTCTTTGAGTTACAGGTGCCCATGGGCGGCGGTAGTCATTTACCATCAGGTGACCCGTCTGCTCGTTTGCCCCCTATACCATAAAAAAAAACCTAATTGCGAAACTGATAGAGACATCGAAAACTCATCGGCTCCGTTTGTTTATTTCTTTGTAATAATGTAATATTTAGTTGTGTATTTGATCATTACATGTTACTCGGTGTAACATTCGTATTATTGAACAACGTTATACTTTATATTTATTTTGGTGGAAATTACATACACACAAAATGGCCGATTATATTAATGAAACAAAATAGCAATCCGATATGTATTTAATTAAACTTGGAAAATGTAAATCATTTTATCGGTTAGCATAATTTAAGCAGAGCATTCGACTGTTAAACGGTTTCGATTCCGGTTTAATGCAAATATTGGAATGCATTTACATGTCTACCTTTATTGGTATAATATATATGTACGTCCAAATATAATGTATTTATAATGTCTAAGTATAAACATACTAATATAAGTGTGGGTACATATGCATTTTATCCTACTAATATTATAAACGTGAAAGTTTGTGAGGATGTATGGATGTCTGGATGTATGGATATTTGTTACTCTTTCACGCATAAACTACTGTATGGATTTTAATAAAACTTTACAATAATATAGCTTATATATCAGAATAACACATAGGCTATAATTTATGAAGATATTGTGTATATTGGCCAAAATATAACGATAAGTGTTAAGTCGGAAAAAATTCTGTCATTTTTGAGCTATCCTGGCGTGCGGTGGGAAAACTGTAAGAGTTACACGAATATAATGTACGGGGGGATTGTTTTTCCTAAATAGTTCTACAAAAAAGTCCGTGACAGTATATATCTATCTATTATTTGTAAGCCATTATTAAGAAAATAGTGAACCACAAATACAATAAAATTAGATGTTTTATTTCCAATTCACATTTAGCAGTTACAAATTGATTTTTTATTAAAGTAAATACTTTATCGCTTCTGACATTCAAAGTAGATAAACTTTGTCTTTTAAAGTACGTAGTTTGGTCAAATATTTTAAAAGTTACGACTATAATACACCGCCACCGGGCGTGAGCCACCCGAACCCGAACGCGGTCAGGCCGATCAGACGCGTGAGGGCAGACGTTGTTGACGGTTGTGTTCGTAATGGGAATTTTCAAGACACCTAGCTATTTGTTAAAAGGCTCTGTATACATACATTTCTATAATATACTAGCAACCCGCCCCTGCTTCGCACGGGTACAAATTATACACCTAAACCTACCTCATGAATCACTCTATATATTAGTGAAAACCGTATGAAAATCCATTTAGTAGTTTTTCAATTTATCGCGAACAGACAGACAGACGCGGCGGGGGACTTTATTTTATAATATGTAGTGAAGATATTAAATGTATTTTTTTTTTTTAAGTTTGTGTGGATGTATGGATGTTTGTTACTCTTTCGCGCAACAACTACTGAACCGATTGCCATGATACTTCGTATGTAGACAGCTGGGGACCTGGATTAACACATAGGCTATTTTTTATCCCGATATTCCCATGACATCTGAGTTACGCGGGTAAAACCACGGGGCACAGCTAGTAATATATAAATTAATTCTATTAACAATAGCACTTAGAAATTTGACCTTGCACGAGGAAAGTTTTTCTATAGAAAATAACCTTTTACTAACTTTTAAACTCTCGCGTTCCATGATATAATTAATTATGTATATATTACGCGATCACGAAATTGAGTCAGCCTGTTACCACGGCCAGTGCAACCTGATCGAAACGTCAGGCAATTCAGAGGTAGGTATATAATACCCATTACGTGATCGCGTGAATTCCCGTATAACAACATAATCATAAAGAACCTTTTATTTCTTAATTCGGATTTTTTCCCAGACTTCTCAACTATTTATCGGCTATATAAATAAAGATTGTAAAATATGACCACACTTTTCTGAAACATGTTGTATATGAGAAAAAGGAAGATTGTTGTACTAAAGTGGGTCAAAGCCAGACAAATTAATTAGATCGCGTACAGAAACGTAATCACGTATAGAAATCATTGAAAATGTGCCTTTTTCTTTTTGTTTCTTTTGTGGTCATAACTATCTTTTAACGCATTTTGATGCTTTTCCATTTATAACTGTGACAAGGTAATATGTTCACTTTATTGTGACTAACATGAAAGTAGTTTTAACTTTTTTTTTAAATACTAATAGTACCTAGGTATAAGTGCTTCTAAAGTCACCTCGGTCGTCCGTGATATGACGGACGGACTCGGACCAGCCCGCACTGACGCACTGTGGGAAGATGAGCGTTCGTGAAAGCGGATACGCGTCCATACGGATCGTGGGAGCCCACCTTAACGTGGTAATTCTGTTTATCTCGTACTTATTCTTACCAGTTCTTAAAAATTGCGACAAACTGTCATCACAGTAATTTACAGTGTATCTTCTGCTCTCCTCCAGGTTTTTAGGTAAGAACTCTTCATTTTACACATTTTGGTAACCATTAATAGCTATTGAAATAAAATCGAGAAGCAAAATCTCACAACACAAGTAAAGGAAAAAATCTGAAAGTCGTTAATTTGTTGTTATCATTATATATCGCTTTTAGCGATAAGGCCTTTGTACATATCAATATTGTAAACTAACCTTAAGCAACATGTACCGGTGTACAATAAAGATTATTCTATTCTATTATATCATATTATGCAAATATTTTTTTGCAACTACAAACTTATATTCTGCGCTTGGAAAATTGTCTGTGACGCCCCGTCTAAAAACGATTACATTCCCAAGGAGGGTTGGCGTCAGACGGGCGACCGGCCGTAAAAGAAACCAGCCAAACTCTTTGCAGTGTTACACATTGCGACGACTCCAAATGAAATTGTGATGATTCTTTTCGTGATGGCGTTCTTTGACTTTTATTATATAGCCTTGAATTTTAGTGTTATTCTTTATTGCATTTTTTTATAAAGAATACGGACGTAGATCACACATTACTAGTATGCTTGTTAACCCCTCCAGCTCAGCTAATGCTTGTGTTAGTAGTGGGTTCACGTCGGTAGTGCACTGGGTGGGGTTCAAACCGCAACCACTAGATCGCAAGACCCCCGCTTTAAAATGTATTTATATTCCATTCCGTTTCGTTCCGTTCACTACCGTTGTCTTCTACAATACGAATTTCTTCGGGCCACCAGCTAGGGCGTCCATGCACCTTTCAAATTATTCCATGCTTTTTATTTATAAATATAAGGCTTAATATGATTATTCAGATCAGATCCAAACTGACTAAACCGTATAACACAGAACACGTTCTGGCTGGTAAGATTGCGCCTAAACTCTGTCTTTTTACTGAACGGAGATCAAATAAAATATGCACCGGACTGAACCACTTATAGCTTAATCCGCGGTCACGCGATCTTGGCGGTAACGTTGAATATTTACAGTTGTATTTCAAGTATTCCAACTCACTCAATATCGAACTCTTAAGAAGAAAACCAAGTTTCTTATTACTTAACTATAGTTTTACATTAGAAATAGTTTGTTGGTAACTAATCCCAAGAATGTGTTACCATCTCTACTCGATGAAGAATTTAATTCAGTTCGGATTTAATTGAATGTATTTAATTATATGTTAAAGCAACAGTTTGTGTTGTTAACAAACTTAGGCATTGGCCTGATTCACAAGATAAAAGAAAGCTAATCTTTTTCCTGAGTGCAGTTGTCAACAACAAGCGACCAAAGCAAAGTGATTTTTTGAAGTTTGCAAGGGGAGCTCGAAGTTTGATAAGGATGTCCTCTTCGCCCTAAGCTGTAATCGTTCCGTATTTAGACTATCAATTGATCTGTCTGCTTGTTTAACAATTCAATTTTTTGCTTTTGCCTCGTGTCTCAAATATAATAATAATCATGGTACATACTACATATTGTGTTTTGAAATAATTTTCTAAAACCTTTCACAAAGATTTCAGTAACGACCTTCTAAACGATTTTCATTATAAATGCGTGCCTCATCGTCGTAATGCTTATTCTTCGTCTCTTCATCTCGTATATTTACATATACTTGATAATAATTTATGAATTTTGCACAACCTTGTTGTGCCATTATTTCAATTTTAGGATGTACACGTTCACAAAGTGTCTTTTTCGTTATTTTTTGTTATTTTTAACTATGCGGGTCTTTCTAAAATCTAAAGTAAACTAGGTTATCCTGATGACGAACAAGGTCTTTCTCCTGTGGTTTCCAATCCAGGCAGTACTTAATATATTTAAGAGTTAGTTCAAGAATTTCTGGACCCGATTTCAGTTTCAAAAAAAGGGAAAAAAACTGTGCTTTTGGAGTAAAAATGTTTTAAATACGTGATCGCGCTAATTCCCGTCAACATAATTTAAAAGTTAGCAAAAATGATTGTTACTCAATCACGCCGCTCCATTACCACTGAAGAGATTTAGAGTAAAGGCACACAGATAAATTGTACCGTGAATGAACATATAACATATACGGGAACCAAGATCTATTTCCATTCCAAGGTTTTTTTATTAGAAACTATATATATATATATATATCTATTAAGTTACTAGTGAACTGTACATTGTTAATATTCAACCTACTTATAAGTATATCTTATTCTTTCACATGCGACCTCACGCAAAGCATAGATCATTGTTAATTGTTTCTGTACTATTTACAGAAACAATTAACAATGATCTATGCTTTGCTGACGATTACTTCACTGGCAGTAATACTACTAATCAATAACAAAGTATACATATATACAAAACATATTTGAAGATTCCCTGTCCAAAAATGGTTTTATATTCTTGAAAATTTCCTTTTATCAAGGTCAGTTTTCAAGCAATTTAAAAAAGTGATAGAATAAAAACCAAGCAATTGGATAATTAATAAATTTGCCGCATATTCACGCAAACATATCCTAAAGTCGCAAAGAAGTATTCTCACCTCTGTTATTACAACCACTAGTAGCACATTCCTGAGGTGTGTCATAGTGATTATAATAAAATATATAGATATATATATATATATATATATATATATATATATATATATATATAATTTATATACTTCTGTAAATATCACGCATCATCACTTAACTCTATACTTAAAAAAAATGTAAATGAGGCTTTTTTACCGTGAATGATTGATTATTTTAATTGACTTTAGAATTCAGTTTATCCGCTACCAATCATATTAAGAAATTACAGAACTAGGTGAAGGCCAATTTTAACTTCGAAACTTTCAACTATTCCGCCATCCTTACCGAAATAACCGGTAAACATCGTGCAGCAAACTTCTACGACCGTACAATTCCTCTGAGAAACGCGGTCAGAAAACTTTCAGACAACAAACTTTAAATACAGTAACCGTTTATCTTATCTTGCAATATCAGCTTAAACTTAGCTCCAAAGTCATCTTCAGCAGTATTGTTTGTTTATCCTACCATAAACCATTCTCTTTGGCCACATGTTGTTTATTTATATACTTAGAAGACCTCGGTTCGGGTGCCCAAATGTGTTAAAAGCATGCACACTATCTCTCGATTTTCATAACGTAGCTTATCTTAGAATCTTATGGAAACAGTTTAACAAAGCCAAACTTTTACATCCCTCTTTCAAGCACGTGAGGCTAGAGATGTGAGTTACAAATGTGCGAATTGATTCGGTCACGGTCCTGTATCCATCGCTCGCGTTGCAAATAACTTTTTCGTAGCACCTTTTACTCATTCTTCTGGGTCTACACGATACAGCTGTGATGGAAATAGACACTTAGCTTCGTAGCTAATCTATGTATTACGCGATCTGTGAAATTCCTAATATCAAGGCCTTAAACAAAGCATTATTAGTCCTTAAAATAGCAACTTGATGACTGTACAAAATCTCCTGAATTTATAACGAATCGTGAAAACCCATTAACACTAATTTTTGACGAGATTGTCTCCATTCTGTATTCTAATAAACGATTATAGATATCTTTAATGTGTGATCCTTGATGTGTCTAATTTGAAAACGGTTTTATGTTTAGTTTTTATCTGTTCAGAGAATACTTTAAATCTTTCCTTTGATATGCTTCAAACAAAACAGAGGTCATGACTAATTGATTCTTTGAAGTAATGTTGTTATAGACAGTTGTTTCTTTTTGTATGTAAAATACATCAATACTTCATCATCATCAATACAAATAAATAAAATTGAAGTGTCTGTTTGTAATATCAAAACTATGGTTCTTTTTAAGCTCATACAGTTATTTTCACGATATCAGCTATGCCTAAAAATCAGTTTTTAATTTTTTTGTCTATCGGTCTGTTCATCTGTCTGTAGGCCTGTCTGTCTGTTTGATGCGGCTAATCTCCAGAACGGAAGGACCGATTTCCACCAGAGTTTCACAGGCAGATAGCTAGTGTTATAAGGAGTAACTTAGGCTACTTTTATTTTAGAAACAGTATCAGGGTTCCGCGCAAAATATATATATATATATATAGGTACACGCGAGCAAAGCCGCGCGGGAACTCCTAGTCCGAACTAATATTATAAATACGAATATGGTTTTGCTTATTTATTACGCTTTCGGGCCTTACCTATTCATCAATCATCATCAAATTTTGTATACTCATTGTTAGGGGTACAAAAAAGGAATATGTACATCAACGCTAGCAATTGTATTAAATAAGTACTAACATTTGCCAAGGACTTCCCTGGTCAAATGCCAAATTTAATATAATAACAATAACTTGAGACACCTCACACACGCGTCATATAAAAGAAGGATTTAATTTCAAAAATAGAACGACGATAACTCCCACGATTCAATGACGGCGGTAATTAGTGACATAAAAATGATATCCAAGACAGCCTTAAAGATTCACGACTCATTTCACATAAGAAAAAAGAGGGAAAAATAAAAAGGATTTTCCGATCAATTAAACAGGAAATACAACACCACAACATTGTGTAATGTACGTTTCATTTGCTTCGTTGAATTGACAGATCGTATAGCTAAAGCTTAATGCGGACGGGCTTTTTGCAACGAATATTCATCGATGAGTGAGTTTGTAATTATTACGTTGATAATACATACATATCAACTACATTTGTAATATATTTGTAACTAGTAGTTCCCGCGCAGCTTCCCTGTGTACATATTTATATATTTTGCGCGGAACCCTAATTCTTTTTCTGAAACAAAAGTTGCCTAAGTTACGCCTGACACCGTCGCGGCAGGACGCTTCACTCCTTGAGAAAGGGCCCCGTCGGGTCCGAAACTAGTCGGGCATCCCCGAAATATAAACGTGAGGAAAACCGTATAGTTTTTAATAAATATGAATACCACTCACGAAAGTTTTTATTGTAAGACACTTCAATTTTATTTATTTGTATTGATGATTGATGATGATATATTCATAATAAGGAAATAATGCAAATGTTTGCTTGTGTCTTATGGGACAAAGCATGATCAAAGGAAAAAGTAACCGAAAACGAAACGCATGGGCATTTATAGTGGACTATACTTCTGCCTTTAGTTCATAAAATAAAAAATGCACCTAATATGTTTGACATTGATCGCTCGTAGTTTGTATATATTCTTAAAAGATTTGACCCGTATCTTTTTCAGTTTTTTTTTGTCAGTTTACATTCATACAGTGAATAAAATAAATAAAAACAAAACAATTTTTAATACAAGTCAATTCAGTTATGACTTATGAGTCATCTAATTAATTTATCATCGGATTGGATAAGTCGACTGGATTTCATATTTGTCGTCAAGATATTCTTCCACAATGTAGCTAGGTAGTTATTAACAAGAAATTGCTTCAATGGCGTTTTAAACTGATCTATATTGGAGCATCTCAATATGTATAATGGTAAATGATTATATATTCGAGGCGCCATACGAAATATGCTGTTGCTAAATTTAGCTGTTTTGTTTGATGGAAAACATACTTTGTGATTATTAATTTTACTCTGTAGGCGCTCAAATAAAAAATATGTGTAATAACAAAGACGGCTACCTCATATATATAAAGGCATGGAAGTGTTAACAGTTTGAGACTAATAAAAAATGGTTTACAACTATACGTCTGTTTTAACTCCACAATGGCCCTTACACATCTCTTTTGGGCTCTAAATATTATATAATGATATAGTAATAGACAATGGTCTACAGAGCTACCACAAAAGATGACACCATACCTTAGCACTGATTCTACATAACTATGATATGCAGTGGTGACAGCAGATTCATTCACAATTGTTCCAAGTCTATATAGTGCACAAGAGTTGAGTACAATTGTCTTCCACTTAAGATTTCCAATTTAAATTGGAATCGAGATTGAGACCTAAAAGTTTTACATTTTCTTCCATATTAATTTGTTGTCCGTTGTAGCATATATTAAGATTTATTAAATTCTTTTTCTACTTCTAAATGTCATTCAATTTGTTTTATTCAGATTAATTAATAAATTATTATTTGATAACCATTGACTTATTATGTCCAGTGTTTGATTTATGTCAGATATCATTTGATTTATGCTTTTCTTGTTAACATCACTGCGCTATCGGTCTGCAAATAGTACTATATCTTGTTTTATATAATTTGGTAAGTAATTTATATAAACAATGAATAACAATGTACCAAGAATATTTTTTTGGGGAACTGCTTGAGGTACTTCACGATATGCCGATGTATGTATTATTTGTCTAAGATACGTTTTTGGGCATATGCGAGTAATTTGTGTACATACTTGTCGATTTATTAGGTATGTTTTTAGAAGATTGAGGACATTTCCTCGGACTTCGTACTCTTCTAATTTATTTAAGAGGATACTGTGATTAACATAGAGCAGATACTAAGTGCTTATTATTAAGGCTTGATATTACAGTACCCAGAGAATAAAAAACCAGCTAAATTTATTCATTTATTCTTTTGAAATCCGACTTGTTTCTCTGTGAAGATTTTATGTTTTTCGAATAAATCATTAAGGTTTTGACTTGTTTATTAACCTCTCAAAAATTTTAGAGAATATCGGTATGAGTACTATGGGTCTATAATTTGCAATATCACGCTTGTAATTTGTCTAAATACGGTTTTAACTACTGTTTTTTTTAAATGTATTTGGGAATATTCCATTTATTGTAGTATGTTTACTGCAATCTATCTTAAAGTGTTTTTTTTTATTATTATTGAGTAATGGAATAGGCGTTTGTCTTCTTCGTTTTAGACTCTATTTATTAATGGTTCGATATAAAAACATTGAAACGTCCACAATTAATGCGATGCCTATATCACTGAAATTGTTTCCTTTACGTGATATGACGTAGTATACGTAACGAAAGAGAACTTAGGGATATAATTAATGTTCTGAGGATTTGGCTCAGGATTCGAACGAAATACATATGTATGAAGGTCATTCGGAAAGCGTTCTCAACCTTTTTGTATTTTTTTTTGTTTGCACGGAATTCCAATATCTATACATTTTTTTTTTTGGTTATCCATACAAAACCTAAGTGATGTTTAATGTTATCAGCAAATGTGATAAATTTAACTTACTAAGCAAATGATGACCAATGTGTACTCATGTATTCGACTGCAACGTAGGAATAGCGGGAATGGTTCTCGTTCGGTGTAAATCTTTGTATGCGTGCATTCTTTGTATTCACAAAAAATATTATTAAGTATAGTTCCCAGAACCTATAAGTACAAGCGTTCTGTTATATGTACTAGAATATTAGTCTAGAATTCTAGAATAGTAATATTCTAGAATATTATAAGTGGTTTGCTTATCACTTTTCCCAATTTTATTTGCGGTCGACGCAATATGTTTAGTTTTTCCATTCTACTCTATTATTCGTCATTTCACTGCTTACTCCCTTTCTAGCCATGTCCTCTTTCACGCAGTCCAACCATCTTTTCTTAAGTCATCCTTTACTCTTATACCCAACTCCATACCTAAAACTCTCTTCACCACATTTTGCTCATCCCTCCGCATCACATGTCCATACCACGATAAGCTATTTCTCCTCAACTTTTCATCCACCGACAGATATCCTTTTAATCTCTAATCTAATACGTCTCATCTTGTCCATCCCAGTCACATCACAAATCCTTCTCAACATTTGCATTTCAGCTATGTGTGTCATCCTTTCTCTTTGTGGGTCAACTGTCGGATTTTAAAATTATTTTACTCAATAAAGTGTTGTAATGTTCTATAAAAATAAACATAATACGCACTAGGAAAAGTTCCTCGTGAGTTCCTACTAGAGATGTTATGTATCTTCGACTTCAGCCCCGATTATTTATTTTATTATTAATCCGACGTGTAAAATAAAATGTGCCATTGAACGATTCAATGTAATATTTAGGGGGTACCTCATCTTTAACAGCTTCTTTACTAAATCTATGTATAGACAAGGTACATCTACATAATTCGATCCTCGCTACAATACAATCACTTTTATTAAAGGGACTAAAGAACTAATTGAATCTGAATTGATGACTTTATTAGCAACATGGATAACTCTGCAGAAAATCAAGCAATAGACAATAATGCTCACGCTACAGAAGAAAAACAAGCGCGATTCGTATTGCCATGATTAAAGTATCTGACACATTATTCTTGCAATTTATTTTATCAAACACTAGCAACCTGCCAATGCTTCGCAAGGGTACAAATCATACAGCTAAACCTTCCTCATGAATCACTCTGTCTATTAGCGAAACCCGCATGAAAATCCGTTCAGTAGTTTTTCAGTTTATCGCAAACAGACAGAGAGACAGACGCGGCGGGGGACTTTGTTTTATAATATGTAGTGATATTGATGAGTAGCCTTTATGATGATAACAAGAGAATGAACTGCCAACCTTTTGAAAAATTCATTGTATGGAAAAGTTTAATAAATGAGTACAAGAAAGAAAAGCGTAGTTCTATCAAACTCTGACTCCGGTACATAAAGTTTATAAACTCCGATTCCGACTCCATTCCACTCCGAATTTAATTTTTACATCCTTTTAAATTAAATAGCAGGGAGGTTGCGTGCCACGTGCGTCTTTATAAATTTTGGTAACGCCTGCTTTTTTGCCAGACTTAATAAAATTGTTCTATTTCTATACCTATTATGTTATCAACTGTCGAACCTACATCACTTATAAGCCTACGCCTGTAAGCCTTGTGAACAGTCCTATTCTATAACATTTGTACATAGAGAATATTGATAGCTATAACAAACAAAAATAGACAAATTGAATACAACAGTTTCAGTTAAATAGAAACTTCCCGATAGTCACGTTCAGCAATAATCTTGGTACTTATAGATTTAAGTAGCTACGTGTGGGCAACGTGACAACAAATTCCTCTTGTCGAGGCGAAATGAACATTTGTTACCATTATCATCTGTTTAACCGACTTCAAAAAAAGAGGTGTTGATCCATATGAAAGTATGTGTGTCTGTATGTTAACGATTTTCTTCATGGTTGTTTCACTAACGTACTAGACATATTTTCAGAAAGGAATATAGTACCATATGTATTAAATACTAAAACATTCCTGATTTTTTTTTCACATTAAATTTTGTTGAAGTCGGTTTATTATTTTTTTTGTTAAACATATTATATACACTTCACTTTAATACTTACGAAGATGGCACTCACACTCACGAAGGCCCGACAGGGACCCTCAATAGACGAGTTAAACTACCTGCCGCGTGTAACGTCGCGTGTAACCTTTATATCAATCACGAATTTTTTTATTCCAAAATACTAATTGAGAAGCTAAAATGGTAATATTGGCATCATATTGCTTGTGGTGCCCATTTAGAAGCTACTGCTCCTATTGCACACTAGCTCAGTAGAAGACTATTGAGCTCAGTAGAAGACTATTGTTATGAGCTGAGGTTCCGGATTAGAGAATTATACCAGATTGTTACCGAAATAGACACAATTTATTTTAATAAAAAATCGCGACACCTCTGGTAAATTCTACACAACAGTAGAATCGTACATCGTGGAATATTCCATTAACGGGTTACTAACTACTTAGTTCCGTGTTATCTCAACAGATGGCGTGTATCTTTATTTTGTAGCTCTATACGACTTCCCACAGTCGCCAATAGATGGCGGGATATTCGTAACACTATTATAAACCCTTGTAACAGTATAGAGACCATCCAGGTTTGATCACTACGTACGTAAAAGCGAATAATAATAATTAACTAGGCAAAAGTGCGTCACTAGTAAATTATCGGACTCGAAACACCGCGTGAGATGCCATATTTTTCATATTTTAATAAAATAAAAAATACAAATCACTACATATTATAAAACAAAGTCCCTCGCCGCGTCTGTATGTCTGTCTGTCTGTTCGCGATAAACTCAAAAACTACTGAATGGATTTCCATTTTTTTTGTTTTTGTTGTTGTTGGGCGGGTTGCTAGTGTTAAATAAATTCATGCCTGTAGCTTCGGTTTTAGTGTGCGCGTTGACTATCAGTTAGTGTTATTTTTATTACGTAGATCTGTGGCGAGTATAAATATTTTATACTTGGACCACCACCTTTCACAATGCCGAGTTGCAGTGAATCGCTCCGCTTATGAATATTGGACCAAGCGCTTACACGTGGAGGACTCGAGTTGTTTACGCATGAACACCCTTGTACGGCGGTAGAGGATATAGCGGCGCACGCGGTTCTAGTCTAGAGCATTCGGATCTCGACTTTCGTCGCGGGCGCTAATAGCTTTTAACATAAATATAATACTTTCTGTAATTTTGTAATTCTGAGTGCAGTAAAGCTTTCTATCTAAAATAATTCATTTATTTTGGCCTTTCTCATATTCATTTAATTTTCATCCTAAAATTCATTATCATTCTATAGCTATATAAATAATTGCTAAATTCATTTTATTTTCGGTGTGCTTACGAAGCTACGAGTTCGATGCTCGTGCAGTGGAATTATACCGGCCCGATATAATTATACAGATCTCTTAGGAGGTAAAGTGTACACTTTTTCAAAGATTCAAATAAAGTTAGTAGGAAGATACCCTAATGGGTAATGCTCCCATAATATTTGTAAACTAATTTCACAGAAGCGAAATAAGCAAAGATAAATATTATACACATATACTCAGCTTGTTAAACGCAGTATGTATAGCTTAGTTACCTAGCCGTAACCAATGACATAAAAACATCTTAGGCCGTAACTATAAATTTATTCCGCTAAATATGTTTACGTAGTAAACCAAACGAGATTATGCAAATATTTACGTTCGTATTACGTATTTAAGTTCTTCGTTTAATTCCCACTAATTTGGCTTTTCTATTTATTGTATTTTCAGACTAGGGCTGCCCGTAGGTCGCTTATTCAGCTAAGTTAACCAACCATGTTATGAGTTTTTGTTTAAATAAATGTACAAATTCATCTAATAGAAAAACCGAATCAAAATAGAATCAAAGAAAAATAACCTTTTTAGCCAGGTTTTACTAAGTACCTATCTGACACTAGGCGAAACGTGTCACACAGGAATACTTTAAATTACAAAAATGTGCGATTTAACAACAGTATTTAAACTGTTAATTTAGGTAAATAATATGTACAGAAATATACATATAATACATAATAAATAAACCAAACAAAGAAATAGAATTTAAGACATAAAACGTTAGCAGACATCAATTTAAAAAATCTAAAAGCTCTTTGTATCATCGTAAGTCTAGGTCTAAGTTGGTGGTTATAAATGAGCGATGTGACGTGCATCCCTTGTTACTTTGTTAGGTATAATTTCAAATTTCGAACGGTTGAATTCAAAAGACATCCTTGAAAAAATATTGCATAGTGTTCGAATTCTTATACAAATAACCAGAACTATGAATATAATCATATTTTAGTTAATGTTGAGGCACGCTCCATTGTTTTTGCCTAGGCACAGAATACATAAAAGTAGCACAGAAGTTTCACTCAGTAAAATCATTGAAATAAAGAGCTATTGTTACACGTGCAGTTATATTCATCTAGAAGTTGCCTCTCTTTTATGGAGTACCTCTTATCTCTTCTGACAACGCGACGTTAGGGTTGCATTTCTTTACGTTTCAAAGTTCTTTGGAGGTCTGAACAACGTGAGTTTAGCACCTTTGTTATTATTTAAGCAGCCGAATACGATCCGGCCGGCGATTGTCCACTGCCTTATTCTGACCCGTCGACGACACGGAGCGGGGCGGCGCGAGCGTTACGTATTTGCTTCATACCTGCAGTGCGGAGTGAATTCGTCCGAGCCTAAATACATCATTGATGACAACCACAATGAGGGTAGTTTATTTTTATATGATAAGATTATTCATAGTATTTATTGTCATCTGTAATTCGATTGACTGGTTTATAGAACTGCTTCGCTCTCACACGACAAAACGTAAGCATCCCTTACGTTTTGTCGCAAGGAGAAGACACATAATGCTTATTTATTTTCCTAGTGTTTGCATCGTGATATGCACATTCGACAGATTCGTTCACGGTACAAAACCGTAGTAAGTAGCAGTCGTATTTTTAATTATATTTAATTTTATGCAAATAATTTTACAAAGTTTCTAATATAAAGAGTTCGTTTTCTTAAACGTACATCAAAAATATCGGAATGCATTACGAAATTTTCACGTGATAAATAGCTAAAATTGCAGAAAATAATCAACTGATTCTTTTGTATCGAGAACACCGCTGGAGGTCATCCGATGACACTGCACTCCACACTCTAGTGGAGTGCATACTTCACTTCTGGTAAGGGTATCAGCTGTTGCAGTTCCCACAGGATACCAAAACAATAAACAAGCAAATACGCTGCAAAACCCGAATTCCTATTACAAAATCCCGACACACATCTTCATTATTCAGACTTATTTTCCTTTGGGAACGTCACATTAGCATAATCGACTTACGATTCCCAGACATCAGTATGTTTGATATCTTTTCGTCTTATAAAACTGCAAGTCATTGCAAAGCTTGAATTATTCGCTTTCTCATTTGGCAGCACGGAAGATTAATAATAAATTTTATGTAAACTACAACAGCTTTCCACCGTATAGTAGCTGTCACAGCTTTTGGCCATAACTGTAAAGCTGTTTCTTTATAGATTTCCCGTCATATTTACAAATAAGGCTACCTATATCGGGTGTTAAAAAAAATTGTTAAAAAATTTACCTATCAATATAATACATTGTTTTGTACAATTTTACATTATTTATTTAATACAATTTAAAAATATACGGCTATATATATATGTATTTCGTTGATGCCGTACAGTTTAGAGCCAGACAGGAGCAATTTATCAAGGGGTGAAACGTCTTGCAGTGTCGATGTCAATGTGTCGCATTTATAATAATTACATGCATACAAACTTTAATAATCCAAATTTCATATTCTTAGTTGAGCGACATTTGCTTAAAAATACGTACAAAGAAATCTCTTTACGTGATAATATAGAAGATTAACTACTCAGTATGTCTTTTTTTCTATGTAATTAGATATTTTATAAAAAGCACTAGAAGCCTTTGTGAAATGCTATGGTAGTGGGCGTGTTGTTGATTGGAAGCTCATGATAAATTACATTCGAGTTTTAATTGTACATGAGTTTCAGTTCGTTCCTGAAAGTTTATGTGCCTTAAGCCCAGCTTAAGAGCTTAAGGCACAAAAATACTAATAACCTTGTTAAGGAGGAACTGAAACCCATGTTATTTAGTTTTATCATTTAATTTACACACACACATCTGTAGATATGTACGTGTTCAGTGCTTTTTATCCATACTAAAGGTGCCCATCGTGCCTAAGGAAGTTTTCACTTCAAAAATATTTTTGGATAAACGTTATAAAGTATATTTATATGTAGATTTAGTTGGTTGTTAGAGTTTTATTAAGTACATGGACATCAGTCAACTATGTTTATCAAGTTATCGTAAATATAAATAAGTAAAACTAGAAGCGTGCGAGTTTATACTCCTCTCCACTTTACTACTTATTGCTCTTAAGTTAAGTTGTATTTTCAATAGTCGGAACTAACCAGGCAGAAGGACAAATGATAAAAAGCGAACCTATAATTTATCACCTTTGCATTAAAATCTATTTATTAATCATTCCATTTCACTCTATGCCTTTTTATATTGACTTAACGTTACAAAAATTTTCATTCAATTAAAAGCATTTCACTCTCTTCATAGTAAACCGATTGTCGAAAATGTTTGAACAAGCTTATAGTCGCGCCCAGCTTTTTTTCAGGTTAAATTTCATCCATTAGATTATATTTGTATTTGTTCAAACAAACACGAAGCGTTTATATATTAACGTTTGAACATGTAGTAGAAATAATAATGATTACTTAAATATATACGTAATTTGGCCTTTATTTTTGAGAAAAGTATTAGAAAGTGACATCATTACATATTTTGTTTATAGGTCCATCAAAGACAACGCGTCTTTGATTTTCTAAAAGGAACTTTCTGATATGCTTAGAGAGCACATCAGTTAAGTGACTTTGAAACATTAACAGACCGAATTAAAAGTAGTAAACATATAACATTAATATTAAAATAAACCTGTTCCAGAGAAAATTATAAACACCATGGGGCACAAGGACGAAGTCGAACGATCGACCTCATTTGGTTTTTAACCTAGCCGCACGCACGGTCGCAGACTATTTTTGCTCAGAGATGAATTAAAGGTAGTAAAATATCTATATAAAAAAAAATTAATGTTTGTGTGTATGTCCTCTATGCGTTCCGAAACCATTGATCAGATTGTGATGAGACTTTGGTAGGGTGTTCTGGGGACGCCCGGGGCGAGGGTTCCTGGCCCAAAAAATCTATGTAAAAAAAAGTAAAAATGGCATTGCAACGCATGCCAACTATAAAACTAGACGTATAACAACATGCTTTTTCATATTTAATGACATACACGTAAATATGTTTCTTAAATTAAAACCTACGGATGTGTTTTAAGCTCGTCATAAAATAATATTAGAAAGCAGAAAATAATATCAGAGTCAAATTAGAAAATGACGGCTTCTGAAAACACGTCACAGAAATATTCTCTCTCTACTTAAGCTGCTTTGTGGTGAGTTGTTACAAATTAGCTGCTTTACTTTCATGATGAATAATGTAGTAATAAACAGGCTTTCATTACGACAAAAAATTAGCGCGTAGATTTCGTAAAATTAATTTGTCACGTTAGTCGGATTTTCGATATATCGTATTTTATCTGAAAAATCCACTTCAGAATTCGAACCCACGACAGTTCTTCAATATCGTCGGTATGGCGTATCAATTATAAAACAATAAGTACATGAAATACAATAGCAAAAATTATAATTATCAACATCAAGTGAATATATAACAACGATGGCTCAATGTGTCTTCTACATTTTCAATGTGTAAACTACCCAGTAGTGCACTACACTCACTCATATGAACATCATTCTACCTCTTCGCGGCATCGCTATCAGAGCAAGACGTGTGACGATATGTTAAAATAAATTACTAGTTTGAGCACGCAGGCGCAAACTCGCTCACTTTGGTGTTTGCAGGCGTTCCGTGGTAACGTGCGATCTCTAGTATAAATAAATCTTCTAAACCACTTTTACCAACACAACACTACCACAGCTCGACATCATCATCATTTACTTTTATTATTCAGTATTGTAGTTACCATAGGATTTCACGTAATAAAGAAGTCCGTCTGTGGAACTACGGTTTCGCACGCAAACTGATTTAACGATAAGGAACATTATTGTTTGTGTATTTTAATTCAAAAGCCTCCAATTTAATGTACAAAACTTCTTGTAAATACTATTAATCATAAGTAAAAAGATAAAAAGTTTTAAATTTTAGGACGAAAATAGAGCAAAATATGATCTTAACAGTGACAGTATTAACAAATAGATTTTTTTTAAATGACAGAAACCAGGGTTGCACGAGTTCAGGCTTGGCCGATTTGGACTAATTGGGGCCGACTAACTGTAGAAGCACCTGCCCTATATAAGAAAAAAAGCAACAGTCTTGGCAACTCGTTATTGACACCTTTTGCTGTAACTGTATTTAAAAGATACGAATTCTGTCCATGCATTTTTTAAAGTGTATAGAATAAAGCTCCCAAAGACAACACTATTTATGTTCTTAATAAAGATGATAAATACCTTATATCGTATCGCGTCATGTTCGTTTAGATGCAGCAACAGTTAAAACCATAAACTAATGATATTAGTTAGATCCTTAACCTGGAGTGGCACCGACTGGATGTCAAATCAATTTACATGGATCAACAAATTCATTGCGAACAGATATGCAACAGGTTCAACTAAAGCAATATGATGTTATATAACTATACTACGGCTCCACAAAATATTTTAATGAACGTACACACATTTATTTTAGTAGTTGTGCGTCACGTTATACCCATCTATTCCCTTCGAACTCTTCGTAGTGATGTTTTGAACATAGGTGTTAAGTTTTTTTAAGATATTTCCTAACTTATGTTTCAAAAATAAATCTGCAACCGGTGCTCCAATTCGCAAAAAAAAAAACAATTATTTTGGTTACAGAAGTTTTATGAATATGAACAAAATAGTTTGATTCTCTATGGAGTGTCTTAAAAACAATGACTTGGCTTGTGCCTTTGTCTATACTTTAAAAATATAATAAATATTATCTACATGTCTAGCTGCAACTTCAATGTGAAAGTATAAATCTTTATAATTTTTTTTTCTTTGCAGCCAATATGCAAACCGAATGGACCTTACTCAACACGCTTGTCCAAACTCCTGATAATAGTCTAAGACGCCCGTATACCGATAATATCAGGGGTCGATCCCAATAGCCCTGATATCCGATACAGTGTCATAGTACAAGTATATCAGTGCTCCAACTCGAACTAATAGAAGTTATTGCAAAAATTTTGGTATAAATAGACGAAACACATCACTACCATTGTCTTCTCTGTTTACCAAATGACCTTCTTTTTTTTACTAGCTATTGACGAGCTTTTTGTTATCACTAAAACAAATTGGAAACAGATTACACACTGCTAGACCATATCTAAAAATAACTTCTATAGTCTCTCTCTCCCTCTCTCTCTCTCCTCTCTCGCTCTTTCTCTCTTCCAAGCTATTCGTCCAACATAGTGGTGGAGTCAGCTTTCCTCTTCTTTCTACTCCACTTCGTCCCATCCAATATATCGTCTTCGGAAACCTGACACTCTCTCATATCTCTCAGCACTACATCCCTCCACCTTGTCTTCGGTCTACCTCTAGATCTGCTTTCAGGAATGGATAATTGTATATAACTACTACGGTATGGATTTTAAAACTACATATTTTCATATCCTATATTTAATGTTATTATTCAAAGATATTTTTTTAAACATCCTGACCAAAATTTGCACTGAACCAGAATAGAACCCGGACTCTTGACGTTGCAGGTAAATGCTCGGCCGTCAGACCCAATAGGTCATCGAAATAAATTAGGGAATATACGTTCTCGACTGCTTACCATCATATAATTTGTGACTTATTTCAGTCTCCATAAACTCTTATAGAAGAACAAAGTATTTTAATGCTATATACATACTAACAATTTAGAGTTATAATTTTATCGTGAAACATAGTTCAAGTACGTTTACGTTTACACATTTAACAAATTAAGGTATTTTTATTTAATTGTTTCAATTAGTTGTTTTAATACGGCTCTGCCTACTCCTCGGGGATACAGGCGTGCTTTTATGTATGTATGTACTTAGTTGTACTACTGTTTTTATATTTTCATTGTCCCAGTGCCGAGAGAGATGTAACCCTCTAACATATTGATGAAGGGCCTACCCTTTGTCCGTTTATCTTTTAAACGTCAGCTCCACCCGATGGATCCTGACATACATAAAAGCAACTGTTACTGCCTTTATAAATGTTTCTACATTTTTATCTATACTGTGCATTAAAGACATTAAAAAACAACAGAGTTTGGTTCAATGAATTGAGTGTTCCTGAAACCGTTTTTTTATCTACAAGTTGTTTCCTAGTCCTACTAAAGAAAGCTGTTGGATTGTGGGAATACAAAGAGCCGCTGTACATGGCCTTAATGGGCTACAAGAAAGCCTTGTGTCGATATCCACATACAGCAATGCATTCTGTCTTGCACAATGAAAATTGTCGCGACGATTAATGTGTACGAGTATGTTACTATAAATGTCCGAAGCGCAGTGATTCCTTTCATGACAATTTCGGTCATTCATCAGTGAATATTATCGTACACCACGAGTAGTAGGTGTATCTTGATTATGAGTGACAATAATATAAAAATATGATGAGTATCTACTACTACTGATTTACAAAAAATAAATATGCATAAACAGAAGTTATGGGCAGGTTTAAAATTATATCAACCAATTGTGTCAAAAATACATAGAAATTGTTTACCTATTAATCTAAAGCAAATTATTCCATCCCCAAAGAATGCCAAGGGAACCCTAATCCTAAGCATCCGCTGTGCGTCCTTCCATCAATGAACAGTCTGTATCTCATGAACCGTAATAGATAGCTAGTTGAAATTTACAGAGAACAGAGTGTGTCTATTGCCGCTATAACACAAGTAATAAAATAAAATAAAAAATTAAAGCCTTTGAGATGGGAGTACGCTGTTTTCTTGAAGGTTTGAAGGTCGTATCGGTCCGGAAATACCGCAGGCGACATTTGCTCCAGAGATTCGTTGTGCGAGGTAAAAAAAATCTGGAGAACCGCACAGTGGTGGATTGCCAATTATCCAGGTGATGGGGATGAAAGTTTTGTCGCGTTGAATGATGTCGACATACACCGGTGCATCTTATCATTCACTAATATCACACATAACATAAACATACATAAACAACTTTTCAACATCACAGAGAGAAACCTCCTGTATGTTGGACGGACATAACATATGTTCCTCCCGAACCTTTTACTTCATTAAGACCTCTGCAGGTCTGGATGCTCTATAACGATATCATTTAAACCAAAATACAGGTCGAAGTTCTGAAAAGTTTTTTACGACATCACAACAATAACCATCTAAGACAAACCCTTTCGTATGTGGACTGAGACAGAGGAATATTAACAAAACAGTTCACCCAGGCATTAGAGAACATATATTATGGAAGACACTGCATTGGGCTGGATGCGAAGTAGTAATAACTAATAACCGGTGTTCGAAATTCTACCATAATTAATTAAATTTTGTATTATTTTATTCACCTATTTGTAACATAAATACTTTTATTTATTTCCACTGTAAGTTGAACCGTCATTACTTATTACTTAGTAGTATTTTATATATGGTAGTCCATCAGACTATACTGAACCCATTTTGATTTTAGTAGCTGTTTAGACATAAATTTTAAATTTATAACAAACATATTGTTTATAACTTTCTCCACTTCTACATTTATACTTTAAGTTTTGTAAATTTTATATGCCATCGTGCTCGAAATTTGCTCAAAAAGAATTCTCTTCGCTTATTAATGAATAGATTACATATTCTGGGACATATTTTCTAGACTCAAATTAATAATAACTTTTAGAACACAATTAGACATACTTTAAGGCTTTTTTTTCTTGCATGAATACTATACATGTATTACTGAAGTATATTTTGCTGCATGTCAATGTAGCTGCACTTACTACTTAGATCCCAGAAACGTTATTTATCTAATTGTCTTCAATGAGTGGGACTGTATTTAAGTTCTATTCTGTGTCAACGAGTTCCACTAATGCCGCGTTTCAATAACGAAACGATGCGTTTTGCTTACGGACGGTAAAATTTTCGTTGAAAATTCTACGAAATCTTACCGTCCGTAAGCAAAACGAATCGTTTCTTGGCTATAGGAACGCGGTATAAATCTATCCGCGACCACAATCGGTCTAATTACATTCAAGATTCGGGCCAATCAGACCTCCATTTACCTATCTATTCTAACTTCAAATAAGACTCTAATTGAGAACAATTGTAATTAATCTTAGTCTCAGGAAGTGATAAAAGTTTCTCAGGTTCTAATCTTTACTTTGAATGGATCTACTTTGAATGTTTTTATTGACGTTTTATTTTCAATTCATTTTACATAAAGATGTTTTGAAAACATACTACTGCATTAAAGAAGTTTCCGTATGTCGCAGAAGACTTGATGGACGGAGGAAAACTCAAACAATGAAGTGTAAACCACAAAAATAATTGTTTTTAAACTATCGCAACTTGTATACAAGTAAGATACATAAGTAAGTCGCGATTCGCACATCTAATCATTATTGTGATAGATTATAATATGGAAATAATTGTGCCACTTTTGTGTGTCCCATTGTTCATCAAACAACATAGCACGACCAATGACTTAAAATATTACTGCATTTAGCAATTAAAAGGGAATAAAGTTACAATAAATTAAAAAAGTATTCCATTACGACAAATTATTTTGCTTATTTCAACAAATTATAACTAAACCTCAATGAAATCATATATTATTATTTGGTTTTTTGGATGACTTTTTTATCTCATCTCATCTTCTATCAGGAACTATTTATTATTAAGGTAGTCCCTCACCGGGAGTATTTGTCTGTAATGTAACCCAGCAATTACAGTTGGGCGAAATCTCCCGGTGAGGGACCACCTTTAAACTAAGGCTGTGCTACAATACGTGTAGTAATTGCTAAAAGATACATAGCAAACTTAACGAGACCGTCTTGTATACATGGTTTTAATCATTTACAGTGTGTCTGTGTGTGTGTGTACACGTGGATACTAAAGGTATCTTAATGCGATCCTTTTACTGTTAACCCGACATTAAGGTACCCTCAAATATTGTTGTGGCTCTGTCGTTACTGTGCAGGTACTAAACGTTAAGTTTAATGTCTCGTCAGATTTTACTAGAATATCTTCGTTTTATGTACCGCGCTATAGTCTATTCATAACGTATTTAGTAGCTTATCTTCTTTATATAAGAAACCATGTGCTTCATCGTCATACGAATATCGTAATCACTGAATAGTGTTTATCATATTTTGAGCGATATTTTGCATCATGTATCAATATCATTCCAATACAAACGTAGGATACTCCGACCAGGCCAGGCTAGCATCCCGCGGCCTCACCGATGATGTTGGGAAGTTGTATAAATGTATATGTATGTATTAATCATAGTGAGAACTTGTATTGCGCGATACAGGATCAGTAAATACTAAAATTTTTCAGTGTCATTCTGTCTTGTGCCAATGTCAACAAACAAAACATAACTATTTTTATTTATAATATTTATTATTTTATGAATATGAGCAAAACCAAGTGCAAAAGTACATATGTACTTTTGCTCTTTAGAGGTTTAAAATAAGATATCATATGTCGAGTTTATTGATGACGTATGTTCTGAAAATATTATCTGTTACAAGAATATATTATACGTCATCGAATCTTGGTTCTGTTTGTATAAATATAAAAGAGGACTCGTAGCTTTAAGCCCTTTTATTTACCTACATAATAATAATAACTTCACACATCTCACACACGGCCGTCTGATCCGAAACTAGGCAGAGCCTGATAAACCTGATAAACATACTTATATATTTCTAAACACATATATATTGTAACTAATAAATAATACATACATATAAATTACACCCAAACTCAGAAGAAATGATCATGCTCATCACACAATTATTTGTCCTGGGTGGGAATCAAATCCACGACCTCTGGCTCAGCAGTCAGGTTCAGTAACCACTAGACCAACAGGCCAGTCACTTTTGTTTATTGCGTATTAAGTATATTTAAAAAAAATAGGATAAAACATCACTCGTATTTTCTTTAAGCCCGACAAGAAAGTTTAAATGCTTTTATTATTAGTGATTCAACATTGGTTCAAACACAACCCACTATCTCGATTGGAAGGAAGACGTCTTAACTTACGATACCTCGCTTGGGTTTATTGTTATCTCAGCAAGAAGAACTTGCTCAGTTAAACATGTTTACGTTACGTTATTAATACCGAATAAGGGCAACTTTAAACAGGCTTGTCTCATTTCCGTCTTAAGCGGCAATCTCGGGGACCCTGAAGTTAAATGATGTAGATTAATTTACATATTATTAGCTGCCCGGCCACGCGTTGCTGTGGCTAAGTAATCTATATATATATAAAAATGAATCCCTATTTCCCTTGGTCATGAAATCACGCGTAAACGGCTAGACCAATTTTGGCAATTCTTTATTATCAGGAGAAGGTTCTCAGGAAAGGAAAAATTCAAAAAGTTGAGCGGAAAATTAGATATTTTAAGAAAACTTAACGACTATATTAACTTTTCTAATGTAACCTTAGCGCTATTGACATAACTGTCAGTCAATATTCATAGTTAAGACAGTGTGTGTTCCTGTCCTAGTAGCCTCTCATGTGACAGGAAGTACAGGACATTCGCGTAAGCGACCCTGGCCTCTGCGAGCTACTGCATTCCCGTCCCGTTCCCCTACCGAGACTTGCGGCATTCCTCACCCTAGGTTCCTCTCCTTACCCATTTATACAAATTTACCTTCTTCCTTCTTTCCCGTCTTAAAGCGACTACATTCCCAGGGAGGGTTGCCGTCAGCGGCTGGCCATACAAGAAACCGTTACACATTGCGCTGACACCAATAAAAATTGGAAAAAGGGCAGGAAGATACTGATGTAGATTTGTTCGAATAAAAACTTTCGTGAGTGATATTCATATTAATTAAGGATATACGGTTTTACTCACGTGTATATTTCTTCTGCTTCTCTTTCTTTCTGTTAGACCCCCTCAGGTCTAAGAGAGAGAAGCTAGTCGGAGAAAGTTATCAAGGACTGAGGCGTCTTGCCGCGTCGATTACTAGTCTACTAGAAACTAGTCGATCAGTCCCGAAATATACACATGAGTATATCCTTAATTAATATATAGATGTGTGTTTAATAAATGTATTTTCTTTCTTTATTTCTCTAAACACGACTGTTATGATTCTACTAATGAGTAAGATCGACAGAAGATCATTGGGAGCCGGCGGTGTCTTAACCTAAAGAAATCAAGCACGGGTAACAACACTGAAGCGAGTTTTTGTAGGGACCGGGCGCGAAACTAAACTTAGCATTGTAGTTGTTGGCAAGTCATGTAGTATAATAAAGTTTTAACTGAAATTCAAATTGAAGTGTTCATAGCATGATTTTTTCAAATTACTATACTTATTTATTTTAGATTCACTTCTTCTTCAACTTCAATATTAACCAGCATGTTTGCCAACAGGTCCGCTTATATGCGAGGATGCTTGACGACCTGGTGCCAACGACAGCGTCCAACAGATCCACTGCACCGGGGTTCGAGCACAACTATTACGTTACATTCTTTGATGAACTAAGCAACAAATATGTCAACTCTACACAAAATTACACTGAGGTGAGAAAAATGTATTATGGTATTTTAAACATTCCATTTTTAATTATCTCTTTTATAAAGACAACCTATCATTTTATGATGGAAATGGATCTTTTCTCGTTTTTTCATTTATTTTTATTGTTTGTGTTTACTTAAAAATATAAAAAACTGCATATAGGTGGACTTAATACCTTAAATATTATTCCAGTATCTCTTAAGGCAGGGTTCTCTGTGTAGTAATAAAGAGAACCGGGATGAGTTTGTATATACTCCATTTCTTATAAAATCACAACCTTAATCTGTAATGGTAAACAGGTCTTATACATACTGAACTCGAACACGAAAACAGTTAAAAGAACTTGTTTTTTTTCCATGTTTTGCAATTTAATGTTATAGTTATAACATAAATGTCATTTTTAACTATTTGTAAATTTTTTATTGTAAATGAGTAAATGTAATTAAGAAATAAAAAGACAAAGTAACAGTAACAACTCCCTCGAATTTAATTCTTAAATATGAATAGCATAACGATTCCTTGCATATTATATTACACCAGCCTTTTAGAAGACAGTTATGTTGCCGATAGAGGTCTGTCTTCAGGTCAAACTAGAACACACAGCTTTGCACAAGCTGCATTATAAATAATGGCATGGAAGAAAATTTCAAATAAGATGGAGATAGGTACCAGTATTAGTAGTTTTGAGTTGTTGTATCAATAGAATAGAAAAAGACGGACCATTCAATCCAGTCCGAAAGACTGTTGTGTTTAATCGAGACAACGTGGACTCCGCACTTCACTTTTTTTTTTATTGGGTAATGGAATAGGCGTTTGTCTTCCAACTCACCTGGTGGAAAGTAATGATGAAGACGAAATTGGTACACGCCTATCTAAGAGAAACCTATTCACTCTCCTCTTAAATTTTACATTCTTTTTTTCAAGATTCAAGACTTGAAGATCTTTTTCCATCATAAAACTGAAAGTAGTGCAAAAGAAGCGTGGTGAACGTTTTTAAGATTAGTTTCAGCCGAATTTCCTCAACATTGGTGTAGAAAACTACATAATAATAGAGGCAATTTCTGAAGAATGAAATTCAAGGACCGCATAAACACAGGTAGTGTAAGTTCAACACATTGTGTCTCCCTGAACTTTGAGATACCATTTATCCGGTTGAGCCCGCACTGAACTGAGCTCCTTCCGCTCACTTACACATAGAGGACGTTACATTTAACCCTTTCTGTGGATATTTTTAAAAGAATTACCATTTTGTTAGATTAAATATACTCTTTAAATAGTATGGATAAAATTTTAACAAAACACACATGTTCTGAAACTTTATGAAGCTTGTGTGAAATACTCGGTTTATAATATTTAATAGGACAATAAATGACTTTTGGTTTCCTCAGTCAATATGAAGGACAATAAAACACAAAAATAATTAAAAGTCGTAAATAGATGTGGAATGGTAATAACATTTAGAGTAATTGCCATGCTAAGACTCTGCGTGTCCACACTATCGGAATTTTAATCCTGACCGAAAAACCTATCAGAAAGATCGGTTATCACACGCATTATACTCGACCCAGTATTAGCATGGCCTATATCTATCTGAAGATCTTTGTAACTATGTAAAGGAATCTTTCAACGTAGCTATCACGAATTTTAAGACGTCCAATTAACTTGAAAATTTGCACACTTATCAAGGACCGACGACTTAAAAACACGCTGTAAACAGAACTGAAAAGAGGAAAATAATTTTTGATTGTAAAAACGCGTGAGTTGTTTTATATTTTTATACAAAATCTCTACTTTTATAAATAGCTACCAATGAATAATGTTTAAACACTGATCATAATAATAACTTTTATCGATAAGTTACAACGTTATTTTATTTAAAATTTAGATGGATATTGTGTCACTTTACTGAGACGAATTTGCCGATACTCCATTGCCAATGTTATCACGAACTTTAACCTGGAAAGGCAAACGGGTTTAATACATATATAGGAGTACTGAACTCGAGAAGAAGCGCATTGCAATGAACAGTTCAAAGAACTTTATTTTCCCCACGTTTTACAATTTTGTGTTATGTATGACATTTATATGGTCGCAACACAACTGTTAATAAATTTAGATAGATACTGTGTCACTTTACTTCTCATGCCATAGTATTTGTTTTTCTTTAACACATTGTGTGTATGATTGACACGATATTTACAAAACCTACAAATAACTTTTAACAAAGTCAATAATGTTTTAGAGCCATTTGATAATAAAATTATACAACAGTAACAATTTTACGTCTAGTTTGAAATGCGTTCACAAGAACACAACATTCATTCCATTTTTGTTCGTTACATTTATATTTATGAATATTTCCGAACAAGTTAACCGATTTTTTATTAAAATAATAACGAGACTTGGGAAGGAACTAAGTAAATAATGGCAATTGGAATTTGTTTTTTCTGTGGATATGGGGTCTTTTTTTATTATAAAGTAATTCCAATACATTTATTTAACCAAGTTCAAGAAAGCAGAAGGTTAACAATTCCACGTTCGCTTCGTTTTTTGTATGTTTCGCGATATGTTGGCAAATTGAATTGAGTATTTTAAGTGGCCTGATTTAGATTCATTGAAGCTGATTACATAGTCTGCTTATAATGTAGTGAAATAAAAATATAGATAATTATGTTTTATAAAAAAAAATGCCTACATTAGTAGAAGACGTGTTCGATTCCAAATTCTAAAAATGATTACTAAAAAGGTGAGGATCTGCAAAAGCTATTCCAAATATTAAAAAAAAATAGTTTTACTATTACCGTCACATTTTTATTTTTATTACAATCATTGATTTTTTATACACAACAGTAAACCTAAACTTAACTAGTATTATAATCTGTATTCAATTTCTCAGTCAGACATAAATGACGTTGACAGTTACCAGTTAATAAAATCTTCTAACTTTCAGGGACTATCTCATCCAAGTCACAAACAGGTAGATAGGTACACAGGGTAAAAACCAGAAAACTTAACACACAATGATATGTTATAAAGTGTCGTTTCCCAATATGGAAACGTGGGAGAGCCATGCTACGGCACGTATGGGCCGGCTCGACTCCGCTCGACACCACGGCCTCACAGAAAACCGGTAATGAAGCAATGCTTGCATTGCATTTCGCCGCGTGAGTGAGGTTACCGGAGACCCTAACCCTTTCCTCTCCCCTATTCCCGTCCTTCCCTTCTCCCCTCTTCCCCCCTCCCCCTCATCTCCTACTCCCACCTTAAAGGGCGGCAACGCACTTGTGACTCTTTGAGTTACAGGTGCCCATGGGCCGCGGTAGTCATTTACCATCAGGTGACCCGTCTGCTCGTTTGCCTCCTATACCATAAAAAAAAAATGGAAGTTTCCATTTGGTCTTAAGAAGGCAGGACATTGTAGATTTATGTTCATTTATATTTAATCACTAGTGATTCCATTCTATAGATGATCGCGGTTACACTACATTTTTTTTTGTCAACTGTTATAAATAAAACGATGTGTGATAATTTATAGAAGTACGAGTAGTGTTACCGTTTAACATCAGACGGTTCCAGCCTTGCCATCATACACAAAAAGAAAACAACAGACTTATATTACTTTTGTATTTTATTATTACACACAGGCATACCAGTCGTTCATCCTACCCTGGTGGCGGCAGGTATTGTGGACGGTGCTGTTCGCAGGAATGGTGGTCGTTGCCACCGTGGGCAACCTTGTCGTCATATGGATAGTCCTTGCAAACAAACGGATGAGGAGCGTCACGAACTACTTCTTGGGTATGTGAAAAACATCTTGAATTATAAGCAGTAATCACAAATATGGAACACAAATTTTATTTCATCTATTTTTTGGTTATAATTATATTTATGGTTATAATTGTTTAGTGACTGATACAATAATCATTTTATATTAAATGAATTACTAATCCTACTTATATTATAAATTTGAAAGTTTGTGAGGATGTATGGTTGTATGGATGTGAACTGAAGCGCCAGTCGACAGTTTGGCTGTTTCATAATGAGTCAACTAGCAAAGTAAAGTTATCGAGAAGGGCAGGGAAGATTTTAATTGCTAGTTTTTCACTATGACAGGGCATCTGGTTCCAATACCTTTGAGGGATCAAAGGAGTCGGACCCGAACATACAATAAAAAATTAAATTCGAAAACATTTACACAAAGGAACGCGTCGCACCGCCCGCCGCGCCGCCTTCGCGCATTCCGCTGCCATCATTGACACGTAATAATTAATTTTCTTTTGAATTTCATTTTGTTTGTATGTTTGGCATTATTCAATTTGTTTTTATTATGCTCAATTTCACAATACATAATACATATAGCATCACTACATGTTGTTTATATTTTAGAAAACAAAACTAAAGCTATTTTAATAAATGGGGAAACTCTGTAAAAAACCGTATTCATTCAAGTTCGTTTAAAATATCTTCAGTCGTCATATCGTGAGAAATAGTAATCATAAGTGGAAAAACTAAATTAACTATATCGGTCAATGAAATGCCCATCGGTATACGGATACGGGAATCAGTAGGCGATCTAAAAACCCCGTCATATTGAAGGTAAAAGGCTTTTTAGGAACGTGGTTTAAATGACTAGTTTATATATATGAATATGCAAAACTAAAGCTTCAATGTCTATTTTCTTAGATACAAAATCAATAAAACCTACTTAAATACAAATGCATTGGGGAATTATAGCTTTACGCTATTTAGTATAGCCAAAGGACTGTGTTTTGGATCCATCACATAGGTACTAAACTGTTTACTCGTGATCCGCATGATACCTGTTTCCCCTCCATACGCCCTTTTACCTTTACCTTTATCCGCAATACCTACTTTTCAAAGTTATTTATTGTCCTTTTATGTACTTTGTACTAAAATGGATAAAACCGATAAATGTATATGCTATACTAGAAATGATGTAATTGTTAATGAAATTCACTAGCGGAAAATTTCAATAGGTAAACTTTTTAGTTTATGGCACTAGAAATTCAACAGAAAACATCAATTAACAATAGCTGCGTTACGTCATTTTGCATTTATAACGCCTACTTGTACTGGAGTAATAAAACAAATTAACAAAATTGAGAATTTCCTCCTTTTTGAGGTCAATAAAAAAAATGTGCTAATAAAATGATACTAAATATAAAATCTAAAGTCTTATATTGGACTCCAAGAACACTTTGCAACATTGCACATGTAAATTGTATACTTAAATAATAATATAATAATAATAATTTAATTTATTGTTTCTCTCACACAGTACATTAGACATTACAAAACAAAATTACTTTTGACACATTGTTATGCTTCTATGTGAGAGACTGGTATCTGTACTAGGACAGGCCTGTATGACAGATTACCAGCCTCTCCCAGCTCTGGATATGTGCAGTTCTTGATGTCAGGTAAGTGTTATTGTTGCGAGTGTATAAAAACTACTACCAAGTTGCAGTGTGTTCGTTTATAAATGAGTGTATGTATATGTGGTGTGTGTATGTGTGTGTGTGTGTGTGTGTGTATGTGTGTATGTGCGTGTGTGGGTGAGATTGTGTAAATAGCAACAGTGTAAGATGTGTTTAGAGTATATATGTATGTGTATAATAGTAAATATGAGAGCGCACATAGTGTTGTATTACGATGGAATATATAAAAGATTTTCTGTTTCATCGTAACTGAGGGACTTGAGCCAAGATGTGACAGCTTTATTAGATATATAGAGATAGCTTCCCAGAAAACCGAAGAACCTCATGGAGAACGCTGTAGTCCATTGAGTGGTAATTGTGTCACAGACATGATGTTTTCGCCGCTTATGATTGTGAGTAGAGGGCTCATAAGCAAGAGCAGTGTGCTGTTGCAGTGTGATTCCCAGGATAAATAGTTGTCTTACTGTTAGGACGTCGGTAAGCCGGTACAGGTCTTTGGTAGGGAAGAGGAATGGCAAGGACCGACTTACCTTCGATACTGCCCGTTGAGCTCTTTCTAATTTTATGAGATAACTCTTACATGCTCCGCCCCAAACCGTTATATAGTAATTTATTATAGACTGGCAAAGAGCAAAATAGACGATTTTAATGACCTGTACATCTGCTATGTGTCGTAGGTTTTTGAAAACGAACATTAATTTACGAACTCTTGAGGAGAGTAGGTTGGACCTACTCTCCTCAAGTGGTGACAGAAATTCAAGGAACTCTCTAGTACAACTCCCAGGTACTTAATGCTGGAGGCCTTAGTTAGATGTGCGCAAGAACAAGGGTGGCAGAGTGAGCGTGTGTGATATATTATACCATGGCTGTCCCGCATAGAAGGTGGTATGCTCTTAATAGAAAATGGCATATAAATAGTTTTCTCAGGATTCAGTGTTAGCCCATTATCTTTAAGCCACGAGGAAACAACGTTAAGTCCAAGTTGTGCGAAGCCATATGCATCATCCCAAGAGTTACCATGAAAAACCAATGCAGTGTCGTCGGCGTACGTCACTATCTTACCATTTGTGAGTGGGAGACTGCACAGGTCATTTATGAAGCACAGAAAGACCGTAGCTCCCAGGACGCTACCTTGGGGAACACCATAGTTGATGGGTAGATCATCACTAACGATATCACCCACTCTAACTCTCTGCAGTCTACCAGTCAAATAGTTAGAGAACAATTTAAGTTGAGTGTTACGGATCCCCATCCTCTCAAGTTTATTCAATAGAATTGGGACGCGGACCGTGTCAAATGCCTTAGGCAGATCAAGAAATACTGCCACTACTTTCTTCTTCTGGTCGAGTTTGCGAACTATATGGTCGGTCAGTTCGTGTACAGCATCGTTTGTGGAGATGCCAGCTCTGAGTCCAAATTGTGAACTCGACAAAAGATTATTTGACTCGAGATAGTTTGCAAGTCGTTTGTTCAAGAGCTTTTCAGCAATTTTGGAAATGGCAGTAAGAATGGAAATAGGTCTATAGTTATTGACACAGCCCACGTCACCACTCTTGTAGATAGGAATAACCTCAGCCAGTTTAAATTCCATCGGGAAGACTCCAGTACTGAACATAAAATTAAATATGTATGTGAGAGGTGCGACTAGTATTTGGTGATACCGTTGCAAAAAATGATCAGAAATACCATCGCGGCCGATAGAATTGCCTTTTTTTAAGTTTAAAATAATGTTTTGAACGTCTGCCTCATCTGTGGGAGTCAAGACGAAAGAAAATGGCTGAGAATCGACATACGTTAGATAATTACGGGAGTTAGTGTTCATACTTTTTTCGGAGAGGTTTTTACCGATGGACGCAAAGAATGTATTTACCTTGTTAACTGACATGCAAGGGTCAGTGGGAGAGAGCAGGTCAGAGGCTGTGGTATGCTTTTTATTAGTGCATGCTATTTGTTTAATGGTGTCCCATAACACTTTGGTACTGGTATTAAGATTATGATTTTGTTTCGTAGTCTCGTTTTAGTTTTAATAGTAGAGAGTTACAGAAATTCCTGTACCTTGTGTACGTGGTCTTGATTATGGTGTTATTAGGACTTCTCTTTGACTTTACGTGTAGTTTGTCGCGGTTTTTCATACAACGCAGTAGACCAACCGTTATCCACGGTTTTTTGATTCGCTTGCGATTAGGAATTGTAGATATTGTAGTGTTTCCTTGTATTTTAGAATGTAGCTCCGTGATTAAACGTGAGGTGGCTATATTAACATCAGATGTTTCGTAGATAGATTAAGGATATATTGTCCATGTCATTGTCTAGTCCGTCATAGTTAATTTTCTTAATTACTAATGGTTTTGCAGATTGGGTATGGTGTTGCAATAGAAATATGACACAATCATGATCAGTTATTGCTGTTTCAGCGACAAAGCAGAAAGCTGGGCTTTTGGTTTTGAGCATAAGGTGGTCTAAGCAGGTTTTAATTTATTCTGGTTCGCTGAAATGCACAAGCGCTTCAAAAGAGAAAAGTCTTTTTAAAAAGCGCCTTACAAGACTTGGCTCTTAAATATTTACTAGGACAATTTAACATGGAACACTATAAAGACACTTTTAATTAGCAACGCCCAGCTCATAGCTTTCAGCTTTAAAACTCAACCTAAAGTGTAAGTTCTTCGTTGAATCTTCAAAAACTTTTACCCTAATGATTCCGTTTGCGGACCATTACTTATATTTTTAAAAGAGTTACAGTAAGTAGCTCTTACTTGCATTTAGTTGCAAAAGTGGCGTTTAAGATTTCCATTTCAAATATTCTGTCGACATTTTCTCTCAAATTCTGCGACTATTGCGAACACAATTTTTTTTATGATGAAATAAAATTACAATGGGAAAATTGTAAGTCCTATGCGGATAATTTAGGTTATTTTGTAAATATTCGATGTGTAAATCGGGACTTAATTGCAGTAATGTTTAGAAGGACGACCTTTTTTTTATCTGACATTTCCATCGGATTTCACCAATCGTGGTCATGGTGACCACGTTTTTTATAGTTGTAGCTCAGGTCAAACTTAAAATGCGGGCACACAGATCCGTGCGTCAAGCTTATAAGGATGATAAGTAATTTTACTAACAGGTTATGTTGTTTTTTGATGAAACAGTCTAGTTTTATTAACTAGACTGAAGATATATTTTATCCCCCTCATATCACCCTCGTATCGAAGATCGGTCAAGGAAACTTAGCTGTCAAATCTAATATTATTCTTACGAATAACCCGCCATCTATTGGCGACTGGGAAGTCGTATAGAGCTGCAAAATAAAGATACACGGCATCTGTTGAGACAACACGGAACTAAGTAGTTAGTAACCCATTAATAGATAACAAAAAATTAAACCGACGAAAAGAACTAAAAGGCAAAAAATAAATAAACCTTAAGTCTTAAGTATTGAGCTTATTTACATAAACTATCTAATTTTATATAAACTTATTTTGAGTCGGCGCCAAACAACAAACTGATTAATTATCAAAATTTTATTTGGCTCCGACTCAAAATAAGTATATATAAAATTAGATAGTTTATGTAAATAAGCTCAATACTTAAGACTTAAGGTTTATTTATTTATGCTTTTTAGTTCTTTTCGTCGGTTGAATTTTTTGTTAAAAAGATTTTATTTTATGGTTTTTTCATCATCATGATGATGATGATGAAAATTATGATGATTTCTAAACGCAATACCTGATAAAGTAATGAAATGTAAACAGAAACACTATTCGTTCCTACAATTTTCGAAGGTTTCTCTCAATTTTTTCAGGATCCCAACATCAGATCCTGACTTCCTTGACATGGGACCACCCTTGAGGTATACCCTATCTAACAAAAAAAGAATAATCAAAATCGGTTCATAAATAACGGAGTGAGGGCTAAACAGACATAAAAAAAAAAAATAAAAAAAAAAATATACGGTCGAATTGAGAACCTCCTTTTTTTTTCGTCGGTTAAAATACTAGTTTGTTTTAGAGGCTTCGATTTGTTTTGTAGAATTTACTAGAGGTTTCGCAATTTTTCTAGAAATACCGTTTTGCTATATAAAACGTGGCATTGCGGAGTAGTTAGTTAGTTTTCAAGTGAGTGTCAAGTGAGTTAGTTATCAAGTAAGTGTCAAGTGAATTAACAGCGACTAAAGTGTAAGTGAATTAAGAAGTTTAGTGTAACAGTGATAATAAATTATTGTAATTGTGTTGTTGCTAGTTTCCCTGTGTATTTTGTGATCTATTAAAATAAATTGTGTCTATTTCTTCTTTTAGAGATGGACCAGAGACGGTTTGGGGATGCTCCGCAACAACCAGCGGACGGTCGGCAGCCGACGGCAGAACCTGCTGACCGTTCATTAGCGGCTCCCTCGACCTCGGCGGCTCCGGACCTCGCCGCATTAATGATGATGCTGTAGGAGCAGAGCCGTCGCCAGAGGAGCAGACCCGTCGCCAGGAAGAGCAGGCTCGTCAGTTGCAGGACCAGTTGCGGTAGGACAAGAAGGAGCAGATGTTCCTTATGACGGATCTCCAGGTGGCACTAGGTAAGGACCTCAAGGTGATGAAGGAGACTGTCCACCAGCACGAGGCCCGCATCACGGACACTGAGCATAAGATTGTGGATATGCAGAAGGCCTTAGGAGACCTGAAGCTTGGAACTGCTCCTGTGGGGAATGGTCCTGCGGCGTGCGGATTTAAGGTGTCTCCATTCGATGGAACGTCCTCATGGTCTGCTTATAAGATCCAGTTTGAGGCCGTTATGAAGGCGAACGGGTGGACTGAGGCGCAGGCCATGACAGCGCTCACCCTGGGTCTCCGCGATCAGGCGTTGACTGTGCTGGAGGCTCTCGGCAAGAACCTCACCTACGACCAGCTCGTTGAGGCGATGGAGTCAAGGTACGGTGACGCGCACTTGGAGCACGTATTCCGTGCCCAGCTAAAGGAGCGCGTGCAGCGTGGAGGTGAGAATTTGCAGTAGTGAGCCTTGGAAATTGAGAGGCTTGTCCGGAAGGCATATCAGTCAGCGCCTACATTGATCAAGGGCAATCTGGTGCAAGCCTTCGTCGACGGCATCCGTGGTCAGAGGTCAGGGCTGCTGTTAGGCTGGGGCAACACGACACGCTTAAGGATGCCCTTGCCCACGCATTTTAGGTGGAAGCGGTGAGGCAAGACCACCGAGCCCACCACGTTAGGGAAGTAACTATACCCACCGCCCGTGACCGTCCTCAATACAGCCCCCGATGCTACACCTGCGGAGAGAAGGGCCACCTTCGGGCGAATTGCCCAAGGCAAAGAGATGGACGACCGTAGGAGAGAAGGGTGGTTGATGCTGCCGCCCAACAGCCGGGAAACGAATAGAAACCAGGACTGCGGGGCAGGTGCTGGCTGGTGGTCAAAGAGCCCCAAGAATTTCGATCTCGCAAGCTCATGATGGGAATAGCCTGATCATCAAAGGCGAGGTCAACGAGATGCCGTGCAGTATGACTCTAGATACGGGAGCATCTCGGACGGTAGTTAGTTCCCAGCTCGCGAATCGGTTTCTTGGGGACAACATCAGTGACCGCGAGCAAATACAGCTGGTAACAGCTACCGGTCAGCGGATAGCCGTCCGAGGAGAGAAAACGGTGGAGTTGAAGCTGGGTAACGAACTTTACAAGCACAACATCATCGTGGCAGATATTCTTGATGATTGCATTCTGGGCTTGGACTTTTTGCGTAAACATCGTTGTGAGATAGATGTGAATCAGGGATTATTGAGGTGTGGTTTAGAGGAGCTCTTCGTGGAAGGAGCGTCACCTGGAAAAGTGTACTGCCTGGAGAAGACTGTGCTTCCTCCTAGATCAGAAGCAGTCGTACCGGTTGCTCTGCCGCGGTCGTTACCCAGAAAGAATCGGTGTGTACTAATAGAAAGCACGAATGATGACTTTCCGTGGAGGGTGGCGAGGACTCTGGTGAGGGCGACTGGTGATCCAGTGGTTCGTGTGATGAATCCTTGTGACAAGGAGCAGGTGATCGGGAACGGCACTCTGTTAGGCACCTGTGAGTAAGTTACTTGGTTGCGTAGATGCCAGGACGGTTCCACTAGCGTAACGAGCTGACGTCTCAACGCTATTAGAGGAATGTCGTAGTGAACTCACGAAGGAAGAGTTCGACATGGCTAAGAAGATTCAAGTGATACGGACATAGGAAAGACCGGACTAGTTCAGCACCAGATTAACACGGGCAACGAACTTTCGATCCGTCAGCGTCCAAGAAGATTACCGGTGACACGAGAAGGAAAGGTGGACGCCATGATTGAAGGAATGGTAAAGGATGGAATTATAGAGCCTTCATCCAGTCCATGGTGTTCTCCTGTGGTCCTTGTGAAGAAGAAGGATGGTAGTATGCGGTTTTGTGTTGTCTACCGTCGGTTAAATGACATCACGAAGAAGGACAGCTATCCTCTACCACGTATCGACGATACACTGGACACGCTAACGGGAATGAAGTGGTTCACGACGTTAGACCTGAAAAGTGGTTACTGGCAAGTAGAAATCGATTCTAGGGATTAGGAGAAAACCGCTTTCTCTACAGGAAAGGGTCTGTGGCAATTTACAGTTATGCCATTTGGTCTGTGCAATGCCCCAACGACTTTTGAGAGATTGACGGAGTTAGTGCTCGCCGGCCTAATCGCTGACGCCTGACTGGTATATTTAGATGACATCATTATAGTAGGACGTACCCTTAAGGAACACCTGCAGAACCTCGAGCGTGTGTTTTCAAAAACCCGGGGGGCTAACCTTAAGCTGAGTCCTAAGAAGTGCTCGTTCTTTAGACGGCAAGTACACTTTTTAGGACATGTTGTGTCGGAAGAAGGTGTGCGAACGGACCCGGAGAAGGTAGCTGCTGTCAAAGACTGGCCTGTTCCAAGGGACAAGACGCAAGTTAGAGCATTCCTGGGTTTATGCTTATACTACCGGCGGTTTGTCAAAAGCTTTGCGGACATTGCAAAACCGTTACACCGGCTCACTGAAGAAAAACGAACTTTCTGTTGGGACGAAAGCTGTGACATTGCATTCCGGGAGCTAAAGCCACGTCTGTGTTGTACGCCTGTATTGGGTTATCCTGACATGAAAAATTAATTTATAGTCGACACAGACGCGAGTAACACGGGTATCGGCGATGTGTTGTAGCAACGGAAAGGCGATCAAGAAATTGTGATAGCGTACTTCAGCAAGTCTCTATCTAGACCGGAAAGAAATTACTGTGTCACGAGAAGGGAGCTGCTCGCTGTGGTAAAAATATTGCAGCACTTCAATAAGTATTTGCTAGGTCGAAGGTTCCACCTGCGTACTGACCATGCTGCATTGAAGTGGCTGTTACAATTCAAGAACCCGGAAGGACAAGTAGCGAGGTGGATGGAACTGCTGCAGGAGTACGATTCGGTCGATTACGGTTTATCTGACATTTCCATCGGATTCCACCAATCGTGGTCATGGTGACCACGTTTTTTATAGTTGTAGCTCAGGTCAAACTTAAAATGCGGGCACACAGATCCGTGCGTCAAGCTTATAAGGATGATAAGTAATTTTTCTAACAGGCTTTGTTGTTTTTTAATGAAACAGTCTAGTTTTATTAACTAGACTGAGGATATATTTTATCCCCCTCATATCACCCTCGTATCGAAGATCGGTCAAGGAAACTTAGCTGTCAAATCTAATATTACTGTTACGAATAACCCGCCATCTATTGGCGACTGGGGAAGTCGTATAGAGCTACAAAATAAAGATACACGGCATCTGTTGAGACAACACGGAACTAAGTAGTTAGTAACCCATTCATAGAAAATACTAGTTTGTTTTAGAGGCTTCGATTTGTTTTGTAGAATTTACTAGAGGTGTCGCAATTTTTCTAGAAATACCGTTTTGCTATATAAAGCGTGGCATTGCGGAGTAGTTAGTTAGTTTTCAAGTGAGTGTCAAGTGAGTTAGTTATCAAGTGAGTGTCAAGTGAATTAACAGCGACTAAAGTGTAAGTGAATTAAGAAGTTTAGTGTAACAGTGATAATAAATTATTGTAATTGTGTTGTTGCTAGTTTCCCTGTGTATTTTGTGATCTATTAAAATAAATTGTGTCTATTTCGGTAACAATCTGGTATAATTCTCTAATCCCGAACCTCAGCTCGTAACATTACTTTTATAAGTAGATAAACGTACAGAATCTTAAATAAAAAATCCGATGACGAAACAATTTAACAATTGTATTTTTTCCTTCCGTCAGTGAACCTGTCAGTGGCAGATGCGATGGTGTCGACATTGAACGTGACATTCAACTTTACATACATGCTGAATTCTGACTGGCCCTTCGGTCACTTCTACTGCAAGTTTTGTCAGTTCGTCGCAGTTCTCAGCATATCGGCGTCCGTCTTTACTCTACTAGCCATTAGCGTGGACAGGTAAGTTATTTATGGTTGATTTAGTCACCTTTTATATCAACTTAAAGTAGGGTATTAACGATAATGGTAATTATGACGACATTGTCAATTATACCTGCAACCAGAATTCTCACCTTTGCCTACACACTACTAAAGACTTCGCCTGTTTTGTAATAAAAAGTACCTAGAAGTCTACAAAAATATAGACGTACAGGAACTGCTTTAGGTTTTCCAGTGGAATACGGGGTTCACGACAATATTTTGGACTTTTTTGATTATCCTCACTATCTTTTATGCTGACCAAAAAAAAAATTTCTTAATTTGAGCCCAACGTGTGCAACTTACGCACGACAGAACTGTAACCCAAAGCAGAGCCGATCTCAACTCAACTTTTAAACTACACATATATATATACTACACATTTTGATACTTAATTATGTATTTATACGGGAAACAACGCGATCACGAAATAGGTATTATATACCTCTGAATTGCATGACGCTTCGACCAGATTGCACTGGCCGTGGTCACATGTTGATTAACTCTGTGGTGCACGCCCTCCGTCAACGAGATCGTGAGGTAGAAGGTTCTTCATCTACCCGCACATTTTCGACATTTTTGATATTTTGGTTTCGCCATGTACCGTCACATACTATACTAACAGTGTTGCAGTGTCCCTATCGAGCGAGGTGGCATGTTTTTATCACTGGATTCCACACTGTAGATAATTTGAAACCATCTTCCCGATTGAAAGTTTTGTGTTTTAATTTCGATCGCCGCTTCACGTACAGCTCTTGGGTAAAAGTGACGTACCGTGGAGAGGACTTGAACCGTACATTTTTGCGAGATAAAAAATTATCCTGTGTGCTATTTCAAACTGTAGTCTATTTCTGTGTCACATGCTATTCAGACCCAGTTCTGGCACGATTGAGTAACAAAAATTTATCCATCCAAACTTTCGCAATTATAATAGTAAGGTAGATTTTAATCAGAATTTATTATTTTCCTTTCCTGTTTATTTACGCTCTACGTTCATGATTGGATTACCCACCTCTGCGAAAGTAAATGTGCCAAATTAGAATTTACGTAGTCCGGTAGAGAAAAGAGACATACTAGTAGGGGAACATTTAAGGCAAGGTCGCTAATTTATTATAATTAGATGAGATGCAAATCTATGGTCCAGAAACTTCTCAAAATCTGCCCTTTCTGCCACAACTCTCTGTTTTGGTTCACTCAGCCAGTGAATCAGATCTGTATATTTTATGAGTTTTGTGCATTCCTTGTCTTCTGAACTTTGAAACATCCGTATAAGACTACATTTATCAAACGGTTTTCCCCATTTCATTTTGACGTTACCACTCGCCGGTTGAGTATATGAAAGTGAAATAAGTGAAATGAAATAAAAGGGTTTTACCTACAAGCCATGAATTCGCAATAACTCATTTTTCAGTCGACTATTCTTATGTTACATATCTCATATATCGTAGTCTCTGTAGGTACGCCATTTTGAATTGTCTCATGGTTGGTTTAATGTTTATTACATGTTATATTACCTTTGTTCTTCAATTTATAAATGGCAGTATTCACTAATGTATTTAAAAAGCGGTGACAAGATTAGTTGCCTTTTCTTTTCTTCAAATATTTAGATTTAATTCATGTAAGTGGCTTTTGTTTCATATTGTTTGTTCCTTTAGTAAACATAATTATCACTTTTTGGCATTTTTATGCGAGTTTTGTAGTCTCATTTCCACCATATGACACATTTAGCTAAATTAGGCTAATTTGGCTAATTACGGTAATGAAGGTATAAGGCTTTACCTACACTGACTTTTGGGACTTTTTTACACAAGGATCGTCAGCAGTAACCTTTAAAAACATTTTATCCTAGGGAACACCACTGTCTTGGAACCCGCTTTGAATATAATCAGACCTTAACAAAAGCTGAGCTGTTGAAAATTTATAATTTTCCCATAAAGTAGCAAGCGTAATAGCTTACATATATATATATATATATATATTAAATACTAAAGGAACAAACAATATGAAACAAAAACCTGTTTAAAAGACTTACATGAACTACATCTAAATATTTATATATATATATATATATAAATATTTAGATGTGCGTATATGCTAAATACCAGCTTAGTAGTAGAAAAATCTCCTTATGACGCTTAGGGGGTCGTAATCCTGGATCCTTGATCCTATTTACCGGCACAAATAGACCATAAGGGTACTTGAGCTTCAATATTGTATTGGATGCAGGGCACACATATTTTAAAGTTTGAAATTAATTTCAATTACTTTGAATTAATTTGTATATATACTAATAAATTAGGTATTTATTCATTAGGTATTTTATAATAATTAAAATCTTTCACACACTAACCACTCAGTACTCTATGTATGTAAGGCTGTGTGTATGACCAGTGTCATTTCCAGTGTGTATGCGCGATAGTTTCATTTCGACTTAAGTTTAAGTCAAAATTTCAAAGTATATATATTTTTAATTGTTAATAGATATTTTTTAATACATTTTATTTTTAACGCTGACAACCAGGCTCGCATAATGGTAACTCACCACGTCAGGACACATAGTCATGACATGGTGTCTGGAAGGTCTAAGATTGTCTGTAAGAGATCGTAGTCTGCGATAAGACCCGTTATAATACAAACGGTTAATTGTGTCCTACTGACTGCTGATATATAGTGCTAGGTGCTAGTTATGTATATATAATGTATAAAGATAAATAAGGTAATGTTAAAATCAAATCACTTAATAAAGATTGCTCCTTAGACATCACGATTTTTTTCGACGAATAAAATTGTCTCTCTCGTTTAAATTAATTTATTTTATATAATTTTACTTCATTTGTTTTCATTTCATTAATGGTTCTTTGAGTTTAAAGAAACCTATTACTAGAAGTTTGTTAGTTTAGTTAATGAAAGAAGGAAACCCGGCCGAAATTGTCCCCGTAAACGTAAATGCACAGATAATGACGTTCTGTTGGTTCGTAAACATCCATTCCGGTCGTCTCGGTGTGACCAGTCCTTGAGGCTGTTTGCATTTATGCCTGGTATTTCGCAAAACCAACAAACCAACGTTTAATGATAACAATTTTTATAAACACTAAATACTTATTAAATAATAATAAAATAGATTTTAATTTTATTGAGATTTCAGATTTCTCATACGAAACGAGTGTTCGAAATTTGTTCGATACGGTGAAAGAAAGCAAAGCAAAAACTTGCATTTCTTTAATGATTCCGGATAGATTTAGGGGATGGGATGCGTTTCTACCACTTCTCCTGCGTATTCAATTACTGTTGAATAAGAGATGTTGGAAAGTTCTCTTGTTGTATTCATCAGAAGGTGCCAAATTTTGTTACACAGTTGCAATGTCGAGTGAGTCAAGCCAAGGACACACTAGCGCGAGACAGCGTTTATGGTGCAACTGACCTGCCTCACTAACGCATGCATACCTACTTATTACAAAGTGCGTACCTAGTTAGTGCTACGGTATGCCTACATAGGCATAGACTATGTTATATTATTGATATGATTATTCCAGGTTGGACTAAAAAAAATTGCTTCGACCGAAGTCTATGTTATCTACACATATACTATTGCAAATACTTTATCTTTATAAACCACCTGTGGCTAAATTTATTATCAAGAAATCAAAACACTAACGAAAACGTTACGTATCGTGTTAGAGGCCGTATAGTAAATTTAAAAAAGTAGCTCTTAGATGTAAATTGAAATGATCTATTATGTTGTTCATAGCAACTTAGTATTTCAACTGTAAAATCTCGTCTGTAAAATCACGTAAATCAGAAAAATTGGCAAAATTTCGTATACGGCCTCTTAACATTAACGACGAATGATAGGCGAACGTTCATTCTCGAATTTAAATTTGAACAATCCATTCATATTGGTCTATCAATCAATCAAACCAGGTTAAATTTCAAGATTTTTTTTGTATCGGTAATTAATCGCATAAAGCTTTTTATAAGGCATGTATTACTTTTGTAACTCCTAAAATATTCATTACAAACAATATTTGTTAGTAGAACTAAAACTATCTCTGGTACTGATCACCTACTTCCATAATTTTAAAATCACGATCTCTTTCAACAGGTATGTGGCCATCATGAGCCCACTTAGACCTCGGCTGGGTAAGCGAGCCACTCTTGGCATCACAGCTGCTATCTGGGTGTGGAGCTCCATCCTTAGCAGTCCAAACCTCATCTACTTCACTACAGATAGCGACATCTTGCCTGATGGATCAATAAGGTATGTTACTCTTACCAGGCTAGGCCCACTCCGGTCAGTAGGTATGAAACTACAGGTACCTAGCAGCGTCGTCGAGTCGGACGAAATTCAATGGGTTGCCACGCGCCGGCTAGGTAGCACGTTACTTCGCTACTCACTCACGCGCTACGTCGCTTCGTCCGTTCGTCGCATAAGAATTACGATAATATTATCTTTCGATCGATTACCTATTAGGCTATTACACAATATAGTACTAAAAAATAACTTAAGTAAAATGAAGGCAAACGCAAATTGCATGGTATTTGGCTGTTATAATAATAACAAGGATCCGAACCTCACGTTTTTCACACTTCCAAGGGACATCGAAAGGTAAATAAATGCACGTCTACTTATAGGTAATTAGTAGATACTACCAAGTGCTAACTTTTGTTGTCCTAAATTATGTTTTCTGTATTTACGTAGTTAGATTATATTATTAATTATAATCAGTATAGTTAGATACTTACAAGTTCTGTTTACAAGGTCAAGTTTAGCTTCGATAAGTGTATTTATTTATTAGGACCACAACAACAGATAAAATAAATTTGAAGTGTCCGTTTGTAATGTCATAATGACAGTTTTATACTAAATGCGTATGAATGTTTATACGGTACTTATACAAAAAAAATATTTTATACATTTTTGTCTGTCTGTTTGTTCGACTAATTTCCGGAACGGGTGGACCGATTTCCACGGGACTTGCACTGGCAGATAGCTGGTGTTATAAGGAATAACTAAGTCAAGTTTAGCTTTGATAAGTATATTTATTTATTAGGACCACAACAACTGATACACATCTTCTGTAAAAATAAATAAATTTGAAGTGTCCGTTTGTAATGTCATAATGACAGCTTTTTACTAAATGTGTTTTCACGATACTTTACCAAAAAAAATATTTTTCATATTTTTGTCTGTCTGTTCCGGCTAACATCCGGAACGGGTGGACGGATTTCCACGGGACTTTCACTGGCAGATAGCTGGTTTTATAAGAAGTAACTTAGGATAGTTTTATTTTGTAAAAAGAATTAGGGTTCCGCGAAAGTAACATAAAGATAACATTAAAAAAGTGAGGTAAAACTACAGACAATTTAAGCTAAAACCTAGTAAGTAGGTACATTTACATATATACATAAGAAACTACCCAAGTTTGGACCCAACATAATCTGTTTTCTTAAATCTATAAAGTATAAATACAATAATAGATAAGTAGCTATTTTACTTGTATTTAAGTGTTTAGGTAGGTATGTAGTAAGATTTTGATGATGTAGACAAGTTTCATATTTTTTATTTGCCGATTTACGTAGGTAAATAATGATAAATAACGGAGACTAAGCATTTTAAAGTATTAAAAATATAATAGACCAAGAGCTAAGGCAATTTTTTTGTAAGCTTGTTTATGATCGTACTACATAGGTTTTCCTTTAAAATTATTTTGCTACGAAATCCAGTAAGTATGGGTAAGTTGAATCAAACGAAAGTATAGACTATTTTGTAGTACTATTATTCAATCTGTGATTATGCCACGTTTAAATTGTATTTTTTTTAAATACGATTATTACGTATTATATCGCATTTTTTTCACTAACCACTTTTCTGCTCATCTGTACGAATAAATAATTCGAATCCTTAAACTTTTGATATGAGTTCAAACGGAACTATGAAAAGAGCATTGGGACATTTCGCCCCGTGTCTGGTCCGAATCGATCCATTCCAAATGATACCTTGAGCCATTCGCACCGCTCTAACCACTGCAGTGCGAATGGTCCCATGTAGAAACAGTACTTCGGCGATTTGCACCGCGGTTCAAATGGTTCATGGTGCGACGCCTACCATAATAGAAACCATATAAATATTGCATTTCAAGATGTTTTTAATTAACCTTTTTCTACTATGAAATGAGATTAATTGTTTTACCTTTCAATAGTATATAAATGATAGATTATTGCAGTTTTAAGTGATAGCAAAAAAAACATAGAAATGTAATTTTTAAATGTATATTTTGTACTGCAAAAATGTGTTTTTGTCGGTCATTGCCGCCGGTGGGGTTCAAAAAGTTAAAGTAAGCAGTTTTATAAGCTGAGCAACAAAATTTTGTTGCCCGGTTTTTCAGGTTATTTGTTACACGTAGAATAATAATGTAATCAAACTCAAATAAAAATAAAACAAATAAATGAAATTAAGAACTTTCATCTGTACCTTTCGTTCATTCTAGGTTACATCGATAGCTAAATGGGAAATAAACAGAAACTAAATAAAACACAAATATATATTAGGTACATAATAGCGCGAAAGCTGAAGCATTTTTATATAAAACCCTACAGCAAGTTTGTTTTTGTATTCCAGGCGTCGGAAATAGTTATCATTAATCAATAGAGAAGACTTATCACAAAAAGAAGATTTAAAGAGGAGCAGCCATTTAGTTTGTTCTGTACATTTCGAAGATTCTACAATTAAGAATTAAACATCTCAAAAAAATGCTCTTCCATCAATGTTATTAAACAACCAACCACAAGAACCACAAGAAGGCTCATCTTGTTTAAAAGCACAGTCCACATCCACACGAGTCAAAGACAAAGTGACTATATTGTCGAATGAAATTATAAAAGAAGGCTCATGTTGTTCAAAAGTACAGTCAACATCTGCACGAATGAAAAGCAAAGATAAAGGAAAAGTGTTTATATTGTCGAATAATAAAGAATATGTTACCGTTGGAACCCAAACAGAATTATTACACTATGATACCACAATCGTTCATGGAAATATCAATTATAAGTATAAATAGTTTCTGGTAATCAGGATACTTTAGAACCAACATTATGATCTTTGGTGTTGGCTCTTGGACTATCTTGTTCGCTTCGTATGTCATTCCAGATTTGATTTGCATATACCTACCTAGCCAAACACTTAAAAGAGATAGTTTCATTCCAAGGTACACATTAACATATGCCAAATTTCTATCTTCTTAGAGATTAAAGTATCTATGCAGAGATTGTGAAACAAAACAGTTTTCTTTGATATTAGTTTCATCTACGTAAGTACTACTAAGTAAATACCTAGCCAAGGTTTATTTAAAACTTCATTTGTTCACAGAAGTAAAGTAATAGGCACCATAACTGGTTATTAAATATTTAGATTAATTAATCTTACAGAAGACAACCTTAACGGCATCAGAACAGATAAGAGTTATGCGATAGAAAGAGAGGCAAGGTTTAGGTTAATATAGCACGTTTGGAGTAAGCGGTGTGCGATCTGAATTGCACCTTATTTTGTCGGAGCAAAAGTCGCTATTTATTTAAATGGTTTTGCGAAGAGGTCCTTCTGTACTAGTACTATTATGTATTCTGTGCTCTTACTAAGATTTAGGCTAAGTTCTACGAGTTAAAATATATTTAGAGCACCATATTAAAGTAGGTTTTATACTAGACACCGACGCTGCGTATAGTGTTCAACCCTTGGTAAAGTGCCTCTGTCTGATACGAAACTAATTGGACATCCCCAAGATACATATGTGAGTAAAGCCGTATATCTTTAATAGACAGTAATAGTTTTTGATGATCCAAGCCGTATTATGCAATCAAATTTAGAAGCGTATTTCATGACGTTTCCTGAATATCATTTTGAATAATGCTTTAAACGTGGCGTTATTTTATAAAATATTTCGAGGTTGTACTACTGCTAAAACGAGCTTAGTGCAACGACGTTAAATAAATGATTCGGCAATTGGCGGCTTGACAGTTACACCTAATTAAAGCGCCATTTTGTTATGTACAAATGTTTATGTTGATAAATATGAACAGTAGCCGCTCTTGAACATAAATTAAAGCCAAAACATTTTTCGGCTGACTATTTTACTATTCTTGTTATTTGTTAGCCGTTGAATAGATTATCGAGTATTTTAACCTCAATATTATGAAGTGCCGTCGTATTATTAACTTTTAGAAATGTATGCAATGTGTTTTATATGCATTTTGTTGCTAAAAATTGTTTGTTACAAAACCAAGCTTTTCCCATAAAATACTCCAGCAAAGAGAATGTAGGCTTATAAAAATCCTGCTTCATTTTACTTGCCTTGGTAACCGATTAGACTTACGACTTACGAACAGCAGGCAACTTCTAAAGTACCTTCAAACAGGCAATCCTTTCCGTCACCTCAAGCCAAACATTGAGAAATTCTAGTAACTACTGAAATAGCACTTGACGAATAACCCTGGTTATCCAAAATTTTCAGAAATCTAATGCTTATTCAGATTTCAGTTAATATTTTATTCACGTAGTCATTCTTTAAGCTGATTTGTACCCGATTCTCGAGTCAAGCCAACAATTGCGTAACAAGTACGAATAATATCCTCTCGATCGGAAAAGTATTATCGCTGTAATGCGTCGTCTGAAAAAAACATCAATTCAATTCTTAAAAAAAGTCTTCGATCATTATTCAAAGCACAAACCGCCTCAATTAAACAATTTCTGAAATCCCATCTTCAAAAGAACTTTGACAAAGTTTAAGTATTAAACAATTAAGCTCTTACAAAGTAATGGCTTGGTAGGTATGGTGCAATCCATCCGGGTTTTTGTTTGGATTTCTTGTAAAGTGAGTGACTGAATAGGCCCCTCAGAATGAAATAGGCTGAAATTTTAAGTGAATACTATACACAAGTTATAATGGTTTACGATTCAAATTTTAGACAACAGTATTGAAAAAATAGCCCAGCACGGTCTACCCACAGTAAGCAGAGTCTCCAGGAATACTTAATTTCCTAACCAATATAACTAAAAAAAATCGCGGTAAGGCAAACAAATTCTGCATTGCACCGATAAGTGGAATTGGTGGTCGCTCCATTCTACAGATAACCACGGTTAGACGAAAAGAGTTGCACGAACTCCATGTCAGGGATTTCTCTGGTGTGGTTGGTATTTATTCTACTCCTCACCATTTTACATGTGGATATAATATGGTAACTCAGCAGACATGTAATTTTTCTTTTCTGGAATAAATATATATATATATATATATTATGGTATAGGGAATAAACGAGCAGACGGGTCACCTGGTATGGTATGATGGTAAATGACTATCGTCGCCCATGGGCACCTGACACATAAGAGTCATAAGTGCGTTGCTGGCTTTTAAGGTGGGAGTAGGGGAAGAGGGGAAAAGGGGGAGAGGAGGGGAAGAGGGGAGAGGGTAGGGTTAGAGCTTCCGGTAACCTCACTCACTCGGCGAAAAGCAATGCAAGAATTGCTTCACTGCCGGTTTTCTGTGAGGCCTTATATACAAAAATGTGGTTATTTCCTCTTGTACCACTTAGGCGTTCCTCGAGATAATTCGTTACAAGCAGTACTGATACTTCTGTTAATTTGTGCCGATATATTGTGCGATTGATACATCCACTGGTATAGAGATCACCTCCGCTCACGCAACCACTGTACATCTGTAATCCTGGATAATGGATCTACTCATAATACACAAGGCAAGGACCTGAATATATGTGTGTGTTTTATTACGTGGCAGCCCTAAACTATAACATAAAAGAGAATAAAATGTTTAGGATCAACATTTAATGTCATGATTGTTTTATAGAAAAGTGTGCTTCTCCGAATGGCCTGATGGAATGACTACAAGGTCGAAACTTGAATACTGGTGAGTCTATTAAAGCACTATTAGCGTGTGGCGTGAGTGAAGGGCGTATCGCGCATGCGGATTGCAAGGCGTAGGCATAAGCGGACGGCTGTCTAATATTGCAAACAAAATGCGCCGGATCTTGTGCGCGCCCGCTTGCATCCGGCCGGACAGCTTCAAACATCTCGAGTATTGTTTCATGCGCGGCGGACTCCGCGTGCGCGGTACGCCGTCACTCAGGAGGCACACTTAGAAATTGAGTCAGCTATATATACTAGTATGTACATATGTAGGTACTTATTTTTAAAACTCTATTGAATATTTGCATTCATTGATTTCTATTGCATTCCATTCAATCCTGCAAAGATATATAAATATGATTCTGTAGTATTTATTTAGTACATTTAACAAAATCCAATAAGCGTGTATGTTTATAAGCTTTGGGAATTGTATAGTAATATTTTAATATAACCGTTATCCATATAATCTGTACGACAACGTATTACAGAAAAGAGTAGTATTTTTTTAGGATCATATGGTAGATTGATAAAACTGTTGGCGCTTTACGTCACTCAAGGGGTCTACACCGTGAATGACGTAAAGCGCTAGGTAAAATTAAAATAACATAAGTTTAAATGCAGATCTGTTTAGACCCCTTTTTGTGTATGTGGAAACCCCCATTGGCCGTCACGACCATTGGGGTTTTCGGTGGGGCGGAGTGTCGCAACCGAACTAACTTTAATCACACATTACGCCATACTGCGCCTAAAATAAGAGGGGTCCGGAAACAGCTGTTAATTAGTATTAACACATCCGGTTCTGTTCAGACTTTAAGACATATTTACATCACGTGACCTTAATTAACCTTCAAAGAAATCGTAAAATGGGTTGTTAGAAGCTAATGTGTTTACAGGTACAACGTCTGTTTCATGGTGCTTACGTACTTTCTGCCCATCACGTCGATGACGTACACTTACTCCAGGGTCGGCATCGAGTTGTGGGGCTCTCAATCCATTGGCGAGTGCACACAGAGGCAGCTTGATAATGTCAAGAGTAAACGCAGGGTAAGATTAAGTTATATATTTTTCTCTAGTCGACCATTTTTTAATATATACACATGCATGAACTTTCTGGTGGGCTATACATAATGTACTAGTGCCCTGCATACCCAGTTAAACATGTTTTACGATATAATATATCATATTCATAAGCAATATCAGCAATGAGAAAATGCTGCAAATCACACACAAAACTCGACGACTACGATACGCGATGACAGACGAGCTTAACAAACACATATTATAATACCACGTCTGTCCAAACAGAGGAGTATTACGATATTTGCAAATGAAAAAATACTTCAGCAGCCCTATAACACTGCTTTTGTTTATTCTGTAGGTGTACTCTACACCGGTCAATCCACACTTGAAAGTCAAAAAGCCTCATTCGCTTCGCCTGTATATTCTACCTTATCTACTCACACAAAGGAGTATTGTGATATCATAAACACACCGTCCAAAAATTCTCCAGTGATGTCCCACACGCAAGGGACCGATCACAGACTTCGGCTGAAGGAAATTCTTCACTCTATCCATAATTCATCCTACTGGCGCCGTCGCCTACCTGGACGTAAATTGCCTTGTCTTACTTGGCAATCTTGGAATGGCTAAATACTTCAAAAAACCAAACCTGTCACGATAAGGACAATCATATTATTGGGGACTGCGGGCGAGATTAACTCGGAATTAATATGCGTTGCCTTTTCACAAAACAATGGAACGTGCCCTGAGACCTGTACGCAGGAACCGGACCGGTACGGTGTCGCTGAGTTCTGGACTCATTCAAATTAATCTTGTTTCCTATTATTTTCCTATGTTATGTTCTGTTTAGGTATTGACAAAATCAACCTTCAAAATCCTGAAGATTTAAAAAAAAAATCTTAAGCTCTTCTTGTTGCCACAATGATGCAGTTGCAGCAAAAAGTTTGAGAAAACATATAAATTTGCAAATTTTTAGCATTGTTTGACTACTCTTATACATTCGTGTTTTTACATCTGAGACCATACAACCTCATAACATTAAAGCCCAGTGGAAGGTAGGAAAAGAAATGTCTCCTAATTTTCTTATTATAAACACTAAAGCTCGCTAATTTTTACTAAATGACATAAAGAAAATCGATTGACAGACACAGGCTGAATGGTTTTTAAATGTTTTGTATTTACCTATTTACATGTATGTAGATGTACTAGACACTTCTTAAATATACCATAAATTTTGAAATGCATGGGAATTTCTATTACGATAAAAGCAATTTCGTTTTAATAACGACGTACCAGTACATATCATATCCTCTTGTTAACTCAATCTCGTTATTTGCATATGTTTGGCGCTCAGATTGGATAATTTTCGCAAAAGGCGACGGTTCATTTTCGTAAGGTAATGTTTTATATTTCACATTATCATAAAATGCGATGATTTATCAATCTAGTTAAACATGATACATCTAGTCATTTATGACAGTGTGTTCGTCTGCGAGTGCGTCTGCCTTTGCGTGTGTATTTGCGTGTATGCGTATAAATATGTAGTCTGCCCAGTACGTTACCGAAGTCAAACCATTCCTACACAAGTATTTAGTTTATTTTCAATATTCTATGATCAGTATTAGCAGAAGTCCCTTAAAGTTTGAAAGCATATTGAAATTTCATCCTTGTTTTAATAAAATACTTCTAAACTCTTAAGCTCTTTCAACGACCACATTTCAAAGGTCCACTGCCCACTTAAAACTGGATGGAAACAGGATATCTACTATAAATTAAACATCCCCTTTGTGTCTATTGCCTTCTAACGAAGTTGGAATATTTCATTCGTACGCTTTTCTTATTTCCATCGAAAGAATTGATTTCCCTCGGGAATGGATATCCTGTTAGTGTGATAGGTTGGAACAGGTTTCAATTATTTGCACATATGTATTTTCTGAGTAAGACAAAGTTGGCAATATATTGTTAAACTACCCGCCATACAACTAATCGTGACCTAAATTAGGGTTAGCAAACTATCGATAGTTTCATTGTCGATAGTTGGACTTGAACATCAGTTATAGATATTAACTACAAACTATCGACAAACATGTAACGACGTATGTAATATAAACCATTAGCCATCGATTTAATAATAATGATAAATAATATAACTCTTTATTGTACACCAGAAACATTAAAGAGTAAACATAATAACAATGATGGTTTATACAATTGGCGTCCTTATCGCTCTATGGCAATCTCTTACAGGCAACCATGAGATAGAGAAAAAGAAATGGAAATAAATTTAAGGCAGTATGGTGCACGTTTAGTACATTATTTGTATATTTATAGCAATACATTACATAACATTACCAATACTATTGATAAAATCGATTGGCTAATAATGACTATATTAGCGATCCTATTTACGGCCATAACTAACTTAGTGGCATAAGACCAAAAATGTACTTCTATCTAAACGCTCCAGATAAACCAAGGCAATTTATTTCTAAGTCGATGATGGAATAAATGATGTAAGGAGCGAAACACTATCTCGCTTCAGACAAGGTCTACTCTATGTCCGATTACCGGCAAGTGTGACAACACGATTGGAGAAAAGATTGGGACTTTTGGGTTTTGTCCCCAACCCGCACTTACAAAAGAAAAAAGATTGTTATATCGTTGCTGCAGCATTATCTCATTTATTTAAAATTATCTGGTAAATATAATATTATCTACGTATTAACGGGAATTAACGCGATCACGAAAAGGTATTACATACCTCTGAATTGCCTGACGTTTCGACCAGGTTGCACCGGCCGTGGTCACAGGCTGACTGGCTCAGCGGTACACGCCCTCCGTCGTCGACATCGTGAGGTAGAAGGTTCTTCATCCACCTCCACTTTTGATATTTTTGATATTTTCGTTTCGCCATGTACCGTCACATACTATACTAACAGTGTCCCTATTCTGTAAGCAAACCGATGTGGCCCTATTCTGGTGTTCACCCGACTGCGCATAAAAGCGAGGTGGCATGTTTTTTATCACTGGATTCCACGCTGTAGATAATTTGAAACCATCTTCCCGATTGAAAGTTTTGTGTTTTTTAATTTCAATCGCTTCACGTACAATTCTTGAGTAAAAGTGACGTTCCGTGGAGAGGACTTGCGTACAGTGAAATTCAATCCAGTGATTGGTGCCCGCTTCGAGTGCATGTTCTGCAATCGCTGATTTGCTAATCCGTCGGTTCTTCACAGCAGCGATGTGTTCTTTGACCCTTTCAGCAATAGTCCGCTGTTTGGCCTATGTAGGAACTACCACAGCTGCAGTTTATTTTGTAGACACCTGGAGTTTGTAACGGCAAGACGTCCTTCGGTGTACCCACGATGTTTTGAACCTTTATGCCTGGTGTGTATACTGTCGGAATGGAGTATTTCTTTAATTCAGAGGTATGTAATACCTTTTCGTGATCGCGTTAATTCCCGTTAATACGTAGATAATATTATATCATGGAACGCGAAAGTTTAAAAGTTATCTGGTAAAGTTTGTAAATTTGGATATTAGGGGTAATCTCAGAAACTACTATTTTGATATTATTACTATTGTGATAAGTGACAAATTATTTGGCTAAAGTTAAGGGTTTACTTCAGAAATTATAGAAACAGTTGCTGTAAATGATCATAAATTTAAAACACCCCCGACTCGAAAATCCCTTCAACGATTAGAAAAGAGCTGATGATCTTCGAACGGCTGAACAGATTTTCTTGAATTTAATTTAAGAACACCCTCAAACGCACTTAAATCGGTCCATTCGTTTGGGAGCTACGATGCCACAGACAGAGACACAGACACTTCAATATTATAACACAATCTAATTTGCCTGTTGTTACTAATCATTTATCGTTTAATATAAATTGACTATCGATGATAAAGAAAGACCAACACCAACCCAAAACTTGTTGGAAATCACCCAGTAATAACATATAATACCATGTGGTACAATTATTATGCTTCGAACTCAGACAAAGGTACAACTTGGAAGTGACAGGGACAAAAAATCATACCGAAACTTATTTCGAACTTATTTATATTGTCCATGTTCGACGGTCTAGCTCTTTGCCCTAGATTTGTAACATAATTACTAGGACATGACAACAGGGGATATGTGTATCTTGTTTTCATATCCCAGTATTGCCGGCCTTTACTTGTCAACGAAATATTATATTGGATTGAAACTTATTTAGAATGACAAATTAAGTAAGGCTTTGTAATTTCTTTAAAAACCAGTGTTATGTTTTGTAATTTTAATAACGCCTTTGTGCCGATTTAAGTCTTGTATAGATTGTCTATCCATTATTAGGTGAATATTTCATAAGTTTTAACAGTAAGAATAATGGCAAAGATAAGACCAGTACAGTTCTTCTATCAGTAAGTTAATTTTGAGTAGTCTGAAAATGTATTGCCAGTGCTGCCACTACACTACAGTAGTACAGTAAACGCGATTATTTTAAATTACGTTTACTTATTTTAAAAATCAAAATTTTTGTATTCACGCTCAAAACTTTTACATAATATATTTCACGAAATCGAATTAAAAAACAAAAATCAAGTTAAATAAAAATCTTTATAACAAAAAATTAAATCGACGAAAAGAACTAAAAAGCAAAAAATAAATAAACCTTAAGTCTTCAGTTTTGAGCTTATTTATATAAACTATCAAATTTTATATAAACTTATTTTGAGTCGGCGCCAAACAACAAACCGATTAATTATCAAAATTTTATATGTACCTTTGTAGAAATGGACATGGCTCTACGTAGGTAATTAATCATTTTATTATTTGGCGCCGACTCAATAAATTGCCAGACGATGTAAAAGAATGTGATAACATAAACACATTTAAAAATAAACTTAAGAAATATGTATGTACACTGTAACTTTCAATACTTTAGAGGTAACAGTATTGTATTACTACTTTTAACTATGTATGTCATTATAAGTGGACTGTAAGTTCTTATAAATTTCTTTAAGCCGAAATATGATGTATATCTTTGTCAACAGGTAGTGAAAATGATGATAGTGGTCGTAGTAATATTCGCAGTCTGCTGGTTGCCATTCCACGTGTATTTCCTAGTCACCTCGTACTATCCAGAAGTGGTGAACTACGAGCACATACAAGAGATATACCTGGCCATCTATTGGCTGGCAATGAGTAACTCCATGTACAATCCTATCATTTACTGTTGGATGAATTCGAAGTAAGTTTGCCTTCGCTTTTATTATCATAATATTATCGTGTTTCGTAGACCGTGAATAATCGGCTTCAAAAACTTGATCAGGTACTGTTTATTGATCCTGCCTAAGATTTGTGGGAGTTTAGAGACATTAGAGGTGTAAATGGAATCCATTCGGCAATTCTGGAGCAGAGGTGCTCACGGATGGACTCTGTAGGTCAGTCAGGTTTGTCTGTTTGGTTTCTTCACATAAAAACTACAAAGAATTCACGGCAACGTGTTATGCACAAGTGTGTAATTCAGTGTAACATTTAGTATTTGATTCTTCGCAATCGGTAATCTCTATCTATAGAAAAAATAATTCAAAATTTTCAAGAAAAATGTATACAACACGCAACGACATCTGTTGGTCCCAAGTAATACTAAATATACAATACTGTCAAATAGACACTTTTTTAAGATAAATATTATTACCTTAGAAAGCACGCATTAGGAATATTCCTGTGTCACGGGGGGTTTACAAACATTTTAACAACGGACACGCGAAACACCCAGACTCAAGACATCTATTTGTGGTACACACAATATTTTTTTGTCACGTGTGGGATTTGTTCCCACTTCACTTGGCGCGGCCACTTAATCGTAAACCATTGCGCCATTCGTGCGTAATATAAACATATACATTATACCTTTAAGTAAATATTTGAAGGGCAATATTCATTACAATTTAGTACTAACTAATACAATCTACATATACATAATTATGTATAATAATAACCAGTTCTGCTATTTTTGGAATTTGTGTCTGTTTAGTTGTGCATGCAACATGTAGAATGTACAAAACAAACGTGAAAACCTTTTCTGCAAAAGAAAAATATTGTTCGTAGTTTACTGTATCCATCGAAAAAATATTTCATTACAATGCAGTTAGTGTCACTATCTAATTCAATCTAATTAGACCAATAGATGTTGATACATTCCGTTATTGGCCCAAATTAATATGAACGAATACACGTGACTGCTTTTTTTTCACGAAACAATAATGATTTTAATGATAAAATAGATATTCGTTTGTCCTACAAAAAAAAAGGTCTTGAATTCAAAAATAAATATTTTTACAAAATAAACGAAAGAAAATGATTAATGCTTTCTAAAAGTGCCCACAACCTACTAAGTGTTGTGTATGTGATGTGTGCTCTACAGATGGCTTTGGGGAAATTGTTTAACTGCGGTGTTAAGATTCTTCGTAAAATAATTAATTAACTGACTGAGAATACCTACCACGCAACATTAGGCATGTCTAAAACCGACCGATGGGAAGCAATATGGTGCTTTTCTGTGTTAATTGTGGAGCAGCAAGGTTGTTTTTTTAGAGGGTTGTAATATACATACATTTATAAATAGATTATAGAACGGTTATAAAACAATAAAATCTCACACGACAAATCAATCTCTAACAAAATTACATCTAAGCTGAAGTTCTTTTACATTTCTAGACCATTCATTTTTCGTTCGGTTGCATTAGTGTGAAATCTTATGTTATCCCGTGACTGTAAACAAAGCTCAGAGCCAAATATTTATTTGTTGAGGGGATGAACCTTAGTATTGACTGGGATCTGTTAGGTATACTGACGACATGTTGGTGACGACCTACCCCATAGTTTCTAGGTAGCGGCACTGACTCACTAACTACAGCGAGACTCCCAATTACCCACACACCGTGTGGTATTCGTCAGTTTAAGTCTGACCAGTACCGGCCTCACCAGCAGCCCGGTGAGGTGTTAAACACGAAAAAAAATGGTGGCTTTCCCCTCTTAGGTCGTTGTTTCGCGTATAAACAATATAAAAACATTTTTGTTTTGTACGCTCCAGGTTATTTTATCGCCTATACATTATAAAATTCTTCCTGGAGGAAATATTATGAGCGACATATTGTTGTTTTCCAATTTAGATGCGAGCAAAGTCGCGGGCACAGCTAGTATGTATAAAAGTCAATACTTTAAAAACAAAATAACTTATATATTACTATGAAGTAAAAATAATGTTGTCATCAGATGCCTATAAAGCTAAAAATCAGGTGACAAAGATAATAATATATACCCAAGATAGAAAACTTGAGGAAAACGTTATACTAAGATTGACATTAAAGATACTTGGCCATTTCTGCAATGGTTCTTCAGAAATATATTAATTAGGTCCCATATTTTAACTTAATTTCTACTCAAATCGATTGTAATAATAAATTACATTATGTCTGCAGATTTAGACGAGGTTTCAAGCAGTTCTTCTGGTGTTGCGGTGCTTTTGGTCACGGTGGTCTGGACAGGCGTAGAGGCTTCGGCACTGATCGCATGGACCGATCAGTGCGCTCATTATCACCTAGCCGGAAGAATGGTACCAGTAAGCTGATGAAATATTTATTTGCTTTCTGTAGATATCTCTGACAACTAGTATTTACCCTTTCGCACCACGCGTACGTATCGAATATAAATATATCAGGTTTAATAACATTGAGGTACTGATATTCTGATTTATATAAGGGATGTTACAAAAAGGTGTGGTCATATTTTAGGAGCGTTATATGTAGCCGAAAATTTGTTGAATTAACTTTAGAAAATATTTTTTTAGATTTTTTCTTCTGAAAATACTTTTCCTGGTGTAGGTGGTAGATATAGGTTTCATGTCAATTTCAACTATATTGATTTACTAAAAAAAATTTGGGGACCTTTTTGAAAAAATCCGGCCATTAGTCATTTGTCAGTGTCTTAGCGCTTTAAGTCTTTCACTGGGTCTACAACAAGATCCAAAAATATGATTACACCTTTCTGTAATAACCTGTATTATAAGATGCTTCTCAAAATGCTTTTGGTTCTCAGCATGTTTTGTTTTTAATTATAGAAGTTAATTTATGTTTAGAATATTCTAGATCATCTGTATCAGGAACATTTATGTTCAATGTAGACTAACAAGAACTTGATTAAATGCGTTAATCCCATTTTCTTTGTACATAGGAGTTATTTTTTAGTTAGCAGTCAATTTTACTTTATTTCCAAATTTTCAATCCAGGTATACTTCTTTTCTTTATACAAGTATCCCAAAATAATGAAATTTATAAAATTCATAGCTAAGTATTTCTTCTTCGTAGGTTTATTCAAGACGACAAAATTCATCAAAAACCCACCTGGCTCTCCCCACTTGCTTCATGCAAATAAAATACACAAGTAAGAGAGAAGGAGCCCAGTTCTGTATATTTTATTGTTGTTTTAAAACGTTTCAAACACGAAATACTCGCGCTGGCTTCAACCTATCCGTAGTTAGGCAATTTTCTGTGAACCATCCTTCTGCCCCAATTTACCACCCACCGATTGCTTCTCCCTAACTTTTCAACAGCTTCATCATCGTCTCTACAGACCAGACCACCGTCATTGTTAATCCATAACAGTCACTAATACCGTTAGCAACCGGAGTGAAGGGTCATCAAATATTTAGTCTAACTATAGAAACTTTTCAACAGGCACCGTTCGAATTTCGATGCATAGCACTTACAACCAGACGCTGGTGAGCTCGGCCTGACACCGGCGCGCCGCGGACGGGACCGCGGCGGGCTCGTGCACGAGCGACGGCGCTCCCAGCGCGGCCGTGGAGCGCACGTGGATCTGACGCGAGCGCGCTCCTCGCACGCCTCCCACCCCGCATGACCTCTACGCCTGACCGCCAGGTGGCGCTAAACTAATTAACAACAACTGTGTATAGTATTAAACTTTTCCTATATATTTTTGTACTGAGAAAAGTGACATACTAGTCAATCAAAATATTTAGTGGTGTTTTGATTAATTTTAATATTTTATAAACTCTAATTTATAAATATTTTTTTGTAAAAAAGTAAATTAATATTGTTCTATTCGTGTTTATACTAATAATGAAATACGTAGACGAGTTGTAGTTATTACTTCCACTTATTTTGTAAGAAGTATGAATGCTGATAAAATAAGTATTTTATTTTTGCAACATTTTTCATATTATTTTAACTTTTCAGATTAAGGCTGCGTTTCCACCAGAGATGTGCGAGGATGCGTAGCGAGGGATGTGTTTGTTAAGAACCAATAGAATCGCTTCATTTACCTAGCCTAACTCGGCGCATCTTCTGTGGAAACGGCTTAGTGAAGCGAGGTTTTTTTACGTACAAAACAAGCGAGAGATGTGTGCGAGAGATATGTGCGAGGGATGTGTGCTAGACGGTGTTTGTTAGAGGTCGATGTGTATTGTACACATCCTCGCACCACTTTTGACATCTCTGGTGGAAACGCTCACATCGTTTCACAGCTTCGTTACGCATCCTCGCACCGTTTAGCTACCTCGCACATCTCTGGTGGAAACGCAGCTTAAAGTGATATTTTTTGTATATCTAGTGTATGCATTAATAAAATTAAGACAAGATTGTATATATAATATGTTACAATAACACTTAAATGGATGTACAGAATTGTTGAATACGTATAATATAATTAATTATTTTTATAATTTTTTCTTTACGTCTATCTAATACTACATACATTATATTTTAACGTATTTCCAGCCTAAATGACATCTTATTTAAATTTCAAAAAAATATTCTTTTACCATTCCTTGTCACCATTCCTTTTCGTAAGGACTAGTAAAAATTATACGTTGTCTCTGGCAGTGGCAAAGCCGAAGAGGGCAAGTACGATAACTTGTATAAAGTATTCATATTATAAAAAGGAAGTATCTTTTGGCTACAAACTCAGCTTTACCGTCTGAATATCATTTCGTTAGGTCAGAAACCACTTCCAACTTAGTATTCAGCGAAGTATGCCATTGTCTCAGGAATATTTTCATAATTTATTGAAAAGCTTAGATGTGTAAAATGGCACTTTAAACTCCTTGCGATAGGGATCTTAATATACGGGTGTTAAAATTTTATAAAAAAAAGAGAACACATTTATAAGTTAAGTTACAAGCAGTAGCTCATTTGGTTTGTTTTCGATTCCTAATCACTACGAACTTGCTGACACTAATTTATAAATTGAACTATCATTGACTTTCCGTATCATAACAGGTCATTATATATTATATACTAGACGCATGTAGCATGATGTAGCCGTTTTCAAGCGATTTTAATTTTGTAACAGATATTGTTTGAAAACTTTAACTTCCCGCACTTCTTCTAAACATAAAGAATTCCCATTTTCTTCCAATATTTTAAAATTCGTTCAAAGAAGTCTCTTTACAACAACTGCTATATCAAGATTCGTTGATTCGCTTCCGATTCGTTGAACAGTTTTTGTGTCCGACAGTGTGTGTGTGTGTGTGTGCCTAAATTATTTACAACTATTTAGATAATGTTAAGGTATCTCGGATCATTTCATTTCATCATTATATGCATAAGTTTTGGGAATTCCATTCAAAAGTTTAACATATCACGACACAAACTTTCAAAAATTGCATTTTAATTATTGACATGATTCATTTCGAACTTGTAGGTAATTCTATTTTATTTTTAGGTAAATGTTTTACTTCCAAAAGCTTTTTAACGAATATAATAACAATTGACAATATCCCAAACGGTAAAGTACACAGGTATAAACCAACCAATGCAAATTATATTCTCACTCTTACGGATTTTTACTTTCTTTCGTCATTAAAAACAGATTTATTTGGATACATTTCAACCTACTCAAACTGGTGACTGCTATACGTACATATTCCCACAAAATATCTATCAACATTTCACGAGAAACATGTCAGTAGCCACTTTTTTGGGTTTTGAATAATTGCAGCAATGTGTAACGTCCAACGTTCCATCCGTAGTCGAATAAATACAGTCAAGTCGGCTACTTTAACTTAATATGATTATTTGTTAGTTATTTAATGACATGTCTTCATGTCTGTTCTGCTGATAATGGAGAAGAAAAATGTTGTCGAAAGAGACCCTTTTTTTGTATTGTCGAACCCCCATGGATCATCGCCTCACCATGGCTAAAATAAAGTGGTTTGTCGGAATCTTTCCGTCATAAGTGAGTCTATTGCAAGGGACTCGAGTATAACCGAGAAAGGAAGTCCCCGAGAACCCCGGCAGACTTCGGCCGCCTCATGGAGGATCATGGTGTCCTTTAATTTTATAACCGTGTATTTATTTTTATTCATCATCATTTTACCCTTCAAGACACAATAAACTTCAAAGCATTTAAAAGATTAGAACCCGTTATGACTTGTATCAAAACATTCGTCAACAGACCGGAACAAAAAGTGAAGTACTCCCGCGTCCGCATTAATATATAATTGGTGGCAGCACTGTGTCACTCTTTACATCGAGCTCCTGTATAAATTTTGTTTTAAAAATAAAATAAGCGATTAAACTAAAATTGGACTTAAAAGTGTGTACACATGGACAATAGACACGAATAAAGTGGAGTGCAAGGAAAAGAGTGTGTTAAATTTAAAATATCTTAAATAATAAAAAAGTAACGACTAACATAGACAAAGGTGTTTTTCATCAATATAAAGTAAACAAAAGACAAAACGGTGTGCAAATCACAACTAAAACAGATGAATACATGATCAAGTGATCTAAGACTATAAAAACAGTGAAATATAAAAGTGATAATTTTACGATCCCATACATAGGAATATGCTAAGTCACTCTGTGCATTTCATAGCTTGCAACGCCATCTGTTAGAACACCTGTGAATGACGAGGTTTAAATCAATGTGTATGTGTGTGATTTATGTGCATAGAAATCATCATTGAAGATAGCGTTTTTAAAGCCATCTATTAGAACGCTACGTAAACAAGATACAAAGCGGTAGACAATGTTGTGCTAAGCAGTAGAGAAATTTGAACGAGAACATAACAGTAGCTGTGGCGCATCTTATACAGACTAGGACATTTAAAGTCAACGTCCCGGGATCGATCCTGACTTAAGATTTACACTTTTTGTGAAGTTCCTTGGCGTGTTATTAATATCTACTAAGTATACAAGATGTGAACCCACACAAATGCGGTTCTTGCGGTGATCTGCTGTCTGATGGGGTGCTCTGTACAGTCTGTAATCAACAGCTGCATTTCCACTGCCCAAGTATAACTGAGGCTGGCTATCGAAGATTAGGTGAAAGAAAATTAACATGGCGTTGCATCAAGTGTAAGCAAACATCAAGCTCACCAAGATCGTCAAATTTAACTGCTGAAACATCTGTCCTGCAAGGAATCCGAGCTTTATCTGACAAATTAACACCCTTGGAAGGATTAAAAGATGAAATTACGACACTGAGAGATGAATTCGCTGACTTAAAGTCCTCTTTCAGCAATAAATTTGACGATTTACTTAGTGAATTCAACGATAAAATTAAAAACATGGAGCAGCGCATCGTGCACATAGAAAAAATTCAAAGTCAGGTGGATCAGTTGCAAATTCGTATAGACAAAATACAGGAAGAATCTAACAGTAAGGATCAATGGCATCGCATGAACAACGTAGAGATAAAGGGGGTTCCACAGACCGCGCACGAAAATCTCTTTGATATCATATTAAAAATTGGCGCAAAAATATACTACTCCGTCACAAAAACTCAGATTAATTTCATCACGAGAGTGCCAACGCATGAAAAAGAACACACAAAACCAATAATAGTTGGGTTTTGTAACCGGTATGTTAAGGAAGATTTTATTGCTGCATCCAGATATGAACTCAAGAACATGCCCTTCACTACCAATCAGATTGGATTATCAGGCAATCAAAGGATTTATGTTAATGTTCACCTTACTACTAATAACAAATACCTGCTCTCGAAAACTAAAAAAGCAGCATCTGAACTAAATTTTCGCTATGTCTGGGTCAAATATGCAAAGATTCACGTACGAAAAGCAGACACTACCCCAATAATATTGGTGAAGTTAGAAAAGGATTTGAAAAAACTATTGTAGTCTATTTTTCTTCTGAAAGCACCCAACTTATTTTTAATTTTATTTACTATTCACACATTATAACTAATGCACTTGTAAACGTGCGACAGTTTGAGAACCGCAGACCGCAGCGTGCATACTGCGTATTCCGAAACTTTCTGTTTCACTGTGTCAATTATCTTCGTAAGTTACAATATTTTTATATCTTCTCTTATTTATCATTTCAAAGTAATAACAACCGTATGTTATACATATCACAGTACATTCTATATTATTGTATTTTATGTCCTACGACCAATAGACACCGGCAATCCTTACCTCTTCACCGGTTGTCGCCTATTGTCTCTATTCGCGAGCTGTATTTTTTGAAGTTACTTTTTATCTGTCACTGTGCATTGCTGTGCTTACTAGATTATTATAATCACATGATTTCTACCTGCTTAAAAAACTATAACTTTTATCGAAACTTACCGCCTAATCCATTAATTCTATTCATTGCTTTTGTATTTTTAAATCCATAGGTTATTGTTAAGTTCAGAAATGGCCACTGTTAGTTTGTACTACCAAAACGTACGTGGTTTACGTACAAAAACATTACATTTTTATCGTAGTGTAACTCTCAACAAGTATGATGTAGTTGTGATTAAGGAAACCTGGCTAATGGACCACATTCATAGCAGTTAATTATTTGATAGTCGATATCTTGTCTGGAGGCGTGATCGTGATTATTCCCGTACTAAACAAGAGCTTGGCGGTGGTGTTCTAATTGCGATTAAAAGTGAATTTACTGTTTTCGAGAGACCGGACTGGCGTAGCTCCGCTGAGGATATTTGGGTCACACTTATACTTAACAAGCCGAGGCCTCAGGTAACTTATAATCTACATATCTGCGCTGTCTATCTTTGTAATGAAAACCAAGGTAACTCTTATGAAACACAATTACTAAACTTTTTTGAAAACGTTAATCAACTAATTCTAGCACACCCCCTGGATAAATTTATAATTGTAGGTGATTTTAATTTTGCGAACAAAGTGCAGTGGTCTCACGCATATCCAGGCAGTGCCGAGTTACTCCCTAACAACATTTCATGTCCACATATTGTTGATTGGTGGGATGTCATACAGACATGTAACTTATCCCAATATAACTGGGTACGTAATGTCAATGACAGATTATTAGACTTAGTATTTTCTAACGACTTAGTTACTGTTACTGAGTGTGACGTGGATCCTTTAATAATGCCAATCGATGTTAATCACAAGCCCTTTGTCGTTCAGGCAGGGTTTGTTGAAATCCATGCACTCTCGGATAGATTTACAAAAAAATACCTTTTTTCGCGAGGAGACTATACAGCTATTAACAACGAACTAGACCGCGTTGACTGGGAGAATCTTCTGTCCACTGAGTCGTTGGATGATGCTGTCACTATATTTTATAACAAATTATATGAGCTTAGAGATCGGTATATCCCGTTAAAATCGGTGAAACATTCCTCACACCCATTATGGTAGAACTCTGCTTTGGTAAAGATTCTTAAAGAAAAGTACAAATTCCACCGTAAATATAAAACTTATGGGAATAGGTCAGACTATCACTCGTACTCATTACTTCGCAGTAGGGCAATAACCATGGAAAAGTCATGTTTTGATGCATATATGGAAAAGATAGAAGCCTCCATCGTAAGAAATCCCAAATCATTCTGGACCTATGCGAAAAGTAGAAGAAAAGCGGGGAGTATTTCCTAATGTAATGCAATTCCACGAGGTTACAGCCAGTACAGGTGAGGAAATTAGTAATTTATTTGCAACTTACTTCCATTCAACCTATCTGGAACCAGAATCTGGTTCTAATGATAATAATATATCTTGTGAGCCTTGCCATGTTAATAGTGTTGCATCTATCAGTACTATTGAAGTATGCCCTTCGCGAGTACTGCAACTACTTACGACCCTGGATTTATCCAAGTCTGGTGGTCCTGATCAGATACCTCAAATTTACATAGTCAGATGTGCGGAAGGTCTTGTTGTTCCTGTATGTATTTTGTTTAAAAGATCTTTATCGGAACGTATAGTTCCAATAATCTGGAAATCTGCGTTTGTTACCCCTGTGTTCAAAAAGGGGAATAAATCTGAGGTTGAAAACTATCGCCCCATTTCTAAAATGTGCTTGTTTTCTAAAGTACTCGAACGATTGGTCTACACAGATGTGTACGCGGTAGTCAGGAGTGGTTTGGGTGAGGAACAACATTGTTTCATTAAAAGTCGCTCCACAACATCAATCAAATTTGGTGTCCGATGGGATGGAACGGGGCACGCAGGTGGATGTCATATATACTGACTACAGTAAATGTTTTGACAGAATAGATCATCGACTGCTATTACAAAAATTACTGGCCGCTGGAATTCACGGTGACTTGTATAGGTGGTTCTCTTCATATGTAGAAAGTCGGACACAGGCCGTGGTTCTTAAGGGCTACACCTCTGCCTGGAAGTCTATCCCATCTGGCGTTCCGCTGGGGTCTATTTTGGGGCCTAAGTTGCTTCGAACATTCTTACATCCTACTTTATGCTGATGATATGAAAATTCATAAAAGAGTTGAAACCATTTCCGATACACATGAATTACAAGCTGACCTCAACAAATTTGACGCGTACTGTAAACTTAACAAGCTTCAGCTGAATGTAACCAAATGCTATCAGATAACCTTCTCCCGTTAAAAAACAACAATAGGTTCAGGTTACACATTGAGTCAGCAAAACATCACTTGGAGTCTTACAAGACAGTAGGCTAGTGTTCGATCAACACATCGATGATATCGTCAATAAGGCATCTAAGGCTCTGGCCTTCATAATGAGAAAAGCGGCCTGTTTCCGTACTATTAAACCGATAAAAGTACGCAGCCTTTTGGAATATGGATCACAGGTCTGGAACCCACAATACAAAGTTTATAAATCTCGTATTGAAGGTATCCAGAGAAAATTTATGCGGTATTTGGACTTTAAGGCACAGCAATGTTCGCATGATTACTATCATCGTTGCAGACGGTATCACTTCCTTCCACTCGAATACAGGCGACATATAAGTGACGTTAGTTATTTGACTAGCATAGCGAATGGCACAATTGACTCAACCGAGCTTCTATCAAAGATAGGATTACGAACTAACCAAATCGGTCTAAGACAGCGACCACTGTTCCATATACCTTTTGTGACCACTAATTACAGGCTACTAATTCCTTCTTACTGCGAAGTGCACGCGGTTACAATGAACTGCATGGCTCACTGCACTATGACTTGTTTTGCACAAAGGCTAGCACAGTGAGACAGCTATTAGCCAAAGCATTTTTCACTGATAGTGTCGGATGCGGTACTCAAACTGTTAGGTAATGAAGAATTTGTTATTGCTACATTATTAATGAGTACTATTTCTAAGAATTTCTTTTGTGGTTTGTAGGTGTATTTGTATGTGTATATGTATGTGTTAGTTCAAGACGGACTTTGCTTGAGTGTAGTTACCTAACTATGGAGGCTTGTTGTTAACAACATGGATATATATTTGTTGTAACCATAATTATTATTATTAGTCTGTAAGCCTTCTTCAAAATATATTAAATAAAATAAATAAATAAAATCTTCTTTTGCTATACGTTGTTCAAAATGTTACAGAAATTAATCAGTTTCTAAAGCTTGTCTAATAATCCAACAGAAGCTTTTCTCATTTCAATTTTGAAATATCTGGCATATTCTATAAGATATGAATTATATGAATATGGCCGGCTTAATTATTGCTACCACCTAGTTCTATATTACTTTCAAGTAATCATGATAATTCTCAAATCACGCTAACTACCAGCAGTTGCAGATTAGCCATGAAGGCCGTCCTTAAGACGATATATAACAGATAAGATTTGATTGTTATATATATGTATAGTGACATTGTGGTCCACTAACATACCACCCATTGCCACTGAGTTATTATTACTGAGGCCCATTGCAATAGTATACTTTTAGATAGCAAATGTTTTATCACCCTATATCACAGTGTAACAAGTGCATGTTGTACCCTTTTATAAAATATCGTCTTAAAAGGGATACAACATTAAATTTCTAAAACACAGTTTGTAAATAAAGCTGTTATAATAATGTTATAATTAAATAATAATGTAAGTTGTTAGAAGTAAAACCTACTATAATATAATAATATGTTTGTTAATAGTACCTGTACTTTTATGTACTGTAAATAATAAAGCCCTGTAAATATTTTTTATGTTGAAATGTATCGCCATCTTCTATTAACCGTTTAGAACTACATATATGTGAAATTGGAAAATAAAATTATGAATATTTTACATTGTTTTTTTTATATTCCTGTTAAATAAATCAATTATCTATATAACTAAGATAATTATAGGACATGGTTTTTTGGAACATATTTTTCCTTCTTCAGGTGGGTCATTTTGTCAGATAGATTTTCTCTTGTTGATTTACCTGCACCCAGTCTACCTACATCCTAATTACATTATAAGGAGCCAAGACATTCCATTAATTGACAATGAGAATGAATTATGAACAATTAAATGTATCTTCCATGCATATATCGTATTTCCATAGTTCTTACGCTTGCTGCGCAACCACTTCCTTCAACCTTTTTCTGACTTGGACCCATAGCTTTAAGAAGATTCCGATGTACTGGGTGCTATTTTTGTCTAAACTCAATTTTGATACTAAGGTCCCTCGATGGCCACCAATACAACGGGTCAACAAGTAGACTTAAGTAGAGGAACTGATAGAACAAGAAAAGACAATGCTTTACCTACCTTCCTTCTTTCCAAAACATGATGTGGTGCATAATTGATACAGAACTCTTAAGATAAGAGTAAATAGTTAGAGTGAATGAAATGAAATATTCAGCAACCGACACGCCGGCTGTTTAATTTTGACTAGCCTGTTGGTCTAGTGGTTAGTGACCCTGACTGCTGAGCCAGAGGTCGTGGGTTCGATTCCCATCTGAGTCTGGGTGTTCTTGTTGTTTGTATGTTTGTAAAGTCTCCCGCGACACAGGAGTAATTGCTAATGCGGGAGTTGCCTTTTTTAAAAAAAAAATTATAGCAAACTCCTTCGACTGGGTTGAGGTTTTATAAAAAAAATGTGATGTTACAGGATTCCTACTTCAGTTTACAGTACAGAGTTCTAAAGCCATACAATCAATATCGTCTGACTAAAAGTGATAACAATAGTATATGAAACTGTCCTCGCTCTGAGCTTAAAACTTTGGCTTCTATTCGTTACGAGTTCCGAACTTGTTCACCTAAATACCCAGTTCTGGGAGATAATGTACCAGAGATAATGATAATGTAATCGTAGTTCTCACGCAACGGAACCAGTGCATTGGAGACATCTGTAGGAAACTTATCTATAGGTAATTATTTACCGTCTAGTCAGGGAGTAATAGTGAATCGAAATAAGTCGAAGAAGTCCGGACACGGATAAAATTGAATAGCAAGATTACATTACATTCATTGATACCATACAATAAGAAACTTCGTCGCGCGTTGCTGTTAAATACTTTATCTATGAACTAATCTCTCTCTAATATAGAGAATTAACTAAGTACACACAGGAATAGTTATATGTTTGGGAATCATGGCTTAGTCTTGGAGTTTAGATCCTGTACTGTAACTTTATTACCTGACTACCTGTCAGCAAAAACAAAAAATGTTTCATCGCCTGTTCCTAAGTATGTATATGGGCTTTCTTTATACCTTCCAAGTATTCCAATGGCTTTCTAGTTAACGAGAAAACTTACTGTCTGTTTTAAATAGCATTTTTTCGAGCTTTTATGGACACCGAATCCATTCGTACAATTTGCACCTTAGCAAGGGTCAATCATGCGGCACCTACCTAACAATCATGTTTACTTGTACGTACAATAAGAATGCATTTAGGACACCAAAGAATTAAGAGCTCAACCAACACAAAAATCGTTGCAGACACTCTAAAGACCACTCTTTTGATAAACCAATTATTAGAAAAATATAATGGTTAAAAGACGTTAAAATGTTAAATGCTATCATCATTTTATATCCAAAAAAATGTCCCTTACATTTCATGTAAATGGTCACCTTTTACAGAGAGAATCAAATTTTACTTACCCTTTGATTATAATAAAAAAGAATGTATTGGTTCCTTTAACAATTTCGAATCTATCTCGTTAAAAGAGGCTTCAATATATAACATAAGGTTTCAAGCTTTGAAGTAACTTTAATATGATTAATAAATGCGATCCTTAGTCTAGTATTTCAATATTCTCTAGAAGCGCGACTTGTTTCTTTTTACAAAAATGTTGTTAAATATAATTTTATGAGAGAAGCCGTAGCTATTTTATCTTTTGGAGAAAATTACTTACTTATTGAAATGTAATGTAATTCAGACCAATTTTGATAAGATTTTGTTGAAAGCTTTCAACAAAGTATAAGAGTTAGTATGAATATTTGTATGTATACAAACTTGTTTATATATATATTTAAGGTATCAAATCTTCTAGGTTTATTTTTAATTAACCTACTTAGTGTTTTAATGAAAAATTTAACACCTACGTTTAAGTTGCAAATGGATGACCATTTTGTAAAAGTTACACTAAAATAGTTAAGACTTAGCTTTTTCTTTCGATTTCGGGAATAGAACATACATACAACCAACTGACATGAGAGCTGTCAAATTCAAACATTTTTATCACGTCACATTGATAAATTGTCTAAACTTTGTTGTAGCTTTTTGTGATGTGAAACATTTTTAACTCTAATCACACATATGCCAAAATTAGATGAATATCTGTGCATTGGAGAGCATCCTTTCGGAACTGAAGAATTAAAGGTGTTCTGGGTAGTCATGACACAACGATTTCTATCTGAAGCACTTGACCACAATTACACTAAACAAATGACCCTAGCCAGCTAATAAAGTTTTGGTTAATGTACATTTGTACAAGACAGTAAACTGGTTACCATAAACGAATACCACAAGTAAATATTTTCGTCCCGAACTTCCGAAAATTCTTCGGAGACATGTTTTAGGTAAAATATTCAGCTTTACACCTTTTCGGTGGGTCTGTTTAGTCAAGATTACCTTTGCTAGTAGTTCGAAAACCAGGAAGTTAGGGTATTTTTTCAAGGAATACTGAAATACACTAGTAATAGATACAGGATTCTATAAAGACCTACATAATATTTTTCATTTCTGCTTATCGTGGTTCATAAACGTCTGAATGCTGTAAAATCCGGATTGCAAACTGTAGGCTTATCCCTTGTAAAGGCTTATTTACGATGTTTGAGGATAATTTGGATTCCCTTTACAGCTTATTTTCAAGTCGGGTTAATTACATGATCCTTTAAAATATTCAACGTCGGTACTATCTTTATAAAAAAAAAAAATTCGTGTCACGTTGTTTGTCCGATGAAATTTTGCATACTGAGTGGAGTTTGTTTCAAATTTGTTTAGACCTTTATAGACGATGAAAGTTGATAGTGGCTTGTAAAAATTATTTAGTTCAAATCCTCAGGCCGTCTAATGACACAAATGTGCAAAGCGTGCAATAAATAGTGTATTCGGGTTATATTTCAAGTTTTCTGGCTGAAATTGTCCTTGGCAAGCGCCGATATCCCAATACAGAAATTTGGTCACTATGGACCAGACTGCTTGCAGTTAGGCACTGGAGCCTACCTGAAACCACTACGTTTATCTGTGCCTACTAAGTTAAAATTTATTATTTATAAATACCCACAACTTTGACTGCATGAATTGCGATTTAGAGTTCGGTTCAGTTCAGTTAACGTCCCAAATGAGAAACAGCCACGATAAAGAAAGCTTGCTAAATAAAGCTAGGTCTCTTTAATATTGGGAAGAATATATATTCTTGAACCTACATAATTGACGGGCTGTTTAATTTTGACTAGCCTGTTGGTCTAGTGGTTAGTGATCCTGACTGCTGACACGGAGGTCGTGGGTTCGATTCCCATCCAGGACCAACAATTGTATGATGAGCACGATAATTTTTTTCTGTGTCTGGGTAAAATTTATTTATAATATAAGTGAGTTTATCAGTAGTCTGTTTACCATAGTACAGGTTCTGCCTAGTTGCACAGAACTAAGAATAAGTAAGAAGTGCAAAAGGGGTGGGTCACGCGCGACGAAGCTATAAGGAAACGCCCAAAGTTTCGGCAAACATTTTCGTACTCTCTTATATACTTTCGCTGGGGACGTAGCTGGGTGAAAAAACTTGATACTAGAAATAATTCATTGTATCGACAAAGAAGTTAATATTACAGTGTGTTCAAACCAAACCTTTTGTTTGGACACAAAATTTGCCCAAAGAAAACTGTGGATTGATCTAATCTACTAAACAGTTATACATTGCGTATCATATCTGAGTACTAACTATATAGAACTACGAGAGCACGCGTTGAACTACATTGCTTACATTTGGTAAATGTTAAGATGCAAACCCGTTAGTTCTCTATTGACGTACCGCTGTCTATCAGCCGCGTTTAGGATTCATATTTAATAAATCCTCTGTTACGAATTAGCGTAGAGTTCTGTATGTGTGTAAAATAATGATTATCGTCTAAGTGTGTGTAACTGGCGACACATGATTCCAAACAGAATACAACTGATGACATTTCTAAATACATATTCTTAGTTCTGTGGTCGTGTGTGAGGTGTCTCAAGTTATTATAATTGAACAAGAACATATCCCTTAATTGAATGAACGCCAGATTTAATTATGACGGGACATACAACAGAAGGATTGCGATTCAATTACATTTCAATAATACAAAGCACTATGCTCATATGATACGTGAGATTCAAATCTTATTAACTTTACTCAATATTGTTTCTTAGAAACGGGACTACGACGTACATTTAGGGATTCATTCGAAGATATCAATTTTACGAGCGAGTAATTTCATTCGTATTTAAGTATAATTTTTTGTCAGTTCTTCATTTCAGCCATAGGATGTCAGTCCACCTTATTACGTCCTACTCTACGCTTTCCGGTCCGTGGTCTCCACTCCAGAACTTTTCGGCTCCATCCGACATGTTCTGCGTCATATGTCGTATCGCATGCGTATCCTAGGACACTTCCGTTGGGCTATGTGGATAATCTTCGTTCGTCTGCGTATCTCCTCATTTCAGATTCGATCCCGCAGGGAAACCAGAGCATAGGCTTCTCCATAACTCGTTGAGTGACTCTAAGCTTGCTTATCAAGCCTATAGTGAGAGATCACGTTTCGGATCCACATGTCATATGGTAACACACACTGGGCGAAAACATTTGTTTATAGGCACTGAGGAATTTTGAATGAACAAATGTTGTACAGTTTCCCAAACGCTGCCCATCTGAGATCAACGATTAACCTCGTTTTTAAAGTAGAACTTCTTGTTAAAGATATACAAGATGTAACAGAAAATGTGATCATATTTTGGGGTCGTATAGTAGACCTCGTGAATAACGTAAAGCGCTAACAATTTTATGAAAATTTATGATTTAGAATAGTCTTATTTTGAAAAATTAAACATGAAAATTGACCGATAAAGCTAATATTTCGGATGAGAGACGGCTGATATGAATAAAACTATAGGTATTTAATACCAAGGATCTAGATTTGTCTGAAAATGCATGAAAAAGTATAAAAAAAAAACAAAAACATTGAAATTGACATGAAAATTCATAATGAATAATTCATGTTTAGAAATATGCACCTACATTAGGAAAAGTGACTTCCGAAGAAAAAAAAACTTAACCCATTTTTTCAAGCTAAATCAACTATTTGTCGTCTAGACATAGCGCTTCTAAATTTTGACCACACCTTTCTGTAACAGCCTGTACGTATGCCTCAACAACTTCAAGAACAAATTTCTCAACATTAACGGGGCACAATATGGATATTCGACATAACATTTTGGAGACCAGATTGAGGTTTCCATCGATTTCGCCATGACCACGATATCGTCGGTAAAACGAAGTTGTGTGATGTACTTGCCGTTAATATTGATGCCAAGCTCTTGCCATTCAAGAAGCTTGAAGGCGTCTTCAAAGGTTCCAGTAAACAGTTTCAGAGATATGACATCTCCCAGTCTTAAGCTTCTCCTTAAGGAATCGCTTTCGAGCTCCTGTACTCCGACTGAAATAGTGGCGTTGCAGTACAAACACTTCAACACTTCGATGTATCGCCAATAGAGTTTAATTAAAAGGTAAAGGAATCAATCTGAGCAAACCCCACAACTCTGTCCATGCCGCTAAACATGTCTAATATTATATTTGGATGGGCGTGGAAATAGCCCAACCAGGTGTGTGTTTGCTCAACAAATTATTTATTACGTACGACGTGCTGGGAAATAAACCATTTCTATTGTTCAATTAATCATTCCAGCACTAACCTGCAACATCCGTTCACGGTCAAAGACTGAAGCACTCCACAAACACCTTATCTTAATCTTCTTATCTTATCTTATCTTAATAATATATATAAATCTCGTGTCACAATGTTTGTCCTCAATGGACTCTTAAACCACTTAACCGATTATAATAAAATTCGCACACCATGTGCAGTTCGATCCAACTTGAGAGATAGGATAGTTTAAATCTCGAAATAAAATATGGCGGTACGAAGTTCGCCGGGTCAGCGAGTCTAGATATAAATCTCGTGTCACAATGTTTGTCCTCAATGGACTCCTAAACCACTTAACCGATTATAATAAAATTCGCACACCATGTGCAGTTCGATCCAACTTGAGAGATAGGATAGTTTAAATCTCAAATTATAGTCGCAATTTTAATTTATTGCTAATTATTTGTCTGTTATTATTTGACAGTCACAATAATCTGTTAACTCCAAATGATTCTAACAGATGTCGATACCTTTCGACTGGGTTGAGTAAGTAATCAGTAGATGGCGCTGCTATGGTAAATCTACGAACGTGTCATATAAGCTACATTTTAACAGCATAATTACCACGTGTTGTTGACGCTATAAAATTAATTAAATTTATTTTGTAGTGAACGAAATACCGTATGATTCAGCTAATTATTTGTCTGTTATTTGCGATTTAACATCTGATGGACGAGTCATTTTGTACAACAATATGAATTTTTCAATTGAGTACTTTAGTTTTATTTTCAAGTTAGCTAATTAGATTTTACCGGAAGGGTTTTATTTCCTTAGTTGCGATTAGAGAAATAAAATATGGCGGTACGAAGTTCGCCGGGTCAGCTATCTGATGGACGAGTCATTTTGTACAACAATATGAATTTTTCAATTGAGGACTTTACTTTTATTTTCAATTTAGCTAATTAGATTTTACCGGAAGGGTTTTATTTCCTTAGTTGCGATTAGAGAAATAAAATATGGCGGTACGAAGTTCGCCGGGTCAGCTAGTAAAGGTTATAAAGCTTACAACAGCATTGATGTTTAAATTCTGTACAGACTTGAACAGAAACCTCACTGTATCTTTGCATTATATTCATAGAGTAATCTGGATAAGGAAACGTCGTGGATTGTACAATAACCTACGTAACGTGTAAAGATAACTGTATGTAATACTCATTGTACAATTGTTGGTTTTCCCAAATAAAGAAAGAAAAAAAAAGCGAGTCCAAACACTACATTGCTATTGGACTAACGAAAAATCAGTTTCTTTTCACAAGAAATATAACTGATGTCCGTGGCGGAACAGTTTTTGGTTATGAGTCTTTTTGGCGAGAAGCGATGAGTGCCGGTTTTTTCTTCAACTAATCAGTTGCAGCGTGATTACATCATTTGAATACTGCTAACGTCATTTCTTCAGATCGTCGAGTACATTGGCAAATACCTGCAATAATTGCATTTGCGAAACAGAAAGCGGTTTACTATAAGGGCTATGAAATTAATAATATTACGAAATATATTACGGTACGATTATGTATGCATTTTATATTTTGGCGCTCCACCAATATTGTTGATATATTCTTCACATTCCATTGTATTTTAAATACGCGAAAGAAAAAATAATGAAAAAGAACAACTTTATTACTACAATTACATTTCATTGCCTAAAAACTTGCAAGGAATTATTGGAATTTGGAAATGAGTATTTCATATGTTTACATTAACGATCTCATAAGTAGCAGATGTAGCAGTATCTAAGACAGATTGTACAGGTTGATGAGGGTTCTCCAAGCTTTAATTATAAACAAAGCTAGTTCAAAATACCAGACCCAAGTGATCTGTAAATTCAGTGGATGATAGATAAGTCATAAGACTCATAAGCAGTGGCGTAACTATACCTACCATCTGAGGCCCTTGGCTAATTCATCGGATGTGTGTCTAACTCGCACTTGCCCGTTATTTTCTAACTCGTGTATTTTATTGGGTTTATTAAATTCAATAACTTATATTAATTAAATACAAAATTAATATTTTTTTAATACATTTTGTAATTAGTGCCTTCTGTATTCAGGGCCTTTGGTGCCCAGGGGCCCCTTATTAACAAATATGGTTTTGATTGAATGCATGTATAGAATAGCAATAGCATTATCTCTTTCTCTAATGCAAAACATATTGAAATATGTTTGCAACCCAGGAATGTCAGGCAACCCAGGAATCGAGATTCTAATTAACTTAAAAGCTGAAATTCAAACATCGATATGGTAAGCTACAGTAATGTTCGATATATCGCAGTACATTTCATATTCAGCGACTGCTGATCCGTTGCGGTATTTAAGCTTTCCAAATAATGAATGTATTCCTATTGCTTAGTTGCAATGCTACGACGAGTCTAGCACACATCAAGCGGCAATCACACGGGATCGTATACAATTAGAACCCCTAGTGCATTCACATCCTTCTGGAATTGATAGTGGATCCAAATCCCCGCAGATCGAAAATGTTTGTATCTCTCAGGATACATCAATTTTGGCTTAGAGAACTTGAAGGTGAATTACTTTTAGCAAGACAAATACTTTGTTATTGTTTAGTATCTTAAGTTTTTAATTAATACCCGAGAAAGAGAGAATGTTGCTTTCATATTTCGTTTCTAAAAAGATACCATTACATCCTCTCAGATGTAGAGATTCGGTATTAGTAAAAGCGGATGAAACCGTGACCATTAGCTAGTGAACAATAAAAGCTAAAACCAATTTTGTTTTACAACAATTCCAAATTGTGGCACCGACTCCTCTCAGTGTTTAGTAACCCGATACTGCGGGGGCGGTCCAGTAGCCCAATATTGACACTGGCGCAATTGACGCGGCCGACAATTTGCATTTGTATTATTGGACCGTTCCACTCAACGTTGATCGCTGTATAAATGTTTTGCTTACAGCGCAGAACGGATTCATTAATTGAGTGTTACTTTAAGAGTTTGTAATCCTTTGTTGGGTTGATAACCATTTGATACCAAGCTTTTGTGGAGAAACGTTAAGATCTATGGAGAAGTATATGTTAGGCATTCAAAAACATTTCATCAACATATGACGACATAAATGTGGGCAATTACGTTAAAATTTTAGTATAATAGTAAAGTGCAGTAAACTATACACATATCTATATTGCCAACCTGCATAGTTCACTGGTATCACATGGGTAATGCAAAGGATTCTAGTAGAACGAAAATAAATACATCAACACGTCATCATCATCCATACAAATAAATAAAATTGAATGTCGAAATTATAGAATTTTTTTTAAACTCATACAGTTATTTTCACGATACCCATGCCGAAAAAATTAATTTTTGTCTGTCTGTCTGTCTATCTGTCTGTCTGTTAAGGCTAATCTCCGGAACGGGTGCCTACTTTTATTTTGGAAAAAGAATTAGGGTTCCGCGCAAAATATATAAATATATACTATAAATATGAACTGCTAGTATATAATAAATTGGTAACTGACCGATGTCTGTTCATTGGAGATAATTAAGTTCCATATAACTATAACTAGCTGCACCCGGCATGCGTTGCAAAGCAATTTTTTTTTTTTGGGCCAGCAACCCTCGCGGGCGTCCCCAGAACATCCTACTAAAGTTTCATCAGAATCAGGTCAATGGTTTTGAAATGCATAGAGGACAAACATAAAAACATTTCTTTTTATTTGTATAGATAAACTTGTTACTGGTCGATGTCTGCACAACTGAGGTAATTAATTTATACATATGATAAAAAAACCGGGCCCGCAGCATGTCCCTAGAGGTAGATTTCGTGTATTTTTTATTTTCTTGAAAATCTGTGCCGCAGTCCCCCTTCTTTGTAGGAATATCCCCCATTCACGAACTTAACCATAATTTTTGCCCTGTTGATTTATCGTCCAAGTTTGAAAGCAATCGGTGCAGTGAGCTATCGTGCCGGTAAAATTGAGGTACATACTGTACAATAGGTGGACTTTTCTTCAAAATCTACCTACAATACGATTTGTTATTGAACATTAATATGTGAAATGAGACATAGGAAGTCTAAGAGTACCTACTGTTGTTACATGTTTTCAAAACAAAAAAAAGTGCATGGCATGGTCTTGGAACCAAGCTGTTAAATCCATAAATGCCATGAATATTCTGATATCGGCTGTGTAAGCGAATGTAAGTTTTATTATTGTTTTTCTGTATGTTCATACATACAACAAAACATACATAAGTACTTCTTTAAGTCGACCTACATAACTACTGAACTACATAAGTACTAATTCTGTATCGCACAATAAAAGTTTCTGATATTTAAAACTTCCGAACATCAAGGTCCTTTTCTGTTGGAGGGACATCGGAATACAATAGATTAGAAACGTTATATGTTCACAAACACTCAACTACTCAGATAACACGACACGACAACTTGAGAGGATCACAGGACTATTTGTAACGCCATCTGTGCATGTCGAGCGGAAGCTACGGATTACGAACGAAATTACATACTATGCGTCGTGAAATTTTGGGAATTCTCTAAGAAAGTACTATAAAAGTCTGGAATTATCTGAAATGTGTTGTGACCGTGTACAAAAGGACATAATTGGGATTTGTAAGCAATAAAATGATAATTTAGTGAAAACATTTCCTCAAAATATCATGACATAGATGTGGGCAATTGCAAAATAAAAAAAAATGATAATTTAGTGAAAAGTACTCAGTGCGAAAATAATAGTAGTGTGTAAGTGTAGTGGTTAGTGTAAATAAAAAATATAACTGTATCTATGTTCAGGGGCATTTAGATAATAATTTATTGCAATAAAAATAAATCTCCCAAAAAATGCTTTTTTTTTTCAATCTTGTAATAGGTAGATATAGTAGCAACAAAGTAAGGTAGGCGTAGTTTCAAATAAATAATTAAACGTAGACCCAACACAGACCAAAAGAAATACACTTTTAATCACGTTCCGCAGGATGTGTACTTAACCACATTTGAATTTCTAATCTGGTACACAGCTTAATGAAAATGAACGGGCTGTCCGGTGTTGTTGCGTATTGCGTTGCTGAGGATGTAAATCACTACACTGTTAAATCAAAATATTTAATTATTTGTTCATCTATGGCTATAACTTTGATTACCTATGTATTTTGTACCAAAGCCACGAAATGACTTAAAAAAAGGCATAAAGGGCAATTAAAAACGAAATTCTTCTTTTTATATTTACACACGCGCACACACTCACACTCTCACACACACACAGACACACACACACACACAGACAGACACACACACACAGACACACACAGGCACACACACACACACAGACACACACACACACACACACACACACAGACACACACTCACACACTCACACACTTACACATTCAAACACTCACACACACTCTCACACACACACAATATTTAATTATTTGTTCATCTATGGCTATAACTTTGATTACCTATGTATTTTGTACCAAAGCCACGAAATGACTTAAAAAAAGGCATAAAGGGCAATTAAAAACGAAATTCTTCTTTTTATATTTACACACGCGCACACACTCACACTCTCACACACACACACAGACACACACACACACACACACACAGACACACACACACAGACACACTCACACACACACCCACTCACACACACACACCCTCACACACTCACACACTCTCACACACGCTCACACACACTCTCACTCACACACACACACACACACACAGACAGACACACAGACACACTCACACACTCATACCCTCACACACTCACACACATTCTTACACACTCACCCACACTCACACACACTCACACACACACACTCACACTCACACACACACACACACACACACACACACACTCACACCTAAACACACTCACACCCAAACACACACACACACACACACAGAGAGAGAGAGAGAGACACACAGAGACACACACACACAGATAGACACAGACACACACACACACACACACACACACACACACACACTCACACACACACACTCACACACACACACACATACACACACATACACACACATACACAGAAACACACAGACACACACACAGATACACACAGAGAGAGAGAGACACACACACACACACCCACACACACCCTCACACACTCACACATGCACACACTCACACACTCACATAGACACACACAGACACAGACACACACAGACACACACACAGACACAGACACAGACACACATACACACACACACACAGATGTGGCATTCACAGATAACACTTATCCATTTATATATAAATACATATATACATATTATATTTACATATATAATAACACATAACATACATATTTACACAGTAACACAAACATACGTAATACATTGCATAATATATCTGTACACAAAATCAATAATATTGCAATTAAATATTATTTATTATGTGTCGTCACTACACATTCCGTACTGTGTCGGACGCAATGTAAAGGCGCATCGAAACCGGTCCTGTTGTTCGCCAGTAGGCGCGGGCGCATCGCAGGACACCCGAACCGGTCAGTCAGAAACAACTATACCGCGCGGAGCCCGTGTCACTCGTTACCCTACTATTCGCTAAATACCTGCTTAAAGCTTTTGTAAATAAAATTCTGTGTTTCCTAATCTATCGCTAAAAACTGTCGTTCTCCTTCTTTTTCTATTTTCAATTTCTGTGTACCTTAGACTGTGTACTTGTGCTGTTCTACCCTTCTGTGCTTTCGCAATAAACGTTTCATGTAAGTGTTGAACAATTACTTTCATTTGGTGCACTCACCCCAAAGGTACCAACCATAGTGGTGACCCCGACTAGAGCATAAACATTAACAATGAGTGACAGTAGTGATAGCTCGGTGAAAACTGTAGGATCGAGAAAAGACGATAATGTGACTGTTCGTCATACACAAAAAGGGCGGTTGTCCAGTTGTGTCGACACACTGCCCATCCGCGTGAGCAGGCTTAAAGTGCCTGCTTTCTCTCCGGAAGATCCAGAACTGTGGTCTGCGATGTTAGAGGGTCAATTTGAGAGCCACAACATCACCAAAGATGCGGTTAAATTTAATAATGTAACCAACAACCTCGACATACAATACGCGAAGTCTGTAAAAGACATAATTATCAACGTTACGAAAAAATCAAGACAGAGTAGATCAAACGTTTGTCCGCTTCGCACGAGAGGAAGGTTAAGCAACTCTTAACACACGAGGAACTCGGAGACAGAAAGCCATCTCAGTTCCTCAGGCACCTACAGGACCTAGCTGGCCCATCCGATCCTGAGGACTTCCTGAAGTCCATTTGGAATAGCCGTCTGCCTCACAATATCCAGACAGTCTTGGCGTCACAGCCAAGTCACTCCGTTGAGCAGCTTGCAGACCTGGCGGATCGTATAAAGGAGCTGACATCCCCCATTCAAGTAGCAGCTACGACAGCCACGACGAGCATTCCCAATACAGCAAACGAGATTGCTGAGTTAAAGAAAATGGTGGAGGTGCTTACGAACGATGATCGGTGGATACGGTGATCGTTCCCGGCCACGCGAGGGTCGCCGCTCGTCTTGTCGTAGTAGAGAGCGATCCAGTTCCAGTTACCGTAAGTATCCCTTGTGCTGGTACCATGCTACGCACGGAGTAAAGGCGCACAAGTGTATCAAGCCCTGTGACTTTGGTAAGGCGGAAAACTCCAGGGGCAGTCACTAATGGCGACTGATGACTGTCCGCCTACTACAGTTCTTCGTCACCGACCGCGGCTCCAACATCAAATTCCTTGTGGATACAGGTAGCGATTTATGTGTTTACCCGCATTCCACGCTTCGAGATCATCGATCAAAAACAGACTTTCAGTTGTGTGCCGCACTATTTTCTGAGAAAATATGATACTTTATTTCAAAATTACGGTGTTGTCAGTTTATTACGGAGTAATTTTACAAAATCTATGGGTAATCATAAACCATGACGCTATTCCTGTTTTATATTATTAAAAAAGTATATCGCTGAAAAAAATTATACCTAATGATATTGGTGATCTTGACTCAATATATTTTTATTATTCATGTTAGATGATACGTCTGCATCATCTAACATCAATAATAATAGTCTTATAATTATTATTCTTATATAAAAAAATACATCTCACCAATTGAAATTAATCACTTATTTTCACTAATTCACATTGGTACCTTTGTAATTTGAAATAGTTTTATTCTCTATTTAAAAATAGATTATATTTTTTATTGTTTATTGGTTTATTAATATGTTTTGTAATAAATTAAATTTCAAATCATTATTTTATTTACCCTTCATCTCGTTATAACGTTATACAGGAAGGTAAGTAAATAATTTAGAACACACTAAACGCGCTAAACACGCACTCAGTGACATATAATTCCTAATTGTATCCCGTTGTAAGCGCATCATTTGTTAGAGTTGCTCTATATAGACGTAAATAGAATATTTTTTTTTTTTTGCTTTTATCAATGGTTCGGACAGAACTGTGAAAGACGTCCTAACGTACATATTTTTATCTATGGTCCTGACTGACGTCGATCATCAATCAAATAAATATTTCAATATGGCCGATTGCTTCCGATGGGGCTGTTCGCGGTTAAATTTTACAAATTTACAGTTTTAACTAAATAATTATCATTACAGACTACATTGTCTTACATTATAATGTAAGTCGATGTATCTAACAAAGACTTTTACGTAAGTAAGACTATTGAAAATGTGTACTAATCGACATATCCTTGACACACCATGAGAAAGTTGCGAAGTGGCCTCCGTATTTAACGTATAATCGCTACTTTCATTTTCAATTTACAGGTATGCTGAAGATGCCAGTTAACTCTGTAACTGAATCGAAAAAAGGAGTCGAAAAATCTAAATTTTCCCTGTCACTAAATAGAAATAATGCAACTTATTTGAGCAACGAAAATAAGAAACCGACGGAGCCTTCGAAGGAGAACGGTGACCCTTTCAGGCAGTCCACTAGTAGTAATAAAGAAAACAAACCTTTGAAAAGACCTTTGAAGAGTTTATACTCGAATACTTTATCATTAGCGAAGAGATTAAAGCCCCTAAGTGAGACATCAAAACTTGCAGGTATTGTGTAATAGACCGGTGCTAGACGCCGCCAGTATGCAAGTCCTTAGAGATTTGATGTAGAAATACAAAGGAAAATTATGTGCAGTTAGATATATAATGTGACATATGTTTTTAATTTTGTATGATAGAATGTTGCTAGACATATCTAAAAATATGCTGAATATTAGACATAAAAATTTACTACTGTTACTAATACTATAAATATTCTTTTCTCTTTTGATAATGTCTGTAGTCAACTGGTCTGTCACGATTTTAATTTAACTGCCATTGAGTACTATATAAAAATCTACACTTGTATACACAACTTTAGTTAACTTATGTTAATCCTTAATAAAGTAAAAGATATTACTGCTATTAGTCTAGCTACCCATAATCTGCTTACAATCAATAAAATATTCAAATACTAAATCTTATTAATATGTTATTTAGCAAAAGGAGCATGAATTTTGATTAATGTAATTCCATCAAACTTTGACCTGTACCAATATTTAAGGTTTTTTAATTAGATTTAAATTTATTTAGAAAAAGGTTTATAAATACATTAAATGGATAATGTTTAGATAGTAATATATCTATTCTATGTTCCATTCCCACCCAGAACCATGATGATTTGTTCTGTATCTGGGTGGTTTATCTATAATATATATGTATTTAGAAATATATAAATATGTTTATCAGCAGTCTGGTGATAATACAGGCTCTGCCTAGTTTGGGATCAGACGGCGATGATGGATGAAGTTATTATTATATTCATTTATAAAAGAAGGGAAACTAAAAAATAACACTACCTGATTAAAAAAAGTTGTCAAAAATGAGACATTGACGACATACAAGTCACATTTGGCTAATATCTAATTTGATTTTGACAAAACATTGTCAGGGTCAGTCTTAATCAATAGTCATTATACAGATTAAAGGGATTACACAATATAAAATTCAGGTGTTTAATTGTTATTATCTGTACAAATTATGAAGTGAAGAATGTATATGAGTAAAATATATATTCTGTGTGTTTTTTGAAATTTATCAATCAACGTTTCTCACAAGCTTTTGCTCAATAGTCAATTTTTATGGAACTTGGCATTTAAAACTGTGCCAATTTCGAAAGAAATCTTTTTTTTTGTGGAATATTATTGTCCTTGATGTGTCTGAATTCTTATCTGTAACCGATATTAAATGTGTTTCAGTGCTTCTTAAAAACAAAATCTTCTAATAGTGCACTTAATAACTCTTAGATATATGTTTCAGAGAGTTTATTGGGTCCAGAACTTATAGTATTGGACGCGCCTTTGGCCCGCCCTGCCATGTTGAATGGCCATCACACGACAGACACTCAGTATGCGGGGACTACACAACGCAAGACCCCCATCGCTACACTTTCCAATTTGGGGAACACGTGTTTCCTTAATAGTGTGCTCTATACTTTAAGGTAAATACTGAGTATTCACTTTTTAGTTTGGCTTTATAATAATCATAGAATTCCCTTTTGAACTTTCCCATAAATATAGTAAATTATACAATTAAATAGATTTAAGAATACCTCTGATGAATATTGATTAATATTATTCTTGCCAAAAAATTTTACTTGAAATGAATGGACATTAAATAATATAAAGTATATGAAGTAAATGATATTTTTGTATATAAGTATCAAATCGCACAAAAATTTTAAGTTTTACACTTTGCAGTTAAATGAAAGAAGAACTCTGAACGGTTTATCCTTTCTGACACTGCTTGTCTGTTAATTTTTAAAGCTTTACCAATTTTCAAAATAACTTCCTGGTACACTACTGTATAATATACATTGATGCACATTGTTTAAACATACCACAGCTGTTGTTGTGTAAAGCTAAACATTGTCAATTGCTTGTCCTGCAAAAGTAATGTCAGATGATGCTGCCTTAATAAAAATTGGTAAAAGATGAAACAACTCATGGTTTACCACATATAAGGGTATCATTGAACGCTTAAATAGAAAGTTATTTCAACTCATTAAGTCTAACTTCAAAACAAAGTATGTTGGGGTTGTTGAAACTCAAACAGCACAACATAAAATTCAATAGAACCAAATTAAATGTCTTTCAATGAGTCTTTCAGTAGCAGTTAATGTTCAGCAATGGCTAAAAAGTAGAGATGAATAGAGAGAGTGGAATGTATCTCGCGAAGCTTAGATGCTTAAGCAACACATTTTGAAATTGCTTTAATGATAGAGCTTACTCTGTAATATAATAGTAGTTTCCTTAGAAGCAGTGTGATTGTGCATTGTCTACATATATCTTTTGTCACCAACAATTTTTTACTTTTCACATTTCTATACAAAATATATATTAAATTACTCATATTTCCGTTACAGATATGCACCAAGGTTTCTACACAACTTACATCACCTTGTGGCAGACCTAACCAGTGTAGAACAGAAACTTGGTAGCATCAGACTAAAGAGCTCTTCTTTAGGTAGAAGTGCAGCAGGCTTGGCTTCATCAGGCACTAGGTCTTGGAGCAGTAAAGATCTGCTATCTCTGGGACAGTCAGACAATAGTGCAGGGAAGAGTAAAATACAGGTAAATGGTTGAAGGTACAAAAACTATTTAGTCATTAATTATTATTGTTATTAATTGTGTACTAATATACTCATTCAACCCTCCTGACCTCCTTCTCCTTAAGTGAATCACCTCTCGTGTCGCCAATCCATCTGCTATAATAAATGCTCAAACTTTCATGCTTGTTTGCTACCGTAGTGGTATAAAACTACCTCCCTGCCATATTATATTATTTGCATATTATTATACACTACAGTATTGAGTTCTTTACTTTTATGATGGTGGCAATGGGAGAGTGAGATCCCTGGATTTAAAAATCTATGGAAGTTGGATTCGAACTCCATCCAGTATACTACTGAACTGAATGACATTCCAAAGTAATCATCATTCTTAAAAATGCAAGAGATCCAAAAACAACATAATATATTTTACGTAAACTCCAATATAAGTAAACATTTCACTGATACATTGATCTCAAAAATTGACTTCATCTTATTATGTTAAAGTTTTGATAACACACTAAAATAGAATGCTAGACTGATAAGAAGATATACTAAATAGGTGATAAATATGTATATATATATGAGAAGTTACAAAAATGTTGATTTTATCAAGATTATAGTAACCCGAAATGTGTTATACAGTTTATCTAAAGTCATAAGCAAGATAACCATAAAGTATTTGATGTTTGTGATCTACCTTGGCACAAATTTCCACTAAGCTAGTAAATTCTCTAATCTATACTAAGTAGAGAAAACGTGGTGGTCAAATTTCGACCTTTTTTTTTTCATTGGCCAGTATAACTTGAGCTGTCATGGGATAGACTTACTTACCATGACAGGTAATCACATATACTGGACCGTGTAATTTCATTAAGCCGTTGTCACGTAATTTTTAAAGTTGTAAGACATATTGTTTAAAAATTTTAGCTTTCTGCACTTCTTCTATATATAAACTGTAAATGTTCTTAAATTCACGTTACTACGTTCGCGAAATTTTCTTAAAAAGGGGTACAAAGAGTTCTCTTCACGTATTAATATAATGACATAAGAAAGCTAAAGAGTTTTTTTCTTAATTTATTTGTTTGTTTAAACGCGTTACATCTTTAAAACTATCAGTCGGATAAGATCAAATATTTTTGTATTGGATAAATAGAGTATTTCTTGAAGAAGGTTTTAGGCTATGAAATATTACGCTACGACTCTTAGGAGCGGGTAGTGACCATAAACGCGGATGAAACTGCGGGGAGCAGCTCCTAGTGATTGGAATAAAATAATCATACATGGTGTAAGTGACACCGTACCGAATCCTGAAATAGTGTATTCAGACCATCATTCTGAGTGGAAAATCATTGGAAATTTCTGCCGGGAAATACATTTATTTTTTTGCTTAAAAGTGATATCACAATGAGAAAACAGAACATTTTACCGAAAAAAATCCAAATACCCCATTCGGCCAAAAACTGCAATGTAAAACATTTATGCAAGCAGCTGCTTCGACGGCACCGTACGCTGAAGGTCATTCACCGTATGATGATGGCGATGGTGATACTTACACGCTGTATATTATTATCTATCTATATATATATACACAATTCTTGTCACGTTGTTTGTTCGCGACAAACTTCTAAACTAATGAACCGATTTTAATGAAATTTTGCACAATGTGTGCAATTTGGTCCAACTTGAGAGATAGGATGGTTTGCTTGCTTTTAAATTTTTTTATTGCATATTCGCTAGCCACAACAAAGCGTGGCCGGTTAGCAAGTATTGATATAAAAACGCCACATTGGAAGTAATTACGGTTATAAAATAATCGTATGTTACGAAATCTGCGTGTCACATTTTGTTGGCTCTCCGAGTCCTACTCCCATTTGTCCAATTTAATTTATCTTAATGAAAACCGAATGAGCGTTTCCACATAATTAGTCCAATAACCTTATGCTGGTACTTCACATGAAATACATGCACAAATATTTCCTTAATTGATCAAAGCAAAACAACCCTAACTGCGTATATGATAAAACTTATGTAAATTTGGTCGTATATTGCAAATATTTGGATATTGGCGTAATATAACGGACTTAAATTGGTAAGGTTGTGGATTAGAATCATACATAAGAACACTCTGATCTGAGTTCTGTCCTAACACAAGCATTGACTTTAATAAAACAATACTAATAACTTCACACATCTCACACACAGCAGTCTAATCCCAAACTAGGCAGAGCCTGTACTACCGTAACCAGAGACCTGATAAACATACTTATATATTTCTATCTTTAATACATACGTATTATAGATAAATTACACCCAGACACAGAACAAATGATCATGCTCATCACACAATTATTTGTCCTAGGTGGGAATCGAACCCACGACCTGGCTGGCTCAGCAGTCAGAGTCACTAACCACTAGACCAACAGGCCAGTCATAGGAGGTATAACGACATACACCAGGTATAGGGTATTAAACACCTACATTTGCCAACTGTAATTTGATCCCATTCATGTAATAGAGGGCAAGCCTATGCCGTAAAACCGGGCACTTTGGGAAATAAAGATCGGAAAATTGGGAACAGATGGGTCACCTGATGGTAAATGACTACCGTCGCCATGGATATCTGCAACTCAAGAGTCGCAAGTGTGTTGCCGGCCTTTAAGGTGGGAGTAGGGGAAGGAAGGGGGAAGAGGGGGGGAGGGAAAGATTAAGGCCTCCGATAACCTCACTCGCTCGGCGAAAAGCAATGTAAACATTGCTTCACTACCAGTTTTCTGTGAGGCCGTGGTAAGAAGCATGGCTCTCCCATGATATAAAAGGAAGGAAATCGATATTGCTTATACACATGGATTGGGGGATTTAATCAATAGCTCAAGCAGTTTAGGTTCACAAACCTGTAACTAGAACTGGCGGTTGCCGGGAAGTCCACGAGCCCTCTATTAATAATGTAATATAATGTGGCCTGATGTCTGTGTGTGTAAATAAGTGAAAATGTAAAATAGAATAACATAATATACAACATGTAAGTTTGAGCTACTCGAAAAACTTACATAAACCTCTTTCTGTACATACTTATCACAATACAAAAGTCAGTTCATCATAATAATTCGAGATTAAGGATTTATAGTCATTAGTTTCATTTGGCGCTACGCAATGTACGCGGTGTTGTTTTTGTGCGGTACGTCGGATGACCTTAAACGTACGGCGCAATCGAAACAGCTGATTGCATAAATGTTGTTCAATAGATTACATTGCAATTTTTGACAGGATGAGATATATATTTATTTTTTCGGTAAAATGTTCTTTTTATTTATTGTGATAATCACTTTTAACCAAAAAAACATAAAGTAAAAAAATAATGAATTTTCGACTGGTTTTGCAATGATGGTCTGAATACACTATTTCAATATTTGGTACAGTGTTTCTTACACCCTGTATTTGTTAAATCAGAATAAAATATTTTTATCAACTAAACCTGAAAGACCATTTCAGCGTAAAGGACTAATAAACATACGAACCAAAATACACAAGCACAAAATTTGGTTTTTATATGGGTTAAGTAGTGTAATCGTTCTTGTTTTTTGTTGTCAGATAGCCACAGAGAAACTACACGAGACATATTTGAACTTGCGGGCTGCAGAGAGCAAATGTCTGAATAGCAGTTCTGCAGACGCAAGCCCAGAACCATTCGCCGCCGACGCATTTCTGGCTGCGCTTAGAGATGTTAACTCTACTTTTGAAGGTAAACATTGTACACATTTCTGTAACTCTTACTCTACTTACTTCATACAGCGTGCTGACTAAGGTGTTACGATCATAAACTTGCGAATTTACATCTTACTCTAGGTCGACGTTAACCCACCACTAACAAAAGCATTGGATATGAAAGTTAGTTTATAGTTTATAAAGCTGTCATTAATAAATAAATATTACAATTGCAACGAACATCATCAAAGAGCCGCAAGTTCTATTAATTGACGGTCAGACCGGATATCAGTCAGTCATTCCAAGTCCAACCTGAGAGTGAGTCCAGAGACACTGAATTTGCTAACGCCCATTGTATAATTTTTTCAGCTCAGTAATTTTACATTGAGTTACTGTTCCCATCCCCTGACTTGAGACAAACGGAGGTCTGAGTCCATACCATACCTACCGTTCTGAACGAATCTAGAAAACCCATGTACCCCCTCGCCGTTATACCACTCTACCGACTACTATCAGGTGCAGAGAAAAAATGTCAACACGAAAGAAAGCGAGCATTAAATGCATAGCATCAAGTAATATATTATATACATCAATACTTTTGAATTGGTACAATTCTAAAATATTAATTGAAGTGAAAAATTTTTTAAGCATGTTGTGCACTTTTGGTATGGGGAAAAGCACAACTAGCGTGACCGTCACGCTCATATACATATATACAGTTGGTGTGTGTGTATATATACATGTGTAAGTTTTTTTTTTCACTTCTGACGTGCAGTCCTATGACTGACAGTTTTTTTTTTTCTGTAGGTAACAGGCAACAGGATGCACATGAACTGCTGGTGTGCATATTGGACAATATCAGAGAAACGTGTCGAGCGCTAAGCGCGCGAGCTAACAGACTCCAACTTCATGAGAATGGCGACAGGTAATATATTCATATATTCTGTATTAAAAAAAAATGTTCTGAAACTAAAACATTTGTGACTAATTTATGGTGTCACATTCAAACTAATGATGTTCTTTAATCTCTTAGTATTAACGGTTCCTTAACTTAATATGAAAAAGTTGTTAGCGTAATAGTAAACATTTTTAAAACCCCTTAATTGAACACAATTTTAAACAATTTTAAAATGTGTCTGATTTTCATAAATAATAATTATAAATACTCTTTATTTAAGTAACCATGATTCATGTTATATGATGTTAGTCCAACTTCAAACCTATGTTAGTAGTTGTGAAGGCATGCTACAGCCTCACTCCGTGCGAGATAACACTGCGATTCATGCAATGCAATCTGCTCGCGATCATCTTTAGGATACTGTTGGAGCCGTCCCGTACACTGCACACCAGAGACGCGCATCTTTTACGCATTGTTGTGTAATAACAATTCAAGAGCGCATCCGCAAAGATTTCCGATGCGCTACAGAAATGGGATACTCCACCAGCACCCTAAATACGTTGTTATATTGAACACAGAGGTCTTTGAGCATATTTATCCCACAGCATAGGCTACATGTGTACAAAGTTCTACAGTATGTTTAACATTAAGTGAACACCGTGCAAACCTGCGAGCCAGCATGTCCGCTCTTACCGACAACGCCTTCCTTTCACGCTCAATATCATCTTTGTCATTAAGGTCGGCAGTCAATATATGACCAAGATACTTAAATCTAAATACTCTTTTTAGTGGCAAACCATTGAATAATACAGGTGATATATGGTCAAGTTGTTTTGTCCCCTCCTCAAAAACCACAATCGCGGATTTATTAACGTTATACATTAACCCGTGTAATTTCGCGTACTCCTCACATATGCCTGTTAACTTACGTAGGCCACAGACTGAAGCAGCACCACGTCATCCGCGTAACTGATATTATTAAGGCATACACCATCTATACATATTGCAACCGACTCTGGTGCTGCTGAGCACGCCAATCAATTCGTTAACTTATAAGTCGAAGAGTTTAAAAAACATTAGTCAATTTTCATGTTAGTCCACGTGATTAAAAACGCATGTGATTGGCTGAATGTGAAGTGACGTATATTGCTTATTGTCGGTCGATGTTGTTTACGGTACATGCTGTTGATGAATGTTATTTCTTTTTTTTTACAAGTATTATTTTCTAGTACCTGGATGACCGAGCTTTGCACGGTTTTTTTTTACATTTTCTAAAAATGAAACCTAGCTAGATCGATTTATCGCCCCGAAACCGCCTGCATACTTAATTTCATGAAAATCGTTGGAGCCGTTTCCGCGATTCAGATTATATATATACCTATATACAAGAATTGCTCGTTTAAAGGTATTGAAACAGTAAGAAATGTAGGGTTACCTCTGTAATCATTTCTTTATAAAAATAATTGCAATTTTTTAAAACAACCCTTAAGTTTTACCCTGCTTAATTAAATAGTGTGAAAACAGCAAAGTATAACCATGCAGCATGCATACCTTATTGTAAAATATACTTTCAAATAATAGAATAGATAAAAAAAATTGTGAGGTGTCTTTGGGACACACGGTTGGGACGAAGTTCCTTTCGCTATATATTTATTTGATGGATTGATTTTAAAAGTAAATAAAATATTTTTCCGAAGGATAGGCACTGTAGACTTAAATACATAATGTTTTCCAACGTGCCCGTGGTGGAATCGTTATTGCCGTTGCAGCCACCTGCTTTGGCTAGTTAAAATACTGGCACTCTTACAGAAGTCTGTGGTTAGACGTGTGCGCTCGTACGCAAGTGCGGCTGTTGTAACGAATCTTCATAAATAAAAGCTTATTTGGCAGTATAGTTGTAAAAAAATTTACACCACTTTTTGTTTAATCTTACAATGTTTTTCTAGTAACGGTATTGGTCGACAATCCAACTTAGAAACAGAAACTGGGAAGCCTACCCTTGGTCTCCGCAAGTCGTGGAAGAAACGCAAAGAAGTGAAAACCACCGATAAACGAGCTTCGCCTACCGATGACCGTCCACCCACACCCCCACCTGTCGATAGAGATGAACGAACCAGACCAGGGTGGGATTTCGTTGCTGATGATTTTGAAGGTATTATTTATGTTATTTAATTATATATTATGTTGGACATAACATTCGTGGTTATGGTAACATAGGTCAGTAACTTAAATTATATTAATTTAGACCTTTCTAACACAAGTCATTTAAGATTCAATAAATCGCAGAAAAATGGTAATCCAAAAGCAAATGCAAGACAATAATGAAGAAAAAAGTGTAAAAAAAGGGTAAAATTTGTATCTAACACTTTGCAAACAGAAGTTGCTTTATAACAAAATGTAAACCAAACGAAGTACTCTGCTAAACCTAGTCTTTTTACACGACTGCCCAAAAAAGGAGTCTAATGGTTCAGGGTTCTAAACATGAATTTCTAAATGACTGAACTGATATTTTAGTCCACATGTAAGCATATAACGAATTGTTTAACAAAAATGTACTTCTAACATAAAAAACTCGTTGTCGTAGGTACAATGGTTGTACGCACGATGTGTCTGGAATGTGAGGCGGTGACAGAAAAGGCGCAGGCTGTTTGTGAACTGTGCGTGCCCGTCACTGATGATGAGCAGGACGAGGAGCCGTTCCGAGCCGCGTGTCTGTCTACCGAGTACCTGCGGGATCAGAACAAGGTAACGTAATGAACACCAGGCTGACTTGACTGATCATCAGAGAGAATCGCGGATTAACATCGTGTCCCTCAAACGTGAACTGACTGTCTAATCTATTGCTCGACAAGCTACATTGTCAAAATATGTAAGAAAAGACAAGGGGAAATGCGCTGATGATTAGTTGTACGGAGACCAGTGTTGCAAAGCTCAATTCATACCTTACGCATACTTCGTCGTTACATTACCTCTATACTGCACACTTGATACATGATCATAATATTATCATAGAAGAAACTAAAGAGTTTGTTGATTAAAAGCTTAAGGGCTATGACGCCCGAGTAATACCGCACGACGACGCTCCACGCGCCGCTAAGAGGGAGCATACCGCCCTCCCTATCACTCCCACAAAAAAAAGTATAAGACATAAAATGTTCCCCGTCTCAATATCTCTAGGCATCTCTCTCAGTTTTTCGATTTTCGACCTCGTTCCAAGGGAAGGTGTTAAAAATCAAGGTTTTATTTTAGTTTTTTTTAAATTTTCGAGAAAAGTTTTCGACTTTTACAAAAAAAAATTTCACCATCTGAAAGCCATTCAAATTCTGCGTCTTTTGAGCCCTCATACGTCCTCATGGCCCTAAACCACTATATACCACGGGGCAAACACACTTTCAGCGAAAATGGGGCCCTACCGGAGCATCGAAAAAACATTTTCAATGTTAAAAAACATATTAATAATAAATCGTTTTATTTTTGTATCCCTAAATTTCATTTAAATCTGTGATAGCCAGTCTGAAACTAACATTCAATCATGCAAAGAACCTATTTTCATGGTGTTAAAATATTATAATTTTAGTATATAATCTATAGTTACATGAAATGACAACACTGTAAAAGTCCTTTACAATAGAATTATGTATAATTTTCTATTTCTCTTGCTGCTTACGCTATGCTTGACGGTTTACACATAAAGTATTAGTAACGTAAAGCACAACTAAACATATTTTTTTAATGTAAGGAACATGCTATATTTTTGTTTATAGCATGAAAGAAGAGAAAATTCTAAGAAACTTTGCTTAAGACACAATTAAAATTGGAGCATACAGCTAAAAGTTATAGATAGATTTTAAAAAATAAAATAGTGTTTTGGCTCTCCTGAAAAACAGTGTTTTGTCCCTTACATTAATTGATACTTCTGGTGTCGATATACAGCGTGTAAGTTTGAGCTACGCGAAAAACTTACAAAAACCTCTTTCTGTTTATAGTTATCACAATACAAAAGTCAGTTCATCATAAAAATGCGAGATTAAGGAGTTATAGTCATTAGTTTTATTTGGCGCAATGTACGCGAAATTCTTTTCCTGCGATACGGTGAATGACCTTAAACGTTCTTAAATATTGTTTAATTTATTACATTGCAGTTTTTTATCGTATGGGGGTATATATTATTTTTTTTTCACTTAAATGTTCTTTTAACTTTTTGTGATATCACTTTTAACCAAAAAAAAATTAAATTATAAAAGAAATATGAATTTTCCCAAAACTCCAATGATGTTCTACTCAGAATGATGATTCTTATGGATGACATCATTGGAATTTAGGGAACGTGGGTGTACCGAATATTGATAATAGTGTATTCAGACCATCTTCTGAATACACTATTTCAATATTCGGTACGGTGTTCCTTAGACCCTGTATATATTATGGGACTTTTTTTTAGAACATTATACCTACGTATCACTAAGCATTAAGCTTTTTCTTCCGACTTATTTAACCAAAATCAATATTTAAGGCTAGTTGAGAGGTGTAGCCTATTGCAATTATAGCTTATACTTTACTCGTAGTTCGAGAGATTAGCGTATAAACAAACAAAAAAACTCTTCAGCTTTATTATATTAGTATAGATTAATATTAAAATTATTATTTACTTGTGACAGATGTCACATTGTCAAATGACAACATTTGAATATCTAAGCGGCGATGTGCTTGCGAAAAACAATTAATCATGCCGGTTTGTGCAATTATTGTGTCGAAACTATGCTAGAAAACCTTATAAAAACACTAAGATTACTTTTCATCGGTAAGTTTTGTTTTAATTTACACTATTTTCTGTGAAAAAACGATAGTTTATTTCAAAATTAGTAACTATGACAGATTAGCCGGTGTTGTCAGTTTATTACGGGATAATTTTACAAAAACTATGGCTAATCATAGACCATGACGCTATTCCTGTTTTATATTATAAAAAAGTCTATCGCTGAAGAAAATTATACCTAATGAAACAGGTGACTGACTCAGAGTGTGCGTGATTTGTAAAGTATTTTAATTATTCATGTTAGATGACACACCTATATCTAGATGACATTAATAGTTAAAATACTTTATAATAATAATAATGGTCTTATAATTATTATTCTTTTATAAAAAAAAAATACATCTCACCAATTGAAATTAATCACTTATTTTCACTAATTCACATGGCACCTTTGTAATTTGAGTTAGACCGATCATTTTTCGTTTCTATCAGATTTAATCACTTACACCTCTATTTAAAAACAGATTATATTTTTCATTGTTTTTTTTTGTTGATTAATAATGTTTTGTAATAAATTCATTTTCTTTTAAATCATGATTTTATTTACCCTTCATCTCCTTATGGCGTAATACAAGAAGGTAAGTAAATAATTTAGAGCAGGCATCCCTAAACACGCACACAGTGACAATTTGTTGACAATAACTACACGCTCGATCGTACGCACACTTAATTGGTAATTGGATTCCGTTTCATGCGCATCATTTGTTAATCTATCTAGACATGGATATAATCAAAGAGTTTCTAACACTGCTTTAGATAGAATAATTATATTACAGTACTGGTGCGAGCGATGTCTGCGTTACAACGAGGCGCGACGTAGCGTGGCGTACTCGCGCCTGCCTCGCCTGCTCGTGTTGCAGCTCAAGCGCTTCAGCGGCGGCATGGAGAAGATCACCCGCCACGCGCCCACGCCCCTGATCATGCCTTGTTTCTGCGAGCCCTGCGCCAAGAGGCCGCCTGATCAGCCACCCACTCACAGGTACACAATGGAGGTAGCTTTGGGAGTTCGGCAATAGTCAGATTGATTTATTTTTTATGGAAGAGGGGGTTAAATGAGCAGACACCCGTCTGAGTTACGGGTATGTGACTGATCTACCCGAGTTATTGCTTACATTCTCTAATTCATTTATATCAGCAATATCCTTCCATTGCTTTTCCTTTATATATGTGTCCGATCGACGGCAATAGACTTGTTGTTTTCCTATTCAATACGCCTCTGCCTATCCTTTATACAGGGGGACACAGACGTAAATGCATATATGTAGATTGTATTTGTATCCACTACTAGGCCCGGAGAAAGAAAGTTATCGATGCAACCGATTCTAACTTGCAGGTATGTACTGTGGGGCGTGATAATGCACCTGGGCCAGACGCTGACGGGCGGGCACTACGTGGCGTACGCGCGCTGGGCGGGGGCGGGGGCGGGCGAGGCGCGCGAGGCGGGCTGCGGGCGCGAGGCGGGCGCGGGCGAGGGCGCGGCGGGCGGCTCGTCGTTCATGCGCTCGCTGTTCAACCGGCCGCGCCCGGCGCCCGCGGGCTGCGCGGCGCGCGAATGCTGCGTGCCGCGCGCGCGCGACGTTGCCGCGCCCGCGTGGCTCGCGTGCGACGACGACCTCGTCAAGCCCATCTCCAACGAGGAGTTCGAGGACCTGCTGTCCGCCGAGCCCAAGATGCGCTCCGCGGCGACCCCCTACCTGCTCTTCTACGTCAAGAGCGAGGTGGGCTAGGCCGCGCGCTCGGACGTCGTGGCTACCGTTCGGAGTTCGAGGGAGCGACGTCTTCAGTGCTCGTAATGTGAGTCGTCTCTTTGGTTCGCTTAGATGCTTAAAAAGACATAGGATGTAGGCGCCGTACCGTGTGTCGGCCCGACGTGATATTACGACTGTAGCTAAAATATATATTAGGGTGTTATAGAGATCGAACAAAATATATTGTAAAAAATATAAATACGTTTCACGATATTTTCACTCGTTGCGATCTGACAATATGGACTCGTGTAAGGCTAGATTGTACTTTCTGATGTAAAAATAAATACGTATTATCTACGTTTATTCTATACTATCTGTATTTACATGACTGCGCTAACGAAATTATTTATTGGCCTAAATGTGTAATTGTTCCATAGACAAACATAATAATTACTAAATAAATTTACTAACAGTTTTTCCCGAGTAAAACATCAATTAATTATAACGTTAACTAAAATCCTAATGAAGCTATATACTAAATATATACACAAATATATGCAAAACATATATGTATATGCAAACATAAGAGTGGAAATAATAATGTTTAATAAATACATATAGCTATGATGATATCAAACTGAAATCACAAAATTATGGTTGAACGAGTTACCAGGAATAATACAAATTGTATTACGTAAGTTACACTAGCAATGTGCTTCATTGTCGCGTATGGTAATGGATACTTATATAATTTAACACGGTAGGTAACGGCACAACAAGGTATTTTAATTGGCCTTTTACATACTACTAAAATATAAAATGCGTAAAATGTCCACAGTGTAAGGTAACAAGGTAAAAGTGTAAACTGTTAATTAACAAAAAAAAAATCTTATGACAATTTTTAAGTATGTAGTAAAATAAATACAAACTGTTTGGGATTGAAATTGCTTAAAAAAAAAGAGAATGCATCACAGATTTACAATATAGGACGGTTTTTACGGACGGACGATACGATACGATTCTAATATATAAGTATATAGCCCATAGCCTCGGTAACTCATTCCAGTTCACATGAAATCTGTTTAATAATTTAACGAACTATCATATACCTACATTATTTTAAAGAAAACTCATATTTCGTTCAAGTTCGTTCTTAACAATACATGACCCAATTTACAAGCGTGCCCGTCAATCATAACTTTATTTATTTAAGGTCGAAATTTATACACAATCAGCTTAATCCGAAATCGATATTCAATCGACTCTCCAACCGGTTCAATAGTTCAATGTAACAAATTTTTACCTACTAAACTATTTATCTTAATGGCATTTAACAAACACATAATTTAGGTTTTTAGTAAATACCTTAGGCTATTGTTCATCATGAATATTAAGCAGAAGTTTACTAGAAAAAGTAGAGAAAGTTTACGCCCGTGAAGTGAAAAAAAACTACTAAATCCGTAGATAATAAAATTGGTTGGCCATCCCCACCAATTGATGAGATGGGAATTGCCTTCTCATCTCATCAATTGGTGGGGATGGCCAACCAGTTTTATTGCGCGGCATCCAGGTCATATATGAAACACCGTAAACTGCAGCGACCATAAACTCAATTCTAGTGACAATTTCGTGAGTCGCTCTGTAGTGTCTGTTGCGTCTCCGAGATGGTAGATCACAGACTGTAGATCAATTGTTTTTTAACATAAAGAACAATGCATTGGAATCTTAGCATCTTTCTTATTATTAAATATTACATCTATTAATACTAGAAAATATTCAGAATATAAAATTCGTCAATCGCAGCTTTGAATCCCAAAATGATCAGACCAATTGATTGTCAAGTAAGTTACTCATCATCATTGGTATGATATAAAACTTGAAGGGAAGAGAACTTGGTATACATATGTTTACTAAGTCCAACTTTTTATGTAGGGCTTCATTGTGTGGATATCGATGATCATAGATTCAGTAATTTGAACAGAAATTAAAAGTACAGCACTTACTTCAATCGAATGAAATCTATCGATGAATTGTTGTGGTATATGGTCATAACAAGCTTCTTTCATTAACTGTGAACGTGTTGTGACGAACTTGAATGAAATGCGAAATTTATTTTTTTCCTTCTTTCCTCTAAAAACTGTCCCCTAAGGAGTTACATTGACAAACGTAAAGAATCACGAAGAAAATTACACAAAAAATATTTTATGTGAGTGTCGATTCAGTGCGCTAGGGGAATCATTGTGCCATTCGTAGTCAATCCATTTGATTTTCGTTGTTCGTCAAGTGGCTCCAGCGTGAGTATAATTATTATTTTATTTTGATTCGGAAGTTGATCATTTTCTATTGCATATCAATAATTCTCAGTCAATGAGTCACAAACCCTTTCACCACTATAATTATAGACATTTTTTTTTATATATAAAGGATATATTTTTATGACACATTTATGTTAATAGTCCTCAACAAAGTACATGTAACATTAACGCAGATTATATTAACAAGAATCAGAACCAATTCTTTGTTTATAATACTATATCAAATGTTTAAGCGAAAATAGTCGTAATGTATAATTAAAACCTTTATGCATATGCGAGTGTTATTAAAGGTACAGTATTAGTTACGTTGTTTTCTCTAAAACAGGTATATTCTTAATATAGAATGCTTCTGAGGGTACGCCTCTATTCGTTTATTTAGATTTTATTTTTACTTAAGGTATTCTACGATAATATACTTTAATACCACATGTGCATGTTAAGAAAATTCAATTATTACGAAATAGTTCTTTAAAATGATGTAGGGAAAAGGTATTAATGTTAACCTTGGGAAATTACTGAAGCTAGGGATTTTATAAATTAATTTTTATTTATTAACGTTAATATAAGTAAAACGTTTTTGAACTTCATTATTAATCCGGGAACCTATCATGCACCACTTCTAAGCAAGTGTCATTTTTTGCCAACCTATTACGCTTGCCGCCTTAACACCGTGGATTATTATTATATTCCGTTGATACCAAATGTATACCTTGAGTAGGCGAGGAACAATGTTTAAAACCTTTTTCAAATTCGCAACGTTTGCAAACACATTTTGAAAATTGTTTCAGGAGTGTTCCAAAGATGTAAGTTCTTGCAGAAGCAATTTATATTAATTGATACATTATGTGGTTTTAAAGACTAAGGTTTTTTACACTTCAGTAATTTACCTTAGTTTTATATATACTTAAAAAAAAAACTAGTGGGTGGAATTACTTTTTATTGCTTGTATTTTTACTTTTGCAGACATATTACTAGTAGGTAACCGTACAGATATATAAAATCTGGACATTCAAATTGCAAAAACTAAAAAATTGTAAACTTCTTAATTTTGAAGAATAATAAAAAAACATGGATAATATCAGTGAAATGACGTCATCGATATTATAGCAAACAGCTCAAGAGGATTTAAAGAAAACGAGTTTTCCTTCTACCCTTTACAACGTTTAAATCAATTTACGGCGTATTGTATGAAACATTCTATCCTTGTAGTACTTACGCACACAAACTTAGATTAACAGTAATTTCGAGACTACAACGACAACATGATTGCTTGCTACGAAATGCGACTGCTTTCTTTTATAATTTTGTAAACTTTACGCGCAGCAACTATAGAAAAAAAATCATAGTGGATATCATGGCCTTCCGTTCACTAGTGTTTTATTCCCTATCGCTTACCACGATTTCGGTAACCAACAACGTCTATTCGTAACCTTTAAGGTTGGGTCGGGGAGGGTCGGCGTCGTCACTTGAGTATATTGTTATTTACTAGTTAATTTAAAAGATGTCACAAGATGCTAGCGGCCTCGCTATTACATTACAACCGATCACGCTGCCTCGCCGTCCCGCCCCGTCGGCCGTCTGACCCAACCTTTAGTCACATACAATAGTTCTGCAATTTGTTAAAGGTTTTGTTAGTGGTAGTGCTATTTGTCACTGGGCGAAAATCTTTTCAAGAGGTACATTAAATTTATCTCTATCTCACGACACTAGGACGGATAACGATATTTTCATGTAGAAGTTGCCATAATCAGAGCGACATGCGGCAGTCGCTATTGTGATAGGCTTATAATATCGTTCAGTCATGACATGAACCTTGGAGAATTTTGAAAAGAAAAGTAGTATTTCATCTATAGTTGCAGCGTTGTTACGCTAGCCTTTGCTACCATGTTAACTATGTATTTTTGTATATGGCAGCTAAAAGTGTATTTAGTTTTATTTCTATGTATATCCAAATATATATAATTGTTTTCAATTCCCAGTATACAGTCGTTTTTGCATAGAGTAGAAGTATGTAATCAACATTCGTGTTACACTTATAAGCACATAAAAATATTGTTTTTGCACTCTTAGGAAGAATTAAGGTCTATCTTTCAAGTTACGAATTTTTTTTGTGAGTCGACTCACAATATGCCGACCTCATTTAAGTTTCAACGTGTTTATATGTCAGATGTCATATGCAGCGCTATCCAGTTAAAATTTTCAAGTAATGAAATGTCAACTTACAACATAGAGGTAACACTACATGCTACCTGCCGTTGTATGTTGTGCCGTTATTTTTATTTCAAACCAGAACAAGTACGGAGGGTTTTAAATGAAATCTAGTAATTAAAGCGCTTAATTGCGCTAGTGGAAAATATTTAATTTCTCTTCACTTTCAGGTATAATTATGATAATGTGACAACTCACTCACCTGTAAGTATAAGAATCGGAGTCTTAAGTAACGAATTTAAAATATACTTCAAAGAGTACGCTCTGACAAAGAGTTGATAACTAAATTTTAGCTTTCAAAGTGGATTAATTTGTCCCCAATTTTGATAATTGGTCGAAAATATACAATGCTTGCAAATTCCACTTTGTTAACACTATACAATTTGAATGTATATGAACTGCAGCAGTTTTTGTATACATCTACATGAATAAACTAAATAAAACTAATTGAAGTACACATATTTACGAGTTCCTAACATAACTATACGTACGTACATCACAAATAGGATTGCCAAAACGACTGTAGTACTTAATTATGTAAGGTACTGTAATACAAACGAAGAAAATAATATAAACTAACATGAAATACAAACGAAGATAATAATATAAACTAACATGATTTCATTTGACATAGTCTTAATTTTATGTGTTCGACTATTGTAGTGGTAGGGCTGTGTATATTTTAATGCAATGACTTAGGATTAACTTTACTGATGGAAATTTATAGCGTCGTATGTACCTAACATACGACGCTATAAATTTCCATCAGTAAAGTTTTGAAAATAATGATTTGTGGTTTACAGTCAACCAGTGAACGCCTTTTTAATCTGTATAATATATCGGACAGTACATAAATGAAACTAAATAGCGTGACTAATTAATTACATGCGATCAAAATTTAAGTAATTTTAACATATCACGATAATATAGTAATAAGTACGTAAATTACGTCACAGTTAAGTGAGAGCTTTAACTTCTTCGAGTTTTCAGTTAATTTTTACTGGTTCAATTTAGTATTGGAACAAATCTGAATCGAAAAGTTTCCGTCTTAGCTCGTATCTCAATGTGTTCTTAGGTAAGCTATAATAAAATTACCTAAACAAATATGCTACCATTTACCACTACAATGGTCGTCCATTCTAACCGATGCTCGACTTATATACTCTACCGAAGATAAATTACTTAATTTTATATGTTATTGCGGATGCCATTCCAAAAACCTTTTAAAAAGGTAAAATTCTTGTCAGTAGATGTACGACTTTGTTTTTATTATCGAACAAAATGTTATTATTAATTATCGTTCATTTTCAATGTAAATTCAATTTGAATAATAAAAATAAGTTCAATGATTCTTAGTTTTATTTTTACACAGTAGGTATAAGTATTAAATCCTAACGAGAAAGGAACCAGGGAGGTAGAGGTAACCAGTAACTTCCCGTTCCGCAGCAACACTCACTAGGCCCAATAGCCGGACAGCATCCAACAGACGATCTCCGGCCTACATTGGCACGTTCTTGAGAGGTAGGGCTAATAACTGGTTACCCTAGCGTAAAACAGACCATAGACGATGCTGAAGGAGGGTCTACCACTCAACAGACCGAGGACGTCTTCGGGATTAATCAGGTACTATGTGTAATGTTAGCCCGCACCAAAACAGTAGGTACCTATACCTGTTGGCTGCACAACAACATGTGATTTTAGGCTGTTCGAAGGCTCTGCTGTACCCTGCCCCTGGAAAGTATACTCTTACGTATATCAAAAATAAATTGATTAGTGACATATTACTACAATAAAATTATAGCTTATTTATGCCTTAAACTAAATAGTTAAGTCAAAACGAATTAATACAGAAAACAAATCCTTGTATAATCGACGCTTTTTCGATTAAAACTCACTTGGAATAACTCGGTACTTGAATTTATTCGACGAATCAATGTATGTACATACGTAGGTAATTGTCATAAAGGAGTAAGCGAAAGCGTAAAGTAAGCGAAGCGAAACACGATGTAGGCACATGGTAGCGCACGTACGCTGTGTGTGGAAGACCTAACTTGTTTAAATAAATCGACTTCACTTTGAGAGCTATACAAAGAAAATAGAAGTTAAAGATCCCTCTTTCATTATTGATGTTTTTTGGACATAGTTGTATATAAATGTAATTGTTAGTATACACTAGCTGTGCCCCGCGGTTTCACCCGCGTAACTCAGATGCCAAGGGAATATCGGGATAAAAAGTAGCCTATGTGTTAATCCAGGTCTCCAGCTATCTACATACGAAGTATCATCGCAATCGATTCAGGAGTTTTTGCGCGAAAGAGTAACAAACATCGATACATCCTCACAAACTTTCAATTTTTTTTACATTCAATATCGTGTGCGTTCGCGCAGCGGAATGTTGTTGAATTTAAAGATTTTAATTATGCAGATATTTAGTGTATGACGTCGTGTAATTGGGTATGGTAAAAAAAAATTTGTGCATGCAGCCATTGTGGAGAAATTCGCTAAAAACTGATTCCGCTGGGCGAACGTTGTCCTGGCGGAACTTTTTTGAATCCATGGACTTAGAAGAAAAAAAGTGTCCAAAAATTTGTGTGTAATGGTGTATGTATGAATAAAATTAGTGCATGAATAAACTTCGGAGAAATTCAAGTTTCCGCCACGCGAACGTTTGGCCATTAGCTAGTTTTCATATAAAGCGCTTATATAGAGAGCTGTAGATTTTTACATACGTTGTTTTGAATTTGTTTATATTTGTTCAAAAAAACAGATTTAGAAAAAATCGTAGGGTTTAAAAGATAAAAATATAAACGTAAGATACGCTTATTAGGTCTTAGTTCGTAAAGTATGCACTTTGAGGTCCAGATTTTCACGTTTATACAAACCTTGTAAGTGTCTGCAACATGTTGCCAAGGATCAATGATGTTCCGTTAGTAATTAAAGAGTTATAGGACAATTTATCATGAATAGACCACTGTTTACAAAGCAGTCACATATAACGACGTTCTAAAGGAATTGCATAGTAAAATGTATTCCAATAATTAGTGTATTAATTCAACTACTCACATGCAAAATTTCATCTCATTAAATTCAGTAATTAAAGAGAAACAATTAAAATACTGACAAAGCATCGAAAACCTACATAACCCGACCAAGTTCGGATGGCTACTAAAAAGCGGCCGTGCAATATATTTAGGTAACATTCTAAAATTTACAGTATAATACCGGTATTGAATTGGTACAGGTGACAACACAATTGTTGTTTAGATATAATTTATAGGTCATTTATTTTTCTACGACTATGATAGTAAGTACTATTTACGTAGGTACTTTATTTAAGTATGCGCTTGAGACTTGCGTCAGTATATGATATTACCGTGGTACTGGTAGTGACTTATGTGGGTATGCATTTTAAGTCTATTGCTGTCTCTAACCAATGACAGAGTATGTTTAGCAAGCGTTTGTTAACGTTAAGTTTTTATGAACAAGAGACTAGTCATGACAAGCGCCTCAGCTGCGCTCCCGATACGCTCAAAATACACGCGCCTGTGCGCGCACATGAGTTGTGTGCCAAGTTCTGCCGTTACTGGGGCGCGCGCCCCAGGGATTGTCATGACTAGTCCCTAAGAGGGTTAGAAATTTTGAGGTTAGTTTCTGTATTTGCATTCATTCATTCATATGCTCACGGCTGTTGTCCCAGAAGGGGTAGGCAGAGGTGTGACATTTCTGTGACACCCACATTTCGCCAATTTTCGGGTTTCTACGTAACAGGTGGCGAGAAATAAATAATAAATACATCATTATTACATGTAATTAAAGATATTTTTGTACACGGATGTTTAATTAGAGAAGTACTTGTTAATTGAAGATTTATTTTATCGTAGATAGTGGCGTTATTATTAAAAAAATATTGGCGTTATTATTAAACGTTGGAGAGCCATGCTTCGGCACGTATGGGCCGGCTCGACTCCGCTCGATACCACGGCCTCACAGATAACCGGTAGTGAAGCAATGCTTGCATTGCATTTCGCCGCGTGAGTGAGGTAACCGGAGGCCCTCACCCTTCCCTTATTCCCGTCCTTCCCCTCTCAACCCCCCACCTTCCCCCTGTTCTCCTACTCCCACCTTAAAGGGCGGCAACGCACTTGTGACTCTTAAGTTACAGGTGCCCATAGGCGGCGGTAGTCATTTACCATCAGGAGACCCGTCTGCTCGTTTGCCCCACATACCATAAAAAAAAAAAAAAACATTCAAGAAAATGTTTTATTTTTTCTTAACGCTTGTGTACGCAACTGTACCATATTAATAAATACTATACTGGAAGGTTAAGAACGTTACTTAGATATATGGCACGGCCGCTTTTTAGTAGCCATCCGAACTTGGTCGGGTTATGTAGGTTTTCGATGCTTTGTCAGTATTTTAATTGTTTCTCTTTAATTACTGAATTTAATGAGATGAAATTTTGCATGTGAGTAGTTGAATTAATACACTAATTATTGGAATACATTTTACTATGCAATTCCTTTAGAACGTCGTGATATGTGACTGCTTTGTAAACAGTGGTCTATTCATGGTAAATTGTCCTATAACTCTTTAATTACTAACGGAACATCATTGATCCTTGGCAACATGTTGCAGACACTTACAAGGTTTGTATAAACGTGAAAATCTGGACCTCAAAGTGCATACTTTACGAACTAAGACCTAATAAGCGTATCTTACGTTTATATTTTTATCTTTTAAACCCTACGATTTTTTCTAAATCTGTTTTTTAAACAAATATAAACAAATTCAAAACAACGTATGTAAAAATCTACAGCTCTCCATATAAGCGCTTTATATGAAAACTAGCTAATGGCCCAAACGTTCGCGTAGCGGAAACTTGAATTTCTCCGAAGTTTATGCATGCACTAATTTTATTCATACATACACAATCACACACAAATACCATGGATTCAAAAAAGTTCCGCCAGGACAACGTTCGCCCAGCGGAATCAGTTTTTAGCGAATTTCTCCACAATGGCTGCATGCACAAATTTTTTTTTACCATACACAATTACACGACGTCATACACTAAATATCTGCATAATTAAAATCTTTAAATTCAACTACATAGCACACCCCTGTGGAACTTCGCAGCTTTGAGATACGAAGATCTATTAGGACTTAATAGACGCAGAAAATTATGGGCTTTAGGATAGTATAAACAATTTTTTTTGAAAAAAAAATATCAACTGACTGATTTGAGGTTTAAGGTAAGGGTGTAAATTATTTAACACTGTGCCTCACTTTATTTTTCAGAGAAAAAAAAAATGTTAACGTCTCTTACATCTTTTTTTTTGTCTTATATCGTTTTACGCAGGCCAAAAATTTTTACTGTAAGGGATTTTTAAGTATGAATATAGTAGTCTAGCTACATAATTACTATACAGAATAATATTTATAAACAATATTAAACAACGATACCCGGTTGACTGTGCAACTAGGTTAGATTTTAATCTATGTTTCTATTACAAAGAGAGACAGATTGTTAACTAAATCCCATCAAAAACATTAATGTGAAAATGGGAGCCAAGTTCAATATTAAGAATATACGTGGTTATCGACTACGCCGACAAAAGAATTGAGATCTAAATGCTTGCCAAATTCTGTAGATAATCCTGAAGATTTGGCTTAGCTAGTTTTCACATCCAAGTTTTCTTATATTTGGCTAAACAACTTATATCTTTTATTTTATATGCAAGTTACTACATAGTACTGTAATTATATTGTAAGGTCACATATCTTACTCTTCTAAAAGATGGTGTGCTGTAAAAACTAGGCAAGTTAAATCTTCAGGACCATCTACAGAACTTGGCAATCATTTAGGTCTCAATTGTTTTGTCGGCGTAGGCGATAACCACGTATATTCTTAATATTGAACTTGGGTCCCATTTTCAAAATTTATGTTTATATATATGTTTTTGATGGGATATCATTACCTTTTGTAAAGAAATTATTATTATTCATCATTCAACAAAAGTGATCTTTAAAATTAACATTTTTCCTGCGTTTACGTTGTATTGTTTTCATTTTTGTGCTATTTTGTACATTTTATGGAACATTAGAATTTATTAGAGCGCATTGTGTATTCATTGATAAATCCATCCTTACGTAACCTACATTTTTGGTAGAGATTCTGTTCATTTTCAAAGTGTCTGTTAAAAGTTAAAATAAATAAAAATTAACTGTTTTCTGATTTTTTCCTTTACATATACACAATTACTCAGCTGGACGCCAAATTTCAACTTTCTAGGTCATCAGGAAGTGGGTTAGTTAGGTTTTTGATCTATATGTCAGTCAGTGATCAATGTTGGGGAACGTTTTTGCCTACAAAGATTTTATGTATAAATATGCTACACTGATCCTTGTTAGTCAGTCGCGTTTCAAAATTTGTAAAGACAACATCTCACGGGCTCTATAAATAAACCATATGACTTCATAGTGTTTCCCTTGAATAACTCTAGAGATTAAACCTACGTGACCGACAGTGGTGACCCCGACGTGATGTGAAGTTATTTATACATAAAATCGTTGTAGGCAAAAGGTGCCTCAACAATAAAAATACCGATTTTTAAACGATATCTCAATGACTGTTTAAGCTATATTTATGAAACTTGGGGTTTTAGTTAATCTAAGGGGATTTTAATAAATAAACAAAAAATATTCTATATATCAAGTATTTATAGTAAATAGATTATGAGTTATTAAGCGGTGAAAAGTCGCTCTAAATGGTTCGTGTAATATAACACACGGCTGCTGCGTCGCCAGTTCCTTTTTTCTGAACTTGGCTTGACTCGCTGCCGCGTGTCTAGATAGTGTACTTTAACTATAGTTAATTTATTGACAGCTCGTGAAGATAAACTCGTAGGTAAGATTTATGAATTTCAAGATAAACGACCGGGTCAACTAAAAGGGAACAGTTTAGTGACAGATTTTGAAGAGTTAACGTGTCTGAATTGGTTTTTTTCGTGTCTCAAAATGAAAGCTGTCGAAGCAAGAAAAAATACTTTTAAAGTAAGTTTTAGGAACCCATAAGGCCATTTTAAAATTGTAGTTAATTTAATCGGAAAATCTTTTTGTCCGAAGAATGTTTAGAGAGTTTTTATAATAATTTTTATTCCAACCCATGCAACCGAGTATGAGCACGGGTACCTATTTGGAAGAATAGGTACCTATATAAATACATGCATAAATACAAACCATGACAAAGTCAGCAGATGTTCTAAACATTGTGCGGTGTGTAACTTGTACTTTACGTTTCAATAATTTCCTCAAAAATACAATTTGATTGTTATAAATTTATAATTGCATTAATGAATCGTAGTGCAGGTATCGTCAACGTAATGTTAAGTTACATATAATTTTGTCGACGAGACGTATATTGTCGTTAAAATGGCTACCTTTTACCTACGTGTCTATGACATTGGCTTGACCTTTAAGTCTTTGCAAAGCGGCTGTCAAACTACGTCAAGGGAGCAGCAGTTTAGTTAGTGACAGTGGTGTTTTATAAAGGCTTTCTACAAAATTACGAAATTATTTTATTCAAGAATAATGGCATTTGTAAGTTTATATATCCGATAATTCACATTATAATTTTAAACTAACCTTAACTTTGTTATAAAAGTTTTTGAAGTTATTCTAAAAGTTTTTGTAGGCAGCTACCAATTTAAATTGGAGTCTGTCTCATGTGATATGATTAAATTTATTAAGATATACTTAGATTGAGTGATCTCGAGTTAATATGATTTGTTTATTAACCCATTGCCCACCCGGCTTTTGATTTGCCTGGTCAAATAGGCTCTAGCCAATAATATACATTAATTGTGACAATGATTCTGATTATTTAATGTAGGTATATAAATATAATAAATCTTACAACTACAAAGTTAATTAAATTCAAGTTTGAAGTACCTACTTGATATCTATAAAATAAATTTTAATTTGTAACATCCTAACCTTAAAAATTAAACGACTAAAACGATTGTTTTTACTGTACGTATCAGCAGACAACAGTTTTTATACAGGCAACTCACTTTTTCTTTTCCAGTAATTTTTTGTCACCTGTCTTTTAGAAAATGGTCTATACATAAACGGTGTTACTAAAAAGAATATAATGAATTGAAATAGCTATTCATAAGTTATGAAACACAGTTTAGGTACGTTCTTTAGGTATAATTATATATACACACATCGAAAGTGTCTAGGGATCAAGTACATTTATAGCTATAAAAAATTATCCAATTAATATTAATTGGATTGGTAAATATTTACCAAATCTAGTCTTCTAGACTGGCTTCTTATTTTAATTCCTAGTGTAAAAGTTAACAACATATCCTTATATTTTGTAAAAATTAAGAAATAATGCATTTTTTGCAAATTGTGGGAAAATTAACCTAAGTTATGTCGTCAATCAAATGGCAAAAATTAAGCTTTTTAGCGTGCTCAATTGGGTTGAGGTCTGGCGTTGGTTGTGGTCTGGTCTGGCGAGCAGACCCCGGCAGAACGTTGATGTAAGCATCGGCAAAAGTGCGTGTTACGACTCTAGCCGTGTGTGGACGTGCATTAATCGAAACAAATAACCCAACCGGCTTCGCAAAGCGGTGATCACGTCTGAAACAATCGTCTCCGCATAAATCTGAGCATTGAGGTTGCCCCTGATCCAAATGAGATCGGTTCTTCCACCGATCCAACAACCGGTCCAAACCATTATTGTTACTCCTCCATATGAATGAGCTTCCCGACAAAAATTTCTGTGTTCGCGAGTCCATTGTAAACGGGCCCTACGAATGCGGGGTCCTATTATTATAGGTGGAACACTCAGCGGCCTTTCGGAACGCAGACCCACTTCACGTAAGCGATTTCGGATGGTTGGGTCGCTTATCAGCAAGCCTGAAGAGCTGTGGAGCCTCGTAACCAACATCATGGCGGTCATGGTACGATTCCGTCGAACAATATTTTGGATATACCGGTCCTGTCTATGAGTCATGATGCGAGATCGTTCTCCATGTAGATCGGCCACGCTGCCTGTGGTGCGATAGCGTGTCCAGAGGCGGCTTATGACGCTCTGTGTAGTGCCAAGAGCGACAGCCACAGTACGTTGTCTGGAACCAGCTTGCAACATTCCAACGGCTCTCAGCATCCCTTCTCGTGTCAAATGATGTCGTCACTCCATACCGATGTAATTTTTTTCAGTTCCGATGCAGAAATTGTAATGGTTTTGTAAAAACGCTATTACACACTTTTTTAGGAATCCCGATTGATAGTTGATTTTCTATTTTTAATCAAAATTTAAAGAAAATTCTTTATTCAAATAGTGAAATGAACTAAAAAGAATCAATAACGATCCAAAAAAGTTAAAATAATAAACCTCAATTGCGGCAATTCTCTACAACGTACTTGATCCCTAGACACTTTTGATGTGTGAATAATAATATGTATATTATATTCATGATCGGCATATAGGGAATTAACTATAATGAAAATATAGATTGATAGCCTGACAGTAAGCATTTTTAAAACAACTTTATTAAACACAACATTTAAAAATATGTAGGATTTAAAAATAAAATCATTAAAATTTCCTTATAGAAAACGCACGTGATTAGCTGAATATGAAGTAACGCATATTGCTTGTTGATAGTGTATGTTTTGTACGGTACATTCTGTTGATTCGAGTGTTTTTTCTTAGTTTTTACAACTATTATTTTCTACTAATGAGAAACAGTGAGATATTATCTGCAATAATCTCCCTACTATAGGCGCGATTACGGTCGCAATATTCAATAAAAAACATTAGGATTGTTTTAAAATCAAATCCAAATTATGTCTTTCATATGGCTACGATCGAGCTTTACTGACTTTTGCGTAATTTTGGTAATTTTCTATGAAATGCTCTAACATTTGTTCCGTTGTTTTAATAGATGTATTAATACACTACTCACAATTTCTAAGACTTTTTGCAACAGTAAAGATAACAAGTCCATGTAACGTGTATTACTATTTGACAGCGAATGTTTGTTTGAGCAATTGACGTCAGTATATCACGTGATTTAGCTTTTTGACGCCCTTCATTTGATGTTTGACGGTGATTACCATAAAAAATATAGCAACTTACAAAGAATGAATCACATTGCAAGTTTATAATGCTATATGATCACTTGATTTTTTTTTTAAACTTATCAAATACCCTGTTGCACGCACTTACTCCTCTCGTTTGCCCCCTATAATAAAACAAAAAAAACTAATATTATAAAGCTAAAGAGGTTGTTTGTTTGTTCGTTTAGTTGAACGCACTAATCTCAGGAACTACGGGTTCGAATTGAAATATTATTTTAGTGTTGGATATATATATATATATATATGAGCAAACACGTTTGCCTCGTTCTTTGTTTTAAAGCCTATAACAATAGCATAATAAATGGAAGTAATTTTAACTGTAACGATTCTTAATAGAGTTCTATACTTGGTTTATGAAATAAGGAAGCTAAAAATAAATTAGATTGAAGGAAACGGTGACAGTTTATACTATAAACAACTGATAGATTATGATTTTCACGGATTATCCCATTAACTTAAAATGTTGATTACCACAGCGGATATAAAAATAAAAGGAAACGGAAATGAATTCCACTAACCAGATATAGAATCCGTGAAGGTTTTTGATTTGTCCTAAAGTGTCAACATTCATTTTACGCTTTACATGGTTTTCCCCGCCGAACTGATATTGTTTGAATAATATGTGAGACACTTGGATTTAAGTAACTAGATCTAAAATGAGTAAATAGTTAAACCAATGTTTCATATTTGGCAACCTTTCAAAAAGTTTAATTTTAGAATAAATTCATTCTCACTCAAAGGGAAGCCAATAGATGCAAGGGAAAATCGCTTCATGAACGTGAAGTTATTGCTTGAATTTATAATATAAATAGATATAATAATAGCGGGCTTAGTTGGTTTCCGTGATTTAACTTACCTTGCGGCTGTGTCGACGCACTGCGCGCGCCGCTCGCGTCTCATCGAATACGCAACTCCGTTCGCACGGCGCTGCAGGAATCCGTTTTTCATTCGGAAGGGCAGTTCAAGATCACGAAAGCCGGCAGTTCGAGCTCCCGCAATATTCAGTGAAAAACTCTTTCATTATAGCAGTATCAATATGGTTTTTCCAACACTTCACGATGGCAAAGTCGAGGTAATGTGCCTTTGGTAATTTATTTTAGTTGTGTGTTTAATAACTTTCAGTAGGTATTTGCAGTTACAGTTTGATTACGGTTATGATTAACATGATGATCCTTTTTTCACTCGGGTGTTTTTCCGCTAAATATTTGCATTTTCTGTGACGTTAAAGAGATGTACAGCTATGGAAGAAGTAAAGCATTGGAGGAATTTGTGATTTAATTCTACAGTTGTTAATCTTGTAGTTATAATATCAGCTGAGACACATGTTGTTGTAGATAATGCTAAAGGTGTATAGTACCCATATTTACTAGAATTAACCTTATCTGCTGTCAATAATCACAATAGCAGGTAATCAACACAGGTTGTATGTTGATGCTGTTTTAAGTATAATTACTTTGATTTAGTATGCTCACACACAAACTGCAATAATTTATTTTGATTGAAAATGTTTAAATTTCAATACATCTCGAGCTTTACACAGTTATTTTCTTCATGAATTTTATTTTAATGTATTTTTTTTACTCAAATTTATCTAGTTATCACTAATAATTACCTACCTCATTAGAATTTCTATTACCTTTATATTTCTATATTTAGAAAAATAAAAATAATAAAAATTAATTCTGTATCATTACTCCGTAAAGATACATGTATATCTTTATATAATAAGAAATCATGTCACATTATTTGTACAACAAACCCCTAAAGTAAGGAACAGATTTCAATGAAATTTTGCACATGTTGTGCAGTTTGGTCCAACTTGAGAGATAGGACAATTTTGTCTCAATTTATAGTCAAATTACTTAGTCACAGTAAGTAGCCCATGACTGGGTAGCTAGTAGTATTATAAACAGTTATATGATCTTTGGTTGATAAAAAATCAGCTTGCACCAGTAATCTGAGTGGAGCACCCCATTATCAGCAGTTGTCTAATTATAGCATAGGTACAAGCAGTCTAAGCACTCACCTTAGGCCATAGACATTTGCCATAGCAGAGGTGTGGACCCTAAATTGAGGAATAACATGCTATTCCACAATTCTCTGCACAAAGTTTATGGTAATTAACAGTTTTTCTAATGTGTGGTTTTTTTTTTTAATTAGTGACTTGACTTGCAGGTCTCCATGGGCAACAGTAGTCTGCTTGTTTGCCCTCCATTATATGAAAAAAAAGAAAAAGAGAATTCATATTACTATGAATGTAAATTGCTTTGTTTTATAGATTAAAATATATTTTAAAGCAATAATTTTTACTGTCAGTCACCTGACCTACCTGTCTCTGACAGTGTACATCTCTACTACTGATCCGATTTTGAAAATTCTTTTAGTGTTGGATAACTCATTTACTGAGGAAGGCCATAGGCTATATAACATCCCGCTACAACCAATATAAGCAGAGCATCAATGAAAATTGTTGCAAAAACTGGGAAAATTTACAAACTCGGACAAAGTTGCGCAGGTCTGCTAGTGTATATTATCCTTTTTCTATTAGAAAACTTGGTATAAAACAACCAATTTGTAAACTGATTAATTGATTCTTAAATTCGATAAGAAGTCTTAAAGTTGACAATCCTGGTTACTTAAAAATTGTTTTCTTGAAGCTGTGTAAACTCTGGCAACCCTCACTTATTCCTTCTAACTTACGAACATAAAAATTGACACAATTACTTGCAATTTTCACACTTAATTACTCTCTCTCTCTCTTGCACAGTCACACTCAGAATTATTTAGTATGTATTATGTTGCACACAATTGAATAATAAATTGATCTAAAATATAATGTTCAGAATTATAATAATAAAAGGTTTATGTTATTAACAGTTACAGTTTTAATATTCATTTGTCACACTGTACTTACAACTATTAAATGGCCACCACCAATGGTACCCACCTAAAAACACCATGTGGCAGGATCAACTTTGTGTACAGTTTGTTAGGAAAAAGAAAAAGATAGTTTGTTATTTTATGGAAAATAAATTATTATTACTTAGTCACATAATATACCATGTTCTAACACACAATATGTCATAATTTTCACCTCACTAACCATATAGGTAACAAGACGCATCCCATGCTCATGTGACATCATCATATATCATCTGACTTAAACAATGCTACTACACTGCAATGTGTGCAGTATATTAGCATAGACTAAACACTAATGGACTGTTAATCGCTTTCATTACTATGCATTGTTACATGCATACATAGATCTTGTTTTCTTACATAAATTCACATTACTGAAACAATTTTGAATAATCTTACATAATTTTATTATTATTCTTTTATTTATTTTAATAGACTTAAACAAATAGTCATCTTGTCACATGGGTATTCTAGATTTTTTTGTTATCACTAGGGTTTGGATAGCAGGATTTTTTGTATATTTAATTATCTCAGGTCCCGGGACCTTTGGGGTCGAGACTCCATACACTAATTTAAGTCTAAATAAATAAGTTCTAATGTAAGCATGAATAAAAGCAAAAGGATACTCACTTACTGACTAATCACGAAATCTCGAAGACTACTTGGTTTCTGAAGATGAAATTTAGCAGGGAGGTAGTTTATGGGTAGGTAAAATCAGTTAAGGGCCGGTTTAAGTGAGTATAAGGGCTTTCGCAACTTTATGTGAACTATTTGGACGATACCTATGCCTAAAAATCAGTTTTTAAAATTTCTATCTGTCTGTTTGCCCAATCTCCGGAAGGCGTGGACCGATTTCCAAGGGACTTTCACTGGCAGATAGCTGGTGTTATAAGGGGTAACTTAGGCTACTTTTATTTTGGAAAAAGAATTAGGGTTTCGAGCAAAATATATAAAAATGTACACGCTATCGAAGCCGCACGGAAACTGCTAGTATTATAAATATAATATTACATACATAACTATTTCCTATCATATTTTCGATATTACTTTAAAAGTAAAATGTTTCGAAAATGTTTTGACACAGTGACTTCTCGATCGATCATCTTGAAATTTTATAAACACGTTTAAATTTTTCGTAATCTCATCACTTAACTTTACCAAGTCATTATACAAACAGCTTTAGCATTACTCTCCACACTTTATTTTACCAAGTCATTATACAAACAGCTTTAGCAAGTTCCGTCCTTTCCCGAAAACTGTATCTTATGCTTAGGTAGATTCACCTTCTCACTTCTCATCGCCAGATAATAAGGCTGTTCTGCCTAAAAGTAAGGGAATAAATCTTACCCACTGAGGCTACCTACCTTCTTAAATCTATACTAATATTATAAAGCTGAAGAGTTTATTTGTTTGGTCGAAGCGCTAATCTCAGGAATTACAGGTTCAAATTGAAAAAATATTTTTGTTTTGGATAGTGCATTTATCGAGGAAGGCTCGATAGGCTTTAAAACATTAAAAAAAAATGTTGCGCGGGACAGCTGGTCCCATTCATAAACCCCGTGCTTTTCCTCTTCGTTGGCTTTGTCTAGACTGTTTGCAAATCGTCATGTAATTTCATTGCATTTTCAACGACCGTTTAACTTTTCCCTGGTTAATGAATCTTGTATTTGGCGGTTAAGTTGGTTGAGCACTGTTGAAAAGAGTTTCAGTAGCATAAATGGAGCTGAAATTGGTAATAAAATCAACTGATTCTGGGTACAGTCACAGAATTCATGATAGGACAGGTACAGAAGTCGCAATTCAGGTTGCACAGCGCTAATAACTTACAGTTATATTCACCTAGAAGTTGCCTCTCTTTCTATCGCGTAAAACTTACCTGTTCCAACGATTCGTAAGGGATCTAATCTGAATATTTAATTACCAGTAAGTTACGTGCCTATTAATCTATTTTTGTAAACAAATAAACTTACGCTCTGTACTAATTACCTCGATAGTCTAGACACGAACAGATGAGGCGGCGCAGTGTCAAACCAATGCAACGTGCTGCTTGTAGTTTTATACCTAAAGTGCGGAGTGGACCTGGCGTGGTACATTTCCTTTATTTATGTATGTTAATTGCGTGTTTTGTTAAATTCCCTACACGGGATCCATCATTCTTTTTTGCATATTATAACATATAACTGTAGCCCGCGACTTCCTTCGCATGGAAATTTTGGTGATTTTCGGGAATAAAAAGTAGCCTATGTGCTATCCAGATTCTAATCTATCTGAATATCCAACGAATAACAAGCATCCACCCATCTTCACAAACTTTCGCCCTTATAATTTTAGTAAGATTATTCCTTAAAATTTCTACCTTAATTACTAGTAACGTGGACCACCTTTTTTCTCATTAACCCCTGCAACTAGTTGTATGTTATATATGTTTCTGTTAGGAGTGGTTTTAATTCGGTAGTGAACTAATCGAGTCTTTATGCATTAACTATTACGCTACCGCCATATGCTGTTATCGACGGTAATTTAGTCCCATCCTTGAATTCTATATTGATATCGAATGCAATAGTGTATGCGCGGATTACATCATATTAGTGAGATTATCTGGCACGGTGACTTATTTTCCTGTTTCCAGCTACGACGCTTGGCTTTTATTTTTTTCCCAGTAATAATAAAAAAATCGTCTGTAGTGGAACTTCGTATCGTCTTTTTCGTATTTTGGTATTTGTTCTCTGTAGAATTTAATAATCTCAGGTCATTACACTTTTTTCTTGTCGTGTGCCTTGAGTCAAAACACCAAGTCTGGATATTGCTGCAATTGCAGTTGTTTAACAAAGGTGTACATACCAGAGTTAACGATTTTCGTAATTTCTGTCTAAGCCTATGTTCTTACCTACGAATAATTTGAGTATTCGGCAAATTTCACAGAAGCCATAAGAGGTCATCGACCGACCTAGTTCCGTTGAAATGTTTCAGCGATGTTAGTGCTACAAACAAATACTGTAGCCTTAATATAGGTATTCACACAATATTACACCTATGTACCTATACCAAAAGTGTACACAGAGGTACATGACATGGCGTTACTTTTTCAAGTTATTGTTCTATGTTATATGCACATAACCTACTAAATATGCTAATAACCTAAAAACATTTTTCAAAAATCATGATCATCATTATCAATGGGTTAATCTTTTCGTTAAGGGTAGCAGGGAAAGTGTTAAACGACGTCCTTCAGATCCAAAGCAATACTTTTCTATATTTGTTTTCTCGCTAGTGGTTTCCGATGTTACTATAGTACAGTGTTTAATCTTTATTTTAGAAATGCAAGAGCGTGTGTAGTTTTTCTCTTAATCTTGTGCAAAAATGTGTAATGTCTGTGATTTCCAAATTAACAGAATGTCGATCAAAATGCTTAGAAATTGAGCAATCTTAACGGATTCTATTTCCATCATATTATTATGTGGTTCAGGGGATACTGATACAGGGATGAGTGTATGTATGTATGTATGTTGTTCTTTTAGAAAGATTTAACAAGGGCTGTTTTGAAATCAATGAATAGTACTGGATAATGAATTTGGCTGGGCTTATGATAAGAATAATATAGGCCCAAGCATACTGCCTTGTGCACGCCGTTCATATGTTAGATAACTCAGTTTACTGTAACCCTACAGTGATATTTATTACTACTACTTATTAAATGAAGGACATTACCTCTCATGCCGTAGCAGCTGAGTTTGTCAAGGAAAGTTTAATGAGGAACGTAGTCTAGGCTTTCGCCATATCGGTACATTATAGCATAAATTAGGTATTTTTATGAGAATCCAAAAATCAAGAATGTAGCTATTTTGTTTTGTTTGACATTTACAGCTTTAATATTCGATTTAAATATTACTTACTGAATACCCCGTGATATTGAGTACCTGTACTGGGTATTATGTATTCTGAGGCTCTACGAAGTAGTAATATGGTGGAATAGCAAATTTTGTTTATTTGTTCAACAATCGCTAGCTATTAACACTATCGCAATCGTGTTGGATCTATAAATGCTTATTACTGTCCAATAGAAATTATGTCAAAATACTGTACTTACTAGATTATAGAGTATTTGTTGTGTAAGTATCTAATCTTAGTGGCTATATTTATTTATAAGTGGTCAATTTTGGATAGTAAAAACGAAACGCTATAAATTATTTACGTTAAGGTATTTTTTCCTCACTCAGAATCCGACCAGTAAATAATACCAGTTCGAAGCGGTACTGGTAATCTCGTCAGAGCTTCGTTTATTGTCGTCAACATGCAAAATTTATCCTTAGATTATATTATTATGTGTTATTAACGAAGAATACAGAGTAATACTTAAGAAAGCCCGTGCATCTATTTGCGGTTAGAAGCTTACAGGCAAAGTGTTATCAGCATAATAATCTAATTAAATATTAACGTACGTAACATGGGTTCAAATTTGCAATGCCCGTAAAAGGCTACTAATCTAGTCCAATTTAACCCAACGAAGACACAGGTTCTCTCCCTTGACCGCATTCAACGGAGAGCGACTCGAATCATGGATTGCCAGGATGTTTCAGATCGGCTTGACCCTTTGGCGTTGCGTAGAGATGTAGCCTCACTCTGCATTCTCTATCGCATGTATCATGGGGAGTGCTCCGAGGAATTGTTTGCATCGTTCAACGCGACAAAACTTTTATCCCCATCACCTGGATAATTGGCAATCCAGCACTGTGCGGTTTTCCAGAATTTTTTTGCCTTGCACAACCAATCTTTAGAACAAATTGTCGCCTGCGGTATTTCCGGACCGATACGACCGTCAAACCTTCAAGAAAAGAGCGTACTCCTATCTCAAAGGCAGGCAACGCACTTGTGACTCTTGAGTTGCAGGTGTCTATGGGCGAGTCACTTACCATCAGGTGACCCGTCTGCTCGTTTGCCCCCTATAATATGTATATAAAAAAAAAAAGTTGAGACAAATTTTTATAATGACACCATTTATGTACACTTGGTTGGCAAATAAATATTGATTTGATTTGATTCATAAAGTAAAGCTTATCTTGCTTGCAGGTAAATAGAACTAATGAAAACAAAGTATCTTGTGAGATGCTGATTATATGCATTTACGATTACAGTAAGTAGTTTAAAAAAAAACTTTAAACTACTGCTGTGGAAGTGGTTAGCCCATTCGGATTGCTAACTTCACAACAAATCTTTGTTTTTTTATTTAAAAATAATAATTAAATTTGAAACGACTTTAAATTTGTTGTTTACTTGTCACTTTACTTGTACCAGTACCCTATCTCATTTTCTACGGAAACTCGACGGGAGTTCAGCTCGTTTGGGAATTAAAAATATAAACTAAGATGATAGTTATATAGAATCCAAGAGAGATATAACGAAAATGATGAAGTATAAAGAAAAATATATAAACTATTTTGATAAATTAAACAATGTAATTTTTGTTTAGACGGGTTCATCTGAGAAACCAGGAATGCAACAAGCCGCCATGAACGCAGGCTCACAGCTGGAGCACATTTGCAGCCTAGACATCGACTCTAAGGCATCTTACACACGTTTATCTGGCATCATCTGTACCATCGGTGAGTATATATACGTTTTCGTCGGTATGTTCATATTCTTGCTGTCTTGTAAAGTACTCTGTTCCATCCACACACGCCCTCTTATCTCAAAGAACGATTTGAGTTCTTACACAACACACATTGCCGGGACCTAAGATCATCAGAGAATTTGAAGTTAGAAATGCCTAGACAACATACCACACAATTTACAGACAAGTCCTTTTCGGTACAAGCGGTGAGGCTATGGAATAACTTACCTGTGTCAATTCGAGAAGCCTAAACCTTGCAGGCATTTAAAAAACTGGTCAAGGACTATTACTTGTCATTATAAGCGGTTATCTTGTTGGAACGAAGTTCCTTATCGCGCGTTGCGAAGGGGGCTAGACGGAAAAAATTAAGACCAAAAGTTGTAACGACACTTTTTTTTTTAATTTACAAAGAGAGAGACTATCTATATATTCTTCTAAGTTTTTTCAAAAACAGCAGTTCGGACCCTACCAAACCAGGGATCTCACTAATCCTAGCGTCGAACAATATATTGGGGTAGGGGGAGTGAATTTTTTAGGGTGGGTAGGGTAGGGGTGGGTTTCGTGACGCCGTGGGTTTGGGAGGGGGGTCGAAAAAAAGCGTAACTTTTAGGCTAGGGCTAATCGTTTCTGCGTTATGAGCGATTGTTTAATTTTTATTTAACGTTTTTAATCTTATCTCTGTGCATTCACAGAATACATAATAGGTGCAGTTGGATTTTTTATTGGAGTTTACTCCTTAAGAATCGATTTGCATATAAGGCGCCCGGTATGAAAAAAATATGAAGAGTAAAATTTAGTGATCGGAGGGCAGCGTAACGCTTTATTGTGCTTTTTATGCTTTATTGGAGTTTACTCCTTATTCTCGACGCATGTAAGTAGATATGTGTATGTATACCTTTATGTTATATATATGTGTAAATATATACAGAATATATAGAGGGAGGGAGGGAGTTAGGGAGGGAGGGAGTTAGGGAGGGAGGGAGTTAGGGAGGGAGGGAGGAGTTAGGGAGGGAGTTAGGGAGGGAGTTATGGAGGGAGTTATGGAGGGAGTAAAGGAGGGAGTAAAGGAGGGAGTTAGGGCGGGAGTTAGGGAGGGAGTAAAGGAGGGAGTTAGGACGGGAGTTAGGGAGGGAGTAAAGGAGGGAGTTAGGGAGAGAGAGAGAGAGAGAGAGAGAGAGAGAGAGAGAGAGAGAGAGTAAACTCCAGTCGTGCGTCGGAGCTGACACACACTTTTTTTTAATTGCTTTACAAATTTACTTGTAATTTCAGACCTATGTGTCCGAATTACTCCGGGAAAATTTTATATATTAGGTCAAGGACCAAACTAGTCGTTCCCGTTAAAAGCTAATTTGTAGTCCCGCGTATTACCGGGGGGGGGGGAGGGGTTACAAACTTAGTTGGTAATGGCGAACTGGTCGCTGCCTTCACATTAATTTCCTTAAAAAAAAAGTATTAAAGCTAGCTTACTTTTTTTAAATTGTTATGTACAGTGTATGAGTATCTCCAACCGCTGGCACCAGCGCTGACACTGGCTCACGTGCTGTTGACCCTCAGGAGTCCGCCGAAGTTGGGGGTGCAGACAATTTTCAGTAAATAGCCCCTGGAGCCCACAATACCGCTCAGGGGGTGGTATTTCTGGAGGTAAAGTTGACTGTGGAGGGTCCCAGGTGCAGACCCCGGGTGGTCAGGATCATATCAGTAAGGATTTGCTGCCTCGAGACTTCGACCAACTTGGTGATTGGTGTGTTTTTACTCATTAGTCACAAACAAACGTCTGGCGTTTGGGAACCACTAGTCACAAAAATATAAATCTGGGTTTATTCGTTAGGCTATTAGTGTTTCTAGCGATTTATATATAAAAAGTATATGTTGTCGATTTATATTTTTAGTAAAAATCAAATGAATAAACACGAAATTTTTTACCGAGTTTATCAAACTTTGGTACACTGTAACCGCCGCAATTTTTATCGGATTTTCAATATCAAAGCACTTTCGGGATCCTTACATACGCGGCCGTACAATAAATATTTGTCAGCAAACCCAACAAACAATCGGCAAACTTATTATTGCAATTGCTTATATATAAAAATTAAAAAACGGGCGATCTTTTTTTAAGTGAAAACTTCTTTAGGCACGTTTGTGCACTTTTGCTATGGGGAAAAAGCACTGAACTCGAGACCGTCACGCTATTTGAACATTTAGTTCTGTCAGCTCCTTATTAATTAATGTCACCAACCTGCTAATGTGACGTTTTAAGTTCGTCGTTTCGTTTAAGTTTTCACTTCTGTCGGAAGACCCATGACAGCCTATTTTTTTGGAACGAAGTTCTTATCGCGCGTTGCGAAAGGGGGCTGCTTGCTATAGTTGTAAGCTGTGCGGCGTGCGCGTGTTTCTCTGTCTGTCTCTCTCTCTCTATCTCTCTCTCATAGAAAGCAAGCCAGTTATTTTCGTTTCGTACTTCGTTCCATCCGGGTGTCCCTTGACACCTCTCAAGTTTTTTAATCTTCTATATATATATATATATATATATATACACATATTTATAATATATATGTATATATATACATATATATTATAAATATGTGTATGTATGTAGTATGTTTATGGTAATATAAGTATAGTATACCAAGTATATATTAAAATCAACATTAACCTTTCTCAGTACACCACGGACTACCCTGAAATATATTTGTTAATATCCGTACAAAGGTTTTCTGGAAGAGATCGCCGTGAGCGATAAGACCGTCAATTGTTATGCCTGAATGTTTGCATTGTTTTTTGATTGTATCTCACATGAAAGATGTACAATAAAGAGATAAATAAATATATTTCATCATAGACAAAGGAACCACGAGTTACTAGCTACAACTACTGTTGGCGTGGCCAATGTCTTGGTTGCGGACCGTGGTTCTGTCGATGGCCCTGAGTCGAGTCAGAAAAAAAATAAAACTTTCGACAAAGCTATACAGACTTGTCAGACAACCTGCTCTAATCCTGCGTTTCCTATAGTATTTATAGCACTTCTCAGTTTGCCATTGACAAGCTGGCAGAAATATAACTCTTTAAAACCAATATCACAATTTTACTTTACTAGGGCCGGCTTCCCGAGATGTCTCAATGCTTGAACGTATGATGGAGACAGGCATGAATGTGGCCCGTATGAACTTCTCCCATGGTTCACATGAGTACCATGCTGAGACCATCCGTAACTGCCGCGAGGCTGAGAAGAACTATAGCGCCAAGCTCGGAAGTCCCTTCTCACTCGCCATTGCTCTTGACACCAAGGGACCTGAAATCAGAACTGGACTGCTTGAAGGTGTAAGTATTTAACATCATCATTATTATCATCATCGACAACGACATCGATCCTTATTGAATTTATTTCTGTGTTTCTGGTGGAGTCTACTGGTGATGACGTCGAAAGACGCATAAAACAGTGGCAGTGAAAGTGTTAATTTAATGAAATACTTTATTGAAATATTTTTATTAAAATTAGTTTATTAAAATAGCTGGTTATCTGTCTTCTTTCGCCAAGCAGCGACTACTTACTACCTACTTGGCAAGGTTGATTTTTATGGTTTTAAAGCAAGATATCTAGAAATAAACGTTTTATTTCATTGTATGCTGTTTACCGTGCGATTCTTAAAAAAACTTTAGGATTTCACTTGAGAATTTACTTTGAATACTAAAAATACATTGATAAAGGCACATCTTGTCTTCATTTATATTGTTTCGTTACTCCTTTTTCGCTATGGGGCAATATACCTAATTATTGCAGTAAAAATTCAAAGTGAGATCCTTAATGTTTGTTTCAGAATTACAGGCAGACACAGACTCAAGCTAGTATAGGTAGGTACTTCTGGTGAAAGATGTACATACGTAAACCATCAGACAAAAGGCCCATTTAGATGGAGGGAGTTTATCGCACTTTTTAGAAATAGTGCGATGTTATCGTAAGCATTCATTCGAATACCTATTGAAAATCACTCACTAAGGATTTAGCTTGACTAGAAGTGTTAACTAAAATATACGCAATTACGAATAGTACTATTCTGAAGGAAAAAATAAAAGTTCATACATAAAAGTAGACTTCTGCTACGGCATGTAATGAGGTTGACTGGACTAGACTGAATGGTGGCTATGCAACACGTCATAACATAAGCGAATCGTGATTACGTCTTATACTTAAAACAGAAATAAATCAAAGTTTCTAACAAAATATTATATTAAACAAGGCGTAAATGTTGTACTTAATATTACTAGTGCACTACCGATGTGAACCCACTCCTAACACAAGCATTTAGCTTAGCTGGAGGGGTTAACAAGAATACTAGTCATTTGTGACCCACGTTACGAATAGTCTTTAAAAAAAAAAACGATATTTAACCTATATTATTTTCTCATCAGGGTGGCTCAGCCGAAGTAGAACTTAAGAAAGGCGAAACAATCAAGCTCACTACTGACACGTCCTTCCAAGAACGCGGTAACGCTCAAATCATATATGTTGACTACAAAAACATTACAAATGTAGTCAAGCCCGGAAACAGGATCTTCATCGACGATGGTCTTATCTCAATCATATGCCAGTCTGCGTCCTCCGATACAATTGTCTGTTCTATTGAGAATGGAGGTAAGAAATCGACAATGTAATAATTGCTTTTATACACAACTTTTTAATTTTTGGACATTCAGGGTCAGCTTTGGGCAAGCTTAATCTAACATCTATTAATTTTACCTATTAAAAATTAATAGGTATGCTATGTGCTGGAGATTCCGGCGAATTGGACTGGTTTGACAGTAGTAGCACAGACGGGAACTATTTTTTTTTACCAGCTGTTCAGCGTAGTTTTATCCACGATTATGGTCACTTCGGCCTAAAAACAGCATAAACCGCCTGATCAAATCTACTATCAAACACAAAAAGGTTTTTTTCAAATCCGATTGGTGATTCCACAGATAAATAAGCACGTTCAGCCAAAAATTCTTTAGCTTTATTATATTAGTGCAATAAATAAGGTAATCAGTAGTGTAGTAAATTTATGTTATTTGTTATCAGGTACGCTCGGCTCAAGAAAGGGTGTGAACCTCCCTGGTCTTCCAGTAGATCTGCCCGCTGTCTCAGAAAAGGACAAGTCAGACTTGCTATTTGGAGTTGAACAGGGTGTAAGTATTAATCATATAATTATGTATGTACAAAATTTCATGATGACGGGTTGAGTAGTTAGGGCGTGCACGTAACAAATGAACTCAATCGAAATTTATAATATTAGTTAGGATGCCTACGAAATCACACACGGAAACGCACACAGGTACACACGTGAATACCATGAAGTCAACAAATGGCGAAGTGGGCATATTATATTGTCCTATATGATTAACGGCTTAGAAGCTTAAAAGCTTTTAGGCGATTCAGATGAAACGAGACGACAAAAAAACTCATCAATATTGTAATCCCGACAAAAACGGCTTATTTCGTTTATTCACACTAAAACAGCCACCCTAAGGTGGACACTCAGAAACGCTTGTCTATCTATCCACCCTGAACGGGGTAGATAATAGGAATTCACATAATATCTTTCTTCCGATTTTCTCCCACGCCTGTGTACCTGCAGTAATTTATAGAAACATTTACAGGCCCAAGATACTTAAAACATTTAAATACTTAGAAATAGGTACCGCAAAAAGAAATTGAAAACGATTGCAAAATTTACATTAAAAGAGACGAATTTATCAATCTCAGAAATGAAATTTGCAAATGACAATATAGTGAGAATCGATTAATGATAAATGGAGATCAGGAGTTTTATCTCATTGGCAGATTAATATTAGGAGCTTTAGGGCGCGTCCAATCTATTAAGTTCCCGGCACGGCGTCCGCACGGCAACCGCGTGTGCCTGTCTAGAGACCACGATGTCACAGCAAAATACGCTTTGTTTTTTTGCAACTACGCTTTAAACTAAAAGTCTTAGCGGCAACCGTGCAGACAACGCGCTGTGGCCGCAAGAAAACTTTGGCCTCGTCTAGCCGAGCCCTTACTATTGACACTGTTGTTGTGTATAACAGTGTATAGGAGCCAGGTAGCAGAGACGATAGAGCGCCATTTACCACGATCCTGAGATACACCTTCGGCCTCTTCCATATCTATCAGACCTTTGCGGGTGCTTTTTACATGGCCCTTCTTTAGTATGCTACCGATCGGGACAGTATACTTCTTTTGGGGCCTACCCGCATCAACTCGCCCACTCACAGGAGCCTTATAAATTCCTTTAGACATTTGCTCTTCACTGACCAAACTGTCGCAGCATTCCTTATTAATTCTTGTTATCACATTTTTCAACCCACATCGTTTTTACACTTACCTTAAGAAATCGTTCTTCTACCACAGGGACTTAACAAATATATCACCTTAACATACCTATATAATATTTTTTTGAAAAAATGTTTTTTTCTAGAATTAACCTGGCCTCTCATATGATAATTTCTCCCCTTATCCTCCCCTTCCAGCCCACCACTGAATTCCGATGCTTTTCCCATCACCGAATGCCCGCAATAAATCGTCTCACATCGAACCATCTCACAACACAATAAATCTGGTCACAAAAGTGTAGTAAAAATTAATGGAAAAGGTTTCAAAACACTTTAGATCTAGCAATTTATGTTATTCTTTAGAAAAATGTTGCTGTTGGGTTACAAGAACACCACAGAAAGCCATGTATCACTACAAAAGACTTGCCCATGTATTGTATATCCAGATACAAAAATGTTTCTCTTACCCCATTGCCTCTTCGTTGCTTGGAACTGGCAGTTAGTTTCTAATATTCAGTTTTGTCATTAGCGAAAGGAGTACTCTTAATCAGAATTTAAACTGAGTGCATTATTCTATCACGCCATCCGCATCGTGATGTTTAATTGAAAACATGAATAATATTCACTTTATTGCAGATAAATTAAACACCTATCTCCGCCAAATTTATAAAGATAAAAGAGATTATCATGTTTTTTTTTTCATCTTTATTGCAATGTTCATAAAACTAAATTGCCTGTGATTCATTGATTAAGATCTTTTTTATATATAATTTGTAAGGACACTTTTTGTATCACTAAGGCGTCAAATAGGAATGTGGTCCTTAAGGCAGCGGTCATCGAAGCATACTTTCAATATTACATTTCTCGCTAAGCCAGGACGATGAATCTATTTATGATGATTCCTTTTAATCAAAATAATCAAAGTGACTGACACAGCACACTGAATGCATGTGTAGGTACATAAATGCATGCCTCCAGGGTATGCAGAGATACCATGAGATGTTTTATCGCTTAGTATTAAAAACAAAATATTGGAATTGTCTCCATGTTTATTTGTGTATGCTACCACCACTGCCTAACTTTGTCGTGTGCACACAATCTTTCCTAGTCCTTACTTAATGCCGGAGATGCAAAAGTAAAACCTAAATATTGTCCCTTATTCCGTGAAAAGGTAGGTAGAGCCGAATTAAAGAAAATAAAGAGATAAAGGCAATTGAGGTATAATTCCAGGCACCGAGACTAGAACTCAGTAATTACTGGTCGAAGAAAGCAGTAAAAACCAATACCGTCCAATTCGAGATTTTTTGATTCCTATGATTTTACAGAGTGTAAACCCCCACTTTTGCTACTTTAGCGAGGACTGGGTGGCCGAATTATCCTACTAATATTATAAACGTGAAAGTTTGTGAGGATGTATGGATGTATGGATGTTTGTTACTCTTTCACGCCGAAACTACTGAATCGATTGCGATGAAACTTGGTATGTAGATAGCTGGAGATCTGGATTAACATATAGGCTACTTTTTATCCCGATATTCCCACGGGATCGGGATTTAAGCGGGTGAAACTGCGGGGCGCTGCTAGTATTGAATAAAACCACACAGTCTTTAGAATTCTAAACGGAGTATCTCGATAGAATTGGGGCAACTGTCGAAAAGGCAAGTAGCGTTCGTTCCTACGGTCCATCCAAGGGCCATATAAACTGTTCCAAGTTGGATCAGGAGCCTAGGAAACTAGGTCATTTGTTGTACTCCCTGAACAAAGACTTTACCACAGATTACTTACATAACCTTTATAAATAAAGTCGATAACTTATTCATTTAATAAATATGTATTGATACTGATTTTTTCATCAGGTGGACATGATCTTCGCATCTTTTATCCGCAACGGTGCTGCGCTGGACGAGATCCGTGGTATCCTCGGCGCGAAGGGCAAGAACATCAAGATCATCTCCAAGATAGAAAACCACCAAGGCATGGTCAACCTTGACGAGATTATTGCTGTAAGTACTGTATTGTTTTGCTGAGTTTTCCTGGAAAGTATTAATGATACACGTAGTGTAGTGTCATGATTACACATGACCTTTTTCTTAAGTTTATTAAGGGGTATCCCATACAGCCTATTGGACTCTTGAAAATAGTTTTTAACACTGCGGATAAACTGTGTCCGCTCAACCCGTCACTCTGATTGCCAAAGGAGAAGATCGAAGTGGAAAAAAGGTCTGTGAGGAAAGACATTACTGTAAAAATCTGCGAGAATCGAAAGATTAAAAAAGGATTAAGGGAAATATATAGTACGGTTATTAACGGGCCAAAACGTGGCGCACTTCTCAAAAAGGAACAAAGGATTTTGTATTTTAGGTTGCCAGGACCTGTTCTAGGGGTTATTGGGTCATAGTGAATAGGATTAGGCCCTTGAAATAGGATGGATCCTTTGACGTTGGTAACACAGTGCGGTTTCGCTTGACTCCGGCGATGCACAACATGCGTTTAATAAGCATAGGTTACCGCTTACCATCAAGCGGTCAGTAAAAAAGTTAAATCTTTAACTAATTTATCAAATCTGGAAAATGCGTAAGCAAAAGAAATAACAGTATCACTTGTAAGTGTGATGTTGTTTTAAGCCTTCTTGCTCCTTAAACTTACCTCAACATTTTTCCTACCCTCATTTTTTTTTATTAGTCCATACTAATATTATAAATGCGAAAGTTAAATCAATTTTGATGAATTTTGGTATAGAGTTTAAAGGGACCTTGGAGAAAGACATAGACTACTTTTTGTTACGAAAATAAAATTTAAAGGTTTTAAAATAGGGGATGAAAGTTTGTATGGGAGAAATCCAGATAAAGTAGCGGGCAGAAGCTAGTAAACTATAATTCTAACAGGAATCACTCTTAAGTTTGGAATAGAATTCATAGATGCAATAGCAATTGACCCAATCAGTTAAGACTCGCACAAAATTGGCGGATGATTGCAATTTGCAACTTGTATGCATATATACAACTGCCTCTGCGGCGCCCACTTGCAATCTCATTGAATCTAGGACAGACTGTCATGGAATGCAGTTATCACTAGATCTGTAGTGATATGATGCAGTTGTAACTGAATAGGTCTAGACTGGAACTAATAGACCATAAGGACCTAATAGATTAAAACATCTGTTTTATTATTTTTTTCAGACCAAAAGTTTTTCAATTTAAATAATAGTTGCCCGAAAGTCAACTCACTCGTTATTATTGTTAAGAAATCTCCGTCGATTAAAAAAATTACCTATTTTTATTTACTAAAAACACTAAGCAAAACAAAAAATCGGTTGATAAACTACTGAACCGTCTTTGTCTATTTAGGTATAGATAATAATGGTTTACCAATTTTTTTGTTTGTACAAACAAGGTTTTTAAACATCCAACGGCTTGGCTTTATCTTAAACGTATAACTACCTATAAATATTTAGTGCAATTAGAAATTCCCTCTCCTTTTCCCTCATGCAGCTCTGGTACTTTATTCGCCAACAGAAATATAGCTAACTGGTTTACTCCTAGATCTTCAGCAGAATGGAGGTCTTATTACTATGTTTAAATTTTCTTTAAATTATTTACAGGCCTCAGACGGTATCATGGTCGCCCGTGGTGACCTAGGTATTGAAATCCCACCAGAGAAAGTGTTCTTAGCACAGAAGACAATGATTTCTCGCTGCAACAGGGTGAGTATATAGAACCAGAATCTTTTTAGACAATATTGTTGTATATAGTGACGTACTACGAACCTATCTGCTTTGTTATGACTAAATATGTAGTGTCCATTTTCTGGAGAACCTTATGGATTTATTAGGATCTTAGCTACAGCAATCATACTCAAGGATCACCATGAACCTAGGGCAAATATTCACAGCCTTCAATATTCCCAAAAGACAATGTCTTCACGGAGGCGTACGTCAGTACTATTAAAAAGGGTTCCAGTTAGTAAATAACGTATATCCATCTTTGATTGCAGTTTGTATAGATTTTTTTTATGACAGATTTGTTTGTATTCTTGACAGTCTCCTATGTGTGATGATGATATGTTCCTTGACTCTTTCTGCTATTATTTTTTTCAATCTACTCAATACGTTAAAAAAAGCAAAATGATTACAGGATAACAACTGAATGATTACGGTATTAAGACTACAGTACTTAAGTTTTACGTTAGTTTCAAGTAACGTTAAATAACTTTATCTACATATAAAAAGAAAGAATAGTATGAAGAAATGTCTTAAGAAAATTATCCTATAACTGTCATTGAAGGGGCTTTGAAAACCCTATTCATACTATTTTTTTTGTATAATGTATGTATTATGTATTAATATCTCATTTTGCTACTTGCAGGTTGGCAAGCCAGTGATCTGCGCCACTCAAATGTTGGAATCAATGGTGAAGAAGCCCCGCGCCACTCGCGCCGAGATCTCCGACGTGGCCAACGCCATCCTGGACGGGGCAGACTGCGTAATGCTGTCGGGCGAGACGGCCAAGGGAGACTACCCGCTCGAGTGTGTGCTCACCATGGCCAACATCTGCAAGGAAGCTGAGGCTGCCATCTGGCAGAAGCAGCTCTTCAATGAACTAGCTTCCGAGGTAACTCAACAATTTAATACATACTAAATGTGTAATTCGGGACTTAGTCGCGATAATATTTAAAAGGTACAATACCTCTTGGTTATCCGACGTTTCGATCGAATTGCACTGATCGTAGTCACGAGTGGACTGATGAGAGCTCAGCGACGCCTCCGTGAAGTGCGACTTCGGCAACTACCCGCACTTGGTCTTCACTATCTTTATTTTTATTCGTACTGTCGGTACTTCGACACACTACACTTACGACGTCTCTTGAGTGATGTCGAGGGTGTACTCGCTGACGATAGCATTTGCTGATGACGGGATTCCAAGATGTTGATAAGCGGTACCTGTATTCTCGGTTGAAATTTTTATGCTCTTTTATTTCATTTGCTTCACGTACTATTCTGGAGAAATAGTGACGGTCGGTTGAAAGGACCTGTGGTTGATGTAATTCAATCCAGTGGTTTGGACCTGACTCCAGAACGGGTCAAAGAACACATCACAGCTGTAAAAAACTGCCAAAGTAACAAGTCTGCGATCGCGGAGCATTTGCTTTTTTCATATTTTAGGTGTTATTATGTCAGTAAGTCTATAATACAATTAAATTCTAGACACGTTAGTGAAGGTGAATGAATATTGTGTAGGTGGTGGCGCCCATCGACCCCGCGCACTCGGCCGCCATCGCGGCCGTGGAGGCGTCCGCCAAGTGCCTGGCGGCCGCCGTCGTCGTCATCACCACGAGCGGCAAGTCGGCGCACCTGCTCAGCAAGTACCGCCCGCGCTGCCCCATCATCGCCGTTACGCGCCACGCGCAGACGGCGCGCCAGGCGCACCTCTACCGCGGCGTGCTGCCCATCGTCTACCAAGGTAGGCACCTTCCAGCTCTCTATCCTCATTAATAGCTAACTAAATAAAACTAAAATTTAATTCTCGTAAACAGATAGCAATACAATCACTTAATTGCTTTCAATATCATAACTCCGTAAACGGTGTAACAGGCAAAATTGAATGGTCTTTTTTCGTTGAGGACATGACTATGAATAGAAATGGTTGTATTGGAGTCAAACCGAGGAAAGCCACACTACTGCTGGTTGAGATTCCTGATCTACCGACCTCCTGGCAATCAATATATTTATAGAGTAGTCAAAAAGTTTTTTAAAAGATGGCCGCCCTGATTTATTTAAAGAGGTCTTCTTTCCCGCTACTTTGAAGTTTACCGTATCTATCGAGTGCTGGTCAAGGTTATGATTTGCCCAAGTGTAGGTCTATATCAAACTTTATCCCAAGGTTAAAAAAATCCAGTTAAATTATACTCTCTGTTAAACTCATTGTATCTTTTCCGGAACACAAAAAATAGAATCAGCAACATTTCTTAAATAAAAACAATATAGGTTCTAAAAAAGCTTCATTCGTAAAAGACCACTTCTGTTGTACAATTTAAATATAATATATTTTAGTTTATGAAATAGACACTTGTCTTGTCAATCTTTCCCGGGTTCAATACTCAGTTATTACTTCATGTACTCTTCCAGTAGCGTCGCGGCGTTGCGTCGTTTACGGAAATTGAAAACCCCAAGCGACTTCCAAAGACAATTTATTGACAATTGACAACAATCTAAACTTTTATAGTTTCATAGTAAAATTATTTATACTTGTTTTGTTGAGTTTTGGATGCTTTTGATTTCTTTTTTATTTTTTTTTTTATATTTATAATAAAAATACCGCGCTCCAGGCCAGTGCGTCATTAATTTATTTACTTTTTTTTTTATTCTAATTATATGTTTATCTACGATAGCATAAATTTTAAGACAATTTTCTGTATTAACGCCATCTAATGTCCGTGAGCGTCATTACATCCGGTCTTAGCAGAATATCAGCGCCACCTCTTAACTAAGAAGTGGCCCAATGCTGAGCTAAGAACCATTTTTGTTTCCTATTAGTTTTAAGTCACATTGTAATTTTTATAATTTACTGTTTAAACATTTACTATGCTCACTTATGTTACATAGGAATACAAAATAAATTCATTTCTTTCTTTCTTTCTTTCTTACATCAGTGAAGATTTTCTCGCTAGACATATAGTATAAAGGTACAAGTCCGAGACGAGATGCAAAGTCGAACGCATTGTTGCCTGCAGTCGCGACTGCGGACTGCACATGCTGCGGCTCTAGCCCTCAGTCTGTGCGACCACTGGTGCTGCGGTCGGCCGTCGCTACAATGTCGCCCTGCTCGGAATCATTTACATAGAAACCAGTAGTGTCTCTTGCAGGTTACAGTCCATCTTCGACTTGTACCTTAACTTGTTCTATTTGAAATAATAGAATCGCCGTTCCTTTACTTAACACTTTGCAATATTTTACACCAACAGAAGGCGTAGCCGGGGACTGGCTAAAGGACGTAGACAATCGCGTACAAAGCGGACTGAAGTTCGGTCGCATGCGTGGGTTCATCAAGACCGGGGATCACGTAGTCGTCGTTACCGGATGGAAGCAAGGCTCCGGTTTCACCAACACCGTGCGCATCATGTAAGTATTGTTGCGAGCATCGAGTATGACATGCATCCATCAGATTTTTCGGTTTTTGATGTGAAACATGTAATGCGGAAGTTCAGACCGACTGTTACTCTTTTCCCACTCGGCACGACGATCCGCCCTCTCAGATTCGATTTTTGACATCTGCCAGACATCCCGCAACGGCAGATTTTTTTATAAGAACAATTTTTAGTACAAATCTGGTATATTACTCCAATATTAAAACCGTATTTATACTGTATAGAAACCGTCTAACAATAATCGATGTGGTGCAATGTAAAAAATAGGTGAATTTCTAAACCATCGTATATTCTAAATCCATTCTCAATCAGTCGAGAATTTATGGCTATTTCGTGTGTAGACCATGCAGGCGTTGTCCTTTATCGCTATTCTAAGTAGACATTAGTCTCGGTCACAGCCAGCCTCAAAAATGTTACTACTGTTCCATACTTAATACCTTCTTACTGACCGATATCTTAGAGCTCCTATTCTTCTGCCATCGTATAATAATATGCGCCTTTTCTTTTTCAGCCAAGTGGAGTAAGCAACACGAGCCCATTGAAGTCATATATATATATATTTTTGTTAAGAGTTAGCTGTTATTGCAGTGATGTAGCGCGTCCTCGCTGAACAAAAGCCTTTAATCATTCAATAGAATAACGGTTTGTCAAGACAATTCCTTAATAAAAAGTGAGATTTCGTATAGCGCTAAGTGATTTGTATAAAACGATTGTATCTCGGATATTAACAATTAGTTAGGCGTACATATATTTATTATATAACTTGTAATAATTTATACGTTTGCATGTTTGTGTAATGAATAAAGATTCGAACGTAGTCTACGTATTTACTTTACATTATAGGTAATGTTTTGTCCCGGAATCCCAAAAAAAGATGTCACCAACCAATAATAAAATACTTATGGTCTAAGATCCGGCTGTAGAATTAGTGGCTCACCGAGTATTTGCTAAAAACCAAACTTTTACGCATATTTATGATTAGGAGAATATATATCTAACAGGCTGCCTATCAAAATGTGGCCGCTAGTATTTTTAATTAAATTATTGTTAATTGATTTTTGGGATAAAATTTCATTCACTTGTTTTTTAAATAAAATATCGTCCACTTCAGGGCAATATATATAAAGACCCTGAAAAAACACAGCTGCCGTTGCGCACTTGGCCGTACCTATTCGCAGCCAGGTGTAAACAGGTATGATTTTGACACATTTATACGTTCATAACATACATTTGTTATTTATATATCAAATTAAAGCTAATTTTTTTCTGTTTATACGGCTGCCTAATTAAATTTGGCCGCAAATAAGTGTTGCTGGCTATTAAAGATGGTAAATATTTAAGGTAGGGTGAAAGAGAGTTAGAGCGTAACATCACTAGTCAGACGAGGATAGCGATTGCTAGCTGTTTGACACTTTATAGCCATTACGCATGCGTCGAATGCTAGTGTTAACAACAAGTGAATGAAATTTTATCCCAAAAATCAATTAACAATAATTTAATTAAAAATACAAGCGGCCACATTTGGATAGGCAGCCTGGTAGATATATATTCTCCTAATCATAAATATGCGTAAAAGTTTGTTTTTTAGCAAATACTCGATGAGCGCATTGTATCATTCGGACATATAAGAAAATAAATTGCAAAATAATATTTCGTCTGTTTAGTTTCTAAACATCCAATTTAATTTTTAAATTTCACTCATTTTTATGTCCCAGATGGCATGTAAATGACATGGATATTTTAACAGAAATTGCTTCGATACGGTAAACGCACCTCTGGAGCGCGACTGTACTTCTAACCATTCCTGTCTGTTGACGATATATGACAGTCGTTGTCACAGGCAGGAATCGTTGGCCGCGTCTGTGCCCGTTCACTGCCTCCAAATGAATTCAGAGACAGCAAATTCCTCCACCCCTGCTAAGCACGATTGCTATTACGATACATGCTATTATCACATCTGCCTAAGAATAATAACGAAGGCCGCATTCAAAACCTGTTCTTGGGCTAAGGAAGCATTCAAAACCTGCTCTTGGGCTTGAAAAAACCCTTTGACTTTGACGCGTACCAAAGTAAAAAAAATATAAATTAATAAGTCCCGTACACATTAATTTTTTTTAGTTCCTAATTCGAAATTTAAATAAATTTTTGATAGGCTGCTTTTCTTACTGGCCTATTCTAAAAACTTTCAGTGTGAACCACGTATAGCATGATAAATGGAGCAATATGGACTATTTTGTGAACAACTTATGAAGTATAAACAGACTTAAAATTTTGAGGGGTTCACGAGCTGCCAAGTTTCTGTCCAACAACGAACGATATCGTCCCACCAGACTCCACATTGATCCTAACACCGACCGTCTCCTGCATATTTATGACATGCTATACTTGAAAGAATTTATCAGTAGTATTGGGGACATTACTACACCCCCCGTTGTCCCAAGACCAAAGGATGGTCCACAGAAAACGGCGAGAACAACAGTCGACATCTTGGGTCTGGAATGGAGACAACTTAAAAAAATGTCCGATTCTGGAAAAATAAACTTTGTCCTATTTATCGCAATTGAGGCAGTCAAGATACCCGTCTGTTTGGGTACGTTCCCACTGTGTCGTAATCCTACCTTACCTAGGTACATAAAACAAAATGGGTTTTTAATAAATCGAAAACAAAGTATCAACCTGTGTACTTATAAAATAACAAAGAAAGATACTTCCTATTTGCTATTACGTCGAGGGACCACATCTGTGTTCAGAAAATATGGTTTTGATTCGTATTTAATACTAGTTTTCGTTGTGTTATGTACATAAGATGGACTTGGGTTATTCTTGCCGGGAACCAGGTACATAGTGGTCCTCTCACCTTAGGCATTCACTGCCTGTGATTTACTAGTTTTCTGACACATTTGTATGTTATGCGATATTTCATTTTGGATACTTTTGTTGAAGAATTGGTCTTTTAGGAGACTATACGTGGACTTACTAGGACTTTGCAGAATTTGTACAATATTTTTTTTTTTTTGAATATACAACTCCCACATTAGTTACTCCTGTGTCGCGGGCGACTTTACAAACATACAAACAACGGACACAAAGAACACCCAGACTAGTGTGGGAATCGAACCCACGACCTATGGCATAGCAGTCAGGGTCACTAACCACTAGGCAAACAGTTCGTTAGTTCTAAACTTTTCTTTTATATTATATGGCAAAATTTTTGAAGGATGATGAATTTCAAAGATTCGGTCGAGGTCTTAAACTTTCTCCCATAACTCGTTATGCCATATCCGATTATTGAGTCCGCTAATTATACAACATGAGTTTTACCTTAAAGGGTAGAGGGCTTTGTTTCCGTGGGCGTCTGTGTCTGCGTCTGCGTTGAGACATCCTCTCCATAGAAGGCTGTCTATCGCATTGATGGTGAATAGATGTCGATTCAGGACCAAATGTCCCGTAATGGTTCCTAAAACTAGTCGGATGTCTAGCCGGTTGTGACTGAGCAGTCTGCAGGTTAAACGTATTGAGACTCCTATCAGCACCAGTTTGAACTGCCTGCAGCCAGGTATGTTGATCCATCGACCGTTGTGCGCTTCACGAGTCTGTTGCCTTACCAAAGAGCGAACTTCGTGGAAGAGTAGTTTTAGGAGTGTAGTTAGACCGCCACCGATGTTTCTTGATACCTCATAGGTGGCTTCGTTCCCGTGTGAATTGCTATGCCCTTTGATTTAACGGATTGATTGGTTGAGGGTAATCGCTCCCACGTTGATTGCATTCATAAATGAGACCGGAGATCATTGTGTCGCCCTCGAGTACTTTTAGAACGGCCATGCTATCTGAAAGTAAGAAAGAAAAATATTTGTATCTTCTACAAGTTATATAATACGGATTATATATACGAATAAGTATACGGATGTTGTAGGTACTCCTTTATACCTCTTGACATGACCGCAGTGGCGGCGTAGGTTATTGCGACAAATTCACATTGAAATATAGAACTGTGTTGGCCTAACGCCAGTGATAGATTTATATGTTTAGGTCTTGTGAGAATACTCCTGATCCAGTCCCTGACCCCATCTTTGAACCGTCCGTATAGATTAGGACTTCGTTTATGCCAGATTGATCTCGGTCTTTTTCATATAGTACCTAGTACTTGGTTCTTGGTTAGTTCTCCTTTCGAAGATGTGTTGTTTAGCGATCCTATCACATGGGGTAGCTATGTGTTGTAGTTGGTGTTTCACTATTTGATTCCATATTATAGAATGGGGACCCTCTCGGTTGTACACCAGAGTACCAGACCCAGGTGTTTGAGTCTGATGGTTACCATACCTGCCTCGTGTTGTATAAACAGGTCGAAAACCATTTCGAGGGCAGGCCTATGTCACTCGATATACTTGCGTGCGCTAAATACCTAGCAGCCGCTGGTTCACCGGCGGACCTTAAACGCAGTCACGCGCAATGGGTTACCGACAACTGCATCGCGCTCGCACCCTTTTAAAGTAAGAGAAAAAAAAGCCCGTCGGCACTATGTATGAAATTATCAATATCCTCTTAACCCTATTTGTCCTTGTTTCAATTAAATATTTATTAAAACTTAGTTATTAGATTTAGAATGTTTTCCAAGACACAGTTTAATAATCAAGATTAAAAAAAAATTAAATGTTTATTTGACACAAAATAAATACATACCTACACATTCATTCACTCAACCAAATTTTTGTTTACACATTTGAAGATGTATTACTCTAACGGTACTGAGAACTGTTTTCCAAACTAGGCTATAGCCTTTATGTTGGAAGACAGCGTTCAGACACAGATATGATAATAGTTACTTCGGTTCAGATGTATAATTTTTGGCACATTATTAACTAGAGATGTGAAAGTCTGTGTGGAGTCATCTAAGACAGATTAAGGTAAATGAAAAGTAAGTCAAATATAAATATAAGTATAAATAAATCAAATATTTCAAAATTAATATACAGTAAACATTCGGATACGCTAGTGTGTATGTGTGTGAGTGTGTGTGTGTGAGGGAAGGAGAAAAGGGAAGAAGTTTATTACCTTATTTAAAAATAAAAAAAAATGTAGGATTGTTTTATACTAAAACATTTAAAAGGAAAAAAGCGTTAGGTAAGTACTTAATTTACAGGGCAAATATGAAGGTTAAGTTCGTGAATGGGGGATATTCCCCCAAAGGGGGGGACTGGGGAGCAGATTTTCAAAAAAAATTAAAAAACACGAAATCTACCTCTTGGGCCTGCTGTGGGCCCGAATTTTTTTTTTATGTGTTATATATAAACACTTTTCTCACTGACCTGTATTTTCGTAAAAGGCGGTTGTAGGGTACCTAAAGGGTAAGTACATGAGAACTTTGAAGACAGCCCGCTGCGCCCGTTCAGCTATTATAAAGTAGGTCTTGCCTGCACCGCCCCAATGCACATATACAGTATTTTATCAGGGATTCACATAGTGCCCTGTAGGTTTGTATCAGTGTGGTTGGGTTTGCGTAGGTTTTTAAACACATAAATCAGTTTCCTGATTCTTGATCTAAGGACGCTATGTGGTATAGCCACGTAAGGTTTTCGTCTATTATTACCCCTAGGTACTTTATGGTGCTGACTAGAGCTGGTGTTGAGCATTTGCAGTTGGAGCGATTCGCACTACGGTTGCACGGATAAGTATGTATCTTTAGGTCACGTGTGCTTCAGGACATACCTGCAGCTGACTTGCTGAAACGGATGTATGTACTTGGTTTATTCGGTGTTTAGCGATAGTAAGCCATTTTCTAGCCAATAGTTATTTCAGCTAGTCAATTTTCAGCCCGGTAGTAAGCCTTCTCCTATGGGCTTCTGTGGTATTACAATACGGTGTCATCGGCGAACATGATCATCTCAATGCCTGGTGATACTACGGTGCATAATCCGTTGATGTATAGAAGAAATGATCTACAGTGGGTTCTTATTCTAAAATTTACTATAACTTCTGATGTGCTTGTCTACGCTTTGTACTAGAGTAACCATTTGCATCATTCTTTAAATGAGTTTAGATACACTATACGCATACAGGTAGATAAGACAACAAAAAATCTTGCTTCTAACATAAAAGCACCGAAGTTTTGTGAAAGATATAATGGACCCAATATTTTTACACGTATTTTAGGATGTTTGTATGTATATTCAGTCAGGCGCTTCGAGGCGCAGAGCGTCAAAGTTCTTTATCTGAATGTCTGTCGGCGTCACAATACAACATGTGTGTTCGCACGCGTTGTTAGTTTCGGCGCCCCTAACCGCCACGTCCCGAAGGCCGGCAGTATCGCTCAGCTCGCCATCGACATCGCCACCCCGTTCCCGAGTGCTAGTTACACCACTGTGAATATTGTGAGGCGAGCGTACCACACCGCAGACTAAAAATAACCGCGCGCCGTTCAGTACCGGCGCAACTACCGCGCGCGTTGCCCGCTGCGTCCGCGATTCGCAACCATGGCGGAGACTATCGAGGAGACTTACGAGAGCGCGGTCACCCGCAAGGTGGTCCGCACCAGCCTCAAGATAGAGGAGGTGAGGATCGACACACGACAGTTTTATGTAACGACGCCCGCGCGATACAAATATAGCCGGCGCGCACGCCGCGCGACGCTAGCGCCAAACGCACCTGCTCACATAACAGATAACACATTTGACAGTGAACACGGACGTAAACACCACATCCTGTCGATACAGAGCTCACCTCTAGGAGTCCCGCATTGTAGACCTCGCCTGCCATTTACATTTAATAAAGTAGCGCAGTAACAAGTTATCTTATACTTTTGTTCATTTTCTGAAAATCCGGATGTTCAAAAGTATTCCGAGAATATAACAACAGTTAGCACCGAGCCCTATCGGCTCATAAATTTTTAAAATAGTTGAGTGTATGGCATGCGAAGGTCCAATGTTCCCTATGTGATGACGTAGGTTCGGTGTGGAGGAAGTGTGCACGCGATGCGCCGCTTACAATCATTTTGTGGCTATCGGCGATGTAAATAGAACAGGCGGTTGAATGAAAATTTCCGTGCCCACCTTGAAGCGTGTGCATCGACCTGTCTCGTACTGACACTCCACGTGTGACCTTGCAAGACATATACAAACACAGGACACTGGTCCACAATGAACACAGCCCATATACATAGGTATATATACACTTTCTATCATTCATACACATATCACATTAAGTAAAACTCTGTACAACAAAGCGACCAGTGTGCAATGTTCTGGTCAAGATGAAAGTGTCGTCATTAGAGATGTATTCTCGTACATGTAATGAATCTCAAGCGTGACTAATATATTATTTTGTGTCCGTGCAGCATTTGACATGAAAATAAGTGATAGGAATCGTGTCATGTTATCACATTCCGGCTTTGTAACAATCATGTCTGTGGGTTCTGTCGCGACTACAGTTCGTTTCCGAAGCGCAAAATCCAATGGAAAAACGCGCCGTGGCATATTTTCGTCTTGGCTCCCATCCTAGTTTATCTGCTACATTACGATGTTTATTCACAATACGAATGCGAGCATTAATGTGTGCGTCTGAACCACTCGTGTTTAGGTCTTACAGTCTCCATGATGCAGAATGATATACCTTCATGGAGAAGTAAACATTCATCGTTACAGTACTATTATGTATTCTGTGTCGTTACTAATGAACAATTACACTACAAATCAGCACAACAATGTCTATTAAAGTGTTTCTTTTCTTTTTATGAAATATATCAGAGAGGCTGGTTGTACAGGGTATGTGTTTATTGGACATCGCTGTCCTTGCATACCTGAATTTTAAGATCAGTAACATTTGGATAAATATTTTTCTGGCAAATGTTCTTGTTTTTTTTAATCAAGATCGATTATGTTAAACGCATCAAAGGAAAAAGATATTATTAACAGAATGATGGATAAGCAACTGTTTTCTGCAAATTCATTTTACAGCTTAAGACATAAATACATTACTCTACAATAAAAGGATTAATATTTGTTATCTCTGTTATGTGTTCAGACTCACAAAACGAGTGGAATAGCTTATAAAAACACAAACGTGCACCATGCCAAACTATTTGCTCCTTTTCATTATTAGTATTTTTGAAGAATGCATAACATACACTTACGTCTCAAAAGAAAAACTCCAGGTATGCCTAGACTATAACAACATTACCAACACAACTCATTACCATAAAAAAGAAAAATAGATCCACGAAATTATAGCGAAAGCATTTATCCTAGTTAATAAACAGTTTAGTACACATGATGTATGGCCCATATTGCACGAACAATTTGGTATAATAAAAACACCTGTACGCGTAGTACGATTTTTTTACAGCTTACGTGTAAGACATGATAATGTGTTGTCAATTCTTCCCATAATTTTTTTTATTAACTTTGGTTTGATTTGAACTTTGGATTAATGTTGTTTTTTTACCAATTTTAAGAAAGGTGAAAGCTTCCTAATTAGCCTGTATTTCTTTTGTGAGTATATTATGCTATATCTTCTTCAACATGTTGTGAACAGGTTTTATGATTAGGTACTTTTTAAAAGAGGTCCCATACAATTTATTCCACAAAAATTGAATCTCTAATCTTGTCATCTTTAGATACCTATCAAATCTTTTTTATATCGTTTTATATAAAATTGTGTCACGTATTTGAAATAATTACAAACTTGAAAATTTTGTTATATAAATTGAGCATTTTCAACTGGATGCGTTTAATTAGTGCAAACGTGAACTGCTGATATGCTCATATTTTGAATTATTCACAAACTGAGAAAGCTTTTAAAGAATTCAGAAAAGAGGCACAGAGTCAGAGGTTACAGTAAAACAGATTAAAATTGGAGTCGCCTGGCTGGTCAACTAGGTATCTTTAACCTACATAAGATCTCGGTTAAAACTAACTACTATATAGTGTTGTATTTCCGAGGGTAAATAGTCCCCTCCTCCATTAGGTTATGTTCGTAAGGCGGACAATGGAAACCACAGATATTATAAGTTAAGCACCGGTAACAGTATAAGAGGTGAAAACTTAAACGAAACGATGAACTTAAAACGTCACATTAGCAGGTTGGTGACATTAATTAATAAGGAGCTGACAGAACTCAATGTTTAGATTAGCGCCCTCTAGTGGATCTCATCATATGTATTATTAGCGTGACGGTCACGAGTTCAATGCTTTTGCCCCATAGCAAAAGTGCACAAACGTGCCTAAAGAAGTTTTCACTTCAAAAACTATTCTCGAGTCTCCCAGATTCGGATATAATCCCCCCTGCCTCGGAATAAGGTAGTAGATGACTGTCAAGTCAAATCAGTATCTTTTTAATAAACGTCAAAATGGTAGGTTCGGTACATTTTTGTATAAATGAAATACTAAGGCTGGCTTGCGCGACATTTTATTTTAGTAGCTACTAAACAAAATTAGTTAAATGCAATTAACGCATAAACGCATGTTTTACTTAAATATAATTAGTGCCCTCTTGCACAAAGATGACACAGGCTTATTTAGTTAATCATGTTTATGAGGTCGGTAAATCAGTTTCTACGTTCCGCTCCACGTCATGACGATTGTTTTGTTATGATTCTATCGATGACATACGCATATTTTTGCATAAAACAAAACTCGTTGTTATTGCGTATCTAACAAATGTCAAAAAATAACAGGTACAAGTAATGCAAATGTAATTATATAAAAGAAGCGCAAAAAATAGTTCAATATAGTTAGGTGATAAACAAAAAAGAATATAATATTTGATATATTTGTGATAAAATGCGTATGTAAAGACACAAAAATAAACTAACCTAATATCAAATTCAAAACTGACTGACATTTCTGTTGTTCTTAAACGCATTTAGCGCTGTAAAATAACCGATTTTCGGTAAATAACTTTGACAATTTCTTAAACATGTTTAGTGGCAAATTTATCGTTGAGTAAGATGCTTATCGTGTTTAACCATTTTAAACGCGTTCAGTGCGTCTTAAATGCATTTAACATTTAAGTTATGTCGCACAAGTCGGCCTAAATGACGTCAAGTCTTAGTGTTGTCAAATCATTCACTTTTAATGTTAATTTGACGATCATTAAATAAATTAAAAATATTAAAACCAAAGTGGACTACAATTTTCACAGTATTTTAGGATTTTGAGCACACGCATCTACCTAATTATATAGACGAACATTCAACTGCAATATCAGGGGTAGGTATACGTGTTCGATTAGAGCGGTATCCAATGGTATAAGAGCGCTTGTATGCGTGAATATTTGAATTTATATAATATAGCATGTACTTATTCCAGCTGGTCTTCCTGTCCTATTGGCCTCACAGGAACATTCGGGGAAGCGACCCCAGCCTCTGCAAGCTACTGCAGTCTCAATCCCGTTCTCCATCCGAGACTTGCGGTAGGGATACCGGGAGACTTGCCCTTGTGGTATCCCTTACTCTAGGTTCTTCTCCCTACCCATTCTTCCTTATACAAATTTGCCTTCTTCTTTCTTTCCCGTCCTAAAACGACTACATTCTCAAGGAGGGTTGGCGTTAGGCAGGCGCTCGGCCATAAAAGAAAGCAGCCAATATTTACGCATTGCGCCAACAGCAATGACTAGGAAACATGATTGGGAAAAGACAGGTAGATGATGAGCATATATTCTAGAATATGTTCTAGAAGTCATAGTACAAGTTATGTTTTCTTTTAACTTGAAAACGAGCAGATGGGTCACCTGATCATAAGCGATTACCGCCGCCTATGGGTACCTGTAACTTGAGAGTCACAAGTGCGTTACCGGCCTTTAAGTTGGGAGTAGGGGAAGGGAGGGAGGAGAGGGAAGGGTTAGGGCCTCTAACCTCACTATTTTCGGTCGCAACAATGCTAAATTACCTTTCTGTTGACATGTTGACAACACTGTTACGTCATTATAGTTCGACAGTAAACAATACTGTATAATACAGTAAACAATTATGACGTAACAGTGTTAAAAAGGTAATTTAGCGCTGCCTCAAATCCTTCGACGGTTCTCTTTCCGCACAGACTCTATTATTATTATTTTAAGTGCCTAGTGCTACCTCGACCATTTCTGGTCTTTTGTAGCGCACTTTTGTTTTCTTTACAGTTCACTGCTCAGACTTATGGCTTCGAGAAACCTCCAGATGCTATCAGCAGTGATTGGTAGAATTTCCAGCGGTTGCACCAGTAACCCTGAAAACGGGTATGCAAAATCATGGTCATGATGATCGGTGTTAAGGTAGTTAAGGCGTGAACGCGTAACAAACAAACAAACCACATTCGCTTTTGTATCTGATTAACCATATCTCGTTATGTCGTCTTGGTTTAGCAATTATTTCCCTTCAGCGATACTGAGAAAATAATAAAATAGTAATATTAAAAAATATAAAACAAAACACTTTTATGAGCTAAAAAGTATTAATTAAACATACTAGTAAGTCCTAATTAACCAAGTTTTTTTTATTAGTGTAAGTAAAAAACCTAGCAACATTTCTATTTTATTTCGAAAAAATTTTTCAACACATTTATAAAAAAGAAAATATAAAAGAGTTGGAATTATTGTCATCTGTTTTTAAGGCGAGTGAAAAAATGTCAAAGGTTTCAAGGTCCAAATGCTTTGACAATTTTGACTACTGATAGTTCCTCAGTTACAGATCAAATGAATAAAAGGGACCTATCTCAAGGTATTTTCCTATGGTCAATATAAATTATTGGAGGGCTAAAGATTTTTCAGTGATTTCACAATAACAAGGTATGACGTCACAATTTTTTGATTTCACTTTTGACGTTTTATTAAGTTCGACTTGACAGTCAACTACCGTATCGCAAACAATTTGTTTTTTAAATCTATAATAATATAGTATTATATTCTTTTCTAGTAATGAGTGTGCTTGTAAAGTAAAAAAGAAGTTAATAAAGAATCATTTAATACCTTTGCTTGTAAACACACAAACCGAGCGTTGCAGTTGCAGGACATCGTCTTTATAAACCAGTCATGTTTATTTATATCAAGGCATATTGATTTGACGAAAGCCGGTGACTAAGACGTTTTTCAGTTAGCGGTCGACGCGTGCAAAGTAGCCATGTAAACGATTTTAATGATGTTCTTTTTATTTAGAATGACTGCTGCCAATCATTTCACTTTGTGTTCGCACTAAATGTATTTGCTAACTACACACTGGCACAGATTACTAAGTAGTTATGACACTGGTTTGAATCACGTATGAAACTTAGAAACTTGTGATCTTATTAACTTTCGATTTTTCCAATCATTGTTATATTTGTGTAACGCGACAGTGAAACACATTACGGTAAAAGAAACGACTGACAGGCGAAACCGCTCTCATTGATATCTCTAAAATAATGAAAAGTAAAACATTTACTAGATAATGCTATCGAGAGTGTATTTATCGTGAGAGCACCTAACATTAAATTCCGCTCTGTTACTTCGCATAATGTACCTAACATTTTTTTTAATAGGCGTAGTAGTTTTATTCGGACTACTTCCCAAAAATGACGTGAAGACCGAGCCGAGTTAATGCTAAGAGTTTAACAACATCGGTGACACAAATTCTTAGTGTCCACTTTTTGCAAGCGCCCGATTTAGGCCACGCGGTGCAGAAATGTTGCAAATTCGTAATACCACCATATATGGATATGGCTGCTACGCGTTCCGCGAATCAAACGCGTTAAAGTCTAGAGTGGAACAACTGTTCGGGAACACTGCCAAATGTGCGATTTTGCTTAATTGACGAGCACGGAACATCCCGTTCGTTTGATCACACTCCAGCGCCCGCTTCTCCGCCATTACAGTGCACAACATGCTTTATTATTTTACGAACAAGAAATGTACCTACAGGTATAAAATGTTCTGTTAATTCTGTCTACACTCTATAAGAAACAAATAATATATTATATACTAAATATATAAGTACTGTATAGAGGTACTCCTTAAACTTCATTCGTGGTGACTTCCGTCCGCCTCGGCGGCCCCGCTAAGGAAAAGGCAAACTTTTCAACATTGTTAATTTCATTGTTCCCTTCAATGATATGACACTTATATTATACTATGTGTGGTAATGCAAATCAGTATCTACTTAAACCAGTAGGTCTTAAACTTACATAAAGATGTTTTTTAATAGAGCGGACGACTATAAGTATACAATTAGGGTGTCCCGTCGATGTATGGGAATTTTTTTTTGTTATGCAAGAGGTGTCAAAAGTTGCGGTTTGACACACACATTACGATTATCATAAAATTTAATTAGATATCAATCATCTTGAGGCCTCTACCGGTCCTTGAAGTTATACAAATTCGTCATTTTCAGGGGTTCCTAACATAAACTATAAATCATACAAAACTAACGTTTAAATTGTTTTTATTAAATCAAAGAGAACAACAATGAGTGTGGTGAGAGAGAAAAATGAATAGGTCATTTTATACTTTAAAAACGAAACAGGTTTTTGTGGCCAAAGTAAGGCATTTCGGCGCGAGATTTCAGTTTATTCCTAATAAATCCATCCCGACCTGTGGTATCTGTTGCGCTTCGAGAAGCCTCTGTTACCAATTTTACACATCTTTCCACTGCCTGTGTGTGACAAGGGAAGTCTTCAATAAAGAAACTTTGCCCTTTAGCCTTAATTAGTTCATCGTCGGAGACGTGTCGCAGGACCGGTGGAGCTGATATTTCACAGTCTTGCCAAAATAGCATATCTATGTAATCTTGTGCTATGAAATTGATTTTTGGTGACTTAAATACTCTGAGACGACAAGCTTTTTTCTCTTCTCTAGCTTTTAATATCCTGCGAGATGCAAGCTCTCGAATATGGTCCCTATCGTCGAATAACATGGCAATAAGCAAGTTTTCTGGATGCGCGAAAAAAGCATTTCTTTCAATCACTGAATCAATAATACATCTTTGTCTATCAGGTAAAAATCATGATCGGAGTACATAATCATTTTAAAAATATGTTTGGCTCCGTGTTTAAATGATGGGTTTTGCTTAATGAGAAACCAAACGGGAGCGTAAACTTTGACCACGTAGTTAACAAGCAGTTCCAAATTATTTAACGGCGAAAAAGTACTTACGTAAAGTCTGAGTATTCGATTGGCAGTAGTAAGCCATCTCGAATGTGCCATTTTTCCAGGTTGGCGGCTCGCTAGCTCGGGGCAACAGGAACCAGCCATCACAGCATGGCACATTTCGTATAGATACTTTTGATCCGTGCTTAATTCCTTTACTATATTATCAGTTAATTCGAGCAAATTTCCAGTCACTGCACAGAAAGACACTAAAGGTTTACTTTAACAAACAGATAGCTCTTTTCCAATAGGCCCTGAATATTCTTTTGGTTCAGATGTGCTTCCATCCAGAGACATAAACAAATAGCGAAGCGGTAATTCATTTACGTGAAGCATACAAATTGTAATGGTCTTTTCAAATAGTTTTCTAGGTATTGAATGACACCTCCTTTCCAACCTGTATTCGTAGCAGTACCATCGCACCCCACACAGATCACCTCTTCCAAGTTATACCCTTGATTTTCTAATAAAAGTAATAAAAAGATATGACAGAAGTGACGATCGCTTTGGCAGTCCCACGACTTGGCGTCGTGTGTCCCAAATAAATCGATCCCGGTTCTGTGAGAACTGAAATATGCTCTTCCGAGACTTCTCTACGGTGGTACCTATTACCTATTTTCTCATTTACGAGTGTTTTATCCTTTCGTCCATCAAAGTAAATACTTTTAACTACAATAGCATCAATGTCTTGGATGGCCTTGGCCCGTGCTTTTGAAACAGCTCTATGAATTTTATTCTTATCAATAACAAGATTTTGATCTTCGGAACATACCAATATTTCGTTAACTAAGACCGCCGAAGCGACCGCAGCCGCAGATCGCGTTGATAGTTCATACCGATCACATACCTTAGCTACCGTTGGCAGCACCAGAGTATTCCGAGCCAATGAACTAAACGAAGTCTCATTTACAAGCACATCAGTATTTTGAGGAAGCTCTGTTGCAGGAGACTGTGATCGCCGTGGTCGAGGCGGCAACTCGCGCAACGGAGCAGGATTGGTTTCTTGTGATGTACTTGGTAAACATGCATCCATCAGCTCCAAATTTTCTTGTCTTTGATGTTTCTTTAAAAGTCTTGCCGTTTCTTTTGTATCTATACCGCTTATGGCCATTTTTCTATCACTTCTTTGGTCCAGTAAAAAGTCTCTTTCATTTATAGGAACTTTCTTAGGTTTTATGCAGGAACAAACATGAAACGAAGTGCACTTACAAGCAGCAATGTCGAAGAGCTTGTTCGACAATTCTAAAAAGCACTTTAGTTTGTTTTTATTTTTGGGATATCTTATTATTGACAGGTATTTATCAAAATATGATTTCAGCAATCGGGTAACACGTTCTTTGGAAACGATGGGAATCGAGGCTTTAGCCCAAATTACATTAAGTTTCTCAGAAACGATTGAAAAGACTTCAGTGATGGAGGGATCTTTCCCATTCTTTTGTAGTTTTAGTTCGTTTTTTGTGAACAAAATAAATTTTATAACGTCGCTTATCACCGGTAACTGGCGATCTTCAAGTTCTTTATATGGTCCCCATATAGCACAAGTAGTCTCATTTCGTCTTGAACCCATTATTATCTGCTAATTTATCACAAGAAAGTACGGAGCGTCACTGTTTCAGCACTAGAAATGAGACGAACTGAATCACAATTGAAGTAGAGAATTTGAGTAAAGCAAGTCAAAACTCAAAACATGAATTTCGCGAGTTCGAGCGAAACCTATTCTTAACTGGAAACAACCTGTCGTTACTTGGAAATCATAATTTATTATTCCACTATCAATGTGATTAGAAAATAAAATGAGAGTAATGTATATAGAAAAAAAAAATGTAAGTACTGAAGTGTGTACTTGAGCGATTTTTCGAAAAATAAAACTGCCGGTAGAGCCCTCAAAATATTTTTATATTTTTTTTTTATTATTTTTACGATAATCTACAAGTTATAACGCAACTTTTGAGGGGTCTTGTGTAGCGCAATCAGAAAAAAATAATTTCGGGACACCCTAGTATACATACCTATATTTCTTTCTTATGTTCATAGAATCATTAGAATGTTGATTTTCTCCTTATCAAGGCAGAATTGATAACCTTGTGAATAATTTTTCAATAACTCTTCAATCGTTATTAATGTTAAAAGTACAATGCAGTGCAAGCAAAAAAAATGGCTGAAATTAATAAAAATGAAATATACGGCATTTTGTACCTACTTCAAAACATAGGAAACCCATTACAATTTCAATAATCATCAAAACACTAGTAAGAAGCTCATCGCAACCATTTAATGGAAAGAGGTTTTATATGGCAAGAGGAGTTGCAGTGTATGATTCATTGAAAATATTATCATATTATAAGAATCATAAAAAGCAATTTGTCAATACCGCGAGTTTCACGACAATTATAACCTTTTCAAACATCGAATCTAAAGCTTTCTCATTCTACATTCAAATAAGTATGTTTATCCTATATATCATATATGATTACATCTCGACTAATATATTAAATGTAAGTTAGGGTTGTTGAACGTAAATTGGCGTGATGAGTTAATTTGGTCGGCGCGTCCATCAAGCATTCGACGGGCGATCGTCGATCGGGTCAACGTCAAGTCGCGGAAGCCGCATCGGCACGGTTGGGTCGCGAAGCGCGAAAATGGAACGCAGCGGATATAATTAAAACTGTTCGGACAAATCGTTGGCGGCGGATTAACGCGCGAATTCGGTCAGGCATTGCTGCTACTGATGTTCGCACTTGTTATTAGAATAATAAAATTAAATCAGGCAGATTTTGTTGCATTAGCTGGTATTCATATAGGTATATATAGTAGACTAGTTTTGCAGTCTGCGGAATTATATAAAAAAAAAGATGTATTAAATGGTCTAGGACTGTTTCCATTCATAACTATTAACTGATAGTACACATGATTGATAGGTACAATCAATCAATAAAGTAAAGTAAACCTTAAATATACACAGAAATATTTAAAACTATACTAGAATACAAAACTAATTTTCGATTAAAGGATTTCTATCAATTACTGCCCTATGTTGAGTTCGAACTCTTATTTTGGGAGAGAAATGATACCAATGACTGCTTGAATAATACTCTCTATATTTTGAAATGGGTACACGTACATACTTACCACATACATTATATCTAACAACACACTACAATGGTTCGACCCATAATATATCTAATGTTTCGACAAAAAAGAAATAAAGAAAAAATGTTTACTCATCGACGCTTGAGATACACGGACAGTACATGCTAAGTAATAAAACTAAGCTAGGTAATTATTATAAGTATTATACATTATTTACGTGTACATCACGCGCCAGCCGAATAGGACGACTATACCCAAAATTTTCTTAAACGTTGTACGTACACCGGAAAAAGCAAACACAAAACAAAGAAAACCAGATAAATACATGAGGATAGCTTAAGAGAACCAATCAGTGAACAACGCTACAAAATAAACTGCGCCCTTTTAGGAGCCCTAACGCCAGTCATTAAATACGCCTTAACAAATAACTAAGTTACGGAAATTTGAGAAAAACGAAATACGACAAACAAACAGAAAGACGTAAGCTAAGCCGGCTTGATCTAAAATGAAGACACTTCGCTCATCCGATCTCAGCCACCGAAGACCGATAAAGGCCGCCCGCCTCTTTTTCTATTGTTCTTTCATTTATATTTGTTCTATTGTCTCCCCTTTTACTAAGGAGAAATGTGGATTTACAATATTTCCAACTCCTATGTACTTTTGGTTAATTTCATTTACGTTTTTACTTTCCCTGGGAATCACTGGGAAGAATTTAGTTTGGTCACAGTTGTTCTGAGTCTAGCTTAGGGTTAATCTTGACAAAAAAACAGTACACGAGATCTTGGATGTTTTTATTAAGCTGACATTAATCGCTACTCCACTCCGGGCAGTCACATTTTTTTCATTATCTTTGTCAAGTCAGCTTTACTTTTTCCTCGGTCGAGTGACAAAATAAGTCATCAATGAATAAACTAATGCGCCGGAATTTTCGTAAAAGAAATGTAAGCAAAGAGACATTTACGTGATGTTTGGTTTTCCTATGCCTATGTGTCAAGATGCATCCCTCCGGATGCATCTTGACAAACTTAAATTTAGCCCAATTCGTTCAGCAGTAAGGAAGTGATAGAGTACAAAAAAAATCTTTGCAAGCTTTTGAATTTATTTCCCAATTTCTTCTTTGACTCCACAAGAAAGAATAATAATAAATATAATACTTATATAAACCTAAAGTTATTATCTAAATTTTCGAATTTGCGTAACTTCTACTATTTAAAATATATAAATACGATTTGCAATGTAGTATCCTATAACTTCAATGATATTACAATAACATGGTACCTTGACCTAATGCTGCAACATCGTCTGGAATCAGCAGGATGCGAATCAGTGGAAAATGTGATTAGGTTATAGATAGAAGATGGACTTGTTTTATTTTTCTGGGTTTTGTTTTTGTCGGGGTCGTGGGCGAAAACGAAGCATAGCTTTTACCTCCTATTTTTTTCTTAAACACATAAACTGCTACTAATGGCTTATTACATGAATAAAAACTTAAAGAGTAAAAAAATTCGGGCCCTCAGCAGGCCCGCAGAGGTAGATTTCGTGTTTTTTTATGTTTTTTTGAAAATCCCCCCCTTTGGGGGCATATCCCATTCACGAACTTAACCTTAATTTTTCCCTGTTGATTTGTCGTCCAAGTTTGAAAGCAATCGGTGCATAATTGCGACCTCTATCGTGCCGCTAAAATTGAGGTACATACATATACCTATACATAATTATATATATAAACTTTTTAACTGGCGGTTGTTTTGGGGTCTATGGCTCATAGCTAGACTTCCTGTGAAGAAATTTGTGAAAACCAATAGGTAGACTTTTCTTCAAAATCTACCTAATACTTGATAACGTCTTGGTACGGTTTCTTTGTTTCAAGAAGTATACATACTTGTTACTTGTCATAGAGAATTTTGAATTTTTAAACAAAGACTTCGTTGTATAGCTTTCGACATCGGATTGGAAGTTCATCATCACTACATATTATAAAACAAAGTTTCCCGCCGCGTGTCTGTCTGTCTGTTCGCGATAAACTGAAAAACTGCTAAACGGATTTTCAAACGGGTTTCACAGATAGACAGAGTGATTCATGAGGAAGGTTTAGGTGTATAATTTGTTAAGATTCTGTGTAAATTGACTGAAATATGTTGATGATTGTTGAAGATGTCTCTGTTACCCGTGCGAAGACGGGGCGAGTTGTTAGTTTTATATAAAATTTATTTTGTTGTGTATATTGTGTCGGTATCTGTGACCTAAATAAAAATAATTAAACACGCAATTTTAAAAATGTTTATGGGTTCTTTGACACCGATAAAGCTTAATTCAATGTCATCATAATGTCGGGGAGGCAGGACGTTTGTATTTCTAAATATCACTAGCTCTATTTCTAAGAATCTATGCGTTTCCAAGCTTTCAATCTCATCTGTTTCGCAACGGCGGCATATGTTATTTGAAGGAAATATCGATATCTTTCGTCATATTCTTTAGCTTAGGTAGATTTTAAGTATAAAATATTATAATTCCATAATAGCTATTAACATTGCCGAATCATTTGACATTGGTGCCGATTCTATTGTACACTCGACTAAACTAAAACCTGACTTAGTTTCTTCATATGAAATCAACCTAGTGTTATTCGTAATAAGGTCTATTTGTTACTAGCATCAATTTCTCAGCGCCGCTAAATTTCCATAAAACCTGTCAACGTATACTCAACTTTATTTCCAGACAGCGAGAGTCTTCATTTATTCAAACGCTGTATAATTGCCGTATAAAAACTTGTTCAAAACGAACAAGGATGACGTGTTTTTAATCTACACCTACGAAGACGCTTACTAAAAACACAGAGCAAAAGAGATGGCATTCAACGGATAGCGGCTCTTGCTACGTGGTATTAAAGTTTATTTAAGCGTATCAGACTTTAGTCGACAAATAAATTGCTTATTTCGATAGTGACATATGTTACCTACTTGTTTCAATTTGAAATAAGACCTTGTTTCTAAGTGTACAAGGTTTACTTCTTATATAAGGAAAATTTAGTGAATTTTAATTTAGCGAGTGAAGTAACAGAATTGGGGCCATTATGTCATAATTAGGTATAAGTAGACAACTACATTCATGACGCTCTTACGCTCATAAGTCATAATACAAAATTTATTGGACACATTTTCCTATCTTTGTAACACAGAAGACACTTTGATTATCTTTTGTCGTCCACAAGCGAGACGGTCTACATTTTTGTAATAAATAAATATGTCTCATATCGTAAAGTCTGGTGTAAATAGAACTCACGGAGATGAGCTAATTTTCCTTTATCCTTTTCTGTATTTATTTAACTATTTAGTTAACAATTTATTATTATTCATCCATTATTAGTTCATTATATGGACAAAGTATGTTTTGAAATGCAGAAAGTTCATCAGTTGGTTTTTTGTAATCAATATCGATGGGATTAATATTTGGTAAATGACTAATGTAAATGATGAAGTGTGCTTTATCGAATCACATAAATTTTTATTGTTTATTGTGAATGAGAACTTTATTAATCCAACGAGTTCTTTAAGAAAAAAGTATTTACAAAATTTGAATACAAAAAAATCTTTTCTCAACAATGAACAATGAACAACAACAATATGTAATTGTATTCATTAAGGACATTATCATAAAACTATTACTTGTCTACTCGAATTGGATTCCTGACAAGATTGTTTGGATATGTTCCCATAGTTCACTTTATTTTTACGCGCCTGCTACGTGCCATTATGACTTGCTTAAAATTTTAGTTAATTGTGTTGATTTGATATGTCTCTCTTTATTTACAATACTTATCCACTGATCGTTTTAGGAATCACAAGCTCAAATCACGTTATCTTTATTCCATTGTTTGAGGACTTGACGACATCATTTTTAATGGTTCTCACTTAGAGTAGCGAAGATCCTGATAATGTTAAGGCCGGATAACATGCTTTTACGACAGAGCGATTAACGATATTCAATATTACATTTTTAAATAGTATCTTATTTCTTAATCAAATAATTTTAGTTGAACATATGTTTGTAGGTACAGTAAATTATATAAAATATATATTTACTTCGTTGTAGTTACACATTCCCTTTTTCGGACATACCATTGATTTCTTTTTAAGTTTAATTTAAAGTTGCGATCACGTAATGCTTTTAAAGCGTTAAAACTAATTTGAGACTATCAGTAACGTGCTTTACTCATTACTGATATTTTATTGAACTCCTTCAGCAAAACCAAAATCTATCTCTATTTTAATTCTATCGATTAATCTATTCTGTTGTAAATTGCTTTAAATGACCTTTGTTAGATCACAAACAGATGGATGATATACCTTTGGGACACCAACAAAACTTCTTGTTTTTTTTTTTGTGTATTTTAGTCAGAAATTGAATAATAGGAATATTGGAAAAATGACACATCTCGGATTTTTGTTATGCGATATTACAATCGTAATGGCAAGCATTTTAAAAATATTATTACTTTTATGTTAAGAGCTTGATTTGGCTTCGCTTCTTTATTAACAAACCTCAAAAGTCGAAAGTTTGTTTATCTATTTCGTCTAAAGCACGTTTACAATGTATGAAAATGAAAAACGAGCTACGGGTTTGCAACAAAAATAGATTGTCGCGCCGCGTCGCTCCTCCAATGTCGAGGTGATATGCATTGTGCCTAGTCGTAGCAACTCGTTCACGAAAAAAAGTTTTTGAATACCGACCTTACACAGTTCATTACTTGGAATTTACCAGTTCTAGGTTGAGCATAGGTCATGGATTTGAAGTCGTCTAGTAATAACGATTGCGTTACGGTTTTATGTAAGTAGGTATTATTCGTTTAAAAAGCAAACTATTATGTAGTTTATTCTGAAAGTTATTTTATGTATGGCCAGTTGATGTTCCTGGTCTAGTGGCCTCTCCTATCACAGGACGGACATACGGGTACGCGACCCCGGTCACAGATAAGATAATAGCCCGGTCTCTTCAAGCTACTGCAGTCTTAGTCCCGTTTGCCCATCCGAGATTTGCGATATCCCTTACCCTATCTGTTTTCCTTACCCCAAATTACCTTCTTCCTTTCTCCTTTATGAAAACAACTACATTCCCAAGGAGGGTTGGCTTCAGGCAGGCGGCCGGCCATAAAAGAAACAAGCCAAAACCCTTTGCAATGTTGTTTTTTTTTTTATTGGGAAAAGGGCAGGCAAATGATGATTCTAAATTTAAAATACGAATAATTTACCTAATCGGTTGAAGTGAAATTCAGACAATTTAATTAGTTTCTTTAATAAATTATTTATGTTATTTTATTTAGCAGATAGATTACCTACTATGATTTTTATTTTGCAAGCAATTTCGAAACGTGATGTTCGTTGCGTCTATTTTATTACAGGTAACACTGCTATTATACAAAAATCTTAAATACCTACTTATTAAAACAGGCTATTTATAAAGTGTTTAAATATTGAAGCTAGCATGTTTTAGTATAAAAGTCTATAAATTATGCTGAAAGTAAACAGATCTGACTTTGGATATTCTAAACGATATTCCTCCATTAGCAGACATTCAAACAGTCAAAATGTTTTTTTTTTTTCAACTTAAAGTTTACTTTCAACAGCAGCAGCAGGTATTAAATAACCTGTATAATGTAGGTCAAAATTAATCTTAGAATGAATGAATTTTTTTGATAATTTTTTTGATATCTATGGAGAATTTATCCAACAATTTTTAGCCCACAATTAAATATGAAAATAAAGGACGAGGTAGATTTGTCGCACGAAACTACAAAAGATCACTAAATACACTGCTAGCATGACGTGTTTCTTTGGTCAGAACTCTTATTAGTACGGTGTATGTATGTAGATGGTTTCCCTTCCCAAATACATGTTCTGGAACAAATTCTAGCGCAAAAACGAGATACCTTTGGTTTTGCAAACTTTAGAAATGGCTGTAATTTTTTCTATCAAGCCTATTTTAACAACTTTGTAATAAATCAAATTCTTATAATAGGCTTCACTAAAAAATATACAAAAAATGATTCTATAGCATAGTAATAAATATTTGAAAAGTAATTTATCCGTAGGTCGGAATAAAATTCAATTTGATTCGGGTTGGCGGGAAAGGGTACCGATTTTTTTTTCATAGAATTTATAAGTATATATATATATACTTATATAAATATATATACCTAGTATATATTTCATAAGAAGCCCGGGTTGCTAGCAAGCCGCCCCGGCTTCGCACGGGTAGCAAAGCATTTATTGATTGTTTCCGACATCTTCAACAATCAGCCATTTTATAAAAGACCTGAATGAATTATTTACATGAACCTTCCTCGTGAATCATTCCGTCTATTGGTGAGAGCCGTATGAAAATCCGTTCGGTAGTTACATATTGAGTTTATCGCGAACAGACAGACAGACGGGGGTCTTTGGTTTATAATATGTAGTGATATAATTATACCGTTATAAATTATTAATCTTTTAAAATAGTACTTAAGTAGTATATTTTACTTATATACGGTATGTATAACCAACTTGATATAAGTGCATCCTTTACACATATAGAAAGTGATGGGTGTACTTTCTGAATATATTCTTAATCCACGTGTTTAATATAACGGTAGCCACATTTCAATCCGTAGTCTTACTAAGCATTACTTATGCATTCTTGTTACTATTAAAATATTCATAGAAACAAGTACCTGCCGGTAAGAGGTTTACCCACCTACAGGTTTTCTTGAGACGTACGTAGTACATATTATTCTACAATATAAATTGTAGAATAATATGTCCACGGGTCGTTGACATTAGTGTAATGTGAATGACTAATGAGGAATTAGCCTAAATGTGACACACTGACGAAACTTTTTTATTTCTCTACGCTCCGTTTCGTTTATGGTATGAGGCACATTTTAAAATACAGATAAAACTATTATTTAAAAAATGAATGATATACCGTCACAGACTATTTGTAAAACAATATGATCGAGATATGATCTGTTAAAGAGTTTGCGACCTGGATTTCACCCCCTTTTTGACTGTCAGATAAGTCGTAATAGCATTAGCTTTACCTATATATACCATATTTATTGTTTCCATTATAAATATTTTAGTACGCCACCAGCCACCGCCTATTTTCTTCTGTTGTTTTAATATAGTTTTCTGGAAGACATCGCCTTTAGGGATAAGACCGCCTATTGTACTTACCACCTATTATGTCAATTGTTTCTATGTTTAATTACTGTTTAAAATGTGGTGTACATTAAAGAATGTTCAATATATCTGTTTATTTAGACACCCGAATGTAATCTTTAGAACAAAATTAAAAACAGTAATTTTAACAGTTATATTAGTATGCATTGGATTTTGACTTCTAACTAACGTTAAGACTAGAGTCAAAATCCAATGTACCTACCTACCGGTAATGATAAAAATGTCTCTTTTGATTTAACCGTTGATAGGCAAATAGGCCTTCAAGTGATAATAAATCTTTAACAAAAGTTTTCTCATAAATTGGTGCATTGGTGTAGTGGTGGCAAAAATGTTGACAACATATAAAGAAAATCGAGAACAATTTTATTGAGCAGGTGGAATAATTGAGGCTGGAGGAGAGATTTATAACAAATACCTCTTTATCCTCATCTTCTTCTTCGTCTGATAGAGAACAATAAATGCAAGTTGAGTTTATTTCCCTACTAGCCTGCCGACCGCGGCTTCGCCAGCGCTCTCTTGGGAATTCCTTGAAATTCCGGAATAAAATGTAGTCTATGATCTCCTTTATATATCACATCAGACTATGATATACATTCCTTCATCAAAATCTGTTTAGTAGATTAGACGTGAAAAGGCACCAGAGTTACTACAGCATCTAGATTGCGGTTGGGATTCTTGTCATGTCAAAAGTGTGAGACCGTGGGTATTTTCCTTTCCAGTATAGAAAATTATTATCAATGAGACACAGCTATTAATAAACTGAAGACGACTTTATTACTGTTTACACGCGTTGAACTCTCAGCAACCATCAGTTCCATTCTTAGATACACGTACAAATGTACGAAAATCGCGTCAAATAGTGGCACAGGTGGCATAGGTGATAGTTCCACATTACTCTACGTGCATGCATTTAATATTCCATATAATAAACCAGAACATACAATAAATGTTTCTGTGTATTTATGTCAGTTTTTGTATCAACCTATTACAGGTTGATACAAAAACTGCAATGTAAAGCGTTTGTAGTTTATTACTCACCACAACGGAGCGTATTTGACTCGTGGTACGTGTACGTGTTCCACACACACGCTCGCGACAGTTCAAAAATAACTAACTTTTTGAATTATCGTTTGTTACAGTGAGTGCCATTATTATACTTGAGAAAATATTAAAATTATATATTTTTTTGCTATGCTATGGTGATACATAACATATTCATATAAAAGTTTCATGCCTTCTTTGAATTTCTAAAGCATAGTTGTAGCCTCAGAGCAATAATTTTATTGCTCTTAGGCTGTAGCATTATTCGGCTACACCTGAAACGTCACATACATGGTATAGTATGATCGAAGTTTCCATTTGAATGAATAGTTTTGTTTTTTGCCTGTTTATTGAGAAAAGCCGACATACAACATACCTATAGTTAAGCGCGTGTGGAACCGTGGGCACACTCACAGCTAGTAAAAATTATGAAAATATATAATGTTCAGAAACCAACTATAAAACTATAAACCAACACAGTACGCTACTTATTGATAAATACTTCCATATAAAAAAAGAAACAGTGCCAAGATCGTTCAATCCAATTTTCCTGGTAATACACCCTACGAATTTCGATTTCCCTATTTGCCATGAGATTCTGGTAGGCCTATTACATACATAAAAATCCCTCTTTACCTCTATACATAGAGTTGAATTTAAAAAGTTTAAAAAGTTGAATTTAAAATATAGTTCGATTATTTATGATGGCTGTATTATTATGTTACCATGATAATGTTTTATTTGTTTAATAATGTAGCTCTTTTTATACACATTAGGCCTTTCATTTTTATCGTACTTTTACTGCAAAATAGTCAAAATTAAAATGAATTAATTGAAGACTTTTTAGGTGTCTTAACATGCGTTATTTCTCTTTTAAATAGTACTATTTAAATTCGTTAAGATTTGGTTCATGGGAAATTCTAAGCAATGCAGTTACATAGAAGTTGGGATCTTTGCAATGATCAAGCGACTTTCAAAGTTTTTAATCGTGAGGTGGGATCTGTTGCATTTAAAATATGACCTCGTTTCTATGTTTCTAATATTACTACATATAATTTTAAAGAATATACTGACCCGATGACGTTGTTCTATCTTAACTATGAATATTGAATTGCTATCAAAAAATATTATAGCCAAGGTACCTATACCTACTGTTGTGTACATATTAATATAAGGGAGATGCCCGATACTAATACACGACACGCCTACTAAATACACCTTAAAATTACAGATCATGCCCGATGAGGTCATTGCCTTATGAACGGTGTATCCATCCACTCTCTGCTTTCCTTTAGTGATCAAAATCGTTCACAGTTAAAAATAGGACGGTTCGAAAATAGTATTTTTAAACGTTAGCACAACGTTAGTCTATAGTATGTTACAAATGTTGTTCTTTGTTTAAAATGGGGCATTGACTGGGGCGTTTACTTTAAAAGTTCGATAAGTATTCAATTGATGTCAGGTGTTGCAAAAAAGTGAAAATATAATTTACGGTGTTTTTTTAATACTTACATAAATAAAAAAATGTAACCAATCATTAAGTTTACAAGTCTGTCTGTCTGGGGATGCCCGAATAGTTTCGGACCCGACACGGAGGCCCTTTTGCGGCAGGACGCTTCATTCCCGTAAAACCGTACTTTCGACTTTTAACGTAAACATTACTATCATACTTTATCGATAAAAGTCAAATAGTAAAAGGTAATGGTGCCCTCTGTCACCTTTGATTTTTAACATTTTGAGTGTGCTGTAAGGAAAATTCTAGAAAACAAGAAACAGGGAGATTATAGAGTTTATTAGATTTGCAAGTGATATAGCAGCAATAGCCGATAATACAACAATATGGAACAACTTTAAACAGCAAATTCCGACACTTTTAAGGAATTTCGATATAAATAAACAAAATAAAAATTCTTATCACCTCAAAATATCCACCCATAACCAGTAAAATTAAAATCGAATAATCGAATACTCATAAAGGAGCAAGTGGACGGTTTTAAATATTTAGGTAGCCGAATCACGCATGAAAGACTCGCAACCGCCAAACAACCCTTCAACCGCAAAAAACATTTATTCAAAGCAACATCGCAATAAGGAAGCGGCTCAAGGCTTAAGAAGTACATATGGAGCATTGCACTTTATGGCTGCAAAACGTGACCGGTAACCCAAAGAGACAGAGAGAGCTTGGTAGCATTGGAGATGTGATGCTGGAGGCGGATAATGATACCCTTCTGGACAGAAAAAGGAACCAACGAGCGTGATCGATAGTTCGGAATTTGAAGAGAGAGAGAGCGGCAAAAGAAATACATACACTGTGAACATTTCAACTGTCTACGGTAGATGAGATACATTCTGCTGACAGACAGATGGATAGCGGATGCCTAGTAATAGGGTTCCGTTGGCCCTAAAACCCTAAAAATTAAACATGTACAAAACATTATTTATTAGTTTATAAAAAATGTGTGTTGTACTTTCTACCAAATGCTGAAAGCCGTCTTCAATAGCATTCATATGTTGAGAACAAAATGTAAAGCAATATTTATTAAGAGCAATAATAGCGCTCTAAATATTTGTTTTCTTAAAATATTGGAGAAAAACACATTAATTTAACACATTTATATTATAAATGAGGTTTATTAATAGTTGTTTTTTTGCTTAGAGCAATTTCAGTATTTTTTTAAGATACGAGAATAAAAATATGTTATTAAAGGCCCTTTCCCGTTCTATTCCCTGTTAAATCTGTTCGGCCTACCCATATTTCATCTTAAGACAATTACAGTCCAAGAAACTTTATTTACCTTCGATCACATATACCACATATTATATACATCCAAGTACTTTCCTACCCTATGGTTGAATGTAAACCTGTAAGTGATTACCTAAGGCTGCCAATATAGTAATTTAGCAATTTAGGTAGGTGTGTACATGTGTAGTACATGTACACACCTACATAGTACATGTGTGTTCATTGTTTACAAAAAGAGATTTTATTATTATCTTTCAATGTTTCTAAAAAGTTGTGTATCTGTCCAGCCCGTAAGTGTGTAAGCGTATAGGTACTAAGGGCTTTAAGCTTTAAAGTTGTAATTTATTTATAATTTTTAAGGTATATTTTTGGTTAAATTGACAGTCCTTTGGACATTAGTTGCTCAGTTAGCAATAAGCTATACCACCGTGGCGTGGATAGGGTTCTCTTCAGTGTGAACATGAGGCGTGAAATACGTAGTCTGACTCTATTTGCCATCATAATACCTTATTTTTAATTTGACACTCGTCACTTGCAAGTGGGTACACAACAAAATCATTAAATCTCACTCCTAAATTCTTTGTGATTGATTTTAACGTGAAAAAAGCTCAATCAGTGCTAATTGTCTAAATTTGGTTGTATATTCACCTATTTTAAAAGAAACTAAAATGATATGTATGTGTTTCGGCTTATTTTCTCGCACATCTGTCTGTAGAGTTGAGTTAAAAGTCATTCATACCTACAAACAAAGCATGCTTTTACCCAAGAAGCTTACTACGTGTAGGTACTTTAAAAAAATATTTGGTTTTCACTACCTACTATAATATTAATCATTACATATTTTGAGTGCTTATCATTCTATTTATATTTTCACATTCTTTATAGTTATGATATAGATTTTCAGTGCTGAAAGACCAGCGTCCAAGACTGAAAAACTGACCTCACGAAAATAATAGATATTAAGTACTTAGCAGAACACTGTGACCACACGCTTACTGATTCGATTTAGCCACTTCTAACTACATGTTCAGTTCCTAAGAACCCAAAATTTACGTTCGACCTATTTGCAGGCAGCAGAACTGTCCTGTAATGAGTCGGGAGGTCGTTGGACTAGTCGTAAATGTTAGCGAAAGTGTAAAGTAAAAACCATAGATAAATGCCGCAAATGTGACTCAAATGTGTTTTCGTTGGCAGGAGCTTCTTTCTCTTCGTGTAAAAGTACCTACATATTTTTTTAATAGGCGAGAGCGATGGTAATGTAACGAGATTGACAGTATTAAAACAGTCTATATAGTCTGTCTGGTAGTTACAAGTTCTTTATGGAGAAAAATGTACTGACGTCACTTTTTTTTGGATATTTGTGTCAATCAAAAACTAAGTTCGTATCTATAGGAAATCAACAAATAATAGATCGATGGCGTATCTATATAATACCCCACATCCATACATACAGTACGGATGTGGGGTACCTAACATTATAAGTATTTTAATTTACAAGTATGGATTTAGATATTGGCTACGGAAATCGTATAGGGACCGTTCCCTTATTACAAAAAAAAATGTGTTCAGGCAACTTTTCGGAAACATGTCTAATTGAGCGGCAGTCGTTGGACACGTTCAGATACAAAAATTAAAAAAAAACTTACTTACGTTAAGAAATTCATGCAAAATTCTAGAGAGAGAGTACATTAAACAGATATACATCAGACAAGGCTGAGGTTCTCAATTAACCGAAATATTGTCCTTTTTTGTACGTTCATTCATTTACTACGTTGCATGTCCGTCTCATCTGACTACCTTTCCCTTACAATACGTGGGGTACACTAAAAGTTTTACGGAACTCATTAATAAAACAATAGACATGTAAATTAATATATTTCCTGCTTTTCGAGTATTCTCCATTACATTTTAAACACGGTTCGGTCAAACCGATTTTTGAAAATATCCATTCATTGGTCTAAGGGCATGTTTTTCACGTGTTGGTTGAAAGCTATCACGGCCTCTTCCGGCCCCGTAGATGCCATACCTCTCACCAAATCTTTAATTTTTGGGAAAATAAAGAAATCGCATGTTGCCACGTCTGGACTATGTGCGGGATGGGTCACCATCTCTAACTTTTCAGAAGCCAAAAATGACTTTGTCTTGTTCGCGGTGTGCGCCGAAGCATTGTCATGGTGCAATAGGATGCGACTTCTTGGTCATTTTTCCCTAACTTTTTCAAAGATACTGGGCAAACAAATGGTGGTATACCACTCAGCATTAACTGTCTTTTGTTCTTCAAGTGGGATCGTGCAGATAGGACCCGTCCGGGAGAAAAAAACGCAATATTCCGAATGTATAAGTATTTCAATTAAAGTTACGAAGTAACTATTATCTTATCTGTGGTATAAGTATAAGTAATAGTGTTAATATCAGTGTCGCGATTTTAAGAAGCAAAGGTTACTTTATATTTGTTGTTCATTGTTTTAACGATACATTATCTGTCAAAAAAATTAAAACATTCTACGAATTTGTTTATTCTTAATTTACTATACGGAGGTTCTGGGTTCTATTCCACCGTCTAACTTAACGTCATCGGGTTTTGAGGCCTATAAGTGCTCAGTTGCGGGATGCGGCTTCAGATTTTGCCCGATATATTTCAATTGCCTCGCGTTATTATACCTTTACATCAGTTTTTATGGAATGTGTAATATGTGGAATGCTTACATTAAATCATATACTTACATTGCGTAATATGTATGTATAATATTATGTATATAGACGACCTATGTCTGGCGCGGTAGTTGTGCATTCAACTGCAACGTCGGTCAGAGAAAACAGAGAGTTAGGTTCCCGGTCAGTGCAAATCAAAAAAAAATGTATACAAAATGCATTAATATGTCTATATGCATTTTTCTTTGTGTTTCTATCATAATAATAAAAGGATTTTTGTATGTTTATCCGAATTTGTGTTCTAGTGACAATAGACAAGCTATTTTTAGTTTGAGTCCAGATAGCATTGTGTAATATGTCTTAGAATATTACTATAATATATACTAGCTGACGCGACAGACATTGTCCTATTCGATTTACCTACATTATTTCGTTTGTGACATTTTTCACTCCATAGATTATGGTGCTTCCAGTTTTTTCCATGATTCCCAGAAACGTTTCAATTGTTTCTTAATTTAAAAAACTCAGTTCGCACTATTACGGTATTTTTTTTTAAATTCTCAAATGAAGTGCTTACTACCAAATATCACACTTGGACCGAGCACATTATCTATCTTATTTACACATTTAATCGTGAGAAAAACGGATTAGAACTTATATTCGTCTGCAAAATGACCTAATCGCTATATAGACTAGGTCTCAGCTTATGTTTGTAATTACTAATAACACTCAACTCAGCGTTATTTGCCGTGAGTAAAACTGCGGGAAAAACTAAGTCAAAAGTGACGTTTCTGTTCAAGGTACGTGACAGCCATCGTTATATTTAAAGATGGCTGTGTAGATTGGCGGGTATTTCTTATGATTGTATTAATCATACAGTTGACAGTGTACGCTCGTTATTAAATGAACCGGCGACAACGTTATTACCGAGACTATAAAATAAGATCTTAACTAAATCTTTCTTGTCACATACATGAGTAACACGAACATATATTGACAAGAGATATCAAGATTACATAATGATTATAGCCATAAACATATAAATCTTTGTAAACGGGTGGTATAGTTCATTTCATCTAGATTTTGCTATTTCTGTTGTACTGGTTGATTAATCGAAGGTGTGTGGTATAACAATTGGTTAGCTAAATACGGCAACAGTTTTATTTCGAGCGGAGTTTTTTTGAACTATCACCAGCGCGATGATGGTTCTTCTGTTACTATCTGATGTTCCGTTAAGTACCTACCTAGTTTGATATAATTTAATATTATTTTACGGTCGATTATTAAGACCGCTTTGTAATGTCTAATATTTTTTCGTTTCATAGGCTATGGTAACTAGTCGTATCGAATAAATTTATTCATTGTTTGGCAATTCAATATATTATTATGTTTAAAAAAATATAAATCGTAATTTAATATATTTAGTCATTAAATTATAACAATACATACTTCATATTTATTGCATAGCGGTATAACACTGACCATGGCTTTTATTGGCGAAATATTAATGTAGACAACATACACGCTGGTTCAATGGCAGAGACGTGTCAGGAATAATGTAGTTGGACATGTCGTTATACTTCTACGTTTTATAACATTTTAATATTTACTTCCTAAAAGTTTTACCGTTATTTAATAAGTGTAAACTACTATTGGGAGAACAAATATATGATGGGAAAAGTTGTCGGGCGTTTTTTAAGGATGTTAAAAAGCCTCAATATTGTGAAAAAGATGACAATAGTAGGGACTATTCGCCTAGCTATCGTCTTAAAGAGTATACTACACTACTATCTGTAAAGAATAACACTTTTTGAATTTCTTTTTTATAATAATATATAACACTTTTATATTAACAAAGACTGGTGTGTTAGACACCTGTCAATTCAACACCAAAATGAGTTGGTGCTTCTGATGTTCCGCTGAAGTGGGAGTGAGAGTTCCTATCCAGCTCAGATAGGAAAGAGGAGAGAGATAGACATAATAAATATAAACATACCACATTTGATCTAGAAAAGTTTCTATCCCAGTCCACCAGTCGACAGTTACTAATATTTTACTACAAGAGAAAGTACCCCATATGGACCTCATAATTATATAATTTTACTGTATTGGATATAAACGTAAAGCATAAAGGAGATCTTTGTTTTGTTTGAAGCTAATTTATTTCAAAACAAAGATCAATTGAAATAGGCAGGCTTTCGTGCGGGAGTCCGACTCGCACTTGTCCGGTTTTTTTATTTATGTCACAGAATACATAATTATGTTTATGTATTGAAATATTGGTAAAATTTGTTATCTTTAAATACTCGTACTCTTTTCATCTGTAAATTAATTTTGATTACATAAAAAATGGGTGTCATATATTAAAAGGAATATAGCAATGTAGGTACAAGTTTAGTATAATATATACCCGAATAAAAAAAAATTAAATGAATAATATCGTAATATAATCTTACTCTTTAGTTCAACCCCTTGACATTGACAAAGATAAGAATATAGTAATGAAGCTTTACTGTGCAAAATATGGTTGTGCATTTTAGGTTAAAATAATTTCTTTCATTATTTTATTCTTAAGCGAACAATTCAATAGAATGTAATTATACTCATATGTCATTTTAATCCTTTTTCCTCTTGGTATATGAACAGTTCTTAACACTAATTTAGAATCTGGGATATTAACGCAAGAACAGTTTTTTTTCATTTGTCCTGTAAAATTTTGATATTTCAAATACTGTATTATTATGTAATGGAAAATTGTATAAACCTATTCTGTAATTTTAAAGGCCTTTTGACTGCGCTGGCCGATAAGCTACGGCAATTCATCAAGGGTCTTTTCTTTAAACATTCATGTCTGCTAATGCAATACATAAGAACATATTGAACAAAAATTTAATAAACCTGTATCGTATAGTTACGGGCTATTTTCATCCACTATCACTTACATAATCACATGAGCTCAATTAACCATTATATATTTGACACCGCCCACTCTAACCTACGTCTGACTGTCATAGATTCTCGCATTGCGAAATGAAACGGCGTGTAATACCTATAAAAACAAAATACAGGGTTTACTTCTGTTTGTTTCTATGATCTATTTATTTATACGGACAAAAAGTTCGTAATTACTCTCAATAACATCTGTAGGTTAAATAATAACTGTCCAACTAGAAATCGAACCCAGATCATTTCTAGTGACATGAAAAATGGGTAAGGATTGTTTTTGGTCAAACATAGACATTATCTCGAAGGTTCGGACATGTCGCCACTCAAATAGGCAAAGATACGTCCCGCTTAACACTTTCATGATAAGCGGCCACCGTCAACGTCCATTAAAATTTATCGATTACAATGAAAGTAGAACTATTAACAGTTTGTAAAATCCATCTGCCGTCTAGACGTAACGCAGTAACGCTTTTATTTTAATGCCAATTTAGCCGACAACGGCTTACCGACTTTATCGATATTGTTGTATTACCTACTTGTTTTCACGAGATTTTGTCAGGTTTTGTCGTGATTTGTGCCTCAGTTTACGCAATAAACGCAGGTATCTATTATCTTATCTGTGACACAGGTAGGTTACGTATTTTCTTATGAATTGGCTACTCAAAAAAATCGATCCCATGAAAAAAAAAATATTATCATTTTTCACGCTAGTACCATCATGTTAGTACAGCTAAATGCAATGATAATTTCATAAAATATAAATCAAAAACAACTGACGCTCGGGTCAAAGGACGCGAGTTCGGCGCCCGAGCATCTGTTGACGTGAGTGTCAGGTGTTTTCGATCTATTTTTTATGTAATTATCGTTTTATTTACCTATACTAACATGATGGTGCGTGAAAAATGCTAATAAAAAAACTGTAAAAAGATAGTTTTTTTTCATCAGGATCGATTTTTTTTCTAACCCATCATCAAAGGTACCATTAGTACTATCGTCTGTCTTCGTTTTCGGCAGCGTTTCATTAACACCCTGTATATTAAACTTATTATGTATTCATTCGTAGCTAACATATTTCAAATCAATTTGTATTAATTTAACTTAACAATTAGCATCAGTTGTCAAGAACAACTTTACCTTTATTCTATTTATATATTTTTATGATCGAATACAATCTGGATTTATAGACTCTATGACGTATAAATACATCAGTAAATATAATGACGCCAGTAAATATCTCAATATATATTTGTGTGCGTCACAAGGTATTGAGATTGAATTAGTATTTTTTCTACAAGAATACTTTAGTTATCGATACTTCAATTCGATTTTTGCATAAGTTGTGCTGTATCAGTGTAACAACTCATATGTCGAGGAGTTAGCTACTGATAGAGATGGGTAATCACCCGGGTTTTTACCAAGTCGTGGGTTTTAACCCGGGTGATTACCCATCTCTAGCTACTGAATAGTATTAAGTAAGTATACAAATATTATCAATCCAATTAGTTATGCAGACTATTTTTATCCACATCAAGGTAAATCAGACGCAGACATAATCAGACAGTCAAAGACAGTAATGATTTGTTATAATGGCCGCTTGTCAATCAATTCATTGTCAGCACTAGTCAAAGTTATTTAGTGGCAACAAATAGCATTACAGTTTATAGAGCTGATTGATACCTATTACGAAGATCATGATCACGGTCAAACTATAGATTAATCTGTAGATCAAAGCTAATAAAATAACGAAGAGAAAATTTGACTTTCGTGTGTTCGAATAAAGTTGAATTTCAATTTAATCAATATTTCTTGTGAAACGTGTCCTCTGCTCGCTTGTTTCGGACCACAGAACTGAGAATATGTATGACTTATTCTTAGTTCTGTCACAGATAAGATAGTAGTTACTTCGTAAGTTCTGTGTTTCGAACATCAAAATTTTTAATAAGAATACTTAGTTATTTTATATTTAACTAGCAGTTCCCGCGCGGCTTCGCTCGCGTGTGCATATTTATATATTTTTCAAGGAGCCCTAATTCTTTTTCCAATATAAAAGTAGCCTAAGTTACTCCCTATAACACCACCTATCCGCGAGTGAAAGTCTCGTGGAAATCGGTCCACCCGTTCCGGAGATTAACCGAAACAAACTGTCGGACAGATAGACAGACAAAAATTTCAAAAACTTATTTTTAGGCATAGGTATCGTGTTAATAACTGGATGAGTTCAAAAAAAAAACTATTATTTTGACTTTACGAACAGACACTTCAATTTTATTTATTTGTATTGATAGTTATTTGTTGTTTTCTGTGTCCTAAATTAGAATGCTGATATATTATAATTATACCTCTTTTTCCTAGTTATTAGGGTTCCGTACCTCAAAAGGTAAAAAAAGGAACCCTTATAAGATCACTCTCTTGTCCGTCTTTCCGTGTGTCACCACCGATTTTTACATAAAGATTAAGATTACTGTCATTGCGTTTATTGGAACTCAACCTATCTACCAAATACGTACGTAAAAAAAAACCTAAAAACAAGAATTAACAAATTTCTTGTCCACCTTACTCTTCTTTACTGCGTACCCACCTCTTATACCATCGTTATTTATCGCATTTCAAGATTTAGTACTCCGCCAACGAAATATATGCATAAAAGGACGCTCCTTTGCTTTTTTGCTACACAAGCAAGGCTTCCTTATTTGTTTTGTATGATCTCTGTACCTGAAAATCAATAAATTCTACATGAGCCAATTGTGGTCCTTTCTCTAATTTGTGTGTGTGTATTTTTATTATATAATCAAGATGGAAAGCAAGCACTCGACCCGCCTGATGGTAGCTGGTAAATCACAACACCAGCTGAGTCTCTTCTCTTGACCCTATTCCCTACTAGAGACACTACACTACACCTATTAGTCGCTATAACAGTGTAATCAAGAGTAGAATAGAATAAAAACAAGAATAGAATAAAACACTTGCGAATTTTCCCAATTACGCATGTCCCAAATTTATTCTTCTAAAAAGTTTGTTTTCTAAAAACAATATCTACCTTTTTCTTTCTCTGGAATAAATACTTTTGAAAAGTTTGAATTAATCTGTTAAAAAAAAAACAAAACGAAAGCTGTAAGAAATTATATGAATTTAAGCAAGCCTTTACCGAAATGGATTCGGGGACTGTGTTTTTATTGCTTTTATTTATTGATTTACATACACAAGCTGTAGATATCTTTAATCATTCCTGTTAATCTAAATACATAATATATAGGCAACGACCTAGTACTTTTTTTATCTCTGTGTGTCAGCCGATTTTTCTTTCGTTTACTTTTTTGTTGTTTGCGAGCTTTAGTGTTATCGATAAAGAATTGGAATTGGAAACAGTTGTTTTCCTATCCTTCAACAGATAACAATAATGTTTGAATTTCGACTAGCGGGCAAACATAGCTTAATTAAACAGCTTGTACTCAATATTAAGGTAAATTAAACAGCTTATAGTCATTCTCACACAATTTTCGCAAATAAATAACGTATTTTTGTCATTGTCTTAAAATTGCGACAAGCTTTGTAGTCTTGTAACATCGTCATGTATATTTTTAGATTCATGCACTCACGCATTCGTCATTGTATAAAAGGAAAAGAAAGTATAAGTCATCAAGAAAATAAATACAATTGAATACAAGAAATGAATATTATATATACATTATTACCCAGTTACTGCCAGTTGTTGTTACTTTTAGTAGGTATCTAAATATTAGCGTGTTTTTTGAGAAACCTCCTCGGGCTAGTGGCCCCTATTTATAGCCGTTCTTTTACTTTTTGTGCTCATCTGAATATCAGAGGGTACAGAAACTATGATGATATGATGGGTTTGCCATTTCTGGATTCTTTCAGATCGGTGGACATATTGTGACACATCTCCTTCGATTAACACGCCTGTTCCATATATCCCTACCGGTAGATGGAAAAAAAATCATCTATAGGGTGGTATTGTATGGGTAATATGGAACAGGCGGATAAACCGCCATCGGGGATAAGAGAGAGAAAACCTCTGAAAAAACTACTAGCGTACTGGTTCGTTGTCTTTGATTTCGTTTGACACGATTTGGCAATACCCTCCGCCGAGGCAACTCGTTGATTGGCAGGCCACGGTCAGGAACGGATGCTCTTCGAAGCAATGAGATTGCATCGAACTAGTCCCGTTGGTCGAATTGCGTTGCTCCTTGCTACAAAATTATTTCAGAAAAGCAATATTTTTTACTTACATTTAAAGATTATACCTACCTAATAAAAGGAGTGTTATTTGTGTTTGGATAGAAAGTATTAGGATTTAGTTCTTTATTCATATATGACTGGCCTGTTGGTCTAGGGGTTACTGACCCTGACTGCTGAGCCAGAAGTGGTGGGTCCGATGCCCACTCGGGACAAATAATTGTGTGATAAGCGTGATCATTGTTTCTATGTCTCGGTGTAATTTATCTTTAATAGTACCTACATATATGTATTGTAACAGATTGTCCGACCATCTCTTCTGGAGAGTAAAATAATGAAAGTACGAAATACAGTGAAATAAATACATTTAAAACAATGATGATTTATTAATTATTTCATAGTGTTTCTTTAATTATAAATGGTAATTAGTAGACAAATTAATTCGTAACACCTAAAACAAAAACAAAAATACTAAATCTTACTGTGAATTTAAAACATACCGAATATTATGATCCAACAAGAAATGCCACACATTGCACTTTTTTACTTTTAATTTTTTAGAACTATGTTGATAGACAAGACCATCAAATTATAAAAAGCTTATAAAATTTCACAACACTAGTCGTGTTACTTGCGCGTTACCTATTCCCTTCTATGCAGCTTTGATAACCCTACTTACATAAGCCGCGGTTAATATGAAATGAAAGCAAGCAGCGCTTCGTTAGAATCATACGTTTTGTTAGAAGCTTTAGTTCATAATATGGCGTATAGATGTCGCTAGTTACATTAAACTACATCTCGATAAGTAGACTCGTCTCATACGTGCTCGGCGCTCGCAGCTGTCGGGATATAATTTACCGGTCAGCGTTACACAGTGGGTCTTATGTACAGAAATAAAGTAATTTTTTTGTAAAATTTTCATGGTATTATATCAATATTTCTTTTTATTAGCAACTACTGGTAGGCACAGGTACCGGTAGGGCAGGGTAACCGTCGAATGCGGTCGTCAACCGTCAATATGTATTAGGTTCTGCAATAGTAATAATATTAGTTGTTTCCTAATTTAAACATGAAAGTGAGTAAGACGGGAATGTTGTGAAAAACATATTGACGTTTCGCTGAATGTTACGTTTCGAACTTGTGTGGGTGTACTAGAGCATTCCCCTTTGCAGTCTCTTGTTGTGGATTGGATGAGAATGTCTGTTTTGAATTAAATATCAATAAATTCTTTCTTATAACAAAACAAATTTTGAGAACAAAGGTAAATGGCCTAAGGGGCGATAGCGTTAGTTCTATGTAGATATTTATTTCGTATTTAATTAAAATATAGTGAAATGGCAATTCTAGACTAATATAATAGAGGTGCAGTTTGTTTTGTTTTTGGTGGAACGCGCTTATCTCTGGCACGAAAACTCGGATTAAAAAAATCTTTTTGCGTTTGATAGCCCAATGTTTGAGAAAGGTTATTTGTTGGCTATTTATCATCGCCGCAACGACTCTGACGGGATAAATTCTTAACATTACAATTTGAAATTTACATTGAAACGAATGTGACATTATACTCGATATAATAATAATAATAGTTAGACATATAATAAAATCGTTCGCTCTAAAGCAGATAAGAAAATCAAGTATCTGGACCTGGCGCACGAGGTTAGCGACATGTAGAGAGTGGTGTCCACAGAAATAGTCCCAATTGTTATATCAGTCAATGGCTTGATCGCGAAGAGCCTCGAGCTCGGGATTAGTGGGAAATCGGTGGAGGCTAAGATGCAGAGAGCAGTCTTGCTCGACAATGCCCGAATAGTTCGCAGATTCCTCATCCAATCGCCCTGACGCCGACTGTTGCCCACCTCGCCGTGGCTTTTCCTGCCGCTTCTTCGAAAGCGAGGTAGTGTTTGATGCATATAATAATAACTTGACACATCTCACACACGGCCGTTTGATCACGGCAGACTACTGATAAACATACTTATATGTTTCTAAATACATACACATCAAATTTATTTGTCCTGGGTGGGAATCGAACCCACGACTTCTCATTTAAATTAAAATCATTTATTTCAATTAAACCACTTTGGTATTTTTATGGTTTTGGTGTGGTTGATAAATAATAAAATTAAGATGATTTGTGTATTTATTATGACGCAACTATTAGGTATAAAGTGTACAAGAACTATGTGTCCTCATATAAATTAGAATATAGTAAAAATAAAATAATAGCAATGAGAGCTAGGTATTATCCGATTCGAAGTAATTTCTTAGAAAAGAAAGCTAGGATCGGCGTTGAAAACTTGAAAAAATAATGATAGTGCCTTCTAATTGAGGCACGAAAAAGTTAGTAATCATGTTTCTTTCTGCACCCCTCACCGTTGCCGCGTTATCACGTTTCAACTATCGTCATCTTTAGTCATGCGATTTGAAACCATTGGATTATATTCTCTGGGGATATGTAGTCAGAATTACTGCAGAGTGTGTAGAAATTGGACCTCCAGATTACACCAGTCGCGGAGGTCACATGCACGAAATCACATTTAAACATTAATGCCATATAATTATCTGTCAAATAAAGCAACTTCAATGGGTACTAAAAATTGTTTTTATTTCAATCCAAAGTTCTCTGCCCCAAAAAAAACACTCGTTACAGTTATGCCAAAATTCCAAAGCACCAATGTACACTTGTAAACTTGTAGGTATTCTAAGAAGTACGGGTATGTAATTGCTTTTTTTTTTTCAGAGATATCCAAGCTTGATCAATAATTAAATAACACAGCTAAGTATATATTCTACTAGGTGACACGTTATACGTTGTCTTGTCAAAATATATTAATTTTATTTATTATTAATAAGTTTTCCATTTTATTTCCCTAAAAACCTTATGCGAATTATTATTAACACAAGAAAATAATTGGTCAATTTTAGCCTTTCTCAGGTGTTGCGCTTACCAATGAACAGCATTTTCTTTTTATTTATATATGTATTAGTACTTTAAGTAGATGAGATCATGACCGCATACAAAAATAAAAGAAGTGTAAGTAAGTAAAAGTAAAATATTATTACGTGCTTCATTATAAAATTTTTCACTGTTATTAAATTATTCGTAAATATTATTAATTTTATTACGATAATAAAGTCTTAAATGATGATCTTGAAGTTTTTCCGGTCCAGTTACTACATACATTATTCAGTCTATAAAATTATAAATCAGTTATGTCTACAATATGTTGTAGTGGACCACTATGCGATCAATGATTCACTCACGTTGCCCATTGCCAAACGGTTTCGGTGTTTGCTACTGTAAACACAATTATAAACAACAAGAAAACATTAATAACTCGCATGATCATTTTCTTCCTATTTGTCGTAAATATATTTAGCATGACGAGCAGATTTTGTCATTATCATTTAAAGCTAAATTAGCTGTGACGTACACACCTAGTAGTAACAGTTTACGTAGTAGGGACATCACGATCAAGATCGCCGAGTCTATGGCATGCATTATATTAGTTAGTAGCAGCCAGCACAGATAAGACTGATAATAGTTGATGACTGGCCTGTTGGCCTAGTGGTTATTGACCCTGACTGCTATGCCATAGGTCGTGGGTTCGATTCCCACCCCCGTCTAGGTGTTCTTTGTGTCCGTTGTTTGTATGTTTGTAAAGTCCCCCGCGACACAGGAGTAATTCCTAAAGCGGGAGTTGTCTTTAAAAAAAAAATTACTTCATAAGTCGTTAGATTACACATATATATTGTACATGTATATTGTCCGTATTGTATATAGAAATCGACAGGTAATATTGAGAAACAGGTATGTACCTGTTTCTCAATATTACCTGTCGATTTCTATGTGATAGTATGTACTATCGCTTTAACCGTAATGTGCTTAAACGATGCGATGTTGCGGTTTGTGGTAATAACAACGGTGGCCAAAAAATAAAGTAACTTACCATGTGTACTCTATCTAAAATTAGAAGAAAATTTGCGTTAGTTGTATTCATATTTATTACAGAGTAGCAGCGCCTCGCGGTTTCACCCGCGTAAGTCCTGATCCCGTGGGAATGTCGGGATAAAAAGTAGCCTATGCGTTAATCCAGGTCTCCATCTATCTACATACCAAGTTTCATCGCAATCGGTCCAGTAGTTTTTGTGTGAAAACATTACAAACATACTTACACACAAAGCTTTCCTCTTTATAATATTATTATTATAGTATAGACTAGCTGTACCCGGCATACGTTGCAATGCCACGTAAAGTAAAAAAGTCTTTGGTTATATAAAAGTTCTATCACAAAGGATTTCTATTATTAAACTATTTACTTGTTACCATAATATTTATAAATTATACTTAAAAAACAATAAATATTTTTAAATATTTCTTACACTTTTAACATAAAAATAGTCTATAGACATATTTTTTAATATTATCAATAAACGCTAATATTTTTGCGTTTGTTCTATTTTCTTATGTTAACCCGTTTAGGCTGATGACGTCAATGTCTTGCATGTCATGCTGTTCCACTTTATCGAAATGGGATTTGATTACTGGTACGACAAGAGGAAAAAATGTGTTAAAATGATAAATCGTCTATATGCTCTGTTAAAAGCTGTACAAGTTGTGGATTTGTCGACGGGCGGCTGACCTAAATGAGCTGCCATGTTTTGATGTCCACTTCCTAGACTAAAAATATGCAAATATTACTACATACTTATTATAATTCTTTTGAAAGAACGAACTAACAAATTACTCGAAGCAGTTGCGTTTTAAATGTCACTGGGAATATAATAAAAGTAAACAACGCCTGACGCCATGTTGCGGAGATGAGATAAACTAAATCTAAAATTAGGAAAATAAAAATTTTAATAATGCTTTATAAAAAATGCTAGGAAGACCTGCCTTGTGAAGAAAATACTAATACGATACTAGTTTACGCAATGTAATTATTTTACCTCTCTGGGAGTCTGACATGTGTTCCATGAGCTATGCATATTATGAGGTTTCGAAGAAAATAGTTAGAGCTCACCTACGTGATTTGTGAGTGATCACTAATCACGCAGGTGATACAGTGTACTTACTTACCTACTTCTTTAAGCAGTACTGTGGGTTGTAAAGTTAAATAACCTTCCTTCCTTCCTCTTCCATTACCATGATTATATATATTTGAATCTTGCATATTTGTTAAAAGACATCCAGAATTATTTAAGAGATACGGAGATATGGAAAATAGTCGAACTAGACACAAAAACAGACTAATAATACCTAAAATTAACTTAGAGCTATTTAGAAGAAACTCTTATTGTATGGCCATAAAATTATATAACCACATACGGACACTATGAAAATGCTGCCTCTAACACAATTTCGCAGACATTTATATGAAGTACTTAAAAAAAAAATTACTATACAATAATGAATACTTTGAAGACAAATTTTCTAAATAATTTGATATTGGCCCCAATTCTGTTACTTCACTCGCTAAATTACAATTCACTAAATTTTCTTCATATAAGAAGTAAACCTTGTACACTTAGAAACAAGGTCTTATTTCAAATTGAAACAAGTAGGTAACATATGTCGCTATCGAAATAAGCAATTTATTTGTCGACTAAAGTCTGATACGCTTAAATAAACTTTAATACCACGTAGCGAGAGCCGCTATCCGTTGAATGCCATCTCTTTTGCTCTGTGTTTTAGTAAGCGTCTTCGTAGGTGTAGATTAAAAACACGTCATCCTTGTTCGTTTTGAACAAGTTTTTATACGGCAATTATACAGCGTTTGAATAAATGGAGACTCTCGCTGCGTGGAAATAAAGTTGAGTATACGTTGACAGGTTTTATTGAAATTTAGCGGAGCTGAGAAATAGATGCTAGTAACAAATATACCTTATTACGAAGAACACTAGGTTGATTTCATATGAAGAAATTAAGTCAGGTTTTAGTTTAGTCGAGTGTACAATAGAATCGGCACCATTGGTCCCAATTCTGTTACTTCACTCGCTAAATTAAAATTCACAAAATTTTCTTCATATAAGATGTAAACCTTGTAAACTTCAAAACAAGGTCTTATTTCAAATTGAAACAAGTAGGTAACATATGTCGCTATCGAAATAAGCAATTTATTTGTCGACGAAAGTCTGATACGCTTAAATAAACTTTAATACCACGTAGCGAGAGCCGCTATCCGTTGAATGCCATCTCTTTTGCTCTGTGTTTTTAGTAAGCGTCTTCGTAGGTGTAGATTAAAAACACGTCATCCTTGTTCGTTTTGAACAAGTTTTTATACGGCAATTATACAGCGTTTGAATAAATGGAGACTCTCGCTGCATGGAAATAAAGTTGAGTATACGTTGACAGAGTGTTAGTGAAATTTAGCGGCGCTGAGAAATAGATGCTAGTAACAAATAGACCTTATTACGAAGAGCACTAGGTTGATTTCATATGAAGAAATTAAGTCAGGTTTTAGTTTAGTCGAGTGTACAATAGAATCGGCACCATTATATCCTTAAATATTTAGGTACACAAATTTTCTTATGAATGTAATAATGTTGTATAAATTTCTGCAGAGTAAGTAAAAGTTGGTTTAGTACTAGGGTCTACTAAATTGTCTATAACACATATTTAGTAACATTAATATTGTATAATGTACCATATTTGCACGCCACAAGTGGCAGAACATGCTGCACCAAGCTATTTATACCAACACCTATGTATCTTTTTGACCGTGTTCTTGGAAATAAAGATTTATTATTATTATTATTATTAAGCCGCTGTCTACCGCAAAAATAATTTTACAAATAGGATTAACTATTGCGTTAATGTTATTGCTATTAAACAAAGAAACTCTTAATCTGTATTTTACTTAGTAATAATCAGATGCTTGCGATGATGATGATGAGTATATGTTTACTCTATTTGTGTTGCGATTGCGCAATGTATTTAAAACTTTGTAATGCAACTTTACTACATAACAGTTATAAATTCATCCATTGATGTTACTATTGCATATGCAAAAGGCATTCTAACGTATGCAGCCATGCATAACGTGAAACGCCACACAATATTCAGCTGGATTCCGGATAGTGAATTTAAGTAAGTACTTTATTTAAATTTCATAACATATTTAATCGCCTTATTTTAATTTACTATAAAATTAATAATACTTATACCTACTGTACTACAGGCAAATTATGGTATATGAATACCAATGTCTATTCAATAATTGTTACAATATTGAGAATTGCATTGTGTCTAATCATTCAACAAAGTTCGAGATTAATATTTTTGTAGTTATATAATGTGTGGCGTGTAATAACGCTGTTGTATATTACTTTGCGACTATCTTACTAAATTAATATCTTAAAAAATAAGTGTTATTCTATGATAGTAAACAGACCATAGAAAATTGTTTGTAGAGAGAACAAGACAAGTGTGTGTTAGTTATGAAACTGCAAATATCTTAAAACAAAGCACACTGACACGGTAAATTATAAAAGTTAATAAAAAAAGTGCTTGTTTTTCACAAACAAATAAAAATCTTAACTAAGTAATATTATAAATAAGGACTGCTACTGAAGAACTCGTCGCAAGACATTTTATATAAAATCCAACAGAATCGTTCGTCGAGCTCTTTCAACTTCAACAACCGTCACGTATTTCCAGGAAAGCCAATTGACGGTCCGGCCAAACAGCTATGCGTTTCATCTCTAATGAAAAGATAATAGTTGTGTACATTACAATCTACATCTTTTTTTATCATCATCATCATCTACCTACCCTTGTCCTAATATTATTTGGGGTCGGCGCAATATGTTTTATTATTCCATTCTATAATCTACTCTTTCATTCGTCATTTCACCACTTACTAGGGAGTAAGCCATATCTTCTTACACACAGTTCATTCATCTTTTCTTTGGTCGACCTCTTCTCTTGTACAATAACTTGCATACATATAACTCTTTTCACTACATTTTGCTCATCCCTCCGCATCACATGTACGAGTACATACCTCGATAATCTATTGGTCCTCAAATTTTCATCCACTTTCCCTCTAATATATTCATTTCTCACAGTCACACCGCACATCCATTTCATAATTCGCATTTCAGCTACGTGCAGGCGTCTCTCATCCGTTTTCTTTGAGGGGCAACTTTTAGATCCGTACAGGACGGCAGATCTGATGATCGTCTTATAGATTTGTCCCTTTAATTTAATAGGAAACTTAGGATCACAAATTGTTTCTGTTACCTGCCGCCACTTCATCCCCCTGTATTGATTCGATGCTGTACAGTCCGATCTATTTCGCCATCGCTTTGAAGATTTGATTTTCCAGCCACCATTCTCAAGTCTTTGTTGCCATTCTTCCAGTTTCCTCTTTACATCGCACTCTTCTTAACCAACCAATACAATGTCGGCTGCAAACAGCATGCACCCGTGCAGTGCAGTGCTAGTGCTAGACTCATACATAGCACGAATTTATTCCACATACTTAGCAGGCAATTCTGCTTCTTTCAAAGCTCATCACAAAACCTCTCGGGGTATCCTATTACGCCTTTTCTAAGTCAACACACACTATATGCAAGTTTTTGTGTAAGTGTCTGTACTTCTCGCATAGTTGGCGTATTGCAAATGTGGCATCTGTTGACCTGCTCCTTGGCGTAAACCCAAATTGGTTTTGTGTTATCGCTCTTTTTTTGGTATTTAAAAACCGGCGTGAAGTCAACTGTTAGGCAGTTCGATATATGATATTGGGAACGTTTAAACATTATTGTAAAAAATAAAAAAAATATTTTTATTTAAGTTGTGACAAGAAGTAAGAATATTATACATATATAATTTAATTTCGTCTCTGAAATTAATATTTTTAATTTTAATAAGTAAGGTTGCGTCTGTTATGCTGAATAAACGTTATAAAAAGCGATCATTCAAAATGTCGTATCATTGTTTAGAAATATAATTCTAAATTCTAAACACTTTTGCGCTATACAGGTAATCTATTAAGCTTGATTTATTATTATTAGTATATAAGCAATATTATTTTTGAAGTGGATAAGTATTAGGTATTATTGGCATAGCCACGCGGCAATGGCGACTAATGAAAAAATACGTAAAGCATTTTTTTTATTATATTAATAAAAGAAGTAACTAAAATCATTTGTATGATTCATTTTAAAAGGATTTAAGAGATTAATAACATGTAGTAATAACGTAATGTAACATAATACATTATTTTTAATAACATTTAGTAATAACTTACATTTCTTCTTCTGTCGGCTATTTATAAATAGCTAATTTTCATTAGTTATCTGGCTGTAACACTCGTCCACTGCACAATAAAACTCCTTTGAGTTAAAAACTTGATAAGGTTTTAAAATATTATCAAGTATTCACGGAGAGTGTGAAGTACGTGGAAAAGTTGATACTTTTATAAAAGTACTTAACACTTTCATCAGCTGATTTCGTTGCTTGGAAACTTGCCAATTATCTAGGGAACAGATTACTGGTTCTTAAAGACAATATTAGTTTTTCTATTTCAAAGTAAAAAGTTCTGACTTTGTTAGGAGCTTAATCAAAACATAACTAAAAAACTTCTACTAGTAGAAATAAATACATTACATTATTATAACACATTACGTTTACATTATTAAGGAAAGAAGAAGAAATGAAAGGTTTGACTTAGAAAAAAAAAAGTGTGAATTTCACACTAGCGATCTAGTACCCTATTGTTATGACGTTGCATATGTACAAAAATCGTGAAAGAAACTATTTACCTAATATCTCAAAGTTCCACTTTACTCTTGAATACACTCAATTCTCAAATTTCTGGAAATAATAATAATTAGAACTAATATCCCACATCGCGCAACTCTTTACATATATTTATTATCTAACTTTGAGCAAGGATTTTTTATTTTATTTTATTAAGAAAATAAAGCAAGGCCAATGACAGGTTTTCCTTCATATAACAATGAAGGAATAATTTAGTCAATCAAATGACAAAAAAGAAGAAACTACATTATTAAATCAGTGACATCGTAGTTAATTTAGCGTTTCATCGAATTGTCTTCCAAAGCGCTTATAATTTTTTATTTTAAAGCTTGTTTAAAACAAGAGAACTTTACTAAAAGTGTTGTTATGGGTTCGAGCAATGCATGTAAAAACACTATTTTGGGCGTACTTAGTATCATGACGAGGTACGTGCAACTTTGGAGTATGGCGAGTGTGTCTGGTGTGTTAAATGTAATCTGTGCTGTGTCAGCAAATCATATGTCATGTCCTCGGGTCTCTCTTCTTTTTTAAACCAGCAAAGGTTTCTTTTCTTTTTGTGTACCTACCTAAACCACAGATTACTAAGTAGGTACGTAGTTACTACGTCCTAAACTGAACACTTGCATCTGATAACGTATGTGCAAAGCTTTAGCTACAGGAAACAACAAATGTTAAAAGAAAATGGCAAACGACCTTCTGACGCAAATCTTATTATATAATTACGAAACGGATGTACCCAAGTGTCCAGGTATTTGTGGGTCACGGGCGCGACCACGTGAGGCGCCATGTCCTCGTCCAATGACAAGGACGCATGGTGACGTTGCAGCGTTGATGACAGTTCCCGCGATTTGTATCAAGCGTCAAAAGATTTATTTCTAGACTTTCAGCAAAACTTATGAAACAGGTGCCATTAAAAAATCAGTCACTTAAAAAAAACTATTTTGTCTGTGAATGGTTGAATGTAGTTTTTTACCGACTTCAAAAGGTTCTCAATATCGAGTGGTATTTTTTTTTGACGCTATGTATTTCATGCATGCTTATCTGTCTAGGTACTTAGTTAAATTTAGATTATTACAATTTATAAATAGGTAATCATAGCCATAGTATGTGCAGTTGAAAAATGAAAATAAAATAAATTAAAGAACTTTTTAAAAATAAGCTTTTATTTAAGTCATATACCAACGAATAAAATAAGGGTTTTGTTCAATTGTTTGTTTTTGAAAAGCTTGTCGCGCGAAATGTTATAAAAGTACGTAACAATGAACGTCATTAAAGAGTGATTAGTTGAATAATTACTTAACTAAAACTACTTTTACCTACTTTTTTAGTAAGAACGTCTTAATCTTTTAGTAGATGAGGAGTACCTATGGCTCTATGGCTAACCCCGGACCCATCATGAGTACCTACACTTCCATGATACCATACTATTGCATTGTCACCGATGTAAATAAGTATTCAAGTTTCAACTCAACCGCTTGGGGAACTGGTTTAAAATTCAATTGCAAGATTTGACAAATACTAAAAAGGCAAGCTAAATAAAAGCTTGTAAAAAACAAAATCAGCATTATTTCAGGTATGGAACCTTACTCCTTGCTGAAAATACTCTTTTACTAGGTCTAATGCGTAAGTAGGTACTAGGTAGAAGTGCCATTCTATTTTATTTAAACTATTAAGTTGACTAACAAGTAAAGGGCTGGTCCCTTGATGGTTAACCGATTTTTGTTAATGGTATAGAGGCAAACGGGTCACCTGATGATAAATGACTACCGCCGCACATCGCACATGGACACCTGCAACACAAGAATCACAAGTCCGTTGACGCCCTTTAAGGTGGGAGTAGGGGTAGACGGGGGGAGCGGGAAGAGTTAGGGCCTCCGCTAGCCTCAATCTCGCGGCGAAAAGCAATGCGACCATTGCTTCACTCCCGGTTTTCTGTGAGGCCGTGGTATCAACCTCGAGCCGGCCCATACCTACGTGCAGAAGCATGGCTCTCGTACGAACGTCTCTTCACTTAATTTTAAACATTGTTAACGCACTTATCCTTTACATATACTTTACAGATACATCGATTAAGTGGATATTTTTTTATTTAGGAAATATTTTTTTTTTTTTGGTTAATTAAGATGTTTGTCAAATCTAATGTACTTAAATAATATGTTTAGTAAAATTAGCTTTTTTTTATTATTTGTAAATATTAAAATTTTATTTAAATTCGAATGAGATAAAAATACGGTATACTACTTAATTTAATATTATCGTAATGCACTCAATCAATAATTTTAATCTTTGATTTGATGCTATAAAAATAATTAAAACGAAAAGGTTTACTTTACAGTATTAAAGTAGATATTTTTTATTTATTGAATTTTTACAATTTATTTTAAACGTAGGAAATTATCCAATTGTTATTCCACATAGGATATCCGCCATTAAGTGTAATGCAATTTATTAAAATATATTATATATGCATAAAAAACTGGCACACATTGTCAAGGTACATTGAGTATGTGGAGCTGAAATAATAAAATATGAAAATCGAAATGGCATTTACCATTCCCGTGTTAACAAATAATACATAATAATATGTTGTGTTTTTTTACAGCATTAGGTATACCTACGCCAATAATAATAACTTCACACATCTCACACACGGCTGTCTGATCCCAAACTAGGCAGAGCCTGTACTACTATGGTAACCAGACTGCTGATAAACATACTTATATATTTCTAAATACATACATATTATAGGTAAATTACACCCACACACAGAACAAATTATCGTGCTCATCACACAATTATTTGTCCTGGGTGGGAATCGATCGAACCCACCCTGGCTTAGCAGTCAGGGTCACTAACCACTAGACCAACAGGCCTATCCTCTAGTAGGTCTAATATCATTCTTACAAATATCCACATCAGCGTGGCGGGTTACATTACATCAAATAATCTATAATGCTGCAACCTGCCATGGTAAATCTTATAAAAAACAGTTAAACACTAAATTAACTTTTAAATATTTTCGTAAAAAACAAACTCTGATTAAGACATAAAATATCGCTTCGTCTCGTTTTGTTTGCGACATTTTATAGCCTACTTCTTACTCTAACGATATGATGAGTGTGATGATGACGTAATATGGCTCGCTCTTGTAAATCAGTGGACTCTGATGTATCAGAGGGATAAGTAGGTACCTTTTCAAATGTCTATCCTGTTACAATAATATTAGGTACATTTGAATTAGGAAACTGTCATTCTCTTGTGTATTGTGTTTTTAACCAACCTAAAAAAGAGGAGGTTTCGCTATCTATCGCGACGAACTGAGAACTCCCAGTCCAGCCTCCGGACCAATTATCTTCTCATAGGTATAGTGAAACGTCCCCTGTTTTTGTTTAAAAATGAATAGGGTGGTAAAATCAAAACAACTTCGTAAGGTATGCAAAGGGAGGTCACGACATTTTTTTTACTATCGAACAACATTTTAATAAGCAGAATGACCGCGTTTATGATCGAACCTCTAAAGAAGTTTCTCCATTGCTCAGTAGGGTATAACGTGGACATTATCTGGCTTCAGTGATGATTTGGTGGAGTGTTAGAGCTATCAATGAGTAGATAACTAGCCATATTTATGTTAAAAAGGTGTCAAAACATGGGCCCAGAAGTATCAAGGTGCGATTCTCGAAGATTTGTGCACATTTTTCCGAAAGAAAAACATAACTACGCGGTTCTAAAACACTCTCCCATACAAACTCAACTTTCCAACCGCAAAATATAAGTTTCACAATTTTTTTTTTGTGATATTACTACAAATGAAGGACTTTCGGATTTTTTCCTTTACTTGTACTGTGAGACCTTGATTCTTACCAAATTTCATAATTCTAGGTCAATGCGAAGTACCCTATTGGTTTTGATTTATATGTTCAAATTTGTTAAAATCTAAATCTTAAATTATCGTATCTTTTGATTACGTTGACTTAGAAGCTTAATTTTTTACAGTTTCAAGGGACCGCAGACATACGTGTTTGATGTTAATTTTAACTTGATGCCTCCACGAGTACCTGAGAAGAAGGGTCTTGACAGACAGACAGACGGACAAGAAAGTGACTTTTGAGGAACGGAACCCTAAAACTGAAAATTTAATTTCAAACATTCAGGTTTACTGAGTATTGATGAATTTCTATTTAAATTTGATGCTTGAAGTAGATGCACGAACTTCTAAAATAGACACATTTATTAACGGAACATTGAACATAGGTACCTCTCATGAAAAATGATAGCCATCTCGCCTGATGACAAGCCAACTCCATCACTCGAGTTTCAACGACCTTTTATGACACTCTAAGTACGTATAAGTCATTCATTACATTTAATTTGGACTATAATTGCAGGTAAGTCGCCTTGGCATGAACTATGGGACGCCACGAGGAAGATGGATGTGCAAATAACTACTCGTTACCGTTGGCAATGTAAGTAAGTTAAAAAAAAAAAACATTACTTTAGGTTCGGTAATAATTTAATCGGCCAGGCGGTAAAATCGAATATAATAATATATGTGGGTGAATCTTCGGGAAGGGGAGGCCATTCGGCTTGGCGGCACATTCACAGATAAGATAATAGTGATTCGGGTAAGCCCGACCGGACAACAGCGGGCGACCTGGTAAAATCGAATATAATGTAGGTATGTTTGGTAAAAAAGCCGCTCGAGTAGACGCACATTAAGAAAAGCGGGACAATAAAAAATCAACTGCCGACTTCTGGCGGTAAAAATAATAATATAATGAATGTTGGAATAAAGACGAACATGTGATTGTGAGTGTTTGCTTCTGGTAGGCTTTGTCGTTCAACTGCCGAACCGAATATATTGGCCGGCTTATGTGTACCTTGCACAAACAAAAATCACCCACAATAAAAAAATCAAGGAGCTCAAATACCAATCTTAGTTAAGAAAGTTTAACTAAGTGTGTACCCTACTCGTAAACACAAAGACATGGACGATAGCCAAATCGGCCCGATACCCTTAAAACGCTTTGCTTGCTCAGTCCATAAAAGCATTTTATTCATGTATAAAACAATCCTGATTTGCGTATAAAATACGGATCCAATACGCTTAAATTCTTAGCCTCTATAGGAGATACATACATAAATTAAACTGTTATTAGATTTTATTATTGTCCAGATACGCTATATTTTAACATACAGCATTATGTTATTTGTATGATTAAGATTCAACTTTTAAAATGCAAGAAATAGAGAATTTTGACAGTTTAATTTTCACACGCATGTTTATGAACTTTGGTAACTGCTTAGCAATTTAGATGTACTTATCCAAAATACACGAAGCGAAACGAAAATTTACGAAGCTTTTTTTTTATTACAATCACAAAGTCAAGCAAAAGTAGGTATGTTGAGGCTGTGTCCTTCTTTAACGCAACAACCTAGCATTAACGGATTTTTTATATTTGATGAAATTCCTCCTTATGTATATACAACAACAGCCAATTTTTGCCTGTTGCGAAGCCCTACCATATAATTTATATTAATACTAATATAATATAATAATTTATCCGGCGGTTTCACCCGCGTAAGTCCCGATCCCGTGGGAATGTCGGGATAAAAAGTAGCCTAAGTGTTAATCCAGGTCTCGAGCTATCTACATACCAAGTTTAATCGCAATCGGATCAGTAGTTTTTGCGTGAAAGAGTAACAAACATCCATACATCCACACATCCATACATCCATACATCCATACATCCTCACAAACTTTCACGTTATATACAATAATGAACCTACTGAGGCATAGATCACAGCCATAGAAGTCGTATGTTACATTACAATGACAACACAACTCTTTGTTCGTATAACAGTGGAAGTCACTATATTAGATACTTTTTCTGATTTTAGATAAGTTTGTTTATGTTTTTAATGTATTTTTATGCAATCCGTTTATGTTCGAATGTCCCAAATCAAATGTGAATTGGGCATTTGATGTTTATTTATGAAATTTAATTAATCACTTTTTAAGTTCAAACCTACTCATGCATAGAATTCCGTCCGACACTTATTTCGTCAGCGTAAGTGTAAGGATCTCTATACATGAGAAAGTCTCTATCAAAAGTGTTTATGTAGATGGCGCTACCGTAGCTAGAGACGTAGTAGAGTGCGTTTTGTAAAGGCGCACCCTGAGTCACTAGGAAGTTACTATTCCTGATTTATGGGGATTTTACAAAGATATCATTAAAGAAAATAAGATACAATCAGATAGAGAATTATGCTTCACTACTTATGTGGTGTAAGTAGGGATGTGTGGGATCGCTTACTACTGCTATATACTTATGTATAGTCTATTGTAATACTATAAAATGTATTGTTGTGTAAACAACCGTTATTACAACATCTGAACAACACTTCTTAAATGAAAACATACATGTGAGTTGTCTACTATTAGCTGACAAATATTGAATAGTTACAAACTATTCAATATTTGTTTGTTGTGATAAAAAAATTACTGCTTTCACTTTTTATTTTTACTCCTAGCTTTTGGCTTCACCGTATAGAATGATTATACCCAATTATCGAGCGAATGCAACAGCTACTAACGCCTTTTGTTTGATACCCAACATTTCAATTTTTTTTCTAAATTAATGACTTTATGTTCTCTTCTCTATAAAGTACCATATTGAAATCCCAGTGATGTCCCATATTCTATAACCAGCGGACAATTAAGGCGCTTCTAAAGATACCAATATTTGTTAAATTACGATAACTAATTTAGACGTTATGCGGGAACAGATGAACACATATGCATACGGGCTAAAATCAAAACCCTCCTTTTGGCTTTGCCGTAGTCGGGTAATTAAAATTAAATTCTAAAAGTATTGTAATGCCAGAAACTAAGCGCTGCCGCTTAGTTTCAACAGTTTGACTTTTTCAAAATGAGCCAAGGCAAAGGCCTCACTCACACTTTGGCAGCAAAGTGATCCAATCGAAAAGTGCAAGAGAAGATTTTTCATTATGACAGGATATCTGGTGTACCTTTGATACTTTGGTGTGATAACTTAACGGGATCAAAGAAGCATTAAGGGGAATTAAAAGCTTGCCAGAAGTGTGCACTGCTGTCAGCAGCAAGCGATCGAATACGCGCTCGAGCAGGCTTTGAACGAAGGCGTATTGGGACTAGTGTTTTGAAAAGTGGTTTAGATGTGTGGAACTTTACATAAATAGTGGTAGAGAGTCATATCGTATACGCATGGCAAAACGAGGTGCTTACGCGACCGATAATCATTCGGCAACTTTAAAGAGTTTATTGTATTACTTCCTTACTATTAAATTACTGTTAAATTTGGCCAAACACTAGTGTTAGTAGTATTATTAACATCGGAACAATCGATTTTTGCCCAGCTAAATCGTCACTTTTGCCGTGTGTGCACCGTATAGTAATTGAATACAACTTGTTTGAATTTACCAATGATTTAGGTGCTTAGAAGTCGGTTTAAAAGTCACAAAACATGTATACGAAGGCATTTTTTTAATAAGCTCTTATTGACACAAAATTTTTTGAAACGAAACTTGTGTGTGTGTTATGAGTTTTTTTACTTTTCACATGATATTCAGTTTTTTTTTACCAGTTATACGTTCACGAAGTTCTAGGTGAGCTTCTCAACTCAATTCAGTCAGCAGGGGATAACGTGGAAATTATCCGGTTTCAGTGACGGTTTGGTGAGGTGTTCGCTATCTAAAGCTAAAAAAGGTATCAAAACATCGGCTCAAGTGTATCAAGATACTATTCTTGAGAAGGTTTTTCCATAACCAAGAATGGTCCTTTCAGCAAGACTCAGCACCGCTTCAAAAATCTCAATCCACACAAGCGTGGCTAGAAAGGAACATTGCCCACTTTGCCTTTCTCTGCTCTGGCTCTGATAGAAATTGGACATAAAGTTTAAGGTAATTGTTTTGTTTTCTGAAATGTGATGTCTAAGAGTAGTAAAACTCTAGCACCGTTTAATTTGGTGCCAATTTAGGATTTTTTTCTTTACCTATTCATATTTTTTTTAGATTCGCCTAAATATTTTCACTTCGTTTATCAAAATTTGTCTGAGTCTTAGATTTCTTCGATTTTTATAAACGGACTATAATTCTTGGCACTAACTTTGCACTACAATTAATTCTATACAGTTTCTTCATTGGCTTCTAAAGTTTCGTCCATCTGTTACGCGTTTACACAACATCTAATGACTACCTACTCCACATAAAAGAGATTCGATAGTGTTAACAATTATTCATGCATGAAAAATTTCAATATTTCTGGAATGACCTACAATTTGTCGTTTCATTGGATTTTGAACTATATCATGTTTGATGCACGGTTTATTTTGATGTGCCATTCTTGTATCTTGTTCCTTTTAGTGATGCGTCTTCATTCGATAGAAGACTCTATCGATAAGCCGCTAAAATAGCAAGTCGGGCGTTAATCCCAGCAGCATGCCACAGATTTATTGCGGGCTGTTAGGAGAACCGCGTATTTATATTAAGTGGAGGAGCTGTCAGCGCCTACGCTGACGCCACACTGGACGGCTACATACAATAAAGCATTCCAATATCAGAAACCACGTTATATTTTCATTTTAATCTAATCCATCAATCTCGAGTTTATTCGGTAATCTACACCTAATATTAAAATCTAAAGGTTTACTCTTTAATTTATGTAAATATAATTTTTTAAACCACATAAAGCAAATTGACAAAATTATAAACAAACACAAAAAATATGCTACCTACATACTTTAAGATTATAACTTCAAACAGCTGTACGGGTTTTTCAAATAACCTGCAGATAAAGAAATATAAACATTAATTTGTGTTACTATAAATGAGTAAATTTTTATGTCTTAAATTGCCGATTGCTCTTACAACATAAAATACTTAAAAACTACAAAGAAGACAAAACTTGGAATCCTGAATATTTGTTTTGAAATTAACCGGTTAGCAAGCTTAACAAAGCGTTTAAAGGTGACATTAAGGGGCCGTTTATGTCAAATGAATTTCACGAAGCTTGTTCAGGACCAGCGTAGTAAATGAATTAGCAACATCATTTCACGATACAAACTAATAAAAGCGTAAACGACATATCAATTTGGAATAATTCAAGTAAATGCCCGCTGCGACATTTAACTCTCTCGACTAGATCATCCAACTAATAATACCCTCGTACGTGAAATGTTTTGGCTGGTGCTTTTTGTTCGCGCCGGTTATTTCAGTTTTCCAGTAGGATTTTATACAAGATCAACTCTAGCCGTCTTGGCAGTGCAGCGTCAGAAAGCGGACTCTAACCGAAAATCACTTCGTAATTTATCTGAAATAACGAAATGGGTTACACACTCAAACGATAAAGAATTAAAGGAAATTAAAGCTCAAGAGTTCCTAAAACCAGTTGAACGACCTATGTGTGATATCGACCACTTACTAGTGAAGTGTAGTGAAGTTTAGTGAATGTGTATCAAAATTCTTTCGGAATACAGTGCTGTGGGTGAAACAAAATTTATCGACAAGTATGTCGGAGTTTTTCGGACCATGGACCAAGAAAGGAGACGACGACGACTTGGAAGTGGTAGAGGAAACCGTAGAGACAGTCACTACTACAACCACAACAAGGAAGAGACCAGCAGTAAGTCGACAGTATCCTCAATTTGATCTTGATCATAATAATTGCAACAAAGACTGTAAAGAGTTATTCTGTAGCAATCCGTTGCCGCTTTAGGATTCAGGTAAAATAAAAAAAGTTTTTAGAGCGTTTCATATATAATATCACCTTGATAACTAACGAAAGAGAAGGCGAATCGTGACAAATTTATTTTTATTGCGACTCATCTGTATCATTGTTAGAGGTGTTTATTTTGCACAAGTCCAGAGCACGGATGTCACGGGCGCTGTCAAAGTAGACTCCCTGCGATATAAGCCAGCTTTCGTATCAAGGTGAAGGCGAGCTTTACCGTCATCTGTCTGCTTGCATAAATCAAGTGACGCACTTCTGAAAATGTGTACCTAAATTCTTGTAAAAACTTCTTGAAAGGGCTTTCTTAGGGATCTGAATTTTACATAATATTATGAGCTCATATCTCAGATATTCAACCAAAGAAAATCTCGTCTCGAATGTAGTTTCCTGGATTATTTTTAATCGTAAAAATATTTTTATATAAATAATATTCTAAGTTTGTATTTTTTGGCGACTGTCTCAAAACAAATTATTGCTGTTGTTTTAATTATTTATGGCTCATATAGCGCAACTGTCTCGTAAAAAAATAATTAGGATTGCTTGTTGGCTCCCTTTTGTGCTGACGCTAATTTAAATACCTACGCAAACGTCTTATTTATCGCAGCTAAGGACCCCATTTACGTATATTATAATGGTCACTATAATTAAATGTTCGAGGAAACTTAAGCGTGCAAGAAAATAAAAAATAGCAGTCTTGATAATTAAAAAAAAAGGAGTACATTAAACGGGATCTTTTTGTTAACTAATCCATTTGAAATGAGCGGCAACTAAAATGTCTTCAGTATCGTATTTTGATCCTGTCTTTATCTTTAGTCATAATAAAACTGTCAAGTTCGTATCGTAAAACCAATCACGACGAGCCTACGTTTATGTAAAACGTGGAACAAAGTCATGAGTATCGTGTAGTGACCGAAGACAATTGAGTACTCGTTAACAGTATGTACATTCACAGTGAATGGCCTTTTGTTTCGAACAATAGGACATTTTGTAAGTGGAAATCTCTTAAATGAAATTATGACAACAATGTATTCATGTAATAACAGTGCAAATAATGTCCGTAGTAGCCTTTGGGAGGTACATTGTATCTTAAGAGTATATTTTTTGGTTGAACGCACTAACTTCTGGAACTATTAGTTGGATTTGGAAAATTCTATTGCATTTAAAAGCTCAGTTCTTGACGAAGATTAAAGGCTATTAAACATCACGCTATCACCCTTAGAAGCGAAGAAACGCAGATGTCAGCTTCTTATATAGATAGTTCTTTCAACGGTAACACAAAACTAGAAGGCGAACAACGGAGTTTGTAATGTACTAAATTATAAAATTTAGTCGACAGTTATTGACTTCACTGCCTAATCACTGGCACTAATTTATGGTAAAATTGCTGTTAGGAAAAAACCGACAATATTGGCAAGAGCGGTAAAAATCTATGCTTACCGTTGTTTGTTGTTTATCGTGAGGCAGACTAATAACAGAACAAATTAAATTTTACATGAAAATACATGTCAAGTTTTCATCTGATGTGGAAAAGGTTCTGCCCTATCCTAACTATTCCTCACTCATATTATAAATTCGAATGTAAGTTTGTTTGTTTAATTGTAAGCTTTCATGCCATAACTACTACTTATTCATCCGACACACGAACATCCCAATACCCGTAGCGTTATTTGTGCATTGCCCTGGAGCTCTGGTGTCCTTAATCACTGCCAGCTAAACTCAGATAATACCTACGCTTTCTGCTCTAAGTTCATATTAAGAATATTTTTATATGAAGGCAGGTATTTTTCTCTAATGTACCCTTCCTTTATCTTCTTTTTTAAATTATTGTATGAACTGCATTCAACTTATCATTAATATTTTTTAACTGCTTAATGGCCTTTCAAGTTGCACGTCAGTCTGGGGATCCATAACTTTCTAATTTTCTTGTACCTACATAAATGAAGTGGATCTTACCTTAATTATAGGAATAAAAAAATATAAAATTCAATGAAGTGTAATGTTATTTTAATGTGTAAGTCTTTAATTGTAGGTTTATATTTAAAAAAAATCCAATTTCAATTGTGCCAGCATTACTTAACGTATTTAGTCTTGTTTTTCTATACTGTGCTAATATCAGTACCTAGATATAAGATTAGATATCAAACTGCATCCCACACAGAAACTGAGAAATATGTATAGAAACAGAACATTGTAATTTTGTTGGAAGTGTAGCATTGTTTAATTCAGAAAATACAATGTAAACAATGGTATGATTCATTGCATCCATTGCTCCACATACGAAAATATTATTTTCCTTGAAACAATGTTCTTTGCTAAACAGCTACAATCTACAGGTTATATGTTTATCTAAGTACTTACTTTTTTTTAATTGGAGTAAATGACCTATTTTAATCACTGAAAATAAAGAGGAGTTCTTGTACAATATACCAAAGGCAGTCTTAAGTTTGAAAGAAATGGCAGTGTACCCTTGTACAAATGTTGTGCGTGCATTATACATAGAAAAATCTTATGCAAACAAAAAAAAATACAACAAGAATTGGGTCAATTATTTTTTTACGTCGACAGAATTAGCTGCCTGCTTTAATATATCAAACTTATCAAAACAGTGTTAAAAGCAGATTGTAATAAATATGTCAAAAATATGCTCCACAGGATCATTAAACTCTCTAGTGGTCGGAAAGTTTATATTCATAAACAGGGTTGAAGACTAACACTATAAAACTATGTGAAATAAACCTTTTAAACGTAATACACAGAATTTTAACTAACATCGTTACCTAATAATAGAAGCAAGTTTTCAAAAATGGAACTTTTTAAGTAGGTATCTTAAACTTTTGTACCTAGTACCTTCATATTTTATCGATAAGTTTTTGGCATTAGTAACAACAGGGAGCACAACCCTATTTAGAATTACTTTTAAATTTTCCTCATCAGTATATATAACTAATACAGTCTGTTCAAAGTGATTTTGAACTTACATGTCCTTAAGGTTAATTGAATAAACATCGTAATCAAATAAATATTTGCTAGGTACTTTAAACGAATGCTAATGCAGCTTCTAACACATATAAATTTTATTTATATCTTAAAAAAGCTAAAAAGTGGAAGCAAGTTGTTTTATTTTATAAGACAGCTGTTTCCGATGTATAATAATAAAATTTATACATCTGTTTAAAACTTTTTGGAAGAATTATAATATCTTAGGACGTATCCCGTAACGTTTGGTATAACATAGTATGTTAGAAACAGTCTCGAAACCACTGATATATACTATGAAAATCACTAACTAACAGTAACTGCCAAGTTGTTCGTACCTCTGTTCACACTTAAGTCAAGTTCTCATCTTATTTCTCCTTTTATAACCCCCAAAATTTGTTAATATTTATCAATCGACCAATAGTATTGCGTTACCGGTATAACCAGTCAAAATAATATCTATTAACTTATTTTTATTAAATAGTGAACTGTGTTATCATCTATTATAGTTTGGCCCTAGTTTTAATAAGGGGGCGTCCATAAATTACGTGAGGTGTTTTTTTTTATTTTCTGTCCCTCCCTTCCCCACTGGTGAGATGTCGTAAGATTTTATTCAACCCACTCCCCCTTCCCCCAATCTCACGTGAGATTTTTCAAAATGTGGGTTTCTTACGTAAACGCGTTGGATTGTTATTGTAAAAAGAAAAAAAAATCTTAAGCATGTACAATCTGGATTAAATGGACCAAAATAGTATAATTTTTTTTTGTTTCAATCAGAAAAAATATTGCGTGATATTTGCCGAGACCCCCTCTCTCTCCAACGTAAGATTAGATGAGATTTGACTTGACCCCCTCCCCCCCTTAAACACCTCACGTAATTTATGGACGCCCCCTAAAATAAATAAGAGTTTTAGATGTGGCGACAACAAGTATGAGGCATCCTCGAATCGTTAGCGTATATGCCTCGTGGCTCGTGCAGGCGAAAAAGGATAACGTAAATTATGAAACATTATTACTTTTTTGGTTACCCGACATTTCGATCCAATTGCACGGATCGTGGTCACGGGTAGACTGTGTATTAAGTCAAAAGTTACCTACACATCGAATATGTATCAAAGTCGCGAGAGTTTAAAACACAATTATGAAACCTTAGTTAGGAGGAACCTTCATAAACTTTTACGATTTGTTGTGATTGTAATAACTATTATCGAATCTTTTCATGCTTAGCTAGGGACACTGTCAGCAAATGTATAATGTATGTATTAATGTATAAAGTCAACGATACTTATTCTAAATGTAATCTGTAAAAACTGACTCTAGTCGTTCTGAGCTTCTCGGAAGGCGGATTTAGTTTTTAGCACGCGACTAACTTCTTGTTTTATCTCGGAAGGCGGACCAGAGCTTATTGTCGGTGTGTGTGCACAACCAATGTTACTAGCTCTTCTTTTTTCTCCTAGAATCTCTTTAAACGTTCTGTGTTGAGGATGAGATACAAAAGTACGTAGACAATAATGATTTGGCAAAGGTTAATATTTAAAAGAGATGTTGTTCCAGTAATTTCGCATTTAATGAACATAATTATGCAGATTTTAATAACGTTATCAATATCTTATAGATCCTTAAACATTCCTTTAAGCCCTAACGATTTCCCTCATAAAAAAAATCCTTGTCACCACACATTGATTCCCCATCTAGGTGTAAGAGATTGTATTTCTTCATAATAAAAGAGGCACGTACGGCACCATGTCTTTTTGTAATAGGGCATTTATGTGCGCCGTTTAATGCTCTATAATGAACATTTAATTTCAATGTGTTTCCCAAATCAGTATCAACGAGTACGGTGACGACATAAGGGTGCGATGTAAGTTGTAAACAGTTTCATCACACGGGTCGATGACAGCTGTGGAAAAGTGCTAATTACACACACGAACAATGTGTTATTGTGCCAAAAGCCGCGAGTCCAGTTTAATAGGTTAGGAACAATTATACATATAGCAAGGGAGCGCGGACAATCAGCGATTGGTTCCAGCCGTATTCTTAAAAAAGTTTTTTCTTTTATGTCAGAGAATTAGAGCAAGGAAAAAAGAATTACCGCGAAATTATTTTCATTTAAAATAGACACATTGTGAAATCAATAACATTTTAGAATTGCTTGCTTGAGGACAATACATTTAATTTTATAAACGTGTTGAACCTTAATGTGAAGTTTTTGTCACATAAATACGGTAAATTTAATTCATTGAAATAACTGTAGTAGATATTAAATTATTTTTTGTACATACATTTTTAAAGTACAAACAAAATAACATCTTGATGTGCTAGAAATAATTACGAAATTCGTGCGACAGAAACATTTAACATACGTTGTTGTTGAATTGCGTGCAGCTGAATCTAAAATAGATTCAACTACTCCGCCTCAGGGAGATACGTACATTTTTGGAAATCAAATAGAAGCATTGCGTTAAAAATAAAATTAACGCAAGGTTATGTGTAAATAACGCTAACGCATATCGTATTATTCTTAAAGGTCAACTTTACGTTTGTTTAGTATGCAGAATAGGTACGTAAGGGTTAATAATCTCGTTTCAAAAATAGATACAGACAAATAGTTCGATATACTGGAAGTTTACAATATCATCGTGTTGTAATTGTAATGAATATATTGTTATTTATTATCACCCAATTGTCAAAACAACACAGTGAATCTCAGTACTTATTCGTAATGACATTATGATAAGAATATAATAAGAATATATTGACTAATATAAGAAGAAGGGTCATACTCAGAAAAGCTTACATTTTTATTTGTTATTAAACTGATGTATGTATAACGAAATTAAGTACATCTTACTATGTAAGTAAGATATCATAGTGTTTTTATTCTGTGGTATTAGTAGGTTATAGAGGTGCACGTAGTCTAAAAATCATAATATTTCATGCTTTAGACACCGTGCACCAAAATCGTTACAATGCTAATAAACGCAAACACAGCATCGGCTGTTTTTAATTCGGTGCCAATTTGATGAATACGGTTGATGTACGTGTAGCAATAAAAAAGAAAGAATACACATATACAGATTGAACAAGACAGAGTAATTCAATTATTCAAATTAAACACAAGTTAATAAATATGGCTTATGAGCATTACAAATGGAAATCTTTAGAAGGTAGGTATCAGATTAAGTTTGTTTTTAAATTATTTAGACTTGAAAAGTAGAAAAAAAATCATCGCATTATATTCGTCGCCCTTTTTTTGGAGTGTCTCAAGAAGACTAGAATGTTTTAAATGTTCTATTTATTTAAATCACAAAGTTGCTCATTTTAAATATGCATTATTAAGGTTTATTTATAAGGTATGAAAATCAAACTTAACTGCTTCATTGTTTACTTTTAAAGTCAGATTCACAATGCAATACGTAAAAAGTTTGAAAATAAGAATGTGGCAACCAAAGCTTACGGCTCGTCTTTTTAATCACCAGTAATTACAATAACACGTTTCTAAAATACATCAGCAAGTAGGTATTATATGACGCCCATGGCCTCAGAATTATTTTCAGGGAGGTGCATAGCTGCTTTTACACACAACGGTACCTAATCAGGAACATCCCTTAATTTATTCAGTACTTATTAGCAAATTAATGTCTTGTTCAAATCACGCCAGTGTTTGAATAAAATTATCTGGCAAGCATCTTTGTTGAGTGTGACCTGTTAGGACGTGGAAGCGGCCTGTGGTCTGTGCATGCTCAGTGCTCATAGTTATAATTATTACATATAGTTCCTATGTTGTAAGTGCTAAGAGTTGACTTCCGCACATTTAATATTCGGATGCGGTATTTACCTCCAAGTATTTGTAACACGTTTGTTATATATGTTATATATATAAGTATTAACAAATGTTGGTAAACCAAATAAATAACAAAAGGGTAGACAGGGATTTCATTGACAAGTGGTGGACAAATTTTATTCAAATAATGTTTATTAGAAATAAAAGTTTTAGACGATTTTTTTGTATTTTCTTACATGGCGGAAAATACATGATAAAATAACGGTTTATGAGGTAACTTTGCCAATTTGCCCATAGACATAGATTGAGTGTTGGGGATTGCCGCTCCATATGAAATAAAAATACTTTTATTTTTACAAAAAGTTGAGTTTTGGTTCACTTCCAATATGATGCAATTACTCTCATTATTGGCAATAACTGTTTAGAGTCCTTGTGTACCCTACATGTCATTCAGTCGTAAAAGCTTAAAAAAAAGTTAAGTGACACTGTGCATTTTACTCCAATTTTCTGTGTAAATGCTCCGCAACCGCTCCGAAAATAAAAAAATGCTGAGCAAATAAAAAAATGCTGTGATAATCAAAGGCTGCGATGTAATTATGAGCATATATTTTATGGAGAAAAAGAGAATACAGACGGTACACGCACAAAAAAATGCATTAAATAATGTAGGTAAAACCATGATGAAAGTCAAGTTCGTTAAGTCACCACAGCGCTCTTTTACGTGCATTCAAAAAAAATTTACCTTATTGGCTTTGGTTTTTAGCGTCTATTGTATCATCGTTATTATTTATACCCAGAGGAAGTTTTTACTTCATTTTTACTCTAAAACGCAGCAATGCTCACATGATTATATTCATCGGTGGTATCGCATCGACGGTATCACTTCCTTCGTCGATATTCGTTATTCGGCTAGCATCGCGAATGGCACAATTGACTCCACTGAGCTCCTATCAAACATAGGATTGCGTACCTACTAACCAAATCGGGCCCAGACAACGACCATCGCTACATGTACCTTTTGTGACCACCAATTATACTTCTTACTGCAAAGTGCACGTGGTTTTAATGAACTTCACAGTTCACTATGATCAGTTTTACGCCAAGGCACTGATATCATAATAAATGTGTTTCGTAACCAAGGCTGGCACAGTGAGACAGATTTTAGCAAATCCAGTTTTCACTGATAGTATCGGAACTCGGATGCGCTACTCAAACTGTTAAGTAATGCTGTTCATAATGTTATTATTTAGCTCATTTCGAATACGGTTCTAAATGTATATAAGTGTGTGGATATCTGTGTATACGTATATTTATGTGAATGTGTTTATGTGTACACACATATAAATGAGTTTATGACGGAGTTATCTGATAAACATTTTTTAAATTTTAATTAAACAAATATATTTGTTCTTGTTTGTTAACGTACCTTCACATAATGTAACGTCACACATATTTGACAAATAAATATACACCATGAGCGTGGAATAAACAGTTCGCTCGTGTTTTACATACCTACATCTTTGCGTTATTTTTGCTTCCTACTATCCCTTATGCAATCACACAGTCACGTCTGTCATAATAAATGAAATCTCACGAATCAGTCGTGAGTTCCAACTCACGTTTCAGTTAAGTACATGTTAGTATACAAATAGTATCTTGTTACTGAGAAAGGAAACATCGTGAGTAGATTTATAACTTGTAAATTTTAAAAGCCATCGCGATTCGCGCCACTCTATGGCGTTGTTTGCTGTGTTGCAAGTTGCAAGCAAAATTAATGATTTTTTTTTGTTCTTTTTTTCTTTAGGTATTATTGATTTTGCCTTGTCATCCTTTATGCCATCCATAAATTACGTCACACGAATTTCACGATTTTTGGACCCCCTTCCCCGGTCAGATATTTTGCAATTTTACACCCATAACTGAAAAGAGCAGTTCTAAAATTATTATTTTTTTCCCCTTCCCCCCCTTGTCACGCAATGTCACACTCTATTGACCCCAGTTTAAATCTCACCAGTTCCTGCAAGGCAATTATAGTTAATTTAACATACATACATACACTCACCCCTCTATCCACGAAGGGGTAATCACAGGTGTATTAACCACCCACATTTTGCCAAATATCATTTGGGCCCGCACACATAATAGACGGCAAGCCTATTGTCGTCAACTGGGCCCTTTATTATTTCGGTAAGGTTGGTATTAATGACAGGAAGTAAAATGCTCGGCAAGAATTATTACCTACGATGCGATGGCTCTAAGCCGTGCCAAGTATGACAGACCGGATACTTGTTTGAATGTAACATAATATAGTGAGGTAGGTAGTGTTTAATTACTGATGAGTTATTACAACATTTTGTTGGCAAATAACCGGATAATTTCTTGTAATAATAATAACTTGAGAAACCTCACACACAGCCGTCTGATCCCAAACAAGGCAGAGCCTGACCTGCTGATAAACATACTTATACATAACTTATATTACACCCAAACACATAACAAACGATCGTGCTCATCACACAAATATTTGGGAGAGAATCGAACCCTCTGGCTCAGCAGTCAGAATCACTAACCACTAGAGCAACAGGCCTGTCATATACCAATATATAATAACCGAAAGTATAATCAAAGACTACAGAATAGTACTTTATGGTAACAATTTAAATAACTATATAAGTATGAGTTTTCAAAGAGCACTGTAAAAAGTGATTGAGATATGGTATCGGTTGTAACAAAGATGTCGCTAGTGGAGCAGAAAGCTTTTAGTTCGTCAACTACCTTTAACATCTTCCACAACTCTCCGACAATCCTTTTACAGTAATCAATCCGATAGACACGTTCTTCGTCTATATACAAAGTAGGTAGTCAAGGAAGCAGATTGATTAAAACCCATATTTTAAAAAAACGTCACAAAATGGATGTGTGCTAATTGGTACATTTTGAGTGTAAATTTATCTCTATTTGGCTTTATTTAGGTGCACTCGAAGACATTAAATATGCTACTGACATTTTATACCATACTTACGGAGTAATTATTATATACTATACTATTATCTGTGACAATACTTACAAATAAGCAATGCTATTAATTATTCTAGAGAGATTTATATTACATCAAAAATATTGCCAACAGAAATAATTTAGGTACATTTGTACAATGTAATGAATGACTATCACGTCGCTGTAAATTAAACTTATTTTAAATATAATCTATACGATTAAGCAGAGTATATTATTGTAATAGGCTTATTTTTCTGTTATGTCCAAGTATTTATTTAGATTGCGTTCTATTTTCCCGCCTTTTACTCAGGCACACATAGATAATCTTAATTAAAATCTTCATTCTATACCAGGGCTCGGCAACCTTTTGAGTCGCAAGAGTCGAAATTTCAAAGTTTTTAATGAGCCAGTTGTTCGTCGTAAAAAGAATTTGATGACCTTTTTTTTTAGATAAAAATATGAATTTCCTTTCCTTTTCTGAATATTGGCTATTTTTTTTATCAGAAGGGTTATTTATTTTCTCCTGAAAAGTTTGACATTAAAAAATATTTAAAGTGGTAAATAATGCAAATTATGAAAAATTTCGAGGCACCTTATTCCGTTGTAAAATATAGGTATTTTACAACGGAATAAGGGGTCTCGGAACTCTGAATTAGGATTCAGAGTGTAAAAAAAATTATTAAGTATATATTAAGTCTATATCGTTTGTACACTCGTTACCGTAGAAAAAACGGAACTAAGAGAATAATACATGGTGTTCAAAAATCAACTCTGTTTATTAAGTTTGGTTTTTAAATCAGTGTTAGTCTGTCTGTCTGTCTTACATGATTTATAATGGCACCACAAAATGCAATTTAGATAGTAAATAATATTATTGTAACAATGCAATTAATTAATCAGAACAGATATTGTGTAAAATGGTAGTCTTTATTATATTTTATTCCTGAACGTTTATAACCTTTCAGTACCCCTCGAAATATAAATTCTAGGCAGACGTAACGTTATCACTATGATGTTTCCATTATAGTTAAAAGAATTGAAGAAAAAACAATGAAAATAAAACTTCAACATGGACCCTATAAAAGAATATCTACTTATTTGAACAATAACTGTGTTAGAAAATAAAGTAAATTTAATCAACCTTGTCTCGGTTGTCTTTTGGAAATTCAAATCACGAACACGTCACAAAGTCTGTCACTTTCAAATTTTAAACTTTCTTGTCGAGTAGTTTTTCTCACAACTTTCTACGGAAATCTTTGATCAGTCAACCATAAAGTTGGTGAAATACTGCACCGAACACGAATCAAGGGCGATGCTACACGATTGCGTCAATGGGAATATGTGGGCCAAGCCAAAACTACCAACAACCGCGACGTACGCAGCCGGAAATTGAAGGCAAATACGTAGGTACGTAGCGTTGCGACTTGCAAGTTCTGCATTATCGGATAACTAACAAAACTCTAAATATATCTAGGTCAAAAAGTGTGACTAATATTATCGTCATTATTTTTGTTTAGACCTTCAAGATTTTATGTATCGCAATCATTCCTACTTGATGATATACATAATATGTATTTCGTTCATAAATAAGGTAGATTATAGCCCTGCAGACCTACTTAGAACGAGGAAGTAATACAAAATATTATTGTTTGGCAGTGGGTGTATCATTCGACCTTCACAATAATGTCGCGACCAAGGCAGCAAATGTCCACAGTCCAGTTCATCCTATTTATTATTCTATATTATTGCAGTGCGAAACATCCCGCTCTAAATAAATTCACTATTTGGAATATTTTATGTGATGTTTGGAATGTCGGATGGCTATATTAAGAAAAAAATGTTTACCAAACCAATTTACAAAGTAATAATATATAATTAATAAAAACAAATCGTAAAACGGAGTAGGTACGCGTGTACCTAAACTTTTTTCGGAAAGTCCGATTTGTAGATGTCTTAAAACAAATAGATTAAATCGCGCCACGTTCACATAGACCTGCCTCAACAATCACTACTTTAAAAATGTTATTTCTTTTTCAACAATATGTTCACAGTTGAAAAATTTATATTACTAGAGAGGTCGAAGTTCGACCATTTTGAATGTCTTGTTTAATTAACCGACTTCCAAAAAGGAGGAGGTTCTCAATTCGTCGGAATCTTTGTTATTTTTATGTATGTTCACCGATTACTGGAAGACGCCTGAACCAATTTTGAAAATTCTTTTTTTGTTTCAAAGGGTGTACTTCCCAGGTGGTACCATTTAAATTTTATCGAAATCCGTTTAGCGGTTTCTTAAAAATCAACAAATATCTAAAAATTGTATACATCGATGATGTTTTAGTTTGCTCCGAAACCTCGCTGTCTCATTGGAGCAGTGCGTTTAGTTGGCCTACCCATATTATATTTAAACAAAATACATCTACTTTCCACTAAAAAGCACATTAAAGTCGGTGATACTTTTTTTTAAAGATAATTATTTCATCATCGTTTTATTGGTCAACATAACTATTGTATTTTCATGACAGGTCACAATTTACACTAGACCCTTATAGCTTTATGTAGCCATTTTTACATATTTTTTTACTTTATTATTGTATTTTATTGTATTTATAGTTTAAAATTTTCTACTTAAAAAACTTTAAGTGTGCGTTTGCTTAAAATATTGGTAAACATTGGTAAACAGGAACGTATATAGTCAACTTACCTTATCATTTGATTGCACAATACTACTTAGCTGTGATGTGTTACGGTATAAGCTAACTGTGCCCGTTTAAAGCGATAAGAATGTGCAGATTTTGTTCAGATTGGACGGTCGTCAACAGAGTTAATAACCACTGTTCGACCGACATAAATAATTATCCCTTTGTAATAAATTACTCATTGTAACGTTTATACATCCTCCGAATAAGTCATCATACTCCCCTACTCCTTACGTGGAGTGGGCACAACAGATTTTTTGCAACTTCGACCGGTCTCTCCCTTCACTACCGTAAAGTCGAGTACCTATTTCTATCGTTTTCCTGGTCTTTAATTTAGCAATAATTGTTGCCAAACTTCGCATAACATTCCGATTTTAAATCTTGTCCATTCTTATTTCAGTCATCCTCGTAGCCCGGCATTCAGATCTAATGAAGACACCTCTCATAACTTTCTTGTCATTTTTTTATTGAATTTAAGAGGCATATATGTATGTGGATAACACGTTAGGATTTTTAACCTCTCCTATATTAAAGTTTTATCCCAATAAATATTTGTAGGAGCGCTCTTCAACTAATATTAACGTTATAATAACATATATATAACATATATATATAGTTGAACAATAAGACCTCACCAATGTTTAAATCAGTATGCACATGTTTTCACACATTGTCAAATAGTTATAGTTACTTCTTTTTTTTCCGTGTATAATAGACTAAAGGTTGTTTTTCATAGCACTATATTTTTTAATTCATACTCGATCTATCAGTTTTTAGGTATTAGGGAAGGAATTTCATCTCGTATGATTGTTAGAAATTCATGTTGTTTTTATATAAATTATACCAGAAAGAACTTTATCTGGATATACATAGGGCACACTGAAAGTTCTGCGTTCGAGACCGCTCATAAATGTTTAAATAAGAAACGCAATTTAAAAAAATTGGCGTCAAATCGCGTGGCAATTGTTTTTTTATCATAAGTTAAAGTTGGTCGTCCGTAGCAAAAATTGAGTTAACGCAAAAAGATTTTAGGGCGATGATTTTTTATGATTTTAAAAGTTCACTGACTCGGCAGACTACACTGCTCATCTTCAAACTGCTTTTGGGTGGGAAGCACCTCATTTGAGCACGTAAGGCACGCAGAATTTGATCGTGGCCGTGTTTCTTTCCATGATGAAATTCGTGAAGGTCGGCCCTCAACTACGATCACTGAGGAAAATGTGGCTGCTGTCAGGCAACTAATTGAAGAAAACCGGTGTATCACCTATGAGGAGATTCGAGGACATTTGAGCCATATTAAAAAAATTAAATCAACATTTAAAAGTTAGAAAACTTTGTTGCCGCTGGATTTCATCCCTGGATCATGAATGCACCCCAGAACTAAAAGGAACTCGTGTTGATTGGTATAATTTTTTTTTGTTAAAGTACAATCACGGACGTTTAAATGCTGTGTATGAATTGTGACAGGAGATGAAACATGGATACATTGTTGCATGCCGGAATGAAAGCAAGCAAGTTTTCTGTATGCGTGTTCGAAGGTGACAGCAAACCAGGCGAGAAACGTAGGCAAAAAAAGATTGTGCCGGGAACAAGACAAAGTCATTTTTGGTTTCTGAAAAGGTAGAGCTAGTGACCCATCCCCCACATAGTCCAGACCTGGCACCATGCGATTTCTTTATTTTCCCAAAAAAATCAGATTTGATGAGAGGTATGACATTTACGGGGCCGGAAGAGGCCATGATAGCTTTCAACTAGCACGTGAAAGACATGCCCTTGGCTTAGACCAATGATCCTCATGTTTTCAAAAATAGTTTGACCGAATGAAAAAGTGTTTAAAATGTAATGGAGAATACCTGGAAAAGCAGTTAATATATTACTTTACATGTAAATTGTTTTATTAATGAGTTTTGCAAAACTTTCAGAGTATCCCACAGTACATACATAATGTACAGTCCCATATATTTACTACGTGTAGTAAATATAAGGGACTGTACATTAGGGTGTCCCGTCGATGTATGGGATTTTTTTTTTTGAGCTACGGTTATGCAAGAGGTGTCAAAAGTTGCGGTTTGACACACACATTATGATTATCATAAAATTTAATTAGATATCAATCATCTTGAGGCCTCTACCGGTCCTTGAAGTTATACAAATTCATAATTTTCAGTTGTTCCTAACATAAACTATACATCATACAAAACTAACGTTTAAATCGTTTTTATTAAATCAAAGAGAACAACAATGAGTGTAGTGAGAGAGAAAAATGAATAGGTTATTTTATACTTTAAAAACGAAACTGGTTTTTGTGGCCAAAGTAAGGCATTTCGGCGCGAGATTTCAGTTTATTCCTAATAAATCCATCCCGACCTGTGGTATCTGTTGCGCTTTGAAAAGCCTCTGTTACCAATTTTACACATCTTTCTACTGCCTGTGTGTGACAAGGGAAGTCTTCAATAAAGAGGCTTTGCTCTTTAGCCTTAACGATGAACTAATTCATCGTCGGAGACGTGTCGCAGGAACGGTGGAGCTGATATTTCACGAATAGCATATCTATGTAATATTGTGCTATGAAATTGATTTTCGGTGACTTAAATACTCTGAGACAACAAGCTTTTTTCTCTTCTCTAGCTTTTAATATCCTGCGAGATGCAAGTTCTCGAATATGGTCCCTATCGTAGAATAACATGGCAATAAGCAAGTTTTCTGGATGCGCGAAAAAAGCATTTCTTTCGATCACTGAATCAATAATACATCTTTGTCTATCAGGTAAAAATCATGATCGGTACATAATCATTCTAAAAATATGCTTGGCTCCTTGTTTAAATGATGGGTTTTGCTTAATGAGAAACCAAACGGGAGCATTAACTTTGACCACGTAGTTCACAAGCAATTCCAAATTATTTGACGGCGAAAAAGTACTTCCGTAAAGTCTGAGTATTCGATTGGCAGTAGTAAGCCATCTCAAATGTGCCATTTTCCAGGTTGGCGGCTCGCTAGCTCGGTTCAACAGGAACTAGCCATCACAGCATGGCACGTTTCGTATAGATATTTTTGATCCGTGCTTAATTCCTTCACTATATTATCAGGTAATTCGAGCAAATTTCCAGTCACTGTACAGATGGACACTAGAGGTTTACTTTCACAAACGGCTAGCTCTTTTCCAAGGTCCTGAATATTCTTTTGGTCCAGATGTGCTTCCATCCAGAGACATAAACAAATGGCGAAGCGGTAATTCATTTACGTGAAGCATACAAACACACCATTGTAATGGTCTTTTCAAATAGTTTTCTAGGTATTGAATGACACCTCCTTTCCAACCTGTATTCGTAGCAGTACCATCGCACCCCACACAAATCACCTCTTCCAAGTTAAACCCTTGATTTTCTAATAAAGATTTGATAGAAGTGACGGTCGCTTTGGCAGTGCCACGACTTGGCGTCGTCTGTCCCAAATAAATCGATCCCGGTTCTGTGAGAACTGAAATATGCTCTTCCAAGACTTATCTACGGTGGTACCTATTACCTATTTTCTCATTTACGAGTGTTTTATCCTTTCGTCCATCAAAGTTAATACTTTTAACTACAATAGCATCAGTGTCTTGGATGGCCTTGGCCCGTGCTTTTGAAACAGTTCTATGAATTTTATTCTTATCAATAACAAGACTTTGATCTTCGGAAGATACCAATCCTACGTCAACTAAGAAGCGACCGCAGCCGCAGATCGCGTTGATAGTCCATACCGATCACATACCTTAGCTACCGTTGGCAGCACCAGAGTATTCCGAGCCAATGAACTAAACGATGTCTCATTTACAAGCACATCAGTATTTTCAGGAAGCTCTGTTGCAGGAGACTGTGATCGCCGTGGTCGAGGCGGCAACGCGCGCACCGGAGCAGGATTGGTTTCTTGTGATGTACTTGATAAACATGCATCCATCAGCTCCAAATTTTCTTGTCTTTGATGTCTGTTTCTTTAAAAGTCTTGCCGCTTCTTTTGTATCTATACCGCTTATGGCCATTTTTCTATCACTTCGTTGGTCCAGTTAAAAGTCTCTTTCATTTATAGGAACTTTCTTAGGTTTTATGCAGGAACAAACATGAAACGAAGTGCACTTACAAGGTCGAAGAGCTTGTTCGATAATTCTAAAAAGCCCTTTAGTTTGTTTTCGTAGCTATGTTGTTTTTTATTTTTGGGATATCTTATTATTGACAGGTATTTATCAAAATATGATTTGAGCAATTGGGTAACATGTTCTTTGGAAACGATGGGAATCGAGGCTTTAGCCCAAATTACATTAAGTTTCTCAGAAACGATTGAAAAGACTTCAGTGTTGGAGGGATCTTTCCCATTCTTTTGTAGTTTTAGTTCGTTTTTTGTAAACAAAATAAATTTTATAACGTCGCTTATCACCGGTAACTGGCGATCGTCAAGTTCTTTATATGGTCCCAATATAGCACAAGTAGTCTCACTTCGTCTTGAACCCTCTATCTACTAATTTATCACAAGAAAGTACGGAGCGTCACTGTTTCAGCAGTAGAAATGAGACGAACTGCCTCGCAATTGAAGTAGAGAATTTGAGTAAAGCAAGTCAAAACATGAATTTCACTAGCTCGAGCGAAACCTATTCTTAACTGGAAACAACCTGTCGTTACTTGGAAATCATAATTTATTATTCCACTATCAATGTGATTAGAAAATAAAATGAGAGTAATGTATAAAGAAAAAAAAATTATAATATGTACTGATGTGTTACTTGAGCGATTTTCGAAAAATAAAACTGCCGGTAGAGCCCTCAAGATATTTTTATATTTTTTTTTTATTATTTTTACAATAATCTACAAGTAAATATATAACGCAACTTTTGAGGGGTCTTGTGTAGCGCAATCAGAAAAAATAATTTTCGGGACACCCTAGTATACATACTTTCGTATTTACAGGCGCGTATGTGCATTGTTCACTAAGCGGTCGTAGTTTATCGTCGCCGCGTCGGTTGTATCGTCGGTATTGATAAAATTACTTTTATTGTCCGAACCGATGTTAAACCATGTCATTACGACATTATATTATATTATTCTAGGTTATAGTAGATATAACATTAGTTTTGTTGGATCACTTCGTCTGGTTTTTTAAGAGTGGCCGTGAGTTTGTTTGCCCGATTTCACATGGAAATGGGCGGTTATAGATCGAAACAGGCAGATATGATATTATGTTCCATTTTTTTAATTAATTTTACATTTGACTAAGCAAACTATTACTGCAGTGACTCTGTATGTGTTGATCTATAATTTTTAATTATAATAATTATTTTTTAAATTGACGATTTCGAATAATTGATGATCAATTTTATGGAATAAAGATATTGAATTTGAATTTATTTTCGCGACCGTTGTCGCATTTTCAGAAAATGCACAGAGAAGTTCACAACACTCATTCCAAAACGTAAACTGTAAAAATAGGAAAGTCAAATACATATATTTTATAGTAGGGTTACAGCTTCTACATCCTGTAAATATTGTTGTGTGTAAAGTTAGAAATAAAACAAATCCATAAGTAAGCCATATGGCTTGACCTATCAACGCAGGTATATACCTACAGCGTTGATAGGTCAAACCTTTCTTTCACCTACATCTGAAAATAGGCATCGCTCGCTCACGACATTGTTTACGGTAATAAGCTACACTTTTCATTTCTAGCGATAATTTTACTTACCGCGAAATGAACCATGAGAGCGTATCGTGAAATGTATCGAATCGATTCGATGCATTTGATCGAATTACGATAACCGTTGTAAAATTGAAGCTTTTGTTGTAGGTACTTGTTTCTGATGTATTAATTTATTATTTGTGGGTTCGGACCCAAGAGTGTATGTGATTAATTACTTTACTACAAATAAATTAAGTATCCAACTAGTACAGTAATCATGGATAAAACATTAAATATTTATATACATTAGAGGATAAAATTATTACTGTTTTTTTTTTTCTGTTTAGAATCTCTAATAATAGGTAACACAACACTATGATGCAATAATTACATTAAATTTTTTACGATCGTTAGAGTTGAATGGCTTTTAAAACTATAACCTCTCTACCAGATGAGGTTAGACGCCAAACGCTGTAATAACGTTGTTAAAAGTTTATAAATAGAATCTGGGAATGTTTAGGTGTGAGGAAAACCTTGTAAATCATAACATAACTCAGTTTGTCGAACGGTCTCGAAACCAATGCGTATTGACGTATGTAGGCTTCGTTATCAAGAAAAAACAACGTCACAGCATTCCCAATTAGACGGTACGACGGACACTATTCCTAGAATGTTTTGTGAACTCAGCTCATATAAACATTATTATCCACAATATTTTGTATAAATCGCTATTTATACTTACTCCTTTTGACGTTATTTAATCTTAGACTGATATGTCTAAACAATGTTTAAATCTAACTGTGCTGCCATACTATTATGTATTCTGTGGTGCTGCTTAAAGACGTATGAGGAACTTATCTTATGAACGATAGTCCTTTCGACAAGTAACTAGGTACAACTTACTACATTATACACCACAACATTATACTTTTCATTGATCTTGACTATAACGTTTGATTATTTGTACTAATTTTACACAGTTGCTTAAGAATTTAAGCAACTATCTTCATAAATATGATAACTCAACCATATTTTAACAAATTGGCATTTTTATGCCTATTAATTAAATAAAACATTTAAAAATCCCATTTAGGTACCTACATAGAAACATGAAAGTACCGAATACAAATTTCATGAAGATAACCTTTAAAATTAGATAAGTAATAATTTATTGTCTTTCATCAGTAACGAAGAACTGATTTAAATTTGTCGGAAATACATTTACCCGCCATATCATATTCTTAGACAATAAAACATAGCAGTGAATGGCCACAATATCGACTTCAGACTAACTATTTTTATAATCTTACCAACAGTTCCCGCGCGGCTTTCCTCTCGTGCATGTTATTATACATATTGCGCGGAACCCTAATTCTTTTCCCAAAATAAAAGTAGCCTAAGTTACTCCCTATAACATTAGCTATCTGCCAGTGAAAGTCCCGTGGAAAACGGTAAACCCGTTCCGGAGATTAGCCTGAACAAACAAACAGACATACAAAAATTTTGAAAACTGCAAATAACTGTATGAGCTTAAAAGAAAAGCTATTATTTTGACATTACAAACAGATACTTCAATTTTATTTATTTCTATTGATGATGTATTGATTAGACATGTATGTTATACTTATACAAAGTTGTAAAATTAACGGTTTGACAACAATGTAGGATGACGACAGAGCGTAGCGTATCAAATATAATTGGAATGTTACACTACATCTTGAAATAGTTTCGACTACTATTTAGCTGGTACGGTTTTATTTTTGAATAGAAGAGCGAAATACAATGACGTTGTTTACATTCGTTACTAGTTGACTATTATCTTCTTAGGATAAGACAAAAAGAACATTAGAACTACAGCTCAGTTCGACAGTGGTGCCGATTCTATTGTACACTCGACTAAACTAAAACCTGACTTAATTTCTTCATATGAAATCAACCTAGAATTCTTCGTTATAAGGTCTATTTGTTACTAGCATCTATTTCTCAGCCGCGCTAAATTTCACTAAAACCTGTCAACGTATACTGAACTTTATTTCCACGCTGCGAGAGTCTTCATTTATTCAACGCTGTATAATTGCCGTATAAAAACTTGTTCAAAACGAACAAGGATGACGTGTTTTAATCTACACCTACGAAGACGCTTGCTAAAAACACAGAGCAAAAGAGATGGCATTCAACGGATAGCGGCTCTCGCTACGTGGTATTAAAGTTTATTTAAGCGTATCAGACTTTAGTCGACAAAAAAATTGGTTATTTCGATAGCGACATATTTTACCTACTTGTTTCAATTTGAAATAAGACCTTGTTTTGAAGGTTTACATCTTATATGAAGAAAATTTTGTGAATTTTAATTTAGCGAGTGAAGTAACAGAATTGGGACCAGTATTTAATTATTTGTTAAAGTACATTAAACCTATATATTTAACGTATAGAGAACCGCATCAAGTATAACCTTGTGTTGTATTCCTGTAATAAGTAAGGCAGATCGCCTTAAAGAGTCGCTGAACTCAATGGTCGTGGGGAGCCATCTTTGTTTAGACACTTCATCGCCACTGCAGTTTCTGCTAACGTAGGTATATTTAATTTATTTTTCGCATATATATTTAGAAATATATAAATATAGGTAATACAAATTTAATATTAGATATGTAAAATGGTCAAGTTTTAAGTAATCACCACTATTTTCCCGACGACATCGATCTTTGTGGTATAATCGACACGTGCTCCAATTTCGGTTTCTGCCAATACATATTACTATATACCCTTTTTAACCCCCGACGCAAAAGAGCGGTGTTATCATTTTGACGCGTCTGTGTGTTTGTGTATTTGTGTGGCTGTGTATCTGTGTGTCTGCCTGTGGCATCGTAGCTCCCAAACGAATAGTCCGATTTAAGTGCGTTTAAGAAGTGATAACTTCTTTAGGCACGTTTGCACTGAACTCGCGACTGTCACGCTAATAATACATATATAGATCTACTAGAGGGCGCTAATTTAAACATTGAGTTCTGTCAGCTCCTTATTAATTAATGTCACCAAACTGCTAATGTGACGTTTTAAGTTCGTCGTTTCGTTTAAGTTTTCACTTCTGTCCGTAATTCCATGACTGCCTATTTTTTTTTGTTTGAAAGGTGACTTGATCGAGAGTGTTCTTAGATATAATTCAAGAAAATCTATTCAGCCGTTCGAAGATTATCAGCTCTTTTTTAATCGTTGAAGGGATTTTCGAGTCGGGGTGATTTAAATTTATGATTATTTCATTCGAGCTTTAATCGATTAGTCTGGCGTTCATTATAATTACCTTTGTGTAGTTAAATACCAAAACCTGCTATGTCATATCCCTACTCGAAAATTATGTATCTCTTAGTTCATTATAGTTATGTATAATAATTATCAATTAGGTTCTGCAGTTGTATTTAATAGATCTATCTTGTTTCAAGTGAAATCAAGCGAGGTAAGGTTATTATAGGTGGGTGAATTTATGGGTGGCCAAGGGTGGCAGAGGAACTTATAGATGAACTTTGTCATGTTTACTCTTTTGTCACTCTTGTCCAGTCAGTGGAAATAAAAACGTCGTATTCATAGGCTAGACAAAAGTGGCAAGGACAAGGGCATTGACATTATATGGACATTTAATGGACAAGTAAACTTAAAAAATATATATTTTAGGTTTCACTGAGTACTTACGTGGTGCTGTAGTTGTTTAGTTTTATACATTTTATAAAGAACTAGCTGCACACACGACTTTGCTCGCGTCTTTGAATATCTTTTTTGCCCAGAACCCTATTTTTTTTTAAATAAAAGTATCCTAAGTTGCACCTTATTATATCAGCTATCTGCTCGTAATAGTCTCATGAAAATCGGTCCAGTGGTTTCAGAGATGATGGTAAGATGTAAAAACAACAGCTAGTTATTTTTACATTACAAACAGACACTCCAATTTTATTTATTTGTATAGATAACCATTCCAAAGTTATTTTTACCTCCTAAATATAGCATTAGAGATACAAGGTCATATACTAATAGTTTGCTTAACTTTAAAGTGGTAATAAGTTTTACTTTTTTATTTCATAAGAATATAATCCTTCCGGACCTAGGCCAACACTGTGAGCCTACAGCAGACGTAGTATACACACTAAATCTAAGCGTGAGTCATTGTATGACTGACTACCGAAGCCAATTTATATTGACTTTTGGAATTGCTTTTCCTAACGGATTGCCGACAAACCAACTTAGTTAAGTATATATATTTTCTTTAAACTAATAAGCTTTTTGTAACACGTTCTTACAATGCTCAAAAAACCGTAAATAATGACACGCAGTGAATTAAAACCGGTTTCATGTAACGGAACACCAAGTTGGTCATGCAAAAAATTGCATGTTACCAGACAGCGATTAAAACCGCGTTGTCAGGTTAATTTAATTCGAATCAATTCGTTGTGTTTCAAAATAGATATGTTGACGCATGTAACAGTCTATTTATAAAGTATTTTATTTAATCCGAAGTATCGGTAAGCGGTATACCGATACCGTATACGCTATAGCGTATTAATTCTGAAATAAAAAGCGTAAACATATAAATATTTCAATATTATTTTAAGCAGTTAGTTTACTACTTCATTAAAATATTTTAAGTGAATTAATTACAAATGTAGGAATTTAGAATGCTTCAAAGAAAAAACTGTTTGAAATAGACGTTACGCGTTTGTTCGAGGTTTGTTAGCAAGTTAATTTTCGGAACAACGTTAATTCCGGATAAATTTTTATTAGATTAGAATTTAATTTTAATAATTTTTATTAACGATTCTAGAATATAAATATCACTGTTATTCAAATGCTAGACTTAAAAATACCTATAAGACTACAGATTAACATCAATAATATTCGTAACAACGAAACCGTAACTAATTAAAATCGTGTTTGGGACACTTAAAAATTGTATGCGAAGTATTTTACAAAATATTATACACTGTAATGAAACTCAGATTTGATAAAGAATATATAAAATAGTTTTCTACTTTAATAACAATAATCGGATTAGAGACTGAAAGTACAAGTAAAGACGAATAAGAATACTTACCATTATATGTAAAATTAAAAGTAAGTATTACAGTAGTGAAACATAAAAAAAGTGCCAAATGTTGTACATTTCTGACCCTAATATATTTTAATGTAACGCAACGCTATGAGTTTTTAGACCCACAGGAGCCGAGTATTATTTACCATATCACAACACATGACCGCGTCATACATCATCATTATCTACGAAGAAATAATTATCAATACATAAATACAAATAAATAAAATTTAAGTGTCTTTTTGTAATGTTAAATAATAGTTTTTTTCTAAGCTCGTACAGTTATTTGCACGATACATATGCCTAAAAATAAGTGTTTAAAATTTTTGTCTGTCTGTCTGTTTGTTCCGGCTAATCTCCTGAACGGGTGGACCGATTTCCACGGGACTCTCACTGGCAGATAGCTGGTGTTATAAGGAGTAACTTAGGCCACTTTTATTCTGGAAAAAGAAGCCGGGCGGGGCTGCTAGTTTACTATATGTGTTTAACGACTCATGAACGGCTTAGGTGAGGTTGAAGAAGATAGTTAGGAATTCTAGTAAAGAATATTTTTAAGGTTGAAATGTTTTTTATGTGCTAAGTGTGTATAGGTACTCGAGAAAGTCAAACAAATTTTGGATTTATGAACAGAGAAAAACAAAACTAAACTGCTCCGACTAGTGCTGTCAACGAATATAGAATTAGGTGATCGGGTTACGAGTAAGTGTATCCTTAACGGGGCTTTAAATAACTGGAGTTGTCTCGTAACATGCGATCTATGCCTCACATGGATTCAATCACGCAATACAATGTAAAAAATCTTTACAGTACAGCTAATAAAATTATTATTGTTTAATGTTCTACATTCACTTTTTTACACCATTATTAGGTGGCAAACAAAGACACGCCAGCCTTTATAGTGAGCCGTTACGGTGACCTGTTGACATTTGACGAGCGTTTCAGGTAACCCTATCTCCTTTCCCATGGACTTTTGGCGACTAGGTACTCAGCAGGACAAATGCATCGCTTCGCGATGCGTTTTCTTCTGTCAGGCAGCAACAATTTGAGCCAAAAGCTTCTGTACAAAACCTTTTTTTTTACGAGGTGGAAGATCCTACATGGATGTCCTCTGCCTTGGGAAGGCGAAGGGGTCTGTCGGATTCTTACCGACTAAAAACCACCCGGTGTTCCACTACTTGCCCATGATCAGGGAGCAAGAATCGCTTTCTGTGCAAAACCTTCCTGAAGTTAACTTAATTATGAGAACCTAGAATAAATTCATAAATACATAGGCTGCACTAAAAGTATCGGGAATGGAATATTTCCTCTGTTTCTGTCATATTAAAATCTTTTTAATTGAAAATTCCTTGCTTTTAAAAATCGAATACCATTTATTTATTTTAAAAAAGATTCTCGGTCTTGTCACAAGGTTTTATCAAACTTGTTTAGTCGTTGAGAAAATGGAATTGACTCGAGAAAATTCAAGAGCGATGATTTATTATGACTTTCGAAGTGGTTTAACGCAAAACCAGTGTGTTGACCGGATGATTTCTGCATTTGGTGATGAAGCCCCATCCAAAACCACAATTTATCGCTGGTTTGCTGAATTTCAATGTGGACGTGTCAAGCTCAGTGATGATCCCCGTCAAGGTCATCCAAAAACTGCAGTCACCCAAGAAAGTTGATGCTGTGCGTAAGCTGATTGAGGAAGATTGACATGTGACATACCGCGAAATTCAGGCAACTTTAGACATTGGCATGAGTCAAATACAAATAATCTTGCATGAACAATTAGGTGTAAAAAAGTTGTTTTCCCGATGGATACCGCATTCGCTCTGTGAAGAGCAAAAAGCGGCTCGCGTTACTTGGTGCGTCAGAACTCTCGAAAGATTCCACGCAGGATCCTCTAATGCTGTATACAACATCGTATCAGGTGACGAATCCTGGATATACGCGTACGAACCCGAAACAAAAAACCAGTCACGAGTTTGGGTGTTCGAAAATGAGTTAAAGCCAACAAAAATTGTTCGTTCACGGAGTGTTGATGAATGATGGCCACGTTTGTCTCCAAAACCGGCCATGTAGCGACTATTTCTCTTGAGGGACAAAGAACGGTTAATGCAGAATGGTATACTAGCATTTGTTTGCCACAGGTCGTTTCTGAACTCCGTAAAGAGAACTGCAACCGCCGCATCATCCTCCATCACGACAATGCGAGTTCTCACACCGCGCACAGAACAAAAGAGTTTTTAAAGCAAGAAAACATAGAATTATTAGACCATCCGCCGTACAGCCCCGACCTAATGAATTCTATACTTTCCCTAAAATAAAGAATAAATAGCGTGGTCAGAGATTTTCATCAACTGAAGAAGCTGTGGACGCCTACAAAACGGCCATTTTGGAGACACCAACTTCCGAATGGAATGGTTGCTTCAATGATTGGTTCCATCGTATGAAAAAATGTGTCAAATTTCGCGGAGAATACTTCGAAAAGCAATAAATACATTTTTAAATAGTAATGTTGTGTCACTTCCTTGATTCCAGAAATTTTCAGTGCCGCCCTCGTAATAATAAAAAAGCTTTTTATTTGTAACGTAATATTAAAATATAAATACCTACCTAAATTGTACAACAAAATAAATTAATTAATAAAAAAAAAGTCTTTTAATTTCCATTAAATTGATAGAAATCTAGACTAATCTAGACTAGAACGTCTGCCACACCTTACATAATTTTATATTATTCATTAAATAATGTATAACTTCGAAAGTGAAATATTTATAGCTTGGTTTCATAAAGTTCATTGTTTTATTCAGTCTTATAATATATCGGTGCCGTGATGGAAATACTTGTTATTTTTCTTGGTAATTAGTAGCGACTAGTAAAATCAGACTAGTTTTTCTAGTCGCAACTAGTTGTTTAAGCGGAACCACAGAATACATAATAGTACTAATAGCGGAACTGTCATTGATGACAGGTCAAAATCCTACTAATCCCACTTATATTGTAATGTGAAAGTTTGGATGGATGGATGGATGTTTGTTACTCTTTCACGCAAAAACCACTGAGCCGATTGCTTGGTATGTAGATAGCTGGAGACCTGGATTAACATATAGGCTACTTTTCATCATGATATTCCCACAGGATCATGACTTACGCGGGTGAAACCGCGGGGCGCAGCTAGTAATATATACACTGGACATGTGCAGCTTTTTGTAAATATAATTTTAACAAGCATTTATTAGTTTCACTTCTAAGTATTCAACCAATCTTGAAAGTCAATTTTAACTTACTTCTAATTATAGTATCGATATGAAACTTTGTATGTACATAGATACATATTATATTATGTAGTTCGGATGACAATACTTAAATTTGGCATTTTGGAGCTGATCTGATGACAGTGGCGTAGCTAGGTGACCAAAGGCCCTGGGGCAAAAAAAAAACAAGGCCCCAACCAAACTATTTAAAATCGTTTGTTAAGTATTAAAGTATTATACTCCAGATTTGTCGTACTCCATATTCAAGCAAGTACGCAATTTAATATAAATAGTGGTTTAGTCACAACTTTAGTACAAACCTGATAACTTCTGGTTTTAAAAAATCTGCTTTATTTATACTACGTTCTACTATATTCCGAATGTGGGGGAAATTTTCCCTAGTTCAATTTATAGTTTGTAAGTCAGAGTACGAGAGGGCACTGCCCCGTCTAGCCCTCCGGTAGCTACGCCGCGCCACTGTCTGATGATTAAGCCAGGATAAACACAGTACTTAAATCTTCGTGTGCGTTAAGTACTTACCTACATTACATACCTATTTATTCCTTGCTTGGTTTCCTTGTGTTCAACTGAGCATAAACAAGAAAGAGGGCTGTATTTTACGGTACAATAATAATGTATTCCAAGTTCAGTTTAACGGTTTATATAAACAAAATAGGTACCTAGTATAAAAAGTATAAAGTCATGTCAACGGATCAATGATCACAACATTTTTTTTATTCGATAAGTACAAACATTTGCTACACAACTTTATGATATAGAGGAACAGTTATTTCCTACCATTGTTGCTGAGTTTGTGGTTGTTTTTTTGTTTGTTGGAAAGAGTTTTTCTCTTTCCAACAAACAAAAGACCCTTTTTCTTATGAATGCAATTGTTTTATTATATGTCAATACTTATTTATTGATTGTCCTATGTTATGAAATAACAGTGGAGGCACGTTGCAACAATGTATATAAGTATGTACAAAAAATGCATGTGCGCATGAACTCTAGTTAGGTAATCGGAAAATTCAATTGCGTGTCCATGTGCGGCCAGCCTACCCAATCAATATTGCGTTAGGAGTAGTAATCTTGCGTATCTGCTGATGTAATCATACCAGGCAGTCATATTTTAATATCACTTGGGTGAAGAAACATTTTGTAGAAATTGGAATAAAAATATTTAAAAAAAAGTATTAAGAATTTTATTATTAAGGTGTATTTTAGCGTATCCCCAATTTTTGGATAAATCAGACTCCTTATATCGCCTGCAAAATGGTGACAAGCGTGACTCACGACAAACATGTTGAATATAATATTCTTTTGCATGTTAAAATGTAATTGTTTCGTTTATTTAATTTTCTCTACAAAGGAGGAAGACATACAACAAGAAATAGGTATACCGAGAACCGCGACTAGCGCACGCAGTGTTTTTTTTCTGTTTCAACGAATCATTTTAAGAGTCAAGTCTCTTTAATCATCGTCCTTATCCGTTCTACTATGATAACATTGTTTTTTTTTTTAAACGTGCCAATCACAAAAAGCATAGGTACGCACACATACAGCGCTGCGTACCTACTTCAGTAATCCGATCCCTCAGTAACGGGGTACGAATCAATATGGGGTGATTCCACCCAATATAGCGCTAATGGTCGCATTAGTCATACCTAACAATGAAATAAAAAGTTCTATTTCCTCCTTAGTTTTTAGGCAATATTTTTTTTTAGTAGGCTACGCAATCAAACCTATCAAAGCGTGTCAATTATTAATGTTAAGAAATTGTATTGTTTTGTAATAATTTATATCGCAGCATTGCAATACAAATTACTGGCATGCGTTTCACATTGTTTAAAACATATAGGTATTCTGCAACAAATTTATAATTAACGCAAAGCGTTATTAATATTTTGATGAACAGCAAAGAATGGCTATGCGATTCTTAAACATCACTGTTAAAGTTGATCGTGGTCAGGTCATCTTAATTAAGTACTACCGGGTGAAACACCACCACGTTAAATTGGTATAGTCACTGCTCAGCTCTTGGGTCGCACCGTAATGTTAAGTAGTAGGTATAATTCTTAGGATTTCCTTTCAAGGGTACACCTCAGGCCCTCGCAATAAGGACTGTGTCGGAACACCGAGTGGTTTTAGTCGGTTCGTGTCCGACATAACACCCTTCCGCTTAACCCCGGTGGGGTGACGACACGTGGAGATTTCCACATGTTAAAAAAAAACGCAATATGAATTATTCATTCATATTGGCCTGATGGAGGAGGATTTTAGGAGGTAATCATATTAATATTTTACATTTTATACTTCTATATTGTCTTCGTGAGATCAAATTGTGTATTCTTTACAGATATATTTACGCATAGTAAAATATAAACTTATTCAAACATCCTGTATTTCCTATACCTATTCCATCACTAACTTTAGCGGAACTACCGGTTTAATTAATCCTGGAACGTTCAAGTGTAGAGTGAATAGGTTCCTCTTGGATAGGCGAGTAGGATCTTCGTCTTCATCGTCACTTTCCATCAGATGAGTTGGAAAATAAACACTTACGCCATTTTAAAATAGAAAAATAAATAATAAAAAGAGTGTAAAACCTCCAAAACAAAAGTAGCAGTATACATTAAAAATATAATATATTCATTAAATTGTTTATACACGCCATAAAAAGGTATAGGTGTGAAACCTATATTCCATGCATTCAACTTTAGATTATAATAAGAGATAACTGAGCAGTAAAGTGACTTTATTTAGAACGCCTAAATAAAGTAGCTATACTAATATGAGAAAAATATTGAATTGATTCTTTAAATCTTGAATAAAGAATTTTCTTTAAATTTTGATTAAAAATAAAAAATCAACTGTCAATCAGGCTGTCTATAAAAGTGTGTAATAGCGTTTTTACAAAACCATTACAATTTCTGCATCGGAACTGAAAAAAATTGCATCGATATGGACCGACGACATCATTTGACACGAGAAAAAGTTGATGAGAGCGGTCGGAATGTTGCGAAGTGGTTAGGTGGTAGGCAACGTACTGTGGCTGTCGGTCTTGGCACTCCACAGAGCGTCATAAGCCGCCTCTGGACACGCTATCGTATTACGGACAGCGTGGACGAGTGACATGGAGGACGATCTCGCATCACCACTCGCAAACAGGACCGCCATGATGTTTGTTACGAGGCTCCACAGCTCTTCAGGCTTGCTGATAAGCGATCAAACCATCCGAAATCGTTTACGTGGAGTGGGTTTGCGTTCCCGAAGGCCGTTATGAGTTCCACCTATAACACCTCGCAATCGTAGGGCCTGTTTACAATGCTCGCGAACACAGAAATTGGGAGGAAGGAGACTGGCGTTGTGTTTGCTTTTCCGATGAATCTCCTTTCGGTATGAGGCCGGATACAAGACGTACTTGAGTTTGGAGAGGTATTGTTCCCACAATAATGGTTTGGGCCGGTTTTTGGATCGGTGATAGAACCGATCTCATTTGGATCAGGGGCAACCTCAACGCTCAGATTTATGCGGAGAGGATTGTTTCAGAGGTGATCATACCTTTGCGAAGCTGGTTGGGTGATTCGTTTCGACTAATGCACGACAATGCACGTCCACACACGGCTAGAGTCATAACACGCTCTCTTGCCGATGCTCGCAGCAACGTTCTGCCGTGGCCTACTCAATCGCCAGACCTCAACCCAATTGAGCACGTATGGGATATTATCCAAAAAAAGCAATGCCGAATATGGATGCCGTGCATACCGCACAACAACTTTTTGACTTGTTAGAAAGAACGTGGGCAGCCATTCCTCACAGTGATTTTAATGAACTGATGAAACACTTTTGAAAACGCTGTAATTGTGTGATTTGTGTCAATGCTGGAAACACTGATTATTAATTTTTTTATCCTTACAATAAAAAATTTAAAAATCTTAACTTTTGCCACTTAATTGACGACTTAGGTTAATTAGTAGTAGTATTAACTTGGGTTAATTTCCCACAATTTGCAAATTTGCAATTTTTCTTAATTTTTACAAAATATAGGGATAAGTTGTTAACTTAAACATTAGAAATTAAAGTAAGAAGCCAGTCTGATTTTGTAAATATTAATTGGATATTTTTTTTATAGTTAAGAATGTACTTGATCCCTATACACTTTTGATCTGTGGACTTTATACCTAGCTAAGTTTCTTTGTAATGTTTGTAACGTAAATATAATTAAGTATATTAAAGCAGTGACCAGCCAATTAAAACGTGTTTATCCTATTTACCATCGAGCATGTTGGTCGTCGCGGTGTGCACACAAGCTATGTGAGACATGAGTCGGTTGTAGACCTTTTATCAAAAAACGAGAACGTTTAATGAATAATAATAATCGACATTTATTGTGTAACTTCCTATTGTTATAAGATTCTTTATTTTAATAATTAAGAGTAGTTAGCGGTAATATTATGAAAATAATTTCATTACCTCACAATAGACTATAACCGTATTTTATGTAGTTATTATAATTATCTTGAATGTGTTTTTCAAAAACTCAGACATAAAAACGGGTTCTCCTAACAAAATTAAAAAAAAGCATAAAATTCTAGTACCTAGTTGATCTAGCCTGTGAGCGAATCTAGAATTTTATGCCCTAAGACAGAAAATTCTAGTTCGAGTTCAAGTCAGTGGGGTCGCCTGTCGTTTAAAAGGCGGCCAAGTCTACCAGGGCTCACAGGGATTTCTTTGTAAGGGTACACCTGAGGCCCTGGTAATTGGGACTGTGACGGAACACCGTATGGTTTTAGTCTAGTAATTATAGTAGTAGGCATGTATATGAAGCGTATATGATTTATTTTACAATTACATAGGTAAGTATATGTAATTGTAAAATACGCCATGGCACATTGTCCTCTATCACGCATGTGTATTTCTTACAAACACATATTAGGATAGGACACAAAACGGTAACATTTAGTTACCTATAATCTATATGTAAGTATGTATATATAAAGTTTCTGTTATTGAACGCAGGAACTGCCACGGGGCAAAGCTTATACAATATACATTTGGATACACGATCCCGACCTCTGCGAGCTACTGCAGTCTCAGTCGCGTTAACCATCCGAGACTTGTGGTATCTTTTACCCTAGGTTCCTCTCCCAACCCATTTTCTATTAAACAAATTTACCTTGTTCTTTCTTTCCCGTCGTAAAAGGGACCAACCAAAACACTTTGCTGTGTTACACATTGCGTCGGCCATATGAAAAGGGAAAGGGCACGAAGATCATGAATTCATGACTGTCAGTAAACAAATGACGTACTGAGGTACTATTGTAAACCTGTCCTCAGTAAGAACAGAATGTAACGGATCGAAAAGGCTTTAATTTAACACACAGAATTGAAAATAAGTTCTCACTTCTGTGGTTTAGCACGTTAATTAAGCCGTTATGGTGGGTTATGTATTAAAAAGGCCTCGCGCCTTGTTGCCTAACATTGTTTTGTAATGTTTATGTAAAAGTAACAGTAAACGTTGGTAATATTATATCTGTATTTTTAACCATTATGTTAAAGAGAAAATTAATACTTTCCTTCAAAATCTTTACATGTACCTAGTAAATACCTACACCTATTTGCCAATCACTTTACTCGGATAACACTAAATACAAATAACTAAATTCAGGAAATGCTGATTTTTAATACATCAGTTTAAGTCGATATCCCATGTATATTCAAAAGAATTGTAAAACAACTTATAATATGAGAACATTCTATCGAAACAGACACTATTCATTAGGTTTTTGCATAAATTTGCTGCAATATGTCGACGATTGTTGAAGATGTCGAAAAAAATATGCCGACTGGAACCTTTAAATTCGCGATCGCGTGCGACGTGTAAACCAATAGAGTTATATGAAAACAATGTACCTATTACGGAATTATTCCTCTTAAAAATATCTATTAAAATATAGCAACGCTATATGTCTATCTTCTAAGACATACAATAACGAATAAATATACCTAGTTAGAAAATACTTTAAACATATCTTTAAATTAAGCGATTTCTGCGGTTTCTGTACTTTATCTAAATTAAAATTGACCCCAGTAGCGGATCCGGGGGGGGGGGGCTAAGGGGCTCAACCCCCCCCCCCTCCGAAAGCACCTGAGTTCTTCCGTGACAAATCTTAAACTGAACTTGATGTTACTGTAATTGAACTTCTTTGAAAGCATTACAGGTCACACTATTTAACGTACAATAATTGTCATCAACTCATCATTTATATTATCTTTACCTTAATAAGAATTGTTTTCTATTTTTTTAATTGAAACTGAGAAACTGAAAATAATATAATCAAATAGAGAGCGGCTGATTCCTATAGTAAAGACAATAATACCACGTGGTCGATAAAATAAACCGTTAAGAGACCACCGAGATGATGGTACATTGAGTGATAGTGATAAAATCGGCCAAGGAAAATTTCCAGCACTTTTGAAATTTCGTATTGATGCAGGTGATTCATCTCTCTAAAATCATTTAGAGACAGTGCTGGAGACGACGCGGTGAGAATGAGGAGAACACTGTTTCACAGAGGCGGAGGTAGGGGGGGCTGTTCTACAGATCCGTTCCAAGAGCCAAACGGGATCCCTGCCCGAGTTTTGGCCATGGCCCTCGACCACATGTCGGACCGCCTCAGTTGAGACCGCCTTAATTGAGAGGTTGTTACCCGGAGGTGGTGCCCTCGTTTTTGCGGGCAGGCACTAGGGGGGGCCGGATGTCTTAATAAAAGCTGTTCCCGGATCCCTCCTATTTTAAGCGCAGTACGGCACTCCGCATGGTTTTAGTTGGTTCGTTTCCGACACACTGCGCCACCGAAAACCCCGGTGGGGTGACGGCCCGAGAGGGTTTATACACGCACAAAAAAAAAAGGGTTGCTAACATGTCTGGAAAATTTAGTGGCGTACAATCTCGTATAAAGCAGCTCCAACCGCTATCGCCTTACACGCACTGTGAGGCGCATAAACTAAACCTAGCTATCGTGAAACCTAGCTTGCCTAGTGTTTGCAGCATAATGGTAATACATAGTAAGTATTATAGTGTTAGAAGTTTTGTGCGTGAGTCAGCAAAAAGGTTGGAACTTTTCAAGCAAGCTATCTTTGAAAAACACCTAGAGGCAGAAAGAGTCAAGTTACAAAGTCTTGGTGATACACGCACGCGTTAACAGTGACAATTTGCTCATACTCTCTCATTATCGGAAATAACTCTTTGGAAGGAGCTTTGGAGTCTCCTCCAAACAACAGCAACAGACTGATTGGGCACTAGGACAGGAAAAATGTAGGCACATAATAATGCTCTGCTACCCGTGAGAAGCCGGGCGAGTTGCTAGTAGAATATAATATAAACTAATAGAGATCACGTTCGATCGTTTTCCATGTTGATCTTGGTCATCTCAATAAAAAAAAGCTTTCACTTGTCCATTCCATAATTATGAGAACAGAAACCGGTAGCGCTGCGACAACAACCGGTAAATATTAACTTCTGTTTGCTTATTGCACTAAAATTGGAAACATAGTTAGCTTACACTCTCGTTTCAAAACAACAACTTTGCGGTGTGGCCTAATTAAAGATTATGCCTGGTATAGGTATTTAAGGTAACTTCGTGGCGTAAATTAAATTTAAAATAACCTATTACTTTTCATTGATCTTACAAAAGGTAAAACCATTATTGGGGATTGGTGGACACTAAGTATTATAGCTATAGTGTGCGTAAACCAAACTAAGATCCCTCTGTAGGAAGTATATTCAATATATTCGTCTATTTCAGAAACTTGGGTTTTGAAGTAGAGAATTAGTTTTTATGCATGTATAACTTTCTTCCTCAATGTTTATGAAGGCAGCTAATGTACTCGTTCTGTGTAAGTAAATGGGACAGATTCAAATTCGGTGATAATGAAATATGATTCTGTTGCAGATATTGAGGATAAAAGTAATGTAAGAATAAATACATTAAATTAGTTTATTTCGATAAAAATATGCCAATTTAAAAGTCCTTACAAGGTTTCTATATAACCAATTTGCCAGTAATGTTACAAATTAATTGTCAAACAGATTTATACGCATAAATAGATTTTTGAATAAATACCTATTTAGTATTCTTAGTTAACATCTTTTGTAGCCTATAAACATTACTACGTACGTTGCATTGAGTAAAAATCAAATATAAATGATTTAATTTTATTTGCTGTATTTAAAATGGTGAGAGTTTTATCACTTAATGTATACTGGACGTGACTACATCACACCATGTATCGGTGACATTCGTAGAAAGTGTGTGACTTGAGATTTCATATGAATGTAACATATAAAAGACACGTTTAAGCTAACACATGTGACTTCTGACAATGTTGTATTGTATGTAACAACTTGAGAAAAGTCACTAACAACTTTTCTTTAACTTTCTCAGTAAGAAAGTTAAAGGAAAAGTTCTTGACCTAACTTTGGGCATGATAAATTTTCTGTTATTTCTTAATGAATAACTAGCATTTCCTTTCCTTTGCTCACATTAACAAAACATAAATGCACTAATTAAGAACATGCCATATGATTTTGAATTTGTTTATTATTATTACAATCAAAATAGGTATTTACCTATTGAATCACGCCTATATTTAATGCATACTTATTTGAAAGCCGTCCTCACGCATCCATATCTTGATTACAAAACATTAATCCAGTACCAAACCTTGTCTGTTTGTCAGTACTGCGGCGCTAAAGATTTACCATTTTTTTTTGATACCATTATTTGAAGTTATGACGTTATGTTTATTTATTTTACAATTCGTCGAATAATGTTCCTGCTTCCAGTTTTTTTACTGCAATTGCCTCCTCCCTTGCGATTTTCGCTTTCAAAAGAGCCAATTCTTTGTCACGAATAATTTTCAGCCTTGCCTGTTCCTCACGATATGCCCGTTCTTGTACTCCGTAAATTCCTTTTTTAGACAGACCGTAAAAAAATCCAGCAATTAGAAAAGCGTAACGAAATCCTCTTATTAAAGGGGATACTGGGTAGGGTTTTCCCCACGCTCTCGCCATTTCACACAATAAAATTACAAAGACAAAAACTACTACACACAATCAAGAAATGTACTTGACATCTTTCAAAATATCCACAAATATTAACTGGAGCAAAAAGGTTGTTCACCTAACCTTAAAAGACAATTTAATAATGGTAGAGGCATCCCTACTGAGTACTAGGTCAAGTGCGAATAGCAACGAATTATTATTTATTTTTCATGGGAATAACATTTGTATCGGTAGGAAGGCCAGTGGCCGAGTGGATAGCTAAGAATACCGCTTGTCTCTGGTGTTGCGACCACCAATTATAGTTGACTGGCGATATGCCAGCGATTGGCATCGTCGCGTGGTGAACAGGAACAAACGCTTATCGATTCAAATCAATCAGTGCAGTCTGTTTTTCTGAGTAACTTATTGAAGTGACGAACAATATGTTGTATATATTAACTATTTTTAGATTTGATGCATTGTCACTCCACGATTCTACAATGGGTCATGCTACTCGATGAAAGTAGTTTTAAAGGGATTTTATAAAGATCAGACTATAGTAGGTAGTAGTTTCTTTTTATTGTATGAGCATCGAAACAGCTTATTATAAAGATTTCGATTTTTTCAAGTAAACGGAATTATTATAAAATCTCTTTCATGAATAGAGTCGTGATGTTAATGATGACATCAGTCGTTGTTGATTTGATGTGTTTGTATTGCAGAGCACAGAAAGCAATCCTGCTGGGTAATCGAAACTGAGAGCCACAATAAAATTCCTTTCATACTATACAACCCCTTGATTAGTTTGTCATATTTGTACATATTTTTACTAGTCTGTTCTATAAGAGAATAAAATATTATAAATATTGTAGACTTCAAAACATTTTTTTCACTATTTGACAGCACCCGGGATAAAATCATTACAAATAACAGTGCAAGTAATGAAATTTCACGGCTGTGTGGTGCCGTCATTGTTATTTGATTTCTTGACATGAGGAGATATTTTAATTTGGCTAGTGGAAAGCTCCATGAGTCGGTAAGTTCCGGGTAATGGTTCTCACCAGAACTAAAACTCGGTAGACCCGGGTACAATCTAGGAAGAAAATCAAGACCAAGACCAAGGTAAACTTTCAATCGTTTCGAACCCCTTGCGTTCCACAAATTGTGTTCCCAGGAACACAAATGGTTTTGCACTTCTAGAGTTTAGAGATGCGCGCGGAACACTGACACCGACTGTTAAAAACTTTTATTGTTTATTATAATTTATGTAAACTATTTATTTTGATTAAATCGCAGTGGGTCGAGGTCTGAAAAATCACGTTTAAAAATAGAAAGGTTTAGTATTGCTTTGTTATTGAAACATGCGTGAGCGCAACATGGCCAAGATGAAGTTGATGCAGAGTTGTTAAAATGCTATAAGAAATACCTACCCGAGGATCTCATTCATAATAAATTATCATAATTCAGAATTATGATAATTTATTATGTATGTATTTTGAATAGTTTTTAATGTAGGTCGACTTTTGTAGGGTTCAATGAAGCTGAGTTTAGATAGTATACTAAGTTTATGGTTTATATATTGTAGTTATTTTCTTGTTCCTAAATTAATTATTTATATATTCTGCAGATAGTTACGATATCGTTCAGTGTTATCGTTCATGAGCCTAGTGAACACAGCCAATGCAATAGAATTAAATCGACTACTTTTCTCGTAAGACCTTGATTTCTGTCTGTATCTTTGATCTAATCTGATTGGGTTCAAGTCGGAGAGTCACAGCCTAAAACGATGTAGCTTAAAGCTCAACGCGTTGTTCAACTACGGATGTGAATCAATCCCACCAGTAGGAACGGTTGATGTTCATAGCTTAGATTCCTATCTATGCTATCCGATCTCTGGTAAAAAGGTGTTCAAAAAAATTAGGAAAAAACAGTTGTAGGACTGTACGAGAGAAGTGAAAACACACATTTGTATATGTTTGATACGTTGTACTCAAGGACGCTGGCTAAAGAGGCGTGTTATACTTAGGTCATAGGGAGATGAGCTAGTGATGAGTAATGTAGCTATCAGTATAAAGTGCTTGTTTTTCTGTATAAAGAATAAAAAAGAAAAAAAGGTGATTCAAATTACATAAAATTTGGTACTAAATCTACTAATTTCACTATAAATCTGCAATTGGTTTGTTATTAAAACTTTTGTGAACTTTTACTTGGGTATTAAACTAGATACCTAAGTCATCAATTATCTTTCTATAATGGCTCCTTTTTTCCCGAAGATTTATCGCAGCATTCACTGCAGGTAAACGTACACTACAATTAACACCATATTGTGTACAGCACTATATTCACACAGTATGTGTGTGAAATGCCAAAGAGAACTACCAAAATAAGAGAAACTACAGTTATCTCATCCGATTATGTTTCTTTGTGAAACCGCTATCACTTATATGATTCCAGCAGATTCAAGGAACCAACAATGTCGTTCGACAACGCTATCTACCACAATTAGATATCTAAGTATGGGGTTCTTTAAACTTCAATGGCATTTATGACTTCACCAAAAGTCATACATAAAAAATATGCAACAGACAGATTATGTAAGATGGCGATTTAATAAAGAGTTATAAAACTCGTTTACTTAACTACTTTTGTAGCTGAATTTAATTCAGATCGTGGTATTCCGTAGAAGAACTGCTTTAACTAAATTAGCTAGATAGATATTTAAAAATTAATATTAAGCCAGAGCTTGCTGATGAAATTGAGCGATATTAAGCTATTTATTTTTGAAGTTTATTTAGAATCGTTGTGATTTGAAATTCGATGAATCGGAAAACTCACACTAAAAATCTTTTTAACAAAAAATTAAACCGACAAAAAGAACTAAAAAGCAAAAAATAAATAAACCTTAAGTCTTAAGTATTGAGCTTATTTACATAAACTATCAAATTTTATATAAACTTATTTTGAGTCGGCGCCCAACAGCAAACTGATTAATTATCAAAATTTTATATGTACTTACGTAGAAATGGACATGGTTCTAGGTAGGTAATTAATCATTTTATTATTTGGCGCCAACTCAAAATAAGTTTCTGTAAAATTTGATACTTTATGTGAATAAGCTCAATACTTAAGAATTAAAATTTATTTATTTTTGATTTTTAGTTCTTTTCGTCGGTTTAATTTTTTCTTAAAAAGATTTTTATTTTATGATTTTTTTTTCATCATCAGCTTAGCTACATGATGTAATGATTTCTAAACGCAAATACCTGATAAAGTAATGAAAAGTAAACAGAAGCACTATTTGTTTCTGGGTTTCTAGGGTTTCTCTCAATTTTCCAGGATCCCATCATCAGATCCTGAGTTCCTTGACATGGGACCCCTCTTGAGGTATACCCTATCTAACAAAAAAAGAATAATCAAAATCGGTTTATAAACAACGGAGAGAAGGCTGAACAAACATAAAAAAAATAAAAATATATATACGGTTGATTGAGAACCTCAACCCGAAATTAAAATTCGTTGGTTAATTAATTTATGTCAATTATTTAATACATCTGTGTTAATTTGACCAATATCTTTAATATACATTATCTAAAATTAAATTTATTAACATTAGTATTAGTAGTTGATTTTACTTTTTATTTCTCATTCTCTCATGGGCTACATTTCTGAAGTTTCAATTCTACCATGTGTGAATTGCACACACAATTTTTTTAACCACTCTTTGCATAAATTGACCTTGATAGCCGTATTAAGAACCAATTTGGAGCATTACGTAAGCATTTATTATACGTAGCCCGCAAGAAGACGGATTCTAAACATAATAAAATAATGCAATAGTAGGTACTTACCGTTATGTGAGCTATAATTACAGAGGTCACGAGTACAATTACTAGTGGGATAGGCTTGGTATGGCGACTAGGTACCTACATGTGATGCAATCCTTCCATTATAGTTGAGAATATATTTAGCGTACCTACTCGTCACGATCCTGGTCGGTCACATTCACATTAGATGTTGTTCGTGTAAATAAACGTATCTAGTTTTGCTAAGTGAATGTATGATATTTTTCATATTAGAGCATAGACACGTAATTATAAATTTTATAAAAAGATGTGGTCTTAGCTGATCATATAAATGTCATATTACTTCAATGTTTTTAATAAGTTCAAGTTCCATGCTACTTCTTGGCCAAATTTTATTACGAACTCTTAAAATTGGAGTTAGTCGTTAAAAAAATTCTAACACATAGATGGATGTTCCTTTCATGTTTTCAAACAACTAGGTAACCTAAATACCTGATTATAAAATATGTAGTTAGGCGTGAAATAGTTTTTTAACAAATAATTTAAAAATGTTTAACAAATCTTAAAATTAAATCTTCTGCCAAATAACAAAAAAATTGGTAGGAACCTACAATGTCATATAATAATTCTTATTTATTATTAACCAACTGCGCCCCGCGGTTTCACCCTTGCAAGTCCCTCGTTAAGTTTTCTTAAATTTTCAAATTTTCGCAACTTTCTTGTATTTTTCTTTCATAAGAACCTTCTCCTGACAATAACAAATACAAAAAAAAGAACTAGCAAAATCGGTCTAGTCGGGGAAGTACGGATTCATTTTTATATATATAGATAGATATAGATTAAAAATGCTTATAAAAACATCTTATGGTACCTAAATATTTGTTACATTTTCTTTCTATTCGGTTTTTTTTTTATATTTTTACTTGTGTCTCCAAGGCAGAGAAGGACAGCAGCACAGATTACTAAGTAGTTACGTGCCAGGAGCCCAGGAGGCAGTGTGCTATCAAAACCTCGAACACCTCATGTTTTTTATAATGTTACTAAAGCGTTACTTAGTTAGGACTTTTTTAGGTCTAGTTTTGACTCCTTTTTATTTTAATTTATAAAACGCCCCTTAATACTTTTAAAGGGTCTACCTAGTTTTTACATGTCATTTATTATGCATTCGTTTTCTTTTTCATTATGCGCCTAATAGCGTCTTGATAAGAAACCGGTATTGAGACCAAACAACCAAATATTTTTTTATTTTCTCCTTCCATAAATCCCTTCCCTTTCCAGATCAATCTGCCATTCTACTATCTTCTTTACACTCAGTATAATTACACTGCACTTAACTTTTTCTCTCTCTTTCTAACTTAGTACATCTTGCTATAGTATAGACCTTATTTATTGTGTTAGTGTAAAACTGTCATCGTAAGAGGGCGCTTGTGATTTTGATAACTAGGTATTACTGCAAAAAGTTATTATTTAGATAAAAGTGTAAGAAAATCATATTAATTCTTAAGTTACGGTCTAATTAAATAAAAATAATTTAAATAAACAACACATAATATATCTAAACTGCTGAAATGTCATCGTTCAATTAAGTTCTGGGTGTGGTGAACGCCGAAAGTGTCTTGTCAAATAATGCTGTTTTATCGTCAACATTTTTAAGTTTTATTTTATTACTTACGTAATTTTTATCATGACTGTTCAAAGTGGTTGCTGATTAGTGAAATTACAGTAAAAAATAACCTCAAATAGTGTAAAACATCATTCAGTAATAAGTGATGTTTTGGTGTTTATAGAAATCGTCATCGACAAAAACCACGACGATGACGACTCCTGCGAAGCTGTATGGACGGGAGCTGTCCGCCTACGACGAGGTGGACGTCGACGAGCTGCTAGCCAAACTGTCGCAGGAAGAACTTACGATGTTGGCCAAGGAGGTTGATCCAGATGTGAGTAATCTCATTTCTTTAAAAGTCTGTTTAAAAAGTAACCTTTCCTTTGTGTTCTGTCTTAATGCTAAACAGCTGATAGTTAAAAAAGGGAGTGGCTCTAATATCTATAAGTCCAGCTTGAACCGAGTGATAATGAAATTCTTCCAAATTCATTTCTTTATCTTATCACTTAAATCACTCTAACTTCGAGTGAAGTTCAAGTAAATCACAACAATATTGAACATGTTTAAAAATAATTTGAAACTTCATATCTCCTGCAAATCTTTGAAACTAAATGAATATGAGTACACTTTAACACTACCCACTGCAATCTGCAATAATCAACCAATTGATAATGAAGGTCACTTGCAGCATTTTGTTGGAAAATATTCTCGACATTCAAACAAATTACACACCTCATTGTTAAGCCATAAAGATCTTACCTTGAAGGCTTTATCACATCAGTTTGTTCCCTTGAAAAATAATTGTTGTTTATAACCCAATGTAAAGTAGGACATTTTCTTTTTATTGAATTTATGAAAAAAATTGTGTTACCCACATATTTTTTCAAGATTTTTTCATATGTATGTGTTATATACAATACAATATTCTTTATTGTACACCATAGAAAAAGTAACAACATAATTCTTTAAAAAAAAATGACATAAAAAAAGCTATTCCAGAAAACACTTAAATGGTTTTCTTATGGATGCCATTCTCAAAACTGGACCAAATTGAAATGGGACCACACGGGAAGCACCAGCTTTCAAATAAAAAATTACACTCGGATTGAGAACCTCCTCCGTCTTTCTTGAAGTCTGTTAATAAAAGAGAAACATTAAATAATGGTACATTTGGTGTCTTATTGCTAGTTGCAATTTCTTCCAGATAGCCTTAAGATTGAGGATGGATGGAAGGCTGAGTTTGCAGGTGTGCAAACTCAGCTCATTAGCTTTTTTAACTATATGAATATAAGATGCAAGACAAAATAGATACATAATAATATTATTTCTAATAATAATGATTCACTTTATTTATTGTTTTAGGGAATTGTGATACAAATGTAAAAGTAGTATTAACATGTTTCTTCCACTATGATTTCCCCAATATTTAGTTGTGTATGATTATGCCAATAATGAGGTTGAAAGGGATTGTATAAAAAATAAAGAAATTTACTTGCTGTGTTTAAATTTTGTTAAATTGTTTAAGCAAATAATAAAAAAATTAAATAATAACAATAAAAGAAACTGTCTAAAAATGCTTCAGATATCTCGATTAATTTCTATATAAACAGCAAATAACATAAAACCTTCTACTAACTGCAACTAATATTTCCAATGATTTATATATAGAATAGATCATCTATATACATACTATATATGATTCAGAATGTATACAGAAGGTAAAGATTTAAATTTAATGTATACAAATTTTAATCATGGTACAAAAATAACAATGGCAAACAGTACTTTTCAATTAAATATATGTAAATATCTTAACTATATAAAATTAGTACAAAACCTTCTAATTTATAATATCCTAAAAGTATAATAAAAATTAATTAAAAATTCTATTGAATCAATACAGTTTAATAATACAAATAAGATAACATTTCACAATTTATAAATAAATAACAAAATAAATGCAAAAACACCAAATAAACAAATATTAATTAATTTAGAAAATAGTGAAATGCTAATTAAGATCATTAAAACTAAAAAGTAACATAATTTTATTAATCTTAATACAGGTTTAAATATACACATAGTGTGACCTGATCATTAAAACATTAAGCCCTCTTCCTCTCTCCTAATTACCCAGTGCTGTGCTGGACAGGGTCCATGGTGATACATATTTATAAGTTTACCATCTAGATATAACTACACATTGTGGAATAACAACAAATATTGAGGTATAAAAACAATTAGCCCTAAACATGATTTCTTTTTGAAACTATGTTTTTAAACCAGTACAGGACTCTCCTGATCATATATTATGTGGTTGCTAGTGCTTAGCAATTGTCCTTATTTTCACTGTTGTCTATTGATGGGATGTGCCCTAGTCAGACAATAATGGTAGCTATCATTTATTTTGTTTTCAACAACTAATATGTAACATCAGTAAAAAATAGTACACATTTGAACTTTAAAATTATGTATCTTTAGTACAGTAGTTTTAATAGGGATATCCCTATTACCATGAAGCTGTGTGGTATAGTTAGTATTTTGCATGACTGTTTGATATGCTTCCTTGCATTTATACAATGACGAATTCTTTACATATATCGGCAATGTTATATATATCAGATGATATTAAAAAAGAACTAAATGTTAGATAGTATATTTATATATCTAGTTTAAAGATATTATTTCTCTAGAGAAACTATTGTTTAGGAAAGCATTTAGATTGAGTTCCTTGAGATCTGAGTCTCCTTTGAGTGAAATGTGTGGTAAATTGTGAAACACTTGTCAATGGTGTTTACAATAAAATAACCTGGATTGCGGTTTACACAGTTTTGGCTTGTATTCATAGAACCTATTAATTGATTGAGTATAACTATTATTCAAGCTCTTTAGACAGAACCCATGTAAACTCATAAGAGAGTCTTAAAAATCCTCTTGGGAACAAGGTAAAAATACAATGTCATTAGAATAGAATAGAAATAAACTTTAGTGTTCACCATTTCAATAAGCTCACACAGAAATCACAAAAAGCATATGAACAAGGTGGCCCTATTGTTAAAAGCAGATTTCTATTGGATAAGCGTGTACCACCTTCTTCATGTCACTATCCATATGGTGGGTTGGAATGCAAATGCCTATTCCATTTATCAATTAAAAAAAATAGAAGAAAATATGAGTATTTTTTCAGTGTAATAAGTTGAGAGATCCAGAGTTCTAATAGCAATTTAGTTGGTTACATTATGTATATGAGAGTTTTTTCTTTATTTTAATTACAGATATATGAATCATAAGAATTGTTTAGTCCCTGGATGTGATAATTGTTACTTTATGTCATTGTAGTGTAAGTAAAAAAGCTGATATCAGCCACAATAAACAATTAAAAGTTTAAACTTACCTTCTTCACTTGATAAAACTTCAATACAATACTTTTAAATGTTATAATAGAAACAAGTTGATTTTATTAATTCCTTGCCATACCAAAGCATTTAACTCCAGTAAAGATATTGCAATGAAACAAATTTACTTTCAAATCAAACAAAAAGTCCTTATAGAATTACATATAATATACAGTCATCTGTCCATCCTTACATCTACATTAACCCCTTGGAACTGTTTAATGGAGGTGATGTGTTTATGACTAATGTAAATTACCTCTATTACTTATAGTGATTTTTGCCCATATTCGTCCATTCATGACTTCGGTTGTATTTGCACCCTACAGAAAACTGTGGTTAACTAGCATTAGTTAGCATTGTGGTTCTGCTCATGAGCAGGAGGCAGGGGATAATTGGCAACTTATTCATAGTATTGTAAGTTAGTGTTTGTTTACAGTTAACTATTACCGGCCGGTTGCCTGTTTGATAATTGATACCACAGTTTTATTTATTCCAAAAATCACTAGGTACAGAACTAGGATTAAAACTGTTCATTATTAAATATAAATCACTTCTCTTTGCCATTAACGGTATTAAAAACAAAGTCCCAAGTTTATTATTTTCACATATCTGGTCCACATTAAAAAGAGATTATGATATGGTTTATCACTTAAACACTCAACTTAATATTGGAAGGAACTTTATCACCAAAATGATAAGTAACACTTAAAATACAATTCACCTGTTTTGTATTTGAAATAAATAAATAAAATGAAATTAACTCAAAAAGTACTGCAGAAAAAATGTGTAAGAAAAAACATAGAATATTATATGAGTTTGTACTTAATACATACTCATGTAATAGTGTATGTATGATAATAAATAACAAGGTAGCATTCTGGTTTTAACATATTTCTTGAAAACAAAACTTACTATCCCTGTGTTCTTGTCTGTGAACACTCAATCTGGGTGTAATGTTTAGTTCACTGTTTTTCCTCAGTAAGAAGATTAAAGTCGTAAAATCCAATGACACTCTATCCAATAATTCAATCTATGCAATATTATGCATGTATATCGGAAACCCCCTAAATGTAAACACATCTACATGCATTCCTGTCAACCAACGGAAATTTGACCCTGAGAATTTTGTCATAGATAAACCTAATTGCAATTTAAGTGACACGGGTGTCGAAACGAGAACCTCACGATGGCAAATAGAGACGCAAAATATCCTATGCCCCTGTTTTACGTTAATCGTTAAATAACATTATTAAATTATGTTAACACTATAATCTGACAATTGATTAATTCATTTACGATAAAACCCAAAATGTTTTTTTGTAGGCGTCATGTGATCGAAAACAGTCTAGATAGCCTACTGGGCTGCGTCTAGTAAATATTATTAATTAACAACATAATGCTAAACATGTTGACTTTGATATGGATAATGATGTCACTCACAAATCAGTACGGCGTCACATTACTCAAGATAGCATTATGCCTTATTTCTGTAGTGACTTTTTGGAATCAATTATTTGACTGAACGGTGGGTGCAATGGTTTAAGTGGTCACCTCGCCACTACGCCGCACCGAGTGTTGTGGGTTCGAATCCCACACGGGACAAAAATTTGTGTAATCCACAAATGTTGTCCCGAGCCTGGGTGTTCTTTGTGTCCGTTTTTAAAAAGTAAAAAAAAAAATTTGCACCCGGCCTACCGTATTGTAGGTATTTAGTAATCGTTACTTGTAAACAAACACTAACAATTACACTACTATGGCTGAGTTGCCAATTATCCCCTGCCTCCTACTCAACACCACAACTACAGCGCTGAGTAATGCTGGTTAATTACGGTTTTCTGTAGGGTGCGAGTAATACCCAAGTCAAGTGGCTCGAATTTGCTAATTTTTAGGTCTCTTGTAAAAAACATAAGCTCTATAAAATCAACTATATAAATAATATAAACTGTTACTTTCCACTTATGTCCGATCTCCTAAATACAATAGTACTGTTATATTTAAAGTAAGAAAAAATTGTACCCTCAAATATGGAACTTTAGTAAGTAACTTTATGAAATTCTCCTCTCAACTGTTTTATGCTTTACTTTATCGTGTTTATTTGTTAGCACTAAAATATTTATCTGCTATATATCTACAGCCAAAGGTATTCATAGATCATTAAACAATAAGGCTTACATAGAGAACAGGTCTCTTAAATTGTTTTTGATCAGTCGAAACTTATAACAAGTTGATAGATTCTCATAACTTCATGCTAGTAATAAAGTTTTAATGTGCATTTTGTAGGACAACTTCCTACCACCATCACAACGTAACAACTACGATTGTGAGAAGGACCCCACGGGGCCCCTCAACCGCAAGAAGTTGATAGAACACATTAACAAACAAGCTTTAGAGACCCCTGACCGACCGGAAGTGAAGCCCTTTGTCGCTGGCGTTGTACGCGGGAAGAAGGTAAGCTGATTGTTACCTAATCTAAATCCAAGGAAAGTGTTTCATTGTCAGGTCGAGGTATACATACCCTTCAGGCTTTATTCATCGAACCTAATTTTAATCTCCATCTATAGTCGAGCCAGTTTTATTGACAATCCTGTTGAGACGAGAATCCAAAATCACTTAAATCAACATTTGCTTGTCATCACTTTGTTTAGTTGTTACAATAATACTGCACTGATGCCACAACGCATATTTCAACATACTTGAGCGAGCTATTAAGATAAACTAAAGTATTTTACATTGACAATTTAAAACGAATTAAGAGCGTGTTGAACGACTGTTGCCACTATACATTTTTACTTTACAATTTCTTTAACTTATGTAATTATTCTTTCAGACTATTGATTACTTTACAGAATCAATAATTTGTAATGGAATATAATCCTTTATAGGAAGTCGTACTTCATAGTAATCGAACCGAGCCATGTAACAAAAGAATGGCCGTCGTGGTCAACAATTGATTGTTTAACATTTAATTACTTAATGTAGGTAAAATATGTATATATAATATATTTTTATTTGCTTTCCTTCCTTTCCTTATCTGGAAATTATTTACGTATAAATCCAATAGATTCACTTTTTATTATCCTACGATGTTTTTTTTTCAAAAGGTTCATATGGCTCTTTTCAGTATTTTAGACCACGCACACACTTGAAACATACCCCTGTTTACATTTATATGGTATTCGTAAAAACATTAGTCGTACTTAAAGTCGTGTACTAATTAAAAAATAAAAACCATAATTTGGTTTATGCCCGTCGACCTCAAAATAAGATTTACTTCCTGTACAACAATGATTAACTAATACATATTTTTCTGGTTTTCAGTGGATTCCGCCCCCTCCTCCCGAAAAGGTGCGTGATGCTGACGAACAAATCACAATCGATCTCGGAGATGAGTATGAGCAGGCTCTCACCACAGCTTCACAGGAAGAAATCATCGACTTGGCTGGTATGTTATCATTTTTGTATTCTTGTGTATGCCTGATGTAAAACGCTAAACAAACTGTTGTCGTGATTATACAAGCCTAGTATTAGAGTTTATAGCGAAGGACAAATTGTTAAGATGCGTATAAGTAGTTTATTTTTTAATTTCTTCTCAAGTTATACCGTCGTTATGGTTACGTATGTAGCTAAACGTTTTGAAACTTTATCTGTCAAAGTTTAAAGAATGAAGTGCTGAAATCTATAAACTCGAAGTTTAGATTTCAGCAGTACGATTGGAGAAATATTTTTTACGTTTTACGTGGTAGGCTAAAGTATAATATCTTGTGACGACTCACTAATGGGGAGTGGTAACCATAAATAAGACTTATGAAATACATACTTGTTAGCAACTATCTCACCACTATTGCTATAAACTATCAAAATCACTAATAAATGACAGTAACTGCTATGTTGTTCGTACTTTCATCAGCACTCAAGTGATTGATATCAACTTATAATGCATGTCTAGCCTTTTATCTCCTTACCATTGTCAACCGACTAATGGCGTAGGCTACCGGTATAACTAGTCATAATAGTGTCTATTAACTCATTTTAATTAAATAGTGAACTGTTTTATCATCTATTATAGTTCGCCTCTACAACACATATATAAGTTATAGACTTAATTACCATACTTAAATTTAGATAACACTTTCTCTCATCTCACTCTCATGCTTCGAGGACTTTGCTTATAATAAAAGTCATATTCTAGAAGATTCGTTTGATATTATCATCGCATTAATTCGCTTTCAAGGTGAAAAGCTACTTTAATAGTGTGGAATTTAGCACAGCCCAAAAAGAAAGTAATGAATTTGTTACCGAATCACAATCAAAGGCTACATGAAAATCATGTAACAAAAATTACGATTTTTCCTACCTCACAATTGGGACACTCTAATAAACTACAAATCTAAATATTTCTAGAAATAACACGCTTTATTTCAAAGCTTGTCACGTATACACAAGAACCCTATTATTTATGATGGTTTGCGTAGATCAGGAAGATAAAATATTCTTTTGTAATGGAATAGTCACATCGCAAAGTTTTGGCGTATAGCCAGTCGCCAATACTTTGCGACCATTGCCACTTCGTCATTCAAAAATACTATAAAACAATTAATCGTATTCATAGTGCAGTCAGCAATGACAATTATTGGACACATCCAAATGTAGTGAATGATAGACTATAATGTAAACACACCGATGATGCAGTGGTTTAAATAGTCATATCGGCAATTGGCAGCGTATCGAGTTGTAAGTTAATAAAAAATAAGAGAACAAAAAAAAAACCGTTTCCTTACCAATTATCAGACTACAACAAATAAAATATATATATACAATACAATACACTCTTAAGCCTTATTGCTGTCATCAGACCTTTGTTAGCCCTTCTTCAGAATACTACCGATCTGGACATTATAAGTCATTCGAGGCCTACCCGCACAGCCTCACCCATTCACAGGAGCCACTAACAAAAAAACCGTAGTATTCGGCCGATTTGGCAAAATACCGAATATTTAGGTACTATTACCTAAATATTCGGTATTTTGCCGAATTGTATGAAAGTAGATAGGCCGAATACCGAATATTTGCTGAATATTCGTTGCAAGCCTAATAATAAGTATTATAAATATAAAATTGAGTTTCTTTGTTTGTTACGCTTTTACGCCTTATCTACTCCACCTATCATTATGAAATTTTGCATAAATTTGTAGAAAAGGACACAGGGTACCCCTTTGATTGATACAATCTAAATTCCTGAGCGAAGCCGCTGGCAAAAGCTAGTATAATAACATGATAATTGGTCCATGGCCCCATGGACCATGGTCCCATTGGTACTAAATGTCATAAAAGAGCTTTTGAGTACAGCATAGTAGTAGTTAGTATGGAATACTATCTCTATGCTCGATGTTGTGACACACAGGCCGTCGACGTATTATAAATAATGAGACTTGAATTATGAAAGCTTGGCACTCTAGATATGCTCGATATGACATCTAGCCAATAACGCATATCGCTATCACTATGTGGGCTTGTTGACAGATTAGCGTTATTAAATTATATGCTATAATATATATTATTAGTATTACAGTCGACCTTATTATGAAAATGGCGCTTTTTTTTAGAATTCCTCAAGGGACATCGCCAGGGTAACGCCAAGATGGTATGTCGGACTCTAACCTTGCCTCGTGGTTCAGCATCTTTTTCTGCTCTGTTTGTCAACCGATTTTGTTTTGTTTTGTAGCTATAGATGAGCCTTAGTGTCATCAATAAATAAAATTCGGAAAGCTCTTCTTCCCTAGCTAATATTAATAAAATATTTATGGGAATTTTGAGCGGTGGCGAACACTAAAAAATTAAATGAGCTACTGTAAAATCATATCCAGAAGTTCTGTTATCTGAACCATCCTGAAGGTTCAGCTTCTTACATTCATCTTTGTTAATGACCAAGCAGAACAAATGTTCGAAGAGGCTAATACGGGTCCACTAATGATTATTATTAAACACAAAAATATATCTTATCATCAGATTTGGTTTCTGTGCCAACATAGCACTTATGTTCCGTTCGGTAAGGTTTTACACCCAAGCTTTATCAGAACCTATGTTTTTGATGTAATTTGTTATGCGCTTTATAAGTTAAGAATAAGAAAAGAAACTTAATCTTCTGTCTAGTGTTAACATACCCAGCCGATGCCAGGTTCATAAGTCTATTAAAACTTTTTGAACTTTTTGAACGCCATTGTCACATATAGGTGACGATGGCGTTGAAAGAGTTGATAATCCTACAAAATTTTTGAGCAAATACAGTATACATTTGTTTATAAATATGTGTATAATTCCAGCTATCCTTGGTTTTCATTCGATGATGAACCAGGACCAGTACCATGCGTCGTTGCTGAACAAAGGCCAGCCCGTCGGTCTCGGATGGGATGGCATCACTAAAGCTACCAAATCTAAGGTATCGACGATCGTTACAATTTAATAACATAACAAACATTCTGAGATATAATTTTGAATAGTTTGAAATTATTTTCAGTATTAATACCGGTTATACTGATTAAACTGAACCGGTTATACAGCATAACCGGTATTAATACTGAAAATAATTACTGTATAATTTATATATTTTACCTAAATATATTTACTTTGTTCATTAAAGAATGAATGAATGGAGGAAACGAAAAAGGTTTTACAGTATTTAATACTTCCTGGAAAGCAGAAGATACCGAATGGTCTAACTCGGCGATACAAGTTCGACTTTTAAATTATCTCTGACTTTTAGAAGCTTTTAAAAATAGGTAGGTATAACTTTTTTTCATAGTAAAGAAAACAGCGTGAGGAAATCCGCGCACCTGTGAGTTGTCAACAGTTTGTTTGTTGCTGGCAAGTGATTAGTGAGAGCGAGCGGCCGCTTTTTTTTATACGAATGTTTATAAGAACCGGTTATTGTGTACTATTAGAGAGCTCTGTTGAAAGATCGCTTTTAATCATGAAAAATGTAATCTCGGAGTGTATAATATTATTCAATTGCTAATAGTTGTGTTGATACATTACAGGTGTACCCAATGGACCCGCCCAACGACACAGACCCAGACGACACCATCACGCGAGTAAAGAATAATGACCAGAAGTTGACCGATCTCAATTGGAATAATATTAAGGTAATTTTTTAGTAGTAGAAGTAGTCTGTGATGTATATGCCTTTGCCGGGTTAGTTAAATTGTTGATCAGAGAAGAAGGAGGATAATAGGAGTATGACCCTAAGTTCTCTTGGCTATACACTCTATTGTTGTTATTTATCAAAGTGTAAGCAACAAAGTAAAAAAGATATCGTTTCGTTTCGATGTTCGTCTTAGACATTCCTAATCTTTATAGATATTGATTTTGGAGGGATTTTATTATTGCTGGTTTTAGTCTTATAACCAGAATAAATATTTAATTGTTAAACTCCACAACAATTGTTTTGTCTGATTGAGTCACATAAAGGTCGTCGCTTACTTAACAACCCATCACTCGACCAACACCGCCTCGTCGCCGAAAGGTTGATCCTGTCTGTCTCTCCTTACGATGATACCTTTCGTGCGGCCTTTAGTTTTCAAGCTACGTTTTTCCTTGGTATTTGTCCCGATAATTGTATCAGTACTGTACGGTTCGAAATGTGATGCAATACATTAAATTATTGAACATAAAAACAACAAGAAAATTGGTTGACAAATAGAAAAAAATATATGATATGTATTTATATAATATATATATATATATATATATATATAATAGGCTACAAGTTACATATATTTGTGTATTATGGGGATAAATGTTGGTTTGGACTCGATTTACTGTACAATTTAACATAATTTTTATTTGCACCTACTTCTTCTTTTCTCTGCATCACCTAATGGTTGACTGGTAGAGAATGCCTCAGGCATTAAGTCCGCCAATGTACCAAATGTGCATAAAGTTTAAAATAAAAAAAAAATTAAAAAAGGAAGTAATTACCTGTTATATCTTTTTAATTTTATATATAGATATTATCATCTATACGTATTTTTGGTGCATAGTAATAATAATAACTTGAGATATCTCACACACGGCCGTCTGATCCCAAATTAGGTTTGTGCTATGATAACCAGACTCCTGAATAAACATACTTAGATATTACTAAATGCATACATATTATAGATAAATTACACTCAGATAAAACAAATGATCGAGCTCATCACACAATGATTTGTCCAATGGGTAGGAATCGAACACTTCTAGCTCGGCTCAGGATCACTAACCATCGTTTGTGTTCGGTGCACCTAAATTTTCTTTATAAAAACATGATATCCTCGACGATATTTGATGGATCCGTTCGTTTGCGGTTCCAGAATATTAGCGACGAGAAGTTCGAGCGCCTGTTCGCGGCGGTGAAGAGCAACACGTCGCTGGAGGTGCTGTCGCTGGTGAACGTGGGGCTCAACGACCGCACGGCGGCGCTGCTGGCCGACGCGCTGCGCGCCAACGCGGCGCTGCGCGTCGTCAACGTCGAGACCAACTTCATCAGCCCCGCCGGCGTGCTCGCGCTGCTGCGGGCGCTGCTCGACACCAACACCGTGGAGGAGTTCCGCGCCTCCAACCAGGTACATGCCAAAATGTGTAAAATGTTATTGTGATATAGAAACTGATAATCTAACATGTAAATCGACCCAAAAAGCTAATCACTACATATTATAAAACAAAGTCCCCCGCCGCGTCTGTCTGTCTGTTTGTTCGGGATAAATTGAAAAACTACTGAACGGAGTTTCATGCGGTTTCAACAGAGTGATTAATGGGGAAGGTTTATGTGTATAATTTATTAAGAATTTGTGTAAATTGATTAAAATACATTCATGATTATTGAAGATGTCTCTGCCACCCGTGTGAAGCCAAGGCGGGATGCTAGTATATAAAAAAAGAAAGAGAATAACCAATTTCGTCCGAAATGCCCATATAAATATCAAGTACGTTTTAGCTTTTTGTAAATTCGTAGTTTTTTTTTTGTAAAATTGCGTTTCTACAGGAAGTACAACTATCTAGTTGAATTTAAAATGCAAAACTGTATGTATATACAAAATTTCATCAAAATCGTTAGAGCCGTATCCGAGATACCCAAAATATAAATACATACTTACATAAATAAATACATATACAAAAGAATTGTTTGTTTAAAGTAATAAGTATTTTTTTAAATTATCAATTAGGAGTACATAAAGATTTAAAATTTAGAAAGATTTAGTTTAAATCCTAAAATATGACTACCCCCTTTCTTTAATACATTGTACAGGCTACGTTACCAATTATCTGACCTCAAATATCTGTTTTGCCAGCGATCGCAAGTCCTGGGCAACAAGATCGAAATGGAGATCACGTCGCTGGTGGAACAGAACCCGACGCTGTTGCGGCTCGGCCTGCACCTCGAGTACAGCGACGCGCGCCACAGGATCGCCAGCCACCTGCAGAGGAACATCGACAGAAGTGAGTGCACACTCCTTACACACCTCTGGCGACCGGGCTAACGATTGTCGACATGACAAATGAACGACCTGTCAATAAATAGGGTACTTCGCTTCTCAGGAAATTAAATATCAAACATTAAAAGTAAGAGATTTGGCAATAGCGGATTATGACGTCATAACATCTTATTTTATATACAGGTTTCTATATAACGCATCTTTTTGACTTTAATGCCGCGTTCCAATAAACAAGAAACGATTTGTTTTGCTTACGGACGGTAAAATTTCGTTGATATTTCAACGAAAATTTTACCGTCCGTAAGCAAAACGAATAGTTTTTTGTTCATTGGAACGCGGCATTAATAAAGAGGAATTGATATGACTACCGTAATGTACTACCGTATTACAATATATTAAACTGTTAGTTCTGCAGAATAATTTGAATTTAGAATAAAATAGGACTTGACACAGAACTGTTCTGTGGAAGTATTTTCATTCACGAATAATAATGTTGGTAGTCGCCCTGATCTGAGCTTCCAATGTGATGATCTAAAGTTGTCTAGGCTGGGATCATTGCGATTCTAAACATGTTTGACGTCACTTGTTTGGGGTCTGAGCCCTGCCATTGATGCAGTCGAGGATGTGACAAGGACTGGCACTATACTATACATATATGTAATTTTGATAATAAGAAAAAAATATTAAAAAAAAAAACATTCCTAATCATCAATAAATATCAAAGCAAAATTTAATGAGTGAAACTGAAAGTAAAGCAAGGAATTGGTAATTTTGAATTTACAGTTTTGTTTTTTATTACATTTTTACATGGCACAAAGACCATCTTTCGTGGAAGTATGCTTATGTCGAAATCGAACTCCATAAAATTTCACTATTTTATTTTGGCGTACAAATGAGAACTTTGTATACATCAATAATCTTGGTAAGACAGAAATATGTTCTTGATTCAAGATAGTTATCATTAAGACCACCCGTCTTAATGATAACTATCTTGAGAATTTGATAATAATTATATTTGTAGTAATAATTATTTTATATAAAGTATAATATATATATATTATGCTAAAAATATTTCTTTACCTTCTAGCAGTTTCGAGATTAAATTACGTTTTATTCATAAAAAAAAATTAAGAATACGTATATTGCCAATCTTCTTTACACCACAACTTAATGTTAATTGAGAATTATAAATAAATTAAATAAACAAAGATTACTATTCGTTTATTCGTATATTCGTAATATTATTTGCTATTTTTTTGCATAACAGTTTTTTACAGGTTATTTACAGAGTGAGATTATGCATATACATACATATTTCAATAAAAGTCAATTTTATTTTCATTAATTGTATTTGAATATCATATTTTTATGAAAAATTCTAATGATTTAATTTGTGTACGTACATTTCAATTTCATTCATAACTTTATATAGGCGTAAAACGGAATGCAGCATATGAATTTATATCATATTGTAAGGAACTACATCACATTATACATTGTCGTCGTTTTCAAGGCTATATAACTAAAAACGATTTCAAATACTGGAATGTTATTATTGTATTGTATTTACCTTAATTAAAAATTACATTTAAATAATTGATAAGACATACACATATAAGTCAACATGATATTTAAAACATAACTTATAGAATGTAATCGATCACAATTTATTATTCGCGGTGACTGACAGTGAAAGTATATAAGTGATTATTATTTGTGTTACCATTAAAAGAACCCACAAATACTGTCATTTATCAAAAATAGCTAGTTAAAAAACCGATCGCTGTTCGAAAACCGAATCTAGTATCTGAAGTCGTTGATATGTGATAGATTCTGCACCTAATAGCACTCATTACGACACAGATGGTGGACATCGCTTCGCCTCCCGACGTCGCTCGCGCGCTCTATAGTAAACATTCATATGAAATTATATCCCGGATTATGATCCTGGAACTAGTGTTGTGGTGTCTTCATTACGAAACCGTACTTTTTATTTCCTTATATAATTTGAATTAAAAAACTGTCTTAAAGGGGACAGACAGGTCTATAATTACAGTAAGTATTAAATAATCTATTGTAGTCAATACACCACAATACCTAACACTGTTCCACATATGCACATATGACGCATTTTGACAGTAGAACATCCTAGCTTATATTAACCATCAAGACAATCACGAAAGTACACGAGATCATCGAAGAAGGCACCCTACACAGAATATGTTTGTGTCTAATGTGAGTCAGCATTTAAATTACACATATAGCTATGGCAAAAGTATAACACATTAAAAAAAAAAAAACTTATAAAGTGCTTAAGCAACGAAAACAATATATCGTTTGTGAGAATAATCAGTAGTTCAAAACTCGATTGTATATATATACAAACGGGATTTTGCTTCTCTAAGCAATAGACGAATTGCTGCGATAAGTATTAGACAAAATGAAAAAATGCTTTGTTTAAGTATATATTCAATTAGTTTTTGGCACAGAATGAATATTGTTCGTAGTTTGTATTAACGATTTTTTGAACAATCATATAATTATTGTAAGAGTATAAAGTGCCTAACGGTCAGAAAGTTGTTACTTTACTACTTAATTATTGAACAGGGATTAAGACTCCTATATAAGTACCAAACTATAGATAATCATTGACCAAATTAAAGTTAACAATCGCATCACTCATGCTCATCCATTGGGCATCTGAATACCCATTAGACACACGACAAAATCGATATATCAAATCGATATTCATGATCAGATTGCCGAGTTCAAAAGCGAGCTAGCGCATCCCTGAGCTTGCGCCTGCCGCGAGGCCGCCCGCCCGCCGTTGGCATCGATAGTAGCTTCTTCAATCTCACACCACCAAGCGTAGAAGCCCTCACCCCTACAAAAGAAGAAATCAAACCAGTAATTTCAGAATCTGTAGAAACATCCGTTATAGTTGAAGCTAAAGAAAAAATTGATGAAACTACGATCAATACGGGAATGGCAACATTACCAGAAACTGAAAAATCTATCATCGAAAATGAAACACAAAAATCTATGTCAAATGAGAGTAAAATACCGGTACAAACTGAAGTAGAAAAACCGATTTCTTCCAATATACAAAAATCGGAATCTTCTATTGTAGAAAAAGTTCAGTTATCAAATATAGAAAATCTGGTATCTACTGATACAGAAAAACCGGTTAATACAGAAGAATCAATAACTAAAGACAGTCTATCTGGGGAAAGATTAATCCCCGTTAATGTGGAAGGGGATCATGTGGAGACAGATTCAGTTATTGATCAATTAACAGAAAAGCAGGAAGCAGAGCGATTTGTGAAGGCGGCCCCACTGGACATTAACCCCAACCCGCACTCGTGAGTAACCGCGTATTGCCACTCACACAATCACGCGTGCCCCCAAATGTATTTGTAGAGATTTTTACACCAATATATATGTGAATTCGAACAATATAAACAGAATATTAACATATTTTTTGATATTCAACAATTATGTGCAGAACAGGGGAACATTACTAAATCCGTTATACGTGAGATTGCCTGGCGTAGAGGTCTAGGAACGATCGTTTTATTTGTGACAGCGTACCGAATTTCATGTATCGATAAAATCCCTTTTTCTGTTCTGCAAAACTAAAAGAGATATTTTTTAATCTTCACGGTCAGGGTGTTATTCAATATGACATTGATAATATTTCCGTTCAGTCATTATTCTAAAATCACTTTCACATATTATTTAAACCCTAAAAATAGACTGCAAACAATAAGGTGTTTCTACTATATCTCACCGCATTAGTAACACTAAAGCAAACATGGTATTATTTTTCTTCACAAAATAATTTTCGGGTAATTTTGACTTTTTTTATCGTATTATCTATAATTGACAATAAATTGTTCTAATTCACATACTAGGAAACCAACACTCCACATGTGTGTACACTAGTTGAGAGTTAATGTTTGTCATTACAGTACGGAAAGACCTTACGCTGCGGCTTCAATTCAGATTCTTTAACAACCTGCCGAAGGGGGCGCGTAGCCAATAGTACGGAGGTCAGGCCCAATAGTGCATTGTTAGCACGGCAGTATAACAAACTACGCTTATGTTACAGCTTCATTAAAATACCGGCTGAGAGTGTTCACTTACACACATTACAAAAGTGCAGTTTTATTTTTTTCAGTAATATTGTTACTTTATTTAATATCTCAAACTTAGATGTTTGGTTATAAAAAAAAAATAAAATAATAATTGGGATACAGTTTCTATCGCAGAATATGCATTAAAATTCTATATCAAATTTTAAATTATTAATATTTTTTTAAGGCACAATAATATTTTAAAACATAACAGCTTTGAATAATTCAGTAACGTATCCGGTACTTAAGACTGCACAACAAGTGTCTATTTAGTTGAATATGGCACTAGTAACGTCGCTAGGCGATATTAATGCCATGTCTCTTATAGTCTAAACTAGTTTTTACTATTTAACTTTAAAGAGATCTACATAAATTATCTTATAAACTCTTTTCATTAAAACTATGTCTTAAATGAAACTAATATATTTGATGTGTTTTAGTCTATCTTCTATATAATAAAATTAACAATTTAATTTCTAGCAGAGAGGGGATCATAGAACAGTCAGATATTATAAACAAAATGGCCGCATAAAATCGGTAAAATGTCATCTGTTTTAGCACCAAATGGTGGTCTGCTATTTTTTTCGGGTATTAACGGTTTTTCACAGCGCAAAGGCTTCAGCTAATATTGATTTTTTCGCTTCGTAAACCTTCGACGTGCTGTGGGGTCCCAATTGTGACAGGATAGTCATAAAAGTTTTTAGCATCTATTAACTAAAAACCATGAAATAGAATAGACAGATATTTGTTTTCCAGAACTAAAATGACACGCATGATTGTGAATACTAACTTGTATGCGGAATGATTTTGATACTAAAATCATGAAGAGACAAAACGGCATGGACTAGAACTTTGAATTGTATTTGTTTTGTGATATGATGTTTGAAATATGTATATATTTCCCTTGTTATATCCAAAAGAACCTATTAAATCACTGATGTTCGCTACACTTGGCAAATACTTCAGTAGGATTTCTTTTAAATCTTAAACTTCTATAAAAATCCTCAACAGTTTTTTTTTCGCTGTTAGTAACTGTTTTGTAATTTAAATTATTTTATTATGTTAAAAGACTTATTCGTATAAATGAAAAGACGACTAGGTACCTATGTCCATATGTCTAGATAAGTCTATGCTTTTAATAAACATTATACTGTTAATCTTATATTTTGAATTCTACTACTTGATTCCCGATTTGCGAACATCGGTGATATGATATTGTATGTGTATATAAACGTGTGACACGAGTCGGTGTGTATGCATTGCAGTACGCCAGCAGCGCCGGAGCCAGAACAACGCTTAGAGCCTTGAACTGTCCCACGTGGTAAGTTCACCTAATGTACTCTTTAAAAAAACAAATTGGTAAATGATATAATAAATAAAAATATCGCTAAGTTGCTTTGTAGTATAAAATAATAGTTTTTGCATAAAAGAAGTATTTGTGAAAGATTTTTCAGAAGAATTCTTTAGTGTTTTGAATATTTTCTAGTAGAAAGTATTCCTTTACTCAATAGTGATGGCAATTTTCAGAAATGAATAATATTGCTTAAATAATCAATGTTTGTCCTCTAGGCGTTCCGAAACCATTCATCAGATTGTGATGAAACTTTGGTAGGGTGTTCTGGGAACGTCCGCGAGGGTTACTGACCTATATAACAAAAAGAAAAAGTGGCATTGCTACGCATGCCACGTGTCGTTGATTTTCTATTTCATTACTGATATAATTTTCACCTAAATTTTCAAATTTGAGGAAAATAGACATGTAACAAAAGAGCAGTTTTTTGAGTGGTCATCTTGCAAACTGCCCCTTCGAATGTTGCAGCTTAGATTCAAACCAACAGTCGAGGATTGGAGGAGGTGTCTTTTAAATATATTGTCTGTATGAAATTGAACGAAAAAATTATTTCCAACGCATGTTTGCATTTATCCATATGTTATGCATACTTTGCATCAGTTTGCCCTTATCCCCTACTAATCTTAACTATTAAATTACTCGCATAATTTAGCATTATATAGGTATGTTGGATATTAGTATCTACTCTTCGGCTACGGCTTCATAATAAACCTTGCCTTTTATTTGATGATTTTTCTAAACTATATAAATCTGAAGTTCTATCACTTTCTATTGTAACATAATATACATTAAGGTTTAACCAATACCAAACATTTTTTTACAAATAACTATTTCAGATTCATAATATTTTGAAACATTTTCTAATATCACCATAATATATTACAATGACTACAACACTACCGTATAATTTGAATATACTGATTTGAAGCTTTGGGGTCATTCAAAGGCTTGCTGGTCCCAGTCAGCCGGCAATGCCCGAATCAATTCAGGTTCTGATTGCCACATCAATATGGACATCATATAACTGAACAACATAATTTATTTTAATCTATTAACACATCATTTCACTGATTATAATGTATTTTTGTATACGTTAAAAACGTACTCGCACATATGAATTATTGCCCTCGCTTTGGTTTGAAGCTTATAAATAGACGTGAAAATGATTGTAGAAAAAATAATGTCAGTTTTAAAACTAACCATAACATTGATTTTGATTTTCAGGTATGTGAGGAAATGTAACAGTGTATATTAGAAAGGTTTTGGGAAATTTGTCCATGCTTTAACAGAATTAGTAAAACGTGAAATTTATAGTTCGACAATTTCTATCTTTAGGAATATGAAATTGATTCTAAAATTATGAACTAAGAAATTTGAGTAAATCAATATTGCGCATACATCAGTGTTACCGATGAAAAAAAGAAACATTGAGACAACAATTCAAAATAATGGTTACAACACTTTAAAAAAAGTGAGAAATAGTTAATGTGCATTATAATTACCAAACCAAAAGTTTGAAGTAGACGAACCTTTTTCAAGATTTTATTTCGTTTTACCTTATAAATTTTCAAGCTTTTTATTTAATTAATAACAAATTCAATTATTAACAATCTATATCTACTTATCGTCTTTCTTCACTTTTTTGTTCTGCTTAACGTTGGGGACAGTTTGTAAGTATAATGAAAACGCAGCGTACATGCCAAGGTGTTGAATAAAATGAAATGTAACCTATATGTGTGGTAATCTGCGCTACGTAAGCACAACGCCAATTAAAGCGCGCTTCGTGTATATACCTCTTCATAAACTGTAATTAACGTAATATATCTTCTCCGTCAGGCTGTCGCATTCGCCGACTGAGCCAGTTCACCCGCAGTCGCAGCTACGTGGTGGGCTGGATCCCGTGAGCGCCACCCGGCATCTCCACACCACGCGAGCCTCTACATACGTCGTGATTGAGTATTTTTATATTATCCTCATTACCTTCACTCTCTCACTCACTTTACCTATACGTCAGAAAAATAAATAATTAAAAAAATGTAATCACACATTCAAACTTTGTTGTCACTACTGTCCAGCTCTTTCAAAGAATGTTTTACAAAATTTTAATTATACATCTAAATAAGTTTTGATTTAAGTTATTTGACAGAATAAATTCTCTTGCCTTGCTGTGAGCTTCGCGCTTTGGCTCCTGTCTGAATATCGTAATATTACAATCTTGCTGTATGTGCATAGCAATTTTATGATATTGTCGTTGGAGTATCTTATGTAATCATGGTGCAAATATTCAATATGTAGGTTAAAAGGTAAATATAATCGATGCTATTATATACATAGTTTGATAAAAATGCACAATCACAACGCCCTAGTACGGACAGAAAAAAAACACTGTACACGTGAAGACGAATGTTGTGGCAACAAGAATCGGTATTTATCAACGTTATCATAACCGGTGTTAAAAACCGGAAATAAAATATTGACTAACAACACTAGACGGTGGCCGGCCCACCTCTAAAATATATTTTTGATAAAATCCCAATTCTTGTGAAATGTGTGAATGACGAAGGTTTAACTATTAATTATTAATATAGTGTGCTAATGAATTCGTATTAATTTTATTATGATATTAAATTGTAATATATTATAGTTGTGCACATTCCATTAATGCGAAACATGCTTCTCTTATATTTGACGCTTTAAGTATTTAAAAAATTATAATTGATTAAAATGTTAAATAAAACTTAACTTTGATGACGCGGAGGACACGGTCACCAGTGACCGCTAAGAAGTAAGATTTTTGTAGTTTACGTACAATATAAATATAAAGTTTATTATTATTAACCTTTTACCTACCTCGCGAGTTGCTGCGATGTAGAATTATCACTAGATTATGAATAACATTTTTGACTAACAAGGTAATAGCCACATTAAAATAATTTGAATGACTTGCAAATCGGTTGTGTAAGTGTTTAGAGAAGTCATGTTCTGCGTCAATGGAGGGTAATTTTAAATATTTCAATAAAGCACTAGGTTTGTTCAATGTCTAGAATTTTGATATTACGCCTTTTATGGATATGAATGAATTTTTGTATTTTTAGTCGATGACTAGCGACACATCTAGTAATGTACTGAGGCTTTTGATATTAAAGAATAGCTTTTATACCTTAACCTTTTGCTTTCTTGAGACAAATATATGCTTAAAAATGTAACTTTATGTATATTTAGTGAATCTACTGGGGAACTACGTGTCCATAACATTGTGATACAGACATCATATTTTCCATTAAAAATCCGCTTTGATTTTTTTTCGTCTGTTAGTTTCAATAAGAGAGATTATTTGTATATGATTTTAGATTTTTAAAAATGTAATATTCTTTTATTGTGACAATTTATGAAAAATAAATTAATATAAATCATAATTTAATTGTAATGATAGTTTTATTTATGTTGATATTTTACGGTTCAGGAGCATTTTGATCCAACGAAAACCTTGACTAGTAGAGTCGCAGTTCTGTAGTTTGTGACAAATGTAAAAATATTAATAAAGTACATAAACATTATTTTGACTTTTATTTTCAAATTCCTATTCAGTTCTTTTTTAACGTTTTAAAATTTGAGATTATTAATTTTTTAATATGTCATAAAATTATCAATTTTATCCTACTGACGAGAGAAGAACCGTCTTTCAGAATTAACTGTAAGTAAGGCACTATTGAAACGAGAAATGGTCTCCACATGTTTTGTCTATGATCTTTTGTTGTTTGTACAATGGCAGTAAAACGGGTCCCTTTACAAAGTGACCGTTAACGTTTATCGGCATATCGGGATAAAAAGTAGCCTATGTGTTAATCCAGGTCTCCAGCTATCTACATACGAAGTATCATCGCAATCGGTTCAGTAGTTTTTGCGCGAAACAGTGACAAACGTCCATACATCCTCACAAACTTTCAAATTTTTTTCACATTCAATATCTTCACTACATATTATAAAACAAAAATCCCGCCGCGGCTGTCTGTCTGTTCGTGATAAACTGAAAAATTACTGAACGGATTTTCATGCGGTTTTCACTAATATATAGAGTGATTCATGAGGAAAGTTTAGCGGTGTACCCGTGCGAAGTAGGGGCGGTTTGCTAGTATATTATATAAATGTATGTATACAGAGCCTTTTAACAAATCGCTAGTGTCTTGAAAATTCCCAGGACACAACCGTCAACACGTCAACGTTCGGGTGGGTCACCGCCACGCGGCGGTGAGCGATGTTTCCCCTCGCCCGCAGTTTTATATTATTAAAGTTTATCTACTTTGAATATCAGAAGCGATAAAAGTATTTATTTTCATAAAAATCAACATTACCTACTGCTAAATGTGAATTGGAAATAAAAAATCAAATTTTATTGCATTTATTATGGTTCACTATTTTGGTAATAATGACTTACACATAAAATATAGATATATACTGTCGCGGAATTGTTGGAGAACTATTTAGGAGAAACAATCCCACCGTACATTATATTCGTGTAACTCTTACAGTTTTCCCACCGCACGCCAGAATAGCTCGCAGATGACAGATTTTTTCCGACTTACTCAACACTTATCGTTATATTTTGGCCAATATACACAATGTCTTCATAAATTAAAGCCTATGTGTTATTCTGATATATAAGCTATACTATTGTAAAGTTAATTGTAAAATTCATTAAAATCCATACAGTAGTTTTTGCGTGAAAGAGTAACAAACATCCATACATCCTTACAAACTTTCACGGTTATAATAATAGTACGATAGTAGGATTAAGACCATCGAACAAAAATGGCTAAATAATAGTTGCTGGTGGCCAGGACTGGACTGTAAGTAGGTGGTTGGCGCACTTGTTCAAAACCGCATCGGTAAATGGTAGGCGCCGCAACATCACTTGTGTGTCAAATTATCCTCTTATTTTTTATTAATAGCTTATTTTTATCGGTCTGGTAAGGAAGCGAAGTACCTACTCTTACCCGCCATGATCTTTCCGGCCAAATAAGACACCTTAATTTTTTTAGTAGGAGGTGTGCCACTGCATTGACTCAGGTTCATAATGGTGCACCCAAGATTCAACAGTTGCAATTGACTTCATAATTTCTTCCTTTTGCTCTTCACAGCGGTCCAAAAACTTGACGAAGGAACAGTCGACGCGCTCTCATTTTTGAACCCCGCCATTCCGCAAACTTTTTGACCTGCCTTCATATATGTTAGCGTAGAGAAATCGTCCTCTATAGGTATACCACCACCTACTCACGGCCAACAGGAAGTTGGCAGGGTATGTATTTAATATATTATAATGTTATTTACTTGAAATTATTTTGATAAAAAATTATAATTAAGTATGTTAAGTTGATATTGAATATTTTTTATGGATTATTGACATCTATCCCAGGTGGTTCGTGTATAGGTAAATAAAAGAAACATTCAATTAATTATGTCTTTATTTTTGATACAACAGATATGTTTTAATGACAGTTCCGTTTACAAGTTTCAGTCTGTTTTTAAATACAACCTTTTGTTATTAGCGTTGAACTGACAGGAGGTACCTACGCATAAGAACACGGACCTAGACCTAGTTTTATAAATTGATATGCTGTACAATACTTTTTACAGTATCTAAAAATAATGCGATACAGCAAAAATAATGTGTTGAGTTACTGATCACTGTAAACCCTCTCTTCAAAGCGTAAATAAAGGGCGACATTGCGTCTATTAACTTACAAAAATATCATATAAACATCATTATTTCATACGTCCACAGCTGGACATAGGCCTCCCTCAATAACTGCCATGAAGACGCGGCGGTTGGAAGCGGCCTGCATCCACTGTCGACCTGCGATCTTTACAAGGTCATTTATTTATCGTATTATATCCATGATATTTATATGAGTTATTTGTATTAATTAGTATTTCGCTGTGTTAGTTTAAAATGGGCACATATAATGAGTCGCTATAGCGCGGCACTAACCGTGACAATAGTCATAGAAAGGTTACCAAACTTGAACACAAATATCATTTTATGGTAGGTACCACATTTCTGGTAAAGATTTATAAAAGTTAAATACTGTTACAATCAATTATTTTGCGTGTTTTAATTAAGTAATAGAATACAATAAATATGCTATTTTAGTAAATGATTGTGTTCAAGCAATTGGTGACAGCAAGTTTACCTACCAAAAGTTGACGTAAACTTCTCAGAACTGTCATGTAACGATATGGGCTTATTTTCTCATTTATCTAAGATATTGAGTAAAAGATTATTTTAGACTATTTTAGAATTATACATTTTATATTAATATTAAGCCAATTTATTGTCATAATTTGGAAGACAAGGCGTGTGTAAATAATAAGAAGGTATAAAGAAAAAAAATATTTTTGTTTTTAAAGTAGGTACTTAAATAAATAGCTTCGAAAGTCATTAATCATACAATTTATTATAAAACAACGCTCATTCATTTAGCGATATGCCAAAGTATAGGTAGATATAGAAAAATGTTTCTCGCAACATAACAACACATAGGTAGGTACTTAATATATATTTGAATCGGTTTTTTTTCAAATGAATTTGGGGTAAACAAACACGTCTCAATATGTACAGCGACTGCTAATAGATACTGAAAGATGTTTTTTTACTTATATTTTTACTTATTAAAGAACATTTGTACAGCTGCACAATTATCCAGTAGGAGACCTACCATTCTGTAACAACACGTTTTCATTATTGTCGTTATTGGCAACCTGACACAATATACTAAGTACATTTTATCTAAATCCTACTCATTACTTCTACAAACTTGTTTTATTAGCAAAATGTCTTAAGTTGGAACGTTAAATTTCACATTAAGCCTAAGTATGTAATATTAACTATAAGCTATCTGTAAGTACAGTTAAGAGCAAAAGCGTAAGTAATTTTGATGGCCGAATGTAAAATTGTACCCGCGCGAGAGGTCTTCTATGCCAGAGACGTCGATTTTTGGAAAATTGGGTTGCCCTTGTCTTGTTTTTTTTTTTTTGGGCATATTTCAAGACAGTTAAAGTTGCAAGGTTTTAATAGGTGCCCTTAGAGATGTTAAAGCGGAGTACTGAGGTGTTTTGCGTGAAACTCTTAAGTCAACGCGGTGGACACATTTGCTTTTTGCAATATCGCATTTGCACAGGAAGGTACTCCTGTTGTGAAGTGTAATTGCTTTTCAATATTACGTAACCTATCAAGTACATAATTACCAACATATGTGGTTTTCGCGGTTGTCGGTAACCGCAGCAATCGGTATTCGTAGAAAATAATAAAAGTACGCATACATACATACATATACGCACTCATACTGTCCCAGTGTTCGGTGTTAGAAATTTCACCAGTTTTTATTAATCTGGAAACCCAGATAAAATTAAATACAAAACATTAGTAGAAAAATTTCAAATCTAAAGATGCAATTCTAAAAACTAATACCTATTATAGTTTTTAGAATTGCATCTTTAGAATGAAAAATGTATTTTTGCAACAATTGACTAGCTCATATTTTATTTAAAAACTTAAAACGGCCAATAAGTACAGGATAGGTATTACAGAAGACATACAGGTAGTGGCTACAGAAAGGTGAATTAGCTTGAAAATTGGATGTAAATTCTTTGTTTCTCCAATTTGTTTGCTTTGGGAAATGCTTTTCCTAGTGCAGATTCATATTTCTAAACAACATGAATTTCCATGTCAATTTCAAGGTTTTTTTTGCAGACATTTTTAGAAAAATCTGGACATTCCATAAACATCCTTAGTATTATTTACCCATAGTCTCATTCATGTCAGCCCTCTCTCTTACGAAATATTAACGTTGTCGGTCAATTTTTAAGTACAAATTGTCATTTTTAAAATAAGATTTCTCTTCTTTTTCTTTAAGCACTAACAATCTGACAAAAAATCATGATTTTTTGTCAGATTGTTAGCGCTTTACGTTATTCATGGGTCTACTATAGGGACTGTGCACGAACTATAGCAGCATAAAGCCGATGCAAGGGATAAAATAAAAAACTTATTAGAGCTATCATCGTGATGTCGTGATTAAATTGAATTAATTATTTTGTTTATATTTTAGTATTAAATAAATATAAAATTTATGAAATATAAGTTAAGGCCGATCCACAATACTAAATAATATCGTGGTCAAAACGTGTTAAAAGGCCAAATGTATGAGGTATTTTTCGATGTTGAAGAGAGAGTCAATCAAGAAAACGAGGCTATGATAACGGGGAAAATTGTTGCACAGACGAATTTTTCTAACGTTTATGCGGTTAAAATAACAGTAAAGTATTTTCTGAGTTAGGTTTTCATGTAAATGTCATGTTTTCTATGTAAGCACATTTGTGCCTTAATTTATTAGAATTGCTCTCCAGAAAGTGCTATATCGCAACAAGCTATGCACAACAATGTGGTAAACCATCAACCATGTGGTAAACCGTCTCCCCGACAGTTATTGGGCTATGCTAAGAGCCTGAAAAGTATGAATTATTTCCAACACTAGCAATAACACATAAACTTACTACTTTGATGAAACAGCTAGGAGCCCATGGTTTATACTTCCATATATTTCTTAACTGCCTTCATCCATTCTTTTCGATTTGCACATAACTATGGCATGTGAGTACTATTCAATAGAAAGTAATAGAATTTTACACCAAACGATTTATTTCCATTTTTGTTTAATATGTTTCGAGCATATAATTATATAACACTATATATTTTATTAAAATCAAATGTTTTTAGTTAAAAATAAGTATTTGAATATTTTACTTATATATATAGGGTAGGGTAGGGTAAAGTTTCGGATTAGGGCCACTAGGTGACACAGTTATCGTAGTGCACGTTTACGAGCCTTTAAATATGACCACACCGTTCAGTAACACTATGTATATTCACGACTAAAACAGTTGGTGTAATGGAGTTTGCAGGCATCAATAAATAATAATAACAGTAACTTGACACATCTCAATATGTGTCTCAGAAGAGGTATTTTACTTAGAAGTATAATAATATTCACAGTAGGTATTTTTGTTCTGTTACTGTCGAGGTAAGAACGGGAGAAGATGGGATGTGTAATATGCAAACGTTCAGAGCTGATTTGTTAACCCTTTACCCATTAAAGATTACACAAATTAATCAATAAAACCAGTTTGGGGAAGGGAAAAATACGAATTTGAACACACTCTAGGACTTGCCTCATTAATCTTACAACCGTAATTTCTACTTACATAGGCCTAAGCGTATGCTAGCAACTAGACCTAGCGTAAATCTTGCCACGAAAAACGCTCTAAACTAAGTAATCAACATTCTATAACTAATTATTATGGCATACGTTTGGTATATTCTTTATAGATGTATTTTGCTTATAAGCTATGCCAATATAAAAAAAACTCTTAAGTAATAATAGCATTTGTGTCTGTTGTTTCAATGTTTGTAAAGTGAATCAAACGTAATGCGGACGTTGTCATAAAAATGTTATTTCCTATGATCTTTAAATAATTATAATTAGTCTTTCTTTCTTGTCTTTAAAACCAAATCCGATTTCTATACTTCAGTAATGCTGCTACAAACTTTTAAAAGCTATTTTCCCAGCCTTGGGGTGGCTTTGTTATTATTATCGGATATAGATTAAAACTAAAAACCACTGGACATGCGATATAGAGGAATGGAAGTTGACAGTGAGAGGCCGGCCAAAGATAAGATGAATGGACTGCGTGACAGAGGGTTTGGCTAGAAATGGAGTAAGCAGTGAAATAACGAATGATAGAGTGGAAAAAACAAAAAATTGCGCCGACCCTAAATGAAAATGGGTGAAGGGTAAGCAGATGATGGAATTATAAAATACATTAATATCGGTCCACATAGGGCGGAGATATAATGCATAAGTAAAAATCTAACCAAAAAGACAACTATCTGTCCCTAACAGTTGACTCATGTGGGAACGAGCACATTCGCAGAAAATAACTGTAGGTAGTTATGACCAGACATATAATTTATGGCCTCGATTTCTGAGACTTTTCTATAATAAGACAAAGAATTACCAAGATATTAATTTAGAGATCTGCGTAATTGTTTAGAAGTGAGGGTAGTGGGATTCGTTCTATTGCTAATCCTAAACTTTGAAAACCGAAATTAAGTTCACCAAGAAAAAATATCGAAGGCTTATCACCCGCATCGAACTTATTAACAACTAAAATGAACCCTTATACTGATGACGGTGATGAATTATGAACGACTGATTCCTGTATAACTATAATAACGTAAGCTAAAGAACATTCTGACGGTAATCAAAAATATAAATTTGTCAACAATCTTATTACTTACTTCAAACGAGCAATTCTTGTATGTATGTATGTATTTATATTTCGGGTATATCGGAACCGGCTCTAACGATTTTGATGGAATTTTGTATACAGATCCAGTTTTGCATTTTAAGTTCAACTGCATAGTTGTATTTCCTGCTTAAAATGCAATTTTACCAAAAATAATAAAGATTTTACAAAAAGCCACCGCTACGGTCTCACAGGTACTAAAAGTAACTGCCGTTATGACTAAAGTAAACTACATCAAAATTAGAACACAAACCAAAAACACTTTAATCGTGTTGATGATTGTGATTAAGAGCCATTAAATATATTAATATAATAAAATTATAAAACCACTTTTACGGATTAGTAATTAAGATTAGGAACTAAAGAATCATATTCGGGTCTTGGAAATTGCTAATAATTTCCCCCACACTCCCCCATATTATACATACAAGCATGGGTAATAAAGAAAAACGAGATAATCCGTAACAATAGTTTTATTAATAATAAAATAGTTTGTCCTATTTAAGCATTTGTTTGCGTAAGTACAAAGCGACGTAAGTAAGCATTAGTGAAACGCTTATATATTTTACAAAGCAAAGTTTATTTTCATGAACTCAAGTTCCTGTGGAGATGACATTGTTGATGAACTGTCATGATGGATGTTCAGACATGTTCTTTGTGCGTTAATAAGTATAAGACTTTACACCTTTTTTACATAAAATTTTGTTTAATGCGTGTATTATTTAATTTGATTACTAAAATAATCGTAGTTACTAAACAGAATGAGCAGCCCATTGCAATGATTGAGATTAAAAGTGTGCCAACCCCAGTAATGTAACTATTTAATTCAGATCATAAGCCTTGAAGCATCTTCAGGTAAAGACCCCGCATTCCCCTTCTACTTGTCTCTATCTCTACCTCAGATTCGTATCCTTCTGCGTCAGCGTGTGTTCTACTTATAACGTTGTCTCCAGATTTAAGTCGTCACCTAACGGTTCTAACGCTGTTCTAGATTTTGTAAGCGTGGCAGAATTTTAAGAGTTATTTATGACAGCACTTCTTGGACGTAACTCGGACACGCATGACGTGACTACACACGGCATCACGTGACTACACACGGCATGACGTGACTACACACGGCATCCTGTGACTACACACGGCATCACGTGACTACACACGGCATGACGTGACTACACACGGCATGACGTGACTACACACGGCATCCTGTGACTACACACGGCATCACGTGACTACACACGGCATGACGAGACTACACACAGTATGACGAGACTACACACGGCATCACGTGACTACACACGGTATCACGCTCTGTTACATAGAACTAGCTTATGCCCACGGCTGCGCTCGAGTTAAAGTTTTTTTGCTATTCGTCAACTTTTTTCTGGTCCTATGTCCTTTTCTGTACATTTGACAACGTGTATGCAAAATTTAATGATGATCGGTTGAGTTGTTAGGGAGTAAATGCGTAACAAACGAACATACTTACTTTCACATTTAAAATATTAGTTAGGATATTTTTTAATTACAACAACAACAATGTATTGTAAAGTTAAGTAACTTGGGTTCACGAATAAACTGGTATAGATCGTCTAGTTAGAAATGAACGCCACTCGTATGCATTAACGCTCATAAACAAAACATTGTAAAGAAGCAACACGCACTATTTCGTCATCACCAAAGCGGGAGCACGCGGCGATTACTGGCAAAGATAATTTTAGAACGTCAACGAAAAAGCAGCGTTCTTTAAAAATAAGACGACCTACAGCTACAGATTAAAATGTTACTATAAAATTGATTGCATGGCAAATATTTCTTGTTTTAGAATAACAAAACGTTTATAACATCTACAATATACATAAGACATTTTAAATTAGAAAACTATATTTACGAATTTTAATTCGACGAGGACATATATAAACACGTGTCGACGTCAACGAGGATACTTTAGAACCGTTCAATATTCTGAGCAAAAATGTATGTTTTTATTGATATTAATGTCTGTTTTTTTTTATCTACGTTAAGATATATCAAACTCACTTTACTAATAGAAGATACAAAAAATATGAATTGAATTAATCATGACTCGGAGAAGGGAGTGGTCGTCGTTATCCCCCACATATCCTTTGACAACCTCAGTGTCATTTAGTACATAGCACAAGAAAGCGCGTTAAAGATATGTATGTAGGTACTAAAAATGAGTTAAATTCGTAAAAACAGTTTTATAAAATTATCTATTCAATAGAAAATACTGTACAAAAACAGACGGGCTAAGTAGCTAAAGCGTCTAAGTAGACACTAAGCACTGCCTACTTGGCGAACATAAAAGCTATAGACCACTTTAAAAAACTACCCATCGTATTATGCATTAAGTATAATTATTTATGTAGACATTCTAAAATTTAATTTTGATTAAAATTATTAAAGGAGTCTTTCACTGTCTAAATTATTTAAGCACGTTTTCCTAAAAATATAAATAGGGAATGTAAAAACATTACATAAAAATAATCGGTTCTTATCCGGTTACATTGCTGTTAAATGTTCGAAAATTGTAAGTAGCCTTCTATAAAAACCACTAACCATTATGCAAAAAAAATTAATTACAAAAAAATTTAAATAAAAATAATACAATTTTACTCTTCATTACGATATTAATGTAATATTTTTTTATTTAATTACATTCTGCCAGAGTAACGAAAAAGAAAGCGAAAACGAAAGATTTTTAATTTTTTTTTAGTTTTTAGGGAATTTAACTAAACTGGTTACGAAACAAAGTTACAAGCAACGATTTATAATATATGTAGCTACTTCAATGTAGATGAAATGACAATTAAAGAAAATTTTGAGTACCTACTGTTTTAATAAATGTAATTTTTGTAACTAAAAGAGAAAAAAGTAACAAAATATGAGAGAAACTTGTATCTACTAGGTACATATTTAAAAAAAAATATTAACAATCATAATGAAAAGTAAAAATAAAACAATGTCTATAAATCTACTGGTTTTGGTAAAATTGCCTATAGACGCAACCAGGTTCTAGCAACACTATTGTAATATTTTACCTTTAAACTAGAATACTAAAAACTAAAGCTACTATTCACCAGCTTATTTGTTGGATGACAATTTAACATGAAAATGTCATGTCATGCCAGTGAATTAGAACAGAAATACATTATAACAAGTGATACTATATTTTTTTCTCCTAGTTACTCTAGAGTCATTGCAACTTACCCACATTCTAAATGGATCATTTTTTGACCAAATATCTCAAATTTGGAGTTCTGATTCATAATGATTTACACACGAAATAGTTAACATGTATATCAGAATTTTATTCAACTTTATGAAAGCCATTGTCACATATATGCGACAATACGACAATACGACGAAAAAAAGCATTCATTTTCGTTTGTCAACACAAGAGACTAGAAAAATAAGTTTATAGAGAAAGTTAAGCAATACAAAACATTTCTAATGTTTAGATTTGAAAGTCATCTGAGAGCTTATAGGTTGCTCTCGCCTAGTCACGTCTATAAAGTGTTCCGACTAAGAATAATGAGGCTACTGTTGCCAGCTGAGAAGGTCGTCTAATAGCGCTTCTAAGTGAGGGTTACCGCCAAGTCGATCCACCTGTTGTAATAATATACAAATAATTTAAATGTATGCCTGAAATAGTAAGAGCTTTTTGACTAAATTAATTAAATTATGATAAGATTACAGATACCGGCACGAGTCGTGAGCATAAATTTTCAAAGATTAACAAAAATAAACTAGTTAAAAAGTTGTCATTAAAATTGCACTCAAGTATACGGTAGCCGAATGATACGTGCGAACCCAATAGACGACGAACATCGACTGTCACGTGCAGCGTCAGCGTGGTCAACGTCATATCGACCAATAAAAAGTGTGCTCACGACTCGTGCCGGTAACTGTAAATAACGTATATGTGTTTTAAATATTCCTTTATAACGATCTGTGTTTTTAGTAACCGTTCAGAGGATCTACAACATGATCTTTTATACTGTTCTTCAATTTTAATACTTTATATGTAGTTAAATTCAGATGGTAATATCAGTTAAAAAGATCATTATACATATACTATTTAATGTGAATATCCTGTTACATTTTTGTGTACAGGGTAAATTTTAGTGATTTTTTTCTTACATCTTGGTGAATATTATTTAAATGATGGTCATACTTAAAAAATGTAGGTACCTCTTTCCTTGCTTCTTCGTCTAAACTTTGCAAGGTTTCTCTCGTATAAGCAAAGCTGCCGAGTTTCTCCAGTATCGTAATGCAATACTTCTTCACTTCAACGTCTCGAGTTCGCTGGCGAAGAATATCTTACAGTATGGTTTAAGGATGCACTATTTATAATAATTTGATCTCAAAAACGGCCGTTTGATCCCAAACTAGGCTGAGCCTGTACTATACCAGACTGCTGATAAACATATTTAGAATTCTAAATACATACATATTATAGATATATTACCCCCAGACACAGAACAAATGATCATGCTCATCACACAATTGTCCTGGGTTGGAATCAAACCCACGACCTCTGGCTCACCAGTCAGGGTCACTAACCACTAGACCAATAGTATATAGTTATAGGTAACCTTTTTTACACTGGTATTGGACAGATGGCTTTAATGCTTGCCTCATACCATTTTATCTCTATCCTGCCGTTTTGAAGCCCACTGTCAGGCTAAATTATTACATATTTTATAAAGGATACGAAGCACTTGGTTGTCTCCCTCCGGGTTCCTGATTGCGTGGATGATCGGGAAACTGAACTTTCCTTCCGTCAAGTCTTCACAGTAACTCTTGTTCTCCGTATACTAAAAAGACTTAGAGGACTTAGTATGTCTAAGATTTTTTTTTATATCTTTTTGACAATTTCTAACGTAAAGGTTCTTTTGTTTTCGTTCTTCCGAACACCTGGCACGCCATCCCGCCCACTACAAAGTCATTATCGAACTGACTAAAACCACACGACGACATACCACAAACCGGTGATTAGTTTAAGAACCTCTGACAGCTCCTAACAACCATGTCTATCTACTTGGAGGATAGCGATCTCTCCCTACAGCTTCCCTAAACCGGTAATAATTTTTTTTTTTATAGTATAGAGGGTAAACGAGCAGACGGGTCACCTAATGGTAAATTACTAAATGACTACCGCCGTCCATGGGCACCTGAAACTCCAGAGTCACAAGTGCGTTGCCGGCCTTTAAGGTGGGAGTAGGGGAAGGGTGAAAGAGGGGGAGAGGAGGGGGAGGGAAGGGTTAGGGCCTCCGGTGACCTCATTAACTTAGCAAAAAGCAATGCCTGCCGGTTTTCTGTGAAGCCGTGGTATCACTCCGGTCGAGCCGGCCCATAGCATGGCTTTCCCACGATTAAACATTGCTATTTCTTCTTATGTAAAGGACCTTATTTTTACTTTTTTCTAGTAGTAATAAGAATACACTGTTTAATATCGTCCGTAGTTTCACCATGAGTTATAAAACCATTAAGTTCTTACCTCTTGCACCCTCAAATTGCAGTAATCATCTCTAATCTGGAAGTACAATCCTAGTATCGCCGATAGTTTAGTGAAATCTGACTTGTTTTCGCTGAACAACTGCATCAGTCGGACCGCCAACATGAACAGGCCGCCGGTTTCTACAAAATAGAAATGGTTAACACCTCTGAAAGGATTTTCTTTTGTTTCTTTCTTCTTCTTTGTCTGTGAATAATATCGCTCGACTGTTCAACACATGGGCGACAATGCTTTTATTCATTTTACGATAATAATCTAATAACGGGTGTAAGAAACGGCCTGCCGAATCTTGAAATAGTAGATTCAAACCATCATTCTGAGTAGAAAATCATTGGAATTTTCTGATAGATATTTTTTTAATTATTTTACATTTATTTGCTTAAAAGTGAAATCACAATGAGTAAACAAAACATTTTACCGAAAAAAATCAATAAATACCCCATACAGCCAAAAACTGCAATGTAATCAATTAAACAACATTTATGCAATCAGCTGCTTCAACGGCGCTGAACGTTTAAGGTCATACCGCACAAAAATGATACCTACGCGTGTTACGTTTACATTGCGTAGCGCAAACTCATGATTAAACTCGTATTTTTATGATGCACTGACTTTTGGATTGTGATAAGTATCCAAAGAAAGACGTTTCTGTAAGTTATTCGCGATCTTACACGCTGTATGTATATATATGCGGGTCAGTTAGCCCTAGGAAAAATTCTTAGCTACGCCCATGCCGATCATCCTTACGTTAAACTTCATCTAACAATATAAAATCTCTATGTAAAACACACTGTACCAATAACAGAATCATGAAAAGAAATTACATGAGAACCTGTACGCCTAGACTTAGGTCTGCCATACACATCCACATACCTACTCTTTTGGAGAATAAAAGCCATGACGCTTCTGAATGTATGCACGTTTTGACGGATTATATTGGGTCCAATGTAATAGTCAACGAGCTTATTGCTATAAACCAATAATAAGTAAAACAACAGGCATAATAGCGGTACTACATGGGTCGAACAATACACGTATGTAAACGTTATTAACGATAACACAGCAGTATTAGGGCACTCACTTTTGATGGTCATCTCTTTATATTCCTCTTCAGACGGGCACTGGAAGTTGTCTCTCCAGTATATTTCGATTCCCTGTCCCCTATGGAGCTCCAGTAACTGTTCTGTGTATACTTTTGTAGCCTGGAATAAGAAGTTATAATCACTTTCATATCCTATACTAATGTAATAAAGCTGAAGAGTTTTTTTTGTTTGAATGTTTGTTTACGTGCGCTAATCTTTGGAACTATCAGTCAGATTTAAATAATTCTTTTTGTATTGAATAGAATTTTCATCGAGGATTTGTGTTTGGCCTTTGGCTTTATTTATTGATTTTGTTTTCGATAAAATGTTCTGTTTACTCATTGTGATATTACTTTTAAGCAAAAATGTAAAATCATTGGAATTTTCTGCCGGATTCCAACGATTTTCCACTCATAATGATGGTCTGAATCTTCTATTTCAAGATTCTCGTTATTATATATACATATATTAAGGTCCCGCGACACAATCACAAGGAAACCCTCCTTCACGCGGGAGTTGAATAAAAAGTTAAAATAAAGTGATTTACACGTTCATTTCATTTTTTATACGTGTGGAAACCACCAGATATTGTCACCTCCTCGGAGCTAAGAGTGAGGTGGTCATTACAGAATCAAACCGCCAACCGACCACACGGTGTACCGTCACGGGTTCGTATCACCGGGGCTCCGGGTGTAATCTAGAAATTAAATCTGAACATCGGTAAATGTTGGCTACCCGTTGCACAACAGATGACCACGTCAGTCCATTTCTTCTATCCAAAGAAGCGTGCGCGTACTAGTCCAAAGTGTAACCTTGCCTATAGTCCTTCAGGAATCATTGTCTAATAATTCTTGTGTATGTCTGAATAATTCTTTTATAACTTATTTAAATAAAACAATAGATACATATAATAAAGGGTAAAATGAAATCAGTTTTTCTAAACTAGAGGTGGTAATTATGGGATCGGCACCATTATCTCACCATAGGATGTCCAAGCTCCTGTGTCTTCTCCAAAGCGAAGATCATTGCGTAGTTAGCCGCGTTGATGGTGCTCGCCACGCCGTAAATGGAATGAGCTACAGGAATACCTCGTCGGAGGATGGAGTTATCTTGGATGTCGTCGATTCTGTGTGTAAGGAATATTTTTTTGTGTACAATAAAATTTTCTGTAACGATAAAGTGGGTGTGTAAAAACAATTTTTCGATCCAAGGTTTTTGTTAGAGTCGCTCTTCTCCCCAGCTTTATGCCCAGCAGCGGCACACACAAATTCATATATTCACACAAAAATACTCCATAGTTATACTTATAACGTTAACGTTACAAGGATAACTATCACGGCTAAGTAAGCTTTATAAGTCAAAGAGTAATATTCCACTAACTAATCAAATGTAACTTCGAAAAGTAGCAAAATTTCGTACAAATTTCTTTAACAATGACTAGATAGAGTTGTTGACATTAACGTGTCCTTTGCAGCATAGGAGAGAGCGGGGCTGAAAGTTACCGGGCTAAGATGTTCCGCCAGCAATAACTTTATAAGATAAAGAGATAGTAAGTTATGTGAAATGCGCCTTTAAAGCGTCAGTTGAGGCGCAACGTCGACAGCCATTTTAGTTATTTCCTCGACGGCAGTTGAGAGGCTAAGGGTAGGTAATTTTTTTCGTGTCAAACTATTGGGCCTATTTTTGCTTACCGACGAACAATCTCGGCATTCGACAACAAAACAAAATCAAATAAAAAAGACTGACCAAGAACGTCAATTAACGTCTGAAAAGACAAATCCGACAACTATGTTTAGCATTTGTCTGTGACAAAATGACGAATTTGAAAGGCAGTGATAACGACCTGGAAGTGTAGATGATTGGATAAAGGTTGGAAGTCACTTAGGTGTGTCTCTTCTTTAAGATGATTAATGATGAATAAAAATGGAGATTGCCAAGTTAATTATGCTCGAAATCTTAATTACTATTTAACTCAAGAACAAAAACGTTTCTGAAGATTACCAGTTTTGTTTAGTTTATTTTTTTTTTGGTTTAGTAATGCATCTGATAATATTTATAAATTAATAGATCTCAATTATAATGGAAATATCTAAAGATACATTTATCTAGAGTTAACCATTTATGTTCTATTATATTTTCAAGTCTAGTTATGCATCTGATAAGATTTATAAGTAGTTACTAGATTTCGGTTATAATTTAAAGAGTTCATCAGGACCAGTAATGTTTTGTAGCAATAATATTCTGTTGTTGTGTTTAAGTTTAGTTGTGCATATAAGAAACATTACATTAATACATTTATAGAAATGTTTGGTTTACTTGCCCCAAAGCGGGGCTGAATGTTCCGCTCCGGAATTTGACATAAATATGCTTCTGTAAAAAAAAACTATTGAGATATTAGTGGCAGTGACTATAATATTGCAAAAACTTCTATTTTTATAATAAAACTTGGTATTATTTAGAAATTGGAACTTTCAAACCCGCTCGTCCCTACGTATAGGCACGGAGAAGCTTTGAATAGGGTGGACGAAAGAAAACTGGTTCTTGCGGCCAGCGCATTCTTTATTTTCATTGGACTTTGTTGTTTAAACTAATTTCATGTCAAGACCAAGCTTTTTGACGTCTATTACAGTAACGGGTGCACAACTACTGACTGAAATAGATTCATATCAAAATAAGACGCCCTTGGCAATGTTCATCGCCCGATGATGTCATACGATTTCATTTCACGATAACAAAAATGACATAACTTCACTTTCCAATTTTACAAATACCGCTAGTAATGCTTATGTTTCCAAATTCAAATAATTGTCGACCGCCTCAGAAGATAGGTCACGTTTCAAAATGACAAAGGGAAAGAAAAAACCTGAAATAAAATCCTACTAATATTATAAACGTAAAAGTTTGTGAGGATGTATGGATGTGAGGATTTATGGATGTATGGATGTTTGTTACTCTTTCACGCAAAAACTACTGAATAGATTTTAATGAAACTTTACAATAATATAGCTTATATATCAGAATAACACATAGGCTATAATTTATGAAGATAATGGCCCCAATTCTGTTACTTCACTCGGTAAATTAAAATTCACTAAATATTCTTCATATAAGAAGTAAACCTTGTACACTTAGAAACAAGGTCTTATTTCAAATTGAAACAAGGTAGTGAAAGTCTGATACGCTTAAATAAACTTTAATGGTGACGATTCTATTGTACACTCGACTAAACTAAAACCTGACTTAATTTCTTCATATGAAATCAACCTAGTGCTCTTCATAATAAGGTCTATTTGTTACTATCATCTATTTCTCAGCGCCTCTAAATTTCAACAAAACCTGTCAACGTATACTCAACTTTATTTCCACGCAGCGAGAGTCTTCATTTATTCAAACGTTGTATAATTGCCGTATAAAAACTTGTTGAAAACGAACAAGGATGACGTGTTTTTAATCTACACCTACGAAGACGCTTACTAAAAACACAGAGCGAAAGAGATGGCATTCAACGGATAGCGGCTCTCGCTACGTGGTATTAAAGTTTATTTAAGCGTATCAGACTTAAGTCGACAAATAAATTGCTTATTTCGATAGCGACATTTGTTACCTACTTGTTTCAATTTGAAATAAGACCTTGTTTCTAAGTGTACAAAGTTTACTTCTTATATGAAGAAAATTTAATGAATTTTAATTTAGCGAGTGAAGTAACAGAATTGGGGCCACTACCACGTAGCGAGAGCCGCTATCCGTTGAATGCCATCTCTTTTGCTCTGTGTTTTTAGTAAACGTCTACGTAGGTGTAGATTAAAAACACGTCATCCTTGTTCGTTTTGTTTTACAAGTTTTTATACGGCAAATATGCAGCGTTTGAATAAATGAAGACTCGCTGCGTGGAAATAAAGTTGAGTATACGTTGACAGGTTTTATTGAAATTTAGCGGCGCTGAGAAATAGATGCTAGTAACAAATAGACCTTATTACGAAGAACACTAGGTTGATTTCATATGAAGAAATTAAGTCAGGTTTTAGTTTAGTCGAGTGTACAATAGAATCGGCACCAATGTGTATTTTGCCCAAAATATAACGATAAGTGTTAAGTAAGTCGGAAAAAAATCTGTCATCTGCGAGCTATTCTGGCGTGCGGTGGGAAAATATCTGAGTTACGCGGGTGAAACCGCGGGGCACAGCTAGTGAAATATACATTTGCCTGGTAAAGAGAACCTAACTTCAACAAACTTAAATAACGTATATGTTACCGGAAATGCATGAATGACATTACCTAGGAATTGTATACAATTCCAAGCCAATTTAGGAAATGTGTCAACGATTCTTTAATACATACATTTCCTTGATTTTTTTATATTTTCTAGGTATCGTATGCAATTCCTAAATGGTACTAGGAAGTGTGTGAAATTAAAATTGTACATAGAATTATTGTATGAGTGTGTTTGTGCAGAAATATCAATATCGGGAGGTATGTGTTGTACGATTCTAAGATATATGGCGAAGAAGAGCCGGTAAACTGGCATGCGTTCTGCGTTTAGCAGTGTAGAAGGGCGAGACAGCGCACCTCGCGCTGCGTTCTAGGTACCACATAAAACAAACTGATTAATAATTCCGCTACATAGACACGAGTAGTTTATAGTAGAATAAAACTGAAATTTCTTATAAAAGCTCACCTTGTCATTAATTACTAATTAGGTACGATAATCAGGTCATATTATAAAGAGTACAATCTTCCTAAAATTGTATATTAAATTATTACAGGGTAGCAGTCAGTATTACACAACATTTTGATTCCTTGTTCAATTAATTGGATTCATATTTTCGCCAACACGCGAGAATGACGCAGTAGCAACACCCTAAACGCACCCTACATTGCTAAGGTTTGTTCATTTGCACTCTAGTAGACGTATTGGGAAGACGATTGGAGCCAACGCAAAGACATTCAAAACAAGTAGGTACCTACTTTTTTTTAAGGTATAGGGAGCAAACGAGCAGACGGGTCACCTGATGGTAAATTACTACCGCCGCCCATGGGCACCTACAACTCAAGCATCACAAGTGCGTTGCCGGCCTTTAAGGTGGGATTAGGGGAAGGGTGGAAGAGGGAAAGAGGGGGTGGGAAGGTGGAGGGAAGGGTTAGGGCCTCCGTTAACATCACTCATTCGGTGAAAAGCAATGCGAGCATTGCTTCACTGCCGGTTTCATATGAGGCCGTGGTATCACTCCGGTCGAGCCGGCCCATACGTGCCGAAGCATGGCTCTCCCACGATAATAAACCGTTTACACCGTTTTCGCTCATTTCTCCGACAATTAAGAAGACATTCCTTGTTCACATTCACTCACAAAAGCTCGCTCAAAATAAAGCAACTAAATCATCTAACTGTTGAAAGGGGTATGCCCACTTTTGGCTTTTGTTTGCCCAGCAATGTGGTAAATACCAAAAAAATACTTTTTTTTGTAAGTAAATTATTGCTAATACTATATTCCTTTCAAAATTTACTTATAAGCTTATAAATCCTTTATTAATTGGGTTCTTTTGCTTCATGTCACTGACAAACTGACAAACTAGTGGTCCAAATCTAGCTGGAATTACCAGAATATACACGAAAGTTCTCACGTGAGTACAATCGTTCTAGTCATTATAAATTGTTTTACGGAAACATATTATAAGACATTGGATGATTCATTGTCATACTTTTGTTTAAATTTATTCGAATAAAATCTTGTTATTTGATAATTTATTTTTTGACAACCCTTATTGACGACTATAAAATTAAATAGTGTTGAACGCGAACAATAAAACGGTTTTGATTCATTAATCAAATCGTAAGCGTGGCATGTCATGTCTGATTAAATGGGGCAGTGTTGTCACTGGGTTACCCCAGTAGCAAAAGTTTTAAATGGGATGACATCATGTTCTGTTTGTTAATTCATATACGAACACCTATGATATAGATCTGGTGAGTTACTATCCTAAATATCATTTGCATTATTATAATTTTGTATGTACAAAGGGGTAAGGACACCTTTGTGCTGAATCTTATTTAAATATGTCTGGATAAAATACAATGTCGTAATGTTAAATTTTACTGGAATGAAAATGTTTTTATCTAGCCTTAAGTTATTTTTATCGAACGTTCGACGTATCCAACTAAGCCATTTGAATCCTACACGGGGCATACGTTGTTCTTATCTAAGGACAAGTAAAACTTCGTCAATACGACTTAAGTGCTAAGTGTAAATTCTGACCTACATTATTGTCACATTGCATTTCGCAGGATTTGCATTTGAATGATATATTTAGATGTATAGGTAAACATGTAATACCTAAGTATTACATGTTTACCTATACATCAAAACTATAAAACATTTGTTATTTCAAAGATCACATGTCTAAACATGTGATCTTTGAAATAACAAATGTTTTACGTATCCATGGATGGTTGGATGTTGAAAGAAGAACGAGAAAGAAAAAAGCGCCTCTGTATTTTAGAGATGTAGTATAATGTCGATTCTAACTTGTTCAATTGCCATTGCGTCAAATAAAAGTTATCGCTAATAACCCCTCAATTTTGACTTGGGATCTCTGGGAATCTGTATACCGATTAGATAGGTACCTATATAAGAACACGCTTTTAAGAAAATATTGTTTTTTGAACTTTTTGTTTATTTTTTATTGACGATAAACGCTATCTTAATCAATAATTTTGATGAACTATTAAGAGGGAGATTATGTACTACGTACATAATATCAGTCGTTTTATACCTTGATACTACTGGCCAGAGCCGAGAAGAAGAGAAAGTTCCCCTCCAAATGTACATGGTCGCCCCACCCAGTTATATAAAATAGCATGGAAAACTAAAATGCTAGTATGCCTATTTTAAGTGATCGAACTAAATGAAACGAAAGAGTTCATCAAAGACCAGTTACTTTGACCTCAGTAGTCTTTGAAAGGCAGTAGTTGTTGCGGTTTTTGTTTATAATACGTTCCATATTACTAACTGTAAAAATTACATTGGCATAGTACAGGCTTCATAGAATAGCCTGGTGTTAAAAGCCAGCACTGCATGCAAATGCATACAATAATAGAGCAGAGTATACGGAATGGCGTTTTAAAATGACGTTTGTCACCACTTACTCACCACCATCCCCGCAAGCATGGTATAAAATATAATTATATGGACTTACTCATTAAACTGAATCTCTTTAAAGTAATCCTGAAGGGCGAAGGGTACTCGTCGTTGGTAACTGCAAAATATTCAAATAAGCGCTAAATGCCACATTTGTAACGGTACGGCGTTTTCCTTTGACGCTATTTCTGTTGCTAGAAACAAATAAGAGCACGTTGTCGAAACTTAGTGACTCCATATGTTTTAGATAAAGTTCCTCTTGTAAATTTATATCATTTAAACATTGAGTTATTATTCGTAGGCACACTTGAATGAATCAGTGACTCATGGGATTCTCCATGCTTCAGAAAACACATGTAGCTTTACTAAATCTATTTCCGATTTGATTGTATGACATAGTATGGTCGTCTACATGATGCATACCACATGTACGTAACATTTTTTTGTTCGAACATTCAAAGGAAGCTTCGTGGAAAGAATAAATTAATGGCGTGGGAAATGCATCCAGTGTTGTGCTTTAGTGTGCTTGTAATAGTCCGATAGCAAACGGTCGCGAATAAACACTTGTGATGATTTAATATGCTTCTACGATTACATTTACTGCGAGATTCACAACGCAGTAGATTGAGACCTGAAGAAAGAACTCAGTAATGAAATTGGTGGCTATCTTTCTAAATTGCTTTTAATTACAATTTCCATGACAATGTAGCAGAACAGACAACTATGAGCTGATGCAACTCTTACACCAATTGAATAATAATCAATTAAATTGTGTTCAATGAACTGAATTGTTGATATAATTATAAAAGGGGCATCCAGTTAACGTGACTATCTTAATGCGAGGCTTCATTTAAAAAAATAAAATATAAATATGTAATGAGTAATCTTGTGTATATCCCGACTCTTTTTTAATTACGTCGAGTCGAATCCATTAAATGGAGATGGCGTCTTCGACAACAGACCTGCTGCTAAGAGAGGCAGACTACAGTCTAACCAACAAACGGCAACTCTCTGACCCGGAGTTTTCGAATTTGCAGCCCTGAAGCGCTGCCGTTCATCTTCCATCAATTTCTCAGTTCAGGGTGGTTTGTGCCAGACCGTAGCCACTACCTCCGAACGATTCCAGAGAAAGAAAGCCACCCGCTCCCACTGGGTATTTTTTACAGAGAGTTTCTTTCTAGAAGCTTCGAAGATACCGGTCAGGATACCCAATGCCCGGGTGGTCTACGCCAGCCGACCACTGCCTCCCAATAAATCCAGAGCTTGCAAAGCACTCGGTTCGGCTGTGTATTTTTTTAGGATATTTACAGACGGACCTATAGCAAAACCAAGATCTGTGTACATACCTACTTCATAACTAATAGACTTTGTGGATGATGATGTAGATTTATAATAAATTTTAGGCCAGTCTGCGAAGTTCATAAACGACTCATTTGTGTGTTTTTCGTGGTGGACTATCTGTCTAGCTGAAAGCGGCTCTATGTATTCGGAATTTGGTTAAGATACGTTGGTTTTAATTATAACGTTGAATTCATAAATTAACTATATGACTGAACATAGATATTTGAGCTGTTACAAAATTAGGACGAACTTGAGATTTTTAACAATTATTCACCTACTTAGGGATAATCACGGAAGAATTAAAAGAAGAGGCAGTACATCGTATCGCTCGATCGTGTGTCAAAATATGCGGAGTTCCACTACATTTGCTCTATCGCGATTGGTTGTCCTCTATAGCAGGACTTCAGAACATATGTAGTTACACAATATACATTTTTCAAAGAGTTTATCTCTCGTTTTCATAATCATTCCGTTAACGAACATTTCTAGGTATTGTATATTGTTCTGCAATTATTATTACATGTTTTCCTGCATATCATTTTTGATGCAAAAGTGAATTGTTGAACAAGAAAATTAAAAGAGCTAAAAAACACGAAAGTTGAAAATTATAAATATTCCCGTTCTTATAATATAATCATTCAGCCGGATACCGTATAGTGAGCAACCATCCGGCCGGATACCGGACAATAAATTTGAGTACTTTATTTAAATCACATAACAAATATAATCGCCATATTTTCATTTACAACAAAATTAATGGTTCTTTGACTTTACTATCTATTAGCAATTTCTATTGAAAAATTGGAACTTTATTGAAAGTTTTATTGTGTTTCATCGTTCAATAAGTTCCAAATTAATATTTTTATAGGTATATAACATATGCATAACGTTATTTAATAAATTGTAGCCAGCTTAAGTAAGTTATGTGTTAAATGAAAAAACCGATGAACTCGCCAGAGCTAGTGCTGACAACTGACAGCATGGACCAGAACCATTTTGCGGCATTACCAAACAGAGAGCTTATTCAATCATAAACGCCCAATACACATCAATGGCAATTAAGAGCTGGAAGGTCACGACTGGTCTAAGACACTCGAAAGCCTTAATAAAGGGCTATGATAACAAAGTATCAAAAGAACTTCTGGAGCTCAAAAAATGCAAAACGAATCCTCTTCGGACACTGCAAACTAAACAAACATAATATGTTCAACATAAAGTTGGGCGATAACACAATATGCAGATTCTGTCGATAACTGACACTGCAGCGCAGATAAATGACTTAAACGTGAGCGAAGCCGAATGCAAATAGTTTTCCTCTGCGTTAAGGGGGGGGATGTTTTTTAGCAACTTTTTAACCAAACCTACCCAAATATGTATCTTTAAAAACAAATATAATCTTATGCTGGAAAATTAAGCATCGTGATAAAAATGTTCCAACATTACGGTTGAAGATTGTTTCTGACTGGCATAAAAATATTATAAAGAAAAGGTGTAATCAGGGGAAAATCACAGACATACTGGTGACGGACAGGGAAATCGATGCCTGACAATGGCGAGTTCCGGTTACACGCCGCTTTTCGGTTCAGAAATCTCGCGTTCAACTAAAAACCAATATACGAGTACACATAACATATCAGAAGCTTTTTGCTCAGTTTCATCTTTTTCTATTGTTTTTGGCAGTAACGTGAAAACATATCAGAAGCTTTTTGCTCAGTTTCATCTTTTTCTATTGTTTTTGGCAGTAACGTGACATTAATTTCTATAACTAGCCGGATCTCCTGCTATCCGGCCTCAAGGTCGGAAAGATATCCGGCATTCGACCAAACAGCTATCCGTTTCATCTTTAATACACATGGAAAAAATATTTTTACCATTCGACACAGGAGTTAATTAGTTTAGTTGGTGCTATGAAATAATCTCCTATAATAATTATTAAACAATTATTGTTTACGTAATTCTTTCACGTAACAAAGGATTTTTTAAATTAAAACGCATATTTCAGCTTTACAGGAAATGCAGACCTTACCGCGAGTAATGGCCAATCAAAATCTATATCTATATACCTACTTATAATAAAACTGTAACAGGTTCAATTCTGTACATTGAAGATATTTAGATTTTTTTTGGGGGGCACTCTATATAGATGATAGAGATCTAAAAATATAGTTTAAGGCAAAACTACATATTTTTTCATTTTTGTCTGTCTTTCTGTCTGTCTGTATCATGGCCGCGCATCACGCTGAAACTACAGAACGGATTCAAATGAAACTTATCATGATTTGAGTTCATACTACGAGGTAGGATATAGGATACTTTTTATCCCGAAATTCAGGACGGTTTCCTTGAGAGGGGGGTGGAAGTCAAAATGTGTAATTAGTTATAATTCATTAACACGTAGACCGACTGCAATCATGCTTTTTTTATGGAAAGGAGGTAGGAGATTGTCACGTAATCTTCTTTCTTCTATATCTATATGTATAATAAATCTGTAGACGTGGAGTTTGTTTGTTTGGTTGGTTTACGTAAAAGTACAAAATAATCGCAGAAACGTATTATGCACAAGTATTGTGTGGAATTTGGTGTAACATTTAGTGTTTAGTGTCTGCACGCTAAGGCTAATACTATTGTTTTGTATAAATAAGTATTCGTCGTCTGCCTTGTATTTAGTCTTCTAAGGTTTCTTTGCTATCGCTTAACTGACCTGGATATTATTACGGTTTTCCAGACCGTGGTACTCTAGCCTGTAACATCGCAACCTATAAGTGATAGAGGAAAAGTATTAGATTTTTTATAAAGTAATTTAGTCGTACAAACGTTTTCTTGGATCAGCAAAGCACCAGGCACCATAAGACATAGCATATAAGTGTATCGTTGTCATATACAGTCAGCTTTATCCCACTATTGTGCCCCTATTCTGTCTGGGAATCTGTTCCGCTCTCTACCTAATCGACTCTACGTTCTGTCCGCGATTCCGATTCCGCACGCCTTTTTTGATTCCACCAAAACTTTGTCTGTATCTTACACTACAGATACTATGTATCTATTTGCCATTATTAAGATCGAGCCCAATTAAATTTTTAATTTATTGTTATTTTTATTATTTGTTGGTATAGCATAGCAACAGAAATACATATTCTGTGAAAATTTGCATGCATAATACGTCTTTCTGCTTTCCTATATAAATAGGGAAGATAAGCCGTTCCAAAAAAAGATTACCTTTTCTTCTCTTTTACATTTAAATTATACTAGTTTCGGTCAGAAGCACAGATTACTAAGTAGTTACTACGTCAGAAGTCCCATCAAATCTTCCATCTCTTAACTATAACTTAGCTACTATATACGCAACGATCTTATCAGTAAACATAGTAATAACGCAAGATATAGGCGTAACGTAAGTGTCTTGAATTTAAATTATTTCTAAGAACCGAACACTCGAAGGAGGAAAAAATAAACAAAAATCCGAATTAATTTATTCATGAGCTTGAAATTGTAGTCTTATGAATGCCGTGTTAATTATATAAGGGAGTGTGGTGACATCCACATACAGCGAGAAACATACTTCAATGTTATCTAATGAATTCTCTCGGTATATTAAAATACACATTGTCGCGTGCTACGTTGTTTTTGTCGGCTGTACATAACGCTCCTAAAATTTTACCACATCTGTCTGTAACACCTTTTTAACCAACTTCAAAAAAGGAGGAGGTTCTCAATTCGTCGGAATCTTTTTTATTTATGTATGTTCACCGATTACACGAAAACGTCTGAACCAATTTAGAAAATTCCATTTAAATTTTATCGAAATCGGTTGAGCGGTTTTTGAAAAATCAACAAATATCTAAAAATTGTATACATGGATGATATTTTCGTTTACTCCGAAACCTCGCTGTCTCATTGGAGCAGTACGTTTAGTTGGCCTACCCATATTATATTTAAACAAAATACAATTTATCATGATTTAGGCACATTGAAGTCGGTAATACTTTTTTTTAAAAGATAATTATATTAACTCACTATGAGGCAATGAGGGCATTATTTTGCGCGGTGGGGCCAGCGGTAATTAAGTTTCAGCAATCCACTAAGATGAGCCTTCTGAAGAATACTACAGGCGACTGCTGCCATCGCCCAAGGTAACTCACTTTTTCAGCGTCTCACTCACAAGCTTCTATCAAGGATGCGATTAAGGCATAACCCACTAAGGTTAACCTGGTTGTAACCGGATATACGTAAACCATTATAAGGTTAACGTAAAAAGAACACATCTCTCACGTTTTTTGGCTTCAGGTAAGCGTTGATTTTATCCAATAGTCAGCGTAAATGAGACCTTATATAAACATCTGTTGACTGTCCCTGACAGTTGAGTATGTTCAAAGACAGTAATATTGCTGCACACACAGTAGCCAGACTACACAGCACATAGAGCAAATGAACGAGGAGGGAATACAATGTTACACCATCGTATATAAGATCATACAATTTATATTGCCGCTTATATTTACATTTATTAATACAGCGTTAAGAAAAAACCTAGTGTAAGTTTTTTAGAGGTAAGTCCTTTCAATAAATTTATCATTATGTGACTGAAGCTTAGAATCAAGAGTAATGCCTAAAAATTTCGTAGTATCCACTAGTTCTAACTCGCCTTGTTTAACAATTATAGTGGTTCTACCTGTTTCTGTTATCACTCGTTTGGACTACTCCAAACGTGAAACACTATATACCTAAATTTAATCTTTTCTCTATTAAATCAGTTTAATAAGGTTGTTAACGTTAAAAAGTCAACAACTTTCGAAATAGCGCTGTTTACATTGTCAAGCTTTGGTAGTACTCATTAGACTTAACTAAGCCAAGTATCGGTCACTCCTCGTAACTACCGCTCTCTAGTTTGTATTAGCGCGTAATAAAACAATACTTTATAGTAACTACCGCGCTCTTGTTTGTATTAGTGCGTAATAGAACAATATTTTATAGTAACTACCGCCCTCTTGTTTGTATTAGTGCGTAATAGTACAATTTTTTATAGTAACTTCCGCGCTCTTGTTTTGTATTAGTGCGTAATAGAACAATATTTTATAGTATCTACCGCGCTCTTGTTTGTATTAGTGCGTAATAGAACAATATTTTATAATTACTTACATTTATCCAATAGAAATAACAATACTGTGAAAACAACACGGTGGATATATATATATAGGTACATCGTACGTTGACCGATTTTTTTTTCTTCACTTGCATGAAAATACGATTCTGTATATATGGTATAAAGGTATATCTAAAGTAATATCTAATTCGACCCATTTTGTACTCGTAATATCACAGTCACGTTTCTGCTTCTGAATGATAAGCAATAAAAATTAACAGAAATATTGCTAGGATAAGTGTGAATTTATGTAATTCGTACATCGTAATGGAAATGTTTAAATAAATGTCTTATACGTTTGTTTGTATGAAACATTAAACTATCGTTATGGTACAATAAACTCGCAAGTTTAATGAAATTTTATAGTTATCCGAGGACTCGTCTTCAGAATTTTAATTTTGGCATTACTTTTGGTCCTATTTTTCTGTAGTGTAGTGGCCAATCGCAAACTTCGAATCGCAACAGTCGTATCCATTGGAGTGGATTCTTGAAATACATTAATTCTAGTAGTCAAGTAAAGAGCAAACAACAATTAATACAATTGGAGCTAGTAAGGGAATAGTGAATACGATGTGAAAACTTACAGTAAACTGGCATTGTGTAGAATTTGAACAATTTCACCAACAGCCTTCAGCTTATCTTCTGAGATCTTAAGCCAATAGTTAAACGCGGACGCCAACTTTTGCCGAATCTGCTTTCCCGGTACTTGCTGGATATATGTGTACGGCATTAGGATTTTCTGAAAAAAAATAAGTGGATATATTTTTCTATTGATATTATTTAAAAAGATTTTTAATGATGACCAGGAATAACAACATTTAATAAGACTTCTATCTTATCTTACAGTTTGGGATATTACTTTACATATCCCCTAATAATTCCTCTTCTGTTATTTGGTTTAACAATGTATGAACAATGCGGTAATGAAACATAAGTATTTATTCAGCCTGAATCGTCCTAGTATCGCATTAAAATAGTGTCGAATAGGCTAGGCAACATAATAGGTATAATGTAGTTTTATTAGCTAATTGCTACTAACTGAATGTCGAATGACTAAAGAAGTTTTTTATAACTTCTAGATATTGTTGACTATTTAGTTGCTTGAAAATCGACCTAGTCAAGGACGAGTTTCTCATGGTTAGTGGCGGGAAAGTGGAAGGTAAATCAAAGCAACAGTAGTCTCATTTTCATTGTTATAAATATATTAGATTAACTCTAGAATGAGGCGGGGAATGAGGTAGAGAGCAGACCGAAAAAGTGGTAACAAAGACTGGAAAGCGTTAGCTTGACAATCAGCAGAATCAAAACCAAAAACATGTTGTGTCTTTCAAGTCCTGCAACCATTTTGTTAAACGGAATAGCGATATGGGTCGGCTCGGCTCCCTAATACAAAGTAATGGAATCAATACAGGGCAGATGAAGTGGTGGCAGGTAACAGGAACAATAGCCTATTTAACCTGTCCTGTTCCTTTCAGAACAGATTTTTAAAACGAGTCAGAGCTGTCGCCATCGTTAAGGGCAAACGTAATAAAATAATAACATAACCATAATACAGTAATCAGCCTCTTTAATCAGAATGCAATAATTCAAATATTAAAGGTATTATACATAACATACATAAGTCCGCTACGATAGCTAAGTTCTAAGTTTTAAATTTTATAGAGTTGTTCAGAGGCATTTGTCTTTTGGTGTCATCACGTGGAGTTTAAGTCGTGGACTGTTTTTTATTCTCAATAAAAACTAAACTTAATTAATTCGTCGTATGCGGTAGTACGTAAAGCCTTTAAATGAGCCTTTAATACAGTAGTAGTAGGGTCTGGTGACACGTCCCGATATATTCCTGATCGGGACGCCAAATGTCCCGATTTTTCACTATCCTCCTTAGCTGCAGAGAACGGGCATGTCGTCTGCTCCACCATGTGTCGGTGGAGCGTCCGATCTCGCGCGCAGCTCTTTGGTTTTCCGCTGCGGGGCTTGGAGAGGTCCCGCCTTTGGGGAACGTGATGCAGGTATACTGACCCTGCTTTTATAACGATTGCATTGGTGGGGTAGGGGCAGTATAAACAAATATGTAGCTGTAAAGGAGAGGGCATCTATCCTCTTTAGTCTGTACTTTGACCGATAATTTTGACAGGAAAAACCTAGAAAACCGGATTCATCTGTATGCTGATACTACATAAACTATATATATTTTTTGTATTACATGTAAAACGCATTAAAAGTCATTTACGACTCAGTATAGGTACATATCGTTTAGATTTAAGACATTCTTTATAACTCCGATTCAAATTTATAGGAACCGAAGTCGGAATCGGAGGTTAAAAATCAATCGGAAGTTCCTACCTTTCGGAACCGAATTCGAAGGTTCGCAACATCCACAATTTGAATGTTGGCCAGCAAAGAGAATGGATGAGAGATGCCTGCATGTAGCTGAAATGCAAATGTTGAGATGGATGTGTGGTGCAACTAAGATGGACAAGGTGGGGATGAATACATTAGAGGGAGTTGTAGCACCAGTGGATGAAAAGTAGAGGAGCAATAGATTATCATGGTATTCATTATTCTTTATTTGCAGTTCTACAATATAGGTGGTAGAACTTACAGTTAGGTGTCATTGTGGACCCTATTTGGGTATGGCAAAGTTTGACAATAACAAGACTTACAAATACATTATTAAATATTTATGCACACTAATAATAGTTTAATGAATGGGTAATTAAATAGTTATATTAAAATGATATTTAAAATTGATATGAATATGTGATGCAGAAAGATGTGTAAAATGTGGTAAAGGCTGTTTTATGTATGGAAGTTGATGGACACAAGACTATGACAACAAGTAGTAGAGGATGAGCAAAAAAATTATGGATGCACTGCGTGAAAGAGAATATGGCTAGAAGGAGAGTAAGCAGTGGAATGACAAATTAGAGTGCAATGGAAGAAGAAAACACATTGCACCAATACCTAATAAACGGAAATGTCCCAAATAAAGTCTACTAAGAAATTCATAACCATGAACTTTAAGTGATGAAATTAACGTTTAGTTTGCTCTTTTATAACATAGTATAATAATGTGGTATAGCCACTAAATATTTTAAAACAAAGTCCCCCACCGCGTCTGTCTGTCTGTCTGTTCGCAATAAACTCAAAAACTACTGAATGGATTTTCATGCAGTTTTCACCAATAGATAGAGCGATTCATTAGGAAAATTAAGGTATATAATTTGTTAAGGTTTTGGTGAAGATGTCTCTGCTAATCGTGCAAAACCGGGAGGGTTGCTAGTATTGTATAATTGGTTTACTTGGATAATCAGAGTGTAAAAATTTAAGACATATTATAATCACTTAATAAAAATTCATCTCAACTAATTATTTTTTTTATTATTATATCATGTAATGATTTAATTGGATACAACAATAAGCGTAATATCTTGTATTTCACTCTTATTGAATCATAACATATTGTCAATGACAATACATTTCATAATTTATCTTTAAATGAGCAACCGCTTTTAGGAAGGTACTTTTTCTTAAGAGGATAATTTATTCTCTTTTGAGGATAATCTCGTTATCAGTAAAAAAAAACTTTATGGTGCAAAAGATTAATTTATCTGATTAGATTTTACTTAAAAAAAGACATTAGTTTTCACTTTAAAAAGACAAAATAAAACATCTTTACATATACTATTTAATAAGTACAACTTTATTTCTTTAAAAGCCTCCATTTATTATGTGCTATTATGTACAATAACTACAAAGAGGGTAATGTTTATAATATAGGTACTTGCTGTTTAGATACTTTGAGAATATTCAAATGTATTTTCGAGATAAAACCATGTCACTGGCTTGGATTTTGACGCATTGCGCCAACATGTATATATTTACAACATACTCTATATTATAAAGTAGAGATCACATCGTTTGATACTATTTCCATTTAAAATTGAATGCAAAATTCTAGTCACAATCCATGATAGTTTTAATGGAATAAAGGCGGCAACACATCAATATTTAAATAATATATGAAACAGTAAAAAGCAATAATACTTACTTCATCCTGGTTATTATCCTCGGTGTTAGGAGCAATTTTCGACATTTTTAATCTTGTATACTATTTTTATAAATTAATCAACTCTGCGACTTACACGACAGATCGATCGATTTTACTTTGACACACAGACAGAGCAGAGCGTATAAAAACTTTTTTTGACACTGACAGATTGACCAGCTGACTGACAATGCTAGGGGGACGTATGGGTGCGTTCATTGCCTCCAAACATTACGTTATCGTTTTTGTTATGGATATTAATATTTAATGTGCATGAAAATATGGAAATACTTTTCAAACAGAAAATAATATGGCAATTGCTTGTATGCTCCTACAATTTGGATATGCATAGATGAGTTGTCAAAAAATTATTTTTTATTCTTCAAAAGATTCCAAGAGTGATGGATGAATCACATATTTTCAGAAAGAATTCTAAAGAAATAATATTTAAACATAAAAACAAAATTTTAACAAGCACAATTTCATGAAAAATATTTTTTTTTTTTGAGTTTTTTAGGGTGAATACGAACAAAACCATTTGATATCCGTGTCCAACATTGTTTGTTGGACACGGATATCAAATGGTTTTGTTCAATGGTGGTATCAAAATGATTCAAAATAGATCTGAGAATCTACTTAATGGGAAATATGTATGTGTAAGTCACATGACTTAAAGTCAAATGATTCTCAAATCTGGCGGAAGCGGCAGCGGCAGCCGGAACTCCACCCACAACAAATAGTGGAAGATAGACGAATAGACGTCCATTTTTTTTACGTTTTTGTTATTTTGTTTACTTGTATAATTACAAAAAAACTTGACATTGTCGGAATTCCTGCGTTGATTCTTCGCGCGGGATAAGACTCCATAATAAAATAATATATATAACAAATAGTGTTGTACCATTAAGTTCTACTAACACTAGAGACCAAACAGTGAACATCTACTGAAAGTTAAAAGTTTGACCTTGAAAATTGAGATTGGAATTTTATCCTTTTCCTAATAGGTGTCCATATATTTTTTTGTACCGATGGACATCATCTTCATCTTTCGCGCCTTTTCCCAACTAAGTTAGGGTCGGCTTTCAGTCAAAGAACGATACGGCCGAACTTTGATATTTTACGTGAAGCGACTGCCATCAGACCTCCACAACCCAAGTACTAGGCGATATCGAAGTTTTGTGGTTAGACCAGGTTGTTGGACTTTTTAGGGCTCCAACTACCCGTAACGAATGCCACAGATGTTTATATGGCACCCGGGACCAACGGTTTAACGTGCTCTCCGAGGCACGGAGGGGTGTCAATGTGTTAAGAATGGTGACCCATCCTAGACTGACCTGGCTAGTATTACTGAAATTTGTAATGTGCTAACCTACTCGGTTACCACTAAGCCACAAGCCCCTCCCTTTTTTGTACCGATGGACATTCCTGAAATTAAGGTATGTCAATTTTATTATTTTTATACACTGATCTCTATTATATAGAGGTCACTGATATCTATTATATAGAGGTCACTGACCTCTATTATATAGAGGTCACTGACCTCTATTATATAGAGGTCACTGACCTCTATTATATAGAGGTCACCAACCTCTATTATATAGAGGTCAGTGTAACATCATAATAATTATATACTGAAATCGTACAATTCAGAAACAACAATTACTGCGGCCATGAAATCTCACAAACAAATGAGACTAAATTTTCAGGTCTAATACTTGACAACCATTGCAACTGGAAAGCCCATGTAAAACATGTATGTAGTCGCATAAACAGTTTCATATTTGCGCTCAGAAAGACAAGAAAATACTGCCCTACTACCGTTTCATGGATATGTCGGATCATCGTTAAGATATGGAGTCTTTTATGGGGCAACTCAACTTATAAAAGCAAGGTTTTCATTGCCCAGAAGAAGTGTGTTAGGGCTATATCTGGCGCTGCTCCACTTGACTCTTGTAGGCCTCTTTTCAAGAAATTCAATTTGCTCACCTTTACAAAAATCTATATGGTTCAAATATATCAGGGTGCCTTTTGATAAATACTCCAATTTAATAAAATTGGAGTATTTATCAAAAGGCACCCTGACTTATTTGAAAAGCATATAACAATAAAAAAATATATCTCTAGAGATACAAGTAAATTATGGCTGCCGGTAATGTCAACTGCCTTACATAAAAAGAATAGCATGTGTATCCAAGTCTTTAACAACATCCCGAAAGCTAAAAGAGATCTGACACTAACTCGTTTCGCGCGCATACTAAAAAAATGGCTTATTGACAAATGTTTTTACACTATGCAAGAATTTTTCATTTGAAGATGATATTTTTATTTATAGGACTGAATTAAAATTCATTATACTATTATTATTTTGGACATTTATAAATACTGCCACAATTTAACCCTTTTTTTTTTAAATTGATATTGACATTGTTTACATTTTTAATAATTGGTTTTATTTTTATGTATTTTTGTTGACATTAATTAAATATTCATGCATGTTTATTAATTTGTATGCATTAATTCATTAACAATAATTGTATAATTTTGCTAATTTGTATAGTTTTTTCACACCATAAATGGTGAAACATGCTGTACTGTACCCATATATATTATGTATTTGTCTAAACAACTTGTAACCATGTTTCATGCAAATAAATATTCTTATTTTTATTTTCGGGTTATATATGTGGCTCACGAGCTAAAGTTACCGAGAATGAGTCCCCACATTAAATATCTAGTATTTCAGTTACTTAACTTATGATTAAACAATCGCTTCTATCATCACTGTTCTCTTAAACATATTTTTGACCCAAAACAAATCAAATATTAAAGAAAACTTACCTTAAAAACTTCATTCCATAAGAAAGTTTGCAGACGTAAAATAAGAACTTATAAAACCTGAATATCCATTTCATCCATATCATTTGTTAATCCTACTACTACTAACCTATTTGTTACTTGGACACTATTTGTATAATGAATAAAATGATAGTAGATAAAAATGATCTTCAAAACAGTTAATGTTTAGAAGCAAAATAATTTAAAAAAAGCAAAAGTTTGGTGATGTTGCAAAAGTTTGGTGATGTTGCATCAGCATTATTTTTTAAAGAATACTAGCAACGTGGGTCACACATTACTAGCATTCTTGTTAATGCCTCGAGTGGGTTCACGTCTGTAGCGCACTGGATGGGGTTTTAACCCGCAACCACTTGATTGCAAGTCCGATGCCTTAGCCATTACGCTACCGCCGCTTACTATGTATCTTTACCTACATAAACTATATGGGTATTAATATTGTATTTTTACATTACATTTCTGTATTACAAATACACACTTTTTGAATATTGATTTACTTTATATTATGAACTATTAAGTTTATGCTTTATATATTTAGTATGAAATACTTGTTGATAGCTTATAGTTTTTTTCTGACATATTGATTAAAAAGTTTTGTTGACGTCAGTCAAAGTGCTGTCAAAACTGACAATTGAATATTTTTCTTCTGTTGTGTTGACTTGACTATTACCATTGATTACTTTCCAAACAAATAACATTACTCTCCACAAAATTATTCTGTAATTAAGAGAGAAACAAATTTTAAATTGTTATTATATAAACGATAGTTAATTATGGGTTTCAAACAACTAAACAACTTGTATCAGTTTTGATAATGTCGGCGCGAAATTATTTATCGGCACGAGAGAAAAATATTAATAAAGTGATTGATTGTCTGCCAAATATTAATCAGCAGAAGTTTAATTATCGATCTGGGCCAGAGTTGCCTCGCTTATCAGCAAATACTAACCATTTCGTTAATCGAAATTTGAATTATTCATACGAAGTTCAACCATACTTGGTAAATAGTCTGGAAAGAGCCGGGACTCCGTTTTCGGATTTTTTTTCGGATAGTGAAACAGGTAATTTAAAAGAAAAGTTAAAATAATTTAAATCGTTAACAATACTATATTAGAAAAATAAATTTAGGTAGCAAACCTTAGATTAAGGGTTTTTAGATCACATGTTTGTTGCCCACCCTTTGAAAACTCGTAATCCTAACTTCCTAACTTATATTGCACATAAAAATTAAAAGTTTATTTCTTTGCTGTAAGGCTTTCATGCCTTCTCAACCGACCATCATGAAATCTTGCATACACATTGTTAGGGATACAGAAAAGGTGTACTGATACAAGGTATACCGGATTTGATTGACAAAAACTACAGTAACATGAGAGATGCCACGGGCTTTAGTTAGTATATTATACTGGCTCAGGGTCACCATGAAGTAGTGGCAACCCCTGGCAGGGTCTCCATGAAGTATGTGGAAATGATCTCTAATTGAAATGAAACCACTTCTTGTTAGAATTGTAGAATAACTCTAACCATATTTTATTTCCACTTGCACACAGACTTACTAGGAATAGTAATAAATATAGTTTATTACTATAAAGTCTATTTGTAAAATCAGAAAAATAAAATATAGGTTTGTAATGAATAATATTTCAAGCAAGTTATGCCACATTAGGCACTTCATATATATGAATCAATATTTTAATTGAGAACCTAATTTGAACCTAAAACAAACCTAAAATTTTTAAAAGGTTTTGTTTCAAGGGTTTCCACCATCAGCCATATCCTAATAAATTGTTCAAAACTGTTTTTACATTACAATCAGCATATTATTTTAAAGGTACTCCAGATTTTCATAGCGAGGAAAGTGACAGTAGTTCTGGATCAGCCTTGCACAGGAGCACAGCTGAAGCTACAAAAACTTTAGCCGATGAGTGGGAGAGAATCGAAAGGACTTTGTACAATGAGGAGGGTGAGAAATCTATACGTCCAAACATTATTGAAGAATGCAAGCAGTGGAGGCAATTGCACCCACAGTTTAGGTAAGACTTTTTTTAACACTTTGGTGGCATATGACAGATTCACATGACTAGATTCATATCTATGTCATATGTGCTCTGTTTCCTCATTTAGACTCAGGTGGTCCATTATGCGTTCAGGTAATGTTGACTAGTTGAGCCATCTCAGCGCCTTCCTGCGACATCCTCTGCATAGAGGACTGTCTGTAGCATTGATGGTGAGTAGGTGCCGATTTACAGCTAGATGGCCCGTAATGGTTCCTATAACTGTCTTGTTGTCAAGTCGGTTAAGACAGCAGTCTGCAAGTTAAACATGGTGAAAGTGGCGGCCCTAGCTACATTTTTACGTGTTGCGAGACCTCAAATTAGCGCCTCCATAAATTCAAAACCTTAGTGTTCCTCTACTATGCAGCAGTGATTATAAATTAGATATACCTAACAAATAAATATTAAAGGTGTAACTGCGGCGCAAGCAGTATTTCGCGGTTGACATAGCAGTTGTTCTGCTCATCCGTGTTAAAAAATGTTGCTTCCTTGCATCAAACATTCACGTTCGGTAACACCAAATAGTTGTAAAATATTATTTTAATAACAATATTTATTTACACTTTTATGCTGCACACAACCTTAAGAAAGATAAAAGAACTACCATCAATAAATTAAATAAAAAACCTAGATGGCCTTCACATTGTATTTCTAGCTTTTCGGCTTGCAATTGCAATTTTGAGCTTTGTTAGTGTGAGTGTATCAATCATAGGGTACAAAATGTTCATGTTAAATAATTATTCAGGATCTGTTGGTGTCTCATCTACAGCTTCATAATGAAATAATCGTTTTTCTTTCTTCGGGATTAGACTGACTTAAAAATAGGATTTGTTCAGCCTAAGATGCTATTTACTTAGTCGTTTTCAGCAATAATCCAATAAGATATCACTTCCCATAGCTTTGTTTATCCAGAGAAACAAACAAACAGTCTTTAGAGACATCCGAGAGACCGATTTCACGGAAGCTTGGCTGCTGTAAATTCAAACTGTGACAACTATGTGTCACCGACTTCAGTGCACCTAAATTATGATGAATTTTGCAAGAGGTGTAATTTTTTTTTTTCAAATTTAAATGGGACCAACCTTGAGTATAACCAATTCAATTAAACAAAGAATTAATGGAATCGGTCCACAGTCTGTGAACTCATAAATGAGTATATTGCAGGGCACCCGGGATACGAGTGAGTGCGTGTCCTTTCCTGTTTCCGTTCCGCCGCCTAATTAGCCAATATTACCTCCTCGCAAAACGAGACTGTAGAATCCCACGCACTCTCACTTTGGACAGAACCATGGTTTCAAGCGGGAGGGTTCCCACACTAATAGTCGTCTCGAGGTCGTATCGCCGCCGCGGCCACGCTGAGTATTCCACCAAAGTATAGAATGCAGTGTCTTCGCGACAGCCTCCGCAGTGGTGGTACGCAAGCTTTGTCTCCCGGCCTAAACGATACAGGTACTTACCGAAGCAGCCGTATCCGGTAAGTACCTTCGTCAACCGGTAACCTCTCCAGCCAATCCGCCACATTGGTTACATGGGGCAGAATCGGCTAGGAGACTCGCTGCTTCGACGGATATCCTCTTATGAGTCTGACGGAGATCGCCCGCTGCGGTCGCTTCAGTATCGCAGATTGCGAGCCGTCAACCTCCTGCTTTTTTTTGAAGCCTGTTAAAAATACTTGAGAATATGATCCTTCAATAATGGAAACAAAAACAAACATATGGCCTTTAGTTTCTCTAGTCTTAGGATAAACAAAATCTTCTTTTCCAATGACTTTCACCCATTGCTTACACTTGAAAACAATGTTACAAAACAAAACATTAACAACCTGTAGATATAGATAGCTTAGCGACAACGCTATTCCACAATACTACAAATATTAGGAATAAATCAAATTCAAATGATATAATAGAAAATAGCCGCTGTTTTATATGCACCCGTTTATACATTTGTTTTTTTTTGTATGGGAGTTGCGCAAGGCTGGCTGAAGCTATGATTGGTAGCATTTTTCAAAGCATAATTCTGAATTATTTAGTTTAAATACTGCCTTCCTGGCAGCGGCCTTAGGGGGTGGCAAGCTGATCAACCGCCCGGGGCCTCGCTCTTGCAGGGGCCCCGCGCCCTCGCACAACGACCCAAGGAGAAAAATCTCTTTGCTGGCTGAAGTCAAAACTGCTATCTGAAATTACGTGGGAATTACAGGGTAGAAGACGGCCGTTAAATATTAACCTAAGCGATATATGTGATGCTTTGAAAGATTTTGCGGAAAATAAAACAGATCCTCAATTGGTTTCTGAATACCGTTCCACAGAAAAGTGACATATAAGTTTTGTCAATTTCCTATGTACAATTTAAAAACAATTTTTTATTGCATTTTTTATTTATTTATCTCTTTATTGCACACCTTTCATGTGAGATACAATGAAAAAACAATGCAAACATTCAGGCATAACTATTGGCGGTGTTATCGCTCACGGTGTTAAGCACTTTTTTATCAAGCACCAGCATTACATATATTTTCAATTCACATAAATTTCTCAAAGGACAAGGGCCTCGCAAAGATCTATCGATCGGGGCCTCGCAACTCCTAAGGCCGTCGTCCTCCTAGACTTACTATTCCCAAGTATTCTCTTCCTTGCTTTCAAGCTGGACTGTACCTCAAATGAGCAAAAGATATCGGCAATCCAACACTACCTTCGTATTTTTGTTAGTGTGTATAGGGTCGTTGAAGCTCCGGTGTTTACAGGCACGTGCTTGTTTGCCTTAACCGCCCATTGTACCTAACAGTAACATTAGTATTAAGATCATTTGTATTTCTATGTATAAGGTGTACAATAAAGCATATTCTATTCTATTCTACTGTCAAGTATTTAAATATCAAAAGGCACTAAGTTCGAGTAGGCATTGTTATAGTGACTTGGTGCGTAAATGTAATGTGTTTTAATATAATGTGCGTATATGCGTAAAGCATGTAGGTAGGCACGTAAAGTACATCTCAAACGAAATGGGTCAAGTTCTTAACATTTTTCGTAATTAGTTAGAAAAAGTTATTTGGGTCTACATATTGTTTATTGTATCCATAGCATTTTGAAGTGACGTTGAATATTTGACACATTAATATTTTGCAACACTTGACTGAGCGATGCTTAACACGATATGGGCTCATTACTCACTGAGTGGCCCAAAAGTTTAGAAAATTAGGTTAGGATGTCGGTATTTATGTTAATTAAGAAAAACAAAACCTTCACCCACATTTGTCTCACAGGTATATATTTTAGTTTGAACTAGTAGTAAGTGCAGTGCTTATTCAAGTTTTGGCTTGGACGGTAGTCTGAATAAATCAGACCTAATAGAAGTTCGCTATGGAAAACATCAAGTCATTTCACCATACGTCATTACTGTCACAAACAGTCATGTAATTACTATATTGTATCTATTTATTATTCATGTTCAAAAGAAGTCCTTGAGCCCATAACACACTTGAAGTCGTATAATTACATATAACTTATTGATTTTCAGAATCGTCGGCAAATCTTTACAATTGCCGGACAAACGTTTGTCATATAGACAGATTGAACATGATGAGGTGGTGGCCATGCATTACAGCGATTATGAAGAGTTCAGCGAGAGTGAAGAGCGGTTGTCCCAAAGCAGCACTGATGTCACACCGCAGAATTCACCGAGGACATCCGTCGAGGATTTTGGTGAACACAAATTGGCCAGAGAAAAAGTATCCCTATACCCTACATACAACGATGAACATGACTTGGCAGGTTCCTTTTGCTCCCTGCTGCAAATTACTCCAATCCACATTCGCAGCCCGTCTCACAGAAAAAAACAAAACCCGTGTATTCTGAGGTCGGAGCTAGCCTCCTCGAGATGGATGAAAAACCAAAGACCAGATTCTTCGATAAATTGTGATAGAAATAGTGCTAAGTCTTTTGTTTCTTTGGACACTAGGAATTATGGACATGTTGCTTTAAGTGCTTCAGACCGGAATGCCATGCTGAACAATAGGGTGGGCACCGCTAGGCATAGAGATTTGGCTCGGTTAGAACCCCTTTGCACGCCAGAGATGGGGCAGAACGAATTCACGAGAATATCAAACGGTATTTCTCCAAATTATAACATTAGGAAGGTTTCCTTGCCGCCTTTGCTTTTAGAAGAGAAAAAAAAAGTCACAGTTGGATCGGCTAAAAAGCATAATATGAGACCAAGGAAGAAGGTTGCAAAAAGCTTTATCCAGTTTGATAGAGTCAAATTCAATTAAACATTGGACAAATTAGACCGTGTCGAATTTTTATGTAAATTTTTACAATCTTTATTAAAACGTTGAAATAATACTAAACCACCTCATAAGTATAACATGTTTGTATTTCATATAATGTCAATATTAATTTTTTTAGATACTTCTGGTTTGTAAATATATTATGGATCGATGTTCGTCAACATTCAGAACAGAACATAGAGAACATTTTTGTAGAAACATTTTATTGAATTTAACTTAATGTTATTTCATCTTTCTGATACAGATTGTATTTAATAATACGATAGGCTTACAAGTGCGGACTTTATGTAGTTAAATAATAATAATTTCGAAATTTATGTAAGTGTTTAGTTTTGTATGCCTACTGACAGAATGTTACTTCTGCGATAACATTAACCAGGCTCTTGAAGCGTAATGAAAACTCGCACTCTCGTGCATCTTTCCGAAAAACAAATAAACAACATTTTATCAACAAAAACTGGAGTGACTGACAAAACTTGAACAGACTGTCTTCAATTATTTATTATAGCAAGGATTGGAGTATGTAATTTCGTTCTTATGATCATTCTTCTATTCTTCATAAAGATGAATGCACGCGATCACATCAACCTATTGGAATTGTGTGCAGTTTTATCCAACGTTCATATCTAATTTTAAGTTTTGTTATTGAAATTAGTTAACAACAAATGTTGTATATAGATGATGCTCACTATTTTTGTATAATAATCTCACATAGGGATAAGTAGGTGATATTCGAACTATCTGATTCTTTCTAAATCGTTAGAATTACTTAGGTATATTTGATTTCTTTCATAATGGAGTGTATGTATAGAGCACTATTTTTCGAATGTAAATGTAATATTTTGTAATATGTTCTTTAATTTAAATACGGTCACATTATTAATATATTTTATTTACAAAGTACGATCTTGTTTGATAGTTTATTTTATTCATCCTATAAGTCAATGTTCAGGAGTTCACGGGACCTTCAAGCGGACTCAGAATCGTTTGCAGTGGTATCTTCTCAATTAAGCGTTACCTACATGTTACGGCAAAGTATAATCAGTAAATAAATATTTTTAGCTTAGTGATCACATGGTTCATATTTTGATATTTACATTATCAAAGTTTTTAAGAAACATGCAGATATTTGCTACCAGTACATCAAAATGTTGTAATTATTATAATAGTTACGGTCGTTCATTCTAAGATTAACTTCTTTTTGTATTTATTATCTTTACTTCTCTTCGTAACCACGAAAAAAAAAACCAAGAGAAAGTATAACGCAGCGAACGCATGTGTCACCATTATGCGGCAATACACAACATTAACTCTCATCACGATAACTAATGACGTCATATTTTTGTGTATTGAATGAACTACTCCATTCTCAAATGTGTATGTATGGCGATGGGTCATTTCAACGCTTTTATTATTTCGTTGAAATTTGCAGTTTACGGATTGAGACGAACATACGCTAACGCGTGTTATCACAGTGCAAATTGCTTTGAGTTTTAAGTTTCCTTAAGACTCATGGAGCATAAGTTTAGTACGTATTGTATTGTTTATATTTTGTATGTGGATCTGCGTGGTTGCGCTTGACAATCTTGAACACATTAATCTAAATTATGTGCCTGCAATTTTGTTCAAAGTCCAGTGGCGTAACTATACCATCTGAGGCCCGGGGCTAATTCATCGGATGAGGCACAAGTTCACTCTTGGTGCCTCGTGTGCTTAAGGCCTATAGGTCGGGGCCGGGGGCCTCCTAGGGCCATGGGCCCGTGGCATCTTGCCCGCTCTGCCACACTATTGTTACGCTACTGTCACAGTCTCTTGTTAAAGCCGCATATTGAGACTTAATAACTACATCATCTGCGAATATAGAAAACACACAGGAATAAAAGCCAATAAAACCAGATGTTCAAATACAAATACAGAATTTATTTTGATATTTACATTATTTGCATTTTATTAACAATCAACATCAACAATATTAAATAATTTGTTCTTGTGGTGTGATATAAAGAACAGTCTGATAAAATTACAGGGCCCGCGTTTGGCGCCATTTTGTTTAGGTAGGTGCACAAAATGTCGTCTGTGCCGCGGTCGATGTAACATTATATGGCATGGTGGTTCTTGTAAATGGTTAACTATAAGCAGTGAAATATGGGATTTTATGCAGAGATTTGAGCAACTGCCGAGAAAGCTGTGAGCTTCAGTTATTGGGTTGCCGTTACAAAAAAATAATTTATTTAAATTATGTTTCGTATTTACTTATATAAATTCAGATGATTTTCAGGGAAAACAATTTTAAACATCAAATTTAGAATTAGATCAATCATAAATTTGAAAATGTTTTAGTGCTTTTGTTGGCAACCCGTTGTAGAGACGTCTTTCGCGCCAAAATGAACAAAACGTTATGTTTTATCTTAGCACTGCGTATTCTTTATACCTATGTAGTTTGGTATATTACAATAAGTTGTGAGAGTTTATGTTAATTTTGGCAGCTCTCTAGAAATAACAAGCAATATGCATATATGTAATAATATATATTCAACAGTTTAGTTATGGTCCAAAATAGATTGATATAGATTATTTAGAATACGTTGCAGTAACTATATCATGCATGGAATATACAGTGCTAATATAAACAAGCCCATTTCCAATCAGAAGTCAACAAAGGTTGGTTAAAATTTAAACCAAGCCTCAACCCACATTGCTAAGTTCTGACGCAAATTAATTGCCATAAAGAAGCTAATGTGATAAATAGTTACAGTAACTATTAACAGTTTCACAATATTGCGACAGAAAGTAGTGTTGTGCTTTGAGGCCGTGAAAAAACGAAGGTTCAAATTAAAACCAATAATCCGAGAACAGGACAAGAATTATGGCTTAAGACCAGAGTCGCTGCGACAGAGCTTTCAGTTATGTTGCTATTTTATATTTCTTCATTTACACAATATAAATTTAAATTGTTACAATTATTTATCTCACAGCCATCATTATATATTGATACTACTTTAATAGACAGGACTAGTGTAACAACACGATAGATGGCAGCTTACAAAAAGGGTCTAGCGAACATCCGTTATAGAGCGTAAGATTTATATATACGTATATATAATACATGAAAAATTCACCTTGTCCGTTCTAAAAACGTTAACAACCTCAAGCTATTAGCAATAGTCAACAATGTTGTTAATTCTAAGATTTTAATGCACACAACATGGGTTTACTAAATTTGCGTAATAGGCATTTTTAGTTAGTGTTTTTTATACAATAATCGGTATACATAGAAAGAGATTTTCTAGATTTTATACAGGATGTTTTTGAAAATAGAACACTTACTTAAATCACTGAAAGGCTACGACTCTAGCATGCAGTTACAATAAAAGATGTTGTTATAAAACTATCCGTTTACAAGTTATGACCTATGACCGTTTGAATTTCCAGGTATTTTTACCTTGGTTACTCATAAAAATAGGCAGAACTTGTAAAGTTAAAGATTTTAAATCGTACGTATTTTTTATTTTGGAAACTATTCACTCAGTTTTTGAGAAAATCCATAAAAACTAACTTAAAATTTTTTTTTAGCTAGTTTTTACGGTTTTTTTTTATTGTTACTGTATGCTAGAGTGCCCTTTTAGTGGTTTAAGTAAGTGTTCTATTTACGAATACACCCTGTAAATATCATTGAATGGTTGAGATATTTTCGGGGCGGAAATTATCTAAGTAACATTCGTCTGGCCTGGTGACCGTGAGTACACTGAAGCGTAAGCTTACAAGTAATTTAAGGAAATAACTTCATAAGGATATTTACGTCATGTTCAGAAGTTATTTTGCACAATAACGGTTTGGAATACCAATAACGGGTTTCTTAAGAATCATTTACAAAGGTTTACATATGGGTTTGTACTCGACTAAGGTGCTATAATTGAATTTTGTGTTGAATAAAAAGCGTAAAGATAAAGAATAAAGGTTAGGTTGTTACTTTTGAGATTTAATTTATTGTGCTAGAGCTATACTTTTTTATTTGACATGAAACAACGTGTCTCTGCTGCTTATGAAAGATTATACTTCAGTGCACAAACGCCTTAAATTTTAGATACAATTGTCGTGCCTTTCGTAAAGATTTCATATATTTTAATTCTAATCCGAATAGCTAAGATCACCTCTAAATACTTGCGCATTTAAAATTCTGAGTTTAGATACGAATTGAAAAAGTAATAACTATTCGATGAAAAGTTACGAAACCATCTGTCGAGTTCTGTGTAACGTTGTATAACAGATGTGAATTGAAATACTTTTACGCGTTACACTTTACATACTTATATTTTATTTCGAAGTTCCGTAACCGTCTGTGTGGTACCTAATAATTAATAAGAAACCATGTTTTATTTCACATCTGCGTGTAAAACACATACAGCTAAACTTCACTGTGACTGTTCAATTACTTATCAAGTCTATGAATTATGAAGTAGAGTTCATAGATTTATGATTACTAATAAATGGAGTCAGCAAATGTAGGTGTTTGAGTTTATATCTTTAATGAGTCTTAATTTATTTATTAAATATGCACATATAAAAATTAGACACAGAAGTCACTTCAGTTCTCTATGTGCACGTATACAACGACTCACATAAGTCTCATTGGCTCCAGCTTTGTGCACGTATGATACAAGGAGACAAAAAAATTATGCACGCGTGATACAAATAGACAAAATATATACATCAGTTATTTGTTTCTGTAAGTGTGTGATAAAAGGGACAAAAGTTTAATCCTCATCATCACCATTGATGCTATTCGACCATCAAGGATGTCTATTAACAATAAACGTATAATACAAAGAGTATCATCGTGATTTTGATTGTTTTCCCGTGTGAGTCAAAGACAAAAAAGTATTCCTAGTTCTCTGCCTGAGCGATACAAAATGACAGAGTTCCCATCGGCTCTGCACGTGTGATATTTACAAAGATTCAAAGAAGAGTCATCGGTTCTTTACAATTTTCCAAGCGTGATACAGAGACAGTTAAGGGTAATTTGAAAAGGTGATACGCACCTACTGTTATGTATAAGTATAAGTAACTGATCCATAGAAAAAACAATGTACTCGATTCTTTATTTCTTTGCATTACATGCAGACAGTCGCATTGGCTTCCTATCTATGTGCATGATACAAGAAAACATACAAGTCTCATCGTATCAAACATGTAATAAGACAAAAAGCCTTAATTGTTTTTCAACTTTCGCGACTTGTAAATCGGGACTTAATCACAATAATGTTAAGAAGGTACGATACCTTTTTTGGTATCAGATGTTTCGATCGAATTACACCATCGTAGTAAAAGGTGGACTCATAAATATTAGGTATCGCGATAAGTCCCGATTCACACGTTTAATAATTGTTTTATAGCTTGTTAGTTTCGATTTTTCTGTTCGAGAAAAGTGGAAACAAAAAATTTTAAATGTGGCCTTATTTTGTAGTAATCAATTAATTCATATATTTAATTAAAGTGATAGAACAGTCCACGGATTAAGTTATTCGTGCGTGAAATACCTAATAATTTACTTGTTTTCGATTAAGTATAATGAAATCGTAGTGTGTGCGCGCTTAGCTTAACGCTTGTCCTTAGTAGTTAAAACGGGCACTAGTTATCCACTAATAACAAGTCAAGTGACATGCATACGGTACATACACATTGCATATGATAACATTTTACGTCAAGCAGACACACACAGAAGGACTCAGCTATATTCTCTCTCATTAAGGCGATAATACAATCATTTTAAACACTAGTTTTATTTTTTAAATTGCACACTGACCCACCTCTATAAACTTTTAATTGCGATAAATATATTGTAATGCTGTATAAAAATATTAAAGGAAAAAATCGTCATTTTAATATTAATACTTATTTAACATTCATAATTTAATACCAAATCAATAGCGTGTATTTTACATTTTTACAATGAGACATCCCAACTCTATCCTATCTAGCATAATGACATCGAAGCCTAATTCACAACAATCTACACACGATAGTATTGAATATAAACTTTTTTAATGTAACCGTAGCCTTCTATTTTAATGCAAAGGAGACGTATATTGAAAAATTCTTATGTAACATACAAAATTACATTTGACTATTTACAACATTCTAGCTAAATTTTTAAAAAATTGAGTGTCGAATGCAGCTCATGGCGGTACACTAAATATTAGGTACCTAGTTTGGCTAGGGCTCCATGCATACAGGTCACTACTTACCGATATATCAAGCTCAAATTACAACTACTCCACTATATTTGGCTGTGTGAGGTGATCGAATAGCCGCTCAACTTGCCCCTTCATTGGCGGACCCTCCGCCGAGTAAGCCAATACGATTTTTAATTTAATATTTTGGACAGACCGATTAGTTCTAATTACATAAATAATATTCTATTGTGCACAACCATCTCATAACTTTACTTGTCATTACGTCCAATGGTAATTAGATAATGTGTATTTGTCAGAGCACAGATGGACCGATTTAAGCAAAAATGATCCACAACCTGAAAATTTTGAGTTTTTGTGACCTATGTACTCCGAATAAGGTATATTTTAACATATCAAAGACCTTGTGGATTGGATCATTTTTGCTTAAATCGGTCCAGATATTCGTGTGCATAGTACGTAGAATTTTGTTGAGGACTGTGATCTATGTACTACCTATATCATTCGGAAATTCTTATCTATGGATAATGCAGTGACTTTACAAAAGTATGGCAGTATGTTTGCATTCAATTCCTTTACGAACTAGGGTAGCTGATTTTTAGTTAAAGAACTGAAATGACGTCAGGTTGCTAACTGGACTTTAACACACATATTTAAATATTGTTAGACCGCATATTGGGCATATTCATGAAGACACAACTTTGAATATTCACAAGACCGCACATTCGAATATTTGTGAAAAAAATGTTACAATAACCTATTTGTAATTAAGGCCGGTTTTGCCTATTCTATTCGAATGAAATGACTTCTATGTGATCGTGATAAAGATATCTATGTACAGGATGTTTGATAAAACTTTAAATACTTTCAAATATTACTTACTATCAGTAAAATTGAGGTATGCATTAATTATTAGTATGTATTTGAAATAAATTAGTGCTGGTGCGTGCGTGCGACGCGTAGTGGACTTCGTGGGATACCTACTCATTCTATAATATTCATCAAACATCTTGTATTTTAGTAATTATTATTGCATTATGTTTGTATTCTATCCGATGTACTGTATGATACTAATTGGTGAGGCGAATGTAAACTAATACCTAATAAATTCTAAAAAAGAACCTTCAACCAACTGCACTTCGTGTTTAGGGTTGAACTGGATTTGAACGCGACAGATGTTGTGCAGCCAGTTAAAGTCACTTATCTAATACAATCAACAGTAAACTATTAGAGTCCACAATCGTCAAAGCACCCGGAGTTAACACTAAATACATTGCAGGCTTCAGAAGCCCTAATTATTTTAACAACGATTTGAAAATAATATCACACATTTACAGCAAAATTACACTTCGCACTCGGTGTCCCTCGCAACCAAAAACCATCTTCAAATAACTCCAATTCCAACTAAACACGCAATGGTATTTTTTCGTATAATTTATTTATAGTTCATTGCTACTTCCGTGTGCAGCGCCATATGTCACGTCCACTTTGACAATCCCCCGCCAAAATCAGGAATAAATAAAATAAAGAAAATAAAATATAGCATATAAATTTTATTAAAAATAAAAAATAAACAAAATGTTTTACTACATGGTGAGGCTGAATTTCCCTAACAATATATACTTTTATGCAGAATCGTGGATGAAATCGCGTCTTGATGAAAGGTTTTCCTTCGAATGTTTTATTTTCAGAAAGGACTTTATACGTTTTTTGCATAAAAATATTCCTCTATTGAGTAACTAACCTTACAATATAAAAAATGATAAAATGATAAAATAGTGAGCAATGGAACTGTGTGCAGACTAGTACCATTCGTGCAATATATATTTGTTTAATATGGGAGTGTCTTAAAACTAAATACCTAATGAGTTTAATGACAACCCATAAAAATAATTAACATAAAATTGTATAATCACAAATTAACGACGATGATATGATGTGCTTAACAATCAGTCGATGAATAACATTAAATGCTTAAAGTATGTCTAAATTTCAGCTTTAATAATAGCGCCTTAATTACGTGAAAAGTGAAAGAAAAAACTACTGAATAAGGAATGGATATTCTAAGAAAAGCGAAAGCCTATACCTAATGTCCATTTACACATTTAACTGTCATGCAATTAAAAGTTTAAAGGTTCCTTTCTCATTGAGCATTGTTTACAAATTATAATAGAGACCTTGAAAAAATAGATAAAATAGAAATTCAAGACTGTGAAGAAGATGTCATAGATGATTGACAAATCAAAGTATGATCTGTCAAAGATTAGGCGCGAAAATAGAATTACATAGAAAATAGAGTTGTAATTTACAACAGAGATTCTTCTCAAAGTTAAGGATATATACAGATACCTGTCTTACGTAACTTAATTCGTCTTCTATTAGGAAATGTGGGGGTTTCTGTGAGGTGCACATTACGAACTAAGTACTATTGCAGGAAAAGAAAGAGGTGTGTCAGGACTCTGCCGTTAGTGTGGTATGCATGTGTGTACGTAATTTTCTAACACCGTTTATAATAAAAGCCTAAAAACTAAAATAACCACCACCGCGATAGTATCATTTTAAATTAATTCAATATTGAAAATCGTTGTATGTGTCCAAGATGTGTGATGTGTCTATTTGCTGTAATCAGTACTTTGAAGCGTAGTCACATAATATAATGTCGGTTTCATTATTTATTTTATGAAAGGTTTTCTTGAAGTGTCATAACTTTAATATAATGCTTGTTTGTGTTCTAAACTGTTGCTACTTCAATAAAGTACTCATATTAGCGTTATTTCATAGACAGATAAATACAGGTCATGATGTGTTTCAACATATTAAAATCCAATTCTATTCACGTCTTCAATGACGTTTAACCTTTTAAAAGTTATATGTTTAACAATAATGAAATGTGTCTAATATTGTTATCCTAAACATCGAAAGCTTTACTATATATTAAAGCGCTTTCTAGAAGTTCTGCATTTCTTACAGCATGTATTTTAACTATCTTTGTGTTAGCTCCTATAGATTGTCTTTCTCGTAACTTAAATCCAACTTTGATTTTGAGTTGATAAGTAGTTAGTGCGAGATCAGTCACTATAGGAGTCTATTTGTTTTCGCAGCAATAAACTACGACCTGTAGTTTATTGCTGCGAAAACAAATGCTAACTATCCAAGAGTGCATGGGAAGTGTAGATTGCTGTGCATAGGAAGTGTTCAAATAATTCTAATTTATACAGTTGCCAAAATGAAAAGAAAAGAGGGTAGTGAATAGGTAGCAGCACTCCCGTCGTAATATTTAATTAAATATATTATGTTATAGGCTATAAATAGTAGTCGTGTACGTTAATCTTTTGAGTAGGGAGTGATGCCTTTAAGGTTCTCCAGAACGGGACGTATGGAAGGATTGTCGGAGTGGTGTGCTTGCGCGACGGGCCCTACAATCTATATGTAGGAGTAGGGTCCGTCGGTGAGGGCGCTGCACAGCAATAGTCAGGAGGCGTCGTCCTTGCCGCCGCTGCCGGTCGCCGAGCCCGCGCGTCTGCTCGACCGGTACTCCATGCCAGGGTCGAACTGCATTAGGACGAACACCTGCGCACACATTAAATTAGTATTACATCTTGAGTGAAATGGAGGAGAATACCAAACTACTCATAAAAAATACAAGGGGCAGTATGGAAATTAAAATGAATTCGAAGAATCTCGAGTTTCGATAATTAGAACACAGTGGATTTGTATGCGAATTGAAGCATCTCCACTCTATGGAAGACCGCGTCTAAACAGCATTACTAGCGTAGCGTTGTGGGCTCACCAGATGACCACAAAGCAAAAGAAATCAATCTCATGAAATATTTGTTCATGTATCAAATTCTCATTCTTAAAATTGGTAGATACGTCCGTCAAAATACAACATATCTAGTTACCTGATCAGTAGGAAGCAAAGAGAAATCATCAGGAGGGTTCGTGATAACGTATCGCTTGCTGCTTGCGTCGCACGAGGATGACGTGTCACGGAACCGATAGAGGCCGATGCACAACATCCCGTACGTACTGAGCGCGGCGACGAACAGGTCTCCGTATTTGCCGGTCTCGCCGAACTGCGCTAACGGACCGTCGTAGAGGGAGATCTGGCCTACTCTACATCGATCCCTGTACAGAAGGAACTATTTAATCAATTTCTCTTGCGAGACTCAACACCTAAAAGTAGTTAGGTAATTTCAAGCGGTATATTCTTTTAGCATTCCGTATTCAATATATTTTGCATAAAAATTCCGACTACCTTCACGATAATAATTAGTTTGTTAAATGATATCCCTAACTGTTCTTTAGAGAAGCAACGTTTACAGAATTTAACACACGAGAATTGTCAATTCGTCCTTGTTGATATCTTCAAGAAAGGTGTATAGCTTTTTTGCTCTGACATTGACCACCGCTACGATGCCGGCCACTGTTTCAAAGTACACTAACTCATCACAGAAGCTTCAAAATAAGAAAATATGGCGTAGTCATTACCTATTTGCTAAACTCTCAGGCGTGGAGTACCCTCCTCGGAGTCCAGCTCCCTCGGCCAGGATCAGCTCAAGCTCTGGAGTGGCGCCGCCCGTGATCAGCGACCGAATTAGCGTTAAGGCATTCTGGTTGAAATAAGTCTGGAACGAAGGAGTAATGTGACATTTAAGACCGCAATTATAATCTGCTTAGATTAAAATACAGTGGTTGACTATCAAGTCAAATCAGTTTCTCTTTATTAAACGTCAAAACAGTAGTCAGTTCTGAAGAATACTGTATGAAATACCAACCTGTGACGTTATTCTTTGCTATCGTCAAATCATTTACTTTTGTTATTTAACACGTATTTTTACGAGGACTCTTAAATAATTTACTTTAACCATAGGGAACTATCCAATAGCATCATTCGTCGTAGTCGGACAATAATATTTCCTGCTAGAAAAAGTCACAATATTTATCCACGATAAATTACATACGCACTGAATTTTTGATAGCTGTAACTGTGCTGTTTGGGATTATCCTTAACCAACCTGTAACACAGTTTATTACTAGCACGGGAATAGGGGAGGCTAGTCTTGATGGTCGCTGAACATAATAACATAGGTGCTTTAGTGTTTTAAGTGGATTTACATTTACATGTATGATTGTATCTTTTTTGCCAATAAAGTGTTATTATTATAAAAGTGTTATTATTTAGGCTCCGTGCTTATGACTTCAGGGCCAAAAGCTCAACATAAAAAACTCGTCATTTGCATAAAGTCATAGTTCCCTCGTGGTCGCCGCTGTAGGTTCAGGCCTTGCCACATTCATGAAGGGTTTACCTATTTTATTTTTAACACGTTTTTATTGACTTGTTTAATTTAACATTTAAATTTAGCTATATATTAAAGCTTTAAAAACGACTCGGATTTTATTGACAATGGCAAATAAGAAAAAAAAACAAGATGAGACAAAAGCAGCGAGACTAACGTTTTCAGAACGAAAAATTGACAAGCGTTTATAGTACGCGTAAGTAGGTATCTTGAGTCTACCCAGATTTTATTAAAAAACCGTAGTTATCACTATTTTATAATTATTATTAAGGAACTATTAATGCATTTGTTATGTGTAGCATGATTTCAACTGCTGTCTTAATAGCTTAATTAACCAATGACATTTTATATATGTAGACGCGTCTTACGCAAACATTACTGAATTACACGTCGACAAAACTTGACTCTAACTACAGAAAACATAGTACAGGTATTATAGCTGGATAGCAATACATGTGATAATGCAGTTCTTACAGCACGTGAGTAAATCATACGTCTATACAGTTGTTAGACAGAGACGAACATAGAACTTTAGTTGTGGCGTTTGGTAATGTAAGCTTATTGGTCAGAGAGTTTGTGACGTAAACAATCACAGAAATGTGGTTAAAATTGCACACTCAATTTTCTTTTAATTTTGCTTACATCAGAAAAAAATTGGTTGTCTGTTTACATAATTAAATTAACATAACATAATTAAATAAATTAACGTCCGTAACTCGGCTATAGCTGGGTTACGGACGTTAATTTTACGTGATAACGCCATAAGAAAACAATAGAAGAGAGATAGATGCGTCTCAAGCCAAACGCTTAGCCCGATCGTGCCTCTCTATCGCTTGTTCCGCGCTCTCGCTTACACGCTCGGCTCAGGCGGAACGTGACAACAAGTCATGCTTTTTCGTGCGTGCAGCCGGCGTTCATCGATTATATAAGACGTTATCACGTCAAAAGGTAAGTAAAAGCACCTCACTAGGCCGCCATAGTACTGGTCACCATGCTACACTGTCCTTGTTGGCAGTGAGGATGGTGACCACCACTCTTGGATTCTGCCTATGCTTTCCATCATCAGGCGAGGCAGAGTCATTTTGGCAGCTCAAATATAAAAAAAAAAAAACATAATTAATCTTGAAAAATTCTATACGGAGGCAAAACTACCTGGAAATTCAAACTGTCATACTTGTAAACGGTCTTGTCTTAAACGGATAGTTTTTTTCAAAAATTCTTATTGTAGCTGCATGCTAGAGTCATGCCCTTTCAGTCATTCAAGTAAGTGTTCCTTTTTCAAATGCATCCTGTATACGAGTATGTATTAAATACTGTCAAGTTATTTTTTGGTTTTTAAAATGAATATTACAATCTATTTTATGTGCGAAATGTAACGTTGGAAGTTGTTATTGCCACTTATAAACTATTTTATAATACGGGTTTTTTATAATTTGAATCAATTAATCGCCCCATATTGGATCCCCATATCCCACAAATAGCGCGCAAGTCACATTTAAAACAATACATTAATCTGTTTTAATACATACAATAAAGTATTTACTTACGCATAAAATGAAACATTCTTTGTTTTAATACTAGCTGTATAATTCGTAGATCCTCTATATACACATAAGAGCATGTTCTCCACAGTAAATTCAAATTTTTGGGCATATTTGTAAATTATGTCTAGCCGTGACATTGGGGAGAACGTGGCTTAGTGAAAGCCGGGCAATTACCTTACTTTTATGTGTCCAATATAGAACGCGAGCACATCTTAGTGATGATTTTTTATCGTAGTTTATTTTTAAGAAGTCTTTGCATGTTATTTTATTTGAATTTCGTTATAAGCTTGTCTCGGAATATTTTTAAAGGCTTTGGTATGTGTGTAAAATATTTTGTTGCCTTACGGTGGACATAAGAGAGTCGAGCACACTGACAGCGAAGGCTGTACCGCATGCAAACGGCTGTGTCAGATACAGCTCCGTATCAGGGTCGTCGTCGTCATCTTGGTCCAGGAACTGTACGTTGCTATCGTTTACCAGCTCTGCAAATAGACAAATGGTAACTGGTTATTGTATCTATTGACAGCGGTCTCTAGTCTTCTTATCAGCTCTTTATCAGCTGTGTAATTTGAAGTGTCAATATTCTGAACACTCTATATGGCTTGTGATTAAACAAATTTTGTGTTCACGCTTTAATTATAAACGTACAACGGTGAATTCACGTCGCGTATTTAATGTAATCATTTTTTAATAATATGTTGTAAACCAGTGTCAAAACCAGTAAGATAACATGGCACTTCATGATGTCATTCTTAATTTGATTTAATTAAAATTTTATTTTGAACAGTAGCCTACCAGTAATCATAGGCACATTGGCACCATACACAGATCCTCTCCTCTGCAGCAACACGGGCGCAGGCGGCTGGCCGGGTGGCGGCGGCGCATTGCTACTCCCATTCGTACCGACTCCAGCACTCAGCACTCCTATTGTATCGTCGAACGTCATAGCCTTGATGTTCAACGAAGCCAGAATAGCTTCCTTGTCTGCCAACGTCGGGTCATCGTTCGATGGCACCTTCGCTGATAGGATGCAGCACATGTCACACAAGTTCACATTCACTGCACGCAAGTCGGCCCGGCTTAGCGGTGAACCCTGAAAACAAATATTTAACTCTTTTATTTTTTAACACCTTCATGAATTCAAACTACTGTTGTAGTAAAGTTTCTTATAATTTTATCGTATTTTATTTTATTTTATTTTATTTATTTGGTTTATCAATATAGGTATAATCTCATACCTTTAATAAATAAATAAATAAAAGTTCTTTCTACATTTAAAGTATTGTAATATTCTACTAATATTATAAACGTGAAAGTTTATGAGAATGGATGAATGTTTGTTGCAATGAAACTTGGTATGTAGATAGCTGGACACCTGGATTAACACATAGGCTACTTTTTATTTCAATATTCCCACGGCATTGGGACTTATGCAGGTGAAACTGCGGGGCGCAGCTAGTAGTTTTATAAATGAACTTGTCTGATAGTGGGTACATGAACTAATTCAGTTTGAACGATTACGAACTAAAAGACCTAGTAGTATAAACATTGGGCCGTTCAAGCCGATGCTTCGCGTTTAATTCACAATTTCTCTATTTTTAGAGCAACTTTTCCAATGTTTCTTGCCCTAAAAATCAAATTTGGACTATTACGAACATTTTAAAATAAAAGATTGCCAAATCGGTCCAGCCCTTCTCAAGTGATGTGCTTACCAACGAACAGCATTTTGTTTTTATTTATATTAGATTGCACATTTTTATGACTGTTCTAATTGGTATTTAATTACGTTTATTTGCATATGACTTCTTTAGTAATAATAACAAGTAAAAAATAAAATATGGCTTACATTCAATACAGAAATCTTTGGTAGATTCTGCAACATTTTCCATTCTCTTCGGATATAATCGACGCTACCTACAATGACTACATGTTTTAGTTCGTGGTAATGAAAGTTAGATGCTCTGAGGGGCATCACTAAATTCCTCAATCCTATTAAAGGTGAGTCCGGGTCTGCAAATAGACACACCACCACATGACCGTTCAGGACTGTCATTGCCGCTTGATTTCTGTCCTGTAAATAATAATTAACTTTAGATTCATCGCTCATGATAAACCACAATAAATGGTGTCAATCATATATATTATATTTATGTATTCAAAATGTTTACGTACTAATATACAATCTTCCAAGTTCCTGGCCGGGCTCCAATGGAACATTCCAGTTGAGTCGTACTTCATTTCAGTCTTTTCGAAGTCAAAGTCTTTTGACTGGTCATCAGCTAAGCCCGCGGGTAGGCTGACACCGTTGCTGTTTTGATTACCACCACTGCTTCTACTCGTTGGCCTATACAAACAGTGGATTTTAGTATGGGATGTCAACAAATTCTATCGTTTAACAAATGTGTCCGTTTATGTCGATGATTTTATCATTTTTGTTTAGAGGTCCATTTAATCTACAGAGTGTGTCAGGTCGAAAAAATAGCACTAAGGCAGATAGTTATTTAGTTTAGGTAGACTAAGTGAGTTTTCTAATTTGATTGTCGCTACATTAGTTATAAATAAGGTACATACAATTTTGAAACAACTGATGAGTTTATACTGTTACTTATTATTTAGTAATACTAATTCAATTGCAGGGTTTCATGTTCTACAGATGATGAGAAGAATCTAGTGTTTGTGATTTACACAATTTAGTTGAGTAATACAAATCTAAACTACGTACTATTTACATAAATGCATACAATAAATATAATTGCTTTATAGTGTAGGTACGTACATTATTAGGTGACATAAACATGCTGTTGTATTGTGCCGTGCTGTATCGAGATGCGAAACAAAGTATACTTTAAATGAAATTTGTTGAACTAAAATGTTTGTCTAGTGAGGCAAGCACTACTATCTACGAACTGAATCGAGAAAAGTCTGCGAATGTCTACATTGCAGAGTTTAAAAAACTATGCAATGTTGACAATGTAGGCAACATCGACTTAACGCTGACTTAACTCGTAAAATAAGATTTTCATTGCAATTTCAAACTACTGATAATAAAATTATCTAACTGAATAATTTTTCAATTACATGAGTTTTTTCACTTCGTAGGCAAGGTGATAGGCCTGGTAATTGGTATCTTGATCCTGGGGATTCCTGTAACACAGGGTCAAAGAGTCGTCTCCGTTTCTTTTTAAGAAATAAAAAGTGCGTACAGATAATAAATAATTTACATTGGTGCGTTGTGCACGTCGTGCTAAATAGAAAATAATAAAATTATTCCGATAATAAGCCGCGATAGATAAAGAAATTAAAGGATAGAACGCTAATAGGCTCTTAGCATATGTTTATGTTTTAATCTTATTACGTGAATAAATTAAATAGTATTTATCAGTTGGGGCTGTTGAGAAATTTGTTAAGGAAGTCCGAAACTTCAACTAAGACGAAATTAAAAATGTATTCAAACAAAATTAATACATAGATTTCTTGGCTCCAAATCAAGCTACAATTATAGCATTAATATCAGAAGGTGATACATGATCTCAAACAAGATAAAAAAATCGATATGTTTCCTTTATTTTTAATTGCTTCAGTATTAGGTATTATCTTCATGTACCACCTCTTCAACATTTATCAGGATAATACCATGTTCAGAATGTATTGTATACCAATACTTACGTGTCTGGTGGTGCTCTGTTCACGTTTGGTTTCACCTTGTTCACTTGTCTCGTCGTGGTGGTGTTCATTAATTGATTAGCCATCGGAGATAATAGCGTCGTTGGTGCTGCGTTTCGGTGGTTGCGGTTTATTACTGAAAGGACTTATAAAATTAGAGTTTGAAGTCCAATTTTTTTAACATTCTAGAATTAATGCTACGATCAAATATATCATGGATACACGTTCCCTAACAAAATCATCATCATCTTTTTGCCCTCTTCCAAAATTCATGTAGGGTCGGCGCAATGTAGGCACGAGCAAGCATAAACACTATTCATTTGGAATTACCTCTTCATGCAACAATTTATTAAAGAATAAAGTCAACCGCTGATATCCATCCTCTTTCAATAAATCCTTTGGTATACCATCGGGCCTAACTGCTTTCCCATTTTTCATAATTCGTACTGCCATTTTAACTTCGTTTATACTAATCTCATTCACTAATCACATGCACATTCAACACTCCGCACTATTCATTCAACATTTAGTTGTCAATGTGATGGTAAAATTACTGCTCCTCATGCCGCATAGCTATGTCAGTCACACTCAAAGACACTGTCAACATGTCATATACTTTTTGTAATGTAGTTAAGCAACTTTAGCTTTTATTATATATACTTTTTTAACTTTAGTGTGTAGTAATAAGAGTCACCGTTATGTAAACGATTACAGATAATGCTGTTAAATAGTGATATGGGTAACCATTAACCGACTGGAAAGCGCAGCTTAGGACGACACTAGATGGACCAGCGAACTGATTAAAGTGGCGGGAGGGCGCTGGACTGAGGCGATGGTATTGTTTTTATTTCGACTTAATTTTTTTATCGTAGTGTAGAATCGCTTATTGTGGCAATCATTGGATGAGAAAGGCCAAGTAAGTATTAATTTTCAGTTATTTTGTATTTGATATCAAGGATGTATAAAATACATAATATGTAACTATGTTACATCTTTTATAGCAATGGCCAACAATTTTGTTGAAAGCTGTACGAGAATACATAATAATATACATATATATATTATGTAAGAATACTTACGACTTGTGTCTTCTCCTCTTTCTCTTGCGATTTCACCTGAAAAGTAATTAATAACGATTTACGCGAAATGTATGCAGCATCAAAACAAGTTTTGCAGTATTTCAAACTATTTCATGAATTTAGAAAAATAAAAACGAATACTTAAGGTATAAAAAATCAAATTTGGATATCAGTAATATAGGAAAAAATATTATTTAATGTAAATTTCAGAAAAGGACTTTGTATTATTAATTTATTTATAATTCAAAATACTACAACAAAAGCATAAACGTAAGGTACCCACATAGCATTCACTGTAGTGTTGCCAATTATGGACAAATGTAGGAAATTACCTTTTTGTTAGTCACCATCTCATTATTATTAATGTTATTAACTACTGGTATAAGTATCCAAAAAGTCAAATTTTATTATTTTATTTCGTTTATAAATATTTCTTATGGGGTAATAGTTTCATTATTATCCATAAATTGGCAACTCTGATGATAAATATGACAGGTAATACTCATCATTCGGACAAATGCAATGCCATGATATATTTGCAATGCTCGGCAAAAGGGGTACAAACCACAAATGATAATACATCCGCTTTAGAGTTTACCAAGAAGCACAGATCGATTGATTATTTTTTCTTTACAACTTCATTAATCAATTAATTAGGCAGTGAATGCAAAATAACATAAAAAACAAAAGGATTTTGATTTGGTGTTCAATACATTTGGTTAGTTTAGAAATTTCTGTGGAAGTTAGTGTTAGGCTGTTAAAAAAAGTCGCTCGCTTGAACAACTAAGATCTACTTCTTGCCGGGTACATGCGAGATAAGCGCATAATCCCAGAGGTCTCTGCCAGTTGTCAGTGCGCGCTATGAAATTATGCGTGACAAAGCAACTAGGTGCACGGTACCTTCCAGTAACCTAGGACGAAGCACATTGCTGGTCAAATGGTTTAGTGGGCCGATGATTTAAAGAAAAAACGAAAAAAAAACACTCGGCCCTTTGAGCCTGAGATGTACCTCGAACATGGACCTTCTTGGGCAACTCTGGCGGCGTGAAGGTAGGGGGAGGATGGTGATCATCTGCAAAACATCAACACAAGTTCGCATTCCACTCCACTCAGTAAATACTGTACCTACAGCACATCGCGTTATATAGTACAGCGTGTGGTCGGTCTGTCCAACATGACTGTTATCAATTCAAATATATCAGAGTATCGGTTTCATCTTTGTTTGTGTTCGTAAGCAATTAGCGTTGTGGGTTCAGAACGTACGTAACAGGCCATATACCTACTTATCAACACTAATTTATCACAGGTATTAGTAATGTTAATATATAATACTTTCACAGTACGTTCTGAAAGAAGCTCCAACTCCAAAGTAAGCCAAAGATAAAACCGATATACAAATCAAATTATTAATCAAAATACAAAATTACTAAATATTTAAATACAAATAGAAATCTAAAGATACAAGTTAACATTCCTACACCACACATGCAAGAAACATTAGGTAAAGCTACACACGACATAAACAACAAAAAATAAATCAAACTATTGGACAAGCTCTACGTGCTAAGATATTATGTTTAAAATCTGAATTAAATGATTTTAAAAATCCCTAATTGTATCAAGACTAATGGAAAGGGTATGAGAGTATGAATACATGGAGTGATTAATATGGTGAGCGTACTAAGACCTGATAGTTCATATGAGAAACAATATAAGTATTACAGGGGTGTGATAACAGTAAGGTGAAAATACCAAATCGTTCGGCCGTTACTGACGCAGCAGCCAACGACTGCAAAATCCTCACGGTTCTATCGAGGCGGGAGCATCTAATTAAAACGTTCCCTATGCAGGGTATCATTAAATAATCTTTACTAACTTTGTAAGCGTAATAAAATTACAAATTAACTTCATTTAAAAACACTATAACTTCACAACATCAATATCAGAGGGTCTATGTCGATGCAGAAAATCAGGAATCAAAATACTCCTAGAAAAATATATATTTTGACATAATTATAATAACAACAACACCAAAATAAATAAAGGACATCACAATAATGTCTTTTGATTTTTTTAATATTTGCTAAAAGAGAGGCAAACATCTAACTGCTGTATAAATACACATATAGAAACATATGATAAGACAAGACAATGATAAACAGGACACAATATCGCTATTGGCGCGATCGGCGGCGGGAGTCTCTCCATCTCCGCACATTTCGCTTAAGAACATCACATTGACATTTACATTGAATCTTAAACACATTAGGTTACGTACTTGCCCTGCCAACCATCTGGACGGCTCGTACGCCCTTCCTGAACGTAGCCACTGAACCGAGAAACAATACGTTTTAAGCTCACTTTAGTAACCAATTTATACATCCTGCTTTAATATACGGTGTTACAGAAGAAACGCAAATAAATAGGATATTTATGCAGACAGAGATGCAAAGCCGATAGTCCTTTTTGGGAAGGATATAGTCTATGATAACGCATATATGTTTGAGTTCTGATTACTAACGCCCAAATTACAATGATGAATTGATTGTAAACTATTGTTGGGGCAGAAGGTATTTCAAGAAATTTGGGTACGGTAGTAATCAAAATCTATATCCTATTGGGGTTGCAGACGTGAATAGTGTTTTTTACTTTGAACATATCTACCTATTATCGTCTTATATTAAGCGAGGCTGTAGTTAATTTATAGTGTCTTAGCCTAGCTGCACTATACTAGCTGCGTGTTTCGTTTAATCGTGTATTAGCATATATTGTAGCCCATTATCCTTCGCCCATAGCATGGTTAGTTGATGCAAACAAACTATATTGTGTGTAAGGTACGGTAATACGTAATATTTGTCTTTCGTTTCCGTACCGTCGAGGCAAGCACGGTACGTATTAAGACTTTGTTTCACCATTCCAGTCTGCATCATCATCATTCCGACATCTGTAAAAATCCAAACACTGACAAAAAAGAATGTACGCTCCTAGTTTTATGATATCACTGTTACATGAATTTAGTAGAAATCAAATTCTGTACAATGAAGCTAGATGTTGCTGCGATAGAATTTGATTCTGTCAAAAGCGTTGATGAATGTAATGAAAAGTAACTGTATTTTAGTTTCCTCCCTGTTGTTAGTCACTGTCATAGCACAGACAAGCCGGAACTGCTGTATAAAGTCTTTGTCCTCCAAAGCTCACTCTTGACGGGGCTCATTTCTATCAGCGCATTGTGATTTTCACTCCTCTTTCTGAGACATGCTTTCGTGGATTCATATAAATATATATAATATTATTATTATCTAGGTGTTTTGGGACATAATGACGGTGCACTTGCTTTTTGCGGTATTTAGTTCTACTTAATATTTAATGTATACATGCAATGTACTGTCTGTGCTGAGCTCTGAAGTGCATCATAGCAATTGTGTTCAACTCTTGTTGAAGGCATCTAAGAGCCTATAATCCTGACAATTTTGACAAGTGACTGTTGTGTGACTATTATGTTTAGTTCCTGATTTGATATGCGAATGTTCAGCGACATTGTATGATGCACTAAATCCTCTCAATATCGATACAAATCAGAAACAGAGCAGCAATTCTTAAAAGGCGTAGAAAAATGGTGAAGTGTCAGAGTGCTTCATAATTTGTGGCTGTATTCACGAGCGAGCGGACATACACAATGATCGCTAAATTATAGGGTGTGAACGAGCACGGGTCAAGATAATGCCTTGCAGCCGATCCAGTCTGTGAGGTACGGACGCAACACCACTAAAGCAACTCAAAAAATTATAGACACGAAAAATAAATATCGGAAAACGTCAATTTGTGAGGTTAGGTGTAGTGCAAGTTACCTATATCGGCTCCAACCTTCCGCTGGTGCGCGGTCACTAAAAGTTTAGCCGAACAAGATTCATTAATGTCTCACAATTAGAAAGTAAACAGTGTAAAGTCGAGCGAGTCTGTGTTGACGTGGCCCGAAGGCACAAGTACCTACAGTGTTACATGTGAACAACATCTGTACTTGGACACGTGTACGTGTGATTAATACGAAATATATAATAGGACAAAATTCGTTACAACATTTAAATAAGTATTTCCAGAAAGAATGTCACAGAATAGTATGTTAAGTAGTTATTTAGTTCAAATATATTGTTTTTAAAGAATTCTAAAGAGATTGCCTCGCTATATTTGAGTATGTGCGTAATGATAGCAATTCAATGATCTTACAGTTTTTGCATTTGCATTTCTTGATCAAGGTTTCATCCTTTATGTCCTCGTGACAGGCTTTGCAGTAGTACCAAGCCCTGAAAAATTAAACACAAGTGAGAGAATAATAAATTTAGCATGCATGGAAACACTTAGTAACAAATGGTCACACTAAATTTAAAGATATGTACCTTTTGACTTCATCAGCAGATTGAGCAATAAAGAATCCCTGTGTGTTGGCATTGATCTTGACGTTCTTCGGGTTGATAGAGATTTTGCTGTCAGCGCCTTCTTCACCCTTGATCTCTATCGCCAAGAGGAGCAGCTTCAACTTCGTGAAACATAACCTGAGAGGCGATTGTGAGTATGTACGTCTTTAGATTTATTACGGATACCTATTGCGTTGATAAAATATGTATGTTTAAACTAAATTAGAAGGCGATGTTTTTCATTTTATCAGTTGTAAGAAGTTGAGGCAATATCAAGGAGTAATAACGATATTTCATAACAAACAAGGCTTACAACAAGGCTTAGTCACTTGTCAAAGTACCTACCTTGATCGTTGAGTTTCTGGAATTGCCATAAGCTTTTAACATTGCTTTTATCTATTCTAAATATTCAAGATACTTAAAGTACACATGCTTGATTTATATAACATCTAGTGTATTTTATACATTGTGTATCGTGCTCAGTGAAACGGTGAAATACATAAATGACGAAAGCTACTAGGAGGAAGCATCTAGACAACACGTTTTGACATTCCCTTAAATGATAATTTTTGTGAGAGCTGTTAGTGTAGAATGAGTGCTTAAGCCCACAAATAGGTGCACAATAATGACAGTATGACTTCTAAAAAAAGTTTCGTTGACTGCACTGAAATACGTCCGTGGAATGCAAATATGGAGTGTTGATACGAAATTATAAAAATGTAACGCATTGCCTCTAAATGACTAATAAGTACTGATACTATCAATAACATGGAAAATTATAATATCTAAAATTTTACCCATTCAACATGCACAATCTATTTTGAAAATTGGGAAATAATTTTATTTTGAGCCTTTACAACCTACTCTTTTATATGGTTATTATCAGTGCACATTCATATAGCTCGGGTTAGCAACTTTGCACACAATGTTTACGGTGCGGGAGGGTGCAGGCGGGTCCTAAGGATCGAGGGGGAGTCTTACTCGCTCGCTTGGGGGAAGCTCATTCCCGTGAAGGATGTCGACAGTGTTTCGGTGTACATCTCGCAGCCAGTACCCTGCAGGTAATCGTTCTGCCAAGCTTGAGTGTCGGGGGACTGCAATCAACCAATAGGAGACGCTAAAACTCGTGCTATGTTAGTCATAGCAACCGCAGTATAGGTTATCGTGCCGTTCCTACAAACGGGGCTCTTCGTTCGCCGCGATATCTATATTACAGATCTGTTCATAATTAGTAAATCACATTCCTAAATTTATATTAATCTAAATTCAGAAGTTATCAGATCAATGTCATTCAGTGCAGTACCTATTGATAATGAAATTGAAAAAAAAAAACATTAATATTCAAAATCACAGACTGTAAGCTTGCAAAACAAAATGAAGAAAAACACTAAAATGATAAGCAATGCGGTTCGTATTTGGTTAGGTTAGTGACGAATGTCCTGTAATCACAGTATGGAATGCTCAAACACTTGTACAGTATAAAAAGTTTCATGTGTGACGTGATCTCGTGTCACGTTATTGCAAGCATCTCGTTCGCTGCCCACTTACTCTGCGGCCTGCTTGAACGGCATCCCGATAAACGTCGGACTTAGTGCCTCGGTGTACATCTCCATTCCCGTACCTCGCATGTAGTCATTAGTCCATATAGCCATTTCTTGGGACTGTGGAAACGCCGCACAGAAATGTTAGATAGACAAAGTACATTCAGAGAACGACAATTTATGTTTTCCAGCCTGTGGTCCAGTGAGTCGATCTCTGAAAGTTCTTATACAACGTTACATAAAAGGAGATTTAAATAAAAAAGAAAGGCTGACCGTCTTAAAACTCCTCATGGCGAAAAGATTGGCCATCATGGTGGAAAAGCCAGGCGCCAGACAGCTCTGTGCGATGAAGCCAAGCTTGAGTTCCGCTAAGCAGATCACGTCATCACCTTGCTTCCAGTCCCATGATGGAATGTTTAAGAGATAGGCCTGCAATGAAAATGCAAATAAGATAGTATTGAAGTGAGTTTGGTCAACATTTCAAATCGGTGTGATCCTGTATTATAGTAGACCAGCAATAATTGAATAGATTGGTATGCTGCACTTCTAGTGTAGGAACATGCAGGTAGTTTTTTTTCATAGCTTCTGGACCATCTTGGTGAATATATACAGATAGGTACTGGTGTTACAGACAGGTGAGTACATATTTTAGGGTCGTATACTAGACCCCGTGAATAACATAGAATGCTTCAATCTTATTTTGAAACTGATAAAAATACCGATAAAACTAATAATAATAAAATTATTATTTTATTAATATTAGCTTTATCGGTCAATTTGGTAATTTTTTTCTGTCTATTGAGGTGGCTGACCTGAATGACACTGTGGGTATTTAATACCAGGGATATTGACAGAATGTTAGGATTTTTCAGAAACTGTCCGTATAAATAAATAAAAAAACAAAATCGTTGAAATTGACATAGAAATTCATAATAACACGTAGGTAGTTTATAAATGTGCACCTCTACCAGGAAAAGCATTTTCCAAAGAAAAAAATGTTGAATTTTTTTTTTCAATGTCTCTTTTTTTAAAGCTGATTGTATTATTTTTCGGCCAAACATAACGCTACTAAAATTTTACTACATCTTTCTAAACATTCTGTATAAATGCAAAACATGTTTAAGGCTTTATTTATCACTATTTTATGAAAATTTAAGTATGGTTAGAATTATTATAGTTAGTTAATTGAAGGTAAGAAATCGATTTGCAAGGATAATATAACAGTTACAACAAAAAGCAACAATTCTCTAGATGATTGAACATGGTTTTGGGTTCAGAAATTCGTATACTTACCTAGTAGGTACTAATTGATATTATATCTTGTTGTGTTACCTTATTGTGATATTGCATAAGCTGTATGATCACTCTAATGTCATCAGAATAGTTCTTGATGGAAATAACTCTCATGATGTTAGCGGCGTCTTCAGCATCAGGATCTTGACAGTACTTGTTAGCTAGCACCAGACATGCATCTGCTTCATGTACCTACATCAGAGAACTTTATTGAATATGGATTATGGGGTACGCCTTTCAATAGTTTGTGATGGTAATGGTGCAGAGCATTAGTGATCAAATTTTAAAAAGATTCTTGAATTTAGAGACAAATATGAGGTAAATTGCTAGAGATTCGGATTTAAAATTTTGCCATATACTGGTATTTTTATTGTGGATATTTGAATGCTATATTCAAATATACACTTCAAGTAGTAATTTACATAAAGCGGATCAGAAATATAATTAGAATTTGAGTTGATTAACTTACCAATGAAAACGTGAACTATACATATGGACTTTCGAAGCATCAATTACAATTTAATTCAATTACATCTTAACTATTGTTTAAGGAGAGACAGAGAAAATTTTAGTAAATACATCGATTAATGTAAACATTTAGAAATTAAATTAATTAACAGTAACTAGGTATAAGCAAAGTTAAAAAGTATCCAAGCATGAAATCTGGACATGCAAAATTATAGCCGAAATACACAAATGAATACCACGTTTAATAATAACGTCTTATTTTTGTAACGAAGTATATTTGGAATAATGTTATTTTGTTTTACCCATTTCAGTCCCGTAGTATCCATTTCAAAAGAAGCAGGTGGGGTAATTAAAGTGGAAAATAAAAACGTATGCAGACAAGCGCTACCAGTCTAAAAAGCCATGCCAACTTACCTAAATCGACAATCGATAACTGTACTCGATACTACTGTATGAAATATTAATTTTGAATTGAAACCCTTTCTTCGGCAGCCATTAATGCCAATATTGCCATCGGAATGTACAGTAAGATCGATATCGAAGTATAACACGGGCCAGCATTGCAACAACACCCAATCAGACAAATGGTGGCCGGTGGCGAGGGCCAGGGGATAACACACAACGCGCCCGGCCGCCAGCGGGCTGGCACAAACACTCAGTAGCGGCAGGCACAGACAGCGCTCAGTAACGACAGAAGGGTACCGAACATCGCACCGACAACTTTTCGCGACAGGTTAGTGAACGAGCATCGCTCTACTCTATAGATAGTCTGTACAGTTTCAAAAACCGACACCACGCCCAAATAGATATCACATCTTCGTGTGTGCTACTTACTTTTACCCTTTGTAGGTCGATTGGATTCATAATGGTGCCTTGAAAGAATTCCACAGTGGTAAAGTGTCTCTTGAACAGGCCTTCGAGCTCCAGGTCGGGCGGTTTCCTGTCATCAACGCTCAGTTAACAATACTGGCCACGGAATCCTGACAGTTCCGCCGCCTGTTAAGGCCTTACCATGCAACTCTAGTTACCAAAATACGCAGTCGTGTGATGGTGCGGGGCCGCCTCAGACTGTTAGAGACCGAAGCGACTCCGCAGCACCGTGAGAAGCAATGATTGCATCAAAATAACCACAAGATAAAGTTACCAAAGTGATAAATACCTACTGTGACTATGAAACAGCGTCTTTACAGAAGAAAAGATCTGTTTTATGCACATTTAAATAAATAAAAAAATACTGATTCACGTAGACGCGTCAATGATATTACGGCCGTGCTTTTATCTAATGCCTGCTCTATGGTTGTACTCTAACCTTGACTCGTTCAAGGTCGACGGCATTCATCATTGTACCCTGAAAAAACTCGACGGTGGTGTAGTGACGCTTGAGGAGCCCCTCCAGCTCAAGATCGGGCTCTTTTCTGAAAGCGTCGTTGGATCATACATGACACACCGCCTCAAAGTGTCAATGACTCACGCAAAGATCTGCGTGGATTTATTTATTTCATACCATAACATGGTTATTTATATCCTTAGTGGATTGCAATATCTTGGTACATTTTGTTGATATTTGTAGTCAATAACTTATAAAATGATACGGGTTTGTTTAAATGTCTTTATGATTAATGCTTTTCATAATGATTAAGACGGTTAAGAAGTTTCAGTTTTGTCACTTAGTAATTCACAGATATATTATTACAAACTTATTGACAAAAATTGAAACTTATAACTAACGTTACATAGTCGCGTCATCTGAACAATAGTCTTATGTTCAGATAACGGGCATTGGTCACGAACGATGAACGCGCATTGTCACAGTTCAGTTTGAATTCTGTATTCGTTGAAAAAGATCGTAAAAACAGAAAATTTAAACAGTTTTTCTCTATTTATTCGGGTTCATATCTTATACTTTTTTTATCTAATGGTAATTTTTTTTTTTGTGTTGTAGCGTTGAAAACGCGCGCTTATGTGAACGAACGAACGGCAAATCTCAAAGCGCTCGTCAACGCGGTAGACGTTAGCGCCGCGTCGAGCGTGCATTAGATCAAAACGCGCGTTAACATGGTGAACGAATTGAATAAAATCGTGTTCAACGCCCGTCATCTGAACATGGTCTTAAAGTTGTAAAATGTTTCTTATGTTTGCGCTTCCTTAACACTGTTCTTATTTACATATTATGTAGGTATATTTTTCGAAATTAATCAAATTTTTTTTTAAATAAGATCCGTGTTCTCCTTATTCTCACTATGCTATGATGGAGTCAAGTCCACACAATAAAAATTAGACTATCAACAATGTTTTCCTGAACTTAAATAATAGACTTTTACATTGCCTAAACATTTTTCTTATTATTGTACTTAACATCTAAAATATATATTTATACAGACCTGTGTAAAAAAACAACTTCGACGTCTACATCCTCTCGGTCTTCGTGTAGGAAGTCTTTTAAAAAATGGCTCACTGATTCGTAAGTTATGTGACCACATACAACTATATGCCTGAAAACGTAAATATTTATTATAACTTCGAGTAGAACAGTAGCAAACTAGGTGCATCTACAAACATAATTTGCATTTGGAAAACAACCAAAGAAGCCTCAGAAGCATATTTTTAGAAAAGTTTGGAAAGCACTTTATCAAATTGAAAAAAATGTTAAACGTGTCTTTTGCAAAGCTTCGTGGTCTTAATAATTGAAAGTTGATAAAACATTATATTGGCTTCAGTTTCTTTTTTATTAAAAGCAAGTTTTTAATAAGCTTATCTTAAAGTAGGAAAAGACAGAAGAAACAGCAATTTGAAGTTTTATTTAACACCTGGGACCAGACGGAAGTAACTGGTTAAAATTTAAACAAACAGGTCACGCCAGGGTTAAACAAAACAATAGGTGACAGAAGCGTGAAGAAAATGCTACATTTATGCTAACAACGCCTTTGTTTTAGAAGCCAATCAAACATATTTAGTAAAAAAAAAACAAAATCCTATTGTTATCTTTTTTGATAAAACAATGACGTAGTTCGAATAAAACTAAAACCACCATATATTACTACGTTCATTGGTTTGTGGTCAAAATTAATCAATGAAAACAGTAATTCAATGAAATCTAATTTGAGTCCAATTTAAAATAAAAGTTAACTAATAAAATATTAATTTTCACATCCACAAATAAATGAACAACTATAAATTCTAGAAAGCTCAGATTCGTTCAGGATTTGTGTAACTATCTACCACACTATAAAAATAAAAAATAAAAATAAAAGACGACTATGGTCAGGGGGTCTTATGGGGTCACTTGCAGGACATTAAGTGTCTTTTGGGGGGTCATACAACATTAAATACTTGTATATAGCATACATTGCATGGAGAAATACGTTTGTGTTGTGATAAAGGGACACAAAATGTATATTATTTTTATCTACACACAGTAAAATAAATACATAAAATTACATTAATATTTTATTATTTACATAGATATAAAATTAAATATTATCCAGACTAAGGTCATATATATGTGTTAATAGGTAGAGATGTATATTGCTTGTGTTTGTCTTCATATAATAAAGATTATATTTTAATAATATTGCTCTCTACGTACTGGCCCATATCTATGAAGTTAGTGTATTTACTGTGTATAGGTAAAAGCTCCCGTATCAACACGTAAAAGCTTGCGTCTCAGTACAGTTTATGTATCCAAGGAAGTGTATTCTCTTAAACGAAATAAATACGTATTTTATGTTTCATGTCTTGGACTCAGAGTTTTCTTAATAAGTTCGTATCGACACTGTTATGTGAATACTTCTTTGAAATGTGACAGTCGATAGTCCGTATAGTGATGAAAGTTAATGTTGTTAACACATAAAATAAGACAGAAGGTATAACAATTAGAAACGTAAAGTTTAGAATAGTCGGAAAATTAAACAAAAATGCAAACAGCTCATCTACTTAATACATGCAAAAACTAATATTATTCTCTAAGGTGTGGCAAAGAACTGATTTCATTTTTATTCATAAAAAGAAACAATTAAATCTTTCTACCTTGTATTTTTAATACAGTTCCATAAACATCGCAAACGATTTTCATAATCAATCCAAAATTTCATATAAAAATGATTTGTGTATCACTGCTAAATGATGTCGATTATGTCAAATGATTTGTCGATAAAACTAAACTAATTTTGCGTTAAAATGTCCTCAATGCACACAGCCTTGCCACGCTCTATGAATTATATTTACGTAAATACATTACACTAAAATAACCGAGGGGGTCGATTCAAAATTACATTACAGATCATAAAACATTAAGAGGGTCAACATTAAGAGTACAAGTACAGTAACAGTAAGTAGTCGTGCAGGCAGAGGAGTACAGTCGGACGGGAGAGGGTGAGGCAGGGGGCGGCGAGCGGACTGCGCTGGCACGCTCTACGTGCCGGGCGGGGGAGGGATGGTCGTTGGGGGGTTGGGGTGGGGTAAGGTGGAACGCTCGCATCAACAGCGCCCCCCGCGGGCCGGCCGGCCAGGCAGCGAGCCGCGCCCACAGAAAGGAGCTGTCGACGCCTTGCATCGCATCGCACACCAGAACTCCAACAACGCACTACGGTACGGTACCACTCAACATTTAAATCTTCGTAACTAAGCTTTACGTTTAACATTCCTTTACTTTACGTACGTATACTAACAGAACATAATCATGATACCTATAATGACGAGCGATAACACTAGCCACTATCTGCTGTTCACTATTCAACTGAACTCAAATCAATTCAAAGGTAATTTACAATCAATATATCGACTCATAAAAACAAAGACAACTCACGGGACTTGCGTCCCGCCAAGATAAGTGAGAACACAGAAGCGTGCTAAGAGAGGAAAAGGAAGAATAGATGTCACAACACGGAACACATTCAACGGAACGGAGTGAAGACAGCGGCTCACCTGCGTCCCCGCTCATTCTTGTGGGTGCCGCCATACTTGGGTCTAGTCCCGATTAAGTCAATTATCTCTGGGATACAACTGGCAAATATCGCCTAAACGCCGACAGACAAAACAAGATATTCACATTCAATCAACCGGTGATTGGCGGAGCCGGGGGAAGCGAGCTGCGGGCACGCGGACCGGTCTGGTGCAGGCCGGTCCGGGCCGACGGCTCGTTTCCGGCAACAGCTCCTCTCTGTGGGCGGCCGGCGGGCGGTTAGTGAAATTAGTAACGTTAGTGACTCGGTGTAGGGCGGGCGCGGCGCGGCGGGCACGCGCGGTCACCGCGGGGCGGGGCGGCGCGGGCACTGGCTGTGTGTGATCGTCGGGACTCATGGCGAGGTGCCGGAGCTAGCGCTACAGCGTGGCGACAGGCATCGTGTGCAAGCGAACAAACCAAACACTACGTCATCGACAGCATTACAAAACTTTACATCGGCTCTCTCCAGATCTAGTCTCGTTAGAAGGATTAAAAAGCTCAACGGTATCTCGAGTAAAATTTACGAAAAAAGGCATGTAGTAGTGCGTCGGTCGACCGCGCGCCTGTCTCTCTAGTTCGGGGAGAGGGGCGCGGCCGCCGGGAGCTAACTCTTCGAGCATGCGCCACGGCACCGAGAGACCGATTCTAGTGAAGGATTAATAAATTTCATTAGCAAACTCCGCATTCAATCAACCAAGATCGAAACCGTGAGAGGTAGGAAGGCAGGAAGCCGCGTGGAGCGGGGGCGTGAGAGCAGGGTACCTGCGGCGGACGTCCTTGGTGTACCGGCCGCCGTATTTGTTCCGCTGCGCCGCCAGTTCCGTGATCTCGGGGATCCAGCTGGCGAACACAGCCTACGATACACAGCAAACACCGTGAGGTGAGTGGCCGAACCCGTGCCCCCCGCGCGCCCGCCCCGCCCCGCCCCGCCCGTGGCCGCGTACCCTCGCGCTCGCACAAGGCTGTGTGGCTTGAGTGTCGTCTGTCTGCGTGGTGGCTGTGGCTGTGGTGTAGGGTGTGCGGGACTTGGGTGCCGTGCCGAGCTACGCTAGCGGCGGGAGCTGTGACCGGCGCAAGCCGTGTCGGGACTCGTGACCGGGTGCATGCAAAGCCTAAGGATACATACGCTAACTAATCGATGAACAGAACTTAAAAAGAAATCGGTTTGACCGGTACCTAAACTAAAAAAAACTGGGCATTCGATATAGACGCTTGGTAGAGCGCGAGCACAGGCCTGCCGAATCGGTAGATAGCTGGGCAATACCTCGCCTCGGCGTTACGAAAAAGCACTTTAGTGCAGCGTGACGCAGAGGTGAGGCGCCGCCCGCCATCTGCCGACGGACAGGCGAGTGAACACGAGTAGATGACACAATACATCTGACGGCACTGAGCAAGCTTTCTTATAGGTGATGATTCACATCGTCCTGAGAGCTCGGGCGATTCAGAACGAGCGTGGCGTGCAAGTCGCCGCCGCACCACGAGATGAATCGCCTTCACTTTCGACGATCAATTTATATTATCAAACTAATACCTTTTTCCATGTTCACGCTTCAGCTCGCCACTGTACTTGGACCTACTTCCTACCAGCTCTATAATTTCGGGAATGCTACTAGCGAACATTGCCTGCAACAGACCACGGTGTCGATCGAACATCGAGTCTGGGCGCACGCGGACACCATCGCGTGGTGCACGACAATGTCCACCTCGAGTTTCGGTATACATTCTATGGTGATGCTGAGTCGTAAAGTGTAGCCGGTAGCGGAGCGAAAAAAAAAAAAAAAGGAACGAGTGTGTGTCTACCAGTGATGTGAGCAACTGAACACAGCCAGGCACAGGTGCGGCATGCAGAGATCGCGAGGTGGGAGGGGTGGGACGCGGCACCGGGCTCGCCAGGCTGGGCGCCGGGCGCCTCCGTGTGGACACGCGCACCTACATATCTCGTCTCGTACCACAGTCCCCAGTATACTCGATATTCTAAGCACGGCGAGACAGATCCTCCAGCAGCACATTCGTGGTGAGTAACACGTAACAAAGCAAAAGAAAAACAAAATACACCCATGCATCCGCTCAAAACAAAGCGTTTTAAGTGTCGGCAATAGTTGAAAGATGGCTCATTTGAAGCTGCCGAGAAGTTAGAAGATTGCACATTTATGGCTCCAGGCACCGCAGCCGGCCGGGCGCCGGGCGGGGCGCCGCTCGGCGTCACCCGAGCTTCTTGGTACATAACGATCATGCTATCTATAAATGGTGCACTAATCAGGCTTACAATCATTCACGAGCTGTGCGATAAACCACTTGTCTAGCAAGTCCCACGTCAACTAGAATGTAATCTTCAACGGTAAATGTTTGTTATATTTCCTTTTGCTTTGTTAATATATCAGTTTTATGCAAGGAATCGCAAGCGTGAAAAACGACCTAGTAGCCGTGTAATAAATAACTTTAAATTATAGGCAAGTTAAATAACTCAGTGGGGTTGAACGCCATTGTAAAAACTAGCATAAAATTAGAAACTAACTTGCCTCTCCTTGCAAATATAGGTCCTTATATATATAAATTTAGATTTAATTTCATTGATATTACAAAAGAGATATATAGATCAAATGAAAGTGAAACTTACCAAGCCGACGAGCAGAAAAAAAACCAAAAATGTTCTGCCAAGTACTGTATGACAGAACACATCACCGTAACCTACAGTGGACATGGTGACTATGAGAAAGTACACGCACGTCCAGTATGAGAGCTTCTGAGAGTTATCGAAATCCAGTGGGTCGCCGGAGTTTTCCAGCTGGAATACATACAAACAGTAACTTTAATGCAATTTTATGCAAACAAGAAGAGCAAAGAAATTATGTCACATGTTAATGGAGGAGGTGTTCCATGAAGTGTGACATTGTGTGAAAGGGGTGGGGCTATAAGCTTCTTTCGCTTTCGGTTTCCTAGGCTTTCGTTAAAACATTACCTGTAAACGAAATACTACATACCAATAGACCACAAATCATGAAATTCCTGTGAATTGGCATACCCGCCACGTGGTTTTATATAGTGCAGATCAAGTAAGGGTTAAGGATTTACATAAAAATAAAGTAATAAAAGTAGTAAAAAATAATGGACTCGTCAGATTTTTTATGAATAAACAAAAAACAAAATGTAGAATATTTGGGTCGTTTTAAAATTAAGGAGCCGTTTAACTGCAAGTAGACCTGTAATTTAACTGAGGATTAATAATGTAATAACTCTTGTCGGCGCTTTTGTTAGCCGTCATGTCTGACTTCACCCCTTTCTGGGCATATCATCAATCACATAGTCCATACACCTTTTTTGTCTACTTTTAAAACTATTTCAAATCTATAATTAATAACGTACATATTTTCAATAGTCTTTTTGACCCTTCTCATCACATATACATAAGTACTTATTGGAGCCACCTTCAAGCTTCGTCTGTAAGTCCTTATTTTATCCACTCTTGTCAAACAACATACGATACATCTCAACAGGCAATTTCAATTTCATATAATTTTATTAATCTTACATAAAATTCTTCTTTTATGGTTGAAAATAATCTGATGTGAATAATCACATCAGATTATTTTCAACCATAATGTTTAATCATACGATTAAACATTGTATTTACAACACATTTATGATACACACAAACCTTTGGCTCATAAGATGAATGGTAAAAAACACTTACCAAATGAATAATGCCGGCAGCGGTCAACCATACTGATATAAATATAGAAACTAATTGCGCCAACCGAATTGAGCTCGATGTCTTTAATATATTGAGGTATTGCAAAATATCAGGCACGGTCATTAAGCGTAGAGCTCTGAGAAATCTCAGCCCTGAAATGAAAAAGAGAAAGAGTTGTAAAAAGACAGATATTTGAAGATAAACAGATCATTTATTTGACTACGATTACAGATCACATTACATTATTATTATTTTGACTTATAAATTGATCTCAGTCTCTTATCAAGGAAGATATGCAAGCAATTTGAAGTATGCAAGCTTATTTATCTTGAAATTTAATGTAATGTCCGCATCTAGGATACGTAGTTTAGTGGATTGTAATGTTATAATTAGCTGAGCATCTTCAGTATCATCAGTAGAATCATTTGTTCCTTCAGATTCATTAATCAAGTTGCCAGTTCTGTAGTATTCAATCATGATATATAACCAAAGACTACAATAGATATATAACAGTACACAAATACTCCTACAAAATTTAACATCCATTTTATTTACGGCCAAATAAGTTATTGCTGCACCATAATGTCTCGTTGGTTAATTTTACAACGTCCATTGTTTGTATATAATATATTTGCTACCATATATCAAAATGAGTTTGATTTTAAGGTGTTCCTATAATGTCCTGGTTACATTTGGCGTTTGCACTTATCCGTTTGCTCATATAACGAATTTGTTTAAGAATGTAGGTAAATATAAGTGAATACTCACCTATCCACGTTCTATCCAGGTATATTGATACAAAGGATGGGGGTATCGTGAAATAATCTACAAATGAATACATCTCGAGCATGAACCATAGTTTGTCACTAGCTGCTATAAACTGAAACAGAAATACGAACACAAATTAGGTATTGTCTTAGTTATTTGTAACTATTCAAACCTATAGTAATTATACAATTATACAGCACACTTATACGACACCGCTCCGGCACGGTAACTGAATGGACATTTAAATACAAGCTTAAAGTCGTGCTATTTAGGTACATATTACAATGATACCATATAATTGCCAACAGCGTGCGGCTAGCGAGCTTACCGCCATCGTACCACTCGATAGTTGACGTCTCGCTTACCGCATGCTTTCACGCGCTTCAAGCCGGCGACGCGCGCGATGTACGCACGTAGACAGCTCGCTTGAAGCACGTTGCTAGCTTGTCTGTCGCGAAAAGCGAAAGCGCGTGGACAGTTGTAGTTAGTTGCTAGTTGACTGCTAGCTGTAAGCTCGGGGACAGCTAGTTGACTGAGAGCTGTAAGAGCGTGGACAGGTGGTTGCCTGTTAGCTGTCGGCGCGTGGACAGCGTGTAGTCATCTCCGTGTTGTATGAGAGCGGTGTAAGAGCGGGGTCATGTAAGTGAGCTACGGCCTTAAAACCTCACAGTGTAAGTCGAAGGGACTAGGAAAGCACATAGAAACTATATGAAGTCTCGACGCCTGACCCCTATTGCCTGATACGTCTTCCGCGACACCGAATGCTGCTCGTATCTTGCTCTTTTCAATACCTATACAGTGTAGATTACTTCATCAGAAATTCTTGCGCCGCAAGCACAGGCCGATAGAATCTCACAGAGGATTGTTGCTCTATCTTACCTACTTAATGGACACCACGAGTTCGCGGCTTTGAAGTGCCAACGTTGGGCAATGTATCTACTACTGCGGTAGGTACATGGCTTGTTCTGTAAGGCGTACACTGCACAAGTTCTTCCGGAAGTAGTAGGGCTCTGAAAGTCTGTCCTCGTCAATCCTTTATGACGATCCAATATCAAAATGGCTGACCTATTTCTTCATCTCCTCACTTGCGCTGTCCATCATTAATATTTTTTTTAAATCAGCATTTGACTGTGATTTGACCGTTTTATCTTTATATTATATCTATCCTCGACGTCTTGGTTTTAGTGGATTACTAGATGCAAATAATTATTTAAAACAATCAAATAAAATTGTTGTTGAATATTTTCTTTTTAATTTTAATATACATGTTCTTTTCAAACCTTTTCTTCAGGTGGATGTAAATAAAATACTTACTCGTATAAAAAAGTAGACCATAAAAAATATGTTAAAGGCAAGGTCGATTTGCTGAGTAATATTGTCACTCCATTTCTGGCATCTCTCAACCTCTTCACTGTAAAGAAACACGTTTGTAAACAAGGAGAACAAATACGAACAGGTATAAACAATCATGAACAGATTCACTTAAAGCCATTTCTCTAAGGTATATCTCAGCTGACATTGAAACAAAAGCTCGACACATATACAGAATGAGGACCACATTGCGACAAAAAATATTCAACTCAAGACAGTATTATTTTATTTTTATTACACACAAAAATTGTACACTTTAATGTACACACATTGATGTGACGTAATGACAAACGTTCAACGTGATTGATTAAATGTATTATAAATAGTGTTCTTATCTTTAATTAAAGAGCAATGGAAAGACATCTGAAGTTCGAGTGATGACAGTGACGTAATTATTCATCGCAAAATCGTCCACACCCTGTATTACTAGGTATAACCAGCAAAACAGTTTCGAACACATTTATTATGAGTTTGACTCACGTATTCCTTCAATTCAGCATTATTAAGATTAGTTATTAGTTAATATTGTAGCAATGCAATTAATAAGAGCTTTACACGTGCAGCTTGGCATTGAAGAACTGCTATCACCTATTTCGTTCGTGTTTTGATTACTTAATTTCGTAAAAATGTGCTCAAGTACATCTGCCAAGTTCCACGTGTTATATAATTACGGAATAATGGAAGTCATTTTACCTGGACGCGTCAATGAAGTAAATGATGAGCGATGCTATACTCAGGATGAACACCAACACTACCTTGAATAGACAAAAACAAGAATTTAGTTTCGCAGATTGGAATTTTTATAGTATGTAAAAACACACGAATCTTATTTAATGGAGTTATTACATTATGGATTATGGAGTTTTTACACTGTAAAACGACCACAACTTTCATGTTATAAACGTATTCTACTGTAAATGTCATTATTTCCAGCCACAGGAGCTGATAGAGGCTAGTCTGTTAGGGATACTCCTCCATATCTCCATAAGAATAATGCACTGTCAACGGGTTCAAGAGCAGTTAAAGAATCGGCCCCAGGTCAACTCATAAGCGTGACTGATAACGGACAGAAAATGTTTCTCTTCGGGGCTGTAATGATAGTAGTGCTCTCGGTGGGGTGGTGGTACACGATAGGTTCAAATACGAAAAATTGTAAATAGTGAATTAACGGATATCCGTTTGCTGCGTGGGCAATATTAAAACATTTAATATCTTAAAGAATGTCATGTTTTTAGATGAAAGTATTCAAGGACAATCACATTTAGTACTCGTGATGTGACAAATGAATACCAAATTAAAAATCCGTTAACATTTTATTTTTGTAATAAAACTTTTACTTCCATTTTTAGTAGTTACCATAAAAATTAATAGTCTCGACATAAAGCCACCAATAAACTTGATTAGTATTCTCAAGGAATGGCTGCTTTCTACACCATAATTGCTGTCGTATTCTCATGCTTAATGGCTTCACAGTTCAGTTATTATTCATTGGACGATAATGTTGCGAATGAGTGAATGAGTCAGGACCGGAGTAGACAATGCCTGAGTAGGCTTTAGATGATGTCATACCTACATAGTTTTGGGAGTAATTATGTGTGCAATTTATAAGCAGCATTGTCGAGCTTCGTGTGAGTTAACATCAGAATATGGTTTGCATATATCTGTTTATTTATTAGTGTAATGAATTTTAATAGATTCGACTTTTTCGATTACTGTATTACTATCTAGATTTAGGAGATATGACAAATTAAACCACGATTACAAGACAATTCCGGAACAAAATACTTTAAATTGTATCGTCGTATAAGTCGTTGTACAGAGGTGATCTCAAAGACAGGGGCATAAATGTAAATAAGAGAACGAATAAAAATAGTTTACAAATACCCTGATATATTATAATATCCCAGTTGCAATAAAAACTTTTTACAACTACAAACTTTAGTACTACAGAACGCAGGCGAATTGAATTCAGTCAGGACCTGAGTTGAAGGGTGGAACCTCCCCCTCAGTATACTCAATAGTCGTTGACTTGTTTTTATTTCTAGGAAACCATTTCAACGTGCAGTAGGACACCTAGTCTTTGTGAGGGTATAAAGAAAAATAGATCCTCCAAAAAGTCGTGAAAAACATTATGTTATTCAATCGAAAAAAAAATAGTATATCAGTAGGTACATATAATTAAAAATAAATATACCTAGGTATAACAACCCATATCCATGACCATATATTAATAAAGTGTCTTAAGTGATATAAATATAAATTGCAACTTATAAAGCTTTCATAAGAAGAAATGAGAACCCTCATAACAGGAAAAGTATGAGAGGCGGGTACGTGACGTGGCCTCGAATGACTTCATCTTTCCACTATGTATATGTAGGGAGCTACATAAATTTTGTCGTACCTAGGTACTTTATAATTTCTTTTTTTTTTCGAAGTACCTAGTTTCCGCAATAATGCAGGTCTTCATACTTGAAACCAAGTGCTGAACACATTTCTCCAGTATCCCTCTGGAACACAGCCGCATATCTCTTTGCGTCGATTCAGGTGTTTTTTACATACGTGAATAGTGCAAAGTCGTATGGCGCTAAATCCGGACTACAAGAGAGTGTCCCAACAATTCGTTTCCAGATTGGTACAAATAGCGGCAGAGGCGTTATCTTGATGCAAAAACCAATATCGAATCTTGAGTTCAGTCGTTCATTTTTTAAATCAAATTAATTTAAAAAGTTTAAAACCGATCTCGCTGAAATTCATTGCACTTTTTAATACCATCTCAAGCTACAATTTCAGAAAGTTATTAAATGTTGAAAAAACGCTCTCTTTTAACTTTGACATTCATTTGCTGTTAAACAAAAGCACTTAGCAACTTTGAACAGATCTCATTTTGTAGTAAATTTAATGGAGAACAAAAAAGCTTTAAGCACATATGACGAAAAACGTACTGGAAACGAGATATCACACGAAATGTAAAAAAAGTCTTTGTTTAATTGTCAAATAAAAAAAATTACGTCCCACTTGGCCAGACTTCGGGTATCGAAATTCTTAATCAGCGCATTTTTTTACTATGTATCCAAAAATAAAAATGCGTGGTAATCCAAAATTTAGGTATTTTAGTTCCTGGACTGGGCTATATAGGTACTCGTAAAGCTAAAAACCGTGGTAGTATGTTATCCTTATCGCTGACGGAGAATGTGCTTGTGTTCTGTGGCTGACATTTATTTTGTGGAAGAAAGTATACGTCTGGTGACATTGCTCACCAGTAGTACTACGTTTGTATTGTTATCTAACCACGATCTTCTGTAGGGTGAAGGTACTAGGAATTCTAACATAAATCTGCTTTGCCCTAGCTTCTGTGTAAAAAAATAATAACATATATATTAAAAGATTAAAATACAGTTATGGAATTTTACGTTTTGGTTACGTATTCAGGAATATTACATAATATCTTTCTTTTAGCATCAAACTGGTAATAAAATACAGCAAGGGTACGAATAAAAATGCTATATTTATCACCAAGGTCGAAATTTGGTACCTACGGATGTGTAAGGTTAATAAAATTCTGTTTTAACTTCCGACTTTTACACTTAATATTTACGAAATTCAAATCAAATAGAATAATATAAAACTAACATTGAAAAGCCAAGTGGAGCAAAGAAAATCTAATAAGAAGGAAACTAGACTTCCTATTGCTCGACTGTGCGAGAAAACATTCGATAAATAATCTATTTATATAATTTCCTTTACTGCATCAAAGCTTTGAAGTCTTGGTATTGCCAAGTTTGAAATTGCGCCGACTTGTCACTTAAGCGGTTCGCCTTGGCAAGCTGCCACAACTTGCCACTTGGTGGAACTCCCGCCTCTGATACAAAACATCATTAAACGTTTTCAAATCGATTTATATCAGAAAACTTTGGTTAGAACGATAAACTTGAATAAGGTTAATTAGTTTGAACATGAAATATGTTATTTTTCTTTTACCTTTAATCAAACGATCAGTTTTTGTACACGAACAGTTTCGTGAAGTGTGTTTGCTGTCAGAAATATTTGATGTGATATAATACAGTGATAGAATAGTATCAAATTTATCGCTGATAAATGATGATCTTTTGTGTGTAGGATAGGCAGCGGCAGAAAAAAGTTTTTTTTAAAGATACAGACTTAAACACTTTTCAATATACAAATACTGCTCTGAATTCCTAGGTACATATTTGTACAAGCATCGCGGAAATCAAATCAAAATCATTCATTTCAATTAAACCATTATAGGTATTTTTGAATTGTCAGGAGTAGAAGTCAGTCAGACTAAGTCAGTCGTGAAGCTGTGCCTGTTGCAATACGTAGATCCTGTGGAGAAGAACAGACAAGAAACTCCAAGGACACTCTTTTTCCACATGTTTTTTACAAGTATCTGGTTACATTGCTTATATGCGCAAATTAAATGTGAGGACAATGTAACGTATTTTTCTAAACTATAAACAGTCGCGCAAACTGCTATCATATGTAAGTAATAGCAGTTCGGAGATGACCAGCCCCAACCAACGTAAATATCTGGCATCCATTATTTACAACCAAACTTTTAACAACCAAAATAATCAACAAATCCAAAATCTTGAGACTTTAGATAGCAGAGTCAATGAATTTGGAATATTATTATTGACGAATTTAAAAGACCTCATTCATTTACTACTAGTATAATAATAGCACACAATAGACCAATAAGACATTAAAAAATTGTATGCCATTTTTAATTATGTGTGTATAATGTAATATTAATATAATTAATATAATAATACATTAAGTAGTATCAATGTGTAAATTATTATATTATTACCAACTTATTTAATTAGACTTCAATTCCTTGTCAGTTTCTTCTCATGTAAACTCATCTTAGAACCAAAGCTAACTTATTCATATTTGTGTAGGTACTAAACAATCAGTTAGAAGGAATGTAGGGATGTAAATAATACAATATTATACTATAAACCTCTACTAGGAAATGGTAGAAATTACATTTGTTATTAGATTACAGTGGGGTGTGGTGCACGCAGCAAGGCTAATCTCTTTAGTTGTTGATGATCCAATTACTGAATGGGACCAGCAAGGTTACCGCCTTGACTTGAAACATGTTAAGATTTATTTAGTTTTACAATTTATTACTACGTAGACGACGCACGGAAAAATGGCAATGATTAAAAATGTATCCCCATTTATTGTAGTATAAGGAGTCCTCGTTTACAGTATTAAAACACTATGCATATACAGAAGTTCTATTCAAACTTGTAACGTTTTCCACATAACTTTCACGTTGTCAATCTTGTAAAAATCTAGAAAGTTATTGTTGCATTAGCAATGGAAAGAAAATTAGCGACCTCTATATGTATGTTAATGAGTCGGCAAACAAGCGAAAGACTTCGTCAGAAGTTATCTTGCATAACTTTGCGTAATTTTAACTGCCTAGATTTAACTTACTGATTGATTGAATTTATTTATAGTTTACAATTTATGTTGTCGTGACGTCAAATATCCTCTATGTCTCACCTCTTAGATTAATGGTCCTATGGCCACGCGGATAACACCTTAAATATTCTTATAACTTTAATTTTGTTAAATTACTATTTTATATCATTATTGTTTGTAATAAGATTTGTAAAGTATTGTTAATATGTATCGTTTGGATTAGTATTTAGACTTCAAATACTTACCTGCTAGCTTAATTATCAGATACGAGATGCTAAAGTTACATAAAGTCATTGGTCACTTACTTTAAATTCTGAGTGCTGATTTTTAAATATATAGTACACAATATCATTAAAAAGGTATTATTAATATTGCTAGACTATTTCCGTGTACGTGTGACATGTATCAGTATGCATAACTTCAGGGTCTCTACTAAATCCTCAATACGACACATTTTGTTCGTCAGAAAATGAGTAAGGTCTGGGGGCCCTGGGATCTCTGTCTCTAACACAATACGAGAGTGAGAACCAATAATCGAATATAGACTGGCTATAACCTAACAGCCCAAAGAGATTACACGTCACGTTTTGTTTTGTATTTCGAACGTTATAAAAATATTTGACAAACAGACGAAGCGATGAATTTAAAATAGTAGAAATTAATTATTTGACAGATTACTTTCTATCTAATTTCGAGGGTAAGTGAATGTGAAGAAAAGGTTATCGTCTAGGGTTCCTCAAGCCTAGCAAGTTTTATATGACGCATAACGATAAAGGTTACCCCGCTCTAATCTATTACCAACAAACACTGCACTCATGGCCTATACTGAAGATAAACCTACTTGAATTGTAAAGGTTAAGGACGATGATGAGTTAACATATGATGGGTACAATGTACAACAAACATTATGATTTAATTACACAAAAATTATTTGATATTATAAACTTTACATACGCCGTATACGAAATTTATATATAAGAAGTATACGAAATTTTGCCAATTTTGCTGATTTACATGATTTTACAGAAGTGATTTTACAGTTAAAATACTATATTTCTATAAGTTTTTAACGACAACATAAAATATCATTTCAATTAAGATATAATGTATGAGCCACTTTTTAAATTTTATACATTATCACTTTTTAACATTATCAAGACTCATTCTATTTCGAAAATGATTCTTAATCTAAAGATTTTCTATTGCAATTCGATGGCGATGTTGACTTCGTTTAAAAATAGAGACATAGTACGGATACTAGGGCGTCTATTTATCCATCGTCGTCGGTGTAAATAAGGTGTCATCAGATATCACTCAGTGTGCAACTAAAGTACACCGAACTTATATTAACCTATTTCTTGGTAATCACACATATACGAATATCTTATTTGAAAATTTGACAAATAAAATACATATAACCAAAAAGATCTGTCAGTTAAAGTTCGGTTTAAAAATCTTTATTGCTCATTAAGACAAATGTCACTTACATGGGAACAATAAAAATATTATTTTAAAACCTATTAATCCGATATAGGTGGGTACTTAAAATTAAAAGATAAACGACCTGTGGACGTATTGTGAGATGCGAGTTCGCTGCGTTCAAAGTCGTGTGGCCCAAGTTATGGACTACAAGCGATTAATATTCTTAAATTTTTGACTTTACTTAAAATGTGATTGTAAAGCATTTTCTTAAATATATTCTTTTACGTCTGCTGAAAGTACATTGTATAGCTGTGCAGCCACAAATGTCAAAGAGTTTTTACCTTAGTTAGTTCTTATTGATGGTAGTGTTAGGTGATTTGCACGACTTGCTTTGATTGCATTTCAAGAATGCTTCATTTGTGGGTACAAATGAAATTTAACTCAGTTCTACTTATCCAGTTTATATTATTTTAAAGATAAGCAAATGAAAGAAGCTGTATATAACATACAACATTTTTCTCCTTTTGTTATCAACCAAGTTTTTTCATTAACCTTATTATCATTGCATATTGTTCTTTTGGTTATAGGTTTTTTACCGAAATATCAACTTCCACTTCACGAGCAAAACAGATTCTTCTTTGATCAAATTACACAAAGATGATTTTAACAGGACACCAGTGAAGCATGCGTTTAACCGTTTAACCGTATCGATATGGGGTTTTCAGGCCACTGAAAATACCTTCTTTATTTCAGCGTCTAATGGAAATTTTAACCTGTGTAAGGCCAAACGACCTTAGAACACGGTAGCGAACCAGCGGTGTGAAAACTTAGGGCGTTGACTGATTTTCTTTATTATGGTACATACAACAATAGTACAATATACCTAAAACGTCAAAAATTGTGTTGAGATTACGTATGTCATCATTCTTCCACGGATTAATTATCTGAGCAGAAGCCTCCCGAGTCCTATTTGTTTCATAAACGCGTATAGAGATTACAGCACTACTTTTTAATCTGACAAATATTGAAAAGGAAGATGTATCATAAAATCCTGGTGTAGTTCTAGGAAGACGTAAAGATATTTATGTAAAAGTATCAGTTACTAAAACTAAATTTGGCTAATAGAGAATATACTAAACGCGCTGCCAAATTATATAATAGAATAAACAAAGAAATACACGTATATAATAAACATTCGAATCATCATCTGCCTACCCTTGTCCCAATTTTATTTGGGGTCGGTGCAATATGTTTTATTCTTCCATTCTAGTCTATCGTTCGTCATTTCACTGCTTACTCCATTTCTAGCCATATCTTCTCTCACACAGTCCATCCATCTTTTCTTTGGTCGTCCTCTTCTCTTGTACCCGTCAACATCCAAACATAAAACTCTTTTCACTACATTTTGCTCATCCCTCCGCATCACATGTCCATACCACGATAACCTATTGCTCCTCAGCTTTTCATCCACTGGTGCTACTTTCAGGCTTCCTCTAATATATTCATTTCTCACCTTGTCCATCCTAGTCACACCACACATCCATCTCAACATTCGCATTTCGGCTACGTGCAGGCGTCTCTCGTCCGTTCTCTTTGTAGGCCAACTTTCAGAACCGTACAGGACGGCAGGTCTTGTACGGCAGCCACCAGCCACCAAGCCGTTACAAGTTACGGCGGTAACTTGTAACGGCTTGGTTAAAGCTACTGACCTATGAAGTCACTGAAACATACTTACAAGACAATAAATAACCCACACATGCACACATACAAACACATACACACACACATACACACCCACACACAACATATACGCAGCTCATAGCCAAATATTTAAAAATGATGTAGGTATTTTAAGTATAATCAAAAGAATATATAATGACTGTCGCATCACAAATTAATGCTAAAGGTGTTATTTTATTGAAAACTAGCAACCCACCCCGGCTTCGCACGGGTACACCTTGGGTTATATTATTGGAGTTTTAGTAATTAACCAATAAACCAATTTTTTTGAAAATATAATATAGCATATGTGACCCCGGGATAGTGCAGCTTCCCAACAGTGAAATATTTTTTCAAATCGGTTTAGTAGTTTCGGAGCTTATTCAATGCAAACAAACAAACAATCAAATCTTTCCTATCAATCTTATCTTTAGTATAGATAAAGATATTTTGTATTATGTTAGGTTAGGTTTTGTTAGGTTTAGGGATTCATTCGTATTCGAAATTCAAAAAGTAATACATCTACACTAAAAATGTCTTAAATTAAAAAAATTAAAAATAAATGATATGGGTACTGGTATTAGTGCTTTGGTACCCAGTACTCTGGTTACCTGTACTATGTTAATAATTACACTATGCAACAACAAAAAAATTACCAATACCCCGAATAATAATTCGAATTGAGTATACACAGTAAACATCGGGAAACAAAATAATGTTTCGATATCACATCCCAACCTTACTTTTTCGTATTCTGCAAAACATGTTTGTGGCTAGTCACAGATAGATAGATAGTACTCTTTATTGTACACCAAACACATGATATATAAACATATAAAAAACAACTTAAACATAAAATGCAGAATGGGCGGCCTTATCACATCAAGCAATATCTTCCTGGCAACCTTTGGATGGACAGGACTGTAATGATTCAGTGTGGGCGGTTATGGTGTCAAATATATAATATGTATTGAACTAATATGTACCTACTACTAGTATAGGTATAATCACATACATATTTACACAAACATATACATACAACTACATACGTCTCTATATAATATATCCTTACGTTTCTATATAATATATTATTTAATCCATTGACTCCCTGTTACCTCAAAGAACGCTTTAAGTTCCTCCATGACACACATTTAAAATGCCTGAGGTCAACTGAAAACTTGAGACTGGAAATGCCAGGACATTCCAGCAATTTTTATGACAAATCATTTACTGTAGAAGCCGTGCGTTTATGGAATGGACTGCCTGTTGCTATCAGAAGAGCACAATCGTTAGCTAAGTTCAAAACAATGTTACAAGAGTATTATCTGTCACTATAAAACTATATTTAAAATATGATGTATACATTATTTATTGTGTATTTGTGTATGTCTATTTTTGGGTATATATGTATTTTTATTTATGTATATAAGAGTACTTGAGTAAGTATAAGTAGGTATAATTATTGAGTATTGTATGTATGTTATAGATGATAAGCATTAACCACATTTTAATTTAACGTCAACGATTACCACCTGTTTAATAAAATAACTCCATTCCATCCCAAGGTTGCCTGGAAGAGATTGCTTTAAGCGATAAGGCCGCCCTTTGTACACTATTTATAAGATACATCTTCTGTTACATATTCTTTGTAAAACCCTGGTGTACAAATAGAGTGTAATCTATCTATCTATCTATCTATCTACGTATACACAAATACATACATATATACATACACAAATACATATATATATATATATATATATACACATACACCTAAATAGATACATTATAATTGTGCATAGTATTAGATTATTAATACTATTCACAGGTTAATATAATGGCTGTGACAAAAGTCGTAAAAACATTTAGATTACTCATAAGTCCATCAAATACCACAGAATTGTGTTAATTTGCTATATTTGTAGTCAAGCTACTCCTAAAAATAAAAAAATGCATTTCTCTTTTTTTTGAGACAAGTTATGAAGATTAATTTAAGATTGCAATAAAAAAAGGCTGGTCAAAATTTTGTTTGTCAACTGTAATGGATTTTTCAAAAAATAAAAAGACTTGGTGAAATATTCTGACACATAATGATTGTGTCTGGCGCTACCTCAGTCCCCAGACATTCCAGTTTCAGAAAGACCATCCAGTTGCACATGAAACTTAACTTTGTAAAGAATTTTGTAAAAGTGATTTCAAAGAGACGGACTTGGCATTTCTTTTCTCAAAACAAAATTTCTTTCGCTACGTGAGACTGAACTTAAAGAAGGAATTTTTATAAGGCTGATAATTACAAGATAATTAAGATCATAAACAACGACGACATGACAATGATCCCCATATTTATCTATCCTCAGTTCCATGAAGAAAATGCGTGGATGGCTTTTATCGTTATAAAACACCTATTTTCACGGCAATCATAAATTGTCTAATTTCCATGAAAAAAAAAAATAAATGCTGGATGCTCATCACAAACTAAATGCGTGCAATAAAATAGGTTTAGTATGTGAGGAACACCGATAAAGTTTTTATTAAGAAATTGCAAAATTTAAGCAGTTTTATCATGTTAGATGGGAACTAGTCATGCTTGCAGATTACTTTTAAAGCCTCTGCAACTACTGACTATAGTAGGAATGAGAATCGTTTCGAAGAAAAAGTTTCTATTATAAAATAAAGGAACATATCACTACGTTGTAGAAATTTTAATAAAATCAATAAGTGCTTTTCACTACTAAATCTGATGCAATGGAACAATTTCATTTATACACCTTAATTTAGCTTTAAGGTATGGAATAATAATTACATGGTGAAAATAAAAAGTATTTTAATATATTGCCTAGTGTTATTTTAGAATACTTTGTTCAAACCACTCAAAGGCACTCATACATTCCTCACCTCCCAAAGTGATATTCTGATTTTATATTGGCATCTAATTGATAAAGAGACATTAAACCGTGTATGGTTTTAACGACTAGGTTTTTATAAAATACTAGCGTGTTGCCCGCGACTTCATTCGCGTGGAAATCTTGATGAAATATAATCAAATTCATAAATTTTTAGTTGCGCAAAAAACTTCCACAAAATATTAGAAAACATAAAAAAAAGATGAATGAAATCGGTTAAGTCGTTCTCAAGTTATGGCGTAACCAAAGGAGATAGGGATTCATTTGTATATATATAGGTAATGGATAATCAAATTCCGTCATCCATCAGTGTTTTTATAACAATAGTCATGTTTATGTGAGTTTGACAGACTATAAAAGGAAATCTATGGTGTAACAAAAAGTAAGACGAACACTCGAGATTAAAGAAATAAGGCGAATGTTACACTGTGATAGTACGAGTCTGTCGCCGTCTTAAGAGTGTTTTGTATTCAGACCGTAAGAAGAAATTTTCTCTGAAAGTAAGGCATCATTTAGGAGTATTGAACACTTAGCGGCGCGCCATTACCGCTTGTTGTGCTTTTTCGTAATAACTCGGGCGTAAAATTGCGGAACGTAACGGATACTTCTTTTATTTATTTCACTTAACTCGAGAGTAAGATTGCAAATTTGACTATCGATTTAAAGCTACTGTTTCTATAAGAGGATCTACACGTATAATTAGTTCACCGGACTCACTCAGTAGCTAGTAATAAAGACTGGGAATATGTATAGGTAGGATTACAATGTACGCACAATATAGTTGTTAGTTTAATGTAAAATTTTCCCGCTATAATATATTCGAAATCCTCTAAAACGCTCCTCTATGCATTCATCAATACCGTTCACTCCTATTACGTAACTCCGTTAACGTAAGAGAGAAGACTGTGCAAGTTTTAACTAAAGATGTCGCTGTAAACACATTTCTGTTACCAACAAAAAGAGTGAGTTAAGGCCGGCCGGCAATGAATCCAGTAAATCAAATTACACGTGAATTAATAACTCTTTGTTCTCGAGATAATTAAGTATAAAAAGCATTCCGCTACCTGTGTATGCGTCTTTTGGAAGAAGCACAACCCAGTGACCTGAACACCCAACCAGAAATTCCAAGTAAGTTTTTTGCCCTTTCCTTCCATTAGGGACCTTTGAAAGCTACATGATAATGCGTAAATAGATGATACTAGCGTTTGTTATGTAAAAAATTATATGAAAAGCGCTAGCAACATCTGTAAATCAAATTCTAGGCTTCCAGACCAGGCTGTACCGCCCTTGGAACTATATTAGCTGACCGGAATTACCAGGTCTCATGATTCCATTTTTTTTATAAAAAATAATAGCAACCCGCCCCGGCTTCGCACATGTATCACAGACATCTTCAAAAATCCTCAATATATTTCAATCAATTTACACAAAATCTTAACAAATTATACACCTAAACCTTCCTCATGAATAGCTCTATCTATCGGTGAAATCCGCATGAAAATCCGTTCAGTAGTTTTCAGTTTATCGCGGACAGACAGACAGACAGACAAACAGATGCGGCGAGGGACTTTGTTTTACAGTATGTAGTGAGAGTGGGAGTACGCTTTTCTTGAAGGTTTGAAGGTTGTATGTCGTTTCGTCATTCGAAACAACCATGTTGGCCTACCACGGGTACGTTAGTTCTGTTTTGAGATATGGTTTGTTATTATGAGGTGATATTCCACACATGTTAAGAGAGGCTTCCTCTCAAAAATGGTGTATTAGAGGCATAGCTGGAATTGATACCGATGAGTTGTGTAAACCCTGTTTCAAAAAATTTGGTTCGTTCTACATACTTTAATCTCTATGTATAGCTTTGTAATAGGTATATTTGTAAAAAGAAATCCAGCACTATTCATCATCATTTCTATTGAAATACGATAAACCCTGATAGGCTTGTGCTTGAGTTTACACCAAAACCTACAATGTACCAAAAAAATTGCTACGCTATGTGCATACCAGTCTTTAATATATTACCAGAATAACATTTAACATTCAACTTCAGCCGCGTAATGTAAAATTATGAAGAAATTGTGAGGACAGCTTTAATTTACTTTATTTTATTATTTATAGGTAATTAAAATATATATATAAAAGTCACCAGTAAAAAGAAAACACGATAGACCAGCCTATACCATTCTTTCCAAAGATCTTTATACCTATCTAACGATACGAACATATTTTAGACGTCAGGCAATATTACTGACGAGAAAAAACCATAAAATAACCTCCAACTTTGATAGTAAACTGAAATTTATGTGCTAAGTTTGTGCCAGAGCAATTAGCCATCAAACAAAACTTTCTTAATGTTTACCTGTCACGGCAACTCGGGCAATAAAACCGCAAAAAATTCATGATGATAAAAAATTTTCTAACCAGGAATGTGATATTAAGGTCGTTTTTCTGAAGGCTTTGTTGATGTTAAGGAGTAATTTTGGTTTAGATTAGGCTCTACCTAGCATAGAATAACATATTGCTGAATTGCTGCACAAAATATTAAACCGACGAAAGAAGAAAGGACCTGAAAAGCGAAAAATGATCTTGTTAGTCTAACTGAGTTTAGTTAGTTTAGCTACACTAATGTAAATAAATATCTAAACAATTTTGAGTCGGCGCCAAACGTGGAAACATTTAAATTAAGTTTTCAAATTTTATTATTTGTTTGTATGTTTGGCACCGACTCACTTTTTGTTAAAAAGTTTTTATTTTTTTTGTGGCTAAAATATATATAATAAATTATTATCAGATATTCAACAATATTTTATCAAGTTTAAAGTTCTCATTAAGATTAATTAATAAGAACAAACACGAAATAGATGCTGTAAACCGTTGAGGAGTCCTCTTGACTGGATTTTACATCCACAATAATTAATCAAATCAACTACAGGTCTCCGTCATGTTGTAGTATCATAAGAACTACATATGTGTGCTAAGTTTCAACAAAATCGTTTTACAGATGTAAAGTCAATGGCTGAACAACCATTCATTCCCCATTTATTTAAAATTTAAAGGGACTAACTTCGAAGTATACCCTATCCAATAAAAAAAGAACTAATAAAACCCTGTAAAAAGTTATGCGTGGTCGTAGATCTATACTAATATTATAAAGCTTGTTTGGTTGAACTGCGCTAATCTCAGGAACTACTGGTTCGAATTGAAAAAATATTTTTGTGTTGGATAGTCCATTTATCGAGAGAGTCCATTATAAAATCACTGATTTTCAAAACTCCCGGGTAACTTGCCAGATAACCCACCAGGTAGCACCAAATGACTGTACTATTAGGAGACATGAACTATGAACGATATCGTAGTTTTAAAAAAACTTCGCAACAAAATAATGATCAAGCACCACGCACACATTTGTGATGTGCAATGGCGGTCATGAGGGGCTGCGGGGCTCGGGTAGTTAAAAATAAAAATAAAAAAAATATACGGGTTGATTTGAGAACCTCCGTTGTTTTCATCGGTTAAAAAAAAAACACTAACCGTTAGCTGATGCTATTAAGTGTGTAGAAAGTGTCATCAAGTCTTGAATTCATTCGGTCCACTTTTGTCACCACGAGGAACATAAATTAAGAGAAATAATTGGGAGGTTGAAGATGCGAAAACAAAACGAATAGATAGAGCCACTGAGAAAATAATCTGGCAATAAAAACTCGTGAACTCTTCTCTATTCTAATTATAATAAACTACAATCATTAAGCTAACAAAATAAAAAAAAAAACCTACAAAACATTTCGTACCCCTGAAACTCCTGAGTTAGGTACTTTAAATTGACAGTTAATCTACAAAGAGTGTTGCCAGCTCCCTCCGAGCTGACAACACTGTTTACGGAAGTTTATCCTTTAAAAAATAGTCTTACTCATCACACACGGACGTTAATTACCTATGACCTAAACCAGTTAACGTGTTGCTACTTACTAATTGAAATGACTTTATAATGATGAATAACACTACTCACGGCAAAAATACAACACGATTTAATCAAATAGTTAATTTTGAGGTAGACAAAACGTTCAGCCCTTCTATAGATAGCGTGATAGAGTTGACAGAGCAGAACATCACCGGTATTAAGTAGGTTGAATCATAAAGTAGTGAGGAAAGTCCTTTCCTTTTAACACACCTGTAGAGTTAGAATTTAACACAGTAATTTAGATTCATTCAATGTGATACTCGGTTTTCTATTAAGAAAGAATATGAGTAACTAGCAGCGCCCCGCGGTTTCACCCGCGTAGGTCCCGATCCCGTCGGAATATCGGGATAAAAAGTAACCTATATGTTAATCCAGGTCTCCAGCTATCTACATACCAAGTTTCATCGCAATCGGTTCAGTAGTTTTGGCGTGAAAGAGTAACAAACATCCATCCATCCATAAAAAGCGTTATCAATCAGTAATCATGTTTAGGATAGTGTTGAGGTTTTCATGGCCATGGGCTGCATGGCAGAGAAGCCGTCACATATGCACTGGTCACGCATTATAAAAACACACAACTGCGCTTTTTGCTAGTTTCAATTAAAACGCGTTTTCATTTAATTCTAATAAAATAGATTTGATTTATTCCACCAACACTAACTTCTTTTCATAAGCATTTAGGATACAATAATAGAATACTATTTTCTCGAAATAAAATAATCATAAATATTTTCTGTTTCTGAAGTAAAGTATTTTGAATAAATCGTAAACTTAGTATACTAGCTAAGTTTATGGTATAAATACATAGGTAGGTACCTATTGTTGTTTTACTACGTTTGAGAGTTTGATCAGAGAGATTTTGTAGAATTGTTTTATTTTATTATTTTTAGTGTTCCGTTCCTAAAAAGGAAAAAAAGAAACCCTTTTAGGATCACTTTGTTGCCCGTCTGTCAGTCTGTATGTCTGTCAAGACCCTGGTTTCTCAGATACCCGTGGACGCATAAAGTTGAAATTAATACCAAATACATAAGTCTTCGGCCAATTGAAGCTGTAAGAAAATCAAGCTTCTAAGTCAACGCAATCAGAAGATATGGCCACTTAAGCCTTAAATTTTAACTAATTCAAACATTTCGCAGGTAAATCAAAACCTATAGGGTACTTCCCATTGACCTAGAATCATGAAATTTGGTAAGAAGCAAGGTCTGACAGCACAAGTAAAGGAAAAAATCCGAAAAGGCGGGCAAAAATCTTCGAGAATTCATTCCCGAGATGGATGTACTATCTATATACAAGTTTGTTAGCTTACGGAACCATCGGTGCGCGAATCAGACTCGCACTGGTCCGGTTTTTTTTATTCATTAATTAATTTAATTACATGATCATTGTCCTTTCGCTAAGACGTCAAGATCAGACGGAGTTAAGTCATATTTTTGTTTGTTTTAATATATTTTAATACTTTCTCATGTCTCATAACTTATTAACATTTATTTAGTAATAAGAAGCAAGTACGAGTGTTTATAGTTTCTTTATAGTCAGATCGATGAATCAAAGTGCGTGTAATTAGTATGCAACGTAAACTTTAACAAATCGCTAATTCGCTGCTAATGTAGCAATAAAACGGCAAAGCGTTTACCCAACCTTAAGCCGTATTTAGAGAGGTTGGTATATTACCTCGTTACAAAAAACATTCATAGCATTTAAAGTGACATAAATCCCACTAATATTATAAATGTGAAATTTTTGATGGATGGATGGATGGATGTTTGTTACTCTTTCACGCCAAAACTACTGAACTGATTGCTATGAATCTTAGTATGTAGATAGCTGGAGACCTGGATTAACATATAGGCTACTTTTTATCCCGATATTCTCACGGGATCGGGACTTATGCGGGTGAAACCGCAAGGCGCTCAAAACCTTAATTACCATAAATCTGTCCCAGTTGAAAAGATGCTATTGTAGGATACGGACACACCTCTGACATTTTTTTTACATTTAATGTTAAATTTACTATACTGTGGTAGAACAGGCCGACGCGGGCGCTGGTTCAAGGTTGATCCTACATCGCTCGCCTCTGACTGTTTAATGTCCATGTACGTATTGAAACCTAATGTTTTTTATCTCGCGTGATCAGTATGATGTTATGGAAAACACAGAGTAAATCTCATAATAAGGCTAACATCGATAAAAATCACTTCTAGTACGTATAATGTAATCAATTGCGGTCCAATTTATTAAAAACAAACCATGTTCACGTAATAACTTATAATAAAACAATATCGAGATACCTATTACTACTATTACCACTACCAAAATGAATTTATTATATTACGAAGTTAACATATAGTATAAAAGAACTGAAATAAATTGTAAGCTTAGTTTATTGTGCCTTGAGATAGAGAATCGATCGTAGGAATTGTTTGTCCCAATTCTGCTTGTGTCAGATCAGACAAGACGATTTGACGGGCTCTTTTATCGATAAAAGTGACCTTCGCTTGGCCTTTTAGAGTAAAAAGCTTTCACTAGTTATCGATTGAAGCTCCTGGTATATAATTGTCATCCTATGTCGATTTTAAAATGACGTTTACTGTCTTTTGCAGTTTACGTCTCTGATGATAACGAAAATTTGTATCAACATTATTAGTAATAAATTGTAGTGCTTGTAATTCCGCAACTGAACTATTGTACGTAAAATAGAAGAAGTATATAAAGTACAATATTGTTTATTCAGTAGGTACCAACTAGTTTTATAAAGACACGTAAACGTTAATTTTGTTCTAGTACTCGTATGTTCCCCTGATCACCACACCGCAGTTATAGATCTGTGAGGTGATATGTTGGACACGAACCGACTAAAACCACACGGTACGGATGGATTGGTTTCCCAGCCTCGTTCACGTTGCGTATTTTAGCTATTACTTTTGAACTTCCAACGCAAAGAGGACGGTGTTATAAGTTTAATCGAGTAAGAATAATAATCGAGAATGTTCTTAGCTACATTTCAAGTCAATGATGATCTTCGGACGGCTCATTGCTAATCGTTGAAGAGATTTTTTGGTCGGGATTATTTTATTTTTTTATTTATGCTTGTTGGCAAATAAGTTTTTTCAGTGGGATTCTCACTTTTTGCTCAGCGATTTATTGAAATATTTCCTAGTCATGAGGAATTATAAACTCCTGAACTCGCAACGATTGGACTACAATCGACAATCGAAAGTTTTAGGCTTCATTTTATTTTGATTCTTCATCAAACACATGATTTTACAGAATTCTATTTATGATAGCTTTTAAGTAACAAGGTCCTAAATATATGCAATGATAGTACTAAATCTTTCTTTCAAACTTTTCAGTTTCGTGAAATTTAATATTTGATCATTTATATAAAGAAAAATTAAAGTCACCTAAAAGATGTACTAAAAAACGTACTAAGTACGTGCTAAAAAATCGTACCAAACTAACAGTGTATCTAGTTTTAGTATCCTTATTGATTGCTGATTTTAAATGTAATTTCTATCTCGACAGGCTTTACTCGTACAAAACTATTATTCTATATCTATCCGGGAGCATTTAATTAGTTCCTTGATAGGGATTTTTACAATACTATTGACAGTAACGACACTATTAATAGTACTTTTTGACGTGATAACGTCTTATAAATCGATGAACACCGGCGGCGCTCACGAAAAAGCATGCTTCATTGTCACGTTCCGCCTGAACCTAGCGTGCAAGCGAGAGTGCGGAACAAACGATAGAGAGGCACGATCGGCCTAAGCGGTTGACTTGTGACGCATCTATCACATAAAATTATCAACCGTAAACAACCTGCAAATCAAGAGTCACAAGTGCGTTAACGGCCTTTAAGGTGGAAGTAGGGAAAGGGGGAAGAATGGGAGAGGGCGAAAGGGGGAGAGGGAAGGGTTAGGGTCTCCGGTACTAACTCGGCAAAACACAACACAAGCATTGCTAACTACCGGTTTTCTGTGAGGCCGGTTTTCTATCACTCCGGTCAAGCCGGCCTATACGTGCCGAAGCATGGCTCTTCCACTTAAAACTTACTATTGATGTCTAGCAGTAAATATCGATAGTCTTCTCTAGTATCGATGGCATCGCTAGGCCCGTTGGTAGTTTTAATTTCAAATAGAATAATCACTTAATAAATCTATGAACTATTTTAAAAGTCATAAATGTTACTGCATATAAATTATTCACACAATACCAAGACGTATTAAAACAGTGATGATTTCTTAACATTTGCTTAATTTTATTACATGACTCTAGAGAAACTTGTTTTTCAGTCAATTAGAATGTAATCCTTAATTTTTTTTCTGCTGAGAGGCTAAAGGTCAAGGACTTTCGTTTATTCATTCCTCAAGCGTGTCACAGTTGGGACAAACAGTTAATTAATCTGACAAAATGATAAAAAGTTGCTTTTGATTCATTCTGTTCAGGCAAATCGAGATCGAATCATTGCTTTTTTTTGCAATAGAATTATTGAAAAGAAGAAATGATTTTCATATTTTACAGGAAGATATTTTGTACTAATGGATTTATTCAAAAGAATAGCTTAGGAAACCAAAGGTGTAGATTTCTTTTTCACAAAATTATAAATTTTACACATCGATGATTAGAATAGCGACGAAGAAAATAAATTTAGTTATACGTCTTGACGTCAATTTGAAGCCATCTACAACGATATAATTTTTCAACTTCTTCCGGTTTTTTTATATTTAAATAGTTTTGTATTTATATGTAAAGCCTGGAATAACACCCCTACTCCCACCTTAAAGGCCGGCAACGCACTTATGACTCTTGAGTTGCAGGTGCCGATGGGCGGCGGTAGTCATTTACCATCAGGTGACCCGTCCGCTCGTTTGCCCCCCACATTCGTATACCACAAAAATAAATGTGAACTATTTAACATGGATAAAATAGCAGTACATTTTTTTAATGTTTTCTCAGAGTAGAGGCAAACTAACATTTGAAGAAACAACTAAAATCCTATAATAAAAACACATGTTCTGACGTCCACGTGACACAAATATCACGCATCTAATCGTTCGTAATAAGATTGATGTATATCCCCATTAACGTCTAGAGATCTTGGAGATACCGCCCAGCAATAAAATGTCAAAGAATTCGTACGTTTTAAAATCCACTCGACGCTGTTCCAGAAATACGAGGCCAGTAATGAATCGGAGACTGGAATTGAAGGCTATGAATCAGGCAACTGGGCTATAAAGAGGTGTCGCTCAAACTGGTCTGTTTGGATAATTTCGGTTACAATTAGGTAGTTTGTTTGGGTTAGTGGATGAAAACGAGTCAAATGATTTTTAAACGATCTTAAAATTAAGTTTAAGAAAGCTACTATTCACAATACGGTACGTTCTTTAAAAACTTGTATGAAATAAAAACTTTTGAAATCATATTTTGCTATCGTTTTGATGCTTTGACAGTAAATTAAAAATAATAACAAGACTGAAAATAATAACGAATTTACTTTTCAGTCTCATTTAACAATTAATTGCGTGAGAACTGTATAATAATTTGTTTTAACCAACTACCCTATTTTATGTGAGGTTTATTGTGATTTGAGTCAAGAGATTTTTATATTTTTTTAATTTATGTTTTAATAGATCTCAAGATTGATTTCATAAAAAATGAGAAAATATTCAATCACGAGGATGAAAAAAAGCTAATAAAAATGTCAAATGCATTGATGTAGGATGTACTTTATGAAAAGGTTATAGTCGAACCTTTTTAAATTAGTGATGATTAGAGACGCTCTTGTGGTCATTATTTTTCGAAAAATCGAACATGCGATCGCTATTCCGTCATCTCTACTATAATAACTGATGCGCAATATTGTGTGTTAATCAAAGGTGTTAGGTCAAATGATTGGGTTATATGGGGTATATTCGATGCATTACAATAATAATCTTATCGCTTATATTCTGGCATTGGTAACTATAAGCACAGATAAGATAATAGTTACTTGGTAACTATAAGTCATAATTATGCTACCCGGAATGTCTAATCTAACTATGTCAAACCTTTAATTGGGACTATATAAAACCTTGCTGATTTAATTGTGTTGTTTGAAATTGATTATCCAAAGTTTAATTAGAAGTTTGAAATTTGTTATGATGACTCATACATGTTGATCTTTAGCTTTTTAAACAACTAGAGAAATATTATATTGTAGTTTAGAACAACTAAAAAAACACGCTTTAAAAGGGAACCAAAATTAGAAAGTCGAAAAGAGTTAGTAGTTCAGAACATAGTTAGTAGTTCTAATCTGTTGGACCCTTCAGAACTAATGATAGGAGCTCAAACTTAAGGGGTTTCCTAGTAGCCACCAAAGAGTTCCACTGTATTTGTTTTTAAATATTAATAACATGTCCGAATAAGGTTTAAATGAAATGAAAAATTGGAGAAAAGGCCCGAAAAATTGGTGAATTCTGAAAAAACTGTAAGTGCATTTTTCCATGAAATTCAAACTTTTGAAATTTTGACCGGGCCAAGTCTGTCGGGGTCAGCTAAATAAAAAATCAAATAGTTTTTATTTCGTCATACACATTGGTTTACAAAAATAGCTAATTTTGAGCTAATTTTTAATATTTACTTATTTATACTATAAGTATGTACTTAACGAACTTAATTTAGTTTTTTTTTTGTAAGTACAAATAAATATTTAACAAATCCGAAATAATTTTGCCAAATCAGGAAAAAATCGGTTTAAAGTCTAAAAATAAGAGCAAAATGGTATATATTGTATTGTCCACCAGCTTATTTCTTACGTACCATAGACAACCGATTGCAGAAAACCTTCTTTCTGCTTCTACGCTTGAAGGGGTTACAGCGTTTATATAATTGTGAACAAGGGACTAGGTGCTAAACGGGTGTATTCTAACGTTAAAACGATTCCGGGACGGGAAACCGCGGGATCGCAAACCCAACCAACAACAACGAAACCCACAAACGAACAACATTGAAATCTTGATTGGGACACTTAACAGTTTCTGTAACTTAAAATTTCATGACCCACGTAATTATTTTGAAAGGAATTAAAGCCAAAATGCTGTAGATATGTAAAATAATGTAAATGGCCTTTGAACTGCCTGATTCCCGACCGAGGTACAATAGTGAACAGTGATATCGCTCTCAGTCATCGAGTTCGTGACGTAGATGTTTATTTATCCACCCGCACATTCTTGAAGTATTTGTTTCGCTATTTAAGGGATTTTAATCATTATTAAAAAATAATAAAGAAAATCGCTATATATTAAGATATTTTTTGTAGTACCACATAAAAATTGATTTTTGCAAAAGACAGCTATCATTCAGACAGTCATACAGGAGAAAATTACTCGACCAGATTTCATTATACTCTGACAAGCAATTAAACAAAACGCACAATTCGTTTTATGGCTCTAAACTGGACAATCCGGGACTCGCAATGCGTAAAAAATGTAATCTAAATGTACCTAACCCCATTTTTATATGTTTGATGTTTTCCGTTAAGTAATTAATGGCCGCTTGCAAGCTTCGTTTTTCCCGCATTCAGTGGTTTTAACTGTTTACCCTCAGGTTGTTCTATTTAATTAAATAAACAAAAGTTATATGGTTATCATAAATCTCTTATCTTTTGTCATGAATATCCGTTTATATACAGGATCAATATATTTTCAATTCATGATATGCAGATACGAGATTGTTACGATTGTTCATGGGATTATCCTAAGTGAAAATATGAGTTTTTTACATACGCATGCGGTAGTCAATATTGACATTCGTTGTCAATATTGACTACCGCATGCGTCCGCGAAGTCTGCTTCCATTACCACAATAAAACGGATTTTCATAACATAGGTATACTCGTATATACACAATGTTGTTTAAATTAACAATATATGTTTCGATTGATAATCAAATAATCAATAACATTCATATTAGTACTGAGAACTTAATAATTAAGCATGTTCACAGAAGGTAATTAAATTAACGCAATAGACTCAAAATAATAAAACTATAGAAACTGTTGATAATGTCAAGAAAATCAAGAGCTATCAAGGATGACATAAAATTAAAATAAACGAATCTTGAATAAACTCTAGTAAAAACAATCTAAGTTATTTATAAAATGACATTTGTCATTCTAGAAGAGGGAAATGGTTTTTGTGTCACTTTTAAAATAGACGTGTTACTCCACTAGCTCGTGTAAAACGTCTACTAAGATATTTTTAGCTTTGTTTGTTATTTACAGCATCAATAAACTATGTAATCATGATTAAATCGCTGATATGAATTCTATTTAACTTTACTGTGTTTAGCTTGACATTTCTAATTCTCAAAAACAAATCCCTTCAGCGGCAAGTAAAGGTCCGTTTTATATCTGTAGTAGTTGCTGATAAGACGGTTGGAAATGTTTGCAAGAGGAAATTTTGGACTGTATTTTACTCTGTCTTGGGGCCGTACTTCGAGCCCATAAAAAAATATGTCACTGATGAAATTGCTATGTTCAAGGAAAAGTACGAAAGAAAAGAGTAGAGAAGCAGTGACAATAAAATAACTAAGTTAAGGATGAAATGGTATGTACGTAACGGATTAATTGAAGATAAAGATCATAATCAACTAGAGCTAAACTATACAAATATATTGAAACAGTTATATATGGATGATGGTCTATTCTATTCATTAATGTAACCTATAGTATGTAATCATATTATATTTATAAAGCATACGAATACAGAAGTTTGCAGTTTCAATTTCGTATTCAAACTCATAAGTGAGCCTCCACAAAAAACAAAGATTCAGTATCTTACGTTACTTACGATTAGTTATTAAAAGAATTGTATATTATAAACATTCAAATAAACTTAGATTATAATCAATCAGTTTTGCAGATTTATTGCTACTGCAGGTATATGGTCGGGTTATGTATTTTTTACACGTAGGTACGTATAAAAATTCCTTTGAAAATTTTAAATGTGAAAATGTGAATATTCTTTATATTCTTCAATTCTTCGCGTAAATATGGGTTCCAAGTACTACGATTTTAGAAGTGAATACTTCTTTAGTGGCGTTGTGCATTTTTTGTTAAACTCGCGTCAGGACACGTGACCCTGATCAAAAATTCGTAAGACGGAGCCGAGTTTCTTATATTTAAAAAAATATAACATTCGAAATTCAAACATTTATGAGCGGCCAGGAGCGCAGAACGTCCAGTGTACCCTATGTATACATTTGGATATGTTATTACGTACTTTTTATTTTTAACCTAATTATATATATACAGATGTGTGTGTGTATGTATATGCAAATACATTGTGAAGTTACGTTTTCACTTCTGACGTGCAGTCCTACGACTGACTGTTTTTTTTTTAGGAGCAATGTTGCAAAATGTTAAGCACAAAAAAAAAGTTAGTTATAACGTAGTGTTATAATTAGTATAATTATATAGTAGTTAGATTATTATTTAATTATTGTAGGCACAATACAATTGAATTTAAATGCAATCATGAAATAAATAAAAAATAATAATACAATTAATGACATCAAAAGTGTTGATAGATATAATATTTCTAACAGGGTAGTTTCAACAAAATTACGATTTCGGATGTAATATCGTATGGACTACAGTACCTACTATTGTGTCCACTTATAATTGACCCTACATTCTTTGTTAGCGTTTTATACAAATATATAGTTTATGTTCATTGTTCTGCTAAATAGGTCGTTTGAGTGGAGTGTGCTTTTATTACTATTGTCGTGTTTAGGTAATTTTTATTTTAGTTCCGGTTTAAGTATACGACTTTTAAGATAGATTTGCGAGAGAGTACTTTACTTTGAAATATAGGATAGAATAGAATAATCTTTATTGTACTCCAAGGACATGTTGCTTAAAATAAATACACGAAGTGATATGTACAATGGGCGGGTTGGACGTTGTTTAAAAATTTTAGCTTTTTGTACTTATAATATATAAACTGTAAATATTCACGTTACTACGTTCGCAAAATTTTCTTAAAAAGGGGTATAAAGAATTCTCTTCACGTATTAATATTTATACCTATAATCATATACAGTAACAAAATACTAGATAAGTAAATATCCTTTGTCTGAGTTTTTATTAAACATAACTTATTTACGAAAAACGTAATCCTTCAGAAAATATTGTTTGGTTTTTGTACTAGTTTTTCCTTTGTTTATATTTATAAGTCTCGGCAATTGCCGGGTGTTCTATTTTTCAAATAATTTTCAATTCAACTACAGTAAGTTTCCAGACGGCAGAACGTGTTAGTGCAGTTAGTTTTATTTTGTGCTTTCCGATGTACATTCAATCGGAAAGCTCCATTTCAGTATCGCTTTTCTATCTGATGACCTATTGTGTAGCAGTCTCAATTTTCTTAAAGGCAATGCTTTTGCTAGTAATACAATCGTGTCGTACCAGTAGTTTAGTATTGTCGTAGTAGTCAACTCGCAACCTACGCCTTTCTTTCATTTATGTTTTTATTATTGTAGGTTATTTTCTAAATGAAAAAAATTGCGTTTTACTGTTAAGACTTTGTAATTGAAATCAAATAGATCCTTTTAAACATGTTTGACATAAAACTAGGCATTGACATTCAGATTATTTTTGGTATACTGTTTTAGAAGTCAATAGTTATAATTTCATAAACTAAACATAATTTGGAATAAGGTCAGCTTATGTGAAAAATATTTATAACATCAGTGGAGTTAAGCTTTCTTTTATATGAAGAATTTAATATATTTTATATATATAATTCTTTCTTTATTAAAATTTCATTCTATAAAACTGTTTTGATTTTTTATTTTTCTAATCTCTTTTCATTAAGTACCTCAATAATCAAACAAAATTAACTGTGTGAATAATGTTGTCTGTTAATTATTAACTTATTACAATAACTATTAATATTATTTATAAAAATACTATTCCTAAACAAGTAAAAATAAACATAATATCATAAGAACGCATCAAATATTTTTTATCGCCATTAAGGTCTAAAATCGTGTAACCAATTATGCGGCACGATGTCGCACACGGTGACACGAACGTTTTAAATATAGAACGACAAATATAGACCGTACGTTGTACTGGTTACCCGAGGTTTGGGTTTGATGATACGCCTTGTATCTGATATTGATTTATTAGTGGTTATGGTGATCAGGAACGCAAACAAAAAGCCTCATAAAGATGATATGTTTGAAAAAGTTCGTGTCGGGCCACTGGCAGTGAAAGGTCCCGTTATTTATTACTACCAGTTTTAAACAACCAAAATTTCATCTAAGTAATTTTTTCTAAGGATTTTGTGTTTTGTTTGTATTGAAATTTTCAAAGTTGGTATATTTTATTAGTTGGGCAACTATCACTCTTTAAAATAACAGAGCTAACTTAGCTGTGATACTTTTCCTTCTGAATCCGTTATATATACTACCCTCATTATTTTTCCAGATTTTTGGAGCCAACAGGTTAGCTTGTAGGGGTTCCTATTTTGTAAGCAAACTAATGTGTCCTTATTTTGGTGAAAAGCGAGGTGGCATGTTTTTTATCATTGGATTCCACGCTGTAGATAATTTTACCACCATACCATCTTCCTTCAATCGCTTCACGTACAACTCTTGAGTAAAACTGACGGTGGATTCCGTGGAGAGGACTCGCGTACGGAGATGTATGTAACATGTAATACCTATTTCGTGATCGCGTTAATTCCCGTATAAATATATAATTATAAGTATCAAGGAATGCATAAGTTTAAAAGTTGGTATATATACCGATGCAAAATTACAGCTTTCTAGTACTAACAGTCTCTAAGCTAAGCCACGGACGGACGAACAGACAGAAGGACATGGCGAAACTATAAGGGTTTCTTGTTGGGACTACAAAACCTTAAAAAGGAAGAGAACTCCGTTGAAAAAATATTTTCTAATTACTTATGTCAAGTGGATAAATTAAAGTCGTCATAAAAGATTTTACAAAAATAAAATGAATGCGCGGTAAATTATCTGGTGCAAATAATGTTATCTCCATAATATGTTATGAATCGTTAGTAAAATTTTATCTCAATTAATATGGTCTAACATTTTACTAAATGATCTGACAAAAATTAAAAAGTGTGAAGAAGCTCGTTATCCGGGGCTTTTAAATCACACAGAGCTTTTAAATCACACAGAGCTTTTAAATCACACAGAGCTTTTAAATCACACAGAGCTTTTAAATCACACAGAGCTTTTAAATCACACAGAGCTTTTAAATCACACAGAGCTTTTAAATCACACAGAGCTTTTAAATCACACAGAGCTTTTCACGAACTGAAGATTTCTTTGATTTGAATGAACGCTTTATGTGTTTTAATTTACTTTTATCTTCATAATCATCGTATTAACATAAGAAGAATTTAAAAAAGAACTTATACATTTTAAGCGACATTATTATATACTTACATAAAAATAGATAATATGAACTCAAAAAACTTATTGCAAAATTTTAATACCTCTGAGATGCTGTAGTTATTAGTTTCTATTTAAAGCCATTCATGATTGGCCCCGAGGATCAGTACAAATCATCTGTATAATAACTTTCTTAGCAAATCATTCACAAATAAAATCTGTATAAAACAGATCTTTGGCTCTATCTAGTCAGATCATCGAGGTTGACGTTTGCAGTTCATATTTCGTTGATATAGACTATCTATATTATAGAGGATTAAGCTAATTTGTTTTTCACTTAAAATAAACAGATTTCGACTAATTTCGGTAACATAACTCGTGACAAACAAAAACGAAGATATCCTAAAATGCGTTATGGTCGCTAATACATAGTATCAGCTAGTAAGTATTTAGATATGCGAAAATATTGTAATCTATTGCGCTGTGTACAATACAGAGTACATCTATTTAACTATCTATAAACACAAAACAAACAGTGATCTTAAAACAAGCGTGTTGAAAGGAATTATTATCATTTAAGTTACTTCGATAATAACAACATCAAACCTATTTTAAACTGATAAACAAGTTATTATTGATCGTCACTCAATATCAACTATGATCTTCAAACGCGACGTCAAGACGTTGTAGTTATTAGCTTATGAAGGTCTTCTAATTCTTTATTTAAATCCGGAGAAAAATCTAAACAGTCGAACAGGCGCTTAACATCAATTTGGAATAGACGGGTGAGTGACATCAAATCAATATTCAATTTTGCAGTAGGTGGTTGTGGCTCAAACAATGCCGATTGGAATGACCTTAATATTACGTCATTTGTGGCAATGTTTAAAACTTAGAACAATCTAAGCTCTAGAACGTTAATTCCTTTTTTTGAACGTTTTTTTCCTGCTATCTATGCATTTTACAGACTATATACAAAAATCAATGCTTTTCTTAATTAATTCCATAGCGTAAGCATTACATTTTCTGGACTCATTAGGACAGAGCCTATTGTTAGTAGGTAAGTGTAACAATGTGACAATATTTTTATCAAAGCTTTTTTGGTAAAAATTTTTTTTCATTATTTTCCATTTTTGTACTCGTAATATACCTTGTGTATGAAATTGGCGAAATATTAGGTGTTTATAATCTGTACTTACTAGTGCTTTATTATTAATTACGAAAATATATAAAGAAATAAATATATTAGCACCAATATTGCTTAATTTTAAAAAGAGTAACTGAAGCCATTAAATACGAAACTTTAACGAGATAAGATAATAGAAGTGTAACTTAGCTTTAATAAATCATGAATACCAGAAACTCAATAAAATAAATTATCTTAAACTGTCATTTCGCTAGTCATATCCGAGCTGGTTTTAATCGACGCAAAAAGGAGGGGTGATATAAGTTTACCGCGTGTATCTGTGTGTCTGTCTGTGGCCTCCAAGCTCTTAAAGGGATGGACCGATTTTGATTTAGTTTTTTTTTTACTTGAACGGTGGCTTGATTGATTGTTCTTAGTTATAATTCAAAAAAACTGTTCTGCCGTTCGAAGATCATCAGCTTTATTCGTCGAAGGAATTTTCGAGTTGGGGGTGTTTTACATTTTTTATTTATACTTACGGTACAGTTCCAGGGGAATTTTCTCCCGCGAACGCTCCAGCTGTGGAATGGGCTCCCTACCGAGGTTTTCCCGAGGGACTCCAGTATGGGGTTCTTCAAAAAAGGAGTGTATAAGTTTTTAAAGGGTCGGCAACGCGCATGTGAGCCCTCTGGAATTGCAAGCGTACATAGGCTACTCTAGGCCTATGTCCAACAGTGGACGTCCTATGGCTGAAATGATGATGATGATGATAGGCTACTCTAACCGCTACCATCAGGCGGGCCGTATACTTGTTTGCCACCGACGTAGTATAAAAAACTTATTATCGAGGTAGGCATGTACCATGTTGTATGTAATAAAAAAAACAAAGCAAAATATTGTCATATCGTTTGATAAAACACACAGTACCTACAGCCAAACTAGCCCTAAATTTTTTGTTCAACAAAAGTTAAAAACCTTACCGTACTAAGAAAAGTACCCGAACTCAAAAGAATATTTTTACAAGACCAAAAATAGTTGAGAGAAAATTGTCGCGAAATGTTTTACCCAAATGAACTTAATATGTATTTATATTCGTGTTTCCATCAAGCTATTTTCAGAAGCTTATTTCAAGAAAGCAAGCCGCGAGAGCGAGCATTCCGTTAACGATAATACTTCCCCGTTTCCCTAATTTTGCGAGTAGACGACGTTGTATAACAAAATGAAAATGCGACGGCGACGGTCACTGACGCCATTTACCTTAGCCTATGTGTAAACTACAAGAAATGAGGGATAAATTTGGTTTTATGTTTCAGAGCAGGCAGGAGTGCGGTATATGTGATTCCGCTTCGCATATTTACCGGGCATAAAACAGAATATATGTTTTACAAGCTGTTTTTGTTATTGACAATATTTTTTGTATCTTGTATTGAATATACTATTTATTTATAATAGGATGTATATCACATTTTTATCAAGTTTCCAGGGGAATGAGTTAAAATAAACATAGCCATTAGGGATGCATTCATATAAATAGCTGATTTGACTACAATAATATGTTCTAATGGTTTATAGGTATTTAGCGCTATTAAAAAATGCCCTTGCCACATACAACCGAGACTGGACCTACTTTTAACGGATTTATCAGAAAATGTACCGAATTTTCCAGTGAATATATAAAACTAATTTTGTTTTTTATTAAATTATAGTATTGGTACCAACTACAAGGCAACTACACTAATCCCTGAAAGACAGTTAATAATAGATTAGGGGTGAAAGAATTCACATCCTTACCTTATTAATATTTAAAAAAATGTGAAAGTCAGTTTGTTTGTTTATTTATTTGTTACTTTCATCCCGAATAAAAGTACTGTTCCAAAGGGATAGAGAAATAACTTTATCGCGAGCGAAGCCCATCAAGTCAGCCAAATCAGGCTTATTAAAGCACCTTGACTGAACCGTTACTCTAGTTAAGGCGCTTTAATCAGCCTGTTATGCTGAACCTCATCGTTGACCGTTTAAAGAGTAGTTTTAATTATTATTCAAATGTCATCAACAAATTTATTTTTGGTAACACATTAGGATACAATAAAGATTATTTTGTCACCTTTTACATCATTATGTTTAGTAACCTTCCTCATAAGGGGGCGGACTGCGTGACAAAACATACGCGAAAAATTTGGCAACTGCGGATGTACTTATGAACGCAGTCGTCATAGTAACTGCTTATGAATAATTTGTTTATCATTTACTTCGGCATAAGACTGCTAATTACTTAGTGTTTAAGAGTGTTTAAACTACATAAGCAGGAGAAAGTGTAAAGATAACTTTAGAAACGAAAAGAAAGACAAAATCTTTAATACATTTAAGCCACAACTAGGCTTCTACATTTACAATTACTAACTGATTCACAATGCAATGTTCCAAGCTCTAAAGAGTTTTTATAAAATGTCTACATTCAGGACGACACTTTAGAACCGGCAACTTCAGAAATGGGTCTGAGTATACCCTCCTCATCCTCTGAGGCAGGAGAGAGTCTACCTAAGACATATCCCAACCTGCTGAAACCACGTAGAAATCCTTCTAAGCTACAGAAAGGAAAGATCAATGAAGTAATTGGACAGAATTTAAAATGTACCCGCTACTCGAATAGATGATAGAGGTCGCAATTATGCACCGATTGATTTCAAACTTGAACAACAAATCAACAGGGCAAAAATTAAAGTCAAGTTCGTGAACGAGGGATATTCCTCCAAAGGGTGCCCCTGGGGGGCAGATTTTCAAAAAAATAAAAAAACACCAAATCTACCTATGCGGACTGCTGCGGGCCCGGTTTTTTAACTGGCGGTTGTTTTGGTATTTATTGATCATAACTAGACCTCTTGTGAAGTAATTTTTGGAAAACTAGACAACTGGTACAAAACCAATAGGTAGACTTTTCTTCGATATCTACCTAAAAGGATTAAAGGTTTTGTCTGCAGCACCGAAAGATATTACAAACAAAATGACTCACTTGATAAATTGTAATATAATGAAAGATTACATTTTATTACACTATAAAATACAATTTTAAGGTAATGTAACTAATGTAATAAAAATGTTGACAACCCTGGAAGAAAGCTTCTTAGAAGCGACAGTGGTTAAACTACACTGCTAGAGTCTGTGCGGAAAGAGAACCGTCGTAGGATTTGAGGTCGCAGCAGTGCTAAATTATCTTTTTACACTGTTACGTCATTGTTGTTTACTGTATTGTAAAGTATTGTTTACTATCGAACTATAATGACGTAACGGTGTTGTCAACATAACAGAAAAAAGGTAATTTAGCACTTCTGCGACCTCAAATCCTACGACGGTTCTCTTTCCGCACAGACTCTAGCATTTTATTGTTAACTGTGTGAGTTGTAAATTGTAATTTTTGTGTTAACGAATTGGGTCGCTAGAACTCCATGGGGTGTTTGACATTTTATTTTGTAGTCTCATATATCTTAATATATACCATAAAACTTAATATGTCGACGGCGATGACGTAATACCTAAACTTGGTTTATTGGCGACGGTCGTAAACAGCCTTTAATATGTAATGGGATATGAAGACGTTCAATAAATTGGAGTGCTTTCAGACGTCTACAGGGATAAATTGTTATTTTAGGAAAATTTATATGTACCAATATGAATACAAAAAATTATGCATGTAAAATCATCACTTGAAAATGGCAAAACCGATTTAGCAAATGATTCTATTAAAATGCTAGAACTAAAAAACAGGAAAATCTGAAAGTATTATTTTCTTTGGGAGGCGATTGCTTTTCATTAAGTATTTGTAATTAAGTTATTTCTTCTCAAAAGGCGCAACCATTTGGAAACGCACGGTTATAGATAGACACAAGCAGATATGATATTAGGTTATCCATTCTTTTTTAATAATTTTACATTCGACAAAGCAACCTATTGTTGCGGTGACGATTTTGATTGGCGATCAATTTTATGAAATAAAGATACTGAGTTTGAGTTTGGAATATCCTACTTATTGGGCTTACGGCATTTGGTTAACGTATAGGCGTACGGGAAGTGAGAAATAGTTGGTAATGTTGTGTGTATGAATAAAAAGAAGACAAAAGGCTTGTAGCATAGATTAACTATGGCAGTGACATTTCCTCTTCTTTTTATTCTCCTATGGGTATCACGAACGCGTTGTCTGCCGTACCTTATAAAGCTTTGTTAGCCTATTTACTCCCTAGATATTTCCAATCAAAGCTCTCATTCCCTCATCAAACTTGGATAGCGACAATGTAAAGATGGATATTTTTTATCAGTCTGCCATACATACATTCGCGTTTTGGAGTTCCCAGTTTTTTGTACTAAAATACTTGATGGATTACTTGGTTTCAAGGTTGGCCACTACCAAAAACTAGTGATTATATCACACAACATTTTAGTTGTAATGTTTATTGAACCACTTATGGGTTGTTCTCAAAGATACAGGTATACGAACCTGACCTATAAGAGCTATTGCTACATCTGTATCAGGAATATCCCTTTCCTTTCAGTACATTTCTTTTCACTAGGCCATCCACTACTATGTTTTTATTAAATAATTTTGTTATTATCTCCATCCAAAGGTTGTCTGGTAGAGATCGCTTTTAGCGATAAGACCGATTGTACTCTGATTTGTAAGATGATTATTTGTTTCAACTGTACTTTATTAATGGTGTACAATAAAGAATATTCTATCCATCTATCTATCTAGGCCAGCATGGTGAAATGTGATCGAATCCCTCTCATGCATGGAGGACGCCCGTACACCCGTACACCTTTCACCAACACACAAAATTTACGAAGAAACCAAAATTATGAACCTTAAACAATTATTTACGTAGGTACAATACGTGCATTTTTATCCGAAAAATTCTAAACAAAAATCTATTACTATATATACTAAATATACTATTATATACTAAATACAATCTAGTTTATCATTCACCAAGGTGCAACACACAAAACAACGTAGTACTCGCCGAGCTAGTTTCTTAGTTTTACCAAAAACTACAACAGACTATGATAAAAAAATGTTGACATATGGGGCACAGGTATATAATAACTACCATCGCACATTAAAAATGTACACTCATTTAATGTATTCAAAACTCAACTAGCTAATATGTACGTACGTACATTATTCAGACACCTTGTCCTCCCTACCTACATATTATATATTTATTGAGTGAAATGACGAACCTGTAGCTATACTAAGTTATTATTGTTCTCAAGTAAGTAACCTTGTTTTTTTTGAGAATAAAGATTATATGTATAACCATATATAACATTGACGTAAGGGATATGAAAGGGTTTTACAAAAGATATAAATTATTTTTCTGATGTTGACATTTTCATTTTAAGTTTTTATACGATATGGTGGTGGTGATGGTTTGTGGTTATGGTGTGGATGGTTTGCTTGGCTACTTAATAGTATGTAGTTTAAGAATCTTAGATATGGTTATGTGTCAGTATTATACGTATAGTAGACATGGAGGCGTAGTAATATGCAAGTAAATAATGACAAAATTGGTGCAATTAACGAACTCATTCAACAAATTTTATGTACTATTATGCATGGGTAATTTCACGCTTACCGGCCGCAACGGCTTACTTGGAATAGTGTCAAAGCCTTGTCTACCAGCAATTGCTTTAAATATGTGTAAATGTGGGTTATCCATTCACCCAAGTAGCTTATGAATAATGAAATGTTATAACTAAAATCTATACTTATATAATATAACTGAAGAGTTAGTTATTTTGGTTTTGATTCGAATTTAAAAGAAATTAATTGCATTTCATCGCCAGATTAAGGAATGTTGTAGACTATTTGATGTTAGTCTACGATCGTAAGGAGCGGAGTGGTGAACAAAAACGCCAGTGAAACTGTTGTGTTTATCCATGTTCTAGAACCCGAAGCAAACAAGAACGAGCTATGCTTTTAAAGCACTGTAATAATGTCATAGTATATTATGCTTAAGAAATTATTTATTGAGTAAAAAATTACATTTTAAGTTTTAGAATATGTTTCAGGGAGCTCCTTAAATGAGAAACCATTGAGACTACCATTTTTCTAAGGGAAGTTAACCCTATTCATTACTGAACTATGAATAAAAAAACCGGCCAAGTGCGAGTCGGGCTCGCTCACCAAGGATTCCTTACCATTATCTATAAAAACGGCAAAAAAACCATGTCTGTTGTATGGGAGCCCCCTTAAATATTTATTTTATTCTATTTTTTAACATTTGTTGTTTCAGCGACAACAGAAATACATCATCTGTGAAAATTTCAACTGTCTAACTATCACGGTTCATGAGATACAGCCTGGTGACAGACGGGCAGACTGACGGACGGACAGTGGAGTCTTAGTAATGGGGTCCCGTTTTACCCTTTGGGTACGGAACCCTAAAAACGCCATATGACTGGCTAAAGCATAGTAATAGAAAACTTTGGTAATTAATAAGTCTAGTACAAGAATAATGCAGGTGCAGTTCTGACCAATATAATAGGTTTTAAACTTTGGCGACTTTTGGCGACAACTCAGGATTTAATCGCGATAATATACCCGTGACTCAGAAAATACCTTATAAATATTATCAACTTTGCTGTTTCAAATCCTCATAGTATGTATCAAACCGAGATATATCGAACACATACTTCTTAGACACATGTTAAATATAAAAATAATATAAGTAACCGGTAAACACATTAGACGTGACGTAAGTGGCAAAAAAAAGTGCCAACATTCGACATTGAGCGATTGTAAATAATAATCCACTCAATGAGCCACTGTAAACAAGCTATTTTTTCGGCCATTTTCTCTTACACTCAAATGTAACGATACACTAGGTATATAATATACAGAATTCAGTGCGTGGTAATGTTATACTCATATCATGTCTTCCGTTTCTAAGGCTACTTAATACCCACGACGATTGTTTATTAAAACGAGATTTTGGACCCTTATTATCCGATTCCAAAATAAAAGAAGTAGGGAACACATTTGGCCTAATTTTCTGTTTATTTTTTTTAACCGTTTAGTTTTTGGAATCAGCCTTACTTGCATATTAATCAATACAATGTTGCTACATGTGAGATATCGTATGGCATATTTCTAATAGAGAAACGTATGAAACACGAGACCGACTTTAAAAGTACGATGACACTAATTTTAAAATAGTTTTATATTGAACAGGCAGTAAAACTGGTTGATTAAGCCAATATTGATTGGACGGATGTTTGTACATAATGAATAATGCACATTGCGTAGTTGATTTTGTCAATATTTGCACGTATTCCATGTTTGATTTGAGTAAATAAGCTGTTTGGTTAGACGTTTTGGTGCATTAACGATCTTAATACAAAATCGTTATTTAGATTACGCAAGCTTTTGTTACAAGTCGATATTACGGTGTATTGAATGGAAACAAAGAAATATTAAATGTAAATACATACGTACAACATATAATATATTTTTTAAATTAAATATTTGAATAATACATATTGTATCATTAGAGAAATAATAACAAACATTGATATTCCAGATAGCTGTAAAAGTTTGTGTTAATTTTTTTTTTCTTCTGACCCAATGAAAATGTGGTAAAGGGTAGGAAGATGATTTTTCTTTTCTGAATCTGAATAAGCTTTTAATAGAAAAAATTGTTTTGTTTTGATTACAATCAATCGCACCTTTATTAAAACAATAGAGCGTATTAGTATTCACTATAATTATTTCCATTTACACCATTGCAAATGTCAAAAGGGGCGCAAAAGCGGTTTGGAAAACTTTTTTCATATCTTAATAATATATTTTTTTTTCTGTACGTGTGTATGTCACTGAACACCTCCTAAACGGCTAAACCGATTTTAATAAATTTTTTGTGTGGCTTTAGGTGGATTCGAGAATGGTTTAGATTTACAATTGGACCCGGTAGATGGCGTTACGATAGGGTTGCAGGAATAATATTTTTTATGTTTCGGCAGGACAACGTCTGTCGGGTCCGCTAGTTTAATTATATAAAGGTTCCATATTCTAATGCGAACTGCACATTAAATGAAACTATATGTAAAATAGGGCGTTCATAATTGTTGCTCTATGATCTATGGTCGGTTGGTTAGTCTTATGACGTCATAACTATTATATTCCAACGTAAGATCTGATTGTCTCCAATGACATATTGTTAGACATGGTCTGTCCTGTTGTATAAATCGTGAGATCTATTTCTTTATTTTGCCTTGCTTTAGGAACCTTTAAGATCCTTCGATCTGTATTCCTTCAAGATCTACGAACAACAAAACGGTCGGCTTAGAGAAATGGTAATTTAATAAAACATAAGGCTAATTTAGTCTTTGTCAATTTGCGTATCTCCGTATAACCATTTTCCTTGAACGTCTAAATAGGGAATCCTCGTACGATCATTCTGTACTTACCCTCCTTTAGATTGCGTTTCCATCAGAGATGTGAATTATGCGTAGCGAGAGATGTTTTTATTAAGAACCAATAGGATCGCTTCATTTACCTAGACTCGCTCAGCGCAGCTCCTGTTGAAACGACTTAGCAGAGCAAGGTTTTTGTACGAACAAAACAAGGAGGGATGTGTGCGAGGGACATGTGAGAGAGATGTGTGTAAGGGATATGTGCGAGGGATGTGTACTAGGGATGGACGCGAGCGAGAAGCAGTCACTAGACGGTGTTGGTTAGAGGTCGATGTGTATTGTTTGTTAGTCTAGCACATCTTTGGTGGAAATGCTCACATCGTTTCACAGCTTCGTTACGCATCCTCGCACCGGTCAGCTACCTCGCACATCTCTGGTGGAAACGCAGCCTTAATGTGCGTTTCTACTTGTCACAGATCCATCAACACGTCGTCGAACTAGCTAGTTACTTATTCAATCAGTCATGGATCTATAATAATAATATTTGGATGAAATAATTTTCCATTAGGCCGCTCTGAAATGCAACTTCATGTAAATGTTAGTCTGTACTTATAATAAAAATGTAACAGGTCCAATTCTGTACATTGAAGATATTTTGTTTTTTTTTTTTTTTGGGGGCACTCTGTGATCGATACTGAAGTCAAAACTATATTTTTTTTTATTTTTGTCTGTCTGTCTGTATCATGGCCGCGCATCACGCTGAAACTACTGAACGGATTCAAATAAAACTTGGCATGATTTGAGTTCATACTACGAGGTAGGATATAGGATACTTTTTATCCCGAAATTCATAACGGTTTCCTTGAGAGGGGGGGTTCAAAGTAAAAATGTGTACTTCGTTGTAATTCTTTGATGCGTAGTCCGATTACAATCATTCTTTTTTTGTTGGAAAGGAGGCACTTCGTAGATTGTCACTTAATCTATTTTTTCTATATCTATGTGTATAATAAATCTATAGACATCGAGTTTGTGTTTGGTTGCTTCACGTAAAAAGTACAAAATAATTCAGAAAACGTATTATGCACCAGTATTGTGTGTAACTCGGTGTAACATTTAGTATTTGATTGATCACAATTAGTTCTCTCTACCCATAGGAAAAACAGTGCAAAGTTATAAGTTATAAACACTGCACAGCGACATCTATTGGTCCAAAGTAGTACTAACTATACAATACTTACAATGTTAAAATAATGGTCATTTCTTTTTTGTAGATATATATTATTAGCATAGAACACACGCATCTATACTTATAATAAAACTGTTACAGGTCCAATTCTGTACATTCAAGATATTTTGATGATGAGATGTAGTTCCGAGGTGACCACTTAAACTATTGCGCCATCTGATAGATAGTTTAAGTGAATATGTGTAGTGCAATATCTAATATTATAAAAAGGAAAGATTTGATTTCCTATTTGTTTAATTGTAATGTCTATCCATTACCGAAATAAACTACTGGACCGATTTTAATAGAAAGGTACATTATCAGAAATTTATTTACATATTTTATTCCAGTAATTATAAGATTTCAGCCTGAAATAACGGCATTCGTGATGCAAGTCAGGAGGACTAAGTGGTCAGTCATACATAAAAAATATGTGTTACAAAAGTGTTGGTCATTAGTAGGTCTAAAAAAATCCGCGGTACCATATACGTATTTCTTATAAATAAGGCACAATAACGCATTTTCTGTCGAAAATAATATCAAAATTAAAACGTGAATTTCAATCGTCATTATAAGGCATAGCATATTAACCTTTACAAAAAGATAGGCAGTCAAGGGATTGCCGACAGAAGAAACACAAAACGACACGTGTCACATTCCGTTTCAAGTTTAAGTCCGATTTGATAAAATAAACATTATTTTTGAATTGTGTGAAGTATTTTATTAGAGAAATTATTTTTATCAACGTACCTATTAATTTACTAATAAAATTTTCACATTTTCACATTATTTTTGTGAAAATGTGAAAATTTTGATTATTTGATTATTATCTTTGTAATGCAAAATGTTTAAACGTCTAGAGAACACGAGTGAGACAGACGTGTGTTATAAACCCACATCAGTATAAGAGTATCTGAGCGGTCACGCGGTCTCGCGAGTGCAATAATTTTTTCCCCATCCCACAATTGCACAACGACGTGGTCTGTACATATATTTATTGTTATTATTGTAAATATGCATCTGAGCGTGACGGTCATGTGAGTTCAGTGCTTTTTCCTCAACCCAAAAGTGCACAACGTGCCTAAAGAAGTTTTCACTTCAAAAAGTTAGAATGTAAAGATAATCTTATTTAAATAAACTTTGTCATTTACAGCAACTTATTTGGACGCGTAGTCGATTAGATATGAAAAAAAAATACAGCGTGTAAGTATCACCGTCGCGAATAACTTACAAGAACGTCTTTCTTTGGATACTTATCACAATGCAAAAGTCAGTTCATCATAAAATTGAGAGATGAAGGATTTTTACAGTCAATAGTTTGATTTTGAACTACGCAGTGTAACGCAACACGCGTACTGTGCGGTACAGTGAATGACCTTTAGCGCACGGAGCAGTCGAAGCAGCTACTGATTACTGATTTTTTTCGGTAAAATGTTCTGTTTACTTATTGTGATATCACTTTTAAGTAAAAAGAAAAAAAAAAGAAGAATTATGAATTTCCGGCAGAAATTTCCAATGATTTTCCACTCATAATGATGGTCTGAATACACTATTTCAGGATGCGGTACAGTGTTACTTACAGCCTGTATAGTCGTTGATACGTATAAAATCAGAGCGACGCTTGATCGCGTGTTCTGCTGCCGAGTCCCTGCGCCGTGATCGTGGTACTCCCGTACCACCCGGGGAGTTGACGTCTATGTATAAGGTATTCGCACAGCTCACTCGCGCGGTCTGCTCCTTACGCACCGCACCCGAACAAAATAGTGATTTTTCGTAAGAAAAATTGATCATTCGATTGAAAGAGTTCTTTTGTTACCTAAAACTATCTGAAAAAGTTCTTTTTAGAGCTACATTTATGATAAAGAGTTCTTTTTAGAACGACAACTTACACATTTCTTCAATTTAAAAAGTGAAGGGCAGGTTTACCGCCTCAAAGGCAGTATTTTCCCGCAATCAAACTTAAAGTCACAAACTGATTTTCACGCGGGCGAAGCTGCGGGCACAGCTAGTATTCAATATTGCTATGACTTCATGATGGCCATTTAGATTCTCGGTTAGTTGCTTTAGCTATTCTTAGCGTGTGCATGTGTAAGCTATTAACCAAATTTTTTGACTCGCAATATGAACAATATCCTACTTATTTTTTCTTTCTGTTGAAACTGAATAAATCTAGCCCAGAAGTAGTTAGTTTTAACTTGGGATAAAACCATTAAAAAACGCATAGCAGTTTGTGTGGGAAATGTTGATATCTATTAAGAAGTAGAGGTCTTGAATTGATGACATTAAAGAATAAACAATAGTTGCAGCGGAGGCGACATGGACTGCGAGTGATTTGCTAAACTTGTATTTGGCGTGACTAATTAGAGAGAAAGCGATGATTTCATTCAAACTGCTTCTAATATATAGGCACATAGCCAGAACGTCAGGCACGTCCATTTCTAAATCGTGAGTTGGTCCCCATGAATATGTAATTTTATATCGTAGAGCGCAAAATTTCTATAGTACATTTAATGTAGGTATACTGACTGAATGAATGGCCTGTTGGTCTAGTGGTTAGTGACCCTGACTGCTAAGCCAGAGGTCGGGGTTTCGATTCCCACCCAGGAAAAATAATTGTTTTGAGCACGATAATTTGTTCTAGGTCTGGGTTTAATTTATCTATAATATGTATGTATTTAGAAATATATAAGTATGTTTATCAGCATTCTGGTTACCATAGTACAGGCTCTGCCTAGTTTAGGATCAGACGGCCGTGTGTGAGATGTGTGGAGTTATTATTATTATTATAAATGTAAATTCATCTTCAAGCAAATACCATATTACTTATTAACAAAACATAACTTGGTTCCTTTTTACATCTATTACCGAGGTCGGGTTCGGATTAATCTGTACGACTTATGTTTATGTAATCAATATATTTTATAGAACAACAGCAATAAAACATATAGTACTAAAGGGTCGTTGATTTTATTCGAATTCAAGAATTACACATCTGCACGGCCGCATTGAATGTGTTAACGTATTTTGAAACGGCGCTAATCTCCGATAAAATATAGATAGAATCTAATAAATATATTCCAATGACTCACCAACATCATAATAACACGATGTAACTAATACACAGATGTGATTTACTGGTTTATACCGAATAGTGTAAATCTATACTAATATATAAAGCTGAAGAGTTTGTTTGGTTGTTTGCTAATCTCAGGAACTACTGATCCAATTTGAAAAATTATTTCAGTGTTGGACAGCCAATTTATCGAGGAAGGCTATATAACATAACGCTACGACCAATAGGAGCGGAGCAGTGACCATAAACGCAGGTGAATTTATGTGAATAGTTTACGATTTGGCTACTAATTGTAAATTTGTATGTTAGATTATTATTTTTGTTGGGATGATGATATTTTTGTTTTTATCTTGACTTGATGTTGAATTGAATTGAATTGAATTGAACATATTATTAATCAACAAATGTGAGTCAGAAGGTACATTGCCTCAAGACCTTTGTTCGTGTATAAGCAAAGACTATGTAGTAGTTTTTACCTTTTAGTGTCATCATATCAGTACATCCTCTAAAATCACAAATTATATTTAATAATATCTTTCTAAACTATAGATTAATTTCGATCGGTCTGTGATAGTTCTATGTATTCAGTTAAAACTTACAATCATTTATTGACAATCTCGGTGAGCAAAGTCGAGTAGAGCCATCAATTAAAGCCTAAGAAGTTGTAGTAAATCACAAACCGGCAGAAGTTAATCTATTATAACTAAATAAAATGTTGGAATTAGATTCAAAATGGCTAAAAAGTTCGATAAGTCTCCTTTTTCCCAGTAGCTTAGGCAAGACTGAAGACAACCATAATTCAGCATTTAATACAGTAGTTAAGATAGAAATCTGAAAAGATATGGTGAGGGCGCATTAAAATTTGTATAATAAAATGAAACATGTTATTATATATACAGACAAGGAGCTATTTCAGGAAGAATCTTCTCCTCAAGGTAGACTTTACAAATTAAGGAATAGGAGAAAACTTTTGAGAGTTAAAATGATTACAGATGTCAGAAAAATATACGAATTAAATTGATTCTTTGACGTCAAATTGATAACAATAATGATACCAAAAATAGGCAAGTGTGGAAATAAAAGATGTTTAAGAGTGTTACTACAAAATCTTTTTATTTAGAGAGTCACCAAAAAAATAACACTACTATCAAATCTAGAGACATAAACTAATGAATGTAGAAGCCTTTTTCTGGGATAACTTGCAAGGTGTTTGATTAATACTCTGTATTATAGTTCACACATATGTAACAATAATACGACCAAACGACCATGAAAGTATAAGATGAAGATGATCACATATTCGTATCACGTAAACTGCGATTATGATTCAAAACAAATACAATTTTATAAATAATACTGTTAATAACTAAGAGGACATTTCGAAGACAGCTGTGGTGGCATACTGCCAGCAAGTGTACTATACCATTTGTCAACGTACGCCAATGACGTCACTTACTGTCTCTGTCCCTCTCTCACGCAATCTACGTCATGCTTGTCATTGGGATGGGACAACCGATGACATGAGATTCTCGTCTTTCAACTCTTCAATGTTATTATATTCTCTTTTTATTTTTATATTAGCTTGTATGAATGTTTGCGAAATATGACATTTATCATTTTACTAAATGTGAATTTTAACGGTTCTAAATTCAAATCTTTTATAGATTTATTAGAAGAAGGCATGATTTTAAATATGCTGACGTAGATCTATTGAAATTAAAAATAAAACAACACTAAGTACATGGTTTTACGGATCGGAAAGGTCATTGTTCGGAATGCTGAGAAACAAACTTTGGAGAAGCTTTGGACAATTTTAAAGTGGAAATATAATTATCTACTTGAGTGTATATCTACTAGGTACCTAATCTGTAGTAATTATTAATAAAGGTCTCACTAAACCACATCATATACATAAAAGATAAAACAGTAAAATGCAAATACAGCTTAATGCTTCTGCTGCTGTCATACATCTCGTCCCGTTCAATTACTGGATCCGTGAACAAACAAATCAAACATTTCAATAAAGATTATTCAAACACTTGATTATAATCTATCTAATGACCCCCTCCCACAGTAAACTGCCTATTTATTCTTGTGAATTCCTGTAAGGCAGAAACAGCAATAACAAAATCGTACAATCTTAGCCGTTTTGAGGCAGTCTGAGTGAAACCATTTCATAATGAGAGTTATTTAAACCATTTATTTGTTCACAATATGGGTACACATAAGTGTTACATCAAAAGAAGTAAGTAGCGACACCATTGCTGGCATGTTAGACATACATTATATTTAAAATTAAAATAAAACTATTTCTTACACTTCTCAGAATCGTATAATTAATACATGTCATCATTATTACAACAAAAGTCAAAGATGTCAAAAGAAAATTAAATTATTACACATTTACTGAAATAAAATTATTATTTAAATGCTCAAATAAGGTCAAGGTTCTGATGATCAAGATAAAAGAGTTTTTATACTGTAGAATCATTTCTCTACCAGGCATCTAGCCAGGCATAGATGGATTTAGACGGAAGATGCCTATAGGAAGCGCTTTTAGTTCTACCGGTAATCTGTTAAATAATGTGCTAGACATAGGATAGCAATTTCTCTTGTACTGCTCCGTATTGATATGAGGTAACCTTAGTCTACTTGGATCATGGGCGTTAAATCTACAGCAGTCACCAACAGTTTCAAAATTTTTACACTTTTATACATTAGATATAATCGAGAAAAGAAATACATTAGAATGACAAGGAATAAGCAATTTTGAAAAGGTATTTCAAAGAAGAATTTTGCAATACCAGATTGTAGTTGCCCTTTGTACCGATATGTGCAGATATAGTTATTTATATGTTATGAATAGCTATTATATGAATGTCAGTTATTTGTAATAGAGATTGGGCACTCACTCCTTAGATTGCACCGGTTCAATCTAATTAATAAAGGACAGACGCGGAAAATAATAATGTCAGAATTGAATTTTCCAATGTCAGATTAAGATCTCTTTATCTGACATTTAAAAATTTAATTTTGTTTAAAAAATAGATGACATTTAGAATGCAAATAAAACTTGACTTTTATTATGAATGGGTATGACCTTTAGTCTGATGTTGATTTCGCTTGGTTTTACCAGCAGTTTCGCTAGCGTTTATGTAGATTTTGTCAGTATCCATCGGAAGCAGTAGGTATTTTTTTTTAGATTATCATTGTCATTGGCACTTACGTCACGACGTTCTTTCGAATTTCAGATGACCCCATCTAAAAAACCTCACCATCATAGTTAAATGAACCCCTGAAACTTTATTAGTGTTAATTAAGTTACTGAAATTTTATAGCCAGTGATAAAGTGTCCTGAGGGTATTTTCGCAATTTATTGAAGATTTAATTGAATCAGTTGCGTCGGAGGCTTCATGGAATTATGTTTAACCAATTTCAAGAAAAGGAAGTTATCAATTTTTATATTAGTTGTGTGTATTAGGTGATACCCTAGCTACTTACTTCAATTCCCAATAAGTTCATTATCTTTTTTTCCATCATTACGTTATAAGAGTGGAAAGGTAGGTTATGAAAATTCATACAGTTTGTAGTAAACTTGGATTAAACGTTAGATTTTCTAATTTATTATATTATTACAAGCAATAATGGCTGTTTAATAGGTGTTGATGTGTTGACAGGGAGTTTTCTTACTAGATGTTGTTGTTTTAGGTGTTTAGTTAGCAAAACCCACAGAGCCAGCACATTCCTTCCATTCCTGCGGCCTGCTGTAAGTGGCTACCGCTGCCCTTGGACACTTGCACCTCAAGAGTCACAAGTGCGTTGCCGGCCTTTAAGGTGGGCGTAGGGGAAGGGTGGTAGTAGGGAACGGACGAGAGTAGGACGGTAACCTAATTCAGTCGGCGAAACACAATGAAAGCATTGCTTCACTGCGAATCTTACCTTAGCGTTTTATTAGAGGTACTGAGACAGGCACAGAGACTGATTAAACTGTGAGTGTTAACATATTAATAAATCAAAATATAAATTATATTTTATCGAAAATCAATAAACATGAAACGACATTGAAATTCATATTATACACTGCTAAGCAAGTGACCGTTATGGTCAATTTAACAAATACATTTTCAAATAAAGTTGTTTTTTCATCGGAAATGATCTCTATTTAATACAAGTGTATTTACTCATTTTCTAAAAAATAGGCATAAGTAATTATATGTATACAATTCATAATTAAAACAAATACTCAATTAAATTTGCTTAAAGATTAGAAGATGATACTTAATATAAAAAATATAGTATCATCATTGATTTCACCTGTGGAATTAATACTTTCTACAATACTTTTTTATTGCCATTGGCTATGATTATACTCATAATATCATACTAAGATTGGTCAACCTGCCAAATCTGCTCCCTTAGTATTTAATAATGAGCACTTCTAAAGTTTAAATATGCCCCTCGCATACTTTTCATAAAAAATAATGCCCGAGATACACTAGATACTCCAATCTTCTAATATCAAATCGATTCGCTCCACAGACACTAACAACATTATTTTATTAACCATTGCAGTACAGTAGTAGTAGTACACGTATCAATAAAATATATGCTATTCAAGTAACTCCTGCCAAGAGCGACTGCAAACATAACGACAAAACGAATGTTCCTGCGAAAGCACAACTGCTAGAAATCGATAGGGACCGCCCACTGACCTATATAACGTAGATTAGGAAGAGGCCAACCCGTCGAGCTATCTTGTTTTTGTCTCGTGTCAAGGAGACTTAATATCTATATAAGAAATAGTCCTGGATTGCGCACAGTACGATAAATATTATTGAGATACAATTCTGGCTTTTAGATTTGAATAAGTAAAGTTATCGGATAAAGTAAATTATGGACGCATTGGGCTGCTCCGGTATAGGAGGGAATTGAGTCCCGCCGGTCACCACTGCGACTACAGTGAACATCAGTAAGCATAGAATGGATCAAATCAACCTTATCATTCTCAGGTCATCAACCAATCAATTAATCATCTTTTGAAGTCCACTGCTTGACAAATGCCTCTCCCAATGTGTGCCATAGCCTGGTTCTGCCATCCCAGCTGCCTTCCGCAGATCATAAGTCCAACTAGCGGGGGAAAATATCATGTTTGTAGCAGCGTAGGTAACCGCACCAAAATCGGTCTCTTAGACATTGCGCATATCGTCTATTATAGACGTACAGGCCTATATAGAATAGACAAGTCAAAACTATGATATTTACTCGTATGTGTTTGACAAACTTTGAAATATTATGCGGGACGTGTGTTATATGACAACGACATAAATTGACGTCGGTTGACTAATTAATACCGTGAGAGATTATGTTACGTAGGTATCACTAGTATTAGGTACGTTTAAAATTACAAGGTTATTTCAAATTGGGGCTATTGTTACAAATAATGTTATAAATATGTTTCAAATTAATAGTCTGCTGCAATCGTACAGTACCCATAGTACCCGAAACTCGTGGGCTTGTATAAAAAGGTTAATGGCAGTAGAGGTCAAAGCTCGTAGGGTATGTGTTGATGATTGTTCGTTGAGGTTCACTAGGTGCGTCGACTGATTATTTTATTGAAATTAAATAGTGATGTGTTTCAATGAGTTTGTTTGCATATTGTTTGTTATTCAATTACTATAAGTGAGGACTTGTTATTGGCTCTCTGAAAACTAAATTCTCCATTTTTATTATATTCTTATATAGCTGTAAGTCTTCCATGCATTAAATTAAATAAATTAAATAAATAAATAGCGAATACTTGAAGATACTTGTATAATTTCGTTATTAGTTATGTACAATTACAATGTCTTGTGAGGAGCGAGGATGAAAAAGTAGTGATTCTATATTGTCTCAGCTTACGCCAAAGGGAAAAAGGTGAGAGTTTATGTATGTATGCTAAGATCTATGTCATTTTATGTATGTATGTAAATATGTTTCCATTGATACCTCGTGTGGAGCCTAGTCATACCCCAGGAAATTTAGATTATAACCGCGAAAGTTTTTATAATTAAGTATGCCTTTTTTGATCTTGTAGAATGTAGACTAAAGTTGTTTTAAATAAATACAATGAATTTTTTTAAACACTTGTATTTTTCAACAACAACTTTTATTTTTTAAGTTTAAGAACTGGGCTGAATTTGTTTGAAATAAATTTGCCTGCTATTGTTACAGTAACGAATAATATTATGGGAATAAATGATATACTACTTTTAGGGTAATTATTATAACTCTCTTCCGATGTCTTTACAAAACTCAAGCTAAGCCACACTGACTTTTCATAGACGACCTCCTTAAGCCATTTAGGAATTAAAACACTGTTAGATAGTAATTTTTTGACAATAATACTGCTAAGATTGAAATGGTAGAAACAAAGATAGGACGAGTGACGCATTTCTTGTTTTATGCAGAGAACGAATCTGCTATGCTCAATGAAGCTTATGAAGGAACATTCAGTAGCAATCTGTAGCTGCTGAGATAGAAACCAGGTATGTTATTGAAACAAATATCAAGTAAATTTTCACTGGTTCTTATAAAAGCTCAATGAGTTTGGATGCGAAAACACTATTATTGGGCGTTTGAAATTAGTAGCCATGAGTTTTTATTATGCTGCTCTTTCTTTTGAACTACCATTAAACGTAAATGGAAATTCTGACATTTTCAAGTATCACACGGCTACTCACTTGATTTTATGAACTTAATACATATGGTATACCATATAAAAATAAGGGATGTGTACACGGACCATAGCTTTATCGATCACTACAATCTAGTAACATGCTGCATTTAGAACATTGGTCGGGCTCACTGGAATGGAATTTGTGAAACAGGTGACCCACTTATCTGGTCACTACAGTTTTGGTGTTCAGTGAAAAAAAGAATATTCTAACGCAAACGCTCCAATTCTTCGCTCCATAGAATCTAGTGTGCTAAAATGAGAAAATACTATGTGTCTAAAATAAAAGGACCATGGAAACTGCCCAGCAATCACTCAAAGGTGGGGATTCAAATTTATCACAGTTGTATAAAATTAATTTACATTCAGTTTGGCAGTTATTAAGCGGTGTAATTGTTGACTTGTAACTTAATAGATATTATTCGTAGCACCACAACTAAGGTAAAGTTTGAGAGAGAAGACAAATAAATAAGAATTGGGAGATGAGTTCGTCATTGTCGCCTAAACGTTTTTCTGCATTCCTTAAAGAAATATTACTCTTAGAGTGGGAATCTAACATTAGCGGCGACGAACTTACGTATTTAAGATTTGCTGACGACTTAAAAATTATATCTAATAGTCCAGCTTTACTGACCAACATGTTCCAAGACTTCTAAGTTTTGGAGCATGTTGGTCAGTTCAACTTTACAGCTTTTGTTGTCTACAACGAAAGCCGCAAAGTGGTATTGATGAACACACTCAAAACGAAAGCCATGGCAAACGACAAAATTGAACAAGGTTGTTGAATTGTTGTAAACGGGTATCAGATCGAGTATGTTCAGGATTACACCTATCTTGGCCAAGTTATCTCATCGACAAACCGAACAACAAAAGAAATCGAAACAAGGATAGGAAATGCTTAGACGTTTAAAGAGAAAATAAAAAACAAAGAAATGAACGTAATAATGAAAAGGAAATGCATCCTCCCTGTCCTAACATATGGCTGCCAAACATGGGCCCTCACCAAAGCAGTCGGCCAGCAATTCATGGAAAGAAGCACGCTGAACATAAATAAATCTGATAGAATAAGAAACATTTATTTATGAAGCCTCTTTATTCCTTAATTAATAAAAAAAAAAAAAAAAAAAAAAAAATTAAGAATCATACGTATATGGAAAACAATATGCACGTTAAGAAAAAATAAATGGCGTTGGACATTAAGAGGATCAGAACAACGCAGCAGATCTGTCCTGACCTGGTATTTCTTATATCAGAAGAGAAATAGATGAAGATTTTACAATAGATGGGAAAATGACAAAGGCAATCGCGAGTGGTACGTGGTCTAGAAATGCAAGAGACTGGGAACTATGGATGAAGTTGGAAGAGGCCTTTGGAAAACTAGGGCAAACAGATATATAAAAATCCGTCGACTTATATTTGAGATGCTTAAAGTTAACACCTACTATATCAAAATATGCGAGGCTGGACCAAAGGATGACAATGCGACCCCTATAATAGTATTCTAATTCTCCGTCCGATACCACTAGCGTCGATATTGCGGAAATGAGTGGTTGCGATTTACGTTTGACTCGTCTGTGTTAACTCCAGCATCGATTTTCTACAACTACGCCGAGTCATTTAAAATCTGATTTGAACAAACTTGCCAAGATGTTCCCATTCGTTCCCCCTTCATTCGTAATTCTCTGTAAAGTTCTTAAGAGTGTAAAGACATTTATTTCAAATATAAGAGGAAAAAAGCGTTAAGATATTTAGCCAATCACACAGCACAATGAAACTTCTTCGTCTTTTACCCGAGTCGCTAAAAAGCTGGACTACAAACTATTGACTCTCTTTTGTGGAATAAAAATTAGTTTTGCGCTGATTTTTGTCTAATGAGTACACTACAATGGGTTTTTGTGTTATTCATAATTGAATAGTAAGTATTTTATTCTATTTTTAAAGTAATGTATTGGTGTTAGTTATTTATACTCAGATATATTGTTTTCTATTTGGTGACTGCCTCTGAGGTCCCGTAGCCACGTTGGCACTTATATTTTCATGCAACCATGAGGTCCTTCCTGTGTTTTGATTCCCAGATCGAGTACATTTCGATTAAGTTGTTCTGTTATTGAATTTCTCAGTTTCATCACAGAATCCTAAAACGAGTCCGCTAAACGCCTTTACGTGACTTAAAACCATTTCCAGTATATGCAGGAATAGGTATTAAGTTCCAACCAACAATTGTTATAACTTTTGGTAAATTGTATATTTCTAGGTGTTACTAAGTAACACTCTACACGCTAACATAATTTATTTATAGGTACCTACATATTTTTGCGATTAGAAAAAGTAAACGTTTTGGTCGGAACAAAATTTTAATAAAATGGTTGTGTAGCTTTTAACTATGTTTGTTAATGTGTAACTGAAAGTAATATAATACGTTTAAAATTGAAGTACTTTAGAAATAGCTTTGGATATAATTTTAACGAGAATTCAACACACCTTTAATAAGAAGCACCTCTTCCGTTTTTGCAACCAAAAGGCATAAATCTACAAAGTGGAGACATTACCATGAACCGACTATCTCGCACTTTAAAATACATTTGACCCTTATAGAGGCAATCTTGATAATACCAAACTCATTAGAATTTGTTATAATGTTATTTTGAATACCCTATTAGTGCAGGAAAGTTCGGTTTTGTTCATTTAAAGAACCTGAATTTTGTTATAAAATAAAGCAACTTTAAGTCCATAACATTATTTTCAGAATCAGTTTACTAAAACGAGGTTTATTTGACGAATATTGATCACATGAAAAAGACGACTTCACTAATATTGGTATGCTCCTCCACAATATTGCAGATTCAGGTTTTCGACCAACTCGGTAAAATTTGTGAGTAAAGTAAAGGGTTTTGTCGACCGGAGGAATATATAACGAGCATTTCGGGTAGAGGGCCCTCATAAGTGCTCCGTTGTGCCTTTGTTTAAGGCCCAGTGACTTTCAGTGATTTCGGGGCCTTTATAGTGAAAGCTGCCAGTGATAGATGGCGTAGATATTGATTGATAGCTATGAGTTCTTTGTGGGAGCCGCTCCAGGCAGTTTACGAATTATCGATGAAGTAATCAAACGGAATTAGTACAACAAACTTAACTTACGAGTAAATAAATATCTGCAATAAATATTCTTGAAATATTTATTATATATATATATATATACCTATATACCGAATATACCGAGTAAACAGTTTCTAGATATTGATGTATTTTGCAGGATACTTAAATTATTGCATGTACGAGTATAAATACATATATACGAGTAGATGGTAAATTTCCCTCATCCAACATGGTCCTATTTTTGATTAGGGTAATATAACACTTATAACGAGGGGACCGTTGGTTGGTAAAAAAAATCCCAAATTTTTTAAAAACTTATGAAACTGTTATTTTTTTATGTAAAATAATTCTCTCCTCATCTCTCATTTCAAAAATTTCTCTCTTCGTGATATTAAAGAAAGAAATAATATATCAAAAACTATGGAGAAGGTGCGTAATACGGTAGATGACTATCAAGTTAAGTCGGGATTGTTTTATAAATTTCAAAACTATCGTTTTGAAATTTACATTAAGGACTTAATACAATTTTGTATGAATATTGTTGTCAAATCTTTTACTTTTTAACCCCCGATGAAAAATAATGGTGTTATAAGTTTGACGTGTCTGTGTATATGTGTGTTTGTGTGTCTCTTTTCTAATCGCTGAAGGGATTTTCGAGTCGGGGGTATTGTAAATTTATAATGTTGATGTGACGGTTACACACAATAATGATTCTTATTAAAATCGAACTCCGAGCATGATAAATAACAACGCTGTTATAGCTAAGTATAAATCCAAAAGAGTTATAGTAACCTCAATATATTGAAGTAAGTGTATTGTACACTAACTTCAATATATTTTTAATCACTTTTTATAGAGGCATAGAAAATCAAATCCAATAATAAAGCTTCTTTCTTGATTTCGTCACTTGAATAAGGAATATGCATGTTGTTTAAATTTACTTGATTAATTTTCCCTTAAATCTTTTTTAAACAGATATTATGCCTAAACAATTATTTTCTTATTTAGTTCGTGTTTAATTGCAAAAAATATTAATTAAAATATGTAAAATAAGGGCGCGAAATTCAACTTTGCAAAACGCTTCACCATTGGTCGAAACAAAACATGACGTGACATTCCACGTTCTGTCATTTATCGGCGCCTATATTCGTAGTGTTTTGGAGAAAGATAGGTGTTCCTGTGGTTTTTGCTCTTAGCTAGTGCAATTTAAGCATTCTAGTGATATTAGAAATCATCTAGGACAATGACTGAATGTAGTTTTGTCAAAGCACAATCGGACAATCTACCGAAAATAAGTGCATTTATGATGACTATATATTTTGCATCAAATCCAGATTTTACGTCCGCTGAGATTATAGGAGTGAAAGCCGCAAGGTAATTATTATAATACTTGTTATAGTATAATCTAAAGGATAGGTAAGATATGTATAGTTAGTTATATTCATTAAGTTTTATTGGACTGTTGTTACCTAGTTTAAGTAGACAAGCAAGTTGCCTTCTGCTTGATATTTAAAACAAACATAAATTACTGATGACTAATTCACAGTTTACTAGCAATTAAATTGTAATATGCTTACATTAAAGTGATGTTCACAACAATATAAACACGATATTGAAGATACTTCATCTTTTCTGATTAATGTACACCATTGTTTTCGTATTTTACATTATAATTTTGTACAGAAAAAAATACTGTATTGGGTGTACTTCTTAAAGTGTTTTTACACTTAGGGACAAGGCAATACCTATAAAATGGTTTTTTAACTTTATTCTTCGCCCATTAATTACAATAAATAGTAATTACAACTGGAAATCGGTGTAAAATTACTGTAACACTTTAAGCTAGTTTATGAAACAAACAATACTACTAAATAAACAATACTACTAATGACAATATGAAACATCCAAGGCCCGCGAAATATGGCGGCGTTCAAACAGATCAAATTGTATCGATGTTTTCAATGTTATTTTAAAAATTAATTTGAACATTGCCAAGGTTATTTATATTTTTTAATACAAGGTTATTTTTTAATAAAAATACATGCATATTCCCTATTCCGCATCGATTCAATAATTCGATAAGTCTGAGTACGAAGCGAAATGAAAATGACTTTCAACAAAGTTAAGAGCTAAAAAAACTGGTCAACTGAATTCTCCAAGACAAAGTCATCTGCAGCTAAAAGGGCATTATAAATTCATGTATTCCTATTTCTATCTAGCTTCCGACCTTCCAGTCTAACTGTTCGATTAAGTCCAGGAATATATAATAAGTCTCACTGCAAAAGGTCAGGTCACAGACAGAATAAATATGGCTGGTATTTTTAAAATATACCTATTGTACAGTTAGGAGACAGACCTGTCAAAGCTTTATTTAGAAGACCCAGTTTTCGCCAAATAGGTTGATTTTCAGACAGTTTCATATAAGGTTTTGGTCATTATGTTTGAATTTTAAATAACGTCTTTTTTTAAGTTATGTATGTAGTATTGGTGCCAAGGCTAATATTTAACATAGGTAATATCAATAATTATCTTCTCTAACTATATACGAGTATTTGCGTTGGACTAGTTTGCGCACATGTCTACGTATACAGTTCGTCAGTCGTTGTCAGATCGTCTAGTTCGTACGTTGTCTAGTTGTCACCCTAGCAAGTATTGCATTCTTTTATATTATGATAAGACTTCGCCGCCTATTGTACTGCTGTTTCTAATGCATTTCTTTTTAATTGTATCCTATTTATGGTGTGCAATAAAGAGTATCTGTCTATCTATCTATCTATCCTATTGAATTTTTTTATTATGTTTAACTGGTTAACTAAAATGTATGATGTTGTGTACAACAAATGTGTAATACCTTTTAGTTAGGTATACATTTAAGAATAAATTATGTTTCTATATTCTGCATAGTGACGGCAATTCATGTTAAATGTGGTGTATAAAATTGTGCGAAAGTGTGACAACTCAATTTAAGTTTCTACCGTGATTTATTTCCTTCCCAACTTCTCAAAGTTACTTCTTATTGATTGCGGGTACCAAGATGAACTGTTTTGTGACCCGCAACAATTGGGATCCACAACGTTACCTGTAACATGCCGCACGTCATGGTCAGTATATTCGCCGGTCACTGTTGTTAATCTTGGCGTATCATAGCCACCCCCTAGGGAGACTGTGTGACATAATACATAATAGTTGAATCACAAACTTGAGCAAGAAGACTATGGCGAGAATTTGCTGTGGTGGCGAATTTTTCTTCCCTGAGTGGCAAGATTTTTTTTTTAATTCTCTTTCTCATTACTTTACTGCATTCCATGATTACATGGATAAGGTGTTAAATATAAGGGTAGAATCAACTCTGGACCCTGTTGGGCACAGCAAAGTTTTCATTAGGAGAGAGGAGGAAGAGAGCTTCTTATAAGAATAATACTAAGAGGAAACTATATTTTATGCTTCCATTAATAATTAAATAAAATATTTTTTTTATTTGCATTTAAATTTATATAATGTATTGCTTTAGATGGCACATTAAAAACAATAATAAAATGTATATACTTATTACGCATCACTACATATTATAAAACAAAGTCCCCCGCCGTGTTTGTCCGTCTTATTATAATTTTTTAAACTTTTACTAAACAGAAATAATACTGTTGTAATGATATTTATTTCCCAAAATACTTACCTTTTCGGTACAAAGATTTTTCTAGCTGTTTGATAAACTCAAGTTGAGTTTACCAAAAAGAGCTGGAAAAATTAAACAACTTTACATAGTGCACATAGTAAATGCATGTTTAAAAAGTCACTTTAGAATATCTAGCCGTCTTGAAGCTCGGTGCTTCAAGACTGCATCGCAGGTGTCTTAATATTATATAGGTCAGACACAAAGGTATCTAGGAATGCAATATTTCAGTTGCATTCCTGCAGTTAACATTTTTATAGTTTCTGCAAGTGTTCTAAGGTTACGTTCGTTTTATTGGCTTTTTGTTATGGTAGATATACTTATCTGGTGATAAGATTGTAACATTTGAGTTTAGCGAACGTGTAGAAAGAAAACTACTAATACCGATAATGTCGTTTTGGATTTTTGTTGCAACGTTGAGATTAAACACCTCGGCACAAATGACTGTTTAAAAACTAAAGCTTAAAAGAAATAATAAGCTTCAATATTAAAACTTTCATGATCTAAAACATAACAAAAATACGATTGAAAGGCAATAATACCTAGCACTACTGAAGCTGTTCATGTATTATTGCCCTCGGGGTGTAAGTCTAAATAATATAAACGCCTGCAATGGTATGTTTATGATAAATGAATACACAGTTTCTCTACAAGGTTATGTATGGCGGTCATGCGATGGCGACCCTACCTACGGGCGGCTAGCGGCCACTTTTCTGGAATAGTGGAGGGGTAGGAGGATAAGGGAGGAAATGTAATTGAATTCTTTATTATATTTGTTAATTACGTAGCGAAAGAATCGTGTTCTCGTAAACAAGATTTCGCTAGCGAATTCATTAAATTGCTATATATTTTAGTTAGATCTGGTAAAAACGTGTTCTGCGAGTTGTCGCCTCCTGACGCCTTAATGCTTTTATGAAAAACTATCGACTTCGCATGATAGCATTTGACACGTTTGCGTTTTGCAATTTAATATAAACAATAGCCAATTTTACTCGGCGGGACCTGTATCTTTCTATTAGTTAAATGTTTTTTAGAATCGGATAAATTGTTTCAGATTACCTTTTATACACCTCTTTATAATATTCAGTATAGATTATAGCTTGGAATTCGGAAGACAACTATTATTTTGGCTTAAGGTGCCAGTATGATATACTGGCACCTTAAACCACCTTAATAGGTTGACTTAGAATACTTTTCTACGTTCGCTTGCGTGAGAATTATAAAACTTCTTACAAACTCTGTACAACAAACGCTTTCTGTGCGTTTCTAAATCATTGATCAGATTGTGATTTAACTTGCTAGAATCTTATAGGACGCATGCAAGGGACTCTGGCTCAAAAATGTGTGTGTAAATTAAAAATGTGTTCGTATGTTTATCCTTTGCGATGAAACTTATAAAACCGAACACTTTCTACGAGGCATTACAACGCATTCGAGGTTCAGCTAATACAATTATAAAATAACACGGTGTTAAACTATAAATGTACTTTTTTGGTACAATAAGTGTTAAGGACAAGGTAACTTTAAGTTTTCTTTGGTAAAACAAGAGACTATTCTATCTCATATTATAAAGTAGATAAAGTCTACTTTATTCATAGCCTTTCTATACAGCTTGCCCCAGATATCAAATGACTTGCTGTTAAAAAGACTACGGCCAACTACTTAACCTTTTAGCAGTGTAGCTACACATATCTATATCATATAGCAGTTTTAAAGATTTATCAGCACTTGTTACTATTCAAAGCATATTTGCCAACATTGCTGCTAAACATTGTACCAATTAGTTAACATATTTTGGCAGTTAAATAATTTAAGTTCCCCGTACTAGCAGCCGACCATATCTAAAACATCTTCACACTGCGGGAAATTTGCCAATATAATACCTTTTATATTACTTTACGTATAAGATGAGAGTTGTCGATTCTTTCCTGACATTATTTTAGTAAGCTACCGTTTTTAGATAGTGGTGCTGTCAGCAAATATCAACCCTAGTTGATTACACTCATCTGGGGTGTTGGACTCTTAGTACCAGTTTTGCAAATATTTTCTCTTGTACCATTAAATTTTAGAGTCGAGCTTTTTTTTGATGTGATTCTCATGTATATCTTCCTGTTTTTTTATATTCTACTGAAGGGTAAACATGGCACTCGCAACACTAGTAATGCCACTCGACTGTTGCCAAACCTAACCCAAGGTCATACCGGAGTTCATCCTTTCTTTGTTTTCTGTCTCGGTTTCTGTAAATTACTTGTAGCACAGGATAAGTAGTGGTATTTCATACTTGTATATGGAATATTGCCAATATAAGCTAGGAGTACATATACTTGGCTGTACCCCAAGTACCAGTAAGAATATTGAGATTGTAAGTGTATTGTATTATAAGTGTATTTTGGAAACACATTGTTACCTGGTAATCTTCATCTGCTGTACCTTTTCCCATTTTATTTGGGGTCGGCTCTCCTCGTTCCAGGGTGCCAAGACAGTCTGTCTTGGGTTATCTGGTCGTCGATCTTTCGAAACGGTTGTCCACCACGTGGCTTCCGGGCGTCCTCTGTCCTTCTTCTTCGTCTCGCCTCATCACATGCCACACATACATCTTGTCTACAATGGACGCTATCTTAAAGAATCCTCTGATGAACTCGTTTTGTACTTTATCAAGTCTTGTAACTCTTGCAGCTCATCGCAGCATTTTCATTTTATTTGTGAGCATCCTCATGTTGTTTTTTGATAGCCCAGCACTTTTCGCCATATATCATGGCAGGTCTTACTGAGGTTTTGTAGACTTTACCCTTCAGTCGTATCCAAATTTTGGTGTCACATCGCACACCTGATAGAGTTCTCCATTTGAGCCATGGTGTATTTACTCTACGGGTCACGTCTCCATCCCCATTCGCGTTTGCTGACAGCATTGATCCTAAATACTTGAATTTGTTTACTTTGCGCAATGTCTGGCCATTGATGGTTATGTCTGTGTCGGATGTTGGTTCACAGAAGCTACATTTCATGTATTCGGTCTTGATTCTACTTGTGCGGAGGCCGTTGCTTTCAAGTGTTTGTCTCCATTGTTGAGAGTATTCTGCATGTTCTCTGGATCTCTCTCTATGAGTACAAAATCCGCATATAGCAAACACTATGGGAGGCGAGACTAGATGTCTTTAGTGAGATAATCCATCGATAGATTAAAAAGGAGTGGGCTAAGTGCTGACTTCTGGTGTACTTTTAATTCAAATGATCTGGAAAATCCTGGCATGGTTCTCACTTGCGTACTGATGCGTAGTCATACATGTCTTGCACTAGCGTGACGTATGGTTACGGTATATTTTGTGTTTTCAATGCTTGCCATACAAGTATACATTGTTACCTGACAATACCTATAAATTTAAGGAACAGTTCGTGTTATTACCACTTAATTTTGTAAATTATTCACGCAAAGTATTCACCAATAAAACATAACATGCAAGTTTTTTACCACAACATAACCGACTTAATTATTTTGGGTAAAAACAAATTTATTTCCGTTTTATATACAAAATGCCCAGTAGATTGGATATCTACTAGCCTATTGGTCAAGTGGTCAGTGATCCCGACTGGTGAGCCAGGAGTCGTGGTTTCGATTCTTAGTTTGGACAAGTAATTGTGTGATGTACATGATCATTTGTTCTGCTTCTGGGTGTAATTTATCTATAATATGAATATATATTGAAATATATAAGTATGTTAATCAGCAATCTGGTCACGATAGTACAGGCACATCTTATTTTGGGTTCAGGCAACCGTGTGTTAGGTGTGTCAAGTTATCATTATTGTATATAATAATGTATTTGTGATAGTTGTGGTAAAACTCTTCATAATTTTGTAGATACAACATTGTGCAGTTGCTATCATATGCATAAATACGTACAATAAACACTCTTCCTTTAGATTCACCCAGTGATCCATCCCAATATATGATGTACAAAACAAAAGATATTTAACTCATCAGAGTACGGTATAAAATTCAATTTACTGCTATTAGTCAGCTGCTCTGTCGTGAGACGGGGAGGACATGTGCCAGATCATAGGAGGTGGGGGACGAGGCTAGTAATACAACAGGGGACTAAGGTCTGCCCAGGTTTTCAGACATTTCCTTCATATGTTAGACCCAGGGCCTTGGCAATCGGTCGGCACATAATTTGGTATTAGGTACTGGGTTTGATTCAGACATACCGGTTTTGTGTTAGCCCTAGCTAAGCTACTTGTGGGACTTTCTATAACGTAAGAAACTTGCGAAATGTATAATGGAATTGTTTTTACACTTGTGTATAAATAATGATTTAGGTTTAAATTAATTTAAACAAGTGATAACGTATGTATTTAAATCTATTCATCACTAAGATCTAAAACTACACATTAGCGAAGTAGTTTAACAAAAAAATGTATTGTTATTGATAGATGACTGACAGTCTTACAAACAAAAACAAGTTAAGTACATGCGTACCTACCCTCTTTCCAAGGTTATCAAATAAAAAATGTAGACAAGAGAGGACAGAAAAATATTGGAAACAATTAAGGCCGTAAACAAGCATACAGTCTATCAGAAGTTAAGCGGTTACCGTGATGCATTTTTGCAACATCGGTAATATTAGACTAAAAAAGTCTGCGTCACCCCAATTTTGCTTGACCGCTTACTATCAGATCGACCGTATGCTTATTTGCTGTCTTAGTAGGATGAAAAAAGTTCCTTCGCTAACAACGAAAAGAAGAAAGGTAATTAAAAAGTGCCGATGTAGTAAAGATGACAACCCATCTCTCTTCTAGAGTTCTTGCTTCCTGCTTCACTAAAAACTGATTTCGAGTAACGTAACCGAATCTATCAACTTTTTAGTACGAGGCATACCTTTTAAGTTTTGTAAATGTTAGTGTAAAGAAATCGTTCGGGCTTAGGTCAGGACTGTACGGAGGACGGTCAAGAATTTCTACGTTTTCCTGCTTCAAATATTGAGCTTGCCTTATCATGGTGTAGGATGATACGTCGCTTTGGGTTAGAGTGCCAAAGTTGGCACGGCGATGGCTTGTGGTAAATAAACTGTGGTATACCATTCTCCATTAACAGTTCAGCGATCTTCAAGTGCAATTGTCGCAACATGACCGTTTTTTGCACCGAACGTGGCCACCATCTTCTTTGAAGTGCTTCGAGAACGAACAGCTTTAGTCGCCTTTTCTCGTCTTGGAAGACCCAGATTATAGACTTTTGTTTAGAATCAGAATCGTAGGCATAGATCCAAGATTCGTCAGAACTGCTGATGTCGTAGACGTGATTTGACTCTCCTCAGTTAAACCTTCGAAGATTTTTCTTACACCATTTCTAAATCTGATGTTTTTAACTTAAAACTCATATTATTACAAAATTAAAATACGAACCGCATAATGAACTAAGGAATTCAAATAAGATTTAAATTATCCTAAATTAGGATTTAAGTCGAGTTTGTTAACACGAATCAAAGATAGGTCATATTGACTAACATTGGTCTTTTATAGCAAATAAAATGGTTGAAGAAAAAAACAATATGCTTCATTAGTTAGGTATTAGAATTTTTTTTACTAGAAATTAAAAAATAAAATATGTTAAATACTATACTTTTTAGAAATAATACAAGCTTGAATTTTATTTGACTTATTACAAAACATATGAGTTTTCATTTCAAAATGAAGCTCATGTTTGTATGCTTCGTTATTGGTGCTTATTTTACGGTATAAGAAAAAAACAATTCAAAAGTAACCAAGTGAATTTTTTATATTCTTTTAAAATCCCTTTTGACAGATACGACTACATTAACATATTAATGAATAACAAAATCAATAGTTAATTGTTTAGAAAATATTGCTTAAACTTTCACGTGTTCAGCTCGTTTCGTTTCTCACTGTACCCTCATTTTCCTACAGCCAATATCATCCAAGTGCCTCATCCTATAAACGTAGAACGACGTCAATTCACCCTTTGTAGAATAACGAAGCAAAGACAGGACGCATCACTGGTTCGAAAGGGAAAATGTTCTTGAACTAGAGGGCGGGGGCATCGATAAAGCTAACTGGGTCAGGGTCCCACCGCGTCCCGGTCTTATGGGCGTAGCTCCGATCCATAGCACAAATCCCAAATTCTGAGTTGTGCGAACCATGTCTTACGTTAAAACAATTTAATATTAGAAGCTGTGTGAAAAGGTTACATAGGTTTTATTTGACCGTAAAATTTGTAAGCATGATCTAAAATTTGGATATTTTTTAAGCAATTTCAAACGAAGTCATTATATAATTTTGAAAGTAGGGAGGGGCCCATATTAGTCCTTATTTATTTATACGCATGTAATAGTTTACCTACTGTAATTTTAATAAACAACAAATAACAATTTCATACTACTTATAAAACCTATTATATATATGTTTAATAAAATAAGAAAGACAGAAAAGACTAGACAAGACTAAAGATAATTGACGTCATCCATAACTGATGACGACAATTAAATAGGAGCCCAATTTGAGAGCGCATTGAGAGTAAATTTTGGTACATAAACGTTGAAAATTGAATATTATAGGGTGTCAATGTATTATTTATTTATTCAACTTTAACAAACGAGCCCTTATAAAAGAATATGAAGGTTAATGATGAAATCTTCATACTTTACTAAAGAATTTTAGTTTTCGTAGGTAATAATGAATATAATGTACTTATGCGGGTACAAAATAAATTAAAAGTATAAATATCAAAGTTAAAGATCAGAAATGAAGAATACCTACTACAGTAAATACTTAAGTAGTTCTTGCAATTATCTAGTGGTTTATCAAAATCGTGGACAATATGTTGTTGATGATTAATATAAAAAATTTATAAGTGAATAAGATGGTATACAATAGTCCTGAACTCATTAGAATTTTGTATGAAACAATAATAAAAATATATATGTACACATTTCGAATTCATGCGCTACCAAAGATACCTATACCGAAAGGTATAATAATTTAAAAAAAATAGGTATTACAAACATTCAAGTTTGTAAATCGAAAACAGTAATGCAGTAGGTATCCAGTACAAATTAATACGTAATTGAGACTGGTCGCTAAACTCTTTACTTCATTATGGTTTCTAGTTTCACAGAAAGGTGAGAAATAAGATGGCATATTTAGGTGTTATCAATATTTATAAAAAATTGTGTCACGTTATTTATCCACGATGAACTACTTAACCAAGTAACAGAGTTTAATGAAATTTTGCACACTATGAGCAATTTGGTCCAACTTGAGCCATTGGATACTTTTAATATCAATTTATAGTCACAATATTTTTAATGCCAAGTACTTAGCCACAGCATCGCGGGGCTGGGAAGCTAGTAAACATAATATAATTATAAGTATAATTAGTAGAAGCTACAAAAACTAGTCAGAACTTTTGGAAATTTAAATTTTAATACCTACATGCAATAAGTTAAATAAAATATAGTGAAATATAATTTTGTTTGTACTTAAGGCGCTAATAAAGGCGAACTTAAGTGCGAGTGTTTGTCACCTTCTGACAAATATATACTTCTTACTTTTGCCATGATCATTATTTTAACTACAGACCGACCTCGGCTGGCTAGCATAACCTTTTTTTAGACTATATTACGAGACTTTTGTTAAGTACCGTAATTTTTTTCAATTGATAGAACAAGAAATCTAAAAAAAATATGTCGAAAGAAAAGTTATTTTCTGATCTGTAAAATAGAAATTCAATTATTGTACAAAAATATTTACCTGCTTAAGATTCTTGTTTTAACATTTATCTTAATTGACACGTGTCGAGAAAAGAAGAGATCTTTAAGAAAAACTACTCAAGATAAACAGACAATGATTATTATAGATTGTTAAGTACAATACAGAGTATATTTGAACAAGGAACACTTACTCAACTCACTGAAACTGAACTTTAAAATAATGGAACCTGCTAATATATATAAACAAAATTACAGGATTATCGAGAAGACATTCGTAAGAGTGTTCGGAGTTCAATGCAATAACATGTTCGAGTTACAGGTTTGCGACCTTAACTTTCTCGAGCAATATCTCGAGATCGATTGGGTCCCCAAGGTTCCCAATCCATCTGTAGAAACAATATCTTTTCCTTCCATTATCCTCCCTTCTTGCCTACCTTTCAATATACCTACTCCCAATTTTCCCACCTGTTATTCCTAAACTGCCCGGTTGGAGGCTATAGTCTTGCCCACTATTAGGTGAGTCGTTCAGTCGAATTATAGTTGGCAAAATGTGGATGTCAGATGCCACTGCCTACCCCTTTGGAGATACAAGCTTAAGTGTATGTATGTTCCATTAATACTATCATATATCACAAAATGCATATTGTGTAACGAAACAAGTTATTATAGTGATAATATTAATATTTTAATTTATGTTTATGTGTTCATTACAAAATAAACACAAGGTTTTAAATGTTAAAAGGTTATCCTTGTGTGTCGTGATTGTTTTGTTTTAACTGTGACAAATTAGTTAAGAAAATAGTATCGTTCATGTCTATACACTCTCGGTGGCTGACATGAAAAAATACTATTTAATTATTAATTACACGTGTTGATTGTAAAATTTTAGTGTTTTTACTAACATATACCGTCGAATTTACGTCTTTTGAAGGATAACATTTTATTAAAGCGGTTTTTATTGAGACTATTTCAATGAGCTCAAATACGATACCTCTGCTTTCAGTTGGTGTTGAGTTGGGTATCCTGCTGACTTTCAAACGAAAAACTAAATCAAAATTGGACCATCCGCATCCGTTTGATAATGCCGAAGCTATGATAAACCACAGATACACTCGTTATACTTGATCACCCAGGTGTCTCACGTCTGGGGGTAATAAAACAGCATTCAGCTGACTTAAGACCGCTCATGCTCGGCCATTTTAGCACAATATAATATAGTCTGAAGACAGAGCGAGGGTAGTTGCAAATATTAAATCTTATCTCTAATATAGGGGTGAAATTAAAATAATCTTTTAGTAGAATCTATTTGACATGTGTCGAGATGGTGAAAGACTGCTTAATGATAGTAAATTATAGTTTTTTATCTGGTTTAAACACCTAAATCCGGTTGAATGTCACCGTCACTTGCTCCTAAACTCGGAAAACCTTTCTACCAAATAATTTTCATTCTTTAAGCGTTAAAGGTCCCTAAATGTTACACGTCCGTTAATAACCCATAACGGACTTTGTTGGGATATCTCACCAGTGGGGACAAAAGTACAATGCGTTATTGTGTGTGCCCAGCTGGACAATTCTGTAATTAAACGGGTAACCGTTATGGCTTCCATCTTAATGTTTCTGACGGTAAATCACTTAATCTACATATGAAATTTAAAAAAACCTACCAATTCCATAGAATTTTACGCTTGTGAGTTTATTGCCTGAATCTGGTAGGCATCTGTTACGACAATAAAATTTTCTAGTAATTTCTTTTAGTGCTAATGCATTTTCTATTAAAATGGTAGTTAAATTATAGGCATTGTAGGATTCGTTTTATGTAAAATTTGTTTGAGATAATAGTAGCTTACTCTTTTTGTCGAGGCAGAAGTGGCTCTTAGTTTTTAAAATATTAATATACTAATCCATATTAATGTAAAAAACTTATACCCAATCGTGAGATTACGAGCCATTTTCAAAATCAAAATCAAAACGGATAATAGTTGATTATTTTAAATAATAAAAATAATGTGTTTTATACATCACGTTATAACCGCTGAACGCATTTTCATAAAAGGCACACATCGGGAAAAGGATAAAAGCATACGCAGTGTTTTAGGCTATTGCTGTCTCATTATCGCTGCTACAGTATATCTATCTCTATCTATCCTCTACAGTACTTTATCCAAAACATGGTGCAATCTAATTTGAAATGCAAAAAGCTGGTTTTCCTTGGACTAAAGATAACTTAATTTGAAAAACCTGTATATACTCGTAAGAAGGTTACGCAGGTACGTAACCTTTTTAAAATTCTCATATCATTTTAAAACTTAATTATTCAAATTCGTCCTTCTTGTAATCATCATCAATCATCAATTAGCCTATTCTAGACCACTGCTGGACATTGGCCTGAGGAAAGTAGCTGGGAGGGACTGGATGCGGAAGGCGGAAGATTGGGTGCTATGGCGCACATTGGGAGAGGCCTTCTTGTAATGCCAAACTACCATTTACCAATATACAACGGGTATATGTTTTTTTCTTTTTATCTGGTTTCCTGTGGCGATATACCCGCTGCCATCTAATAAAAGCAACTCGAACTTTGTAAGTACTAATCCTGCATCACGCAAAGAAAGTTTCACGCTTGCTTTAATTAGTTACAATAACAATAAATATGTTACAATTTTGTCAGTGTTTTATCTCATCTCTCTGTTTTTCTGCTTCTCTATCTCTGGCTCTTTCTCATCCGTTATCATCTCGGTATTAATTCAATAGTCCACGCTCTTTTTACAATATGCTAATTAGGACGTTTGAGTGACCGTTTCTCTTGAGTGTCTGGAACCCCCTATATCCTAAATACTAACCAGACCCTGTGCCAAATACCTCAGTGCTTATTTTGAACAGGCCATTAGGGCAATTAGGATGTTTTGTCCTAACCAAACATATCAAGAGCTCAACTACTAATTGAAACTGTATGATTAGGTGCGTCTACCGTCATGAAACTACAAAACAACTGATATTTTTCCTTTAGAATAATAAAGAAGTGACATTTGTTTTGAAGATCCGTGAATGCTACTTGAGGTATTATTAACGTACATTAGGCGACGGTAGACTCCAATCTAGTTTATAGGTTTTCTGTACACTCATAACTTGTTTATCGGTTTTAACAATAACTAATATTATTGTAAAAAACCTATACCCAATCGTGAGATTACAAGCCATTGAAAACATGAAACATTTGCGTTCCGCGTAATTCAGACCAAGAAAAGCTTTTAAAGATGGATGTAATTGAGTATTTTTTAGACTTATAATAAATTCAATAACGAGAACCGTGTTCTATTGATCTGTGGCACTTGGTAGTTCCTATATATAGAATTTCGATATAATCTTGCGTTTCAATTTTAATCATATTGACATTGTAAAATGTTTACTTTTTATATTTTATAATATGATTAAAAACGCTTGCAAATCGTCGTCAAGGGTATCGCTTGCTTGCCATGCATCAAAACATTTTCGTCCTAGGTAAACCGGAACACCAGCCAAAAGACATAGCAGATAACCTGGTCATCAGCCTACACTCTGATGAGCAGTTCTAACTTCTAAGCCTTGTTAAATTTGATTCATGCCAGGCAACATTCTTACCGCTACTATTCCCTTACACTTTTCGCTATTTGTACAACAATTAAACTTCTGTGTAAAAAACTATCAGGTATATTTTTTTAAGGTGGCAAAATAAATCTTGAAATATTGTAGTGGTAGGTGTTATTTAAACGTGAAGTAGTCTTTGTAAGGTTTTTCTTCGAACGAGCTATCTAACGCAAAAAAAATCTAATCTGAAAAACCGTACCTGAATTATACGGCAGTATCTATAAAGAAAGAGAGTATAGATATGTGCGTATATTATTATGTTCCCAACAAGACTATTCTGTCATGGAGATAGATCCATTACAGTCTCAGCAATGGACACGTGTCTTACAGAAGATAAATGTCCTGTCCTGTCCGTAATAGATGGTAGTATTAAATGGACTAAATGTCACCGTCTCGGCACACACTTAAGTTATTCTCTAAGTCTGTTCTAAGTAGTGTTTAATTTATACTTTATTTGGTTGTTATTGAATTTGACCTACTGGCAAAAGATATTTTAAGTTGTTAGATGTAGTCGGACAAATGTGTCGTTATACCTACAGCTGAATAACACCTCTAGCTCTAAAGGAATTGTATTATAATAACACTTGCTAAAGGCGGGCATGATATTGTATAACATATGAGAAGGCATTTAATAGCTATCTTTTTTTATCTTTTTAAAAAGACAAATCCCGCATGAGGAATATTGCTGTGTTGCGGGGGGCTTCACAAACATTCAAACAGCTTGTATTAAGAACACCCAGACTCGGGACAACTATTTGTGGATTACACAATTTTTTGTGTCGTGTGGGATTTGAACCCACAACACTCGGCGCAGCGTAGTGGCGAGGTGACCACTTAAACCATTTCGTCGTTCGTGCAGTCCATCTATGTGTCCAAATAAAAATCAATTTAGGGGTGACATTCGTTTTTGAGCCAAATTATCATCAGCTTGTCCACATTCCTGTAAGTGAGATCACCTAAACCACAGGCGCTCACAGAAAGTTATAGGTCCAGAATATCCATTAACTGATCAAGTCCATTGGCAATCGCTTACAGAAAGCTATCGACTCATACTATCATTATAGTGTCCACCTTCCTGTAAGTGAGCACACGGAGACCGCAGACGGTCACACAAAGTTATCAACTCACAATACACTCACAGTGTCCACATTCCTGTGAGTCAACTCACCTATATCACAGTCACTTACAGAAAGCTATGGTGACTCACATAGTGTGCCTCGATAGCTTTCTGTGAACGACTTTGATCAATATAATCTGCCTCACAGGAATGTGAACACTTTTTGCACGATCTCAGTATGGTAGTAGCGCAAATCTAACAATGCAAATGTTCGTCTCCCTTAAAGCAATTTTTGTAAATAGATTCGTCTGTAGATGACTTAACCAATCGGTTAAGTATTTATATAACGATGGTTTTAAAAATGTGTCACAATATAAGCTCTTTCTCTTTCTTTCTTTAAAATGTCTGCTGACGATAGAAGCTCCTGAGGTACGGAAGGACGCAGCCAACTGGAGGAATTTACAAAAACCCAAATGCGTGACTTGATGTTTTATGTTAATTATTTATATAACTTATAATTGGGTATGTTAAACTAAAAAATACTATAAAATATTTTCTAAAAAATCGTTAATTTACTATGGTACGTGCGTATACCTGCTAAAAATTATTTCGTTTTCAAAATTGAATTTCGAATATGGAATTTTACAGCTGATATATATAAAGGCGATTTAGTAACATAGATACTTGTACCAGTCCACCGTATGACGTCACCGATGTATCTATTCAGAGGGGTGTGGAGGCAAACCGAACAGATTTGGGTTAATGTTGCCCGTAATTTTTATATCACCTTTCAACGGGGTGGGATATAAATTTGCGGTGATCCATCAGTAAATAGGATTGATTCGTTGGTGGTGTTCAAATATAGAACAAAAAAATAGCAATCACTAAAGAGCGTTAATAAATAGGCGTGTACTCGAATCTAAGTGACAGATTTTAAAATTACTAATTTCTTAAATAGAATGGAATGAAAATAATTTGAATATGGAACAATAACTGTCATCGCCGTACATTCAACTGATTATGCGGTAATTATTTATCTACCCACGGATAAGCAAATGTTTCTAAAACAACTTCATTGGGTAGTACATTGATTTTATGTTAGTATTATATTGATTTAAATGTAGCGTATTTACCGCTTATCGTCACATTTCTATTGACGGTCATTACATTTATATATTGGATTTTTAAGGACATCTGGGTCTTCTAATTTAAATAATTATTATCTATTGGTGCATCGATAATGGTTACAAACAAATGTAGTCATCTATATTTTCTTGTTACTGAAGTAAATATTACGGCATTTCACGGTGAAAATTTAGCGACAAGAACATGCAAAAGTCATCACGCATCCTGAAACCATTTCGTATCAAATATTTAAGAGGAGTGCTCATCTTTAAGCAGAACTGTCAGAGATGTATATGCCTTACTTACCAGTATTCGTCCGGTGGTAGTCTGACCGGATATAAGTTCGCCGGCCCAGTCTTTCGCTTCGGTCATGAACGTCCCCTCGAACTCCTGTTTGTTCTGGCGCGCCGCCTTTTGCTCCTTCTGCTTGGGGTCGTTGGGCGCCAGTTCCGGCTCCTTGTGGCAGCAGACGAACGTGCACGCGCGCCATAACAGCACCACCAACAACCCCGCAAGGAAGGTGAATATCGACGACAGGAGAAAGCACCACCATTTTCGGACACTGAGGCAGTCTTCATCGTCACTGAACTCGCCAGTCGACGCGGTAGTCGCCTCTTCCTCGGACGAAGCCATTCCCCGAGGGCGCGAGGCATCCAGTCAGGCGCGCCATGCACGTGCAGCGATGCGCGCTCCCGCACGCCGTGACCGCGCGCGACTGAGCGACGGCGCCCCGCCCCGCCCCGCCTCCGCGGTCGATGGAACGCGATCGATCCGCGCCGGCGCGAAACGCACTGCACTACCGACCCGACTTCGTCGACATCGTTCCGCCCCGGTCACCACCTTCTCGCCACCGGTGTTCACCGCTGACTACCTCCGTTACTCCTCGGCTCGACTCCTTAGCATCGTCAGTGTGACATGACAGCTTTTATGACTGCAGATGTTTCCTTAAATATTTTTATTGATGCCATAGCATAATCGTTCGCTCCATAACGTCCGTCACGCGGCGGGCTCCACACCCGAGTACTGATATTTTTGTATAACGTAATTAAAACAAAATATTGGCGATTTTAACTAAGGTCAATGTATTCAGCCCGTGTCCCGATAAGTGTAGTGCTACGCCGCCCTACTGCGTCAGCGTCCGCTACGAAACTCGTAGACGTCTACGTTCGCTACGATTGGTCGAGGAAAATGCGACCGAAGATGTGTTCGGTTTCGTTCTAAAAGTATCCATTTGTCTTTTCTTTGTTACGCTGAGGGTGTTTTATGTACGATTGTAGTAAATACAAATGAGGCAATTAGAACATAATGGTAGTTTTTTTTACGTAACTGTGATCTATTTTATGTTACGTAAAGTTTTTTATGTTGACAATTTCTGCGACATTGAAATACGCAGGTATTTTTGTTGTTGGTATAATTTTTTATAATGGTGTCTGGTTCTAAATATAGCTAAGGGGGACAGCTGTCTGTATAAATATTGCGTTTTATTAGCCGTATTCAATGATTACAGAGAATGTTTCGAAACATTCGTCACGTGAGTATCTCTGACGCAATATGCTGATATATAGATTTTTTTCATTTATGTAACTAAAATGGTGACACCGGAATTTTATAAGATTTTTTTTGAATTTTAAATGTATATGACAGTAGTGGCGTCTTACGCAGGCCGTTCAAGTTCGATCACCTGTGTTCTTTCGAAGTATGTGTGAATTAGAAAGTAATAATATTAACTTCACACATCTCACACACGGCCGTCTGATCCCAAACTAGGCAGAGCCTGTACTATGGTAACCAGACTGCTGATAAACATACTTATTATTTCTAAAAACATACATATTTTATATAAATTACACCCAAAACGAAATTGTGACACCGGATTGAATATAAGAATAATAATATCCTGGCCTGGGACATATTTGGGCTAGGCTGGACTGGGCATCTTACCCTTTAAGATCCAAAGTTCACAACTTGGTACAGAGATGGCGTTCTGATGAGCAAAAATTTATGATTTCCGCCTAGGTGCACTGTCATTAGTCTGTTTGATAAGTTACAATTAAATCTCACAAGCAGTTTCGTTACAAGATTTTTTGCAGTAGACTTCTTACATGTTTTTCGTTAAAAACGATAAACTGAAATATTCCGATTAAACCAATTGTACATTTTGTGTATCTTTTTAAGCAATATGTCGTTGGTGTACAATAAAGATTATTCTATTCTATTCTATTCTTTTGTATTCTATTCCAACCCTGAAGGAAATTCATCCAAAGTTAACAAAAGTTTACGGGGTCTCTGTTTTTTCAATGTTAATTGCTAAAAAGTGGGCAGCTGAATTCAAATGGTAGCACGTCCCTCGAAAATGACCGACTTACGGCCAAAACCCAAAACCACGCCGGAAATCATTTAAAAGGTGCCCGGTATTGTGTTGGACGATAGGCATATATGAAGGTAGGTGAGATAGCCGAGGTCGTGGGGATATTGGAATAAAGAAAAGAAAGGCTGCGAAACATCTTGCACAAAGAATTAGGTATGCGAAAGCTTTGCGCAATATAGGTGTCTCATTTGCTGGAAACTGATAAAAAGCAAATGCGCAAAAGATTTTCGCACCAATGTTGGACCGATTCAATAGGAATCCGACTGATTTGTTACTATGATACCTAACGAAACAGCAGTCGAAGCAGCGGGTGAAACACTAGAAAACGGTGGTTCAGAACCAAAGAAAGCAAAGTCGATCGCATCTAACGGAAAGGTTAGGCCCAGTGGGTTTTGAGATTTGAAAGGGATTCTTTTCATTGATTACCCTGTACAGAGCAGATCAAATACAGGCCGTTGTGCCATAGGTGCGTCTGCAATGGTAAAACTGCGGGATTTAGGGTATGATGTGCTCGACCATCCCCCTCTTCTCCTGATTTGGCTCCCTGACTTCCATCTGTTTCCAAACTTCAAGAAATTTGTTTCTTCACGTCCGCTTCGCGTTCAATGTTGAAAAGGCGGTAGATGGATATTTCTACAGCTTCCAGACTCTCACTTCCGGGAAGGAATAGTGATGTTTTAGAAATGCTGGACCAAGTGTGTTGAATTCAAGGGAGACTATACTAACTTTTAAACTATCGTGTTATGAACGTTGCGAACTTGCAACCTGGTCGAAACGTCAGGCAATACAAAGGTATGTAATACCTATCGATCGTGTTTATTCCCATACTAGCAGCGACTCGCGGTTTCACCCGCGCAAGTCCCGATCCCGTACCAATGTCGGGATCAAAAGTAGCCTATGCGTTAATCCAGGTCTCCAGCTATCTACATACCAAGTTTCATCGCAATTGGTCCAGTAGTTTTTGTGTGAAAACATTACAAACATACACACAAATCTTTCCTCTTTATAATATTAGTTTAGATAAATAATTATATATCAAAGGAGACTATGTTAAATGATATTTTTTTTTTTACTTTAAATCGGAGTCTTACATAATCAGGCCGAGTTTTTCACCTTACCCCGTATTACAGCGCTATGTAGACGCAAAATCAGTTTAGTTTGAAGTGTGGGTTCTAGTACACAAATAAATATAATCCGTCTACTTTCATCGTATTTTTAACCCCCGACGCAAAGAGAGGGGTGTAATAAGTTTGATGTGTGCTGTGTGTCTGTGTGTCTGTCTGTGGCATAGTAGCTCCCATACGAATGTACCGATTTAAGTGCGTTTTTTATGTTTGAAAGGTGCCTTGATCAACAGTGTTCTTAGATACAGTTCAAGAAAATCTGTTCAGCCGTTCAAAGATCATTAGCTCATTTCTAATCGTTGAAGGGATTTTCTAGTCGGGGGTCGGTAGTTTCAAAATAAATATTTTTACAAAATAAACGAAAAATTAAATTTAATATATTCTAGAGGGCTCATAACCTACAAAGTGTTGTGTATGTGTGTTCTATAGATGGCTTTGGGGAAATTATATGAAAAAGCGTTGGCGATACACTGCGCTCTGCCTCTCGAGCCTGTATCTGTTCGGACGACGACTTCCCCAAAAGTTTGTTGCTCGCAGGCCGCTTCCTACGGTGGCCGGTGAACATTGAATGCCCTCCGGCGCCCGGTGCGTCTATTGCAGGCGGAAAGAGTTGTACTTCGCTCTCTCTGCCGTTCAGCCGCCTCCTTTGCGGACATCACCACCTCGCAGAAGGCGGCGACGGCGTTCCATGCATCCCCATCCGTTCTCAAGTGACTATTTCAACTATGGATCATAAAACAATACAAAGGTTTTTACAGGATAGATCTAGACAGTTATCTACTAGAATAATCCTAATTCTCGGGGTTTCAGTCACACTGGCAGGCTAGCCGGGCCCCAATCTCGTGGGCTTACTGCATTCAGTTCCGATACGAGAGAAAGCCTGTTAAATTTGATTTGAATATGTGGGACATCGTTAGAACTCTTACATCATCCCGAGTGACACGGGCTATAATTTTTTGAAAAACTTCAATATGACTGTATGGCGTCATTTTCCAATGTAAAAAAAACCTTGGTTCTTTTTTGGCGGGGCAGTCATGGGTTTTTTTAATTAGTAAGTTAACTAATAAAAAAATCTTAAAGTAAGCTAATTTCGGGTAGTGTACCTGTGCCGTAATCATTCAATTGCTATCGAATACTGTTTAAACGCATAGTCCCCTTGTCAATAACTAAGTTTATGTAATATTCATTTTAAAAACTAATATAGGAGCACTACCTTAGTTGAGTAGTTAGGTACATAATACCCGTGCATTCATATGTGTGCACCTATATTTCTTTATTTGTGTATATATGTAGATTTACATTTATGTATGTGAAAATATTTGTGTAATAAGTATATAATATGATATTATTTTCAATCAACTATACACTGCAACTCCTCTTGCCATACATAAACTCTCTTTCCATCCAATGGTTGCCTAGAAGAGATAGCAGAACGCGATAAGGCTGCCAATAGGGAATATGCATGTTGTTTAAATTTACTTGATTAATTTTCCCTTGAATCTTTATTGTCCAGATATTATGCCTAAACAGTTATTTTCATATTTAGTTCGTGTTTAATTGCAAAAATATTAATTAAAATATGCAAAATAAGGACGCGAAATTCAACTTTGCAAAACGCTTCACCATTGGTCGAAACAAAACATGACGTGACATTCCACTTTCTGTCATTTATCGGCACCTATATTTGTAGTGTTACGGAGAAAGATGGGTGTTCCTGTGGTTTTTGCTCTTAGCTAGTGCAATTTAAGCATTCTAGTAAAATTAGAAATCATCTAGGACAATGACTGAATGTAGATTTGTCAAAGCACAATCGGACAATCTACCGAAAATAGGTGCATTCATGATGACTATACATTTTGCATCAAATCCAGATTTTACATCCGCTGAGGTTAAAGGAGTGAAAGCCGCAAGGTAAATATTATAATACTTGTTATATTATAATCTAAAGGATAGGTAAGATATGTATAGTTAGTTATATTCATGAAGTTTTATTGGACTGTTGTTACCTAGTTTAAGTAGACAAGCAAGTTGCCTTCTGCTTGATATTTAAAACAAACATAAATTACTGCTGACTAACTCACACTATACTAGTTAAATTGTAATATGCTTACATTAAACTGATCTTCACAACAATATAAACACGATATTGAAGATACTTCATCTCTTCTCATTAATGTACACCATTGTTTTCGTATTTTACATTATTATTTTGTACAGGAAAAAATACTGTATTGGGTGTACTTCTTATAGTGTTTTTACACTTAGGGACAAGGCAATACCTATAAAATGGTTTTTTAACTTTATCCATCGTCTATTAATTACAATAAATAGTAATTACAACTGGAAATAGGTATAAAATTACTGTAACACTTCAAGTAAGTTTATGAAACAAACACTAAGCGTGGAACGTGACGTCATCCAAGGCCCGCGAAATATGGCGGCGTTCAAACAGATCAAATTTTATCGATGTTTTTAATGTTATTTTAAAAATAATTTGAACATTGCCAAGGTTATTTATATTTTTTATTAGGGTAGAATGATGGAACAAGTCAATAAAAGATTTAAAAAAATACATGCATATTCCCTATTGTACAAAGTTTATAGTTTGTAAGATTATGTATATCCAGTCTTGTATAATTTCGTATGTAAGTACAATAAAGAGTTTATCTATCTATCTAAGTTTATGTAGGTAAACTCAAACGTTTACCAAAATAGATTTTTCAAATATCGTAAAAAATATAGTATTTTTTTGTAAACTTGCAAAATATATAGTACTTTTAGAAAAATTCAGGAAAAAATTGTTCCTTTTACCTGAGACTTTACTCGCGTTATTTTAGATTTTGTCAAACCGGGTGGTTGTTTAAAGGTTATTTTCTATCCCTCGGCAATTTTTTTTTTGGTAGGTACCTACCTATGTCCCTTTTGGCTGTAGCCATCGACAACGTGTATCCAACATTTCATGATGATCGGTTGATTAGTTAAGGCTTGGAAGCGTTACAAACAGTTCCAGTGTGTTCCAGTTACATTAAAAATGGCGACTTCTAAAAAAAATACTATATGTTTATTGCTAACTCAACTGAGTTAGCAATAAACATATAGTATTTTTCGTACTATACTATTGCTCAATACAATTGATCAAAATATAGTTTATAGTACGGGTGGCAACCCTACTCACACGACACATAGGTATCTCCAACAAAATTACATCTAAACTCAAATATTGAATGATAGCCGGTGAAGTCCTTTTACATTTCTAGACCATTTATTTTTCGATCGGTTCCATTAGTGTGAAACTTATGTTACCCCGTGACTATATACAAAGCTCAGAGCTGTTTGTTTGATGACAGGTGTCGCCAAAATCACATTTGTATAAATGCATAAGTACTTATATGCTAATAAACTTAAAAATAATGAGGTGATTGGTAGTTTAACGCGCAAATACAGCAAGTAGCCAATGGCAATAGACTAAATGCTGCGAATCACTGTATAATTGTGACACGAGAGTGATCGCACTTACTCTTATTTTTATTCTTCTGTGGCGTGGACCAAAAGAATTGACATTGTCACAAAGAAGAACTCAAAAAGGGATTCGCGAAGAACTTTGAAGGACAGTAGGCTTCTGCTCGAAACGGAGATAGCCAACCTTAATAACACCAACAGCTATTGCAGGTGTAATGTTGTTGCTGTTAGCGGATATGATGTTTGTTGGTCATCTTGATTATATAAAGAAAATATTATGCAAAGGGTAGAACTTCAGAAATTTTTGCAGAATTATATGCACAAAATTTTTTTTAAAATTTCAACGGAATGTTTACCTACACTATATTATAATAGATAGGTACCTACATAAAGGATGAAATGCGAGATTTTGCTGATGTATAGCTGCCTCTGGAAGGACCTATGAAGTTTAAATAACAATAAAAAATATACGCTTTTTTTTTTTAAAGAATACTAGTAACGTGGGTCACACATTACTAGTATTCTTGTTAACCCCTCCAGCTAAGCTTAAATGCTTGTGTTAGGAGTGGGTTCACGCCGGTAGTGCACTGGGTAGGGTTTGAACCCGTAACCACTTGGTCGCAATTCCGACGCCTTAGCCATTAATTACGCTACCGCCGCTTTCAAATTTTATATTAACACTTACACGCTTTATATTAACATTATTCATAACCGTGTACATATACATGATATCTATCTCTTTAAGAATTTAGTGAGATCTACCTGCCTAAATGATAATAAATAATGCAATACAATAACTGAAGAAAAGAAGAAAAAAAAATTCTAGATGTCAGAGCGAAGCTCTTTTAGGATGGAACGCTAGTGCGGCAATAATACACAATTACATAACACATATTATAAGCTCCACATAATCACGCTACTCATACTAACTCATGGACTAAGAATTAACATTTTTAGACTGTCAAAAAAAGCTTTCTAAGATTTACTTGGGCTAGTTCTAAATTTGATGTTATACCTTAGTACCAAATACCCATTTAAATTGTTAAATCTGGTTATTGGAGCTCAAAAACACTACCTAAGTAACTAAATTAAACAGAAATCATGTTCCAGGAAACAATTTAAACATCATAAATTGTTAAAATAGCTAAAAAAAATAATTCCAACGAAAGTTGGCGATAAAAACTGACAACGTAATTTAAAAGTCTATTATCGCATGGAAGCAAGCAAGGGTATCTGGCATACGGCCAAATAGGCAAAAGGTTGACATCTACGGAATGTCGAAAACCTTTGCGTTACTTTAAATTTTAACTACTATGGATGGCTGTAGTTGTACAATTGCCAAATGGGTTGTACGAAAATACTATCTGTACTAAAAACGAACCGTATATTGAGTCCATATATAGCTAATAGTATGTAGCCTCAGAGTTCATGACATTTAATATACTAATAATTCTGCGTCGAAGGACACGGGGCAAAGCAGATTTCTGCACGAATCAGGGTTACCCGACTTGGGAAGAACTTCCACGGCTTCCACCCGACACAGATAGCAGTATTGGCGTAATACTATTTTTTTCTGCTACATTACTATAGCCGTATAGGAAGGATTGGATAGGTTTAACAAAGCGCTAGGGACAACAATCGCGCAGAATAGAATGTTTTTCATTCTATTAAATTAATATAAGCGGCGGTAGCGAAATGTCTAAGGCTTTGGACTTGCGATCGAATGGTTGTGGGTTCGAACCCCCCCCTCCCCCCCGTGCACTACCGACGTGAACCCACTCCTAACACAAGCAATTTAGCTTAGCTGGAGGGGTTAACAAGAATATCAGTAATGTGTGACCCACGTTGCTAGTATTCTTTTAAGTAAAATAAAGTTTTAATATATCTAGAAAGCAAAACATATTCGTTGACATTAAGATACATTATAGGATATAAGACACTTAAGTAATATATGTTACAATAATATAAGCAATAATAAACTTTTACACCTAGAATCAAATTCACTTAAACAGCGTGTACCTCACGTGTCCATCGAAGATCTGGTTCAGCATATGCCAAACATATAACTTGGACATTGGACTTCAGATTTGAAATTGTACGTTGTTACTGTGTAGGACATGATCTGTTGTCTGTAACTGTACCTACCTATGCTCCAATCAGCAGAAACATAAAGTATGTATATATTAAATAAATAGAATACAGTTAAATATATTAAATATAATACTATAAAATACAATATTTTTTGAGAGAAAAACTATCGTTATAAAAGTGATCATCACCGAACAAGTGCCGGCGCGGAATATAGATGTACAGAACAACTACTAAACGAACATAGTTGCAAAATTATAGAAAAACACCTGCACTAAGTGCCATTTTCAATTTTCGTATAATCTGAAAAAAGCTTAGCGTAAGAAATAAAAAATAGAAAGAAAATTTAAGATCCTCTATTATGGTTCAAAAACACGAAAGGTCATTCGCTTTTTGTGCCTTAATACAGAAATGGTGCATTACGTCACAACACAACACTGTGCTAGGAATGTCGTTTGGCTGCGGTTTTTTGTTAATTCCTTCTCTTATCATAATATATATTCATTAAGAGTCCGACTTTTAGCTAACAAAAAAATGACGTTTACGAAATCAATCAATCATAAACGGTATACGAACTTGGTTTAGGTTAACGTGTTTTGTCTAGTAACTTCTCGTATTGGTACGTTCCGGAGCACCTCTTGAGCTAACGTGAAGTCTTAGCAACTGAGATTATTATATTCCTATACAGATTTTCGAATTAAACAATACTAAACTTTACCACAGTTACTAAAAAGGAATAAAATGTGTTTGTTGTTTGTAATGTAATAATTTCTACAGAATGTGACAGTGTTTCCATAACAGCCTGTATAACGGAATTTTTTAACATTTTTTTTGTTTGGAGTCATATGTGTTTTATGATATAATGTTTATATGAACTCAAATCATTCAAAACATATATTATGAACATCTGCAAGTACGAGTAACTCTAGTACCTAGGTACGGAATGCAAGTCACTTCAATGGCGACATTTTCAAAATTTCGGCTTATATTATAAGCGAAATTAAATGTCATGTAAATGTTGTTAATTTGGAGATAACTCCTAAACTAAGGGTAAAATAAATAGTGCCAGGGTATTTTTGTCTGAAATTAAAAATAAATTAAGAACCGAACTTACCATCTATCCTTTTCGATGCAAAAGAATATTCCCCCAATCGACATTCCTCATGTTTAGAGAGTTTCAAAAGGGGAACGAGTTAAAGAGTTCGCAACACTGGGTCTTGATCGTAACCTGAAGAAACAGGGAGTCGGCATGAAGTAGAAAAATGTTTTACTTTCAATAAATTAAGTGTTTTGCTTTTTTTTTTAAATGAGAGATGACAGTTAAGGATTGCAATCCGGGAACCGGGGATCCGGCGGATCCGACACCTTTAAACGTCAACTGCATCCGGTATCATTTTAAGGGGTCCGGTCAACGGATCCGGCAAAAAATAACGATCCAATTTCTAGAAGAATTTCCGCGCAATGTAAATTGTGCAGTCACTACCGCACTCTACACGTGCCCAACCTTACTGCACATTAGGTTGCAAGTCCACAACTGACCAGTAGAAAAGCTGGAAGGGCCTGTTTGAACGCTGGCTAAATTTGCAACTGATTAAAAAGTCGATTAGTAAACGCACGAGTATTTGTTTTCAACAATTTAAAATCATTAAGCAACAACTTTGTTTTTTATATATTTATTCAAAATTTGCATGTTTTTACATGAAATAAATTTGCCAAACTGCATCGCAGTTTATCGGCAATTGTTCTCGAGTACCAATGAATACACATTTTGTTATTTTACTGAATTATGTGCTAACATAAGAGATTCTGTATAAACCACAATATTTTGCATACTTATATAATAATATATACTTAATACATTGCATTTATGCACTATACCTAATATACTTATTCATTGATGCAAGCATACATATTATAATTATAACCGTGGTTTGGAAACCACTGAATAACACACATACATACCTACATCATTGAACAATATTTGTATGAGCAATGCAAGAACAAATAATAAAACTACAAAAATTAAAATTATAAACGAATATGGCAACAGGCAAAAGGCTATATATAATGTTTTTTTTTAATATTTTTGAGCTGGTTTTTCGATTTGACATTAATTCGAATTGACATTTAACAAGTCTGAAGGCAGTTTGTCGGTACTATGTATTTCCTTGTACGTTTACCGAAATAGTTTGTCACTCTCGGAACAGCAAGTCTTTTCTTTTTAGCTAAACGAGTTGGGTACCTAAGTTACGCTCCGTTTTGTAATATTGATTATTGAATTGTTGAATTAAAATATTTAATTTAATTTTTAGATGGAATTTAAAGATTTTAAATATTTTTTCATAATCCTGATTTAGACTCGTTTTGGTTTTTTTATCTATAAGTAATTTCAGTAATCTAATCTGCAAGCTGTTGATTTTATTTAAGTATGTAGGAAACGTAAGGCTATTTTATACTGTGGCCATATGCACCCAAACCATAATCGATAATTGAATCAGATAGCGCATAATGTAGGTAAGACATACATTACTTTTCTGCTCACAACATATTTGAGATTTTTAAATTTACTCAAAATGGAACGAAGTTTATTACAAACTTCGTTAACATGTAGGTTCCACGTGAATAAATTATCTAATTCTATTCAGAATCAAATTTCAGAATTATATTATGTTCTTAATTAAACGGTTTATATCCTTAAATATTACTTTTTGCGATTCGGGCTTGGCTAACATGGTGGACTTCGAATTACTGATTAACGTATTTCGGTCACTTAACATATCTCCCATGGTAATTGACTAGGTTTTAAGTTACACCCTCTGTTCTTATTGTAATACACCTGTTGGGGTGGCCCTTGGTAGCATTATATATCTATTACTCTTATGTTATTTTATGCAGATGATCTTCAAATATAAGTACTCACAAGTACCTGTAGCTACATCGCTAATCGATAACATCGCTTATGCTATTGAAAATCTGTCTAAAATAAGTGTTTGGAGCGAGTCCGTAGGATTACAGGACACTTATTTTAGACAGATTTTACAGGTCTATAACGTTGGGAGCACTTAGAAAGTTTCGAAGATTAGACTGGTCACATGTTCCTCCCAATAATTTTAATGGACTATTATGTCATTTTGTGAAAAAAGTTAATAGGAAACTTACTGACCTGAGATATGCTGGACTTCTCAAACTTAGGAAATAGTTTGAAAAAGTTCTTTAAAAAGATTGAGGAATTTTCTAACAACTGCCACCAAAACTGCCTTTGCAATATAAATTCGGAAAAAAGCTAAAGTGGTTACCTATTCGTCTTAGCCGGAACACTCATATTCTCTCTACTATACTGCATACTGATTAACCCTCTCCTATTCTTCTCCCTCTCCCTATTTTAAAGAATGATTTGAGTTCCTTCATGATACTTATACGAAATCCTTTTTTTAACATATCTTGTATCCGCCCATTGTACATACATACTTAAATTTTTAAGATAAGATTTGTTTAACTGTATATTATTAGTGGTGTAATAAAAAAAAGCCTGTGTCTCGGGACGCCAGACAGAAGTGATAACTTAAACGCCAGACACGCCGTAACGCGTTACGTAACGAAGCGGTTTACCCTCCCATAAGAAGTTATCACTTCAAAAATATTCGATTTATATATCTAAATTATAATTAACTACGAAGATGAGTCAAGTTATTCATTTGACTACAAAATGGTAGAAATCGTGTATCCGTGGCATAGACTGCATTAGTGTTTCGAATGTTTCTAGGCACCGGTAGCTGTTTACCATAAGATGGATCGTGTGCTTTGGGTAGGTACGTTTACTCTTCTTTACTTGCTAAAAACATTGCGATGTAGAAGCCTACATCGCTCCGTTTATGGACCAAACAACCAGTGGATTGCAGCCTTTTATAATATAGAAGAGTGCAAAGTAAAGGAATTAGTAGAGGTTTCATAGCGTTTAGCCATTTAGACTTGGAACCTCCAGACTGTCCCCGTACTTCCTAGGGAAGGTATCTCTTGGGAAGAAGATAGTGATATTTCTGTTCTGTTTTCAGGTGGACCGGGGGCCTGTTTTCCAACTGCATAGCCGTAAATCATCACTAACAATCCTTACAGTATAGGTAAGTACCTAAATATAATTATTGTTTTCGATTATGCAAATGTGAGTGTCGAATCAAGCTATCTATAAAGCACGTCGTCTACTCAGCTCTGCATGTACTTCCGATAGTTAGGTACCTACATGCTTTACGTTTATAACGTGGATAATTAAGTTGGTTGTGCAACTAAAACTACCTACTTACTATGATATTATTTATACTGCTGTCATATATAGTGTACAATTTTTTCTTGTCATCAATAAAAACGGAAATGTAAAAGCCAAGTATCAGTATTGAAACCTTTTAACTAGAGATACAGATAATAGTTACTTCGTAAGAGATGCATAACTCCCATACAAAAGCGAAAATACCTACACCATAATGGCCTACAATTTAAATAATAATACCTGGCGTTAGCTACAACCAGAAATATATCTTGTTTACGCTTCATGAAAATTGAGAACGGTTCGCCACCCGCGCGACTTTTGTCTGTATGTGTACTTAACACCATTGTCGGACACTAGGGTTGTACAAAGATGATTAAAAAGGAAAGGATAAGAAGAAATATATTATTATTTTATATATATTATAATGATAAATGGTAATTATTATTTCTCCCTATGAAAACAAAGTTTGTCACCTTACCTAGATGTCATGGGTTTATTATTTACGGTTTAATAGACTACATTTATTACAACATCCACCCTGGCCAATCACTCGAAACCTGATTTAGTACAATTTGTATAATACATTGTATAGAATATATAAGACTACTACTATCATGTTTACTACGGCAGAGTTGTTACAAGCACCCATTCACTAAATATATATATATCCATAGGCTGAACTGAATAAACAATATTATTATTCCTCTTTATTTATCTTAATACTTATAAATTACATTTTTAAATATGTACAAAACAATATATATATATTTAAAAATATAAAAAACAGTAGACCACCGACATCGGGTACAGGGACCAAGACACCGGTGGTTAGGGCTCCAAAGACAGGAACCTCCTCACTATACGGGCCGTGTCAAGGAGAACGGCCTTCTGCATCAGTCCCTTGATCCAGCCGTCTAACGCGAGCCTCTTAAGGTGTTGATCGAGGCTCTTGGCTATTAATCCATGTGCAGATATGACAATCGGAACAATGATTGCCGAATCGATATTCCACATATCGACAATCTCGTGAGACAAATCCAAGTATTTTATTTGTTTTTCTTTTTCAACTTTCACGAGGTTCTCGTCATGAGGAACAGCGATATCGACAATCATTGTGCGGCGCTCTAATCGGTCTATCAGCACTATATTATTATTATTATTAACAAAAACTGTCATTCAGTACATAAGGGGTGACTGCTCATAGTTATTATAGTGATAATGTGATAGAGATGATGCCAAATACATAAAAATTTGATTATTATAATTTATTTCACTTCTATAAATGGCTAATAAATTAAATCACATAGAGAATAAATTTTTTTTTTTAACAAAATTTTTTTGAAAGACTAGGTCTAGTAAAATGGTTTACACATTACTAAGGTTCTTGTTACCTAATCCAACTATCCTAATCAAACAATCTAACTCTAAATCTAAATTCTCTAAATTCAAATATTTATTTATGAATTTAGAGCAATAAAACAATAATAAAATTAATTATACAACTATTAAATTATACTTATTTCAATATTTATTGGGTATGAGTAACTTGTTGCCCAATCCAAGATAAGTATGGCAAATTTCCATTCTTTATGGGTACCGAAATGACTTCACATACTTCATATGGATGGTTGCTACGAACAAAATCAGTCAATTTATCAACCTCTGATGTTCGTGTTTTAATCATCATTAACAACTGAAAAATAAATAAAAAATACATTCAAATACTGGTTTCACTTTGGGTTAATTATATCTCTATAAATGTGCTAATCGGCTATTAGTACTTTTGAGTGCCTTTACATTCTGAGGTACTAGACACTAAATAGAACACTACAGGTGGCCGTCTGATGCTCAAAATAGAGATGGATTGATGCCAGAAGGTCTCGGCATATCAGTTCAAACATTTTAACCAAGACTTTTAGCCCAGGTATGGTAGTGGTAGAAGGCTGCCTCAAGAGGTTTCCATGTGGAAAAATGTTTACATTTAATAACCTCATTAAATTAACATAATTCTTAATTATATAAATATAATATACCTCACTGTCCTCAGTCATTTCACCCTTCCATTCATATATTGATGTAACTTGTGGTATAATATTGACACAGGCAGCAAGCTTATTTTTGACTAGCAAATTTGCAATAGTTTTACCATCTTCCATAGTAGGTACTGTCACATAAGCAATGGAGTACTTATCTGAAACGTAAATATTCACACGGGATAGAGTTCATAATAAAATAATATAGACTTAGCACATTGTTTGAATGGCAACACATTTCTACTAGATATTGTGTGTATTTTAGTCAATTAACAATAGACAATTGTCTTCTAAGACTTACTAGTACTGTAATAGTGTACTGTTTGATGCAACATAAGCTCACTATTTTATGTCTGGCATGTTTACATTTTTTTTGTACCCTTCACTAAAGGGGTAAACAGCTTTTGGACAATTAAAAGGTTATCTTGTTGTTATTCATGTAAAATCCTTTTATAAGAGCACAACACCATAAATCTGTGGTATTACAAGCAGCTTAAGATTGAGTAAATGAGAGAACTTTTCACTCACCGGCTTCACTGCTTCCGGAAGTCATATTGTTTCGTGCTCGAACAGAACTAGGTCTAATAATCGTGAAATATAATGTTAAAAGGAATCTCTTATTAAGAGATATCAACATTTTATGTCAAATACTTATAAAATACCCGTCTGTTATTACTGCCACAATGCCTAACTTCCTAACTTCTCGGCAATTCCTTCTGTTTGTGTTAAATTATTTATTAAGTTTGACGATATATGATGTTAGTTATTCAGTGTCAGAGCAGAGTCAGAGCCATTAACATAATATACTATACTAAGTTTATGGTCAGAGCCCTCAGAGCTGTCTGAACTGTCATCTGCGCAGATGGCTGTTAGCTTAGCTTTCTGTCAATTCGTTCGGAAAGTAAACTCATTTATCATTAAATTCTAATCAAATCAAATCAATCTTTATTTGCCAACCAAGTGTACATAAATGGTCATAATATAAAAACTTGTCCCAACTTAGTAGCCTTTTACGGGCATTGCAAATTTGAGAGAAAGTTTATAGAAAAGATTATTAAAGCAAGCATTATAGAAAATTACATTTGAATCAATAATATAATATATGCAGTATGATTATTGAAAAATTATTAAATCATGCAAAAATACCATTAACTTATTATACCAGTAGATATTTAATTATGTTACATTATTTATGTAGTCGCAGAAGTTCCAGTTGTAGGACACTTTGTATCCTAAAGTAATTTAGTAGTAAAGAGCATTAAGTAAGTTATTAGGTATATTTTTGAAGTGAAAACTTTTTTAGGCACGTTTGTGCACTTTTGCTATGGGGAAAAAGCATTGAACTCGTATATAGATATATAGATCCACTAGAGGGCACTAATTTAAAAATTTAGTTCTATCACCTCCTTATTAATTAGCAGAGAAAGTGTTAATATCACCAACCTGCTAAATGTGAAGTTATAAGTTCGTCGTTTCGTTTAAGTTTTCACTTCTGTCGGCAGTCCCATGACTGCCTATTTTTTTATTAAATATAATATTACGTATATATAATATACGATATATGGTAAATACATTTTTAAAGGGTTCAATAAAATAAAAATAAGAAAACGGGGCATTTTGAAAAAAAAAAAAAGGAAAGAGATCCCTTGAGGATTACCAACTCTATCGTCACTCTTATGTGGAGCTGTTGATCCTACTACACCAGGGCAAAAGAACAGGACTACAGTAATAATGCCATGTAACTGCATTCTTTTGCAGGGAAAAGTAACTAGACCAGTCACGGGCCAAGGAACCTTCAGGGTCGAGGATAATAAAAAACTTCTTGTCAATGATATTTTATATGATTTACCTAGTTAACACAAGCTCTATGAGCTTTAAACTATACAGACTGACCAATTCGTAGTGAAACCACACGCCGGAAGACCTTACCCATAGATAGATGTGCTGTTTATTGTATACAAAACAATACCTACTAGCTAATCTTATGTACTACTCATTGGCGACCTTATCGCAAAACCGACATATCGATATGCACATAGGTGAAAAGAGGAGCTGCAGTGAACAGTATAAGGAGCCTATGTAAAATTTTATCTATGAGAGATACTTAGCATAAATAATAACTGCAAATAAATATGAAGATAGGTGCATAACTACATATACAGATACACAAATATATACATATACAATGCATCATGAATACAGATATACATAATAAATGTAGGTAATTAGAAATGGATAAAGATTTGTTTTAATACCCAAATGGTGTAATTTTAATTGATAGAGCTGCCTTACTTGACAGTACCTATATTTATTACATCTTAAAATATTACAAGAAAATTAAAACTAAGACAATGTTATAGGCGGAATGTGTACTTGCAGAAATGTATACAAAAAATCAAATGTGTTTATTCACCCCATATTACCCAGCACTTTACACCCAAAGTAAACATACTAAGACTTTTTTAGGAAATACATACATATTGTACCTACACGAAAAAACACCCAGAGGAATGTATGTAAATATTTGAGCAGAAATTGAACTTGTAAATATTGATGTTGCAGGTAAACATTGTTGTTGATAATAAGTTAATACTATTTAGATTGCTGCATATTATATTAATATGGCTACTGCTTTATTGTATGTTATTTTTAAATTCTCATTAGCAACCCTTTGCTTTGCACAGGTAGTTGAGACATCTTCAACAATCATCATATTTCAACCAATTTAAACAAAAACCTAAGAATTTATACACCTAAACTTTAACCATGAATCAAACCAGTCTATTGGGGATATCTCATGAAACCTCCATTCAGTAGTTTTTCAGTTTATTGAGAGCAGACAGATAAACAGACATGAGGGGGAATTTGATTTATAATATGTAGTGATTATGCTACTGAAGATGATCATCAACAAATTTTCAGTCATCTAACAGACTGCTATTTTATTTTTTTACTGAGATACTTCTATTGCAGAACATATCAAACTATGTACTTACAAAATACCTTACATTTAAAGAATCTTTCAATAATTTCTAATTTTACATTAATGCCGTAAATCTCAATGTAAACTATTATTTTCAAGTGCAAATACTACAAATGGACATATGATCTGGCCCAAGTGACAGAGAGCTCTTATATATATAGGATAAATGCAGCGCAACGCTACTTTTAGTGGAAGTCTTTAGGAGAATTACAAATACATTATTCTAGAGTTTTACTTTGATTTTTTAAAACTTCTATTTCTAACTTCAATTTTTCTAATTGTAATTTATGTAACTCTTTTTCAAAAGTTATTATATTTGTTGCTCTCTCTATTAACAATTTCTCCTTCTGGATTTTAAATTCGTGCAACTCCCGGTCACGTTGTATATTCATTACCCATCTTTTCTTTTTAGTTGTAGGTCCTTCTTCCGCAGGGCCTCCACTTGAATTGCTAATATTAACGTTTATGGGCCCCTGGGAAAGCTCTCTCTTTCTCTGTGACTTAAAATTCTCCCAGCATCTCTTTAACTGCACACAACTTCTTTGGCTGACATATGGTTGAGCATTAAACGCATCAGTCAATTCATCCCATGCTTGCCGTTTTAACTCTATATTTTTAGCATGTATTCGTTTTTCTTCAATGATAGGCCGATCTCGAACTAATGCTCCAATTAGTTGTCTTTCTAAGGAAGAAAACGGAAGCTTCTTCAACCTAAAGAGAATTTGTTACGGTAATAATTGTCTTTATTTTGTAAATATAAAAAAATATTGCAAATACGATGACAACAGTAAATACATACCCCTTAGCGGTTTCAGTAGTGCCTGATGTATCCATATTAATAGTTTAAGTACACGAATTTAGAACTTAAAATTACAAAAAAAAAACGTAATGCCATACATAATATACAAAGTCGCAACAACACTTTTACAGGCTATGGTTGTATTTATGTTTTATAAAATATTTGCATTTAGCATCATAAACATTATGATATAATAATAAGATCTATTTACACGGGTTTACCAAACACTGAATTCGTATTCGTATTGATATTTGAATTATTTGATAGTATTGCACAAAATTGTAGCTTCATTGAAGTCAACATTCTACATACATAGACTATAGCAAAGTCTAATGGTGCGTTTACACGCACGCCGTGCAGCCTGGCAAGCAGCACGGCACGCAGCTCGGCGCGCAAGCTTTTCACACCAGGGCTGCCAGTAAGGACAACTTAATTTATACCGCTAAGACTCGGAAATTATACAAAATCATGTACTATTATACAAAATCAGTGTTGTACAACTATAGAACGTCACTCTTTGGGGATTTTAGGATTTAACAGTTTATCACAGACATGATTTGTTTTCTATGTAGTATCTCTATGTGTATGTACGTACTTTTTACGCTATAACATCAGCAATGACATTGTATCCAATTATACAATGCAATCTGCTATACAAACAGGATACAAAAGATAACCGATATTATACCAATTTTGTATCCAGTTTTACAATCTGGCAGCCCTGTTTTACACACTTGCAGGCATGGTCCGTAGGGTATTAGTGTTCTGTGGACATGGTAATCAGTGGAAACATGGGAGACGATGTAGATGTAAATCTCGTGGGAGCTACTGCTTTAGGCTTGAATGGCTTTTATTGAAAAAAAAAAACAGCCCGACATAATTATGCTTGCGAAATTATACTTAAAACTATTAGGTTTTACAACTAAAAAATCATTTATGGTGTAAAAACACTTTTCAAGTAGCCAAAACTTTAAATTTGATTTTTTTATTTGACTTTCGTTATAACTATTTTTACATCGAAGAGTGCTTTTACATAATTCGTTTCTTATTTTAGTGGGATCTCTTTTAATAAATTTACTATCCTCGCTAACTTTTGAATATAATTTTTTATTATTTTTAGTAAACATGAACATAAATAACCATGATAAGCATTGGGGGCGGCTTCTTCATTAACTGTGTTTCGTAACTGTTTTAAGGCATACATAAATCTATTTTATTTACTGCACATCCTTGATATGCGATTAGTTACAATTCTCTAATCGTCAATCAATCAATCAATACTAACTTTAATCCTAAGCACTATTTTGTTTCATATTTTTTTGGCCCTGATAAACAATATTAATTTTTACTAAAAGAAACATCTTTCTGAAGTCTTCTTTTGCTTTCGATTCGTGCATGATAAAGGTTCAGACCATTCCGATATATTTGGTGTCGTCAAAAATTTATTTTCGATCGTTACGTCGTCTGTACGCTACGTAGATGAAAACTATACTAACGCGGCCGAGCGCGTGTGTGTGTGTTCAAAGGGTGAATGTGCTTGTGTGCCTGTGCACACAAGCACATTCACCCTTTGAAGTGTGTCAAAAAACCGACAGTCGTCCCGATCGGCGGCAAGCGCGATCACATTCACGCAGGCATGCACAAACAGCCTGTTCACATGCGTGTGCCCGTGCATGTGCTCGTTGAATGTCGGTTTGAACGCCAGCGTGTAAACCCACATAAAATATGAAGTCTATGTTTACTAGCGATGTGCCGAGTACGGCTAGACTCGAGTTAGACTCGATTCCTGCTGTGGACTATCCTACTCGATACCAATATTATTTATTTTGATTCTAGTACGCCGGCCTCGATTCCGATATTCAAGTCAGGAGAAATCAATTTTGAACACGCTGCCTCGATTCTGAAAGTATGCGGTATTGAAAAATATCGATGTTTTCAAGCGATACATTGATAAACATCAATACTGTACTGGGATCCGATGTTATACATCTAATATAAATATCTATATATTTTATTTATTGGACACCCCTACCACAGATAGAGCTGCCAGATGGTGTAATTGAATATAAAATTGGTATAATTCGGTTATCTTGTGTAGCCTTTTTGTATAGTAGATTGCATTGTATAATTGGATACAATGTCATTACTGATGTTATAGCGTAATAAGTACATACACATAGAGATACTTAAAAGAAATATAAACTGTTTATTCTGGCTGGAGCGCTACAACCCTCGATTTTTATAAGGGCTAAAAAAAAAGCTCATCAAATTTTTACCGGTTATCGCACCGTCTTCATAGTTGGACACCCTGCACACCCCCGTTATATGTAACACTGATTTTTTATAATAGTTCATGGTTTTGTATAAACTCTGAGACTCGGCGGAATAAAATAAGTTGTCCTTACTGGCAGCCCTGACCACAGATTACTATAACATTGTTGTTTGTAACTTCACCTCAGAGCAATAATAATAATAGTAATAAATTGGACGTTGTTAAGCAGAAAGGACTCAATCCACACAAAGTCACTTGTGAGTTATGGACGTTTGAAGTTTGAGCTGTCATTTCTCTAAAACAAAGTTTTTTTTTGTTTTTTTTATTGTCGTCTTTTTTGTAAAGTAATACTTTATATTATATCTGTTCATCAAATTAGTGATATATTTTGCAATAGATTTCGAGATATTAAGTTAAATGTGGGTTGAGTCCTTCCCATTAAACTTACTCATACTCATACTCTAGACTCTAGACTCATAACTATCCTTCGACTAGAAAACGATTTATAAAAAAAAATAAAACAAGTAATATCATTGAAAAGTTATACATTTATTAACCTTAAACACAAATCTATCAAAATATCATGAAATCATCAGTATAAAAAAAAAAAAAAATAGAAAAACAACAAAAATGAGCGTGCATATTAATACGTCTCATCGTCCAAGTCAAAATCAAGAGTTGGCCCGTATCCATCGACATCCTCTCTAACATTGCTGTTTCCCTTATGGTTATTGTAAAATGCGTGACAGTCTTCAGGTATTAAATTTAACATAGATCTGAGATCATCGAGCTTTGCTTGAGGAAAGGGTTTTCCCTGGGGCCAGAGAACTTGAAAATCTTTTTCTGAAAATTTAATTAGAACACCTCTGTTTCTTTTTGACAAATCCAGTTTTTGAATGTCTCCACTCTCTGATATCATAGTAATTAAGTAGTCATCTTCTTTATTCAATAAAATCTGTTTAGTTTTTAGCCAGTTTATTTTTTGTTTATACAAATTTTGCGGTTAACTTATTTTTTTAATTTTTTTTTGTACCTAAAAAAAATTTGCGTTTTCATCATTCTAACTTGAAGGGGGTTTTTCTTTTTAGAGATTTTCATGATGTTTGTGTATTCTTCTATGGTGTAAATTCGCTCGTGATGCTTAAGCTCACATTCAATCTTACTGAAATCAGTATCTATAGGCAAAAAAGAATGTCCGGATTCTAAATATTTAAATATTATCGTCTTAAGATTTGAGTGGCTATTAAGTATAGTTTTTAACATAAATATTATTTTAATATTCCTATTTTGGCCTCCGCAGCAGTCGCTCCAAAAAACCAAATTCTAAAACACCATCCCTCAGATTGTATTTAATAAAATTAATAAGGCACGAGCCAACTTCTTGGGCACCTCTTCCGGCTTCCCCTTCAAGCCAGACATTGCATAGTCCTTGATCGTTGGAGCCAACGTGGATCCCAGCGTTATAAATCCATAATTGACGTTTATAAAACATTATGTTAGTAGGTATACGAGGCAATAGAAGAGTTTTTTCGAGATCGTAGGTAACACATTCAAATTTGGGATCTGTTTTAGCTCGCGCCAAGTCTTGAGACATTTGTTTGCGAAGATCTTCCGCTCTCATTTGATGAACATCTCTTTGCTGAATTAATAGGTCTTTATCTTCTGGTTTATTACAGTTCTTTATCTCAAGGGCTAATGAATCGCATTTCTTGCAAGTATCTTTCTTTAAGGATTTACAGCGAAGATTGAAATTCGTATAGAGTATGCGCTTCAAAATAGCAAAAGACACGTATTTCTTCTCACTGCCGTATACTTTTTTAAATTCTGTAAGATAGATGTCATAAATTTTTTGGATCGCCATACCCAGTTTTAAATATTGCCTGCCATTGTTTCGTTCTCTTCTCTCAAGTTTGCTCTGTACGCTGTTTGGCCAAACACATGTCAACTCTTTTAGAAGATATTTGAAAAATATTTAAAAACATACATACACAGAGGTGCCCAACAAGTTGGCTCGTGCCTTATTAATTTTATTAAATACAATCTGAGGGACGGCGTAGAGAATTTGGTTCTTTGGAGCGACTGCTGCGGAGGCCAAAATAGGAATATTAAAATAATCCTTATGTTGAAAACTATACTTAACAGCCACTCAAATCTTAAGACGATAACATTTAAATATTTAGAGTCCGGACATTCTTTTTTGCCTATAGATACTGATTTCAGTAAGATTGAATGTGAGCTTAAGATCACGAGCGAATTAATACCATAGAAGAATACATGAACATCATGAAAATCTCTAAAAAGAAAAACCCCCTTCAAGTTACAAGAATGAAAACGCAATATTTTTTAAGTACAAAAAAAATTTAAAGAGAAATAGTTAACCGCAAAATTTTATACACAAAAATAAAATAAACTGGCTAAAAACTAAACAGATTTTATTGAATAAAGAAGATGACTACTTAATTACTATGATATCAGAGAGTTTAGACATTCAAAAACTGGATTTGTCAAAAAGAAACAGAGGTGTTCTAATGAAATTTTCAGAAGAAGATTTTCAAGTTCTCTGGCCCCAGGGAAACCCATTCCTCAAGAAAAGCTCGATGATCTCAGATCTATGTTTAATTTAATACCTGAAGACTGTCACGCATTTTACAATAACCTTAAGGGAAACAGCAATGTTAGAGAGGATGTCGATGGATACGGGCCAACTCTTGATTTTGACTTGGACGATGAGACGTGTTAATATGCACGCTCATTTTTGTTGTTTTTCTATTTTTTTTATTTTTATACTGATGACTTTATGATATTTTGATAGATTTGTGTTTAAGGTTAATAAATGTATAACTTTTCAATAATATTACTAGTTATATTTTTTTTAATAAATCGTTTTCTAGTCGAAGGATAGTTATGAGTCCGTTCTGAGAAATAAAAAAAAAGTATCTGTCTTTATAAAATTAAGTTTAATGGTAAGGACTCAACCCACATTTAACTTAATATCTCGAAATCTATTGCAAAATATATCACTAATTTGATGAACAGATACAATATAAACTATTACTTGACAAAAAAAGAGACAATTAAAATATAAAAAAAAACTTTGTTTTAGAGAAATGACAGCTCGAACTTCAAACGTCCATAACTCAAAAGTGACTTTGTATGGATTGAGTCCTTTCTGCTTAACAACGTCGAGAAACAATTCAAGCGGACTAGGTTCATTCTGCAAATACTTTTTGTGTGTTCTTCATACTGTGGGTTGAGTTGGGATAGTGACAAAAACTGGTTTCCGTGTACGTATTCAAAATTAGGTTTTCACTACATGATAGAGTCGACCTTTAGGAGTATGGTGGTACACATAACTCAATTTTGGCCAATATGTGGATTGAGTCCTTTCTGCTTAACTACGTCCAATTATTGCTCTTAGAACTTCACCGACCATATCGCACAGAATACTAATAATACCCTTACGCGCATGATGATACGCGATGATGAATTGATGACGGTCAATCGATGTGACACACAGTGGGTTGAGTTGCTGTTCAATGTCATCAATTTGGGACGGCTTGACTTGTAACTTGTCACCCTTAAACGATCAGATCATCAGATCAGGTACCTAGTTCGTCAGTACGCCGTAATGTACCGGTACAAGCAAAGAGTATACAAAGTACAAATACTACAATACTACGTTAGTTAGAGTAATGATTACTAATAAGTAATGATTATTTTATCTTGCGCCTCGCTTTGCACTTGCAGAAATACAGACCTTCGGCACAGACACAGAAGCTTATAGAGAAAAGATACAAAATATTGAGCCCCGCGCAAAGGGCATATATCTATAGGCTTGATTATATAGATGGCCTACAGGGTTTTCAGGCATGCGTGCAAAATTTACCCAAAGCAATGCTTGTGGCGTAAAACAAATAAGACTCCGTTTATTTAAACGCCTTGGAGGAATCAAAATTAATTAATAATTTAAAATTAGATTATTTAATATACTTTCACACAGGAGCTTCAACAATTTCAAAGCCTGATAACACACATCAAGCAGATGTGTGCATATATATACACATCAAGCAGATGAAACTAATGATGACCGTGTACTCTCTATGTAAATCACTATTAACCTTTTGTAACTTGGCATGGGTTGGTCCAAAATACACATTATAGAGGTCGCTAGGCACTGTTCTTAAGGCAATCAGCAAAAAACCTTTCAGATAACACCACAACACAGCTATATAAGGACATTTATAATAAAAACTATATTAACAGTTATTTATAATAAACACTGTTTTGAGAGTACATTCCCGTGTTAAATACGACTCCACAATATACTACCTACCAACGAAAGTGTTGACATGACATGGGTATGCAGCATATAATACTACCTGATCAATTATACAATCAAATTAATCGTACACTACATATTTAATCGCTAACGAAGTTTCATTTAAGAAGACTTGAAGTGGCTTCAGACTCTGGACTGCAGCGCTACAGAATCGCTTTTAAAATGGATCACATATATGCCGCATACCATCCTGTTATTATATATATATCTATTAATTGCAAGCATGTGTAAATACGTTGGACAAAGAGATGTATAATAGGTACATATTTTATAGTCTCGGGCGAAGAAGTCTCAAAACACAGGTTGCTCTTAGTTTGAGAGTCAAAGGTAATCTAAACTCAGATACTTAAATAGATTTGTAAAAAAAAATTAGCAAAGAGAGAAAGAAAATAATATGTAACATGTTAGGTAGGCGATGCAACTCTTGCAGCGTTGCTTGCTATCTTTGTACACTTTTAAGTACCTGTAACGGCTGTAACGTGGTATAAGGTTAACCAACACATTAACGATGTAAGTAGGCATTTGAAAACGTTGACGATTTTATGTTATTTTAATGTAATTTGAGTTACGTTATGAACATAACTCTTAAGTACCTATTTATGTTTTTGGACTTTCGCTTACGTAGTACTACTTAGTAATCTGTGCTGTCGCTTTCATTGGTTGAACTCTTCAGCATCTAGCCGTGCCCCGTAGGCCGTTAGTAAATGTCGTGGTCTGCGAAAACAATTAAGTGTCGCGTATTAGGTACTTTCTGTTAGGGGCTTACGACTTAATACAACACAAATTAATTTAGTACCAGAAAGTCTCCTGTCGTTGTTGTTTTGGTTTCGTCGAGTAGCAGGTGATGTAAAAAACATACATAGACTGCTAACATTTTTGGTACATAATAAACGTTTTTGCCGCAGTCTACTTAGTAATGATTGAGTCGCGTTTCGTCGAGTAGAACGGGTGATGTAAAAACATAATAATATATATATAAATATAAAGATTGGTAAAATCATAACCTTTTGGTTTGCCGCAGTCGGGTAATGATCGAGTAGAATACCAGTGTTGGTTATCAGTTAGGTAAAATCGCGTGCAACCATTTTTTCAACCCAGTATTGTCTAAATGATCTATAATGATCTTCTTTTGTTTTTCCGATTTTCTTTGGGTTTTCTCAGGGCTTTCTCTTGTGAAACTGTGAAAGGCTTCTCTTGTTCCATAACTCTTGTTTTTTTTTCTTGTACCTACATATAAATTCACCCCTATTAAATAATTGTTTAAATCTTTTGAATCATGTAGGGAAAACAATTTACTGCATCACTGTACAATAACGTCATCAGTTGGAGCACGGGCCCCTATATAGACCCGTGCTTCACCCAGGTGGAGAAACTAGGTGAAGCACGGGTCCGCCCTTATGACCGAGTCTGCAGCGAGTAGGTAAATAATTTTACTTTATTAGACTCATTAAATGTCTTTAACTAATCTAAGTTGAACCATTATTGAATCTTTGTTTAAATAATACTAATAATCTAATAAAATTTTATAATAAAAACCTATTATAATTTATTTACACATTTATTTTCAAAACATAATCAATGTCACACCTTTTATTTTTTTCGTTACTTTTAAATGAATTAATAATATATAATAATGCTATATGCGATCATAATGTACCAATATTTTAAAGATAATAATATAATATATTGTTTTTTTTCTATGCAACATCGTCTTGAGTTTATGTGAGATATTCAGACTGATGTACAAATGACAGCTAATATTTAGCCGGTTAGATTTTGATATTCAACAGCGGCGGAATTACACATTTGCCGCCAGTAGCCTTTTAAAATTTTGCCACCCCTACCGGTCGGTCTATCTAATTCGATACCCCAGGACAAGACATAAACAATAATGTACGCCCCAAATTTGCCGCCTCTAAAATCTGCCGCCCTAGGCTCCAGCCTACTCAGCCTGCTGGTAAATCCGCCACTGGTATTCAAGTACTGAATATCACTATTTACAGGTACCTATACCATATGTATATTTACCAGCTCCTTTTTAAAGAAGCTCATAAATATACATATTTATTATATTAAACACAACACGGGTTACATTATATTACAATCCTGATGGAATGTAGCCTCTTAGCTAAAGTTGAAAATAATTTCCAAACCGATCGACTAGGCAATGCCGTAGAACATAACAACATCTAACATGGATTTTGAATTTTTACAATCTCTGTTTGGAAGATTTTTAAAATGGCAATTCTTGTACTGTGTAGTAAAATACGAAGGAGCTGTATTTTAGCCTTTAGGACGGTCCCCTCCGCGTATTTTATAACAAATTTTGGGGTCGGCTTTCAGTCTAACTACGATGCGGTCGAAATTCAATATTTTACGTGAAGCGACTGCTATCAGACCTTCACAACCCAAGTACTAGGCGATATTGAAGTTCTGTAGTTAGACCAGGTTGTCGGACTTTTTAGGGCTCGAACTACTTGTATCGAATGCCACAGATCTTTGTATGGCAACCGTTACCGATGGTTTAACGTGCTCTCCGAGGCACGGAGCACACCGTCAGCTTAGGTATGACGGTATTCCTAACAATCTGCATAATTAATTACTGAATAAACAATTAAATGAATTTTACTAGATATGTAAAAACGTATATGTAGGTTTATTTAAACCTTATAAACTTACTTATTTCAATAACCATCAAAGTAATTAAAAAAGGGGGAAAATGTTATATTGTTCCACCGACGCTTATTAGACCTTTATAAAATACCGGTCTATTTTAATATCGATTTGAAAACAATTTCAACAACTCCGTTTTAATTTTAAAATTAAATATTCTAATATATATGCCTAAAATATTTTAAGTGATAGTAAATTTGGCCGCACACGAGCAGCAACTGGGCAGCTTGATTTCTGTTTCAAATGTTTTGAGGCCGTCGCTTGTTTTTTCGAAGGCTGCTGCTGTTCGGAAAACATATTTTTGTTTGCAACTGGCTTCGTATCCTTGTTGGAAAACTGCGATGTTAGCACAACCTGTACCGCCGGAACTGTGAAAAAAAATCAATGTTAATAATTTTCTGTATCTGTACTTACTTTTAGAATTTTAAAGTGTTTCAAAACTTTGGAAGCCTGTGTAAAACAATTGAAATCTTTAACTTTAAATGATGATTCCCAATTGATTAGATAAAACAATAGTAACAAATACCTTAGAAGTTTTTGAGCAAATGGACTTGACTGAAATCCATGTCCATGATCTGACTTACCTACTTACTATTTTAAGATATTTAAGAAGCCGCTTTGGGAGACAAGGAAATTGATTTAAATGGTGACTTACTTAAAAGAGAAATAAGTACTTACAAATTGCAAATTTCAACCCTGTATCCTTGTACTGGATTGTCTTTTCTGTTTACCAAGGAATACATTTTGCCGTCAGCGCCCTCAGCAGTTTTCGGGTAAACTACCTGGAAAATTGGAGGAAAGGAAGTTAGAGGGTTCGGACTTTCCAGCAATAGCCAGCTCGAGTTACAGGTAAGTGATCCTGAGCTTCTCGAACTACGGCTGACACTCCCCAAATTATCCGTATAGCAATATTTTTTTCCTTTCAATGCCTTCCTTTCTCGCATTCCTTTCCCTTTCAATATACATTTAATTTTCCCATCTTTAATTTCTAGTGTCAAGTTGGCGGCAATATGATTGTACTGCAATATAACGTAATAGGGGATTACGTTAGTGGGAGCAAATTATTGTAAACAAAATGTAGGGTAATACTATGCCCAACCCTTCAGGAAAACAGGCGTGAGTGTACGAGTATGTGTGTACGTAAGTATGTGGAAAGTGTTGGAATAAAACATAATCAATTGTTTCATGCATAGCAAGAAATCAAAACACCTCAAAAACATATGACCATGTAATTAAATCTCTTAGCTATAATGTATAAATATATTTTGTAGTTGTTCGTAAAGTTTTGTAAGTTGACATATATTATCCCAAGTAAGTTGAGTTGTGTCCAAAAGAAACTGATTATTATATTCTTCTTAGTAGGTCCTAAATGACACATGTATCACTTGAGTAAAATATTACATCCAATCCCTTTCTTCTTTATTCATAACACACGAGAAACGGCCTTTATGACATTATACTCTCCTTGTTCCTTATTGTTAATACATATAATATCTGGTGTATAATAAAGAGAATTATTATTATTAAAAGGGAGAGATCTTTTTCTTTTATCATAATTCTTAATTTTTAATTTTAATTAAAATTAATTTTGATTTGATTAATCATTCAAATAAAAGGTGTATCTTAAGTAAAAACTCACCGGAAGCTATTTAATTGCATAGCTTCTGGTGGGTTTTTACCCAAGTCGCATGTAAAATATAAAATTTCGCTAGGTATATGATTTCAGATGTTGGACAAAGAGTTCTTCCTAACATTTCTTCAGTACTTACATATTTGGGTTTTTTAGTTTTTTTTTTCAATTAAATAAATTGTTACTTTAAATGTTCAATTAATAACTACTTTCATTATTTGATTTCTTTTGGCTCACCTTCTCCTCAAAGTGGCACAGTTCTACGTTCTCATCCAAAGGCCCCACCCTCTGGTTAATGTCTGGTGTATCAGGCAGGTCCAGTCTGTCGAGCTGGAATCGCACTGAAGATCCCAACTGAAGTGAAAAAGCATTATCAAAATCGGGTGTAAAACGGTGACTATTGCGGTGGTTACAAAAGAGTAAATTGTATTAATGGAATTATCGTTGCTAAAAGATTTACGCTCCTATTCCCAATTTTTATTTGTAAGGTTTGAGGGGAATTAAAGTTAATTTCATTATTATGCAGGGAAAACACGGCTATGCCAGGAGTATCTGTCTTTCTTGACAGAACATCAGTAAGAACTTAACTACAACCGAAAAATTACTAGTTTTATCAGAATTTGATCTTTATCGTGTTCATATTAACAGGCCACAGAAAGAGGTCGCTTTGCACATGCTTCCCGATAGACAACGAGCTTTGCTTTCATTCACGCAGATCACAGGATATCTGTCACAGAAATAGTGGCCACAATTAATCCAAGGCTAACGTGGGTACTGCGAGTTGCGACCCTCTTATCGTTATCAGGTATGATGTCGAAGATACTTTATGCTTTCTTCTTATCCTTTAGGTCTTTAAATCTTTAGGTTAGATGCAGACTACTATGGCAAATAACTACGCCATGACAAAATAAAAACAGAAAATGTTTTGTGTTTATCCTCATCGCACAAATAATTTCCCTACCTTAGAAATGAGTTGGTCAATTTCATCTTGAGGGTAATTCGGTACATCTTCACAAAAAGTAGAATTTCTACATGATTCGGGAATTTCTGGTTCATAACGAGACCTGACCGGTCTTTCAGTCGGTCCGGGGAAGGTGATTGGGTGGCTGTCAATTTGACCTGAAAATATATAGAAAACTAAATAATATTATTATAGAATCAGATATAATATTAAAATGCAGGTCAAGAAAAAGAACATCAGTAATAACGTTAAAGGTTCTAGCTTGAGTAAGAGGCTTTCGAACTCATGTCTCCCCTGGCACTTAACGCAGAATAAATAATTATTATGGTCGCTTAGAGGTCGAAAGAAGAAGAGGAAGAAATTAAATCGTAATTCATCAAATTATTTATGGCATTAAAGCTCTTTGGAATTAGGAGAAAAAATGATTTGCTAAACTTTTTTATTGATAACCTAAGCTCATCAATAAAAAACCTACTAAACAAAAAAAGAAAATGGCTTGACACACAGAACATGAAAATAAGTACTGAACTGTTGTGTATCTATCTATTTATATGTTTGTCGAAACTTAGGTGAAAAAGTTCATTCTATAGTATTCAATACTATAGAATGACTAAATTCATAAAATTTTCGGTAAAAACATTAATTTCCTCCCCAATGCAATGGCGTCACTAAACCGTTACACACGCAATGATTAAAAAATATGAGTTATATCCGTGTACGAACATCCTTTATCTAATAGTTTTTCATAATTCAACTTTAAACCTAAGACAATGTGATCATAAGATAATATTCACAGCTTAATGACGTTTTTTGGACCAAGTTAATGAGTACTTCGGTTTTTCGGGTAATTTTAAGCAATTTGCCTTGAGGATGTTACAATGGTCTCTTCTCACCATACTGTATTACACTTACGTGTCTTCAGAAATATATCAGTTACTTCAGAATCTATTCAGACTTACCTACCAAGTTTTTAACTAGTTATTTTAATGATATTAAAATAAAAGGGCGGTTTTTCAAATAAAATTACCGTTATTTAGGCGGAACATCTTTTTTTCACAATAAGCAATTTGTACTGTTGTGTTTTACATTAGTAAATCGTATTTTAGAAACTGTAAACTAGATAACTTAATTCATTTAGTAACATTTCGTTAAAAAAACCTGTTATTAATCATATTCTTTTAATAGCCTTCTTTCAATAATACAAACATCTTTCACAGAACATTTTTCCACTTTTCAAGTATTTGCCCTAAATAGCTCCTTTTCGTAACTTTAAACGATGGTGCCATAAATTATCATTTTGTACGTTATCTATACAATATTTAACAATTCAATGTATCATAGAAACATAATATCAAGTAAAAATAACATTTATAAACAACTCAAAATGCTGAACCTCTATCGCTACATATTATAAGACAAAGTTTCCCGCCGCGTCTGTCTGTCTGTCTGTTCACGATTAACTGAAAAACTACTGAACGGATTTTCATACGGTTTTCACTAATAGACAGTGTGATTCATGAGGAAGGTTTATGTGTATAATTTGTTAAGAGCTTGCGTTTAAATTGATTGAAATATGTAGATTGATTGTTAAAGATGTCTCTACTACCCGTGCGAAGCCAGGGCGCTTATAATAAATAATAAATACTTATAAATTAAATTTATAAACTTAATCCACAAACGATGAAAAATAAATGGAAACAAAACCTGCTTGTCATTATACTGTATTTTAAAACTAAACTCTACACATTTCAGTGCTTACGAGTTCTTCTAATTTATTCAATTAAAAATCCTTGTACCTTATCAATATTATCCCGAGTGACACATTTAATATTGTATTTTGTGTCGGGCATTTTAAGTGGACGGAGACCTTTATAATAAGATATAGGTTTTATATGATTTCAAAAAATAAATTATTATTAGCATGAATCACTTAAATGGAAGGCAATGCCCAGCGTAGTCACCTCGCTCCAACCACGCAATGATTGTGGATTAAGATTTTTGGGTCGATTATGTATTGAGCTCTGTAATTTTTACTTCATTGAGTTTACTCTAGATACCATTTATTGCCTTTACATCCGACATGAGACTACTATTGTTTGTTTCAAAGGTCTTATTCTAATTGTGGGTACATTATACTAGAGCGAACCCCTCAGTATGTGTTATATAGCTTTTTTTAATACCTTCAAGTACCAACTCACTGAGTACTCGGCGAAGTGGTTATGTCTATATCGAAACAACTGAAACCAGTCGGTGGTTCTTTACGGGCCGTCAATGGCCGGAGGCTTAGGTAAAACCTAGGAAGGAACTTTCTGATATTTTAACAGACTTGACCACCTGTCGCTGCAATAGGTACCGAATGGAAGGCCATGTTGCTTTTTAATCAAGAATACGCTATACAGCCAGCCTTGCAAGTTTTTTTTGTCAACATTTTCGGATATGCTCAATAGATACTAATGAGGTTTTATTGTATTAGCACGAATCGTGTAGAATCAAAGCGTGCAAATAAATTGTTAAAAAAAAATCATCAAATATCAAAACCCACAGTTTAATATGACTATTACGAATATGACTTGCCACAATTTACAGTGACGCTTGTCGAAGTGCTCATACATTTTGTTAAAAGCGTGTTTAGAGGTATCTCACCAATCATCAACACTGCTAGTGTATTGTATAGTATTGTATTTCTGTTTTAGAATAGGGCCCGCCAGAGCTTAGATTAAGCGAGTGAAAGACACACTGTCCACACTTGATAAGATTGTTTATGAATACGTAACTGCTTATCTTAAGATGACTGTCTGTTTGTTTCCTAAGTTACTTCTAAAAAAGTTAAGTATCGTACTTAGTACGATAGTAAAACTATCCATTAAGCAGCTTTAAGGCCTAACGTACTGAAGAATAAGGACTATAAAATTTTAAGTATGTCGTTTTTATTGTCCTTATCTTAACTTTGTATAATAATCATATTTTTAATTTGCATAAAATTTAGTACAAAAAAAGTGGTAAATATAAGCACGATACACATTTCGCCAAGAAATTTGGCAAATATAATAAGTTTCTTAATTTACACTACATAATTGTGAGGATTTCAAATGTAAACTAAAATAGAATATTATATAATACAACAGTTTGAGGAGAAAATAACAACGTAATGTAAATGTATTAAAAATATTCATCATACATATTCGTAGCTACAATGCATTTCTAAAATGGTAAACCTGAAATTAGTTTTTATTAAGAACTTCCCTGACAGAATAAAAACCATTGTTTACTGCCCATTTTCATAGAACTACACAACATTTCTTGGTAGGTCAGTGATCCACTTGGGTAGGTATTGTATTATTATTATAAGTGGCATTATATATGACACTGCGTCTGAATAGTTCTATTCTGGGTACTGGCATCTTTATTGGTTGTGTTGATTTTCCTTTGTTATAGTAGGGGAGGCCATTAAGGGATTTTTTGGATATTACTCCAGATTATTATAAGGGGGGTTAATCACATGCTGACAAGTGTACATTTTGATAATCTGACGATTTGAGCGTGGCGCAAGGCAGTGGGAAGGTTACAAACTTGAAAAAAAAAAATCGATCATTTGACATTGTCGAGCGCGTCAGATTAAGATACGGTGGGTTAATTACATGCTGTCAAGTGTACATTTTGATAATCGACGATTTGAGCGTGACGCAAGGCAGTGGGAAGGTTACAAACTTGCAAAAAAAAATACTCATAATTTACTCTTATTTAGACTAAAACGTATGAGTACAAACTTTTAAATGATGCTATTTCGATAGTGGTTCGTTAGTTTAACGTTAACAACTTTCTAATGGAGAAAACAATAACCAAACGTTAAACAGGTGAAAACACTATAATGGTGCAATAAGACGAATTGAAACTAGTTGATACCACGAAATTCTTATTATTTAAAATAAATAAATATTATCGAATAGACTCAGCTCAGCAGCATACGCAGTTAGAAAAATTCGTGAACTGACTGATATTGAAACAGTCAGACTGTTATTTTAGTTATTTTCATAGTATAATGTCGCATAAAACTATATTCGTGCTACAGAAGAAGACTATCTGAGCAATTTATATATTTATATAACTCAGGTACTCAGGTAGATTCACTAGGGCAGAAATATAAAGAAACAAACATCCTGATTGTGGCTTATTTATGAAAACCTACTTTACCTTCATAAAAACACAGATCAGTTCTGTAAAAAAAAGCGGTATACATTCTTTCACACACGTAATAAAAACAACTTGTACTTGCTACTATACGACTATTTTTTTTTTTTGCCCGCGATTTTATACGCTTAATTTATTGCTTATCTAAACAATTCACTTTGGAATATGTTTTTCAAGAAATTTGGAATTTAAATGGTATACGTAAATTAACAAATTGTTTTTAGCTTAGAATCATTCTTTAGCTGACTTCTCTTAGTCATAAACTACCTCCCTGCTAAGTTTCATTTTCATAGGTCAAGTAGTTTTTCAGATTTCGTGATTAGTCAGTAGATGAGTGAGTATCTTTTCGCTTTTATATATGTATATAAATAGTTAAGTCTATTTGTATTTGCATGCTGTTTTCCGGGCACATTTGACACATTTAATGATAAAAATACATGTATTTTTTTTCAAATCGTCAGATTAAGAGAATCCCTCCAAATAATCGTCAGATTATTTGGAGGGATTCTCTTAATCTGTAAACCATCTGTCTGTCTCTAAACCATCTGTATGAAAATCTGACGCGCTCAACTTGATCAAAACGGCGATTTTTTTTTGAATTTTCAAAAAGCCGCTGCGAGCTTCCGTCACTTCCGAATCGTCAAGATTATTGAATGGGGGTTTCTTTCGGGTGTACTTAACATCCCCTCTTAATATCTGACGCACTCGAATACATTTTTTTTTCCCATTTTCTACCCTTCCATACGGCCACCCCCAAAATGCAAATGGGCAGATTAACCTACCCCCATTATCAGAGACATGTGGGTATTAATATCTGACACTCTAGAGTAAGTCCATTTTACTATTTTTTTTACATCTTTGAAAGCTTGTAGAAGCTCTCCCACCAATGAAACGCCGAATACATCGCCTGAACTCTTTTTCTTTCTACCATCTAATTTTCAAAATCCAATAGGTCCAAACGACGCTGGAGTAAATACACATTGAGCATCGTGGGCTCCCCTTCTATTAGAGTTAGTTTTAAGGTAGCATTCGGTTCTTAGCGACCGCGACGCGCGACCGCGACCCGCGTCCGCGTCCGGGTCGCACGACCCACTGCTTAAGCGCTTATTACACTTGGCTGAATTCAGTCGTCTGAATTCAGTAGTTACTGAATTCAGTAGTTAGACGCTTCTAATCACACTGTCCTAACTTTAGTTACTGAATCAATTTCCGACTACAGCGCGACGAAGTTGGCGTGTGGTGCGTGTATGAGGATGGCTCCAGTATTATAAAACACCAAAAAATTTGAAGCCTTGGCCGATGGTTCAATTAAAATAGAAATAAAATAAGTAATTTTTTTTTTTATTAAACGGTTTCATACTAAAAGCTAAAAAATAATTCGGTAGTACGAGTAATCATCACACCTAACGGTTTAATTTTATATATTTACTTTGTACTACGACACAACATTTTTTATTTTATACTACCTAGCTGACCCGATAGATGTTGTCCTGCCATAAATTTGTTTTAATTTTATGGAAAACAGTTTTCCCAGAATTTTCCCATTTCCAGGCTAACTTTTTCTATGTTTCTTTCCCTAAAAACCTAATTCCAACTATTATTAACATATACAAAAACAAATTTAGCTTACCAACGAACAGAACGTAATTTTTATTAATGTAATTGTAGATTATCTGCTTCCGAGTAACAAACAATAGCGTTATTAAGTAACAGTATTTTAATTACCTACTTTACCAGAGTTAAATTTTATGTGTGTTTTTACAGCACTTGCATGCACCGGTGTCCTTGGGCGAGAAAATGTCGTCTCTTGTTTCAATCTTTCCTGACTTGTCGGGACTCAACCTCGTTGTAGTGTGCAGTCAGGGATCGAATTGCATTCATCCATTGAAACGTTTGGAAAACAAAAAGGTGTGTACCTACCCACATCTTACTAAAATTATAAACGTGAAAGTTTGTGAGTGTGATGTATGGATGTATGTTACTCTTTCACGCCGAAACTTTTTTATCCCGATATTCCCACGGGATCGGGACTTACGCGGATGAAACCGCGGGGCGCTGCTAGTAACTAATATTACAGTTGCAAATGTCAGTTTGTTTATTTGCCTTCAGGCTTTAACTACTTAATCGATCACCATTAAACTTTGCATACACATTATAAGGGATAACGAAAAAGACACAGGGAAACCATTTACCTATCTATAAAAAAATACTGTTCTCGAGGGATATTGAATTGATTGACAAAATGTACATAAACGCAAGCGAAGCCGAAAGCAAATGCTAGTACCTAATTCTATCACTGTGTAATGGAAATGGATCACTCGCAGCTAAATATTGCTTTGACAATGAGATTTTTAGAACATCAGAAGTCTTTAATTAAATATGACCTATTGAAAGGTCAGGGCGGATCGGCGTCACGAGTTTGCCGCCGATCCACTTTTGTAATGGAATATTTTGTAAGTAATCGTGTGGCGCTTTTATGGAAGAATTTGCAGACGCGTAAGTTTTGCAATAGACTTCTTGTTACGGCTTTTCTAAACGACTACAACATGGGGTTTTCCAAAAAAAGAAATTAAGAGATTTTTACAGTCATAAATTTTACAGTGTTTAACTGTCATGGTGGAAGGTATCCACTTTCCTTTAGGTGAGTTGTAATTTTATTTCCCAGCGAATGGTAATAAAAAGAAAAAGATCATAATATATTGTTGTGTTCTTTTTTTGTTTGTCGTCGTTAGTAATTCAATTTACGAGGACATACATTATACCTATTCATTTTGAGAAGAATTACTTCGTAATACGTATGTATATGTTTGTCGAATGATTTGATGGCGAACGATATTGTATTTTAAATCTAATAATAATAATCTTTATTGGTTCAAAAGATTAGTAACGTTTATACAAACCAATCTTACAATATTCTATCTACAATATTTCTCTAATATTAGCATCTGTTGCTGAGGTAGGTATAGGTACAGCCTGTTTAGCACACAGCGACTCCCATCACGACTCGCCGGTAGGTATATGGGTATTATTCAAAAATGATTTATATTAATTTCAAAGTAGTTTTAAATTTTAACATTGACAATATTATTATATTATTTAACGAAAAATGTGTATCCCCTCTATGTGCGATGTATGTCCGTGGATGAGCGTGTGGTATGTGAGTTTGTATGTGTGGCAGAGAGGGTGTATAATATAGATAGTGGTGAAGGTTAGGATGCCAAAGGGTGTAATTAAATAATATTATACTCCAATGATAGATATAGCAAAGGAAAACAGTATGATTTAGGCATAAGAATATAATTTGTTACTGAGGGATTAAAATAAGACTTTCGGTTTCAACGTAATAGAGTTTGGTTTAGATTAATATTGATGTCGTGTGCTATAAACAGTTTTTTGAGTTTTTATTTCTTCAGTGAATTTTCTTACGGATCATGAAATGTATCTTATTTATTAGATGTAATAAATATTTATAAGATACGTATACGATATATCTTTTTGGTTATCCGACGTTTTGACCGATTTACACATCTTAAATGTATACTTAGAAGTCGCGAAAGTTAAAAAATAATCGTAAATCGGTATAGCTGTAGCAATTCCAGTTTCACCCCTGTTTGCAAAATGCAAATTCAATATAGTTATTTCATAAAATTGGTCATCAATTATTCGAAATTGTCAATTTAAAAAATAATTATTATAATTAAAAATTATAGATCAACACACAGAGTCGCCGCAACATTAGTTTCCTTTGTCAAATGTAAAATTATTTAAGAAAAAAAAACGTGTGCGTCTCGGGACGCCCGACAGAAGTGATAACTTAAACGCCAGACAGACTGGCGCCGTAACAGGTTACGTAACTAAGCGGTTTACCCTCCTATAAGAAGTTATCACTTAAAAAAAATGGATTACATAATATCATTTCTGCCTGTTTCGATCTATAACCGCCCGTTTCCAAATGGTTGAACCTTGTGAGAAGAAATATAGATTAGTCTTAACGCTGCATATTGTCGCACAAAGAATATTACACTTATTCGACATACTTAACTGTTGATAAGGAAAACACGTACAGAATAAATAAGTTGCAACATGTATCGAAATTATATGAGAGAAAGGTACCGATTAATTACGGTTTTAAAGATACGATGTAGACATTTTGGAAAGGCGATTATGCCCTTGTATCTTAATTGGTACGGATCTTTGTCGTGGAACAAAGAATTGTGGGCTTGCACCCGTGTGCTCGTTACCCCAGATGGTCACAAGCATTATCACTTGCACATTGCTCTCATGCTAGAATGGGAATGGCGTTGATTGGGGTGGCCACCCTATTAGCAGCATAGAATGGTAATTGTGCTCAGCACATAACATTATAGATAATGATAATAATATTATCTGACATATTCACCAACAAGGTGGACAGATGACCTTATACAGATCGCAGATCGACGGTGGATTCGGGCCACTTCGAACCGGTCTTCTTGAAAGTCATTGAGGGAGGCCTATGTCCAGAAGTGGACGTCATATGGCTGAAATGATGATTCATGCATAAAAATATTTGCAGTTAGGGACATCTGATGTTATCATCAAGTGTTCTACCGTAGCGCCTAATAGGCCGTTAAGTAATACTGTGTAACATTTCATTAACTCCTCTGATCACAAAACCAGGTAAAAGAAGGCAACGCATGTGTTCTTCAATGACATAAGTTTCAAGATAAGTTCACTTTTAAACACACTGTACCGCTTTCGTCAAAAATTTGATTTATATGTATCTACTGGCTACTTAATGCACTAACTCTAAGTTTGTTCGTGAAAAAATAAACTTTTTTTTCGAATAGGTACACTATTCGAAAAAAAGTTATATAAGTCTTAAAATTTAGCTGAAGTTATTGTATCCCATTTTTTTTGTAAAACACACTTTGGCTTTGGAGGCTTTGAAACCTCAAACTTTTACCACTTTTATATACCCTTGTAAATGAAAGAATGAAATAATTACACTTCGTAATTCAGAATTGCGCATTTCTGGGCGTCAATAAGTTTACGTTCCAAAACAAAAGGTAATGTTGCTGACATTGTCAAGTTGAATGGCAATCTCTTTCAGGTGCTTCAAAAGTAGGGAGTAGGATTTTCTCTGCTCTAAGTGAACATAGTTGCTTGAAATTGTCAGAGCAAGGACGTAGTTGGTTACTTTGGCACTTCTCAAGACAAAAGCTGACTTTAACATTATCATTTCAACGTGCCATTGTTGAAGGATTCATGCGTTTAAAACAACAAATAAAATACCTAGTCCCTTTTATGGTAATCTGAAATATCACGCCACAGGCCGTAACACAAGCATGTGCATAGACTGGATTAAGACTGACAAAGATTACCCTTGCGAGCTCTCTCTTGCAGAATTACTTATAATTATTTACTTGTTAATGGTTTTAATGAAGATTGGCATACGATCCAACTTCAAAGCGTTAGCTTTACAAATATATATTGAAGTAGGTAACTACCTAAAACACAAACTATTAAATTTTATTTCCAATTAACATCAAGGATGTCATTAAATTAATTAAAGGTCATATACAGCTTTGGAAGATTTGACCGATAACTACAATAACTGAAGTTAAATAAGACCTTATAAAAATGAGGAAGCGTATGTCCATTACTGACGTAAGTGCCGAGATAATCTCCATTGTATGTATGTACCTATCTGTTAATGTAAATGGCCGGCCTTGTTAACTGCAGTTAGTTGGAATTGATGTTTATTCAAAGGTTAAATGAAAACCATCACCGCGTATGTTTGTTTTATAACGGAGTTTCATCGTCAGTATCAAATCAAATCAAAATCATTTAATTCAAATCAAACCAATTATAGCTTTTTTTAAATTGTCAGCAGTACGAGTCAATCATTTATATAAGAAGCTAGTTGCTAGTCCAATACGTAGATTCTATGGAGAAGAACAGGCAGGAAACTCCAAGGATGCTCCTTTTCAACAACACTTTATCTTTTTCCTCCGATTGTCAACTGATTTTCTTTTTTTATCAATAAAAGAATTGGAATCAGTTTTCTTGCCTCCTACCTACGACGAATTTTTATTGTTATTAATAATTTAATGAATTACGGTTGAATTTCTATCTCTGGGCTACCACTGGCATATATAATAGTTGTACTCGTTTAATTAATAACTTACCTCTCCTTCTTACGGGTTTCAAAAAGTTATTCAATATCTTCGACGATCCATTCTCCGACCGCCTTTGTATCGGTTCATCTATCCTATGTTGTTGTATTTTAACTTCGGTTTGGACATTTTGTATGTTGCTATTAGCAATAGACCTCTCATTCACTCTGTAGTCACGGGACTCTTGTGGTGATCTACTGTTCAGCCTGCAACACTCTGTGCCATATCTGACATTTTCTTCACTGTTGTAGTTCTGAGAAAGCGGTGCGATGCGCAGCCGTTGTGAGGTCAGCGGAAATTTGTATGATGATGCTGTTACCTGAAATTCGTTAAAATAAATTATGTGCTTTCTTTACTATATTCTTTATATATATTATAGTTTAACTTAAAAGTTCTAGCAGAATTCGTTTTTTTTTATCAGACGCAAGGCAAATAGACGAACCCATCGTCTTCGAGGTCAAACTGTGCCACTATCTGGTGTAACTGTTTTGTCTAAAAGGAATCATGTTTATGAAGGAAATCGGAACCAGCTAACTAAAAATTTACCGGTGCTCTAGAGGTTGTATATTTGATAGGGAGTCCAAGAAAAATATGGTTAGGTGAGGAACAATGCCTACAGGCACTTTTGTTTGCTAGCCGTGGCGTAACTATACCATCTGAGGCCCGTGGCTAATTCATCGAATAGGGCCCCTCAATTAGGGTGCTACCACACACATCGATCGATGTTAGAATGGATCAGTTTTCGTCGATCATCACTTCTTACCACACCAATCCGTCTGATAAAAACCACGACACACATTAAACGAAGTCGCTCAATGGTATCGATCTATTGATGTGGTGGCACCATTAATGTTTCTTACATTAATGGTTAAGGTTTATTTTTATAAATAACAAAAATAAAGTGATAGGTGTCAGAACATTAAAATTGTAAATAAAATTATTCATTGCAAGAAAATGCGATCTTAGTCGCTTATAATGATTACGTCCAATACACGATAGAATACGTTTATTTGATAAAAGCTTTCGGCATCTTGAAAACGTTAATCCAAGCAAATTTTATCAAAATTACGTTTACCTTTCTCTGAAGAGTTTTAGGAATTCAAAGCTGATGAATCGTTTTTAATCGACTTCAAAAGGAGAAGTTTTACGATTTGAGTGTCTTTTTTTTGTGTGTACCTATATTACACAATATCTTCGCCTCTTGCGAAGCAATATTACGAATTACATTACTTTTTTCATTTGATTTTTTTATACTCAAGGGTGGTCAATTTGAATTTGAAGAAATTATTCCACCCCTAAGGGTAGAAAATTAAGGGATAAAGAATACAACTCATTACAATTTATCATGATTTCGGCGCACTGAAGTCGTTGATACTTTTACTCCTATAAAAATCTTTAAATTCATATCGATACTTTTCCAGTTCTAAGGCAAACTTGCAAACACTTCATAACCTAAATAAAGGAGGCATTTTAAAGATCTATATTTTTTGACCTGAAGTTCCGGAAGCTGCGTCTATATTCTACAGAATTTTTCAATGGAAACCAAAAACGTAAAAAAGGTGTTGTTTTCAACTTTGTTCGTTAATGATCTAGGATTCTGCAATAGAGACATGAAGATGCACCAGGCGACGGAGATCGCAAAATGATGCACGACTTCCATGAGCGCTGGTCTGTCAAGTAGGTTCGATTCCGACATAGCACTTCAGCCCCAGTGAAGTGATGTCCCGTGGGGTTTCCACACAATGAAAAAAAGGTAAAAACATTAAAAGTTTGAAGAATGGGTAATACTTCAGCTGCTTTAACAACAAATAATTATAATGAGAATAAAATGTACTTTAAAATTTAAGGAAGTTTCCATAGAATAACATACAATTTTTGTTATTCGTCGATCTCAATATATCCATGAAATGTTGATGACATGAGTATTACTTACTATATACTATAATCGCTATAACTAAAAATTATAAAAATAAAATATTGTTAACGCCCCAACAAAAAGTGTTGTTTGTTGTTCAATCAGTGTTCTTTTTTGTGAATGGTGTTAATAATGGCAATAAGTATTAAAAAGTTACATTAAATCCTGTACGAAAATACCTACAGAATCTTTAGTGCGTGAGTCTAACTTGTATTTGTGCGTTTTTAGGGTTCCGTTCCTCAAAGGAAAAAAAGGAACCCTTATAGTATCACTTTGTTGTCCGTCTGTCTGTCAGTTAAGACTCTGTTTCTCAAGTACCAGTGGACGCATCAAGTTGAAATGAATACCGAATACATAAGTCTGTCAACGCAATCATAAGATATGGCCACTTAAGCCTTATATTTGACCAAATTTGAAAACTTTGCAGGTAGGTAAATCACAACCTATAGCGTACTTCCAATTGACCTAGAATCATGAAATTTGGTAAGAAGCAAGATCTGACAGCACAAGTAAAGGAAAAATTCCAAAAGTCGTTAATTTGTTGTTTTATCATATAAAAAATAGTTTTTGTGATTACTAACTTATATTTTTGCGGTTGGATTCTTGACTTTTTAAACTGAAACATTATGGTGTTAATGGTATTGCTTTGGAACTAGCTGTTTCCTACTTGAAACATAGAATTCAACATGTAGACGTCAATGGTGCGAAGTCTCCTGGATTACCGGTTACTATGACCGAGAGGACCTAGTATAGAGCCCTGAGGAACGCCCCCTCAGGGCTCTATACTAGGTCTTCTACTTTTTCGCATATATATAAACGATTTACCTTATTATTTAAAAGATCTCTGTGATATAGTTCTATTTGCTGATGATACGTCACTTATTTTTAAAGTCGATCGTAAAAAAACAGTTTTTGACGATGTGAATAGGGCACTAAATGATGTATTGTATTGGTTTTCAACTAACAATCTCCTACTAAATTCAAATAAAACAAAGTGTGTGAGATTTACTATGCCAAATGTAAAACAGCTAGGTACTAATTTAACTCTAAATAATGAAATGTTAAATATTGTAGACTCAACAGTATTCTTAGGAATTACATTAGACAGTAAACTACAATGGGGAGCCCAGATAGACAGCCTTGCAGGTAGGCTTAGTTTGGCAGCTTATGCAGTATGGAAGGTACGTCAGTTCACTGATACGGACACAGCTAGGCTAGTTTATTTTAGCTACTTTCACAGCGTCATGTCCTATGGTATAATACTTTGGGGCAAGGCGGCTGATGTTGAAACGATTTTTATTCTCCAAAAACGAGCCATCCGCTCCATTTACAATTTAGGTGCTAGAGTCTCTCTTCGAGAGTTGTTTAAGGATATAGGTATTTTAACTGTTGCATCACAGTATATATTTGCAAATATTATGTTTGTTAGGCACAACATTCATGACTATAAGAAAAGCAATCACTGTTTTTCTTCTTCTTCTACACAGTATTGATACAAGAAACAAGTCTAAACTCGTTGGTACCTATCATCGCTTACATAAAGTACACAACTCGTTCGAAGGTCTTGGTATACGTTTTTATAATAAAACTCCTATACATGTGATCGAACTTCCTGTAGATAAATTCAAGCTAACTGTAAAAAATCACCTTATTAATAAAGTCTACTATACGATCAACGATTATCTAAACGACAAAAAGTCTTGGGCTTAAGGTGTCATTAGGTATATACACACAAACTTCATTGTCTTATAATTAAGCTAAATGATTAACAAACCATTGTAAGTTGAAAGTTATGCGTGACGATTATTATGGTAATTTGACTAGTAGTGATTTTTATCAGTATCTCGACTATGGTTCGTCATGCTCACTAAAATGTTATTGCTTGCGGCGTCGTCATGGGGCGGGTCATTTCTTTCCCTCTGATATGGCGAAGGAGATGATGGCTGGTCCATGCGTCATACTCGTGAACGGGTGCTGCTTGGGGCGACTGGTCGGCCTAGTCAGCGATGCTTTAGCCTATACTATTATTTTGGTTCGATCAACTGCAACTCTAGCCTCTTAATCCAGTCACGAATTATTTTTAACAGTAGATTTTGTGACTGAATGAAGGCAGATGTGCACCTTGAATGATTTCTATGTTTAATAGGTTCAAACCTTTAACGGTATCACTGAGTGATTTTGATTTTTATTTTTAGTACGTTAGCTTTTGGAGCATTTCAATAAAATGAAATTCAAGTGGCATCAGCTTGCATCCTGTTTACCTTTCGTGTAACACTAACACTATTGTACCTGAAGATCTGACTTTTAAAAAGTGTGGCCATGAGTTTCTTTGCCAGTATTCTTCTCATGAGGCTCTACGCAACTGGAAGTTATAGATCGACACAAGCAGACCACACATCGCCACACCAAAATCTACTGCATTTTGGTGTTTTCACCTAATTTACTTCGACAATCTAGTACATGCTGTGGCGTCTGTTTGCGCCGATCTATGATTTTAACTCTAGCTTCAAATTATCGTTCATAAATGTCACTTAGTGTCTTAATTGAATAAATGATTTTGAATTTGAATTTGAATTTGACTTTGTCGTACATGGCAACCGCAAAGTTAAGTTTGTCTTTCGAAAAGACGGACAAAAGTCTAGAGAATTGATTCCCGAGATGGACGTCCTATCTACATACAAGTTTGTTTGCTTACGGAACCCTCGGTGTGCGAGTCAGACTTGCACTTAGCCAGTTTTTTTTATGGATCTGTTAGTGCATATTTTATTAAATTTAATACATTTTGTGATATGTGCCTCCCGAATCCTAGGCCTTTGGGGCCAAGGGCCTGGGGCCCGTTGCATTTTGCCCGCTCTGCCACCCTATTCTTACGCCACTGTTTTCTAGACAGTATATCAGACTAGTTAGTTGCATAAAAACCATCTGCCCGTTTCCATATAAGATCTAGATTTGCCACCTGCAGTATTAAAGTGGGATACCGATACTTCAGACTTTTAAAGAATACGGAAAAGTGTAAGCGTATGGCCGCGTCCTGGACTGGCAACAGCAACGGTTGAGAGTTGCAGCATACTATTGACGCGACAGAATAAAAACTTCTATGAGTGGCATTCATATATTTTTATAAAGGTATAATTTGTGTATTTCGGGAATTAAACGTAACCGTCTATATCTTTGCGCTTCCAACACCGTTGCGGAATAAACCATTAAGAAAGCCGGGTCCGAAACTAGTCGCTCATCCCCGAAATATCTATATATATATATATATCTAGGCGCAAGACAGACTGAAAGGTCGCGGCACGCATTGGCCTGTTACATGGTGCGTGCGCGACACGGTGCGAAATCGTTCGTGTCGGTGGCATTGAAGTGTTTGATTTAAATTTGACCGGTATTCCTTTAAAGAAGAAAACGAAAAGACCTGCGTGCAACTGGCTAATTTAGAGAGAGGTGCACCCTGTATAGAGGGCAGGACAAGAGTCCAGATTATCTAAAATAATAAAACAACTAGAACATTATCTTGACAATTAGGATACACGTTTTCTGTCTGCCCTGCGCCTCATAAATATGAACGCACCATTTGTAGAAAGCCATTGCTGCCGCTGCTGTTGACTTTTGACAAGCGACCTCAGTTTTAGATTGACTAAATCACCGGATGCGGAGTGCCTAGTGTGAATATTTGCGTATTCATTTGCGTTAACGTTAACTACGATTTGAATGAAGTGAGACTACATTGATACAAAACATCGGTAACTTAATAGCTACAGATCGGGCTTGTTATTAAGTGGTTGCAGGTTTGAACTCCTCAATGTAAATGTCCTCTTCCTTTTTTTAAAGTTGGTTTAAAATAAATAGAATGATGATATATATATATATATCATCATTATATATATATAATATATATATAGATAAAATATATAAAAAAATAATGAAAATATTAAATAGTAAAGTCTTTACACTTGTAAATCATGTCAATGTACCAGTTTGACTCGACCGTGAACATTAACTATCGATATTTATGTATTCCGCTAAAGATAAAAATAATTACTACAAAAATAGAACCACTTTACATATATGTATATGTTATCTGATTCATTCTCATTTCTTCTGTCAAGTCGAGACTTACTGTGAAACGGTTCCAATCACTTTTAATACCTACTGGTAAGATCAATTTGATTTTACGAGTAGTTTTCGACCATAATATTGCTTGATATTGTGTCAGTTTACGTCTTAATGATAATAATAATCTTTAATAATCATTAAAAAAAAATATATATTATGTATTCTTTTATGAATTTGGTAACATGAGTTTTGAACCCACTGTAATATTTAATTGGGTGGCACAGTCACACGGTTTTATTGGAGTTAAACTGATCTTTATCGCTATCTATTGCTAAAGCCAAAGTATAAGACGATAACTCTGAACACCTGTCAGGAGGCAGGAGTACGCTTTGGTTTTTCAATGTATAATAATGAAGTTGTGCTCAAGCAGCTAGGGCTTAGAAACGTCCTGCAAATGAAACAGTAAAAAATAGTTTTTAGTTTGGTTAAACGGTTAAACTATTATTTATTTTTTAGTTTGGTTTTCCATTAAAGCGTGTTTTTTACCCATTATTTATTTTTCACTTTTAAGTTCAATTTATCATTAATGCGTGGTTTTAATGTATTTAAACGATAATTTATTAAGGTTGTAACTACCTCCCTGTGATGGTAGTGGGTAATTTGCGCGCCTGCTGCCTTCCTCGGATTATGTCACCGTTTCTCAGGCTTCCGTCTCCGGAATATTTATTTTAAACGCGTACTTGGCGCAAGACACTCCCGTGTGTGTGTATTTCGGATATAAAACATCGCTAATCCTGAAGATCCTGATCAGAATAATGGAACAAACTATTTTTATAATTGCATTGTCATCGGTCCTTGATAAATTTGATAATTTACAAAGTTTCAAATTAGTCCGACATTTTGAAGGGGATGAAAATCACGTTCAAATATTGCGTTACACACATACTGGTACATACCAAGCTAATAGAAGCGTGTTAAAAACTCACCTGTGAATTTATAATTTTAGTTTGGATATTTTCTGCTATTTACCCATGACAACTAGTAGGTGTATTCATACAGTTCTTAGAACTACTTACATGCAAACTTATTACGGTAGTCGTATTTTGTAATATTTATAAAGCAAACTATACCCAAACAAGGCTCACCTCAAGGCTGTATTGATACAAGCCAATCTTTACTTGGAAACGGTCGGAAATGACGAAAGTATGTACCGCTGCGCTGTTGATATAATGTTTTAAGATGTTTATTTTTAAATTAATTTATTGAAGTTACATATAATGTGTTCGATTATGTATTTAGTAGTCATTTTATTTGGAAATGAATTGCGTTAGGACAGTAAGTTCTATTTAATTTTTCTTACATTTTGTTCGTAGAAAAAATTGAACTTAATTTTTTGTTATAAAATATTTACTTTCATAAACTGGTTAAAATGTATTTATAAATGTTGTCATAAACGTCTCTAAGAGTAACAAGAGTTCCTAACGAAAGTAATGAAACGTCATCGATATGTTCATCTTTAAATACAAATAAATAAAATTAAAGTATAATATGTTTGTAATGTCATAACTGCAGGTGACTACAGCTTTTTTATTAAATGCATCCGAATGTATACATATATATATATATATATATACATATTCCAAAAAAGCTTTATTTTTATAAGTAGACATTATACTTAAATAAGGAAAAAGGTAATTTATAGGTACGAATAACATTTACCTCAGTTTAAGAGATTCGATTGACAATTTTCTTCTAGATTTTATTTTAAATATATCTTTATTTTTTCTATGTGACCAAACCGGTACTACATATTTGTGTGCACGTTTAAAGCTGAGCCAGAAAACAAAACTAGATAATTAGGTATAAAAAGGTTAATAAGCAACCGTTATACAAAATATTTTGATCAAGATCCGACGAGCACAGTCACAAGCTATTTTTCAGAAACTCGTCAACGATAATTACCTTTCTTCGTAAGAACCATATATTATAATTATATGTATGTGTAGTGTATGAATATATTTGTGTATGTATATGTATGTATGTGTATTATTTAGATAATATTAAAAAAATAGTAGACTTAAATAGACTGTTATTTATAAATTGTACATTTTTCTTATTATTTATGATTGTTGTGCACCGCGAGTTACCTACTTCCATACAGTATAGTCCATCCTAAGGTTGTCTGTAAGAGATCGCAAACTGCGATAAGACCGCCCATTGTACTGTGACTTTATATTAAATTTCTAGTTTGTATAATACTTTTTGGTGTGCAATAAAGATTACCTATCTATCTATCTATATTTTGGATTAAGAGTATGATAAAAGGATGCTGCGATAAAACCGCCCATTGTACTGTTACTTTATATTAAATTTCTAGTTTGTATAATACTTTTTGGTGTGCAATAAAGATTACCTATCTATCTATCTATATTTTGGATTAAGAGTATGATAAAAGGATGCTGCGATAAAACCGCCCATTGTACTGTTACTTTATATTAAATTTCTAGTTTGTATAATACTTTTTGGTGTGCAATAAAGATTACCTATCTATTTATCTATATTTTGGATTAGGAGTATCATTAAAGGATGCTATGTTAACCAGAAGTATTTAAATCATCTAATCATTCTGTTGTATATATTACTCCTTGAAGTCGCTGATTTTGTTGGAGTGTATAAAATATTTTACGCCAGTAATTGATTTATGATAATCTTGACTGGCGAAACGAATAAAACAATTATCTCTGGTAAATGGTTGCTGTTCATGACAATTCAATGACATGACGTAAACTATATCTTTATGTTTCATTTTAAATATTTGTTTGTTTATATATTACCCTATAAATGCCAAAAGGAGTAGACCGAGAAGTATAGTCAAGATAATGGATGTGATCCTATTGCCATCTACTGGCAATCAGTTCACGATCCAGGATTCGCGATCACACGTCTTTACCAGAAATTATACGGATAGTAAAGCTATCCGTATTAACAGGATACCAGATATTCGGCCATCCTCGAGGCCGGATATCCGGACGCCGCATATACAGCCGAGAATTGTCAACTTAAGAGATAGATAAATATTTAACTGAGGTAAAACGCCTGATTTACTGAGCATGAAGGCATTGTTGACAGCTGAATTAGAATGTCCTTTCAACTCCTCGAGTCAGTCTAACTACTCAACGCAAGATTCAAGACTTGGTGGAGATGAGGCTTGTTGTTGTTGGGGTTGCTGAAGCCGAAAGAGCTCGACAGACGATTTTATTTAAATGTATAAAATATTCTTACGATGAGTCCTCAGCAATTAATCTAGAACACCGGGTAAAAAAAGTAGATATGAGGAGACAGAGTTGGATGTATCTTACGAAGCTTGACTGCGTGGATGGAGCAATGGTTGAAGTGGTTGCCTCGCCACTAGACCCAGCCGAGTATTCAGAGTTCGAGTCTGTGTGGAACGGAAAAGTTTGTGTGATCCACAAATAGTTGTCCAAAGTCTGGGTGTTCTTTGTTTAAATATCTGTAAAGTCGTTGCTTATAAAAAAATTAAGTATAGACACATTCTTCAAATCCTTTAATAAGGTAGTAAATAAAAACAATAGTTATCAGTCTCATGATGAAGAAAAACATGAAAATTTACCTGAATCTAGTGCGAATTGTTCGCAATCGTGACCCTTATATTTGGTGATCAACTAATGCTACACAATACACGTACTTAATCAATTAGGTCCAAATTTATTTGAAAGATGCATTTAGCAGCAATGTTTACAGCCCATGACAAGTAAAACCGTTTGCTTCCTCTTAATGCAGAGAAATGGGTATTCATTCAGTTCATTCACGATAATTTGCCTTTAGTGCAATACAAGCACCTACTATTAATTTTGTTTGTAAATATAAATATGGCAGTTATATTTGATAAATTACTAATACTAAATAAAGTACCTAATATTTAGTTTTAGTTTTGCCGGTATCCGGCCCGAATTGCTACCGGATATGCGTCTCATCTCTATACAATCGTAAATTTATGCCGCAGGACAAAAAACATTATTTTATTTATTTATTTATTAAGGAGCATAAAAAATATACACATAATACTTATAGTTTAGTAAAACCACAGATAAGATAATAGTTACTTCGTAAGTAAAACAAAAAAAAAACACGTTTCAATTAACTCAGTGGCTTTAATGGCCAACCGTGTACACTAATTTAATTTTAAGAATTATAAACGAATATATTTAGTTAAACACATTAGATGATTAATTAATCAGCTTATCAGCGTGCATTCTTTGCGTTTTGATTATAATAAATTAATCATCGTAATAATACTTTAATGGTTAATCATAAGCACGTTATGATTTAATATTTCTATAGGCACTTATATAAATGCACACAAAAACTTAGTGATAAAACTATTACTAATTACATTATAGTAGTTTATGGTTATAACGTTAAGTTCAGGACATACTTTTGATTTTTACAAACTGCTTATCTGTGTGCATTGTTTTAATAAGCAAACTAAGCGAATATACCTCATTTCTATTCTAAAGGTCATCACACACTATACCGTCACGCTCCAACCCAGCAATAAAGTTGTGATTCAAATCTGAGCATTAAAACGTGGTCGTATAATATATTTCATAATGTCAATATGAAAAAGCCGACTTCGGGTAGTAAGCGCGTATTGACATGCTGGGGTGAAGCCGTGACGGTATAGTATGTGACGAGCTTAAATGGTCATTATTGTAACTTAATAGTTCACTAGGTGTTATTCAAATGGTAATAGTTTTGACTACTAGATTTTAATTACTAAGCCTTATCTGTGGAACTCGTTGTTACTAGTAGCCGCTGAAGAGCTCCACTATCTACCTCCTGGCTCCATCATCAAATCAGCTCCAAGATTCCAAATTATAGTATTATCGTCCGAACTACATATACTCGTACGTACAAAGGTTCATTTCGATACGACAATTATTAAAGGTTAAAATTGATTTCCAAGATTTATAATATAATATCCTACTAATATTATAAACGTTAAAGTTTGTGAGGATGTATGGATGTATGTATGGATGTTTGTTACTCTTTCACGCCAAAACTACTGAACCGATTGCGATGAAACTAAAGATGTAGATACCTGGAGACCTGGATTAACATATAGGCTACTTTTTATCCCGATATTCCCACGGGGTCGGGACTTACGCGGGTGAAACCGCGGGGTGCTGCTAGTATATAAAAAGCGTGTTAAAAACAACTCTCACTATCAGCAATCGTAGCGATCTTTATACATATATGGTGTGTCGGAAAAGCATTTGACTTCAACATCAGAAGCAGGTGACATTCCCGCTCATTCTACCAATATTATAAACTTGTGACGACCATTTACACTACCTTTAGCAAATACCTAAACCGGGTATATTCTCTCCTTCCTAGTCGCTTATCCTACTAACTACTACCACCACTAGCAACTATTCCCTCTACTGTTCATATGTATTCATCTGAATGAATAGCATTGGGACGTGTAAATCCGATCCCATCCGACACGATATCGCCGTGAGCCTACCTTTGTGACGGTGTATGGATGTATGGATATTTGTTCCTCTTTCACGCAAAAACTACTGAACCGATTGCGATGGAACTTGGTTTGTAGATAGCTGGAGACCTGGATTAACACATACGCTACTTTTTATCCCGATATTCCCAAGGCACCGGGACTTACGCGGGTGAAACCGCGGGGCGCAGCTAGTTGTAAATATTTGTAAGCATGTTAAAGTGTATTTCAAATTAGCCTATTATTCTATGTTTAATATGTAAGTATTTACAAAAAAAATGTCTTCGAGTATGTTTATTCATGTTGTCTAATCTTAGCTAGTTAACTGTTAGCTGTTGCCTGTGATTTTGTTCGCATGGAAAATTTGTTGAAATCTATCTCACGGGAACAGTACATTTTTCGGGGATAAAAAGCGGCCTATGTGGTATTCCAGACTATAATCTATCTTTGTTCCAAATTTTATACAAATCCGTTTAGCTGTTTTTGCGTGAAAGAGTAACACACATCCAAACATCCTCACAAACTTTCGCCTTTATAATATTAGTAAGATAGTAAGATAAGATATACAATAGTGCAACCACTAAGTAAAAGAAAAATGCCATTAAACACATTTTAAAACTGCAAAAAAGAGTAATGCAAAACTAGGTAGAAAACTTGATTATCGACTGATTTATCGATGAACGACCTCGAAACGATGTCGTCATGTTTTATACCAGTAAGTATAACGTTCTATTGTTTTGAAACGTAATTCATTGCAGTATTTGTATCACTGTAATTTAAAAAAAATATTAAGTCCTTTCCTATTGTAAAAAGCATGCGACAATTTATCACAAAAAGAACTGTTTTTAATGATGCATATCTGGTGGAGCGCCAATATATTTATAAAATGCATACATAATCGCACCATAATATATTTCGTTATATTATAAATTTCATAGTCTTTATAGTAAACCACATTCTGTTTGTCGAATGCAATTAGTGCTGGTACTGCTGTAATATTGCCAATGTACTCGACGATCTCAAGAGATGGCGTTAGCAGTCTTCAAATAATGTAAACGCGCTGCACCTGATTGGGGCAAGAAAAAACGGACATACCCTGCTCTCATCGCTTTTCGCGAAGAAGACGCCTTTAATATAAAAATTTTGTTCCGCCACGGACATCAGTTATATTTCTCGTGAAAAGAAGCTGATTTTCCGTTAGTCCTATAGCCGTGTAGTGTTTGGACTCGCTTGTAACCTTTACAAGGTGTATGTGGAGTGCTCTAGTCTTCGATCGTGACCGGCCGGTCAATACCTTTCAAGAGACCGTAGAAACCTCGCCGCTGCTCGCTGCCTTCTGGAGGATCGGGACTTGGTCGGTGTTGCAGGTTAGTGCTGGCATGATTGTTTTGATCGATAGAAGTGGTTTACTTCCCTACACCTCGTACGCTAACTGTTGAGCAATCACACCCTGGTTGGGCTATTTACACGCCTGACCATATAATTTGGTCCTTACGAGTACGGATAGGCCAGTGATTCACGTAAATATTGGTGAATTTACTTTTCTATTCATATCATAAAAAAGATTCACGTAATTCTAGTGAATTCTTGCCGCCATTTTTCCTCGCTCACAGATTTACGTAAAATTGGTAAATTCTGTGTTTAAAACGCACGAGAACTACGTAATTATTGGTAGACTCGTATTTAAATATAATTAATTGTTAGATTTGGTGAATTACGTATTAATTGGTAATAATATCCATTATACTCAATTTAGTTGAACTTATTTATACCTACCCACTTATTAACCGCTCCACCACTGTACTTTACGCTAAGTCATTTTAGGATTTAAATTTAACTTGTGTTTTTACACTAACTAGGTAGATATACCTATCACTTTGTAGTTGTATTGTGATATTATTTTATAAACATGACGGAAAGCGAATCAAGCCGCGAAGTCATGTTGGTTATGTTGAATCAAAAGAAAGAATTATTATTTCAACGTATTAATCGTATGTACACATCGTCGAAAGGTATAATTTCTTTCGATTCATCAACGCGAGCTAACGAGAATTTTCTGGCTGAAACGGAGATAATAGATGAGTTACGCGATAAATTTGAGTCCATTGTTGATAAATTAAATAATATAAATTTGTTATCAAAGATTACGGTCAATCCCGAGTATTCTTGCCTCGATTCATTTGATGATTTATACTCGAGAGTTAAACGCGTTAGAAATAAAATATTAACCACTTCTAAGGTGCGTTCACTCGAGACCAGCAGCTCGATCAAGTCCGTAGTGAAATTAGAACCTTTAGTAATTCCGAGTTTTGACGGACGCCCTGAAAACTGGAATACCTTTTATCAGTCTTTTAAAGCTAATATTCATTTGAATCAACAGCTTTCTGACTCGCAACGTGTACAGTATCTAATTTCTAAACTCACCCACGACGCACTAAAATTCACTTCCGGTATTATTCCGTCAGGTGAAACATATAAAATACTGTGGGATAGTTTGGTTAAGAAATACCACGACAAACGCTCATTAGGTACATATTATCTCAATAATATACTGGACTTAAAAACTTGCTCGCACACTGCGAACGCTCTTGATACCTTTGTTAGTAAATACTCCGCTTCGATTTCAGCTCTAAAAGAATTAGGCATAACAGATCTAACTGATTTTATTTTTCTTCAATGCGCTTTGAGAAGGATGGATCCTCAAACCATCCAAGCCTTTGAACTTTCGATTCGGGATGTGGAAGTGCCTACGACGCAACAGCTTATCGCTTTTATACAAGATCAGGCTAAGATTTTGGAGCGCTCAAACCCGCGAAATTCGTCATATACGAAACCCGCTGCTGTTGTTACGTCGCCCTCACGCGACCGGCGCGTTTATCACACCTCAAAATCTTTTGTCGCCAGTGAGTCCGCTAATAATGCAAATACTCTCACATATTCGGCGCCCGCAGCAGTTACCGCGAATTGTTGTTTGTGTAGTGGTAACCATCGACATTTATATGATTGCGCTCAGTTTAAAAATATGCGAGACGCAAGGGCTAGATATGAGTTTATTAAATCGAAGTACGGTTGCGTTAATTGTTTAAGCACTTTACATAAACTTCCGGATTGTAAGAGTACGTCAGTCTGTTTCTGTAATAAAAGACACCATAGGTTATTGCATTTTGATAGTAATAATTCGCAATCGCATGCGGCTATGGTAAATACCGCCGTCGCGTACTCGCCGCCGCCCGCTCATCGAGCGACCGTTACTTCGCCCGCGCCTTCTCATCGCGCTCACACGACTTCGTCTTGCATTCGAGCGCCCCCGCTTGCTACAGAACCAGTTACACATACACAGTCTTACACTTCTTGTCATAAGGGTGATATACTTTTGTCAACCGCTCAGGTATACGCGCGCTCTAAGGGTAGCGCTGGTATCAAATCTGTAGTTAGGTGTTTGATAGATAATGGCTCGCAGAATAATCTAATAACATCTGCTTGTTCTAGTTTATTAAATTTACCGATAATACCGTTGAATAATTCCTATGTTAAAGGTGTTGGTTCCGCTTCAAGTCCGATAATCGGTTATGTTCATTTAGACATTGAATCCCGTATTTATCCGGATCAGAAATACACTATACATGCGCTTGTTGTAGAATGCATTACGGATCAATTGCCTTCGAAATTTATCGATTGTGATCGCGACCTAGATTTTCGTAACCTTCCGCTCGCTGACTTAAGCTGGAATATTCCGGGCAAGATTGATTTATTGTTAGGTGCCCAGCTATTCCCATTTATATACTTAGGAAATATGGTCGAGTGTGGGCCGCGCGCACCGTGTGCTTTATCTACAACATTTGGTTACGTACTTATGGGAGATTACCCGCGTAAACATATTTTACCTACTGCCGCGTCTTTTTCTGCGTTAGCGCTTAATGATATAGTGCAAAAGTTCTGGGAACTTGAAGAAGTACCCCTGAAACGCTTGTTGTCACCAGAGGAGACAGATTGCGAAAATATTTTCACGGCTACCGTGACCCGTGACGACGTAGGTCGTTATACAGTTGCATTACCGTTCTGTAGGGACCCTTCGGAATTAGGTAATTCGCACGCTACCGCTTATCGCCGTTTCGTTTCACTCGAGCGTAAGCTCCGTCAGGCACCGATAGTGCGCGAAAATTATAACAAGGTTATTCAGGATTATATTGATAACAATTACCTCAGTCCTGTTAAAGAATCTGAGCTGTCCTCTGATGGTTATTATATACCGCATCACGCAGTAGTCCGACCTGATAAACCGATGCCGCGCATCGTATTGGACGCGAGTGCTAAAACGCATACAGGACTTTCGCTTAACGATATATTACATATTGGACCCAATTTACAGGCCGATCTGTTTTTATTATTGTTAGGTTTTAGATTATTTCCTATTGCAATGAACGCTGATATAAAACAATATTATTTACGGATTGGTGTACCAGTAGACCAACATAAATACCTACGCATTTTATTTAGATTCAACGAATCGGAAGAAATTCGAACTTATGCCTTTAATAGGCAACCTTTCGGTCTCAAGTCAAGCCCTTACATAGCTATGCGCACTGTGCGACAGCTGGCTACTGACATGAGTCCGCTCTATCCTGATGCCGCGAAAGTGGCAGAGACCTGTCTGTATATGGACGATTTGGTTCTTTCTATTGCAAATGAGGATACTGCCACGCAATTAGCTCACAACTTGATTAAGTTTTTCAAATCGGGTGACTTTGACTTAGTGAAGTGGTCTAGCAATTCACCAGTGCTACTTGACTCGCTTCCCGACACGCACCGCAAGTCGCTTGATTTTGATGTTGACAATAATGTCTCTAAGGTCTTAGGTCTCTCATGGGAACCATGCGAAGATAATTTTCATTTCACATGCGCCGCAATTAATGAAAGGTGCACCAAGAGAAACATACTCTCGATGGTTGCACGACTATTTGACGTGCTCGGATTGGTCGCGCCTGTGATTCTCTATGCCAAGTTGTTAATTAAGGAACTGTGGCTCAGCAAGTGTGATTGGGACGATCCTGCACCGGAGCACATACGCACCCGTTTTTTCGCTCTTGCGCAAGAACTTCAAATGCTTGACACTTTAAGGATTCCACGTCATGTAGGCGTCGAAGTTGGTTGTGAATTACGTCTTGTTGCTTTTTGTGATGCTAGCATGAATGGTCTGGGATGTGTCATTTATGCCCATTGTACCTACCCGTCTGGCATTCAAACTCGCATTCTTTGCGCTAAATCAAAGGTTTCGCCAACAAAAATCACTACGCTCGCTCGCTTAGAATTATGCGCTATTTTACTTATGTCAAAATTAATAAAAACTGTGCGAGACACATATGCAACACGTATGACCATTGCCGGGATATACGCATTTTCTGATTCCACTATTGCTTTATCATGGGTTCATTCTTCACCACATCGTTGGTCAGTTTTCGTCGGTAATCGCGTCGCTCAGTGCCAAGAAAACTTGGACTCTAAACATTTTTATCATATTGCCGGAGCTAGTAATCCAAGTGATTGTCTTTCGCGTGGTATGCTTCCATCGCAACTTTTGACCCACGATTTGTGGTGGAAAGGTCCTCCGTGGATTCGCAGCTCATCTGAGAAGTGGCCGATTAAGCCATTCTCGCTTAATAATTGCTCTGTCTTGCCTGAACTCAAGGCAAATGTGTTGGCTGCCATTACTCACACAGAGCCGCCGTTGCTGTGTACGTTAGCACAACGTGTTTCTTCTTGGGAAAAGTTGCTACGTATCACCGCATATGTATTAAAATTCGCAAGACCTAAAGTTAAGGTCGAACCTCGTTCTATAGCAGGGTTGACAAGTGCTGAGAATGCGTTAATTCTCGCCGTTCAATCTGTGCACTTCTGTGAAGATATCAAATTGATCAAGGCTGATAAATTACCTTCAAAAAAGCTGCAAAGCCTCTTCGTCTTCTTAGACAAACAAGGGATTTTACGCATTGGAGGAAGACTTTCTGGATCAATGCTTCCTTTCGAAGCTAAACATCCGGTTCTTCTCCCTAAACGCGATCATGTCGTTGACTTAATAATACAGCATTTTCATGTTGTTAATTGTCACACCGGACCTGGACTTCTTATGTCTATTATACGACAACGCTACTGGATCTTGGATGCCAGGACTGTTATCAGGTCCAAGTTGCGAAAGTGCAACACTTGCTTTAAATGCAACCCAACGCATCCAACGCCTATAATGGCTGATCTTCCTGATTACCGTGTTTCAGAGGCCAAGGCATTTTGTCACACTGGTGTAGATTACGCTGGTCCGATAAGGACAATCCTTTCTCGCCGCAGAGGTCAACATGCGCAAAAGGCGTACATCGTTCTTTTTGTTTGCATGGTCACACGTAGTCTACATATTGAAGTGACCAGTGATTTAACTACTGAAAACTTTCTAGCCGCTTTTAAACGCTTTATTTCCCGTCGAGGACCAGTTTCATGTCTCTATTCCGATAATGGATCTACTTTCATCGGTGCGAAGGCACATTTAGATGAGCTGTATAGTTTTTTATTGAACTCTAGCTTCAAAAACGCGCTGTCGAATGAGTTGCTCTCTCGACGCATAGAGTGGAAGATGATTCCCCCAAGATCACCAAATTTTGGTGGGATGTGGGAAGGGAATATAAAGAGCATGAAAACGCATTTATATAGAGTAATAGGAAGTCAGTTACTTACATACGAAGAACTGCAAACTGTTCTTACTCAGATAGAGTGTATTCTTAACTCTCGTCCATTGAGCGTATTATCGTCAGACCCTTATCCTGAGGTGTTAACTCCCGCGCATTTTTTGATGTCTACTCCGTTGCAATATTTACCCGCTGCTGATTTGTCAGATCAACGATTGAGTCTGTTAGAACGTAAAAAGTTGTTAGATAGTATGGTCCAATCCTTTTGGAAGAAATGGCACTTAGAGTATTTGCACACGTTGCAAGTTAGGCAAAAATGGGCTACTCCCGACAAACCGGTAGAAATCGGAACTGTTGTTCTTCTTGAGCAGGAGAATTCTCCACCGTTGCATTGGCCGTTAGGAGTAATTACGGACGTGTTCAGAGGCTCTGATAACGTTGTACGCGTGGCGATAGTTAAAACGCAAACTGGAATTTACAAACGCGCTGTAACTAAATTATATCCTATTCCTACACAATAAATTCAACTTAGTTTAAACCTTATTTTTTAGTTTAGGCCGCTATATTTATCATATTTATTATTTAATCCATAATGCATGTGTTACTCTCAGTCAGTTAGAAAATTCGCGTGTTTTGAAACATCTTGTGATGTTCCAAGGCGGGGTGCATGGTGGAGCGCCAATATATTTATAAAATGCATACATAATCGCACCATAATATATTTCGTTATATTATAAATTTCATAGTCTTTATAGTAAACCACATTCTGTTTGTCGAATGCAATTAGTGCTGGTACTGCTGTAATATTGCCAATGTACTCGACGATCTCAAGAGATGGCGTTAGCAGTCTTCAAATAATGTAAACGCGCTGCACCTGATTGGGGCAAGAAAAAACGGACATACCCTGCTCTCATCGCTTTTCGCGAAGAAGACGCCTTTAATATAAAAATTTTGTTCCGCCACGGACATCAGTTATATTTCTCGTGAAAAGAAGCTGATTTTCCGTTAGTCCTATAGCCGTGTAGTGTTTGGACTCGCTTGTAACCTTTACAAGGTGTATGTGGAGTGCTCTAGTCTTCGATCGTGACCGGCCGGTCAATACCTTTCAAGAGACCGTAGAAACCTCGCCGCTGCTCGCTGCCTTCTGGAGGATCGGGACTTGGTCGGTGTTGCAGGTTAGTGCTGGCATGATTGTTTTGATCGATAGAAGTGGTTTACTTCCCTACACCTCGTACGCTAACTGTTGAGCAATCACACCCTGGTTGGGCTATTTACACGCCTGACCAATATCTATTTCTTTAGGTCGAAATTCTTATCACTTATTATTATGATTATCATTAGTTCTGATTCATACCGTTAAAAAGCTATTCTTCATGAAGAATAGATTGAAGGCAAAGAAAGTTAATGTAACAGTCAATTTAATTGCTTAGACCAGGATGATATTCTACCCCCTCTTTTCATAATTTTCTCTATGCTGTGAACCAGCTAAACTTATTCATTAAACTATCTATTCTTTAGTGAAATGTGCTTCTTTCAAAACAGCAATTTTACGATAAACAGTAAAATAGCAAGGGTTTAGTTATCTTAACATGTAATATATTTTACATTATAATTTATTTATTATTAGTAAGTATAATGTATGTGTGTAAAGTTAGGTACCTGGTTATATTTTTTTACTTGAGTTTTTCATATTTTCACAATGTTAAGATCCCCAAGTTCACGAGTAAATTGATGTAATTTTGGTTGAATGTTTATAAGCAGATCAAACACAAATTCGGTAAATGCTGTGTAGTCTCCAAGGTCCTTCCGTGTGTTTTCCAACCGGTAGGCTCACGGCGATATCGTGTCGGATGGAATCGGATGTACACGTCCCAATGCTATTCATTCAGATGAATACATATGAACAGTAGAGGGACTAGTTGCTAGTGGTGGTAGTAGTTAGCAGGATCAGCCACTAGGAAGGAGAGAATATACCCGGTTTAGGTATTTGCTAAAGGTAGTGTAAATGTTATAATTTTTATTTAAATAATCTTTTGTAAGCTGTCTCGTGCTTGCAAAGTTTGCTGGTTTAGTTTCTTTAAGTTCAACGTTCTTCTATGACGTCAAATATATTTAAACAAGCATGATGGAGAATAACTCCATCCTAGAATATTCTCACAAATATTACACTGCAAAACTACTGTGGTACCATTAGAATTGAATAGACACTTGAACAAAATAAACATAATTATCGCCATTGGTCAATTGTTTAATCATTAATTCCTTCTCAGAAAGGGTTAATACATGTTTAATGAACACAAACACCACTCAACCACACAAATTTCACAAAGTATAGTTTGTAAGTTATTAAATAGTAGTTAAATTTGTAATAAATTGCTTAAGTATATTTGAAACGATCAAAGAAACTAGAATGGTATGGTGCTTACAGTCTAGCACTAGATCACGTTACTAAAATTAGCAATCCGGTTTTGTTTTTGGTTTATTAATATCTGACTCGGTTGTAAATATAAGGTCGTGGAAAAAGTTTCTTCGTATTTTATATACAAATTAATGCATTTTTTTTAAATTTTAGCTACATCAATACAAATAAATAAAATTGGAGTGTCTGTTTGTAATGTCAAAATAATAGTTTTTTAAGCTCATACAGTTATTTGCACGATACCTATGCCTAAAAATCAGTTTTTGTAAATTTTGTATGTCTGTCTGTTTGTTTGTTCCGGCTAATCTCCGGAACAGATGGACCCATTTCCACGGGACTTTCCAGATAACTGGTGTTATAAAGAGTAACTTGGCAACTTTTGTTTTGGAAAAAGAATAAGGGTACCGCGGAAAATATATAAATATGTACACGCGAGCGATGTAAATACGTACACCATACTTGAGACATCTGTCTATAGAGACTACTAGAGAGTTATTTTTAACCGATTTTAAAAAAGGAGGAGGTTCTCAATACGTTGGAATCTTTTTTTTTATGTATGTTCTCCGATTACTCAAAGACGCCTTTTAAACCAATTTAGAAAATGATTTTTTTGTTTCAAAGGTTATACTCGTACGTATTCAAGGATTAATATGTAGAAAACTAAAGCTATATTTTTTTTTTGGTCCAAATATTATATTTAAAACTTCTGACAGTTTACACTGCGATATGCTTTTGTGTTACTGTTTTACCAGACGGACAGCAGACATTACAGATGTCTTGATCGATTTTCATGAGATTTAAAGTTAGTTATTCATGTATTATTACCGCTACCACTTTCAACCGGTCGTTTTGGAAGTCACTGAGGGAGCCCTATATCCAGCCATAAAACGTCGATAATGATTCAAATTAAATTAGTAATGTTGTAAGATATCGGGAGGAATATTCCGACTACAGTGATTCAATGGTGTGAAAATCATGCTTTAGTAGTAGCGCATGACGTTTTAAATAATATCTGGTAATAAAAAAAGCTGTTTAAAAATGGTTGTTCTTCACTGCTGACCGTTTCTTTACTCATGTAGTATTACCGTTTCAGGTAGATTTACATTTGACTTTGCAATAAGGCTAATTGCTCGTTTCGTAAGTGGAGTGAGGGAATGAAGAACAGGATCTTAGACAGACGATCTTACGCTGGTGCACATAAAGGTGCACCAGCGTAGTCTGGGTCGAGAGCCAGTCTGTAATTATTATTCGGTAACAAGCATTTCCTCAATATGTGGTATGGTTTGCGTAATTAAACTATATTATATAGTTATATGAAATGGTATCACAACCGATGTTTAAATCCTGATTTAGATCCGGAATTTTATGTAAGATTGCTAATAGGAAAAAAACTGCTACAGTTAAAGCATAAAATTTCCAATCAGAGAATTTGTAAAATGTAACAGTATATAGGTAAAACAGTGCTTAACTGACAAAAACAGGCTCCTTATCTGGCTAAAAACCTGTATCTATGACGTCATAACGGTGTCGGTGGTATGTATTGACGTATTTCTCGTATGACGTTGCCTGTAACATTACTTTTTTTCCAAACTCAAAAATAGAATTATTAGTTCCTTCTATTCACATCACTTCATTATAGTAGTATTATAAACGTCATTTAGGTCGTTAACCTCTGTGTCGCGGGAGTAGTAAATAAATAAAAAAAAAAATTGGCAGTCGAGGGACTGCCGACAGTAAATATAACAAACTCGGGTCCGTCGTATGAATTTTCGATGGGGACGGACATCAGTGTCTGACATCATAGTCACGTGTCCTGACGCGAGTTTAACATTTTTCATAAAAGTGCATAACGCCGCTGAAGAAGTTTTCACTTCAATAATATAAAAATTACTTGAAATTATAGTTAGCCACGATGACTAATCCAACTATGATTTACTAATGAAATACCTGGCGGTGGCGGCAGGTTAATGTTTCTCAATAGGCACGCCAAGAAGCCTAAGTATACCTTTAGAACTTTAATAATAAAATATTCAAACGTCATAAGGTGTGTCTACGTGACTTATGTTTTAACGTCATATTTTATAAAAAGATAGCCACAACTTTCTCTACTTTTAAACATTAGTCTAGATAGTTTAACACTGAATTGTAAATCTATGATTAAAACCGATAGGAACCGTGGTGTTCGACCACTGAAACCGGAAAACGCACATGTAAATTTACTATCGGTTGTATAAGGTTATATTTTGGTACAACCATGACGATTTACAAACATACGGTTACCCTGATCATAACCGGTATCCGGTGCCTGTTTATAGGCACTTATAAACACAAATTGTGTTTCCAACCCTATACCACGGATTACTAAGTAGTTTACTACGGTGACAGATAAGTCACTCCCTACAAAAACATCGATACCTACCATTTTAATTACCTACTCTTTCCGGGCTTTAAAATGTGTGTAGGGTTACCTCTTTATTATACTATCTTTTATAAAGAAAATTGTATGTAAATTAAGTACTTAACGCTTACTACTTTCATTTTCAAAGTTTTAGTATACGAAAATACTGCATGTGTTTTATGTTTATGTAAAAAAAATATATTTAAATAAACTTTTTTCCTTTTCTAAAATCTCGTTTATTAAACTTTTTAATAGAATATTTTTCAATAATTTGAGGGAAACAAGGGCAAATAAGGTTAAAAGGATAAACTTTCACAATATCATAAAAGTGCTGCCGGGCTTTTTTTTCGCGTACGTTATCTACATTCTTAGACTGCACATAAACAACCATGTTAATTTTCACTATGAATTTTACAGTATTTAAAGATTATATCAATACGATCTCGAATTACGTTTTTTGTACTTTAAAATAATGCATGCGATGCAGCTGTCGGCAACCCACTGCGCGAGACTGCGCGTATAAGGTCCGCGGCGGACAAGCGGCCGATAGGTATTTAGAGCGCGCAAGTACATCGAGTGACATAGGCCTGCCTCCATCCTCGATGCTCTGACAACCCTACTCACGAAGAAAATCACAACACTATAATACTACTGTTGTAGTATGTGCTATGGCCTACCCCAATACGACCAACGCGTAAGCACGATAAGTAGCAAAAAAAAATTTTATAAATAACGTGATAAATCCGTAGGTAAGCTCTTATCCGTAGGTAATTATTACATAGGTAAAACGATCCTCAAAAGTTGACCGGTAACTTAACGACCGGTATGTGTAATTTATAAGGAAACGTATAGATCCCCATAAGGCTTTAATCTGGGACTTCATTTGAATTGCTTAGTTTTATGTAACCATTTACGTAACATGACAAGAATACATTTGAATATTTTACTTAGAAATAGAAACGATATTGCAATAGGGAATATGCATGTATTTTTTTTTTATCTTTTATTGACTTGTTCCATCATTCTACTCTAATAAAAAATATAAATAACCTTGGCAATGTTCAAATAAATTTTTAAAATAACATTGAAAACATCGATAAAATTTGATCTGTTTGAACGCCGCCATATTTCGCGGGCCTTGGATGACGTCAGATATCACGCTCAGTGTTTGTTTCATAAACTTAGTATACTTACTTGAAGTGTTACAGTAATTTTATACCGATTTTCAGTTGTAATTACTATGTATTGTAATTAATAGACGATGGATAAAGTTTAAAAAACATTTTATAAGTATTGCCTTGTCCCTAAGTCTAAAAACACTACGTAAGTACACCCAATACAGTATTTTTTCCTGTACAAAATAGTAATGTAAAATACGAAAACATTGGTGTAAATTAATGAGAAGAGATGAAGTATCTGAAGATACTTCATCTCTTCTTATTTATATTATATAAATATAATTTATATTATATATATAAACACGATATTGAAATATCGTGTTAATATTGTTGTGAAGATCACTTTAATGTAAGTATATTACAGTTTAATTGCTATAATAGTGTGAATTAGTCAGCAGTAGGTCATTTAAGTTGGTTTTAAATATCAAGCAGAAGGCAACTTGCTTGTCTACTTAAACTAGGTAACAAAAGTCCAATAAAACTTCATGAATATAACTAACTATACATATCTTACCTATCCTTTAGATTTGACCTCAGCAGACGTAAAATCTGGATTTGATGCAAAATATGTATTCATCATGAATGCATCTATTTTCGGTAGATTGTCCGATTGTTCTTTGACAAAACTACGTTCAGTCATCGTCCTAGATAATTTCTAATATCACTAAAATGCTTAAATTGCACTAGCTAAAAGCAAAAACCACGGAAACACCTATCTTTCTCCGTAACACTACGAATATAGGCGCCGATAAATGACAGGACGGGGAATTTGACGTCATGTTTTGTTTCGACCAATAGTGAAGCGTTTTGCAAAGTTGAATTTCGCTCCCTTATTTTGCATATTTTAATTAATATTTTTTGCAATTAAAGACGAACTAAATAAGAAAATAATTGTTTAGGCATAATATGTGGACAATAAAGATTCAAGGGAAAATTAATCAAGTAAATTTAAACAACATGCATATTCCCTATTGGCTACAACAATTTACACACTCATAGATTTTACACGTTCATAGATACACACTTTCATGTATAAATTCCTACGCTGAAGGAGATGGCCATTTTAAACGATCGCGATCATAGAGATTTTTTCCGTGACACACAGACTTGTCAATTCTCTCATAAGACTGGTCAGGACAGTCTTTGCTGTCCAGAATTCTTAGGTGCTTTACACACAGATCAACTTCAATTGATACAACTCTCAAAATTTTAAAGCGGTTGCCACTTGTAGAAAAAAGCCAGTTTTTTTTTAATTCATGATCAGTCAGTACTACTATGGTTCTCGAGGAAATCAGCACTTGTTGTACTTTTATTATATCGCCATCAACGATCGACAACGGCAAACTATTACTGGTCGTCGATTTTAGGTTAACCATGTCATCTTTTACACACTCCCTTCATCTTTTTTGACGCCTTTGTACCTTCCCTAAATTACATACCGTTGTTACTTTAATAATAATATTAATGCCCCCTAGACATATTCAACATCGCTATTTAGCCTCAAAATAAAAAGTTGACGGTACCAGGCTTGCCGACGAACGAATGCAGCATGCTAATGATGCGTGATTATTAAATACTAATTGTGTCCCGCACGGCTTTGCTCACGTGTACCCATTTATATTTTTGCTCGTAACCCTTATTATCTTTCCAAAATAAATGTAGCATAAGTTACTCATTATAATACCAGCACCAACAATGAAAGTCCCTTGGAAATCGGACCGTTCCGGAGATTAGCCGGAACAAACAGATAGACAGAAAAAAAAAGATTTTTTGGTATAAACATTAACGTATAAACATTTAGTAAAAAGCTGTTATTATGACATTACAAAGAGACACTTACATTTTATTTATTTGTGTAGACAGCTAGGTCAACAAAAGTTATAACTGTTTTTTTGTTATTTATAGCACACACACATATAATGTATTTATAAGCTATGTTATAGAATACCTACCGCCCCTACCGATGAACTTCAAGTCTTACTATAATTTAGAAGTAAGTACATAATATTATTGTATGAGTAATAATAATAGATAAAATATGTGTATAAAATAGGTGCAATATAGATTTGTAATTTTATCGTGAAACAGTTAAGTCAATGGCTTTCAGATTTAACAAATTTAGCTATTTTTAAACGGTTGTATTTAGCTTGCCCTGTTTGATTTTTTTTGTTAAAATTAGTAATTAAAATTTAAACCCCTTCGCGTTGACCGATTAATCTGGAATTTGGTACACACATTTAGTGTTGACAATACAATTACTTATGTGTATTGCAAAATTTAGAATTACATATTATTTACAACCCCCTCAATATGGATATCTAATGAAAGGGCTTGTCTAGTAGAATAAAAAAACTTAATATGTAATATACATTACATGTTTACTCACATTACGCTACGCCTTTATTTTTTACTTATTTTATTATTTGTCACAATCAAAGTTTTATTATTAGTACAGTTATTACAGAATTTGTGTACCTGGTCCGCTACACTATACTACTATAGGTTCAACTACAGAACAACACTAATTCTGTGGATCACCAGCTGTCCTAACAAAACAATACAGCATAAGCTTTAAGGCAAAGTGGCATATGAGTGGTCACTGTTCGTGCATGTTAAGAAGATAGCCGTGGGGCTATCCGCTGAACATCACCATGCGTAATACATTTTATTGTATTACTGGTATTACATACATTAAAATTTATTACGTGTAAGTTGTTTAATAGACGATAAATATTGAATAGTTTTAAAATAACAATTTTAGCGCTAGCGGTCTGACGATTAAGGTGTAGCCGAAAAATGCTAAAACTATGCTTTAAATATAAAGAAGGCATAAAAGTCGTACTTACGATAGCATTTTGAAGAACTATCGAGTGCCATTCTTTGACGCGATTTTTGTAGGAGATCATGTATCTATGGTATATATGAACTAAGGTATTTTATACCCGTCATCGTAACTTCTAAACAAACATATGTTGAATTTACATGTAAATAATCAACCTTAGTTATTAAACTATTTAGTTGGATAAGGCATGATAATATTATGATAAGAATGCTCGAATGTCATCATCTTTCGATTTTACCCGTGTTTTTTGACTAATTTGGACAAAAATCGGCTAAATATTGTGACTTGGCTACTGTTTTGTGGGTATTATAAACAAGTAGGTCATGTAGTAGGTACATTATTTTATGCTTCATCAGTAAGTAGCTTTCGCAGCGTACTTAAATATTGATTTTTACATGTAACTGTTTGTTACCTTGGGTTATATTATTGCAATTTTTATAAGGAACTCAATTTTTTTTTAAATAAAATACACCCCATGTAATTTGCTGAAACAATTTAAAAATCGGTTAAGTCGTTTTAAAATTTATCCATTACAAACAAACATACAAAAAAACCTTTGTCTTTATATTATTAATTTAAAAAATTAAAAAATCTAAATTAATAATTTGATCGAGATTCTAAAACTGACGTTACAAAACCTATCGATATTTATAATTTAATTTAAACAAAATTAATTAACAGAATTGAGTGGATTCCTATAAATGTTATCCAGTTTTATTTAACTTTTAAAACATATTTTAAAATCGTCAAATTAACATCAAAAGTGAATGATTTGGCAGTCATGTCTTAATCGTACCGATGTTTGCCGTTTACTAAAAACATAATGTTTTGAAACTACAGTCATCTAACCTATTACAAGCATACAAAATTCTAATAGGTATGAGTTATACTAATTTCTAATTAAAGCATATAAGGTAGTTCTCCGAGTCATCAATTCACGTATTTGCCGTACGGAGTTCCACGTAAATACTATGTACCTCTTCAGGATAACCGTACCTACGTATGAACGTTATGCTAACTATAATAGATAACAAACTCTGGATCCAGAAAGAATCTTTATAATTTACGTTTACAATGAATATTGTCAATAATTCAGTAGGTAGATTATTTTAGTAAGCTTCCGTTTTCAATAGGGGCGCTAATAGCAAATATATGAGAAGGGAAAGTCTATTTTATTGATAATATTAATACAAACCGTATTTATTAAGTTTGCTTTTTATGTCTTTTTGTGGTTTCTATTCGTGACGAAATTAACACATTTGACAGACACAAAAAGCAATTCAAGCAGCAACATTTCTAAAGTCGATAATAATGATTTATAAATTTCTGTTTTTTTTTATTAAAATCATAAAATGTCTATTAAAATAATACTACTTTTATGATAAAATGATAGGTAGTTGATGATATAGTGATTCGTACTGACGTGAAACCCATGTTTAATAATAATAATATAATTAAATTTCTCCTCACACATAAAATCAACGTTCTTACAAAGTTATACTTATATCTAATTTAGTACAAGTAAATTTGTATCAATGTATAAGAATATGGTGAGGAGCCGGTATCTGAGGTAGACATATAAAAATGCCTGTATTACAGTAATCTGTACCTGGTGATCAGGTCCCCGCCCCGCCCCGCTATTAAGAAGTAAAAGTCTAAAACCTCAGAGTGGGTATGTTCGTGTTTGTGTGAATGAATGAATGAATTGTAATTGTGTGAGTGTATGTGGGTTTCTCTGCTAGATGGTGTAGTGTGTGTAATGTTAGTGTAGTATTAAGGTGCATATACGTGACAGTAACTAAAATAATTTTTAACGAGTGTTCACTGGTCGACCATATAGTCTTTACTAAAAAACTTATTTTTTTTTATTGATAACAATAAAGCTTCTCTACAGCTAAAAAGGAGACCGGATGACCTACTCAGGAAAAAGGCACTGAACTGTTTCTCTTGGAAATCACACAAACAATTCCTTTTAAAAATTTTTGGTGGCGATTATGTCTATAATCATCACGCTACGACCCTTGGGAGAGGAGCAGTGAGCATAAACGGGAGCGAAACTGCGAGGAACGGGTATACATTTATAGATGAGTGGGCATTAACAGGTTTATTAAGATCAGGCGAACTTCTCACTAAAATAAATATCATAATTCCATAACACCAAACAAACAATCAGAGTAAACTTTGTACGCATCGTCATTATACTCAACGACCTTGCCTATACATTTACATACCAGTTTTGTACAAACATAACGTAAAAAAATAACAGTACAAACAAAAATAGCTTAGGTAGCATTTATCCCATACAGTCGAATATAAAAAATAATATACTCATACTTTTGAGTAACACAATCGAGTATAGTTATGTTAACAGTTACTCGTATTTCATACCCAGTATTTTAGATATGAGTCATTTCATTATGGTCATCTAGTTGAGTTTGTATAAATTTAATCGGGGATCGAAGAATAAACATTAGTAGAGCGGGCCAGTTTAATATAAAATTTTATTAACAAACAAAGTGACTTGCCTAGGATAATGGTATCTATTTGATAACAGTAGACACAGTTTCTATAGGAATAAGTTTGATATTATTTTATTCCAAATTATTGTGATTACTATATTCATCAACGCCTGCCAATATAGGTGGAAAAAGCCCATAGGAATACCCCAGACGTTGATGCATCACAATAGCTCGGCCTTGTCATATTAGTTCTTGGTTAAACAAAGATGGGATTGGCTGCCCAGTATAGTAGTACGTTGAGTACCTACCTATATTTGACCCACTAATTGCTGATCGTTGATATTTATTACGCATTATTCAGACGGCAAACGATATTTTTCCATGCAAAACGTTTAATATTACCCTAGTATAATGTGGATTTAGCCCTTATTATATTATACTAGCTGTTGAGCTGCTATAAATTTAATAAATTTTGGTAAAATCTATTCCACGGGAACCGTACATTTTTCCAGGATAAAAAGTAGCCTATGTCCTGTTCCAGCCTATATCTAACACCAATTGAGACTAAGAACCGGTTGTTTCGTCTCGTTTCGTCGTTCTCGTCTCGCTTGGGAAATATGATATACTAGCAGCGCCTCGCGGTTTCACCAGGTGGGATTAGTGGGATTTCTTTCACTTTCCGTCATTTCTTGCACTCAATATATTTACTATGCAAAAATCACACAAGTTTAGTCAGATTTTAACATTTTGAAGATTTAAATCACTACTATGGAAGAGATTGCATCTAGCAATAAGGCCCCCCTTTGTACATTATCTGTTTCACACATGTATGTATAATACTTCTACTGTAACTATGGTGTACGAATAAAAAGTTATCTATCTATCTACTACATATTATAAAACAAAGTCTCAAGCCGCGTCTGTCTGTCTGTCTGTTCGCGATAAACTGAAAAACTACTTACTGAACGGATTTTCATGCGGTTTTTCCTAACAGACAGAGTGATTCATGAGGAAGGTTTAGGTATATAATTTGTTAACGTTTTGTGTAAAATGGTTTAAATATGATGATGATTGTTGAAGATGTCTCTACTATCCGTGCGAAGCCGGGGCGGGTTGTTAGTTTACAAATAAATTATAGCTTTCTTTGTAAAGAATAAAAAGGATCTACTTTGTTTTCCAAAAAGTTTGTAATATCTCTTAAATAAAAAAGCAACTTTTTGGTTCCTTTTTTTAAGGGTTACGTTTTTTTAAAATAACACGTTAATTCTATAAAATAAAAAGGAAATTGGTCTTGCCAGGATTTCTGATGTTATCTTATTAATTTTCCTTGCGTAAGAATTGGAAATAGGAACTGTGCAAAACTAACACCGTAAAAGTTTGGAAAATTTCTAATAATTTTTGCGAAAAGGATTAGGTACGTATACTTAAATATGTACAGATTAATAATAAGGTAATAAAACCTTTTATCAAATAAAGTGCATAGAACATTTGTTTGAGGATTTTAAAAATAATTGAACAGGAATTGAACAAGATTGTTCAATTTGTCTGTAGAAATAGACGAATCAATTAATTTTTTCGTTTTGATCAATTGAAAAGTATTAATACCTAAGGTGAATCAAAAACAATTAGGACGAATCGAGATTACATATTCGTATATTTACCTGGTTTTTATTTTTCCCGATTTGTCATTTTAAGGAAAAAATAACTTTATTCTAGGATGTTGAGCTATTATAATGAATAAATTCAATAATACTATAGGATACAAAATTCTCAATACCAAATAATGACAAACACACTTGTGTATCTTAAATTTAGTAATTATTAAAAACGGGTATGACGAAAAAGAGTATATGTACGGATTTTCGTTAGTACGACTAAGTAAGACTACTATATTTTATACTACATTATCAATCAAAGAATCATTGTATATTCTCCTTTAGCGCTTTTTTAAATACATGAATTTCGTTTGTTTTTTTTAAATACATGAGTTTGAGTTTGACTGGCCTGTTGGCCTAGTGGTTAGTGACCCCGAATGCTACCCATAGGTAGTGGGTTCGATTCCCACCCGAGTCTGGGTGTTCTTTGTGTCCGTTGTTTGTATGTTTGTGCAGTCCCCCGCGACACAGTCGCGACAGAGTCATTCCTGTGTCGCGTGTTAATGCGGGAGTTGTCTTTCACATGATGTATCTATGTTTGCATATGCATGATTGTATTTCAATATGGGTCTAGTAATATTTTTTTTGTAATTTACTGACTGTACTGTACACCTCTTTAATATTATTCCTCCATTGTTCTATAAAAAGTTTTTATACTAACTTAGTAATTACATGAACATTGCATTTTCATTATGCCTAATTTATAATGTTTAACATATACATTACCTCTTTTGTCCTTTGAAGTTCTTATATATTACAATTGGCTTATCAAATTAACTTATTGCTTATTAACTTTCAATGAAATCTCCTATCTCCTCTAACTAATAGGGTATATTACCTACCTCCCAAGTGCGGTCTATATCGTATTGTCTTTCCCATCCCCAAATCGGAGGCAGTGGCGTATTATAGGAGAGGCTCATGTTCAGCTGTGGACAAACGTATTTATCTTTATTAAAAAATATTTCATTAATAATGATTTACCCGCTACCGCAAACATAAAATTTTTGTAAATAAAAAAATGCTCCATAACAGTTTAGCCCTTGACTAAAATTACAAGTGAAAATGGGTCAAACGAACTGAAGAAACAAGCAGAAGTCAAAAAACACGAAAACTTGTAAATATTTATAAGAAATACATATCTGAGAAAAGAATAATCATAATACAAGAAAATAAATAGTAGTACTCTTGCAGAAGGCATGGCTACATCAATAAAAAACTATAAATTAAGTAGCATTTTTTGCGCGAACACAGTTTTTTCTACAGCCACATTGGCGAAATGAGTGGGACTGTAGGAAATTAATGAATGTTTGAATACTAGCTGCATAATGCATAGGTAAAGGGTGTCTCAGTAAGAGTGCACTTTTTAAAATTGGAATTTTTTTATATGCAAGTGGCATCTCTGAAATTTGACAGCTGTCACCTCTGTTTATTCCGATTATTAAAAATGGAGCGCTTTTCGAAACAACAACGCGTTATAAATTGTGAAAACTCATTACAAAAGTGGGGAAAGTTACGCTAAAACCACTCGCAAACATCGCCAAATTTTCAGCCGAGAAAGTGCACCTAATGTGTCAACTTTATTTTAAAATGAAAAAGTGCACTCTTACTGAGACCCGTTATATTATTATGTATTAAAATTGTCCGGTCGAATATCATAAATTGTTTCAAATGACAACGACACAAAAGCGGCTTAGCGTTTGAATAGAGGTAAACCTTTCTGGCTCTTCAAACTCTGTACGAAGTGATCCAGAACTTTGAAGAGTGACAAAGTAGGTATACTTCATTCTCTGGTAAGCGGTTTCGTTTCGTTAGTGTTTAAACTTACGAGTAACTTTTGGTATAATGTCTCTTGCACTGTTAATAAGCATAGTGTTCATACAAGTACCCCATTTGCTGTCAATTTGTGTCGATCTATCTCTAAATTACTCAGCCCTAAGCACCGTGTCATATGATCATAATTTTGTTAGTATTTCTATTTAGATGCATTATATAAATGGTGGATAATTAGAACATGTATATGTGCGATGTAATTGAATAATTTTATATGAATAAATGCATTAGGTTAATGTTAGTACCCAAAAAAAGGGGACCAGAGATCTCTCTCTTTCTAAAGACTCGTTTTTCGAGTCACCACGTTATAATGAGGTAGGACCGATAGAGATTTCCTCAAAGGCATTCAAACTTTTATCCTCTTTGAAAAACAAACAATGGTAGGATGTTTTGCGTATTAAGGCCTTCAATGAGGTAATTTATTGGCGCTAAAATAGCTATTATTAATAAGTGGTAAGTACCTATACGTCTTTAAAAGTTTCTAGTCACACCAATATTGTTTTATAAATAACACAATGCTATTTTATTCTCGGTCAAGAAGTTCGTACCAGTTATCACGGAATTTGGAAAGTTGGATGGTAGACCTTACTATATTTGATAAAAAAATATACAACTGTCAAAGAAATGTGGTTTCTACCTCTGCGTGACTCCTCGTGCACGTAGGTACTAGCGTGAGCGTGTAATAATAAAAATAAAAATTTGTAGTTGTAATATTGAGTTTATAACAATTTTAACAATTAATTGGGCGTGACTTTTTAACATGAATATAAAATTATAAATGTACGTGTCAACGTAATGTGTTAGTTATCATTTTGAATAGTTTCAACAGGAAATGCAAATGCTTAGGTGTTTACATATAAATACGTTAAACTATTCGCAAAGTAGGTAGGTACCTAATGTTATGATTTGTATAGAAATTACATACTTAAAATTCTTGGTTAATGTTTATATTTATTGCGTGATTGTATGTTGTTATTATATACGTAATGAAAAAGGCTGTCTTGTAAATCTCACTTTATTGGTTAAGTAATTTTTCGATCACCGATTTATGGATGGGTTATCGATTACCAGAAGTAATTTGACTGTTAAATATATAATAATTAATTCCTTAAATAAAAAAAATCAAAGAAGGTTTTATTGTTTTTAATTTTTTTATTGTTTTCTTTCAAAGAAAGTTCATATTAAGAATTATAGGAAGCGCCTTGTATCATCTATTTATTTATTTATTATCTCCGAGTGTTATGTTTTATGTTGATAGCATAATTGGATCCCTGTTAGGTTACTGTTAGGAGGTCCTAATACTGCTTTATGCTTTATTCTTGAATTTCATTTGGTGGATACAGCTGGAAGATCCAAGCACTCGGGGTTAATAAAATATATATTTATTTACAGTTTAATGTATCGTATAAGTTATTTAAATAGGTATTTATAGAGTTTTATGTCAATGCGTCTACGTCAATAAATATATTTACAACAAATAAACGCGTTAGTTTATAAATTATCTAGTTTTTCAAATATGCGAAGAGAAACTTCCATAAAGCCTTAAATTTTACTGGACAACAACTGAATGGCAAACTATACCATACTACTATTTATAGTCTCTTGTCCATATTTTCTAGATAGAATGCTAAGGTAATAAAGGTAATGCTAAGCTTGACTTGCATCTTGGACATAGCGTTCTGTTCATTCATATGGCACAGCGATAGAGCATTCGATTTCGGTGTCGGGGATCGCGGGTTCGATTCCCGTACAGTGAATTTGTACGCATGAATACATTTATTTGAATTGGTGTAGGTTCTTCTAATATGTCATGTAAAACTGTACAAATCGTTAATTAATAAATAACCTCGGGATATTATAAACTGATGAAAAATTATGAACTGCACCCCCCATTTACAATTTAACGTATTATTTCCCGATAGTTTACAATCTATCGTCAACCTATAAAATTGTGAACGAACTAACGAACTGCAGGATTCAGAATTTGATTAGGCATATCTGAAATACTTACTTTTGTAAATACATAAATATGATATACATATCATATTTATGTATTTACAAAAAAATGCATCTAAGTAGAGTTTATCCGTGTTCGAGACCCTATACTACAATCTAGGTATACATATTATAAGCATAGTGCAATTTGGGTCTAGGTAGCGATCTGTTAAATAATATATTTTACACTCTAATTAATATTTTGATACTAAATGCAATTAAAATCGAATGTTGTATGTGTGTAAAGTGTTGAATCGGAATTTAATTTGCATTTGAAGAATTAATTACGTTCGTGTAGGTGGTGATAGCATCTAAGAACACTGGTTTGGATCTAGATGAAAGCCCAACTGTAGGTACTTAAAAATCAAACTCGACCCATTTGATTTATGGAACACTATAAATCTAATTGCGTGGTAGGGTCGATTTAGTGCGGCAGTTGATGTCAGTAGTATTTTAACAGGGCTATTTCTTATCCGATTAAAACAGGTCGACTGACGCATATACGTAGATTTCTTGCTTACCGGTTTTGCTGGACGAAACAGAACGATTATATTATGTTCTACGATATACGATTACAAATCCGACCTATCGTTTCCATAACCTTGTCTGCATCTTTTCCTTTGACATATTAAAATAACATAGTGAGTCTACAATTGGAAAAATTTTGTGAGGACTTTTGATTGTGGTCTTTTTTGCGTTGATTATTTTCGTGCTCGTTTTACATAGACTTATTATTAATTTTAAGCACTAATGTTTTTTATTTTTATTGTTAAAAGTATTGCATTTTTAAGTAGGTAATGAATGAATCAGTTCATATATTTATTTTATTATCATAAAATTCCCTAAGTGGAAGTTGTAAGGCATAGTCTGTCTTGTATAATTTGTGCTATGTAAATTTTCCATCCAATTTTTTGTACTCTTATAAATTCTTAAATAGCTCCAATTCTTTATTGGCGCATAAGATAGGTACATACAGATGAAAAATCTCCGATATAGAAATTAATATTCGCATGTTTCTGTTGGTCGCGGTACCCAAAGTAAGGTAATAAATATAAAATTTAAATCACCCCGACTCGAAAATCCCTTCAACGATTAGTAAAGAGCTGATGATCTTCGAACGGCTGAATGGATTTTCTCGAATTATATCTAAGAACACTCTCGATCAAGTCACCTTTCAAAAAAAAAAACGCACTTAAATCAGTCCACTCGTTTGGGAGCTACGACGCCACAGACAGACACACAAATACACAGACACATAGACATACAGACATTCAAACTTATAACACCCCTCTTTTTGCGTTGGGGGTTAAAAAGTGATCCAAGGTTTTTTTTAATGTGCGTAATCTTCTAGTCCCACGAGGAACTCCTGTGCAAATTTGATTGTTACTCTATCCACTGGTGTAGGGTTGTACATTTCTTGGCGTGCTTGGGTAGAAAACCTGGCGATGTATACTCTCTTCTGCAAGTGGTCAATGACTTTTCATATATTTTCAGTTAGTCAGTAGCAGCAACATCTCCCAAGTTGCTCCTTCTGGCTATGTTCTGCCGAGCTGGGAGTTTTCGTTATTTCTGTTTCACTATATCTCATTTTTTTATTAGTAGATAATGCAATGAAATGGCGAGCAGATTCGCCGTTTCAGGATTCTCGGAGCGTTGGTGATCTGACCTCCGTTCAGTCCAAACTGTAACTCTGAGCGGTAACGGATGGGAACGGTGTTGTATCTATGCTTCTGAGAATGGTCGCTAGGGCTCCATTTCCAGGCTCTTGTCATTTTTAGATGTCAAAGTAACCGCGAGGTCAGATGGGTCCTTGTCGCACTGTGTGTACCGCAAGCCTACTCATACGGATAGGTACCTACACGCCACGTCTCATCATCATCCACGACACCTGCAGTCTGTTATGACTTCACTCAAGATGTCAAATGTTCAGGGTCACAAAGATCGTATGCTCTGTGCATACGATCTTTGTGACCCTGAACATTTGGAGCGAGAGCTGGATCATGTTCAGGAGGTACTTAAAAGTAACGGATATCAGGTGAATGGAACACGGAAGCAACCGACAATGAGACGCAAGCATCCGGAGGTGAACAGACAACCAGCTTACATGCCATATGTGAAAGGAGTAACGGATAAGATCGGCTCCGTATTAAAGAAATACTCCATTCCAACAGTATACACACCAGGCATAAAGGTTCAAAACATCCTGGGTACACCGAAGGACGTCTTGCCGTTACAAACTCCAGGTGTCTACAAAATAAACTGTAGCTGTGGTAGTTCCTACATAGGCCAAACAAAGCGGACTATTGCTGAAAGGGTCAAAGAACACATCGCTGCTGTGAAGAACCGACAGATTAGCAAATCAGCGATTGCAGAACATGCACTCGAAGCGGGCACCAATCACTGGATTGAATTTCACCGTACGCAAGTCCTCTCCACGGAACGTCACTTTTACTCAAGAGTACGTGAAGCGATTGAAATTAAAAAACACAAAACTTTCAATCGGGAAGATGGTTTCAAATTATCTACAGCGTGGAATCCAGTAATAAAAAACATGCCACCTCGCTTTTATGCGCAGTCGGGTGAACACCAGAATAGGGCCACATCGGTTTGCTTACAGAATAGGGACACTGTTAGTATAGTATGTGACGGTACATGGCGAAACGAAAATATTAAAAATATCAAAAAAGTGGAGGTGGATGAAGAACCTTCTACCTCACGATGTCGACGACGGAGGGCGTGCACCGCTGAGCCAGTCAGCCTGCGACCACGGCCAGTGCAACCTGGTCGAAACGTCAGGCAATTCAGAGGTATGTAATACCTTTTCGTGATCGCGTTAATTCCCGTTAATACGTAGATAATATTATATCATGGCACGCGAAAGTTTAAAAGATTGTATATTAACCCTACTAACTTTCCTATTGTAAATCATAGGTGTACTACCTAAAATTACCAGCTTTTTAATCTATTTTATGTCTCTTTTATACCACCAAGGTAACGGAGAAACATAGGACCGGCCTCATAGAAAACGGCACGGGTCATGTAAGGTTCAGTGACCTCCTAAAAACCAAAAAATTACTTTTTAAAATCGTCGTCGTTAAAATCGTCATGCGAATAAACCATAAATGGCTACCAAGCACAACTTAGGGTTGGGTTTGATTTTTCAAATTTTATGGGACTATTCTGGATTTGTAAGTTATCAAAAAAAAAAAGATCATTAAATATATTTACAATTGGCGAAGATGTCGCTTAAATACATGTTAGTTTCAAAATATACTTTAATTGACATCCTCCTCTTCTAAGGAAGGTTAAAAATCAACGTATACATACATATTCTTTACCTGTTTTATTTATTTTATTATTTCTTACACTAGTTCCTTTTTTTCTATGTATATATAAAATTTTGGAGACCTTATCTGTAAATCATATGTACTCGGAATCCAACAAATCGGGTCAACAACCCCATTATAGCTATTTGTTTACTAACAGATAGGCAGAAATATATTTTAAGATTTTGTTATTATAAAAACAAAGAAACGTTTGGTTGTCAAAAAGTAATTTATTCGAATTGCACTTGATAACATCGCTAGCCGACAACGGTCGCCAGTCAGCAAGTAAAAGTGAGTCCACTTTTACTTTCATCATAATGCCGTAACACTATTCAAAATAAAAAATAAGTGGGCTAGTGTTGTGCGAAATGTGCGATCGATTCAGGATCTTACACTGGTAATTTTTTTACATCTGCAAATTAAAATTTAAGTAGCTTGGTAGGTAGTTTTTATGTTGGTAGTCGGTAATAACAAAATATTTGTTTTAAAAATATGCCAAACACATTACAGCGAATGCGAAAACGTTTATTCCACAACGATGGCCTGCTGGGGAAAATTCGATTTTTTTACGTAAACAGCATTTGACATTGGCACTTTACGTTATTAAATAATCAAAGAAGTGAAAAATAACATTTAACTCAGTGATAATGTATTGTTGCATTTCTGGATGATCGAACACTTCAACGAAAAAGAAAAATAAGTCAAATGGTATAAAATTCTATTACTTTCCCAGGAATAGTGCTCACTTTCCACGGTTATGTGATAAACGACATAGGTAAGTGGATAAATGCAATAAAAAAACATATACTATCAGTTTCAAAAACATTTAGCAATTACTAATAATGTTATTTGTAAAAATAGCTAAGTTTTGTATGTAGTAGTAGGTACTATTCAATACAAACAAATATGTAAGTAAACATAACTTCAAATTACTTTGTTTTAGTAAACATAAAAAAAAGTGGCACCCATCTAAACATGCTCCAATATGCAGCGCTGTATTTCAGATAGCCTGCCTTACATTTTCAATTTACTTTTCTAATATTTCTATTGCAATCAAGCTAAAAAGCAGGAGACATGGACATAAATAATAATATAGACAAAATATTTACGTAAAAACCGAGAAAATACTTTACTTAACGATTCCCATATTTGAGGATTATTTAGTTTACCACGGAATCCCAGAAACACATATTTAGCATGGGCTAGAATGCGCCTCACCTCCAGTTTATAGTAGGTATCCAACCGTCCCTATAACAAAGAGGGTTGGATACATAAGTGGGTAAAAAGGGGATACTGCATATTGTTTTAGGTAGAGATACCGGGTAAACTTATTTTGCATTTTTCCCACCATGGAACTATATTTAGTTTCATAGGGATTCCAGATGATAGCACTCGTTTCCATCCTACTCCTTACTAAAGCGTTATATAACGACTTAAAGGCTAAGGTGTTATGAAAGATGGAAGTCTATCCCGCATTATGAAACCCAGATTTTTAAAGGCATTTGCGCAGATATTTAAGATGTGGTTTCGAAACGAAAGATCAGCAGAGAATAAAACCCCTAGGTCTCGTACCGAGTTAGCACGTGGGATGGTCACCCCTTCCATGCAGTATCTGTAATGAAACGGCACCACAGCACGCGTGAAGGATACTATGTTGCACCTCAAAATATTGAAGAATATATTATTTTTTAGGCTCCATTCAACAACTCGGTATATATTAATATATATTATATTAGATGCAGATACATATACCTAACTTGTTTATTAACATTTTGCCGAATAAAACAAACGACTATTAAAAAAACAAAATTACTTACTAAAATAATAAGGTTTTGTTGTTATGTAACTACTGGGAATTTATCTAAACTTTTTTGTAAAAATATGTTCAAACTTACACGTTCGTTAGTAAAATACTCGAAACAAAATATAACAAAATATATTACAACTAGCAACCCGCCCCGGCTTCGCACGGGCAGTAGAGACATCTTCAACAATCATCATCATATTTCAACCAATTTGCACAAAACGTTAAAAAATTACGTTAATAAACCGTCCTTATGAATCACTCTCTGTCTATTGATGAAAACCGCATGAAAATTCAGTAGTTTTTCAGTTTATCGCGAACAGACAAACAGATGCGGCAGGGGAATTTGTTTTATAATATGTAGCGATAATGTTGCTTTTCAGTTGTCACGAAAATAAAATTAAAATCCAGTAATATTTGCCCACTTAAGTATTAGATTCTTACTGGCTGAAAACAATCTGGTAAACCCTAGTGCCAAGCCCAAATACAAATAGGTACCTACCTACCTAGTACCTACTAGGCAGAGGTAGATTTCGTGTTTTTTAATGTTTTTTTTTAAATCTGCCCCCCAGTCTCCCCCTTTGGGATAATATCCCCCATTCACAATTCACACTAAAATTTCATTTTTGCCTTGTTGATTTTTCGTCCAAGTTTGAAAGCAATCGGTGCATAATTGCGACCTCTATCGTGCCGGTAAAATTGAGGTACATACATATATATTATATACATATATATATATATATATATATACATATATATATATATATATATATACATATATATATATATATATATATATAAAAACTTTTTAACTGGTGGTTGTTTTGGGGTCTAGGGAGCATAACTAGACCTCCTGTTAAGAATTTTTTGGAAAACCCGACAACTGGTACAAAACCAATAGGTAGACTTTTCTTCGATATCTACCTAAAAAGCCTACCTTGTAATAATAGGCAAGGACGTAATTTTTCATTCTAGAGACTCCATTCTATATGTCTAAGCGGTGTGATAATATTGTCAAATATAAATAGGTAAGCCGGTTTTAAATATCAAAGCTCCTCAACTCGATGTTTTAAAACATCAGTGTAGTTAGTTTATTATTTACTCACAGCTGTTATCCCAACTAGAAAATAGAGTATCCAGGCCATTATCACTTTTCACTCAAACACATATTTTTTCAACAAATCCGACCACTACAAGTAGTGAGCGCTATATAATTACATATCGAACCGCGACACTATTTATTACTCGATATGACGTAGGCGTGCATGCTGTAGTAATACACCGTTGCGTGTCCAAACACGTATACACGTCTTCGCGGTCAGATGTCAACTGACTACTGACCACTAGAGCGCAACACGACGCGACTTCTCTGTCTTGTCGTTAGCACCAAGGACAATTTTCTCAAGACCTGCGTATTTACCTACTAAGACTCTTCACACATATAAAATTAAAGCAAATTCAAGGACGTGGAAGGTCTACTGATGCTGGTATTTATTAAGTTCCTGTTTGTAATTTGAAATCACTGACCTATTCACTTTCCAAATTCAAAGTTTAAAACTAAATTATGATCCATGATTTTTTTTCTTACACGAATTACGTAACTATTAACTGTGTCAACAGTTTATAGATCCATGTTTATCCATGTGTATATACATAAAAATGTAATATTGTCGTGAATATTCTCAACAATATTAATATAAAGTTTCTAGGTATAAACTCTGAAGATGACCTCAATCATTTATATTTTATGCAGGTAAGTTCGCTATCGTAAATCCATTACTATTCTTTTCTTATTTTGATCTCGGTAAAAAAAGTAGTATCATTAAAACATCTACATTTTTTGTGGTATGTGGTTAATTATTTTTTAAGCAATAAGAAAACTTTGTAAATAAAAAGGTAATTTTCATATTGTTGCTGAGGCTAATCTTTTTCATTTAAAGACTTGACCCAAGAGTGTCTAAATTTTCATACCCATTTTACAAAACCAAAAATCGTTTAATAGGAGAGCCTGAGAACTGGCGAATTTCTCGTTTCGCCATGTACCGTCACATACTATACTAACAGTGTCCCTATTCTGTAAGCAAACCGATGTGGCCCTATTCTGGTGTTCACCCGACTGCGCATAAAAGCGAGGTGGCATGTTTTTTATCACTGGATTCCACGCGATAGATAATGGTTTCACCATCTTCCCGATTGAAAGTTTAGTTTTTTTTTAATTTCAATCGCTTCACGTACAACTTTTGAGTAAAAGTGACGTTCCGTGGAGAGGACGGCGTACGGTGAAATTCAATCCAGTGATTGGTGCCCGCTTCGAGTGCGTGTTCTGAAATCGCTGATTTGCTAATCTATCGGTTCTTCACAGCAGCGATGTGTTCTTTGACCCTTTCAGGAATAGTCCGCTTTGTTTGGCCTATGTAGGAACTACCACAGCTGCAGTTTATTTTGTAGACACCCTGAGTTTGTAACGGCAAGATATCCTTCGGTATACTGTCGGAATGGAGTATTTCTTTAATACGGAGCCGATCTTATCCTGTCCATATTCTCCATGATGTAATTATCTAAAAGCATAAAATTCGAAATAGTCGATCTTCCCTAGATAAAACCGTGCTGATAACTATTGAAACTACCCTTTACTGCATCGTATAACTGTTTGTGAATTATTTTTTCGAATTAAACATAATTTCGAGCCTGGACGATAATGGGTCACTTCATTCTTAGGACCCTTTTTGTGTATTGGGGTCATGAATGCTGCTTCCCATAAATGCGGCATAACGCCATTCGCGCAATGATCTTTCGAATCATAAACAGACGGGTATCGTAATAGCTTTAGCACATAAGGATGATATTTTGTTAGGACCTGCGCACTTACCAATTTCTAATGACTGAAGTAATTTCAGCAATTCATTTTGATTTATTACAATATTTGATACGCGTGATGATGATTTGGTAAAATTTTGTGTGTCCCAAGTTGTATACTTTGCGAATAAGCCAGAATAATAATAATGAATCATAATAAATAATAATTTATATATATGTATAATAATATTAATAATATTTATAATAATATTAATATTATTATAAATTAACTGGCAACACTAAGTAGCAGTCGTGTTTTACCAACAGTATATCTAATATTTATATTTTTTATCATAATTTAAGAATAAAATAGCACATTTTATAAATTTATACACAACAATGATTACCCGGAACAAATTTAAAATGAAAATACTGCAGAAATCACAAAATTAACCATAAAAAATGTATATATACTAAGACATGACATTTAATGTCATGTCATGTCATACAAAAATAATGTATAAATTAATTTATTAACCGAAGACGATGCTAACAAGAGCCAGAACAAAAGCACTTTTACCATCCCCGGACTCATCGCTCAGCTCCGCCTCGCAGCCCCCGGAACCCACAGCAACAGGTCCGGCCATTGCAGAGGCGTCGAGCTCGACTTCGAGCGACGAGTTTTTCTCTCCGCCGATGTCGCCAACACCTGTACGTCGGCCGGGGAGAGGCCGGCCACCGTCCTGCTTGGGACCCCGAGGCCCATCGGCTTCGAATAGGGCCCCCGCTACCGGTGGTAATGTGCATCGCATGAAATGGACGAATTCGATGAATGAGAACGTCATGCGAGCATATTTTGTGGCTACAGAGGGAGGAGCTAACCTCACTGCGTATCGTAATCGTATGATGCCTCTGTTTCAGGAACTTGAGCCAGCTGTTAACGTTTCGGTGCAAAGATTATCGGATCAAGTGCGGGCCATCCAGCGATGTAATTTGCTGGATAACTCCGTACTTGATAGGCTACGCTCGGACTTGCAGGTTAGCCTTACTACTTCTCCTCCTTCACAAATTGTGACAAATGCAGACTCTTTGTTGTTACAATCATATCCTGCTGAAGGAGGGGAGGAAAATGATGCTTCATCTGTAAGTACTCAGTACTCTGATATAATAAGGAACACTTTGGAAGGCGCTATTCTGGAATATCGGTCCATGAGTTTTGAAAGTAGACCACGTTTACCGCGTTTGCCAATGCATAAACGAAACAAAGCGCTAGTGTGTACCCTTGATTCGATGTTACCTATTTATTTTGAAGAAAGCATAGATCTCAGCGATACACACTCAATTTTGTATTGTGCTGCTGTTACAGCATGTCGAGTAGCTGGTGTTAAATTCCCAGGCAATGACACCGCTACTCGGTCAAAGCTTGTTGTTCCGGCGTGGCAATGCAGGATTGAGCGTCGTATCGCTGAGTCGAGGGTACTCATTGGCAAGCTTAACTGTTTCAGATCGGGTAACACACGCCCGAGAGTAATGCGTTTTGTGAATCGGGCTTTCTCGGGAACTGGTATCAGTTCCTGTGATTATACAGCACGAGTCACAGAGCGCATTGACTTTCTGAAACAGAAGGTTTATGCATGGGCAAATCGCATACGAAGGTACAAAAAAAGGGTGGACCGATATACTCAGAATCGCACATTCCAAAGGGATGAGAGGTGGGTTTATAGAAGATGGGAGCAGCCTGATTTAGTGAGCGACATTCATTTACCAGATGCTGAAATCACGAATTCATTTTGGCGTAACATCTGGTCAATGCCTGTCGCTCACACTGAGGGTGAATGGATGCGAGATGTAGAACGTTCATGTGAGTCAATTAATAGAATGGAGCCAGTATTAATATCAAACATCGATATAGCTTATGCAGTTCGTTCGTTGCCGAATTGGAAATCAGCGGGACCGGACGGACTGCATAACTTTTGGTTAAAGTGGCTCCGTAGCTCACATGTATGTTTGGCATCTCAATTTCAATCATGCTTAGAATCGGGTTCGCTTCCAACTTTTATGACCACAGGCGTCACTCACCTGCTCTATAAATCTGGTTGTGCCACGGATCCCAAGAACTACAGACCCATCACCTGTCTACCAACAGTATATAAATTACTGACGTCCATTCTGAGAGTAAAGATAGCATCTCATGTTACCAACAACTCTGTTATGTCTTACTCTCAGAATGGATGTAGAAGTGGGGCACGTGGCACTAAAGAGCTCCTTATTATTGACACGACCATTAACCAACAAGTTCGCCGTAACCGAAAAGATCTGGCGACATGTTGGATAGATTATAAGAAAGCTTATGATTCTGTGCCGCATACGTGGCTCCTGAGGGTGATGGAGTTGTATAAGATTGATACAACTCTATGCACTTTCTTGGAGGCATGTATGCAGCAATGGAAAACGATTCTTTGCTATCCAGGATGTCGAAAATCTCAGGGTGACGGCGAGTATATAAAGATCAGGCGGGGTATATTTCAGGGTGACAGTTTGAGTCCCTTGTGGTTCTGCCTAGCTTTGAATCCTCTCAGCACTATGTTGGAGGGTTCAGGACTAGGCTATCGTTTGCGGAGAGGAGGTCAGGTTATATCCCACCTCCTTTTCATGGATGATTTGAAACTTTTTGCCTGCAACAATTTCCAACTGATAAAATTACTAGAGGTAACTGAAACTTTTAGTAAATGTATCAGGATGGAATTTGGTGTGGATAAATGTGCAGTCATGCATGTAAAAAGAGGTAAGATTGTGGAATCTGAAGGTATGGAACTCTCAGATTTTACACACCTTAGATGCCTTTCCGCGAACGAAACTTACAAGTATCTAGGAATGTCACAGGCGTTAGGTTTAAATGAATTGACTATGAAGCAATCGTTACAGGAACGCTTCTTTGGCCGCCTGAAAAAAGTATTGAAAAGTCTTTTGTCAGGTGGTAATAAGGTGCGGGCCTATAACGATTGGGTCATACCAGTCCTAACCTACTCCTTTGGCATACTTAGATGGACTCAGACTGAACTTGATGCCCTGGATAGAAGAGTCCGTACATTGCTAACCGCGTACCGAATGCACCATCCACGTTCATCGGTTATGAGATTGTATATCCCGCGGAAATGTGGGGGTCGTGGTTTTTTAAATACCAGGACACTACATAACCGCGAGGTATGCAATCTTAGAGATTACTTTCTCTCTGTTGACGTGGAGATGCATCAGGATGTTGTGGTAGTGGACAACGGACTCACTCCGCTTGCTCTAGGTAGAGAGAACTGGCGCAAACCTGCAGTACTCAATATTACAGATCGCAGGGAGATATGGAAGAGCAAAGAGCTGCATGGACGTTTTTATCGGGCCTTAAATGGGCCCGAAGTAGATCTATTATCATCTGTGTCCTGGCTACGTTTCGGTGATCTCTTTGGAGAAACTGAAGGTTTTATCTGTGCAATTACTGATGAAGTTGTTATGACGAACAACTATCGGAGACATATCCTGAAGGACGGCACAGTTGACATTTGTCGGGCATGTCATCGTCCCGGAGAAAGCCTCAGGCATATAATTTCCGGTTGTTCTCGTCTTGCCAACGGCGAGTACTTGCATAGACATAACCAAGTGGCCAGGATAGTCCATCAGCAACTTGCTCTTAAATATAACCTTGTGACTGCGGAATTACCGTACTACAGGTATGTGCCCGACCCAGTTCTTGAAAATGGTCGTGTAACATTGTACTGGGATCGGTCTATTATCACTGACAGGACTATTATTGCCAATAAGCCTGATATAGTGGTAATAGACCGATTAGAGCGCCGAGCAATGATTATTGATATTACCATTCCCCATGACGACAACCTCTTAAGGGCTGAAAAAGAAAAACAAATGAAATATTTGGATTTGGCCCACGAGGTGGTCGACATGTGGGATGTGAATTCAGCAATCATTGTACCGATAGTCATATCAGCCCATGGGTTGATTGCAAGGACTAAGGGCCTGATGCAGAAGGCGGTCCTTCTTGATACGGCACGTATTGTGAGGAGGTTTCTGTCTCTGGAACCCTAACCACCGGTAGCTTGGTCCCTGTACCCGATACCGGTGGGGCACTATTTTTTATATTTTTAAATGTATTTTTGATATTATCTGAATGTATTTAAAAATGTAATTTATATGTATATTTAAATGAATAAAGAGATTAATAATAATTTGAAAACAAATTACAAATGTTCTTACCATCAATGGCGACTTTATTTCACTAATTCATAGTACTAGAGATATTCGATGATGGGTACGCCACAATTCTGGCGGTAAGACCCATCATGGAGGATTGGCTCAAGAGGCAGCACGGCAACCTCTTCTACCGGCTGACGCAGGTGCTGACCGGCCACGGCTGTTTTGGCAAGTACCTGTTTCGCATAGGCCCCGGTCTATGCCATAGCCAACGTCTGCGTGCCATCACTGCGAAGGCTGTCGCGGGGATACTGCACTCGACACTTTAGTGGAGTGCTCAGCGTGGACACAACAACGCCGTGACCTCGCGGCGGCTATTAGAGTGGGAAGCCTCTCACTGGAGACCATGGTTCTGTCCATGGTCCAAAGTTAGAGTCCGTGGGAATCCGCTGCCTGTTTTTGTTAGGAAGTGATGTCCGCTAAAGAGGCGGCGGAAAGGGAACGGGACAGGGCTAGTACTCTCCCGTTCCGAAGGAGAGGCACCAGGAGCCGGAGAGCGCAGAATGATCTCCGGCCTCCATGAGCGCTGGCCTGAGGCGCGGCCTCTAACTGATAGGGATGTTAAAAAATAATCGATCATTAAACAAATCGATTATTTCTTCTATAATAATATTTTTTTCTAATCGATTTTAATATTACAAAAAATCGATTTATTAGAAATCGGTTTTTGGATCACTGTCGATTTATTTTTTCGTCTGCAACCCGCTGGACTGACTGAGTCTGGAGCGTGACGTGAATTACTAATTTATAATACCATAAAATTTTAACGCCATCTGTGCACCTACGATGGCAGCACTTCCCTCTTTCTGTGCTTTGTATAGAGTAAACAGTATATTGAAGAACATTCAGCACTTATAAGGGTGATTAATCATTAATAAGTAGAAAGAAAGAAAGGAGAAAGAAAAAATGTTTATTTTGGCAACCCAAAAATACAGGTAGGTGACATAAAACAATGTTGCACCTTAATTGCCAAAATTATTAGTTAATTCAAATAAAAACTTTCAATACTCTCATAAGTCAAAGTATGTAAGAAAACAGATGAAATGTAGTGTTTTTGCTGCTCATTTATATTAATAGTATCGAATGAGTTTTTTAGGTTAGGTTCATTTTTTTATGACCAACCAGAATGATTATTATCATAACTTTTTTTGAAGTGAAAACTTCTTTTTTGCTATGGGGAGAATGGACTGAACTCGTGATCCACTAGATGGCGCTAATCTAAACATTGAGTTCTATCAGCTCCTTATTAATTAATGTTTAAAAATATAATTAGTTCAATATGACTGGCCTGTTGGTGTAGTGGTTAGTGACCCTGACTGCTAAGCCAGAGGTCGTGGGTTTGATTCCCACCCAGGACAAATAATTGTGTGATGAGCACGATAATTTGTTCTGTGTCTGGGTGTAATTTACCTATAATAAGTACGTATTTAGAAATATATAAGTACGTTTATCAGCAGTCTGGTAATCATAGTACAGGTTCTGCCTAGTTTGGGATTACACGGCCGTGTGTGAGATGTGTGAAGTTATTATAAAAAAAAGTACTTATTGTGTGCACAATTCATATGGTAAAATAAAATAGGCGTTTTTCTCGATAGCGAAAACCTTTATTCAAAACTTCGTTGACGCGACACGTCGTTTTAAGTTTTCATTCTGTCGGCAGTCCCATGACTGTCTACTTTTTTAATTTGTCAATCAATTGGTTCTGATAAAAGTGATTAATTTCTTACTTTTTCCATAACTTACATGCCGATGTTAAATACATCGGTAATTTGATTAGGGCATGGGGTCCCATCTCAAAGAAAGCAAAAATGGTTCAAACAAATATCAATAGATGGCGTTACGGGTATCGATTTGTTATTGAAATGTATGGAAAATCAATATTAGGTCCTGATAAACGTATTTTCTAATTTTATAAAATACCCTAAACACGAGAAAATTGAATAAAAGCTTCTGAAGTCCAGTTTTCTTGTTTTTACAAAATTCAATATTGTCATCGTTCCTCTGGCGGCAATTACTCGTACTACGTTGAGGTTGATACGGTTTTGTTATTGAGTTTGTAGTTTAATAGTTTGTAGGTACTGACTATTGACAGTTGGCCAAATGTTATTGAACTGTATTGTTGCGTTATGTTGTAGTTAAATTATTAAAACTGTAATTTTTATTCGAACTTCAAAGATACTATAAAAAAATTAAGAATTAATTTTTCTCATTGTGTTTTACATATTTTTTTTATATTGTCAGGACACAATAATTAATAGTGAACAACGAAACGCATGGTATGTGTCAACTTTGTTCTGTACCGGGTTAGGTATTTATGTAACCGACATTATGATTTGGCAAATAGATACCTACTAACCCACCTACTAAGTACTTACACGTACTATCTATTTACACATACACATTGCTAATAGGAATCTTTTACCTCGGACCTCACTCGATCGCAGGGCTGCCAGATTGTATTATTGGATACAAAATTCGTATAATTCGGTAATCATAAGTAGGTATCCTGTTTGTATAGTAGATGCATTGTATAATCAGATACAATGTCATTGCTGATGTAATTGTGTAATAAGTAGGTACGAACATACACATAGAGATACTTAAAATAAATCATGTCTGTGGTAAACTGTTAAGTAATTATACGTTAAGAGCTATATCACATAATAGCATTTTACAAAACTAGGTATTTACGCACGACGACTCGGTCAAACTCGCGAGTTCCTGACACCACGGCAATGTTGTCTATAATAAATTGTGACTCTGCCCTGTCCTTGAAATAATTACCTACAGCCGGGCGATATGTAAACACGCGATACGGCTGCCCATAATTTCATCTACGTACTTGAGTTTCTTTCTAGTTTTGTGATTGTAAATATTTTAATTTATTTTTGACGTGACCACGTCTTATAATTCGATGGAGCCGGCTGCACGAATGAAAAACATGACTCATCCGGCGTTACCTCGCTCTGAGACGTTACTATGACGTCGCTCGGCTCGCCTCGTGTGCACTCGCCACCGCTCGTAAAGCAGTTTCGGGTACGGAGGAGTGTGATATTTATAAAACAATTTCGGGTGCGGAGGAGTGTGATATTTATAAAACAATTTCGGGTACGGAGGAGTGTGATATTTATAAAGCAATTTCGATTACGGAGGAGTGTGATATTTATAAAGCAATACAATGTACATAGTTTTTACAAGTATGAATGTGCTTTGAGCAATTGTTTTACAACTTTTATTTACAACTTTTAAACATGTGTGATATTTAACTTATTGTATTTATGCGTACTAATAAATGTAACTTGATCAATTCAATTGTGATTTAAATTTACCTCCTTCTCTATATCCATACAAAATATCTATCAAACAATTAAAATTAAAATTTTCTTTTGAAAAATGCAACTATTCCATCAGTATTTTCTTAAGACGTCACGTTCAACTATCGTCCGTAAACCGACTTTACAGACAACCAATTTTTATTTAAAAAAATTAAATTCGTTGTGAATGAAATGAGAAGTATTCAATAAAAATACATGTCCTGATTTTTTATTATTAGATGTAATAAAATAACACACTCTAAATCTTACCAGGTACCTACCATTTTTTACTCTCATAATTATTTCATAATAATATTTGTAAGTAGTTAAATACATGAGTAAATAGTTAGCCTAGGAAATTACCTACTAGTTTTTTTTAACGCGAGCGTTGGTAGGTCTATCGTGTGTCACTTTTGTCACCCTATCGACTTATTTATTTATTAATCCAGGTATTTTACTCGGTGGAAAAAGCGAAATGCCTACCTATTAAAAAATAAATAAATTACGTTCTAGTAGGTATATAAAAATTATTTTATAGTTTACTTATACTTTCAGAGTTTCCAGGTAGGTTAAAAAATGTAATTTCTGGGTGCGTTTTTGAAGAATTCCAGCAACCAAAAACAGCTCAATATAGTGTATAATTACTCTTTGCCGTATAAAGGAAGTATTTGTATTTATTTCAATGAAATACACAAATCGCACGCTTACTGCTTAAAAAACCATCACACCGTTTGTTGGTCACTAAGGTGCATTCGCGACTGTTTGTGTACCGAGTGTATACCGAACTCGAGGCGTGTAGGTATGTCTCGCAATCCGACCGTTTGTATAAGGATACAATATTGTATAGATAGTATTGCCGTGCCGCCGCTACCGTAGTGAATCAGCAATCATGATCCTTTTTCCACTATTAAGTTATTTATTTTACTTCCTTTCTTGAAATATTGTTAATAATGCGTAATGTTCCTGCCACTAGCTATGTGCCTGCGACTTTGCCCTCAATGAAAGCAAACAGAATGACCAGGCCCCGAGTCTCAGGCAGCCCTGCTATTCTTGGCTAGCTCTTGTGAGCATTTATAGTGATATTATTACTTTTTTATTAAATATGTAAGACCGCCCACTTAGTGAAGTGCCACGCCTAACGAACAACCAAATACTTGAAATCATAGTATTTTTAGTAAGTATTCAATTTCGTAAAACAATATAAGTACAACATACGTACAATCATCGGTCAATGTACAAAGCCATCAAACGGATTTGTGCTCTTTTTTGTAATTATACTAAGTACCTAAGTTTATTAAATAGGTTCTTAAGTTTTATTATTATTTTTTAGGCCATGCAGCCAAACATAACATATCTCCACTATTTACGAGTAAGAAAGTACTGACTTTATTTTGCAAAATGCCTGTGGAAACGTTACTGTGGATGACTGGAGAAACTTCTTATTTCTCGTTTCATTTTATTTCTGTGATCATTTATAGTAATATTATTATTTTTTATTAAACTGAATAGGAAAGACTTCATTTTGTATTATAAATGTATAATCGACCATACAGCATAACCATGCAACTATCGATTCCAAGATATATGATAATAACAATCGATAATCGAATAGGTTTAATAACAATTATACACTACCGCATCCCTACAGTGAGCTGTCAAAATTATCATTCTAAATTTGATAAAGTATAATTATCGCCATCTATTGGTTGCGCGTTTATTAGTAGGTAAATAAATCCATTTCGTCGCTAGGTGGCTCTAGCTATCCATAGCTATCGCGCTGCTAGCGGCATCTAGCGCCTTAATTGGCGCGGAGCCCGCAAAATGGCCCGAGTTAGGAAGGTCGCGTTTTGTTGTATGGGATGAGGTATCTGTACTAGCATAGTATTATATTATCTGTGATTAGGGTATACAAAAAGTGGTTTATCTTAGTTTAGTGCATTTTAATTTAGAAAAATGTCACAAAATAAGATAGAAGGGATACAAATTTTGTAATTATGGCAGAAATTGACAACATTTTCCCAGCACCAAAAGCACCTCTTACTTATTCGGAGAGAGGTCGTAAAATACGTGCGGTGGCTTCTTACTGTCGATCTTTTGCGGATTATTTTTTTGTTTGAACAAAAGCTTAATGTGCAAAAGGTATAAAAAAAAAAATATTTCCGGAAAAATTATGACCATCATTGAAAAATTCTTGCATCAAATAGTTAATTTTTTTACCCGATTCTTTAAAAATAATATTAAGCATGTCAACATTTTTAGTTAAGTAAAAGTTGCCATGGTAGACAATCTATGCAGCTGAACACGCCTAGTGTGTTCTCGGCATTGTATGTAAAACATTTTTTTGTGGAATATAAAAATTATTGTAGCACAGGAGCCACTTCAAATTTGGTTAACTTTTGAAATAATTAAGCCATACTGTTATTTTTAATACATAATACTGCATAATGGCTTAAATATTGAAAAAACATTGTAGACAAACCAGGCGTGTTCTCAGCAGCTGGAGGAAATGTGGAAGAGCACACCAGGCGTGTCGCCGGCAATGAAAGTGTTAATTTCTTAGTATTGATTAGACATCAAGGAATTATAAAAATAACTGTACAATAAATAACTGGCATTACAAACAGATATTTCAATTTTATTTATTTGTATTGATATTGATAATAGATAATTATTAACAATTTTCAACTCGTCACACTAACCGTAACATACGCATAAGAAAAAACAGCGATTCATTCTTACAAATAATAGGAAAAAAAACATTTTTTCCATTAAAATCGATTATTTGTAGTATAAAAAAATCGATTTTTCTCTAATTGATTATTACTGTGAAGAGAAAAATCGATTGTTTGTTAATCGATTTTTTTCCCTCAATGTCACGTCCGTGTGGTTTTAGTCGGTTCGATTCCGACATACCACTTCACTGGCAGCCCCAGTGAGGTGATGACCTGAGGTGGTTTAGACACGATAAAAACAAATAGTAATAAGGATATTCGATGAACTTTTACAAATTCGATTTTGAAAATTTCCAAAATTGTTTGGGATTGTTTTTAACCCACGACGCAGAAACGACGGGGTGGTATAAGTTTGACGTGTCTCTGTGTGTGTGTGGCTGTCTGTGGCATCGTAGCTCCCGAACGGATGAACCGATTTTGATTCTTTTTGTTTGAAAGGTAAATTAGTCGGGAGTGTTCTTGGATATAATTCAAGAAAATATGTTCAGCCATTCGAAGATCATCAGCTCTTTTCGAATCGTTGAAGGAATCTTCGAGTCGGGGTGTTATATTTATAGTTATTTATAGAATTTTGTACAGAATCAATTTAATAATCGTAGAATTCGCGGCCTAATTTTTTATTTCTTACTCTCAGTAATTCATAACTAGTCTTATCTATAGCTTTTATATTTTCTGAAGAATTTAAATTTTTCATGAATATGTTAATAATAATTCATAATTTCTTTATTAATGCGGTAAACCAAACCGGATATTTGTGTCATTTACAATTTTTTTTCTGTACATCATTTCATTTGAAAACTAATAGAAGCAATTCACTGCAGATTCTACGCTCATGTTACTAAATATGTCTGTCCAATTAATATTAGCAATTTCTTCATTAGTTTTATCATAATTACCTTTTGAGAAAAAGTATTTGGTATACGGTGCAGTCGTTAACATGGGGCATTGAACAGAATTTACATCATAAATGGTAGCATTGTGATGTGGGTCGGTATTGACCAAGGGCTCGTCGCAGTTTGAAACGACAACGTCATTGTTTGTTATAACAAGATCTAGTATTAGCCAATACCGGTTTGAAATCCAGTTATATTGTTTTAAGTTATAAGTATGTTATGAATCAATAAAATAATGCTCGTCTAATCTATATTAATAATTCGGTCAAGGAGTACGGTAGACTCGATGAAACCTTACCTGTTCAATAAAACATAAAAAAATTATGATTTCGAGACGACAATATATATATCCGCAAAATTCCGATTGTCGAGTATTTTGTTAAATTCTAATGGTGCAAATGGCAGTCGCCATATTGGCCACTCGGATGCCATCTTAGTTCGTTAAGGCCCCTTCACACGTATAATTTGAATTCGTTAAGGCCGATTCACACGTATATCTTACCTACATTTTGTAAAAGATTTTCTATTATTAGTCACATTTCACACGAGCGATGCCGGGTTTTCATCTAGTGTGTTAATATTACGTGCAGAAAAATATGTCTCACCCGCATCTGACACCCATACTATTCTACTCAAATTGAAGTCTCCAACAATCAAGTACTTATCATCCGGCTTACTAATTAGAATTTCGTCAATATTTATCAAACTATTTTATTGGTTAGAGAAAGTTAAGCCCAAGTTTTGTTTGCATAAAAATTTACACAAAAGTTCAGATTAAAATTACACTTTGTTCCAGCACTCGATTGTTTTATAGGTAAAGAAAGCCATAGGTCCTCAGCACTTGACTGGAAGCTAGGTTGCGACACTGTACATATTTCTTTACGAATCGCTATAAGGACAGGAGGATTCAGAGCTACTTATCGGCGTGTCTTATTGCCTCTGAGGGTCTAGAGTATTGGGACAAGCCATCCGCCAAGTATTGGCATCGGTCCTGCACAACACTTCAGAATTTACCAGTGAGTTTGTCAGAATTTTTCGGGTTAACTTGTCTGTGCCGTGAACCAAAGACGAAAATGCTTGAAGGCTGAAATCTAAAGTGTAGTGAACACGAAGACCACCCAAATGAACCGGTAGGGATGCTTGCAGCCATGCTCGTTCGTAAATTTTAAATTTACATTTAAAATTTTACTGAGGGTTTTTTAAGTGTTAAATGTTTCCAAAATTGTAATGAGCGAAATGCTCGAGTTAATTTACATAAGGAAAGACAAAAACGAAGCCCGAATGGACTTTAATTTTAATTAAACAATTTATAATTTTATTCATTTATTATTTATTTATTTAACTCTTTATTGTACACCTTTTAAGTGATATACAATATACAATACAAATCCTAAATCAATGTAAACATTCAAGTACCTATATCAATTGACGGTTTTATCGCTCACGGCGATCTCTTCGAGATAACCTTTATCCTTAACAATTTTATCCTCTACGAATGATTGAAATCCATCTAATCCATCGCGGACCCAAAAAGGAGACACGTTTCTTTTAAAACCTTTGCTACGTTCCAAAGCATAGAATTTTTATAGTCGAGAGCTTTGTAAGCTTGGAAGTCGCACTTGGTATAAATTTAACGTTAACTTATAACTAAGAGCCGTAGATCGTTAGCTCTCTCGACAACGCAACGGATTTAGTTAGCCTATTTTAAATGAATGAGCGGTGCAATGTCACACTGGTGTTGACTACTTAGTGAGCCCTACTTATTACTAACTGGGGAGACCTACCTATCGATTATTGAGTGTATTCATCGAGAGACGAGGTATTTAAAACGGTGGTGAAACTGCGAAATGCACAGCTGAATTGAGAGCCCCCTTCTTTCTAAGTCCGTTAAAAATTAAACTAGATTCAAAACTATTATTATATTAAGTACTTCAATACAATCTATTACTAGATATTATGCTAACGTAATTTAAAATGTTTTGTTAATTTATTCACGTAGCTACATATTATACTCATATTAAGTAAAATTTATTTCTTCAGGTCATTGACTTACCAGCTGAAATCATTTAATTTTATCAGGTTCTATATTATCCATTTTAACGAAGTTGAAATTAATTATAATGAGATTCGTTATCGCACCATTATTAATAATAAATTGTTGTTCAGCAATAATGTGATATTTAATAAACGCAAATATTGTAGAGCTATTGATGACATGACAGTTCACCAGTCGTGTACTAGATAGCGTGCATTGCCTTAATCACGTTGAGTTAACTTTTTTATTATATTTTATAATCACACATAAGGTGACAAAGAAACAGCGCTACCGAATGGCTGATATAGATGTCCATAAACAGACACAACCTTGTCGTTGTCCTGGCAGAGGAACAAGTGAGGTGGAGTAGTGACAAGGGTTGCAACTGGTTTCATTGATTGTCACAAGGGTTTTTGCACTGGAGCAAAGATAAGTGGAAGAGTCAATTCTTAGACGTTTCTTTTCCCAGCCGCTCATCTCACTTTTAATAGACACACATCCTAACCTTTATTATGTAAAGGATATTCTTGATGTAAAACAACTAAATACAGTTAATTATAGTAATATAGTGTGTGTTGCAGTTAACTCCTTGGACAGGAAAATGTTGTTTAAACGGTTAATGTTATGCTATCCACATGACGCAGGTACGCTATTTAACTGTTTGCTGTTGCTGTAGGCACAGATAATATAATACTATACGTAGGTAAGACATTTTCTTATTATATATATATTTTATAGTATGCATTAACGCTAATTAAACTGTTCAATCTTAAAGTAAAGTGTAAATACTAAAAATAAATACGATTATACTGACAAGAATTTAAGGAGGGTCTCCTTAAATTCGTATTTATTTTTAGTTTATTTAGCTTTAATTCAGACTAATAAATATGTAAGTATGATATGCAAATGTCATTAATCATGAATTATATTAATTACAACTATTTGTTTACAATAAACCTTATCAATGTCCATTGATATCTCAACATTTAATTAAATGTGGTTAAGGACATAATAACTAGTTCTCTTTTAACAACAAATTTTTAGAGTAAATTTTTTTTCCTCATTTGAAGAGCGTTTTTCTCTTTACTTAGTGTTTCTTTTATGAAATATATTTATTTCATATGAATTTACAGAAATTCTGTCTCAATTCCGTGTACCTATCGCATAACTCATAACATACGACACAGGATAAAACCGAAAAACAGATGGTCCAAAGTTGCATGAATATTATAGAGACCTACCCAGCGCCATCTAGGAATTACAAACTAAACTACTTCATAACACTTATCCTGTCTGAAAGTTGTCATTCTGGTTAGTATGTGTACATACAACTTTCCTACATAAACCTTCCTTGATTGGAGGATCCCCCTTTTGTGTTAAAGGAACATCAGACTCCATTACTCCACAATAATATTTTTATGTCTATCTGAGCAACACGCTATCCGCTATAGTTATCAAAAGCCTGCTTGAATCACAGAATTTAAATAAAATGAATGCTGACCTCATTTTGGCTCTTACAAGTCATATTAAAAAGGTTGTAGTTAAAGTTACCAGAATCCGAATGAAAACCTTATTCGGATTACGATTACATGTACCTTTGCAGCTTTGCCATCATAATGCAAACATCATAATATTTTTTTTTTTTGACTCCTCTCACTTAAGTGAAAGTTGTGCAATCCTGAAGCCTGATCATACAAACGTTTATTAATATTATACATAACCAGCAGTATTGTCAATTCTGGAACTTGTAGTCTGTGTTAGTTAAATGATTTTTTTTTTATTTTTTTTATTTTAATAGTTTCAAAATGCAGCTGAATACTAGAACTAATTTTAATGGAAGAAAACGAGTCATATATACCAGGATTGTTAGGATATTCGACAGACGTACAGGGCTCTATGTGAATGTGTGATTAGGTATTGTATATGTGCGTGGGGCGGAGCCGGCAAAACCCTTCTAATCTCCGCAGATCGAGCCCAGCGCACTATACTCAAAATGCTTATGCACCTACCTTTTAGATGTCCAACAACCCTTCTATATGAAAAAGCCAATGTTCTAACAGTGAGAAAAATGCATATTTACGAAATAATTAGAAGATATCACAAAGAGACAGTCCCAACCACACCTGAAGAAGACAAAAGAAAAACTCGATGTCCGATACCGCGAGTAAAAACATCCTACGCACAAAAAGACTACTCAGTTTTAGCACCGCGCCTGTACAACAAATTAAATAAAATAATAAAAAATAGGAAATTTAACAACGACCAAATTAAAAAAGCAATTGTTACGTGGCTGAAACCTCTGGATTATGACGAATCGGAAACTCTGTTAAAAAATCTAAAATAGTTACACCTATACATACACACACCGTGAGCGTGCACACACACTCACATACACAAACAAATCCACAAAACACACACACACACACAAACACACACACACAAACACACACACACACACACACACACACACACACACACACATTTTTTATGATGTTGCCTTGTTTTTTTTAATTATTGTTTTTTCTTCATATTATTGTTCATTATTTTACGTTTAAGTATGTGATTTCAATGTTGACATAACTGTACATTTTGTTAAAGGGAATATACTGGCTCCTGTAATACAGTTCCTTACTAGCTCAGGGGCCAGGGATTCAAATAACTGTAACACAAACGAATTTCAATAAAGATATTCATTCATTCATTCATTCATATTTTTCATTTCGTTTCGTCAGCTGTATTTTCATTGCATCCTTGTTGTTTTAGGCATGCCTTTTTTTTTTTGGTACGTGTGGAAACCCCCTCGGGCCGTCACCCCACCGGGGTTTTCGGTGGGGCGGTGTGTCGGAATCGAATCGACTAAAACCACACGGTGTGCCGTACTGCGCCTTAAATAGGAGGGATCCGGGAACAGCTTTTATTAAGACATCCGGACCCCCCCTGACGCCTGCCCGCTAAAGCGCGGGCACCACCTTCGGGTAAAGACCTATCAATTAGGCGACGTCCAGGCACACGCGGACGCCGCCTCCTCGCGGGGGGCCACTATTGCGGGTGGAGGGGAAAACCCGTCCCGTCCACCCGCGGCCACACTCAGGGCGGTATGAGGCACTGGTAAGCGCGCCTCCGCCTCCCGGTTCGCCGGCGGCGAATTAGGTCCGAGTGGAGATCGTCCTCCCGAACCCGTTCCGCCGCCTCCTTCTGCGAGATGACGTCCTCACAGAAGGTCGCAACCGCGGTAAAATTCCTGTCGCTACCGGCCATGGAGCGTATGACGGCCGGTAGCAAGAGATCCCCTCCAATGACTGCAGTGAGGGCCCGACGCTGCGTCACCCAGGCGGAGCAGACCGCCAGCGTGTGCTGAGCCGAGTCCTCACTGCAGTCGCAGTGGTGACAGGCGGGACTCAGTTCCCTCCTAGCGACCGAGTGCAGGTACTTCCCGAAGCAGCCGTGCCCGGAAAGAACCTGCGTCAGTCGGAAGGAAAGGGTCCCGTGCTGCCGCCCTGCCCACTCGACGATGACCGGCTGGAGCGCCTCCACGGTGGCAAAGCCAGCACGTGGAGCCTCCAGCCGGGACGACCAACGGGCCATGGTGGCTCGGCGAGTGGCCTCACGCCATTCGCGTACCTCTTCGGGCGGAGGCTGACTGCCGCTTCCCGCCCGGAACTCAGCCGCTCGCCGATATACTTCGGCGAGCACTTCCGCCTCCAAAGCCCACGGGGGAGTCCCGGCCAACGCGCACGCCGCCTCCGTCGACACGGTGCGGTATCCGCGTATGGCTCTAACCGCCATAACCCTCTGAGGGCACCAGAGGCGCGCCCTATTCTGGGCTGTCAGAGCCTCCCGCCCACACCGGTGCACCGTACAGTGCCATTGACCGGACAACCCCCGTGTACAGCCGTCTCGTAGCGACTCTGGGTCCGCCCAAATTGGGCAAGAGTCGCCCAAAGGCGGACGCAGCACCGACCAGCCTTGGAGCAAGCTGCAGGAAGTGCTTGTCGAAGTGCCACCTACCGTCGAGGATCAGGCCCAGATATTTTATGTGGGCCTGAACCTTTACGAGGACCGAGTTGACCTCGATAGAGGCGCCAGGGGGTGGACCACGACGGGGAATATGAAATAACAAGGCCTCCGTCTTATCCAGGGCCACCCGCAAACCCAGCGCCTCGATGCGCCCGACCACCAGAGAGACTCCCCTGGTGGCCAGGCACGCCGCCTCCTGAAAGTTTACCCCCCGGGCTGTGACCAAAGTGTCATCGGCGTAACAGATTACGCCGAGCCCCGGGGGGAAGTCGCCTCGAAGGGCCCAGTCGTACCCAATGTTCCACAGGAGTGGTCCAAGGACAGACCCCTGCGGAACACCGCACGACATGGGCCGACGATTCAAAACTCCGTCTCGGTCCTCGTACATGACGGTACGCTCCTCTAAATAGTCTGCCACTAGCCGCCTCAGATACCCTGGCACAGTCCAGTGATAGTGGAGTGCTTCCCTGATGTAGCTGAATGGCAGACTATTGAACGCGTTGGCGATGTCCAACGACACCGCCAACAGCACGCCGCCACCGCTCACTACCTCTCCGGTCACGGCCCTCAGGCGCAACACAGCACCGACCGTCGAACGCCCCGCTCGAAAACCGAATTGGGCGTCCGACAAATCGGGGCCGACCTCGCGAAGGTGCCGGACGATGCGGGCAGAGAGGACCCTCTCAAACAATTTTCCCGCCTTGTTCAGCAACACGATGGGCCTGTAGGCTGCGACCGAGTCGGTAGGCCGTCCCGGCTTCCTTAGAAGTACCAGCTTCCCGCTCTTCCAGCAGTCAGGGAAGCGTCCGGACACCAAGCTAGCGTCGAACACCTCCCCGAGGCGGTCGGACATGTGGCCGAGGGCCAGGGCCAACACTCGGGCAGGGATCCCGTCTGGCCCGGGGGCGTTGTTCTTGGAACGGATCCGTAGAACAGCCGCCCCTAGCTCCGCCTCCGTGACGGGCGGAACACCATCCTCCTCGTCCTCCCCGTTGTCTCCGGCTAAGGGGGCCATCGACGGGGGTACGTGCTCCACCCGTTGCGGGAAAAGGCCCTCAACCACTTCCTGCAGGAAGCTGGGCTGGAGAGTGTCCGTCCGCGCGATATGGGCGTCCCCAGGGGTGACCATTGAGACTCTCCAGCATCTCCTTTCTTTTCTCCTCTTTGGCGCGGTTGTTTTAGGCATGCCTACCGTAACCCGTGCATATTTCCATACTTGTGTGTATTTCGTGGATGCCCGACGGTGGCCCTTTATCATGGGGTTCTGCGTTCTGCCGCGTGGTTTCATGCTAACGGTAAAACTCAGTCATGGTTTGCCAGGATCAAACGTTTGCAGGCTATATGCGCAATCGACACCAATATTTAGAAGTACTGTCTCGGGTCTTTTCAGACTTTGTTCTGTACAGGGGCTGATGTTTTTATTTACGAATTTCCACATAATTTTAAGGTGACATTAAAATCTTCTAGCTGCGGGAGTGACATAGGATGTATTATATTGCTTTTTTGTTTGTATATACTATGTAGGTTTTATTAATGATGTTCTGAAATAGTAACAGTTGTATTTTAAACCCTGACTGCATTCTCATTGATAGTACACAATTATGCGAGCCTAAACTCAGCCTGTTACGTATTATTAGCATTTTACGTGCGTTTGATAATCTTTTAGATGTTCCGTCTTACTCATTGCTTATGTATCAAAACTATCATCGTCAGCGCTATGAACATGAATCGTAATGTTATGGCTATCTTGAACTTATTAATGTCTTAGGTTTATTTAGGCTTGTAGCATACTAAACCTACTCATGCATACTAAATAACACATACATGTACTCGTTGAAGATTATGGCCCGAATGATGGTTGCACTAGTCGACGTCGCACAAGTCCAACCGTTTTTTTCACACCAACTTCGGAGAGTAATTAATTCACTGTTAGTCATCGTAAGTTCAAAGTTAAGCATAGTAGGATTCGATTTATCTTTTAGCTATGATATGAATATATATCCGTATGCAGATAAGTAACATAAAATAATCCTATTTCAATACTAATTTAATGTAATTTTACACTAAAAAAGGACTGTAAACTAGCTAAAATAATACTTGTCCCAGGAACTTTTCTTACAAAAGAGATCAAATAATGCTTTTCTATTTATACAGTCAGAGGTCTTTTCTAATTTTCACGATTTCGTTTCAGAATAACAATTACAATTACCTATTCCTTGATAGCATTAGCTAGGCCTGCCATCACTTAAATTGCCGACACCGGACAAGCTCTTCAAAAATCCCGGACACACGTGTGAAATCGAGGTTCTTTCCCGGACATCTTAAAAAACACGCCAATTCCATTTTTTTTATAAATTAAACGGCTTGTCCATCTAATAATTATAAGTTGCCTCTGGCACAGAGTGTCCCACAGTTTTTGAAAACAAATCCGGGGAAACCCGGACGGATGGCAGCCCTAGCATTTGCAATAGTGAGCTGCTAAAAGCAGTAAAAGGAGGTACTGGAGAGAGTATTTCAACAAATAGACTCACCACGGGCACAGCTGCTGGTCTGGTTGAAAATTAACGCTAGTATTGACATAATTACTTTATACCCATTCACTGGATCACTGCTATTTGTTAATATTTTAATCATTACTATTGACATTGTTAACTTTGCAAAATATTGACATAATCTTATATTTTGATATAAATTTTCATGTTACATTTAGTAAATTTTGAATTGTTCATGTGAGAACTGTGTAGTCAATAACATATTAAGTTAATTTGCTATGTTGCCTGGCAGTTCTGAGTATGCCATGATCGTTTGGACGTCCTGCCGATGGTGGCGTACGTGTCGGGTCGTTCGGCTCCCTTTGATATCAATTGATATCATATGGTTGAAGTGGACGATGGCTGGTGCGTGCGTCATGCTCGTGAACGAGAGCCGTTGGTTGGGGCTGGTCATTTCCGAACTGCTGTTACTTACATATAGTAGTAGTTAATAGTTTAGAACTATACGTTACATTGCTTATATGCGTTAGTTAAATGTGAGGACACTCACATTTAACTAACGCATATAAGCAATGTAACCAGAGATTTGTAAAAAAATTGTTAAAAAAGAGTGTCCTTGGAGTTTCTTGCCTGTTCTTCTTCACTGGATCTACGAATTGGAACAGGCAACTAGCTTCACGACTGACTTAGTCTGACTGACTACTACTCCTGACAATTCAAAAATACCCATAGTGGTATAATTTAAATAAATAATTTTGATTTGATTTGATTTGGACATGTTTTAAATGAAATCGATAACTAGATGCTAGCTTAAAAAAATTACCTTTTTCTTTCTTTCTTTCTTCTAGATTTTTTCTTATTCAATATTAAGGACGTCCCGCCACTATCTACCATTATTATTTGATCGATAATATTTAAATATAGTAAAATCTATTAATTAACGGAAGTTATCGTAACAATAGAACATTGTACTGCCCTTTTGGTCTCGTGGTCTAAGTTTATGATTATGTTTCCGTGCGACGATTGTGCTACTTAGTTCGCTTCGAACTGTACTTACTAGAGAACCTACGTTGTAGGTCATTATGTCAATCTTCCAAACAAATAAGCTGATTTCGATTATTTTTGGTGTTAAAACAACCAAAAAAAGAGTGGGTTCTCAATTTCACAGGATGTACTATCGGAGATAGGCACTGTGGAGGAACGGGTGTTATGTCCCTCCAACACAAAGGGAGGATCCTCCGACCAGGCGAGGTGATCATGCCTGGCGGGCCGCGGCCCAACGGTTGATGTTGGGAAGTTGTATATATACTAATCGGCGCGAGAACTCTCATAGCGCGATTCAGGATTAGTAGGTCGTAAATGTTTCTTGTTGCTGTATGTGGAAGTCGCCACATCACTCCCCTCCAAGACTGGAGGTCGATATCTTGTTGAGTCAGCTGTCTATGCTCTATTAAGGAGCGTGCCAGGGCCAGTAGTGAGTAGTTCCGGTGAGTCGGAACTGAGTGCCGCAAGTTCCAGTGAGTCGGAACTGTATTCCGCTAGTTCCAGTGAGTCGGAACTGAATGCCGCTAGTCCCAGTGAGTCGGGTCTGAAGTCCGCTGGTCCCAGTGAGTCGGGGCCGCGTGCGGTGCTGCGTGCGGTGCTGCGGTGAAGTCCCCAGTGAGTCGGGGCGGTTGCTGCGTAGTGGCTGGGGCTGCTGCGTAGACGGGAGGGAGATGCTCTTCTTACGTGGACCGTAGGTGCAGTGTGCTGTGCCTAGACGCTGATGAGGCCGTAGGGGTAACCAGGCTGGAGCGGACGCTGCAGGCGTGTGGTATCCCTGTTGAGGCCGAGGATGCTGGCTGGCTGAGACTTGATTACCGCTCATTGCTGTAGGAGTGTTCAGAATTCAGAATTCAATTCAGAAGGTTGCGTGTTCAGATCACGTCGGGGTCACCACTGTGGAGGAACGGGTGTTATGTCCCTCCAACACAAAGGGAGGATCCTCCGACCAGGCGAGGTGATCATGCCTGGCGGGCCGCGGCCCAACGGTTGATGTTGGGAAGTTGTATATATACTAATCGGCGCGAGAACTCTCATAGCGCGATTCAGGATTAGTAGGTTGTAAATGTTTCTTGTTGCTGTATGTGGAAGTCGCCACAGCACTAAAAGCTGGCTACTTTGTGTTACTAGCTTTATTTTACTAAAACTTTCACCCAGCAATGCTTTTGATAGCGGTGCGATAGCTTTAAATGCAGGCGAAATTTATTTTTCAATTTACATGTTACAATTGTAATAAAAAAAATAAAATTGAAGGTAATTAACTTGTGACAGCTTCGATTTTTACTGAAGATAATGTGTGAAGACATGTAGATACTATGTATTTTTAACCGACTAAAAAAAAGGAGGTTCTCAATTCGACCGTATATATATATATATTTTTTTTTATGTATGTTCGGCCCTCACTCCGTTATTTATGAACCGATTTTGATTATTCTTTTTTTGTTGGATAGGGTATACCTCAAGAGTGGCCCCATGTCAAGGAAGTCAGGATCTGATGATGGGATCCTGATAAAATTGAGAGAAACCCTCGAAAATTGTAGGAACGAATAGTGTTTCTGTTTACTTTTCATTACTTTATCAGGTATTTGCGTTTAGAAATCATCACTTCATGTAGCTGAGCTGATGATGTAAAAAAATCATAAAATAAAAATCTTTTTAACAAAAAATTAAACCGACGAAAAGAACTCAAAAGCAAAAAATAAATAAACTTTAAGTCTTAAGTATTGACCTTACTTACATAAACTATCAAATTTTATATAAACTTATTTTGAGTCGGCGCCAAATAATAAAATGATTAATTACCGACGTAGAGCTCACTACTCAAAATAAGTTTATATAAAATTTGATAGTTTATGTAAATAAGGTCAATACTTAAGACTTAAAGTTTATTTATTTTTTGCTTTTTAGTTCTTTTCGTCGGTTTAATTTTTTGTTATAAAAGATTTTTATATAATTGTAAGTATGTGTTATTATTATTCTCTTTATTTATTTAATATACATATAAATTACATTTTTAAATACATTACAATAAAAAAAAATACAAATATATTTAAAAATATAGAAAATAGTGTCCCACCGGTATCGGGTACAGGGACCAAGCTACCGGTGGTTAGGGTTCCAGAGACAGAAACCTCCTCACTATGCGTGCCGTGTCGAGAAGGACTGCCTTCTGCATTAGGCTCTTAATCCAGCTGCCTAACGTGAGCCTTTGAAGGTGTTGGTCTAGGCTCTTAGCAATTAACCCATGGGCCGAAATGACTATCGGTACAATGATTGCTGAATCCACATCCCACATGTCGACAATCTCGTGGGATAAGTCCAAATATTTTATTTGTTTATCTTTTTCTGCTTTTAAGAGATTGTCGTCATGGGGAATGGTGATGTCAATAATCATTGCTCGGCGCTCTAATCGGTCTATAACCACTATATCAGGCTTAATGGCAACAATAGTCCTGTCAGTGATGATAGATCGATCCCAGTACAATGTTGCACGACCATTTTCGAGAACTGGGTCGGGCACATACCTGTAGTATGGTAACTCGACAGTCACAAGGTTATATTTAAGAGCAAGTTGCTGATGGACTATCCTGGCCACTTGGTTATGTCTATGCAAGTACTCGCCGTTGGCAAGACGAGAACAACCGGAAATTATATGCCTGAGGCTTTCTCCCGGACGATGACATGCCCGACAAATGTCAATCGTGCCGTCCTTCAGGATATGTTTCCGATAGTTGTTCGTCATAACAACTTCGTCCGTAATTGCACAGACAAAACCTTGAGTTTCTCTGAAGAGGTCACCAAACCGTAGCCAGGATACTGATGCTAGTAAATCTACATCGGGCCATAGGTTAATACTTCGGTAAAATATGCATTGCAGTTTCTTCTGCCTTTTGACAGAATCTGCATATTGTGTTCACGCCCAACTTTAGGGTGAACATATGTTTGTTCAGTTTGCAGTGTCCGGTGAGGACTCTTGTAACTGAACAGATTTTGTATTTTTTGAGCTCTAAAAGTTCTTTGGATACTTTATTACCATAGCCCTTTATAAAGGCTTTCGTAGTATGTGTTTCTTAACTATCTGCTAATATGTTTCTGTTTTTTTTTTCCTAAACCTTATTAATGACTATATATCATATTAAAAGGTTATACTCCAGTGGCCTCGAGCTGTTTTTAGAGATGTTTAAAGTAGCGAGTCTAAAGGATCGTTTGGATGCCTATGTTAATTGCATGTTGAATTGCAAGTGTAAATGACAGGCGAAAGTGTAACAACGGGTTTAAACTATTTTTACCTGACTGCTGACATTACATTTCGCATTTTTGTTCTACCTACAAAATGAGACCTGTTCAAAATAGCTTAGTGCTTTTGTTTGACAGCAAATGAATGTCAAAGTTAAAAAGAGCTCTTTTATCAACATTTAATAATTTTGAAAGGAACATAGGTACGTAGAAAGAAGTCTGAAACTTTCTGAAATTGTACCTTGTAATGATAATAAAAAGTTCTATAAATTTCAGCGAAATCGGTTTTAAACTTTTGAAATTATTAACGATCATTTTATTTTTTTAGCCTTAATAGCAAAATGAGCTATTTTTTTTTAAACTTCTAAAACTGGTCGGAGCAGCTTTGAAAATTTGGAAAACCATTAAAGTTTATGTGCCTATTGTAATTATTGAAAAATATCTATTTCAACCGATTTTATAACGATATTTTGAGGTATACCTTTTTTGACGCGAGACTTATAAAACTGCATATTTAATTTTTATTTTTATAGTAAGCGCTTTTTAATATCTTATTAAATACTAGCTTTTGCCCGCGGCTTCGCTTGCGTTAATATAGAATTTGTCAATGAGTTCACTATCCCTTGGGAACAGTATTTTTTTTCGAAGATTTAACACTATAATAATAATAATTTGAGACACTTATTTCTCGAATCAGTTAAGTATAACCACGATTTTTATACTTGTACACGTCAGGGAGAACTTCAAAAGTACATAATACGGTAGTTGAATCTGTTTTTAGGATTCCGTACGCCCGAATGAACAAAACCTTAAAGGATCACTCGTACGACTGTCTGTTCGTCTGTCACAGCCAATTCCAGTATGTCTGGCTTCCCTTTCCCTCACGTATAAAGTTATCACTTCTGTCGGGCGTCCCGAGACGCACACGTTTTTTTTTAAATAATAGAAAGCCTATGTTAATCCGTACACGTTTCTTGTTTTATATATTGCACGTCACAAACAAAAGGGTATTTTCTTCAAAACAGTGTTTTTGACAATCGCGATTTTAAAGTTTAAAAATTCATATCTGCGGAACTAAGACTTCAAACGTCCTAACTTATACATGGATTTAAAGGTACATGCTTCTATTTTATGCTAAGTAAGTTTAGTGAGTGTGACAGTAATATTTCCAGTTTTATGAGCAGTTTTATATGACTGGGTGAAGATGATACTGTTTAAGCTGGTCAAATCGATCAGATTACTTACTTACGACTATCTAGCCTTACCAAAATTGACTATTAATTTGATAATATCTAGTAGTAAAAAATAATGATACCTTATTAGCACACAATGTTAAGGTTTAAGTGGGTGGGAAATAATTTCTCACTCACTGTAGGTACATTATATACCAAAAAAGATAACAATTACACGGTTATAACAAAACACTGTTTGGTAATAAAAAAGGTTTATTAGAAATTAAGTAAGTATCAAAAGATCAGTCATATTTAAAAAAAAGTACAATTAAACACACCTAAACGAGTAATGTGACAATTGAATTTCCGGTCAAACGTAAAAACCGAGTTGCTGTACGGTTGTGAGACGTGGAAGGTCACAAAGAATATCTCGCATCAACTCCAGGTTATCAACCGCTGTCTTCGCCATATTCTCGGTGTTTACTGGACCGAGAAAATCTCCAACCTAAATCTGTGGGAACACTGCAGTGAAATCCCGATCGACCAACAGATCAAACGCCGTGGTACTGGATCGGCCACACGCTCCCAAGTCACTCTGAACATATACCAAGGCAAGCCCTAGACTGGAATCCCCAAGGAAAGCGTAAAAGTGGTCGCCCTAAGCAGACCTGTGGACGCCCTCTGCCCAATCTAGGGGACAGAGAAACATAAGTCAAAGTCAAACGAGTAATCTCATACAGCAATAAAAGCAAAAGAATTGAATTGTTAGACTTTGTATATAATTACTAGATATCCAGTGGAAATTAACATTAAATTAGTGCTCGCAGATTACGACGCTGGCGAATAGGAAGCCATTTTAATTATCAACGTAAAACAGACACATGGTCATACTTGTGAAGATTCAAAATAAATCGAATGCAGTTGTTGAGAAGGCAGGCCAGTTTGTTAAGAAGATCTGCATTCAGGTCGAAACAACACACATCACCATAGTCGATTAGAGGAATAATTAGGGACTGCATAGGGAGAGTTTTGATTTTAGTAGGAAGGAAGTTTTTTAATCGATATAAAAGTATTCCATTCGAAGTATTCCAGTCGCTTTCTGGCTCAGATGAGTTACCTGGGCACGCCAATCAAGGGTTGAGTCAATATGCAAACCCAGGTCTTTAACCACTGAGCTCAGGGGTATGACTGAAACATTGAAAACTACAGGTGAGATGGAAGTAGTATCAATCTGCTCATAATCCGTTTACTGCCTACGACGATCGCCTGACATTTGGTAGGGTTTACGGATAGACCACACCACGTCCACCAGCATTTTATAAACTCCAGGTCGCTATTGATGTTACCAACGACATGCAACAAATCTTCAACGCTGGCCTATGTATACAGCTGCAAGTCATCGGCGTATAGGTAATACGCACACTGAAGGTCTTGAGTTATGATATCAATAGTGGAGATAGAATACCGCCTTGAGGGACGCCAGTGTAAAGATCACACCAATTCGATGACAAATCATCGACGCGTACGCACTGTTGTCGTCCCTGAAGATAAGTGGAGAACCATTCCAATGCTTCTGAGGAGATCATAAGATATGATAGGATGGATAGTAGGATGTCATGTAATACTATTATGAGTTGTACTGTTGTGAAATTCGCAATTGTTCTACGTCTGAATATTATCGAAATGATCCCAACATAGAAAACTATTGCACTTACTGAAGGCCGAAAACACGTCAGAAGAACAAGAGACATACTCGCACGTTTAATGGCGACGGCGTTGCGTTTTAATTTTAAGGTACGTCCGTTGGGTCACTAACATCATTACCGTCAGCAAAAGGGTCTACATTTTCATCGTTCGAATTGCTTTGGGACGTACTTTGGCGATTGTGGATTTCCCTCATTATCATTTCAGCCCTTTTACTTCGGTTCATAGTTTTGAGTTACGCTAAAATTAAAAAGAAAAGTAAAAATTAATACCAGACAATAGGTAGTATTTCATTTTAAACTTCCAGTCACTGACCAACAGTTACAAGCAAAATAGTATTATCTCAAAGAAATCAGGAGCTATAAAGTCTCATTTTGAAATAATTTCATTTAAAGTTGCTAATTTATAAAAATGAAACAGTCAATAGGGTACTACTTTAAAATGAAACAGTTTAACGTATTAAACTTAACAGGCAATAGGGTATTAAGTGAAAATAATACTGTATAAAATACTTACATTTTGAGCATTTCCTCCGAAATTTAAAACTAACTGGTCATAACTCGACACAAACGCGGGTGACACGCACGCGCGCGGAGTCAACTAAGATGCGACCGTCTTCCTTTGTTTCTTTAATGGCATAAGTGAACAGTCAATAAAGAAATGTGTTGTTATATCTCAGAAACTATTTGAACAAAAAATACAATTGTCTTACCAGTTCATAGAGAAAAAAAATGTAGATTTTTAAATGCAAATAAGAAAAAAATTTACCTTCTTGGATATAATACCCTTTTATTTGGGACGTGCGAATATATAGATTTTAAACTCTTAAGGAATAATTATAAAACAAAGTCCCCTGCCGCGTCTGTCTGTCTGTTCGCGATAAACTCAAAACTTCTGAACGGATTTTCATGCGGTTTTCACCAATAGATAGAGCGATTCATGACGAAAATTTATGTTTATAATTTGTTAAGGTTTTGTGTAAATTGGTTGAAATATGATGATTAAAGATGACTCTGCTGCCCGTGCGAAGCCGGAGCGGGTTGCTAGTAAGTAATAATTTAAAAAAAAATACACTTTAAACTTTTGTTTTTAACCATCAGTTCATACATTTTTAACGTGGGAGAGCCATGGTTAAGCACGTATGGGCCGGGTCGAATCCGCTCGATACCACGGCCTCACAGAAAACCGGTAGTGAAGCAATCTCTCCCCTATTCCCGTCCTTCCCCTAGCCCCTCTTCCCACTCTGCCCCCCCTCCCCCTCTTCTCCTACTCCCACCTTAAAGGGCAACAACGCACTTGTGACTCTTGAGTTACAGGTGCCCATGGGCGGCGGTAGTCATTTACCATCAGGTGACCCGTCTGCTCGTTTGCCCCCTATACCATAAAAAGAAAATATATATAATTTTTTATATTTCTAACTTCGAAAATGACAAAATTTCATAGAAATGTTCATCCCCTATTTTAACTACTTAAGAGTTGAAATGAAAGAAAAGTGGTAGGGTAAACTTTGGTTTCTAACCATGAGCTCAAAAAAATTAGTTTTTTATATTTCTTAGTTAAAAAATTACGAAGTTTCATACAAACTTTCATGCCTTGTTTTGACCCCTTAGGTGATGAATTTCCAAAAATCCCTTCTTAAGTAAGTGAGCACCACTTACGACGTTTAAGTAAACTTTGTGCAAAATTTCATGTTTCTAGACCCAGCGGTTACGGCTGTGCGTTGACCGATCAGCCAGTCAGTTTCGTGTTTAATATACCTATAGTTATATAGATAATAGATATTAAAAAGCGGTTAACACTAACACTATTGTACCTGAAGATCTAATGATTTAAAACTTAACTGATTTAAAAAGAGTGGCCATGAGTTTCTTTGCCAGTATTCTTCTCATAAGGCACGCATCTTGGAAACTGGAAGTTATAGATCAACACAAGCAGGCAGTAGATTTTGGTGTTTTCACCTAATTTACCTCGACAATCCAGTACATGCTGTGGCGTCTGTTTGCGCCGATCTATGATTTTAAGTCTAGCTTCAATTTAACGTTCATAAATGTCACTTAGTGTCTTAATTGAATAAATGATTTTGAATTTGTTATTTGAAAAATTTAAAAAATATATACATAGTTTTAATACGTCTCGTAAAAACAAGGTATACTTAAAAATATCGTTATAAAATCGGTTAAAATCGATATGTCTTAAAAATTCCAACGGGCTCATAAACTTAAATGGTTTTTTGAATTTTCTAAGCTGCTCCGACCAGTTTTAGTAGTTTAGAAAAAAAATGCCGTATTTTGCCATTAAGGCAAAAAAATAAAATAATCGTTACTAATTTAAAAAGCTTATAAGCGATCTCGCTGAAATTTATAACACTTATTAATATCATTACAAGCTATAATTTCAAAAAGTTTCAGACTTCTACGTATGTTCCTTTCAAAGTTATTCAATGTTAATAAAAATGTTCTTTTTAACTTTGACCTTAATTTGCTGTCAAACAAAAGCAGTAAGCTACTCTGAACAGGTCTCATCTTGTAGGTAATTGAATGGAGAACAAAAAACTTTAGGCATTAATGACGAAAAACGTACTAGACACGAGATATGAAATGTGAAAAAAAGTTTTTCGTTAAATTGTAAAAAAAAAATGACGCCCCACTTACCCAGCCTGCGGGTATGGAAATTGTTAATCAGTGCATTTATTACTATTTACTCAAAAATAAAAATGCATGGTAATCGAAATGTCCATTTTTGATCATAAAACAGCTAGGTTGACTGGGCTGAGGCCGCCATGTTGCTCAATTATCATGTCATCATGTGGACAGTAAAAGCATAAATGATTGCAATTTTGCCAAATTTAAAATGAATTGCTATCCTTGTGATTGTTGATGGAGATAGAACAATAGATATTTTTCATTCAAAAATTTGGAAGAACAAAAAGCGGGACTTTCTTATTGCAAAAAAATCCTAGCTATCATCAAAAAGATTGTTTTGCGTAGATTTGAACTTTCCGCTTTACCATAAACATATTTTTTTTGTAATATTTTGTAACATTTATGTAAAATACACAGGAGAAATAAAATATTCGCAAATTTAGAAAAAATCCACAATTTACTTTGTTTTTTACTGACTGACGACGATATATCATGCCAGCTTGCGTTTTGCATGTTTGTATAATAGATAAAAACTGTAGCTAACAAAAAAATAGTTCAATCTAGTAACTGAAACTAACATTTTCCTTTTGTCTATTGCTTAAACTATCTTAGTGTTATGTTTTTGATCATTACATTCACATAGTAAAATACCCTATTGACGTACCTATATAAAAGACGTCATTGCAGTCCAGTACTTTCCTACTACGGTCGGATACAGAGAAATGACATCCATCATGACATTATATATACAACATCCAAAAATGGCCCGCGTAGAGTAGGTTAACATTCTTTCCTTATATCATCAGTACTATATAATTATGTTTGTATATATTTATACGTAACTATTTTGTAAATTATCCTCTTATTAACTATGAATTACGTCTTTCAAACGTAATAAATTATTTCATTGTGTATTACTTAACGGTTTTAAAAACATTACGTGATGCATAGATGACGGTTATTGTAATACTCTTCTATATGACTATATTATTATGTATATTCGACAACCCACTGACAAACCTTTGTTAAACGGAAGGAGATCCTGAAAGGTTCGCTCAGGTTGTGTATGTTTCCAGATGTCTTAATAAAAACTGTTCCCGGATCCCTCCTATTTCTGGCGTAGTACGGCACACCGTGTGGTTTTAGTTAGTTCGATTCCGACACACCGCCCCAACGAAAACCCCGGGTTTCTACCCACACGCACAAAAAAGAAAAAGGTGGAGTATTTTTATCGTTATGATAACAAAGATATGTCGTAAAACGCAACTGTGAAGGAAAATAATATATATCCACTTGAATTTTGGTACATACGAGTATATTTGTTGTCAATGAGGTTTGCCTGTAGTCTACTGTAAACCACTAGTCTACTGTAAACCACTTATGTTATGGGTCATAAGTAGTGTACCATTGCTTATAAGTGAAAACTATAATATGTGAGCACATTGTACCAAAATGTTGAAACATATAGTGAGTACTGGAAATGACTAGTTTTAACGGTACCCGTTTACGAGCATGACCCATGCGTCAGCCATCGTCCATATCAACTACATACCTATATTGAAGGGAGCCAGACGATCAGACCCTCATACCATTATTACCAGGACTTCTAGGCCAGTATGACATACTCAGAACTGTTAGGCCACGTAGAAATAATAACTTAATAAGCGACTACACAGTTCAATTGTTTTTTTAAATAAAACATAAATGTCACTACAGTGCCAATACAGTGTATATGGTAATGTCAATATTGTGTAAAGGTTAAGAATGTCAGGTATAATAACACCCCTTTTAAAAAGTGTTTTAATTAGTTCTAAGGCAACATGAGCATATCTACCTATAAGTCAGATGCAGTATATAATTATGTCTGTTAATTGGCGGACCTTCCGACAGAACTTAGCCACTTCTTTTTTTCGATAGGGGCCAGCTCATGGTAAGTGACTACCGCTGCCCATGGGCACCTGCAACTCAATCGTCACAAGTGTGTTACAGGCCTTTATGGTGGGAGCAGGGGAAGGGAGTGAAGAGGGGAGACGGGGGGAAGAGGGGGAGAGGGAAGGATTAGAGCCTCCGGTAACATCACTCACTCGGCGAACAAGCAGTTGCTTCCAGAAACAAATTCTGGCGTAAAGACAAACAGCAGCACTGCCAGAAAATTCAGAAAAAAAAACCGATATAATTTCGGAAAGAACGAAAAAAAATCGCAGACATATAAGATACGCAATAGTCATAGTAATAATAAACTTATATCTATATGGATACAATTGCGCATAAAACATGCGTACCTCAAGTGTCCATCGAATGAGTGTCTGGTTCAGTATCACTGTACAGACTACCAGACCCACTATGTCCCACGGATATCAAGCAGTGAAAATACCAAGCGAATATTTCATAAATTAATAACATACAGTACAATACATAAAATATACAAAGCAGTAATACAATATTTCAATTTTCATAAAAATAAAACCAAATCCTTTGATACCTTTTGTCATTAGTTAGTAACAAATACACGAGTAGAAAATTATAAAGTGGTAGATTAATGAGGATGGCGTATTTAATTAATATAATTAGGTTCACTTTCCTGTAGCATATTTGAGGTAAATTATATTGAAACTAGCACGGGAACAACTCGTGAAATAAAATCGGTAGTGTTACAATACCCTCATGCTTAATGCAAAATGGCGACTTTGCCGACTTTTATTAAAAATAGACTTAAGTATAACTTGAACTTAGTAAAAAAAGCTCAACGCTCTCTGTTGATTTCACTAGTCAATTTATATAAAAAATATATCGACGCGTCGGAGGAGCGTATGCTATTTATTCCGTGGTGGCTGCACGGGAACGTCTTAATCATATATTTAACATTGACGCTATGTGCCTACAAAAGGCCATCAAGATTACCAGAACTCACGCCTCAAGATTTAATTTTGTAGGGATGTGTAAAAAGGAGAAGTTTCATACAAAATCAGTAGTAGATAGCGCTTACCAACCAATATAAAAAATAACAATAGTAATAAATATACCAGTGACAACGGTACAATCTACATTACACACTATCCAATATGGCAATTGCAACAAAATAGGAAAACCCATTTAACATTCAGGATGAAACTAATGAATTGCCATATACGGGGAAAGCATACCAATTCAGAACAGAAATCTACCTACTTAATAAGTGTTCAGGTGGCAGATTTGTTTCCAAAGCCGTAATTAACATAGTACACAGATGAATTTTTATATGTTGGTGGAATTTTGCAGGACGATCGCATGGGAATCCAAAATACTGAGATATTGCTCGGTCAGCTCTATTTTTTTGTTTCGTTATGTGGCACAGAAACATCCCTTTCTAAGTGACATGAAGTTTGCTGCTAATGAGACGCCGAGATTTGTTGTTATCTTCTCTTTATTCTTCGTCAGCCATTGTTGCTTGACTCTGTAGCCCATGTATAAGACAAACATATGATCCATATTGGTTCAGACTTCAGATAAATTGCCGAAATATATACCTTTCAGACATAATCTGCATTAAGATGGTTTTGTGGTAGCCGGACTACACTCAAGTTCGGAATTTAACTCGTGCAAATAATATGTTTGGTTTTCAATATTCTATTAATAATTGAAACGGAATGTTAAAATGTTTAGATTCAGAATACTTCACAAACCTTTAATGTATCATGACGATTTTTTTTGTTTTACTCCAAACGGTAAATACAATATTAGCTTCAGTTTAGCTTTAGAATAAGTTTCATTACCCTTTTCGCAATAGTATGTTTTTCGATATATAAAAACGCACACATGATTTTAGTTATTACCAATTTTATTCATATAATTAAAAAAAAAACAGTCAGACGTAGGACTGCACTTCAGAAGTGAAAACATAACTTCACAATGGATTTGAATATACATACACACACAGAAATCTGTATATATATAATTAGGTTAAAAATAAAAAGTAGGTTAAAAATACATAGGGTAGCGCGTTACATTTTGACGGCAAGAGAAATAAAGAAGGTGTAATGCGCTTTTATTGTTATTTTTAACTTTTTAATTAATAAAAGCTTGTTTTTAATTTTTGTTAAATCGTTTATTCATGTTTTCAGACGCAACCGTATCTGTAGTTGTGTTGACAAATCTGTGATAAGGACCATCGTGGTTAAACTTTGATACTGTACACATAGAATATAAAAGAGGGTAATAAAGTTATTTATCATTTTATAATACTTATCTCCCATATATTTTGTTATCAAATAACTAAATAATTTCAATATTTCTTTATTTGATAATATGTATAATCATCATCTTTGTACAACCCTAGAGTATCGGCTAGTGCACGAGACGCACACAAACACCGCCGCCGTCGCACCGCCTCGAAAGCAAGCAAAACTTTCTCGACTTTTGATTTCTGACATTGACATCCTAGGTTGCAGCTAACGCAAGGTATTATTATTAAAAGATTATAGGCTATTTTTATATTTTTTCATTTTGCATTTCTATTTTTTTTGCTTTTGTATGGGCGTGATATATCTGTTACGAAGTAACTATTATCTTATGTGTGGCGGAACCTTTACAGCCAGATTAAAAACTGTTAAAGCAATGAAGTCAAGAAGACAGTGAGAAAGGTGTCGAGGATCACAAAGAAAATTAAATGCCTTTCCTCATCCAGCATCCCACAGCGGAGTAACAACAAAACAAAGTTAGAAAATTTCCGAATATAAGATAATTATGTATTTTATATCATCAGCAGCGCCTCGCGGTTTCACCCGCGTAAGTCCCGATCCCGTGGGAATGTCGGGATAAAAAGTAGCCTATGCGTTAATCCAGGTCTCCAGCTATCTACATACTCGTACCAATCGTTCTAATCGTTTCATCGCAATCGGTCCAGTTCTTTTTGTGCCAATTCGATACAAACATACTTACATACAAATATTTCCTCTTTATAATATTATAGTATAGAGACAACACTATTATGTGTCAGTTCTATCGCCGAGCAAATTCTTCAATAATAAAAAGTCATGAGATCATGTTTAAAAGACAATATAGTTAATTTATTTTTCTTATCTACCGTTCATAATTAGTAACTGCTAAATCCATAGCGATTATTTACGTAATGACAACCTATGGTAAATATTAAAAGACACAATTATGATTAACCAAACAAAGCAACCCGCCCCGGTTTCGCACGAGTACAAATTATACACCTAAACCTTCCTCATGAATCACTCTGTCTACTAGTGAAAACCGTATGAAAATCCGACCGTATGAAGACAGAAAGAGGCGGCGGGGGACTTTTTTTTAATAATATGTAGCGATAAGTGAAACTTCAATGAATAACTATGACATATTAAGTATTACTAGAGATCGCGTGGTGGTCGAATTTCGACCATGGTTTTTTCGTTGGCCGGCGTTGGCGTTGGCGTTCACAACATTTTTTTTTTGTTACTGGTTTTTTTGATGTGTCTCTTTATTATAGCATGCAGCAATAAATAATAATTACCAGTTGAGGTTCAGGAAACGAAAGTCAAGACACCATGTATTTTTTTTTTCATTTTATTTAACATACCTACCTACATTTGGGTTTTTTTTCATTTTCGTTACTACTTACTTGCAGCAACAAATTTACGCTTATTAGTTTGACTGATATTCACTGATTTACCGTTTTTTTCTGCTAGCTTCATATGAAACTCATTCTTTACAGTGGTCTCGGTTTGGATGCTTCACATCCCAGGAGTGCCTGAGGCATTCAAACCTGACCTGATAATTAGAATTTAAATATGAATGTATTAGAGATTGTTATGTATAGTGTTTGTTAATATATTGATTTTCCTGTGTTGCACATACAATGTACGTTGCGATCTAGATCAAATCAATGTATTTAATATTAATGCTTTTTACGATTCTAATGTGTTTTGTGCATTAAAATAAACAAAAAAAAATACAGACATAACACACAGCGCCATCTAGACCCAAACTAAGCAGAACATGTATTTTAGAGGTTTTAGAACTTTTTTTTAAATAGGTACATTTATATTATACATAGAAAGACCCAGACCCATGCAACTAAACATATACGAGTACATACATAAAAACGACAGGTTTGAATTTAAGTTACTTTAGAGGAGAGTACTTTAAAGTTTTCAAATGTTCAAATGTCTGTTAATGAAATCTGAAAATGTTACTATATGTATGAGCTTTGAAAAATGATTTGTTTTATGATAAAGTATAATGTTTTCAGTAGGCTTATGTCAAAAACAAAAATCGTCAAAATACTAAATCCGCCGTCTTTCTACGACAGCGAAGAAATATTTGCTCTGATCTGGAGCGGGAGAGACTTCCGATGGGGCAGTCGAATGCACCAGCACCGCAGCGATACCTTTGACGGCCTACAAATAAGTACGTATTTGTACATACATATGTATGTTCCCAGTGATCTATAACGACTGACGTTACTCGTTTGTATGTGCGTCATATTACATAGATCGATGTTTCCTTGCTTGGTGTTTTCCAACCACATGACTACACCACACTGGTTAATAAATATCGTCCAGGTTTGGTATTTGATCAGTCAGTGTTCTGTTTTTACTGGGACTGGATATAATAATAGTGTGTTAGAGTTTTACATAATTAAATCGTTGCAATGGCCGCGTCACATAATATAATCCTCTGGATAACTGTTGTGAGTATATGTATTATAAAGGCTTCTTTCCAAAACCAGGAGACTGAGTATTACCTATATACTACAAAGTATACTATACATATTGTATACACTAAATATGTAATAATTATTCAATAAACACAAAGCAAAATTCCCAATATTAAGTTTTATCTCTGTTTTCAGGTAACTATATTGACATCCATATATTCAATGCAAATACCGCGTTTTCCGTATAACCAGTTGTCACGAAATGGCGAAAGGTTAGAATTGCCACCTTCGTCTGAAATTGATGAGAGACCTATAATGCCAGTCAATTCACGAAACTTTCAAGAAAATGATGTACTATATCCAGACAGAAGTGGAGGACCACACGGCCAAAGTAAGTAGAACCTTATAAGTTATAAATCTATACTAATATAATAAAGCTGAAGAGTTTTGTTGTTGTTTTTGTATTGGATAGATTATAGAGTATTCGCAATCACGAAAAGGTACACACATACCTCTACATACCTCTGAATTGCCTGGAACTCAAAAGTTAAAAAGTTAGTGTAGAGTATTCATTGAGGAAAGTTACACGTTATATAACATCACGCTACGACCTTCAGGAGTGGAAAAAAGACCACAAACGCCGGTTTCACCTTTAGGGAACGGCTAATAAATAATAAAATAAAGCTGAATAGTTTGTTTTTTTATTGAACGAGCTACTAATACTACCAATCGGACTTATCGGACTACCAATCGGATTTAAAAAAAAATGTTTTTGAATTGCATAGCCTAATTCTTGAGGAAGCTCTTAGACTATATAATAACATGCTACAACCTTTAGGAGCGGAGCTGTGACCAAAAATGACACGTTAAAACTGCAGAGAACCAAGTGTAGGTACAGTGACAGAAGCTATAAATTTAACTTGGCTCTCAGAACTTGGCTACATTTATTTAAACTAAAAACCGATGTCGTGATTACGACCGCCATCACATCATGGCATTAATTTAAAAAACACACTGGTTCCTGCCGAGAGGCAAAGTTCCATGTAATTATTGTATTAATGGGATGCAGTAGAGGCATTAATGAGTTATGGGATTGTTCTATTAGTGCAGTCATTTGGGTTCAAGTTGAGTTTATATTGTCATTTTCTGATATGGTAATAATTTTTTTTAACGTACCAAATATTGACTTTGAATGGTTCCTATGTATAAAAATGCAAAAAAAAATATATAATCATATATAGGTTGAATAGCTAGTAGTTGAAATGTAAGTTTTAGGGCAAATTTTATTAACTAAGGAAAGATACATCCAAATCTACACACGAGTTATATCATCCAGGTCCAGATATTCTTGATATAATGTATATAGGTTTCACTTGGATTGGGAGTAAGTTAATCCAAAGCTGTTACATTTATTCATTGATATGAGTTTTTGTTTTGGCTGCTTCTAAAATATTTATTTAAAAAAATGTTGTTTTTACAGTAAAAACACACAGTCCTATCATTCAACCTGTGGAACTCGAAGATGATTCGAATAGCCCTAAAGTTCCGGAATCATGCAAAAACTCCACCTACTGTGAAGAAGTGATCAACTACCCTGAGGAAGCCGTCCTCAATCTTATCTCTACGGTACGTTTTGTTTTGGAGTACAACAAGTTTTAACCTTCCGGTTGCCACTTTATACTCTACATCCAAAATATGACCAAAAGTTTGCTGAAAAGGACTTATTTAAAAAAGTAGAATAATTAAAAAACACCATAACCATAAAAATAATTAATTATTGTGAAAGAATCAAATGTGTGTGTTAATATGGACATGTCTTCAAGATTTCGGTGTTAAAATACCATTAGACATTTTTCCGGAATTCAAAAATTATACAAAAAGTCTAGGGTGTCCAAAGACTTTAAGAGCTAAACAAAATTTTAAAATGGTATTTCAACGGATATATATATATATATATATGGTAATAATTGGTATCTTTTGTCTCCTTTTCGTATACTCTGTTCGCACAACGCTTTGCAAGCGTTTTGCGAACGGAGTATACGAAATATAAACAAATTATCCCGGATGACTTATTAATTAATTGTGAAAACAACACATATATAAGTAAATAGGTGTGCTACCTGCAATAAGAGCGTGACGGCTCATAGAGTGTAATTCTTTCTTTGATATGTTGTGGAAAACGTGACTTGATCTTGGCTTGCATACCAAATTCTGAAATCTTCTTGAGACATCAAACTCTGTTGGCATCTACGAAAATCAATTTGGTTTTTTTGGATCTAATAAAAAAAACACAAAACACGTTTTTTAACAGAATTTTTTAAAAGCATTTCACTAGTTTATATTCGAGTATTTTGTCTTAGCAACGGAGCGAACCATTTTTCTCTTGATGAAGTTCGTAGAAATTTCCTTTAAAGTACGGTTTGAGTTCATTGAAGTAGCTTAAATAATTAGGTTTTAGGTAGAAAATATGTTTGTTTACTTTTTAGAGTTCTGTTTATGAATCCCGCAAAATCTAAATTCAAAACATAGTATTTTTAAATTTAAACTTAATATCATTGAACTGATAAGTAAAATTTAACAATTTAAGTTTTTTTAAAAGGCATGTCCATGTTCAGACATCACGACGCAAGGACCAATACAAGTATATAAAATTATTCTACCTCCTCCGACCATTAAAACCTTAACATATGTATGTAAAATTATTAATTTTACTTGTGTATGTACTTTCTTATATTTTAGGTTATTTGCCTATTTTTATTTGTTTAACGTCCTTGTTATGAACTCTATCTAATGTCTAGAAATTTAATGTTGTCATATCGTTCCAAAAATATATTTTATATAAATATGCATTATATACTTCCTTTATGGATAACAAAATACTACACATATATTTTTGTATATAATTATTTAAACGGGAATAGACGCGTTAATCCAAAAGTTAAATAATTATATATATCATGGAACGTGAAAGTTTAAAGTTAGATATATTTTTGTTTTAACTAATTTTCCTTTTCTTTATCAGCTGGGAAAAGGCGTCAGTTTACAGATCGATAAATTGAATCCACCGGATTTTACTCACAGGGCTTCTATTGATGGGAATATTGAACTTTGCAAATCTGAAGAATCGGTTAGTATTGGTATTTATATGTATGAAAAGAGCTTGAAATCAGAACCTTCTAGCACTAGCACGATGATTGTAAGTTCTGTCCTTGTACAGTCCAGTTCTTGAAACAAAATATATCTACATTTTAACACATCCAATCTTCGATCGAATAATGTAATAATTTGTCAGGTGGTGTACCCAAGATCTGGCTTCGGATATGACAACGAAGAGCACTTCCTGGTGAACGGAAAAACTGAAGAAACTAAAGTTCAAGGCTTTAGAGTGCAAACTTGCTTGTAAGTATATTTAAGTACGGTAGTACTCATATAGCACAAACCTGAAACTGGGTAAATTGTTGAAAATAAGAATTAAATTTCATTTTTTATTTAAGATTTAAGTAAGTTTTATATGTTTAAAAGAGTTAATTAGTTCTTGTTGCTAGTAATTACATACACATACTGTTTTTTATCATAGTCTAAGACACTTGAAAATTACCGGTTGAGTAACAAAAAGAGTGAAAAAATATTAAAAAATGCAATTTAATTAAAAATATCATCATGCAAAGTCAAAATTCCTTTAACAAATGTTAACCTACTTTTATTTAAGATTTTTGTAATGTATTTTTTTCATCAGGAAAACGGAATGTCAGTGTAATAGCGTTGTTCTTGGATTTCAAGACGGGTACAGGGGACGCTGTAAGCAGTTCTATCTTTATCGTACAGCGACAGCTTTCAAAATGATAAACAGCACAACTGCAGAACAATACCAGACTTATATAAAATTACTTAGTTATTGTGCGTGCGTGGCCGAAGAATGTATCACGTAAGTATGAAATATACAAAATTCGTCTTAAAAGTATTGCGGACGAATACTAGTGTAGGTAGTTAGTTAGGCTGACCTGTGCTTAGTAATTTAGGTTTTTTTTTTTAAATTTAGAAGCAATGATTATATTTGGACACATTGTACATTGTATGGTAGACTAAACAGAGTTTCGTTTTAATACAATCTTTGTGAAATTTGAGCGCACCGTTACACTAAAGCGTGAAACGATGTAAGTTCTTATATTGTTTCATGCTCAATTTTTTTCATAGGTTCACTTAGTTCTAGAAGGAAAGATATTTGCCATCTTAATCATACATAATTGTATGACTGCTTGGTGTTGTCAATTTTAAATCTTTGTTGTTGATTAAGGACTACCTAAAATGTAAAAAAAACGTTACTGATGTTTAAGTTTAAACACGATGAAAATTGGTAAATTTTGAAGACGATAAAAATAATATATAAACTAAAACTCAATTTGGTTGTTTCTTAACAATGATTCTTAATGAGTTCAGTATTTTATAGTGTATAATATAATCCTATTTCTTCCTTTTCTTAGAGATTGCGATGCGGAGCCCTAGTTTGCAAGATCATACTGGCGACACGCTGCAGCGCTACCTCGTTTGGAATGAATTTATCTGAATTTCGATATATAAGAAGCTGGAAGTATATTTAAAAAGAAATACAGATTTGGATAAGGATTTAAAACAGTACGCGCCAATAAAAAATGCCAGTTGTAAGTCAGTATCAAGACCAAGAAATAGCTTTAATATATTAGTTTGAAGTTAAATTAATAAAAATGGTCGTGATTATTTATTAATGAGTATATAGAATTACTATAAATTAATAAATTATGCATGTGAGTTTGATATATATTCTTTACTTGGCGAATACAATGAAATCATTCTTTAAATTTTAAATCAATAGGTTTTTCATGTTTCAAATACTCCTCCTATACGATTTGTCCTTTGTATTTTTTTTATTACTAAAATAAGTCATAGTGCTTAGTGCTTACGTGTCTATTGAGTTAACTGTGTCCATGTGTAGATTCCCTTTTCTATGGAGTCTCCTAAAAAGTGAGATTGTATGAGTGTGAACAAAATTGTCGAATTGTAGGTACGAATTTCTTTGATGTAAACAAAATATTCTATGTACTGTGGGTGTTGTTGTTGTATGTACATAATGTGTGCGAGAACGTTTATATTGAGTTTCTCGTAATACGGCGAGTTTTTCCTAGATAGCGTGGAGTTAGAACTCCATAAGGTTATATGTTCCTGTTTAGTTTTTATTTTATTTATAATAATATGTATAAGTGTGTATTACATATCAGAACTACACTGAATATCGTATGTTGTTACAAAAAAAGTGTAGGTACTTCTTTTGCAGATAACATGTAGGTATTTGTGTACCTACATAAATTAATTTATAACAATTATGTTTCTATTGTATATAATATTATATACAATGGAAAGCCGTATGCCTTTACTTTAAACTAAGAATTTTTCAAATCATCCTGATATTAGATAGGTACTTATGATTACATAAAAAAAAAAGAGCGTAGAACATATTGTATACGTACACAAAAACTAGAACTTTGTACATATTAGCTATGTAAACATTTAGGTACAAGTAATAAATGTAAATTATATTTAAAAAATGTAAATTATCAGTGTGGTTTACATTATATAGATGTTTTTGTAGGTAAATAAAGCAACCAATAATAATATTGAAAGTGTTTTTTTATTTATGGTACAGGAGGCAAACAAGCAGACAGAAAACGGTCATGTTTTTAATTCAGACTTTTTATACGATTTATATTAATTACTGTTGACTGCATTTATGTTGAAAGTTTGAAAGCTGGAGTTTTAAGTTGTATGGTGTACCGACCTTCAGAAGATGTACAATAGCAATTTATCTAAATTAACATTACACAGTTAGGTAATTACTAATAATACAATAAGTAGTGAGAAAATACATAAGACAATACACACACCTACAGGTGTAATAAGTAAGGGTTCTGTAACTATACAGGGTGTATCTGACAATAGAAAACAATAAGTCACTGAATGACTTCAGCATGCAGTTACAAAAATAATTTTTTAATTAAAATTATCCGTAGAAAAGTTATGACCGTTTAAATATCCAGGTATTATTACCTCCGTTTCTCATAAAAGCAGGTGGAACGTGTAAAGTTAAAGATTTAAAATAGTACATAATTACTTATTTATTTTGGAACTATTCACTCAGCTATTGAGAAAATCGACAAAAACGAACTTAAAAAGTTTTCGAACGGTAACGGAACGATAAATAAATAAAAAATGCTTTTTGTAACTGCTAGAGTAATGCCCTTTCAGTAACTTAAGTAAGTGTTACATTGTCAGATACACCCTGTAAATAAATAGGCAAAGACAAAACAATTAAGAACCCTTTTCTCCTGTTTGTTAACCGATTTTCACTTTTATGTTTAGCATCTACTGACGTAGGTACCAACATGTACGGTATACCGACGAGATATTAATAAAAAAATATAGCATCCATACCACAATTATGACCGTGATAATAAAAGAGAAAAAAAATAAATGGCAAATTCTTGCATAAGGAACATTTTGTAATAAAAACAATCCACTAAATTGAGAAATATCATCATCATAATATCAATTACTTTAGTAATTGATATTATGATGGCACCATCTAAGTAATGATGATGAAGTTGCATCCAATGACTTCATCAAATCCTCCTAACCCATTTATGTGAAAGCCCCATAAATGTAGCATTACGCAAAATGCTATGTTACAATATTGACTTAATGCAGGCAAAAAATATAATTAACGACATTATATTTACCTACCCCATATGAAAAAAAGTGCGACAAATGCGAGTCTGACTCGCGCACCGAGGGTTCCGTAAGATAAAAACTTTTAAAACCTTAAAACTTTAAAAACTTTTTTTTTGCCAGTATTCTTCTCATAAGGCTCTACGCATTTTGGAAACTGGAAGTTATAGATCGACACAAGCGGGCAGTAGATTTTGGTGTTTTCACCTAATTTACCTCGACAATCCAGCACATGCTGTGGCGTCTGTTTGCGCCGATCTATGATTTTAACTCTAGCTTCAATTTAACGTTCATAAATGTCACTTAGTGTCTTAAATGAATAAACGATTTTGAATTTGAATTTGAATTTATGTAGATAGTAAGTCCATCTCGGGAATCCATTGTCGAAAAACTTTGGCCGTCTTTTTCGAAAGACAAACTTAACCTTGCAGTTCTAAAAATACTCTCCCATACATCGTTTTACGACTAAGTCAATTTTCCAACCGCAAAAATATGTTTGTAATTACAAAAACTACTTTTTTTGTGATATAAGAACAAATTAACGACTTCCGGATATTTCACTTTATTTGTGCTGTCAGACCTTACTTTTTACCAAATTTCATGACCATAGGTCAATGGGAAATACCCATATAGGTTTTGATTATGACTATGTTATTTGGATTACTTAAAGTTAATGTACACAAATTTTAAACAATATGTGTTAAAAATTTAAAAGTGACGTGAAGACGGCTACGTAAGTTACATGCATCCAATATACTTAATATTGACCAGTCATGCCACGCAAGTCTATACAATGAAAGTTCTAGTTATACTGGACAAAAAAATAAAACAAGACATTCAAAAGTATTCGACTGCCAGCCGATTTCTAGTAAATAGTATAGACTACAATACTTAATTGTTAACTTAAAGTGACATTGCATGGTTTCAATATTACTACCTACATATTATAAACAAAAATAATTAACTCACCTAGAATGAAAAATTTTTGAAGTGAAAATTTCTTTAGGCACGTTGGGCACTTTTGGTATGGGGAAAATGCACTGACCTCGCATGACCGTCACGCTCAGATATGTATATACAGATGTGTGTTTTCACTTCTGACGTACAGTCCTACGACTGACAGGTTTTTTTAATCATTTAACCGGTATTCACCGGTAAAAACCAACAGCTTCAACATCGAAATAGTAACAGTAATATACAACATTAAGCCAATTTAAGGTCTTAACAGATAAGCACTATTTTATACGAATACAAAAACGTGCGGACTATTCAGGTGTGTATCACATTAGTTTTACATTATGCTATTTGTTGCTTAGCACCCGTTGTACTGTACGGCTGGCCTGGGGGTAACGGATCGGGCTGACCGTTACCCTTGCAGAAGCAGGCCCAAGACGGTGGCGTGACGTGTTCCACGCGCACCTCTCTAATCTGGAGGGGGGTAAGGCACCCCGTACTCCATGGTGTGGTCGCCTGCTGAAGGCGACGAAGGTCTGCAGGGGTTCCCGGAGGACGCCTTTCTAGGGTATACCCGGGTCCTCCTGCAATAGACTTCCTTGTGACGGAACACCGTGTGGTTTTAGTCGGTTCGATTCCTACATACCATCTTACCGTTAGCTCCGGTGAGGTGATGACCCGTGGGGGTTTCCACACGATAAAAAAAAAAAAGACCTATGAACCGTAGTCTAATATGCTACCAACATAATAATATGTACAGTATAATATTTTTGTTTTCACATCTTTAGAACGACTAGACATTTGTATCACAAACCTTAGTGACTGAGACGCTTTCTTTACTATACAATCCACATGCTCATCAAAGAGTAGCTTCGAATCGTATATTACACCAAGATCACGAATCTCACAATCACTTCTATGTAACCTTTGTCTAAGCTATGTTGCGACACTGCACATATTGCTTTACGAATCGCTATAAGGACTCCACCTCCACGACTTTGTTGAGTAATATCGTAATCCTGGTTCCGACGCCAAATTTTCATAGGATATCTGGTGGATCTGGCGGCTAGCTGGCGCTGGAGATGATGCCTTGCATGAAGCACTTCTTCGTTAGGGCCCCAACCTCTTTCATCCACTTTCAGAGAGTTTAGCGCAGTTGAAGTCCAGGTAGGTAGCGCATACCGAACATTGCACTCCTTCGACGAACGCAATATAACAAAGCACACATATCTTATTCATGTCTACGATTACCAAGTTTACCACGCCCGAAAAAGGTTGGATCTATGAGAATCTCTTGCCAGCGAGAAATACGCGTCGCTTATACAGCCGACTGCGCGACCTAAGGAAAAGTGGGTAGGGAGAAGAACCGGACGAAGAACGGCACTGTAGGATTATATATATTAGGCTAAGTAAATTCAGCATTTCTAGGTATGCTCGTAGACGGTGAGGGTTTCTTAAATTTTAGTTGGGAATAAGGGTTTCCTAAATTTTTTCTTTCAAAAGGAAACCTAAATACACTGTCATTCCTATTAACATTCTCCTTCAAATTTGATTCTGCAAGAGCTGGTGAGGAGTTCAAAGATTTAGTAGTCAACACAAGAACATTAGTAAAAAAGTCAGTCTGTCATGACATATATATATATTTTTTTTTTAAACTCACTCATTTACACATCATCGTCGGAGAACCTGATATTAAAACTACCTGGACATTCTACGAAATTCGTCGACAATTCCTTCTCTGTCCAAGCCGTTCGTTTATGGAATAACCTACCTTTGACAGTAAGACGTGCACAGTCGCTGCCTGCTTTTAAGAAACTGGTAAAAGAACATTACCTGGGTGATATCAACATATTATAATTGCCTAGTTATCTTCTTATTTGACTTAATGTAGTATAGTCCTATATTTGTATGTTTTATTCGATTTATATGTGAATCTTTATACCTATGTTTGCTTATGTATTTATTTGTTTGTTGCTCTCTTGTATGTATATTCTTACACTATATGTAAGATACATCATCTCTATTTAACTCATATTATATACCTACTGAGCGTACACCATACTGCCCTAAAATCAATATCCTATGTTCGCTCCATCCCATGGTTGCCTGTAAGAGATTGCCTCAGTGCGATAAGGCCGCCAATTGTATCTACCACAAAACATTGCTGTGCTTCTACTCTTTAAAATCATTTTGGTGTACAATAAAGAGATATATTATTATTATTATTAAAGGCAACTCCCGCATTAGGAATATTCCTGTGTCGCGGGGGGCTTCACAAACATTCAAACAACGGACACAGAACAATTATTTGTTGATCACACAAGTTTTTGTCCCGTATGGGATTTGAACCCACAACACTCGACGCGGCGTAGTGGCGAGGTGACCACTTAAACCATCGCGCCATTCGTGCAGTCATCATATGTATCTGTATTTCTATTAACTACCTGAAGTATTAAGATATTATCCAAGTAGCAGCATGAAATGTTTACTTGACATCGTTTTTTTAAGGTTCCGTTCCTCAAAAGGAAAAAAGGGAACCCTTATAAAATCACTTTGTTTTCAGTCTGTCTGTGTGTCTGTCAAGACCCTTTCCTCAGGAACTTGTGGAGGCATTAAGTTGAACTTGTTCTTCAAGAAGAAGATATGGCCATTAAGTCTTAGATTTCAACAAAAAAAAATTGGTAAAGGAAAAAATTCGGCAGTCGTTAATTTTTATATCACATAAAAAAGCAGTTTTTGTAATTACAAACTTATATTTGCGGTTGGAAACTTGACTTTGTCGTAAATCGATGTACGGGAAAGTATTTTTAGAACTGCAAAGTTAAATTTGTCTTTCGAAAAAGACGGCCAAAATTACTAACTATCTACATAAAAGTTTTTTTCTTACGGAACTCTCGGTGCGCGAGTCAGACTCGCACTTGTCCGGTTTTCTTCTTATGGGGTAGGTAAAATAGTTTTCTAAAAATGAAACTTAGCTAGATCGATTTATCGCCCTCGAAACCCCCTGCATACTAAATTTCATGAAAATCGTTGGAGCCGTTTCCGAGATTTATATTATATATATATACAAGAATTGCTCGTTTAAAGGTATTAGATTGGACGTAGCATTTTGGAATGCTACATTTATGGGGTTTTCAAATAAATAGGGTAGGATGATTCGATGAAATCATTGGATGCAACTTCATCATCATTACATAGAAGGTGCCATCGGAATTTATAACTAATAATAATCAATTACTTCATGTACACACACTTCAAATAGAGTGATGCTTTTTCAGTGACTTAAGTGTTCTATTGTCAGATACACCCTGTATAGTTACAGAACCCTTACTAATTACACGACCCTGTAGATGTGTGTATTGTCTTATGTATTTTCTACCTACCTATTTTATTATTTGTAATTACCTAACTGTCTAATGTTAATTTAGATAAATTTCTATTGTACATCTTCTGAAGGTCGGTACACCATACAATTTAAAACTCCAGCTTTCAAACTTTCAACATAAATGCAATCAACAGTAATCGTATAAAAAGTTTGAATTAAAAACATGACCGTTTCCTGTCTGCTTGTTTGCCCCCTGTACCATAAAAAAAACACTTTCAATACTATTATTGGTAGTTTTATTTACGTAAACAAAACATCAATATAATGTAAAACCACACTGATAATTTACATTTTTGAAAATACAATTTACATTTATTACGTGTTTACATAGCTAATTTGTACAAAGTTCTAGTTTTTGTGTACGTATACAATATGTTCTATGCGTTATTTTTTTTTATGTAATCAATTCATAAGTACCTATCTAATAATAGGATGATTTGAAAAACACTCCTTAGTTTAATAGAAAGCCGTATGCTTTTGCATACGGCTTTCTATTATATATAATCCCACTATTATTATAAATGTGAAAGTTTGGATGGATGGATGTATGTTACTCTTTCACGCAAAAACCACTGAACCGATTGCGATGAATCTTGGTATGTAGATAGATGGAGACCTGGATTAATGCATAGGCTACTTTTTATCCCCATATTCCCACGGGATCGGGACTTACGCGAGTGAAACCGCAAGGCGCTGCTAGTATTATATACAATAGAAACATAATTGTTATAAATTAAATTATGTAGGTACACAAATACCCACATATGTATTATCTGCAAAAGTGGTACATTTTGTTTGTAACTATGTACGGTATTCAATGTAGTTCTGGTATGTAATACACACTAATACATATTATAAATAATATAAAAATTAAAACAAGACCACATAACCTTATGGCGTTCTAACTCCACGCCATCAAACTCGCCATACGACAAACGCAATATAAACGTTTTCGCACACATATTATGTACATACAATAACAACAGTAGGTACATCAAAAAAATTCGTACCTACAATTCGACAATTTTGTTCACATTCATACAATCGCATTTTTTTCGAGAGAAAGGGAATTTACACGTGGACTCACTTAACTCAATAGCCACGTAAGCACTAAGCACCATGACTTATTTTATAAGTAATACAAAATACAAAGGACAAAAATCGTATACTCCTCGTATTTCAAACATGAAAAACCAATTGATTAAAATTAAAAGAATGATTTTGTTGTATTCGTTCAAGTAAAGAATCTCTATTAAACTCACATGAATTTATTAATTTACAGTAACTCTATATACTCGTTAATAATTATTTCTTGTAATATTATTTCTTTATCTTATTTCTTGACTTACAACTAGCATTTTTTCATTGGCACGTACTGTTTTAAATCCTTATCCAAATCTGTATTTTTTTTAAATATACTTCCAGCTTCTTTTATATCGAAATTCTGATAAATTCATTTTAAAGTAGTGCTGACTTTTTTGAAATCCCAGTGTGATTGTGATTTTTGCAGCGTGTCGCCAGTATGATCTTGCAAACTAGGGCTCCGCATCGCAATCCCTAAGAAAAGGAAGAAATAGATATATTAGACACTATAAAATACTGAACTCATTAAGAATTATTGTTGAGAAATAAACATGTAAGAGTTTTAGTTTATCTGTACCTATTTCTATATTATATTTCGTCTTCAAAATTGACCAATTTTCATCGTGTTTAAACTTTAAACATCAGTAACGTTTTTTGACATTTTTAGGTAGTACCAAATCAAGAACAAAGATTTAAAATTGACAACACCAAGCAGTCATACAATTATGTATGTTTAAATAAGATAGCAAATATCTTTCCGTCTAGAACTAAGTGACCTATGAAAAAAATTGAGCATGAAACAATATAAGAACTTATATCGTTTCATGCTTTAGTGTAACGGTGCGCTCAAATTTCAAAAATATTGAATTAAAAAGAAACTTAGTTTGTTTAGTCCATCATACAAGGTAGAATGTGTCCAAATATAATTATCTAAATAAAAAAAAATAACTAAATTACTAAGCGCAGGTCAGCCTAACTAACTAACTACACTAATATTCGTCCGCAATAATTTTCAGACAACTTTATTATATTTCATACTTACTTGGTACATTCTTCGGCCATGCACGCACAATAACTAGGTAATTTTATATGAGTCTGGTATTGTTCTGCAGTTGTGCTGTTTATCATTTTGAAAGCTGTCGCTGTACGATAAAGAAAGAACTGCTTACAGCGTCCCCTGTACCCGACTTGAAATTTAAAAACAACTCTAGTACACTGACATTCCGTTTCCCTGATGAGAAAAAAATATATTACAAAAATCTTAAATAAGAGTAGGTTAAATGAATGTTGACTTTGCATGACCCGGTAATTTAAAACAATTTTTAATAAAATTGCATTTTTTTAATAATTTTTCAGTAAAATTAAATTTTAATTATGTTACTCATCCGGTAATTTTCAAATGTCTTAGACTATGTTGAAAAACAGTATGTGTATGTATGTAATTACTTGAAATCTAAAAGCAAACTCCTATTAATCAAAAATGAAATTTAATTCTTATTTTCAACAATTTACCCAGTTTCAGGTTTGTGCTATATGAGTACTACCGTACTTAAATATACTTACAGGCAAGTTTGCACTCTAAAGCCTTGAACTTTAGTTTCTTCAGTTTTTCCGTTCACCAGGAAGTGCTCTTGGTTGTCATATCCGAAGCCAGATCTTGGGTACACCACCTGAAAAATTATTACATTATTATTACAGTAAACTAGAGGCTTCGATCAAATATACCTACGATTGGTATAAATGATCAAAGATTGGATGTGTAAAATGTAGAGACATTCAGATATATAGAACTGGACTGTACCTACAAGGACAGAACTTACAAGCATCGTGCTAGTGCTAGAAGGTTCTGATTTCAAGCTCTTCTCATACATATAAATACCAATACTAACCGATTCTTCAGATTTGCAAAGTTCAATATTTCCATCAATAGAAACTCTGTGAGTAAAATCCGGTAGATTCAATTTATCGATCTGTAAACTGACGCCTTTTCCCAGCTGATAAAGAAAAGAAAAGTTAGTTAAAACAAAAATATATCTAACTTTAAACTTTCACGTTCCATGATATATATAATTATTTAACTTTTGGATTAACGCGTCTATTCCCGTTTAAATAATTATATACAAAAATATATGTGTAGTATTTTGTTATCCTTAAAGGAAGTGTATAATGAATAGGTATTTATAATTTATTTTTAGAACGATATGACAACATTAAATTTCTAGACATTAGATACAATTCATTCTAAGGACGTTAAACAAATAAAAATAGGCAAATAACCTAAATTGTAGGAAAGTACATACACAAGTAAAATTAATAATTTTACATACATATGTTAAGAATTTAATGGTCGGAGGAGGTAGAATAATTTTATGTACTTGTATTGGTCCTTGCGTCGTGATGTCTAAACATGGACATGCCTTTTAAATAACTGAAATTGTAAAATTTTATTTATCTGTTTAATAATATTAAGTTTCAAATGAAAAATGCTAAGTTTTCAATTTAGAGTTGGGCGGTTTCAAAAACAGATCTCAGAAAAGTAAATAAACACGTTTTCTACCTATAACCTAATTATTTAAGCTATTTAGATGAGCTCAAACCGTACTTTGAAGATTTGGTGAGTAGTAGTAGGCAAATTTCTAGGAACTTTATCAAGAGAAAAATGGTTTGCTCGGTTGCCAAGACAAAATACTCGAATATAAAATACTGACTTTAAAATACTTTTAAAAAAATGTGATAAAAAACGTCTTTTGTGTTTTTTTATTAGAACCAAAAAACAAAATTGATTTTCTTAGATACGAACAGAACTTTATGTCTCAAGATTTCAGAAGTCGGTATGCAAGTCAAGATCAACTCACGCTTTAGACAACATTTTAAAGAAATAAGTTTACGTCAATAACTGTGTGTTGTTCTTACAAACTGTTAATAAGTCATCCGAGATGATTTGTTTTGAGTAGTTGCATTATTACCATATATATATAAGCAAACCCGCCCCGGCTCCGTACGGGTACAAATTATACACCTAAACCTTTCTCAAGAATCACTCTGTCTATTAGTGAAAACCGCATGAAACTCCGTTCAGTAGTTTTTCAGTTCATCGCGAACAGACAGAAACACAGACAGACGCGGCGGGGGACTTTGTTTTATAACACCGGAATCTTGAAGACATGTCCATATTAACACATACATTTGATTCATTCACCCTAACTAATTATTTTTAAGGTTATGGTTTTTTTTAATTATTCTAGTTTTTTAAATAAATCTTTGTCGGCAAATTTTTGGTCATATTTTGGTTGTAGAGTATAAAGTGGCAACCGGGTGGATAATTATTTAAACATTTAATGTTAAATTAGGTTAAAACTTTTGTACTCCAAAACAAAACGTACCGTAGAGATAAGATTGAGAACGGGTTCCTCAGGGTAGTTAAACACTTCTTCACAGTAGGTGGAGTTCTTGCATGATTCCGGTACTTTAGGCATATTCGAATCATCTTCGAGTTTCACAGGTTGAATGATAGGACTCTGTGTGTTTACTGTAAAAACATAACATATATATACCTCACCCTCCGCGCCTTTTCCCCAACTAAGTTGGGGTCGACTTTCAGTCTAACTACGACACGGCCGAACTTTGATTTTTATTTGATGTTTTTTTTCATTATCAGCTCAGCTACATTATGTGATGATTTATAAACGCAAATACCTGATAAAGTAATGAAAAGTAAACAGAAACACCATTCGTTCCTAAAATTCTCACAATTTTATCAGAATCCCATGATCGTAGTCGAAGGTATACAGTATCTAACAAAAAAAGAATAATCAAAATCGGTTCATAAATAACAGAGAGAGGGCTGAACAAACATAAAAAATATTTGTATATATTATTCGGTCTAACTGAGAACCTCCTTTTATTCGTCGGTTTAAAATCAACTCGAACCCAAATAGTAGTAGTTAGTACAATACTAATAGAACAATCCCACAACTCATTAATGCCCTCACTGCATCCCATTTATACAATAATTACTTGAAACTTTGCCTTTCGGCAGGAACCAGTGTGTTTGTTAAATTAATGTCATGATGTGATGACGAGCGTAATCACGACATCAGTTTTTAGTTTAAATAAATGTAGCCAAGTTGTGAGACCCAAATTAAATTTATAGCTTCTGTCACTGTAAGTACACTTGGTTCTCTGCAGTTTTAACGCATCATTTTTGGTCACAGCTCTTCTCCTAAAGGTTGTAGCGTGTTGTTATATAGTCTTAAAGCTCCCTCAAGAATTAGCCTATGCAATTCATAAACATTTTTTTTTTAAGAAAAAAAAACAAACTATTCAGCTTTATTGTTATTAGCCGTTCCCTACAGATGAAACCTGCGTTTATAGTCACTGTGCCACTCCTAAAGGTCGTAGCGTGATGTTATATAACGTGTAACCTTCTTCAATGAACACTCTGTAGTATATCAAATACAAAAAAAAACAAAAAAGCTCTTCAGCTTACAACAACTATAATAGTATAGATTTATAATTTATAAGGTTCTACTTACTTTGGCCGTGTGGTCCTCCACTTCTGTCTAGATATAATACATCATTTTCTTGAGAGTTTCGTGAATTTACGGGCAGTATAGATCTCTTCTTAATTTCAGTCGAATGTGGTGAACGCGGAATTTGCATTGAATATACGGAAGTTACCTGAAAATAGTGATAAAACCTAATTTTGGGAATTTTGCTTTGTGTTTATTGAATAATTATTAAATATTTAGTGTATACAATGTTGTATAGTATAGAAAAAAAACCGTAATAATATAGATACATACTAATAAGCTATATACTTTATATGTATATATACTCACAACAGTTATCCAGAGGATTAAATTATGTGACGCGGCCATTGCAACCATTTAACTATTTAAAACTCTAACTCACGATTAATATATCCAGACTCAGTGAAAAGAGAACACTGACTAATTAAATACCAAACCTGGACGCTATTTATTTACCAGTGTGGTGTAGGCATGCGGTTTTGAAACACGAAGCAAGGAAACATCAATTTATGTGATATGACGTACATTAAATGTACCGAAATTTAAGAATTAAATATATTATTATTATTACAAACGAGTAACGTCAGCAGTTATGGGTCACTGGGCACGTACATATGCATTAAACAGATAGACAAAATATGTATTAAATAGATATTTTTGTTAATGTTTAGGCCTAGGTATCTGATGATGCTGTCGATTTCAGGCCCTTAAGGTGTGCTACGTGGGCTGTTCCAGAAATTGTTAATGAAATGAAAAATAGTTGGAATGTGAAAAAGTTTATTTATAGCTTTTCAAAATATTCCCCTTCAATGCACTTATGCATTCGGGTGAACCAGCTATCGAAACATTAATAAAATGTATCTTGCGGGAGGTCGAAATATAACCGCCGAAATTTTTCGATGGCCTCTTCTGCACTGTTAAATTTTCGTCCACGAAGCATTTTTTTTACCGTTGAAAATGAAAAAAAAATTGACGGAGCTAAGTCTGGGCTGTACGGAGAATGGGGTAATACTTGTACCCCCGAAGTATTCAAATGGTCCATGGTTCTAGCAGCTGTATGAGCGGTCGCGTTACCGTGGTGAAAAAGAATGCCACGGACACCGCTCCTTGGTCGCTCGCTATTCATCTCCACGAAAGCTTGAGGCAGACAAACTTCGCAATACCATTCACTAGTAACTGTTGTAGGGTCTTTGAGTGGAATAACTGCTACTGGTCCATTGTGTCGAAAAAACGTTATCATTTTTTTATTAACGCTCAGACCGCGAACAACTTTTGTTGGCAACTCGTCTTCTTCTAAAACCCATTGCGTGGATTGTTGCACCGTGAAAAGATCGTAGCTGTAGATCCAAGTTTCGTCAGTTGTAAGGATATAGGATACATTTTGCGAAATTCGTCCTTCGAACCTTTCTAGAATAAATTTGCACCAATCAACACGACGGGATTTGCTGCACTTTGGTGAGAAGAGAGTTTCTAACTTTAAGGTGTTCATGCAGGACGGTGGAAACTACCTGTGATTAAATCTTCAGTTCAGCCTTCAATCTCTCGATGAGTAATGTGTCTATTCTCCCGAAATAGCCACTCTGTCCTAATGATATTTTCATGTGTTACTGCACTTGTACGTCGGCGGGGTCTGGAGGTCCAGGTTGGAGGTGAAATTCACGAAACCAATAAGTAACTGTTGCTACCGCAGGAGCAGGCTCCCCAAATGCATCTTGTAAATTTACCTTGAAGGTTAAACCTCGTTTATATTCATAAAAAATCATAGCACGAAAAGTTTCCCGCGAGACGTCCATTGTTGCAGACAAAATAGTGACATATTTACTTTTTAAAAAGAACTAGGTACACATAGGATACAATGACTTTCAGCAAAGAGATTTGAATTGAAATTAGCCGTCAATTCAAAATAGTTTCTAGAAAGCAGAGATTGTGTTTATTCTGTAGCTAACAATATTCGGAACAAACTAGGTACATATTTGTAGGTGGTCAAAGGTATCGCGGCGGTAGTGCATTCGACTGACCCATCGGCAGTCTTTTTTTTGTTTCAAAGGGTATACTTCCCAGGTGGTCCCATTAAAATTTTACATACATAAAAAAAAAGATTCCGACGAATTGGGAAGCTTCACCTTTTTTTAAGTCGGTTAAAAAGCAGACAATAGATTTGATTTTAAATAACTTTAATGATGCAGAACTTGAAGTTAGTTTAAAAAAAAATAAACAATTAAGCTTAAGAATATTAATGGCCATTCTCTCTTCAGTCGGTAAAAAAAGAAGTAAATTGTGCAGTTTTTGTAAATTTGCGAATATTTTATTCCTCCTGTGTATTTTACTTAAATATTACAAAATATTACAATATTACATACAAAATATGTTTATGCAAAGGCGGAAAGTTCAAATCTACGCAAAACAAGCTTTTTAATGATAACTAGGATTTTTCTTGCCATACGTCAATCAAAACTTTTGTTCTTCAAATTATTGAATGAAAAATATCTATTATTCTATCTCCATCAACAATCACAAGGATAGCAATTCATTTTAAATTTGGCAAAATTGCAATCATTTATGCTTTTACTAACCACATGATGACATGATATATTACTGTTGCCTTAAAATTACCTAAAATATTTTTTAAAATGGGTGTAATACCCTATTGATGATCAGTAGATACTAAGTGGAAGGATACTGTTGAATATACAATGTGGAAAGGACAATATACAAAAAGATAATTTGCTAAAAGATTTTTTAAATTAAACAAAACACCGACGGCGTTGAAAATACAAACTAAAAAGCAAAATACCCTATATCACTCCTACAAATGAGACGAAGTTAATGTCACTTCAAAATGATGTGTAAATTCGTCAAACGGTACAGGCTGGAGACCTTCAGCAGTCTCGTGAAAATAGTTTAAACAGGTTTTTACACTTTCACGTGTCATTTACACTTGCAATTCAATTTTAATTCAGGCATCCTTAGATTTCTTAGACTCGCTACTAGCCATGCTCAGTCGTTCAGAGCCACATAAAAATTTTGCTGAGGGGTAGTTTTTAAGAGATGAAAATTTTCAAATAAATATTTTGTTTTAATGAAGCATTATAATTATATTGTACAAATGTTTTTTGGATATTTTTTTATTCTACTATAATAAGGGTGGTTTTTAGGGGATGAAAGCTAATTATAACAATTTTCTTAAGTTGCATACTATTTAAATATACTAATTTATCTAAACAAGAAATAAAACATTTTTTTTTTTCACAATTATATGGCAAAAGGGGTGTTTTAAAAAGGTATAAAGTATTAAATAGGGGTGGAAAACTCACAAATAGTGTTTCAAACTATAAAACTGTCTTTAATCAAAAGCTATATACATTTTTCATTCGTTAAATGCCTAAATTTATATTTTTTTTCAATTAGGGGTAGTTTTCACCCCTAAGAGTCATTAGCACACATCGTATGCCGATGTGTGCGATGGCGACTATATGGCATTTTTAATTTCAGTCAGTGAGTTGGTTTGATTCCTTTATACATGTGGTACATTTTTTATTGCAATCCTTCAGTAGGAGGTAGAAATACCATACCCTCGTGTTCCTACTAGTAGGACAAAAAGTAGTAGAAAACACCCGTTTTTAAGTGTTTCCAAAATTGCAATGAGCGAAATGCTTGAGTAAATTTGCTTACCAAGAGTCGTTAGCTCTCTCGACAACGCTACGGATATAATTTTATTAGCCTATTTTCAATGAATGAGCGGTGCAACGTCACACTGGTGTTGATTACTTAGTGAGCCCTACTAAGTACTAACTGGGTACTATCTATCGATTATTGAGTGTATTCATCAAGAGACGAGTTGCCATTTAAAACGGACGAGAAACTTCGAAATTTATTTCTTCATGTCATTGATTTGCCAACTGAAATCATTTAATTTTATGAGGTTCTATATTATCTATTTTAACGAGATTCGTTATCTTTAATCTAATAATCGTTATCTAATAAATTGTTGCTCAGCAATGATGTGATATTTAATAAACGCAAATATTGTAGCGCTATTGATGACATGACAGTTCACCAGTCGTGTACCAGATGGCGTGCATTGCCTTAATCACGTTGAGTTTACTTTTTCATTACATTTTATAATCAAATATAAGGTGACAAAGAAACAGCGCTACCGAATGGTATGCCGATAAAGATGTCCGTAAACAGACACAACATTGTCGTTGTCCCGGCAGAAGAACAGCGAAGTGGAGTAGGAAAAAGAGTTGCCACTGGTTTCATTGATTGTCACAAGGGTTATTGCACTGGAGCAAAGATAAGTGGAAGAGTCAATTCTTAGACTTCTCTTTTCCCAGACACATATTCTAACCTTTATTGTGTAAAGGATATTCTTGATGTACAACAACTAAATACAGTTCATTATAATAATAAAATATGTGTTACAGTTAACTCCTTCTACAGGAAAATATTATTTAAACAGTTAATTTTAACAGGCAATGTTAATGTGTATTATCTACATGACGCAGGTACGCTATTTGGGTCAGACATTTTTTTATCATATTTATTTATTAATATGCATAAATGCAAATTAAACTGTTCAATCTTAAAGTAAAGCGTTAATACTAAAAATAAATACGATTATATTTACAACAATTTAAGGAGGGTTTCCTTATATACGTATTTATTTTTAGTTTAATTAGCTTTATATAGACTAATGTAATATATAAAAATCTCGTGTCACAGTGTTTGTTATCGAACTCCTCCGAAACGGCTTGATCGATTTTTCTGATTTTTTTTGTGCATATGTGGTAGGTCTGAGAATAAGTCACAGACTATTTTTTTTACCCCTAGGTGATAAGGGTAGCCCTCTCCAGAATTATAATTTAAATATTTTTTTTATGATTTTGCCTTAAAAAATAATAACCCTAAATTTTTATCTTTCTACCACCAACCGCTATTTATAGCGATATTAGTATTTTTACTTTCATCTACAGATGCGCCATAGGGTTGCAAGATGGCAATTGATAAATCATTTTTGTGCGATACATTTTTATGTATTTAACCCAGTGAAAACATAAAGCTTTCTCTCACACCCACACAGTTTTCGGCTAATCGGCCCTCAATATTAGACATGCGCAAACCATGTCCGACATGGGATTGAACCTGGAACGGTTCCTTTCCTTGTCGGAACTAGTTCCAGGAAACATGTCCGAGGAACTATCTACTCCTTAGTTTTATCCGGACATTGTAGTTAACAGTTTTATTTCGGTTCAGACAGTTCCTCGGACATACATTGTGGTTGTTAACAATATCAATAAATGAGACTTAAAATATTTTAAATGAATGTGTTGGCTTGGTCTTTAAAAATCAATTGATAGTATATATACATAATTAAGTAACATTTAAATTTGTAGATCATATTATATATAGATATTTTTTATTTATAATTGCAAACATAAAAAGTAGTTCAGGCACCTTTGATGCCTTCAATCGTTGCCTTCTGTCCGTAAAAGTAAGTCCTGCTTTTCAAAATACACCCTTGCACAGAACAGAACGCAACGCTCGCGGCACTCGAGCCGTTCCACCATTCAATACCGCTCCGGCCGCTCCTTCAATCCGCGTGATCGTTCCGAAGAACTGTGGAACTGGAACTATTAGGTTGAGCAAGTCGGAAAGAACTGACATAGTTCCAGGAACTATTACGCTCCGGAACTACACATGTCTACTCAATATTGTTTGTGCATCGATCGTAGCAGTGACGTTTTATTTTCTCAGTGCAACTTTCATGTTAATTATATTCTCATAGAAAATTTACCATCAATTTGCAGTGCTATCATTATTATTTATATTCTCATTTTATTAATAATTGCTGAAGATAGTTCTTAGTTTCAGTTAATTAAGTGATCTCATATGAATCAATAGTACTCAACACGTGTCAGGAGCTCCCGTCAACGGACGGCCATTGTGTTACCTGTATAAATTATTCCAGAACATTCTCATACATTTATCAATTAGTATTAGGTTTATTATTAAACGACAATTAATAATAATATTTTTAACAACAAACTTCTAGATCTGTAAATCGAGATTTAATCGCGGTAAAAGCGGGTTCTCAATTTCACTGTTTTGTTTTTATGTATGTTACGCGATACCTTCCCCAATTATGAACCGATTTCAAGAATTATTTCATTGAATTGGTTATACAAAAGATTGGTTCCATTTGAATTTAAAGAAAATATTCCATTCTAAGTCTGAAAAAATAATATAGCTTATTTGAATTTACCATAACTTAGGCGACGAAGTGAAGTTGGTAAAGTGAAGTATATTACCGCACTAATAATCTCGTCCTTTATAACTTTATACCAAAAAAAAAATATAACTATTACTAAACGATCGGCATTTTTTATGGGATGCTGTATTGGAATCGGACCTATAAAAACCAATGGTTCATGGTGCACCGTGTGGTTTTGTGGCCATAAGGAGGTCCGGAGACTAATACATTATTTGATTTAATAAACAGACTTACCCTTTCCAGTATGTAATATCGGAGATAGGCACCAAAAGCTGGCTACTGTGTGTTACTAGCTTTATATTACTAAAACTTTCACCCAGCAATGTTTGATGGCGGTGCGATAGCTTCAAATGCAGGCGAAATTTATTTTCAATTTAAATATTACCATTTCAAATATTTTCTCTTGCCAACGAATGCAATTAACTTGTGACATCTTCGATGTTTAGTGAAGATAGTGTGAACACGTGTAGATACTATTTTATGATTGTAACTATTGTAAGTATGTGTTACTTAACTAAGTATCTGCGAATATGTTTCTTCCTTTCTTTCTTTTATCTAAACCATTTGAAATGACGTATAAAAAGACGTATCCATGGGCCTCGAGCGGTTTTCAGAAATGTTTAAAGTAGCGAGTCCAAGCGATCTTTTGGATGCCTGAGTTAAAATTAAATTGCAAGTTAGACGAATTTACACAGTGAAGTGAAATTAACTTCGTTTCATTTGTAGACGTGACATAGGGTATTTTGCTTTTTAGTTTGTATTTTCAACGCGGTCGATGTTTTGTATAATTTAAAAAATCTTTTAGCAAATTACCTTTTAGTATATTGTTCTTTCCACATTGTACATTCAACAGTATCCTTCCACTTAGTATCTACTTATCATCAATAGAGTATTACACCCTTTTAAAAAAATGTTCTAATAAATTTTAAGGCAACAGTAAACACCCAGAAAATTAACCAAAATATTATTCAATCGATAAATGGCATTAAAATACATTAAAATTTTAAATTTTAAATTACTGGGCGTAAACTGAACATGTTGCTGATTTATCATATCATCATGTGGGCAGTAAAATAAATTACTATCCTTGTGATTGTTGATGGAGATAGAACAATAGATATTTTTCATTTAATAATTTGGAAGAACAAAACTTGGGATTACTTATGGCAAAAAAAAATCGTAGTTACCATTAAAAAGCTTGTTTTGCGTAGATTTGAACTTTCCGCCTTTACATAAACATATTTTGTATATGATATTGTAATATTTATGTAAAATACACAAGAGGCATAAAATATTACAATAAAAACTTTCGTGAGTGGTATTCATATTTATTAAAACTATACGGTTTTGCTCACGTTTGTATTTCGGGGATGCCCGAAATACAAACGTGGAACAGGAATAAAATATTCGCAAATTTACAAAAACTCCACAATTTACTTCGTTACTGACTGACGATGTAATATCATGTCAGCTTGCGTTTAGCATGTTTGTAGAACAGATAAAAACTGTACTTAATAAAAAAAATATTTTTTAAATACATGAACTGAAACTAACATTTTCCTTTTGTCTATTGCTTAAACTATCTTAGTGTTATGTTTTTGATCATTACATTCATATAGTAAAATACCCTATTGACGTCTATTAAAGACGTCATTGCAGTACAGTACTTTCCTACTACGGTCAAATACAGAGAAATGATGGATGCATCATGACATTATATATACATCATCCAAAAATGGCCCGCGTAGAGTAGGTTAACATTCTTTCCTTATATGATCAGTACTATTTAATTATGATTGTATATATTTGTATGTAACTATTTTGTCAATTTTCCCTTAATTAAATGAATCAACGAATTCAATAACTATGAATTACGTATTTGAAACGTAATAAATTATTTCATTGTGTATTACTTACCGACTTTAAAAATATTACGTGATAGCATAAATGACGGTTAATGTCTCTTCTATATGTATACTCCTATGTATTTTCAACAACCCATTAACAAACCTTTGTTAAACGGAAGGAGATCCTGATATGATCGCTCAGATGGTGTGTTTCCGGATGTCTTAATGAAAGCTGTTCCCGGATCTCTCCTATGTAAGGCGTGACGATCGGGTAACGATCCGAGGGGGTTACCACCAGCACGCATAAAATGTGAGGAATTTTAATTGCTATGAGAACAAAAATATGTCGTAAAACGCAACTGTGAAGGAAGAGAATATCATATATCAGCTTGAATTTTGATACATACGAGTATATTTGTTATCAATGAGGTTTGCCTGTAGTCTACTGTAATCCACTTATGGGTCATAAGTAGTGTACTATTGTTTATAAGCGAAAACTATATGTGAGCACATTGTACCAAAATGTTCAAACATATAAAGAGTCCTGGAAATGACTTATTTTAATGGTACCTTTTTTATGTATTACGAGCATGACCCATGCGTCAGCCATCGTTCAGATCAACTACATAATATTTATGGGAGCCGGACTATTCGACCCACGTACCATCATTACCAGGACTTCTAGGCGAGTATGACATGACGACCTATTGTAAATATTAAAAGTACAATATTATGATTAATAAGTGTAACGTCAATGAAAAACTATGACGCATTAATAACTAGAGATCACGTGGTGGGCGATTTTCGGCCATGGTTTTTCATTGGCCAGTATAACTTGAGCTGTCAGTATATAGACTTACTTACCATGATAGGTAATCACATATACGGGACGCGTGTAATTTCATTAAGCCGTTTTTACGTAATTATTAAAGTTGTAACAGGAATTGTTTAAAAATTTTAGCTTTCTGCTCTTCTTCTATATATAAACTGTAAATATTTAAAAATTGACGTTATTACAAACGTTAAAAAGAGGTACAAAGAATTCGCTTCACGTAATAATATAATCATAATCAATCTTAGTAACAACTAGGCTAGTAATAGATCGCCCAAACTAAATGGCGTGTTCGGCTATTGTTCAAGAGGCGGCCAAGGTCTTCCAGGGCTCTCGCTGACTTCCTTCTTAGATTATGCCCCAGTCCCTGGCAAAGAAAGCCCCTCTTGTGACGGAACACCTTGTGGTTTTAGTCCCTATAGTGATGACCCGTGCGTTTATAGGGAGTACCTAACAGATATGAACTGAAACTGAAGTGAAAAATATTCAATAATAATAACGATCTTGATATTAAAAATAGATTAATTAATACATTATCAAGCACAACGTCAAGGAATGAAGCTGACAGATTATTATATTAAAAGGCATATAATTTGCCTTAGTAACATAATTTTGAGCTTTGCTGATATTCTAAACAACACCGGAGCCTCTTACATTGCCTAGAGATTCTAAGCAAAATGACTTATGACTTAATCCCTTCAGACAATTGCCCTATGGTGATCGTCCGATAATTTAGGAAAGCTTCTTACTTAAAGTCACACCCTCATTTGGTTTACATTAGCTACGGACCTAATAAAAATGTCTCTATGTCTTCCTGTTGTCTGTTGTTTCAAAGATACATTAAGACGTGAAACTTGATCCAAACACCCTAAGCGGGCCATTAGTATTCTTAAGCTTAATTGTTTATCTTTTTAAAAAACTTACTTCAAGTTCTGCATCATTAAAGTTATTTAAATTCAAATCTATTGTCTGCTTTTATCCTGATACAATAAATCTTTAACTCATCTCTGTAATTGGCAGTGCAGCTATTAGCAAAATACAGGCATAACACACAGCGCCATCAATTGCCCGCCGCTCAGTGAGAGGAAGAAGGTGATATTTTGTGCACTATTTATGATAATCTGTATTTTTATTATTAATTTTTAATCTGAAATACAAATATTTAATTTATTTTTTTGAATAGATTCTAATCTAAAAATATATTTGCTGTGTCTGGGGTTCCAGATCTGTGAACCGTAGTCCAATATGTTACGAACATATGTACAGTATAGTATTTTGCATGTTTTCACATCTTTAGAACAACTAGACATTCGCATTACAAGCCCTAGTGACTGAGACGCTTTCTTTACTATACAATCCACATGCTCATCAAAGAGAAGCTTCGAATCTTATATTACACCAAGATCACGAACGTCACTTCTATGTAACCTTTGTCCCTTCAGTGTAATCAATAAAGTGTATTCTGACTCTGGTGGTGTTTTTTCTTGTATATGTAACAACAGAACACTTTGAATGGTTTAGGTCTAGCTTGTTGCTAATGCAATAGTCATCTATACGCAGCAAGTCGCTCTGCAAGGCTTGAACGTCTGTCTGTGAACGCTTACAGACTAATATTACATCATCTGAAATTACACCATGCAGTAGCTATTGCTATTAACAAGCTTCCACAAATTAACATCAATTCAATGTACCTACCTTAGCTATTTTATACAATATTAATTATACAATACAATATTAGCTATTTTTATTATATTATTATTAAGCAACAGTTACAGAGTGATACAGACATACCAACACAAGCATACACTGCATACACTTGTTTTGTCAAACATTGCCTCTATCGCTACCAAAGAACTCTCTGCTCAGATTGCATCTTAAAGTTTTCGGTTTGATGGAAAACAAGTCAAACTGAAACTTGGGGTAGATTATGGAAACGCGCAATTAGCTTCTGGAAAAAAAGATACATCATCCAAAAATGGCCCGCGTAGAGTAGGTTAACATTCTTTCCTTATATGATCAGTACTATTTAATTATGATTGTATATATTTGTATGTAACTATTTTGTCAATTTTCCCTTAATTAAATGAATCAACGAATTCAATAACTATGAATTACGTATTTGAAACGTAATAAATTATTTCATTGTGTATTACTTACCGACTTTAAAAATATTACGTGATAGCATAAATGACGGTTAATGTCTCTTCTATATGTATACTCCTATGTATTTTCAACAACCCATTAACAAACCTTTGTTAAACGGAAGGAGATCCTGATATGATCGCTCAGATGGTGTGTTTCCGGATGTCTTAATGAAAGCTGTTCCCGGATCTCTCCTATGTAAGGCGTGACGATCGGGTAACGATCCGAGGGGGTTACCACCAGCACGCATAAAATGTGAGGAATTTTAATTGCTATGAGAACAAAAATATGTCGTAAAACGCAACTGTGAAGGAAGAGAATATCATATATCAGCTTGAATTTTGATACATACGAGTATATTTGTTATCAATGAGGTTTGCCTGTAGTCTACTGTAATCCACTTATGGGTCATAAGTAGTGTACTATTGTTTATAAGCGAAAACTATATGTGAGCACATTGTACCAAAATGTTCAAACATATAAAGAGTCCTGGAAATGACTTATTTTAATGGTACCTTTTTTATGTATTACGAGCATGACCCATGCGTCAGCCATCGTTCAGATCAACTACATAATATTTATGGGAGCCGGACTATTCGACCCACGTACCATCATTACCAGGACTTCTAGGCGAGTATGACATGACGACCTATTGTAAATATTAAAAGTACAATATTATGATTAATAAGTGTAACGTCAATGAAAAACTATGACGCATTAATAACTAGAGATCACGTGGTGGGCGATTTTCGGCCATGGTTTTTCATTGGCCAGTATAACTTGAGCTGTCAGTATATAGACTTACTTACCATGATAGGTAATCACATATACGGGACGCGTGTAATTTCATTAAGCCGTTTTTACGTAATTATTAAAGTTGTAACAGGAATTGTTTAAAAATTTTAGCTTTCTGCTCTTCTTCTATATATAAACTGTAAATATTTAAAAATTGACGTTATTACAAACGTTAAAAAGAGGTACAAAGAATTCGCTTCACGTAATAATATAATCATAATCAATCTTAGTAACAACTAGGCTAGTAATAGATCGCCCAAACTAAATGGCGTGTTCGGCTATTGTTCAAGAGGCGGCCAAGGTCTTCCAGGGCTCTCGCTGACTTCCTTCTTAGATTATGCCCCAGTCCCTGGCAAAGAAAGCCCCTCTTGTGACGGAACACCTTGTGGTTTTAGTCCCTATAGTGATGACCCGTGCGTTTATAGGGAGTACCTAACAGATATGAACTGAAACTGAAGTGAAAAATATTCAATAATAATAACGATCTTGATATTAAAAATAGATTAATTAATACATTATCAAGCACAACGTCAAGGAATGAAGCTGACAGATTATTATATTAAAAGGCATATAATTTGCCTTAGTAACATAATTTTGAGCTTTGCTGATATTCTAAACAACACCGGAGCCTCTTACATTGCCTAGAGATTCTAAGCAAAATGACTTATGACTTAATCCCTTCAGACAATTGCCCTATGGTGATCGTCCGATAATTTAGGAAAGCTTCTTACTTAAAGTCACACCCTCATTTGGTTTACATTAGCTACGGACCTAATAAAAATGTCTCTATGTCTTCCTGTTGTCTGTTGTTTCAAAGATACATTAAGACGTGAAACTTGATCCAAACACCCTAAGCGGGCCATTAGTATTCTTAAGCTTAATTGTTTATCTTTTTAAAAAACTTACTTCAAGTTCTGCATCATTAAAGTTATTTAAATTCAAATCTATTGTCTGCTTTTATCCTGATACAATAAATCTTTAACTCATCTCTGTAATTGGCAGTGCAGCTATTAGCAAAATACAGGCATAACACACAGCGCCATCAATTGCCCGCCGCTCAGTGAGAGGAAGAAGGTGATATTTTGTGCACTATTTATGATAATCTGTATTTTTATTATTAATTTTTAATCTGAAATACAAATATTTAATTTATTTTTTTGAATAGATTCTAATCTAAAAATATATTTGCTGTGTCTGGGGTTCCAGATCTGTGAACCGTAGTCCAATATGTTACGAACATATGTACAGTATAGTATTTTGCATGTTTTCACATCTTTAGAACAACTAGACATTCGCATTACAAGCCCTAGTGACTGAGACGCTTTCTTTACTATACAATCCACATGCTCATCAAAGAGAAGCTTCGAATCTTATATTACACCAAGATCACGAACGTCACTTCTATGTAACCTTTGTCCCTTCAGTGTAATCAATAAAGTGTATTCTGACTCTGGTGGTGTTTTTTCTTGTATATGTAACAACAGAACACTTTGAATGGTTTAGGTCTAGCTTGTTGCTAATGCAATAGTCATCTATACGCAGCAAGTCGCTCTGCAAGGCTTGAACGTCTGTCTGTGAACGCTTACAGACTAATATTACATCATCTGAAATTACACCATGCAGTAGCTATTGCTATTAACAAGCTTCCACAAATTAACATCAATTCAATGTACCTACCTTAGCTATTTTATACAATATTAATTATACAATACAATATTAGCTATTTTTATTATATTATTATTAAGCAACAGTTACAGAGTGATACAGACATACCAACACAAGCATACACTGCATACACTTGTTTTGTCAAACATTGCCTCTATCGCTACCAAAGAACTCTCTGCTCAGATTGCATCTTAAAGTTTTCGGTTTGATGGAAAACAAGTCAAACTGAAACTTGGGGTAGATTATGGAAACGCGCAATTAGCTTCTGGAAAAAAAGATATGTCGTCTGTAGTTTACTCAAGTCAGTGGTATATCCAGTAGCGGCCGTTGTCATAATCCTGCGTGAGGTACTCTAAAGTTTATCTTAGAGAGGAGTTGCCTAGTGGTAGTAACAGGGGTTATTAATATTATTTTATTTTTGGGGGACAGCGAGTTGGGTGCTTAGTACTCGTGGTAGTACTATATGTTGTGTTCAATGTTTGAGAGGTGAAATGAAACATCCGATGCCATACACGGGTTTATTGCGACTAAAATAAATTGTACCGTGCGGTCGCAGCTGCGCTACGAATTTACTTACTTCGCTACTCTTGACGATGACACGTAACATAAGTTGATACTGTATGTACCCCTACATATTCTCTACTACTACTGCTGCTTATCCATTTTTCGTTATTTTATTGATAAGTTATTAAGTAAGAATACACTGATATAGATCGGTTCATTACATTAGGAGTTCATCGCGAACAAACAATGTGAAACGATATATATATATATATATATATATATATATATATATATATATATATATATATACGGTTGGCGCAATATTTTATCTTCTTCCATTCTATTATATCATTTTTTTTTTTGATCGATTCACTGGTTACTCCCCTTTTAGTCTTATCCTCTTTCACGCAACTAAACATTATTATTACACGCGACAAAATACGAATTTTTATATCTACTCTGAGTGCGTTAAACGCCTATTGTATTACCTAAATTAAGACATCTGATAATAATCAGATGTCTTTAATTAAATCTAGGAACTGTATAATTAACGTGTTGTAACTATGTACTACAATTGGTATTTACTAAATTAAAATATTGTTTTTAAAATTTGGCTATTCTCCATAACATATATCTCTGTAGAATATGATAAACAACAAAATAAATCTGGTGTAGAAATTGTATTATCTCTCGGTAACTCTGCTTCACAACTCAGTCGTTCGTAATGAGTAGTTTCCACAATTAATTTCAGCACACACATGAAATTTCTGCTCATCCTCGTTCAATAAAGCCGGAGATTTTACTTTCCCAGTTTCTATGATAGACAATAATTGTGTATTTTGGCGTAAATTTCAGTCTTCTTTCGCTGACTCTAGTCTTGTTCAATGATTGCAATTGTTTCTTTATTATTATATATATGTATGTTATGGTAGAAATTCGACCACCAGGCGATATCCATATTTAGTTTACAGCTACACTTTTCTGTAGCATGTTGTACATAGATAGAATACTCTTTATTAAAAAAAAAACAAAGAATTTACAATGAATTTTAATTTTAATATTAATTTACAATACAGAGATTTTAGCCCAGTCAACAATAGTTTTAGCTGTTTTATGATCAAGACTGGACATTTTGATCACCACGCATTTTTATGTTTGGATAAATAGTAAAAAATCGGTTTTAAGCTTCTGAAATTATTAACGATCATTTAATTTTTTTACCTTTAATTGCAAAATTCGCCGATTTTTTTTCTAAACTACTAAAACTTGTCGGAGCAGCTTAGAAAATTCATAAACTATTTAAGTTTATGAGCCTGTTGGAATTTTTAAGAAATATCGATTTTAACCGATATTATAACGACATTTTGAGGTATACCTTTTTGTACGCGACTTATTAAAATTTTATATAGTTATAATATACCTACTAATGTTCTATAATATATTAGAAGTTAGTGGGTATCTAGACTATGACAAAATATCCCGGGCCAATTAGTGTCACTATCAGCAGTTGAGGAGCACCAATGTCTCGACAGCGCCACTTATTTTATTTTTTTTAAAGGTTACTAGTACCGTGGGTCACACATTACTAGTATTCTTGTTAACCCCTCCAGCTAAGCTTAACGCTTGTGTTAGGAGTGGGTTCACGACGGTAGTGCACTGGATGGTTCGAACCCGCAACCACTTGATCGCAAGTCCGACGCCTTAGCCATTACGCTACCGCCGCTTGACTAACTTTGTTGTCACCTTATCTCAGTACCTACCTAAAAATGCAGAATTGTGATCGATTTATTAATGAAAAATTATATTTCATTTAAAAACCTTGACATATATTATAAATAAACCTACTAATATTATAAACGTGAAAGTTTGTGAGGATGTATGGATGTTTGTTTCCCTTTCACGCAAAAACTACTGAACCGATTGCGATGAAACTTGGTATGTAGATAGCTTTACACCTGGAATAATACATAGGCACACTTTTTATCCCGATATTCCCATGGCATAAGGACTTACGCGGGGTTATATTCCTGACGTAAAATTAAAATGATATATTGAGTTTCGCTCGCAGCTTCACTTGCGTATATTTTTATTACGTATATTTGTCAATAAATTCAGGTATCACTCAGAAAAGGTACAGTTTTCCTAAATGAACAGTACCCTATGTACTTTTCTCAATCCCTGCAAACGTGTATGCAAAATCTAATCATGATCGCTCGAGTAGTTAAGGAGTGAAAGCGTTACAAACCAACTAACTAACATTAGGTTTCATAATATTATTAGTTAGCTTCCTACCAGCTTTAGCTGCTCATGTCTTCTGTTCATCATCATCTCTAAGATCGTCGGTCAGAATATGAACTAGGTATTTAAATCTGTCAACCAGTTTTAGCGGAACGCCGTTAAAGTATGCGGTAAATACGAGAGTAATTGTATTTATGGATCGATGTTTGCATGATTTGATTTTGATGTATATAATTGGCACTTCTTGGAATTATATTTAAGCCCATGTGTCTGTAACGTAACTCACATATATCCAATAGTTTCCTTAATGCGATGATCGAGGGCGTCAACGACACCATGTCATCAGCATAACTAATATTATTGACACAAGTACTGTCAATATGGCAACCGACATGACTGCGGCTGACTTACTCGATAATGTGGTTGACATAAACATTAAACAAAAGTGGTGAGCTCAAACCCCCGTCTTACATGGGATTCAAACCTACATGTATCTGAAAAGATACCGGCCCATCTCATTTGCTTTTTCTGGTTTGAGTATCAGTACTTAAGGATGGACACAGTATTCCCCGGTACCCCATAGCACGATTTTCCCATAGTAAACAACGAAGGCAAAAGCTTTTGACAGGTTAAGGAAGCACGCATATACCTACCGGCGAATCATCTAACCTCCTTTCAATAAAGTACTGCACAGTACGCTTTAAAATAGCATCCTCAGTAAATAATCTATTTATATCTCATGTATTTATTGTCGTATTGTCCATCCAAAGGTTGCCTGTAAGAGATTGCTTTTATTATTATTATTGTTGTTTTAAGTGCCTAGTGCCACCTCGACCATTTCTGGTCTTTTGTAGCGCACTTTTGCCTTACAATTCACTGCTCAGACTTATGGCTTCGAGAAACCTCCAGAACCTATCAGCAGTGATTGTTTGTATTTCCTACGATTGCATGATGTGTAACCCTAGGTTAATACTTCGGTGCCACATTAGTGGCCACAAGTGGCGAGTTCATCGGCTTTTTCATTGCCATGAATGGCCTGGTACCCATCTTAATATAATTTTGTTTTATTGCCCCAGTGTGTTTAGGTTTTCCTTGCAATTTTGTATTAGCTTTGAGCTAGTCTCAAAATTGTATAGTGCCAAAAGCGCCGCTGGGCTGTTTGAGTTGATGTAGATGTGTTGATTTTTTTACTCTCCTCTCGAGGTTGATCTCGTACTTTAGAGCGTGCGTTTAGAGCTTTCCCTGGCGTCGAAGATAGCGCGCCAGTGGCTATTAAACAAGCCGTACGTTGTAGGCTGTCTAATTTGCTTGGGGTAGACGTTCGGCTTACTTTACGACACCAGACGGCAGCTCCATACGTGACGATTGGCCTTGCATTCGCCGTGAAAACACAGCCATAGGGCAATCTTGGGCTGAAGTTCCCATCTGGCGCCAGCCATGCGACAGCTCATCCATAATGCCATTTTTGCTTTATAGACTATGTTTGTGATGTGTCAATTCCAGGTTAACTGTTGGTCAAGTGTGACCCCTAAGTACTTAATTTCACTAGAGAAAGAAAGGATTTTGTCGTTTAGTTTTGGATTTCACAAACTTTCCAGCTTCCTTTCCTTTGTGAATGGAATTATCATAGTTTTGTCTGCGTTGATTGACAATTCGTTCTCTCTGCACCAGCTGTTGATGGTGTTGAGTGCTTCTTGTAATAGTGTTGAGATGGTGTGGAGGCATGGTCCTATGACTATGACCACCAGGTCATCTGCGTAGCCCTAAGCTGTATGTCATAGTCGAAGTTGGACCTTTCTAAACAGCGCTACCGAATGGTATGCCGATAAAGATGTCCGTAAATAGACACAACATTGTCGTTGTCCTGGCAGAAGATCAGCAAAGTGGAGTAGGAAAAAGAGTTGCCACTGGTTTCATTGATTGTCACAAGGGTTTATGCACTGAAGCAAAGATAAGTGGAAGAGTCAATTCTTAGACGTCTCTTTTCCCAGCCGCTCATATCACTTTCAGGAGACACATATTCTAACCTTTATTGTGTAAAGGATATTCTTGATGTACAACAACTAAATACAGTTCATTATAATAATAAAACATGTGTTACAGTTAACTCCTTGGACAGGAAAATATTACTTAAACAGTTAATTTTAACAGGCAATGTTAATGTGTATTTACTACATGACATGTTTGCTGTGCTATACGTCAGACATTTTCTTATCATATTTATTTATTAGTATTCATTAACGCTATTTAAACTGTTCAATCTTAAAGTAAAGTGTAAATACTAAATATAAATACGATTATATTTACAAGTATTTACGGATGGTGTCCTTAAATTCGTATTTATTTTTAGTTTAATTAGCTTTAATTCAGATTAATGTAATATATAAAAATCCCGTGTCACAGTGTTTGTTATCGAACTCCTCCGAAACGGCTTGATCGATTTTTCAGATCTTTTTTGTGCATTTTTTTCTTTTTTCTCTATTTTTTCTACCCCTAGGTGATAAAGGTAGCCCTCTCCAGGATTTTAATTTTAATTTTTTTGACATAAATTTATGATTTCGCTTATAACCCTAATTTTTTTCTTGCTACCACCAACTGCTATTTTTTAATAGCGATATTAGTATTTTTACTTTCATCCACAGATGCGCAATAGGGTTGCAAGGTGGCAATTGATAAATCATTGTCGTGCGATAAATTTTTATGTATTTAACCCAGAGAAAACATAAAGTGCGGTTGTTATAATCGATTGTAATAATCGATTGCCATCAAGTCAATATTGCAACTTTAAAGTTTACAGTATGCTGCCAGGTGCTGAAAGATAAATTCTAGCAAACCTTGACAACTGCGGGTACTGATTCAAATTAAATGACCACCAAATGTATAGGTCGTGATTGCGATCGATTCAAGATATCTTTAAGAAAAAGTCAATCTTGTTAGCAATTGGATTTTGTTTTTCCTGATCACGACAATCACTACTATTTACTTTGACACTTCATTGAAATTGTCCCAAAAAGTGTCATAAGCTATACGTGTGAAGTTGGATCCAGTTTCATCTTCTTTCATTCGTTTAGCAGGTGTTAAAGACGGCTATAATCTGTTACTGTCAGAAGAAGACGTTCACCGCGCCCATATTCAAATCAATCTGATCGCGTCATGTAACGCGATAAAGGGCCGAATAGCCGGTAGCCGGATATCCGACGCTCCGGCCTCGTAGCTTGCCGAATATCCGGTATTCGGCCAAACCACTATCCGTTTCATCTCTAATTAATACATAGGCTACTTTTTATCCCGACATTCTCACGGCACCGGGACTTACGCGGGTGAAACCGCGGGGTGCAGCTGGTACACAATAAGCTAGATAAAAACGGATTCCAGCTAATAGTTTCGCAAATGTACGCCTCTTGCACCAGTCGTCAACCAAATCCTCATCCTTTGGCGTCAAGTGCTATTCGGGATCATCTCGCTCTTATTCCCGTTTATTTTTCTAAAAGATTACAGAATAAATAATTGTTGAACCAGAACATATTTTAATAAGTAAATTACATAATTAATCTAAACGAGCAATTTATAATCAATACAAAACCATTCCCTCATTGATCTGCACCCATATACTATTTGACTTACTGTTCCCCGCAGTTTCACCCCCGTTTTTTGGTCATTGTCTTATACGGAAGTCTTTAAGAGAGAGCCTGTGTTCAGGTCTAGTGGTCGAAAAGATGATAATAACAGTTTTTGATAGGGGGTCGACAGTAAATTGGAAAGATTATAATAAAAGTCACGTTTAAAGATAACTATTTTCTATATTTAAATAATTAAATTGACTAGTAGCACTAAAATAGCTCTAACAAGATATTAAAAGTGGAAGACTACATTAAATGCACAGAGAATTAGAACATAAACTTAATCAAGTACTATTATATTGTATAACGGAAACAAATCTTTTATGTTATATGTATAATTTGCCTTTCATTTATTTAAGTTGCGATAATGTTGCAGTTTATTTACGTAAATCAAAAGGCAAAAATAGCATGGCGTCATTTTTTCTTAATAAGTACACTAGATTTTTCCAGTTACATTCTTTTGCTACCTTGTGTTTGAAAATTATATATTTTTTGTAAATTTGCCACGTGTATTAACAAGTTTTTTACAGAAATTGATCATGTTAGAGGAGACTAGACCCCAAGATGGTAGATATTAGACGGTTGATTACAATTATAAGGTTTAAGGGGGTCTATTTAGGGACATCGCAGTCCATTTCTTGGTAGTGAATCAACAGTGTCTTTAAAACAAAATGCATATTACAATGATAGAAAAGCTCACACTTCTTTAAATAAACACATTCGTCATTATAATTAATTTCTAGTAAAACTCTATAGCTATAGAAGCATGTATAACTAGACTATATAATCTTTGTTAGATGTATTATAAATTGGGATTTATCGCAATTATATCTATTTTTTATGTAAACAGTACGATACCCACTTTTCTTGACGGATTTTCTATCAAATTCTACCAATAGTGGTCAAAGGGCGGACTCGACCTTATAATATTATTGCGAGAAATAGCCGACTTATACATCTAATATGGATACAATTAGCAAAAATTATTTGATAGTTTATGTCACAGTGTTATGATATAAACATTAATTAAATAACTTATAATAACAAAGAAAACAAAACATTATGATATGATTCAAGCACATTCACTTATAAAATCATGACACTCATCTCAAAGCAGTAGAGATGTCGCAAACGCAGGAACGTAATATTCGGAATACTTAAAGTTAATGTACAGAAATTTTAAACAATATGTGTTAAAAATTTAAAAGTTACGTGAACCCGGCGACGTAAGTTACATGCGTCCAGTATACTTAATGTTGACCAGTCATGGCACGCAAGTCTATACAATGATAGTTCAAGTTATACTTTACAATAAAATAAAACAAGACATTCAAAGCGGTCAATATTCGACTGCCAGCCGATTTCTAGTACATAGTATAATTAGACTATAATTCTAAATTGTAAACTTAAAGTGACATTGCATGATTTCAATATATAACAAAATAGTAGTACCTGCATATTATAAACAAAAACAATTAACGTCACCTAGACTTAAAATTTTTGAATTTAAAACTTCTTTAGACACGTTGGCCACTTTTGGCATGGGAAAAAACCACTGATCTCGCATGACCGTCACGCTTAGATATGTATATACAGATGTGTGTGTGTTTTCACTTCTGACGTACAGTCCTACGATTGACAGTTTTTGAAATGTGAAAGTTTGGATGGATGTTTGTTACTCTTTCACGCAAAAACCACTGAACCGATCGCGATGAAACTTGGTATGTAGATAGCTGGAGACCTGGATTAAAGCGTACTTTTTATCCCGATATTCCCGCGGGATATGGGACTTACACGGGTGAAACCGCGGGGCGTTGCTAGTTAATCATATAAGGTAGTGTTTTTAATACCTAATAAGTAACCAACCAAAATAACAAAACATAAAAGAACACTCACACCTGTATCTTCAAAGGGGTAGTAAGAGGCGTAATAAACACTCGCATCTAGCCAATTATAATGGAGACAATGGAAGGAAAGAAAAATTACCTAGGTGTACGGATGAATTGGGAAGTGTAAGCATTAGCTTGAGCAGGTACTTCGAACTGGCCGCTAAGTTTGAACTATGAAAGTATAATAATGATATAAATGTTTTCCGGAATAAACGCAGCTTCTATGTACTTTTTTAAATTGAATAATATTATGACGTAGTAATTTGTATGCAGATGAAACTACAAAAGAAAAGTTATTGATAAGAAATCAGTAAACATTATATATGCGAGGTTACATCCAGCAACCGCTTCTTTGCGAATCTAACGCCCTAGCCATTATGTTGCCTTCTTTTTATAGTAATATATAAACTATACTTTATTGTTAACCGACTTCAAGAGGCTTTTTCGTGTGTAGATTTCGGAATATCTTCGCCATTAGTAAACCGATTTCAATACTTCTTTATTTTAATTGAAGTGGTTATACTCAAGGTTTGTCGCAATTAATAAAAAAAAAATGTCTACCTCTAAGGGTGGAAAATGAAGGGATGATGAATACCTTTTTTATCGTGTGTAAACCCCCACGGGTCATCACCTCACCTTACTGGTGAAGTGGTATGTCGGAATCGAACCGAGTGAAACCAAACGTGTTCCATTACAATGGAGTCTATTGCAAGGGACTCGAGTATACCCTAAGAAGGAAGTTTCCGAAGGGATGAAGGATCCCTTATGAAAGATGATTTAGACGCATTGAAGTTGGTGATACTTTTTTATAAGTGAATTATTTAACCCAGTAATGTATGCAGCAGTTATTTCATCTTTAAATACCTACAGCTTTTACATATAGCTTAAAAACAGTACTTATTCTTTAGTCTTATAATAACAGGAACAGCATGAAGGTAGATCCACTTTCATGGGCTCGGTTCCTCCTTTCCCATCGTGCACGAGGATCTCCCATACACTGTACTTCTGCATACAAGATGCTTCTAAGTCAAAAGGCGCTTTGAATTTGGTGAAACATGAGGTGCCAATTTCCCTGAAAAATTAAATAGTTTTTTAATTTTAATCATTATAGACGTATATATTGTGTAACTAATATAATATTAGGTTAACGATAAAAGCTCGGGTGGCCCGGTGACCTGTAACACAGGTATACAAATACCTATCTCGGGCAACAGTCTCTCACAAATGCATTGTAAACTGCCTATTCTATTAGTCACACTGATATACTGTTCCATTTGTGAAGAGAAAATAAATGCTACATTATTATTATTATTATATAGATCTCAATTAAAAGTACTAGAACACAATCGTTCTGTCAAGAGAATATTATTTACACATTTTCACATACATATAATGAGTTTTGAATACAATTCAAGCACGTTTGATCCTGCCAATGTAGTAACTAGCTTGTAAACTTGCTTGTAAACATATACATTCTTGGAACATATGGAGAACTTTAATCCGATGCAGTCATCGGATAGGTTTACTGACGTTTTTGTTCTTTGCGGTCCTAAGGAATATTTTTATATTTATTGGTTGTTATCAGAGGTATATATAGGCTTCAAGATATAAACTTATGGATGGTTTTTCTTTTTTTTTTTAACCTACTAGTAACGTGGGTCACTCATTACTAGCTAAATGCTTGTGATAGGAGTGGGTTCACGTCGGTAGTGCACTGGGTGCGGTTCGAACCCGCAACCACTCGATCGCAAGTCCGACGCCTTAGCCATTACGCTACCGCCGCTTTTTCAAAGATATAGACCCTTATTCATTATCAAAAAGTATTTATTTTTATCTACAGTTGCTTAGGGTTATTCGTTGGCCCAAAATACCTAGAAGTTTCCGTTTTCGTCGAGATGTGTTATTATAATTTTATAATTAAAACGACTGCCAGTAAAGCTACTTACGTACAACTCTCTATTTTGATCAGCTGACTAAAGTTTTCTTCAGGAGCTTGGGCAACCATGCGCCAATCACTCAACATGTTGCTGCGCACCTTATAGAGAGGCTCGTACTGAGGATACAAAACAAAATAAATTGAAAAAAAAAATTAAGGCTACTAAAGGGAATGAAGGCATTGGCATAAAATCTTGGTAGGTATGTGTCGTCTGCTCGTCTCAAGCAAAAAATTGTAAGCCTGTTAAAACGGCATACTGAGAGTATTGTATTTGCCTACCATTACAGAGAGGGTGGATTGTACATATAGCTTAGTAGTGCTTCCCGTGTTTCAGGTCTCCAGCTACTACTCCAGCTACATACCAAGTTTCATCGCAATCGGTTCAGTGGTTTTTGCGTGAAAGAGTAACAAACATCCATCCATCCAAACTTTCACATTTATAACATTAGTGCGATTTACTAACACAGTTATTAAGTTGTTCGTAAAACTAACACTATGGGCCTGTGACGTCTGACAATAAAACATTTTATTTTATTTATTATTGCAGGCGAATATGTTGCTACAACTTTTGTGAACCTTATGTAAAATGTTATCTTTCCATTTTTCTTTCTGACCCTTTTAGGTTTTTGTTCAGTCTAAAATTTTACAAGCAGAATTAATAGAAGTAAATTGTAATTCGGTGTGATCGTAAAAGTGATGACCGTTCAAATCCCACCATCATTTTGTGCTTAACACTTTTTAGATATCCTAACTATTCTCACCAATATTATAAGGGCTAGATTTTGTGAAGATGGATGGGTGGATGTTTATTACTCTTTCACGCATAAACGGCTGAACATTTAAATTAAATTTGGCATAGAGACAGAGTAGAGTCTGGAATAGCACTTAAACTACTTTTCATCCCGGAAAAATGAACAGTTACACAGTACAAAAGTCGCAGGCAACAGCTAGTACTTATATAATTTTTCCGTCGAGGCGACGGTCAGTTATACAGTCAACGTTAAAACCCGAAGTTTTCCTAATGCGAAGTTTTTGGCCAACCCTAGTATTATGAATACGCATTCACGCCGTAACTACTCAACCGATCTACATGATATTTTGCACACATGTTGTTAGGGGTATAGAAAAGGACATGGGGTATTTTCATCCAAACGAACCTTCAGTTCCCGAAACCTACCTGAAATTATTGGCAAACCTATGTTCACGCGAGCGAAGCGAAGTATTTTATAAGTAATCAACGTAAATACTATAATTATAAGCAACATCAAAAATAAACTTATATGTATAAAGGTTAATGTATTGCGCGTGATATCTCTTCAAAGCAAAGTTTATCCTCTGACCAAGTAAAAGTGGACCAGGTCCATATGTATAACCTTGACATGTTGCATAATATACAACCACAAATGCAAAATCCGTAGAGTTAGTTCCAATTTTCAAAATACTGTAAGTATTATTGTCGCCACATTAAAAACTCTTATTTATTTTATTAAAAATAGGGACACTATAATAGATGATAACACAGTTCACTATTTAATAAAAATAAGTTAATAGACATTATTTTGACTGGTTATACCGGTAACGCAATACTATTGGTCGATTGATAAATATTAACAAATAGTGGGATTATAAAAGGGTAGGAATAAGTTTAGAACGAATCACTTGAGTGCGAACAGAGGTACGAACAACTTAGCAGTTACTGTTAGTTAGTGATTTTCATAGTTTATATCAGTGGTTTCGAGACTGTTTCTTACAGTATTATGATATCTTTGGTTGATATCATTTACAATTTACCTGATCTTTCTTTATTATTCATGTTACGCTTTTACATTCTTTATTGGACTGGTACTTACAAAGGTATAGGTATAGGTATCTCTCATATTTTGATCACAAAGTTTTACGTTAGATAGTGCTAAAGAAAAATATGTAGTTAGTCCATATATTTTCCTAAAACAAACTAGTGACCAAACAAGAAAAAGGTGGGTTTTAAAAAACCATTTATAAAAAAAGATATAGAAATTATAAGTAAAAAAGATTACATTTTAACCACCCAAGATGTTAACTAGTATTTATCACCAAGTAAATTAATCACTACTATGTTGATTACTCAACTAGCCCATACGAGGTTCGCTGTACACTGTACAAGCCGTGTCGTTAACTTTGAAACTGGTTTTGAGTGATCAAAGTACTCTCTATTGTAATAAAATTTACTATTCAACAAAATAAAATTTAATGGCATACAACCTGTCAGGCAAATCTCACTCAGCCCTGTGTTGTGTCATTGTAATTTAAAGGTAAATTATAGCGAGAAAATGATACGTAGCGATACTTCGTGATGGAGTTGCGTTTGTATATTTTGATATTTAAACGTGGTTTAATATATGAGACGTGTTCTACTGCGTAACTGAGTAACTTCACATTGTAGTAGAATTGTTTATGAAGCGTTAAAAAGAGTATATCGACGCTTGAAAGGCAAAAGGGAATAAGGGACATTAAGCAAATTTTACAGGAGATATAAAAAATAAAATCAAAAAGTCGGAGTCCAAAGATTTAAATTGATTCATGTTTGTTAAAAGGCTGAAGTTTCGTTTAGTTTTGTTTATGCTGTTGAACTATCACATTGTCTTAATGTGTTAATATGAGGGCAGTTAGTAAACAAGAACACCTCCCTGGACTGGAAAACACCGTTGGGATAACCGAAAAAAAAGTCGTCGTATAGACATGACCCAGGCCATTCAAAGTGAATAAATTTGGAGATTCCATCAATGCCCAATATACCCTTTTGCCTTTCAAGCGTTGATATGTAATGTTTGTAAGTATTTTCTGCCTTGTCTTTTACAGCCCAAGTCCAGTCCAAGACCAGTCTAACTTGAAAACCAGTATTAACATTTACAGTTACTGCCACTTTTATATCCTTCTAATTTTATAAACGTGAAAGTTTGTGAGGATGTATGGATGTTTATTACTCTTTCACGCAAAAACTACTGTATGAATTTTAATGAAACTTGATATGTATATAGCTGCTAAGTATTCGCAGCGCAGCTAGTAGCTAATATATTTGTTATCAGTAAAATGATAATAAAGCTATTAGCTAGTGACCCATCGCGCCGATACCTACTGTAGGAACTCGTTTTTAATTATTCAAATAAAGGAAAATATAGCAGCGCGACCTTGCTACTAGGTTCTGCTTGTTCCGTATCTGAATTATTATAATATATGTACATTCTTATTCTGAATCATTTGTTTTTAGAGAGAGACAGCAAGAAATAATTGTGATCTGTTGTTTTTTCGCAAGAGTGACTTAAACTTAAAAATGTTTTCACCGTAAATAAAATACTGCAAATATATTTTATTTATTTACTTTAGTGTACTTTTATTTTTATATCAAGGTTCGAGAGTTTTCTGCAGTCCTATTGCTATTGTTTCTGCTGGAAGCTGGGGTTTCATAATATTGCTGTTAACAGCGAGTGAAGAGAGCTCATAATACTTTGGAAACATCTTACAATTTTCCAATTTATGCCGTTTGTTAAAAGAGGTTAAGTGGTGTTTATTGAAGAACCATTACACATATGCTATGTAATACTTATGTGCTTATATTCTGAAAACTGCTTATCACGGAGTTATGCTATGTCCGACAGTGGAGGTCCTACAACTGAGACGATGATGTTACTAACAATGATAAAGCATTACAATAAAGATTTATATGTTTACTGTATAGCTCATACTACTTTGAATTGTTTTTATTTCGATAACTCGAAACAAACGTTAATATTTACACAAAGTTGTTAAGTAAGTTATTAATAGTAAATATTTAGGTTTATCGCCAACTGTTGTCAATTTTGCACTTGACCCGTCGTAAATCGGTAGGTTATCCATATATTACAAATTAATGATAAGCATAAATAAATCATAACTTGCATATATTAACAGATTCTATGAAACATGCGAAGAAATTAAATAGGAGAAAAATAATGAAGTGAAAATATTTACCGTAATTTTTGCATCACAATTGTCGACTTCATCGGAGACTCCAGCCCGAGAGTCAGTCAAAACGTACGATGGTCGAAATACTGGCTCCTAAAATTATGAAAATCACAGTCGTGTTAACATTATTTACCTATTTATCTATTATCTATCTATGCACTTTCTAATAAAAGGTGTTGTGTTATTCGGTTAAGGATTATGATATTAATATTAATCTTCCTTAATAAAAAAATACTTAAAGCATCGTTTGGTGTTTACTTGTTGACAGTAACTCAGATCGTGTTCTTATGGAAATAAATGTAAAAAAATTTAGTGCGATTTAAACGATCCGATTTAAGTTTTGTAAATAAACGATCTAATGAGATCACTTATTTCATATTGATATGTTGTACACGTAAATTAATTACTTCACCAGCGCGGTGGGCACTACGTCGGGTCGTTTATATCTACGTCTTTTAAGTATTCATTTCAAATTGGAATACCGGTTAGAACGCTAAACGTATGAAGTGTTTAGTAATAAATATGTATATACATGAATCCTTTAACTTACTTTGTATTTTCCTCTAAAAATCTTGTTAAATATTTCTTGAGGGTAGTCTTGAGGTTTAACCGTGCAGAAGTTTTGGCCCTCACATGGGTCAGTTACGTTTGGAGTCCCGTGTCGATTCCCGAGATCTTGTACTGGTCCAGGAAAGACAATTTGTGTGTTTATTTTATCTGAAATAAAAAATATGAATACAGTATTACAACTAAGAACTCTAGCACTTTTTTAAACATATTTAAATACTTAGCAGGGCTTGAAAACGATACCAAACTAATTCACATTAACAGTATCGTTAAAAAACGATATTTTGTATATCCATATCCATACTCCTAACACAAACATTTAACTTAGCCGGAGGGGTTAACAAGAATCTAATACCTTTCAATGAGCAATTCTTGTATATATGTATATATATTATATAATCTGAATCTCGGAAACGGCTCCAACGATTTTGATGAAATTTTCTATACACGTAGAGTTTTGCATTTTTAGTTCAACTGCATAGTTGTAATTCCTGTAAAAACGCAATTTTACAAAAACAACATTACGATTTTACAAAAAGCTACCGAGCAAAGCTCGGTCTCCCAGGTACTAATAGTAATATGTGACCATCGTTGCTAGTATTCTTTAGAAATGAAAAAAGTAACTAACATAACATAACTATAACATAACATAACGTTAACAATTACCAGTTTTAACGTTACCTATTTCGTTTGAAGTGATGACGTACGCCGGGACACAACCCATAAGATACGAAGATACGAAAAAAATAGATCAAGCGAAAACAAGTGTACGGTCTGCTTGATGGTAAGCGCTTACCGTAGCTGTACCCGTAATTTGTCAAGTTTAGGGCTGTAAACAAACATCATATCATGCTTTTTTGTAAGAAATAAATAATGTTTCTGTGTTTTTTTTTAAGATATCTGCACTTAGCGGCGGTAACGATACCACATGTTTAACGGTATTTCAAGCCTTGCTTCAGAGATTTTCTGCACAAGAGAGATTTAATAACAACTCTAAACACTGTTTAACTTAGCTTAACCTTTGGCTTAGGTTAATACCTTACAACTAGTAATCACCGTCTGCTGAAATAACTATTCTTCATATTCCTAAATATAAATACTTAAATCAAAGATAATGTGGAGAAAACAGAAATGAGGGTAAAATTTACATTAATTGTATGGAAGAAGAAATTTCACTGACCACAAAAAGTGGATCTAAGATTATTTATAAATAAAGAAATTAATAGGTTAACAAAACCAATATAGAGATAACGTAGTTATAAAAAGAAGCTAATATCGTTATCAAACAGAATAATGACCTCAAATATAAAAAATCCTAAAATATAGGTATTACTTGACATGGCAACAACGACTGCATAAAATATGCTAAAAGAGAACACAGCATTATTTAATTAAATTATGCCGGACATAGAGGTGATGATCATTCTTATTTACATGTATGATAATTGCATTTAGATAAAGTTACTGGATACATTTTAATCAAGTACATTATTATGTTTATCATTTATCTAGGTTAAAAATAATATAGCAATAAAACTAATAACCGGGATTGGATGAGATGCATCTCTCAATAAAGTGTCACAATATATCTAAATAATTTTGGATTGAGCATGACTGTTTTTGCGTTCACATAATATATATATATATACATCTTTATTTACATACATACACTCATGACTATATCCCCGCAGGATGTATTAAAAATACCAACAGGTCGCGAACTATAAATTTACTTCAAAATCAAAATCAAAATTATTTATTTCAAGTAAACCCATTGTAGGTATTTAAAATACCTACAATGGGTTTACTAACTGACTCCTGTCAGTCAGTATAAGTCGGTCGTGAAGCTAGTTGCCTGGTCCAAAACGTATATCCTATGGAGAAGAACAGGCAAGGCAGAACAAGGCAAATGCAATAGGCAACTCCAAGGACACTCTTTTTCATCATGGTTGTTTTTTACAAAGTTACTTGTTACATTGCTTATAAGCGCAATTTAATGTGAGGACAATGTAACACAATATTGTTCTAAAATGAAAAAAAAATCACAGAACTGCTAGGCAATATAAAAAATTAACTTAATACATAAATGACTACACAGTTCTCACATGTACAATTAAAATTTTTCGAATTAACAAGAAATAAAAAGCGTATCATAACTCCAATGTCAACAGTGTATAAAATAATTTCAATGTTCTATAAAATTTATAATGTCAATAATAATAATCAAAATATCAATAAACCTATAGTTACGTCAGATAATAAACAAGACGAGTACCTACTCATTGTCAGTGCGACTGTGAAGCAGGACCGGCATTTTTATCGTCTAAATAATTATTTTGTAAAGATATGCAGATTTTTCCTAACATACATGATGTTTCGATAAATATATTGACAAGGCACCGTCAGGAGATTAATTTCCTTAAATAGATCCTTAAGAGATTCGCGACTACGTAGATTATAAATGGCTCTGATAGCTCTTTTTTGCAGAATGAATATCGATTTTATATCTGCAGCACGCCCCCATAATAAAATACAGCAAGACATGACACTGTGGAAATAACTAAATTATACTAGTCGCGCAGTATCTATGTCTGTGAATTGGCTGACTTTCCTTACAGCATATGCTGCAGAACTTAGCCGCGAAAGAGATGTTAAGTGAGGGCCCCATTGCAATCTCGAATCTAGCGATATCCCTAAAAAAACAGTTTCATTAACAAAATCTAACTTTTGCTTATTTAATAAGATGTCACATTCACTATGTTTAATGTTAGGTAAAGAGAATCTTATACATTTAGTTTTTTTCCCATTTAGCACTAAATTGTTTGTAGTAAACCAATCATGATTGTGCTCGATGTTTAATAATTTTTACATCGTCAAAGCTATTGGCTCGTTTATCTACGTTAAAAATTAATGATGTGTCATCAGCAAATAATAGCGATATTGCTTATACGAATGGTGTGGAGGGTGTTAACAATAGCTCGAGCAGGTCAGAGTTGCACCTGTATCTCGAATTGGCAGTTGCTGGGAGTCTGAGCCCTGTCGGACTGTCTAACACACTTTTTTGATTTTATTGTGTTTTAAATATAGCTTACGTCGATTTCTTTTCATCTCTTGATCGACCCATATTATCAGTTACATGCAATCGTATCATGACCGCTTTAAAAGAGTTTTAGCCTTTAAAGCCGACCAGTAACGTTCCTTATTTAATAAAATTTGACAATCTAAATATATATAAATATATGCAGATCAATGACCTCAATATATTTTTTGTTCATGATTGTCCTTGCTTTGATTCTTAATTTAGCTTCTTATCTATAGAGTTGGTTACTATGTAAGAATTTATATTTCAAAATTTATTATTCGCTAAAGGTTTTCTCTTAGCCACTATTGTTATATATTTAACTATCTGCACCCCGCGGGTCACCCGCGTAAGTCCCGATGCCGTGGAAATATCGGGATAAAAAGTAGTCTATGTGTTAATTCAGGTCTCCAGCTACCTACATACCAAGTTTCATTGAAATCCATCCAGTAGTTTTTGCGTGAAAGAGTAACAAACATCCGTAAAACCTCACAAACGTTCACGTTAATAATATTATATAAGTAGGTTTAAATTGATGGCAATACTTTTGTCAACTGAAAAGATTTCTTCGCAATTTTTTAAACTCTTATTAAAGTAGTACTTATATACCAACTAATACAGGACCACACTAACGAATTGAAGAATTGAATATGCAGCCGTTTTTATCAGTTGTTGCCACATGTTTGGTACGCCCTCTTCAGTTAAATAATTATACTTCTTACGTTACGTTTACGTTTCTTACGTTAATTGGAAACAGTTTATAATACTTACTATTTTTAGTAACTCTCGTTCTTGTTAGTTGCAGGCTGCAAACTGCGATCTGTAACTAAAAATGGAAAGGATGTGATAATGTTGGAATAATTATTTTTAAACTAGATTTTCATTCCTTTAAAAGTCAACTGAAACGGTTACTGGTTTAGTAAGTAATAAGTTTAATATGTGTATCCATTTTCCAAATGTGTTACTTTCTATAATTTTGAAAATGTACTGAATAGCTTGTTGTAGGCAGTTTGCACAACTCATAAGTTATGCGACTTGCACACAGCTGGCCATTCGGTCATCTATAACTGTTGACCAGCAGTGCCTCGCGGCTTCACCCGCGTATCGACCCGATTATCGGGATAAAAAGCCTCCAGCTATCTACATACCAAGTTTCATCGCAATCGGTAAAGTAGTTTTGGTGTGAAAGAGTAACAAACATCCATCCATCCATCGATCCAAACTTTTACATTTATAATATTATTGGGATTGGTGTTAAGATGTCACAAGTGTTCAGTTCATACATACATACATACACTCACGCCTGTATCCCCAAATTGGTCCCACTCACGTAATCGGGGGCAAGCCTAAAGCATATTTCTAAAATAACACTAACAGGTACATAGGTACTGCTTTATGATTCAAAGATTAGGTCAAATTTTGTAAATTGCTTAAGTAAAACAAATTCTTACACAACATTTTTCCCTGTTAATTAGTCAATCTATTACTTCTTTCTGGTCGCTTAATCAGGTAACAAGTTAAAAAGTAGTGTGTAAGTAAACAAATGCAGGCTTTTCTCTTTTTTTATTCTAATTTTATTTAGTCTCAAATACAAGTAGAATGAAAAAAAGAGAAAAGCCTGAAGCACACACACAAATGAAAGAGAGTACGAAAGCGTAAATACGTTAATACACGAAGTAACTCTACAAAACTGCATACTTGTTTCTCAAAGCCAGTCTTTGAAAACTCTTTAGCAGAAAGCTTAAGAGAAAGCTAGAAAGTGATTATTATACCTATCTAATGCCATTACTGATATGTGTCAATTCACGTAGTGATTACAGTTTTCAAAAGAAAATTGTGGGTACCTATGAGATTCCCACAATTTTCTTTTGAAAACTCTTAGTGGATCTCTCTGAATGGATCTTTAAAATTACTAATGCACGTCTTTTGTAATCTGATTCTGGCATAAAAATAAAAACTGCCATTCATCATGGCAATACTGTCAGTATTCTGTCAGTGTTAAGACACGCTGATTGTAAAGTAGCGATTGTAATGACGCTTATTAATTTGTGTTAATTATTATAATACTAGATGCACCCGGCAAGTGTTGCAATGCCTTTTTTGATTTTTCTTCTGCCAGGAACTCTCACGGCCTTCCCCAGAACATCCTGCCAAAGTTTTATCACAATCTGATCTATGGTTTCGAAACGCATAGAGGACAAACAAACATTGATTTCTTTGTCTTGCATTATATAGTAGTTGTTTTAACCATTACCGTCTTTTCCTTTGCAGTTTTTTTTTAGTTTTTTAATTAAGTAATCTATATAAATAAAAATTAATCGCCAAATGTGTTGCTAAGCGCAAAACTCGAGACTGAATCGACCAATCGGCTAATTAATCTTTTAATTTTTTCGTTAAGGTACAAGGAAGGTTCTTATGGATAGAAAAAACGTAAAAATCTCTCTCATACACCGATCTATGACAAAGTGAACTTACCAACCGCAAAACATAAGTTTGTATCTAATTTTTTCCTTTATTTTTTGACAGCTTCAAGGGACCGCTGACATAAGTATTTGATCTTAATTTAAATTTGATGCCTTCACGCATTCCTGAGGAAAAGGGTCTTGACAGACAGACGGACGACATAGTGATCTTATAAGGGTTCCTTTTATTCCTTTTGAGGAACGGAACCCTAAGAAAAGGCTAAGTCGGGTCACGCACGTCGCCCAGTGTATCGTTCTACCATCATCTAAACTATTTTCAATGGAATCAGAACTTAATAAATTTTACTTTTCAGTACAATTTATAAGTTGGTTGACTATTACTGGTTAACTTGTAAAGCCTACTTAGCTGTGACAGTTTTCCTTGTAACTTAGTTATATATACTATTGTGATTTTTAATCAACGAGAAAATGGAGGAGGTTCTCAATTCGACCCGTATATAATTTTTTTTTTTTTATGTATGACCACGCACTTGACTCTATCAAATAACCGGACAAGTGCGAGTCTGGCGAGGGTCCCGTAAGCAACCAACTTATATGTAGATAAGTTCGTCCATCTCGGGAATCGATTCTTAAAGATTTTTGCCCGTTTTTTTCAAATGACAAACTTAACCTTGCAGTTCTAAAAATGCTCTGCCATACATTGATGTGCGACAAAGTCAACTTTCCTACAACTACATAAGCAGTAATATACCTATGTAATTACGAAAAAACAAATTACGTGATATAACAACAAATTACTTTCGGATTTTTTCCTTTACTTGTGCTGTGAGCTGTGACCTTGCTTCTTACCTTACTGATGCTAGGTCAATGGTCTCTTTTTACCTACTGACGAACAAAACCCTAAACATTAACACTTTAATATTTTGCAAAACCTCACAAAATCTTTAAAATACCTATCCAATGAAAATCTACACCATGGCATAAACAATTCCTCACTACTTTACGTGACGTGTCTTGTTGTCATTTGAGGACTAGATGTAGTGACTATAATAATATAACACAAAACAGCGACCATGTGATAATGAAATTATTCAATGAATTTAAATTGAATATAATTATAAACCAAATCTATTATTCATTAAGTACATGAAATCATTAATCAACGAATTAAATAAGCAATTAACATTTACGTAAATGTAAGTGCGCCACTACAACTTATTTTATTACATTTAAAGCAGGCACTTAAAAAATCTAACGACAATATTTAATTAATTCTTAGTACATGTATTGTAGATTAACTTTTAAATCATTACTTGGAATCAAACTCATTATAATCAGCTTAAGATTTGGATACCTACAGGCTGCCAAAGTTAGTAGGTATATGTAAAAAGAAAACAAGTAAGAAAACTATCAAAGTTTTCTCACAAGACTTTAATATAAAAAAAGGCAGTCATGGGACTGCCGACAGAAGCGAAAATAAATACTTATAGTAAATATTGTAAAAAGTCGAAATTAAAATTCCGCCATCTGTGAAATTTGCCTTAACTAATATATGGATAATTAGTATATATTAAACTACAGTGGTATCGCGCAGAATCCACAGATGGCGTAAAAATATTTTTTTAAATATATGAAACTCGGACACATTTTCGATCAGGGTCACGTGTCCTGAAGCGAGTTTAACATTTTTTACCTATCCCAAAAAGTGCATAACGTTGCTAAAGAAGCTTTCACTTCAAAAATTCCCTGGCACTTGGCCAACACAGTTCCATATGTCAATGCGAGTGTTGCAATAACCTACGCCGCCACTGCGGTCATGTCAAAAGGTATAAAGGAGTACAACATACGTATACTGTCAGACAAAACGGCCGTCTTAAGGGCCCTGGAGGGCAACACAATGAACTCCGGTCTCATTTATGAATGTCGCCAGATGCTGGAGCGTTTTGCTTCGGCGAATGGGCTAATTCTTCAATGATCAAAGGGCATAGCGACTTGGAAACGACGCCACTGATGAGCTGGCAAGGAGGGGATCTGAAACGTAAGCGGCAGGCCCAACTATACTGCTGCCACTTCCCTTCAACCAATTTCACTTATGGGTAAGGCAACGGACTCGTGATACGCAGAACGGTCGTTGGACCAACAAACCAGACTGCAGACAGTCTAAACTGATGCTGACGAAGGTCTCACCACGTTTGACTTACAGACTACTCAGTCTAAACCGATTCGACATTCAAAATAGTTGTAGTATCTATTCACCATTAATTCGACTGACAGCCCTCTATGCAGAAGATGTCTTAACGCAGAGGAAACGATTACCCACGTTATCCTGGAATGCGAGGGAGTGGCTACATAACAGGCAAATATCCTCGTGGATGCGAGGTCGCTCCTTGAAATCTCTCAACGTCCCAGGAGGCTTCTACGCTTGTGGAAGGAGCTGGGCTGGCTCAACTAGCCAGCCATGTCTGCACGCATAATGGACCGTTTTTGAGTCTAAATGCGGAAACAGAGCCCTTAACCAATATCAATACCAATACTACTCTTTTATAAAGTCGCTTATAAGCGTGTTAACACAAAACTGTTCTTTTTTTACTTTACTCTCTGATAATTAGTACCTACGCCATTGCATGTTATTGTTAACCGACTTTAATAAGGAGGGGATTCTTAATTCGGTTGAATTTTTTTTTATGTTTGTACCTAGGAACTCCGTCATTTATTAACCGATTTGAAATATTTTTTTTAATACACTCAATAAAGTCAAAAAATTCGTACTTGTCAGCTTAAATTCACAAAATAAAACTCAACCAACTCTGAAATACCTAGCAGTTTTGAGTTTTGTTTAAAAAAACATACTACTTAAATCAATAAAATTCTTATAAAACACAAATCGGAATAAAACACTATTAAAACCGGACTCATTTCGAAATTTTATAAACCATATAATATGAGACCAAAATTAATAATCAGTATAACCCAAAATTAATAGATTTAGTACCTACGTATGTGCACTGTGTTCGTTTCGTTCTAAACGTCAAGTTTCAAAATAATGTTAAATCATACCTTTGATAAACAGTTAAGATCTTTATAATTTCGATTCAATTCATTCATTCCTTCCTCCCTTTGTATTATAGGAAAACAACAATATAATATACTTACAAAAACAAAGAAAACTTTTACGAACATTATTATCACAATACAAATTCACCACTCACAGATGTATCGTTCACTACGTCTCACAGACTACGACTGAGGCACGTCTCTGTCCCGGCCGCGAATGTTACGTGCAAATTATTTATATAGAATGCAGCCTGTGGCCGAATAAGGCATTATACTCACGTGCGGAATTCCGCGACGGACTTTTTTGTTCGATACAATGTGCTACTCTGTGATATTATTGCTCTTTCTCCCTCTTGGCGTGAAATATAAAATTACTCAGGAACTGTAGTAAAATAGTTGTGAGGTCAAATCCATAGAGATTTGACCTATGCACACAAAAACAAAGCATATTTTACTACCGTACAGATAGATCACTCATTGAAGATCCTTAAATATAAGAGCGATCCTCATAACTAATTAGTTAAGTGCAAAAAAGCTAAAATATCGCCAAACCACTGAGTCCTGTTCGGTAAATTGGGCTGCTAATACCAATTTTAATATTTTTAAGGTTTAACATATTCAGTAATTATAATATTACCCATATGGACAGCCACATCAAAGTTTAAATTAAATTAGTTTAAATTAAATGACTTATATCATTATATTAATACGTGAAACAATGATTGCATTGCTTTTCGCCGCGTGAGTGAGGTTACCGGAGGCCCTGACCCTTCCCTCTCCCCTATTCCCGTCTTTCCCCTCACCCCTCTCCCGTCTTCTCGCTCTTCCCCCCTCTTAAAGGGCGGCAACGCACTTGTGACTCTTGAGTTACAGGTGCCCATGGGCGGTGGTAGTCATTACCATCAGGTGACCCATCTGCTCGTTTGCCTACTATACCATAAAAAAAGTGAAGAGGTTTCTTTGTACCCCTACTTAAAAAATTTTCGGGAACGCACTAACGTGAATTTTGGAATATATACAGTTTATATATAGACGAAGTGCAGAAAGCTAAAACTTTAAACAACATGTCTTACAACTTTAAAAATTACGTGAAAACAGCTTCATGAAATTATATGCGTCCAGTATTTGTGATTACCTGTAGGGTAAGTCTATACAATGATAGCTCAAGTACTACTGGCCAAAGATACAACCATGGTCGAAATTCGACCACTAATACCACTATACGATCTCTAGTATTAGTAAATCTCCCATTAAACTTGTGTCAATAAAGTTTACTATTGCTAGCGGCTTCGCTCCCGTTAAAGTTAGGTATTGTACCTTTCTGCACCCCTGACGGCAAAAGTATACAAAAATTTGTTAGTTTGGTTGACACGTGAAACGTAACAAACACACAAAGAAGATATGTAAGGATTTTTGTAAAAGTTATAACACGATACCATACACACCAGAAATTGCAATCGACAATTATACCAATTTTATATTTCCGATTTCAATCAATTATATACTGATAAAATTCTTCAAACACAATATGAGAACTATCCCAAGGTTATGGACTTAGTCTCCATTAGCATTTAAGTACTTAATGAATTTATTTTTCAAAGTTATTATGTTTTAAACATATATATACATACATGCACGCCTGTATTCCCGAAGGAGTGAAGGTTATGAAGAAAAAGAATGTTTTGAAAACAAAGAGACACATAAAGTGTGCAAAAAAATCCTATATATTGTTTTTGCAAAAATAATTTGTTTATTTAGTCGAGATGTTTAACTAATATCAGCATATTCTCAGCAGTTTTATGTTAAGTGCTTCCCCCCGTCCCCGGACGTCTTATCCCCTGAACTATGTTACACTACTGAATGGACCTATGGAAACATAAAAAAAAAATACATTCTTATACAAAACACGCTGAAAATGACCATATAGTGACGTTTCATTTAGGGAATTACGGCAACTGAGTCAGAAAACGTCAACGTGCATCAGTCATTATTATAACCTTCACCAACCGTGGGACAATTGTATACGGCTTATCTAGATATAACTTGTCATAACTGTAAGCAGACAACTGTAAGAGCTATACATGCGCAAAGCGACCGTGGGCAAGTTATCCCACCCAAAGCACCCCAGTGCTAAATTTACACGAACCCTTTCGAGCCATTTTCAGACCCCCTATAGCTCAGGATCGGCAATTATGGCAAGTTTACGAGAAATTAGTATCTGAAAATCTTACATTTTAGGCGTGACTGACTGAGTGACTAACAGATCATCAAAAATCGTTTTCATCCTCTTCTTTTATTGTTGGTGGTCTTCTAGACCACCTAGAAACATGAAATTTAGTACAGTGCTAAGTTTTATCAAAGCGTTAAAGGATATATCTTAAAATCCGGCATGTTACTTATTATCTAAAATCATAGTTGACCGTCATGGTCGCCAACTTGGGAATGTTGAGGTTTAGGGAAATAAATATTTATGCATCAAAAAAATCTTCAAGTTCACATTAAACCATTCACAAGATTTATAGTGTATCGTGGTTGAACTTGACGTTAAATTCACAAGAAAGAACATTCACAACCAGAAAACACATTTGTTTTGCAACAAACTTGATCTGATAGATATTACAGTCGGTATCTTGTAAAACTTTTGTGTAAATGATTTAATATTTTTCCCTTATAGACTCATAGGCACACTTCGACAGAAGAAAATTCTTTTGAGACTTTAGACGGGCCTGTTGATCTAGTGGTTAGTGATCCAGAGTGCTCAGCCAGAGGTCATGGGTTCAATTCCCACCCAGGACAAATAATTGTGTGATGTTCACGATCATTTGTTGTATGTCTGTGTGTAATTTATCTACGAGTATAATATGTATGTATTTAGTAATAATAATCTACTACTACTTTACTAACCTTAAGTCGATCAATAACGCACTCGTTGTGACTAATTAATAACAATTCCACGATGGCGTGGTACTTGCCGTTCGTACGCGTTGAGTTGTTGTTTCTGTGGTGTTTTTGTATGACGTCTTAATTGGAAAACAATTAATTTGTCAGTTTTGTTACATAATTACCGTAAACACGTCATTCCGGTTTTGAACTAGCACCAGTCGAATAACGCAGACATCTTACCTACTTGTATTGATATTTTTTTTTTGTAATTGTGAATATTTGGAATGATATGGTAAATTATTTGCCTTCAGTTTACAGTGGACTGACTGTCACCAGTCCAACAGAGCCTTGCAGAAAGTGTAAATAAAATGTAGACACATAACATCTGGAAACCTTAAGAAGTTTGATGATGTTCTAAAAAGAAAGTTTTCAGCAGAACTTCGTTAGATTTAAGAAATATAAATACTATAAAAATGTTGTGCTGCTCTCCTGTGCCTGCCTCTCGCTTCTATCGCACTTGAATTGAATATAACTCTTAGGTCTGGAATCCTAAATACAACACCTATATAAATAGAATATAGAACTTACAAAGAAAGTTCCTTAGTTACATCATACTTATTCATAAGAATTCATACAGTAGTAAAAAGCTTATAAGGACACAAAGATAAACTTGACTGAAGTTCTGTGAGGAATGTCGATCAAATAAAAAAAAACTTGAAGATATGTTTTTGAAACTTCCGCCCTAAAAGTTTTCCTTGATTTCAAGAAATATTGTGAAACCATTAGTGTTTTTAAATCCGGAGACTCTAAAGATTTAAATAGTTATAGACCTGTTTCAGTCTTACCGGTATTTAGCAAGGTTTTTGCAAAAATCATGCCTAACCAAATGCTACTTCATATTAATGCGAACAACATTATGGTTTTACTAAAAGGCTTTGTACAACAGACACCGGTGGCACCTCGTTCCATACATTTACCACTTGGGAGGAAACTCAGGATACTCTGTGTAACTTATTGGGCCTGTTTCGTTTTCTAGTCTTTTTTTTTATTGTATAGATGGCAAATGAGCAGAGAGGTCTCCACTCATGGACACCTGCAACTCAAGAGTCACAAGTGCATTGCCGGCCTTTGAGGTGGTGGTAGTATGCTCTGTTCTTGAAGGTTTGAAGGTCGTATCAGTCTGGACATACCAATTGGCAACAATTTGTTAATGGTCGATATTAATGGTCTCCCTCACTTACTATATAAGCAATCCAAAATAGTATTATATTATTTGTTGCTGCACTTCATTAAGTTGTAAAGTTCACAGACGCACCAATAGCTTTGTAGTTTTAGTCAATTATAATATACATCAAGTACATGGTTGGTTTACTGCCAATAATTTAGTTAAGTGTTAACTAAAAAAACGAAATGCATAATTTATTTTTTCCTTAATGTTAGACGTATTCACTGCATGTGATGGTATACGAAATAAGAAAAAGTTAAAGTTATGTAAATGAAACTGTTTTCTTGGGGATTACCCTAAATTGTTGTTTACCATTGTAATCTAAAATTTCCCTCGGGCCTGTTCTGATCATATTCTGTAAGGAAAGTCCACCAATTGACAGACATAGATACTGCACGGCTCGTTTACTTAAGTTTTTCCGCAGTGTCATGTCTTGCGGTATTTTATTGTGAGAACGTGCTACGGATATACAATAATCTACATTTGTTATGCAGAAAAGAGCTATCAGAACCATTTATAATTTACATAGTCGCGAATCCCATAGAAATAATTTTTTTTTACAAGAACATTAACACGACGACGATGGCAGTGACGATGCCTTGTTATTATATAGTATATTCATCCCCAGTATGTTCATGAAATCATCATTGATGTTAGAAAAAATCTAAATCTTGTTATAAAACGGCGTGAAAGAGATAATTATATTACACTATCCACCCGCCCCGGCTTCGCACGGGTAGCAGAGGCATCTTTAACAATCATCAACATATTTCAATCAATTTACATAAAATCTTAACAAATTATACACCTAAACGTTCCTCATGAATCACTCTGTCTATTAGTGAAAACCACATGATCCATTCAAAAATCCATTCTCTAGTTTTTCAGTTTATCGCGAACAGACAGAAACAAATTAGCTCAAAAAAATTGTGTTAAATTCTATAAATATTCAATTATTCTTTCCTCCAAATATTCTTCAACTAAATGAGAAGAAATTTAAAAAATGTGTCAAACGCATGTTTTGTAAAAGAGCTTATTATAATCTAGATGATCAATTAATCACATAGCTGATAAAAATTCAAAGTGTACTTTTGATTCTGCTTCTATTTATAAGTTTTCAATTACGTGTTAGCTTTTATCTGACATGTCTATCTTTTTTTTTTTTAGTGGTATAGCTGGCAAACGAGCAGACCGGTCCCCTGATGGTAAATGACTACCGCCGCCCATGGACACCTGCTACTCAAAAGTCACAAGTGCGTTGCCGGCCTTTAAGGATAGGGTAGGGGAAGGGTTGAATAGGGGGCGAGGGGGGGGAGTGAGGTTACCGGAGGCCCTAACCCTTCCCTCCCCCCTCTCCCCTTCTTCCACCCTTCCCCTATTCCTTAAAGGCCGGCAACGCACTTGTGACTCTTGAGTTGCAGGTGCCCATGGGCAGCGGTGGTCATTTACCATCAGGTGACCCGTCTGCTCGTTTTGCCCCTTATTCCACAAAATAAAGCATTGTTTTCGAAAAAAAAATATAGCCAGTGTCAGTCAGTATAATGTAAGGATTCTTCCTAATTTAAATGTACATAATTATATTATTACCTACGTAGAGCCATGTCATTTTCTACGTATGTACATATACAATTTAATTAATCAGTTTGTTGTTTAGCGTCGATTCAAAATTAGTTTATATAAAATTTGATAGTTTATGAAAATATGCTTAATACTTAAGATTTAAGGTTTATTTATTTTTTGCTTTTTAGTTTTTTTCGTCGGTTTAATTTTTTGTTAAAAAGATTTTTATGTTACTCCTATTGGTAATGATTCTCTACTACGTTTAATGATGGTACATAAAAACATATAAATGTGTCTATGTTTTAACATCTAAATGTTATGTTACGTATATCTAGGTTTAGTAAAGTATGCCAACATAACTGTTGTACCTATGTTGTCAATGCTACCTATTGCTTCTACGGTCAACTTGAATATTCAGTATTATATGAAAAACTGCACCCGGCATGCGTTGCAATGACATTTTTTTTGTTACATATAATTTTTTTGTGCCAGGAACCCTCGCTGGCGTCCCCAGATTACCATACCAAAGTTTCATCACAATCTGATCAATGGTTTCGCAACGCATAGGGGATAAATAAACATACATTGATTTTTATATAAATATGTGAAAATAATAAAAATGTAAATAAAAAAGACAATGTTAATTGAGTTATAATAGCTTAGAATAACATGAGATCCGTTCGGAATTACAAATTATACAGGGGATCTGTTAGAAATTAAATAATAATTAAGGGCGTATCCGGTTTAGGGATAAGACCGAAATAACTAATTCCTATACACCTTTCTGTAAAACCTTGTATGTATTATACAAATCAACCAAACTACCAGATCAGTGACGCATGTATGATGTGATTTGTTTTAAAACCCGTTTTCAAATAATAGTTACGTAATTATAAACGTACAAGGGAAATCGGTGGGCATCGCACATTTTTGTATCTATCGAGTTTACTTTACTGAATGTACACGTTTTTAAAGTGATGGCAACACGCATGCCAGTCCTCTGGAGTTGCAAGCAATTACTACTACCGTAACCACTACCATAAGGCGGACCGTATGACGCTTGTTGACACCGACATGGTATAAAAAAAAGTTGCTAACCGATGACCATACGGCATAGATTTATTATTGTGGAATAGTTGCAAAAATGTGAAATATTAATGTATTGTTCGACAAGTCTACCCAAGACTTTTTTAATGATATTTCTTGATGTTAGATCTTTTGTAGATGAATTATTAAGAGTTAGAGAACTTCGTCACCTGCCTTCTTCTTTCGTCTTCTGTAAAGAAGGTCTTTAGTAGTTGAGAATTAACAATAATTTCAAATATTATAATATGCGCACACATACACAAACAAAATCTACTGTTTAAGGTTGTTTCAAACTGTGTATGTTCCACATGTTCATAGTAACAAGTTTTTGTAACAACTATAATATGAATATGATTCCTACCTCATTTTTTCTTCTTGATGATCTGTAAGTGATCTCGGTGAAGGAGAAATCAAATTTCTAAATTTACTCATTGATAAAATGTATTCGGACCAGGTGTATGTATTCAATTTAAGTAAAAACTATATATATATTAAAAATATAATACTTTCTTTCTTCTTTCTATGAAATCGGTTTATTTTCGTTTCTTGTATTTATTGTATACGTATACGTGTACTTTTCTTAAAGAATTCTTTATTTTTTTGTGAAAGTAAAGCAATCGTTCTCTAATGTTGACAATGGGTTTCATAGGTTGCTGTTTTATTTTTCCTTTGATGAATGTCTTTGAGAGTAAGGTTTATCTTTCTAATGATTATAAAATTTAACTTTTCCGCATGACCTCATGCACCAACTACAGGGCCAATAACTATATATTACCTCGTGAGGAATGAGGAAAGAGAATATTGTAGTTCAGTCTAATCAGTTCTTTCTTTTGCTGATTCATTATCATTGCTAATTAATGTTGTCCATAATGCATATTCTGTATGCATTATGTATATGAATATGTCTCATGCGTGGATGTATATCTCGAAAGGAGGATAGGAGGGCCAAGAAATAAAGATTTACAAACCAATCACGTACCAAGTCATAAGGCTCTGAAACATAGTTACAAATCTGTTAAGCTATTTAATAAATTGCTTACACAAGTAAAATCATTATTGTATGAAAAGGATTTCCAAAATGAACTCAAGCTGTTGTTGTTAAAAGAATGCTATTATTCCACCAATGAGATGTAAATTTGTGATTTTGGCATGCACCTATAATTATGTATATAATTAATGATTGGCTTTGATATTCCTTTTTACGCTTTTTTTCTTTTTTTGACATGACTACTAATAATTTTTTTATTTTTAATCCTGATTCAATTGTTGTTTTTATTTAATTAATTGTTGTTGTATTGTTATTTTATATTTATACACAATGTGAAAATTGTTCTTGAATAAATGAAAGGAAAGGAGTACCTAAGCCTAGATCATTGTCCTTTAAGGCTTTTTTAAAAGAAAAACGCAAAACACATTTTCTGTTGAGCTCTGAATGAATTCACATAAATTATATTTCTAGTTGTTACTTTATTTACTTACTTTATACTATTTCTACTTACTACTTACTTACCTACTTCAGGTATGCGTAATGGCTAACACGGCGATAAAGTGGTTGCGGGTTCGAACCCCATCCAGTAAAATACCCACGTGAACCCACTCCTTTTATTTGCGTGTGGAAAACCCCCTGGGGCCGTCACCCTACCAGGGTTTTTGGTGGAAGGTGTGTCGGAATCGAACCGAAGAAAACAACACGGTGTGCTATCCTGCGCCTAAAATAGGAGGGATCCGAGAACAGCTTTTATTACGACATTCGGACCCCTCCTAGCGACGTGAACCCTAACACAAGCATTTCGCTTAGCTGGAGACGTTAACAAGAATACTAATAATGTGTGACCATGTTACTAGTATTCTTTATAGAACAAACAGAAAAACGTTTTATTGCGTATTTAAGGATGCAAAAACATACAGTACACTATTATTATAAACATTATCTATATAATATATAAAAATGAATCCATATTTCTCTTGGTCACGGCATCACGGGTGAACCGCATGACCGATATAGCTAATTCTTTTTTGTGTGTTTGTTATTGTCAGGAGAAGGTTCTTATAAGTTCTTATCAAACGTCAAAGTTTGGCGAGTTTATTATTTAAGTAACGATTGTAAAAAAGTTTATTAATAAAAAATAAGAAAATTGAGCCGAAAATTTGAAAATTTAAGAAAACTTTACGAGGGTCTTACGCGGGTGAAACCGCGGGCGCAGCTAGTACAAAATAAAGTTTATAATGTACAGATACGAAATGCTTTTTCATTTTAAAGACTACCTAAAATTATCCTGTAGTGGACCTGTATGTTTTTTATTTCATTTTCGTTCACCGAGTTCGCAGCAGCGGTTACAGGAGCCAATTGTTTGAATTGTGATTGATTAATCTATACCTTAAAAGGGCCCCATATAATTTTTCTATAACATAAAACAAATTAAAAAAGAATCTTACAAAAATGTGATTTTTAATTTAAATCGAATCATTTAGCGATTAGTATCAATCTGTCATATCATTAGAGGACTCGGACTTCCCGGCAATAGCCAGTCTGAATTACAGGTATGTGACTGACTGACTGACTGACCTTCCCGAACTTACACTCCCCAACTCATCTGTATAAGTAGCATATCTGCCCCCGTTTGCGTTGCAATGCCATTTTTTCTAATCTTTATAAATATATTTCTTCTGTGCGTGCGTATGTTAGGAGGTTCTTCTCCACTGGATCTACGAATTGGAACAGGCAACTAGCTGCACGACTGACTTAGTCTGACTGACTACTACTCCTGACAATTCAAATTATTATATAAATGTTCAAAATATTTTTTTCTTTTATTTAAATTTTTATAATATTGCCTAAATTACTGTCACCTTTATAAACACCTCGCTTCACTCACACACATAAGACTAACAAGGACAGACTGACGTTTATAAATTTTATAATATTTAGTTACTTATATTTAGTTGCATTGCACCAACATATGCACTGGGCGTTCTAATTACTTGTGGTTTTTCATTTTCTTTTTCATTGTAATAATTATGAGCTGTCCTGTGAATGTCAGAATAAATGTTTCTCTCTCTTTCTTTCTCTTTCCTAAGAACTTTCTTATTATGCGACTTTTGTAAACTTAAAATTGAATTATATTCTAATAATGGTTTGTATTATACTGTTGCTCCCTAGACAGAAAACTGATCTTACGTGCTACGTCGAAGAGCACCGCCTCCGGTAGTTTACTAAGCCGGCTAACGCGGGCTCCTTAGGATGTTGGTTGAGGCACTTTTAGCAATACATTTGGGGATCAATATGCTATCGATAAAATAACAACCTAAGTCTCATTTTACTGATATTACTTCCCCTTTAGTCACAGTGACAACAGGGTAGTTGACAGTAGAAAAAGAAAACGAAAGATTTTTATTTACATAGTTTATAATTTAACAATCCAAAACATCGATCACACGGATTAAAATAAATGAGATTAAATTATATTTCTGAGAAATAAAATTATGAAATTAAAGCCCCTAGTCAAGTGACTAGGGGCTTTAATTTCATAATTTTATAACACTGCACGCGAACCAGAGTGCGTGACGTTCAAGTGTGCATGGCCAAACGATGTTATTTTTTCCTCCTAGCCTTTCCCCAACTAAGTCAGAGTCGGTTTTTACTCTAACTACGGAACGGCCGAACTTCAATATTTTACGTGCAGCGACTGCCATCAGACCTTCACAACCCAAGTACTAGACGACATCGAAGTTCTGTAGTTAGACCACGTTGTCGGAATTTTTTTTTGGGACTCTAAGTATTACTTAAACTTGCAATGGCCTAACCTACTCGGTTACCACTTAGGCTTGAGCCCCCAATATTACGAGATAATTTTTATTAATCTATAATTTTGCAGTGAAATTTTTTAATACTTTTCTCGGGTGGATTAATTTAAGGAGTAAAGAGCCATCAAGTACGTCTACAGAATATTATTGGAAAAATGGTCTCTAGAGGCGTCTATCTATACTATACCATAAAGGCGACAGGGAGATACACCGATATAAGTAGGTGTGTCGATGGTGCGATGCAATTTCAATGTCGTGGGTCAGAGCTTCTAGCTGACTGACAGACAAAGTTATTATAACTGTTATTTATTATGTTATGCTAAAGAACTGTGAGTGTATTCTAACAACTTGATTGTCAGTACTCTCGTACTTCATTCAGTTATGTATTGACCTTCTGCCATTCTGACATACGTATTGTTACAAACAACAAATAACTGGGAAATCCCCGGTGGAAAATAAATATGGCTCAAGTAGAATTAAGTTTACATAATGGAAATTTTTAATTGCGTTTTGTCATGGTAATGTGGCGACCCGAACATGTATTTTCCAAAACGATGACCTAAATGGCCACTAAATAGGGTCTTAAATGGTAACAGTTAAGTTATAGAAATTCGCGTTGCAATTTTTTTTGCAACTAAGGTAGCTAATCAGTATAGAGATCGCCTCAAAGAGAGTAGTGAGTGGTGCCTATAAATAGTCCCAATATCAGTAGTGTCACTCGCATGTTTTCAGTCCTAGTAATTTTTAACTACTATGTAGAGGTGGCTTCCAGATATGCGTGTTATTATGGATGGACGCGGACGACCTCGCACCGACGCATCACTGGAAGAGTATCATCTTTGGAAGCGCAGGCGAATTCGGTTCGTCGAACGCGCCGCTGCCGCCTCATTACTATGCATTTTCGAATGGCTAGAAGACAAAGTGGTTTCTAATTTCATCACCGACACAGACCGACACGCACCGTTCGAAGAACCTTGGTTCGGTGCGGGGCTGTGTCTGTGGTTGCTGCGGCCGTGCGTGAATATTCCGGGAAATGAATATTCATGTACCGTGGGGAGCCACCTAGTCAGAGGGCTACAATTCAAGCAAAAATCTTTTACTCTTAAATATATGAAAACAAAGCAAATTGGTGAATTCATTGGCTGCAAACAATGTACTCAGTAAAAAGGGACGCTTATTTTAAGATTAGAATCTTTCTCAAAGTTTTCATCGAACCCGTTCCGTCCGAAAAAAAAAAACAAACACATTATAAAATATTTCTTTATTCACATAAGAACATAATTTCAATGAATGTTCAGATGAAAAACTAAACCAATCAAAAACCTTAAAATAATATAAGAGTAATTTGTGTCAAACAACAATCAAACAATCAGTTATTATTTTTTTATTTTACTAATTAATTTTTATATCCCAAATTCTACGAAAACTCTTTAATATAATTTTGTTTACTCCATCATTTTTAAGGATTTAAGATGAACTCATATCAATATATGTGTGTATATCATAAATGCTGATGATTAACACAAAAAGATAAATAACAAAGAACCATAATTATCTTTTGATAAAACACATCGGTTGTGTTTGGTAATTGTATTATGATTTGGGTGAATTACAGTCGTCTGCAATGCACCCAAATCATGCAAGTAGACATTTATGAAAAAATGTTTTTTACCCTAAAGGGGGTTTTTCCCATTAAATAAACATTGAACCATCACAGGACTCTCAGGAGGTAATTTGTTTTTTTTTTTTGCATAAAACAATACAAACATTTAAAAAAAAGTGATAAAGAATTATCGCTACTTAAAATTAAGAACCGCTTTTTAAAGTAGGTACAAAGTGGCTGTTTCGTTTTTTGTCTATCTGCTGCAGAGCTTGTTATAATGTTTCAGACACTATCCACCGAAGTCTCGCACACGAAACTTTATTAATTGCAAATTTACCCTGGCGTTGTAAAAGTGATCATGGCTTTATTAGTTTTGTTTGAAAAAACACGAAACCAATTTCGTTAATTGTAATGTACTGTATCCAATTTTATAACGACCTAAAATAATATTGCAATAATTATGTAAGAGTATTTCTTTTCTCAGAATTATTTGTCCACAAGCAACATTGTGAAATTATATTGCAAAAGGATAAACTAATATTAAATTATGCGCCTTGGAAGTTTTGCTCACTAAGCCACAATGTTTTATAGAATTTCGATAAGATAAACGTTACGTAACTGTGACGACAAGAGTACTTAAGGAAAAAATATACTTTCTTCAGAAAAATAATAAATACTTCAGTCAATTCATGACTGAAGTATTTATTATTTACAGCAGAGCATACATTTTCGTGTCTTGAATGAGACCTATACTTGTTTTTTTTTATTAAAAGTACACAGAAGAACTAATTATCTTTTGACCTCCTTAAACCGTTCAAGGAAAATCTTAAAACCCTATCTATTAATTTTACATTTTAAACCAGAATAACTCAACGTTATGCCTTTAGTAGCAAAAACCAAGAACATTTACATAAAGTTGCGAAAGTCTTATAGACTTCCTTACACCAGCTCAATCACAAAATCCACTGAAGTCTCCTGCGTATAAACTACCTCCCTGCCTGCATCTTGTACAAAAAACCAAGCACTTTCATGTAAACTTGTAAGAGCCCTTCGACCTGATTAAGTGGCAGTTGATTGTTTTTGTTATTAAAGGCCAAGCAAGCCAGGAATAATTTCTAATGTGGGATTAGGAATAATTCCTATCTCGCGCTGGTCTTTACAAATATTGAAACAACGGACATAAAGAACACCCAGACTCGGGACAACTCTCTGTGGACATCACGAAATTTTGTTTCGTATGGGAATCGAACCCACAACACTCAGCGCGGCGTACCGTAAGCGACTGCGTTTACTATTGCGCCACCCATGCAGTTGAGTTATAAATTAATATAATTAATTAATATAATAATGAAATAATATAATTTGTAATGGTAGAAACAATAATGCTCTAATGTTGCAATAACCCGAATCCCAAATTTACAAAACAAGTTTGTAATAAGATATTTCTTTGACACGTTATATATGGAATATATTAGATTAGATAAGATAAGCTTAGATTTCTAAAATTAATTAATTAAACTGTAACATAATATTTGAGTGCAGCAAGAGCAACATTTTTGGTTTATAAAGATATCATTAAATTACCAATGTTAACATTAAGACCAGTATAAACCAATCAGAAATACGTTTATTTAATTAATTTTTACAAGTTTCGTTTCATTCTACTTAAAAAATATGGATATTTAATTTTTTTAAATTATCTCCAATTGAAGATATATTTCCATTAATTATTATAATAATATAAAACGGTATAGACTTGTTAAAGTTCAAATCACAGTTAGGACATATGTAAGTTGTTGTACAGTTGTAAGTAATATATTTGGCGGACAAAAGTCCTCCGTCGCAACTGTCTACACCAAGCCTTAGTATTAACCGTTTAGTGGGCCGCAGTCCGTAACATATAAACACACTTAATAGTTAGTGTGTTTACGAGACGAGCTGTGGACAGTCGTGTTTATTGAGGGCACTATACGCTTCACTCTTTGTTTATCAGGCACTCGCGTCAACCGTGTACTTGAAATCAAAATGTCCGTGGGAATTATCTTTGTCTCTGTGAGTGCGATTTTTTTTAATTATCTTCATATTGTTTGGTCAATGACACAAAAATGTACGCTCAATATGTCAGGGTGAACTACGTTATGTAAATAGAATTTGTTGTTTTGTTAGGTTATTATGGTTTTTATAAACTTTTTTTTGTTTGTCTGTTTGAGTTTTAGTGTATTTATATAAAAAATATTACAGCTGCTAACAAGATTGGCATAACAATACGGTTTTATATACATAAATAATTGCAGGTATTTTGAATAATTATCTATGAACAGTTTAGGATTCAGTGGCGGATTTACCAGTAGGCTTAGTAGGCTGGAGCCTAGGGCGGCAAATTTGGGACTTGCATTATTTTTTGTCTTGTCCTGGGGTATCGATAGACCGACCGGTAGGGGCGGCAAAATTCCGCCGCTGTTAGGATTATACTTTATATCGATGTAGTAAATAAGTATATTATTTTGTTACATTTACATTCAGATTCTATGTTAAACTCGATGACAAACTGGACTGGACAAGTGCAGTAACACTTGAAGGTCCAGTTTGTCCTCGAGTCCTTAGCAAATATACATGTAACCTACGTAGATTATACATATTTCAGTATTTAACTCTCAAAAAAATACAATAAAGTGTGTTTTAAGTACATTATACTATTTACTTAGTTACTATTGACTGGTTGCCTCCATTTCACTACTGTATACTGTGTTTGGAAACTATCGAAATAATGAATTACAAACTAATGTTTCACCTCTGTGATTTCGGTACACCAGGAGCCACAATCCTCGAGCATGAAATTCGATGAGAACTAAAAAAATTAAACGTTTTTGAAACTGACTGAAATAAAGGGGTGGACTAAGAAATATTGTTTCTTCTCGAATCCTTTCTTGGCAAGGGGGGAGTCAGAAGAGCAAAAAGTTAAAGTTAGTTGGTGTAGTAGAGTTAGTTTACTTTATATATTTTTTTTTCTTAAAAATACACTGCGAAACACATACGTAATGGCAACTTCACAACCGTACAATTGAGGGATAAAAAATAGAATCAGAACAATTATCAGGTAACTGTATATTTGTCAATAAAGGTCTTAGTGCGCCAGTTATAGCTTTATATTATGTGTGCTGTCAACATTTAAAAAGATCGCGACAAAATCGATTGATTGTTCAATGCCTAAGAGGCCTGATTACGATATCAACATTAGGTAAAAGTGAGAAAGGATCTTAATTTTAGGTATAAAAAAGAAGTAACAGACTTGAGCCCTGCCCTGGTATAGGTTCTTAGTTATATGAAGGCGTTAAAATGTAAACATATAAAAAAAACGTCGTCATCATCGTGAACAAAAAGATTAATAGACTTGCCTGCCATTTAAAAATCTCCTTTCCATCTGTCTTCCTGCTAGTCAACACACTATTAATAAACCAGTATTACATTTCAAAAACCAGTATATAATGATAGTTCTTACGTAGAATTAATCACTTGTGCTTATGCACAATGTAATGGTTCCGTACTCAGGCATAACCTAAGTACGATATTACATGAGTTTGGCATTAAATTACTTAAGCATAGTTCCTGAATGGCGTGAAAGAAGTTATAAAAGAAAGTGACGAATCATAAAGTTAAATGGAGAACTTAAACATATAATGATGTTAGATGGTAAAGAGAAAATATCAATCCCATTAAGACTTTCTTATAAAAGACTAGCAGCGCCTCGCGGTCCCGATCCCGTGGAAATATCGGGATAAAAAGTAGCCTATATGTTAATCCAGGTCTCCAGCTATCTATATACTAAGTTTCATCGCAATCGGTTCAGTTGTTTTGGCGTGAAAGGGTAACAAACATCTATCCATCCATACATCCATCCATCCAAACTTTCACATTTATAATATTAGTGGGATTAGTGGGATATACGGTTTTACTCACATGTGTATTTTGGGGATGCCAAACGAGTTTGGACCAAACGGGGTCCTTAATCAAGGGGTAAATATGATTATCACTTACGAATTTTTTTATTTTTATAAAGCATATATATATGTATATATTAACCCCTAAGGATATAATTATATACGGTGTAATAGATAGAATGGTATAAGGAATGGTTTCGAAAAAATCAGTAGGTACCTAATACGCATTTATGTCTGAAAAAATTGTTTAACGAAAAATTAGAAAAAATATATTATTTATTTATCCGTACATCGTAGATCCTTCAAAAATTGGTGAAAGAAAAAACAACACCAGTTCCGTACAGTAGTCCTTTTTAATTTTTAGTTAGAATGGTAGAATTAAATGCATAAATCAATTGAAAATAAATAAATTGTTAACTGTACCAAATCACGATTGACAATTCATTAATTGTTAATTGCTGCCACTACAATTGACAATTAATCATCAAATAATCATAAAAAAGCCAACCATTTGGAAACGGGCGGTTATAGATCGAAACAGGCAGATGTGATATTATGTTATCCATTTTTGTTTTCTTTAATTATTTTACATTTGACGAAGCAAACTATTGTTGCGGTGACTCTATGTGTGTTGATCTATAATTTTTAATTATAATAATTATTTATTAAATCGACGATTTCGAATAATTGATGGTCAATTTTATGAAATAAAATTTTTTTTGAATTTAATCAATTGTTAATTGTAATTTTCTACAATTACAATTGATCAATTGTTAGTTGTTGTGGTGACAATTAACAATTAATCAATTGTTAATATTTAATTGTCTTTACAATTAAAATTTGCGCAACACTGTCTACCACCTTGCTTGCCCACTCGTATCTGTAGACTGTAGAGTTGTCCATAATAAAGCGATGTATGAAAATGTTTTAACGTTTCGTTTTATTGAATGTAAGGTAACCGATCCCGTTGTTGGCACCTTACGCTATACTTTATTTTCGAAAATCAATTGCTGATATAGGTACCTTTTTATTAGAAAATTACGCTAACTACACGAACGGCTTCAATTATCTTCCATTCTATTTGTGGCGTCCACTTTCTGGCTTTCTCTAAGCTAAGACTTACTTTCAGTTAATGAGCTTTCAAAGACTGGTTGTGAGAGCGGTTGATTTGCAAGTCTTGTTTATTTTCTCAGGGTACAACCGCATACTGCAAAACTACTACTAAAAAAAAAACAGTCCTTAGGCTAAAACCTTGCCTTCAAATCACAACAGTCTTTTTAGCTAGCGTCGATTATCATCACTACATATTATAAAACAAAGTCCCCCACCGCGTCTGTCTGTCTGTCTGTTCGCGATAAACTGAAAAACTACTGAACGGATTTTCATGCGGTTTTCACCAATAGACAGAGTGATTCATGAGGAAGGTTTAGATGTATAGTTTGTTAAGATTTTGTGTAATTGATTGAAATATTTTGATGATTGTTGAAGATGTCTCTGCTACCCGTGCGAAGCCAGAGCGGGTTGCTAGTTATTAATAAGTCAAATACATACATATGCATAGTTGATCGCCTTAAACGTAGGCCAAATCAATCCAGTTACGACTTTTTTATTATAAACTTCACAATAAAAGATTCTGGCAAGTACCTATTGCTCTTGAACTGCAAATTACATTACAATAATATATTCTCTAGCAAGATAGCTAATTATGAAGCTGAATGATATAACAAAGAATATTAGAGATACATTTTTATTTAGTTCGTTACAGCGCGTAACGAATAATTAACCATAATGTTTTAAATGTACTCATAAGTTAAGCTAGTCAGATGACATACCGGTGTCAAGGCTCTAGCAGTTCCTCAATTATGTACTTCACGAGAAGAGTTTCTTCTTCGTGGAATACCGTATACATGACCTAAAAGAGTGATAGATCTGACAGATTAAATTAGAAGCCCATCGCTATCATCCATTCTTCATGAAAAACAAGTGAGCATGTAAAGCCGAAACGAGGGAAGGTGCGAAAAATGTTGTCGAGGGTCTGCTTTGGATGTGTAGATTATGCACCTCGTAAGCCGCTTTTAAATCAAATAATTCTATATAAAAAATGACATTATTTGGATTGTGGTTAAATTAATTTTATTGTTATAAACAAACCTAAATTTTTCATTCCTACAATATCATTGTTTTTGCAAGGACTTATGTTAGTCTTAATTGCTTCCTGGTTGAAACGTTGGATAATCTGCTTTATTGACGGTAATGCACATATATTATACGGTTTATACTCAAAATAAATAGTGAAATAAAAATAGAGCTGTTTTCTTTAAATTAATAATTATATCGTTAAATAATTAGAGCTCTATTCTCTATCATTCTATAGAAGAATCTGTTCGTATTTCATTATTAAAAAAATGGTAACCGAAGCAACTTAGAATTGAAAGCCCCAATCTTATTAAACGCAGTTATTAAGTGTTTCTATTGTTAATAACATGTTACTTAAGTAGAATAGCAACTTGTAATCGTAGTGAATCGTTTTGGAGATTTCAATATTATTTAAAAGTAATATAAAATAATTAACAAACTGCGGTCAAGATAGACATAACTGATTACTTTACAATCCTAATAATTATCATTTTCTCAGTCATTTACTGTTATCATAGTCAAGTTATTACACAGTCACATTAAAACAGATAAGTGCTTTGTCGTTCTTGAAGGATGGAGGAATGATGAAGAAAGGATTCCTCGGTGAGCATCTTTATTTCTCTATTTTTGTCAGTTTTGCTTATCTTTTCGGCAGAATATTTTTGCTCTCATGATATCTTTGCCAGATGTAATTTTTTTTCATTTGATGTGCTTTAACACATTTCGAGTGTCCCATTTAAATTTGGAAAAGCATACATTTGAATGAAAAAAAAAACAGGTTACAAGACTTTTGAATAAGTGGCAAGTGGCAGTTGATAAGTTTTTTTCTAGTTTGCATGACAAATATGCATGTATATGATGTCCCTTCTCGTAATTACGTACGAGTACAGCGCAGAGCGATATGTCGTTAGTTACTTGACTTTGTTCGTGACCTGTTCGCTCTACTACCTTGTATGGAGGTAGATACGTGTAGTAGATCTTAAGTAGATTAACATAACAGGTCTACCTCACTTTTAAACTTTCGCGTTCCATGTGACTTAGGTAGACCTATAATATTATTTACTTATTTACGGGAATTTGAGTCAGCCTGTGATCACGACCAGTGCAACCTGGTCGAAACGTCAGGCAATTCAGAGGTGTGTAATACCTTTTCGTGATCGCGTTAATTCCCGAATACGTAAATAATATTATAGGTCTACCTAAGTCACTGAATAGTGACAAGACTAAAATTAGTATGATCTTTCTTACCATATATATATATATTCATTATTTAATGTTTGTAATAAAAAAAAAATATTTTTAGTTTAATCTCATTTAAATTTTTGTCAGTTAAAAGATTGAACCTAAATTTAATAATTTCACTAGTATTACTTTTATACTTAAGAGTAGAGCGAATAGGTTTCTCTTGGATAGTTTCATATTCCTCATCACTTTCCATCGGGTAAGTTGGAAGGCCTACTCCAATACTCAATAAAAAAATATTCTCTGTACCGTAGTTTTCTTTATTCAGTTCTTTTAGTATTGGATTCTTATCTACCTTATTTGACAGTGATTATTGAAGTTTAACAGAATAAAATGTTGTTCTCTTAACGTAATGGCTAGTCAAAGGTTGAATTACGCCCTTGGGCGGTACAATACTTACTTTTAGACAGAACTCGGTAACCTTGGATTTAATCGGACCGGACCGGTGAAATCATTGTGCTGCCGCCGTCTTGGGATAAATTATTCCAACAATTTCGTGATACTCAACCCATATCTATGGAATCAGTAGTACAAAAGGAGAAATTTTGACTTATTCTTGTTTATCTTACAGGTCGCGGTTTGCAGTCTACTCATAACATGTGCAGTGGTTGCAAAAAGTAAGTCATCCTTATAATGACACTTGATGGCCCCTTCACGTTGATTTAAAAAAATATACTATCGTCGGCCCTTATAAAAGAGTTTACTATATATTTTAGATTTCATTTTACGTCATTTTTATTAAATTGTTAGGGTAAATGCTACAATATACACATGAGAAAAGATGTGAATTATTTACTTTAATCATCATACTTCCTGCAGTTATACAATCGTGGAGTCATTATTGTATTGTACTCTATAATTAAAGTTATAAATAGTTACTATTGGTATAGTGTAGTTTTCCTGTAAGATTGAATTCTATTAATCTTAAGATTATATATTTATTACATCTACTGTATCCTTGTAGTTACGATTAAACTAAGTAGGTAATAAGTACCACCGAATAATGTACTTTTTTATTTCAGGTGATCAGCATACAAAATTCGTGTATCCTGGTCCTGTTAAAGGGCTAGACAGTCAGAACAGAACCACTAGCAATACTGACCCATGCGAGGGGCTCACATTTTGCTCAGTTAAGCCAAATGACTACCCTCAAGATCGGTTCAATAAAATGTATAAAGGAAAGTTTACAGTAAGTTGGTTTTCTGTGTTATTACTGTTACGTGGGGTACACTGAAAGTTTTGCGTAACTCATTAATAAAACAATTAATATGTAAAGTAATATATTTACTGCTTTTCGAAGTATTCTCCATTCATTTTAAACACTTTTTCATTCCGTCAAACCATTTTTGTAAACTTGAGGACCATTGACATGTTTTTCACGGGCTAGTTGAAATCTATCATGGCCTCTTCCAGCCCCGTAAATATCATACCTCTCATAAAATCTTAAATTTTTGGGAAAATAAAAAAAATCGCATGTCTAGGTCTAGACCTATCCTAGGCTAGGTCTAGAAAACCTCCACGTGGTGCACCCTGGAAACGTTGGCGATGACGCTTCCTTTTCCTCCTCCGTTTTTGGGGAGGGCGACATCGCCAACGGCTAATATTCTAGTAAGAAGAGGAGGCCATTTTTCTTCGGCCACTCGGTCGAGGCTTGGTCCAACAGAGCGGGCGTTTCTGTCGACTCCTCTGTTGGCTCTTCGCTCTTCGGAGCTATGAGGATGAACACCTCGCTAAAAAATCGCGAAGGAGGGACCCTTCCTTGGGTCGGAGTTTCTCCGCTGTCCTCAGTGGAGAAGAAGGACGGGCTCGGCGTGCACTCACACTGCCACCGAGCAGGCATGGGAAGATTTAGCTTCCTTGCCACCGTCGGTATATCGTAATCCCGAAAGGAGTCGTGGTCATGTCTCGCGACTCCGATCGGGGACGAGGGTCTTGGCTTAGCCGCCTGGACTGCGAGGAAGAAAACCTCTCTAAAAAATCACCCCGAATCCCGTGTTCTGGTGCGTGACCAGGGGATGCATGGCTGACGGGTAGTTCAGTCGCAAGCGCACTCCCAGCCGGGGCACCTGCGGACCCCTCGGTTGGGCATAAATCTACGCTTGCCCGGGTATTGGGGGATCTCTGCCCGGGTCGACCTTTAGTTCTCCCCCACTCGTGGGTTTACAAATGGACAATGATATAAATTTACAAAACAAAACAGTAGAAAAAAAAAAGAAGGAGACGGTACAGAGGAAGGAGAAGAGTTCGAAGAGTTCGAAGAAGGCGGACGACACTTCGTCAAACGACGACAACTTTTTGCCAAAGACGCCTATCACGCAGGAGCTCCCAGAAGCTAATCCGACTCCTGGGAGCAGAAGGAAATCGGAACGACTACGTTCCAGAGCCGCTGTTTCAACGGTTGACTCGGCCGAAGAAATGGAGGTGGAGCTTCGCGATGAAAGTCGCAAGCGTGGGCGCTCCAGAGATGAGGATGGTGATGCGACACAAGGCATGTTGCCACCAAAAGTAGCGAGCAGCCAAAGAGGGAAATCGCGGTCGCGCACACCGATCCCAGCTCCGGCTGGTTCCACCTTCTCTAAGGCGGGAGTGTATGCGCGAGCTCGTGCGGAGGGCGAAATCGTCGCGGAGGAGGTTCCGATCGTCTGTCCCTCAAACACCGGTGTCATTGAAGGAGAGGACGAGCGTGGCGGTGGCCATTATAAACAAAGTGGCCACCAAGTCCACCAACCTGAAGGGTTCGTTTGTCAGGGCCCTGAAGGACTCCTCCTCCGCCGTATCTGGGGTCGTTGAGAGCCTCATCGAGGACGTTGCTCGCCTACAAGAGGCAAATGACCGCTTTACGGCGTCAAACGATCGCCTGACGAAGCAGGTTGCCGAGCTGAGCGCTCAGTTTGCCCAGTTTCGTACGCGCTCGGAGTGCCCTGAGCCACCGGGTCTGGTTGCGGCGCAACCTGCTCCCTTTGCCCCCTCTCCATCCGAAGTTCCGGATTCCCACCTGCGTCAAGTTATTGACGCAGTGTGGAGAATGATGGACGGGCGCCTCGCGGGCCTGGAGGCAAGGCTGCCCCCGGCCCCCATCGTTCGGCCGCCACTCGCCGCGGACAAGAGGGCTGCGTCAGTCACGACGCCACTCCCCGTTACGGGTGGTCGCGTGACCGTATCGTATGCGACGGCGACGTCAGCCGAAGGCCGGGCGGCCAGCCAAGGTTACAACAAAAGCCAGGCAACCAGCTAAGGCCTCGGCTATAGCAGCGACAGAATTCCCTGCGCTCCCCACTCCGGCACCTAAAGGAACAATCCCCTCCACATCTGACCCCTCGGCCTCGGTCCCCTCAAAGGACGGGTGGCAAGTAGTCACGGGGGGTAAAAAGTCCCGAACGCGGGGTAAGAAGGCCACCAAGAAGGTGGCCTATACACCGCAGCCGTCATCAGTGGCAGTGGCCAATAAGAAGTCGCGGAAACTGCAGACGCCAAAAACGGCGGCCGTAGTGGTCACAGTGTCACCGGAGGCGGCTATCGGCGGGCTATCCTACGCGGCCGTATTCAAAAAGGCCCGCGATAGCCTTGCCGGTGAGTTCGGGGCCTCAGGTGTGAGAATGCGCCTCGCCCAGACGGGAGCTCGAGTACTCGAGTTCCCAGGGGCTGAAGGCGCGAAGGCAGCCGATTTATTTGCTGAGAAGCTGCGGGGAATATTCCCTACAACGGATGGTGTCAAGATCGCCAGGCCCACCAAGTGCGCAGAGCTGCGCATTTCGGGCCTGGACGACTCTGTCACAGTAGAGGATGTCCGCGTTGCGATTCGGGAGAAAACGGGATGCAACGCGGACAACATCAGGGTTGGCACGATCCGTCCCGGTCCTGGGGGCCTTGGCGCGGTGTGGGTGAGTTGTCCCGTAGCGTTGGCCAAAATCCTGGACGATGCCGGCAGGCTCCTCGTCGGTTTCGTGAACGCCAGAATTACAGTTCTGGGGGCGAGACCGATGAGGTGTTTTAAATGCCTAGCGTCGGGACACACCCGCGTCAAGTGCAGTAGTTGCTTTGACTGCAGCGGACTCTGTTTCCGCTGCGGTCAACCAGGGCACAAAGCGGCGGACTGCTCCGCCGCCCCTCACTGCCCAGCGTGTGCGGTGGGTAACCTGCCCGCCAATCACCAGATGGGGCGGGAGGGCTGCAAGCCTAACCGCGCATCTCAGCAAACATCGGGGGCTAGCCAGTCGACCCAGGCTGCCTCCGATGCTACTCGTGCGTCATCATCGGCGCCCATGGAGGAGGCTGTAGAGATGATCCAATAAATGGACCGAGTCTCCAGCCTCCTTGTCCAGACGAACCTGAACCACTCTGCCGGTGCACAGGACCTGTTTCTGCAAACCATGGTGGAGTGTTCGATCGGTGTGGCCGTAGCCGCGGAGCCCTATTACGTTTCTCCCCGTCCAAACTGGTTGGGTGACCGGGACGGCTCCGTGGCAGTCATCAGCTCCACGGCGGCTCATTCCCCGCCCTTGTCGCTAAGAGACAAGGGTACCGGATATGTTGCTGCTGAGTGGGGGGGTATCACCATATATGGTGTCTACTTCTCCCCCAACCGGAGTCTGAGCGACTTCGAGGTTTTCCTCAACAACTTGGAGACCTCGGTGCGGCGACTAGCGTCTGGGCACGTCCTAGTGCTAGGGGACTTCAACGCAAAGTCCGTTGCGTGGGGTTCCCCCAGGACGGACGCACGGGGCGATGCCGTGAAGGAGTGGGCGGCATCGGTGGGCCTCTGTCTCTTAAACAGAGGCTCCACCAACACGTGCGTGCGACAGCAGGGGGGGTCGATAGTGGACCTTTCGTTCGCTACCCCTGCTCTCGCCGCACGAGTAAGGAACTGGCGTGTCCTGGAAGTGGTTGAGACGCTCTCGGATCACCTCTATATCCGATTCGAGCTCTCCCGGATCCAGGACCCCAGAAGGGGTCACACGGCGCGGCGTTCTTCCCGCTTCCCGCGGTGGGCTGTTACAAAGGTGAATAGGGACCTACTGGAGGAGGCAGCCATTATTTACTCTTGGCTGTCTCCGCGGCCTCTGACTGAGGAGGCAGACATGGGGGCGGGCCGCTTTCGCGATGCGATTACGCAGATTTGCGATGCGGCCATGCCCCGCGTCCGAGGTCGTCGGCCTCCAAGGATGGAGGTCTACTGGTGGTCCCAGGAGTTGGCGGGCCTCCGAGCGGCCTGTACTCGTGCCCGGAGGTCCTACACTCGCAGCCGGCGGCGTCGCCGCGAAGAGGGGGAGGAGGACCAGCTTCATGAGGAGTACCGAGAGGCGCGGAAAACTCTGAAGCTGGCCATTAGCCGCGCCAAAGAGGAGAAAAGAAAGGAGATGCTGGAGGGTCTCAATGGTGACCCCTGGGGACGCCCATATCGCGCGGCGCAACAAAAGCTCCGCGCGTCGGCCCCCCCCCTTACGGAGACTCTCCAGCCCAGCTTCCTGCAGGGAGTGGTTGAGGGCCTTTTCCCGCAACGGGTGGAGCACGTACCCCCGTCGATGGCCCCCTTGGCCGGAAACGACGGGGAGAACGAGGAGGATGGTGTTCCGCCCGTCACGGAGGCGGAGGTAGGGGCGGTTGTTCTACGGATCCGTTCCAAGAACACCGCCCCCGGGCCAGACGGGATCCCTGCCCGAGTGTTGGCCCTTGCCCTCGATCACATGTCCGACCGCCTCAGGGAGGTGTTCGACGCTAGCTTGGCGTCCGGGCGCTTCCCTGACTGCTGGAAGAGCGGGAAGCTGGTCCTTTTAAGGAAGCCGGGACGGCCTACCGACTCGGTCGCGGCCAACAGGCCCATCGTGTTGCTGGACGAGGCGGGTAAATTGTTTGAGAGGGTCCTCTCTGCCCGCATCGTCCGGCACCTTGGCGAGGTCGGCCCCGATTTGTCGGACGCCCAATTCGGTTTTCGAGCGGGGCGTTCGACGGTCGGCGCTGTGTTGCGCCTGAGGGCCGTGACCGAAGAGGTAGTGAGCTGTGGCGGCGTGTTGTTGGCGGTGTCGTTGGACATCGCCAACGCATTCAATAGTCTGCCATTCAGCTGCATCAGGGAAGCACTCCACTATCACGGAGTGCCAGGGCACCTGAGGCGGCTAGTGGCAGACTATTTAGAGGAGCGTACCGTCATGTACGAGGACCGAGATGGAGTTTTGAGTCGTCGGCCCATGTCGTGCGGTGTTCCGCAGGGGTCTGTCCTTGGACCACTCCTGTGGAACATGGGGTACGACTGGGCCCTCCGAGGCGACTTCCCCCCCGGGCTTGGCGTAATTTGTTACGCCGATGACACGTTGGTCACAGCCCGGGGGGCGAACTTTCAGGAGGCGGCGCGCCTGGCCACCAGGGGAGTCTCTCTGGTGGTCGGGCGCATAGAGGCGCTGGGTTTGCGGGTGGCCCTGGATAAGACGGAGGCCCTATTATTTCATGGGCCCCGTCGTGGTCCACCCCCTGGCGCCTCTATTGAGGTCAACTCGGTCCTCGTACCGGTTCAGGCCCACATCAAGTATCTGGGCCTGATCCTTGACGGAAGGTGGCGCTTCGACGAGTACTTCCTGCAGCTTGCTCCAAAGCTGGTCGGCGCTGCGTCCGCCCTTGGGCGACTCTTGCCCAATTTGGGTGGACCCAGCTTCGCTACGAGACGGCTGTACACGGGGGTTGTCCGGTCAATGGCCCTTTACGGTGCACCGGTGTGGGCGGAGGCTCTGACCGCCCAGAATAGGGCGCGCCTCTGGCGCCCTCAGAGGGTTATGGCGGTTAGAGCCATACGCGGCTACCGCACCGTGTCGACGGAGGCGGCGTGCGCGTTGGCCGGAACACCCCCGTGGGATTTGGAGGCGGAAGTGCTCGCCGAAGTTTATCGGCGGACGACTGAGTTCCGGGCGGGAAGCGGCAGTCGGCCCCCGCCCGAAGAGGTACGCGAGTGGCGTGAGGCCGCTCGCCGAGCCACGATGGCTCGTTGGTCGTCCCGGCTGGAGGCTCCACGTGCTGGCTTTGCCGCCGTGGAGGCGCTCCAGCCGGTCATCGTCGAGTGGGCAGGGCGGCAGCACGGGACCCTTTCCTTCCGACTGACGCAGGTTCTTTCCGGGCACGGCTGCTTCGGGAAGTACCTGCACTCGGTCGCTAGGAGGGAATTGAGTCCCGCCTGTCACCACTGCGACTGCAGTGAGGACTCGGCTCAGCACACGCTGGCGGTTTGCCCCAGTTGGGCGGCGCAGCGTCGGGCCCTCACTGCAGTCATCGCAGTGGATCTGTCGCTACCGGCTGTCATACGCTCCATGGCCGGTAGCGACAGGAATTTTACCGCGGTCGCTACCTTCTGTGAGGAAGTCATCTCGCAGAAGGAGGCGGCGGAAAGGGTCCGGGAGGACGACCTCCACTCGGACCTAATTCGCCGCCGGCGAACCGGGCGGCGGAGGCGCGCTTACCAGCGCCTCATGCTGCCCTGAGTGTGGCCGCGGGTGGACGGGACGGGTTTTTCCCCTCCATCCGCTATAGTGGCCCCCCGCGAGGAGGCGGCGTCCGCGTGTGCCTGGACCTCGCCTAATTGAGAGGTTTTTACCCAAAGGTTGTGCCCGCGCTTTTGCGGGCAGGCGCTAGGGGGGGTCCGGATGTCTTAATAAAAGCTGTTCCCGGATCCCTCCTACTTAAGGCGCAGTACGGCACACCGTGTGGTTTTAGTCGGTTCGATTCCGACACACCGCCCCACCGAAAACCCCGGTGGGGTGACGGCCCGAGGGGGTTTCCACACGCACAAAAAAAAAAAAAAAAGGTCTGGACTATGTGCGAGATGGGTCACTAGCTCTACCTTTAAAGCCAAAAATGACTTTGTCTTGTTTGCGGTGGGAGCCGAAGCATTGTCATGGTGCAATAGGATGCGACTTCTTGGCCATTCTTCCCTAACTTTCTCAAAGACACTGAGCAAACAAATGGTGGTGTACCACATAGCATTAACGGCCTTTGTTCTTCAAGTGGGATCGTACAGACAGGACCCAGGATTTTTTTTGGAACGAAGTTTCTTATGGGGCGTTGCGGAGGGGTACGCTAGCCGGCAAAAAACTATAAAATAAGTGAAAACTATAAATCAACCGTAGAAAAAATGGAGGAGGTTCACATTGTTTGGGGTCTCATTCGACTGAATATTTTTTTTGTGTATGTTACGCGATTTCTACGCTATTTGTAAACTGATTGACATAATTCTTCTAACTACTTAATTCGTTGTACTCAAAGTTGGTCCCATTTAATTAAAAAAAGGGTGGAAAATTAAGGGACACAGCTTAATGATCATATTATCATTTAATTATGGCTTTTTAAGGATTAGACCAATTTCAATACTTTTTTGTTTGCAAACTAGTTTTGTTTCGATATTCTCCACATAATGAATCTAATCAAAAACTAACGGTATATGTTTATTAAGTAAAAGTTTAAAGTTATCAGATCTCACCTGAACAGTCTATTTGAATTCTGCAACTTATTGAACTATAACTTAAACTTGAATTAAGGGATCATTTTGTAAGCCAACATTGAGAGTTTAAAGGTTCTGTAATAATATGCGACCGCGTTATCATCATGGTACAATAATGTGGTTATATTGTTTAATAATGTTTTGTACAATAATATATTTCCAGGAGCCCATATTCCAGCCAACTTCGCTACAGACAGATGATCGACAAGGAGATCCAGACCTGATCAATAATTGTGAAACCAATGTTACGGTAAACATTCTGATCTTAAAAATACACAATATATATATATATATATGACTTCTATTTTTGTGTCCGTCGACATTAGTACGAAAGCTTTTGGTTAATGAGGACGCTTGTTGCTTTCTATACCGCGAAACATACAGCGCTTATTGCTCGGGCGACATCTCAATGACAACTGGGTAGTGTAGACAAGGCAAATGTCGAGCGACAATGTCCCAGCAAGTCGCAGTCATACATACAGAATACATGACTTTACACTTCGATATCCGATATGGTTTGTCGGGTCGATCTCAGCTTATCTGGATGTGAAACTGAATAGTAAACATTAGTAAGCGTTGTGCCAGTAGAGATTACTACTGTATACTAGTGTCTCAATTAAAACCCAAGTGCGGTAAAAGGTGATGAAAATAAGTAAAATGGGCAGAAAATATTAATGCGAGAGAAGGAAAACTCGTAACAAAACGCTACACTATCACTTCGGAGAAATTGTAGGCCAAGAGACCTCATAAACGGAGTTCTTAAACTTTTTAACCGACTTCAAAAAAAGGGGAGGTTTTTAATTCGACTGTATTTTTTTTTCTTTGTTTGTTACATCAGAACTTTCGACTTGGTGAACCGATTTAGATGATTCTTTTTTTATTTGAAAACTGGTGATTCCCGTGTGGTCCCATTTCAATTTGGCCTTAGTGAGTATGAATGTGAAAACCATATAAGTCTTCTAGGGAATTGTTTTTATTTTTGAAGTCGGTTTTTTTTTTAAAGAATTATATCAGAAAATAAAATGTATCTCTTTTTAACTGTCATGACCACTGCTATGGCCGCCAGAAAAGTCCTAAATATGTTTTGGTCTTGACTTATTAATATTAAAGACACCCATCTTTAGTTATATACATCCAGATAAAGTAAATTTAAAATCTTTCGATTTCCAGCTTTTTAATTTGGCCTTCTATAGAACATTGGCCAGGGAACTTGTCCTGATAAATGTTCTGTCTGACCTTCAAAAACTATAACAGATCGCGTGGTTTGAAGGATTAACACGAAGTTAAACTTTCCCTGTATATTTACACATAAGACTAATTAATATTTAGACGACAGGGTTGAGCACGCGCTTTGATAAAGCGTGTTAATAAGTACACGAATGTTGTTCAAACCGTCGACATGCTTACACGTGTTCTGATCGCACGCTTAACGCCTGTCATGTGAACGTACTGTAAATAATATTCTTACGTAATAAACCGGATCATAAAATGAAATTCGATATTACTTATTACTTTAATTGGTTCATATAGGGTTTTAAATAAATGTACCTTTACATTAATTTACAAGCGTCTATATAAAGCAGTTTTCGATTGAATGATAATGACCAATCGCGTCAACCTTATCTTGTCTACTAGTTTCCTTAATACCGACTACAATTTATTGTTGCTACGTTTTTTTCTAGCAGGCGGCCTTAAATGTAGTTGTTGTTGTGTGTGCCTTGTTTAGATACATTTAATACATGCTTTTGTAGTACAAGCTTGTTCCAAAACATAAAAAAAAAATTTTTCTCAGAAACCGGCTGAAAGTGACATTGAAACTTAGTGATGTTTACATTAGTCACCTCAGTAACTGTACGTGTGTCTAGAGTTGTTGTTTTGCGATGAGCATTTAGTTGAGTTAGAGTAATCGACCCCAAATTTCCCATTAAGCTCTCGAGTAACCAGCAGAAAAGGATGGTATCTGTGCCTTCTTAGGTAAAATCATCAGAAATTGGTAAAAGGTGACCTGGTAATGCCCCAGGCAGTTCCACAGATTCCGAAAACACGTAAATACTTTAGCTAATTGGAAATTTACCTTGGAAATTCCTAACGCGTAATTGTAAACATATATTTATTTATATGTAGGTACACGAAATAGAATCTAAAAATTACATGAAACGTGATGTGAATATAAAGGCTTACGACTTACATATTTTCCCTTCTGCACTGCTTCTGCACCAGTAGTGTCGTGGGTAATTTAAAAACGGTCTTACATTTTCATTCCCTTCAATACTACTTAAGTTACTATCTTATTAACTAATGGATTTCGCACACTACAAGTAACTAATAATATACTACGAGTACTTATTTGAAAGGTTTTCAAAGAAATTTTATTGTAAAAGTATTTTTTTTTAATTATGCACACAATTAATTTTTGCAATGGTAGTTTATTTTAAGACAATTAAATTACACAAATTCAACAAGTTGTTATAAAATTAACTACAATATTATCATTTGTTTAACAGAAAAATATTTAGATATCTAAAATAAAGACTGGTAATTGAGCAAAAAAAAATACTAGTTTCATCATGGGACTACCCAATGGAACTAATGGGATATGTGGAAGTAAAAGCATTTGAAACAATCTTTTTTTTCAAATGCTTTATTAGTTATGTATGATAAATGTAGAATTCCTTGTGTCAAGGTGCAAACTTTTTTATCATATTAATATCATTAAAATTGTATTAATTTCATTTAATTCAAAGCCTATTTTGGTGCATTTGCAAAGCTTGTTTTTAATAAAAAATACAATTACTTAATTTTTTTATTTTTAGTTTTCTGTGGACATGTTTATCACGGTAGTACGTTCGCGACATCATGTTTAGTGCACCCTAATGCCACTCAGACCTCGACTCAATTGCGCTGAAAGAATTTACAAATAATCAAACAACGGACAGAAATAACACCTATTTGTAGATCACACAAATATTTCAAAATACATTGTGGTTATAGGAAGCTACTATCAATGGACACGGGCAATTTGTTGAAAAGCAATTATAACAAGTTTAGTTCATGTAATTATTACTTATTGTAACTTGTCGTAAAATGTAGTGCAGCGCCGATTCTAAAATAGGATATTTATTCCATTTCGACTTATACAAGGGTAAAAAAGGAGAAAGGTAGGAGAGAATGTTGTACTCAAAAAACCTTTGATCGGACTAGGATGCGAGGTTTACTTTGACAACTTTTTCAACTCTGTTACAATACAATTTAGATCTAAATAGAGATATGTCAGACAGATATTTTTCTATTTCTAAAGCTGTATATTGAAAAGGGGTTTTAACTAAAACATGGTCTAGACAATTTTGAAGCCTCGTTGGTATAGTATGAGCAGGCAGTAAACCATGCACGGAGATAAGATTTAAATAGTTATGTGAGTTAGGGTCCGAGTTACAGGGTTTGACTTAATGTTAATTAATTGATTGAATAATTATAATATATTTACAATTAGCTTGGGATTCCAGAAGATTGTTTAATGAGTTTATAAATGTATCTGTATTACGGAAGGCTAGTGACCTATATAAAGCTATGATTTTTATTGTATTGAATAACGTAGTTACAATGCACTTAGCTTCCCGGAAAGTTGGTTCATAGTTGTTAAATAATAAGTAATTCCGTCGTTTTGATTGTAACAAACTTTAGACCATGTTGATGAATAATCATCAATCTGCGGTTAGAATTACAGGAGAGCCAGCATTCCGTTATCGTTAGTACAATTACATCAAGGTGGAACAGAAATTCTATGCAATAGACACAAGAAATTAGTGATCGTATTAATAAAATTATAGTAGGTAATATGTCATCTATTATAGAAAAAAATAACAAATAAATCTTGTCCGCAGTCAGTAAAATATTTTACTAGAATTTGGAAAACTAATTTTAAAGGATACTGAGCCAATTGAAAACTATCCCAATTACTTTTAGTCAATCTTATATTAATAAACTTGCATTTAATAAAGAATTTTACTACTTTGTAAGAAATAACTTAAAACATTTGAGTTATTTTAACGTCAGTGCATGATTTGACGCTAGGGTGATAAGCTGAGAATGAAGGTGTAAAATACAATATAAGTAGAAAGTGAATAATGAAACAATGTGTGTGAGTTGAAGTGAGTAAGTTGTAGTCTTGTGGTTGATTTTAATATCTGTGCGTTTATTTGTGTAGTATATTGGTAGTAACATAACATAAGGTTTAATTTATTTTTAGTTATATAGTTTTTATAAGAGCCAAAGAAATTGTTAATAGAATGAAACTTAGGTACTAGTCAGAAAGGAACTGAGTTATACATATCCTCTTCACAATTTATAGAATAGATGGCATTCCATCGTTTGAGCGCATATATAGTTTTCCAAAGGATACCCAACAATTAGCATTTCTATGTTTCTTGACATGTTCTCTTGCCAGGTAGTAAAGCTGTCTCGTTCTACTTGTCAAATTTTCCGTGACGTAGACTGGTTTGCATTCGCCATGTATTTTCAAGTAAGAGGTATTAAGTTTGTTGTCACTGCCTTTATTAAAAGTTTTTACCGACTTTATAAGCTTTTCCTTCAGTAGTGTTGAAGTGAGTTTAACTATTACAGAAGTTGATTTGTTGTTTTTATTTCTAATGCGAAAAACATCTCAAACATCTGACTCTTGAATAGGCTAGTCAACTGTTTCACCCAAGATCTTGACATATCCACACAGATTCTCTTTGGTTTCAACCTGCTTAGACGACGATATATTTCGTATTCCGAATGCAGAGCTTTTTGAGCTCTTCTCCAATGCCTCAATTTTGTTTTCAAGTACTTGTATAAGAGATTTATATGTCGTGTTCTCCTTTTCAACTTTATCTAATTTTATTAAACGCTCGTCTTATTTTTAGATAAAAAAACAAGAGATTTTTGAGTATCGCAGTTTTGTTGTTTAATCGTTTTGATGTACTGTACTATTTGAGAGTGCTGCACATCTTGTCTTTTTTGCATCTCACATAGCAAATCCTTTAGCCCTGCGTTTGTTACGTCAACGTGTTTCCGCTTATATCTCCTGGTTACGTGAAGAGAGCCTTGATGATCCGAATCCGATGGTACTATATCAGATGCCCCATCAGAGTCCTCTTTTGGCGGGGAGTGCTTGCATGCCATGCCATTCTTATAATATTATAATTATGTTCAGATAGTGCAATGTTAGTACGGTATAATTGCTGTTAATATTTATATAGGCGTTTCTCAAAACAAGATCGTGTCGTCTTGCGGATTGAGATTATATTTAGTGCAGGTGCTTAAACGACCGGGAGGCTAAGATGTTTTTCTAGGCATTGCTTGGGTTCTTTAATGTTTATAGGTGTACATCGATAAGTTGAGAGCATATTTTATTTCACTCCCTCTAATGTGATTATATTGATTGTTAATCGTTATTTATCACTTTATAGTCTTATCACAGCAGTTTTAACAATTTTAAAACGCTTTAAATGTAGGAGCACGTCGAAAACAAACAAAAACAAAACACGTCCGTACGTATGAACAGTTCGCGGAGGAGTTATAATAATAATAATAAATTTATTTATTAAAATAACAGACTCATTCGGTTAGTTTTGAAAGACTTATCCTATGTTACTATGTACTTGTCCTATGTACTTTGTTCGAAATTGTTATATTATATTGTCAAAACTAAAACAACAAATACAATATACATTATATTTATTAACCGACGAAAAAAAAGGAGGTTCGAATTGAGAACCGTATATATATATATATATATATTTTATGTATGTTCAGCCCTCTCTCCGTTATTTATGAACCGATTTTGATTATTCTTTTTTTGTTATATAGGATATACTTCATAGGTGGTCCCATATCAAGGAAGTCAGGATCTGATACTGGGATCCTGATTAAATTGAGAGAAACCTTCGAAAAATGTAGAAACAAATAGTGTTTCTGTAAAACTGTATCTTAGTTAAAAGAATTTCAACTAATTCCATTCACACCAATATACAGTTACGGAAGAAAGAGACAACATATAGTTTAAGAAACACAGGCAATCTTCAGCTTATTCACCCACGCACTAATTATGAAAGGAAATTATATTATTCGAGGGAGCACGGCTGTACAATACATTATTACCAAATGACAAAAAAGAGGGTTAAAACACACATCTGTACAAAAACAAACTTAAAGATTATGTATGAAAAATAAATAAATATTGAGAGGCCTCAGAGGCTAAACATATAGTACTATAAATAGGTATATTTTTCTTTTGTATCTCATAAGTGGGCGATCAGTTCTTAATATGAGAATAAAGTTTTTTAAAGCTAAACTAGGTCAAATGCCTTAGAGAGGTCGAGGAAGCAACCCACTACTGGTGTGTTACGCTCAATATGCAAACAAGTGATAGCGTGCTTAACAGACAAAATAACTCAGTGGACCTGCTCTGTATTGACCCAAACTGGTTATCGTGATGTTTGACATACTTATTTAGCTGTGCATTAAGCACGCTATCAAACACTTAACGTATTACCGTTGCTACTGAGAAAGGCCTATAGTTAGTCTTATCCGAGAGATACCCTGTTTTATTTTTTACTATGTGGGAGAGCCATGCTTTGGCACGTATGGGCAGGCTCGACTCCGCCCGATAGCACAGCCTCACAGAAAACCAGCAGTGAAACAATGCTTACATTGCTTTTTGCCGCGTGATTGAGGTTACCGGAGGCCCTAACCCTTCCCTCTTCCCAATTTCCATCCTTTCCCTCTCCCCCTTCTCCTCCCCTCCCACCTTAAAGGGTGGCAACGCACTTGTGACTCTTGAGTTACAGGTTACAGGTACAGGTCATTTACCATCTGGTGATGCGTTTGCTCATTTGCCCCCTATACCATAAAAAAAAAAACCACGGTCTGCAACATCTTATCCAGTAGGTGGCCATGAATGACATAGCATCCTTAGATTGTTCATAAGGGAAACCCCGAGTCAAAGTAATTTTTGACCGGTAATTGAAAATGAATGAAGTAAGAAAATGCTAACTCAGATACACAAAGTAGTCAAAATTATTTATGTTTCGACATTCCAGTTTATGCCTCTCTACAAAGTGCGCAGCCAGACCGGTGAGTGGCGTACCGTAGTTCAAGCTGCTGAAGAAAATTTTCTTCAAATGGTCCGGATTGAGACTTGCAAGTAAGTTTAGTGTTAGTGACCAGCTCGTGATCAGTTTTGGTTTAAGCAAATTTCAACCTACCAGGTAATAAATATTTTCCTAAAAAGAATTGATAACATATATAATATATGTTTATTTTAATTCAAAATTAATTTCTTAGCCTTTTGTTTCCTTTGTTGTTTAAAAATGTAGGTATGCGATATGCGAATAAATAAAATACATATTCATCAAATATTTACCCACATTCGTAATCTAAAATTTTCTAGAGTTCATGTAAATGTATATTTTAAAAATGGTTTAAAATCGATAGGTTAATATTTTAATTGCGATAAAAATTTAGAAAAAATGTCCATTAAAAATAATAACTTGAGACACCTGACACAGCCGTCTGATCTCAAACTAATCAAGATCTGTACTTTTCGTAAACATCAGACTGTTATTTAACATACTTATATATTACAAAATATACATATATGTATATTATACATTAATTACACCCAGACACAGAACAAATGATCATACTCATCACACAATTATTTGTCCTGTGTAAGAATGGAACACACCACCTCTGGGCATGTGCTTGATGATACTTACTGATTTTACTTACTTATATATTGATATTTTATATAACAGTAATAATTGTGTTGGCAATTAAAGCAAAAAAAACCTAACAGATAATTTATTTTTTGCAGGGAAGCTGACAGTCCATGTTTTACCTCTTTCAAGTCTCCTCCTAATTTAAGAGCTACGTGCAAGCAAAACTATAATGCATGGGAGTTCCTCGTCGATGATAACAAAGGAGGTACAGAAAAGATACACGTAGATCTGCCCGTGTGTTGTTCATGTCATTATAAGGCAAAAGGTTAAGAGAAAACAGTTGAAGAGTTTTTATTGTTGAAAAAGAGCACTGAAGATATTCGTTACAATGTTGATACTTATAAACAGTTGGTTAAAACAAATAATTCTTTAATTGGATGTCAGTAAGTATTTTATCAAATAAGGCAAAGATGTAAGAGTTATAAAATTCTAAGTTAACTGGAATTTGTTGACGAATGTACTTTATTAATTAAGATTACATAGGTACATAAATAGTTAATATAAGTATATATAAGTTAATGTACATATCTATTTTGAAACTGTTAAATAATATTTACCTAAAATGGCGATGTTTTATGTATTTGATAATGTTATATGTTTGTATAAAAGGATGTGACAAATTTAAAAGATCAGATGTAATTTAATCTGTCATTGCTTTAATAAATTTTTAACTTTATACTGTATTCATGTATCGTTTTTTAAGGCATGTAATCTTTTATTTCTCGTGAATATCAGTTAGCTCAGTAATCTTAACAAATGAAGCCACACTGAAATTTTAAAATCAGATTGTTGGTGACAATACCTAACATGTTATAACACTTAGACTACTTGGTTTTAAATTTAGTTATGAATTCACTATTCAACTAAGAGGAGCTGGACACTCAGTCCAGTCTCGTTTCTCTTAGCTAATCAAAATCTATGTCTATTTTGAGAAAGGATTCCTTACTTTTTGGTACAAAACTTTGCAAAAAAAAAAATTATAAGTATATACATATTTACAGAATAGTTCAGTTTATATTCGTTCAGAATGTATTAGTTAACATTTAAAGTAAAAATAATACTGCCGTTGCTCTGTTAAATCCTTAAAATATGCGCGGAGTTTACACATATCTATAGGACGGTCACATCAGCCAGCTCAAACTTACACAGTCGATACGGGTAGGAAAATCAACACTCTTTACTCTTCCTCTTTTCTGCTTCAGTCAGTTTAGGTACTTTAAAGAGCTTGAAACACTGGAGAACTTGCTGCGTGATTGTTTGCACTATGCAACATGCATAGTTGCATTTGATCTGATCTACATAATATGGAAACTTAAACAACATGCCTTGTACAATGACATTGATCAGACATGTCTAGCATACTACTTACATGCGTTGCTGCAAAACCCATTACGGAACAGCGTAAGAAGTGCAGTGCACTGTTGCAGTGATTTTCTGATTAATTATTATAATCTTAATAGGGGTTTCGGACAACGAACCTTTGTATGTGACATGTCCTATCAAATTTAATTAAATCTTTAAACTTATGAACCATATAGTTTATTGAACAATAGTTCCTAATAATAAGTTTTTGATTCCCTACAATTAATATTTGAGATCAGAGAAATTACCAAATATAAATACATTATTAACTATAATTCAGACTTTTTTTCCTTATTTATTCGAACAAAACCAACTTGAATAACATTTAGGTTTACACGGAGAAACAATATCAAGGTCTAAAAATTTCGATTCATAAACAGAGTGAATTGATTTCTAGAAAACAATTAAGGAATAGTGCCAAACTGAGTACGAGGTAAGCGTCAGTCAGCTACCTAGAGTCACGTTTTTTCTATATCCACTTTTAACTACAATGCCTTGGATATATCTAGTTGTAGCTAATAGAAAGAGAGCTAGACCTAGTTTTAACCAGATGCAACCGGCTAAACCTGGTATTACGCGTCAATTAAAAGGAGACAATACACTTAGGTTGAACCAACTGCTATCGATCAGACCTAAGTGTAGCCGGTTAGAGCTAGGTGGAACCGTAATTCAACTTTTAGCCGTAATAAATTCATTGAACAATTCCTAAATACTAAAACTAACTACACCTTTTTTTATAATATTTCAAACAACGTGTTTTTCGAGTATTGTTTCATACATTGCGATTAAATAAGGCATGTCGGTTAAGTACATAAGTCAATATTATCACAGCTTAAGTGTTTTATTATAAACTTCAAACTATAAAAATATAATTCCTACTAGTTATCTTGACATGTATTAATTAATTTATTTGCTTGCTCACTTACTCTACATAGATTATATGAACAGGAATGATGGGCAAAGTTGATAGAAGTTTGAGGATAATACTTCTGCCTCCAATACGTCTTTTGCACTATGCTACAAACTTAAAAGACAAAAGATTTGTTTAATTATCAAGAAAAGGTAGTCAATGTGAGACTACCTAAATATCTAGAGGTAAATAGCCTTCTAGCTCCTAAGGAATATGGATTTCGCTCTACCCGGTCCACGGAAGACGCCGTCACGGGTCTCGTTGATTTGTCACTGCTAAAGTCAATGACGGTCAAAAATGTGTTGGCGTTTTCCTGTACCTGGCGAAAGCATTTGATACGGTCGGAAAAATAGGTACTACTAAAAAAACTAGACTGTTGGGAGTTAGAGGTCTAAAGTTGCAATGGTTTCAATCTTACCTAAGCGAACGAAAATAGCGAGTGTGAATACGAGAACAGACAAGCGGTTATGCAGATATTACTTATGGCGTGCCTCAAGGCAGTATTTTGGGTCCCACTCTCTTTTTGACCTACATCAACGATCTGTGTTCACTTAAATTGCCACAAGCTAATATTTTTACTATTGCAGATGATACTGCTATAATTTTCCATGCTAAGACATGGACAGACTATTGATGTGGCTCAGAAGGGCTTTAGAAGTACTGCTGGCAAGCTGAAAAACAATTGACTGACATAACATATAAACTGTCATCTTATAAATTTTCGATTGAGAAGAAATCACTGAAAGTATAAGTTTTTCTTCAAGATATTTGGTTAGCTATAATTTAATACAGTTTTCAATCGGGAGGAAATTACTCTAAAAATGATATTTTCTAAGATACTTTTTTACCATAATTCGTTCGGATCTTTGGAAGAACAAAAAGGCTGGGTCGGCGAATACTACGTTTAGTAATTTGTGATTTCTTTATAAAAGATAAATTTGTATGGATGTTGGTTTGGATTATTTTTCTAATAGTACTACATGTGTTATTAATATATAGTTGGTTTATAGTCATAATATTGGTTAACACTGCATAGAAGGATACCCTCGATTTATACCTAATTGTACAGAGTAACAATTGTAGGAAGCTAACTTAGAAATATTAGTCATTCTAATTCTAATTACAACATTTCCTGGTCTAGTTACACGATTTCGGCGGAAAAGGTTAATTACGTCATGATGGAATATCCAACAATAGTTATTGTAATTAGACATTGAGTTTCATTTAATTTTAAATTATTTTGGGTGTGTTTTTCCTTAGTAGTAATACTAAATTTTCTAATTCATTGACTCGAGTATTTACTCTTGAACTTGAACTTGGAACCTTTTATCCAGCGATTGAAGTTGCGGGCAAAAGCTAATTATTATCAGTATTTTTCAGTTTGTCATTAAATGTACAAGCTGATATTTATTTGTTTACTATTCATATTTTTATGTCACTTGGCACTAGTTATATAGCAAAAAGAACCCTACCAAACTGTGGATATATGATGCCTCTGACATAGGATGTACAAATAGAAACATTCCAGGAAACATTCTTTTGTTAAAGAAAAACAATAGAACAATAATAATAATCGATAATACCTACATTTAATTATATGTATATTGATTTTTATTTTTCATACAATAGAACGTTTAATAGAGCTATAACCACAAATGTATAATATAATGTTATCTCAGTACCTAAGTGGATTTTCAACTATTTTTCAATTGGGAACTTCCCGTGTTTTCGATTCTTCCATATTCGACCCACAATTTCAATCCAGGAGTGAAAATCAATTATTATTCAACCCATTTCTACCTATTGAAAAAATTATTCCGTGCTCAACTTAATAATAGTTACTACTGAACGTATATTGGTTACCTGAACGTCAGCAAGAGAAATCAATGTAATTATCTCTATTGTTAAACATGTTTATTCATGTCCTGATATATTTATTGAAAAAAAATATAATAAAAATCAATCTAAAATTACAAATGTAATAAATTAATAATAATAATATTTAAAAAAAATGCAAATTTACAAAAAACAAAAACATACATAAAATTTAAATTAAACATTATATTTAGTAAACCCTTATTAACTAATTGTTAATAAACATTTATGTATCACATTGTCAACTACACAAATAGACGCTGATAAGCAATACAGTGTCAAGCTACACATACATGATTTAGAGAAAATGGCGTTTTAAGATGTCATACCAATTCCTAAACAATTTGATCGAAAAATATCTAAAAATCGACCTAAAAGGTGAATAGATATTTTTTCAAACAAATTTTTTATCTGCTCCGTATTGATATACCATTTTTTTTATGGTATAGGTACCGATGCCCAAGGGCATTTGCAACTCGAGAGTCAGTCACAAGTGCGTTGCTGGCAGTCATGGGTCGTGGTCTACCTGGGTCGGGCCTTTAAGGTAGGAGTAGGAGAAAGGGGAAGAGGAGAGGAGGGGAGGAGAGGGAAGGGTTAGGGCCTCCGGTAACCTCACTCATTCGGCGAAATGCAACCATTGCTTTACTGCCGTTTTTCTGTGAGGCCGTGGTATCACTCCGGTCGAGCCGGCCCATACGTGCCGAAGCATGGCTCTCCCACATGTAAATTTAATTATTCGTAATGTCCAGACTGTTTAAAAAATTCCCAGTATGAGTAATCAATATAATAATAGAGATTGAAATAAGCAATTTGACCAGGCTGTATAATTAATGTATCCCACCTATTGGGCAGAGTAATAAAAATATGTGTTTTATTCATTCCCTCTTGAATACACATTATTCCAAAATAGCATAATTATTTTTGTTTTTAGTGTTTATTGCTATACATGCAAAGTAAATGTATACCTTCCAATACATTTACTTTGTATATACCTTTTATATTTTACCGTACCTTACCTACCGTATTTTAATTGTAAAATATAATCATTAACAAAATTGGTATTTTAAATCTCCCTCGCTGTTTGGAACGCAAGAACAAAATGTGACGAACCTTGCACCACTTTTTGCTTGAATTCCCATCTCGGGGTATATGAAAAAACACATTGTTCCTTGCAGTTTTGATCATATTTTTGAAAATAGGTATAATAAAATATTTACATGAAGCTTATCTGTCCTTTACAATAATAATAAGTTGGTCTCGTGACGTTCATAAATCAATAATGAATCAAACACTTCGTGGTGCTTGACGTTACAGAAAAAGCACGGCGAAATACCGGTGCTTAAATCACACGAAATCGAATGTAGCTTAATTTTATTTTAACTGTAGTATTTGTCATTTTGTACATCTGTGTTATATTTTTTCCGGTAACGTATTAACAAATAATAAACAAGAATAAGAAAATACATGCGTACTCCTTATTGGTTAATGATACCATACCTTATTATTTTAAAAGCAATACGAGTATGATAGGTCAGAACGAATACGATTTATGTAAAAAATCATAAAAAACAAGTAATCTTAACTTCTGTTTAACTAAAAAAAAAGCACATACAAAGTACAAGAGCCACCCTACTGCTTCAAACTACTTATTAGAAATCACTGCAATAAGATATGTAGGAATGCTTAGCACCGATATATCCACAAATCCGTTGAAAATGGTGACCCAGTTAAGGTCTACAAATTCTTAAGTTATTATGGGTCGGTAAATCACGTCCGAACTCCTTAAATTCATATTTTTCTGCCTCCTCTAATTTCGGAGGGGGTACTAAAACTGCAACGCTAAATTATATTTCTTCTCTGCCGACTCCTGACTGTTGTCCATTGGTTTTCAGTCAAGTTTCTGCTTGTGGTGTTAAGAAGAGCATACTGTCAATTACTTTTAATGTAGTAGGAAGCGAAAACGTCAGCCGTAATATGGTACTTCCTATCGTAAATGAAATTCTACCCGTGCTTTGCCATATCGTTTTTCCATCTGCCTGAAAAATGGCTGAAATCACTCCCCTCCCTAAAAACCTAATTCTTCCTCTTTCTCAGATTACCGTCCCATATCTATTCTTTCTTTTCTCTCTAAAGTCCTTGAACGTCTAATCCACGTTCAGTTAAGATCATGTCTCTCCAGTCCGGTTTTCGCCTTGGTCATAGTACTACAACAGCCCTAGTCCATATTACGGAGGATCAGGTCGGGCATGGAAGAAGGAAAACTGATGGTCCTTGCTTTACTGGATTTAAGCCTGAACTGCTAAGGATAATATTTCAGAAGCAGTCGATGTTATTAATAGGGATTTAACGCAAATATGTACCTGGAGTAGGGATTATGGGCTTAGTGTAGTGGATGTCCGCTGTAAACTAAATAATAAAAACTACATCGAGAGCGTTATAAAAACGGCCTCGGTGTCCTGAACAGGGTGAGGCGGTTTTTCATGCCGGAGCAGCGATGTCTTTTGTATAAGACACAGATCCGTTCTTGCGTGGAGTACTGTTCGCATCTCTGGGATGGCTCTGCACAGTACCTTCTTGAGGCTTTCGACCTGCGGAGTTCTGAGGTCACCAACATAGTAACACACCAACGTAGAAACGTAGCCTCATTGACAGTATTCTACCGCCTCTACTACTACCATGGCGAGTGTTCCAAGGAGCTCTTGCAATTGATCCAACCCTCTTCTTTCCTATCCAAAACCACACGTGGCGAGCTGAGGTGTCACTCCCTTACAGTGCAAACAATCCTAACTAGAACCAAACGATTCAGCACCTCCTTTCTTTGCCGCACCATTAAAATGTGGAATGCATTACCAGCACACGTGTTCCCTTCAACATATAATCCCGGGTCCTTTAAGCGGCGCGTGAAGAAGCATCTCTCGAGGCCGTCAAGCTGAGGGCCACCATTATAGTATCATCCGTATCTATAATGGTGGTCCTCAGTCTTTGGTCCTCACTCTAGCTTTCCATCAGGCGGGTTGAGGTCACTCTGACGTGTCACAATAAAAAAAAAAAGTGTAACTCCTTCAAGAACGCAGGTCATAGTAGGCAGTCCTAGGCTGACCTGCAAAATAAACCGGCAGCAAATGCTAGCTCTTTAATGCAACGGTTCACTTACTCCATACAGTGACATGGTTAAAAACTTGGGTATATATCAAATAGAAAAAGTTAGCCGTAAACTTTTTGCAACAGCGGGATCTCTGCGAAGGCTCCGGAACTTTCTTCCTACCAACACGAAAATTGGGCTCGCACAATCTCTTCTTCTTCTTGACTATGGGGATGTCAGCTATTTAGATCTCACCGAAGACCAACTGAACAAATTTGAGCGGCTCCTAAACGACTGCGTTCGATTCCTATTTGAATTACGCAAATACGATCACGTCTCAAAGCATCGTTCTAAGCTCAAGTGGCTACTTATACGCCTTCGCCGGTATTCTCATATTCTTTCTCTTTTGTATAGTACTCTGTTCCATTCACACACGCCCTCTTATCTCAAAGAACGATTTGAGTTCTTACACAATACACATTGCCGGGACCTGAGATCATTAAAAAATTTGAAGTTAGAAATGCCTAGACATACCACACAATTTACCGACAAGTCCTTTTCGGTGTAAGCGGTAAGGCTATGTAATAACTTACAGGCATTTAAAAAAACTGGTCAAAGACTATATTAGTTGTTATTATAAGCGGTTATCTTATTTTTACACAATTTTAAATACAGTATTTTTATATTTATATGATATCTATATATATTTACTATAAGTATAGTATACTCAGTATAAACTATAATCAATGTTCAACTCACTACACTACAGACTACCCTGAAATATATTTGTTAATATCCGATCGGTAAAAAGGTTGTCTGGAAGAGATCGCCGTGAGCGCAAAGACCGCCAATTGATGTACCTGAATGTTTACATTGTTTTTGGATTGTCTCACTTAAACAAGTGTACAAGGTGTACAATAAAGACATAAATAAATAAATGAAATTACATAGGTACACATTGATGGAAAACCTAAACACTATCGTTGTTTTATAAGTCTTTTTCGATTCATTGCTGAGTACATCCGTAAACGTTAGCAATTTGTTTGATTTGGCTCATACGAAGAACAACATTATCGCAAGCAGTTCAGAGTAAGCCAGGGATTGATACTAGGATCTATTCTTTACTTTTCATAGTTGTAACATTTATAAAATACGTCTGGACAACACTTTGTAAACGTATAAAGATATATATGTGTATGTATTTATATAGTATAATATAATATTTTATTTAGTTTATATTATGTATTGTATTTTAAGTAGTTTTAATAATAATAATACCGATACCGGTGGGACACTATTTTTTATATTTTTAAATATATTTGTTTTTTTTTTTTATAGTGAATGTATTTAAAAATGTAATTTATATGTATATTAAGTAAATAAAGAGATAATAATAATAATAATATATCTCTTTATTGTACACCAAAAGGATATTGATGCAATGTTTTGTGGTAGATACAATTGGCGGCCTTATCGCACTGAGGCAATCTCTTACAGGCAACCATGGGATGGAGCGAACATAGGATATCGATATCCTATGTTCGCTCCATCCCATGGTTTATTTTAGGGCAGTATGGTGTACGCTCAGTAGGTATATAATATAAGTTAAATAAAGATGACGTATCTTACATATAGTGTAAGAATATACATACAAGAGAGCAACAAACAAATAAATACATAAGCAAACATAGGTATAAGGATTCACATATAAATCGAATAAAACAAACAAATATAGGACTATACTACATTAAGTCAAATAAGAAGATAAATAGGCAATTATAATATGTTGATATCACTCAGGTAATGTTCTTTTACCAGTTTCTTAAAAGCAGGCAGTGACTGTGCACGTTTACCTGTCAAATGTAGGTTATTCCATAAAAGAACGGCTTGGACAGAGAAGGAATTGTCGACGAATTTTGTAGAATGTCCAGGTAGTTTTAATATCAGGTTCTCCGACGATCTCAAAGATCGGGAATGAGTGTCGTGTAAGAAGCTAAACCGTTTTTTAAGGTAAATAGGAGTTAGGGGATTAAATAGAATGCTATATAAAAGCGAAAGAATATGTGCATTCCGGTGAACGCGTATAGGTAACCACTTGAGCTTTTTTCGATAATCAGAAACATGATCATATTTGCGAAGTCCAAATATGAATCTTATACAGAGATTTTGGAAGACACAAAATTGCGAAGTCGGCGCAGGGAACCTGCAGCGGCAAACATTTTGCGACTCAGTACTTGCAGCTGTGGACCCCAGGATAGGGTATGATCGATATAAATCCCCAAATTTTTAACCTTGTCACTGAATGGAAAGTGTGTACCGTTGCAAGTGACTTGTGGTACAATTGTCCAGTCAATTTTAGAGATCAACCTCGGACTTCCAACTTCAATGACTTGAGTCTCACTTGGATTTATCTTCAGACCGTACGCGTTGCTCCACTTACAAATATTTTCCAAGTCAGCATTTACAGTCTTCGCAGCTTCTGTAAGTTTGTCCGGTTTAGCCCGAGAGTAAATCTGGAGATCATCTGCATAAAGGTGGTAGGAAGAAGACAGGTCATTAGTGATAGAGTTTATAAAAACAGAGAAGAGTAGGGGAGACAGCACGCCGCCCTGTGGTACACCGGCAGTAGTTTTGCACCAAGAAGAAACAGTGTTTCCGATACTAATGCGCTGCTGGCGACCAAACAGGTAACTATGAAACCAGTCAATCACCTTTGGAGATATGTTAAGAGAGCGCAAGATACCCAGTAAAACCTCAAAGTCCACGGTATTGAAAGCATTACTGAAGTCCAACAGAGTTAAAACCGTAAGCTCACCGTCTTCCATAGCTGATCTGATGTCCTCCGTAATATGAACTAGGGTAGTGGTGGTACTGTGACCGGGACGAAAGCCAGATTGGAAGGGATTCAATAGCAAGTTTTTGGAAAGAAAATTCGTAAGTTGAAGTTCGTATTTATGTATTACCTATATATGTTCATCTGCCACGCACGTCTCTGTATCACTCGAAGGTTGACTGATAGAAAATGCCTACGGCATTAAGTCCGCCTCATGTAATTTACCTGCAGGAAGTGTTACAAATAAATAATTAAATTACTCGGGAAAACGTTCGCATAATAGCCCATCATTATTTTATTCGAGAAATAAATAGTGTACAATTCTACCAAAGAAGGTCCAAGAGACACTTTAAAGGTAGATTTTGTTGGCAAAAAGAAAACCAGCCCACCTGATGTTTAACCGATACTGGTAGATTGTATATTATATAATGGTGACCTCTGTGGCGCGGCGGTAGTGTATTCGACTGCCACGCTGGGGGTCGGGGATTCGATTCCCGCTCAGTGCCAATATTTGTATACATGAATGTGTCTTTGTGTTTCTATGTATAATAATAGATATGTATGTATTTACAAAAAAAAAATATACATGTAGTATATCCGTGTATTAACTAGAACCCACAGTACAAACTCTACTTAGATTGGGCCTAGATAGTAATGTGTAATAATGCCCATGGATATTAAAAAAAAAACGTGTACAATCTGTGGTGTGTCAAAAGTGATGATTAAGAACAGTCAATGGACAATGAGGTCAAGCAATTCCTGACTTTCATATCAGTACCAGGAAAATCGTGAATAAGATTCATATGGGAATACCCACACATCAAATCTGAAGAATATTAATCAATTTATATTATTAGCTACTTTTAAGAACAGGAAAGGGTTTTTTTTAATCTGGTTGATAATAATTGACATGCAACAGCTGATAATATAGAATATGTTACATCTATCAAGAATCTGTCTACTAAGTAATGCAGTTACGGCATATTTGTAAGTTGTTTGATAATAAGAAACGGAAACATCATTGTAATGAGCGTCACACCTTCAAAAACACTTAGCTCATGTGCAAAATGACCTTGAGCTTCATTTGTAATCTTCTTGATACCTACTTATACTTCTTTCATATAATACTACTACATATTATAAAACAGTTCCCCCGCCGCGTGTCGGTCTTTCTGTCTGTCTGTACGCGATATACTCAATAACTACAAGACGCATTTTCATACGGTTTTCACAGATGGACGGAGTGATTCATGAGGAAGGTTTAGGTGTATAAATTCATCATAATTTGGTGTAAAATGGCTAAAATATGAAGACGATTGTTGAAAATGTTGGAAAAAATCAATATATGCTCTGCTACCCGTGCGAAATCGGGGCAGGTTGCTAGTAATGTAATAACTTAACAAACCTCACACGAGATTGTACGATCTAAAACTAGGCAGAGCCTGTACTATGGTAACCAGACTTCTGATTAACATACTTATATATTACTAGTTACACCCAGACACAGAACTAATTGATGATCGTGGGTGGGAACAGAAACCACGACCTCTGGTTTAGCAGTCAGGACAAGTAACCACTAGATTAACAATCCTCTTAAGTCATAGACTGAGTGAGTGAAGCAGTTCACTGTAAGTGTCACCGACTGGGTTTTATCTATGTCGGATAGTAATGCATAGATGATAAACAGTGAGGACAGCCTTAAAAAAAGTAAGTTCGAAATTTGAATGATAAGTAAATTCCTGATATTTTAGGAACGTCGTTTATAAAGTCAAAAATTTTTTAAAGTAAATTTCAATGATTTGCTTATGTTTTACACACGAATTTCAAACAAATCTATTGAATCATTATTATATAATTCAACTGAAACCTTAATTACGTAGGTATAAATTGTAATATATTTCTGTAATAACTAATCAATATGTACGAACAAATGTTAGTTTAATACGAAATAATACTTGTTAATTTTTTTGTGGTTTTCTGTTAGACGTGTATTGATTCCAATTAAATTTACCAAGTTCAGAGTTAAATAGGCATTATTTATACATAATGATCACGTTCTATTCTCGGACCTAGTTGCTAAGAGACTTTAGCATTGCTAATTGAATCGATTTAAAAAAAAACTAACTTCCTGTTACATGAAACTTAAAGTGTGTCTTATTATTGATGACTACAGTAAGCTGTTCATATCTCTGAGTATTACTTTTTGCGTTTCGGGCTTGGCACTGACTTCAAATGGACTAATATGTAGCTAGTACCTCTATAATGTTGCCTATTATATTCCAAATTTTCCAGTTTAATTAAATTTGTTATCATTTAATGAATTTATTTTCAATTTTCAGTGTTAATGTAAGGAACAGCGGTACGTTAGATTATATTAGGATTAGTTTAACAAGCCCGGTAGATACTTTATGGATAAGATGGTAAGGTTTTTAGTTTGTTTAACAACTTGCTGCACTTGATTGAATATGTTAAAATACTCTTAACAATACAAACAGCCGAACGTAGAAATTCCTCCTTTTTTTTTAAATCGTTTAATAACAGTAACATTCATCACTTTAAACGTCAATGCTGCTTTATTTCAACAAAAATCAACATACACACTACAACATATGCATGCATGCATTAAGTCCGCCTTTATACAAATGTGCATGAAGTTTTAAATAAATAAATAAAAAAAAAACATATGCACTTAATTTCTAAGGGTTTCTCCATTTCTTTTAGGTTCCTACGTGACACACATTTGAAATTATTGAGATCATCGGAAAACTTAAAACTTCAAATACCAGCGCATTCAACAAAGTTTGCTGATAAATCTTTTACAGTTGAAGCAGCGCGTCTCTGGAATGCCCTTCCCGTTTCTATCAGGCAAGCACAATGGTTAGGATCTTTCAAAAAAATGTTAAAAGAGTACTATCTGCAAAGTTAGGTCTAAGATAATATATGTATAATCTAATACTATGCATAATTATAATGTATGTATTTAGGTGTAGGTATGTGTATATTTATATATATGTATTTGTGTATTCGTATGTAGTTGTATGTATATATGTTTGTGTAAATATGTATGTGAGCATATACTAGTAGTAGGTACAGGTTAGTACATATTATATATGTAACACCATAACCACCCACACTAAATCATTACAGTCCTGTCCATTCAAAGGTTGCCTGGAAGATATTGCTTGTTGTGATAAGGCCGCCCATTGTGCATTTTATGTTTAAGTTGTTTTTTATGTATAAATATTATGTATTTGGTGTATAGAGTAATAAAGAGTACTTACTTACTTACTTACTATTTTTTTTTTTGTTTGAAACAAATAAAAAAAATATTTTAATATCGGTCCATAGATGACGGAAATATCGGTGAGCATACATAACAAACACAAAATACATACAGCCGATCATAGAAACACCTCCTTTTTTGCAGTCGATTAAAAACGTGATAAAAATAAACATTCTTCTTCAATCATTATTCATTTAAGATGATCACGTTTCCATGAGAATATTTTCATTTTCGATGTAATATCTAATTTATAACTATAGGTTTTCGTTTCGTAAAACTTTCCTTTTCCTTCTGATTTAAAAAAAAAAATTATTAAGTTTATTCACAGTAGTTAATATTTAGATTTCTCGAGTTTACAACATATTTCTTTAAATCATTAGATATCAACAGTGTAAAATTTATTTTCATCTGCTTACGAGTATATTACGTTTTACTGACTGCTATTTTAGCCCTATGCTTACCAGGAGAGGGCAAATAGCACAAAAAACATCAGAAAGTGAAAACGTGACAACATAAAACATAAAAAAAGGTATTTTGTAACAATATAATGATTTAAAAAAAAATACATTTAATGAAATATTAAAATATAAAAACGTGCAGGAATTTACTTCTAAGGTATATTTTCCTTCAACTCAAATATTTATCTATTATATTAATTAGTCGATTTTTTAGAATCAAGTTCGCGATTTGAACGATTGTTCATTCACATAGGAACCAATACCGAAATTTTACTACATCAAAGGCCCGTGGTCAGATTTAAAATGTGTAATACCCACTATACATTAATTTAATTCTTTTCCTGTTACGATATGTATAAAGGCCCAGAATAAAACAGCTGTCCGTTAGTCGGGCCACAGAGCCCGTTTTATGTACGGTAAAAGGGGAGAATCGATTTTAGATGTAAAGGACTAGATATTTTATATCGACTACTTACCTAGTGTATACGCGTTAAAAAAAGCACCTCGTAATAAAATGGTGCCATTAAACTTTATTGTCTTTGTTGTGAGTCTAATTGTTTTTTATAATCTTAATGTCAATTTAAAAAAAAACTTATATAGGATTTTTGAATTGTTTAATTATTCGAAGCATATTTTAAAATACGACACTATAAATATTTTAGATATTAATAGAAATTCATATTTTTTATCAATGAAAAACCTGCTATAAATACTAACTGGTATGGATCTTACTAGTAGATGGTGTTTTGATTCATAATGTGCTTTTTATTAGATAATTATTGAACTTATTTCGTAAGTTTAACGAAAAAGCAATAATAGGAAAAGGTTTCCCTCTTATACCGAGAGGACAAATACTCAATAATTTTATTTGTATTAACACTATAATTGTTAAATTTTTTACCATTAACTTTTTGCAGACGCTGGTGCTTCTGGCAACATGCAGTTCTATGCCATCTGGTAAGTTTTAATTAGCTTTTTTTACATGCAATAAACTCCTGTGTCTATGGATGTGGTATCGAGCTAATAAACGAACAAAATAAATTAAGTAGTAGATACACAATAAGATGTTCACACGTCTTTCAATATAGCAGTGTCTTAAACGATAAAGTGGCAATATATTACAAACACTTCCAAATTCAATACTTATTGAAAACCGTTGCCGCATGTGTTGTCAAGTTTATTAAGATAAATAGTTTCGAAAACAGTTTTAATAACTACCTACTTAATTTTTTGTCATATTTTCAGATCTCGACAACGTGATACGCGTTCCAGAACCATGCAAAGGCATGCAATACTGTCCCTACAAACCTGAAGGCTATGAAAAATTTGAAGAGAAAATAAATATCATACTCAGGCAGTTTCTGAAGGAGGTTAGTAACCAAAGTATCCAAGCTAAAATTATAAACAATTATAAATATTATTTGTCTGTTTACTTGTTATTTTTTCACGACCAAATTTCTGAACTAATCAGAACCTAAGATAAGGAAGTAGGATACATTTCTACTTTTGAACAGGGTCAAATAGCACAAAAAAAGAAAAAGAATCGAAAAAAGAAAGTCTCTACCGGCTATTCTGCAAATTTTCATCCTCTTTTGAAAAACCGTGAAGAGTACCAGTTTTCAAGAGAGTAAAACTGGCTATCTGTTATACTAATGAGTAAAACAGAGGAGATGCTGGAGGGTCTCAACTGTCACACCTGGGATGCTCGTATCATAGCAACACTTGCCTTTACAAGACTCTCTAAATTTCACAGCTTCTTACACAAAAGCTTTTTCAGAGAAAGGATCGAAAAAATTAGCCTGTAAGCGGTCTCTTTAGCAGAGATAAGAGTCGCCGAGACTATTAATATTTTGTCATATATTTTATACAAAACCTTCATTAATTATAGACTTGAACCTTCCTCATGAATCACTCCGTCCATTGGTGAAAACCGTATGAAAATCCGTTTGGTAGTTTTTGAGTTTATCGCGTTTAGACAGACGCAAAGAGGGGGGCGGTAGGTCTGACTCTTAGCAGTTTAGAAGATGATCAATCATTTTTCTGATAAGTGTTAGAATCTTATACGAATTCGTAGCTTGCGTACGTGTAAAAAAGCTAATCCAGACTCAATTATGGTATTTAATCTTATGAAATATTTATGCAGGATAACAGTACGAGATTTACTAGATCAATAAGAAATGAAGAGATACAACTATTTCAAGACAAAAATTTGCCGTCCGTGCTATCACCCAAAAGCGATTGGCACAACTGTCCCTATGAAACTAAGGTACACTTATTTATTTATGTTTTTTGTTTTTACAAAGTGCGTTTAATTATTTTAGTAAGTAAATTAATTATTATTACTATTTTTAAACTATCTAGTCTATTCTGGTGGTGGGGTATAATAAGATCCCCTTGTATGAAATTATTTCAATATTTACTTTCGCGTTCTATGATATAATTATGTATTCACACGGGAATTAACGCGATCACGAAAAAGTATTACAGACCAGCAATCAGCTTACGACCACGGCCATTGCAACCTGGTCGAAACGTCAGGTAATTCAGAGGTATGTAATACCGTTCGTGATCGCGTTAATTCCCGTTTGAATACATAATTATATTTCAATATAAAATTTTATGATTTCTTTTTTGTTTTTTTTTCTTTTTTCCTACATAATGAATGTATAAACAGATTTTAATCATTTTTATTTCAGAAGGTACCGTTATACCTAACAGACTACCTTGACAGAGACCAAGAAGTAGCTTTGATAGTACAAACAAAAGAACTTCACCAAGTCTTCGACGTAGTAACTTGCGCGTGAGTATAATTATGTAAGACTCATTACTGGATTCGTCTTCAGCCCGCAGTCAGTCATTTATAGTCACTGAGGGTCTTCCCTCAGTTTGTTACTGGTTTTGTAGGTTCTCGAATAGAAACCTGAACTGTTATCGATTATCTGTACGTCTTTTGGCTCCCGATGCAAAAAGGAGGGGTGTTATAAGTTTAACATGTGTATGTGTTAATGTCTATCTGTAGCATCTTAGTTCCTAAACGGATGGACCGATTTTGATTCAATTTATTTTGTTTCAAGGGTAACTTGGGCGAGTGTTGCTAGCTATAACAAGGTATTTTCAACCGTCGAAAAAACGGAGGTTCTCAAATCGATATTTTAATTTTTTTGTATATGACCACGCATAACTTTTATATTTTTGGAACAGGGTTAGATTGGGTAGGATTGGATAGGGACCATACTTCGAAATTGGTCCGATTTAAATTTCAAATAAATATTTCACCCCTAAGGGTTTGACTTTTCGCCTGTAAACCGATTTTGTTGAAACATAGCACACATATTAAATTATGTAGTTTTAATGACACTACAACATGACGGAGGCCTGTAGTTGAATATTTTAGCCACAAAAAACTAAAAATTAAAAACTTTTCAACAAACTATTAAACCGACAAAAGGAGAAAGGAACTGAAAAGTAAATAAACACATTAAAAAAAAGTTAAACCGACTTTAGGAAGCACTAAGAAAGGGCACTGAAACGTAAAAATGATCCATTTCAAACTTAATTTGAAAATACTACATAAATGTGACACTTTAAAAATAGTAGATAACATTCTAAAGACACCAGGTACCTACTGGTCTGTTTGAAGTTGGAAACTTGCGGCACTTGATTAAAGCTACAGCTGAATTAGGCCAGGTCCACTCTACAGTGTAGGTATAAAACTACAAGTACACGGCGAGGGCGACTAAAGTACGATTCCCACCGAACGGGCCGCGCCGAATCGCATCGGAACGCGTTTTATAAGCGGAACGGTCAGATAAGCTAAATTCTTGTGTAAGCAGTAGTTGTACCAAGCTGCATTTTCAAATCTTAGTATAAATTTCTAGACTCCAAATGGTAATTTTACCATTTTAGCAATTGCTAAATTTTATAAAATTCCGTTAGATTTGTAAGAAAAACAAAGAATTTGATTTCATTTTTGGTCCCATTGCATTAGTTGACACCTTCGATCACATATACCATAGATGTTTGATCGGCGTTAAAAATATGGCATCAACTAGAAGTAAATGTGGTTGTAAGCACAGTTGAACTATCAGACGCTTTGCGCCCGCGGTAGTGATGTGACGTTTCAGGTGTAGCCGAAAAACGAAGAACCCCAAAAGAGGCATGAAATATCGAACTTTCGATTTTTATCGTATCTAGCTCACATATAGTGGAGTGACTTTTGGATAAACACATTATTCAGAAGTAGGTAGTGTCCCCATTCTGTTTCTGACTGCCTTTTGCCCAATGTTAGTTCAGGTTGGGCTAGGCCCCAACCATTATGTACCTGTTAAGAGCTGCCAATTTTAAATGACTGTCGTGGGATAAGATTCTAACTCTCTTTAGTGCTATCCTATTGTCATTTTAAAAAACATTTATAATTAATTCTTGTTGTAGGAAAGAATATATCCCAGATGGTGATGGACAGTGTTTCCAGGATCTGCCTATAATGAAATTGGGAATGAAATCAACGTGTGAAGAAATTTATGCTAAACGTAATGTATATGTATATAATGTAAAGAAAAGGAAAATCTATGTGAAATATATAAGTTTTCCCGTTGCCTGTACTTGTAAGGTATCTTACAAACCCTAATACGATGTGACTTGATGTTAGTTATAAATGTTATACTAATTATATACTGTAACTTATACTTAAAAACAAGTAACGTAAAGTAGTTAAATAAAAATATTCTTTAGCAGTTTTTAGATTTTATTTATTATATATTTTGTCAACTGAATCAGTAGATACGGTCATTAAGCCTTAGATTTTAACAAATTTTAACATTTGGTAGGTAAAAACCAATAGGGTACTTCCCATTTACCTAGAATCATGAAATTTGGTAAAAAGCAATGTTTTACGGCACAAGTAAAGAAAACATCCAGAAATAGTTAATTTGTTGATATGTTACAAAAAAAATGTGATTACAAACTTACATTTTGCGGTTGGAAAGTAGACTTTGTCATACATCAATGTATGGAGAAGTATTTTAAGAACTGCATAGTAGTTACTTGCTCCCTTTATAATGTTACCTATTATTTTAAAAATTTCACATGTAGTTGTCTTTTTAATACAGTTTGAAATCCATTTATTTTTCACTTTTTAGTACCTTTTCTTAGAGCTTTTTGAAGTCGGTGTAACTTTTTTTAAAAGTGGTTATTTTTTGTGTAAAGTACGTACGAGTATGTACGGTATTTAGAACATTACTTATGCCGCGTTCCAATAAACTATAAACGATTCGTTTTGCTTACGGACGGTAAAATTTCGTTGAATTTTCAACGAAAATTTTAAATTTAAAATTTTTGTTTATTGGAATGCGGCATTATTGTAATGTAACTCACCAAACTGGAGTTCATTAAGTTATATTAACTTTAGTTAAATAAGGCCGATACTGTATTGACTTATGGAGGTAAGATTTTTAGTGTGTCTAGCAACTTGCTGCTTTCGAATACATACTATTTATTTATTCTAAAATGAAATATACTTGATGTTAATGTGTTAATATGTGTATTTTTAGTGTTAACTTGTGCAAATCGTCCAATAGTTTTATTGTTCGTATAACAATATTTCTTATGTAAGTGAATAATGGTATTCTTATGAGGAATAAAGTTGTCTCAAACCCCAATAGGATTTATATCAGGGCTTCTTGCTGGCCACTACATAATCACAATACCGACTTCGCTCAGATATTCCCTTACGATCCCTGGCTGTGTAGTGCATTAAAATGAACTTCATATTGTCCAATGTAACGAAGTCTGTAGGCGAAGTCCAGATACAAAATCGTTACTCAACTCTGCTCCATAATAGGTTCGACCCATTTACATGTCTACGTACTGTTTAGTTGCGCTCTTCGAAACCCTGCCGTTTTCCGTCCACACTCGTTGATCTTTTTCTGATGGCGGAGTCACTTATAGTCAATCTTTGAACCTGACGGAGCTGCTGCAGCAGTTGAATGAAAAAGAAGTTCACTTATTTCAACTGCTGCAGCAGCTCCGTCAGGCTCAACAGCGTCACCTTTAGGTGACGATGTTGAGATATTGACCTTGTACCCACAACACCCACCTCACAATTCCTGAATCCAGCATCGCTACGACTAGGCCGCTAAAGCCTTTGTGGGCCAAGCCCAGCGTTTTCATACAGCCCAACGAAAGCAGTGATTTATGTGTTTATCCATAATAATATTAAACATACTATTTTTAGTAGACGGTACATGTAAATAAATATCACGTGTTTCCTCAACGATGATAAAGCCTGTGCGGAAAGAGAACTGTCGTAGGGTTCGAGGTCGCATCAGTGCTAAAATACTATTTTTTGTTAAGTTGACAACACTGTTACACAGTTGACAGTAAACAATACTGTACAATACAGTAAACAATAATGACGTAACAGTGTAAATAGGTAACACTGCTGCGACTTCAAATCCTATAATGGTTCTCTTTCCGCATAGACTCTAGAACGCAGAATGCACTTGTACATCTGTATTTATACAACTAGAATTTCGCGAAGGGGAGGGTACCTAGGTCATATTTATTATTCGGCTAAGATTATGATGTATTATGTTATATAAATAGGCAAAGACAAAACAGTTAAGAACTTTTATCCTCTATGCTTGTCAACCGATTTTCTCTTTCTTCTTTCCTTTTTGTTTAGTGGCTATTGACCAGGATCAGTAATAATTACTACGTAGTTCACCTCGTCCACGCTAGATATTGTTAAAGTGTGTTTTTTTTGTATGTGGAAATCGCCACATGTATAATAAATAATTAATCAATTCACACAGTTTCTGTATATTTACAGCATTACATATACATTTCCAGCAAATAACTATAATGATGTACATTACTACTGACATATACATTATTGATAATGTATTAACATGAAGCACATAAGAAATAATAATAAATCGGAATAAATAAGGATAAATTTAATATGGTTTATACTGCAGGAATATCTAAGTACGTAAAATATTTGACGTAAATGGATACACAACAAACTGTGGAATAATTTATACCAATTAAATATTCTTAGTAGGCTTATTTTAAATATACATAATATATTTACCTTATTGCGTAGATTTACGTAAATTCCAAGTAGGGAGGGAGTAGGAAAAGAGAACGATGCTATGTTGCCAAGTTGCAAGATATAGTTAGTCGCCGTCTTGCGGGTAAACAACCTTTGCCGGCAATAGGTCTTATGAGTGAATATTCCTCATTTTTAATTCTTAATTTTCAGTAAATAATTTCTTTCAAAAATATAACTCAGTGTTAGTAGTTGTGGTAAAATATTATTGTATACTAGCTTTTGCCCGCGACTTCGTCTGCGTGGTGGCTGACATCAGACATCGTAGAGTGTAAACTAATTTAGAGTACACCAGAGGCTCCAGTCATAAGACCCGGTGACGGAACACTGTGTGGTTTTGGTCAGTTCGAGTCCGACATACCACCTTGCGTTTGGCCCCGATGAGGTGATGACCCGTGGGGAATAGATTGTAATTGAGGAGGGAAAACCCACCAGTCACCTTAGGTTTGTAGACCAAAACGATGTCCACAGCTGGGGATAAACCTCAACAAATTGCCATTGACATATTTAACATTGCTGCCGAATATTCCCGGGGAAGCCCCGCGGCCCCGTTTAAAGGCGAAACACTGGTCCAACTATTGTTACATGTTATGCGGAAGATTGCAATTTAAGGCTTAAGCTTTGAAAATACTTGCAACGCTTGATAAGTGTATCTTACTGTGGAAAGTGTACAGTTTGGATTCCTTGTCTATGGCAATTCGTTGAGGCTATTGTCCGTGAACGTGTTTCTTTCACCGGATCCCGAGAACTTCATCACATCGTTACTAAATTCGCATCGTAACAGAATCGCTTTGTATTTGACGGAGACCTGAGATAACATACACAAAATAATATACATGAGCGTCAAATTAAGAAAATCCCTTTTTTAGTTGGGTAAAAATCGATGCGTGATTCAAGCAAAAATTAATTTTCTCACAAACTTTCATCCCCTATTTTAACCCTTTAAGAAATAAATTTCTGAAAAAAGAGAATGTACTACTTTTCTTTCTAAACATTATCTTATATATATATAATTTTTTACATTTCTAACTTAAAAAATGGCTAATTTTCATGCAAAATTTCATGGGAAATTAATTATTTAATGAAATTCATTAGTTTGACCCTTTAAGAAATAAATTTTTAAATTCTCTTCTAATAGAATGTCTACATCATGTACAAATATTTCCTGCAAATTATTATTACCTGTGTACGAAAATAATACTTATTTGTTTTTACGACAAATTGAAGATAACTAAATAACATTTTTTTTTCATTTATTATAATGCCATCTATTATGGCATTAATCTTACTTGTATTAATAATTTAAAACCGTTGCAGTTTTGTGTAACAAGAAATCCTTTATTGTATTTTAAATATTACATTATGTTTTATGCTGTAAAACAACAGGTATAATAATTATTTTTTATTATCTTAGAATATTTTTTTCACTAAATTCTGAAATGAACAGAGTCATGAATGTATATATGTGTAATTTCTTAAAACGGCGTCTATTTTGAAAGACTTAAATTTTAAAGCCCTTTACCTCACTTGTCACATGATTCACGTCTTGACTTTTATTGTCAACTTGAACAAAGCAAACACGTGTTCCTATACTAACTTTGCCATCCCTTTTCAACCCCTTGGAGGTGGAATTTTTGAAATTCCTTTTTATCTGATGCCTACATCATATAAGGAATACGTTCTCAAAACTTCACGTCTCTACAACCAGCAGTTTAGGCTTTGCGTTAATCCATCAGTCAGGATTTTATATATATAGGTATATGTATTTAAATCAGAATATTTTTCTAAAATACTACTTTCACATTAGGAATGACACCCGTGCCGCAGCGGGCCTTACACATATTTTCTTAACAACGGACATAAAGATCCATCCAGACTTTATTTTTTTTTGTCCCGTGTGGGAATCGAAATAATACTAGGACTACATCACTCTCTTGAGGTCGCATTTAACATACCTACTAGTTTAGCGTACAGCCGACGACGCCGACGGCACAATTGTCAGAAGACTCAGTAGCGACAACGCCTCCGCTAGCAGTAAAGTGTTCTGTGCACAACGCGTAGCTGAGAGCACGCACGGATGATATTCTCCGTAATTAAAAAACAAAATGCCAAATCGAACTTATTGTCTAGACGTGTTTCGTTATTGCTAAATGTATTTATTATGTTAAATTACGTTATTGCTAGATCTTAGTGATCTGTTAAATCCTTTAAAAATAAGTCGCAAAAATGATTAAAGTTATCACTTATTTTGTTAATATTATTAAAAAACACTTTAGGTGTTTCTTCTTTACTCGCCATTGCCGCGTGGCTGAGCCAAAAATAAATAATACTTGTCTTCTTAACGAAATAAATAAATATTGCTTATATACAGGAGTGATGTATCTGTTACGAAGTAACTATTATCTTTTCTGTGCCAATACTCATACACACACATACTCGAACACTTTGTGTTTCGTGATGAAAACTACAAAATGTTGATATTTCTAGTTTATTTAAGGAGTAACATATTTATAAAGTGTAACATTTTATAATTATGTTTATTTTTCTTATCTTACTTAGTTTTTGGGTATCTTTCATTGAATGCTGTTTTATATATATTATCATTTATGTACTTCATTTAAAAATCTCAAAATATATACCTCCTAATAATAAACTACAACCTCTTCTGGCAATTAGTTCTAAGGCTTAAGTCGGTTTAACCCCGATATTTCTACTCCGTCCATGTTTACAGAGTTTCCTCCTCAACATACTAGCTACGTCTTTAATGAAATTCCCAGCTTTTTTTACCTAATCGAGTAGGGTTGACACTATTCGTAAATTTCAAATATTAATTGGTTCTACTTTTAGCCACTGTCAAGATTCAACAAACAAAATTTTCGATTTTGCATAACAAAATCACTACAATCAAAAGACTCAATTTATGATTTCTCGTAGAAACTTGAAATATTAAAAAAAAATCAAAAAGGGAAGTTTTTCATAAAGTCGGAAGTTTTCAGCAAAAAATCAGAGAGCAGTGGATTAGTTCATAGTATGGTAATCCTACCTAGGCCTATAACGAAGCAACATTTGTACGGCCTACGGCTACTGAACATGCAAGCTTCTACGACTCTAGTAATAATTTTATTTCATTTATTTCTATATTTTTTTTACATTGTGTTGAAATGTATGTCACATGCATGACATATTGTATAAGTATAGAAATACCTAAAATTATTACCACGATAGTGACATTTCGTATACTAGTTACACTATTTAGGTTCTAGAAATTGGATTCTAAAGGCTAACCATCTAGTTGTCATGGGAGAGTCATGCTTCAGCACGTATGGACCGGCTCGAGCGGAGTGATAGATACCACGGCCTCACAAAAAACCGACATAAAATAATGGTTCGTTGTATTTCGCCGTGTGAGTGAGGTGAACGGAGGCCCTAACCTCCCACCCCTCTCCCCCCTTACCCTACTCCCACCTTAAAGTTGCAGGTGCCCATAAGCGGCAGTAGTCACTTACTATCAGGTGATCAATCTGCTCGTTTGCCCATAAAAAAAAGTTATTTTTAATAGGCTCCGATCTTAATTAACAAGTTTGTTTTTCTTCCGTCACTTTACGTCCCCTACTTTTTACACTTTAGTAAAAAAAAGCGATAAATGGTATATTTAGATTGATACGTTTAACAAAAACGCATCTGCTCTTCTGTTATTAAATTGACGGTAAAATTTATTTACATTTACATTAAAAGAATTATACACGAATTCAGGTTGTGTACTTTTATGCTGTATTACCAATAAAAATTTCAACTAAGCTACATCACAGATTACTAAGTAGTTTTTTCGTAAGCTACATGCACAGTTTGTTCAGCCGTTACATAAAATAATATTTAGTCCTGGGCAGTCCTAATTACATGTCGTCACAGATTACAGTAGTGTAATAAATAATTACCCGTTCTATGATGTAATACACTAATACGTAAACAATGTTAAACATTGGTATTGCATTCATAGTGCAACGGAAAAACCGGGGTAACCGTATCATTCTGGCCAATAACTACTTACTTGAACACAAATAAATGACTATTTTTCTCTATAATAAGGTTAAACTATGAATCCGGACCCTCCTATCTAAGGCGCAGTACGGCACACCGTGTGGTTTTAGTCGCTTCGATTCCGACACACTGTCTCACCGAAAACGCAAGTGGAGTGACGACCCGAGGGGGTTCCCACAAGCACAAAAAAAAAGTTAAACTATGAAAAGACAGAGGTGCTGGCGACCACTTGCTTTTTCATGCGAAGTTTGAATCTAAATAAAAAAAAAAAAACAAGAAGAAAATATGTTAATATATTATTTTAGAATCTTAAATACTTAATATATAAAATATTCTAAATGCGAAAGTGAGTTGGTTTGTTGTTGTCAAGGATAACGGGCAACTCCACACACTACCCTCAGAAAAACGCTCAAGTGGTCAGACGGGAGAGTACTAGTCTTCTCCCGTTCCCCTTCAAATAAACTACAAATAGAACAGCATAAAATATACACGTTATCAGGGAAACAGCTAAGAACATAGTGTACCTTTCATCCAGAAAATGTGATCTGTTCTTGAGGGCAACAAAAATAAATTTTACGCGAGCGAAAGCCGTGGGTAGAAGCTAGTCAGAATATAAAAAACCCTTGAGGGAAAATGAAACGAAAAAAAATTTGGCTTCTCAATTAATAAAATTATTCATATCGATAATGCTAAACGTTGAAACGGACGCTGTGTAACGGAATCGGACGGAAACGAAAAATATTATAGCCTAACTAATAGGTAGAACTTAAGTGGATATGCCGTTCAATTCTGTAGGTACATCAAATAATTGCGTAATAAGGAGAGAACCTCCACCCTAGAGGAAATCACAGCCGGACTCAAAGTTTTATTATATAAGCCACACTAGAATTAATGGGGAATTCTAACAAAATATTCAATAGTATTGCCAAAGTAAAAAATGTGTTAAAAATTTCCCACATTATTGCTTTTGTGTGTGAGGGTTCACACACAAAAGCAATGATGTGGGAAATTTACATTTACAACAATATTCTTGTTGTATGTTTCTATTTATCAAATTCAACAAGTTGCCATATTCCAATATGTAGTACATACGGACTAAAACCACACGGTGTTCCGTTACAAGTGGGTATATTGCTGGTGACCTGGATATACCCTAATAGGGAAGTCTCTCAAAATCCCTTGCAAACCTTAATCACCAGGCGGCCACAACGTGGAGTGCGGGGTTTCTCGGCGTTTCGAGCGCTACTCTTTGGCCTGGAGAGAACGCGTTGCAATCTCAGGCCTGCTTCTGCAAGGATAACGGGTGGCTCCGCACACTACCCTCAGGAAAGTGCTCATGGTGGACGGACGGAAGAGTACTAATCTTCTCCTGTTCCTCATCAAATAAATTACAAATAGAACAGAATAAAATATACACTTAAAACTGAAAAATAAAGAGATCCACATCTAATTCAAATATTTGATTGACCATTGCAAAGAATATTCAATTTTCAAAACAAATAGGCGATGAGCATTAAAAATCAGAATATTTCGCATGAATTATAGTATTTTTTATTATTCAACTAGCAACACGCCCCGACTTTGCTCGGGTAGCAAAAACATCTTCAACAATCATCATCATATTTAAACCAATTTTCACAAAACTAACAAATTATACACCTAAACCTCATGAATTGCTTTATCTATTGGTGAAAACCGCATGAAAATCCATTTAGTAGTTTTTAAGTTAATCGTGAATAGACAGACAGACATCGGCGGGGGACCTTGTTTTATAATATGTAGTGTTACGACAAATAACGTCTTGTTGTGGCATGTACTACAGATGCGTCATATTTGAGGAAAATGGAGAAATGTTTTATTGTATAAATGCAGGTTTTCGTCTTTTTTGCATCAGTACGATGTATTACACGAACTCCGGAGGGTAATCTCGAAGACTATGCAGTTTATATTAAGTGAATAACTAAAGTAGATACTACATTTTCGTTTATTTACTAGTTACGAGTTGCAACGTAACATATTTATAATGAATCAATACTTTGTGGCTTTGTTATTGGTGAGTTTATTAAATATTTATTATTCTTTAGTTTAAAAACACAACTATGTAATTACTTAGAATACCAACTTAACAAAAAAAATCATAACTAAATATTTATTTCGGCTTAAAGTAGATAAATATTTATTTCGGCTTAAGAGGCTGTATACGAAATTTTGCCAATTTCGCTGATTTACGTGGTTTTACAGACGTGATTTTACAGTTAAAATACTATATTTCTATAAGTTTTTATGAACAACATAAAAGATCACTTTAATTTAGATCTAATGAGTAAACCACTTTTTTACTTTTATTAAAAATAATAATGCGAGATTTAGGTTGTTTTAAAACATTTTTTATTACCATATTTTTAAAAATTTTTTGCTATTTTTTTTCAGAAAATGGGTTAACTTTGAACTGAAGTTTATTTCTGTTGTTGTAATTTTATGAATGAAAGTTCCACGCAGCCGAAATCAAAAGCAAAACTTTGTCCATTTTCTGTAAAATTTGACTAAGTTAAACATTTTTTTACTAAAAATTTTTATATTAAAATTATAAAAAGTGTTTCATACATTGTATAGACGACTTTTACAGCAATACATTGTAATTTTTTCATACCGTTGGTACTTCAAAACAGTTCGTAAATATGTGATATTCTAAACCTCTTACGGCAAAATTTACAAAACAGTCACCGGTTTGAGGTCGATTAATCAAAATTGAATAATAAAAGTAAAAAAGTGGCTCATACATTAGATCTAAATTGAAATGATCTTTTATGTTGTTTATAAAAACTTATAGAAATATAGTATTTTAACTGTCAAATCACGTCTGTAAAACCACGTAAATCAGCGAAATTGGCAAAATTTCGTATACGGCCTCTTAAAGTAGACAAATAGAAACTTGTCATACTATTTTGTTTTAAATGAATACAGCGTTAGACCATTTCACTTTATACAATATATAAATAGTGGTCTTAAACTAGCATTACTTGTATTCTTAAATAATTTGGACCTTGAATTTATGATAATGAGTTAAAATCCAACATAAATAGTTGTTGAACCAGTACTCGTAAATGAGGCCTGTAATATAATTGGAGTTAGTAAGTACCTACAGCTTTTCATTAGTGTTAGCTTGTCATTAGTGGTCTAATTAGGCCACCAATTGCAGGCTAACCTGGACTAATATGAACAAGACGTTAACATTATATAAATTTATTTAATTAAATTGAACATATTTCATTGTAGCTTTACAACGTCGAATAAACAGAAATGATGATTCAGTAGTCTGCATTTCTGCATAATCATGACTGTATTTATTAATTCATTGAACGACGTACGACAAATTATGCTGTTGTTATTTCAATGTTAGTTACTAAACGAGGCCTTTTAAACAGTTTACCTAATAGGCTTGTGTAGTTCACGAACTATGTACTATTAGGAATTCATTCCTGACATGGAACTAGAACTAACTATTCTGTGAGCTAATAGGACTTAGTTCACTTAGTACATTAGTACTGTCAAGATACATGGAACGACTGAATCATCAACTGAAATGTCGTACGTTAGTACGTTACGTCCCCGCGCGACACGCGACACGCGACACGCGACACGGCGGTGAACGAACGAATAAGAATGAGATGCATGCTGTCTGCACATATTTTATTTTAGTATTTATAAAAAGTATCGAAAAAAAATTAATTGACTTACTAGTTATAATTTTTTGTAATATAAATGTAAATTAGTATGGTGATTTTACGGGTATATGAATGACAGTCCTATGCATGCAAAGTATGAAGAAGATCCAAATTATCATTCAATGCAGCAATGTACTACTGAACTAATAGAACTAGAAGTCCGAACTAGTACATGTGAGTGACTGTACTAGATTTGAGCGCTCTTTCAAGTGACCGAGTAAGAACAAGCCTATTACCTAATATAAATATACCTACTATTAAAATGAAAAGTGGAGACAGTAAGTAGGTGACAAAAATCTAAATATAAGAAAGTGAAAGTACGTCAGCTACGGCTAAGGATATTTTCTAGTTCGCTTCAGCCAACAAGTATTCAACTAAAATCAATATTATTAAACATTTCAGATCTTCTCCACCGATGTTGGAACTTCGAACAATGTCAAAACAGTGTTCGATCCAACAGCACTCAGAACTTGTAAGTATTCAAAAACCAATTTCATCGTAGTTTGTAGTATTAGTAGAAGTGGTTGTGGAGAAATATTATATAGGCTGACGATGTATCAATTGCAGGGCTTTATTATAATAAAGTGGCTAAAACATACCATACTGCTACTATTTCGAAGTAGAGAAATCGGTTTATTAACTTGAATATTCCTACTCTGTATCTAGGGAGTTACATGATAAATATACCAGGGTATTATTCATATTGCAGGCAATATAAATGGAATTCTTCTAGAAGCCATGAGTAGACAAAGGTAGTGGTTAATTTATGTCGTTGTTAATATTGTTTGCATTAAATATAAATTGCTACATACATATAATATTACCCACTTAACAACAAAAACAAATCCACTTTATACGTATTCTGTTTTTATTTAATTCAAACTTTAGTTAAAGTTCCTAATGTTACTCTGGTGTAACTCACAGATAAAAAAGCCGGGATATTATTTTAAAATAGATATACTCAGGCGAACTTGAATTTTCTTGAAAATTAGGTGTTTACCTTTGATTATGTTTACTTCCTGATTACTTCAATTTATTTTCTAATTTTCAAACTAATTTCCATAACTTCATAATCGACAAATTCAAATCAATATTTAATATTAAAATATTTATTTTCAGTCACAATGCCTGATTCCTGCAAAAGCAAGGCCATGGAGTTCTGTTTCGACAGTGAAAACTACCCCGTGGACATAGTTGAGGAGGTTTTGAAAGATATAACTAATTTGGTTAGTATGAAAAGTAAAGTATGACTACCAAAATATTAGTTTAATAGTTGTTAAGCTTTTTACTGCCACGTTAGTACGTGGTAGTAAAGTACTAGACTAGCCACCAAGTTATGGTATACCCTTCAGAGAGAGGGGTGTTGAAAGTGCGTTATATGATGGCAAAAATGAAGATTTACTAGTCTAGATCTTCATTTTTGCCATCATATAACGCACTTTAAACACCTCTCTTTGAAAGGTATATCGTAACTTGGTGGCTAGTAGTTTAAAGTTTTATTAGATATAGTATCGATATATTTATTCACAAACATTAATCACAGACAATTCAAAATAGTTTCTTGTAAATAAGAGACAACAAAGAAAAGACTAAGGTTTATTATGACCAACCATATTCGAATCAGAAAATAACTCATCAAATCCAAAGCAATATCTAATTTGTTTTTGTTTTTTTTTTATTTTATCATTGTGAGATTTAAAAGGGCATTTACTCAAAATAAATACTGACGGTCCTACAAAATACATTTACAATACATACAATTTTATCCATAACTTCAGGTGGTTTCCAACGAAGACGTGGGGCTCATACCGTCGTACTCAGACCGACAAGCAGGCACCTCTGATGAAGACGACTGTCGTAGCAGTTCTAAAGTAAGTACCTTTTTACAATAATCATGTTGGGGCATTAACCACTATATCTCCCATCCAACGCCAAACGCTAGAAACTTTATACATACTATGTTCCTAATGTTACTCTGGTGTAACTCACAGATAAAAAAGCCGGGATATTATTTTAAAATAGATATACTCAGGCGAACTTGAATTTTCTTGAAAATTCTACTTGTAATATCTATATCTGTACTATCTAGCTACAAAAGACCAGAAATGGTCGAGGTAGCACCAGGCACAACAATAATAATAATAATATCTATAGAGGGTTTCTGAAATTTCTTAAAATTGGAATTGTTGATACATTTCAGTATTAAAGTCATTGTTTTTAACCGACGAAAAAAAAAGGAGGTTCTCAATTCGACAGTATTATATTCTTTTTTGTTTATTTTCTTCTAACTGTGCCAAATTAAACATTTAATTTCCAAGATTTGCGTAATAAAGAAAAACTTAAGAGACCTTGTCAAGGACTATCAACGATTAAACGTTTCTTCTTATAGTAACTTAGTTAAAAAATGTGGATACCGCTATCGAAATTGTCCTGTTTTACTAATTTTTATTTCTTTTATTTTTATGAATTAAAATGTAAGAGATTTTACTTGTTTTTAGCACGATACCATTTATTATATCGTCGACGAGGCCGGCAACGATCGAGTGGTTGTACAATTAGAAGGAAAGTTTCAACAGCGGTTTAGCGTCACGTGGTGCGAGTAAGTGTCTTCCCTTTTAATTGTGTTTATTGCCCTCTAGAATAACATTATTAAGCGTTGCTTAGAGAAAGAAGAATTGAAAATCGGTATGAATATTATTTTAATCAATTTTTTATTTCAAATAAATATGACAATGGAACATTTACTGAAATCACTGAATAGCATACAGTTATAAAAATAATTAGAAAATCAATTTAAAAGTTATGGCTGGTTGTTCAATTATAGAGAAAGTCCACAAAAACTTAGTTAAAAAAATTTCGAAGAGATTTTTTTTGGATTTTCTTAGTAACAATGAAAAATACCAAAAAAAATATTTTTTTTACAATTTAAAATATTTTACTTTACACATTCCACCTTCTTTTGTGAGAGACGGAGGTAAAAATTATGAATTTATGAATTTCCAGGCATTCATAAAGTCATAACTTTTAAACGGATAGTTTTTTTTTTTTAATTATTTTTGTAACTTCATGGCAGAGTCATGCGCTTTCAGGAATTTAAGTAAGTGTACCATTGTCAGGTACACCCTGTATAGAGACTGCCACAGTACATAATATGTCATTATAAAAAAGTAAAAAGAAACATTACACCAATATTCTAAAATAAATTTTTGCCTTTCCTTATTTGTATTTTAAATTACAGCGAAGAGGGCCCGATTTCAACAAGGACCGCACACTTTTTAAAATCAATGGTGAATAAGTACAAATTGTCTTGCGAAAACAAATATATGAACTACGACTTTCTAGTTCTGAGCTCAGAACCTGATATGAACGGCAAGTGGAAGATGGAGAGAGTAAAGACAAAGACTGGTATTCCTGTGTGCTGTGCATGTAGATATGAAAAGGATTAGAATTAAGAACCAATTTTTTGGTTATGTATGAATAAATAAAGCAGAAAATTATTCTACAACCAAGAGTATTTTTAATATTCACCGTTATAAAAAAATATTTAAAAATTGATTATTTTAAACAGTAAATATTTTGGTACTGCTACAAGTTCTAATTAATAGAAAAAAAATAATAAAAAAGGAGTAATTTTTTGTTGGCTGACTAACAATATTAGTCATAGACGCAAATCACAGTCACATTTACTATTTTTACTTTTGTAAAATATAAAAATAAGAAAAAGAAAAGTCGGGCAAGATGTACAACATAAGTCTAAAATTGCTGATGTTCTTGAAAAATATTTAACAAACCAAGAACATAAGAATGCAAGGGCACATACCAATTAATAGTCCCATTCATTCGTTTCTTATAGCGATGGCTCATACAGTAGTACCTTTCCCGCCTGATGTGCAGTTAAAAGTAAAAAACCAAATATATTCGGCCGTTTCGCAGGCTGAATTAGATTTACAACTCCATCAGCCCCTACAAAATATTCATCAAAATGTTTCTAGGCTAGAAAACCAATGCTTTGATACCGATACTCAGGCAACTCCTTCTAGATCCAGATATTTGAGTTCCGAATCTGAGGTGGGTTACCAGTTAAGCCCACTTCCTCTCCAAATGCCAGATGATGACGCAACCCCAAGCACGTCGATACACCTTCTATTTCATCAAGGGCTAAAGAATGTAACACTGAAACATCGCAAAGTATTCTTCATATTCCTAAACGGCAATACTTATACTACTACTCCAGATGGTTTGGAAGAAGAATAATTGTTATTCGTTTAATCTATGTTTCAATTAAAAATAAATATTAATAAATACTTACTTTATTGTAACCATTAGTCTTTTTCTGCACCAACTGGCTTTCTAAAACAAGTATCCTGATGTATTATATGTGGTTCCAGCCAGTGCAATGGTTCATAAAATTTCGTCTTCGACATTCTGAAGTAAGTATGAAATCGTGCAGAGTCATTAAGTAGGCGAGGAAATAAATAGTGGTATTCTCCTTCTTTATAACGTGACCTTGGTATGTCAGCAATCCATTTCGTCTTGTTTTCTTTGTTTTTAATAATGCATTCTTCTTCTGCACATAACAAAAAAATAACTACACAATCCTCATCACTGTCGTAGTCACCCATCTTTAGTTGCTTTCACGCGAACACAGGCTCGGCCAAGTTTAGCCGCTAGTACCTTGTACAAATAATTAAAATAAAATATAAGGGTTTAGTTTAGTTAATTTGTAAAAGGTGTTAATGCAATAACGATATATTATATATTATAATATTTATAATTCATATAATCGAAGAACAAGACGGGTAAAAAATGAGCGACACGGTTATTTTAAGCGATGCATTCACCATACGGAAAAAAATACAATTAAACCTCTGTTGATTTTCTCTAAATGCAGAAAAACTGACATTCAATACTGTTTTAATATATTCATTCATCTAACGATTGTTTTCCAACATTAATTCGCAACAATTCTTGATATACAAATTGCTTGATAGGTAATCTCACGAATATTTTACTTTGTAGCTCAAAAATGTGAATCATTTTTATCTCTAACAATAAATATTGAATATTAGACAATCTATAAGCAGGGCCGCGCTGCCCATATGTGCGAAGTGTGAGACGCACTCAGGCGCCACTGCAATAGAGGCGCCGCGCGCCGGAATGCCAGATGAAATGCGAACACCAATATTGAAATTATTTTTTTATATAATATCGATAAGTAAGTAGGTACAAGAATCCTAAAAGTCTTTGCCAACTAAGTGGCATATATAGATACTTACCCTTCTTGAAGAAATAAGCTGAACGGCAATAAATTATTCAAAAGCATTTTGTACTGCTTCTTGGGTATTGAATTTTTTTCGGGAAGTCAAGTCTCAAGAAGTTATCCAAATTCTAGAAAACGTAGAAGTCTGTAGGCGCAAAGTTTGGTGAGTACCCTAGCCCTTGCAACTTGGAGACCGTCTGCTGTGCAGTATGAGATCGCGCATTGTCGTGCAGGAGCAGCGGAGACGAACGATTGATCAAAGCTGGATGCAGATGTACAAGCTTCTCCAACATTGTGTTCAGTTCTTCATAGTACACATTTGCAGTAATGCTCATCCCGTTTGTTAAAAAGCTGTGATTAATCACACCGCCGCTAGACCACGAAACAGAGACCATCACTTTTCTAGAGGTAAGTTTTCTTTTATGGCATTGTTTAGGTGTTGAACCTGGATTCAGCCAACTTGCTGAGCGCTTGCGATTGTCACACAGAATCCATTTTTCGTCGCAGGTAACAATGTGGTTCAAAATTCCATCGTTTGTGTGCCTGTTGAGCAGTGCAAGGCAAGTCTCGACGCGTACTTGCGCTGGTGATCATTGAGTTCGTGGGGCACCCATTTGTCAAGCTTTTTTACCTTACCAATTTGACGCAAATGGACCAATATTGTTTTTACGCTAACGTCGAAAGCTGCTGCTACTTTAGCCGTAGATTGAGTATCCTCAGCTTCCACAATCGCTTTTAATTCGCCATTGTCGACCAAAGTTTTCGGACCACCACGATGTTCATTTTTCAGGTCAAAATTTACAGAACAAAAGCGGGCATACCAATAACAGGCGGTACGTTCGTTTGTAGTATGAGCTCCGTAAACATCGTTGATGCGTTGCTGCCACGACGGTACTCATATTACATAATTACTCGAATTTCTAACGTTTACATGATGATGAAAAATATTCAAATGCGATGAAAACATAACACTAATCATAATCAATAAACAAACGACTATTTAAAAAAAAAACATGTTTTTAAGATAAAATTAATTTGAAATTAGAATTCTTAACCAGAAAAAAAATATTTTGATTTGAAATAGCCAGTACTGCAGAACGCCAATTTCATAGGTAAAGACCTATTTATATGATGCCCATGTTAAAACTCAGATTTGTTTCTAACTAAAAGGTCATTTGATAAATTAAAAATTCAACACCTTTTCGCTTTATTCTCCGTAGACGAAAGATTTAATTAGTTAAATAATCATTCATCGCTAGTTTAATTTTTTATGGCCACTGAATCAAAGTCGATAAAGAATCAGCTGCATAAATATCTTAAATAAATAATGTAAATAATTTACCTCGCATTTTATCTATTAACATAAAAAATAATATAAAACTAGAGAACACATTTCCGTAAAAAATTTAAAAAAAGTTTCATGGCGAAACACGATAACTAAAAAAGTGAGGCGCTTCAGGGGTCTCGCACACAGGCGCTGCCGAGAGTCAGCTCGGCCCTGTCTATAAGTGTGCTTTTTACAATAATTTTGTGCAAAAAAAATATGTACCAGAACTAGAAAGGAAGAAACATATTTATTTGAACTCATACAAATGCGTCATATAATCGTTAACTAGGTTTTTTAGAAAACTGCAGGCAATTAAGAAGTGTGTTTAACCACAATGAGTATACACAATTAATTGTATAAAAAATATAATGAAATGTGTGAAATATTGTTACAATACTATTAAAATTCCCCTAGTAAGAAAATGGGTAAAAATATATGACGTCATTCATAGAAACCGATTAAAAAATTCAATTTAGTACTTTCATAATCTTAGAAAAGTGATGACATAGTTGCGGTCGGGAAAAGGGGTTCCTCTTGTAGTTAAAATAAGCTGAATATTTTTGTACATATGAAACTAATTAAAAACATCAATTATGAGGTAAAATTTATTAATATATTTTTTTGTATAAACCTTTACTTATGAAATCTTATAAATTACATGTATTTAGCATATTCATGGCTGAAGCACACGTTATGGAATAGTTAGTTTGAGAGGGTTAACTTAGTTGAGAGGCTTGCCTTTAAAAATGTATAACAGCTTTCGAAATGTCAGAAATATATTGCAAACACCCAAAAACTGTGGACTGGTTTATGATCATTGCAATATTTTCAATAATTTAGACTTGATAGATTATTGATTTATATAAAAAAACAGTCAGTCGTAGGACTGCATGTCAGAAGTGAAAACATGACTTCACAATGTGCTTGCATATACATACACACACACATCTGTACATATATATATATAATTAGGTTAAAAATAAAAAGTAGGTAATAACATATCTAATTGTATACATAAGGTACACTGGAAGTTCTGCGCTCCTGGCCGCTCTTAAATGTTTGAATTTCGAAAAAATATAACAATTTTTTTAAATATAAGAAACTCGGCTCCGTCTTACGAATTTTCGAACAGGGTTACGTGTCCTTATGCGAGTTTAACATTTTTACCCATCCCAAAAAGTGCACAAACAACGCCGCTAAAGAAGTTTTCACTTCAAAAGTTTTCACTTCAAAAATAAAGATGGGCCAAGACTGATTATAGGTATGATTGTAGCCATGTAACTTTTTTAGTTAAAAGCTCTTCACCTCGTTAAGAAAAATTAGATGAGAAATGGCATAGAAAGCATTTGACAGGTCCGATTAAATTGAAGAGTGCTAACATTTAATATTAACCATTAACAGTGCTAAAATGATCCTGCAGTTTCTCACAGTATAATAACTATATCCTGGCCAAATCTTATCCACGCCAGAGATCCAGTGAAGCTAGCCAATTACACAGGAGATATAAGAGGCGACAAACACATATTGACTGTTATATCTGTGTGTGAACATGTGTCATACACACAGAGAGCTTTCTAATACACGGGTGCGTAAAACCTTTTTACCCTATTTTAATAAGTTCGACTAACGTCAGCGGAGTGAAAAGCGAGTTATAAATTTGTATAGTAATAGTAATAACATGATTTGTCGAACTGAGAGAGTTATCTAACTTCTTAGGAATACTCTGGACTATTAGCGGTGGCCTAACTTAGGAGAGTAAGATCTCAGAGCTGCCAGACCTCACTTATTTTCTGACGAACAAAATGTGTAGTGTGTAGTAGTATTAGTAGAGATAGAGACTCCGAAAGTATACATAACTGCTAACTTGACTCACCAGCCAATTTTTAAATACGAGGTACTAAAGTTACATAAAATCATTGATCACTTTACTTAAATTCTGAGTTCTGATTTTAATCTAATAATATATAATTCACAATAAAGAAAGAAGAAAGAAAAATATTCAAAAATGCTTATTACTAAGAAACAAACAAAGAAAAAAAAAATTAAAAATAATCTATTTGCTACAAAAACATTACGTGCTTATGTAGCTATGTAGGTTCCCTGTGTATGAAACAAAAATGGTCCCTAGCTCAGCATAGTGCCGCTTCGTGTTTACACCTGAAGTGGCGCTGATATTCTGCTAAGGCCAAAAGTGACGTGAACGACCATTACTTAACCAAAAACTTATTATCAATATTGTCAGACAGTCGTCGGTTGTCGTCAGACGTCTGCGGTTATTTACGCCTAACACTTTGAAGTTTGTAAAAATAACGTAATTTTACTTATGATCTGAGTCCTGATTTTATATCTGATGTTTAGAGAACTATTTTAATACTATTTGTAAGCACCCAGAGAAATCCTGGAGCCAAAAATCGCTGAAACCCATTCCAAATGTCACCGTGAGTACGAGCGCGGGTGCATATAAATGGATCTGGGTCAGAAAATAAATAAGGCACTTGGACTACAGGTTTTCGAAATGTTCATGCTGCTTTAAGTTAACTGAGTTCCAAGAGTCATATCTTGTTATTGGTTTAAACTTATTGAAAAGTAGTAACTTTTTCAAACAACTGACGATTATGATTTTTCAATGCTTATTATGCTCAAATTACGGATAGATAAAAAAGCTAAGATAAAAGATTAAATGAGGCTAAACCAAGTAAATCTTTATTAGACTTACATATTTCAGCTTTATTACATCGCTTCACATATACCCAACTCTAAAAAAATTAAGAGACCAAATATTTGGCAGTTCAGATAAAAAAAATTACAGTTCGCAGTTTTTCTTGTTACAAGGCATCAAATCAATGTTATCAATCCGTCATTACTTACAATGAAACCAATATGAAAAAAAATGTGCTGACACGTCACAAGTAAACGTTATAGTAGCAGTCGATTGAAACTAAGATAGGGGTTTTCCAAGTCGAGTTATAAAGAGGAAAATATTTAAAACATATATAAACGCGAGTCTAACAGCAATTGCCATCACTTTTGCAGAGAAGCACGAAATAATAGATCGTGTCGTGCATTCCAATTCTCTAACTGATTTAGATAACATTTAAAGATATTAAGTTCTACAAAATTTAAATGGCGGTGTCTCACATTGTTTTTTTCGCGGTATGTTGTTTATTATTTTCTATGATCTTTGTAATGTAAAAAGATTTCTTTAAAAAAAACAGTTGGAAAATACGTGTGTTACACAAAAATTTACTTTTGTGATTAAATTAAATAAACCTTTGATTTATTTTACAGATTGCTCTCTTAACGACAAGCTATGCCGCTCCAAATCAAGGTAAGAAGGAAAAGCAACTAAGTGAATTTGTATTACATACTTTGATGCGATACATACTTAACAAACACAAATATCAACTGTGTAATTTACCTTAATATTGTAGTGGAATCGACTTACTTAAATGTATGTAGTCAAGTTGTAACTTTATGACGCTTGTTACAACTAGCTTGAACTTTATTTGCTGCTATTTTAAGTAGCGAACGGGCAACCAAGATAGTTGCAAAAATACATATAACTACTATACTGCACTAAACAGTTAACTTGTGTTTACGTTTTATATCAATGTTCGCAAATAAGCGCACAGTTCATCTACTGATAATATAATGTATGTTTGGCGTCAACTCAAAATTATTTAGGTATTTCCATTAGTGTACTAGTTTAGTTAAGCTAAAATTTATTTTTGTTATATGTAACAACGTTTTTATCACTACATTTTATAAAACAATGTCCCCCGCCGCGTATGTCTGTCTGTTCGCGATAAACTGAAAAACTACTGAACGGATTTTCATGCGGTGTCCACTAATAGGCAGAGTGATTCATGAGAAAGGTTTAGGTGTAAAATTTGTACCCGTGCGAAGCCGGGGTGGGTTGTTAATTCATGTATATAAAAAGTTATATTATATGAAGAAGTCAGAACAGTCTCGAAGTAACTTATTTTTTTTGCAGCCACAGACGAGATGCTCAAAATCCCTCCTGAGTGTAAAGGACAGCGTTTTTGTTCTATCAAGCCTGATGGTTACGAACAGCTGGAAGAGAAGATCAACAGCCTGTTACCAGAGTTCTTAGTGGGAAACGTTTGTAATTGGATTATGATTAATTTTAAGAACAGCCTCGATATTGGAATATATATTATATATATGTTTACATTGTGAAAGTTCTTTTAGGGCTCCAGTTTAAAAATACCCGTTTTTTTTTAATAGGATTTTGCTGATCGATTTGGCCAAGAAAATCCCCTCAAGCCACCAAAATTGTCTCCTAAAGAAGATTGGCATAATTGCCCTTATGAGACTAAGGTACGTTACACAATGATCAATATACTTGTCAAATTTGGTACCGTTCGCCATCCGCTGAGAGTTTGCCCTTATACTATAAAACAAGCTTGGTTGAGTATGAGTACTAAATGCTTTCAAAAGAATACCCCAACTTTTTATCGACAATTTTTGCCTTTTACTGTTCATTAAATTTTTAAGGAATATTGATAAGATTTTACACAAGACTGATTTCCGAGACTAAAACCAGATAGCAAGTGAGGTTGCCGCAAACTTGATTTTTGATTGAAAACGAATTGTCACGTTAAATATTAATTACCAAGTTTGTTTTTAAGTTGGTACAAACTTGTTTACTCGGCATTCATTACAAGTCGAGATTCGACTTTTGGTTGACACCACCTAGCCACAAATTATATTACAATTGCCATAGCTGTCACATATACGTGATTAAGAAAAACATAATTCAAACGTCCAATCATTTGTTATAATTAAAAATAATTCTAAAACTTTCGATAGGTGTCGTTGTACCCTACGACTGACTCGCTATATTTTCATCACCTTTGTTAACTTAAATAGCACGAAAATTATTATTAAAAAGAAGAAGAAAAGCCTAGTCCTATTCAGTGTAACCAGTGGTCCATTGGTTATTGATTGTGACCCACAATCGATTAGTGGACACTGCACACGGCACTACGAGTACAAATAAATCTCCGTGTTGTTGATCAAATAAAATGGGCTAAATCAATGATTTATTTTTCCTCTACGATAAGTAGGTATAATATGTATAAACAAACACATTTTTTATTATTACATTAATACTTTTAAAATTGCATCCATTACCTATATTTTATTTCACTTAAATGTATCACTCTGTATAACGCTTTACTTATCTCTGCATGAAACCTCTTGCCATCGGGCCGCCGCCGCCGGTCGGCAATGTTCGGTGCAAAGACTACAATGTTCGGTGCCGGTGACGTAGTACTCAACTTTCGTTAGGAACTGGATGCACATACATATGACAGACAACGACTACCCACCCAATTTAATAATTAATTATGCCTTTTGTCTTTGTACTTTTTTCCTATTAACAACTGTACAGGAGATATGTTAATGTGTTTGTATAGCATTTAGTAGATTGTATAGTATTAGTTAACTTATGAGTTATGATTTAGCAATAATTAACTATGTAAGAATATAATAATATAAATATGTAATGGTGATGACACTGATGCACGGAAAAACTCGAACGAGTTTATGCGGCATCTTACAGATTGTTTTACTTTTGTACCTTACTTTGTAACAATAAATAAAAAAAAAACATCCTGCAAGGTGTGTTATGTCAATTGCCAATGTTGCATTGTATATACATTATACATTACCAAAACAAACAACTTGCATACTTTTTGCTTGGAAACTAGAAAGTTTGATTTAAACTTGCCTCAAGTGCCATGTTGCCATTACAAGTTTGACACCAACCTTCACTATTGACACATCAAACTTATTTTACACGTCAGATTCAAGTTTAAATTGCTATCTGAGCAGTAACCACAACAACAATCACACACAACACAAAAAAATCGCCAACAACAAGATGGAGTGACTGGTTAATTTGTAAAATGGAAAACAATCAAATCTTTACTACACCTACTGGGAAAACGTCTTAAAAGTTAAGTTTAGGTTATAATGAAATAGCGTAAATCAATGTTTACTTTTACTGCATTTTTCAGACGGAGCCGTTATACACATACAGACATGAGAACAACACCAAAACAGATATCATTGTGCAAACTAAACTCCTTAGACAATATGTAGATATCGTCACTTGCGCGTGAGTGTAACATTAATTTAACATTTTTATTAAATTGCCTTTTTTCCCATTTAATTTCGATGAATTAATTCCAAAAAGCAACTTCAACTGAAAAATAAAATTAATAATATAGCTTTTATCGTATAACTAAAAGTAAATAAAAAGTTTTAGTTAAAATAATCTGCGTTTTTTATTAAAATGCTCAATACAAGATACATTTTAGTGAAAAAGAAAATAACTAATGAAAAGTACCAGAAAAACTCTAATTATATTTTTTTTTCTGCTACAGGAGTGAACACATTGTCGCTACTAGTTCGGAACAATGCTTCCAGGAATTGGGTGTGAGTGCATTTGGCATGAAGGCATCTTGCGTTAATAGTGCAGCAACACACACTTTATATGTTTTTGATATCGAATCAAATAAAATCATCCAAAAACCCTTCAGCGTGCCGTCTTGCTGTAGATGTAAAGTTTCTTACTAAATGTAAAAGGATTTTATAATCTTGTAGACGAATTAATTAAAGAAAGTAAAATAAATTTAAGTGAAATCGAAAAAATTATGAACGGTGAGCCAACAAGACCGAAACGAGGAAAGTATAAAGCGAAAGAAGAAAAGATAAACAACCTAACCCAAATGCTTCACCAATGATTCAGGGGATCTAGCGCTCGGCAGCCGTTACCGCGGCACGCTCACTATGCCCGCTCGCCTTCGCGCTTTAAGTTCAATAACAGTAGATGGTACCCGTCGCAGGACGGTATATAAGGAAAAGAAGAAATTAATACAAAAAAAAAATAATACACAAATATTAATAACAAAGTAGACGTTTTTAAATTATATTACTTACATTAAACGTTATTTATAGATTTTGAATATATATGCTATGTAACTCAATATTATAGATACTAACTGAATCAGAATCAGAATCCTAATTTTAGCAGTTTAGTTTGATTCTTCGAACGTATAAAAATCGGAAAACAAACAAATCGCACTTATGACTTTCGGTAAAATAAATTTCGTGAATTTTAATAATAGACATTATAACTTTCAGGTATTATGAAATATTGAAAATCGGAACATCGAAATTCGGAATAAAATATTTCGGAGTATTTGGGTGTTCCCCTGTAGCATACAGTTACAAATAAAATATATTCGTTTAAAAGTTATTTCAGTCACGTCCGTTTCTCATAAATGCAGATGGAATGTGAGATATATACATATCAACCTATTATTCATACTGTTTACTTGTAAATATATGTAGTTACAGTGTCTGATAAGAATTAAGTGTACGTTAAAGGTCCGCGCTTATCAGTCTGTCATAAAAAAACTTTCAATAATGACCAATATTTTGCGGATAGTATCTTTTGAACGACATTTAGTGTGCAAGTACGTACGTACTGCTCCAATCATTCGAATAAATGTGTAAAGAAAAAAAAAGACTATTGGAATCTGTCATTTTAAACAAGATTGTGACAAAATGGTCAAGTGGATTTTTGTGTTATTTGCGGTAAATATAATGAAGTAAATAGATAATATAACTTGCCCTTGTTTAATGTTTTTTGTTAACCTATAATTTTTACCACACATGTCCACAATCCATCACATAATTCACATAAACTTCCATAAGATTTTAAGACAGCAAGACACTGACCCATTAAATTTATTGTTAGACAATAACATATTGAACACTGTTGTTACACAATGTACAGTGGTTAATGGCCGAGGAACGAAGAAAGATATTCCTTAACCGTTTCGTAGGGAAACGAAAAATCATTGTTTTAGGTTCTTTACTAGTGGAAATCAACATGGTGGTAACATGTTTTGTAGAAGAGTTCGTAATGTTGAGGTTCATAAAGAGTTTTCTTACCTTGTTTAGATTAATCCTAGACTAACCTTAATATAAAAACCTCAGTTTAACAATTTAGATACCTTCAGCTTTGTTACATAACTGCATCGAGTTTTCACTGTATTTGTTTTTGCTACTTGTCAATAGATGGCGCTCCATCCAGAGCCGCATGTGAAAGCTTGTATAATATACAATGTATTACTATAAGTACTTTATTAATAATATATTTTATGTGTGTAAATTATAATAACGATTAATAACTAATTTTTATAGTTATATAATTAGGTTATAGTGAAGTTAGGATAAAAGTTTTAAGTTACCTACTGCATTATTATGCAATAAATTGTGATTATTTTAAATCTGAAACAACTTTATTTATGCAATACAAACTTCAGATAATGATAACCCGTGAGATTGCACTTCTAATGCTAAGCGTGATATCGCTTCATAGGTGAAGAACGGGTCCGCACCCTTCCTGACATACATATATTACACACCTAGATCTAAAGGGAGCTAACTCAAAAATTTTAATTTTGGAGTTATGCACACCATCGAATTTCTTATCACAATAGCTATCAACCAATAAATCAGATTCAAAAATATCACCACCACTTGACGCGAGACGCTAAATTCGAAACACGGGCCCAACCCAAAATAATAAAACAAATATATACACATTCTTAAGTAATAGGGAACTAAGTACAAAAATCCAACTTTCAGTCCCAAAACATGATTAAAATACAAGATTCCTACAATATCTTTCTTCTAGCTGCATATAAAAAAATCAATCTATACAGAAAACTTCTGCAGTGGACAGGGACACACTAAATAATCTTTCACCTTTTCTGAAAAAAGTGTTATTTTGAGGTAATACCTGTTGAGATCTAGGTGTGCGATATGTAATGTGTGTCAGGAAGCAGCAAAGCATTAGCGATTCATAAGCCGCAAAAGATCCGTATTTTAAGCCTAATGTAACGTCACTTCGGGTGTAAGCAACTAATGAAAGAGGTATGAAATCTCTTAAATAAAATCGTGACATATATTCTGTATGTACTTAATAGATAATATATATTCAGAGATCAATTGTAACCAAAACATTTCATAAAATTACTAATTTATATTTTTACTAACTCTTTACTAAAATGAACAATGCACTAAAAGAATGTAGATAGAATAGAAGTATTTAGTTATGACTATTTTACCGAACATCGCCAATAATTGTCATTGGCATTTTATTACAATAAGAGCGGAGCTAATTAGTCATTCCTTCTGATGAATTCACCTCTCTCGTAGTCACAGAAAAAGATAATAATAATAACTTGACACACTCACACACGGCCGTCTGATACCAAACTAGGCAGAGTCTGTGCTATAATAACCAGACTGCTGATAAACATACTTATATATTTCTAAATACTTTCATATCACTACATATTATAAAACAAAGTCCTCCGCCTCGTCTGTCTATATGTCTGTTCGCGATAAACTGGAAAACTACTGAACGGATTTTCATACGGTTTTCCCTAATAGACAGAGTGATTCATGAGGAAGGTTTAGGTGTATAATTTGTACCCGTGCAAAGCCGGGGTGGGTTGCTAGTTAAATTACCTTCAGACACAATACATCATGATCATGCTTATCACGAAATTATTTATCGTGGGTGGGAATCGACCTCTGGCTCAGCTTTTAGGATCTCTAACCACTAGACCAACAGCCCAGTCAGAGATGAATATAGTATGAGTAATAGTAAAAGTTATTTGTGTTAAAAACTGTAAAGCTTGCTGCATATAATTGACCATAACTCTAATGACAAGCGCATGGAGGTTTTTTCAAAAAGCTCATCATTGGTGCGCGACATAACTTGCATGGTGAAGATAATATAATATATGTTTATCGCTGCAGGTTACTCTAAGCTTGAGCACAATCCAACTAGCCGCTTTTTCAATTAGAGGTAAGAAAAAAAAACAATAATTATCTTTTGTATCAATTAAGTTTGCAAGAAGAATAATATATAGAAGAGTAATAATACATTGAAGTAAATGGGGAAATAGTGCTTTAATTGATCCCCGATTTATTGGCTACAAACCTATCGAAGTTAATTGAGATATAATCCTACATCTATTCTCAAAGATGTTAACTAGGCATCATAAGATCACGAAATGTAATTTTTTTTTCAGCAGACGCTGAGGTAATAATCAAGATTCCTGAACAATATCAAGCTTGAACATCTCGAAGGGAAGATTAATAGCTCGATGAGATTTAATATTATACTTACTGTGTCAATACTAAAAACCAGCAGTGAAGTGAACATTAGTACTTTTATCTTGATTGTAATAAAAAGTAAATCTAAATCGGTTCATCCGTGTCTAAGCTTCGACGCCATACACTTATTGGACATAGCCTCGTTCTGTATAACACCAAACATAAACAATACATACTAGTATAGTAGACTTAACTTATTGTGCTTATATAAAACAACTGGGGGTCACACTGAAAGTTTAAAAAAAAAAAATAACGGAATGATATAGAAGCCTTCGAAGTAGTCTAAGTTCCTTTCTAACCGTCGTATGCGATGGAACCATTGACTGAAGCAGTGAGTCCAGTCTTCTTTAGGGATCTCTTCCAAGCCTTTTCCAAACGCAGCTACGGATCTTTAGGGTTCATAAAACGAATTTCTGTAAGTTTATCTTTTATTTTTGGAAATAAATAAAAGTTATAAGGTGCCAGGTCGGGACTGTAAGGAGAATGACTCACTAGCTCTACTCCTTCGATAGACAAATATTCGATATTCCGTCTAGCGGAATGAGCTGGAGCGTTGTCGTGGTGGAGGAGGATCCTGCTTCTTTTGCGCAGCTGTCTAACATTTTCCAAGACAACCAGTAGACAATGAATGACATACCAATCTGCAGTAACAGTCCTTTTATCTTCCAATTGTTGCGAAATGACCCGTCCGTCCAAAGAATGAGGCAATCATCCTCTTTCTTTAACTTCTGCCCTTTTTAACTTTTATCAGCAAATCTTCGAATGGAAACATCCATTCTGTATAAAAAGACAACTCCCGCATTAGGAATTACTCCTGTGTCGCGGGGGACTTTACAAACATACAAACAACGGACACAAAGTACACCCAGACTCAGATGGGAATCGAACCCACGACCTCTGGCTCAGCAGTCAGGGTCACTAACCACTAGACCAACAGGCTAGTCAAGCGCAGATAGTCTTTTGGTTTCGGGTTCGTAACAATATATCATCCTTTCATCACCTGTGACGATGTCATATACAGCATTCGAGTCACCTCTGTTATACTTTTCAAGCATTGAGTTGCACCATTCCAAACGGCGGCTTTTTTGATCATCCGTCACATTATGAGTACCCATCTAGTACAAAGCATTCTGACGCCTATACCAATGCCTAAAGCTTTTTTATTGTAAATTTAATAATAATAAAGCTGCCTGAACCTGTTGATATGTCATTCTTCTGTCAGCTTCTATCATTAACCGCATAGCGCTCACGTTACCTTCGGTAGTCGCCGTTCTCGAGAATTATCAGTGAGTTTGCTTCGACCATGTTTAAACTCATTAAACTAGTTGTAAACAGTGGCACGAGATGGAGCTTCGTAATGAAATTCAAATCGAAGACTATCGTAACATTGTTGTTGGGTAAGACCGCAACCAAACTCGTAATAAATCATTGAGCAAAGATTTTCTATAGTCAGATACATTTCGATGCACGACGGACACTTTTTAAATTGCCACCAATTTGTAAAATGAAATGACATATATGAAATCATTCAACATCTACAGATTTCCAAACAGTTCCTAATTTGAAATTTAAATACATTTTTCTTTGGCTGCTTTTCTTACCGCTTGTACGATCTCGCTATCGTACATACAAATAGTTTTTACTTTTTACATATAGATAATTTTGTGCACACGTTGCGACCTACTTTTGGCCACGCGTTGTTATTGTTATAAATACATTAATTAATACTTTATAAGTTAGTACGCTACCAACTATTATACCTACAAGCACAATCAAGGAAAGATTCGCTACTCTATACAATTTTATATACCTTTACTAAAATATACTATTTACGTTTGGCTGTCTTTCCTGCGTACTCAATTAACTACTAACTTAACTACTTAACAACTATCCTCCAGTGTACAAGCTAACTAGCCTGTACACTGCCCTATTCTAAAAACTCTCAGTGTAACCCACGTATGCCTTTATGCCTGTATATAAAACATATTCAATTTACAGGATCACGCTGACGAAGAAGTGAGCCCTGGAAAATCGAGAGAGAGAAGAGAGATCGAGTTGGGAAAACACAACTGCCTTGAGGAAGTAAAGGTAAGTTGGTATTTAGCTATTAAAGCAGTGACCTCTGATCTCAATTTATTTGATCGCAATTGCTAATAGAGAGGTAGTCGCTAAAACAAGACGAAGTCGCTATAAAACGAACTTTTGACATCCCGATCAGACAGTTCAGAAACGTCTTCAAAACGTGATGCTGTATAGATGCCATCAACGATCGAAATCAGAAAGTTGGAAAAACTTGTGCCTGTAATATTTGTACAATGAGTATTGAGTATGGTTGGGTAATTTGTTGCAATGCAGGGAAGTAAAACAAGTGCCCAACATGTTGGGCCCCTTTGTTTCTTTGCGTGAACTGACTGAGGACAGCAACACTGACTCGCTAAAAGAAGGATTTTCTTCCTCCAAGTGGAGAGAGAGTCGTATGTAATGTTTGCCAGAATCTGCCGGGATTTAAAAGATTCTTCTAACAACAGGTGCCAGAAATGGTTATGCATACATATAGGAGTAATAGTCACGCCTATATAACTTATGCGTCATGCCCCCCAGTTATGCATACATATAGGAGTATAGTCACGCCTATATAACTTATGCGTCATGAACCCGGGGGGCGATACCGAGAGGCTTCGCCAAAAATGCTTTAACATGGTAATATATTATATTTTTTAAAGATAAATTATCAATTAAAGAAGAATCATGGATAACATAGAGAATTAAAGATGAAACGAATTAAAATGAAACTAAATTATATGTTTTCAGTATGAATTCCTCTATAAGTATTTGGATGAAAAGGCTGATGATAACAATTTTGAACTCATTGCTCAAAGTCCATACCTAAGGCAATTAATTAATGTTACCCAATGTCGGTAAGTAAATTTTTAGATGTTGAATTTATATAAGTCGCCTCCCGGCAAAAAAAAGTGTCTAATCACATTTTAGGTACGTTTTGACATTTTTATAGCATACAATAGCAAATGTTGCACTTGGTCAGCTGTAAAAACAACCTTTTTCACTGAGCTAATAACGATGTTTTTGCTGTTTTGTTCAATTCACAGGCATAAAAGTTGTGTCTTCTCGAAATAGCTGTTTTTATATTATGAATGACACTTTTTTTGCCGGGTGGCGATGTATACCTTCTTTATATGCTATAAGTGTTATAGTTATACAAAGTCTCAAACGCAAGGCTTTCTAGGTACAGCTTTTGTATCTGCTCCGTGGGTACAGCAAATGGTTAGCGGAGCAGTTAGAAGAGAAGAGAAAGAAGGCTAGACTTAGTTTTAGCCATGAATACACCTACTAGTCTAAGATCCCACTTATATACAATATAATGTATGATTAAACAAAAGGTGCTAGGGTTGCAGTCTCATATCTGTGCAAGGCTATTTTTTTTGGTAATTATCCTGACGGAGTTCCCAAATATTTTTAACAGTAATCAATTATTAATATATATAATAATATTAATATATTGTACATTTACATAGGTAGTACGCATTTTGAAGCATATAATAATATATGCTTCAAAATGCGTAACATTAAATAAACACAACAAAAGTTTTTAATATATTTTTTTAAATTACATTATAAATTTAACTATTATCAATATTAATATTATTTACTCCAATATCCGCATGCGTAAAAGTCTTTTTTTTTCCACGTCTTCATTTATTACATGGAGTGGTAAGTGAGTAATAAGTATGCGTACTGTGTTTCACTCGATGACTGTCTTACATACAGCTGCTATCGTGTATCTATTTTTATCGCTTGTATAGTCAATGTTTCTTAATTATTGAAACTTAAAATCGCGACAACCCTATGACTTGCGTACTTTTCCCATGTCAACCTATACCATCGTATTCATCATGTTATTATCTACGTTTTAATATAATTTGCATAAGGAAACTCGATGAGGGTAAATTACTAATGCAAATTTACCTTTTTACACCTCGCAACCCTAATCCTTGCTTGGAAAAAGATAAACAACCTTACTTAGGTGGTTTATTTACATCTTTTACTATGGATTAGTGTCAAAAATATTTGGGAATTCCATTAGGGTAATTATGGATAAAAAAAATATGTTTAAATTAAAAATAGCCTTGCGCAGATATGAGATGGCAACTCTAGCACGTTTTGTTTAACCATACATTATATTTTCCTAAGAAACTCGATGAGGTAAGGTCGACCTAAGTCGAATCTTGTACTATACGTTTAAGCAAAAACTACCGACCGTATCTGTGTTTAGCCGATTAGAACTAGGTGAAACCATACTTCGGGTTTCACACCTATAAAAATGTAAATACCGAATCTACAGTTTTGACGTTTATTTAAAACTGGTTACACTAGACAGTCATCTAGTCTATGCTGACGGCTATACGCGCCAGTAGAAACGCAACACTATTCTAGTGTTTCATGAAGGTCTTCTGTATAGGACATATTCTACAAGAGACGTCTGGTCTTCTACAGTCGGTTGTATTCAAGAAGAACTCCGTTGAACCTTACCTGCGTAATGGTTTTATTTGTTCTGTTTCACAGGGTGCTGCCGCCACCTTTAACTAACGATAGTAATGAGCAATGCTTCCAGAGTTTATACATAAATAATTTCGGTTTGAAATCCTACTGTGAGACAATGAAGACAAAAAGTACTATATACTTTTACAATAAAGATCAAACAGTAATGTATCGCAAAGTTATTAAAGTACCCGTCGCTTGTGGTTGTATGGTTTCTCACGCTTCAGAGGCATATTCATAATTTGGAGTTGTTGGTTTGATAATTCCTAAGGTTGCTCCAGATTATTACAATAATATTATTAAAAATATAAGTGCAACTTTTATTGGTAAATTATATTAACAGTATTAACAGACTGGTGTCTTACAAATTTCAGTGGTTTAGTTTTTTTGTTATATTAGCCGATATTAGGCGATAAACAGACATACCAATAACATTTTTAGTATTTATTATGACTACGAAATATAAGATTCATATCGATTTTTTTAGTTCATAACTTTTAGTTTGAGGTATCTGTTTTAAAAAATTAAAATGATAATGAAATAATTGTTAGAGCTTTGAATTATACACGTGATCTACTGTTGTAGGATCCTAAAATTTGAGTAAATATGCTTTTGTAACAAGTTATATAGGTATTAAAATTGTATTGTACATTATACTTTTTAAAACCTTACATACCTATAGTTTATTATTTACTTTCATTTTACGTTGATAAACATTGAACAAGCGATATTTTTATTTTTACTTTTATTTTAAAGAATTCCGTTTAGAATAGACTATAAGTATATGTAAAAAAATAAAACGATTTCATTTATCGCCAAAAACATGTAGTTGTCAGTTCACATCTGCGCGCGAAAGTGAACTTGCAGTTCCGATGACGTCACTCCTGTGAACTCCTGTCTGTCCCTGAATACTTTATTTTTGCATTTTTACTTCTGTTGTATTTGCAGAGTGCAATACTGCCGTTGTAAATGAAAACACAGTAACTACAGTTACACAGTAACTGTCAAAAGTACAGTTACACAGTAACTGTCAAAAGTACAGTTACATAGTAACTGTCAAAAGTACAGTTACACAGTAACTGTCAAAAGTACAGTTACACAGTAACTGTCAAAAGTACAGTTACACAGTAACTGTCAAAAGTCAGTTACACAGTAACTGTCAAAAGTACAGTTACACAGTAACTGTCAAAAGTACAGTTACACAGTAACTGTCAAAGTACAGTTACACAGTAACTGTCAAAGTACAGTTACACAGTAACTGTCAAAAGAACAGTTACACAGTAACTGTCAAAGGTACAGTTACACAGTAACTGTCAAAAGTACAGTTACACAGTAACTGGAGTTACTGTGTTTTCAATTACGACGGCAGAATAACAACACTGTATAAGCTTAAGAAGTAGGTATTACAAATATATAATAATATAGAAGAAACTTGCACACACGACGAGGTAAAACGGTAAACAAGTAACTAAATAACACTGCAGATGTTCTAAATCCTACTAATATTATAAACGTTAAAGTTTGTGAGGATGTATGGATGTATGGATGTTTGTTACTCATTCACGCAAAAACTACTGTATGGATTTAAATGAAACTTTACAATAATATAGCTTATATATCAGAATAACATAAAGGCTATAATTTATGAAGACATTGTGTAAATTGGCCAAAATATAACGATAAGTTTTAAGTAAGTCGAAAAAAAAACTATCATATGTAAGAAACAGTCTCAAAACCACTGATATAAACTATGAAAATCACTAACTAGCAGCAACTGCCAAGTTGTTCGTACCTCTGTTTGCACTCAAGTCAATCATTCTAAACATATTCCTACCCTTTTATAATCCCACAATTTGTTAATATTTATCCATCGACCAATAGTATTGCGTTACCGGTATAACCAGTCAAAATAATATGTATTAACTTATTTTTATTAAATAGTGAACTGTGTTATCATCTATTATAATTTATCCCTATTTTTAATAAAATATTATAGTTATTCTGGCGTGCGGTGGGAAAACTGTCAGAGTTACAAGAATATAATGTACGGGGGTTGTTTCTCCTAAATAGTTCTACAAAAAAGTCCACGACTGTATACATCTATCTTTTACGTGTAAGCCAGTATTACCAAACTAGTGAACCGTAAATGCAATAAAATTTGATTTTTTATTTCCAATTCACAATTAGCAGTAACAAATTAATTGTTATGAAAATAAATACTTTTATCGCTTCTGATATTCAAAGTAGATAAACTTTGTCTTTTAAAGTACGTAGTTTGGTCAAATATTTTAAAAGTTACGACTATAATATAAAACTGCGGGCGACGGGGGGGAGGTCGGAAACATCGCTCATCGGCGTGGCGTGAGCCACCCGAGACCCGTTCGGGACTCCGGTGGCTTACGTCACGCGGCGATGAGCGATATTATATTAATTTTATATCGTCGTAACTTTTAAAATATTTGACCAAGTTACGTACTTTAAAAGGCAAAGTTTATCTACTTTGAATATCAGAAGCGATAAAAGTATTTATATTGATAAAAACCAATTTGTTACTGCTAAATGTGAATTGGAAATAAAAATTCAAATTTTATTGTATTTATGGTTAACTATTTTGGTAATAATGGCTTACACATAAAAGATAGATATATACTGTTGCGGACTTTTTTGTAGAACTATTCAGGAGGAGCAATCCCACCGTACATTATATTCGTGTAACTCTTACAGTTTTCCCACCGCACGCCAGAATAGCTCGCAGATGACAGATTTTTTTCCGACTTACTTAACACTTATCGTTATATATTGGCCAATATACACAATATCTTCATAAATTATAGTCTATGTGTTATTCTGATATATAAGCTATATTATTGTAAAGTTTCATTAAAATCCATTCAGTACTTTTTGCGTTAAAGAGTAACAAACATCCATACATCCATCCATACATCATACATTAGTAGGAATTAGTAGGACTAGCAGCACCCCGCGGTTTCACCCGCGTAAGTCCCGATCACGTGGGAATATCGGGATAAAAAGTAGCCTATATGTTAATCCAGGTCTCCAGCTATCTACACACCACCAGTTTCATCGCAATCGGTTCAGTATTTTTGGGGTGAAAGAGTAACAAACATCCATACTCCTCATGAATCACTCTGTTTATTAGTGAAAACCGCATGAAATTCCATTTAGTAGTTTTCAGTTTATCGCGAACAGACAGACAGACGCGGCGGGGGACTTTGTTTTATAATTTATGTAGTGAAGATATTGAATGTGAAAAAAAATTAAAAGTTTGTGAGTATGTATGGATGTTTGTTACTCTTTCGCGCAAAAACTACTGAACCGACTGCGACGATACTTCGTATGTAAATATCTGGAGACCTGGATTACCACATAGGCTACTTTTATCCCGATATTCAAATTGCATCTGAGTTACGCGGGTGAAACCGCGGGGCACAGCTAGTATAAAATATTTATAATCAGCCTTTATTGTTGGCCCATGAAATTTGATACCAATATAGGGCTGTGTTCTAGAGGGATACTGGAGCAATGTATTATCCAGCACCTGGTTTACACGTATGAAATGTATGAATACCTGTATTACTGCCAGTGGAGACTACTTCGAAACAAAATCATTTAAAAAGTACAACAAAACGTATGTAGCGTCCTTTATATATGAACGCCCGGTGTTAGAATTGTTGCAAATGTGTTATGAGTGTATTTACTAGCCGTTCCCTGCTACTTTACCCGCGATATAGGGCACTGATTAGCTCCAAAGCGTCGTACCGTGATGTTACATAGCTTAAAAAATTCCTCAATGGACACTGTATCCAATACAACAAAAAAATATTTGACTTATATGACTTGATAGTTCTCAGAATATAGATACGAACAATCAAACAAAAAAAAACTCTCATTTATTGTATTAGTGTAGATAAGAATATATTGTGATTAGCGATCTGCTGAGAACCCATTGGGTCACTAAAAATTACCCTTGTAGTCAATGGATCAATGAAAGCAATCGATCCTCTTTCGGTGCTTAATCATAGGTCTCCGGAAGCTCACTTGGACAGAACCAAATGAGCTTCCGGAGTCCCGTTTGCATTTAAAGCCACTACAAATGATTAGTAAAATCATTCAACAGTTCTGTCTTCTGCAAATTGATAACAGGTTAAAATAAAATTCCTTAGGATTATAATTTTAATTAAATTTTATTACCCTAATAATCAAATAAATATTATTAAAGTATTTATAAATTATTTTATTGAGAAAAATTTGCCAGTCTTCATGATTTTAATTAAATTTTAATACTGTGACGTCAAAAAAAAATTCAGCTTTCTCTAAATTGATTTAGAGAAAAAATCTGTGTTTGCTTTTGTTATATTTGCACGTACAACAGACAGGGATGCCGGACTTAGTTCTTGCTGTCTCCATTTTCCACTTGCCACCATAGTCAGTTTCTGTGCTCAACACCAGAAAGTCATAATTCATGTATCTGTTTTCGCAATACATTCCGTGCTTTGATACAGTGCTATTCGATAAGTGTATAGTCTTGGTTTTCATAGGACCTTCTTTGCTGTAATTAAAAACAATTATATTAATTTTCTTAAATTATTAGATTAAACTTTCGTCAATTGTATGTAGCTGAGATATTATATATTATACATGTAGGCTCATATGTATGTAAATGTAAGTTAACAGAAATGCTCAGAATTAAGCTAGAAATCGCCTATTAAACTGACTGAAATTGGTGAAAATGCGAATGACAGGTATGAATGAGGTTGACGGGCATGAGTGAGGTATCTAATTTATTATTACAAGTTATTGTTATTATTCTTGTGGTACATTTAATACAACTCAATTGTCAAACACATGGCCTAACAGTAGGCAGTTATATGCTCCACAAAAGGCGATCTCTCTCACTAACAGAAAAAAAACACTAATCTAGTTCTAACCACGGTTCTGTAGGTACATAGGTTTGTCCTGGCGATCCCTTACACTAAAGTTTTGAAGTGGCGTTCTAAATTATAGTTTCTGCTACAGTAGTCAGATTGTTTCTACTCGAGAAGTAGTCTGCTAAAATCGACCTTAGATGTAATTAAGATCAGTAGTTTTTGTTATATAAATATCTATGGAAGAGAATTAGGGGTATAGGTAGGGAGATACTCTATATTGCATATCAAACGGTATGTTGTCGATACAAATATACGGTAAGAAAATATGGATACTTACACGCACCACATGACGCTAAAACGTTGCTGGAACCTGCCTTCCATCTGCACGACTACTCTGTCTCTCCCTTCCTCATCAACAATGTAGTAAATTGGATCCATCTGCAAGAACATAAAAAGAGTACCTATTAGATTTTGTTATAAAAAGTGCTAATTCTGTCGCCACATTCGTTATTCCCCTGTTGGTCCCGTGGCACGATTTTGCAATTATGTTTGCTTAAATTATTGTGACCTACTTCTTTCAAATCTATTCTTAATGAGTTAGGCAATTTGTTTTTTTATGTTATAAGGGCAAACGAGCAGACGGGTCATCTGATGGTAAATGACTACCGCCGCTTATGGACACCTGCAACTCAAGAGTTACAAATGCGTTGCCGGCCTTTAAGGTGGGAGTAGATGAAGAGGGGGAAAGAGCGGGGGGAGGTAAGGGTTAGGGCCTCCGGTAACCACACTTACGCGGCGAAAAGCAATACAATTATCGCTTCCATGCCGGTTTTCTGCAAGGCCGTGTTATCACTCCGGTCGAGCCGGTCCATACGTGCCGAAGAATGGCTCTCCCATGACAAAAATAGAAGCAAATTAAAAAAAATCTTAACAACAGTATGGAATCTAGCCATTAGGCTAGATAAAGACGAAATATTTTGGGCCATGTAATTATATATTAGTACTAGCTGTCCCTCGCAACTTCGTCTGCGTTTGTAAATTTTCCATAACCCTATCGCAGCGCCATCTACCGGGTCCAATTGTAAATCTAAACCATTCTCAAATCCACATGAAGACACAGAAAAAATTTCATTAAAATCGGTCCAGCCGTTTAGGAGGAGTTCAGTGACATGCACACGTACAGTGGAATTATATATATAAAGATACGAAGACGTTTCTTAATCAGGTGTGCTTTTTGTGTGCCCGATAGCTTTGTGAATATTTCGGTATTAGACTTCCTCGCTATCAAACACTCTAGTTTTAAAACTTACTGGTAACATTTAAAAAAAAACTCTTTGCAGCTGTTATGGTTAGAAGTAAGTCCTAATTTAATAGTTATTACAATATGAAATCTCAGCATACTCACTCTGGCTAAATCCTTGCATTCATCTTCGTCGGATAAGTTTCCTTGACGATCTGAGTACGACTCGTATACACCTACGTCATCTTCGTCGGCTACCACCTAAAAGAATATAACTTAACGTTGAATAAACATGCACTCTAAAATAATATCAATATATTATGATGTGTCTGCTTGTGGATTAGCACGTATATTGTAATTCTAGGTAAAGTGTAGTTTAAGCAGCGGTGTAGCGTAATGGGTAAGGCGTCGTATTTAAATCTTAAGTACCGACGTAAATCCACTCCTAACACAAGCACTGAGCTAGAGGGGTGAACAAGTATATATTTACTAGTATTTTTTTTTTATTAAAACAAATAATATCAAGAGATTCAAGAGCTTTTTTAATTTTCTTATTCCATCCTGATTTTTTTTATTACCATGCCAATATAGTGTTCTTTTTCTGTCCCTTTAAATATATTTATAAAATTTTGTTTTTGCCAGTTTTAAGCAGACACAGACTGATAAGGTCATTAAAATGAACAAAACATTTGAAGGAAGTTCCCTCAAAAAGGGCTTAGCTACTCTGATCTGAGACGCGAAAAGTAAATTAAAAGTAGTGATTTTTGGATATTTTCCTCACAATCATGAAGATTTCAGGTACTCACCAAGTTTGTTAAGTCCTTCAATAGCTTTTCCACAACATCGATAGGGTAGTTAGCGTTGTCGAAACAGAATTCCAAACCTCTGCAAGATTTTGGCATTTTAACTGAAAAACAAATGTGTTTTCGTTCAAATCCCAATAATTTACAATTTTTTTAGAAGACCTTGCACTATTGATTTATTGGATATTTCGTCTTTCTATCTTTTAAATAACTACTGATTTGAATTTGAGTTATTTTAATCACAACTTTCGCAGTAAAGGTAATCCTAGTGTCACAAGAGAAATGAAGAACTTAGAATAAAAAAACGTTTTCAAATTTTCGATAATTTTATGCGTATTCTATGTGTGGTGAAGCCACACTAATTCAAGTATTATTGTATTGCATTATAAATACTCACAAGTTCTAATTTTTGATGGATGGAAGGGTGTTCTTAATCGGAATGCAGTTACAACTTCAAACACGATAGCCTGAAAAAAAAAACAAAGAGAAATGATTGCATAATTGATACATATTAATTATAGTATTGTTAGAATGAAGACAAACAACAAACAAAATGTCTAGTACAGGAAGGGATTGAAATTTTTAAATAAAATAAAACTATTTATCCTACTAATATTATGAACGTAAAAGTTTGTGAAAGAGTCACGCAAAAACTACAAAACCGATTGCGTTGAAACTTGTTATGTAGATAGCTTTAGACCTGGATTAACACATAGGCTTTTTATCCCAATATTCCTACGGCATCGTGACTAACGCGGGTGAAACCGCAGGGCGCAGCTAGTATGATATAATAGGTTATGCAATCGATGGCGATAAATTAATTTTGAAATTTAAACTTTAAAATATGAAATGTTTGAAGTTGGATACTGTACGATACAACTTATAATTTTATTTATTAGATAGTTTTAAATTAATAAGTAAGGCATGCTTCGTTAGCTTTCAATTAAAAAAAAAAGGGCAGTGTCAACATTAAGTCTTTGAACTTACCAGTAACATTGAAAGCATAACTTTATTCATTTTGTTTTACTTTATTCAATAACTAATTAATGGAGCCGCTCTACTTCGCTTTGTATACAGAAATGTACTGATTCAAAGATGACGACACATTCTCATTTATAGGCGAAGCACGCTATTTTCCTTAAATCTGATTTATTGCGTCATTTTACACAAGGATATTACGATTTTCTATGGCTAATACATTGTACCCTAATCCTTATTATTTTCTGATGGTTACAAATATTCAACAAATAATACAAATATTGTAATCAATAAAAATACTATCTAATATTTAATGATAATTTCTTCATTGGAATTATTCCGCAATTGTTTCTATAAAACTAGTCATAACTCTCTTTGGGCTGGTTTACGTTAGGAAATATAGATGGCGTTACATATATCATTGCATTGATCAATTACTGAGAAAATCTTTAGCGTTTTTCTCTGAGATATAGCATATATATTTAAATTTAAAATTGCCTTTTATAATGGATAAATTCAATACGTATGTGGGACCAATGTTGAATTTTGTTGCAATACATATTGAAAGCATATAATTGCGCAATAAATATTACATCATAAAAGTACATTCACATTCTATAAATAGAGTGATTCCTTATTCATGTGATGCAATATTATTTGCTCTAATGCTGTGATATGGAACATGATTATGCAACATTTTGTGGTTCAAGCACCATTGATACAGAAACATGTTAGGTATTAAACAAACACTATCAAACTTTTCATATTCTAAGTATGAAATAGTATGTTGGTTTTTAGCCTGTAAATCTATATCCTGGGAAATATTCTGTTGCTGTCAAGTCAGGAGTGACTTACATTTTGGGCTGTTCTGTTTCTGTGCACGTCCTTCTAATTTCGAAAAAAGGCGAGGTTGAAGACAGGCTCGACGTCTTTGAATTCTTCCAGAGCGGTGGTGATGTGGCTCCTAGGACTACGCAAAAGACCTCTGAAATAATAAACAACTGGGAACGGCAGGTTTGCCGTTGCTAGGTGTACCTATTCGGAAAAACTGGACATAGTCTTACACAGAGCTATGTCCGGTCAGGCCCGTTGTTGGGTTTGAGGGTTACTTCTAAGTGGTGGATCTGGAATAGTGATGTTGTCTGAGAGCTGGTGGATAACCGCCTATGTCGGCAAAAGCTCTGATTTTCGAAACGCTATGTGGTTTTAGACAGTACGACTTCAACATAATAACTGGTCGCGTCCTCGTTGATGTTTTACATCGAGGTTTAGGAAAACGATAAAATAAATGATGTTTTAAATTAATAAATCTAGTATAAATTTTAACTCATAGTTAAAATTGTTTATTTTCATGCTTTTTACTCTAGCTTGATTGAAGCAAAATTTATGGTTTAACTTTATGCTCCACTCTAAAGAAGAGTGCCTAGAGTGTGACGCCTGACACTGACGCAGAAGGTCGCTTTACTCCAGGACAAAGGATGATCGTTCCCCAAAATACACACGAGAGTAGAAAGATATCACACACACTCTTGCCCTAAATATTGTTACAATTAATTAACTAAAACAAATATAATAGCGTTTTAAAATATGAAGCTCATTCAAAATTATTTCTATCTGCCTCAATACAATCGTTTAAACATTGTGGCCAGTTATCGATTGAAACACGCACTTTCTCCATAGAAAAATTTGCCACTGATATTCATATGGAATGTTAAAAAGACTCCAAATTATCATGACGTTTAGAGCATGCCTTAACTTAAACTTTTTAGCCACGCTCCCGACGATCTTGCTTTGTGACCCGGTGCTGAGTCTGGCTGAAAAGATTCATGGTTATTTGGTTATGCAATATGTTTTGTTAAGACGCTTAACCATCTTCTCAAAAATCGTATCTTGATACACCTGGGCCGATGTTTTGATTTTGATGTCTTTCCATAAAAATATGTCTTAGATAGAGCCACGAGTGCGTTGCCGCCTTTTAAAGTGGGAATAGGGGAAGGTCGGGAATAGGGGAGGGGAAGGGTTAAGGCCTCCGGTAACCTCACTCACGCGGCGAAAAGCAATGCAAGCATTGTTTCACTGCCGGTTTTCTGTGAGGCCGTGGTATCGAGCGGAGTCGAGCCGGCCCATACGTGCCTAAGCATGGCTCTCCCACGTAAAAAATCTTATCTTCTTTTAAGTGATGATATATGATGATAATCGGCTAGTCCCAAGTCATACTTTAAAATACTATATGTATACATATATTAATTTCTCTAAATAAGATCTTTTGCATTCGGACAGGATTTTTGGATTCCTTCCTTTCACTACTTTGATCGCCTTTTTAGTACGAATATTACATTGACGGCCACAACTTTTTCTATCACAAGCAGAGGACGTTTCACTATACCTATCAGTACCCCGGTACACAAACATTCGACCAATACCAAGCGGATGGAGAGTTTCAAAAATTGCGTTTAGCTCCATACCTTTTTTGTGTAATACTATCACACCAATTCGGTTCTCTTAATCACCCCACTCTTACCCATTATTTAACAAGGATGATATTGGTGTTAAAATGAGAAAACACAATAAATGGTATGTAGTATGTTCCTAATTCAAATGTAATGTTGTTGTTTTTTTTTTTACTATATTTATCACTAGACTGTGCATGTTTAATAAATATGAATATCGCTCACGAAAGTTTTTATTCTAATAGGTTAACTTTTTATGCTTGACACCTGCTTTATTAGCTGTGCATGTCTCTCGCTCATTGCCAAACTTTTTCCATTGAATACATATTATGTATGTTAGTGCGCTGTTTAACCTCGATCCTCTGTAGAATACTTTCTAATTTCGGTCCAAGCAGTGCAGCGCTTCTTCTACAGCACCTTTACAGGATTGATAGGCATTCCGTGATTCTATTTTCAGAGAAAAAAAAATGTATTGTTTTGTCTGCAGTTCTCTGTACAACATAATACAGATTGTTTCATAATCATGTTTAACTTTGTAGGAAAACAATGTAGATAACATTTAGTGACATTATAGTTGCGACCATCAAAAACGTGGAGGGATACGGTGAGAAAGGGTCTTTAATAATTTAGTTCTAACATATCACGTAGCATGTTCGGCACATACGCGATATAATTTTATGAAATATACACAATACTCTGATACTAAATTAATAACACTAAACACTTTGAACTAATAAGGATACAGCCGATAAATTAGGGAAAACCAAAAATTGTTATTTAGCAACATTAATTACATCACTTCGATATTTCGCATAAACAATGGTAAATAATATGTAGGTATGTTGCATTCTACACCAGTCTGTTTCGTATATAGAATACTAGCAGTGCCCCACGGTTTCACCCACGTAAGTCCCGGTCCCGTGGGAATATTGGGATAAAAAGTAGCCTATGTGTAAATCCAGGTCTCCAGCTTATCTACATACTAAGTTTCATTACAACCGGTTCAGTAGTTTTGTCGTGAAATCCAAACTTTCACATATTTTGTAACTAGCAGCGCCCCGCGGTTTCACAAGCGTAAGTCTCGATCCCGTGGGAATATCGGGATAAAAAGTAGCCTATATGTTAATCCAGATCTTCAGCTATCTACATACCAAGTTTCATCGCAATCGGTTCAGTAGTTTTGGCGTGAAAGAGTAACAAACATCCATACATCCATACATCCATACATCCATACTTCCATACATCCATACATCCTCACAAACTTTCACGTTTATAATATTAGTAGGATATTAGTAGGATTTATATCGCTATAGAACAAGCTCTTACTTTTAAAAATATTTTCTAGTTCGATTTTGCTACTACTAAACTGTAATTAAATTCTTATTTTTTAGTATTTTAATGTCATCGGACCTTGATGCAATGATGATTAATCAGACATCTTGAAGTTGGTGACAATTACGTTGAAAGAGTCAGTTACATAGACAGATAGATAGATAAATAGGTATAAAAGAAGGAACATGAAGTGGTTACATCGGAATCGCACCTATTGAAGTCACACCGCTGTTTCGTCAACAGTGACTGGGAATTAAGTATAAAGTAGAAACGGTAGAACTACTTCTGTTAAAAGGGACTTTCTTTAAATAAAGGTAGAACTTTACTGCCTGTCGTATAACAGTCGGAATTATTTTGAAATTAGGGGAAGCCCCGTTTTGTACCGACCGGATAGCAGTTAGCACATGTAGCGTGTTCGCCTTAGGCCTGTTTTAGTTAGACGCCGGCTGCAGTAAACCTGCGCAAAGGATTAGTCAGTTAGATTTCAATACTTATTTTATATTGTAATGTCATGCAGTTTGTAATGTATATGTTTAATTATATTTAAAGTACTACAAAAGGAACTCCTTCTTTATGTTCTCAATTAGTTTACTTTAATTATTGGTTTTTACTTTAATATGGTTAATCAAAACATCAATACAAAAAAAATATGTACAAGACGCACGGGAACTGCTTGTTAGAATATATATAATCGAAATACTAGCGGATTCCCTTTTTATTCGCTGGCGAGTAGAGGCATTAAAGTAAGAGGGGGATAGAGTTATACGATAATGCATCTTTTAACTAGATAACGCTAAACCTCATTTGTTCCTTTTCTTGTTCCCCGCGAGGCACATCACCTCCTCGTATATGTAATATACATATTGGACTACTTAGTAGTAGTAGTTGGTAGGTAGTTAGTAGTAGTTTTTCTTTATTATTACACGTCAGAATGACCTCAAACCGCCTGATGGAAAGTAATAGTGTGGTCCAAAGACTGAGGACCACCATTATAGATACGGATGATACTAAAATGGTGGCCCTCAGCTTGACGGCCCCGAGAGATGCTTTTTCACGCCCCGCTTAAAGGACCCGGGATTATATGACGAAAGAACACGTGTGCTGGTAATGCCTTCCACATTTTAATGGTGCGGCAAAGAAAGGAGGAAGCTTAATCATAATTCAATAGGTTTTCTAAAATTAATTTGCTAAATCCACAGCGGGAAATCCGAACAAGCATAATCAGAGTCATGACGTTATTAAACAAGTTACCGGGGTGGCTAATGAAATACGTCAAACAGATGATAACAACGACGTTTCTTTGTTTTGTGGTTTAAATCGAACACAGGGCAACATACCATTATCTATACATACAATAAATAATAGTTTAACCAACTAAAAAATAGAAAATAAATTTAAAAAAAAAGCGTGGGGTGCATTTAGTGTTAATAAAATAAAAAATAAAATATATAAATAAAACTATTGACACTATGCATGCACCCCACGCTTTTTTTAAAAAAGTGTTATATTTTTTTGTTGGATTTTCTATAAAAGCGTGTTTTTTTAGTTTTTTTAAACTATTATTTATTTAAAAAAAAAATTTAATCGAACTATTGCATTGTCATCGGTCTTTGACAGGTGTGCAAAATTTTAATGAAATCTGGCCGTTTAAAGTGGTTCAAAATCGCGCCCTAAGGAGTCGGTTACAAACAAACATACAAACAAACGTACAAGTGAAGCTAATATAAAGCGTGTAAAATCCTTTGTCCTGACTCACTGACTGACTGATGGATCACCGCACAGCCGAAACCGTAGGTCGTAGAGACGTGAAATTTAGAGGACGTGACGTATGTCATATATGACGTAGGCATCTGATAAGCAAGGATTTTTGAAAATTCCAACCCCAAGGGGTTGAAAAGAGGTGGCAAAGTTAGTATTGTATTGGAAACACGTGTTTGCTTGGTTTAAGTTGACAATAAAAGTCAAGACGTCAATCATGCGTCAAATGAGGTACGTGGCGTTAAAATATAAGACTTTCATAATAGATGGTGTTATAAGAAACTATAGGTACTACTATATACACATAGGTAATTAGGTACATAATTTCATGACATGTACATTTCACAATTTTTTGAAAAAAATATTGCAAGATAGTAAAAAATAATGACCATACTCATTGTTTTACAGCATAAAAAACAATTTGTTATAAAAAAAAATAATACTCAAAACTGCAAAGGTCATAAAATATAAATACTGATAAGATACAATGCCATAATAGATGGCGTTACAATAAATGAAAAAAAAAACAGATTTTTATATTATTGTATTATCTTTAGTTTTTCGTAAAAATAAATAACTATTATTCACGTATACAACTAATAATAATATGGAGGACGTATTTATTACATGATGTAGGCGTTCTATAAGAAATATATTTCTATTCTATAAGAAAATTCAATCCTTAAAGGGTCAAAATAGGGGATCAAAGTTTGCATGAAACTTTGCCAATTTTGAAGTTAGAAATGTAAAAAATATGAGCTACCTAATGGTTAGAAACAATAGTTTACTGTGTTACGTTTTTTTCAGAAATGTATCCTTTAAAGGGTTAAAATAGGGGGTGAAAGTTTGTAAGAAACTTACACTTTGATTGCATCACGCATCGATTTCCCAACTTAAAAAAAGGAATTTTCTCAATTTGACGCTCATGTAGGTTTTTTTTTTTTGTGTAAGTTACCTCAGGTCTCCGTCAAATATGAACCGATTTTGTTACCGCTGCTGATAAATATACTTATATATTTCTAAATACATACATATTATAGATAAATAACACCCAGACACACAGAACAAATGATCATGCTCATCAAACAATTATTTGTCCTGGGTGGGAATCGAACCCACGACCTCTGGCTCAGCAGTCAGGGTCACTTACCACTAGACCAACAGGCCAGTCAGTTATTCCTATAACCTACCATTATCAGTTTTTTTTTTAATAATAATATTTATATACTAACTGTTAAACTTTCGTGTTCCATGATATAATTATGGATATATACAGGAATCAGCCTGAGACCAGTGCAACCTGGTCGAAACGTCAGGCAATTCACAGGTATGTAATACCTGTTTCGTGATCGCGTTAATTCCCGTATATATACATAAATATTGATATGCCTTTGGAAGTTAGTGATTTTCATAGTTTATATCAGTGGTTTTGAGACTGTTTTTTACACTTATACAACTATCGGTTATCATACTTATTATATTAACTATGAATAGAGATCAACTTTAACAAACTAAACCATAAATTCCATAAACATTCTACCAACAACAACAACAACTACCTACCGAATTCTATAATCATTATCTGATCGATTTTAATGTAATCCTTTGACTTCTTGGCACAAATTCACCTTTACCCTCCTCTGATAAATATTAATAACCTGAAGTAATCTTACATTACCGTCATCTCGGACCGGGTCCCAATTTCTGGTAAAGGGGCCGAATTTGAACTTATTCGAAGGGTCCTTCTAAATGGGTAAAACTTTTACTACAATGTATGGCTCCAGTACAGTTGCTGGCAATAACACTATGCAATTACGATAATACTAAGAGTATGACACAGCCATGTAGCCACACATTTTTAGTACGGCCGATGAATTTTATATGTTGCAGGACGATTACATGGGAATCAAAAATACTGAGATATTGCCCAGCCAGCATTACTGCTTTTTCGATATGTGGCAAAGGTACGGTTTTAAGTAACATGAAGGTTGCCATGAAGGTGACGCCGTGATTTGTTGCTATGTTCTCTCTATTCTACGCATATGATTTCGTCAGCCATTGTTGCTTGACTTTGTAGCCCGTGCACAAGACAAACGTATGAGCCATACGGTTCAAACATATTACTGAAATAGATTGCATTAAAATGCTCTCATGATGGCTGGAAATATTGTAGCACATATTGCAGTAAAAATATTGTTCGTTTAGAGGTAACTTACCACGGGCTGTACAATATGTAACTCACTTTTGTCAATATACCTACAGCACTCTCATAAGAGCTCTTGACAAGCTCATGAGGAAGATAACGCGAGGCACTTTCCCAGTTGGCTCTAAGTTTGGAAAGTAAATAATACCTCTCGGTACCATTTTTAAAATAGGTGATTTTCATTTCGGTTGATATTTTATGCTTTTTTTTTTAAGAATACTATTAATGTGGGTCATATAATATGAATAGATATGGGTCATATATAAGAATTCACGTTAATCCGTCCAGCTAAGCTAGGTGCCTGTGTGAAAAGAGGATTCACTCGATAGTGCAGTGGGTGGGGTTTGAACCCGCAACAACTGTCGCAAGTCCGACACCTTAGACATTGGGCTACGGCCTCTTAAAAAGTATTTTGATTACACGATGCTGTTTGTCAACTGTATGCCGTGTGTGATATTAATGTCTCTGCGTTTTCTATTATTTTACATTTTTACTTCTAACCTTCTTATTTATCATGTTAATGTTACTAGTTAATTTTTAGGGTATATCAAAACGAATATTATATTAAAGTAATATGTAATTTTGAACAGGTAATAAAAATGAAATATTTTATAATACAATTTTATTATTATAAATAAAATGTAACTTCATTTAAAACTTATAATTAATTACTTACATTTCTTTGGAAACGCGTTTGCTAAGGTTTAATAAAAGTTTTGGTAATATTTTAGAATAGTTGAGTCAACATGAAAAAAGTTCAATTTTGCTAAAAAGAATTGATGACAAATTATTTTTTCTGGTGAAAGTAATATATTCAATATTATGTCTAAACAATTTCTTGTCAATAATAATTCTAAATGCAATTTTATTTTATTTTATTTATTTGGTTTATCAACGGTTGTTACAATAATACAATATCATTAATTATTACTAGAAAGGCTTCCAGGACAATTGCACAACCAATTAAAGATAAACACAGCATGCACACAGTGTAAAGAGAACTTAATAAAGTTATTTAAATTGAGAACAGTACATTGAATATCATAATATGAAAGCACAAGTCATAACATAAAGAATAGCATTAATATTAATATTAGTATTAGTTTATCAAAATTATATTATTAGAAATAAGTAAATGTGGAATTGTGCAGTGGAATTAAACATTGCATATATGTATACTAACAAAAGGAGAAAACAAACAAAAAAAAACGAGGTATCTGAATGAACATTAACAGTATTCATAAATTCACTGTGATTAGAATTATGATTATGATGATTGAATTATTAAATACAATCTAAATTCTTAGTGCTTTACTTTTTCCCCTGGTTTTACTCTAAACGACTTTTTGTATAGTTTGATTTAATTTTTTATACCGTCCCATAATTTCGATATCAGGCGCGTTCTATAAAATGTGCCTCTGTTGGGTCTCATAATCTCATCAATCTTATTGTCATTTAAATATAAGAAACTTTACATTTGCAGCAAGCTGGTACATCGAACACCTTCTGGATGATTTGACTTCGTTCAATATCATAAACATACAAAGTTCGTCGCGCTGTCATTGTCTGGCAGGTTGACTTCATGTCATATGCGCTCAAACCAGAAGCATACAGCTCCTTAAAACACTGTTCCTCGCTGTCGGCCTCGATGTATTTGCTTCTTTGCACCGAAAACAACAAAAATTTATATAACAAAGTTGTCGATGTGTCATGTCTGGAGACAGCGCGTTAATTGATTCAAAAAGTCTGAAAGTGAAGATTGCAGAAAGTGCAGCATAGCCACGGTATGACACGACAGATCAGTCTGCTCTGCCCTACCTCCTTACTTTATTAGTATCGAAAGATATCGAAATAACTCTATTTCGAGCTTTTTGCACATCGTTCTACACGTGCAATCTACAAAAACCGTATAGTGCCCTTCGGATACAATATAATAACGCGTTCCGGGTGTTGATAGGGCTGCCCCGGTATTGCAGCGCATCAGGGATGTTTGCTGAGGCTCGCGTGGACTGTTTTTATACCACGATCCGTAAAACATGCGCATCCCTGGTGCGCTATGTGCAGGCCAGCCCCAACAACATTTTACACTGCATTGCTAGCAAACTTGACTGTGTGTATTTGAACCGCTGCTGCAGGCTTTCTACTTCTGTGGTGAACCTATGGTATTGGTTCACATACATACGTTATTTATAGGTATAAATTAACATAATAACCATAGTTTGTAAGAACATTATTGTTACTAACCAAATGAGTCAAATGTTACTCGAATAAACAATTTATTATTATTATTGTAAAAGGGTATCACACTTTATTGTCTTATTTTAGTAGGAATTGTTTGACACGATACTCGCCGTACAACGTACTGTATGGCAAGGTTTTTTTAAATAGAGGAATTGCGTATTGTGTAGTTTGAAAGGAACTTCACTTCAATGACATTCAAACTGGTCTCTCGGGTATTTAATACTCCATAAAGGCTCTGTAGATTTTGTATAATAGAACTATATAAATGTGTCTAGAGTTCTTCAAAAGGGTATTAAACATTAAAGCTTCAAGTGTGCGTGACACCCCTGTTGTTGCAAAAGTCTATAAAGTACAGTGACAATATTCATTGTGCCACATTATATGTATTGATATATTTAAAATATACTCACGCGCAAGTTACAGTTTCTAGGTATTGTCTGAAAAGGCTAGTTTGCACAATGATCTCTGTTTTTGTATTGTTTTCGTCATGGCTGTAGGTGTACATCAGTTCAATCTAAAAAAAGGACAAGTTAAACAAAACATACTAATTTTTAACATTACAAAGTATTACTAAAAACTAACTGGTGAATATAGTACCTTTGTCTCGTAAGGGCAGTTGTCCCAGTCTCTTTTAGGGGACAATTTTGGTGGCTGAATTGGATTTTCTTCCCCATACCGATCAGTGTAATCCTGTAAAGAGCAATATTAAAATAAATTAATCAATGAAATAAATATACTTTACTAACAGCTTTGAGTTCCTTCATGACACACATTCGAGATTCTTAAGATCATCGGAAAACTTAGAGCTAAAAATGCCTTTGCACTCCACATCGTTCTTCGACAAATCTTTCACCGTTGTTGCTGCAAGGTTGTGGAATGCATTACCTATAGCAATAAGAAAGGCTCAAACTGTAAACGCCTTCAAAACAATGGTGAAAAGTCACTACCTAACCTTATAGCTCCATCAAGAGGTATTCTGAATGCATGTGACACTTGATGGTTATCATGTTTATTTGCAGAATATTGGTATGTATTTTCTCAGCATTTAATTTTATTATTCATGTTATTGCTTCGGTATATATGAAAATATATGTAAATATAGATATATATATATTTGTATATTTGTATATTTATATATGTATATTGTATGCTTATGTATAAGACTAGGTATATGTGTATGTATATATGTAGTACACCGACAACTACTACTTAATTCTGCCACTAAATCCATCCTAAGGTTGTCTGGTAGAGATCGCTCTTAGCGATAAGACCGCCCATTGTACATAACATTAATATTAAGATCAATCATTGTAGTTTAATGTATTATGGTGTACAATAAAGAATATTCTATTCTATATTCTATTCTATTCTAACATTGTTTTGTTTTGAAAATTGGTGATTCCTAATGAAATAATAATTTAAAGACTGAGAACATACTAAGCAACTTTAGTTAAATTTAGTTTGCAAATTTCAAAGAAATTTGCAAACTAAATAGTTTTTCTTAACCTCTTTTTAGCATGGCATTTTTCTGTTCATAATCTATACTAATATTATAAGCCTTCGAATTGAAAAATTCTATTAGTGTTGGATAGTCCATTTATCGAGGAAGGCTAAAAGTTATATACTATCGCGCTACGACTAGTAGGAGCGGAGCATCAATGAAATATGTTGCAAAAACAGGGAAAATTTACTAACGCAGACGAAGTTCAGCTAGTTATGTATAAAGCAATAAGCTCGACTACTACATAGGATTACTTCTTCTACTTCTCCGGAATCAAAAGGTACGATGCTTATATTTTTGTGTATCATTAATTTTTTTACCACTAGCAAACAAAATCATTTGGCTTTTCGTACCTTTACGAACACTTCAGGCAAGACGCTATTGATTTTCTCCTCCAATAAGTTGTAGCCGTTGGGTTTGATGGAACAAAATCCCTCACCCCTACATTCTTTGGGGATTGTGATGCTGTCAAGATCTATAAAAAAAAACATTTGTTTCGAATTTAATCTATACTAATATTATAAAGCTGAAGAGTTTGTTTGTTTGGTTCAACGTGCCAATCTCAGACACTATTGGTTCTAATTGAAAAAATTTTTTAGTGTTCGATATATATAATGAGAGCGGAGCAGTGACCATAAACGCAGGTAAAACTGCGGGGACTTCTAGTATTACATATAAATGCTTCTTTTATAAGAAATTATGTTTTTGAAATGCATGTTTATGTTACATTCTTGTCATATGCTAGTTTTCCACCTTAGTGGTACATAAATCTCCTACCTTGGATTTGGATTGTACTGCTAGTCGGCAAAAAAATCGCGGCCTATAAAACACAATAACAGTTGATAACCCTTGCAAAAATAATCAGTAATAATGTTCACAACTAAAATCGCATCGTTAAATTACAAAACAAAAAAGTAGAGATTACTATTTACCGCACATAAAACAATTTTCATGAACGCCATTTTAATTCACTATGTTTTTCTCAATTCACGACGAAAGCTTTGTTTTAAAATGGTGATTTTGTTAAACAAATTAATAAATAGTTTATTTTAGTACAAGCTTCATTCAAGAAAACATGCCAGCACTGAAAGATATTTTCTAGACTTGTTGTTTATATACTTTAGTATGAGTTGATTTATTTTGCGTTGTTACACCATATTGTCGATAAATTAACCACTCTAATGTATTGCAACATAATTGTTGCAAACCGATTATTGCATAATAATGGTAAATATTATGATTGCTGTCACATTATACTATCTCAGTAAATTCAAAATATTGTTTCTTGAATTTTCTATGCATTAAGGTTGGAAATTAGTGATTTCACCTGATATTAAGTGACTACCGCCGCCCATGGGCACCTGCAACTCGAGAGTCACAAGTGCCTTGCCGGCCTTTAAGGTGGGAGTAGGAGAGGAGGGGAGATGGAGAGATAGGGGGGGAAGATAGAGAGAGGGAAGGGTTAGGGCCACCGGTAACCTCACTCGCTTGGCGAAGTACAACGAAGCATAGCTTCACTGCCGGTTTTCTGTGAGGCCATGATATCACTCTTTTCGAGCCGGCCCATGCGTGCCGAAGCATAGCTCTCCCACTGTTAAACTTTAAATATGTCAGTTAAGTTAATGAAGTACTTTGAATGAAAAAAATGAATGGTTGGTGTTTTGTTATTTTTATAGGCCGTCAATAGACCACAGCGCTCCATTCTTCTTTCAATCATAGACCCCATCCCCACAATAAGTTAGTTATTTTTATTTGACTACCAAAATATTCATTAGAAATAATTAATATGGCAAAACAACGTGTGCCGGGTTAGCTGGTTTTAGATATATCAAAATCATTATATTTTTCGTTGGAAGTTCGTGTTCGTAGTTTATGCGCTACCGTACTGTTCGTTTATCCGATCTTCATGAAATTTAGCATTTTAGTGACCCTAACTGCTGAGCCAGAGGTCGTGGGTTCGATTCTCACCCAGGACAAATAATTGTGTGATGAGCATAATCATTTGGTCCGTGTCTGGGTGTAATTTATCTATAATATGTATGTACTTAGTAATATAAATATATTTATCAGCAGTGTGGTTACGATAGTACAGGCTCTGCCTAGTTTGGGATCAGAGGGCTGTGTGTCAGATGTGTCAAAGTATTATCAAGGTAATATATATATATATAGGTAGATTTCAGTTTTGACAGTCTCTGAAAAGACTTATGCATAATGCTAAAACCAGTAAAATCAGATGTGAAAGGTTATTGCATTCTTATTTATGACTTACTAGTAACCCGCCCCGGCTTCGCACTGGTATAAATTATAGACCTAAACCTTCCTCTTGAATCACTCTGTCTATTACTGAAAACCATATGAAAATCCGTTTAGTAGTTTTTCAGTTTATCGCGAACAGACAGACAGACGCGGCGGGGGACTTTGTTTTATAATATGTAGTGATTTATATAATTATACAATTTTTTTGCACCTATCCCTAATTACATCAATTTTATTTTTAATATGGTTTGATCTGCATGTATGTTCTGGTTCTTAATTGTTATTGTCCCACTACAAATATCTTGATTTGCACATCGCCCCCTTGAGGAGCCGTCTTTGTTAGAAACAAATAAGTTATTCCTGTACCAACAGAGCAGGTTTATTCTTTTGTCTGTTTATAAAATCCAGCTTCGTATCAGAATAAGGTAGTACTAGGTTTTTCGTCCATTATAGTTAAAACAGAACAACCTATACGTAATGTAGAGTCAAACTAATAAATTTTCCTCTTGATATAAGGCTTTCTAATTAAATAAATGGTAATTGATTGAAGCACATACAGGCAGAGAGAGAGGCAATAATGACACAAGAAAATATTTATATTAAAAGTAAAAGAGCTGAAGATTTAAAATATTCAGTGTATTATGTAATAGTATCTGTCATTTACATAAAGTACTTGTAGTATTGCTGAGTACACATAACGTTTGTAAGGCATTCAATAACAAATTTGTATTAGGTAAGTATACAACAGTACAAAATATACTTTAACTTAAATTCGTCATTGATATGTTTTTTTCCTTTCTTTTTAAACCCAACAAACATAAACTCTATCTTCTAAACAACTGAAATCATGCAACTGCATGCGACTGGTACCCTCAAATGCTTTTAAATAATTCCAGTTCTATTCTTGTTAAAGACAAATAAATCACGTTTCGCCCAAATCGTCTCGCAAGAAGATTTCAAGTTATAAGTTCTGATGCCCAAATGCTGGAAACACTGCTCATCGCTGTCGGCGCTTAAAGGTGGCTCTAGTTTTCTGTATTGCAAAACAAAAAAAAAAAAATACTGAGTAGTAGTAACTCATTTAATCATAAAATCCTAATATTATATGAGACCATTAGTTGAAACAGGTGAATTTCAGTTTTGACAGTCTCCGAAAAGTCTTATCCTTAATCAGTAAAATCAGATGTGAAAGGTTTTTGCATTCTTATTTATGACTTACTAGCAACCCGCCCCGGCTTCGCACGGGTACAAATTATACACCTAAACCTTCCTCATGAATCACTCTGTCTATTAGTGAAAACCACATGAAAATCCGTTTAGTAGTTTTTCAGTTTATCGCGAACAGACAGACAGACAGACAGACGCGGCGGGGGACTTTGTTTTATAATATGTAGTGATTTAAAAGCATGGGTTTCTTATAAAGTAGTGTACAGTGTTTATCTTAATAGCAAGCTACCACAGTACAATAGTACTAGAGGGCATAATGCACAGGGGTACCTACTACAGTATATATGTATACTAACTGCGTAAAGCGGTTTCACCCGCATAAATCATTATCTACATACCAAGTTTCATCGCAATCGGTTTAGTAGTTTTTGCGTGAAAGAGTAACAAACATCCATACATCCTCACAAACTTTCGCGTTTATAATATTTTAGGTATTTTAGCTATTGTAGGTACATCAGGTATGATCAGTAAGAGTTGAACTATAGTAACAAATGTCACGGAACCAGGAATAATAAAGGAACGCTGGATAAAAGTACTGAATAATATTATGTAGGTTTTTTTTAGTTAGTTAGTATTTTTGTAGTAGGTATTTTAAAGTAGGTATATATTTTTAGTTTTATTTTCATGCTTAAATACTTAAATAAGAAAAATAAAAATTAAAAGAATTAGCGAAACAATACCCAATAGAAAACTAAACTACTATAACTACAAAATCAAATTATGTACTTAGATAAGTACCTATGTTGAACGGTAAGTACCTATTTAATTAGTTAAAAAATAATGGAAAAAATATAGAAATTAACAAAAACAAAACTTATTACTAACTTATTTATTTCAAAGTATTATTATACGATAAGTTATCGCAACAACATATTATAAAAAGCAGTTGACGAGCGCCCTTCCCACTCATGACCTTGCACATCATAAATGCGCGTGTGATACTTGATCATTATTTTAAAAGGCCTTCTTCGATAAATGGACTATCCAACACAAAAATAATTTTACAATTCGACCCAGTAGTTCCTGAGGTTATCGCGTTCAACCAAACACACAAACTCTTCAGATTTATGATATTATTAATATAATATGTAAGTATATTAACTTAACCATGTTTTTCGTTCTTTCATTATGTCCTTAGCGAAGCCGCTGGAGGACACAATACTGAAAGGTTTATGTAGTGGCTCCAGGCTCCACACGGGTGCTTGTTAAAATGAACATAGACTAAACTTATCGGCATTTAACCACTTGAATTTTTTATCGGAATCGTTCATTTTGGGCCAAGATTTCGTAATCGTTTGGATTCGACTCGTTATAAAAGTACGTGTATGTGAAACCTTGTTCCTGAAAAAAACACATTTTGGTTAGAAATGCTCTATATTTAAATTGTTAGTATAGACTGCTATAGAAAACCAAAGACGCATTTAAATTTAACGTACGTGTCTTTTATATAAATCTGAGTTAGGTATGTAGATACTTGAAGTACAAAATATAAATATTTTTCTTAAAACACTCCATAGAATAAGGATTAAAATTTCCTCTCAAATCTATATACTCAAATTCACAAAATACAACCGGTCAGACACGACAAAGTGATAAAGTTCATCCTGAAACGATTTCTTATCGTTCTGATGTGTGGTCGGCTTAACTCGTGAATGTACTCTACTCATGTAGTGTAATAATTATTTAATGATGATTGCATAATAATTACAGCGCACGCTGTTTATGTAATCATCATTAAATACTGTCACTGTCATGATTAAACACAAAAACGGACATTCGTTCCATTATACTTAAATAAAGTTTTAAAACTAAGTTTCAAATTTGAAAGAATAAAAGCCCGCAGTAGCGATTGAAAAACTGGTAGCTCATCTTTTAATTAACAGTTATTCAATGGCTATACCACATTAAACAAAAAAAAAATATTTGTAGTGTTAATATTATATTCCTAATGTAAGAACAAATGTAATACCATTTCTTCACGGCAGTTACGATTTCGTACATCGATATCTCCTACTTTTTGCTGCAGGCCAGTCTCAGCTTCGTCGCCAGAATTCTGTAAAACGCCTATTTTATTTATACGCACATACAGAGCGAGTGCAAAAACGTACAGGAGAAGTCCCTTAAAGTGTTTTTCCGATTCCTTTATGCTTATAGCGTTTTTCAATTTTGCTTGAAATTTGATATTTAATTTACCTAAGTGTACAGTAGTTACTAACCAAATGTTTCTTTACGTGCCTTTATGAAATATTTGGGTAGCCAACTCTCGATCTTAGCTTCCAGGTGGTGGTACCCCTCTGGCTTGATAGTACATAAATGATGTCCTTTACACTCATCTGGGATCTTGATAATTGGGTCTGCATCTGGAATAGTAAATAATATATATCTGTCTATTTCTGCTTGAGTCAGACGTGTCGGCCCCACTGGACTAGTACCTTCAGTGTGTGTAAGCTCACTAATACTCCAAGAGAGAATACTGTTTTCAACATAAATTACACTACTTGTGTCGCCAGTGTTTTTGGCACCGTTAACCATTTACCATGTGCTCGCTTACCACCCTCTTTGTGTAAAAAGAGAGCATACATTTCATTAAAAAAATAGCATCTTCGTCATCGCAAAGTATTATCTTAAAGAACATATATTAACTTATTGAAATAAAATAAAACACCGACGAACTTTAATCGTATTCTCTCTCTTTCCGCCGTAATACCTACTCATTCGTCAAAAACTCCTAATATACCTACCTTGAGTTAAAACATAATATCTTAATACAAATTATTTGTGTTTTCTTCACCTTTAAAAGGAACAGCACTGCACTGAACAGCAATCTGGAAAATAAAATGTTGAATAAATTATTGACTTTAAAAAACTACAAACACAATTGCGTAAGAAACACCTACTAGTTACTTAAACAAAACAATTTGTATAGAAATCCAAGCTTCACAATTTAATAAATAAATAAATGAATCACTTACAAATATCATTGATAATCCGAAATTTCCAACATAATTTTGATAAAATTAAACTTAATTTATTTATTTAATGAGATAATATTTTATCCACGTAGTATAAAATCAGAAAAATATTTACCAAATACAAAACCGATTTCCACATGAACATTTTAAATTAAATTAATTAAAGCGGCGGTAGCGTAATGGCTAAGGCGTCAGACTTGAGATCAAGTGGTTGCGGCCAGTGCACTATCGGCGTGAACTCACTCTTAACACAAGCATTTCAGCTTAGCTGGAGGGGTTAACAAGAATACTAGTACTGTGTCACCCACGTTGCTAGTATTCTTTAAAAAAAAAAAGCACAATAATACTACGTTCTTTCAGCAACTGAATAATAAAATTAGTAGCCCATGTTCGATTTCAATGTTTTAGTTTTGTTTGATGATGATAATCCCCGCATTTAATGCGGGCTATTTTTAATTTATTATAAGGGGAACATACGTCATAGATAAATGTGTATTATTTAATTAAATTATAAAATACTGCTACTCCCTTTCCTTGCATTGCTTTCCTATATTTCCCTTACAATGTACTCCTAATTTCCCATCTTTAATATCTTCAGGAAGAGATGCGTGAGTATATGATGTATGTTTATAATATGCTTCCCTTACCTTACGTTACTTAACTAGAAGACTTCTACTACCATTCTATACTATTTGATATACACTACTGTCCTCAGTCCAATCTACTACCGCTTCACTGATGAGATGACAGTATGACTGAATTTATGGGGAAAATGATTACTAGAAGTAGAAATAGACATTGTCTGCGGTAGGGTTATAAATTTATTCAACGGAGAGCTACTCGAATCATCGATTACCAGGATGTTTCAGATCGGCTTGACCCCTTGGCGTTGCGTAGCGATGTAGCCTCACTCTGCATTCTCTACCGCATGTATCGTGGGGAGTGCTCCGACCAATTGTTCGGACTTATACCGGCCGCAACGTTTCGCCATCGTTCAACGCGTTCAAAACTTTCATCCCCATCACCTGAATAATTGGCAATCCACCACTGTGCGGTTTTCCAGAATTTTTTTGCCTCGCACAACCAATCTTTGGAACAAATTGTCGCCTGCGGTATTTCCGGACCGATACGACCTTCAAACCTTCAAGAAAAGAGCGTACTCCTTTCTCAAAGGCCGGCAACGCACTTGTGACTCTTGAGTTGCAGGTGTCCATGGGCAACGGTAGTCACTTACCATCAGGTGATCCGTCTGCTCGTTTGCCCCCTATATTATAATAATAAAAAAAACTCAGTGTTTGATATCGTCATTCATGATAATTATATTAGATAGATAGATATATTATACGCTTTAGTGTACACAAAGCGATAGGTCAATATTTTACTTATATCTACTTACTTGCTAATGTTATGTATAATTGGCGACCTATTTTTTAACCGACGAAAAAATTGGAGGTTCTCAATTCGACCGATATATATATTTTTTATGTATGTTCAGCCCTTACTCCGTTATCTATGAACCGATTTCGATGATTCTTTTTTTGTTAGATAGGGTATACCTCAAGGGTGGTCATATCCATATCAATGAAGTCAGGATCTGATGACGGGCTCCTGATAAAATTGAACGAATAGTGTTTCTGTTTATTTTTCATAACTTCATTTCCTTTTAGGAATCATAACATCATGAAGCTGACCTGATGATGAAAAAAATAATAAATATTTTTTTTTATGGTATAGGGGCAAACGAGCTGATGGGTCACCTGATGGTAACGGACTACCGGCGCCTAAGGGCACCTGGAACTCAAGAGTCACAAGTGCGTTGCCGGCCTTTAAGGTGGGAGTAGGGGAAGGGTGGAAGAGGGGGAAGGAAGGGTTGGGGCCTCCGGTAACCTCTCTCACTCGGTGAAAAGTAATGCAAGTATTGCTTAACTGCCGGCTTTCTGTGAGGCCGTGGTATAACTCCGGTCGAGCCGGCCTATACGTGCCGAAGCATGGCTCTCCCGCGATAATTCAATTTGCGTTCTCTTTCTCGCAACTATTGGATGGATAGAAAAACCATAGGTGAAAAGAGGGTCTGCACTGTACAATATACGAAGCCAATGTAAAAAGAGAATAACAGTATATAGATAGATAGATAACACTTTATTTGTACATTAGCATTACAGAGGAAGATACATTTACATATTTACATTAAACAGATAGGTAATGTACAAAGGGCGGCCTTATCGCTTTTTTTTTTATTGTATAGGGACAAACGATCAGACGGGTCACCTGATGGTAAATGACTACCGCCGCCCATGGGCACCTGTAACTCAAAGAGTCACAATAGGTACTTATCAATATACATACATAAACTTAACTGTAATAAATACAATACATACATAATTAATATACAATATACCTTACAATATACTATGTAATTGGTAATAATACACTAACCTGATAAAATCCTCGACAGTTTACTTTATATTATTATATTCCCTGAATTGAGTGTTGGGTAACGATATAAATGATACATAAGAGTTAACTCCACATAGTTTCGTTTTACATACCACACAGCCGGTAGTTAACATCAATGAAATAAATTTCTCTGTCAGATTTAATCTCCTTGGTTATATTCCTTTACGTAATTTATTATCTTCAATAATATGAGCTATCTGCCACTTAACAGTATTTGTTAGATAGGAGAGCCTTGAACAAAAAACCAAAAACATAAAAAGCTGATACGACGCGACCTCACACAGTTCAACACTCGCACTATAGAGCATGCGATTGAGCAAAACAAGGGGTCGAAAGTGTTTGCTCAGCATTTGGGCAGGCCCCATCTGACAAAACTGAAAACTGATAATGGTACAACAATTACCTCAAGGTGCGAGATTCTCGAGGAGATTGAGAAGTTTTATGGACAGTTGTACGCATACGGATGTCAGAACCAACGAGACTCAGAGAGGATGACCACAGAGCCCCATTAACGCGCCATTACACTGAGGATATACCCGAGATTGACCAATACGAGATAGAGGCGGCTCTCAAACAGCTGAAGAACAAGGCTACAGCACCGTAGACCACATTCATGACCTGAAGAAGGTAGCTGGGAGGGACTGGATGCGGAAGGTGGAGGACCGGGTACTATGACGATGTCCAGTAGTGGACTAGAATAGGCTAATTGATTGAATATTAGCCGATCCTTGACTATTCGGCTCGTCAGGACCCTGTACGGGAATACGAGACTTACAAAATAACAACTGTGTGGATTAAGTTGATTCGGTGAGCTGTTATAATGAAGTGACCGATGACACGCAAAATACATAAATTGAGACACTTAACTTAAACAACTAGTTTTATTGCTAACGCTAAAGACGTAGGCGCTCCAACCGTATCCCTGAAAACGTTTATACATTTATGATGATCGGTTCAGTAGTTAGGGTTGATAGCGTAACAAACATAGAAACAATTTCACTTTCACATTTATAATATTTGATAGGATTTAAGTTTTCATTATAGACTCGCTAACAATGTATAAATTATTTTGACGACATGACTGCAGTAATGGTGTTTGTTTTTCAAATTTAAGTTTAGTTATAGCAGGTATAGTATACTACTTAAATAGACATTACATGTTATTTTCGTGTTACATATTTAATTTCAGGTCGGAAAATTTAGTAAAATTGTTACCAATTAGGAAAGACCAACAAACAACTACTTCATTAGAGGATGTTCAAAAGAAAATTAATACCATTTAATCAAAATTACCGGAGAGAGTTGAAAAAAATCATCTAAAATATGGCAAGTCCCTTTTTAATAACCGATCTTGGAACCAACGCTGCCTTTTTTTCATAATTACAATCAAAATTGCAATATAGCCTTTTTTATGAAGAATGTAATCTTGAGTGAACTCGTGTATTATCTGTAAAATTCTAGTATGACTGACCGTCAATCAGAGTGAGCGTCTAATGTCGATTGAATTTCATCAACCACCAACAGTCATATGTCAATCATTACTTTTGGATTTCAGTGATGCTTGCATCAGCGTGTGATAGACGCAAGGAAATAATACACAAAAATTTTATTTGATACTCTTTGGTTTATTCTTAATTAAAAAATGACTATTATTCTAATACCGTAAAGACAGTATAATTAAAAAAATATAGAGCTAAGTAGTTTTATACAGATTATTACATTTATGCATTAAGTGCGTTAGGTACTAATATTACCTAATATTTTACTTACATAAATATACTGTATGGCAATAAATTAGTATCATAATAATACATAAATATTGAACTTAAAAAAAAAAACACTTTTATAATAACAATTGTTTTGTCTTAAGATGTACAACAAGTTTAAATAAATATACAAGAAATCCTTTACAGTAGGTATATAATTTTTTGCCTCAACTAAAACTTTGCCACCTTCTAGGTTGATTCTTGGTCTTTTTTTTTGTTATGAGTTTCACTCCGACAGAATCAATTCTTACTATTAATGAGAAACATGTTAAGCTTAGAAATGTTGAAAATGATAATAGAAGTCTACTAATATAATATAATATATATTAGTAGACTTCCATTTTCAGCGGTAAATACACATTTATTTCGACAGGTTCATATTCACTTGTACTTATTTATTATTTACGTATATGTGATTCTGCATTTACAGCAGGCTGGAACTTCAAAGGGCTTTTGGACGAGAACATTTTTATCAACATCGAACACGTATAAGGTACGTCTAGCTGTAGTAGTAACGCAGCTTGATTGCATGTTGTATGTTTCACTTTGGAGCACACTCAAGTCCTGGAAACATTGGGCGTGGCTTTCGACGTTAATGTGTTGATACCTGTTGCAACAAAACAAAAAATATTAAACGGACTCTTATATATCTCTTTATCAATATGGTTACCTTAAACCTATAACTTAAAATGTCACGGATTTGACGAAGGTTCCAAAATTATCCTTGAACTTCATCAGATTATTGTCTTTAGGGAACTGGGCCTTTGAATCTTAATATTGGTGCGGAACTTTTTGTATAGTTGTTTGCACACAATCACCTATGTAATATTTTTAAGTGGCTAATTATGATTATTTATTAACTATTAAAAATCGTAATGTATTGTCGTGACAATTTTGAGATCGTGGTCAACAATTAACTCCCGAATTTAGGGGGAAATTAATGTTTATAATATATATTAACTAGCTGCGCCCCGCGGTTTCACCCGCGTAAGTCCCGGACCCGTAGGAATATCGGGATAAAAGTAGCCTATGTGTTAATCTAGGTCTCCAACGATCTACATAGTTACATTAAGTTTCATTGCAATCGAATCAGTAGTTTTTGGGTGAAAGAGTAACAAACATCCATACATCCATACATCCTCACAAACTTTCACGTTTTTATGATTAGCAGGATTTACAAACATTTCTGTCAAAATCATTTTTAAGCTAAATATCAAACTTATGCTGCTTATACGGCTTGCTTATTCAATATTAATGATCAAATATTCTACTTACGCGCAAACAACACTCTGGACGCGTTGTTGTAAAAGCTTGGTTTGCACAATGATCTCGGTTTTGGTGTTGTTTTCACCATGGTAATACGTATACCACGGTTCCGTCTGAAAAAGTAGATGAATAATTGGATTACATGCTAAAGCGCTAATTTATATATAAATCGCGTGATTCAGCGAACACAACAAAAATACTGTTTGGGCGGCAAATAAGGCGTTCAGCGATTACCTGTCTATAAGCACTCGTATTTCCCAAAAGTATCACGGATCCCCGTCAAAAACACCAAGTTTTCGAACAATTATAGTTTTATTACATTTTTCTACTTTCTCGGCACTTGGTTGAAATCAGAACAAGGAATTCTATTGCATTTTAGTAGTCAAAGTAAAAGTCATTACCTTGGTCTCGTAGGGACAGTTGTGCCAATCACTCTTGGGAGATAACTTCGGTTGTTCAAGACCGGTTTCTGGTCCATTTCGGTCAGCATAGTCCTGTAACACACAAGCAAAATATTTTGAGTATACCTTAGTCAAGCAGTTCAGAAATCTTAAGTGTCGAATATATGAGAGTTTAGAAATTGGGACAACATTTTCACTAGATACTAAGATACTGTTTGAACCTAGCTGGTTAATCGTTTATATATGCTGCGTTCGAATAATCAATAAACGATTCGTTTTGCTTACGGACGGTAACATTTTCGTTGAAAATTCTATGAAATTTTACCGTCCGTAAGCAAAACGAATCGTTTCTTGATTATTGGAACGCGGCAATAATACATTGGTAACAAAAACTGCTTTTTATCTTTGAACTGGTAAAAGACTTCTGCACTTTTTTATTAAGTGTAATCGGTAATGTGTAATAAGTAACATTTTCGAACCTTTAAGAGAATATCTGGCAAAAGACTGTTAATCTTCTCTTCGAGCTGATCATAACCTTCAGGCCTGGTAGAACAGAAACGCTGACCGATACATTCTGGAGGAGTTTTGAGTACCTCATCTGCAACTGCAAAAAAATATAAAGTTGATTTAAGTCTCATTTAATCTTTATTTTAATATTTTTAACTTTAGGTTGGTATTTTCAATTTTGGTTTACTAATAAATTTCACTTATTTAAATATAATTTTAAGGAAATTTTAATTTACTCGTAATAATACAGTCCTTACCATTAGCTGGAAGAGCACAGCCCGTCGCTAAGAAGAGAGTAACCTGTAACAAAATAAAAAAAAAACATTTATTTTACTTTTAAAACACATTACATTTAAAATTTATGTTTAATTTATAATTTCACCATAAATAAACATTATCTAGTGTATTGAAAGTTAAAAACATTTGTTATTGGTTTTAAAATTAAAGCCTAAATAACGCACTTATATAAGCGCTTTTTTATCGTGTGGAAATCCCCTCGGGTCATCACCGGGTCATCGGGCCACCGGTGAAGTGGTATGTCTGTGGCATGTTTTTGGTATTGAACTTAAAGCTTAAAAAGCGCACTTGGATAAGCCTGGAACTTTATCACATAATAATAGATTATGTGGGAGTTTGAAAATTTACGACAATTTATTTTTTATTTTATATATCAATTAACCCCTCCAGCTAAGATAAGTGTTTGTATTAGGAGTGGGTTCACGTCGTCGATAGAGTACTGGGTGGGGTTCGAACCCGCAACCACTTGATCGCAAGTCCGACGACTTAGCCATTACGCTACCGCCAATATATTAGTCGCAAACTTTATTAAAAAAAATTATGTCATCTATTCGATTATATTCCGTATATATGTATACGCTAAATATTATCAAAAGTAACCTTAACTCACCGTTAAGCAAACACTTTTTGACACTGCCATTTCAATTCACTAGATTTTCACACTATCACAATATATATTATGCTTAAAATAATTTAACTGCTCAGTTTGGCTCCTGTTGCAGTCAATTCGAGATGTTATTTCTCTTTATTTGACCTTACAACACTGATGGCAAGTATTGCGACACACGGCCTTATAAATAGTAATTCTATTTTCCTTATTATGACGCGGGAATCCCGTTTGTTGAATGGAACTGACTGTTACACAAAACCAATTTGTGATGTGTTGTTGACGAACAGACATCTGTATTTACTACGTCACAACAAGGTACAAAAACATTTTTGTTGCATTATTTAAAGTAACCAAACAATCACCTACTTTACTTGGTTTCTGTATAGCGTAGTGACCGTGTGTTACTGTAAATCAATTTTTATTGTTGAAGTGAAAACTTCTTTAGGCACGTTTGTGCACTTTTGCTATGGGGAAAAGTACTGAGCTCGTGACCGTCACGCTAATAATACATATATAGATCCACTAGAGGGGACTACTCTAAACAGTCTTCTGTCAGCCCCTTATTAATTACTGTCACCAACCTGCTAATGTGACGTTTTAAGTTCGTCGTTTCGTTTAAGTTTTCACTTCTGTCGGCAGTCCCATGACTGCCTATTTTTTTTTCTTTTGACATATCTACCAAATAAATCTGTTTCCGATATGATGTACTTTTGGCAACTCTTGCTATATTCTGCGAACTGACGACCGGGGTAGAAAGTTCGCTCTAGTGCCAATAACAGACTGGAAAGCGGATCGGGGGAGCTCCCCTCACTAGGTGGACGGCGACCTGTTCAAAGTGGCAGGGAGACGTTGGCATGGAGGTGAAACATGACTTTTATTGTGGATGACTTTATGTGCGCCGTTCGTTGAGTTATAGACGTCCTATTGTTGAGATGGTAATGATCTGAGGATGACAATAGTACATATATTAACTTGTGGCTTATTTCCCCCAAAATAAATACAAATTATTTAAAATAGAATTTTTAGATCTGTAACGCAATAACTTTAGTTTAATGTAGGTTTAAGTTGTGTATTTTGTATCACTCTCACTCACTCGGCGTAATACAACGAATCATTGCTTCACTGTTAGATTTCTGTGAGGCCGTGGTATCACTCTGGTGGAGCAGACCCATACGTGCTGAAGCATGGCTCTCCCACAACACGGACATAAAACAAACCAGGCATCATTTAAAATGTAAGTAAACTTCCGTTCGGTTACAACCCTTTTTTTTTTGTACGTGTGGAAACCCCTTCGGGCCGTCACCCCACCGGGGTATCGGCGAATGTGACCCCTGCTGGTGTCCTGGGTCCGGGAGAGCTCGAATCGGATGTAGAGGTGATCCGAGAGCGTCTCAACCTCTTACACACCAGTTCCTTACTCGTGCGGCGAGAGCAGGGGTAGCGAACGAAAGGTCCACTATCGAACCCCCCTGCTGTCGCACGCACGTGTTGGTGGAACCTCTGTTGAGGAGACAGAGACCCACCGATGCTGCCCACTCTTCCACCGCCTCGCAGCTACGGCTAAACTGATTGGCCACTCTGCCATAGTTTGAAGCAGAAGATCCTGCGCAGCCGCAGAGTGGTTCAGATTCGTCTGGACGAGGAGGCTGAAGACTTGATCCATTTACTGGATCGTCTCTACAGCCTCCATCGGCGACGGTGGTCGAGAAACAACTGCAGGGGTAGCCTGGGTCGATTAGCTAACCTCTGCCTGTGACACAGATGCTCTTTTCGGAGGCCTACATCCCTCCCGCCCCACAGATTAGTGGCAGATTAGCCACAGCACAAGCGGGACAGTAAGGGGGCGGCAGAGCAATTTGCCGATACGTGCCCCGGACGACCGCAGCGAAAACATAGTCCTCTGCAATCATAAGAACTAGTGCACGCAGCGTGGGTGTGACCCGGCGCCAGGCACTTGTAGCACCTCATGGGTCTGGCTTTCAGGGCTGAAAACCGGACAGCACTGGGGCCCGCAAGGTGCCTACCTCCTTCAACGAGTTTTTTGGCTGCGGCAACAGGGCAACTGGCCCACACCGCGCCAACTAAACCAGAGCCAGGGCGGACTGCACCGACCCTCACCGTGTCCGAGGCACATCCGGTCGTAGAAGTAATAAAACTTCGGATGTCGGCTGGCAGAATGGAATCGTCTAGGCCAGAAACGCGGATAACCGCGCACTTGGTGGCCTGGTGACCCTCACACCTTGCTGGTACCGTGGCAAAAATACTACGCAGTTTCTCGGCCAACGCCTCCGCATTCTCCACGCTCGGTTACTACCCTGCTCTTACTCAATCCCACATCTTAGAACAAAAAGCGTGACGCAAAAATATTATATCAAGAACCACCATTAAATCCTAAAAGACAAAACAAAAGAAAATCCCATATGCGATAAATACACTCGTTAGTTATGTCATGGAACAACTACCATTAAATAAAGTGTAGGTACCACGTCTTGTGGTATTATAAGTTGGGTTGCGGGTTGGTAAAGTATTTCACAATTAAAAAAATGGCTTTCGTCATTGTATTAATATTTTTACTCGTTTTCATTTTACGTCGGACAAGCAGGAAGAACCAGGAGGCCAAAATGGAAATAACAGAAAACTTTAAACAGTTCGAGACCATCTTACCGAAAAGAAAATATTTTTAAACTATTGTGACTTTCAGCTGTAACCACGATCAAGTCCCTGATTCACGTTTTCTCATGTGCATATGAAATATAATTCTGATGACAATAGATTGGTTTGCTGTAAAAAATGAGGGTCTAGAAACTATAAATTACAAACATTTTGGCCCAGTAGGGAAGAAGCATCTAGAAGACATTGGCCCGTAAACAGAATTCTTCAAGAATTCGACTTTGTTTAATAGTATAAACTTGCCAATTGTTTCAACTATTTGTAAGTACAATAAACATAAATTTAAAATACTCCAGACTCGAAAATCCCTTCATCCCTTTTGACGTCGGAGGTTGAAAAATATTCTCTTTAACAAATGCTGACACTATGATCAAGTAATAATTCTGTTTTACATTATTCGTAATATTCCCTATAAGCAGCATAATCATCGCAATTCAGCGGTTACCATTGTAGTTTAGCTTACTTAATATAAGGTTTGCTACATATCTAATCTGCAATAGTAGTTACAGTATAATTTTCCAGACACTACATTCTGTATTTAGTTTTATGTCTCTGTGGTTGGACTATTAGGACTAAAGCATTTCTCATTAAGGCTAGTACTATATGTATAAAAGGATTTATAAAAGTTTTCCTACGGGTTAGTGAAAACTTTGGGTTTTAATTTTGATAAACTTAAATCTCAATCTTCTTTATCCATTGATAGAAGTCATTTGAAATTCCTAAAAAAAAACTTGTTAAACATTAAAAATACATAAGCAATTTTTTTATGCTCCAGAATTTCTTGCACATAGTTTATTGACATATTTATATGGTCTACGAACAAATTCTGCCAACCCTATGTTTGTCGGCTCTAGTAGATCTCATAGCGTTGTTGGTAAATAAGGGTTTCAATGTTTTTCATCTGTATTGATTATTTTTTAATAGTTTAACCTGCTCGATTTGGAGCCACGAGACTGAGAACAGTGCAACATTACAGAAGAGTACCGCTGTAGATTATTGCTTCTAGGCTGCTATCCTTATATAACTTAATGGAAAGGATGTACATAGGGCTGGCATCACTGGCGTTACGAGTAGGTATTTAGAAACAAAAAGTTTTTAGATTAAAAATATAAAGTTCTATACAGGTAGGTACGTATGTTGCATATTGTATAGTAAATACGTACTGTCTGTCTAATACAGAAACCATGACGCAATATATATTATTGCCTAACTTGTATGAAATATTTATTGTATTATTAATAAAGGAATAGTTATTCAGGGAAATATTTGAAAATACAAATTTATCCCACGGGAACCGTAAAACTTTTAGGGATAAAAGTAGCCTATGTCCTTCCCCAGGATACAATCTACTCCATGTCAAATTTCATTACGATCCGTTTAGTTGTGAAAAGATAACAAACAAACAGAGTTACTTTAGCATTTATAATATTAGTATAGACCTTATGATGCATAATATATTAATATTAATTATTATTACCTTTTTTTTGTTAGGACCCTGGTGAGATGACCCGTGGGGGTTCCCACGGGTCACCTCACCGGGGTCAACGGCAGGCATTATTATGATTATTGTTACCTACCTATAGTTTCATCCTAACAATACCTTCGTTAACAAGCGATTTGTTTTATAGTACCTACATTTTTTAAATACAACCTTATTTAACAGTCACATTTTTTTCTTACAATTTTTATACCTTTATGTAACACGTTACAGAAATAGGAAGTAATGCACAGCCAAAATGAGAAAATACCTCCATTTTATACAAAACCACAGCTAAACAGCACTACCTGTACATTTTAGTGTAATCTTGATCTTTGACTGGATAGGTGGTGAGAGTTATTAGTTAGCGTATTGTTACGTACAGATTATGATTGTGGTTTAGCGGTTGTTTATGGGTATGGGGGTTTATGAGGATATATTATTTTACAGCCATTTATTATCTACGACACTGCGATTTACATGACGTAACAGTTGGACATTACCTAGGTATTAAAATTCTTAACAAAGATGTGATAACTACATCTATCTATCACACAACACACAGTGGTCCCAATTCTGTTACTTCACTCGCTAAATTAAAATTCACTAAATTTTCTTTATATAGGATGTAAACCTTGTACACTTCGAAACAAGGTCTAAGCAATTTATTTGTCGACTAAAGTCTGATATGCTTAAATAAACTTTAATACCACGTAGCGAGAGCCGCTATCCGTTGAATGCCATCTCTTTTGCTCTGTGTTTTTAGTAAGCGTCTTCGTAGGTGTCGATTAAAATAACGTCATCTTAGTTCGTTTTGAACAAGTTTTTATACGGCATTTGAATAAATGGGGACTCTCACTGCGTGGAAATAAAGTTGAGTATACGTTGATAGGTTTTAGTGCAATTTAGTGGCGCTGAGAAATAGATGCCAACAAATAGACCTTATCACGAAAAACACAAGGTTGATTTCATTTGAAGAAATTAAGTCAGGTTTTAGTTTAGTCGAGTGTACAATAGAATCGGCACCAATATCTGCAACAAAATTACATCTAAACTGAAATTTTGAAAGATACCTTCAAAATTCATTTTTCGTTCAGTTACATTAGTGTGAAATCTTATGTTACCCCGTGACTATAAACAAAGCTCAGAGCCGAACATTTATTTGTTGCGGGGGAAGACCTTAGTATTGGCTGGGAGTAATCTGTTAAGTATACTGATGACATGTTGGTGACGGCTCCTGGGGCCCATAGCATCTAGGAAGCGGCACTTGCTTAATAACTACAGCAACTCTCCTAATTAGTTGGATGAATCGAGACGTTAGGTCTCCACAGTTGTTTCATCGCGACCCCGATGTACTGCGAGAACTTCTGTCGCAACGAGGTGGCGGAGTGGATCCGGCAGACGGAACGGTTTCACTTGCGCTCACGTGTGTGGATGATGGATCGCGGGTGGATGAGACGGGTTTCATATATGCCCTTCACGCACGGCAGAATCTCCCTTGAAGTGTGTGTCTGGATATCGCCCAGTTAGTAGACGGAGCCCGCTTGTTCACTCCTTACAGGCGCTGTGAAGCACACCATGTGGTTTTCGTCAGTTTTAGTCTGATATACGGCGTCTGGTGGGTTCTTTTCTCACTTAGGTCATTATTCCGGGTATAATTAATCAAAACAATATTGTTTTCTATGTTCCAGCTTGTTTAACCACCTATACGATCCCCTAAAGGGGATCCCCTAGCACCCTCAGCTGACCGCAATAATGTGATGAATTCCCAGAGATAATTAAAAGGGTAAACCGGAATATTCCGTTGCACTTATTTGAATGACATCATATTGTATCGTGTGCAATATTAATGTTGCCTACTAACGAAGTTTTTACCCTTTATCATTGGGGATTTTTTACTTTATGGTACTGTTTTTAACTCCATTTTTAAATCAAATATAACTCCATATATAAAAGGTGTAAGAATCTTGAACTAGTAGATTCAGATCATCATTCAGAGTGGAAAATCATTGGAATTTTTTGTCGGATTTTTTTTATTTTTCTTGTTAAAAGTGATATCACAATAAGTAAATAGAACATTTTACAAAAAACAATTAATACCTCATACAGCCAAAAACTGCAATGTAATCAATTAAAGAACTATTTATGCAATCAGCTGCTTCGACGGTGCTGAACGTCTAATGACTGCTGTAAATACTTGATCTCGCATTTTATGATTCACTCACTTTTGCATTATGATAACTATCCAAGGACCTTTTTTAAGTCTAAATGCCGAAACAGAGCCCTCTACCATACCAATACGATTTTAAAAGTGATCCGCTCGAGTTGGATACTAAAAAAAGCAACCAAAGCGAAAAGTGGACGAAAAGCAGTCATTACTAAAACGTTAAAAGCCAGCCGTTACCAAGGCTAAGTTTGAGGATTTAAGTCATTGTGTGACAGTGAGGCAATACCCAAACATTATCACACTTTTTATAATATTTTAAATTGTGGCGATACCGTACGTGAAGAACCTGTAGACTCAGATGAAAATTTTGGTGTTGTTTAAACTTTTGATTTGTTTATAATTTAGTCTTTTTTCAATGCAAGAATAATTATTTAATGCTTAAGTGATAAATAAAATATTGCTTTTATAATATACACTACCTCGGAAAATTATAATTTTTTTATCCTAAACTAAATGATAGCTCCGTCTAAACACCATATCCGGAGAGCCTGTCTGCTTGAAAGAAAGCGCTCACCTTTCTAAACGTAAATTTATTTTAGAGGCATAGTATATAAAGGTAAAAATGATAGAGGCATATTTTGAAGCAACATGCAAAAGCAAGATATTAAATATTACCCAACCTAAATACTAATTAAGTGAAAAAAATATTACTTAAGTACTCAGCACGCCTTTTCGTGAGAGGTTATCTATCAACTTTTAAAACACCAGCATCACTTCTTATTTTTGTTTAACGTCAATCAACTGAAGCTGCAGCAAACCGATGTACGAAGTTGAACTTTAAGAAACTTCTAAACTGGGATTACTATAAACTGATTACATTTATTTTTATACATAGTTGTATATTCGTTTATTAATATTATTAATAAAATTGGGTAAAACCATTTGAACGTGGAACCTCACACGCAGCTACTGGACTGAAGCCGCATTTATACGGCCAAGTATTTGAGCGAATTATATTTTTCTAAGTACGGCGAAATTTGTATGTAATGAATTGCATGATATTGTCATAATGTTCACATGTATAATTATGATGAAACATTCTACTTTAATTATGTATAATGATACTTATTTCATGTAAAGTTGTCATCTTATGTCATTTAAATGTAAAAATAGAAGGTGAACTAAAAATGCGTCTTGGCAAAACATTTTTGCAACAACCTAAAGAGAAGTCCCACGAATACAAACCTTAGTTATGGCGTAACAGGGTGTGTTTTTCTTTATTGTGAGCATATAAAACTTACCGTAGTTGTTTCGCCCTGTTTCCTGTCAAAATTGTCAACATAACAATTGGATATGTTCTGTTTTACACATTCTTTTGCTGGTAATAAATGTATACGACATTATAAGTTGTTAGTTACACAACCACAAACAACAAACAACGCAATGCATTTCAAACAGTCGACTCGTAGTTAATCTTTTGTAATTTTGGGATTCATTGTTTTCTTTCTATGTTTATTTTATTGTATAAGGAAACATAACAAAGTAGCTATTACGGAATATAGTCTAAGTGGTAACCGAAAAAGTTTGCAATAGACAACGTCAGAAAGGAAAGTGAATAGATGTCCACGTTAATCTCTGTTCCAGATGAGGCCTTGCTCAGGACAGCTGTATTTGTTTGGTATTTTTTCCTGAGTCAGTTCACTAAATTGGGATTAAGACGAATGATGAATATCGAACGTCGAATGTTAATATTTATGAAAGGAATAAAAAAGAATATCCGGAAATTATCTGTTACTAAGGCAAGTGGGCAAGGAATTTTAAATTAAAAACTCTTAAACATTTTCACTCCCAAAATCCCTGGCCCCATTTATTTCCTCCAATAACTTTAAATTGATAATAGTATGGGGAAAAAGAGACTTATACAAAATATTTCAAAGGCATAATGTTTAGGTTTTTAGGTCATGATTCTGGATGTTAATAAAGCTCTTTGGTGTATTTTATATACCCCTCATAAACTCTTTTCTCATTGTCAAGATGTTTTTTTCATGAATAAAGTTTACATATTTTTTTTTTATTTAATATAATATTCAAAGTAAAAAAAACAGTTTAACATAAATGTTGAAAGGAAAACTACAAGCCATTGTTCGACTATGGTATTTACAGGGCTGAATCTGCCAAAAATCGCTTTGTTATTTTTATCATTTGCGGAAATTCTCTTCAAAGCGAAATAAGGTGTTATCAGCATGTATCCCTACAAATGTATGTGTCGTAGATCTAAAAATTACGTTATAAGATTTATTTTGAAAACGATATTTTGAGGAACCATTTGCATTTTTACTAGATTTCAGTATTTTTTTAAGGTAGGTGTTAAAAAAAGGTGTTTGTAATTTTGTTAACGGTTCAACACTTAGGTATGGATTTGGTAATTAGGTAAGGCTAGCATGATGGTCACTACCCGTCGTCACGTTAACGCACGTCATCCATAACCACCATTTATACGTCAATGCTCCACGTAAGCAAAAGGCAACTAAATCTAATCTAAAGTATACTAGCGTATACTAAGTTTATGACTAAATTATTTGAACGCACTAAGCTTAGTTTCTACTTTGCTTGAATTGACAAATTCTCTTTTCTGATATGTATATATCTTATAAGTATATTTATATACCTAACATTGTCCATAGCAGTCGAATACTATAACAAAACAAACAGTATAAATGTTAATCCTGTAAAATTGCGGAGAACAGTTAATATCTCATATATATATATAATTATATCTGTCTCGATAGTATAGAAATAAACTGCCATCAAGCAATAATTATTAGATGCAATGTTATAGTAGTACACTAATGATTTAAAGTAAAGTAACTCTAATTACTACCAGCCTTTATATTTCTTGCATAAGAATTAAAGTTCATTATGGATGTATAATTAAATGTAACAAGGAAACCAATAAGTATGTGTTATGAATAATATTCTATGTTATTGTTTGATCGCATTCAAATTTGAGCATGTTATTACACGGCACGGGCACGATGACTTTTTAGGCTTTAGAAATAAATACAAAACCGTTATTGTTTTTAAAACATTCAACGATCAGAATTGTAGTTGATAACAAGAACACGCTAGTTCATTCAATCAAAATCAAAACCGTTTATTTGAATTAAACTAATAATAAACAAACAAACTCTTTTTCAAAATGTTTTCTACAAATTTCTGGTAACATTGCTTATAAGCGTAAATGAAATGTGAGGACAATGTAACATACCTATTATTCTAAAATATAAATAGACGCGCTAATTACTACCATAGATATTTAAGTAATAGATAATTTAAGTAAAAGTTCACGAGCATGACGCACACGCCAGCCATCGTACAGATCAACCATATTGAAGGGAACCGAACGACCCGACATATACGCTACCATCGGCAGGACTTCTAGGCGAGCATGACATACTCAGAATTAATTTCATTATAAGCATTAACAATACTAAATTAAACTGGAACATCTAAATTTGTTGCTACGGACGGGGTGATTTGCGTCACTCGTCACGGCCGTCACAGACTAAGGGCTCGTAAAGCAAAAAAAAAAATATCCCGGATTTAGTAATCATTTAATGTCCAATCTTCTCGCCGCCGCCTTAACTCTTAAATCTTCTTCTAATATAGGGGACACTGACCTTAGCTAATTAGATCCGTATGTGTTCTATATGCGGTCTTCAGGCAGCAAGGCCCCCGCCGTCAATACGGTAGGTGAATGTCAAGACAAATAAGTTCCTCTTTGTTAAACGTGAAAACGGTATGAAAAATAATAACTTACCGTGATGCTTTGCTCTCATCAAAATTTATATACTTTTAATGGGTTGTTGTACAATAGGGTATTTGACAACATTGAACATATAGAATAGAATGCTGTTAGCCTAACAGTAAACATATTTTAAGAAACAGTAATTAAAATTTACAAATATGTATGATATGCTGTTGATTCAAGTGTTATTTTTTTTTGTTTATACAACTATTATTTTAATTAACAACAAAAAGTTAGAAATTATATATTAAAACTGAGGGAATAAGCAGAGATGGGCATACCCAGCTTTTAGCCCCTCTGGGCTTGATTTGAATTTGTCTGTTTTTGTTGGTTCTTTGGGCAAATCAAAAATTGGACTTCAAATTACCCCCTTGGTACGCCCATGAGCAGAGGTATATTGGACCAAAATTTTATAATATTTGTCAGTAGTAATAGAGGTAAACCTATTGAAATACATTTAACGGGAATAAATTATTTATTTATGAAAATCATGATGATATTAGCTTTTAGGCATTATAATCATATCAGAATCCGCTTTGTAGAATGTTATTATGGTAAATACGCTTTGCATAACAGACGAGTTATTGCTTAATAAGGCATTGGCTGGCTGCAGCGGGTGTCACCACGTCCAATAAAATGTTTTTGGACTTTCCAGCCAATAGGATCTTGTATGGTATAATGGGAAATTAAGCGGTCAGCGGTTCTTGGATTTAACATTAGTCTAGACTAGCTGGGTATACAATACCTGGGTATATAATACCACCTGTATTGTGTTTTTTAGGTATGTCTACCTTATTACTTATTTTTTTATACTCTTTTTATACTTTTTTATATTGTAATAATATAAAAAGGTTCTTTCGCTCTTGTGGGTTACTCTTAAAATAGAATTATAACTTTCCTCAATAAATAGATTAGATTTGTATTTTTTTCTGTCTATCGATAATTGAATATAATTTTGTATTCAATATTTAAACTGTTTTTATTATACGTAATTGAAAGATTTTATTTGCGTTTTAAAAAATATAATAATAATATTTAGTTCCATTCTAAAAATTTAGATAGGTATATATGATCGATAACATTCAATGTGTAATTTTATGTAAATTCCTAGTTGTATGATTGAAGTTGTTTTATTAACAACGAAAAGGCCTTTTACCGGAACTTCTCAGTGAAGCTATGAAACTACTCTCCTGATTACTACAACTATATTATAGTTTTTAATCACCCAAATATCATACACTAGCTGTGCCCGCGATTTCACCCGCATTAATTTGAGGAAAAAACCTACTAAAATATATATTCCATTAGCGCCTTCCCCCCTCATATATAAATGCGCGCGTGGTACTTGATCATTATTTTGTTGCGGAGTTATTTTAAAACTATGATATCTCCTAAGATATTCATTGAAATGAAATGATGTTAGGGCAATTTTGTGCATAATTAAATACTTGTAATAAATAACGTATTTATTTGGATAAGGATTAATATCATGTTTATAAAAACACCTTCGCAAATAATGCATTATTTTAAAACAAGTTTGTGAGGTTGGCGGAAGAATGCAATAGCGATTCTCTTTTTAATTTGAATCAGTAGTTCCAGAAACTAGGTCGTTCAACTAAACAAACAAGCAAACTCTTCAGCTTTATAATCTCAGTATAGATAGCGATGTATACACTCGTTACTTGACATTGGGTAGCTATATTAACGAGTACCTGCAATGGAGTAAAATCAAAGGTGGCATGGAGGCATTTGGTATTATTGAAGCTGGACTTTTTTTGACAGGCTACCTAAGGATGTGAAACGTGTCTACAAAAAAAACAGACAGTGAATTTTGATGAAACATACTATAGCATGGATCAGTTTAAAAAGTTTTTACATGTAACCATTATTTCATGATGCTTTAATAGTTTGTAAAATTTTAAGATCAATAATTATTCATTGACTACCTAGAAACATTTACATAATATTTGACATTTAAAAAACATAACAATTTCATAACAATAACTAAACCATGTTTTCGTTTAGAGTTTAGGCCAGGTTTTGGCAATTACTATTTAGACTACGCAATATATTAAATAAGACGGTCTACGTTTCGAAATACTGATTTTTACTGCAGATACGATGGGCAATAAGTAACATATTTTAATTATTTTTTACGCCACATCGTAAGAGTTTGCTTTAAAGCTCTTTGTTGAACGACGACAACGAGGACACATGAGAAGGGGCAAGTCACCTATTAATACCATTTTTGTCATATTTTAATGCATTTGGGACCCCTGATTATATATATATATATCTAGTATATACTGCCTAGATTCTAAACAGTGTGACATGATTGATAGAATAAGATCCATTAATCTCTACTTAGTGTAAGTATCTTTATTTTTTAGCATAATGAGGGTTTACAATTTTCAATTTCAAAATATAGATCACAAAGGACAGATTACAATATAATATGAAACGTTAGCACTTGTCCCTTTAATGTATTTAAACATTATATCACAAGTACTATGATTTTCAAATTCTTGTGACAGCCAGAAAAGATATTGTGCTCAATTCAATTTTCAGATTATTACTGTGGATGAACGTAGGCATACATATGTGTAGTAATTCTCGCGTTATATTTTTATTGATACAAATTGTATAGCGAAAAACAGAGATGTACTTTATGTTTCTTCTGACAGTGCTCATAGCACTCTGCAGCAACTAACATATTTTTATTCCTATAGGTGGACCTAAAAGACTTTCTTCGAAACAAAACTTAGCATAAAAGGCTTTAAGAGTAGACTAGGAGAGCCAAAGAAATAAAAGGTGGACCATGCGAAAGATAACATGAGCAGAAAGAAAGTGAGTCAGATATGACTGCTAACATAATGCAAATTTAAAAAGAAGAATTCAAATTCACATTTACAAATTCTCGTAGTTCAGAAATAGGTAGGAAAGTCACATCAATACGGAATTTTAAACCTTTTACCGTTAATTATTACTATTCCATTTTCCTTAACGTAAAACCCATTGCTTGCATTGCAGACACTCTTGCGCATTCGTACGGATGTAAGCTAGGATGCTGTTAGATAACTGACGTAATGTGGGGCGTTACGCAATATGGCACCCTTTCACACCTGAATCCGATTCCAATCGTAAAGTTTGAATATCAATATCAATATTTTTGTAAATGAATAAGCGAGTGTTGTAAATTGAGACTTAAGAAGATGGGTTTTTTAATATTTTTTATTGATAGCACTTAAATGCTAGATAGTGATCGTTGATAATGAAATTAGTTTTAAGTTTTGATTTACATAGTGTGTAGTATGCCAGCGACCCTCTGGGCCCTATTTCATAAAGTTGACAATCTGACATAATGTCATACATGATAAAATGACGATTCGGCAAGTTTCTGTTTTATAAAACTTACAGGTGACAAAATTGTCTTGGTGAAAAATTGACCAATATGTCGGATTGTCGCGGCGATCCGACAATTTTCTGTTTCATAATACTTTTTGCGCTACAGGTGACTGGTGACCATTTTTCGCGAAATACTGCTTTATGAAACAGTGAATTGTCACGACATATTTATAGAATTATCGCACAATCCTGACACATAGGTACCCTTACCCTGTATCACATAAAAAATTGAAGGTGTTGAAAACTCGTTAATTGCTCGGCTATTACGTTCTATTACGTTATATATCTTTATTTTTCTTTAATGCATCCTTTATTCACTGAACTTCACTAGTCACTTCACTAGTTATTTTTCATAATTGATTATGGTCGAATTTCGACCTCTTGGCTAAAACTCTATTAGATACACTGTGATCTCCGGTTCAAAAACTAAACAAAACATTCAAAAGTGCGTAATCTAGGAACTAGATATTGTAGCTCGTTTTAACTGCTCCAAATTAAAAATACTTTCATAATCACTACATATTATAAAAAAAGTCCCCCGCCGAATCTGTCTGTTCGCGATAAACTCTATAGCTACCGAAAGGTTTTTCATACGATTTTCACCAATAGACGGCACTCCGTCTCGCGTCTGAATGACTATTCATTCATATAATTCATTAAGGTTTTGTGTAAAATGTCTGAAATTTGATGATGATTCTTGAAATCGTCGGAAAAAATCAATATATGCTTTACTACCCGCGTGAAGCCGGGGCGGGTTGCTAATGAAATAATAATTCTTTATTCATAGAACCCTTACAACACACTCGAAAGCTATTTTTTGAAAACTTATTTTTTAATTACTCTATGTTACATTAATTAGCAGAACAGGCCTTTGTAGTTCTCACATTAAAACCATCTTATTTCTCAGTAGTTCGGACTACATTCACGGCAGACCTACATAAAGTTAATGAGCGTCGATTACCACTTACCATCATACGCACCGCTAACTCTATTACAAGTTTACAACGTAATTAACTGATTGATACTATACTAACTTTTAAACTTTCGCGTTCCGTGATATACTTAATTAAGTATTTCCCGTATAAATACATAATTATGCTATATCATCACTACATATTATAAAACAAAGTCCTCCGCCGCGTCTGTCTGTTTGCGATAAACTGAAAAACTACTGAACGGTTATTCATGATTTTGCCTCACGATCAGAAGATCTAAGTATCACTAATAGACAGACTGATTTATGAGGAACGTTTAGATGTATAATTTGTTAAGATTTTGTATAAATTGATTGAAATATGGTGATGATTGTTGAAGATGTCTTTGCTACTCGTGCGAAGCCGGGGGGTTGTAGTTTTTCAGTTTATTCCGAACAGACAGACGCGGCGGGGGACTTTGTTTTATAATATGTGTAATGTGTGATGTTATATTTTTATGGGGTCTCGTTTCTACCATACATACTCATACTACTCTACGAATTCCATTAAGGAGAAAATCTGTAAATATTATGTGTAGGTTAAGTATGCGTACGAAGTCATGAGCAGAAGGCTAATTTACAAAATGAATCAAACCTCTACAACGACGACTAAAAATATCTTAAATCTAAAGATTTTAGTTTAGATTGCTAACCTATTTGGGACAGTAATTCAAGTCAAGCAGAGGATATCTTATATAAGATAATAAAATATTGTATAATAAATATATGATTTCGTTACAAGCTAGTTGAATGCAACATGATCTTCATAAATCCCTTCACTGCATGTTGCATTCCAATGTCTATTACCAATCACATGGCATGATTAGCTCAACGATATAACATACATATTAATATATACACTCACACCTGTATCCCGGAAGGTGGCGGCAGAGGCGTACTATAATTATGTCCCACTAACGTAATAAGGGAAAAGTCTTTCATTTGACTGGCCTCTTGATCTAGTGGCTAGTGACCCTGGCTGCTAAGCCAGAGGTCGTGGGTTCGATTCCCACCCAGGACAAATAATTATCTGATGAGCACGATAATTTGTTCTGTGTCTGGGTGTAATTTATCTATAATATGTATTTATTTAGAAATATATAAGTATATTTATCAGCAGTCTGGTTACCATAGTACAGGCTCTGCCTAGTTTGGGATCAGACGACCGTGTGTGAGATGTGTGAAGTAATTATTACACTAATTATACAACCATCAACCTTGGGAACTGAACATCTTCAAGTTCTAGTTTTCCCATCGGAAAACTGGAAATTTTAACTGTGGGAGAGCCATGCTTCGGCACGTATGGGCCGGCTCGACCGGATGATACCGAAAACCGGCAGTTAAGGAATGCATTGTATTTCGCCGAGTGCGTGAGGTTACCGGAGACCCTAACCCTTCCCCTTATTGAAAGAGAAAATTAGATAAGGAAGAAAGGTAACGGACGGAAAGGGACATTGCTTACACGGATGTATCTAAATTATAATTAGTATTTACATAAAAGTTGTTAGAAGGTAATTTAGATCCATCCGTCCTACTAATATTATAAACGTGAAAGTTTGTGAGGATGTATGGATGTATGGATGTGTGGATGTATGGATGTTTGTTACTCCTTCATGCAAAAACTACTGATCCGATTGCGATGAAACTTGGTATGTATATAGTTGGAGATCCAGATTAACACATAGGCTACTTTTTATCCCGATATTCCCACGGTACCGGGACTTACGCGGGTGAAATCGCAGGGCGCAGCTAGTATTAAATAAAATCCCACTATATAATATTATAATAATAATAAATAAATAAATAAATCCCACTAATATTATAAATGTGAAAGTTTGGATGGATGGATGGATGTTTGTTAGTCTTTCACGCCACAACTACTGAACCGATTGCGATGAAACTTGGTATGTAAATAGCTGGAGACCTAGATTAACATATAGGCTACTTTTTATCAAGATATTCCCAAGAGATCGGGACTTACGCGGGTGAAACCGCGGGGCTCTGCTAGTAATATTATAAACTAGCTGCGCTCCGCGGTTTCACCCGCGTAAGTCCCGATGCCGTGGGAATATCGGAATAAAAAGTAGCCTATGTGTTAATCCAGATCTCCAGCTATCTACATACCAAGTTTTACCACTGAACCGATTGCGATGAAACTAGGTATGTAGATAGCTGGAGACCTGGATTAACATATAGGCTGCTTTATATCCCGATATTTTCACGGGATCGGGACTTACGCGGGTGAAACCGCGTGGCGCTGCTAGTAAAATATATTTATATTTTCCTACGAGTATAACTATGACCTACGGAGGAAAAGACGACTTTCGTTTAAAAAAATAGAATTTTGTTTAAAATGGCAAGATCAGTTACTTCTATTGTAATTTCACAGTATATTTCTTCAGTCCATTTTTTTTTACCTTTTATCAGGGATGTTATGAAGCTCCTTAACCGTAACTATAGGCTATCCGAAATAAAAATCTAACCGTAACCCAATCTGAACAGTAAAAGTTTCCAATTTATTCGGATAGGGGCGGAGTTTAAATGAGGGTTATGACAGGATTGTACTATTTCTATATGGTTGTTATTATAATTTCGGTTTAAAGTAAACATTTTAAAGTAGACATTACTTAAAAATTAGTTTACCGTTACAGTTACCTATCTGTATTTTCCTTTTAGAATTCCTTAAAAATCTAATATCTGTACGGATATCATTCAGTTAAGTACTTAACTGAATCTATCCGATAATCTTAAGCAATTGCATGTCCGTAACCGTATCAAAAACCGATATAGTATTAATTATATATCCGTATCCAGATCTGAAATTATCCATATTATCCCTGCCTTTAATAATAGTACGAATTTAACAATTTACTAGTAACATTCTTGACGACGACGTTAATCCACGTTTCTGTTAAGAAATATTTTAAGTTATCAAACTAACACCAGGGTGTCCCTTGGGCTTTTCTAAGAGACCTTATTTCTTTCCCCTTTAGGATAGAGCTCTGACACCCCTAGTCATCAGTAAATCGCAGGTGTCCATGAGCGACGGTAGTCACAGGTGACCCGTCTGCTCGTTTGCCCCCGATAATATAAAAAAAAATATAACCTAATACTAGTTTTCTTCAAAATATTATAAATAAAAACTGTAATTCCGTAAACTCTTTCCTTAATTTTTTTACGTGTTAATTTTTTTAATGGCAAAAGCACAAACCGTGTAAAGCCATGTCAATACTCAATAATCATTAATCATTAATAAACACAGCAATAATCGTTGATTTCGACTCAACTCAATATTTGACGCATCGCAAATGAAATTTGGTTGGCGCTCCTTGGGGGAGGCCTTTGTCCAGCAGTTACCAGCGCCTCATGCTGCCCTGAGTGTGGCCGCGGGTGGACGGGACGGGTTTTCCCCTTCACCCGCTATAGTGGCCCCCCGCGAGGAGGCGGCGTCCGCGTGTGCCTGGACGTCGCCTAAATCAGAGGTTTTTACCCGATGGTGGTGCCCGCGCTTTTGCGGGCAGGCGCTAGGAGGGTTCCGGATATCTTAATAAAAGCTGTTCCCGGATCCCTCCTATTTAAGGCGCAGTACGGCACACCGTGTGGTTTTAGTCGGTTCGATTCCGACACACCGCCCCATCGTAAACCCCGGTGGGGTGACGGCCCGAGGGGGTTTCCACACGCACAAAATATAGATAGGCTGACGATGATGATGATGAAATGAAATTTCATCTTGCCAATTAAGGTAGCCACAAGGTTACCTATTTTCGAAAAAAGGTGTTCTGACAACCTGCCTGTGACCTGTTGCCTGTGTGTCATCATCAGTATTTCTTCCTCTTTTCTTTGTAAGCTAATACAAATTAACCAATTTGAATCGTTCGATGCGAATTACTTCTAATTTTAAAAACAATGACATTCTTCTTTTAAATTATTCAATTCCCAGGTTGGAAGAAATTTTGTTTTACTGGGTTCTTCCCCAAAGAAATACTACGGAGTTTCAGGCCCCGGATTTTTAAATGCCTTAACTAGGAGCATTTTATCAAAACGTTGGTGTTGCCTCTGTGTACGCCTATTTTTATATTTTTTTAAGAATTCTAATATTGGTGTGTGATATATCACACACTATTTGACTAACTAAGTGACCTCATTTTGCTATATCTGTTATATAAATGGTTACATTCATACTACGCAAAATAATAATTAAAAGTAAAGCTTCAATAATTAAGGACTACTGAGATGACGATGCTAATCTACTTATCAAGAAATATCTTGTCCGTATACTAAATTGATAATGCAAGATATTATGCGATAATTCACAATCTACCAGAGGGGATTGCAAGTTTAAATAAAAAGAAAACACGTTGCCGTGGCCAGTGAGAGTGAGCCGTCTTAGCGAACGCGCGCGAAAGTTGCATTCGAATTTTAAATTTAGCGCCAATACAAACGTCACTTCATCCCGACCACCATTATATTTTTTAAGCGGGATAATTTAATGTATTTTTAGATTCTGCGTGGATTCTAACTTTATAAAAAAAAAGTGTTTGGTGCCTGTGGGGTTACAGTGCAAGTGCTAAGTGACTTTCGCCGTCTATTTCTGTAGGATGATGAACATGCGGAATATTAAGGTGAGTTGCACGTATTTGGCGACAGATAAATACCTAATACAAATTCGCTCAAGTAGTTTCAATAGTTAAAAGAAGATAAGTACATAATATAAGTCCAGATTTTTTAATCTATATATTACGTAGGTAGTCAAAATTCATCAATGTGTTTAAATCTTCCTCAACCAAATAATTATATTTTTAATTTCTGAAATATACTGCATCTAGGTAGGTATAGTTTACTACAGTAAAATAATACCTATTTATTTTAAAAATTTGCCGCTTGTTTTAAAAGTAAAACCGAAAGTGATATTAAAGAACAAACACATTTGAATCATCAGAAAGTTTCACCTACGGTATAATAGCGTTCACTAAAAAGGTGAGACTTACTTATTATGACACTTCAAAGGAAAATTAACGCTGGTTGGCTGGTTCTCTTGTAGATAAATGAAATGAAATAAAAAATAAGTATTTCATACTATATTTCTTCTTTTGTTTATTTTACTTAACTTATTTAATTTATAACATGTCGTTTAATTCAACCTTAATGAAAATAATAATATTCTGGTACAAATTACACAGCACTGTCTTGTACATATTTTTTGTAAATACATAGATATTTCACAGAAAAACACTAGTGCAAATAGACATGTTTCATGCATGCAAATTGTTGCTCGGAGCGGGAATCAAACTCAACACGCCTACGCCTCGCCACAGAGGTCGTTAACTTACTTTAATTGATTTATAAAATTTATTAAAAAGAAACAAAACCAACATTTGCTATTTTTTTAAATAATTAAATTTTAAAACACGTGTTAAAAGTCGGTCTTCAAAAATTATATGTATATTAATGTTTCGTTCACCGTTAGAAACGATCGAATTTTATACGATTGACTGCTGCACAGAATTTAATAAATATTAACGGGAAAATAATATACATTTATTAAAGAATTTACATTTTTGAGCTGTAGTCGCTATGCAGGCATAAAGATTGGATAGGTATAATTATTATAACATAATTTTGTTACACACATTTATAGCACTGATATAATGTTGTGATATGGCAATGACATATATGACATTCGCTTAATAATTAATATAATTTCTTGACATCTTACCAGAATTAATTAATCTTGTGTAATTTTTATATTTATGACGAGATGTACGACGTGGAAATAAATCTAAATGGTAGGTACATAAATTTATGATGACCATACGGTCATCATAAATTTATGTACCTACCATTTAGATTTATTTCCACGTCATACATGGCAGAATATGTTGCACTTGTATTAATGTAAAACCTACTAATATTATACTCTTAAAGACATATATTTTTATAGATTTGATTTGATTAAGGCTCTTTGTTATCGTTTGGAACCCCTACGGGTATATCGGAATTGAACCAACTAAAACCACACGGTATTCCCGACCCGGATATGCTCTAGGAAGAATGCTTTCAGGAACCCCCGTAGATTTTGGCCGCTGCCTGAGTAGGTATGGCAGTAAAGCCTTTCACGAAAATAGCATTTTTCATAGTCGAGACTACTCAACCAACATTAGGGGTATAGCAATGTTATTCTCGCAACTAGTTAAATAAGTTAATGCTAACAAAAAAAAATATGATTGAAAAGAAGAAAGATATAATCAGGAATAAATCAAGAGTGCACAGGGTTTTTTTTAAGAAAATGCACTAGTAGATATATGCATAATAAACGCAATAATTCCTGAGTCGCGGGGGACTTCACAAACATTAAAACGATCGAAGCTACAACACTCGGAGCAAGGTGACCACATAAACCATTGCGCCATGCGTGCAGTTAAAAAGGATTGTTAATGAGCTGTAGAAGTAGCGCTACGTTTTAACTATTATGCTATATTCATTAAGCTCCATCTATTCAGTATCTACATCTATTCAGCTAGCTAGTATTAGCTGCACCGGGCCATTGAAAAAAAAAAAAATGCCATTGTTTGCAATGGCATTTTTTTATGGCCAGGAACCCTCGTGGCCTTTCCTAGAATACCCTACCAAAGTTTCATCACAATCTCATCTATGGTTTCGGAACGCATAGAGGACAAACATTGATTTTTATTTATATAGATCTACATGAGTTTTACGTTGTGTCAGTATTATTCCATATTAGCATAATTACAGTATCAATTATTAACGAAACTAATAAAACTGTGAGAGTAATGATGAAAACCGGACATAACAATAAAATTATGGAAAATTACTAGTATTATAAAAAACAAGACCATGATTGCGGTACAGGATCTTTGGTTGAATAGCTTCTATAATGTGTATTCTTTTTTGGTCTATCTTTGCTTAAGAAATCGAATCATAATAATATGGCTACCACCGGAACTCAGTTCCTTTTGCAAAGCCTAGTTTCCCCCCTCATTTAGTTTCAAGTGATAGTTAGATGTAGTGTTTACAGTTTATGGTATGTCGCTATGTCTATAGATTCACCAAACAAGTTTCTGGTCAATTATGTTTTTTGGTGTAGGGATAATGATAATTTTTTTGGGAAGAAAACGTATATCGCTTTTATTTTCTTTGTAGTTTAAGGATTATATATTACCTATATCATAAAAAAAAGGGAATGATATAGGAATGAGTGGAATTCCTGCCAAAAATATAGTCCTAGAGAGACATCAATAAAAAAAAACTACAAAGTAAACGATTTCTGGTACAATTAGATCCAGACTATAGAAGCACCTTCACGCTACAAAAGTTAACCAAAACTACTAGATTAGTTTTGTATTTCTGTATATGAATGCTATTGCCATATCTTCATGATGTCCACGTGTAGACAAAATCTCCCATTATAAATATGATTTGTTTATGCTCTGGTTTTTATGTTATTTAATAACACGGGTCGCACATTACAGTATTCATTTAGGAGGATTAGAGCCAACAATCCTTTGAATGCATCGCTTTCAACTAGGTACATAAGTAATCCTGTCTTGTTTTTCTCTGCAAGAAAACGTGTAGTTAAGAGCTATACCTTCGGTCGCCTTACCTCACACGTATTAATTATATCTGGGGGCACGGCAGTGCCCCCGCCAAGTCGAGCAAAAAAGCGGCACGGCCGTACTATCCTTTTCTCAAAGCAGTTCAGGCCATTTTCGACCCCCTATAACTTGGTTGTGGATAAAACTAGAAGCCTGAATTTTCAGTAACCAAGCAGGCATTGTATAAACACGGTATATTTCAAATTTCATTTATATATAATTTCTAGCTACTGCCCACGACTTCGTTCTCGTGGAAATTTTGGTGAAATCTATCACACATCACACACATCTATATCCCATAAAAAGTAGCCTGTGCATGTGCACGTGCATGTGCTATTCCAGACTATAATCTATCTGTGCCAAATTTCATCCAAATCCGTTTAGCGGTTTTTAAGACTTTTCAATACCAAGACCTAAATTTACGCTCTCCTAATGTTTGTACGATGTATGTACCTACATATATTAATTTCATGGGTGTTTCACTTGGTAGACAACAAAAAGCACCAGACAGAAAAGGTTCGAGGAATAAAGCTTCGGACGACATTGGAGGTTTCTTTAGAGACAACTTCAAACTATATCAAGATACGGCAGTCTTGTTTTAAAGGATGAAAGTCAACACAACAGTGACAATGGTATTTATGCGGCTCTACGACTTGTTGGTCAGGGCAGAGGTATATTCAGTAATTTGGTTACAATTCCAACTAAAAACATCCTCCGCGCCTTTTCCCAACTTAGTGGGGATCGGCTTTCAGTCTAACTACGATACGGCTGAAGTTCTTTATTTTACGTGAAGCGACTGCCATCAGACCTCCATAACCCAAGTATTAGGCGATATCGAAGTTCTGTAGTTAGACCAGGTTGTCGGACTTTTTAGCGCTCCAACTACCCGTAACGAATGCCACAGATGTTCGTATGGCAACCGGGACTGACGGCTTAACGTGCTCTCCGAGACACGGAGGGGTCTCTATATGTTAAGAATCCATCCAGCCATCTTAAGACTGACCTGGCTAGTATTCCTTAACCTTGTAACGCGCTAACCTACTCGGTTACCACTTAGCCACGAGCCCCAAATTCCAAATGAAACCTGCAATGCTAAAAGTCTATGACTATCGAAAAGATTAATATAAGATTGCATAGCTTCCCAGTGCCCTTTAATAAGTACAGTACATGACAGTGAATAAATTATGAGAAGTACCCACAAAAAATACTCATAAAAGACTTAGAATGATGAAACCATTATTTTATTCTGTGTCAAGACTGTAAGTTCAAACCTCAGGTCATGTTCTCAAGCAGTATTTCATTCTTATATATGATAAAGTATGGACTACAGTTATTTTACATGAAAGATAATGATCTCAAGTGGGAATCATAATGTGCTGCAATTGGGTGTATAAAACAATGAAAAATCAAACACGCGATGCTTGATAATTATAGCTTAAAAAGATAAAAACAAAGTTTTGACATAGTCCCTTACCTTTAATTAGCTTTAATTAAAGTTATTACTACAACGTTACTTTGGTTTTTGTACCATACCCGCATGTATGTCGGTTCTTCTAAACCCATGTCACTTAATAAATAAATTAAAAACACTTGTAAAACTGCAACAACTTTTCTAAAATCTTAAGTACAGATGCTTCTTTTTGCATGATACCTGAAAAACTAAACCAATAATTTAGAAATGCTTAATTAGTTCAGCTTATTTAAATATCTTATATATAGGTTGTGGTTACAGTTTCATTACAGTTTAATAATAGTAAAGATAATAATTCAATTAACTTTAAAAATATTTCAGATCAGATCAATATCATATATGATCCATATGATGTATATGTATCGGAATTGTTGAAAATTACATTACTTTTAATAAATATCAATTGTTTATTAAGTTGTAACATATAGAAGAATAATTTGTGCTGAAAGTTTTTTCATTAAGTAGCACATTTCAGAAAAAAATACATAAAAAACCCTATATAAAAATTAAAACATAAATATAGATTTCTGGTTAGTAGGTAAGTAGTGTTTATAAAATCTGTTCAATCTCATCAATCTACAATCAAATCTGTGAAGTGAGAGTCACTTCACTCTCCCACTGCTTGACAATTAACAACTTTCAAGTATTATTATACCTACCAATTGTTATAAGGTGTGGAATTGATGTCAACTATATTGTATTTGTGCCAGTTACTTTATAGGTAACTTCGTAAAAGTGTAAAAATAATATTGAAGTATTCTGTCACGTCTCTTAGACGTCGCGCGTCGGTTAGATAAGCATCTACGGTAGCCGGTACAAAGAATACAATTAATCTTTTTTACTTGTTCACTGGTTGGGCTTACGTAACTAGTAGCGAATGTATAGCTATAATTATTTATCGTATATTTTGTCAAACATTGCCCTCATAGATCTATATTACTTAATAATTATTTTCCCACGTGCTTACAAAAACTTATTAAATGTTATTAGTATTTTAAAGTATAAACCGTATATTAATGCAATATATTTTCTATGCGTAAATGTATATATAGGTATAAATATTGCTTTACAAATAGTAGGTTATTTTTTTTAGAATTATAACGACAATTGTTAGTTTTGATGTCTCATAAATGGATCCCTTAATTTGGTCTGAAATTATTAGTCCTTATATTCATTTGAGCCCGAATATGATACTAATAACTTGCTCTAATACGTATATTTAACTTTTTGGAATTACATACATACTATTATCACTAACCTTTTATTATATCAGATGTTTATTTCCTTGTAACTATACACTAGAGCCTGTCTTAAATTTAAACTTTCAGTCTTATCCCACTGCTAAGAGTACGGGTCAAGTATGCTCTTTTGCTTAAACAAATTGTCACATAGTCATAGATCCTCCACTTCAGGTTCATTGGACTAAGAGCATAAACAGGCAAGAAAGCGGCGTTAGCGTAATGGCTAAGGCGTCGGACTTGCGCTCAAGTGGTAGCGGGTTCGAACCCGACTCAGTGTACTACCGACGTGAACCCACTCCTAACACAAGCATTTAGCTTAGCTGGAGGGGTTAACAAGAGTACCAGTAATGTGTGACCCACGTTGCTAGTACTCTCATTAGGTATATCTAGTATGAAACATAATTAAGTAGGCTAATGCAGATTTTGGCTGACCCTAGAACTAAAACCGGTTAAACTGGTGTGTATAGTTTTATCGTAATGTGTGAAGTTATGAAGTTGTTACATATAATATATTTATAATAGACTAGCAACTTTTCACACTTAGTTTTCAACCGTTGACGGAAGTCGGCTCTTCTCATTAACCGAAGTAAACAAAAGACTCAGTTTCCGCAGTACTCATTGCGAAAACATCTAAACTTAGAAACACAATTGGCCGTAATTGTTCAGCTTACTTATTTTACTTTTATTTTCTAACTGCATTATGCAATGGGTAAATGACATCTTTCAGAATCATTTTGACGAAAAGTAAATGATTTTTATTTCGGATAATTTATAGTTACTTTTGTTAAAATCTTTTGATGCAAATTTATTGTATAACAGTTGCTTTATTTTACAGTGAAAATAAAAAAAAAACACTGGCTCAAAATAAAATAATAGTTTGCTGTAGAAAAAAAACATTTTCAAACATGTTATTAACGTTCTATCTAGTTGTACTGTCAATTACCAATCAGATAATATGTATGATGTAACTAAAAACCAAATCTGTACTTACGTTTAATATTTTAAATCCTAATTAAATAAAATATATGATGTAGCAATTCACATGCTTTAATGATTAGAGCTGCGTCATTAGAGTTCAATTTCTATGACATAATGAAGGTGAAAGGTATGACCTGCGCCTTTAAAACTGATTTACGTACTGCTCGTAATTGTTCCGTATAGGTTTATAAATTATAACTCTAGTTATTTTAAGTTTATAACTAGACAACTGTCGGAACTAAAAGCCAGCTGTTGGTATAAATTAAAGGAGATACCTGACAGAAGCTTAGCTGTTAGTGAAATGTTTTCTTACTATGTATTTTTTACTTGGCTTTAAGTCTTTAGTACTTCTGTCTTTTGAGAGCCTTAGTTAAAAATATTTGTTGGTCTATTCTCATACAAATAGCTATATCACACCTGCAAATATATAACATACATACATATTTATTGAAAGCATTACCTATGTGCTGCACAAGATCTTTGCTGATCTCGAAGGATTCGCTTTTACAATACAAAATTAATATTGTTACGTTTTACCGTATCCACAATAATCGTCGCATAAAATAAAATAGTCACAAAAAATCTGTAATTTAACATTGTTCATATACAACTTTATTGATGTTCTAAAAAACATTTGTTCATGCATAAATCACCATCAACATGTACGCTAAAATAAATTGATTTGTTTGCACCTAGATGTATACAGAAAAAATCAGTTTTGGTGAACTTTACACACACTATAACACTTTTATTGGATCTTTTCATTGGTACATGGTGATTACCTATGAAACTCAATGAATAAACTCTTTGAACAGTTGTTTAGAAATGCCAGATAATGATAGAAAAATAAATCACATGATAACCATAATATTAGAAATAAAACAATCGAATAAATTATCGTATTTTCTTTAAAGTAATCACTAAAGTCTGGCATTAAAAGTTGTAGTCATCTAAACCGTCATGCACGTTTAATACCGGTCACATCGGACAATGACATGCGAGCCATGTAACGTAACAGCGATGAACGAAAGCGATGTCGTTTTGCTTTCTGAATACCGCCGTCCGGTGTCAGCTAAATTATAAACATTACTTTACTATATTAAGTTGCGTTTTGCTTATTGATAGAAAGTGTGTGCAGTGTTTGATGACATTGGATTATTTTTTTTTATTCTGCATCAAATTTGATAATCGTTTTACATTAAGAATTTTACTTTATAAAGATGTTTTTTATAAAAAGTAATGTAGAACACATATCCCAGTTTCTTACGCATTTACAACTAGCTTTTGCCCGTGATTTCGGTCGCGTAAAAATTATTTTACTGTCCCTCGGGAACAGTACTTTTTAGGGTTCCGTTCCTCAAAAGGAAAAAAAGGAACCCTTATAGAATCACTTTGTTGTCGGTCTATCTATCTGTCTGTCAAGACCCTTTTTCTCAGGAAAGTTGTAATTCATACCAAATACATAAGTCTGCAGTTCTTTAGAGCTGTAAAAAATCAAGCTTCTAAGTTACCGCAATCAAAAGATACGGCCATTAAGCCTTAGATTTTAACAAATTTGAACATTTTGCGGGTAAATCAAAACCTATAGGGTACTTTTAAAGTAAAGGGAAAAAAATATGAATGTACTAAACTATTACAAACTCTGTTAATTTCTGTCTAACTGTGGTGTACAATAAAGAATGTTTCATCTATCTATCTATTTATATATTTACAAAAAAATGTATACGCGTATGTTTATCCATGTTAGCACCAAGAACAGAAGCTATACTTGTTTGGGTCTAGATAGCATTCTGTAATATTAGGTAGATATTACAGATACCAGAATAGTAAATATCATCAATTTCTGACTGTTTTGAAGAGAAGTGATATTACACAGTAATTAGTATTATAGGAACAGACAGACAATTATAGGCACTGTCTATGTAACTTATTGAGATGAATATCCTATGAAAAAACATTCCCGGGGCACCACAACAACCTCATTTAGTTTGCCTTGTCTTCCAGACTATATTACTTCATTATTAGTGTTATTCCTTAAAGTACATATTCATAAAAATATATAATATTGTTGATGTTTTATCCATATTAACTTTCTCGAATGAACATCCGGTAAGTTTTCAATTTCAATCAAGTTGTTCTACTTGATTCATTTATATAATCGCTTAAATCTAGGTCAAATAAACATTGATATGTAGATAAATCTTGAGTTGTAAGCTCACTTCGATAACAGGCAGAAATAGAGTACGTAATAATACGGAAGAAAGAGGATGTTCGATAAGATATTCGGGCCAAATCCAAAAATAAGCAAGAAAAACAAGTTACCAGGCGATAAGCAATGTCCAAGAGATGTATATTACGTGACGACATTAACAAAACATCTTGAAGGTAGACGATGTTTATGCAACAGTTATTGTGTTTTGAACAGTTCGCAGATATTTTCTATGTAACTGTGGCTAATGACCTACATAATAATGGGAACATTTGGATATACTACTATTGTCTTATGTGACACTAAGGTAAGGCTAATTGAATATTTAAAAAATCATTATTACAAGAGCTACTCTAAAATGACAGGACACTTTCCCTATCGACCAATTATTTGAATATTACTTAATAAAAATTCCAATTAGCACGACTGTAGGTATAGATATGGTTATATATTTTGTATCGAACATAACATGATTGTAATTAGAGTAAGTATGATATGATATAAATGAAAAAACTTTAAGAGTTTTTTGTTTGCTACCAGGGTATTAGAAATTAGACCTTAAATTTGATAAAGCTCCCTCAACGCTCAAATAGAATGTAAGTCCGGTCTCAGTGGTGACAGACGATAAATCACGGCCTTTAGAATGTATAATTGGTTATTATCATAATATAAACATAGACCTACCAAAGTGGAGGATGCTTGTAGCGCGGCATGTGTATATTTGTACTGCAATTTAACTTTCACTCTGCAGGCTCAAAGACTGACGCCGAGTGACGAACGAACGTGTATGGTAAATAGGAAGTGCAACACGGAAGTTCGTACACGTTATTTCTATCATGTATATTTAATTATTCTATACTCTGAAGAAATATACATTTACGATATACATATATAGTATAAATTTGACTGATGGTTTATAAGTGTAACAATATAAATATAAACATGTCTTTAGTTATTTAATTTTTAAATTCGGAATTTAAAGGCACAAGAAAAGTCTTGTCAAAAAGAGATTTGAAGTCTGTTGGTGCTCTGACAAAAGTTGTACCCAATTTTGTACGAAATCGCTTACGACATCACTCTCGCCTCGCCTCGCACCCGGCTAGCGGTGATTAAATATGTTAAAATCGAACTGAAAATAAGTAAAATATTAGTTCACTTTTCATGTCTGTTAAGCAGGGATGTTATGTAACTCCGTAACCGTAACCGAAACTATCGTATATCCAAAATAAAAATCTATAAGTAACCGATATAAAGTTTCGAATAATTTCGGATAGAGGTGGAGTCTTAATAATTTATTTTATCATAATATGTACATTAAGATGCAAGTACATATTTTAGAATAATTGTACATATTCCGACCTCTGCTTATTTTTATTGTGATTTTACTACCAAATGATAACCTAGAAATAATGCTAAGTCATTCCCTATTTGTATTTTCCTGTTTAATTCTTTAAAAATCTGATATCCGTAACCGTATCCGAAACCGGTATAACATTATTCCCATATTCGTATCCGTATCCAGATCTAATATTTCATATCCGTAACACCCTTGCTGTTAAGTACTTGAAATAGCCTGTGAATCCAATACAATTAAATCTAAAGCGTTTTTATCCTGTATATAATCCACTACTGAATAATATATATACATAGTTGTCGTAAACTGACTGACTGACTAAACGTTATTTCGTTGGAAATATTAAAAGGCTTAAACTTCTCTCAAATACTATAAAGAGTAAGTATAATATTATTATTCAAAACACTTATTTTTCTATATAAACTCAGTAAGCTTAATAATATAAATATCTACAGCATGTTTGGTGTATTTAACAAATGTCAAGGAGCAGGTTTTTCAAATAGACTTCCAAATGAACATAATGTTCTTATATTAGAAGCTAATTTCAATCGTTAGTATTTTAAAAGGCATGTGCAATAAAACTTAACATAAGACGTAACATAGTGTATTAACTCTTCACTTAACCATATAATAAAACGTCTTAACACTTTTTATTACAAGTATTTTAATAGCACTTTTACGATTTATTCTAATGGCTTCTTAAATTACCTACTTACTAGTAAATATTTTAAACTAGACACTGCACATTTCCTTGCGACTCTTCCGTTTGACAACAGAGTTTCAACTTCGTTCTGTCGCCCTTTTCCTGGGCAAACTTATTTGCATCTTCCTTTTTTAACTAATACCCATTTTCATTCAAATAAGGAGAAAAACAATGCAAAGAATATAATATTAAAGGTCAACAAGAAGCGTTAGTCGAGAACGTAAACAAAACGGCTTAGTAATTCTATTACAGAGAAATTGGCAGTCAAAATAACTTTATAGAGTTCCTATAGTAAGTAGAGAATCCAAAAGTTCAGTTCTAATAAATAAATAAATAAATCTCAAAATTTAAAGGTCGTTTAACGTCACAAACAAAAAAGTTTAGATACGTGACTTGAATCGTTAAAAATATTGGTGAAATTGATTTCACCAATCAACAACAGGGACTAATTGTTTGGCAAACAATCTTTCTGGGTCAACAGGTCCCTCAAAATATTCTTCACTTAAGCGAATCGAATACTAGGCGGACAAAAATTGTCGGTAAATTTATCATGTAATAGGAGCCTTCATTAGTAACGGCGCGGCGCGGCGTATTCTAAAAAAAAAAACAGATTGACACAGAACTGTTTAATATAATATATTAAACAGTTCTGTATCTATATTCGTAATTTAGTGAAACGAGCGCTTTGTTACAATCGTCAAAACAATTGGACGGTCATTAACATTCATTAAGAGACACTTTTGAAATCGCGATGAAGAAATGATGCAAATGATTTCTTTTTAACCTCATGAGCTCACTCACGCCTTTTGAAAATTTTATTTCAATAATAGTTTGCTATAATTTTTTGGTCTGGTCGGATAACTTTTTAACAAGCAAAAGTAATTTTTATTTTACATACTTCTACCGCAATCTGTTAATTAGTGTCGAGCTATGGTCCCAGTGCCTAAACGCCAACCACAATCGAAACGTTCTGTCATATGCGACCAGATGCTGTACCTAATGTGTCGTTAATGCTAGGGCACGGCCTTCATGATGGTCACTGAACTCAAAAAAAAACAGTTATTGCTTCCGCTATTTCCACACTAAAATATTTCAATTAATATTTCGTGAAAAAAATAATTAATCACAATCTTTTAGCAACTCCCTATTTCATTGAAAAGGTCTAGTTAAGCCGCGAAAATACATTTAGCATGTGGAAAAAAAGTGACATCTACGACATGAAGTTTTTAAGAATTTTAGATAGAATTTACTAATTATATTCAATACTTACTGAATATAGTTACCAATTAATAGTGTGTTGATGTGTGTTAATGTATATATTGTGAACTAGCTGCGACACGCGGTTTCACCCGCGTAAGTCCCGATGTCGTAGTAATAACGGGATAACAAGTAGCCTATGTGTTAATCCTGGTCTCCAGCTATCTACATACCAAGTTTCATCGCAATCGGTTCAGTAGTTTTTGCGTGAAAGTGCAGCAAACATCCATACATCCTCACAAACTTTCACGTTAATAATATTAGTAGGATGAATATGATATATGAATACAATGTCATATTTATATGGCAAATTGAGCTGGTACACGTTACGATGGAAGGAACGTTTGCGTGCAGAATACTTATAAAGATCCGCAATTCAGAAATATATGATGTATTGCTAATATATATTTTCCATCTCTAACCGGTCTTAAAGGAAAGAAAGTGGTCTGCCAATCATTTTTTTCTGAGATTGATCTGGTTTGAGTCCCACCCATTATTATTCATTCTGGTATCGTTATTATCGAAAACTCGCCTGTATGTTATAATTGGAAGTAATTTTCTAGACATTCCATTTTAGACTTTTATTAACAGCGCCACGGGGTTTCACCCGCGTAAGTCCCGATACCGTGGGAATATCGGGATAAAAAGTAGCCTATATATTAACCCAGGTCTCTAGCTATCTACATAAAGAGTTACATCGCAATCGGTTCAGTGGTTTTTGCGTGAAAGAGTAACAAACATCCATCCATCCATCCATCCAAACTTTCACATTTAAAATATTAGTGGGATATTTGGAACCATGCATCTGTATGTTTATCGTTGTTAGTGAAATTCTTGGTTCTTTTCTTAACCGATTAGAAGGTCTTAAGTTGATGCTTAACACATCCATCACATACAGATTTAAAGCCCATTATTAGTTACTTTATAGTTAGTTACTAATTTTAGTTAGTTTACTTACGTTATATTTTTAGTTTAGTTTAGTTACTTAAGCATTGGACTCGCTTTATGAACCAAAGTTTAGAATTGGGGTCAAAGTGATGCCCAAAAAACTAGAGATCTATCTATCTACCTTCCGTTTACCGATTCGCGGTCTCCACTCTAAGACCCGTTTGTTCTAACGGCCATCGGTGCTTTGGCATAAGCGTGCTTATTGTGCGAGCTATGTCGATAACTTTAGTTCTTTGTCGGTGAGTAATTTCTGAATATTTAACTGCAAATCTTTTAGTATAGTATAACATTTGGTATCTATAACGAATACGGTGTGAATTATAAAAGCAGGAAAACATTACATAAGGCTTATTTTAAGTAACTTTAATCTGTTATTTCAACTTGGGGTCATCTCTGTAATGGCTATCGTAATATCTTCTTAATGGTTATCGTTATCTTAAGCTCTATACTTTCAAATTAAAATTGATGTTTAATGTTATTTACTATATTTATACTTGTTGCATAATAAATTATAAGTCACTGACATTTAGCTAATTTCAAATTAAGTAAGGTTTTATTAAAGGAGTTGTTTGTTGCGTCAAGAAGACGTTTACAGGGTAATAATAAATGTATAAAATTCTTAGCAAAATATACATTATTTGTATCATACATTAAAACTCACTTACTTAGTAAAAATATAAAATTATCTCTAAGCCAGACAAATAATATAGACAATAATGAACCAAGATTTTTAACTTTTGAAATCATTTCAAAGAAAGACAGCAAAAGACCCTGATGCCCTGTTGGTAAGTGGTTAGTTATACTGGCTGCTGAGCCAGAGGTCGTGGGTTCGATTTCCACTCAGGACCAATAATTGTGTAATGAGCATGATCATTTGTTCTGTCTGGGTGTAGTTTATCCTACTAATATTATAAACGTGAAAGTTTGTGAGGATGTATGGATGTGTGGATGTATGGATGTATGGATGTATAGATGTTTGTTACTCTTTCCCGCCAAAACTACTGAACCGATTGCAATGAAACGTGGTATGTAGATAGCTGGCGACCTGGATTAACAAATAGGCTTTTTATCCCGATATTCCCACGGGATCGGGTCTTACGCAAGTGAAACCGCGGGGCGCTGCTAGTCTATAATATATGTATGTATTTAGTAATATATAAGTATGTTTATCAGCAGTCTGGTTACCAGTGGCAGTATGGTACAGACTCTGCCTAGATTGGGATCGGACGGCCGTGTATGAGGTGTCTCAAGTTATTAAAATCAAGAATTCATTAAAGATCAAGATTTACTTATATTTCATTAACATTCACCATTAGGCGAATAATAACAAAAAGGTATGAAAATTATGAAGAATACCCATAATTATTTGATAGGCTATATCTTTGGGTTAATTTGTACTTACGTTAAAATTACAGGCAGAAACAGGTGGTAGAAACAGGTGAGATACAGATAACCATAGAATAATTCTGTACCTTCCATATTTATTTATTTATTTACAGGTTCATTAACAACTGTTACACATTGCGTGCGTATTCATAATATATAATCTTACATCATATATCTTAGCACCTACACAATATCAAAAAAAAAAAGTTAGGAACAGGTTGATAAAAATGTATGTATTTCTATATAAATACGCATACCTACAAATTAGATGAAAATCCATTTAAATATTTTTATTTATAAAATCGAGTACTTGTATGAATATTTCAAGATGAGAATCACAATCTTATTCCAATTCAAAAAGTAAACGTTTTACGTAAGACTTACAAAATATTCACCGCCCAATGTTTAAAAATAAACAAATTGCTATAAAGGAAACCGCTTAAGCGATGTTATTATGCCGCTCTACTGATCACAAATTGCGCTATATGCCATTTTTATAACCAACTGCTGGTGGCTGCTGATATACAGGGTATAATTATGCTGTTTCCTTTAAATGTGCTAACACTATGAGTGTAAACGGTGGATTGATTTAAAGATTATTGACAAGACCAACTAACGATATTATTAAATCTAAGTCATTAAAGTTGTCAAACTGATGCACACAATTTCGCGTTTGCACCCAAAAATACGCAGTACGAGTTAAGTACCTATATTCGAAGTTCTGATTGTGTGATGTGCTTTTTTGATAGAAATCAAACTTTCCGCCGTTTAGTTGTACTCTACTTACGAATCTCTCCTGAACAATTCAGGTCAAAGTTCACAAACAATTCATTAACGAGGGGCTTTTGACCAATCAACGAAATATATTTACGTAAATGTTCTCGCTTACTTTCTTTGATTCATCAGTGGATGCGATAGCGATGAACAATGACATCCAACTTTTCTGCTATTTATGGTATAATAGTATGTTTTACGGATATATATATATTTTTTTAAAAGACAACTCCCGCATTAGGTTATACTCCTGTGTCGCGGGGGACTTTACAATCATACAAACAACGGACACAAAGAACACCCAGACTAGGGTGGGTATCGAAGCCACGACCTCTGGCTCAGCAGTCGGGGTCACTAACCACTAGACCAACAGGCCAGTCTATTGTGAAGTAGTTGTGAGTTATGTGGACGATAATTTCACGTGACTTGTGAATGAACTTACGTGCCTAGTTTAGACCAACGTTAATTTTACGAATTACGGCTATAACTAACTAAATTGTCGCTTTCAAGACAGTTTTTTCCGCCGATATTGGGTTTTAAAAGACAGCACTGGAAATTTGTAAGATCATTCATGTGTAAAATTTAGGAATCTACCTAATCATCATAATGTTTATTTTGCTGTTAAATCTAAAAAAAGTAATTTATAGATTATTAATGCTTGTAAGACCTACCGATCGCGGTCGTTTCATTCATACTTTTATATGGAATTAGCTTTCTTAGCTGTCCGACTAACCTACAAACTAAGGTTTCTAGAGTTAAACAATCGCATTACATCGAAACTTGCACATTATTGAAGTAATAATTATCTCAATATCATATACATATGCATGTTTATTAATTTGTATGCATTAATTCATTAACAATAATTGTATAATTTTGCTAATTTGTATAGTTTTTGCACACCATAAACGGTGAAACATGCTGTACTGTACCCACACATGTATTTGTCTAAACAATTTGTAACCATGTTTCATGCAAATAAATATTCTTATTCTTATTCTTATTCATTCTCAATGTTTACACTGTTCGTACATAAGTGTTATTCAAAACGTCTTGGAATTTCTACGCGCGTGCTAATGTGGTTTTCCTCCTAAAATAGTTACAAACTTTAATACTTTGACGTCATATGACGTATTTATTGTGTAAAATACACATGCAAAGGTTCCTTGAGGTTTATTTATTTCACATTTTAAGAACTGTTTCCTCCGGGAGAAGTCATAAGAATATTTTGATAAGAGTAACGGATTCTCGAGCCTAATGAATATGATTGAATTAAATAAAATTAAAATAATGAAAAAATCTACACAATTAATCTAGTGTTTGCATCTTAGATTTGACAACATTAGATTCTAGAATGCAAATGTTTCTTCTTAAATTTTTTTGAAGTAAAACTTCTTTAGAATCGTTGTGATTTGAAAATTCGATGAAAAAAAAAAGAGACAAACACATTCATAAATGGGATTTAGCCTGCGAGAGAATGAGATAGAATACAAGTAAGTGTTTCCTATAATCTTTGTCTTTGCGCCTGCATACTACGAAACCTTCAGAAAATGCGTCATAGTCAACGTGTGCATCATTCAGGTGTATAATTTTTGTGCAATGCGTATTAAAATTCGTTGGTTAATTAATTTATATTAATTATTTAACACATTAACACACGGGTTAATCTGACTAATAACTTTTATATAAATTATTTAAAATTAAATTTATTAACATTAAATGTAGTAAATGATTTGTGTTGATTTTACTTTTTATTTCTCATTCTATCGTAGGCTAGTTTTCTAAAGTTTCACTCTGCAGTGTGTGTAATAATTTCCATGAGCTGTCTCAAACCAATAAAAAAGATAGACGGCGCGCCCGTAAAAAAAAGCGTTCTATTAAGTGAAGCATTGGTTACAAAGTTGCGTGCGTGACCTTCAGTTGGAAGATAACTAAACTACGGAATATAGAAAAATATATTGAACACATTTTTATTAAAAATCTCTTTATAGAATAAAATAAAAAATGTACTAAAGCAAAAGTTTGTTTTCATAGATCTTATAGACTTCAACAAAGTTATATAACTATAAATTACTGTTAGTAAAAAAAACGTTATAATAAGAGCGAAATTTAAGATTAGCATTAATTAAAATAAATAATTTTCTTCTTAATTTCTTAAACAAATTGTAATGAACTAAGTAGATTTTGGGTGTTTACTTTTATGTAGATAGAAGTTATGACATATTATATTATACCTTACTTTCTTATATGATTTCTAATAAAGGTATCAAGATTTGGTGAAATTATAAAAAGAGTTGCAGACCTTTTTTATTGCCAAATTTATTGACAGTAAGTTTGGAAGCGTTCCAGAATCACTAGATTTGACATTCGTAACTTTAGGTCACTTATTGAACAAAGTTTTTTGTATTTCAATTTAAATAACGAAAAAGGAGAACCACATTTAAATATAAAATATTAAACATGACATACATCAAGAAATTTCATTTATGCTGCAAACTATTCCATTACTATTGGGAACGTGCGCAACGATGGCTCTGCCACCTGGTGGTGGAAATCCCAATCTTTTAGGTAAACAATACTTAACATTGGCACTTCACGTTATTATATAATCACATTAAAGCAGTGAAAAATAACATTTAACTAAGTGAATATGTATTGTTGCAATTCTGGATGTTCGAACACTTCAAAGAAAAATAACTCAAATGGTATAAAATTCTATTACTTTCCCACGAATATTACTCACTTTCCATGGTTATGTGATAAACGATATAAGTGGATAAATGCAGTAAAAAACATATTATAAGTAAGTAAGTATGAGTTTTAAAAACTTTAAGAAATTACTAATAATGTTTTTTGTAAAAATGGCTAAGTTTTTCATGTAGTATGTAGTAGTACTATTCAATACAAACAAAACATTACCACAAATAATTTTAATTTACGTGGAAACCGAGTTCAGAAAATACTTTAAAGTTAATTTGACCTTTTTCCTAAACGTTAGAAATTTTCATTTGAGCTATAATTTTATCAGTTATTACTTCATTTTCATGATTTCTAACTGTTTTTTCTACTTTTAAGACATGCCCGGATTCAAATAGTTTTTGGCTTTTTGACATATTTTAGCCAAGCTGACAATCATTTCTAATCGGCAGAAACCCATATTTCATAATTTTAATCATAATAATAATAAAAACGATTTAAATATAATTTAAACATTGATGGCAACACGAAAACAGTTCTAAAAAGTTTTTTTTCACCACATGCTGGCTCTCGTGTCGATTTGTGCTGCCATCTATAGTTCGTGCGTTCCCTATATCCGGGACATAGTCAAGCTTTCATTAGTAACAAGAAACTTATTATAAGCATGGCTTTAATAGCATCTTTTATAAGTTTCCTTTACTGATACAAAAAACATATTTGTTTGACGAAAACAACATTCCGAAATTGTGACGTTCCCCTTTTCTTTTTAGAATAGGTACCTACTATCAGAACCTTTTTATTTTTGCTATCTAACGCTATTTGAATATCAAATGATTTTGAGTAAATATAATTAATGTTTCTCCATTAAACGGTGCAAATTTTCACTACCTACACGTGACCCAAACATTAAAAATGTTTTCGAAAACATCTTTCCCAAACTGCATACCTACACTACATCATGGTTCATACGAAATTAAACTTTATAAGGTACATGAAATAGTATTATAAAATTATATTTGAAGAACTTTACTGAACAAGTAAAAGAAACTATCTACTTGCAGGCTTAATTAATTCCGTATACTATTTCGGATCGTGGGAGAGCCATGCTTCGGCATGTATGGGCCGGCTCGACAGGAGTGATACCACGGCTTCACAGAAAACCGACTAAAGTACATTAGACATATACCATTCACATCGTTTAAATTTGAGATTCGAGAAAGTAAATTTTTACCTATAAATGATTCTGGAAATATTTACCGTACCTTGACTTACCAGTTTAACGGCATTTATATTCTGTCAAGGTTGAAGCCACTAAATTGGCTTTTGAATATGTACTGTCAATCAATAGCTAAAGCTCTAAACCGACTCACGAGGCGGTCAAACGTACGCTACCGACTTAAAATCACTCCAAACTTATATATTTAGCTCAGTTAAAGAGAATAACAGGCATACCTACTTTTTATTGTTTTTATACATATACTAGTAACCTGTTACATATGTAACTAAGAACCTTTTTTAATTCTCATATATGTATTTATGTATTAAGAGTAAGCTAGTCGAACCGGATATATCACTAGGAGTAACTAATATGTACATACTTACTATGTATCTAACATCAATTCACTGTACTTACAATGAAATTAAATTAAATGCATGATAATTTGTAGTAAAACAAATGTGTTATACATTTATATTCTATCCAACAAGTAAAACAATAACGTAAAAATGTCATATGTAAATCAGTCTATCTGAGAGGTTTTCCAAAGGAAATATCTGAGTATGATCATTCTCAATTATTTAAACTGTTAAATAATTATTAGTGAAAGCGGAGCGATCTCAACGGTCGAATAATTATAATAAAAACAAGGACTTGAATAAGTTAATTAAAGTGTTTAATTAAAAATTATATTTAATTGATTCTGAAGCATAATTATTATTAAAACTAATAAAAGTATTTAATAGTTTATTACCTTTGCGTCATTCTGAACTATAGGTTTATAACTTCGTGGCCACAACAAGCAGAACCATGTACAATGACGTCAGAGCAGCGCGACCGCATAAAAAACTTTCGCTTTTCACTGCCAAGGCTTGGGCCGCGGCCGCGCGATTGTCGCGTCGTCGCCGTCACATCGCCGTCATTACCGTGTCATTACGTTCGCAAAAATATTCCTATTGTTTCGTATCACTGAATTATAGGAAATGTTGTAATCTAATTTAAAGTAATGTAACGTTGTTATGTTTTAACTGATATATTGTATGGGAATATTGTGTCGTTAAATAGATTTCTCTTTATTGAAGCATCGTTGTGGTTTCGTTACGTAAATTCAATTGTTTTTCTATATGTTTGACGTCTAAAATATTAATTGAGGTTGTACATTAGAGTATTTGAAAAAGGAAAGTATATGTAGGACCTATGTTTTACTACTGATAAACTAAAAAGAAGACCTTCTATAATATCCTAATGCTCGTCGCTATAAGTACCTAGAGTGTTTTCTAAATGGATAAGATTCTTAAGGTTGTACCTTAAGTATCTCATCATCTGTAAAGAATCATATTAGTACTTCTGGTACATAACGATTTCGACACTAATTTTAAATTTGTTTTACAGTTATGGATATGCGTGGCGTGCTTGGCGTCATCGCTTGCGGCTCCGATACCTGCACAGAATTCTCAGCTATACCTTGACATTATAGACATGGCAGCAATCAGCAGAATGTCACCACAGCAGCTGGAGATATTAGCGGAAGGACTAGCAGCTGAGGAAATTATGAGGTTAGTTAGTAGTAGTATGAGAAGAATGGCTACAGACGATATTTTTATTCTATTACTATCTATATAGCCACACTAGAACTCCACGGGAGTGGTGCTTTACATAAATGCTTGTCAATGCGCTAGACACTTCAGTTATTGCAAATATTTATAGACACCAGTAAACAGTTACTAAAACGGTTCGCCTCAACTGAAATAAGTATTATTGTTAAGGTACGTGACTAGTGCCTTTGCAAAGTGTATTGCTTCATTTAATTGCTCTTATGGCTAGTACAAATATTAAAACCTTTACAGAGACCCCAAATGTTTTGGATATATGGTGTTAGTAAGTTGTGAATTAATGTATTAGTATCTTTTAGACATGATCACATCTTTTACAGACCATTTTATTTGTTCACATCACATGAAAATGATTTTTTTTTTTTTTTTTTTTTTAATCTGTTATTGAGTAGGGGTTTTTATCTATTTAGACATGTCAACCCCATTGTACCCTCTACAAATTGCACATCACTGTGGAAACATTGAACTGCTAATACACAGCTGTTTGGATATCTCAGATATTGGTAGTGAAAGAATAGTCTGCGCAATTCCTACATCAATCTGGCTCAAATTCAATGTTTCCATCAGTGCTTTTCTTTCTGTTCGGTTCTTGACACATTCCATCAGCACGTGTTGTACATCCTCTTCAACTCCGCATAAGCTGCAGTTCGGAGAGTTTTTCTTTTTCATTAAGTACGCAAACTTATTCGATGGAATGTGTCCAGAACGAAGTCTCATTAACATTTTTAAATGGTTTCTATTAATGTAACATCCAATAAACCATGGTATATACAGCGGCTCAGACTGTATAGTACAATACCAAATTCCCTTCGTTTCTGATTTCTCCTTAAACTGTGATTTCCATTTATTATAATTTTGTATTTTAAATTTAGGTAATATTTCCGAGTAATCCGGTTGAACATTAATTTCGACTCCTTGTAAGCAGCCCACTTTAGCCATTCTGTCCGCTTCTTCGTTACCATATAATCCAATGTGAGCCGGAACCCATTGCAACTTCAGGGCCCTACCCATTTCCTGTACTTGTAATAGTTTTTCAAGTACTACATAGGCTTTCGAAACACCTCTGCTATCAGAGGCGCATCGAGCCACGTGTTGTAATGCACTTTTGCTGTCCGTTAATATAACCGTGTTGTTCCAGTTCTTATCAATCACATAAGATAGGGCTTCCGAAACTGCAATGAGTTCCGCAGTCATAATGGATACATCAGTTTTAATATTGTAACATACACTATATTTTGTAGATGTAGCATAAAAGGCTGCTCCAAGGGATTTCTCTTTCTTTGAGCCATCTGTATATATCATATGCCAACCCCGATATTTTTCATTAATCTCATCAGATACTTTCCATTTAATAAAATTACATTCATATTCATTTTTACTTTTGGTCATACAATCTAAATTTATGTTGATAAAATCTCTTGTATGTATGTATGTTGTCCATATATTTAATGTAAATCTAGGTAAAGGTGCTGTACAGTGAACTTCACAGAGCTTGGTTTCGTTATAAATTGTAGCTAGCAAGGGTTTTTTTTTGTTTTGCCAATACCGATTAAGACATAAAGAGTTTAATTTAGATACCTGTTCTATAGTTACATTATCAGCAAATGATTGGTTTTTTAAACAGTATTTATATGCGAGGTATTGTCTTCTTAAAAAAAGGGGAGGTAAAGCGAGTTCACTTTCCATGACGTGAATGGGGGTACTTTTAATGAATCCACCAATTATTCGCAAGGATTGGTTTTGTAATTTATCTAGCTTGGATATTTGTGTTTTAGAACTATTGTCATATAGAAAACTTGCGTAATCAATGCGACTTCGAATTAGAGATATGTATAATCTCCTCACATGTGTCTGATATACACCCCAAGTAGGACCAACTAAGACTTTTAACAAATTTAACAATTTAGAAGTATTTTGAACTATTTCATTTATATGTTTATTAAACGTGAGACATTGGTCTAACCACATACCTAAATATTTTATGTATGGGGACATTGACAAATTATAACCATTCAGAGTAATACTGGGAATTATTCTTCTGCGTCCTCTACTAAACACACAATATTTTGATTTGTTTACAGATATATTAAGGCCTATCTCGTCTAATAATAATATTAATATTTTTAGTGCTTCCTCTATAGCTAATTTGCATTGATTTAGATTTTTATTACTCCCAAAAATAACGAAATCATCGGCATATTGCGATATCATGACATTTTTAATTGACCTACATATCTTATATGTTACTATGTTAAATAATAGAGGTGAGATAGGATCACCCTGTGCTAGCCCATTCGATGTCCATCTCGTAGTCATCGACTGACCATCATCACTTTTTAATGTTAGATGTCTCTCACTCAGGAAATTCCAAAAGTAATTACATATTTTTGCTCCTACTTTAATTTCGTCCAAAATACTAACTAACGCATTGACCGAAACATGATTATAAGCACTTTCTATGTCTAGGAAAACGGCTAGTGTGGGTATGTTCTCAGAAAAACCTATTTGTATCTGTGATATTAAGCGCGTTAAGCTATCGATACACGACTGCGACTTTCTAAATCCCACTGTAAATTCAGATAAGATTTTATTTTTTTCAACATACCACTCCAGTCGCTTACCCAACATAGCGTGAAATATTTTACACACACAGGATATAAGTGATAAAGGGCGTAATTTTAATTCGGTGTTAGAATTATTATTATTATATTTTTGAATAGTTATAATTTTTATATCTCGCCATTGAACTGGAATATAGCCAGAAAAAAAAATTAAATTATATATTTTTAAAATGAATATTTTAGCTTCATATGGTAAATTGTAAATCATAGAGTAAGCAATATTGTCATCCCCGGGAGTAGTATCTTTTCTTTTTATACAACGGTCAAATTCCTGCATAGTGAACGCTATTTCTAATAGGTGATTTGTTGACATAACTTCCGGTGTTTTATTTGGAACTGAATCTGGAGTAAGGGAACATAAAACTTCAACCTGTTTTTCAGACGGTATGTAAGCTTTCGTTTTCCTGTAGCCTTTTAACCATCGCATTCTATTCCATAGGTCAGATGCTGATGTATCGTAGTCAACAGAACTACAAAAGTTTGCCCAGTTTTGACTACGCGCCTTTGCGATGGCTTTTGAGCACTTTTTAGATTGACGTTCAAATAGAGCGAGATTATTGGGGGTTGGGTTTCTTCTAAACTTCCCTAAGGCTTTTCTGCGGCGAGCTACTTCTAGCGAAAGTTCAGGGCTCCAGTATGGTTTTGGTTTAAATTTGTTTGAAGGGTTGGTACATATCTTAAACAAGGGTATACTACTATCTGCTGCTTTGTTAATTTCTTGTATAAAGTAATCGTACTTTTCTTGTATATATCGGGGATCGTAATTTGTGTCAATTATGTTATGTCTAAACGAGTCGTTTAGACTATTTCTATATTTACTCCAGTCGGCTATTTTAAAGTTACGTTTTATTATGTGATGTATGTTCTGTTGGAAATTCATAGATATTTTAATTAGTAAATGGTCGCTACCGAGATTCTCTTGGAGAGTTACCCATGAGAACATTGTGGCTATATTAGTCGACACAAAGGAAATATCCGGAGATGTTTGTCTTAATATACCTTCAATTAGTTTAACTCTCGTAGCAGCTCCATTATTGAGTGTCATCATCCCATGTTCTAAAGCCGCGTCCCATAACTGTGTCCCTCGAGCGTCCGTTTTGTAAGACCAATTTGTGTGGTGACCGTTAAAGTCACCAGCTACTAAGGAGTTCTGTGTAAATTTTTCAAATATTTCCTCCCAATCAGAAGTGTTTGTTTGTTTTGATGATGGGCAATATATTGATACAATATTTTGTAAGTTATTGCAATTTGTCAATTTAACATGTAGTATTTCTATGCCAGTGTTACGGATATTAATATGACATGTATATGCTTTAATAGATTTGTGGATTATGATTGCCACCCCACCGTACCCATCCATTCTATCGTGCCTAAATACATTGTATGAGTTAATGTTAATGACTTGTTCCCTATCCAACCAAGTCTCGCTGATAACGGCTATATGTACTTTTTCTTTGTTTAATATTTCGCCAAAATTTAATAACTTAGGTTTCAAACTCTGTGAGTTCCACTGTAGTATGTTAATAACCGAATTACGAGGAGAAACACTATCCATTGAAAATTGATAATAAACTTTGTAACATACCTTCATTCATGAATAGACTGCTTATAAATTGTTTTACCTCTTTGCATATTACTTTAAAACACATTAAAATTTTTTCTTCTAAACTATTTTCTGACAAAAGTATGTTTTTCATTTTCAAAAGTAATGTAATACAATCATAGTGATTATCTTCTTTTCTGTCCCGTTTTCTTTTCCTGTAGTTGTTGCTTGGAATTTCTTCACTCGATGTCACCCATTGCTCTTCTGTAAGACTTGTATTCTTAGTTTGTTTGTCTATATTTATAGTTTTTCTTTTTTGTGGAGCGCTATTACTCCAATTACTTTGTTTCTGCTTCACATGTTCCTCAATATTAGATTTTTTCTTCGCTTGCTTTGGGTTCTTCGCCACTATGCTGCTGTATGTTTCACAATTATCGATGACTGTACACGAGACACCTTGACTCGTATTTTGATCGCTAATAGTTATGTTATCATTTTCTTCTTGAATAGTCCGCTTTTCTTCTTTGTTTGTAGTATATATTTGTAACGCTTTTCGGTATGTAATGTTGTTCTTGGCCATTATCTCTCGTATGTCTTTTTCTCTTATATACAATGGACATTGCTTGTCCAAAACAAAGTGCTGCCCACCACAATTTAAACATTTGTATTCATTTATATCACAATTGTCGTGAGCACCTCTGCATTTCGGGCATATTTTTTTTTTTAAAGGACAATATTTTATAAAATGACCGAACCGCCAACACCCTATACATTGAGTGACGGGGAACACAAATGCTTCAACTCGAAATCGACACCCATATGCATGCACATACTGTGGTAACGACGAACCTTCAAAACATACTCTCACCGATTCACTATCTTCCCAGTTATGAGTTGGGGTAATTCTTTTTAACCTTTTAACTGATAATATCTTTGTATTAGTCTCCAAAATATCAATAATATCTTTTTCTTTTAAATCTACATCAACACCCTTGATGATACCATACGACATTGTGGATTCGTTTGTTAAGTAACGTTTGTATCCCATTTCATCGAAATGTTGACATCGCAATAATGACTCAGCATCCTCCCTTGTGGAAAATCGAATAATTACTTTAAATGAACTTTTGTATTTTAATCTTATTATGTTTTTAATATTTTCGTCCCGTAATAATCTTGCAAAAGCCATTTGTTTTGGCAGAGCATCGGTATGTGATACACATACTTCAGTATATTTCATTTCATCAACTTGTTTTTCTTCTACCCGCATTATGTTATTGTTTTCCTGTGACATCTGCTGTTGTCTTGATACTTCTTTGGAATTACTTCGGATTAGACGTTTGGGCTTCCTTCTTGTAACAGTTATAAACTCTTCATCGCTACTCTCTTCTTCTCTCTCTTTTCTCTTCTCAGCATTCTTTCTCAAATCTTCGACATTTCGCATTTCACCATCCAGCTCATTTAACTCTTGTTCACACTGTCTTATTATTTCTGTATCACTATGAGACCTTAGATCTTCGTCATCACTGTCTTCGACCATTATTACTTTTATATATTCTCGCGGGTATTATAATAAACACAATTATTACAAGGCCGTTGACGCAACGCGTACGCACGACACAACAGACCGCACAAGACTGATGAAAATGATGAGATAGTGGATAACCTGAGCATATAAAAATTTCAAAAAACTCAACAAAAACAAAAGATTAACAAAGTTGGAATTACTGTTATAAATAAAACCAAAACAGAATTTATAAGTGACCTTATTAGTTCTGTTTAGCTAGTTCTTAACGAAAAAGTTCACTACAATTACGTATTACTTTTGTCCACAGAACAAAACGGTCTTCTGCCCAAGCGCTAACGTCAGTAGTGTCCAAAGCCTCATCAGGCCTCCAGAGTAAAGTCGGTTTCCTAGGCCAGGCATCGTCCTTCATAGGTTCCGCCTCCGGCAAGACAAGTGGACACGGCGATGAACACCAAGGATACTCTTATGAACCGGTACATTTTTTTTTTTAAACTTACTCTTATTTGATAAGTAACAACTTATTCTAACGTTTGAATGAAATAATTAAGGATTAAGATTTAAAGATTAAGAGGTTAAAACCTCAATCTGATGCTTTAGCTCGAACTACTAAGATGACAATTTTATAAAATTCGGCTATCACCGATGCCATCAGGATAGTAGGAGGGGTAATAGGAGTGGTAGTACTCCATAAATAGATCTATATTAATACGGACTGGTTTTAATCCATCAACATATTTTTTTGTTTAAATATATAAGTTATACCAAACCCTCTTACAATGTTATTATAAATGTTCCTGTTACTAACACCATTTTTTCATTCTACAGCACGACGAAAAATACGACTACTTGGGCCTGAAGAAATCTATTTTGTATACTCTATTCCAAGCGGTAAAAGCCATCACAGGAGGAGTTACAATTCTTAAAGGTCAACTGATCAAAGGAGGCGGTGCTCTAGCAGCAACTTTAGGCAAAGTCATCTCAAGCAAAGGAGATGCTGTTAGCAACCTTGGAAAGAAGATTGTCAGTTCTGCGGCTCTCAGTCATAAGAAACCACATTGTAAGTAACGTTTCATCTTAAATACTGTATTTTAAATACACACAGACACCTCATTGTGTTGCTTTACTCTAGTTGTAACGTAAATATAGTAATAATTTTAATTGTCAAGTAATTTTTTACCTTCAATATAAAATTACTTTGTAAGCTTGGGCCCGTAATGTTGTAAAATAGATTTATTAAATAAACTTTCAAACGACTTGAGACAATAAAAATGCTGACATTGTTTTTAAGTGCTACATCCCCTTCCTTTACCTAACACTCAAAAGCTTTTCCTATCTCTTTAGGGGATTCTTTTTATATCAGCAATATTACCCACCCACCACAACCCGTCGGTGGACGAGGTGCAAAAGCCCTTAATCTGCAACCTATGAATTCTAGTTCAGCAACTGACAGATTTGCTGGTAACGAATATCCTTCATTGTCAGACCAACAAATCAGTTTAAATGCTAATGTGGAAAAAACTACAGATATAAGCAAACAAGAATTAATTGATTTATTTGTTACACCTACACCATCAGAAGAGAACGAAGTTGACCGATTTTTAGATGTTCGAAGTAGATTTGGAGAAGCAGAAGAAAATGGGTTAACGGATACTTCTACTGAGACCCTAATTACAATACCAATAGTGGTTGATGATAGCAACGATGACAGTAACGCCGATGTAACTGAGGATCCAATTTTTATTTTAGGAGATTCAACGAACGGATTCACAAACAATGAAATTATAACAACAACAGTTATATCATCTACTTTTAATAGTGATGAACTCGATGATGAGTCTAATGTAACTGAAATACCAGATAATGTACTCATTTTAAGTGATTCACAAATTAGACTGGGGAATAGTGGTTTTTTTTCTACAATAGTGACATCGACAGTTGAGAACAACACTGAAGTTCCTACAAGTGAAGCAACTACAACGATTTTACCTGAAGTTTCTCTTATTTAAGCACCATCAAAGAACCGAGTTCAAGTACGATGAAATGTTATCCCAGATACTAAGAAATCCTTGCAGAACGATAATAGTGTTACTATTATTATGTTGATAAATTTAATTTGTGCTTTAACCCTTCCGATTCTTAAGGCACATCCGTGTTCAGCAATGGTGCACTAAATACAATATTATTATAGTAATTGTTAACTTGAATGAAATCATTTCTTCCTACAGTTATAAATATTGTACTTGAACATAGTATTAAAATAATTAATATTAGTATTTTTGTATTTTAGTTTAATTATTAAAAATTATGACATAAAATTAATAAATGTTAACGATATTAGAAATGTTGCCTTCATTTTATTCTGTTTTATTAATTTCAAACCGGACATGCATAAGAAGATAAATAGGAAAGTTAAATTGTAGATACTTATTTACGTGTTTGCACTATAAGTAATAAGATAAATATATAAATATAAAACTCATCTCATGTCGGTATTCATAAGTAAAGATAAATTATAACAGTGGTTCTATACGTAAGTTGACACGTTGTCAGGTAGGTAACACTAAACAAAAAACTCTTCAGAGACCCACTAAATATACCAACTAGGTCATTTATCACAATAATTTAGTAATTATTAAGAGACTTAGAGATATTAAAAGACTTCATAATATTAAATTTTAGACCTAATTTTTTACTAATTACCGTCATAATGACCACATATATAAATAAATTATAAATCGCAATTTAAAACTTTTAATATTCATTATATTGCAAAAAATAACTTAAATTTGTAAAATTTAATTTCACATTAAATTTTAAATTCCTTACCTGTACTACATGCAATGTTATGCAAATATTTATTACACAGTATTTACCCTGAGCTCGTGACCGCATCAACGATAACCTATTTACTTAAACAAGACTACGCAATCATGTCGTCATTTTGTGAACTATCCTGTTCACAACGTAACTGTTACGTACAAACCTATTCATCATAGTCGACTTATTAACTATAAACAGTATAACTAACTTCAATTCTTTTGTTTTCTCCTTAGAAAATAGAAAAACGCGAATGACGGCTGACGGTTTCAAATATTATATACTTTCAAATTAAATAACATCTCGCAGGTTCCTTTTTAGAGTCCCGTCTAAATGATAAAACGGAACCCTTATACGATCATTCAAACGTTTGTCACAGGTAATTTGCTCCGAACCTACTCAACCGATTAAGTTGAAATTTTGTACACATATTAATTCCAGTGATCCAAATACAATCTTAATCCAAATCAATCTAATTTGCAATTCATCGTAAGGAATCCTCTTCACGCGGGTTAAACTCGCCGGCACATAATATAGCTCATTTCATACTGTCACATTGTATTATTATTTCTAATAAGTGCGTATAATATGAGACTTCAAAGTAACAAACCTTTTAATTACACCTATGTACCTAACAAATGGCAGTCTTTTGAAATCAGATTTATTTCGGAAAACAGTTGTTAATTTTACAGCCGTCACTCACACACACTACTCCTTTGCACTATAGAGCTAGAAAAAACGAACAATTTAAATCAAGATGTGGGAGTTTGTGCGATTACTGTTGAAGACTGATTTTGAGTAATATTATGAGACAGTCTATACCTCAAATAAGATAGAGCTGATTATCTGTGGTATTTAATTAGAATAAAAACTTTCGTGAATGGTATTCATATTTTTTAAATTTCAAATTATATGTATAGGTATATAGTATGAATGTATTGAAAAAAAAATCATGTGTCAATCAACAATAAGTGTCTAATAGTTTATCTATTATTGAGATTTTAATTATTAAAGAGATAAAATAATTTTCTGCGGTCTACTAGGTCGGGCCTGTATCGCGGAAACCTGTATTTTTTATAGTTATACGATTTTCCTCACGCGTGTGGGAAACCCGAGTAGTTTCGGACCCGATGACGGCCCTTTATCAAGGGGTGAAACGTCCTGCCGGGACGGTGTCAGGCGCCACAAATTAGTCTACCGAAACTAGTTAGCCATCCCCGAAATACACACACGAGTAAAGCTGTATATAATCATACACCTAAGCCTTCCTCATGTATCACTCTGTCTATTAGTGAAAACCGCATGAAAATCCGTTCAGTAGTTTTTCAGTTTATCTCGTACAGAGACGAACAGACAGACAGACAGACGCGGCGGGACACTTTGTTTTATAATATGTAGTGTTAAGGTAATGTATCTACAACGGGTGCCATATGCCCTGACCTATACGGGTAATAGAATAACAAATACTTAGTTCTGTGAATTTATGTAGTCAGAAGTTACACGAATTCTCCATTTTGTAGTCACTTTTACTTTACACACCAGCAGCAGAAAAAAAATACTTTGTGTACTTTTATTACATTTGTGTAGCTGTAAGTGCTTTGTAATGATGAATGATAATAAAATGTTATGATTGTATAGTTTCTTACTGATACCCACCTTGTCCTTTGAATACTTACTTTAAGTTGTCATTCATAATAACTCTTCAATCAGACAACATTTTGCAAGGTCTGGAAATATTAGAGTAATGGACAGAGCGGCTTCCATGCTATGCGTTACTGTATTTTGTGTAGCTTATAATGCATTTATGAATGTACTAATATACCCACGTATACAAGTACATTCATAAATGTCTTTGGATTGAGTGCCATTTTTGCTTTATATAAAGCAATAGATTTTCACCCGTACCTGTAATAAAGGGAACCATAAAACCTATGTATGTGTCAAATACCTCTGCTTATGTCTATTATGTGATTATGAAAAAATCGTGATGTTCTTGTATTGAATGCTTTTTCATAGTAATATTTCTTACTATATTATCCTTTTAATACTTTTCAATTTATATATGTATATTTTTCAGATCACTACAAACATCGATATGAGCATAAATTCAGGGGTTAACTTCTGAAATTTACATACTCAACAGAAGATAACTGGTTATTTACATAAAATAATTAACATGTTTAAACGAAACCTAATATATTATACAACTCACTTGAGTGTAAATAGTATCAAGTTATTGTTTTCTAAAGTAAACTTCTATCGTGCACAGCAAAATTACTTTCTTCTGCACATCATGTAAAGTTGGCTCCACACAATGGCCCATTGACCGCTAACAATTAGATCTGCCTCTGTCACTAACCATCAGCATACCATCACACTCAATTCCAACCACACTTTCCAGCGACACCTGTCTACGGACCACCCCCAACCACACACTTGGAGTACGGCCCCCCTACAGCATACGGGCCTCCAACTGCCACAGCTCACTTCACAGCGCCCTCGGTACCAACAGGATACTCCTCACATAAATTCCCTGCGCAATTAGATGGTGAGTTACCTTTTTTAATTACAGTACTTTTTCTACATCTATAAAATCTTCTTCCTTAGTTTTGTTATACCTTAGAATAATAATATACGTAGATATAAGACTAATATTTATATAATAGTAATGCGTTCTAAACCAGTAATAAATTTTAAATTTGAACAGAAACTCAGCTGGCTAATTAGTGTTTACAAAAAATGCTTAAAAGATAACATCACATTTGAAATCTTAAAATAAAATATGAAACTACAAAAACGATTGAATGTATATTAAAGAAAAAGCGTATGCTTAATGTATAAATTCAATGTTGTGTTTTAGGTTACATACTCGTATAATTTAAAAACAGATTTCATGACTATAACTTTGGTCAAAACCTACTTAAAACTTGAAAATAAATAGCTTGCCAACAAAAACAACTATATAACAAATGTTACAAGTGTAACTCTGTATTACATAACTGAATCTTGTCCTTAATTACAAAGGCGTTATGTAAACATTTTGTTCGATTGATGAAAAAAAACAAAAGATCACCGTTGAAGTCAGTAAGGAAGTAAATGTAGTCTTTAATGATGCAACTATTGAAATGGGAATGAAAGAAGTTACTCACCAGTTGCTTACTATAATAAAACTACTGACTAAGTCGATCATAATGTTCATTGTGTTTTTTTTTAATGTATACTAGTAACGTGGGTCACACATTACTAGTATTCTTGTTAACCCTGCTAAGCTAAATGCTTGTGTTAGGAGTGGGTTCACGCCCCCCGTGGGATTTGGAGGCGGAAGTGCTCGCCGAAGTATATCGGCGAACGGCTGAGTTCCGGGCGGGAAGCGGCAGTCGGCCCCCGCCCGAAGAGGTACGCGAATGGCGTGAGGCCGCTCGCCGAGCCACCATGGCTCGTTGGTCGTCCCGGCTGGAGGCTCCACGTGCTGGCTTTGCCGCCGTGGAGGCGCTCCAGCCGGTCATCGTCGAGTGGGCAGGGCGGCAGCACGGGACCCTTTCCTTCCAACTGACGCAGGTTCTTTCCGGGCACGGCTGCTTCGGGAAGTACCTGCACTCGGTCGCTAGGAGGGAATTGAGTCCCGCCTGTCACCACTGCGACTGCAGTGAGGACTCGGCTCAGCACACGCTGGCGGTTTGCCCCAGTTGGGCGGCGCAGCGTCGGGCCCTCACTGCAGTCATCGGAGTGGATCTGTCGCTGCCGGCTGTCATACGCTCCATGGCCGGTAGCGACAGGAATTTTACCGCGGTCGCGACCTTCTGTGAGGAAGTCATCTCGCAGAAGGAGGCGGCGGAAAGGGTCCGGGAGGACGACCTCCACTCGGACTTAATTCGCCGCCGGCGAACCGGGCGACGGAGGCGCGCTTACCAGCGCCTCATGCCGCCCTGAGTGTGGCCGCGGGTGAACGGGACGGGTTTTCCCCTTCACCCGCTGTAGTGGCCCCCCGCGAGGAGGCGGTGTCCGCGTGTGCCTGGACTTCGCCTAATTGAGAGGGTTTTTACCCGAAGGTGGTGCCCGCGCTTTTGCGGGCAGGCGCTAGGAGGGTTCCGGATGTCTTAATAAAAGCTGTTCCCGGATACCTCCTACTTAAGGCGCAGTACGGCACACCGTGTGGTTTTAGTCGGTTCGATTCCGACACACCGCCCCACCGAAAACCCCGGTGAGGGGACGGCCCGAGGGGGTTTCCACACGCACAAAAAAAAAAAAAAAAAAGGAGTGGGTTCACGCCGGTAGTGCACTGGGTGGGGTTCGAATCCGCAACCACTTGATCGCAAATCCGACGCCATAGCCGTTACGCTACCTATTATATTATATTACCTATTATATTATTGTTTATTTGAATTTTCTTTATCTATCTTATTGTCACTATTGACTTCATAGGCATGAAGTATTTTAAAAAGACGAAGCAAGCTTATTAAATAAACATTTTTAAGGTCTTCTATATACATAAAAAAAAATACATACGATAATAGTCTTATGAAAGCATAACTTATTTCTTGTTTAAAAATAAAGTATACACCGTGAAATGAGCATGACTTACTAGAATAAAAATAAAGCACATATCTTTGAGAGGTACATTAAATCTCTCTAAGTCTCAAAGACACCAGAATCAAGTTCGATATGAAGTGAACTCACCGGTCGCCATAACTGTAATCTACGGCGTTGCCTGGTGTTGTTACCTTTTATATAAAATCATACCATGAATATATATATTATATAAAAAAGAATATACGGAAGATGCGGTTCAAAATAGTGCAATCTTTTAAAATATTGAACTCTTAAAAAATTACCGAATAAACAATCACTATTGCAACATCAATAGAGCACGTCCAATAAAAAAGCTGCAGAAGGCCAACATATATGTACAGTTGCGTAATACGGGGCCACCAGTTCGTGACACCGGAACTGAACCGAATAGATAAATGTCGGCGTCTTCCTACTTACACAATGTAACTATCGCTTTAGAAGGCTTATTATTTTAAATGAGATTTCTGAAGCCTAGTTTGCAAGTGTTATTGTTGAAATGTTAAATCTTTGAAAAGTTACATTTGTATTGTTACTTTTCGGCATAAGATTTCAACTACTACCTATTTAGCTTTATGAGAAGCTAGAGTTCAAAGTAGGTACAGTGAAAGTTTACGTAGGTAGTACTTATTATTTCTCACCGTCATCGTCACTTGTTTCATTTATTTCATGAAAATTATCTTTTAGAGTTTATTGTTAGTTATGAATATTATTAATGATTAGACGACACCAATTGATCAATAATTAACGTATGTAACCTTATAAACTAAAGCTCATTACTATTGGTTCTCGCTTACCATCCACGTAAATATTTTGTGTATGTCAAATGAATTATTCAAGTACTTTGATATCGAGGCTAAGACATCACCTCAGCACGCATTTACCTATATTGAAGGCAGATAATATTCCTACACATAAACCATTAAATACTCTATTTATATTCAAACAACACAAAGCAATAAACCGAAACATGTCAGGGTTGTTATATTCAACAATAAGCGAATAATAAATTTAACTTTAAAAGTACTCATAAGCTTTAAAGATAGCTATACAGCACCTAAAACAAAGTTATCGTTAAATGATTACAAGAATAGGCCCATTATATTCAAATCTTATTTATGATCACGTAATGCGTGTCATATATTTCATGAAACGAATATTAAATCTTAGTACTTCTTCAAACACACTTGTGAATATTTATTTGCAAGACTATAAACATTTGACCATAAATGTTTCTAATATAATAGTAAAAATAATTCTAAATTAATACCTACATCAATGACCAAGTAACCAAAAGCTTTACTAAAAAAATATCTTAACATAGACACTTAAACGCGATCTGAAATATTACGAACTGTGAAAACCATTATAAGTGTATATTAATAATTTACATTGATGAATGATCTGGTAATTATTTTATTCAGTATGTATTAGCTAACTCGACAGATGTTGTAATATAAAAATTTCAGTACTTCTACCCGAATTTCCCCATTTTCCAGGCCAATTTAAAAATTTTCATATCCTAAAAACCTTGTTTTATTTATTTATTATAGTCACGCCAACAGTACTCATATAACAACACAAACAAAAGAAAGGTTAAGGTAACACTGTAACACTCCACAAACCTTAGTGGTTTAGTGTTATGTTATGATTCTTGTTATTTTTCTTGTTTTATATGATAAATAAATTGAAAAAAAAAAACGTAAAAAACCGTATGGCACCGTTCTTAAATGTAAACCTATAAAAGGCATGCACAACGAGTACGTTGTAAGAACAAATATTAACTATATTAAAATGTTAATAAAAAAATTTAAAAAAAATTAAGCACAAAAGTGACGATTATGGGAATGATTCCAATATTTTATGTTTGGAATTGTGGAAAGAGTGGATTTATTTGTAATCGGTGGACGTTGTTAAGATGTTTCTAATAGGATCTGTATTGCATCTGTTTTATTTTTTTAATTTTTCGTTCCAGGATAATATATGTTATGTAATTTAAGTCCAAATATATGGCAGATGTCTGAATAACCTATCGGTTATTTATAATTGTAACAATAATAATAATAATGTTGTAAAATATCAACGCAAATATATAAATACTATTCAAAACTAAGCGACACTTTAGAGGAGTATGGCGGAGAAGTCTACCTATTGGCGGCGTTCGAACACATGCCACGAACCACTGACTTTTCGAAATTCTTGTGCGCATTAGAAATCAATTAGCACTTGCTGTTAACTGTGAAGGAAAACAACTTCAAGAAACTTGTATACCTGGTCGTATTCGAAGTCAGCGCTAGACCAGCTCATACAACAGTAAGCCTTCTCATACAATCTAGACAAAACATTTCAACAGTTCCTTTGTCTCCACTGTTCGTCAACAGATATTCTTTTTTGAAGTGAAAACTTCTTTAGGCACGTTTATGCACTTTTGCTGTGGGGAAAAAGCACTGAACTCGTGACCGACACGCTAATAATACATATATAGATCAACTAAACATTGAGTTCTGTCAGCTCCTTATTAATTAATGTCACCAACCTGCTAATGTGACGTTTTAAGTTCGTCGTTTCGTTTAAGTTTTCACTTCTGTCGGCAATCCCATGATTGCCTATTTTTTTTATATTTAATGTTATTAATAAAACATCGACGTATAATAATAATAATGATTATGGTCGAATTTCAACTATTAGTTTATATAAAGCGCTGAAATCAATCGAACAACATTATTGAGTGTTTAACTATTGACATCAATGACAGTACCAAGATATTATGTAAAATCAAAAATGTAGTTCCTTAAACTATTTCTTATGTAACGTTAGCATAAGAAATAGTTAGGCCGCTTAATCATTCTAGTTTCATTATATTAAGTAATAATATCAAAACATAAATCACAAGCTACACAAATAGCAATTTCGTGAATTACTTCCCTGCTTATAGCCTATTACATAAAATACCAATTAATTTGATTAAATTATAGTAATATACTTGTAACATCTATCATAATTATACAAAGTTTACTTACTTCATGCATTTTTTTTATATTTCCACTTTAACTAAGTCAACCCCCACATTCCTCCGTGGCCGCAATATTCTAAAAAACACGGGTCTTCTCATAACAATAATATTGTACAATAGAAAGCCTATATAAAAAAGCCCATGAATTTAAGTTAGGAATAAGAATCGATCAATTCAACCACTTTGTTCCTTGAGACAGTTTACGTAATATGTAGCTAAAAGAATTGAACTTTGAATATTTATTTTTGTCAACAGAAGTACCAAGCAGGCATGAATATAAATAAGCACAAAAGATTTTTTGGACAAAGCTGATTTTTATTATTGTGAAACATTTGAACTCCTATCTAAGTGAGTAAGTGATATCTAAGTGAATCTTGGCAAGCATACTCGTATACAGAGACGAGCGACAAAAGTTTAACGGCTACGATGATAGTGTCGAATCCAAACGTATTCTTGCGTAAATAGCTGCAAATTTTTCAATTGAAGTTTATACATTGTATTACCCATCTTAGATCATATTTGAATAGGTTGGATTGACTAGAATGTTTTGATTAATTAGTTACATTTTAGAGAAAAGTTCAGACAAGTATCTCCAAAGAAATATACCGCCTGTTCCATATAGCCCTACCAAGTTATCCCCACTGGTAGGGATAGTTGGATTTTCTTCCATCTATCCCTACCGGTAGGGATAATTGGAAATTTTATGTCCACGCCTTTATGTTTTCGCGCGGAACCCTTAATCTTTTTCAAAATAAAGGCTTAAGTTATTCTTTATAACATCAGCTATCTGCCAGTGATAGTCCCATGTAAATCGGTTCACCCGTTACGAAGATTAGCCGGAACAACCAGACAAACAAAAATACATTAAAAATAGATTTTTTTAAATAACTACAAGTACAAGTTGTAAACATTCAAAGGCATTTGGCAAAAAATTATTATTATTATATTACAAACAGATACTCCAATTTATTGGTTCGTATAGATGGGAAATGAGTATGTTGTAAGTAATAAGTATACTTAACCATAAATAATAGTCGATATAATGAGAATAATTTAATTTCAAGTATGCGCGGTAAAGTAATTAGGTACAGCGGCGTTTCTTTCCAGTACGGTGGCATTAATAGTAAAAGTCCTGTACATACATATTATGAAGGCGCTGTTTAATTATTTTAATTAGGTAAAGAATGGTTCTTTTATAAAACTTTGAAAAGTTGAATAAAAAAACTTTTAATTTTTTTCTTAAACACGATTCAAATATTATTTTGCTTGCCATCTTTGTCGTATTTGGCTTTTTACAATATACATTTTATGTTTTCAGAAATGATAGCTGTTTCATCTGTTGTAGATGAAATTAATGAGGAGCCGATACCTTTACCATCAGCGGAGCTATTATATCGCTATTTTGACCTAGTCCATGAACTGTAATGGTAAGAATTTACGTTGCTGTCTTCTCGCCACATGGCCTTTCTTAATTCATTCGATAGCTTTACTACGCTTCGTGTTTTATTCAGTTTGAATACCTGGAATAGAAGCACCTGGCTTTGGGTTATCTTATTTTCACAATTTGTAGTGTTAGTTTCATTTTCGTAAAACTTTCTCGATTTTCGAAAAGTCACAGAGATACGACACGTTTTTTTTAAGTGAACGTACACAGTAGAAAGACAAATGTTGTCACAGATTTGATCGTAATAGCTATGTAATATAGCAAAATTTCTGTTCTTTGTAGTGTCCTCTCGCACATTTTTCTCTATTAGCACTTTTCTTCTACAGAACAGTTTCCCTACTTACAAAATGTTCTGTGTTGTAAAACTGTTTGTATAATAAATGTTAGAATGTTGACATATTTTAGAATATTGGTGATTTCCATATATTGTTTGGTATATATCTTGTATTATTTGTTAGAAGTTTTCATTGATATACATAATTTGATTCATCAGAACTACTTGATATTTGTCCTCATGCGTAAATATATGCCTAATGAATAAATCACTATAATTGTTTTCATCTAAAATGTTGCACTATTTCATACCATAACCTATGAGTCACACTCACAGCAAATGTGTGCTCATCACGTATTTTTAGCTTGTTACCAAATTTTGAACTTGGTTTGTCTTTATGTCTAGTAAAGTCCTCAATTCATTTACATAATACTTTCCCTTGTAACGGAAATGGACGTTTACAGTGTTGAAATAACTCAAAACAATTGACTGGGAAGCTGGTATGTCATTTTGTAGTACGCCTAATAATTTTCGGTCGACAACGGATGTCTATAAATTGCAATAAAATATGAGTCAAGGAATAGTATAAAAATGTTGCATTAGGTATCACGTTTAGGTTTAAAGTATAAAGAAAATACTTACCTGTCCTACCTATACCTGTCCTGGACTACTACGGTACAATAGTGATTTTTTAGACACGATTCATAACCGAAAAGTCAAACAGACAATCTTTCTATGGAAGTAAGGGAACAGGCGTTTACGTTGATATAAAGAAATTACCTAAGTTTCTCATAAAACGTCACACTTCTTGAAATTAAAGTTACAACACCTATTATCTTCTTGCCCCTGTGATGCTGTGCTTGAATGAGTTGCAGCAGCTATATTATTTGATACATACTTTTTAAGTTTAATTTTATATACATCCATACTATAATATTCATTTAGATATTTTCGTGGGATATTTCGTATTTTCGTATAACTGCGCTTCTTCACACAGTATCTCTTTTACCGAAATTTGTAAAGTAGTTAAATACCTAGGATTTATTCTATAATATTTTAGAAATAAGTATCTAACCAAACGTATACTTACGAAATCTTATTAACACGCGTGCAAAGACTTTCGTTACCCGTAACTGATGGTCTGATAACCTGAATATTTATTTTACAAGCATTAGTTTGAAAGCTGAAGAAACATCTATTCAGTGTGATCTCTTCACAATGATCAAGGAACTGTAAGCTCCAATTATGTGTAATGTTACTTAACATTTAAGGAAGGTATACCACGATTACGGTAACAGAAGTTAAAATTTAGTAAACTGCGCCTGTGCACCTTTCAAGTGAAAGTATATTACGTCACAATTCCAGCTAGTCCGGTTGTGAATGCTGTGTTGTCATATGAGACACATGCTTTGGCTCAATTTATTAGATGTGATTATAACTACGCAAGCGCGTTGTTGCAATTCAGTAAAATGATAAATTATTACCATCTATTGCATGTGCGAAATAATTATAACTAATATGATGTCAATCTGCTATGTGGCTCATAATATGTTGAGTGTTTATCCGCGTTAGATATGGATATTTGTTTGCATTTGTTAAAAACTTTACTTCAATTGGATATTAAAATGCTTTTGTCTAGTACCTGTCAAACTCGTTTGATCTATACTGTATGTATGATCATTTTAAAATCTTTTCAATCTACCATGATGTGATTTGTACCAATTTTATTGTAAATAAAAAAAGGTTCACCGAAAACTTTTTTTTTTGGCTGTAAGTGACTAAATTGATATAAGGTCATTGATAGTTTTTCATATACCACTGATTTTTCAAACAAGCTCTTTTTTAGGACAGCACTCAACTTTTTATAGACGTTTCCAACACTTTACATAAGAATGCTCTATGCTGCACTTACATAAATTATGACAGGTATTTTCGCAATAATAATATGCCTGTATTTCTAAAAATATCTTCGTTGTAAATAAAATTAAGTAATCACATCATGAGCATCACCGCTGTATTGCATAACGCCTTTCAAACTGCTTTAATTTGAACGTCTAAAAAAAGGTAACCTGTACTCAACGTGTCTTATGCAATGGCCGTAATGAACAATAAGTTAGAATTGTTTATCACTCCATTGAACTTTATATCATTGCATCCTTTACTTAGATTTCTTCGGTTTTAAATGCGTAAAGGAAAACTAAAAAAACTTCGTGTTCCCTTTTTTTTGATAAACTTGCAATTCTCCGGAACTACCAGTTCAATTAAAAAAATCTTTTCGCAATTGATAGACCAATTTTTCAGAGAGACTATAGGCTATTTAACATCAACTTACGATGCTTAGGAGTGGAGTAGTGACCATAAACTTAGGTGAAATTGCTGGGAACGGCAAATCAGTACATATTATAAAACAAAGTCCCCCGCCGCGTCTGTCTGTCTGTTCGCAACAAACTGAAAAACTACTGAACGGATTTACATGCGGTTTCCATTAATAGACAGAGTGATTCATGAGGAAGGTTTAAGTGTATAATTTGTAAAGATTTTGTGTAAATTGATTGAAATATGATGATAATTGTTGAAGATGTCTCTGCTACCCGTGCGAAGCCGGTGCGGGTTGCTCGTGTTATAAAATGCTCGGTTGCTCAGCTATAAGGTTTATTTATTATAATTAATTGGTAATAAAAACAATAGTTTACTTGTAGAATTCAGTTCCACCCACGGTAAATATTTCAAAACCCTTTCCATTATTCGGATACATTTTCATTATACTTATATAAGTAAATGTGAATCTTTATATTTTCCATAGAACTAGTTATTTGAGATACTAGTATTAGATATATTTTGAGTTGTTACTGCTTTAAAATCAATCAATTTATTCTATATATATATATATATATATATATATATATTTGTGAAAGTTTAGGGAAATGTACTCTTAAAATGGTTGAAAGTTTCAAATTATCATCTCTTTTACATTTACAAAAACGAAGAAAGAGTTTTAATATCCACACGCTTCCTGAGTCTAAGACCTTTATAGTCACTTGAAATCATGACCGAGACCGCAAAACTAAACCTCCAACATTCTGCGGATTGGTTTTCACCGATGCCAATGAGGACTGACATTTAACAACAACTGTGGAAACAAATTAGTCATCACTTTATCACACAAAGCCAAAAAGAAAGTCAGGTATGACATGGAGTACAAGTTAAAAATACGTTTAGGTACTTATAACAAAATGATTACTGTCGAAATCAGAAATGAAAGCTGTTCTTAGTTCGATTACAATGTTTATTTAGTGTTGCTTGCGTAATATATTCGCAAATTGTGAACAGAACTTTATTACTCTTAATTCGATAGGTTATAGATTAGCACCTATTCAGTGGTATGATAAAAATTAAAAGAAAATCCAAACCAGAATGGCAGAATACCTATTAAAAGTTCAAATGGCCATGATTCACACGAATTGAAGTCGTTATAATATTTTAAATTATACTATTGTCAATTATGTAGAAACAATTATTGTCAATTGTGTGTCTTAATTGTAATATTTAGTCCAAATATGATATATATTTCAGTATAATTGATTAGAACCTATTGATATATGAGTCTCTTGATTATACCTGCTACCACTGTTGTTGAGTTACATTAAAATTATTCGTTTAATGATCTTTGAAGTAAGAAATATAAACAATGCGATATATGCACAGTATGCACAACTCACTCATGTATATAGCCAGAGCTTACTTACAGTACACGCAAGTGAAAACTATGCTAATCTTCCTATTTTATCTTTTGCCCCAACACTATTAGAAGTTAGTTGCTTGTACATTAATGTTAAATTTGATTTATCTATTCAGTTAATTTGGAAATCTGCCAATACATTAATATTTTTTTTAAATATTAGACAAAAAATTTACCGATAAGCTGCAGTAGGTATTTAAATGTAGGTATTTACTTTAAAAGTGGATACTCGTTCAAAGTACAAGCCAAACTAAGCAAAGCATGTACTAAATGTTCTAGAACACGCTATAAACATCAAAATGAACTAATCACAAATATGTACATCAAAAATTGTCCTGTGAGTTCAACATTTTTTTGCAATGCCATCTTCTTCGTTAGCGTTACGAAATGTACGGAAAAGATTTTTTGCAAAAATATATCATAGAAACATCCAAACCAATGCAAATATTTCCAACTTACAAATATTTTAACTAGCGGCAATCCCAGAAATCTAATGCTCTCTAAGCAGCCACTTACATAGGTATGTAGTAATTAATGAATTATTTCCAATCTTTTTACTTATTAAGTTTAATCCCTCAAGAGACTCATATATTTACCTCTCAGTTCTCTCAGATCTTATTTGTAAAATGAATATACAAAATCTTATTGCATCATGTACCACTAGCTATTTCGTTTGATTGATAGGTTACGTAGAAGAGCAATACATTAAGCAAATTCACTATTGGCCAAGTTGCCATTACCTTTCAAATGACATACATTTTTTGTTATCGAAAGTGTAACATCAAACTCGTTAATGACGATTTCAGAATCAATGTTATCGAATCACCTGTTCTACAATCGTTTTTATCATAATTGTAACCTTTATGTCATTCCATTTAGAAATATACAGTCATAACTTCAGCCGAAACTCTGCAAAGGAAAGGTGACACCTTTGCTTTGCAGAGTTTCGCTGACGCATGGTTCTGATATTTCTTGGATAGCCTTAAATGTGATGAGTTGAACGCATTACATTTAAGGCACACAATTGACTGCAACGTCATGGGTTACTGGTTTAACATCTAATTGCGTTAGCTTTGGTCTTTCTATACAGGGTGTATCTGACAATGGAAAATTACTGAAAAGGCACGTCCCTAGCATGCAGTTACAAGTAGAAGTTTTAACTATTCGTTTGAAAGTCATAACTTTCATTCGAATTTCCAGGAATTATCACTTTTTTTTTCAAAAAATCTTTTTGTAACAGCATACTAAAGTCATGTCCTTACAGTGATTTGAATAAGTGTTCAGATACAGAAAGTAAAGAAAAACATATCTGAATATGTTTGGCCACGTTCTAGAACATATTACAGTAAATACTATATTTAGTTTCGGTCTAGATATTGATGTGTTATATAGGACATATTACACATCGCTATATTACTATATAACTATTATTTTATTATCTATTATTATTCAACGTTAGACAAGTTGTCAAGAGATTTAAGAATAGCAACTCTCCATAGGACTATTTAGAATCAGTACTTGTAGTACAGATGTTTCTGAAAGAGCATGAGGTGTGCCAAATCATGCTCTTTCAGAAACATCAAAATAATGCCATAGATGGCAAAGCGTTTATTTCGATAATGAGTCAGATTATGACTGTTAGACTTCAGGGAAATTTAAACTCAGAACTAAAGTCATAATCAAATCTACTTATGTGTTGTTAGTATTTAACAGCTTATCAGTTATTGAGCTGAGCACGAATGAATGGAAATTATTTATTTTAAGGTATAGACCTAAAGTATCTATTGAGTTTTTTTAAACTTATAATTACTAAATTAAACTAACTTACCTTAAGTGAAGATCAATTAATCATTTAAATATTCGTGTGTTTTCGGGAAATAAGTAGTGAATAATATCGAATAATCAGAAATATAATTGTAAATGGTAGGTATATATATTTAAAGAATTAACCATAAGTCAGAAAATAAGAGTTACGTAATACAAATAGTTACATTCAAAATAACTATTTATTAGGTACAGTGCAGTTATTTGTTAATTTTTTTTCTAGTTTGCTGTATTGCAAGAAGTGTAAAAATGTGGTATGAGTCGGCAGTTACGTGTGTTTCAAGAGTTAATAATAGTTTTTAACACCGAAAAAACGGAAGACGTTCTCTAGTTAAACCGTATATTTGTTTTTTTCCTTCTAATTATGTATGACCACGCATAACTTTTTAAGTATATTTCTATGGTAATCCAATAACCGGTATTTGTGGCTGCAACAACAAGTTATATAGTAGCGACAGAAAGTAGAATCTTTGAATCGCTCTACTGTAAAGTTACAGTAGTCGCAATAGTCTGCCATCATTGGTGTATTATATCTCCCTTGATAGCGACGGTCTATATTTTTATGTCCTGGGGGAATCTTTCACTGGATCTTAACTCACAGTTGTCTGGAAAGTAGGTAACCCAAATGCGAGTTAAGGAAGGGAAGTTTAATGCTTATTTACCTTTAAAATATTTCCAGGCTTGTAATTCAATTTTACTTAGTTTTTCATCGAAATTAATTTTATCAAATTTTCTTATAAATCTTAAAATTCCGAAATACATGATATAAGCATTTTTCACGCATTCGGTTGCTTGTCAACATGAACTAGCCACAAATATGTATAACAAATTGTCCAGTGAATTCAATTATTTTTTGCAGTGACATATTTTAAGTTCACGATACGAATTGCACGAAAATACTGAATTTAAAGAAAAATTATATCCATATATATATTATTATATATATATATAAATTATAATATATAGAAAAATCTAAATTTCTTCCCTCAATAACCCTCTTTAAATGATATAAATTGAATTCTAGTAAAAAAAATTGTTTCATTGTGTAAATTGTGCTAAATGATATTAAAATTCACCCTTTTTCACACAAGTAAGGTATATCACTTAGTTAAACAAGTTTAACAAACTATTTATAAGAGTTTATTCGTTGATGCCCATCGCAACCTTAATTATTTTTTCTAAATTTTGTACTTAACAATAAAAATAAATTATCTGTTCTTGATTAGGTTAGCCAATAAATATTATGTTTAATAGCTAAAAATCCTGATGTGTTGTATTTCTTAAAGTATTTTTCGGGTAATATTAGAGTCCCAAATTCTATCAGTCATTAAATTGGAGAGGAGAAAACCATTGCAGATCATTGTATTTAGTGAAAGAAAAAAATTCATGATTGAATGAATGATTCTTCTATTTTATAAAATGTTTTTAATAAGATGGTTTTGCCACTGTGATGTGTTCAACGCTTACTTTTACCTTTAGACCATTCAGCATTTCAGCTAGATGCTCTTACATTTTTATCGGATTTAGACGTTACTGTTTTCTCCAAAAATATGCATACATTGCTTTTTTTTTTACCTAATATTTTACATACTTTTACAAATCATTGTATACAAACACAATGTTTATTATTATAAATCGTTTTTGCTTGAGGCCTGCATCTGAGAGCTGTATAGGGAACATGTTAAAGTAGTACTCATTATGTAATGTCGGTAAATACTTATATTCTCTAGTCTAATACTAACAGCTAGAATTTCCTAGAGATATCAATATCAATATATAGATAGAGTTATCAATTTACAAGTTAAAAAAAAACAATTATATTTCTATTTATTTTATCTAGTATGACTAGACAGACTATATAGTCTATAAATATATTGTAGGTTCTTTCTAGATCATTATTCAAAATTTTGACGCTGTCTTATTATATTATTAAGTACTAGTGAGCTCTTTCATTCCCAATTCAAAGTAATCACGTTTGCTGACATAAACAAAATGAAAATAAAAAACATATGAACATTTATTTAATACCTATATTACCTTAATAACACTAGAACAAATAATAACTACGTCACCAATTGTACAACATATACCCTACATAAACAAATAATAATATCTATTTTAGGACACTCCGAGTTCAGACCTTCTCCAGCAGATCCACATTTTTCAACCGTATAGGTACAAAGATGATGTTTTGTCACCGTATAATGTCATAGTAGATATTATATCGAGTAGCGTAGCCTAATTACAAATCTATATCTCATGGTAAACTTAAATAGGCATAGCTTTATTTAACTAGTACACATAGTAGACTATTAAGACTGCGTTTTTAACATTTTAATCTCAGAATGTCTTTAAAAAAAATTATTGAGAGAAATCTGTATTGTTTCAAATCCATAAGTGTTAAGGTTTTATATTTTGAATTTCTGTTCCTTTGCGTTTTAAAATGAAATAAAGTTGCTGAATAGGTTATGGCAAAGTGTCGAACTTGCCATTGAAAACACAATAAAATGCTTAATCACAAGCATAAACTTAGTAGGAGGGGATTATAGACTATAAATTAGTACCTAATGTTGTTTTATTAAAAAAAAGAATGAATGAATTTTGAAAATGCAAGCGCAATACAACTTTATTTATTGATTTATATTTTCCAGGTAATTTAAGATCTTCTATTAGAAATAAAGATTAGCAACTAAATAGATAATTCAATAAGATAATATATTTCTGAGATCAAAGTAACAAAAAAGCAGCCATACGCTTAAGTAACTAAAAATAACAAATATTAATAACACATCACAACTGTAACCAAATCACTACTAACATGGACTCCACCTAAGACAAAGACAATTTTTGAGACAGGACGGGGTAAACTGAACGGCGTACACGCAGGCCTAGTCATACTGACGCCCCTGGGCGAGCAGACGGAGATCTTGGACACAGCACACTCAGGCCACACACCTATAGATCCTCCTTCGTCAATCCTGCACACTGTCTATAGTGCTATTAAGAATGCATTTTCTACGGCCTCTTCACCCACCGCTCCAGCACCTGCCTCTTCATATGGCGTCCCAGCTAATTCATACGGTGCTCCTGCTCTTTCATACACTGCTCCAGCAGTTGATGATTCTGCATATCAACCACCTCCTCCACCTCAGCCCATCCCAGAATTCAAACCAATGACTTGGGGCGCTGTTGATTCCTACGGTCAACCAGCAGCACTAGACTCTTACGCCGATTACGATCCCCGAAACCCGGCACCTCCTTTCCCACCTTACGACTACGTAGCTTCAAAACGAACTGTCGTACCCACCATACACAAACAAGGCTTGACATCTGAAAAAATCCAAAAAATACAAGCCAACATAAAAAAAGTTACTGCTTACCTAAATCAGCAACAAAGGTCATCTGAAGACTTCAAGCTCACTGACTTAGAGACTTATAAAAATATGCTGCAAAACGGCCAAATTCCTTATCTACCTACTCAAGTTGTTTCTGATAATGAAATTGGAGTTCTCCCAGCTGAAGTCCTTGATACCCTAACCACAACCACATCCACTTCTACGACTACAACTACCACTGAAAAACCAAAGACAACCACAGAAAACGCACAGAACAGAAGAAAAGACGTCAAATACTATCTACGAGGCAACAAGATCGTTCAAGTCTGATTTCTGACATGACTGACTAAAGGTATGTGACTATGACTGACGACTCTGTCAACAGTTCTTCTGTGACTATTCTATGAAACGCTTCACATTCTCACTTGTGATTAGAGGCTATTGGAAGTCTTCCGTAGACAGTTAACATGACTGAAAAGACTACAAGACTAATTTACTCATTACATAACTTATTACGACGACATTTCATTCTCATAATAGCATACAATAAAAAATTAATGTCTGTCAAAAACCATGATTAAACCTTTCGAATTCCTTTTTTAATAGATATCACACAGTTTTTACTTCACATTTACACACTGTGCCAAACACCATCTAGATAATAAAGCCTTTGGAGAAACCTAGACTAATTCTCGCCAGCGATATTTAACTTGCTCTTTGACAGACATTGATAAACACCTAGTATCGACTTAAAAGCATGATGAAATGCACAAACTGTTATAGAAGTAGAATAAATAATTTAGTATTTAGACAAGTCACCACATTTAGTTCATTTTATAATATTTATTTAAAATTTTTAAAATCATCAGTTCTTTTTCTTATTAAATAAGAAATATCTCCATCTTTACTTTTTAATTCTTGACACCTCTTTAGTTTTTAAATTATAATACAGATTATTATAATCTAATTTAGCTATGCAAACAATGTGACTTTTGTTTTTCTAGAGTGCTTGATAATTAACCTTTTCGATTCACACTTTTTTTACATCTATCTTAACTTGAATTAGTTTAGTTCTAAGAAATCACTATTATGAATATAAATAAATAGAATAATAATTTTAAGACTTTCAAGTTACATAATAATCTAGAGTATCTAACTACCTAAACAGTATGGGAGTGAACAGGGTCATTCAATATTCCTGGTTAATAAACATGGTCAATGGTCAGGTTGTATCAAAAAAATGTAAAGGATGCATCCAATCCACATGTTTTTTAAAGATAATTAAAAACGTATTCTTATTTTTTTTCAGAGGGTCCAGTCGAGCACAATTTGTTCAACACCGAGGAGTTGCAGCATTACAAACACTAATTTATTTATTTATTAATCGGTGATAATTCCTTAAATCGCTATTCATATATTTTAATTATTAGTTCATATTTTCTGGGGTAGAGTTGTAATGAAATATGTTGCTAATTGGTCTTGAAGACTGTTCTGTAAAACGCAAAGTGTATTATAAGATATAATAAATTAGTTCAACTAAATACTCGGTAACACAAACGTCGAAGGAAATAAGGATTAATTATAAAATATACCAAATAATAATAGAAATTGTAAAAGTAGTGAGGCGAGGAAAATTTAATTCGATGGACGAATTTTGTTCTTTTAATAATAAAACTAATAACGTTATAGTATAGGTGATAATATTTTTAATATACTTTGACACAAAACATATAGATTAATAGCCTTCTATGCACTTGTAACCATAATAATTTGACACCTAAGAGGAATTATACAGCAAAGAACGCATATTTGCAATACCTTTAATTTGACTACACTTTATGAAATTATAAACAATCATCATTTGAATAATGAACAACACGTAAGTATAGTTATTAACGTCCATTAAACATTTTAAATGTTGTTGTTACATGAATAGTTATTGCATTCTCTAAAACGTCGTTTTTTTTTTTGGTTTAAATTTATTACTTTAGTTTACGTCATCTAAATTTAACTTGATGCCGTTAACTCACGCTTTTATATTCCTCTTAGAAATAGTCGCAATCGCTTATACATACATATACTATGTGACTATGAGAAGATATGATGGGAAGATATGAAAAACTTACTGTATAAAAGCTAAGATTGAAATAATAAAAAAAAAACCATATTTATTTAATATAATAAAATCACTAAAGCAGTTTCTGCTTTAGTGATTTTATTCTGCTGTCACTTTATCTGTCACGGGTCTTGAGCACAATTATCATTTAATTTTGCTATTACAAGTATGATTTAATTGAAGTTAAGAACTAAATAATTCATTAGTAAAATTAATTACGTAAAATGATTTAATGTAAAATTATAAACACAAACTCAATAGAAAATAATTTTAATAGAAATTTAGAGGAAGTCTTTAACAACCAATGTGTAAAAAAATTCTGTTATGAATATGATTCTTCCAAAATGCCTGTAACCGGTTGATGACAACACTGGTATACGGAAATTTGAACAAACTTTATGAGTCTAAAGTAGCTCAGATTTCCACACGGTTACAGATCCTACATTTTTACATTAAAATTACAAAGAGTAAATAAAATAAATAACTGTCTAAGAATGTAAGAGCAGAAGTTAAGGCAGAAGTTTGGCTTTTTTAATGAAAATTCCTCAAACACACTGACTAGTTCTATTATACTTCTGTATATAAAAGAACAACATATTGTAACAGACCTTTTAACATAATACGGTATATATTTACACCAGTAAAATGTATCGGCGAAAAGAAGGTGGGACGCCCACAGCCACATGGACTGACGATCTGAAGAAGGTAGCTCGGATGGACTGGCGGAGGACCAGGCCTATGTCGAGCAGTGAACTGCGATATTAGCTAATTGATTGATAATACTAGATTGGTATACTTTTTTTAGAGGAATATGTTAATTCAATTCATGGTATTGAACCTTAAGATTGTATTTTTTTCTAATTATTACGTCTGTGACTAACAATAATATCATAAAGAGTGGTCACTCTTTTTTGTAATTTGCCTCTTAAAATGATTTTTGTAATTAAGATTACTGACGATTGCAAGTATAATTACTGTATATAGGTATATTATATCATTATATTATAACTATAAACAAACGCTTTACATAATATATTCAAGGTCTAAATCTCAGTATTGTAATATAATAGCTATTTAGCTTTCCTTAATTTCAAATTAAAAAGCGTTAATTATTGAAGGTATGAAAATACAATATTGTAAAGTACACTTTATCTACTACTATTAATTAGGGTTTTTTTAGACCGGTGTCACATGTAACTCTGGAGTAGTCTTTTAGAAATATGTGTAAATAATGCTCAAATAATTTTATTTATATTTTTATACCTAAAATAACATATTTTTTTGTAAATAAACTATGAAGGATGTGTAAACTATTTATTATTATTTACGTATTCCTTGTTTATAATGTGGTGAAAGTGTAAAAAGGTGGCAGCGTTATATCTAAAGCAACATTGTGGGTTGGAACCCCACTCGGTACACTATAGAAAACCACAGATTTCCTCCAAGCATTATATAATTGGCGAATACAACAACATAATTACACTTGAGTGTTATAAACTCATCATAGTCTTTTATGTGTGATGTACCCACTAGATACTAAACAATAGGGTTGTATGAACTTCTGGAACATTCCAACTACTTCACTTGGAAGAGGTTCTTTTCTTCACTGTCAACTTCCAACAGACATCTAAATCTTTTGTTATCCATATTTAATTAAAAAGAAGTCTCTTGGAAGTGCGTTTTATCCGACCTAAACTAATAACAGGATACCTTAATAGTGCGAACTATCTGAATTATCACTTTCATTCATAGTGCCGAATTCCCTATTCTCGCAAGTGATGTAGTATTCGAAATATTGGCTTGCATGGCTATATCTTACCAAGACATGTCATGATTACTTATACTTATCTACCCCAAAACAACTAAATACATTCTATTTAAATGTTCAAAAAAAAAGATTTAAAATATTTTTAATTAAGGTTGGTACATAGGGCACACTGAAAGTTCTGCGCTCCTGGCCGCTCTATAAATGTTTGAATTTTGAATATTATATTTTTTTAAACATAAGAAACTTAATTATTGATTAAAAAAAAATTAGCGCGTGTCAATTGTTTTTATCACAAGTTGAAGTTCGTCGTCCGTAGCAAAAACGGAGTTAACGGGAAAAGATTTTAGGGCGATGATTTTTCATGATTTTAAAAGTTTACTGATTCCGCAAGATTACACTGCTCGTCTTCAAAACGCTTTTGGAAGGGAAGCACCTTATTTAAGCACCGCAAGGCGTTGATACGCAGAATTTGATCGTGGCCATGTTTTTCTTCATGATGAAGGTCGTCCCTCAACTGCGATCACTGAGGATAATGTCTCTACTGTCAGGCAACTAATTTTAATCATGAACGAGGTATAACACTTTACCCAACCCTTTTTAATAACACTCCTGCACCAATAAAATTAGAAGGGTTGTACGCTGGTAACGTCAAATGACTAATAATGTCATTTAGCGAACAGAAATTGTCACTGACTATTATATGCAGGCCGTACTTAGACATAAAATCGTACAGTTTTGTGATTCGTCATCGAGCAAAATTTTATTGTCAGAAATTACTTTCACAGCTGATCCACTATAAATTTGAAATTGCAATTTTTGACCACAAATTGAAACCGTTTCCGTCATAGGTTCTCATGTAGTTCATTTTGTTACACATTTTACGCAAATGTTCTACTGTGTTGCATTTATTGCACTTTTACTTTGCAAACCGACATTTAGATACCTTGTAGTTAGCACGACAACAAACCGAACCCTTTATTCTTCTCCGCACTGGTAGGCTTTTTATGATTTTGTCCTCTGGAAATGTTGAACACCTGTGTCTGGTCTGCGGAGGTAGAAGCAGAAGCAGTAGCAGCAGCGCTTACACGCACACATCTTACGCTTTCTGCTAATTCCACTGCCTTTTTTTTTTTTTGTGCGTGTGGAAACCCCCTCGGGCCGTCACCCCACCGGGGTTTTCGGTGGGGCGGTGTGTCGGAATCGAACCGACTAAAACCACACGGTGTGCCGTACTGCGCCTTAAGTAGGAGGGATCCGGGAACAGCTTTAGCGGGTGGAGACGAAAACCCGTCCCGTCCACCCGCGGCCACACTCAGGGCGGCATGAGGCGCTGGTAAGCGCGCCTCCGCCGCCCGGTTCGCCGGCGGCGAATTAGGTCCGAGTGGAGATCGTCCTCCCGGACCCTTTCCGCCACCTCTTTCTGCGAGATGACGTCCTCACAGAAGGTCGCGACCGCGGTAAAATTCCTGTCGCTACCGGCCATGAAGCGTATGACGGCCGGTAGCGAGAGATCCCCTCCGATGACTGCAGTGAGGGCCCGACGCTGCGTCGCCCAGGCGGAGCAAACCGCCAGCGTGTGCTGAGCCGAGTCCTCACTGCAGTCGCAGTGGTGACAGGCGGGACTCAGTTCCCTCCTAGCGACCGAGTGCAGCTACTTCCCGAAGCAGCCGTGCCCGGAATGAACCTGCGTCAGTCTGAAGGAAAGGGTCCTGTGCTGCCACCCTGCCCACTCGACGATGACCGGCTGGAGCGCCTCCACGGCGGCAAAGCCAGCACGTGGAGCCTCCAGCCGGGACGACCAACGAGCCATGGTGGCTCGGCGAGCGGCCTCACGCCATTCGCGTACCTCTTCGGGCGGGGGCCGACTGTCGCCTCCCGCCCGGAACTCAGCCGTTCGCCGATATACTTCGGCGAGCACTTCCGCCTCCAAATCCCACGGGGGAGTCCCGGCCAACGCGCACGCCGCCTCCGTCGATACGGTGCGGTATCCACGTATGGCTCTAACCGCCATAACCCTCCGCCCACACCGGTGCACCGTAAAGTGCCATTGACCGGACCACCCCCGTGTACAGCCGCCTCGTAGCGACGCGGACGCAGCGCGGACCAGCCTTGGAGCAAGCTGTTAGAAGTGCTCGTCGAAGCGCCACCAACCGTCGAGGATCAGGCCCAGATATTTAATGTGGGCCTGAACCGGTACGAGGATCGAGTTGACCTCGATAGAGGCGCCAGGGGGTGGACCACGAATATTCCACGGGGCCCATGGAATAAAAGGGCCTCCGTCTTATCCAGGGCCACCCGCAAACCCAGCGCCTCGATGCGCCCGACCACCAGAGGGACTCCCTTGGTAGCCAGGCAGGCCGCCTCCTGAAAGTTCACCCCCCGGGCTGTCACCAACGTGTCATCGGCGTAACAGATTACGCCGATCCCAGGGGGGAAGTCGCCTCGAAGGGCCCAGTCGTACCCCATGTTCCACAGGAGTGGTCCAAGGACAGACCCCTGCGGAACACCGCACGACATGGGCCGACGACTCAAAACTCCGTCTCGTTTCTCGTATGGTATGACGGTACGCTCCTGTAAATAGTCTGCCACTAGCCGCCTCAGGTACCCCGGCACTCCGTGATAGTGGAGTGCATCCCTAATGCAGCTGAATGGCAGACTATTAAACGGGTTGGCGATGTCCAACGACACCGCCAACAGCACACGTCCTCCCGGACGTCGTCGAACGCCCCGCCCGAAAACAGAATTGGGCGTCCGACAAATCGGGGCCGACCTCGCGAAGGTGCCGGACGATGCGGGCAGAGAGGACCCTCTCAAACAATTTACCCGCCTCGTCCAGCAACACGATGGGCCTGTAGGCCGCGACCGAGTTGGTAGGCCGTCCCGGCTTTCTTAAAAGTACCAGCTTCCCGCTCTTCCAGCAGTCAGGGAAGCGTCCGGACGCCAAGCTAGCGTCGAACACCTCCTCGAGGCGGTCGGACATGTGGTCGAGGGCCAGGGCCAACACTCGGGCAGGGATCCCGTCTCGCCCGGGGGCGGTGATCTTGGAACGGATCCGTAGAACAGCCGCCCCTACCTCCGCCACCGTGACGGGCGGAACACCATCCTCCTCATCCTTGAAAGAGTAGGAGCACAGCAATGTTGGGTGGCTTTTACAATTGGCGGCCTTACCGCACTGAGACAATCTCTTACAGGCAACCATGGGATGGAGCGAACATAGGAAATCGATTCAAGGGCAGTATTGTGTACGCTCAGTAGATATATTATACAAGTTGAATAAATATAAAGTATCTTACACATAGTGTTAGAATAAGAAGAGATACTTCTTCTCGGACAGCTAGCTTGATTCCGGTCAACTTAGAATGTGTGTATTGTAAATTATCATATCATTGGTCATATCATATTATTGGTCCCATGGCACAAATTTACGCCTAGGTTTACCCATAATCGTGCTAGTTTTGGGTTAAAATCTTGAAAAAAAAACTTTGATGAAAACCGGATAACAATTTGCCACACAAAGGGAAAGTTTGAAAAAAATTCAATGGGTTTTCTGAATTTTTTTGGAGATTAAAAATAGTCGGTTAGATAGGTGATTCGAAACAATTGGAAAACAGTAGGTTATACAATAATATATATAATGGGATAACAAGAATAGATTGAACAGAAGACAAACTTTAATGCTGTAAAAAAATTGGGTTTCAATTTGTCGTCCTTATACTTTAATAACTTGTATTTACTTAAATTACTTCGTATAACTATAGACACACACATCAACTGGAAAGCACACATCGAACATATTAAAAATAAAATATCTCGATTCACATACGCTCTATTCCAACTAAAATGCAGCACAAACGATAAAACCGCACTCTCAGCATACTACGCATAGGCATACTCCTGGTTAGGATACGGCATTATGTTGTGGGGAAATAGTGTACACTTTCAGGATTTATTTATTTTACAAAAGAAATGTATCAGGATTATCGCTCTAATTTAAATCGTGACAGTTGTAGATCCTACTTCATTAAATATAACATCCTCACACTACCATCATTATACATATTTGACATTAGCATATTTGTATCCAAAAACATGAGTCATTTCACAAAAGTAAAAGACAATCACAATTTAAACACACGCCACAGAGACAGACTATACCTACCACCATCAAGAATTAAAATGTTAAACCAAAGTCCCTACCACAATATACAACAAATTACCAATCCACATAAAAACTGAAACGAAAGTTACACTATTCACAAAAAAACTAAAAGCATTCTTAATTGAAAAATGTTTCTATTCAGTTAAAGAATACATTGAAGCTAAACACAAATAACTAATTACATATCTTTTACACAAACAACATAATTAATTTACCTAAACATTAAGCTAACAAAAATACATAAAAATAAAAATAAACTGTTTTGATAATAATATATTTATGTCGATGAAAAATGTCTTATATGTCTTTGTATTTTGCATAAACTTAGTACACTACGCTGGTATATTAAGTTAGTGGTATTTTTGCATGATTTAATCATTTTTCAATAATCATACTGCATATTGTATTTTATCGATTCATTAATGTAATTTTCTATAATGCTTGCTTTAATAATCTTTTCTATAAACCTTCTCTCAAATTTGCAATGCCCGTAAAGGCTACTACGAGGGCGGCACTGAAGATTTCGGGAATCAAGGAAGTGACACAACATTACTATTTAAAAATGTATTTATTGCTTTTCGAAGTATTCTCCGCGAAATTTGACACATTTTTCCATACGATGGAACCAATCATTGAAGCAACCATTCCATTCGGAAGTTGGGTCTCCAAAATGGCCGTTTTGTAGGCGTCCACAGCTTCTTCAGGTGATGAAAATCTCTGACCACGCAATTTATTCTTTATTTTAGGGTAAGTATAGAAATCATTAGAGCTTGGGTCGGGGCTGTACGGCGGATGGTCTAATAATTATATGTTTTCTTGCTTTAAAAACTCTTTTGTTCTGTGCGCGGTGTGAGAACTCGCATTGTCGTGATGGAGGATGATGCGGCGGTTGCAGTTCTCTTTACGGAGTTCAGAAACGACCTGTGGCAAACAAATGCTAGCATACCATTCTGCATTAACCGTTCTTTGTCCCTCAAGAGAAATAGTCGCAACATGGCCGGTTTTGGAGACAAACGTGGCCACCATTTTTTTTGCAACACTCCGTGAACGAACAATTTTTGTTGGCTTTAATTCATTTTCGAACACCCAAACTCGTGACTGGTTTTTTGTTTCGGGTTCGTACGCGTATATCCGTCCGGATCCGGATTTGTCACCTGATACGATGTTGTATACAGCATTTGAGGATCCTGCGTGGAATCTTTCGAGAGTTCTGACACACCAAGTAACGCGAGCCGCTTTTTGCTCTTCACAGAGCGAATGCGGTATCCATCGGGAAAATAACTTTTTTAACACCTAATTGTTCATGCAAGATTATTTGTATTTGACTCATGCCAATGTCTAAAGTTGCCTGAATTTCGCGGTATGTCACATGTCGATCTTCCTCAATCAGCTTACGCACAGCATCAACGTTTTCTTGGGTGACTGCAGTTTTTGGACGACCTTGACGGGGATCATCACTGAGCTTGACACTCCACGTTGAAAATCAGCAAACCAGCGATAAATTGTGGTTTTGGATGGGGCTTCATCACCAAATGCAGAAATCATCCGGTCAACACACTGTTTTTGCGTTAAACCACTTCGACAGTCATAACAAATCATCGCTCTTGAGTTTTCTCGAGTCAATTCCATTTTCTCAACGACTAAACAAGATTGACAAAACCTTGTGATAAGACCGAGAATCTTTTTTTAAATAAATAAATGGTATTCGATTTTTAAAACAAAGGTATTTTTAACTAAAAAGATTTTAATATGACAGAAACAGTGGAAATATTCCATTCCCGATACTTTTAGTGCAGCCTATGTAAGTTGAGACAATTTTTTATAATAAGACCATTTATGTACACTTGCTTGGCAAATAAAGATTGATTGGATTTGATTTGAATAAGCGTTTACATTATTTGTGATAAACGCCTTACATAGAACGAACGGCAATATGTAGCTTTGTTCAATGATATTTTCTTCATTGACAATGAAAAATACCTACGTGTTTTTATAGTTAAAACTTAGAGAATTTAATTGTTATTATAGTTTTTACACAAAGTAACAGTCATGGGTAACAGCGGAATCAATGCCAGTGACATAGAAAGTTAAATTATACCTTTCGTTCATAACATTATATTTATTACTTATTCAGAACTTAATTACGAATGTTTCTAAATAAATTATAAATAAATATATAGGTAAAGGTTGTCTCAATAAGAGTGCACGATTTAAATTTCACGCCATATTTTTTCTTTGGAGGTTGCAGCTCTGATATTCGACAGCTGGCATCAACGATTGTTCTAATTTTAAAAAAATGAGCGCTCCACAACTGAACACCGCGTTATCATTGTGAAAACCCATTACAAAAATGCAGTGACTGTGAACGGCATTCGATACAGGAACATGTTAACGGAGTTCTTGTTGCCTCAACTGGTTGGTATGGATCTGAACGAAATGTGGTTTCATCAGGATGGCGCCACCTAACACACCATGCACGGAACAATCGATTTATCGAAGCAACGATTTCCAGACCGAATCATCTCCCGAAATTCCGATGCCAAAATCGTGCGATTTAAAACCGTGCGATTTCTTTCTTTGGGTTTTTGAAATCTCAGGTTTATGTGAATAAACCATAAACAATTCCTGAGCTCAAAGCCGAGATCCAACGCGTCATCGGTGTGATAGAGTCACATCTTTTTTTCTAAATTTTCATGAAAAGAGCAAGAGCCTGTGTTCAGAGCCGAGGGGGCCATATGCCGGATATTTCATTTCATACATAATCGGAACATGTCTACTTTACAATGCAATAAAAATGTCATCACTCGCTCAAAAATCATGCGTTTTATTTTTAAATTAAATTGTGCACTCTTATTGGGTCAACCTTTACATATACACAATGTGTCATATTATGTGAGGTATGGCAGTATGCTTATAAGTATTCAACGAATCAATTGGGTATGTGTTAATTTTAGCGAACCAAACTGAACAAAAACTATTTACAGTGAATATATTGACTGCATGAATATTATTATTACTCAACTACCAGGAGGTATAAACAATATTCATCAAATGATTTCAGTGTTCATTTAGTGATGAAATTATTAGTGTTAGTTTTTTACTTAGGTATGTTAGTGTTAAACTTAATCATTTAGCATTGATTTGAACTGGTGTTGTAACCCGTACTACCTACTTATAACTATTGAACATCGACCGCCGTCTGATCGTAGGCACCCGCCTACCTACCCAGAATCTCACCAATGTAAGTACATTGGAGAGATTCTTCAAGATCATGCTGTGCGCAAACATAGTGCAAAGCATGCCAGAACGCACGCTACTAGTCATTACTGCTCAGGGTATTAATACGCTGCATTGTGTTTTCATTTTTGCTTAAGCAAAGTTTTTATTTTTATTTTTTAAATAAATTCTTTAAAACTTGTTTTACGTTTGCAATTTCCTTCTTTGATCTATTTTTATCTCTATTTACTATAAAGGTCGTCCCTCACAAGATTCGATTATAAAACTACGCATTGGGACACAAATATTGCTTGTTTAATTGACTTTTTTTTAGTAATGAAACAATTTATTAAGTATATGGTTAAATAAAACTATTTGTATTAATAATATCATCGTTTTTTTGATTATTGACAGCATCCGCAACATTCTTTGTCTACTCGGCACTCTGCTAAACAAGAAATGTCCAGTAGTCTTTACGGACTTCAATATGATTTATCGTAATAAAAAGGAAGTTAGATAATGTATCTGCATGTACACAGAGATAGGAGAAAACAAGTTCCTTCTAAAATACCGGCAGTAAACACCGGATGGCTCGCTTCTATCGCAACGATCTCACTATTTTTAATCCACCGTTAGGTACTTTTATTCTTCCAGATAATTTATACACAAGTATGTAAATTAAAGATGAAGATACTCAAATTGAAGACCTCATTACATTATTTTCTTTAGTAAATGGAACTTTACAAATATGTGTTACGTTGTTTTATACAACTTAATTGGTAAAATGTTGTACGTAAAAAACGTAATTCTAAAAGCACAACCTGATGTGTAACTGAATTTCCTAGAAGGATGCCAATTCCAGCCCTCTAGGAAGTCTAGGAGTAGGGGCATAATAACATACCTCACATAATATATAGGGTATTATAAAAAGGTGAGGTCACATTTTAGGGTCGTAATCTAAAGAAAATTCGTGATTTTTAATACAGAACTCTTATTTTTTATTGAAATTGAAAATTGAACTTGAAAATTAACCGATAGAGCTAATATTTTGTAAGAGAGAGAGCTGACATGAATGAAAGTATGGGTATTTAATACCAAGGAAGTTAATGGAATGTCCAGGTTTTCTGCAAATGTCTGCATAAATAAAAAACAAAATCAAATAATAAACATGAACATTTATGGTGTTTAAAAATGTGCACCTAGACTAGGTAAAGCATTATCCGAAGAAAAAAATAATAAAAAAAATATCCAAAAATATTTATTTTCTAGCTTAATCAACTATTTGTTGGCTAAAATTTGAACACACATATCTGTAGCACTCTGTATATATATATATTTTTAATTATTCATTAAGTGTTGATATACTTATTTATAACAGTATCTAATTATTATGGGTCCTGAGTACAGTTGTGAAACGACACACAAACGCTGTCATGTACGGAGCCGAGCACTTCATACCCTACTGGCGATTAGGTTCACTATACTTCCAAAAACAAGAAAAATTTTATCGTGGTTTTTTTTTAAGGTTATTTCCCAAATTGGGCGGTTCAAAATTCAAGCATGAATCTGCGTTACTTACATTTATGTGTCCAATTTATTTATAATCACACACACATATATTATTAAGATTGGATAACACAACAATATATATATAATATATATAATACATATTAGGGTGGGCCAAAAATAATTTTTAATTTTTTTTTTCTTAGCTACCATGAAAATATCGTCTAAGATGACGAAAAAAAAATTGTGTTAAAGTTTCAGCTCTTAATATTAATATTAAGAGGTGGCTCATTAGAGTTTTTCTTTTTTTCTTTAGTCCCATACAAAAAAATTCATATCTCACCATTCGTTGTTCGTACAGCAAAATTTTATAGAGTTTTTTGTAGCAAATTGAACGTTTTACAAAAAAGGTTTCTTACATTTTCTTCGCACGCCTCGCCATTTTAAAGATATTCAAGATTGAAATTTAAGGATTTTAAGGTACATTTCTTTTTTGCTTTAATGCAAATTTAAATTTAATTTAATTTTGTGCTGATAAAAACTTAAATTTGCATTAATTTTTTCGAAAATAATGAATTATATTAAAATTTTCCGAAGAAAATGTTGAAAAATTAGTATGAGCGATAAGTATTGAACTTTAATCATAAATATCTTTCAAACGCTCATTCTAATCGACTAAGCATAGGAGACCTTTTTTGTAGAGCATTTAATTTCCTGCAGAAATATGTATTGCGCATTGCGTAACGTTCATTTGTCAACGACTTGCAAAATTCAGAAGCAAAAAAGAAATGTACCTTAAAATCCTTAAATTTCAATCTTGAATATCTTTAAAATGGCGAGGCGTGCGAAGAAAATGTAAGAAACCTTTTTTGTAAAACGTTCAATTTGCTACAAAAAACTCTATAAAATTTTGCTGTACGAACAACGAATGGTGAGATATGAATTTTTTTGTATGGGACTAAAGAAAAAAAGAAAAATTCTAATGAGCCACCTCTTAATATTAATATTAAGAGCTGAAACTTTAACACAATTTTTTTTTCGTCATCTTAGACGATATTTTCATGGTAGCTAAGAAAAAAAAAATTAAAAATTATTTTTGGCCCACCCTAATACATATATAATAATAATTTAATTATGTAGAGACACTTAGATCTTTGAGTTGGTTTCGGCGTTTCCGCTCTAGCCTAATTATAGAAAACTAGCAGCGCCCTGCGGATTCACCTGCGTAAGTCCCGATCCCGTGAGAATATCGGGATAAAGAGTAGCCTATGCGTTAATCCAGTTCTCCAGCTATCTACATACCGCATTTCATCGCAATCGGTTTAGTGGTTTTTGAGTGAAAGAGTAACAAACATCCATCCATCCATCCATCCATCCATACTTTCACATTTATAATATTAGTGGGATGTCGGCACCCTAGATGTCGTACTAAACATGGAATCGTTAAAAAAATTAATGGCTCTAAACTTTGCTTGGTTTGACGGTCTTTAACATTTTTGCATTACAGTGAAAATTTGTTAAATTAATGTTAATTTTATGAATATGCTGTGCCCGTCAGAAAGAATTGAATTGAATTAATTAGTAGGTATTGTTAATAATTAAACAAAACTCCTCGGGCACTTTCCAAAAGTACTATTAGATGGAAAGTGACGTATGAACATATGCAGTAGCAAAGGTTCTTGCGAGGAAGTCTTTGTACTTGTGATCTACCAAGGCATTAGTAGGTAATTCATTAGTTGAGTGAACTTGGTTGCGGTATTTTTTATACTTCTAAAAAGTCGATAGATATATTATACTGGTTAAAAATAAAGAAGTGAAATCTCAGTAAAATTAACTCAATACATTCTTTTTTATCTTTCTAGTGCGTGACTCATAAAAAAAGCAAAAATATATATACTACTACTTAGAATCTAAAGCCTGCTTTAATTCTGCAGTTTATTACTTGATATTCCTAATCCAATTTCTATAATTAATAATAATTATGTTTTACTGGTCATTTCTTTTTCAAATTTACTTAATTCGTTAACGTCTAAAGTGAAGTCGAAAGAAAAAAGCCCAGCATTCTACTCGTATATGTAAAGAATTCCCAAATATGGCCTTTAGTTCGACGGCCTTGACAGATGTTAAGAAGTCGATTAAAATAGGGATCGTTTGCACCGTATAAGAGGGTACACTTCAGGCTTGCGCTTGTTTTAGATAGATGATCATAAATTTAAAACATCTACCCAACAACATCAACCCCTACTCGAAAATACGCTTAGAAAAGAGATGATGATCTTCAAACGGCTGAACAGATATTCTTGAATTGTAGTTGTTAACACTCTCGGTCAAGTCACCTTTCAAACAAAAAAAAACACACTTTAATCGGTCCATTCGCTTGGACACACATACACATACACATACACATAAACACACAGATACACAGACACGCCAAACTTATGGCACTTTTTTTTTGCGTCGGGGTTTAAAAACGAGCGAGTGAGTACAATTTAAATATTTCATTGGAACACTCGGCGTGGAAGAGGTGCCATAACATTGCTAATTAGGCAACATGGACCAAACAAGGGACCTACCAATACAAGTCAGTCTCTAATGAAGGTTTCCAATGAATATTACTATATATCAATACAGTTGTTTATGAATATTTCCAAGACCTATTATTATTATTATTGTTTGAGTGCTTATTGCCACCTCGACCATTTCTGGTCTTTTGTAGCGCCCTTTTGCTTTACAGTTCACTGCTCAGACTTATGGCTTCGAGAAACCTCCAGATCCTTTCAGCAGTGATTGTTTGTATTTCCTGCGGTTGCATGATGTGTAACCCTAGGTTAATACTTCGGTGCCGCATCAGTGGGCCACAAGAGCATAGAATATGCATTGCAGTTTCTTCTGCCTCTTAACAGAATCTGTATATTGTGTTCTCGCCCAACTTTAGGGTGAACATATGTTTGAATATGCTCGCTGTTTGCTGATGCCGCAGAATGGTTCTGGGCCATACTGTCGGTTGGCTGCACCGGCTTTGGCGAGTTCATCGGCTTTTTTGTTGCCATCGATGCCTAAATGGCCTGGTACCCATCTTAATGTAATTTCGTTTGATTGCCCCAGTATGTTCAGGTTTTCTTTGCAGTTTTGTTTTAGCTTTGAGCTAGTCTGATTGATGTAGATGTGTTGATTTTTTACTCTTCTCTCAAGATTGATCTCCACGCATCTATTTAATGCAAAGGCCTCTGCTCCCAGGTTGGCGCTCCATCTGAATTTTGGCCTCTCTCCGTAAATTCCGCAACCTACATCAAGGTCTTTTTTAGACCCATCGGTGTACCACTCGTGACTACCATTTTATTGGATTGGAGGCATTCCAGCCATGTATCCCTCTGTGGTATGTCTACTGTGTACCTTCTCACGAAGTCAATTTCTGTTTGCATGTCTTCCGCTGGCATGTTTAGAGCTTTTATTCCGAAAACCGACTCTTTTAGTGAGTTTAGTGTTCGTGATTGCCACTTTGGTTTCGTTTCTGTGCATATTCTGTATGTGCTTTTGCTAGCTGCTTTTTGCACATAGATGTTGAGCGGGGTCAGGCTTAATAGTGCGTTTAGAGCTTCCCCTGGTGTCGAAGATAGCGCACCAGACCTATGGTTGATAGTAAATGTTTATCGGTGGACCAACCAATATTAAGAGCGGAGCATCAATGAAAAATGTTGCAATAACGGGGAAAATATACAAACGTGTACAGAGACGTTGCGCGGGTCAGCTAGTAATAAATATATCGACGAAACAGTAGTTACAATATATGTCTATCTCAAACTAATCAAAAACTATACGGAAGAGGAAATAAATAAAAAGGCTAAGGTTTACATAACACTTCCTGGTTTAGAGCGTTGAGCTTCAACGGCCACTTTCAGACAAATTGATGGGTGTAACAGTAATTAAGGTGCGGTGACCTTCTTGATTGGCAGTTCTTTTATTCATGTCTACTCACACCAAAAGCAACATAATTTTTACTTTTTTTTGTTTACTTACTCGGAAGCGGAAAATATCTTATTTACAATGAGCATTTAAATACAAAACTAATATCAAATTAAAAACACGTTTTAAAAAATTAATGTCCATCTTAGGCGTTGATAAATTTCTCTCCGTGGGCGTCGAGTAGCAAACTACGCAAATGCCTGACTACATTGTTGATTATCGGCACCAGACCTATTGCACTACATATATTAATGAAATATGACACCTACTGCATTTAATTTATTTTATATGCAATTAAATGTATTGATAAACTAATTGACGGATTCTGTAGGGGACAGATTAATAATTTCAGATAGAATAGGAACCATGTAACTAGAACAGTACCTGCACAGTATCAACTAACGAAGTCGATAAATAGCAATAGACTGATGTACATGACGTAACAAAATGTATCAGTATTTATAATAGACCTCTACCTTCCCTTCTAACACTACACAGGCGTGAGTAAAATAAAAATTCAAGTTCAAACATACACTATTCAATAAATAAAGTTGTCCATATGAAGAAAATCGCCTCGCCGTTGTCACCGGCCATTGGTGACGGTTTCCAGTGCGTGCACATGAGTCGGTGACTCTTAGGAAAAACTCGCTCTCTAATTCACGTCTGATATAATTTGTAAATAGCTAGTAAACTTCGCTTAGATATTGTTTGTTAAAATGTTCATAGGTAGAAAGTCGTTGATACATTTTAAACGTCTTTTATAAGAGCTGTATTCTTTATATATTTTAAGGTAACAAAAAACTTTGCAATGAATTCTAGTTTATGCTTGATGGTCAAATACTTTAAGTTTGCTAATATCGACGTCATAGAAAGACGTAGCTATGTAAGATCGATGTGTAATTTAAACAAAATATAAGGCTGTATTTATATTTAATTCCAGATCTGACAACAAATTAACCTTGTAATATATTTGAATGAAGAAAGTACTCATAATTTTATGAATAGATTAGTAATACTCTTTCCTTACGCATGAATTATATAGACTTGGTTCCCGGAATTCTATAGAAATGTACCAGAATATAGAAAAGATTTCTAAATATTTTCCAGGGAGTCCGTAGAATTGAGCCAAGTGTATCTAAGATGTTTAACTGGAACGAATGAGTCTTATAATAAAACGGTTTACCAACCACCAACGGTTTATAATGTGGTCTTGCAAAGATCTACCGTGAACATTCGTTGCGTTCTAAGTCAATGTACATAATATATGTATTAATCACGACACCGGAACCGAATCTGGGCCCTAACGATCGCACGCGAAACTAAGAGACGAACGCAACGCAGCAATCTGCGATATAAGAAAGAGTAATATTTACACTCCGGTTTGTGTACCTGAGCGCTATGAGTCTTCATAGCAAGCTTTGTGAACACGGGTGTATCTAAGAGGGGGTGGTATAAAGTCGCGTGATGACCTATTTCGTCCCCCACAATACACTGACTGCTGTCCAGTATTGCTGTTAGTTTACGCTACTTCTCAAATCGGAAAACTGAAGACCATAAGTGGAAAACTGTTGTGTTTTTGTACTGATAGTGTTGTGTTGTGTTCGTCACTAACTTCGACATGTTGAAGGTTAGCTTTTGGTATTTTTTATAATGATATAGTTTTATTAATAATTAATCTGACTGTTAATGACTACACGGATAGCGCAATGGTTTAAGTGGTCACCTCGCCACTACGCCGCGCCGAGTGTTGTGGGTTCAAATCCAACACGGGACAAAAATGTGTGTGATCCACAAATAGTTGTCCCGAGTCTGGGTGTTCTTTGTGTTCGTTGTTTGAATGTTTGTGAAACCCCCGCGATATAGGAATATTCCTAATGCGGGAGTAGTCTTTAAAAAAAAAAGAATCTATTCTTAATAAAATATAGGTAGCTAAGTAGTTTGTTTATATTATTTGAAACTGAACCAGCAGTATTTAAAATATATATATATATATATATATGGACGCTGATAAGCAATACAGTCTCAAGCCACACATACTTTATTTAGAGAAAAAGGCGTTTTAAGATGTCATACCAATTCCTAATCAATTTGTTTGAAAAAATATGTATTCACCTTTTAGGAAGATTTTTAGATATTTTTCAAACAAACAAAAAAAAGAAATCGTGAGCGATTTTTTTGTTGCAATCTGTGCAAAGTTTAGAAGAAAGTTAAGTTTGACTGGCCTGTTGGTGTAATGGTTGGTGACCCTGACTGCTAAGCCATAGGTCGTGGGTTCGATTCCCACCCAGGACAAATAATTGTGTGATGAGCACGATATAAGTATGTTTATCAGCAGCCTGGTTACCATTATACAGACTTTGCCTAGTTTGGGATCAGACGGCCTTATGTGAGATGTGTGGAGTTATTATTATTATAAATAGCTTAAAGGGCTTTTAGGTATACTGAAACTCTTTAAGTATCTAATACAACTAGACCCATGTCTTCATGTGTGGCGAATAGATACCTACTCATAAAGTATATATTATATTATAAAAGAATATATTATAATCTCTTAAATTAACGCAAGTGAAAGGCAGGGAATGGCAAGTGTGGCATAAATTTAAATATTACCTATGTAAAAACGGCTACAAAAAGCTACAGGGTCTTATACAACTCATACAAAACCTGTGCAGTGTGCAGTAACAAGAATCCTCCTCGGACGTTGGGAATTTAAAATTTAATGACTTATGATCGAAACGCGACCTGAATCTGTCTGATCACCAGACGATCTCTAATATATTATTATACTACATTACATCGTAGTTCAAACATGTAGGTATCATTTGATTAAATTGACGTGATGTCCATGCTTGAATAGGAGTGAAAATGCATGATATGCATCGTGTGATTCGTCGTCAAAGATGCCGACAGAAGCACCTTTGCTCGTTTGAAAATACTTAGAACCATTAAATACATACAGTTTTATAGCTGTTGAATGAAATTCACACTCTCAAATCGCGGCCCTACGTAGATAGAAAATAATCTCCTGTGATTGTACTTATTCGAACACCAGTTGGTAAGTAAGTTAAAATTTGTTTGATTTATTACTGCACTAGCCGGTTCATCCGCGTTTATGGTCACTGCTCCGCTCCCAAGGGCCTTAGCGTGAAACATCACGCTAAGGCCCTTGGGAGCGGAGCCGCCCTTGGTTATACATGGCCTATAACCAATTCCTTCCTCAATAAAAACCCTATCCACTACTAAAAGTGTTTTCCAATCCGACTGGTAATTTCAGAGATTAGCGTGTTTATGCAAACAAACAATTACTAAAACAAATCAGCTTTATTATGTTAGTACCTATTTAAAGAGATTAGCGCGTTTAAACAAATAAACAATCAAACATAACTCTTTACCTTTATTATATTAGTATTTCCATCAGATAGTAATTTTAGATATTATTTGTATCTTCGCCGATTGAAGGCACACTCTGTGGCTATGTCACACTGTGACATAATGAGATTTTGCGATGGCTAATCATTGGGCTGCAATACCAACGATTAGTAGGTTTTACGAGTTGACGGATTACGTTGTTTTTTGTATTACCTAATTCTTCATAATTAGTTATCGTCTGAAATACCTAAGTATTTACGAAAACAACAAATGTGTAATATGGCCAACAACAAAAAAAACGAGAAATGGAAAGCCCTTTCCTTTTAATTTGAACAAAACAATGTCTGCCTATTAATTTTTTGCCGAAATACTTGAAATTCTTAGCGTAATTATATTATGTTTAGAAACTTCACTCTTTATTTTAATTCCGTTAAGTATATTTTCCTATTTTTTTTTAAATCCACTAAATAGGTTCTTACAAGTAAATTTGAATGGTAATACATCTCTTTAGACCAAATAATCAATTTATATAACATAGGTCTAGTTAAAATTTAAATAAAAACTGACAAAAAGCCTGCTACGTTTAACCACCAATGTGACTACAGGCAACACTCCCTATTTTCTTTTTACTTTATTTAATTACTGACTTATTTCATTGAAATATCACCAGTTATAAAATGACAGTATTACACAAATTTTCATCAAGATAATACACTAGGCGTTAGAAAGAACTCGCTAGCTGTAGACCTGTTCAACCAGTCTAGATTTCACATTGCAGGACGGTAATGATAGGCGTCAATGCCAACAGCATCATCCGCACATTCAATACTACTACAATTATCTTTTTCTTGGATTTAATTTATGTAAAGAAAATAATACATTAAAAACCCAAACCGAAACCGTGTCGGTGCGACGGTGGTGTCAGACTCGCATTTATCCGGTTGTTTATTCTACGTCACATTACCAAAGAAATCATCTTTCATTGTTGTAAGTGCGATGGGCGCATATTTCAATGCATTGTTTACTTTAAGTTATTAATTTATTTCATGAAACATCCATCAGAATAAAATAATTTAATAATTAAGCTATTTATACCTATTCCAATTTGAATTTTATTAATTCTATTTTTATAAAACACTAGCAGCGCCCTGCGGTTTCACCTGCGTAAGTCCCGATCCCGTGGGCATATCGAGATAAAAAGTAGCCTATGCGTTAATCCAGGTCTCCAGCTATCTAGATACCAAGTTTCATAGTAATCGGTTCTGTGGTTTTTGCGTGAAAGAGTAACAAACATCCATCCATCCACACATCCATCCATCTAAAGTTTCACATTTATAATATTAGTGGGATTATAGGAATTACATTTATATATATAAATCTAGCTGTACATTTTTTTGTTCGCAACATCTATATAGCAATTAGCAAGATATATGAAAAACGTAGCAAAAACCGAGATCAATATTTAATGACTGTCAAGTCTCTCCGCATAAAGTGAATGCAAGAACTACGATATAATAATACGTCGTAGTATGGCCGCGCAAGACATTTTGAAGATTAAATCGTAAATATAAACCAACTGCCCGCCATCACTGAGGCTCCACACAAAGCACTCGAACAGTAAAAAAAAATCTGGTGTTAAAAAATTCTTATATCTAACGCCTTGGGGAGTAATGGTGTGATTTAAGATAATTTAAAGCGCCAATCTTCATTCAAAACAATCCACACAGTTAGGTTCTGATAACTGCTAATAACAAACAAACGTTGATATAGAAATTACATAGTGGTAGTAGTAGTTAAAAAAAAGTTTATGTACCTTGACCCCAACACACCTTTGTTGGGGGTTACTTTTCTACTTCGCTATTAAAAGTTACATTTGTACTAATTATCCTATTAAATTGGCAAGAAGCACACAGGCCGCCTGATGGTAAGTTGTTAATGTTGCCTATAAACCTCAGATAAGGCTATAAACACTGCATTAATGAAATCAATCGCGCGACATCAACCTTAAATCTCATTGAATTCTGGCGAACCAAAACTCACTACCCACTAAACCCACTAATGCCGCGTAACGCGGACGGTAATATTTTCATAGAAAATTCAACGAAATTTTACCGTCCGTAAGCAAAACGAATCGTTTCTTTTTTATTGGAACGCGGCATAAGTGTGCTGTAGGTACTGCGCTTAACTGATTTGATATATTGTAAGCTTGCAATATTGCCTTGGGAGTTTTCCTGTAACAATATTGTAAATGTATCTAAATAAATAAATAAATAAATATTTGATCTTCGGTACCACCCTAGTCTTAAGACATATGATTTATTGTTATAACTGAAGATACAAATAAAATATTTTTCTTTCTTTCTTTCTTAAATACGAGGACGCCCAAAAACGATTGTTAGCTCTGGGTTACTAAAGACATTACAATGAATGGTGGGTTCATTGGTATTTTTTAATTGTGTGAGTAAACTTTTTATTGAAATTGACATCGTCCATTCAATATCTTCCCATAACTGTGCAATATGCAAGTAAATCTAGTACACATCTAACACAAACATACACAATCATGTCTGAAGCTAATTTTCTAACGGCTTAGCAACAATTGTACTGCAGCACACTTACCGTTAGCGTTCTGCTTTATTAAATGCACTGCACTCGCTGGACATGTAATATCTGTTTTATATACTCATAATATGTTTGTGTACTATTATAAATATTGATATTAATACGTCAATGTCATGTGGCATTGCGGCTTTAATGTGTAATGTCACTCGATGTAAAAAGCATATTTTTTGTAGTTCAAGTGGTAGAGAACCGTTGTTATTTTTATTTGTACGAATAAAGAAAGTTTGAAATAAATTTTATTCGTTGAAAGCGTTGTTTTTAAAGCCGCTTTACATGACTTTTTTTTAGTATGTTACGTAATTATATTTATTAATTATGTAAAAGATGTTTATGAATATTTTTGTCGGCTAGATTATGTTATTATATAGCTTTAGAGATATGATAATATCTAAGGTATATTTATTTACTAGCTGGGCCCCGCGCGCCCGCGGCTTTTATTCCAATGACTCGTTATGCAAAAAGATATTCTTTATACTTTCAATTTTTACTTATTTATACGTATATACGTATATACATAAATCACGTTTTATGTAAGTGATAATAAATAAATCAGAATGCCTGGAGTATTCTAAAGAGATCTATAATTCCAAGTATATTCTTGGCAGTGACGTGTTCTAAACCGCTACAAAGAAACGAAGGAAAAATTATATATTTAATCGGAACTATTGAATGATTGATAATTAGTTATTTTTAGAATAGTCGTAGTATGAGGGTCTTTAAATTTTTATACTAATAAATAAAAAAGCATTACTTATTAAGTAAATACTTTTTCCATTCAACTTATCGAAATTTATTAAACGTTGGATAAGACTTCAGCCAGACCAACAGAACTTAGAATGCAAATCTGTTGTTACAAGTATCGAACAGATACAAGTCATGCAATTACTTACAGATAGGTACAAATTTCATCAATAGCAAGGATCAATAAGGAAAAGTCATAGAAATGGCTCCTTCCTATCATTATTGAACATAATATAAGGTTATTACAGCTATCCCTTATGAACATTTATTATTTTAGCTTTCTAGAATAAGGCAAATTGATAAATAGTCTAGTAAATCCATAAGATTGAGGGCTAAATCACAGTTGCCACAGGCAGCTTGTTCTCCTTCCTACAATTTTAAAAGTACCTACTTTATGTACCATGGCCATTAATGTGTCCTTACTTCCTTACTAGTGTTTCCTCATCTAGCCAGTTTTCTCTGCAGGTTATGCAGTCAGTGTTCCATAAAGCATGATATGTGCATCTGAACGTGTACTGAAGGAATGAAGAGGTGGATTGACTCAACAAACCTTCAATGGTTTACAGTAAAGGATATTTTTAAACGTCCCCTGTTTGTTTTTGGGGTCATATTTAATAACCCAAATTTAATTTAGCCTTCCTGTTGGCCGATTGATCTGGAATTTGGTATACACCTTTAGATAGATAGATAACTCTTTATTTGTACACTATTTTTACAATACATTTACATAATAAAATTATATCAAGGATAATATAATGTACAAAGGGCGGCCTTATTGCTAGATGCAATCTCTTCCAGGCAACCTTAGGATGGATCAAAATGAATCGGAGAGACAGTGGTAGTTGATGGTGTATTTACAAAGAACAAAAAATAAAATAAATTTTATTTGAACCGTTCTTTGAGATAAAATGGGGCTTTAGGGTTGAATAAGACGTTGTAAAGTAAAAAGAGGATATGAGTATTCCGGTGAGAGCGAATTGGAAGCCACCTGAGCTTTTGACGGAATTCTGAAACGTGATCATACCTTTAGTTCTGATGACAATACAAATATGTGTATGCTTGACTAGTAAAATATGTGTTTTCACCATGAAAAAAAACATATATTAACTAAATAAAAAACTAAAAACATGAAAATAAAATGCTTACGTAATTTTTTTTTCTTTTAAATTTCTATTTTATTTTTACCTATTTAATATGCAAGGATTATTGTAGACACCATTTCACACTAAACCAGTTTTTTTTAAGAAATCAGCTATAAGGTTTTTTGAAAGCCGGCAACCGGCACCACTATTTAGAAGTACTCAAAAGTCTGTTAAAAATTACAAAAACACACACGGTGTGTCTTTATAACTTTTTTAGGTTTAAATTAGGATTTAAACCTCTTAGATTCGTCTGTATTAAAAAGATAGGTTTTTTTTTGGTTTATACTTTCTTCTTCTTTGGTTCATTATCAAATAAAGAAGATTTAAGATCTTTAATAAAACATTTACAATTAAATTTTACGATTCAGTTACCTAAAACGTATTTGCAATATATTCTACTCATCCCCTGAGACTCGTAGATAGGTAGAATCTACAACCTGAAGCTATTCTGTTAAAATTCACGTGACTAGCGGGCAATAATTTTATTTAATACCAAGTGCAACAAATTCCGCACTAACGAATATCTACTTCTTTACTAACATTCACGCAAAGTACTAATAGACTAGTAATAATACTTACTTGCTAAGATATTTTTGTGTTCTTACCCTAATTATGTAAGAACGATTACACAAATATATTTATTTTTAAATTAGTATACCGACAGTAAGACCGAGTCAAGATACAGAGATCTAAAAACAAATTATTATTTTTACTAACTATCCATATTTGTATATCTTTCTATTAAAAAGCGGAAGATTATTTTGTCCAGTACGACACGTCACGGTTTTCAGGCGCTATAAAAATATTAATTATTTTATTCAGCTTTGGTAAAATGTAGAATAATGTTTTTAATTTTGATATTTTAAGAAATATATGCCATTTTGTTAATTTAATATTACGAACTTATGCAATGTTATGTTGTTACATTGAGGTACAGTTGATCGTCAGATGATTTATGTGTATATGTTGATTTAAAAATTATTTTATTCTTTAATTTTTTTTTGAAAACATGAAACAGCGGAATAAAAAAGATCTACAAATTGCTGTTTCATATTTAAAAAATAGAATCATTAGGTAAAGAGATGTTAGTAGGTATAACCAATGATGTAGGCTTAGCGCCATTCAAGTCTTCCAATGTAATCTACTGTCGTAAAGTTCCGGATTAGTTAACGGTACCAGGAGGAGGCACCACAGACCGAGCCCCAATAAGAAACTGCAAGCAATAACGAAGCGTTGCAAAGGCGGGAACTCACGAATCTCGTTAGGGAAGTTAGGGAAACCCAAGTGATTGCAGAAAATGTGGGCAACTAGCGGTGCGACTAAATGACCTGAATAAGAAACAGATATGCAGAATAAACCCCAAATATGGTGGGGTATGCGACCTGGAATGAGATTACTAATAAAGCTGTCTTGAATGCAAATCCTGCTTTAATTTGCTCTAACATGTGATGGAAGTGAGCCATTCCATTCCAAAAAGGACAGGTCCAACAAAGACATCTGTCATGGGCTTAAGGCATTGCAGCAACAGTGGAGTCATACATGCTCTAAACACCCATTCTTCACTGAGCGGTGCCATGACATGATTCCTCACCTACACCAGATCTTGCCAACTTGCAAACCAGTAGAGTGGTTCTGTATAGATTTGCTATACTCGTAAATAAAATTGCATAGCCAGTGGTCCCAAAAAAAAGCACAGCAGTTAAAAGTAATGGTCCAATTATGGTTGCTATAATCCCAGACCAATGCAATCCCATTTGTGTAAACAAGTCTCCTTTGCTTAAAGTGTCTCTGGTGAAGAAGAACTGAATGAAGAATGGTGCTAGAAGCATCATAACAGAAACACTAAAGAATCTTGGATGATCCCTGCTCAATTTAGACCTCCATACATATAAACTTGAAACATTTGAAAATGCAAGAAAACGCAAGCCACTACGGAAAAGCTACACTTGTACTCATTCATATACTCCGATAACGACATCTCTTAAAATAGATTCCAACACAATATTAGCACAAATTCCCTAATTATATAAATAAGCTAACAAAAACTAGGAATAAAAACACCTTCCAACATTTTTTATGACATCAATATATAATAATATCAACTCGACAGTAAGTAACTATTTATTACACACATTGCCAATCAGTCGATAACTAACTACCTTGGGCACCTGCAGGGAGTCTGCTAAAGTGGACCAATGAATTCCCTTACATTATTTTGAGTAAGTAGTGGCTTAAAGTAATAAATAATGTAATGAATATGTACGTTACGTTACGTACACGTAATAAACACGAAAAGACAATAAATTCAGAATACACATCAGCGTCAATGTAAAAGAATCAAAACTTCGAAGGTGCTAGGGTACAGCCGAATACCTATACGAATTGAAGTCGCCTGGGTAAGATGGCTGTAAGAGTGTCATTAGGGTTAGCAACGCACATTCGCAACTGTTAATAGACAAGGTGTAGAGAAGCAACCGATAACCCCCAGGCGTGAGCGAGGTTGCTAGCAAACTTTGTTGTCTAAAAACAATTATGTGACATTCATAACCTGATCATCTTCAAGTGTCGATCACCTATTGCGTGCCGGTTCGCGTGAGTGCATCATACCTTACAGAATTGTATGAAACGCATGTTATACGTGTTTTTCTCGAGTCTCGGATTAGATATTCAGATTTTATTATACCCTACGTCACTACCGAGCTGCACTATTGCGCAAAACAAAGATGAAGAGAAGTTTACAAAAAACAAATCGTAGAGCATTGATTAAGGCTCTTTCTATATTAGCAACTGATGCGCCTAGATGGAAAATGATGGATGGATATTTAAGTTATTAATAAACCGTCAATTATATACTTATCATTATGATAGATAGCTGAAGAATGTTTCTACTGTATGATTAAAACATCATATTAAGTATAATGTACCGCTCGATTTCGCCCGCATCCATTCGTGATATTTTTTCACTTCGAGTCGTGTACGTACGTATAACAAGCTGAACGTATAATCATAATAGATGTCGTCAGGTATTGATGCTACATCTATTTGTACGTAGCTCTGAATTTATTTTAGGGTATACTACTCTTTAGGCCGAACATTTTGACTGTGTTAACTTCTCTTTTATGAACCTACCTGTAAGTTCCTCTAGTAGAATAACTTAATAAGTAGGGACTTACACATGTATATAATAGTTTTTACTCGTTAAATAAATACCCGAATATTTCTGAGAACTTGCTTTTTACTGAAAATATCAAAATTTTATTACAACTTGCTATAACCTGGGTAGGTACATACATTTAATTACACGCTTATCCAAGAGAAACCTATTCACTCTACACTTGAACGGATTTTTTACCCGCACATTTTGAAAATGATGAAATTACTTATTTTTTCCAATGTTTAACTTATTTCCTGCCTTGCCTAAGTTAAGATAATAGTTTACCTTGCTAAGGTGCTTAAGCGCTCGAACACTGTACAAAAATAAATTCAATACAGAAATTAAATACACATATCAAACGGTTTTGAGACCATAAAATAATATAACTAGGGACGAATTAGGAATGTTCTATTTATGCGATGACAAACTGTGTAACACAGAATAACTAATAAGTTATAAATGACTCTTCACAGTCGAAGAGCCATTTATAAATAAACCAAATGAAAAATTTTGCAAAAATAAAGATAAACACAAGAAAGTATGTATGGAACCTACTAACGAACACTATTTTAAGGTGTGTAGGATTAAAAAAAATATCATTTTAAAATCTTCGCGACTTTTCGGATCTTAATTGCGGTATTATTTAAGTAAGTACTTACAATAATAACCATGTGTTTATTAACCGTAGCTGACATTTCAATCAAATTTCACCGATCCTGGTCATGGGTGTACCCAAAGTGTCGTTCTTTACACGGCGATTGACACATTTAAGAGAGAAACATTGTTCATTTTGCTTAAATCACAAAAAAAAACATAAAACGCAACAATATGCACAGTAAGTAATAATTATGGTATAAATACTCTTCATAAACCACTCTTAAAGCAAAATTATAATACATACAAGCTAAGCTATACAAGCTAAGTAAAAGATGACGAGTTACAGGTACATTACACTGCAATACCTTCGTATCAACATCCAACATTTAAACGTTTACCGAGAACGATTTTCCCGCGTTAGAAATAACCTGACCGGTCGTCCGACATCTTTCCCCGGTGCCTTACAAATATGGAATGTGGTCTTGTAACTGAGTAATTGAGGATGTTTATACTAGTACCTGCACTAGCTGATCCCGTGGCTCCACCCAAATGTATACAGGACTCATGGAAGGGTAGCAATAACGATATAAATAAATAGCAGTTATTAATATTTATACGGTCCACTTGGCCGCGGACCAACCTCAACTACCTTGTTCCTCTTAACTTCGTTTTTCCAAGGCATATAATAAATCAAAGTTAACTCCTAAATTTAAATTTGCTACGTCTCATGTAACAGGAGTACCTAAAGGCATAGACACACCAATAAGGTTGGAACACTACAGACAGCTATGCCCGTTATGTGACTGGCTACGTGTAGGTATATTAACATAGTAGAAGTTTGTAGCCTGCACCTGCCTGTACTGAAGTAGAACACGGATCGGTGTTGAAATGGTCTGTCCAATTGTCAGTGGTTACCGCTTGTGTTGTTGAAAATGTTTATAGCCAAACACTTTTAAAGCTGCAATATGCCCCTGCCCATGAAGCTTTAACGAAGTTACTCATGAGCAGACAACATGCTACTAGTTAAGGTTTTTGCACCACATCATCTATAATTCGAGTTCGAAAATATTGCTCTCAGAAAATGGATCTTATGCACCCCACATTACACCAAGTTTGATTTATAAGAGAGTAGCCCGTTGGAGTCGACCGGGCACGTTTCCAGACCCCGTGTTGTTACTGGAAAATTTCTAACATAAATTCCAATAACAATTTGCCCAATTCTCATGATCGGAGGTAAAATTACGACACGGGAAAATCGAGATAGATATTTTTTAACTGTCAACAGTACAATACCCCTTTACTTTTTTTCAACAGGCCTACATAATCTACCTAGCATTATGTTCTCTCGCGCACGCCGTCTACATCAGCCGGATGTCTCCAATCAATCGCATGACAACTGTGAACAGAGTGCGATCTCCTACAGTGTTCAGGCCAGGTATTAGCTTGCAGAGCCTACAGACCGTACAGAGGCCTTGGACTTTTGGGTCTATGCGACTCGCAACGGCCGCGTCCAATCGACCTCCATATGTATTGTACAGAAACCAACCGCAACGGTAAGCAACAATTTGTTTAATTTTTTATTCAGTTCTATTCCTATTTATTTATATTTACTCCACTTGCAATTATACAGGTGATTAAAATAAAAAATAATTTGTAAGACACTGCTTAGTGGATGTACAAACATGTACTAAGAAGTGCGGTGTAAAAATAATAAAAAAAACAACCCACAGTCACAAAAAAGGAATGTTCTTAGAAATATATAAATATGTTTATCAGCAGTCTGTTTGCCACAATACAGGCTTTGCCTAGTTTGGGATTAGACAGCCGTGTGTGAAATGTATTAAGTTATTATTATTACATAATTTTTTTTTTTTTTTTAGTAAGAATACTAGCAACATGGGTCACACTTTACTAGTATTCTTGTTAACCCCTCCAACTAAGCTTAACGCTTGTGTTAGGAGTGGGCTCACGACGGTAGTGCACTGGGTGAGGTTCAAACCCGCAACCACTTGATCGCAAGTCCGACGCCTTAGCCATTACGCTACCGCCGCTTAAATTAAAAACAAAATCACTATGTTTCAACTTAGGTTATAAAAGTTTCCCATATTATAACGCAGCACCGATAAAATACTAGTAAAACAATAATTTGAACAACTGAAGATATTGATAATACCTACCAAATACCAGTCCAATATTCCAGCTACGCCATAAAGCACTATGCCCCCTCGGCGACGCGGAATATTTTCACACATAGTCCATGGAAGACCACGGGCCGACTGCCAGCGATGTCTCCCCTCACTTCAGAGTACGAGTTCCTCAAGCCTGCGTCCGCGCAAACATTGGTCCAGAGTGACGGTGGTACAGGTTGATTGACTAAGTGCACAGCACAAATCTTTATTTCTACTCTACCTATACATATTTACATTGAAAGCACACACTCAAAGCATGGCAATACAATGATCTAACCCATTACCAAACTTAATTATTAGGTTTGCATACCTATTAATATAATTTAAAACAGAATGATCAACAGTGAGTATCAATAGCATTTATAGTAATATTTATTTGCACCGGAGTTTTTAAATGACTAAGTAGTTTATACATTGATTATGCTTGCAAACGCACGTACCTACCTACTAACACCTAATTGGCAACAACTATGCTATTCCACCTACAGTTGTAGATATACTTAGTAAATGCTAAAATTGTACATTCCTGTGTACTGCTTCTGGGTGGATACACAATCTACTGAGTAACTGAAACTTATGGGTCTAAAATGTGGTCTTGCCTGTTTTTTTAAAGAAAGCCATTTTTGGTAGTCCAAAAGATAGGTGGCTTAATGTTTCTAGTCTGATATTCGGTGCACAACATGCACAAATGTAATGTTACGAACGTCCACAACGAGACAATGACAAAAAGGAAATATTAAAAGATTATAAAAATTACAAAAAAATTAAAAAGCCCTTTACAAAACCTGACAGAACTTTGCGATCTTAGAAGAAAACTTTGCGGCGCCAACTGTAGAATTTTCATTTATTGCGCCTTTGACTCTCATTAATCTTTTGAAGCAGATTTCTGCCGTTTTTCGTAATAGGCCTCTTAAGAATAACACAAATTGTCCGTTGTGGCCGAAGCATTCGGTTCAGTCCTGTATGACCGTCAGGTGCCATCCACACAATACCAGCACCAAACCTCAGCCTGTCAGAGAAGCCGATCGTCGTACTCGAAACGTCGGAGAATCCCATTTCAGAACAGGTCAGTCCAATGTAAATTTAAGTCTTTAGTTTGGCATAGCTTTAGGCTTCTGCAGTGTAGGTACACTTCAGAAGCATGTGTGTGCAAGATACCTAGAACTTCTTTAAAAAATCGACCTTAGGTTTGAATATAAGTGGCCCGTAAGGTACTTACATCAGGCCACATATTGCATGTGCTCGTGTGACTAATCATTATTCCAAATAAATAAAATTGAAGTGTCTGTTTGTAATGCCAAAATGATAGTTTTTTTAACCTAATAGTGTAGGACTAAATGGAATAAAGGGTTTTATATATACCTGATAATCTCCGGAACGGGTAGACCAATTTCTACGGTACTTTCATTGGCAAATGGCTGGTGTGGTTTTATTTATAAAAAATATTAGGGTACCGCGCAAAATATATAAATATGCAGGTAGGTACACGCGCGCAAAGCCGCGCGGGAACTGCTAGTAGTACCTAATACATTTGTTTGTTTTTTTTATATTTCAGTCTAAGCCATCATACGAGGTCACCGAGAAATACCCTGACGGTGAATATAGCACAGCGAATATAGAATCACCCATTGGATTTTCAAAAGCAAATGTTAGTATCACACGGTACTTTTGTTAAAGGTGATCACACCTTTAACAACACCTTTTTTTATCATAATCATCAGATTATGATAAAAAAATCAAATAACCATAATGTTTGTCTTCTTTGTTTTTTATAGTCTTTTGCAAAGCCAGAGCTACAAAATTTAATAAGAAACGGTGCAGCACTTCAACTGGCATCAGAGTATTCTTTACCAGCACTTAGCGTCAACCAACATCATCAACTTATACCACAGCAGTTCCAAATGCAGGTTTGTAATACAGATAGGTCCTTAATGCATTTCATAAGTTTACAGAAACACTTTAAATACACAAGCACAATGTTTCAGAGTTTAAACAATCTCCCGTCACCTCAAGACTTAATAAACACTGGCACAGAGGGACTCTTTATTCCCCCGAATGCGCTCTATCAATCGGATCCAATGTTTTTACAAAAACTTCAAAGTCAACTAATGCAGCGTTTCCCTGCAGTGGAATTCATTCCTTATGCTGCAGACATGATGAACCAAGGCCATTTACAACCTCAACCCCAAGCTTCACAAAATCACCCTCAAATCGTTTTACTTGAAAATGAACAGTTAAATAGGCCATTGGCAATACACGTCCCAGCACAAAGTGAGCAAAGAAAAGTGCAAAGAGAGACACAAGAATCTTCTGTTGTGACTTTGATTCCTCAAGCATTTAGTGCTCCGAATGCAACGTTCAAACAAATTGAAGAGATCACCACAGAACCAGAGCCACAGAATATTACTCTAGAATTAGTAGCAGCTGCATCACAACCTCTTACTACCACGATAAAATATGTTATTGAAACAAATACTGAAGAACAGAATACAACTCCTATTTACTATGCACAAATTGGACAAAGCGTTGGCAGTGTTATAGCTAATGGATTCTATTCAGCTATTAACGATGTTAGAGCTGCAGCAGCCATGGCACAAGTAGAGAAAGCATCAGAAGCAACACCAGCCAAAGCGATTGAAGATACAACCACGACAACGACATCTATTCCGGATTTGAAAGCTTATTTCATCAAGAGTGAAGATAAATCTGAAAATAAAACAACTGAATTGAAGCCACTGTTAGGAGTGCCATTTAAAAAAGCAATGGAGTCTGTAAATGTAGCTTACACTTTGGTAAGACCAGATGATAAGCAGCCTAAGATAACCGAAGAAGGAACTGTGTTTGCTGGGCAAATTGTTGAGGCAACTATTAGTGAAGATCAAGATTTTAACAAAGAAAAGGAAAGTCTTGTTTCGAGGAGAGCTCCTATTAGACTGTTCGCAGTAGCAGACTCAAACAATATCGCTAGTGCGTCCAATACGGCATCAATACCAAAATTAACGGTGGTTAAAGCAAAAATCCCTGCTAAGAGTAAATTGACGTTTGATGATAAAACCGGAGAGCCAATTTTAAGAATATACGCTAGTTACGTCGACACTCCCTCGCAGGTAAGGCAATATTAGATAGAGACAAGTTGTAATTATTCCTCTGAGTTGGACACCTATATGATTTTTTTATTTCGTATTGAAATCCTATAGTTGTCAAAACTGACTAAATTAATTTTAATGAACTTAAAGATTTCATTATGGTTGCGGTTTATTACAATTTTTTTTTATTACAGAAAGAGGCTGTAATTACAAAACTGTCAACTCTAAAGCCAAACAAAGATAGTTTCATCAACAGAGACTTGGCCGAAAGCTGGAAAGGAACCACAGTAAAATCAACGGACAAGAGCCAAGGATTTGACGGGAACCAAGTGACTCAATTTGGATTAAAACTAAAACAAAGGAGTGATGATTACATACCATTGTTTGAAGACTACGATGACTGATGGTAGGGGCCAGGGGGTACATAACATTCACTTACCTCTATTAACAAAGTTGATAAGTAAAAGTGTATTCTCTATTCCCTAATAATAATAGCTCAGACAATAAGTACCTACGTCTACCTTTCTCTTTCTCAACCACCGGTAATGCCTTAATTCAGTCCACCAACCAGTTTTATTATTAAAATGCAAATATATAGGTAGGTATTATATTTTAACTAGGTACTGACAACTGTGCAAATTAGCTTGTAGTACAGTTTACGTTTTAAAGAGAATGTTTTTAACTCACGCCGCAGCCAACAAGCACCCTCCAAACACACGAGCAGTTCGTGGACGTTACTTTAAGCAGGAAATGTCTTTTGCGAAACACCTCTACTTTTGTATGAAGAAACCGGTGCTATTAGTGTTACATGGTTGTGATTTTTTTATTACATATAACGGACCTGTCCCACGATCTAGCCACAGCAATCTCTCGGACCTTCAATAAAATTGAGTGTTGCTGTGTCATGTTATATTCCTAAGACTAGTAATTATACCTACATGAACTCGTCAAATGACGTCCTTGTCTGCTCAAAATAAAGGAAACTCACATAGGCAAGAAGCTGGTAGTAGACAATGTTTATTGTATATGAATTTTTGATTTTATTCAATTTAGAGCTAATTTGTACTTGTGTCTTCAATAATCTAACTTCTGTACGTGAGGGCTATTTTTGTGCCTCCACAATCACGAGCAATGGAATACTAACTATAAGTAGGAACCTATAAAATTTGTAATAAATTACTATGAAAAGCTGAATTTATTAAGACGTGTTATTTAAAACAACTGGGAAGAGGTCATTTAAGAAAATTATGCAGTGATTTTAAACAATAAAGAGTTACAAAATCATCATCATAGGTGCTGCTAGAAAGGGTAGGCCGCTAAACCACTATATATATATATATATATACTATATCTGGATGGGAGATGCCACAGGTTCAGAAAACGTCAGCAAACAACACAACTTATTACTTTATTTTTACAAGTAGGAAAACAAAGGAACTGGTCCTACCCTATGAATCTTAGTTGCGTCCATAAAGGGTTCGTGTCCATGTCTATTTCGCGGTACATTATTAGAGTCACCAAAAAAGTAAAAGTTTTACATACTGTGTCAATTACTCATTATAAATTGCTATACCTCCGAATTGTTGTAAGTATATCATTTTCAGTGTTAAGAATTTATTTTTGCTACTTATTTAAACAATATAAAATGTTCTACTCAAGGTGTAGTTATCTCTTCACAATCACATTACAGTTACAGCTATCAACAGAGATATGAAAGGTCAGAAAGACTACATAAGCATAAAATAATAGAAATCCATAGATTGCGACCTACCGATTGTGAACTCAACACCAAGTAAATCCCTAAATTAAGCCTTTACTACATTTTTGTTCCTTTTCTTTGTACATTTGTTGTGTTTTATTATATTTCTTGGACTATTCATAAATAGTCCAATAAATATAATAAAAATGTACCTACCTACGGAAAAAAAATTGTTTCCAATCACCCTCCCAAATTCTTCTCCCTTCCAAATTTCTAATTATGTTGATACTGTTTTCTTTCAATAATATGCAAAAGAAAAATACCAATAATTTAAAAAAGTGGTAGATTAATCATATAAAAACTTTCGTGAGTGTTATTCATATTATTTAAATTATACGGTTTTACTCACGTGTATATTTCGGGATGCCCGATGCACTGTCTGGCACCTGCAACCGGCGCGGCAGGACGCCTCACCCCTTGATAAAGGGCCCCCGTCGGGTCCGAAACTAGTCGGGCATCCCCGAAATATACACGTGAGTAAAACCGTATAATTTAAATAAGATTAATCATACGTATATTTAAGTACATTTAGAGTAGTTGTTATTTATTGTTATATGCCAAATTGTTATTCAAATAAAAATAATTATAAATTTTACATTTGTTTATTTTATTTTTACTTCTAATACAATTTACAAAATTTAAACTTCATTTTAACTTACAACAATGGATTTTATAGATACCTGTGTCTTACTCCAATCTCAACCGCGAAATATAAAAAAATATTATAAGAACATTGCACAAAGTAAGGACAATTATTAACATCTTGCCCTTATTAAAATATCCAGAAGAATAAATTAATAGACGGTATCAACTTCTATATGTTACAACAAAGATAGCAGAACTCTTATGTCCAATATATTGCTCGCTTGTTATAACAGGAAGCGTTTCAGAGCGCTGCGTATGATGACACAGGAAGTCATCTAAGTTATGTAGTCTATAAAACCCAGTTCAGAGTATGCTTTACGATGCCACGATTATATAGTAAGGCGTAATCTACTACCTTTAAACGAGCAATTCTTGATATATAATCTGAATCTCGGAAACGGCTCCAACGATTTTCATGAAATTTAGTATACAGGGGGTTTCATCGATCTAGCTAGGTTTAATTTTTAGAAAACGTAAAAAAAACAGAGCAGACCTCGGTCATCCTGGTACTAATAACGATATACCATAACTGTTAGACTAACATACACGGTAAAATTTTATAGATTATGTAATGGTTAAAGATTTTGCAGCAAGTTTTTTATAGTTACCAAAAGTAGTTGGTAGTAAAATTTGTTATATCCGTTGTACTCGGGGTGGGAGGTGGTCACTTAAACCGAGGGCCTAGCCCGAATTCGACCTAATATTAAAAATGTGAAAGTGAGAGTTATTATTAGCTAAGTACTCGGCCGATCTTGATCTCGAATTTTGCACACATGGATACAGATAGACATACCTGTACCGGTACCTTTCGTTCAGAAATAAAATACTGTTTCTGTATTTAAGTTTTCAAGTTCACATGGTGTATAGCCAACCACTACTATATAAAATAAGTGACAATGAATATGAACGATGAGAGGTGCTTATGCAATATTACTGTATTGCACAAATACTTCTCATATTTCAAGAACAATTTATAAAATATCTTAGCATAGTAAATTAGCATAGTCTGAACTTAGTTTCAATAATAAATACACAGCAATTCAACTTTCTTTGCTTTTACTTATACTAAATAGAGTTGTACCATAAATGAGAAAAAATGGGGTTTCATCAGTAGTTTTTGTGACTTGTTGTTAGTAATAATATTAATATTTTTAAGTAATAACAAACAACAGACTTTCTAATTCAATCCATAATGTATTTATAATAAATTCTTTTAAATGAAATCTAAATGTAACTTACTTACATTATGTATAAACAAAACATAATCATGCAAAGTTGAGAATTGTCTGTACAGATAGCTTACAAAAATATTTAAATAATTGAAACTGCATAATTATTATCTATCTTAAATCTTGAGACTTCAGTCTGAGATTGAATCCATTGTCAGATTTTAAGCTATCTGGCTACTCAGCTCATATGCAGAGCCTTTTTTGTTATTTTATGTTATTAGGTCCAAATGTTGAGATTTGCTCAATAAGGAACTAACCTAAGAAGGTTATTTAATTTTTTCGCAATTATTTCAATCAACATCCACTGAGATTAACCTTTTTACTATCATTTTAATCTAACCTTTTCATAATACTATGATATCGATTGGCAGTACAATGTCATAATAGGTTAAGTCTCTTGGGCTCTTATAATACCTATAAAAACAACGAGATGATAAAAATAATTTCTAACACTTATTTTTGTTAGGTCCACACTATTACTATAACTCAAACACTCAACTCGTTGTCTGATCGGCTACTTATACATACTATTATACTGTTTTTTAATACGAAATTGGGTCCCTGGCCAGAGATAAAATAGGACTAAAATTTTTTAGAAAAGTTTTTTTTTTATTAGGTTGGTATTTATCAAACATTTAAGGTATTTCCGCTTTTAATAGAAGGGATATCTACGGACTAGGGATTAGAAAGTGCAGAATGTAACATTCCCCAACAATTTTTTTAAGTGGCCAGCGGAATCATGGAGAAATATATATTAAGCAGGGCACACCCCATGGATGAGAATTATATATTAAGCACTGGACACCCCATGGATGTCAATTATAATGAATGAAGAAAGATTACAAATGTAGTCGGAACTTAGTAGGTATCGACTGCAGGCAGGTGATTCTCAAATAATAATGATGCATTTTGCATTCTGCTTGCTCTTAGGTTCCTAAATCACTCTCACAAGGTACGAGTGCAACCACAAATATGATACAACTACTTTACTGTAGACTAAGCTGGTAGATAAATCATTGATATTGAAATCTATCAGTGTACATCACTGTCTATATCGTATCATTCTCTTGGCCTGAGGATAGAGTTTAACCTCAATCAATCATTACATTTGACAGCATTAAGTTGGTAGCAAAAGGGCAGAAGATGTCACGCTTCCTTGAATAACAATTAATTGGACTTTCTCACACTAGACACTTACTGACAGTGCCAGCTTCACTTCATTCAATTTTTAGAATATTTTTCATATTCATTTATTTCTTGCTAACATCTACCCTCAATATTCGTAGCAATTATGTTGCAATTTTACAGAGTATAAGTAATACATATTTGAATATTCTCTTACTTTCTCCACCGTTGCATACTGTGTTTGAGCTTAGAGGTTATCTCAGTGGATATTTATTAGCAAGGAGACACTAGGACATAGAATTAAGTTTCTCCAATTGGTCCATGAACCAAGGCTGGCCGGCTGCCCGCTTCGTGAGGATATCACAACCAGAGTCCGTTACCAGCAGAGTTTGTTCAAACTGTAAACATGGAAGTTATACTGCTAAATTTAGATAATATATAATAAACTATAAGCAAAGAAACATAATTATTGAGATATCTGCAATGTAAACTGAAGTGATAGAATAGTTAGTTTACCACTACATTTGGTAACATTTCATTCTTAACAAAACAAGTGAACATGTGAATTAATTTAAAAAATTAACTAGTTACAAAGCTATCCTCCTCATAAAATGTCACTAGTAAAGGTAAAAAGAAGGCTATTAACTAAAAATGTTCAATATCCAAAGATAAAAATTGTAATAGAAAAAGGCTTTTTAGTAACTTATTCTGACTTATTACAAAACATTTACTAACCAAATAACTAGGTTTAAACTGCCTTTTTTGGGATGGTTTAAGTCTAGTAGTGTGATACTACTAGACTTAAACCATCCTCCGTCTATTAACGGCTAAATCCCACTTGTAAAATTATATAGACATGAGCATAATAATGTTCATATGGAGCCATACAGTAACTATCTATAACCATAAAAGTTGCATTGTTGATGGAATTAGTCGATTGATGTGTCAAGCAGTGGTGGTGATCACGGATCACGGACTGATAAAGTGGCGTTCGTCAAACGTGAAACGATTTTAGAGGCGTTAACGAAAACATGCAACCCTTAAGAGTAGTAATAAAAAAAAATAACTGAACAACCATTACATTATACTTTTTTTGGCCTAACAGACAGCAAGAGGTCCTAAAGATCGGTAATCGTTAGGACCACTTTCCTAAAATACATGGTAGTTGTAAGTATGTACCTATGTGTAACTGTAGAACCCATACAACTAGGGCTGTGTAATATGTTTTCAGATTTTTTGAATTATTATAAGTGAAGAACTTACCTGTGCAGATCGCGAGCCATCAGCTGTAACAGCAGTCCAATGATCAGGCCACTGTTCGTCGCGCCATCCGCCCTCGTTAATCATCGGTTCAATCGTAAAGCAATGGCCAGGTTTCATTACGCCTACTGCTTTGTTTTCTGTAATATTATTCAATCAAAGTTATACTTTGATAAATTAAATTCCTTTTCTAAGGACCGGTCTTAAGCGTCACTTTATTTGCTACGCATATGTTATTCAAAATCATCCATCATGTTTGAAAATCGTTGATGACTACTTGATGATTCGAAATTGGCCCCAACTCTGTTACTTCACTCGCTAAATTAAAATTCACTAAATTTTCTTCATATAAAAAGTAAACCTTACACACTTAGAAACAAGGTCTTATTTCAAATTGAAACAAGTAGGTAACATATGTCGCTATCGAAATAAGCAATTTATTTGTCGACTAAAGTCTGATACGCTTAAATAAACTTTAATACCACGTAGCGAGAGCCGCTATCCGTTGAATGCCATCTCTTTCGCTCTGTGTTTTTAGTAAGCGTCTTCGTAGGTGTAGATTAAAAACACGTCATCCTTGTTCGTTTTGAACAAGTTTTTATACGGCAATTATACAGTGTTTGAATAAATGAAGACTCTCGCTGCGTGGAAATAAAGTTGAGTATACGTTGACAGGTTGTAGTGAAATTTAGAGGCGCTGAGAAATAGATGCTAGTAACAAATAGACCTTATTACGAAGAACACTAGGTTGATTTCATATGAAGAAATTAAGTCAGGTTTTAGTTTAGTCGAGTGTACAATAGAATCGGCACCATTGACTCATAGGACAATGTTATCATTAATATGGCATATTAGATCATTAGAAGATAGGTTTTTCGTCAATCATAGTGCATAGTGATTCTGGAAAAAGTGGCAAAAAGTCTACTGTTGCATTAAGGAATGTGTCCGTCGGCTAAACGAAAAGTTGTTCAGCAAAGATGTGCATATGATAGTCAAGGATTATTTTTTATCTCAGCGATGGAGACTAAATATACTGATACTGGCAACTGGTTGTTTCTATAATGTAACTCTTAGATCAGTCACCAACTTCCTAATTCGAAAATTACTTACTAGCATAATGCGGTACATTTGGAGTGGTGTGGAACAGTCTGTGTATTCCATGGCCACAATATGACCGTACAACACTGAACCCATGAGCCTGAGCATGTTTCTGTATTACGTTGCCTATTTCTCTGTATTTCTCTCCAGGCTTCACTATCTGTATAGCTTTCTGTAAGCATTCATAAGTCACTTGCACAAGTTTGCGGGTACTTTCTGGTACGTTGCCAACAAAGAAAGTCTCATTCAGATCACCATGGAACTCTCGGTGGTAGACTGTGACATCCACATTGCAAATGTCTCCATCCTAAAAATATAGTGAAAATATGAAAAGCACTAAAATACTGTATATACTTTTAAAATCATTAAACAAATCTATATTTTTATTATATTCAGTTTAAGAAATTAAACTGTGAACTTGTTATTGAATCTCATACTGCCACATGCTGCTATGCGATTCAGATAACAAGAAATATTTGTTATAAAAATAAACATGAAAAATTAGATCAGGTATTTTTTTTATTGAAATTATGTAATAATTACTACTAAAAGCTAAAGGTGTCCAGTATATATATTTTGATCTGTCATATTCGGAAAGTATATACAATGACTGGTAAACTTATACTAGTCAATAAAATAAACCAAAACATGTGAAACTTAATAAATTAAGGGCGAATATCGATCAACAGGTGATCTCTTATTTTTAAATTATGAAATCAATTGATTCAGTAATACGGTACCGATTATCTGTATATGGTCTATATTAGTTAGTATTAGTAGTTAGAACCATCCCATATAGTCAATTTATCAAAATGAACCCCTTCATTCATAACCAAATATATTTCAAGAGGGAAATAAAACTATTTTTCATTTTATAAAACTTAACACTCATTTATTTGATCATCAAATAAAAAATTTCGTTATTTCTTTCCTTTATAATCATCGTCTTTGTACAAACCTAAAGATACATACACATACGACAGTCGCACATTGGACAACGCGTTCTAAGCATTCTAAACTTTCGTTAACTGTGCACAGGATATATTTTTAGTTCCAGCTACGGCCAGGTCTTTTTCCATGGAAGGTTAACCACCCCCATGGGAGTTTATTGCGATGTGATACGCTCTGCTATTTGATACAGAGTTTTAGTGCTTACTGGAGTATCTATTACAATTATTATTTACATCGGCCAGGTAATATTATTTAAACTTTGTAGGCTATTAAAACATAGGTATTTTGGCTTTTGTATTAGAGTGATGTATCTATTATGAAGTAACTTATCTTATCTGTCCCCTTACGATCTGTTCTACAAAGTAGAATCTTATGATAACATACTTTTTCTACAGCATATTTATAAATTGATATTAACTAGATTCAATCGGTATAAAAAACCCTTCGTCTATTGCTACGAATAATTGGATTTAATTGTATTTGCAATAAAGAACATGAAAATATTGAAATTCAAATTGCAACTAATGAAGAAATTAAAGATGTCACTGATGATCAGTGGTCGGCGTAGGTAGTGCCATTTGGTGGGATTCGTCCATCGTGGTATAACGTGGACATGCCCTCTCATCTCAAAATCCCGGGATTCTAAAGATTAAACTTCGATCAAATATTACCGATATATAATTCAGAAATCCGCACCCTAAAAGTGTCTACTTTTTTAATTATATATACCTAGGTTTTATTGATAGAATACCAGTTTCATAAGGACTAACCGAATAGCGTTACGACTCTTTATTACTCGTATACAAACACCGTTTTCAATGTTTCGCGATTTTAACATTTTGTTATACTAAATATTGTTTACAACGGATCATAATCGTGTAAATCTAAACTAATACTAGCTTATTCCCGCGGCTCCACTGGCGTTGTATTTTGCAAAAAAAAACATCCCTGACCGGGATAAAAAGTCATCTCTCTAGTTGGGGTACCTAAGCAATAGAAATTTACAAAATTTCATTAAATTTGTTGAGTAGTTTCGGAGATTAGTGTGAACTAACATCAGTACATCACACATCACAAGGGATTTATAAATATTCAGATTAAAAAGTTAAAAATCTTATTGCGTTAAATAGCAGCAGTGTTGGGCAATTCTAAAGACAGTTAAAGATAACAAGTGGATTAATTGTTAATTGTCACCATAACAACTGAAAATTTATCAATTGTAATTGTGGAAAATTACACACTTAAAATACGTTTAAGTAAAACATACCGACGCAGTTTGTTTTCGTTCATAAACATCGTCGGAAAGGGATTAAAAACCTTAAGGTATATTTCAAATATGCCGACGCCTTTTATTATCATTTTGAAATACATAGTCGGCAGGAATTTAAAAATCTATAGGTATACAAAATTTAACGTATTGATTTGCAGGGCGCTTTAGCAATTTTGTGCCATTGTTTATTTTTACATTGTACTAATGAGGTAAATATGTGTATACTTCGTTCAGTTCGCACTCCTCAATTCTCCACTTTGTTACTATCATATTATTATTTATTCATTTCAAACACACCTAATAATATGTTAATAAAATATAATCATTATATAACTTAAAAAAAACGAATAAATAAATCAAATCGGCAGTTCTACTCTTGCATTTAAAATAATAAAATCTTTCTATTATTTAAATAAAAACTGTGTGCAACAAAAATGGGGTTTTTATGACACCGGGACCCGATAAGCTGACTTAAGTAGACGAGAGCGTTTCTTTTCTATTTATAAGTGGATTCTGAATGTAAAAAGAAATTCGTTGAAGGTAGAAAATATTGAAAAGATTAAGTTTTTTAATTCAAAAAATGAGGAAATATGTGTTAAATGTTAAATTTACCTACTTAAATAGTAATTATGTTCTCATAAAATAAACGTAGTACAGCCATTATATCTCATCGCTTTTGTATTATACTAGCAACCCGCCCCGGCTTCGCATGGGTACAAAGTATGCACCTAAACCCTCTTTATGAATCACTCTGTTTATTAGTGAAAACCGCATGAAAATCCGTTCAGTAGTTTTTCAGTTTATCGCGAACAGACAGACGAACGCGGCGGGGGACTTTGTTTTATAATATGTAGTGATTTTGTATAATTTATTAATTAGTTTTATTTAATTTGTGTTAAATTTAAGATAATTTATATGTTGACAAATTGTACTTTTTGTTAAATATATGTTGATAAATATTTTGATTTAAATCTTTAAATGTAAATCGCTCTGAACCGCTAAACCCTCAACACTCTTTTTTTATATTAATTTACGTACACGGTGTACAGTTTAAAACAGTTCACAAAGATAAAACCGCTTTAGTATAAGGGTAGGTACAGTACATATAATTTAAAAAAAATTCCTACAGTTAAGTTCAGAGGGAAGTCTGAGTGAACTCGAACTCGAATTTTAAAATGCAGGAATCTCGGGGTTTATCCATGTTCATATAACATTTGAGGTCATTCATCCTAAATGGCACTACCTACGCAGACCACTGCTGATGATACACACTAGATTTGTCATGAGTCCTCAGTAACATTAATAATTATCATTTCTTATAATATTAAAAATGGGTAATATAATGTATTGAGTTCAGTATTTTTACCTAAAATTTACTTTTTACTGGTTTTGAAATTGATGTTGATGATATTGAAGAAAGTTTTCCTTTTAAATAAAATCCATTGTTATTTTTAAGGGAATTGGTAACATGTTAGGTCATCACTATCTGGTTAAAAATCAATAAAAATCTCTGTTACGAGGGTAATCATCATCACAAATCATCTTAAAATATTAATTTTAGATACTTTTTTATTGTGTACAACAAAACAGTGGAAGTGGTGTTATCAAGTAGTAAGTACATGATTTGTAATTAATTAGTTATGAAATATTTATTACAAGGGGCAGATAGATTTTAATATCATAACAAACCAATAAACACATCTTTAATGTTAATTGGGTAGTTATGTAAAGTTCTATAGAAACATGAAATTAATAACTTGCAAAGTCATGCTTTAATAGCAACTGCTGGTTTGACAGTTAAAGATAATAATAAACTTGAAAATAGCAGTCAGACTTATAAGTCAAATATTATAATCATATAATATTTGATATTTAATATTGCCAACATACTTATTATGTTGGCAGTTAAATTTAAACAAGACTGTAAAATATTTTAACCATAAGAAACTTCTCTATTATTGTAAAAGTGCAACTTGTTTTGCATAGTAACTATGAAGTAGTTATTATAAATTTGAAATGTACCTGTAAAGGGCGTAAATCAGGTATTCCATGACAGATAACCTCATTGACTGAAGTACAGCAACTGTTAGGGAAATTGTGATAGTTCAGCGGACTTGGGTAACATTCCCGTTCAACACAAGCTTCATGTACAACACGATCAATTTCCTCAGTAGTTACACCTACATCGCAGGCTCTGAAAATGTAGTTCTCATATTAAACTTTGATGCCAAACGAAAATGATACATATCCCTTCAACTTTTTAACTACACACTGCATATTGTGAGACAAGACATTATTTTTCACATTAAATTATCGGTGAGTGAGACAGATGTAGTACAAATATTACCAAGAATATAGAAAGTTGTAGTTCTAAGAGGCATTTAAATGGTCAATATTTTTAACTGCAATATGCAGAGAGGTATAATACTGCCAAAAATATACACCTCAGCAATATGTGTAAACTAGTATGGCTTATATATTTGTCTTGCACACAGGTTACAAAGTAAGGCAACAATGGCTGATGAAATCATCTGAACAAAAAACAATAGACCTGGCCAGCCAATATCTCATTATTTTCTATTCCCATGCAATCATCCTGCAAAGTGCCAGCAACACAAAATTTAACCATCATACTAAAAATGTGTGCGTTTCAGTACGGCCCGGCCTAATGGCCTTTGTAATCCCCCAATATTATAAATGTGAATGATTTCACACCAAAACTACTGAGCCAGTTGCAATGAAACTTGGTATGTACATAGCTGGAGACCTGGATTAATACATAGGCTACTTTTTAACCCGATATTCAAACGGGATCAGGACCGCAGGGTGCTGCTAGTATTATCATATATTGCATAATCTAGTAATGTTGCTGGCACCTGTGTTAAAGTAGTTAAAAGTGTAAGTTAAAAGTGTGTATGTAATTTGAACTTTTCAATCGACTTGATACTTGAGGTGCAATAACTATCTAGACAGTTTTTCTGTGAACCAATGAAATGCTACAAATATTAATCCTAAATATAATTTTAACATGTTTTGTTTACTTACTTAGCAGCCTCGTCCAAAACTTCTCTACCTAGGCGACAAGCCACGCGCATACCTTCGATTTCTTCATCATCTAGCACTTTGATCTGTCCGGAGCCCTTAGCGGCGTTCTCCGATGCAGGAAATCCAGTCGGATGATCAGCATAATCAGGGCGACCAATATGAGGCGGCACTGTGCGCTTAGGCCCGGCCGGATAAGGCCTTAACTTCCCAGTGAAATTGTATGACGGCCAAGGATTATATTCCACATTCGAACCATCTGTAGTTTCACCCTCTAAAACAAAATGCACACTGTATTCATAGAAACGTCTTGTAACCTAACACCGAAACATAACCTCAAACGCACTTACTCGCTAACGAATGAATAATTTTATGCGTCTTCCAAGATTTTTTAAAACAGTCCTGGTTACAGAAAAACGAGCCCTGTATACCGAGTTTTATACACGTAGGACATTGTAACTGAGCAAGAGATTTGCAGCCGGGCGTTTCACACATTCCAATCGCCGCCATTTTTTTCACTTAGGTAAGTCATCGTCAAATGACAGTCAACAATATACCAACCAAACCAAAACATTCGAAGTTTAAAAAATGCATGTCACTGTGGCAAGGGCAAAAATGCGTTCATACTAATTCAAATTTTTGGTACCCTAATCACATTTTCAAATCTATGTTATAGTAGGAGCAATAAAAATTACCATAAACTGCCGGTTCGTCTAAAAGTAAAATTATTTCGGTAACAGGTAACTCCAAGTCAACCATCATAGAGCTCCGCAAGATTCTGTAAAACGGAGTTACTATTACATTGAACTTGAAACTAGTTTCCTAAATATTTTTTAATACATTTAGTAGATACTAACGTTTTAAATGAGCTACATCTTTAAGTGACTAATTACTTACTAAAAGGTTTACGAAGATTGTACAGCAAGCCGTCTGGCAAGTCCCAGGAACGAATCAGGCAATTTCTAGTTTGCACATACATAAAATTAAACGCTATCAATATGTCACTGCTGTCCATTGCACTAGAAGGTATACAAAAATTATAGGTAGGTAGGTGGTATACTAAGATGAACAAACACAATATTAGTTACTTCAATATATATTATTATCACAATGATTGGTACGCTTTGAAGCCAATCAACTAGAATTTAGATAATTCACTGATTAAAATAGCATTGTTTATTTATTATGTTAAGAACGTGCTGTATGCCGGTCGATACCTACGTATTGCGGCTTGACGTTTATTTGATTTTAAAACTACATGTTCTATTTTTAATCATGTTTATTTTCCTCCACCAGCGGGCCAATCGCAGTCTTGCAGCTTTAATGACGTTCTGGGTGCTTGAAAGAGTTGTTCTGATAAAAAGGTTTCATGTTGTAATAAAAAGTAAAGTCAAATCAGCGTTTTTTGAGTTTGTAAGGTAATTTAGGTACCTACCTATCTAGTGACCTTCTAACTTTTACGTTTTGACCTCTTTTTATTCGAATGCAGCCACTTGACAAATAATAAGCATGAGGTACGTATTTCTGTGATATAGGGATATGATATTTTGTCATTGGTCACGACCATTTCGGTCTTTGATTATATATACCTACTTGGGAATTAACGGACTAGGCGTTACCTTTACTGAATCGCTTATATTTTATAACAGGGAGATAACTGCGTCTCCTTAATAAAAAAAACATTGTAATGAAATTAGGTCTTTCATGAATGAAAATACATATATTATATATAATATAATATAATATATGTAGGTATATATAACAGTATAGGTACCTATTGAAAATGCTTACTTATTATTTTTTATTCCTTGGCAATTCTGTATGTACAGAATTGCTAAGAAATAAAAAATAGACAGGTTTTTACCCAGGTATGCCTACTGTCCTATATGTAGTACAGTGGAAATAAGAAAATATTTCAAATTACCCACTTAACCTAACAATAGTTCCTCTTCTGTTTTGTAGTGACGAAAGTATGTACTTTTATAGAATAATAAAAAATCCGGTTATTTTAACAGTTTTACACAATTCAGCGTAAAGTGTGAATTAAAAGTCAGTTGCAGACATGTCGGATTATATTTTTCTTAGTTGACACGTGGTTGATAACCTCATCTATAGTAATAACAAAGTCTTATAACAATAACAAATTGAAACTTTGTAATATTCAGTTATAACTACATATAGTACAGTAGGATAATACTTACTTAGATGGACAACTTTTTCTTTATAGGCCATTAGCTGCACATGAAATTTTAGATGAAAGAATGAAATGTATTCTGCCCCACTGTTGTAGATTCGGGGAAAGAAGATTATGTGACGCTGAATAACTTGCCAAGAAACATACTACTTCAACCGGCAGAAGTATCGATACAGGGATAGATTCTGGTGAGTGATACAGAAGAAGAACAGAAGATCGAACAACACGCAGACGAACCTAGCCTGAGAAAACGGGACTTGGAAAAAAATCCAGTGAATTGGCCTTAAGTCCGAGGACCTGTCCAAGATTAACTGAGTGGTTTGGAAACTTAATAGATGAAGATGTTATTTTCTTGGTGTTATTGTCAGAGATTATAAAATACATGCCGGCAAAAATAATTTACTTCGAGACATAGCCGCTGAGGATGTGAAATGTTTCGTTGGCATATTGCTCGTTAGTGGTTTATTCATGGCTCCCGCGAAGAAGAATGTATTAGGAAAATTCTCCTGATACAAACAATGAGTTGATCAGCTCTACTATGACTAGGAATAGATTTGAGTTTATTTTTCGCCACCTTCATGTCAATGATAACCTGAGTCTGCAAAACAAATATACAAAAGTACACCCACTCGTAATACTTCTAAATAAAAAGTTTTTGGACTTTTCTGCTCTCGAAGAGCATTACAGCGTAGATGAGGCAATGATCCCTTATTATGGGAGGTATGGCTGCAAACAGCACATAAAAGGTACACCTATTAGGTTCCGGTTCAAGTCTTGTGTTAGTGCTATACGGTTGGGGTATTCCTCAATCCAAGCAAACACGCTGCCGTCATTGGTATGTCAAAAAATGTGATGTTGAAGCAAGTGGCGTAACTACACCACATGAGGCCCGTGGCTAATTGTTTATAATAATTTTTTTTTTAATAATTTTTTTAATTTATTTTTTTTAGAGAGTAGTGTAGTAGTAGTGAAGGAAAAAATCCGAAAGTCGTAAATTTTTTGTTATATCACATAAAAAAAAAGGTTTTTGTGATTAAAAACTTATATTTTGCGGTTGGATTAAGTTCAAAGTTTAAGATTAACCCAATAATATTATAAATGTGAAAGTATGGATGGATGGATGTAGACATGGGGTCAACTCTACGAATGGATGTTTGTTACCCTTTCACGCCAAAACTACTGAACCGCAATTGATGAAACTTGGATTAACGCATAGGCTACTTTTTATCCCGATATTCCCACGGGATCGGGACTTACGCGGGTGAAACCGCGTGGCGCTGCTAGTATTCTTATAAGACTAGGTTCGAGTTGGTCGGAGACGAGCACAATTTCGATCTTTATTTTTTGTTTGTTTTACTTACTTGTTTTACTTCTCCTTAAACACCAGAAAAAAAACTAAGTACAAGACTTTCCTTTTTCTGCTTTGTCCGAAGCTCCTCGGTAGCTTGCACAAAACTTTTAATGATAACCCTTTAATAACCTGATAACATTCATATACTCACGCCTTATGCCCATGAGGGGTAGGCAGAGACGATAGAACGCTATTTGCTACTGTTACGAGATGTTCGGGATTAGAAAGTTACACCAATTTATTACCAAAATAGACGTGAGATGGCGTGCATCTCAATTTAGGTAATTGTAACCCTCTTTGACTTCCTACATTCGACAATAGATAGCGCCCGCGGGTTATTCGTAACACTACGATACTGACTGACATACAGCCGTGCACCTCTTCCACGTTTATCAGATCTTTGATATACGCTTGCTGGATAAGGGTGCTTTTAAATAGAAGAAGGCCCTTCTTCAGGATAGTGCCGATCTGGTCAGTATACGTCTTTCGGAGTCTAGGCGCACCGACTCGAAAACTCGCAGAAGCCTAATACTTAACCTAATTTTCTTTAATTAAATAACGAAGTATTGACATAGCTTCTAGAAAAATAAGTGGTCAGACAATACCTATTATTACATTGTATGACCATTCATTTCTCTAAAATTCCACTACATAAAATTAATTGTGAAAACTAAAAGCAACTTATTTAATTTTCGGAGAATAGCTCAAAATATATTTAGTCAATTAATGTAGCCTTAATTTTTAGTAGGTATCAACCAGGGGCTCAACAACCCTCAAAAAGTAGTCATGTCCAAAATATTTTTTATTAGGACTAAAACAAAAGGTCATCAAAATACGTATGACGTATTTCAAAATATTGTAAGGCTTACTGAATAATTTGGTATTACGATTAACATTCTTTTTACGTCGAACAACCGTTTGCTGGGTTATGTGGGGATATTTGGACACCCTTATTGCGCCCCTGGTATCAACAGAGACATTAAAAGCTATTAGGTATACTAATTAGTATGTTGCGAATATTTCTAAATAAAATTCTGTTAAGACTAGACAATATTGACATAGTTAAAACCTTTTATTTATATAACACGACGTAAAACCCGACTGTTGTTGTCTTAAAAAAAGTAGTTAGGTAAACTCTTGTTTTAAGACGACATCAGTCGGTGTATTAGAAAATATTTCTCTGTTAGCCACGACTAAACCCATAATATGTGTTTTGATCATATTATGATCCACCTCGATAGCCTTGTGCATTTTGGCTACCTACCTACTTCAGGAACCTTCGAGAATATGCCGGAGAGGTGAAGTCAGCTCAGTGCTTGTTTTCTTTAAGATAAGCCCTGTTCCAACTTCATCAAATAAGACTTTTGGTACCTAGTAAGTTCCGTTCTAGTGAAAGTTATCGCAAGAGAAGCGTTTTAAAAAGAATATTTGGATATAAACATAAGAAAAACAAAAACCGTAGACGTTTTTTGAGTTTTTAATATACAAGTAATCCTTAAAACATAAGTGTTATATTTTTAAAATAATCTAGGAGATTGCCCTTTCTTCAAGCCATGGACGCCATTGTACGCGAATGCAGAATGACCCTAACTTGGTCTGCAATAAAGGATTTATTTATTATAACATAATATGTATTTGAAAATTGGATAATTTACACAAAACGTTGTTCTACCACTAACATTGTTGAATTGATTTTCTATTCTATAAAAAGTGACGTAACGTAAACACTATTAGCTACACAAATCGCAAAGATTACAATACAAATGAACTGAACAATAATCTGGGGATCAACAATATTTATTGTCCGTTTCTTTTGTTAATTCCCGGACATTTTCGAGGATACTAAAGGGATTCACAGTGCGTTGTCCGTTTGAGTTCGTTATTTGTAGAGATTAACAGGATTAAATACATGAAGGTTGAAGGACGTGGGGTTACAAAGTTAGCGGTTATTTGTTTTCAAGAGAATTCTTGCGTTATCTATACTTCTAAATATCTATATAAATAAATAAAATTGGAGTGTCTGATTGTAATATAAAAATAACCGCTTTTTACTAAGTGCATTTGGATGTATACACGGTACATATACCAAAACAAGATTTTTTAAAATTTTTGTCTTCTGGTTTGTTCAGCTAATCTCTGAAATGGCTCTATCGATTTTAACGGGACTTTCACTAGCAGATAGCTGATGTAACAAGGAGTAACTTAGGCTACTTTTATTTTAGAAAAATAATTCGGGTTCCGCGTAAAATATATAAATATGAAAACGCGGACGAAGCCACGCGGGAACTGCTATTTATATATACGACTAACCAATGCTCTGTCCCTGCATTGAGGCCCCGATAGGACCTTTTTTTTTTTTTTTTTATCGTGTGGAAACCCCCACGGGTCATCACCTCACCGGAGCTAACGGTAAGATGGTATGTCGGAATCGAACCGACTAAAACCACACGGTGTTCCGTCACAAGGAGGTCTATCGCAGGAGGACCCGGGTATACCCTAGGAAGGAGTCCTCCGGGAGGAAGGAGTCCTCCGGGAGGGCCCCGATAGGACCTAGTATATATCACCTTGTTAGATTCATCACCAAATTTACCCAGTAGAGTGCACTGGGTAAGTTTGGCGATAAAATAATAAATGAAAATGGAGTGTCTGTTGGACCTAAGGATTTATCAGGCCTCGTGATAAACCTTGGGCACGCCACAATTGTGGCGGTAAGACCCATCATGGAGGATTGGCTCAAGAGGCAGCACGGCAGCCTCTCCTACCGACTGACGCAGGTGCTGACCGGCCACGGCTGTTTCGGAAAGTACCTGTGTCGCATAGGCCGGGAGCCAACATCTGCGTGCCATCACTGCGCGCCTCTCTAATCCGGAAGGGGGGCAAGGCCCTCCGCATGCAAGGGCGTTTCTGCCGTTTGTTTAAGAGACGGCCAAGGTCTGCCGGGGTTCTCGGGTACTTCCTTCCTAGGGTATACCCGAGTCCCTGGCAATAGACTCATTTATGGCGGAACACCGTGTGCTTTTAGTCGGTTCGATTCCGACATACCACTTCACTGGCAGCCCCAATGACGTGATGACCCGAGGGGGGTTTCCACACGATAAAAAAAAAAAGGCCTCATGATAAACTTATGAACAATGTCACTTGTCTATAAACTTTAATCAATGTTGTAAAAAGTATTTTAAGAATTAATTCTTAATTCTTTTTTAATCTATACTAATAATATAAAGCTGAAGAGTGTTTTTTGTTTGATTGTTTGTTTGTTAAACGCGCTAATCTCGGAAACTACCAGTCGGATTCGAAAGAATATTCATGAGGAATAGTATAGGCTATGTAACATCACGCTCCGACCCTTAGGAGTGCAGCAGTGACTATAAACTACTTGTAACATATTTTTTTTTGTTTCAATGATTTAAACCATTTGAAGCACTTTAAAGTTTGAAGATTTTGTTATCATCCAAAACGTTCAGTTTACTCTCTCATCATCTTTGTTATTCAATGTCAAAATAGCATTTTGAAATGTCAAATATTTCGATTTTAACAAAAATAATGTATTTAAATGATTAATTAGCAGTAATTTTAGTGTTATTCATATCGTATGTGTTTTTCAAATAGTTAAAAACATTAATCCCAAACCAAACTATTCGAAAACTCGTGATTTTGTTCCTGGCGGTTTTTTCTAATTGTTAACCAAATAAAAAAAATTTGAAAAAATAACTTTACATTTTTTAATAGATTCTTAATATTTAAACTCTAAAGACAACAAACCTTTTAGTTAAGATGTATGGTTTTACCCACGTGTATATTTCGGGGATGACCGACTAATTTCGGACCCGACGGGGCCCTTTATCAAGGGGTGAGGCGTCCTGCCGCGCCGGTTGCAGGTGCCAAACTGTAATCGTATATCTTAACTAATATGAATACCACTCACGAAAGATTTTATTCGAGTACAATCAACCTTCCTTAATCGCTTCCGTTTACTCTCAAACCTCACCCTAAGTTTAAGATAGAACATTCTACACAAAAAAAAAACGTAGCGAAATAATTTATTTTTCTTGATGCTCGTTTTATTTCAGTGTCTAATTGACAGACAGAGTAGGATTTAGGCCTTATACAATTTTTTTGTAAACTTTTATTAGTATGAATAATTAAACAGCACTTGGATTAAATAAACGGCGGCGCATAAACACGGCGCAAGTGCGCGATTTACTCCGTGTTTAAGGTTAAAATTTAAAACATAAATGACGTGTGGAGGAACAGATGCTATTATTAGATGTGTAACTCGGGACTTAATCGCGATAATATTTAAAAACCTCTTGGTTACCCGACGTTTCGATCGAAGCAAATGCTATCGTCAGCGAGTACACCCTCGACATCATTCAAGGGAAGGGTGTGTCGAAGTACTGACAGCACGAATAAAGATAGTGAAGACCAAGTGCAGGTAGTTGCTGAAATTCGCACGTCACGGAGGCGCCGGTGAGCTCTCATCAGTCTACTCGTGACCACGATCGGTGCAATTCGACCTTGTAAATATTGTAGCGATTAAGTCCCGATTTACACATTTAATATCGTCACTTACCATCAGGTGACCCGTCTGCTCGTTTGTATAGTATAAAAAAAAAACTTAGGGTAACGTAACGTTTAGCGTTTGCTTTTTTTTAGATCGGTTTGCAAATAAAAAGAGATGATAATTTAAAGAATCCCGTCAAATGTGTCGTTCAGTTGTTTTGGCTGACACTTTGATTTAGTATAGTCCGTGAGACAATTATTGAAAGTTTATTTGAACATCAAATTAAAAATGGATAGTTTTAGTGATATAGACATCACCAATCATCGAGCCTATTGAATAAGGTTCAGCTTATTGGTTAGCTGCATGTTGGTCAGGCGAGGCCTATATAAAGAGCACCTCGTGAATGTCTCCTACAATAGTAAAAAGGTTAAAAGGATGGGGCTAACTCGGTATCAGGAATCTCATGTGAAGATGGGAAGGTCATGGGACGAGACCTGTTGCAGCTCAGGAATTTCAGGCCAGGTTTCTTGTCACAGAAAGTTTGATCGCCTCAGCGAGAGCCTCGGCTGAGATTACAGCGTTCTCGATTGACAGCCTCTGACGGTTATCCGTGGATTGAGAACCTCATATCCCATCACGCGAGTCTGAGACGTTCACTGATTGCCACATACTACTGTGAGATTAGAAACACATATATATGGTTCACGGGCCATCTGGCGCTTTGATCAGGAACTCTCTCTCTGTGTGCAAGAAAGTTGTTGATCTAAAAGTACCCTGGAGCGCTTTCAGAGCAAACGATGTCTATGGGAAATGGATATCCATTCCATTATCGCAAAACAACATGGTGCCTTCACAACTACAATCAGGTTACATCGTCAAGAAATTGTTTTGGGTATATAATAGATGGATGGATGGGATAGTAACAAATAGGAATTCACCGGTGTCATCAAGAACATTTTAAGCTCATATCTACGTCCAAACAGCGTTCAAACGTAAATGCTAAAGATATAAATATGTCTAATATTGATATGGTCACATAAAATGTTGTTAGTTAACAAATTAGGTAACAGTTTTATTAGATCTCACAACTTTTTGCGGTAGAAGAAATGTTTTGAACGAAATACGAATTTACAGGTACACGGTGTACACGTTATACTGAACGTGGCTTTATCTGTAACATATCTTAATTTAGCTACCTGCCCACAAAATATTACCTAGTCAATCTACCCGCAAAGTATTTTCATCCTAAAAATTCACATAAATCATTTCAATAGACGGTGATAAAAATATATACATTTTCTCACCTCCCCGTAACGACGGTTCGTGAATGGGGAACGAATAAGAGAGCCTTTCGAAGCATAATGAAACTGCTATTTATTTATACAAGCACCTTAATATTTTTTTCCTGATTGTGATGATAAGTAAAAATGTCTAAAGAAATTGAAAAACCATTTTTTTAGCATTACAAATTATTTTTAGGAAGGTGTCTCCTTGATTTCTTTGAAATATTGTATAATGTGATCACACCGAAAGTATTTTGGAGTCTTGTTGTTCGATGAATTGAACGGAAGGTTTTTAGTTTGCTGGATGGAGTGCGTAACTTAGTATAATACATGTAACATAATAAAATATATGTTTTTAAAAATATTTTGAAGAAATATTAACAAAAAAGTGGAGATTCGTGAGAGATACCCCTTCAAATGGAAATGTCATCAGTAGCGTTATTAAGATACCTTGAATTTAAATCTAAAAGTGAAAGTTGTTGAAATAAAAGGGAAGTAAAATAACATGCATAGAACTATTATTCTAAAAAAATATTTTTCAAATCCAACAATTAATGAGGCTTAGAACATGTTTTAACGTACATTTTTGCTGTATCTTGCTCAATGTAGAAACAATCATAAGATTCATAAGTCATATGAATCATAAAACTTCAGGTTTTGTTTTCAATTTAGTAGAATATAGTTTATGTGCTTATAAAGCTTTAATGAGTTATATTGCGATTGCGATAGTTATATGCGACTCTATTCAAACTAAAATGTTTGCACTAATCACTACATATTATAAAACAAAGTCCCCCGCCCCGTCTGTCAGTCTGTCTGTTCGCGATAAATTGAAAAACTACTGAACGGATTTTCATGCGGTTTTCACATATAGACAGAGTGATTCATGAGAAAGGTTTAGGTGTATAATTTGTTAACGTTTCGTGTAAATTGGTTGAAATATGATGTTGATTGTTGAGGATGTCTCTACTACCCGTGTGAAGCCGGGGCGGGTTGCTAGTTTCCTAATAATTACAATTTAATTAAATAATCTATTTCATAACGTACATGCATACTGATAATAGCATTAAGTAACAATCTGTTTTTATTTATATTTTTCTTGCATTCCATTGTCATAGGTGCCAGTCGACTTCAAGCTACCCCTGACTCCATTTCAAGGGGAAAGTTTTATATGACTCTTTAAGAATTGTTCTAAATCTAGGTTTACTTAGTGTTCGTTTATTCCCTGGTGAAGATCCCGTGACGCAGAGGTAATTTCCTGGTGCAAAAGTTATGTTTTAGACAAAGTCAGAGATCTAATTAAATTTATTAATTGTTAATGTGGCCGTTTGCAAGAGTTATAATTACCTGGTCGAGACGAGTCTTGTACGAGACCTAATTGTTATAATTACATTGAGTAAGTAGTATCTACCTAATATGCGTTGTCGGTCAGTCAGATCCCAATGGACTCTTTGAAGTCTAAGAAAGTACAACATTTTGTAAAGGTAATCTATTTAAAAGCTAAAGAAGTAAATTGTGTGATTAAAAAAATGTTGTAAAAATATCTAAAACATAAGAGGTAAGTAATTATTAAAGCAAGGTCTATATAAGACGAGAAGAGAGAATGACAATCGCATCTTATATCTGAACTGCTAAAGATTGAGGGGAAAGATTATGGGGAAAAAGCATTGAACTCGCGTGATCATCACCCTGAGATACATATATACAGATGTGTGTGTGTGTATATGTATCATCATCACAATATCAGCCATAGGAAGTCCACTGCAAGACATAGGCCTCCCTCAATAACTTCCCGGACAACCAGTTGGCAGCGTCCTGCATCCACTGTCGACCCGTGAAATTTACAAGGGCATCGTCCATCTTGTTGTTGGTCGTCCTACGCTGCGCTTTTCATTCCGTAGTCTCCACTCCAGAACCTTTCAGGCTTTTTGATTTCAGTGATTACAATATTGAGTTCGGGACACACCAAATTTTTTTAAATAAAAAAATGATGTAACTGACCGGCGTACGAAGTTCCCTAATATGTACGTGATTAAATTTAGAATTAATATTTCTTATTAATATGCCTCAATTTAAAAAAAGAAATTGTGACAAAAATGTTTAAATGTCAAAGTTTATTTCAGAAGTGGCTCCACTTTTGGTTTCTATAGCAGAAATGATAGGTACTAGAATTACGTAACTACGCACGTATTTATTGCACACTAGGTCAATAGAATTTATTGACTTACTACAAATACATTTTCACTTTTGTAAGTCTAGTGGTTAGAATATATAATTCGGAATAAGTTTTTAAATCGTTTAAAAGTGAAATTATCTAAGCTCCTGCTTAATTTTAAGAGCGATTCCGCTGATTGCGTAATTCGTACTCATTGCTCATAAACTTAATATAAATATTTAATTGATTTATGATGTGATGCTGATGCCTACTAATTGATAAATGTAAATTCAGTTCAGTCTAATGCTTTCAAATAAGAGATAATGTGGTACTTGATGCATATAACCGCACCAGTTTTTAATATAGCAGCTACCACTCTAAAAAGTAATGATAGCCGGACTTTGAGACGGTCTCACTAATAGACTTTCTATCTGATCGTCCAGATCATTCATTACTAGCTACAGTTCTCTTACGGAGCCTACTAAAGCTTTATCTCTGCTATTGATCTGTCTGCTTTGCCTGAAGTTAGCGAGTACCTAGGTATCACCGTTTTTTACCATCAAAGATTTATATTATTTGTCTAATAAGTTCACAGTCTATATCATTTCCCAAGCATCTGATGACCTGTTATGGCACGAAACATCTAACAAATGCTAGTTCAACTGCCCTATGCACTAATCCATCACATTTGTCCATCTTTAGGTTGTCTGGAAGAAATCGCAACTAACGATAAGACCGCCGATTGTACCATTATTCAATGTTTCTCTTTTATGTTGTAACTTTTTCTATGGTGTGCAATAAAGAATATTGTATTGTATTGTGTATGGCCACCCTATGAGTATAGTATATTATATAGTATATCCCTAGTGAGTATAATTATGAGGCGAAACGCGGTAAATAGATATTTCGTCTTCAATGCAAACAATTTATCATCAGCATCTTGTCGGGTCTGGACTGTGAGTCTTGAGTGTGGATTGATGAGTTAAGATTTAATGATGAAAATCACTAAGTACAAATTTCGCTGTAGAAAGTTTAAGAACTAAGATTGACCGGAATATGTTGTTGTATTCTTGCTATTTGTTGCATGTAATCTCGTCTTGTATCACCCACATTGCCATGTTGTGTACACATATTTAGAAACATAGCTAAGATCGAAACTATTAGTGATAGCTATTTATAAGGCTAAGCATTGTTATAAGTTTAAATAAATAAATATTAAGAACAGAAGAGAATAGTTTTTCAAAATTGCTCGATGCATCACTTTGACAACGATGATATAACATATAAATTTTCGTATTTTCAGTAAGAAACAAAAACTTGCTCAAGTCTTAGAAAAGTTATAAAGATTTTATGGTCGAAGAGTAATGTTAAGCTTTTGCCATATTTCTTTTTTATTGTTTTTTATTGTTTATCTAAATTAACACACATCGGTTATGGTAGTCATCAAGAAGAGATATATGTCGCTTGACATTAGCAAGCTAGATTGAAGAATGATAGGTTAAGTAGGCCTTAGAAGTGCGACAACGGTTGGGGAAGAAACGTTTCAAGAGACGACGACACAACGGTGTAAACCGATGACCAGTCTCAATGGAACCCTTTAGAAGCGCCCTTTGTTCGGATGTGGAAGATGATTGACGATAATGATATGATGATGTCGACGAATCAGTTAATCTATCAGTCAATTGTTTGTAACAATCGAGACATGCTATTTTTAGTCTTGTTTGTACAATCGCCATACGTCCGTGGAAAGGGACAGAAGAATTTCTACGAACATGTGACATATCTTCCTACTTCGGTAACTTCTGTCATCAGACGGAGCCTCGTGTGGTTATTTGAAAAAATCATGTATTAATGACATTTTGACATCTTAGCTGATTTTAGCGAAACTTTGTCAAGCTTCTGTGTAGTTAAGATAAATTATTTAGGTTAAAGTTTTTAATTATACCTTCATAACCTTTTAAAAGCTATAAATAGATATATCTTTATGTCCATCAGTTTACAGGCCCTTAATGTCTCCTATTTGACAGGCGGTTGGCTCCAAAACAGGGCAGTTATGGAGAGGCGTGAGCTTGCATTCATTAGCGCATGCATGTATGGCAAAAGTTACGAGGGCCTGAGAATGTAATCAAGGTAAGCTATTGAAAATGGTGATGGAATTTTATTTTATCTCTTTTTAATGATAGGTAAGTATGAAAGAGATTGTTAGATTTTTGATAGTGTGTTTTGTAATTAGCTGCGTATAGATTTAACAAAATATATTAGTTATTTACCATACTTAACTGTGTAAATTAAGCGTATGCACTATTATTGGTACGTTGTTAAGCAAGCCTGTGGACCTTGCAAGATTAAGAGTATCTCTTGTACATTGCTATGGCTCTAAAAATATGTACACAGCCTTAAACGCTGAAATAAATTAGCAATAGAAATAATAAACATATATTTACGGTCTGTAAAATGGTAAGCAGTCACCATAGCCTACAGGAATTTTTGTAACACTACGGAGGTCACACACGCTATGGCGATACTTTACAACCCACACACCGTCCACCTTTTGTGAGAAACGGAGGTAAACGTTCGAAATTCGAACGTTCATAATTTGTGAACGTTTTAGTTTTTTTTTAATATTTTTTTTAACTGCATATTAGAGTCATGCCCTTTCAATGATTTAAATTCAAATCCATCCCGTTACATTCGCACTATATCTGACCAATGGTTTGAATCTTTTCTCGAACTGTCTTAGTCTTTTTTTCGAAATTATATTTATATATCAGATTTTCCAAAATTTCCTTTGTTTTAATACAATCAAGTACTAAATAAGTAAATGTGAAAACTCATAAATGGTTCTTAGTGATAAGTAGTTGCTAAATAGCTATAAGAAACTGTTTGTTTTCCAAGTAAAATAAATAAATAAAATAGTATGAAAACATAAGAGCTTCATTTTATCACTGAACTGGATAAAGGATCGTCTAGTTTATACTTTAAACAAAAGATTTTTTCCGTTATTAATTGACCGCCATTTTGTTTTTAAAATGACTACAGTATGGGGTTCTTCCTAAACGTCATTACAGATTTTCACAGGGTCAGCAATACGTGCGTAGCAGCAACAAAATGTCTTTCGACTGCGGTGACTACTTGGATAGGTACTTAATTGTTACGTTAACGGTTTAAAAAATAATGTTAATAAATGAACGTTATTGATTTAATGTTATTTTACCAAAATGAAATAAAAAAAATACATTAGATAGTGCAGTGCTGTACCAATGCGAGTGCTACGGCGTAGCTTGTAGCGGGGCGGGCGGCAGTCGTAGAGCGTCGCCGGGCCGGAGCGCGCGTGTCCGCCGCCCGCTCGACTTGCGATCAAAGTTGTTCCCGTACTGTTTTGTTATCGGTGAGTATTATCCCATCCTTTCTAACTTACTTCTTCGTACATAATATGTTTTTATTAAATCTATTTATACGTTTACCATTAATTTACATCCACTTTTAAAGGTTTACAGACTGAAAGGGAATAGAAATTAACTTTATTACACACCAATTAAAATTCGTTTGCAAGGTATAGGTACACAAAAAAGATATGTACAAAGGGCAGCCTTATCGCTGAGAGCAATTTCCTACACACAGAAATCGAGTTGACAAAACGATAATAATTAGAAGAAATCATAGATGGGTTTTGCTGTAAAGAGATCTATTATTATTGCTTTAAGCGCACTTTTGCTTTAAAGTATGCTGTAGTACTGCTCAGACTTATGGCTTCGAATGTATTGTTTGTATTTCCTGCGGTTACATGATGTGCGACCCTAGGTTAATACTTCGGTGCCAAATGCGGCACCGAAGTATTAACCTAGGGTCGCACATCTTGCATGCATAATGCATATTCTATGCTTTTGTGGCCCACTAATGAGTGTCATGTGGCCACAAAAGCATAGAATATGCATTGCAGTTTCTTCTGCCTCTCGACAGAATCTGCATATTGTGTTATCGCCCAACTTTAGGCTGTACATAATGTTTGTCCAGTTTGCAGTGTACGGTGAGGATTCGTGTTACTGCACAGGTTTTGTATCTTTTAAGCTACAGCAGTTCTTTTGATACTTTGTTATCATAGTCCTTTATTAACGGTTTCTAGTCTTAGACCTTCTTCTGTCTTAGACCAGTCATGGTATTCCACAGATCTCTCTATTGTCATTGATGTTTGGTGATGCCACAAAATGGTTCCGGTTCATGCTGTCGGTTGTCTGCACCTAAAAATACCTAACTTCAAATTAATACAGTTTTAATGGCTGTCTTAGAGTATATACTCCATTCTAATTAAAAATAGAGTAAAAGAATCATACCAATCGGTAAAATAGCTTTTTAAAAAATACAAGCACACAGGTGAAAAGAACACCTCAGATCAAGGTTATTTAATAAATTTATATAATGTATTTTATCTTTACTGTAAAACAGAGATAAATATTTATTGAAACATTTGTAAGTATACGTTTGAAAGAAATACCCATGTATATTTCAAGCTTTTTATAGGTTTATAAAATTAAAAATGTATCAAAAACTCTGTCCAAATGTTAGCTACCTTTACCTTACCAGGGATTATTTGGATGTTAACCTAATAAAAGCTATAAACCCCTAATTTCACCCACCCTAGTGTTATATACCTATGTATGTAGTTCCATACATATATAGCACTAAAGTTCTCCTTTATTATATTCTTACATAATCTATATATTAATAAATGGAGAGAAGTCTTTGTACCAAAACTTAAAGTTTATATGTCAAAGTAGTGCAGATGCTAAAATTTACGACCAATATGTGTTATAAAGTCAAAAATCGTCTCTAGTCCAGTATATACGTTAACCTGTTGTTTTACGGAAGGTCCATACAGTGACAGTTCAACTTATATTGGGTAATTAAGTAAAAAAACATTGAGAGTTCAAAAATGTTAGTGAATCATGGTCAAAATTTGACCACCAGACGACTTCTAGTTCAGGCAATCAGATCAGCTCCGTACAGTGCCTTGGAAATGCTTTTAAATTTTTTGGAAATGCTTTTCAATTTTTGAACTGGAGACAGGATTAAATTAAAAACATTTGAGAGGATTAAATCAAAAAGGCTTTACTTAAAAAATTTATGTTGTCTATAATATGTGTTTTGGCATCAAAAATATCCAATATAAGACTTCTTGTCTTCTTAAAAAAAGAACGACTTCAAATAATTGTTGAGCAATTTTATGAAATAAACACATATTAAATATGAATTTCATAGCCGTACTATTAAATACTACAGAGTAAACAAAAACCAACACCGTAGACGGGGTTCTGTTGGGTAAAATATATCGCCGCCTTTAAGAGTGCGCTTCTACATAGACCGGCAATTATTTATCGCTTGTTGTGAAGCAGGCTGCTTAAGGGTAATAATCCACTAGCTAGGCAATAATTGACGTGCAACATGTTCGGCAACATTGCACCGCACAACAGCGGGCGACGTCGCCAGCTGGCGCGCATGATATCACGCGCGATAATTTTTAACAAATCAACCTAACATTAAAAAAAATTGCCGCTGAAACACTAACTCCTCTGGCGAGATGTCGATGGCTGTTGGTTGAACATATGAGTTGGTGCTTAACATATAATAATAATAACTATACACATCTCACACACGGCCGTTTCATCCCAAACTAGGCAGTGTCTGTACTATGTTGACCAGATAAATATAATTTTATATTTTTACATACATATTATAGATAAATTACACCCAAACACAACAAATTAATGATCATGCTCATCACACAATAATTTGTTCTGGATGGGAATTCAACCCACGACCTCTGGCTGAGCTGTCAGAGTTACTAACTAGTAGACCAACAGGCCAGTCAATATGTCATTCATATGAGCAACATGTAACGCGTCAATTGCTGCCTAGTGGATGCGAAACCTAATTTTTGTGTTCACCAAGCTCTTAAGGTTATAATATCTTCTATCTTCGATGAAGTTCGGATCAGTCGAAATCAAAGCTCCGAGTTTCTTGTTCCTTAGTTGATTTTTTCCTCATTAAAAATTTAAGCCGAAAGGGCGGCCGGTTCATTGATTTCGTTATTAAAAGTTACAATACCCTTAGAAATTCAAAACATTAATCCATGTTTTCCGTCCTTTGACAACGGGTAGGTTTCACAACTATTGTTGTGCTCCGATCCAAACCCAAGGGCAAAATGTGCGAAATGATCTAATTTGAATGCACGTTTGGTGGTCATTTCAATTCACAAAAGTGATGGCAATTCGAGTTTTGTGGATTCGTTCGCTACTAGTGGAAATTATTTGTGTGGTTCACAGACGATTGTTCTGAGTCTAGTCCTGGTCCAGTACAGCCTAGGCACACTTTGTGTTTGTTGGTTGTATGGTTAAATCATCTTACAGACATAAGACGTCCACTGCGGGACATACATAGGTCTCAATAAATCTAAATAATTCAAAATATATTTATTTAAACTATTGCATAATTTAATTTACATTTTGTTATTTAAATTATTGTTGAACTTTTGTAAATTACTTTTTATTTTGCTTCAGTACATATAATTTCAGTCATATTAAGCCTGGAGAGGTATTTATAGGAGAGTGTCTCCAACTTGAACAGAAATACAGCTGTGCTCTACGCTTTTTAAGACCACTTTAATCTACTAGCCGAACTCATCAATGTACGTGGCCTTCGATGAAATGAATAATAAAATTTGAGGTAAAACGAAAATGTCATTGTCATAAATCGGTTATTATTTGGGGGGTCCTCATGAAAAAACCTCCACATTTATCAGTTCAAAATAAAATGATATATACTCTTGAATTATTAAATTGATTATGTGTTGATTTATTTACCATCAAAATTGTGATAAATGGTTGGATAGATCTGGACTTGAGGATTTACGTACGTTTCTTTGAAACCTTACAGTTGTAAGGTAATTAAGTTTAATTATCACAATTTTGGGTGGGTTATACCAACCCAAAATTGCGAGAATTAAGTTGATGGATTTGGATCTGAAGATTAGAATATGTTTCTTTAAAGGATTATAAATTTCAAATAACTTGAAATTTAACTTTTCTGGATATTGATAGTTAACATTTAATCATCATCTTCCTGCCCTTTTCTCAATTTTTATTGAAGACGGTGCAATGTGTAACATTGCGAAGGATTCTGGCTGGTTTCTTTTATGGCCTGGTGCCTGCCTGACGTCAACCCCCCTTGGGAATGTAGTCGTTTTAAGACTGGAAAGATGCCAGAAGGTAAATTTGTATAAGGAAAAAATGGGTAGGGAGTCCTCTCCCTACCCATTTTTCGTATCCCTTACCCTAGGTTCCTACCTAGGGTAAGGGATAACTCAAATCTCAAATGGGGAACGGGACTGAAACTGCAGTAGCTCGCAGAGGCAGGGTCGCGTACCATAATGTCCTGTATTTCCTGTGACTGGAGGCTACTAGGACAGGAACACCAACTGGCTTAGATAATTAAAATTTAATAATAATTATTATTATTATGTCAACCTAATTATTATTCTTAGCATAATATATAAGCCAACGCATTCCACGAATTTTATGGATAAATCTTTTCAGTTCAGGCCATCCATGAGCCATCTGAGGAATGCATTGCCACTGCCCGTAAAGGCTCGCAAAAACAGTACGCAATATTATTTGTGTATATATACATATATGTTGCATCCGGAAATGATCACGGTTGTTAAACGAAACGATAAGGCGCCACTGTCGCGCGGCAACTCGCCGCAACTTCGTTTCAGTCGGTGCGCTTCCGTCAGAGCCATATTGCGTTCGCTCATGTGGGCAGGTCGTCGTTCACGATACGACCGTGAAGTGAACACATCACTCACACATTGGAACTGTCCTACCGTTTCGTACCTAACCTTATTTTGTTGTTGTAACCTACCTACAAAACTCGAGAGTGGTTTTTTCATTTCGCACGATTACCCACTATACGCCCACGAGATGACTGGTAAAGATAATACAATCTGACAATCTGTCTCTTCTATATGTATAATATATATATGTATATATTGTTATCAAATATACACTACAACTACTCTTGCTATACATAAACTCTCGTTACATCCAATGGTTGCCTGGAAGAGATCGCAAAGCGCGATAAGGCCACCAATTGTACAAGGTCTCTACAATAACTGGCCTGTTGGTCTAGTGGTTAGTGACCTTGACTGCTGAGCCAGAGGTCGTGGGTTCGATTCCCACCCAAGTCTGGGTGTTCTTTGTGTCCGTCGTTTGTATGTTTGTAAACTCCCCCGCGACACAGGAGTAATTCTTAATGTGGGCGTTGTCTTCATTAAAAAAAAGAGTTTATCTATCTATCTATCTATCTACAATGTTGTATTATACAGCAAAGTACTGTACCCCTCAAACTTAATATAGGTAGAAAAATACAGACTAGTCGAATCTTAATAGTCAGTAAATCAACGCTTGACACACATTTATTCAAATGGGCAGGATTTATGTACTTGAAAAGGCTGCATTTTAATAGAGAATAGTTGAATACATTTGCTAAGTGATATTTCTGCGAGGAGTAAAACGTAAGAGGAACTTGAGATGTTTAAGAGGCATCCTCTTTCAGACGGAAGCAGGGAAAATAGGACACTAGTGTATTCATATAAAGTATTACATTTTAAACTTGCAGTTTGAAGTTTCTGAATTTGATTTACAAAATGTTAATTTATGCATGCTTGTGCCCGTGCCTGTGCTCGTTGAACGTCAGTTTGAACGCGAGCGTCTGAACGCACCATCAGAAGTGAAATCATAACTTACACATATAAACACACACACACACACACACACGCCTGTATCTGAGCGTGACGGTCACGCGAGTTCAGTAGTTATTTTTCCCCATATCAAAAGTGCCCAACGTGCCCAAAGAAGTTTTCACTTCAAAAATATAAAAAAAGTTTATTAATTTGTGAGTCACATTTCTGATTCACTTACATAAAATCTACTCAAATTTAAAAACGTTCCTAAACTGTCGCCTCGCTAACGCAGACTTAAACGATTCTACCCTCACAAAAAATTAATACACCCTATTAAATTCTAATCTTACTTGATCGAGGTGAGTCCTCCATTTTGTAATGGAAAAAACTGATCCTATCTTTACAGATTCAATTTCCAAGTGTTGTAGATTGTTCACAGAAGAAATTAATATTGTCCGCTAATCCTGAGCTCTTGAGGCAAATAGAGCCTTTGGCTTTGTTGAGCCAGTTTTGTTTTTATATAAGGGAATTGCTGCAAGTTTGAATGCCTTTTTACAGAGTTTAAGTTATAGAATCTTTTCTAATAAGTCTAATAAATCTGTGTGCAGCTAAATTGTCGCTTAATGTTATGATTTTAGATAAATACATGAAAAAGTTCAATATTTAAACATAAGAGATTAGTCATAGAAATAATGTGTACATTTCGTTACGGCATGGTTTTGAGTTAAATCACTCAAAATCAACAGGAGCACAGAATGTATTGAATTTCAAGTAGATAATTATTTCTGGTAATATTTTAATTTTAAACATAAACAACAAATCTTGTCTTCCTTTACATCAAATTAAATAATCAAGAATTTGTTTTTAAGTATAATGAAAGTTCCTCTTCCAGGCGAAATTAAAGCGGAAGATTGGCTCAATAAAAAAGTGCTTGATCTTAAATTGAGTGTTTTGTTCACCCTACTGGCCGAATGGACCAGGGAAATTCAATCTCAGTGGAAACGAAGGCTGTACTTTTGTGTGGGTCCACATTCTGATATCGTTTGAGACTTTATTGGTTTAGGATTTTATACGTATGGGACGCTCGGTGAATGCTAATTTCTGAAAGGATTTCGAATACATACGTCTTGATGCTTTATGTCGTTGGCATTTCGAGTTGCCGTGAGAAATGAATTTAAGGTATAAAATATATTCTTCTCTGTGTACGTTTATTTCAGAAACGGTGTATTACGTTTTTTGTCGGCTGTATAAATATTCAAAGGGCTTTCTAAAACATCTACTGAGGGAACAATTCCCATGGTTGTTTATTGAGCTAGAGGTATTAAGAATCGGTTAACCTTTCTAAATTGGTCTCATTACAATTGTCTAATTATGCAGATTCCAATGCTAACACACTTGCAACAAATTCTCGTTTTTTTTATTTGTGTTGAAGGTTCTCTTTTGCTACTAAACTCTAGACTATAAACAAATTTAAGGGCACAGAAATGGAGCCTTATTTTTTCATCGGCAATATTAATAAATCTCTGTAATAGTTTTATTAAGATAGTGAGGTGAATCCATTGACATATACATTATTAAAATTCACCTAAACTAGTGGTAGGACTTAGCAGTAAGGAGTATCTACATATTAACACGTGAAGAGAATTCTTGGAACCTAATTTCAAGAAAATTTCGAAAACGTATTAACGTGAAATTTGGAAAACTTATACTTTATATAAAGAAAAAGTGCAAAAAGTTACAGTTTTAAAACAATATGTTGTCCAGTATATGTATTGACCTGTCATGGTACGTAAGTCTATACAATGATAATTTAAGTTACACTGGCCAAGAAATAGACCATAGTTGAAATTCGACCAGTGGGCGATCTCTAGTCTAAATATTTATGTACTTAAATGTAAAAGAAGGTAAACAACTTAAATATAGTAAAGTTTTTATTCACGTAGATTGCTACTAATTTAAACACAATTAATTTGTGGCAACACAATCTGTCTCTCGGTTCCGATTAAGTATCGCTCTCTTACTTCTAATACGCCCACTCTCAACTTGTCGCAGAAATTGGTACATTGTCTATATTCTAGCGTGGGATCACTGATTTGGATCCATCTTGAAATAACACAATATTACTAGTAACGTAATCCAGGATCTTGGTAACCTTTAATAAGCTTTATGTAAGTCTTCGTGTAGGTTTTAGAAATCGATGTTGCTGATGGGGAAGGAGCTTCATATACGAGTATAAGTGACGTTTTTCTGCTGGTGAATATGATCGCCAGAGTTTCATGGGGGAAAACAAGGTTGTAAACTAGAGACAACACTAGTGTTTAGGCCGAGATATTTTCAAAGTATAAAAAAACCGGCAAGTGCGAGTCTGACTCGCGCACCGAGGGTTTCGTAAGCAAACAAACTTCTATGTAGATACCGTACCTCCATCTCGGGAATCAATTCTAGAAGACTTGCCCGTTTTTTTTTTCGAAAAACAAATTTAACTTTGCGGTTGCGATGTACGACAAAGTCAACAATCCAACCGCAAAATATAAGTTTGTAATCACAAAAACATTTTTTTTATGTGATGTGACTACAAATTAACGACTTTCGGATTATATCTTTTACTTGTGCTATGAGACCTTGCTTCTTACCAAAGGAACTTTTTTCCTTTTGAGGAACGGAACTCTAATTAAAAGAAATAGAGCTATATACTGATTCCTTAAATGTTGTACTCAGTTTGTGATGTAATTCTAACTATATCTTTACACATTGTTACTAATATTATAAAGGCGAAAGTTTGTGAGGATGGATGGATGTTATTCTTTCACGCAAAAATGACTGAACGGATCTGGATGAAACTTGGCGAAGAGATAGATTATAGTCTGGAATAGCACATAGGCTACATTTTATTCCGAAAAAAAGTACGGTTCCCGTGAGAAAGATTTTACAAAAAATTTCTTCGTTTACGAGATTTTTTTTTGTTGCATGGCTAGTTTTAATACAGCTAGTTTTTATAATAAATCAAAATCATAATTATTTATTTCAAGTAAACCCATTGTAGGTATTTTTGAATTGTCAGGAGGAGTCAGTCAGTATAAGTCGGTCGTGAAGCTAGTTGCCTGTTCCAAAACGTAGATCCTACGGAGAAGAACAGGCAAGAAACTCCAAAGACACTCTTTTTCAACATGATTTTTTTTTCAGAGTTACCTGTTACATTGCTTATAAGCGCAATTTGATGTGAGGACAATGTAACATAATATTGTTCTAAAATGCTCGTAATTAGATAAGTCACATTCATAGATTAACTTTAGAGATTAAGTAAAACAATTATATGCACACACCACGTTAGTATATAAGTCCTGCTTGTACCTGAAATAATATAGACTATATCATCTCGAGTCTCATTACACTCCTTGGCAAACACTGGCAAAACGTCACTGGCATAACTACAATGTCAACAGTGTATGAAATAACATCAATGTTCTATAAAATATAAAATAAAAATATAAGCCCGAAAACGTAATAGACAGACAAACTTTCATTCTGTCTGTGTGTTACGTTTTCGGGCCTAAACCGCTGAGCCAATCTTGACGAAATTTGGTATGGATATTGGCTACTTTTTATTGTGAAAATTAAACTTGAAAGGGGTGAAATAAGGGATAAAAGTTTGTATCAGAGATCATTCATTCCTTAAGTTTAGTGATATTAAGCTTGATCATATCCATATTTCGGTAAGAAATCATAATTGTTTTTGAGTTTTTGACGAATAAAGGCGTAATAGAGAGAATAAAATAGACTACTGGAAGTACTAATACTACGCAGGCGAAGTCACGGGGACCATCTAGTAATATTATAAACGTGAATGTGAGTTTATCTGTTTGTAAAGCTTTCACACCTAAACAACTCAAACGATTATTATAAAATTACAAACATGCTGTAAGATGTACAGAAAAGATTATAGGGTACCTCTCATCCAGACAAAGCACTGTTCCCTAGGGATAGTGAAATGATTGGCAAAACTGCGGGACATATTTGTTTATTATTCTAAACGTATGGCGTCATGTTACGTTTAATGAATCCGATTCATGTGATGTTTGATGACGTAAATCGGATCCATGTTGCAGTTGAAATCCGTTTACGAAATTCTGAAACTGTACAAATCCTATACAATTCTTTAAGGCTACCAAAAACTAATCACTTTTTGTATTCTAAACTTTCCTTTTAGTTACAAGAAAATGTATATAATCAAGCTGAAGAGTTTTTTAATTAGCTGGTGTTATAAGGAGTAACTTAGGCTACTTTTATTATGGAAAAGGAATTAGGGCTCCGCGCAAAATATATAAATATAGTTTACATACACGCGAGCAAACGCGCGGGAACTGCTAATGTTATAATAAAATAACCAGGGTTTCAATTCAAATTTCATTCGGTGAATTTTTGCGACAACCCTAAAAGTCGCCTCAGGGCTGTAAAGTAAATTACCATTAAACTTGCAGATATCTTTACAACAGTATAGTGTATACTAGGAATCGTAGTCTGAGGATACACAATAATATTTACGTAATTATAATTTTAAACGAATAATTTCAAAGAAAAATAATTCTACTTATATTATAAACGTGAAAGTTTTAGAGTATGTATGGATATTTGTTGCTCTTTCAGGCAAAAACTACTGAACCGATTGCCATGAAACTTGGTATGTAGATAGCTGGAGATCTCGATTAACACATGGCTATTTATCAAGATATTCCCACCGCACCGGGACTTACACGGGTGAAACGGCTGGGCGCAGCTAGTACACTATTAACTACCTCGTACCCTGTAAAGGTTAACTGTAAAAACTGTTATAAGGTATCAATGTCGTAACCTTTGGTTGTATTAATTCATAACACAGAGGCTATCAGACCTTCTATCTGAATATTACAACAGTACTCAAAACGACAACTATATTACGATACAGCAATGCAGAGAGAAATTTGTCAAAGAACAGTATTTGCAGCACGCGCGTGCTGCCAACCAAACACAAAGTACAAACCAACAACAAGTACAATTTATGCCAAACAACTTGCTTTGGTCAACATTCCAAACTCAAATTTAAGGTACCGGAAGTCGTGCCAACTGTAAATCGATTTGACCAACATTAATCGTGAATCGAAAAGCCAGTAGGCGGAAGTTGCACAAATTAATGGCACGTCAAACCAAGCCAGATTTTCGAATGCAAAGGTCTACTGTTTGATAGTCTGAGCTTTTCTAAAGCGAAGCTTAAGTAATAGGAGGTAGAGATTTCATTTAATTGAATATAAATACAAGTTAGTAGTTTTTAATTTATTACTGTTAAGGTAATGATGTAGTAGGACACGCGGCGGATCACTTGCCTTTGTGCAAAATTTGCTGTTGGTATACCTACATTTGCTGATGATGTTTTAGCACTAGCGAAGCAGTACGTATGTTTGTCGTATCTTCGACGACTTTTCATACAATTGAAGAGTCAAGACTAGTATATATATACTGATTTGTGAGATTTCTTATAAGCTATAATAGATATTGTTAGTATATATACTGAAAATAATACTGAAAAACACACAGCAAGACTAAAACAATTTGGATAATACCTATAAATAAAAACCAATATACAATATACCTACTTGCTATCTCTCTTATCTTGCACCGCACTTTTCCGACGTGGGGTAGCTAGTGAAATATTATTGGAATTCCTATATCCAAGATAATCCCGACCCGGTTGTCGCATCAAATGTCGACCTTCGATCAGACAGCACCCTGTAATAATGGACGGCAGTTGTTTTATCTGTCTGTTTATCAAACACTCTGTATGTGCGTTTATTGATGGTCCCTTATGTAAATGGAAGGAGGTTTAGATGGAGTGGGGTGGTGTAATGGTGTGCGTTGGAATAGATTGCTTATGTGTGATACACAAGCCTTTGGCCAAGCCAAATACATGTTTTTTTTTCTTTCCTGTAACTTCTAAGGGAACGCATATAAAAGTCGGACACTTATTTTAATTGCTAAGTTACATTTTATTGTTCACATTAGAATGCAAAGTGATGCAAAGCAATATTGATATATCTTTCAGACACTCAAGCAACAGGTGAAAATGAAATAAATGGTATTCAAATCGAATTAGAAAGAACAGAATAAGAGCATGCAAAATACATCAATCTTGTGAGATGTACGCAACATGAAGAGGGAAGGGTATCGATAAAAGATGAAGATATAAAAGACAGAAGACTATGTGAAGGCTAAATGTTAGTCTACTGGTTAGTGATCCTGACTGCTGAGCTGAGTTCGTGGGTTCGATTCCCACCCAAGACTAATAATTGTGTAATGAGCGTGATCATTTGTTTTGTGTCTGGGTGTAATTTATCTAAAACATGTATGTATTTAGAAATATTTAAGCATGTTTATCAGCAGTCTGGTTACCAAAGTCCAGGCTCTGCCTAGTTTAGGGATCAGAAGACAATGTTTGAGATGTTGCGAGGTATTATTATTACTTTGAAAAACATATGAATGAGAAGAATGATAGTTGGGACGTTATTGGAAGAGGATGGATATCAGGGGCTAACTTTATTCTTCAATAAGTTGTTGCATAAAGTGGTAATCCCTGATGAATGAGCCCTTTTTAAAAAATAAAAGAGATGTACAGGAACACAATAGCTATATATATATAACATAGGAATAAAGCTCATGTCACATAGTATCAAAGTGTAGGAGAAAGTAATAGAAAAGTGAGAAATGAAAATGCGATAGTAAAAAACCAATTTGGGTTTATGCAACAGATGCCATATTTGCAATACGTCAACTATGCGAGAAGTACAGACGCGCGCACAAAAACGCATAATAGTGTCTGTTGACCTAGAAAAGGCACATGATAGGGTACCCCAAGTAGTTTTCTGGTGGGCTTTGAAAGAAATAAGAGTTTTGCTAAGTATGTGGAGTTGATTTATGTTATGTACAGAGAGCCTAGCGCTCATATAAGTGACCGTTAGAAACACGAAACAATTCAGTATCGCTGTAGGCTTGCACAGAGTCCGGGATCGGCTCCAAGTCCATACCTCTTCCTGTTAATAATTGACGCTCTGGACTAACAGGAGGAGGCCCGTTGGTCGTTGAAAACTAAAAAAATATCATTAGGTAAATTTTAAGTGCAAGAAAAGCCTTATTATTGTTTAATAAAGGATAAATGTATTTTTATTGAAATTGGTTCTGGATTGTCCAGCATCTATTTACAGGAATTTCTTAGGAATTAATCATTTTCGTAAAAAAAAACCATTTTAAAAGAAGTAAAAAAATGATAGTTTATTACACGAATGAATGTTCTAACTTATTTTTTATTACAAAATTTAATATTAATATTTTCAAATATTTTTTCTTAAGTTTTGATAATCTGATAAATACCAAGCAATAAATAAAGCTAAAGTATAAAGCTTAAAAATTTTATTTAAAATAATATTCAAAACACGACAAAATGTACTACGTAATAACCGGCCACTTGTCATTGCCCTTAATAGCTGGCAATTGGCGCAATATTAATCTATAGCATAATTAACGGTTCCTGTTAAAACTAATCCAGTAATAAAAAACCGGACAAGTGTGAGTCCGACTCGCGCACCGAGGGTTCCGTAAGCAAACAAACTTTTAAGTAGATAGTACGTCTATCTCGGGAATCAATTCTCGAAGATTTTTGCCCGTCTTTTCCGAAAGACAGACTTAATTTTGCGGTTGCGATGTACGTTTGATTTATCTGCGAAATGTTCAAATTTGGTCTAAAGTGGCCATATTTTTTGATTGCGTTGACTTAGAAGCTTGATTTTTTTACAACTTCAAGGGACCGTAGACTTATGTATTTGGTATTCATTTCAACTTGATGCGTCCAGGGGGTTCTGAAAAAAAGCGTCTTGACAGACTGACAGACTGACAGACAGATAGACGTACAACAAAGTGATCCTGAAAGAGTTCCTTTTTTTTCTTTTGTTCCTTGAAACTAATATATTTCAATAAATTTAAATTACAGTTCTGTGTAAATTATTCCACAATATTACAATAAAATAAAACAAATAGCAGAAGAAGATGGGTAAATAACAGAATATAGGAAGCTATTGCTTGCCTTGCAGTGGGATGACGGAAGCTAAATAGCTGGATTGCCACAGGTTTACAGATTTTAAACACAAATTTAACATTCTTTTACTATTTTTAAAATGCTTTTATTAGTCTCACTTGTAACTAACTAACTAACTGACTGACTAACTAATTTACTAACTAATTAAGTAACTATGTAAATAAATCTTGAAAGTAAATTTCAACCTACTTCTACTTGCCGTATCGAAATAAAACTTTGTACCTCTATTATTTGGCGTTAGGGTGCTGATCTGATGATGGAGCTAGAAGGTGGATATTCGAACTCTTCAGTGGCCGAAACTCTCGAGTTTGGTCTCATGAATATGATTCCTTTTGACGATTGTCATACAGACTGGGCTTGATGAACGATGGTCTGGTGATCATAACTAGGAGGTTGATAGAGGAACTCTTTATTCTCCGGATGTCTTGATAAAAGCTGTTCCCGGATCCCTCCTGCTTAAGGTGCAGTATGGCACACCGTGTGGTTTTAGTCGGTTCGATTCCGACACACCGCCCCACCGAAAACCCCGGTGGGGTTTTCACACTCACAAAAATAAAAAAAAGGAACTCTTTATTCTATTTAATTTGGTTTGGTTTAGATTTACTAAACTATAATTTTCTCTAAGTAATAGCATACTTACACATTTTTGGTTAAATATTGTATCAGTGTATTAAAATAATGAAAAGAAAAATAATATTATCACTATCACTACATATTATATAACAAAGTCTCACGCCGCGTCTGTCTGTCTGTTCGCGATAAACTCAAATACTACTGAACGGATGTTTTTGCGATTGCAACCAATAGACAGAGTGGTTCATGAGGAAGGTTTAGGTTTATAATTTGTTAAGGTTTAGTGTAAATTGGTTGAAATATGATGATGATTGTTGAAGATGTGCGAAGCCGGGGCGGGTTGCTAGTAAGTATAAAAAGTAAACTTTAGCATAAGATTTATTTACTAAAAATCACGAACTTTCACATACTTGTTATTCACCGGATCTACTATACGACCCTAAAATATGACCTCACTTTTCTGTAACACCCTGTAGATTTATGTTCAAGTTTCGTGACGCCATATATTATAACTGTATACTACGGAAATAAAAATTACCCTTGGCCCACTCAAATTGGCTCCATAAAATTACATCGTGTTAGTGGTAAAGAAAATTGATAAGTATAATGTAAGTGGTGGTGTGGTGTTAAAAATATGAGCTTTTTTCATTTCACTAAGTTTTTAAATAAACATCAAACCACCTGATGTGTAGCGGTTACTTACCGACTTCTATAAACACTCGCACATACTACTATTAGTAAGTAGCACGTAAGTATTCTCGCTATAGTATAAATAATGAATGAAAATTGACATTTATGTATCCTTGTTTTTGGGAAAGTGTAATCACAATAGTGATATTAAGTTAATGGTGTACTTATTGTTATATTTCGACACAATATATTTTGGTTTATAAAATAAAATAAATTAAATGAATGAAGTACTAGTACTACTAGTAAGTATTTATTATGTTTTCTAGAACGTTGAGTACTATTTTTGAAAAGCTTGTCTACGGGACTTATCTATTATTTCAAATTAATACTTCACCACAACGAGTACTTTAAAAACAACAAGATAGTTGCGTTGAATTGTGAATTCGATTATCACTTAAGAATGTATTGTGTTTTGTTAATTAATGATGTAGATACTCTATAGAATGTTTTAAGAAATAGATTAATGTTTGTGACGTAGTCCGTAAACTTTATAAAAGTAAGAAAAAAAAACGCTTAAATAGCAATAAATCTTTAAAAGAATAAAAGTAGAATGCTTTCGTAGAACGTTTCCTCTCTCAACACGTATCGAGTCAACAAACTAGTACTGACAGACATACTTCAACTAAATTGCTGTTAATAAGCATAGGCATATGAATAAGGGTTGTCTAGCTGTCAGATTGGATTGTTGAATAGTTTCCACCCTATGTGTGTTATATACATATATGTCAGGGGAATGTGTACATAGTCTGGTAATATTTTTATGAGGTTGTCAACATTTACCGCCATTTTTACATACATATGTACATACATATACCCACAGAGCACAGGCAGAGGTGTGTTGAACACCCACATTTTGCCAACTGTGATTTAATCCCACTCACGGAAGAAAGGACAAGCCTATTACCGTCAGCCGGGCATTTTGGGAATTTAAGATGGGAAAATGGGGGTACATATATTGAAAGGGAAAGGTATTAAGAAGGGAAGGCATTGGGAGGAAAGGGATACTGGTTATAAGGATGGATGGGTCGCTCACCTATAACTCGAGCTGGCTGTAGTCGGGAAGTCAGACTTCAAACATTCCTAACCGACCTTTTTAGACACAAGCAAAAGCAGTAACATTCTTTTCACATATAACAATGAAAACACATTTTCATAATTAAAAACACGTAATACATATAACGTTTGTCATATGTATAGTTTTATAGACTGATCCCCACTTCTGGATAGCGCGTGCTCATGTATCCTTCGGTACCTTTCACAGGTCTTAATGGGAAGATATAGCTAGCGTACGCCTAAAATGTATCCATAACGAAAATCTACAACTGATTCGGGTAAGAAAAACTTTGTCATCACGTACGTCATCTTAAAGTAATGTTGATTAACCCCGTTCTTATATAATTTCTGCTTTACCAGACACGCGAATATTGAAACTTCATTTTAGCAGGATTGATAAAAATCATGGGAACCACTTAAGTTAACCACAAGTCACTACTTTAAAGCAGCTTCATAATATTACGAAACTAGGTTTTGCCCACGACTGTTAATTTTGTCAATCAAGACAGGTATCCCTTCGGACAGTAGGTACTTTTTTTTGGGTGAAAAGTACCCTAAGTCACAGATTACTAAGTAGTTACTAAGTAGCTTACGTTCCTTTCCTTACCCCTGACAACATTTATGCAAAATTTCATGATGATCGGTTCAGTAGTTAAGGCGAGAAAGCGTGACAAACAAACTCACATTTGCATTGAGTACCTGGCCGACCAAGTTCTATAAAGATAAACTTAACAAGCTTATAGCATGATGGCAAAAGTGATCCCCATTTCTATTATTTTCGAGTAAATTGTGGGTCCCTAAAAACGAGAAATGTTTGGTATTACCTATCCTTTTGGTTTTAATTGTGGGGTTTGTGTGCACAAAGTTCTTTCATTGTCCAGTTATTACGGTCACAGTGTCGTGTAGCTACAATCCAACATATTTTTTAAAGTATTTAAATAGGTTATTCGTTGTTGTTTCAAGGTCTGGTAAAGTGTGTCATGTTGTGTTGATGAATGGCCACAATTTCGGCTTATTTAGGCTTACATTTTTATGAAGGACTTTTATTTAATAGGTACGGTAACAGACAACAGATCAAGCATAACACAAAATTGAGTTTTACATTATATGGTTTGAGACCTGAAACTCGTATTGTAACCACACACATCATTCACTACTCATACATACAAGGCTTTAAACAAAAGTAAGCAACGTTTAACACATTTGGGTTTGTAATTTAACAATACATACGCAGTTTTTTTTCATGTAGAATTTATAGTATAAAATACTACATGTCCCCTATTGAAAACATGGCTTACGTTTGTATGTGGGAGAGCATTGCTTCGGCACGTATGGGCCGGCTCGACCGGAGTGTTACCACGGCCTTACAGAAAACCGGTAGTGAAGCAATGCTTGCATTACTTTTCGCCGCGTGAGTGAGGTTACCGGAGGCCCTAACCATTCCCTCTAGCCCCTCTTCCCGCTCTTCCTCCCTCTCCTCCTCTTCCCCTACTCCCACCTTTAAGGCCGGCAATACACTTGTAACTCTTGAGTTGCAGGTGCCCCCCGCATGGGCGGTGGTAGTCATTTACTATCAGGTGACCAGCCTATTCCTTTGCCCTCTATACCTTAAAAAAAAAATACTATTGATACGTGGTAATAACATAAATTGATTTTTTTTGCTGCACTTGCTAAAATATGAAAAGCATATTTTAGACTTTTATACATTTTATTTTAATTTAGGCGAAAAGACGATATAACGAACTAATTATATTATTCATCCGCTGCTCACGTTTTATCCTAAGCCCATTAAACATTGACCTCGTTCATTAACCGTTTTCATTGAACGAAAGGCCAGTAATGGCCAACGTTACTCCCAACTAATGTTAGCTAATAGTTTTACCATTACCTTATATTAGTGTGACGAAAGCCTTTGCACACATTTACGTCACTATAGTCCGGTTATGTTCTCGTTCTTCTGTTTAATAAGAACATTCACACATTCGTCAATTTCAGCGTATGTTTACGAGATCTGAAAGTAAACTTACGTTCACTTATAAACTGTGTAAATGTTGTGTGTCTGTGTCTACGTTGGCTTTAAGGTTGAATTGTTGTCTAGGGTTTCAAACTGTCAATCTTCTATATAATATGTACCTGTAAAATACTTGACTGATCCTGGAGCAATGAAGTATATATACCTGAAGTGTAATACTTCATTGTATAATATCGGCTCGTCATTATCATAATTTTTTGGACAACTTTACCAAAAGGCGGACCTCATGCCATGCCATTATCTACTCTTTTAGTGATGTAAAATAATACATACACATTTCATTACTTAGAAACACTCAGACCATTGCAAATAGACACATGCATAGAAATATTTGGACTAAGTTTAAATCTAACCCACGACGACGTCCGATGTTCTTGAATTATTTTCCGCCACGCCACATATTTCTTCTATATTAACTCCTCAAATTATGTCTATCGTAGTCAAAAACGAGTGTCACACTAAAGCTGTTGAATATATCAGCAATATCGAGTACTGTAATAAAACGAAGAGATATCACAAGCATTTTACAGGGAATAACTCAAATGTGAAATTCTGATATCGGAAAAATATTTTCTACATCACATTGCCTTATTTCTTTAGTCTAGTTGGGGTAAGAATAAAATACATATAAAAATATAAACGGTAAGTTGTGATTAAAAATTATACATTTTGTATTGTGTTTTTTTCGAACTCAAGATAAGAGAAATGGTTGAATGTAATTAGAATAAAAAATCTTAGGGAGTCAAACTGTTTGTCTTAATAAGTAGCCTAATAGTCATAAAATCAATATTATTCCTTTATACTACAATTGAATCAAATACAATTCAGTCAACGGTGCAGCAATAGGTTAACCATTATGATGATGATGAAAATCAAATCAATAATATATACACACCATAAATGTGATGAAGATAAGATTGTTGAAATAGGGCCATACGGCCAACCCAACCGCATAACGGACCAAATCAGGTTTACTTGCTGAAACAGAAACACTATACATGTAAAGTTTGATAAGTTAGGGTCAACGAAGACGATTAATTGTTCTAACACGTTTACTTGGTGAACATTAGTGAGTTGGAAACTTGGCAAAAAGTCAATGCTCCAAGTAATATTATTCAAGTACCTACATAATTTAATTTAAATTTACCCAAATAATTCTAAAGTGACGTACATTAAAATTCTATATTTTCATTACCTATTTTATGATATTGTAGTAATTGGTGTGACTCACAAAGATGATGGATAATTTTCTCTTCTAAGCAAGGTAACCAGAATTTTATAAAAACACAAACACGTTGAAAAAGAGTATCCTTGAAGTTTCTTGCCTGGTCTTCTGAATAGAATATACATATCGTCTGGCTTTACGACTGACTGATTGGCTCCTACTCCTAACAATTCAAAAATATCTTTAATTAATTTAATTGAAATAAATGCTATTAATATCAGTAAATCTTATTTCAAATCATATCAAGTTAAATTTGATTTGATTTTAAGGAAGAGAAGTTTCTTGGTTCAGCAGTTTTTTTATACAATCTGGCGTTTTACATAGGTTAGGTATTTTCTCTATTTAGTAATAATAACTGTACTGGTTGGTAATGTCGGGCACCCAAAGTGATTTTTTAATTACTTTTAATCGTATATATATAAATATATAATTAAATATACATATATTATATGTAATAAACAAATATTTTTTTATCTTCCCACCATTCTCGAGTCTTTTTCAAAAGGTCGGCAGTGGTATAGTCGTAAAATAAGAAACAGACAAAATTGCTATTAGACAGACAAAATTATTTTTAGATGTTGTCTCTTATTTAAAGAGTACGAGGGCGGCACTGAAAATTTCGGGAATCAAGGAAGTGACACAACATTATTATTTAAAAATGTATTTATTGCTTTTCGAAGTATTCTCGGCGAAATTTGACACATTTTTCCATACGATGGAACCAATCATTGAAGCAACCATTCCATTCTGAAGTTGGGGTCTCCAAAATGGCCGTTTTGTAGGCGTCCACAGCTTCTTCAGCTGATGAATATCTCTGAGCACGCAATTTATTCTTTATTTTAGGGAAAGTATAGAAATCATTAGGGCTTAGGTCGGGGCTGTACGGCGGATGTAATACTCTTTTGTTCTGTGCGCGGTTTGAGAACTCGCATTGTCGTGATGGAGGATGATGCGGCGGTTGCAGTTCTCTTTACGGAGTTCAGAAATGACCTGTGGCAAACAAATGCTAGCATACCATTCTGCATTAACCGTTCTTTGTCCCTCAAGAGAAATAGTCGCAACATGGCCGGTTTTGGAGACAAACGTGGCAACCATTTTTTTTGCAACACTCCGTGAACGAACAATTTTTGTTGGCTTTAACTCATTTTCGAACACCCAAACTCGTGACTGGTTTTTTGTTTCGGGTTCGTACGCGTATATCCAGGATTCGTCACCTGATACGATGTTGTATACAGCATTTGAGGATCCTGCGTGGAATCTTTCGAGAGTTCTGACTAGGGATCGGATAATCGGATGCATATTTACCTAAAGTTATTTTTTGGATAACAAATTATATAAGCGGCTTCTAAGTATATTTTTATTTACAAATGCAGTTGTATTGTCGCGTCGCTACTTGCGCACAAGCAAGTATAATTTGCCGTCTCAAAATGCTTACATTTCCGGGGGTTTAATAGGCCCGATTTGACACTTGTTACAACGTAATAAGGTTGTTTTTGCTTCGTCAAAAATCACTGACAATAAAAGTAGGGAAAAGCAACCATTATACGTTGTAACAGAGCAAGTGTCATTTGTGTCAAACTGGGGTTTATTACATCTCACGGAGTATAGGTACACTTAAATTTATATGCATCCGAATATCCGATCTCTAGTTCTGACGCACCAACTCTATCCGCCCCTGAAAATCTTTTAATCATACTTATCATTAAAATACTAGTATTAAGATTTTACTACCTAACAATATTTTTTTAAAGACAGCTCCCGACAACTAGGAATAACCGACCCACTATATCTACCTACCTATCCTACCAGTCCTACTACTACTAATATTATAAACGTGAAAGTTTGTCAGGATGTATGGATGTACGGATATTTGTTGCTATTTCACGCAAAAACTACAAAACCGATTGCGATGAAACTTGATGTGTAGATAGACACCTGGATTACCACATAGGCTACTTTTTATCCGATATTACGACGGCACCGGGACTTACGCGGGTGAAACCGCGGGCAGGCCTATGCCACTCTATGTACTTACGTGCGCTAAACAACTACCGGCCGCATGGCCGCTGGCGGCCCTTATACGCAGTCTCGCGCAGTTGGTTGCCAATAGCTGTACCGCACGCTCACGCTTATATTTTTGAATTTTTACGTTATTCGAAATCGTATTTTTATACCTTTATATACTTTAAATACAGACATGGTTTCTGGTAGTTTATGTGCTGTACATGGACGTATATCCAGTAAGAGAAAAAATTAACAAAATTTGTAATTGTTTTTGTTTTCAAATATATTTTGTTCAAGCAAAACGCCACCGCACTAGCGGTGCGTCCAGCCGACCAAAACTTTTCGTTTTTAGATTTTGTCGGCACGATTGTCGTCAAGGACAACTACGCATCTACTCGTGTAGTGAATTCCACGCGTTTGATTGTTAAAAGATTTGGATGTAGGTACTCAACTTTAATTAAGAAGCATCAACAATATACATACGCAACATTGTTCTTTAGATTTATCACTACATCACATCTATACTAATATTATAAAGCTGAAGAGTTAGTTTGTTAGGTTGAAGCGCTAATCTCAGGAACTGCTGGTTCGAATTGAAAAATTCTTAAAATTTTGTGTTGAATGGACTATCCATTTATAGAGGAAGGCTATAGGCTATATAACATCACGCTACAACAAATTCTTTAAGTTTATTTTCTCGAATAGTTTATTGATGTTTCTCGTTAGAGGTTTGGTTAAGCAAGGTCGCGTGGCTTCGGCAATAAGTTTTTCGGAGAAGCGATTTGTTTTTAAGTGTTTCGTATTCGTAAACTTACGGGGACGTGGTATTAAGTGTTACACTTTTCTAAGTCAGGTAACACACCCGATTTTTTGTGTTATAAAACTTTACTTAATTAACATAGCCTTTTTTTATAAAAATATAGATACCTATTTAATATTAGATAAAAAGAGGTAACCCTAAACTCACTTACGGCAACGCAACCATGCGTTATTGCGAGGCAATAATAATCGTGTTTTAAGAACTTTAAAGATCATTTTCGCATGCAGGGGTCGGCGCTCGGAAAGAGTAGGTAATTAAAACGGTAGGTATGGATGTTTTTGTAGGGAGTGATTTATCTGTTACGTAGTAACTTAGTAATCTGTGCCACGGGGCGCAGCTAAGTAACTACAATTTCTTTTTGTAAGTCTTACCATTAACATCTACAAATTAAAACCTCCTTTGCCGAAGCAGTAAAATTAAATGAACAATTAAAATTAAGTAACAGTCGAAATGTAACAAGTTTAGAACGGTTACAGACGGAGGATCCCAGCAGACCCGGACACAGTGACCCGTTTTACTACACAGGCTGGTCCCTGTTAATTGAATAATGTATAGAAAAGATTTCTCGACGAAACCTTTTTGAATTTATTATGGATGTTAAACGAACTATTAACTCAAGATATAATTAGCGACCTTCCTTAAAAAAGAACGAGTTGATTGCTTAAGAACCCTTGGGTAAAATTTATGCTTAAGAAGTCATACTTGTGTAGTAAATAATAATTTATAACTTGATATAACGATCGTAAATGTGTTGTGATGTTTTCTTATCATTGAAATAAAAATCTTCATTTGGGTAGTGGTAAGCCGGAGAAAGTTGACTGCACGGATGGCGCAATGGTCTAAGCGGTCGCCTCGAAACTACGCCGCGCCAAGTGTTGTGGGTTTAAATCCCTCACGGGACAAACATTTTTGTAATCCATAAATAGTTGCCTAGATTTAGGTGTTATTTGTGTCCGTTATTTAAATGACGACGACACGGAAATATTCCTTATACGGAAGTTGTTTTTTTTTTAACAAATAAAGAATGAACTGCTCTCAATACAAGCGAAGGTATATTTATGTAGGCATGTCTAGGCGTACAATATCATCCAAATACAATTTAATAGGTCTTCCGGACAAAATTTAGCTTGAGTTAAAACGACCGAGACCTAATAACTTATTTTAGCTTTTAGATATGTTTCAGTGCCCCACACTAGCAAAAAAGCTCGTCTACTGCAAAAAAGTTTTTACTCAATATTTAAAAGTAAATTTACTTATTTAATTATATTTTTTTACTGGTAACTCTGTGACCCTTTGCTCCGATTCTAGACGACGAAACTTTTAAATTCTGCTTTTAAACTAATTCCAATGTAACGTTAAAAGCTATTCAAAACACTCATTACTTTATTACATAACTTTTCAGTAACGCAGGGGATGTCATTGCCCCTATAACCGGGAGTTAATTAAAATGTTTCACTCCGCTTGAACCCCGCATAGTCGCATCTATGCGTGAATTTACTGCCATATTAAAAAGTACAGTAAACTAGTTAAGTCTATGAAAATATGTAATAGAATTGACAAAAGATTCTGCAACATATATCGTGACGATACAACTTGTACTCGGTTAATGACAAAACTTTCTAACTATACGAAATGTACAAAACACCGCTGCCGCGCGTCCTAATAATTAAGCCATTCGTCAGAAAGACAATACTACAGATAAAACAATACGAAACATTTTCACCGAATGTGCGATTAAATTAGAAGGCACGAAACCATTGAAGGTAGTGGGTTGTGCGCCATTCGGGCGGAACTTGCAAGCAACGGTAGGTCCATTGTTATAATGTTTTAGATGGATCAGCATAGTTTATGTATACTATTAAAGGTTATTGTTTGTGGTATACAAAGGACTCTAAATTTTATCGTGTTATACCAAAGGCTAAAGGCAGTAAAATTACCGTTTTAAAATTAAGGTCAAGGCAATCAAAATTAGTGGTATAAATAGTTGAGTTCATAGATGAACATAATTCTTTAAACTGCCTTCAAAAACGGTCAAAAACATAAAGCGTCGCCATTTATTAGCCTCAGTACAAATATATTAAAGCTAAAATAATTTGTTTTTTTAACTGTACATAAATATATTATGTACTTATTTAATAACGTTTTGATCATATGCAACTTTTGAGTTCGACAACAGTGTATATTAAGTGAAAAAGAGAAACACCAAATGAATAAGTGAGTTGATGAATGAATTTTTTTAAACTAACTGTTTTCTGATTACCAGTAGGATTTTCAAGTAGCGTTTTACCGTGAAGACTTTCTTTACTTTATTTTCTTTAAAAAGAGTACTTTGAAAAGAATACTTAAGTTTCAGATAAAGTTTTAGAATACTTAAGTTTTTAATAGTACATAGTCTGTAGCTGGTATAGTTATTAATTTTATTGTAGGTACTATTAGGTACATCTCTAGTTTAATTTAAAAAGAATTCGCATGCATCAATGGGGTACAGGCACGTTTTGTCTTCATTTATCCACTTTTATCCGAATTAATATAATATATAATTATGAATGACGGAAATTAACCGTCACGTGCAAATTATTGTTAAGTTTTAGCATTCATTAATGAATTAACAGTGCTAGACAAATAAGATTTAATTAGTGTTTTTTTTTTAAATAGGACAGAATTGAAAATATTTATTATTTCATTGTGGAGCTAAGTTCTATTTTTCGCTTTTCCAGCGATATTAATTGAAGGGCGTTCCTAATTTAATCCTTATAATTAGTATCTATCTAATCAATGAAGTCCTTTTTTTATCTTCCACACTGTCTTTCCATTCGACCTTTTCAATGTTGAGCCATTTTTTTTTAGTTTATTTAGCTCACAACTTATTATTTTAAAAAACATTTTATAACATGTTTTTATTAGCTTCACTTAACTATTTAAACAAATTTTGGTAGTCAATTATAACCTACTACTAATTGTCGTATCGAAATAACATTTTGTATGAGCTGATCTGATGATGGAGGCAGAAGATGGATAGTAGAACTACTAACTACTAGGTTTTACTAGTAGCTACTGAAGAGTAGCTACTAGTAAAACCTTCGAGTTTGGGCTCATATGATTCGTTTCGACGTGTCCAACAGATTGTGCTTGGTAACGATGGGCTGATCATGGAGCTACTCATTACTCATTACTTTATTGCATTCCATAATTACATTGATAGAATGTTAAATATAAAGGTAGAACTAATTAAGGACCCTGTTGGACACAGCAAAGTTTTCATTAGGAGAGAGGAGGAAGAGAGCTTTTCATAAGAATAAAACTAAGAATATCCTATGCCTCAATAAATAGCTAATTCAGGTATTTTTGTTTTATTTGTGTTTGAATTTACGTAATGTATTGCTTTAGAATGCACATTAAAAACAATAATAAAATGTGTGTATTACGTATTTCTTATAGAATAAAAATATAAAATTATAGTAAAATATGTAATGTCTTGGGTACTTTAAGATAATTATAAAAAGTACAGTGTCTTATGTATTGTATACTTAAGCTGTGTTATCTATGGTTATCAATGATAATTTTAATATTTTTACTATTTATCTGTGCTTATAAAGTAGTTTTTATATTTCTGCTATATTTATTTTATATTTTATCTTTTTTTATTCTGTTCGTGGATTTATTAAACATGTCATTGTATTTTATATTTGTTATTATAATTATTTAATAAATTTGTGTATCTATAGAATGTTTAACTAGTGATTGGAGCTAGGAGGTGTATAGTGGATTTTTGCTTACTTGGTTCGCTATTAAAGCATGTTTTTTGGTTTTTCTAAACTATCATTTAGTAATCTTAAGAAAAAAAGAAAGAAAGAAAGAAAAAAAAAAAAATTTCTTAAGTGACGTTTAAAAAGTGCTTACAGTAGTACAACGTGATAAAACATTAAAAAAATTAAATAAATAAAAATAAAGGAAAAAAAACAAAATAGAGCGACAGTCACTTATTGAAATTGGTCACCCCTCAGCATTGATGCTGATGGCGCCGGCAAGAAAGTTGCTGTGCGCCTAACAGCGCTGATTAAGAACTCTTTACTTATTCGCTTTGAGCTGAGTTCAGTGCTTGACTTTTTATTCCCAGAATTTACGTTATGCCACCTAATCGGTATAAGAATCTACCTCAGTGGGCCACTTGACTCCTAGTAGTTATTCAGGGGTATAGCTGGCCCAGTCGTAAAAATACATTCCGGCGAGTGCGGCCTCAACATCTGGCCAAAGGGTACAACTCGCCGGAGGGCGAGATTTCAAGAGGGCGACATATCTCCTAACCCATTTGAAGTCTTACTTGTATGACATCTGAAAAATATTTACAGGTTGTGTAACAATCCTATAGCCTAGCATGTAGTAAACTACCATAAGTTACAGCATTCTTGTATGTAAACTCCTGAAAGAGCCTTTGATGTCTTTGAAACAGGAATACAAAACAAGAATATTTTCTGTGGAATAAAAATGTTCCTAATATAATGACTCCATTATCTATCAGGATTCCTTTGCTCCTCTCCTCTATTGATCATCTAGTACGAAGTTATCTATTGGTACAGCACCATCTACTCCTGTGTAGTCTTTGCAAACCCCGTACCATCCTACCGATTTTCAGTTTAAGCTTTATGAGAAACAAGGTTTGTTCGAAAATGTTACAATGCTACTTGTTTTCTCTACGGATAATACTTGCTGTTAAAACCCTTTTCTGTATCCTTAATACGAGTATTATAATAATATTATCTCTATTCTAAAATAGCAAGCTGTAACATCACCACAACAATATACGGCCTAGCGTTGTGTACAACACAAAGCATGAAATATCGCATTTAACTCAATGTGAACCTAAGCCGTCCGCCCTGTGGCTGACAGACCATTAATTTATATCGATTATGTAACGATATTTCGATATTGCGCAACGATATATCGATATTATGTTTCTATGTTATATCGATTTTAGGAACGCTCAAACTTAGCGTGTTTGTGACAGTCAGATATTTGTGTATGATTTTATTTGGAAGATTAAGGTTCGATAGTATTTTGGCTTTTAGCTAGACTTGATGGCATGTTTACCGCTATTATACTACTAGTCGAAAGGTTTTTAATGTATTGCTTTACTAAAGTATTTTCTGCAAGATATCGGTAAGAATAAATATTAATAAAAGCAGTAACGGGATGACTAGTGAGTAGTGAAATGATTGAAGTCTTGATACTTGGCACTCCAAATTTCAAGACTAAAAGGTGTACAGGAGAGCCGATTAAAAGATTGGAAGACAATTTGCCCAAGGATAGGAGAAAGACAGCAATAGATGTGTCGCATGTAGGGGGAACTCAAGGAGGCCTACGTCAGAAGACTGCCTGACTGTTCGAAGTTCGAGAAATGGTGCTAATTATTAGTTCTAAACATATTAGTATAGTATTTTTTTGTTTTATTTTTATGAAATTTGTATTTACTCTTTGTATTAACTAAACGAAGTTTTATGTAAAGCATTATTTCTATGATTTAACAATCATTTGAATGTCACAATTCAACTCCAATAACTTACAATTAATTTTATTCTTGTTCAAGTCAATATTATAAAGGGCGCTAAATTGAAATCTTGAACTTTCAAGACGTTTATTTGCGAACTTGACTCTTCGTTGTGTCTCGTTGTCTTAATGACATTGCTATGATTGACATCCATCTCGACTAAAGATTTGTTTCAACAATGCTTTTGTGCAAAAACACCCATAGTTCTATTTTTATTTCAATTATTAACAAGATGAAATCATATAATAATGCAGCTAAGTTTTCGACGTTATAACTCAGGGCGAACGCTAAAACTCGCGCGGGCGCACGCTCAATGAAAAATAGTTGGAGCAGCGCAGGCGCGTGCGACGGAGCGCGGACGCGGGCGACGGATTGTAAAACGCGCGGCGGGCGGCGGGCACACGGTGCGGGCGCTCGCGACGGGCGTCCGCATTTGTAAAATTTGTTTTCATTGTCACGCAACTTCGAAAATTTGGTTACGAATTCTCCGCTGAGTAGCCTGCTTGTCCCGAACAGGTTAGGCAGTCGACGTTGTTTTCGTAGACGTCTTTTTGCCAAATAATAAATTAGCAAATAATGCATACTAATCTACCGCGTGCCCTCGCGGATTCGTGGCCCGCGGCGGACTTTGGACGCGTGCACCCGCGTCCGCATCCGCCCGTGTTTTAGCGTTCGGCCTAAAACGTCACAAATTCTTAAAACTAATTTATTTCTGTAGGAATGTGAAATGCTTTTTGGGGACTACCGCTACAGAAGACCGCAGTTATCCAGCATAATCAATTTTAGATTTCTTTTTCTTTTGGTGTATACATGATACGATAAAAAAGATTTAAAGAAATCTAAAATTGTATACCCAGCTCTTGCACAAGGGAACAAAAATTTGTTTTGCAGCCCAATTTGGTACATCAAATATTTTACCAAAGCAAGCATGGTTTAACAATATCACTAAAATACGTTAGCATACAAAAGCTAATTCAACTGCCCTCCTCCGAAGGGTATGCCCATGGGTGTATATGTTTCTAGAGCTCCAGGAGGCGGAAGAAGTTAGCAAAGTTTTACTCGCAACTCCACTCGTTTATAATTGAATCATGGCAGATAATTTAGGTTTGGTCCATGTTCAACTACCACAATCTCTACCCCCGACCACGTTGAACCATTTATTTTTGTATTTGTATGTAATTTACACAAAAATTAATATTTTCAAATTAATATTTTCTTTAACATATCTTTAGCATCCTTTACTGACATTGTTAAAATTGACTCCTTGCCGACGGATATTCATAAAAGAAGAAGTTCAAACTTTGAAAGTATCGAGATGGGTATTAAAAGTGAGCACTTTTCATTGTTACCCTTGTTTGACGTTGGACGGACGATGTTTTCTTGAAATGTTTTTAAGAAAATATATGGAGTATTGTTAGGCAAAGACAAATTGTGTTTAGATTTCTTATTAATGTAAGAGGTATATGTAGTGTTAGAGAGCTCGGACCTCCCGGCAACAGCCAGTCCGAGTTACAGCATAAGCAATATACCTCTCCCTTTCAATACTCCAAATTTTCCCATCTTTCATTCCCAAAGTCCCGTCGGACGGCAATGGGCTTGCCTCTTGTGTGCGGGTCTGTGTGGGACCAAGCAAAATGTGGGTGTTTAATACGTCTCTGCTTACCCCTTCGAGGATACAGGCGTAAGTGTATGTGTATGTATTTCTTATTATTAGTTATAATAATGAGAATACATTTGATTCGAATCTGTAAGTTTTAAAAGACTTTTATTTATTTACTAGCAACCCGCCCGGCTTTGCACGGGTATAAATTATACACCTAAACCTTCCTCATGAAAAACTCTGTCTATTAGTGAAAATGGCATGAAAATCCGTTCAGTAGTTTTTCAGTTTACCGCGAATAGACAGACAGACCGACGCGGCGGGGGACTTTGTTTTATAATATGTAGTGATTTTAAAGATAGAACATAATTATTTTATTTTTTAATCATCATCTTGCTGAAGTTCAAGCATGTTGACAATAACGTTTCCTATACTTGTATGTCTTTAAAGTTAAGTTATATCTTTTAAACTTTCGCGTTACATGATACCCATTAGTTTAAGAAAAACTGTATACCGACACTATGGACTCTGTCTGAATAGATAAATTTATTATTAATATTAAGTACGTGATCATGTTAATTCTCTTCAATATAATTAAATACATTCAGACATTGCTTAATCGCAGATATCTATAGTCTGATTTTTAATGAAATAGTATAACAATAACACGATGAAGATGTTTGAATGTTATGGTAACACTGCTAGCAGTTGAATCTATATCAATATTCCGTAAAAGTAAAAAAAAGAACTCTGTAAGCGTTGTTAAATTTTGCAATGTTCAAAATACGGGCCCCTTTGTTTCTGCACCGTATTTATAAATCTAAGATTCAACGCTTATATTGATGCAGTAGATATGAACGTTCGCATACCTCCTACTTATTTTATTTTATTTTTTTGTTTTTTTTTGTTTTATACCTACTTATCAAACAAAAAGACATGCATCTTTTAAAAATTACCGCAACTAACTCCCAAATTACTTAAACCTTAAATAGTGGTTCGGTTTTCGTAAAAAAAATAATTTGATAAACCAATAATGCAGTTTACATTACTTTATGTAAATATTGTAAGTAGTACAATAGCGAGTACTAATTTTTAATAAGTACACATTTATTGTAAAGTTAGCTATGTGTGTTTCATAAAAAAAACCACTTAACAATGTAACGGCACAGCTTTCAGTGTCTATAAAACTTGTATTTTATGCTCAAAGTAAACGAAAATTATTTCTTAGTTACTATATTTATTAAAACTGGTTTATTTTGCAGTAAATTGCTGTCTAAAGATGTCAAGGGTGACGCGTCAAGAATAATTAATTGTAATCTATAGTGAAAAGAACACGGAGGGAATTAATTTTAATTTATGTGAACTCCGAGCTATGTAAGTAGATAGCTTTGGTTCAGACGTTGGTTAGGTATAATAAGATAAAATTTATAAGAACTAAGGTATGACATTTTATTTAGTTTTAGATTTCCGTTTAGTAACGTGACGTTAAGTAAGGCAATATACGTTAACTCATAACTATGTTTAAATAGTCTTCTTACTTACTCATTTTATGTAAACGTTCGTATAAAGCTGTAGCTGAACTATAAAATTCACCTGGTTTCTTAAACAAATGAATGAGAACAGAGACAGCGTTCAGGGGTTTTCCGTAAAGCAACTAATCACGTGTATCAATTTTGGTCCCAATTGGTCAGGGCAATCTGCCCGACTGGTTGCTGATAAAAAACAAGAAAAAAGAAAAACTACTAGTTATTAGTTCTAATCATAGTATTTTTTTGTTTTATTTTTAGGAAATTTGTATTTAGATAGGTCAGAGGAAATATGGCTAGGTTTTATTATTTTATCATAACTAATATTATAAATACGAAAGTTAATTTGTTTGTTTTACGCCTTAACTACTCAGCCGACTAACATGAAATTTTTCATAAATCTTGCAAGGGGTATAGTAAAGAACATAGACTTTTCATCCATAAAAAGTACTGTTCAATATAAAAAAAGGCATATAAAAAAAAACCTTTACGGTAGCGAAGCTGCGGGCAAAATCTAGTTTATTTATATAATAACAAATAAAATGAAGCGTATTGAGTTTACTAAGTAACTTTGGGTGTTTAACTGTTCGAAAATTGGAATGACTAAGGGGTGCAACATTAAGTAATTATAAGCTTCTGACTATGGGTTATAAGTACATTGCATTAAACTTTAACTAAAAAGTAAATAAAATTAAACATTAGTTATATTTTATTTACTTTTGGTTCTAGAGTTATGTTATGAATGTTATGATTCTCTAGCTAAAACTTATTCGATTGATTACACGACGTCAATCGAACAAGTTACTCTTGAATTGACTGGCCTTTTGGTCTAGTGGTTAGTGACCCTGACTGCTAAGCCAGAGGTCGTTTGTTCTGTGTCTGGGTGTAATTTATCTATAATATGTATGTATTTAGAAATATATAAGTATGTTTATTAGCAGTCTGGTTACCATAGTACAGGCTCTGCCTAGTTTGGGATCAGACGGCCGTGTGTGAAATGTGTAAAGTTATTATTAAAAACTAAGATGCATAATCAACAGTTGTAATGTAAAATGGATTCCGGTAATAGTAAACTTACACAAAGTTGGTCTTGTTATTGTTCTATAAACACTTGATAGAAGAATATCAAACAAATTTTAAAAAGGTGCTGTTACCTCTATAACAACCCTACCCTGTCGATTGTTGACTTATCGTTTGACTAATCGGGTCCAAAATCAGGACGTGAATTGCCAATCACTATAATCGGAAAGTCTTTCACAGGTAAGCTTGCAAGTGACATTAACAAATTATTTTGAATTTATGTTCGAAGCACTTCGATATTTAAATATTTTAGTTTTATTTTTAATTAAAGAGCTTATAGTGTCATCGTTATAAGTTACATTTTCTTTTCAGCCATCTTAAAACTTTGATATTAAATTAAGCAAAATTTAAATATGAAGTACATATTAATTAAATTACTATTTGAAAGACAGTTTGCTTTTGTTTACTCTTTGCTATTTTATGACAGGATTCAGAGACATGGACTCACTTTTTCTGGAGTCTGCAATCGGACTAATGTGGGAAATAATTAATCGCATAATTAATATTTTGTATATGATTACAAAGCTTTTAGAATTACTAAATTATTAAATGTGTTTTAGATAAAGCCTTAACAGAGCAGAAAAGCTAACTGAAGTTAAGAATTACATATTATTATACTCTTATTAGTTCGTTCGTTAATCTTCTTACTCGCTAGTTATCGTTTAGGCTTCTAAAAATAACTTTTCATATAAGTTTAGTAAGCCTAACTACAACAGCAAATTAATTTATATCGATTTTACTTTATAAAATGGTGTAGTTGCTCGGGAATCACAAACAAAAATTAAATGAAAAAAACTTTAGTCGATGGTGATGGTTTCCTGTTTATTGAAAGAGATGCTCTTTCAATAAACAGGAAACCATCAGCATCGTGGCCTCTGGGATGACAGTGTAGCTTCGAAGTCCGCTTCGACGTAGCAGTCACTGGAATGAATCGGCAAAAGACTGCTCGTTTTAAGCGATATAGAGTGAAAACTATATTAAGCAGTGGCCTTTCTCTGTCTTTACAAGCGCTTAATAATGAGATTCTTTATACATAACAAAAAAATTAAACAGAAAAAAAAAATAAGACATATATTACAGACAGTTCCATGAGCTCTTGCCTGATTTTCATACAACATACTAATTATAATTATGTGAGCTATGGTATCTAGGTAGCTATCTTTAATCTGCCTCCAATTAATAAAGAGAGAATCGCGAGATCAAAGCGATGCATATCAGCGATCTGTGGATAGGACACGTTGCGCACGTGCGCAATAGGAACACTGAGCTTGGCTGGCTGTTTCGGTGTTTGATTACTGTTTATTGCATATAGAGCTGGTAATACGACTGTTATATTAATAATAGGCTAGTATTCGCCCGGTGCGATGGTCGAAATTTATATTTCATAATTATTATTGAACATTTCTAACATTTTTATCCACTTTTAAACATTCGTTTATTGTACATTTGAGACCATACACTTTTAAACATTAACTGTCTTACTACAAAACCGTGTTTTACACGTGTTTAGTTAGACGCTGCCTAACCCGATGCGTGTTCTATGTTTAACATGGTTATTTGATGTAGATTTTTAACAAATTAAAACTTTTTCATAATAAAAAGTAATTGTTTCTCAAAATCAGTTCTTCACGTAACGACACGTTTCCTAGGGTTACCATATTATGTAGAACACGCATCGAGTTAGGCAGCGTCTAACTAAACATGTGTTAAATACGGTTTTGTAGTAAGACAGATAAACTCCCGTTGAAGGTAGAAATCTATCTAGACTATCAGACTATTTTTTCCATAACAGAGGATACACTAAACAATTTCTTATTATTCTGATTATCGGTAAGAAATTTAAAAAACTTCAGAGATATGTCTCAAGTTTTTTAAATTCCTTGCCGATAAACCTTACTCTGTGCGACCACAAAGTATAAGAGTATTTCTTCCATAATAGAGGATAAACTAAAGAATTTCATTTAGAAAATTAATTTAACAATCGAAAAAACGATTCCTTAATACCAAATTTGTTTTTTTTTATACTACTTAGAGTTTATGAATATGACTTCAAATCACAATATTATGATTTGCATACGAAAAAGTTATGTACGTATGTATTTGTAACACACACTATATATACGCCTTTTGGACTCTTGCTTGCAGTAACTTTAACTATCTTATTATTATAAGCTATAATTATACTATTCTATGCACTGAATATGTGTAAAAAGAAAGATTTCTCTTCAAGTATAGATGGGTGTACTATATTGTTTATCTTCCAAAAACGTAAAGGACTTATAATGTAGAATTAATAAGATTTACAACTAAAATTTTCCTATAGTAACTAAGGCCTTTAAAACATTGCTTAATGTGATAAGGCCGCCCATTGTGCATTTTATGTTTAAGTTGTTTTTTATATGTATATATATATATATATATATATATATATTATGTATTTGGTGTACAATAAACAGTACTTACTTACTAAGGTTTCTCAATTTATTTTCTCACCTGCTCTTATCCTTTGCAGCACGTTAAAAGTTAATTTTACTTTCCAACGTTACCATAGTCTGATTCTCTCACAAGAATGATATACTAGGAAAAAAAAAAACTCAAATACAATGTCTCACATAATAAGTTTCCAAAACATACATTGAAAGATTTTCCTCAATGGATTATTGAGAAGATATCAACGCATTTTTCCATCCAAGTATGTAAATCAGTTTACCGATACTTCGCCCAAAGCTACAAATGTTGACGACAATAAAAGGGAAAAGAAACATCTTTCCTAAAAACGCATTCCCGCAACGGGAAAAAGAATCAACAAATAAGACGTAAAATATACTGTGGAGCTCTCGACAAATGAAGACAGCGGTAAAAGAACTGTAAATTGTATATTTGAAAGAATTTTAGATTCAGGAATCGGAATATGAGATTTTTGTTTAGGTTTACATCAATTAGGGCGATATTCTGGGAGATATAACAACTCCACCGCCCAAACTAATCGTAGTCTGTTCGACGGGTTCCAATTATTTTCGTAAATATATGTTTTATTTACATTTAATTAAATGAAAAGTCTCATAACAAATGTTATTGACATATTCAAGCATACAAATATTTGCATTCAGTGATATCAAACCCGGGATCTTTGACGATACGATCGGTAGCCCTAAGTGTAGCCCTAATGAAACCCGAAAAAATGTTATAACCGTACCGTACCGTAACAAACATACGGGTACACACATATGCTCACGCCCTATTCCTGTCCGGGCTAGGCAGAGACGATAGAGCGCCATTTTCCACTAATGAACAAAACGACACCGTTTATTTCTTAAACTTGACAGTCACAGGGTAAATAATTAGCAATGTATCATAATTTGATACCATTTAAGAAAATTTGGTTAAAATATGGATTGATGGCTCGACTTTGTTATCCAACATATACAATATGTTGGAGTTGGCATAATTGTCACAGTGCTAGTACATGTATCTCAGACTTGATATTTATAGTGTATGGGTGTGTGTATATGTGTATGTGTAAATATATGTAAGTACTACATTTTTTGAGAAAACTAGAGCAAAAATAAATCACCTTTATTTTATTTGGGTTATTTGCATCGAATTCAAAGTAGAACTTTTCTTTCTACCATATGAAATGCAATTATAGACACGCAATGAGCTCTTTATTTTCCCTCCCTCTAAAACCCTAAAATTTTAAATTTATATCGCTACAAATTCGTTTATTTGCTAAAATGTGGTAATACAGAGTTCGTAAATATACTAGAAAAATACATCCAACACACATGGAAAATAAGGCTTATGTACAGAATTGTTACACCCTATCACTTGAGCGCGGGAATTCTAAGCGACCGATAAACGGTTAGCTTAAAAGGTTCTTTCGTGTCATGTTACTTGTGAAAAGGTGTCAAAAATAGGAGCCACTATAAAAAAGGACTCATTCTACACTTTGGTTTCGTGTGATACAATAAAGAGCTTTTCATCAACGATATCTGTTCCACACTTGGTCGGCTATAGACACATACTAGAGATCGCATGGTGGTCGAATTTCGACCATGGTTTTTCCATTGGAAAGTATAACTTGATCTGTCATTGTATAATAGACTTACCATGACAGGTAATTTCATTAAGCCGTTTTCATGTAATTTTTAAAGTTGTACAATATGTCCAATTGCAAAAAGTTGTACAATTGTTTAAAAATTTTAGCTTTCTGCACTTCTTCTATGTATAAACTGTAAATATTCAAAAATTCACGTTACTACGTTTTAATTTTCTTAGAAAGGGGTACAAACAATTCTCTTCACCTATTAATATAATGCGTATAGCCTAAGTGTTTTGTGCCTTGTGTAGAATGTTTAGTTGTTGTATAAAAAACCGGATCGTACAAATTGACAGTACTCTTGTACTTTAAAACATGTATTGACAGCTTGTAATGAACCATTAAAGATATATTTTATTCGTAACCATTCTTTGGCGTCCTCTTTACAAGTAACTCTTATAATTAAAATAAGGGGAAAACTAAAACTAGGTTATAACTTTATTTCACACCGACGAGCTATCCAGCAATTTCTTTGCAGAATTAAATTAGGGAGTTGTAAGAGGAATAGTAAAAAATATTTAAGTTTAAAGAGCTTCATTTAACTTCTAATATATTCATTTAACTCGTTTTTGTACATATACCTACATGCTATCACACTCTTTCATAACGTGGTAAAGCTGCGCTTCCTGAAACAATATCGTTTTTTTTTCATAGTTCGCGGATGAATTATATTTGCTTTTGTTTCATAAATTGTGTGTAGCTATTTTTTTAAATTAATTTACAAGTGCCATGGTAAAGTTGTTTCAGGTTTAATAATTCCTCTCTCATAAACTATGTGTTGGGGTTAAATCCTGACAGCGAAAAAATGCGTTACTAATTATATTTTTATCCCTTGAAGTAGGTTAAATGCTCCAAGTTGATTTAAAATACTTATATTTTAAAAACCATTATCCAGCAACTTTCCCATCTATTCAAGTTTAAGTGATTTTTATTGGTGAGAAGAAATCACGGAAAGAAATATTTAAGTATCAATCTGCTTAAAAAATATTTAAATGCTTATATTTTATTAATATAGCTCTCTCTCAGTATATTTTATTTACGGTTTAATTACTATAATTGTATCAGTAATAGCGGTATTTGTTTAAAGTTATAATACCAGCGGACCATCACTTGTATATAGTCGCCCCTTTTCAATCGATGTCCCCTTCGAATAGAATATAAATGGACTGAAACAAAATATCACCTCTGCGCAAATTGCCTCCAAAACTCGTAAAAAATATTTCTTTTAGACAGAAATATTCAAGCAAATTTAACAACATATCCAATAGTCACCTTTTTCTTTCGCAAGTCTGAACAGTGCACTGACAAATCAAATACCATTGACAAAAGAAGTCTCTGTCTGTATTCGTCCTACGTGTGTCTGGCTTCTATTTTTAGCAACATCGTCGAAAAAAATAATAATTTGGTAAAAGCCGAAAGAATAAGTCAGCTTCCCCACAAAGGGAGTTAAACTTTTTAACAAGAAATGAAATCACTTGACAGATAGTCCGGAAATAAAAGAGACGGGGAACTTGAGTCATTATTTGGGGATGAAACGACAGACGCCTAACACTTTTTGTAGCTACTAGATTTACATTTTTTTCATTATAGTTCTAGCTAGAACTGTTTAGGTTTAAGATTAAAGACTTTTCTAACTTTTAAGAATTGAATGTGAGTCGCAGAACAAACTACACGCCACATTTGAGGTCGTGGGTTAAATTCCCCCTCTGTCCAAATACTTGTAGGTATATTTCTTTTTTACATTGGTCTGGATGTTTCTTTATATAATATATATTTTATATAAAAAAGTATTTAAATGTCTTTATCAGTGTTCTTGAACCCACAAGCTATCAGTTTTGGTACTAGATTGCGCTTTGTAATCTGTCCCAGAATACAATTTTACTTATTTAATTAATTAAATTATTCAACTAATTTTAGTGTTCTTAGTATCTCAGTAAACGTTCTAACCTTTGTGATTTTGAAATGTCTTAAGACGACGTCTCGAGGTGCTTTTACATGAGATAATTTAAACCTATTTCATTTTACCCCTCGGCCACAGACAAATAACTTAAAATTATAACTTTCTAACGAATATCAAAATAAGTAGCTTCAACGCCATAAACAAATATAAAGTATTCGAGATTATGAGAACAATTTATTCCTTTTGTGCAAACGTGGTTTTGTTTTTGAGTTTCATTAATCGTATTGACCGTGAGACTAATGGTTTGCGATTATTGTGGCACGAAAAGGGTTTACACATTGTTGTTGTTAAAATAAAAGTAGCTGTTTGGCGAAGCATATATGTGAGTCACGGTTTAAGCTCAGGGGTTAGAATATAAAAGAGTTTGAGTTTTAGAATGCCGTTTAAAATCATAGCTTAATTTCAGACCTTTTTAAACTAGTTAGTGAAAATGATTTTGCGTTTGCATCCAATTGGCGAAGAGTGTAAAATGTGTCTATACTTCATTTAAATTACAAAATGTACTTTTTTTCTGTCAAGTAGAAATAGTCATTAATTATACTTTATTTGTTTGAATTTCTTGCGTTTTGAGTTAAATCTACAGTAGGATATTTACGTTTGTTTAAGAATTGCAGAACCGTACAATAATAAACCAAAGATCATTTCCACACAAATCAGTTCATTATTTCACTGAAAACTTATTCAGAAATACAAAACCGTTATCTGTCCTTACTCTCAGTCCATTAAACGCCACCGATTCAGTCTAAATATTCAGATATTTCTGCAGTTCATTTTACGGTTTTGTCCCCATTTTGGTGTTAAGTTCGTCGTTAACTTGCTTTCTACTTAAAGGGCTCATCTACTTAGCACATCAAGTAGGAATTGAGTAATTTACTTGGCACGCTTTTAGCGGTATATCTACATTATAATGATAAGTGTGTAATGAGACTTGGGTACATTACACAAAAACTTTTGCTAGTAGTATTGATAAATAACGGATATAAATATTTAATCAAAATTTTAAACAAAAATAATATTCACGTGTGTATTTCGGGGAAGCCCGACTAGTTTCGGTGTCATACGTCGCGGCAGGACGCTTCACTCCTTGAAATGGGGCCCCCGTCGTGTTTGAAACTAGCTGGGCGTCCCCTGAACCCACACGTGAATAAAACCGTCTATCCTTATTAGATGTGTAAAACAAAAGATCTCAAAAGATGTCTAACTTTGGCTCGGCAAACGGCTTGCCAACAAATAGGTCGCGTGCTGGTTTGCCAAAACGTGTCAATGGCCCCAATTCTGTTACTTCACTCGCCAAATTAAAATTCACTAAATTTTCTTCATATAAGAAGTAAACCTTGTACACTTAGAAACAAGGTCTTATTTCAAATTGAAACAAGTAGGTAACATATGTCGCTATAGAAATAACCAATTTATTTGTCGACTAAAGTCTGATACGCTTAAATAAACTTTAATACCACGTAGCGAGAACCGCTATCCGTTGAATGCCATCTCTTTTGCTCTGTGTTTTTAGTAAGCGTCTTCGTAGGTGTAGATTAAAAACACGTCATCCTTGTTCGTTTTGAACAAGTTTTTATACGGCAATTATACAGCGTTTGAATAAATGAAGACTCTCGCAGCGTGGAAATAAAGTTGAGTATTTGACAGGTTTTAATGAAATTTAGCGGCGCTGAGAAATAGATGCTAGTAACAAATAGACCTTACGAAGAACACTAGGTTGATTTCATTTGAAGAAATTAAGTCAGGTTTTAGTTTAGTCGAGTGTACAATAGAATCGGCACCATTGTCTGCGAAGATTATGTCTTAAATGTACAGATTTTTTGTTGATTGGTTTTTACTATATTATAACTATCTGAATACCATCAAATTTTCCATAACAATCCTTTTTAGGGTATAAAATAATTTGTAAGAATTTATTTTGAATGTTTTAATAGACCAACGAAGAGCTTCATCATCTCTAAGGATAGAGCTCATTAATATTTAAAAGCGTTTATAAGCTCCATGACCTGTTACTATCAGAAAGTTGTGTGCTTGTTTACTAGAATAGTTGTACAAAAAACTGGACCTACACACACATACATATCAGACGTTTACTAAAGATTTAAAGGTAGATATGTACCATTTGCTAGCGCAATTATTTTTGAAATATATAGAGGTAATAGGCTTAATTAAAAATACTCGCGTGAATGGCTCGTCATGTAGGCATCTAGCTCATTACCGTCAGTTTTACGACGTTTCTGAAATGACAACGACGTGCCGCGACAATTGAAACATGGCCGCTTCCCTCGCGTCGGCCGCACAAGTGATCATTTGGTTGATAAAATTTTCAATATTTAGAAGAACCCTCAAAACTTAATTCGATCATCTCTCAGATTTAATTGATCTATTGAGTATTTCCGAGTTTAGTCTGGCAAAAAAAAGCAATTTACATTTATTCTACAAATTACTAGCTATAGCCCACGGCTCCTCCCGCGTGATTGTCTATTTCATGGTCAATATAGACGTACTGCACTTTTAACAGGGTTAACCTACGTTCCTTTTCTTTTTCTCTTAAACCAGGCCTTTTGCTATTAAAATGGAATGGGTTTTTAGACCATTACAAGGTTGAAAACCCGTAAATGTAACATTGGTAATTGAAATCGTTCGTTATTGTGCTATTACGCCATTTGTACATTTTCAATGCTACACTTATTATGTATCATATTTTCTGCAAAATTTGGTGGACAAATGAAATATTATCTATAATTTGGATGAGAAAGATTGAAAAGACTTCATGTAGAAGGTACACTTCGTTATTCGTACAAAAAAAGTCTAGCTACACACGCTCATTCGCATATACTCCAGCAACTGGATCAAAGGAAGAAGTTCTGGAGCAACCCTATTTCCAAAAACTGGAATTCCAACCAGAGTGTTACCAATGATTGGAATTCGGAACCGAAAGATGAGAAGGCTGATGAGGACGCATTTAGACTTCTGATCATTGAGATTGACAAAGGCTTGTTTGGATGTTTGATGAGCCACACATTAATCTAAGTAGAAATCGACAAGTTCTGTCAATATTACATGAAATACAGAAATTCAATGAACTGGTCACCAGTCAACGTCCTCTAAGTGTCAAATCTATTATTATAAACCTATATCTATTATAAATTAACTCTATCAAATCTTCCAAGCAGAAGATTTAATTTTTTTTGCCAAATTTAAAATGACCTGTACCTAAAAAAGGTAATATTAAGTAGTTTGAACACGCGGAAACTACGCATCAATTTTTTATATCTTCCTTGACATTTAACAATATGTCGAACCCTAATCGCCCCTCTCACAACTACAAAAACTTGGAATAATATATTATAAAAAGGTACAAATTTCGTATTACTTCTGAATTTCGACTCGGACTGAATTTCGATGGGCGGACATGACGAGGGTCACCTATTATTCAGTATTTATAATGAAATAAATCTCCGTTGCTATCAAGAAATAAAAATAAAACTCAGGTGTAATTTTTTGTACTTGTTAATGTGAGAATGTGAGACGGCAAATTTTGCCGAAAATGAATTGATGTTTAAATTTATTGGAAATAAATATTGATAGGACCAACAAACAAACGCTACCCGCATTTTTGTTTTACGAGACCATTTAAAATTGTTTAATGCCGCAAAAAAATTGGCACGTGAGATGTATTTGTATTTATTACAATTTCTTGATTTTTAGAACACTTCCCTAAGACAAATCATCACCATCGTCTTACCCTTATCCCAAATTCAGTTGGGGTCGTCGGAATGCGTTTTGCAAGCAAACACATTGCAAGAGAGTTATGAATGGTTTTAACTGGCTGGCTGACTGGCTTTCTGGAAGAAGGTAAATTCCTATAAGGAAGGCTCTCCATACCCATTTAGGACATGGAACCTCGGATGGGGAACGAGAATGAGACTGCAGTAGCTCGCAGAGGCAGGGGTCGCTTACCCAAATGTCCTGTATTTCCTGTGACTGGAAAACCACTAGGACAGGAACACTAGCTGGCCAAGACAAAAAGCCTATTTAAAAGCGTGGTGGTTTAGTTTATTAAAGTTAGGGTAAACGATGAGTTTCAATCATTACTACATATTATTATAAAACAAAGTCCCCCGCCGCGTCTGTCTGCCTGTCTATTCGCGATAAACTGAAAAACTACTAAACGTATTTTCATGCGGTTTTCATTAACAGACAGAATGATTCATGAGGAAGGTATAATTTGCTAAGATTTTGTGTAAATTGATTGAAATATGATGTTGATTGTTGAAGATGTCTCTGCTACCCATGCAAAACCGGGCCGGGTTGCTAGTATACCTATCATATAATCTATCTATAAAGTGATAAAAGCAATTTTGAGCCTTATTATCATTTCTTTGATCATAATAAGTTTGATACTAAAGACGCACTTTAAAACAAATTGCTTTTTATATGTCACTTTCATAAATATCTACACAAGTTTACGATCAAGGTTGTCTACTCTCTCTCTGTATATTACTTTAGTTTTCAATTGTTTTCGCCAAGGGCGCAGTCAATAAATGTATGGGGAAATCAATAACACTAAGTGTCAAGTCTTGTCATAAAGGTATACTGAATAAACACTTTTAAACAGACTTCAAAAGCACTAAGAAAGGGTAAAAAATAATCGATTTTGAACTTAACTGAAAATACTACATGCATGTGACACTTTAAAACCATAGGTAACGGTATAAAGGCACTATGCACCTACTAGTCTGTTTAAAGTCGGTGCCAGCTAGATACGGTATTTAGAACATTACTTAATATTATCTACGTATTAAACGCGATCACGAAAAGGTATTACATACCTCTGAATTGCCTGACGTTTCGACCAGGTTGCACTGGCCGTGGTCACAGGCTGACTGGCTCAGCGCTGCACGCCCTCCGTCGTCGACATCGTGAGGTAGAAGGTTCTTCATCCACCTCCACCAACCTTCTTGTTACGGAGAAAGATAGGTGTTCCTGTGGTTTTTGCCCTTAGCTAGTGCAATTTAAGCATTCTAGTGACATTAGAAATCATCTAGGACGCTGATTGAATGTAGTTTTGTCAAAACACAATCGGACAATCTACCGAAAATAGATGCATTCATGATGACTGTATATTTTGCGCCAAACCCAGATTTTACGTCCGCTGAGGTCGAAGGAGTGAAAGCCGCAAGGTAATTATTGCAATACTTGTTATATTATAATCTAAAGGATAGGTAAGATATGTATAGTTAGTTATATTCATAAAGTTTTATTGGACTTTTTTAGCTAGTTTAAGTAGACAAGCAAGTTGCCTTCTGCTTGATATTTAAAACAAACATAAATTACTGCTAATTCACACTATACTAGCAATTAAATTGTAATATGCTGACATTGAAGTGATCTTCACAACAATATAAACACGATATTGAAGATACTTCACCTCTTCTCATTAATTTACACCATTGTTTTGGTATTTTACATTATTATTTTGTACAGGAAAAAATACTGTATTGGGTGTACTTCTTATAGTGTTTTTACACTTAGGGACAAGGTAATACCTATAAAATGGTTTTTTAACTTTATCTATCGTATATTAATTGCAATAAATAGTTATTACAACTGAAAATCGGTATAAAATTAGTGTAACACTTCAAGTAAGTATACTAAGTTTATAAATACTGAGAGTGGCATGTGACGTCATCCAAGGCCCGCGAAATATGGCGGCGTTCAAACAGATAAAATTTTGTCGATTATTTTAATTTTATTTTAAAAATTAATTTGAACATTGTCAAGGTTATTTATATTTTTTATTATGGTAGAATGATGGAACAAGTCAATAAAAGATTAAAATTAAAAAAACTACGTTTAAAAAAACCGACTTCAAAAACTAAAAAGTACAAAATAACTTAATAAAGATTTAATTTAATACACCTCTTATGCAAACCTAATAGCTTTAAAGCTATTAGGTTGGCATAAGAGGTGTAACCGCACCGACTTCAAACCTATCAATAGTTAGCATATACAAATAATAGCATTTTATTAATATTAAAGCTATTAGGTTTGCATAAGAGGTGTATTAAATTAAATCGTTATTAAGTTATTTTGTACTTTTAAATTTTGAAGTCGGTATTTTTAAACGTAGTTTTTTAAATTTTTTACTTTTTAGTGTCTGTAATAGGTTGTTCTGTAAACTACAGCAGGATTTTTCTAGATTAAATCAGGTAGACTAAAACAGTAGTACACAAATTAAATTTCATCGTCCACGTAAACAAAAATGTTCAAAAAAAAACTACTGGGCCAAACTATGTTAAATGTTTATGGGACCAAATGGCAACTATTTCGCATCAAACTAAAGAAGAATTACGTAAATCGGATCATAAATCTCAGCGTGATCGGTGTACATACATAAAAAAAAAGATACCAATCGAATTGAGAACCTCCTCCTTTTTGAAGTCGGTTAAAAAATACATGCATATTCCCTATTCTCGAAGATTGCCCTTATTTTCCGAAATATCTCATACATCGATGTACGATAGAGTCAAGTTTCCAACCACAAAATATAAGTTTGTAATCAGAAAAACAATTTTTATGTGATATAACAACAAATTAACGACTTTCAGATTTTTTCCTTTATTTACCTGCATCTTACAAAATTTCATGATTCTAGGTCAATGGGAAATACCCTATAGGTTTTGATTTACCTGCCAAATGTTCAAATTTGGTCAAATTTAAGACTTTAATGGCCATATCTTTTGATTGCCTTAACTGAGAAGCTCGATTTTTTCACAACTCCGAGGGACCGCAGACATAAGTATTTATATTCATTTCAACTTGATGCGTCCACGGGTCCCTGAGGTTTCTCTCTTGACAGACAGACAGATAAACAGACAGTCAGGAGAACAAAATTGTCATCCTCTTTTTTCCATTTGAGGAACGGGACCATAAAAAATACATATAGCCGAACATAGAACCTCGTCTTTTGTTGAGGTCGGTTAAAAAGTTATGCGTGGTCATACATAAAAACAGATGTGGGGCTTTCGGGACCGGGATCGCGGTCACAGATTCCACCTTTTAATAAAATAGTTATTTTAAGTGGTATTTTGGAACCAGAAATAATAAAAACAAACTAGTAGTCTAAAAAATCTGTACATTTATAATATACTAAAAGTCGTATGGTTTTTAATATTTATAAATCAAGTATCACTGAGGTATTTTCGAATGAGTGTGTTATATTTGTTTTTATAAGATACAATTATAATTATTTAACAAGTAAATATATATTATATATATTTGGAAAATAAATTGTTTATTCCTAGGTAAGAATAAAATTTTACATAGTTATATAGATTCGTAGAAAAATAATTTAAAACATGTTTTCATTCTTGACATTGTTTTAGTTCCCTATAGATAGATAATTAATTTTGCAATGTAATACTGTTTTCAAATAAAGACCTTTTGCGTTATTATTTAAAGGTTTTGTAGTCAAATCAGTAATTATAACCTTTCAACTTATCAGTAGTTATTCAAAACAAATGAAACACGATTTATGTTTCATTTCTGCGTAATTGAATGTAATAAAACAAAATGTTTACTCAGTGCACTCATTTTAAATGACCTTAACATAAGATAAATCTCGTGTTGTGAACAGTTTTGACAGATGGTTAATTTAAAGGCTGAGTCGTGCTTGTATAGGCGTACACAGAAGTGATAGTGCAACCACAGATTAAGGAATTGTGTAGATGACAGGTAGAGAGATTTTATGAGATTTAAGTAAATAACAACTTTCTCAAAATATGAAAAATGTTCACTATCGATTATCCGCCAATGCGCTGAGCTATTTTGCGTGCAAGCGGATGTGTGCTTATTACTACGACAGTTTTTACAGTGATTGCTTTCGATCGCTAGTTCTCAAGACAGCGCTGTGGATATTATTAACCCGTTTATAGGACACAAGGGACGCTAAGTCGAAGCCGTCTGGCGTAGGTATGTTTTTGGTACTACACCACTAAGTAAGCTAAGCCTGGTGCAACCTCCTTTCCCCAGCTCAAGGGCAGGACCGTATGACCAAACTATGTGATCATGCTTGGTGGGCCACAAAACCAACGGGTGTACATATATATAATCAGTCAGTTAATGAACTTTCAAGAACAAGAGGGATCCGGGAACAGCTTTTAATAAGACATCCGGAACCCTCCTAGCGCCTGCCTAAATGTATTATAATAATTTATTTATGATGGAAGGTTTTAGGATTGGAGAGAAAGCCAAACGAGGATATGGATGGATTATGTAAAAGATAACATTTTAAGAAAGGAAGTAAATACAAAGATAACAGCTAACAGAAGTCAAGGCAGGAAACTATAAAGCAGGAGCAGATTGTTGCCATTCAAAAGAGAGTCAAATATTAAGATTTTTTTTAAGTTGCCTGGCAGTTCTGAGTATGCCCTGCTCGCCTAGAAGTCTTGCTAATGGTGGCGTGTGTGTCGGCGTTCCCTATTTATTTGCAAAAATTCTATGTCATAATTTAGTTACGCACAATATTAATTTGGCATAACGGTTTAGGCACAATTTTTTAAGCATAATTACTATAAGCATAATAATTGTTAAACATACTATTCTAAAGCATAAATTTGTTTTCGCATAAAGATATTTAAGCATAATATTTATAGGCATAATAATTATACGCCGCATAATTAACTCGTTTGTCATAGAATTCGGTTCTGGTACTCGGCGGCTGCTGCCGTGGTACGCTCACTTCGCTTGCGCGGTTCTTGCGTTATGGTCACACTTCTAACCTAACCTAGACCTAGCCATTTCTGTTCAATTGACCCTACTAATGTTAAATCATCTCCAACTTAATATTCTATTAGACGAATACACAATATGCATTATAACTTTATGTCAATCAAAATTAGGGCAAAAAACATTAGCCTAAATGACATTTATGCTCTCAAGAAGTTACAACTTACCGCAAATAGCGACATCTGGAGTGGCATTGCACACTTATATTGTTGATGCTTCGGATTAAAGGTGCAGGTTTGTAGAAAGAATAACCTTCCTTCGAACTCGGTGAATGTCTTGTTACCGAATATACCGGTATTTTCAATAACCTTTCGGGTTTTCAAAATCTTATTTTCAAGATGTTTTCTAGCTGCTAGTTTAATAGTTTTTCCCGCATCTCAAATTAAGTATTGTAAAACAAGATGGTTTCAATTTATTTATCCATAATCCAGAAGTATAGAAAAACCTTCAAAATATTCCACCTTAGGGTGCTTTCTATAATAAGTAACAGCAGAAATACGAGGCCCCTCTTCAATTTAAGCTTACATAAATGAATCGTTTATTACAAACAGTATTATTTATTATCGCTTGTGAAAATAATTTCTTTAAGAATGTTACGCCATATTATTTATATAAATAGATTATAGAAAGGACAACATTGAGAAACTGCACAATAGGAAATAGTGTAAATGGTTTAGTAAATATAAAGTATTAAAATCTTGTATGATATTAGGGGCACCAGACTGAGGAAGCATTTCCATACTACAAAAGATCGTAGTTTACCAGAATTAGTGGCGTCATTTTGTTCTTCGACTAAGTGAATAGTGTCTTCAGAAAACCAATCTCTTTGGTTGTGAGCGGTGAAAATAGTCAAACGAGCCGTGTGTTTTGTGCAAAAGATTAGTAACTTGGGTAATTAGTTAGTGTGTTATAATGATTAAACAAAAGGGCAGCCTTTATTTTATCATTATAACATACTATACACACACACTTCCTTTTTCTTGTAGCTCCTAAATCTGAAAATCAATGAATAATGATATTCAATATCCACTTGTAATCAGAGTAAAGTAAAATTAATAAACTATTTTTACTATATCGAATATATTAAGATGCCGTATTGAACTGCGTTTGCCTAAGAGTTATTTAAAAAGTAAGAAACGGCCTGCCGACTTTAAAAAAAAATCAAATCTATTGTAATTAGGACTTGAAGTTTAGTTATTGAAATGTTTTCTTAGTGGAATAACATAATGGATATGCAGTTTTTATAATACCAGTAAAGGCTACAGGAACATTCCTTATCTTAGTGGGTTGCTAGAATTCAAAATTTATCAAATGGATATGATGTACGAATATAATTATATGAATCTTCCCCTTGGCCGCTATGTCAACTAAGATTCGCAACCAGTTGTGAAACAGTAGTTTATCTTTCGTTGTAAACGCTTTTGTATCTTCCAAATAGAATTAGATGTTTATAACTTAACACTTCTGTTACCATCTGTACACGATTCATTCTGATTCACGAGTCTCCCGTTTGTCCGTCCCGTTTGGTACAATACTCTTTAGTTGTTCAGTCGCCCTCTAGAGCTCGACGCGGTCGTGTGTCTGTGTGAAGTGACAAGTGAGATCGTTGCGAGTGCAAGTGGTAGTGCTCTGTGATTTCATAGTGGTGGGTATTTTTTTTAATAATATTTTTTTTTTGTTTTTCATTTTTGTATTTGTTAATAAATATCCAGAATATATATATTATATTTTATAAATAAGGGAAATTATACCCATAAAACCAGTACCTATTCTTTTTTAGTTTTTTTTTAACAATTATGTAGGAACACTTTCGATTAAATAGCTTTTACCACAGTTATCAAAAACTTTATCTTTAAAATTTAAAACCCTCTTTAAAAAGGAATGAACAAAATTAAAAATAATATTCAGGATTTAAACGCGTTCTACGTTTCAAAATACTACCACCAGACAAGTCAGAGAACACAGGTGGTCTTTTCCCGCGCTAATGGTAACTAAACCGGTAGAAATGTGTTACTATAACGAGTTACCAGCGGCTAGTGGTGTAGTATTACACTTTGCTACGGGCCCTTTAATTTAGATTAATGCTATAAAAACTGTAGAAAAATGGAGCAGAGACAGAAAATGAAACATATCTGATCATGAATTCGAAATTTTAAATGAATTAAAGTCATTTATTTTGTTGCTTTCTATAGGGTTGTAGCAATCCCTTATATTATTTGATAAGCTCTTAATTGGTTGATTAATACATATTTATACAACTTGGCAAATAAGCACACGGCTCTTGTGAAAAGCGGTTGCCATCACTTGTGCCTTGCCAGGGTAAAGTAACAGCATTATCTACCAGAATGGAGCAGAAGTCTGTACTGTACAGATGTTTTCTTTCAAATAGGTAAAAAAAATATAGGTACAAAGACACACGTATCGTGTTCATGCTTCTAAAGCCATTTAGACTATAATTCTGCTACTTAAACACTCCTAAATGACCGTAAGCTGTTTCAAGATCGGTCAATAAAACCATCATAATTCAGAGTTGGGTGAGAAAGGAAAAGCAAGAGTAAACTCATCATTATTAGCCAACTAGTCTCCTTATGATCAATGACCTTAGCTCCTAACACTGACTACGGGCAAGTAGGTAAACTGTCATTTATAGCCATTTATACCTACCCTAAACATCCAAAGGAGAAAAAGAAAAAATAACAATTTGCTCTATTGACTAATTAGTAATAAATACTAAGACCATATACATTTATAAAACTATAAAGTAGGATTATTCGGTTTTTAGTTTGTTTCAGATTCAAGACAACACAAAGACATTTGTTTTTAATAATAAAACCTTTAAAAGCATCGGTCTCTCTAAAATCAATGGAACGGATAGTTCCAACATTACACAATTATTCCTGGAAGCCTATTTCTGGAACCATTATTCTATTAATAGCATGTATAATAAATTGTGAGCCGTCCAAAACAAATGGAGTCAACATTCATTAGTGAATGAAAATGACTGTTATTATTTATTTTATTAAAGGCATAATTAGGAATAGGTAGTTAATTTCTATTGTTTAATTGGACGATTTAAGTAAATAACACAGTCATAATCTGGGTCTATCTGTCATGTATTATGTTGTATTTGTTTATCTGAAGTCAGAACAAAAATAGAAATACCGTTGTTTGAATAACACCATACACCTTGAACAAGACCTATTTTTAGGGTTCCGTACCGTAAAGGAAAAAACGGGACCCTTTTAGGATCACTTTGTTGTCCGTCCGTCCGAAGGTCTGTCTGTCTGTCAAGACCCTTTTTGTCAGGAACGCGTGGAGGTATCAAGCTGAAATTTATATCAAATACTCAAGTCTACTGTCCCTTAGAGCTGTGCAAAAATCAAACTTCTAAGCCAACGCAATCAAAAGATACAGCCGTTTATGCCGCAAATTTCCGCAAATTTTCGACACTCACAAGGGAATTAAAACCTACAGGGTACTTCCCGTGAACTCAGAATCTTAAAATTTGGTACGAAGGAACATCTTATAGCACAGATAAAGGAAAAATTGCGAAAACCGTAAATTTTTATTTATATCATATAATATTTATATATATTTTACGGAACCGTTTTTTTCAAATATATAAACGATGACTTCTTAGCCAGAAGAGAGGAATCCAGCTGGCGTTCCTGTCCTACTAACCTCGCCAGTCACAGGAAATACAGGACATTATTGTGCGCGACCCCGGCCTCGCAAGCTACTGTTGTCTCAGTCCCGTTCCCAATCCGAGACTTGCCACATCCCTTACCCTAGGTTCCTCACTCTGCCCATTTTTCTTTATACAAATTTACCATCTTCCCCGTCTTAAAACGACTGCATTCCCAAGGAGGATAATGATACACAGTGGTATATGGTGGAAAACTGAGTAGAAAGAAATCCTCTAGTGGAACAGAGTTTAATAATTTGTGGCAAAAAATCTCCCGGTGGATTTGCTTGGGAGATTAGAGTGGAATAGACCATATAAAAGAGAGAAAAACTTCCTACAATTTTACATTATTCTATTCTAACTAAAAAATTCAGTTTAAATAAATGTTTTAAAGTGCATTGTAATTGCTTTTTACTGTTAGAACAACAAAACGTAATTAAAATGTAATTATGCCTATACAACATAGTATTTCTAAAAGTTAACAATTTAAGCGAATTGGCTATCAAACGGTCGCGGGTTCGAACCTAACCCAGTGCAATACAGACATGAACATGTGTATGTACGTGACCCACGTTCCTAGGAGCCTTTTTTTACATTTTTATTTTTATATTATAATTTATATAGGTATTACATAATTATATTTTACTACTGCAAATTAAACATTTAAATATTTTATACACGTATTTTATAGACACGAATAAATTATTTTCAGAATACAGTTTAATATTATAAGTAATAAAAGTATCACGAAACTTAAATAAATTATTTCTTCATTATTAAATCTCTTCGAGGTGCATCCCGAAAAGCGGAATCGGGAAGTCTTCTTGTCTTGGAGAGGTTGTTGTTGAGGCTAATGCTCTAGTGACCCAGGCAGCAATGACCCAAATTTTGAACTGCTCTGTTTCTCCACCTTCATTTTTCTGTTCTTCCTTTTTGCAGGCGCTAAGTTTATTTTACAAACTATTGATAATCGATTAAAATAAGAAACGTAACGAAACAACCATATAAAGTAAAAAAAAAAAATACATATCTACAACCAAACATAGGACCTCCTCTTTTTTTTGAAGTCGGTTATAATTTTTTTTTTGCTTGCATAAACCTATTCGTTATTTGGTTCTTCAATTCTTGGAACTGTGCCCAACCAATTTTTTTTTAATTTTTAGTTAAAGACTACCATTATGCTAATAAAATCGTTCATAACCACGGTGCAGTTCATAACCAGACTGGATTATGTTGGTACTTTGGCTTTTACTCTTTAATAATCTGTGCTTTGCGACTACATTTTTTGCAATTTTGTGACCTCTTTGTCGCTCTAATCGATCACATTAAACGACTTAACAAAAAAATGATGATAATCTACGAACAAATCCTCAAACGAAACTCAATCTCATAACCTTGTTCCATCTCTTACTATAAGAATCGCTTTAATATGAATAGTACTTACAAAACAAGACTTAAATACATTTTATATGTGTTTTATAAATAGTTTAATTATATGTATTATAATCATATTTGCGTTTCACGAAATATTTTAAAGTTTTTAGTTACAATTCTGACTGACTTCAGTTTATGATTTTTCAAACCTAAATCGTTTTGAGTCTAAATGTTTGCCGAAAGGATAATGGGCCATCTTTTGGGCCGCTCTGATTCTCCACGTGCGAGGTGTCTTTCTGATTAATAGAATGTACAATAGAGAAACGGCGAGGCAGGAATTAATTCTGAGCATCTGAATTCTTTCGGTGCCGTTCACTGTTGATATTGTAATCTCAAACAGAAATTTGGATGAGATCAGAGAATTTAAATGAGAGGGTCATTTAAAGTCTATGTATTAAAAGTGTTTAAAACACAAAGTACTATAAAACTGAAGTACTTCTTTGTAAATTTATTACGTGCTGTTGTACCTACGTCTACGACAAGTCAAAAAATGTAGTGTGTTCTAATTAAATATATTTGTTCAGCAAAAAAATGCTCTGAATCTGACTATCAAAGCGTTCCAACTAGAGCAAAAGGCCGAGATTTACCTTGCACTTTTTACCTTTATATCCTCTTTGCAATAACAACTTTATTCAGAGAAGATAAGATACATTTCTGAATGGTGCAAAATTCTCTGTGGTATCTACAAGGGTAAAACCGCGCACACAAATGCTTACATTTCCTTGATTTCATTACAAATAAACATTATGTTTTGAAACGGGGCAGACAGTATAAATTACGTCTTATCGTATTTTCTACGTGACAAGGATTATTTGTACAATCATTAATTTAATATAAAGTTATTCAATATACGACTGTTAATTGGGTACTAGTGTTGTTGTTTTAGGCCGAAAAGTATATCTTTGATATGAATAAGGAGCGCGCAAAAAGTTATTGTAGAACAATGAAATAAAGCTGTGATACTAGTTCCGTGGTCAATTTGGTGATTATGTTTTTGTGAAATTGTGAGCCCTTGCGTTTGGTTAAACTGTCCTGTAAATAAAGTTCGAGTAAGATAATCGACTGTTTTTACATTCCCGGAAACGGCAATAATAGCTTGCCTTCTATTGTTTGGAGCGATCAAAAACACAGCTGTTAAAATAGTCTTTGCCTGCATCTCTACCCACTCTGTTGCCGATATATAGGCATAAGTAAAATAAAATGAAAACGTATGCAACTTAGCTGGTCTCGTTCGTTAGAAAGTTATGTTGATAATTAAAAGTTTCTAGCACCTATTTCTTTGAGTTTAAATTATAATTAACTAGCAATCCGCCCCGGCTTCGCACGGGTAGCAGAGACATCTTTAACAATCATCATCATATGTCAACCAATTTACACAAAGCCTTACTATTGGTGAAAACCGCATTAAAATCCGTTTAGTAGTTTTTGAGAGTTTTTGAGTTTATCGCGAACAGACAGACAGACGTGGCGGGGGATTTCGTTTTATAATATGTAATGAAGATTATAAATATCATTAAATACAGGACGGGATAAATTTGTCCTCACGAATCTATCTTCTATTTTATACATAACATTAATATATACCATGAAAACAATGCATACAAAATTTAATTTAGTTAGAACACTTTAATCCTAGTCCTACGTAAGGAATTCAACAAATGTTAGTTTAAATCCGTTATCTAAAAGTTCAGCGCATTGTGCCACTTGCAAAGCGAAAACATAATACCATACTGTAGTTAAGCTCTTTTCCAACTAGGGGCTTTATAGGTTGTGTAACTGCCAATTGTTCAGTTACTTTTGTTAAATGTTATGGGAAGTAAAATGTATATTTTTTATTAAAGAAATAAAGAATAATCGTTTCCTGTTGGGTAGGCTTAAATCTGGTTCCCACTTTGAATAATACTTATAAATTTTTTGGACTGGCCTGTTGGTCTAGTGGTTAGTGACCCGAACTGCGGAGCCAGAGGTCGTGGGTTCGATTCCCACCCAGGACAAATAGTTAAGCATGATCATTTGTTCTGTGTCTGGGTGTAATTTATCTATGATATGGAATTATTTAGAAATATATAAGTATGTTTATCAGCAGTCTAGTTACCATAGTAGAGGTTTTGCCTAGTTTGGGATCAGACAGACGTGTGTGAGATGTGTGAAGTTATTATTATTATTTTTTTTATCTCGACATTACCTTATTTTTACTTGTAAGTAACTATAGGAATAAGATTGGGAATTTTGTTTTTAAATAAAGACTACTAGCAACGTGGGTCACATATTACTAGTATTCTTGTGAACCCCTTCAGCTAAGCTAAATGCTTGTGTTAGGAGTGGGTTCACGTCGGTAGTGCACTGGGTGGGGTTCGAACCCGCACCCAGTGCACTACCGACGTGAACCCACTATTATTACAATTAATACCCTTAACTTCTTAAAACCTGTAAGTAGTAATTACAGTAATCTATCAGGCATTTATCGCAATTTCCGGGTTATTTTGAACTATATGAAGTTTTTGCATTCAATTGAAATAAATATATGCACAACTATTGAAAATAGAGTTGTTTTATGTTTTGTGAATGTAAGTTAGTGAAACGGTAAACAAAGCTCAACCTTTAAAGCTTTATTTATAGGAGAATCATAGTTTTCAGGACATACTAATTTAGTTTTTGAATTTTTTCTCTCTCTTGACTTGACTCTTAACTGACGACTGACCAGAGAATGTCTATAGTCTATCCTACTAATATTACAAACGTGAAAGTTTGTGAAGATGTATGGATGTATGGATGTTTGTTACTCTTTCACGCCAAACCTACTGAACCGATTGCGATAAAACTTGGTATGTAGATAGCTGGAGACCTGGATTAACAAATAGACTACATTTTATCCCGATATTTCCACGAGATCGAGACTTACGCGGGTGAAACCGCGGGGCGCTAGTATTATATAAAAGAAAATATACAAACCAAAATAGTGTAGTTTTTTATTATTATTTCAATAACAATTATCTCTAATGGATATCAAACCTTTGCAAAAAGACAGACTAACATGAAGTTCTTAGTTTGACCTAGTAGTATTTTACTCCAAAAAATAGTAATTTTCTTTACCTCCGCCCATTGATTTTCTATAGATATCGTGTTTGCTTTATAGATTGTGCGAGACAGATATATGAATGACTTGAATGTGTTTAAATATAACATTTTATTCCATAATAACGCGACAAAATAATACACAAACATTTTCTAAAACATTAGGGACAGATTGTCATATATGTCATATTAATAGCGTTCGCGTTAAATGTGTTACGTCACACGCTTAATGTGACGCCATCAAGCTCGTAGATATTTGTATTAATTTTGACAAAACGTAAATTAAACTGTCACGTTAGGACGCTCAAATGTAATTTGTATCTGTACGGGAGTGTACTTAACTTATTAATTAAACGGAATTTTGATGTTAGATATATATGTGTATACTTAATAATTATGAATTCTGATGTGTACAGTCAGTACAAGAAGTATTTAAATTATACCACAGAAGCAGTTACTGGTACCTTTCCCATACTAGAAGATTATCTCTCAAATTGCCAACCCTATTACGACGGACGTCATGTATGTATGTACAGCTCTTTGACAGTGTTTCTCAAAATAATGATAGTTGCGCTATATGAGCAAAAATTTGTTGTGTCCTATGAGATACATTATATCTTCAGTAGTCTAAAATTACACTAAAAGGAGCCTCTAGATGTTGTTTGTATAGTATATGAAATGTAACATTTTCTGTTACGCCAAACTTGTCAAATCTACCTCACCGAAGGCGCGACGATGTAGTTGTACCAGAGCCCAAAGAAATATATATAGCAAAGAAAATTCGTTTCGTCGTTTCTGACTATAGGAGACCCCCCTATTTTCAAAAACTCTAGTAACTTGACTTTTAGGCCCACTAGCTTAAACTTCAAGATTCACTTTGGGCCACATTTTGCCAAATTCTTGATCTTAGCGATCCCAAAAATCTATTATAATCGGCTCTGCCTTATTAGCCCTTAAGGGTTTAATTTCATAGCCTATTTAGGGTTAAAAGCTAGTATTCTATTTAGTGTGTGTCAGATCTATTTCCAATTACGATCGTTTATCGATTGATTGATTGAATTTTTATACCATCTCTGCGGAAGCTCTATCTGTTTAGGTTCTTTGATAGACATCATTTGGATTAGTACACCCTAAGAAATAATTAACTGAGAGTTTGAAATAAGGAAATTACCTCGATTTCAAGATTACAATTGCACTACAAGTTCTAAGTAGATAAAGAGCACGTTTCAAAGTGTGACTTATTTATAAACTGAACGCAGTCGATTATGTGATTACTTTATAATCAGACATAACAATAACTTACGCACACAAAACACACGTGACCTGTTGATACTGATAAAGGTCAGACGATGGTCATTGAGTAATGTGTGCCACTTATAATTCTAATAGTTATGATAGAGTTCATTTTATAAATATTTTTCGGGAACCCTTTAATAATAAAAAAATAAGAGTAAAGCCGTTTGTTCGGAATGTATTTAATATGTATAATACACCTGGACACTAACGCCTGTATCCCCCAAGAGGTAGGCAGAGGAGTATTAAATGCCCACATTTTGCCGACTGTAATTTAGTCACCCACTTAGGTAGGTACGTAATAGGGGCAAGCCTATAATTATGTATTTTCAAAAAGGCATCTAAGGGGCCATCCATAAATTACGATCCTAAGTATGTATATTCAAATACTGAAACCCGTAAGCCGTAACCCGTAAGCTTTAGCGTAAGGTCTAGTGGTTAGTGACCCTGACTGCTGAGCCAGAGGTCGTGGGTTCGATTCCCATCTGAGTCTGGGTGTTCTTTGTGTCCGTTGTTTGTATGTTTGTAAAGTCCCCCGCGACACAGGAGTAATTCCTAATGCGGGGAGTTGTCAAAAAAAAAGAATAAAAAAAAAAAAAAAAATGTAGATACAGATGTGTAATAGGTACCAGAATATTATTATTAGAACGAAGTTATCGCATGTTACACTTCAAGAGCTCACGGCGGATGGGGGCTAGCAGGAAAAAAGTTTTAGCGCAACGAAAAATGCTGACCGCAAGTTGATTTCCTTTATTTTTACGCTATTTATTTAGTTATTTGACGCTGGTTGTATTCTAATTATCCCGGTTGTAAACTGATATATATATTATGTAAATATATATATTAGTTAGGGTAACTTTCACTGATGGCGCCATTTTAATTTTGAGTTTTTACATTATTTACTTTATTTTGATACAATTTATTCAATTTATTAAATATATATTTATAGCAAAAGGAACTTCGTTCCAACCGGGTATCCCAAACATAGCTCACGCGTTACATATGTAATTAGTGGTACACTTGCTTATTCAATTTATAAGCCCAGCAACAAGCAATTGTAAAAATTTGATGCTAAAAAAGACTTTCAGTTAATGTCACTGACAGGCTCGTCTTACGTGTAACGTAGAAGCTTGATAGTATTTTTTTTTATTGTACCTGAAAAACAGAATGGATCAGTTATATAATAACGTACGTAAGTAATTCGGATTACACACTGAAACCGACTGAACAAATGTGCAATTAAGTGCAAACTAGCTTGAAAATAATAAAACCAAGCATCAAAAACAGTTATAGCCTATTGTTAGCTCGCGTGAGCTATTATGAGTCGAATATAGTCAACTCAGGAACCTATGTTCTAACCGTGTCTTGGATGTCATTTGGACTGCACTTTGAATGCGTTTATACCAATGTTACATGTTTGGGACAAAAATTAATGTTTTTAAATGCACTTTATACAATTAAGAAACTTACATTTTTGGGCGTTTGATCGGATTCTTAAATGTGATAGTTATTTTGTAAATTAAACAATAAACGTTTATAACCTAGACCATATACGTATAAGTAGAAAATAAGCGTAGTAGGTCACGATACAGCAAAAAACCTAAATTCTACCATGCAAACACTATGGCAACCTACCATAAAAATTATACAACAAAGGAATACAATGTTATACCATTTGAATTTTTATGTTTATTACACTAAACTGTAAGAGTACAGGTACGGCAGACATTCCTCAGTATAAAATATATTATTTGATTGATTACTGAAGTCAGTAGTAGCCAGCTCAAAACAGGAGCACAGACAGAAAAAACCGAATGCATGGTTTGATTTGCTTGTGATTGTGACATTTAACATATTACTTATCATTCTAATAAAACAATTGTGTATTTTGGTAAGGTGATTCACACGTTAGGAGTTTTCTTACAAAGACAATTAAGTATAACATTTTTTTTTCGAATTCAAAGTTCCTTCTGCTAGAAACATGCTTTATATTTTCTAAATTAGAACAAGGAAGGCCAATAAACCGATGGATGAATAACTTATCCCCAAACATGCTAAATGTTTTTAATAAAAGTTAGACAGATGTATACACATATAGATGTATCTTCGCTACTTTAAAGCTGTATTGTTTATTGTTGCGTGAATATTTTCTCCCAGCTGTTCTACCAGTCGACTTCGTCTTTGTCTCGTGCATGTTAATTGATTAATTAAGACCATGATATTTATACGACGAACTAACTATACTTATACTCCCACTTCATGACACGTCTTTGAAAAGGGGGACACTGTTATAATTTTTGTTATTTTCTTTTTACCACTCAATCTTACGTTTTATCGGTATCCTTTGGCGGTTGCTTTATAGTGTGTTTACACAAACACCTTTCTATTTTTTCAATGTTATATTTGGGCTGAGTTTTGTTCCTGTCTCATTTTGTCACTTGCATTTAATGGACTACCTATTATTAGTTTTAAAATAAAATTAACGACCTCAATTCGCCTATATAATGACATGCGAAATTTCGTTCGACTGATATGAAAAGAACGAATACAAAAGACAGACCATAAATAATATTACAATTTCAAAAGTTATGTTTTTTCCTGATTTCAAATATGGTTATTGTGTAAGAACATTAGACCAATATCAGATACAGAACACTGTGACTACCGGTATTAAACAAAAATAAAAGAAGAAAAACAAATTATTTTCTCAAAATAGCGCAACAAAATTATTTCCAATCTCGCTAACTACCAGAAAACAAAGAAAGCATCCACTTTATTATTGGAATGTATCATTCTTATCACCCTTTGATAACAGTGACCAATGCTCCTCAACAACGTCCGTAAAACAACGTTCTAACTAATTGTGGCGGGCACACAAAAATCCACCATTAAGAATATTGTATAAGGTTGATTTTGTAATGAAGCGTTTAGCTCATATGTCTGAATGAGTGTTGGTGTAAGGGTCAAAGAACATTGCCTGATTAGGCGCGCCGATTGTCAGTACTTAGAACGTGGTGTTTCAATGATAATGTCTTTGTGGCCGAGCGTTTTACTTTCAGAGCAGTATACTGATATTGGTTTAGAATGACGTGGAATTTGCTGTAAAAATATAGCTACGTACACAAAAATAGCGTGAAACTACGGAATAAATCATTAGCCGTAAGTGATTTTAAACAATGAATGATATCCCTCAGAATGGAAACCTCCGTGACAGCTTGGGAGCCTGTCATTCTGACTGAAACAAGTTAATACAATGTAACAAAAACTTAAGGAAAGAGGCAATTTACTGATTTCGTTTAAATGGCAATGAATAAATAAGTAACGGTAATAATGAATGAAACAATGAAAAACTCAAGAGTCACAAGTGCGTTGCCTCCCTTTAAGGTAGGAGTAGGGGAAGAGGGGGAAAGGGAGGAAGACGTTAGAGGGGATTAGAGGGGAAGAGAGGGGGCAGATAAGAAGGGTGAGAATAAGGGAGAGGGAAGGGTTAGGGCCTCCGGTTAGCTCACTCACGCGGCGAAAAGCAACGCGAGCATTGTTTCGGAGTCGAGCCGGCCCATACGTGCCGAAGCATGGCTCTCCCACGCCTAAAATATTTTCTTAAAATATTTAACACAGAAACTTGCGTCACTAAGCATTACAAAAAAACTTTAGAACTGTTAGTTTTCATAATCAGCATGAATTTTTTCGAACTACGGTACCTTGAAACGCGTTTTCTATGGCCTTTGCAAATGTAAAAACAAAGTGTAAAGTATTTGTTGCATGAAATATTAATCAAAGTGACTTGGAAATTCAGCAAAAAAATAGTCACTAAAATCTGCAGCTTTTCATAATCAGCATTAATTTTGCCGAACTATGTTACCTTGAAAGTACTTTTACATGGCCTTGCAATGTACAAAGCTTTTATTGCTACACGGAATATTATTTAAAACTGCCTAAAGCAGCAGTAGGAAATTAGTACCTACAAATCTGTCAGATTTCATTCATTCATATTATCATAACAACAAAATGGTTCGAGTACTTTTGAATGCATGTAATTATACAATAAAATATTGTTTAAAAAAGTCGATATGTGTCTTCCGCCATGTGTTTTGCCCCTGACCCTGTGTTATCCCCAAAGTTCGAAACATCCTTTAGCGAGATATTTGTTATGAACAGCTTTTGTGTCCGTTAAAATTACTGATAAATTCACTTCGTTATCGTATTTGGCCACCGAACAGTTTATGTAAAGCTATTAGACGGGACGGGACAAAAAGAGTCGGTTGTAGGCGAATCCATTTGATATTATAGGATACTTACTATCAAGTGTTCCATTAGTTACTTACCACCTAGAGGTATAGCATAAAAATTAGTCTCCTAATGGGGAAAAACAGAAATATAATTAATTCATTCAAAATTTATTACATTATTTTTTACAATTGTATAATATTATACCATTAGTATTTTGTCATTATTCCTAGAAGGACAATTCAATTTATCATTCTTTTCTATTTTGAGCAAACATTATTAATGATTATATTATAATGGTTACCTCTGTAATAGTCCCTTCGTAGATGGTAACTTAATGATGGCAACTGTTACTAATTGTTACATTGAAAAACTGTAAGTGTCTGGTAGTTATTATTATTTTCCCCATAAATCTTCTTTAAAGTTTTCCCTTACATTTAGTATAGTTATATATTACTACACTGCCAATAAAACACTCATTAAAGCCGTACTACCACTTCACAGAAATCTCCAATCTTCCTTAATCACTCGGTTTTCCCTGTTAAAAAACCCGAACATGCCACAACAAAGCTTCGAACTATCTAAGACCAACTTAACAAACTTGGTTGTCGGTTTACAACTTTACGTAGTAGTTCGTTGCCGCTAAGCTTTGCAAAGGAGCTGTGTTATTAGGTTACTCTTATAACACTTTCGTTGGCATAATGACGGTATCAAAATATTCACAAGAATCGCGTCGATAAATTATTGATTGTGTAAAACATTTAGGAATCTTGAACTTACCTAAGTGACATTATTATATTTAATTATTTCTCATTGAAACTGTAGAAGGAGTAGAGAAGAAAATATTACCCAATTCATTGTTTAAAAGAAATTTCTATGAATTTGAGTGAGGTCTTAGGCACGAATTTAATGACATAATTATAGCGTATTTTTAGGTAGATTTTTTGAAGAAAAGTCTTCAATAAAGTTTTTAATGCGACTTATATTCTTGGAGATAAAAAAAAAAAAACACGAAATCTACCTCTGCTGGCCTGCTACGGGCCTGCTGCGGGACCGGATTTTTTTATTCTTATGTAGGCCTAATATGATGATAGTATTTTAATTATGTATGTGCAAAGGGATTGTTTTATAAATAATGCCCAAACTATAGAGGTTAACACTATTTGACAAGAGTTTTTAAAACGATTTACAGATGACGAAATATTGGACAGCACACATAAAAAAAAATGTTTATAAGACTTTTGAAGTCGGCTAAAAAGAAATGTAGCGCTATGATACGACGACATTTTATTACAACATTTTTGTAAATATAAATATGTATGTTTGTATTGGTCTGGTGTTACTAGTTACCTGACGAAGCCGTTCACAGAGGAACTGACGTCACAAGAAAATTCTTTACAATTAAACCTCCAAATTCAGCTTACGTCATTCCTATTCGAGTTTCAATTACATTATCCTTTTTAGGGAGGGCTTGTGCTCTCCGTCCACTCTAAGCGGGCTCCAGGAAGGCTCCTTGCAATGTTATTACCACTCTGAAGTGATTGCACTTACATTACGAACATGAGTCTTGGAAAATGAATTGGATTTAATCTGTAGTTTTCTAGTTGAAAATGGATCGTTCGAAAGATTTCGCAAAACTCCCACATTTACCAATGAATCGGTATATATATACACAACAAGTTAATAATTTAAAATATTGAAAAATAAATGCCCTGCCAATAAAAAGTACACGCTATACCTAGTTGCCATATTCATATTTATTTTAAAATAAATTCAGTGTTACCCGGGTGATGTAAGGATTGTAACGATACCATATACATCCAAATATGTTCAGGCATTTAGAAGTTACGGTGGAATGAAGAAACATACATAAACACATCATCATCAGCCTATCGCCGTCCACTACTGGACAAAGGCCTCCCCCAAGGAGCGCCAACCATCCCGGTCTTGGGCAATCCGCATCCATCCGCTGCCAGCCGCTTTCTTTAGGTCGCCGGTCCATCGTGCCGCAGGGCGCCCTACACTACGTTTGCCTAATCGCGGTCTCCACTCTAGCACGTGTCGGCTCCAGCGACCATCAGTCCGCCTGGACACATGAACCCTGGAAACATAACACTCCTTTTTTTGGCAGTCGTGTAAAAGTACCTAATTGTTTATTTAAAGTAAGAGTATAATTTTTTGAATTAAGTTTCTCAAGTTTTTTACAAAATATGTGAAAAATTGGCCCTAGCCTTCCATTTTGATGAGTACAGAAAATAGTTCTTTACTTACGGATTACATGAAAACCTATAAGAAATGTATGTTTTTAAAATAACATGGCAATGTTTCAATATTGGGAGTACAAACTTACAATTCCAATACACTCATAGAGTTCAACTCACACCTGGCCGGCTTTTCTTCTTCTGTGTGCTTGGTCTGTTGGTCTGGTTCTTTATAATAGAGGTACTCAACTAATCGGGCAGCTCCGATTCAAGCACTAACTTCCTGTATCCTTCTATTAATGTTATTATTAAGTAAAATTAAAGCCCCGTATGTGAATTTAGGTACTTATATGTAAAATATTTGATGGATTACCCTTAACTTCAACGTAATAAAATAACAGATTACTGTAATTAAATTTCTTTGAGTGGATTACTTTACGGTTCATTTGTAAACATCACAGTTTTATTATAACATCAAATCCCTTTTCAAAACCTGCCAAATATAGGTGTGTAGGTAATGAATCTTAACTTATGAAACTTTTAAATTAGAAAGGAATTGAATGTGTTGAGAAAATTTCAAATCGTTGAAAGGGACTAATCAATATTCGGTTAACCCCAATTTTTTTGTATTGTTAATATATAATAATATATTTAAGATTGAAAATTAACGAAATAAGAGCATAAGTAACTTTGATCTACTTTATTTATCATGGATCTCTTACACGATAAGTTATTGATATATAAAGTAATGCAGTAAACAAGAGACTTGTTTTATTAATTGAAAAGATCACAGCATGCATTTTTTTTACACATAGGCTAGTAATTTGAACCATCGATGTAGGTAATTTTTATATAATGTAGGTTAAACAAAAAGCTAGTTACAAGACGATTAGTAAAGTAATTTTGGTGCAATCAATATATGAATGGGTGACCACTTAGTTAAATCATCTCATTACTTTAAAGGCGGTTTCAGCTGAGTGATAAGTATTGTTTGGCACAGTCAGGGCCACTAGTTATGTAAACAACTGCCTACCTGATTATTTTATTATGTTCACTAATAAATTTTATCGTGGGGGCCGGCTCAGCATGAGTGATACCACGGCCTCACAGAAAACCGGCAGTGAATTGCTTTTCACGGAGTGAGTGAGGTTACCGGAGGCCTTAACCTTTCCCTACCCCCTCTTCTCCCCCTCTCCTCTTCGTCCACACACTCCGACCTGCATTGTCCCTCCCTCCCTCCCTCTATATATTCTGTATATATTTACACATATATATAACATAAAGGTATCATATCTACTTACATGCGTCGAGAATAAGGAGTAAACTCCAATAAAGCATAAAAAGCACAGTAAAGCGGTACGCTGCCCTCCGATCACAAAATTTTACTTTTCATATTTTTTTCATACCGGGCGCCTTATATGCAAATCGATTCTTAAGGAGTAAACTCCAAAAATATTCCAAACAGTCAACTCTGTTTAGAATCGTTTTTTAACCATTCCAAACAGAGTTAACTGTATTTCAAACGACCTGCATAAAATAGCGAGGAAAGTTTTCCATTTATTGTTGACCTAGTCGCCGGTCTATTTCTACTTAATTCGGATTGGATGCTCAGCTCAAAGTAAAAGCAGACTAGAAAAACCAATATTTGCAGCGCAGCATCTGCGGTTGTTCTACTAATGGTAACATATCTATTGAACTTGAGTACAACTCGGATACTATCGATAAAATCTGTATAAAACAAATCGAATAAGTCCACCTGTAGGAGCTAGCTTTATAATGAATTTGGGAGCAAGGAAGAATAAAAGCAAAGAAGAGTGGCCTGTAGCGATTGCTCGTGTGTCAAAAATATGCGTAGATCCACAACGTTTACTCTATCTTCATACGCTACTCGCTGTATCGCGATATCTGGAGCGCGTTAGAAGACCAATGTTTATGTGAGTATTTGTAAATGTGTGAGTGTAGGGATTCGGCTGAAACAAATTAGCACAACCCAAGACTACCATTCATTGCTGATCTTCATTCCATATTCGACTCAGCGTATTTTGCCAAAATTAAAAAGAAGTTGTTTAATGCACCAGTTGTTGTCCTTGTTTGTTAAAAAAAAATCTTCTAAAATAATATTTTCAATCTAATTTTGCTTTCCTCTTACTTTTTCACCGACGAAAAAAGATGGAGGTTCTCAATTCATCTCATTTTTAGGGTTTTGTACCCAAAGGGTATAACGGGACCTTATTACCAAGACTCCACTGTCCGTCCGTCTGTCTGTCCGTCTGTCAGCAGGCTGTATCTCATGAACCGTGATAGTTAGACAGTTGAAATTTTCAGAGATGATGTATTTATGTTGCCGCTATAACAATAAATACTAAAAAACAGAATAAAATAAATATTTAAGGGGCTCCCATACAACAGACATGATTTTTTTGCCGTTTTCATAGATAATGGTACGTGCCTTCGTGCGCGAGTCCAACTCGCACTTGGCCGGTTTTTTTATGTATGTTCAGCCTTCACTCCGTTTTTTATGAACCGATTTTGATGACTTACAATTAGTTCATATAAAATTTAATAGTTTGTGTAAATAAGCTCGATACTCAAAATTTAAAAGGTTCACTTACGTGTCGACCAGGTCGCACTGGCCGTGGTCACAGGCTGACTCTGTCGAAACGTCAGGCAATTCAGAGGTTTGTAATACCTTTTCGGGATCGCGTTAATTCCCGTGGAATTACATCATTTTATTATATCATGGAACGCGAAAGTTTAAAAGTTAATACAAAGTTTTTATTCTCCATTTTATCTTTTATAGCAGCGCCAAGCGGTTTCACCCGCGTAAGTCACGATCCCGTGGAAATATCGGGATAAAAAGTAGCCTATGTGTTAATCCAGGTCTCCAGCTATCTACATACCAAGTTTCATCGCAATCGGTTGTGTAGTTTTGGCGTGAAAGAGTAACAAACATCCATACATCCACACATCCATACATCCTCACAAACTTTCACGTTTATAATATTAGTAGGATTCGTTGCCAAGGAATGATTACCTATGTAATATACAGAATTCACGTCAACGCATCAATTTGCACTGTATACCTACCTACTATTTTATTTTATTAGGCGTCTTTGTAGGAAAGTGAGACAAAATATATATATTTTTTTATATTATGGGGCAAACGAGCAGACGGGTCACCTGATGGTAAGTGACTACCGTCGCCCATGGACACCTGCAACTCAAGAGTCACAAGTGCGTTGCCGGCCTTTAAGAAAGAAGTACGCTCTTTTCTTGAAGGTTTGAAGGTCGTATCGGTCCGGAAATACCGCAGGCGACAATTTGTTCCAAAGATTGGTTGTACGAGGCAAAAAAATTCTGGAAAACCGCACAGTGGTGGATTGCCAATTATCCAGGTGATGGGGATGAAAGTTTTGTCGCGTTGAACGATGGCGAAACGTTGCGGCATGTACATAATGTACAAAGCCTACAAAAGTTTAACATGTGACAAAAATATGGTATGAATTGACCATCCATCCATCCATCGCCATCGTGTAATTTATTTCACCCATAGTTATAAATCTTCAACACTTCTATTGAACTGTAAACTATGTAGTTAATAAACCCATCTTTAGCTCTAGTACCTATATCCTAAAACAGAGAGAACTTAAAACAAACTTAGATGCTATAGCAGAAATTACTCCAAAAGATGTAAGTAACGCAATACAGGGTTGTTTATTAAAGACGCCAGAAGCCTTTTTAACAGATTTATACGAAAACCTACATTACAAGATTAAAGTATCTTTAAGTATCGTAATGAAATAAACTTGAAAGGAAGTAGGAGAGAGTTTTCAAGTTCCCAATGACTCACCGACGCGCTTGGTTTTCTCATATGTCAAGTCGGAACTTCCCTAGCCCTCGAGAGGAATGGTATTTGTAACTTTTTTTTCATCTTTTACTATTTTGTGCATCACATTGAACTGAACTTTTTATTAAGTTAAGAAAATTGACGGAACTGCTGTCCCAAATTAGGTAATATGAATATTTTTCAAACGCTTTGTTAGTATATCATCAGCAATTGCGTTTGAAAATTATTTACACTATCACCCTATGTAAGACGCAGTATGGCACACCGCCACAAATAAATTAATAGTTACTTCGTAAACACAATGTTGTTCAAGTAGATACCGCACACTGTGTGGGTTGAGAAAACAATAATAGCCCAGTCGACCTAGCTGTTTTATGATAAAAAATGGGCAATTCGATTACCAAACGTTTGAAGTGAAATAAACACTTCGTAATAATTAGACGTATAAACAGCTCAATTAAGAATTAGGAACGGAATATAATTCTAATGAAATATCTGAAAACTTTGTTTATTTATTAAATAACAACCGATAAACTGAGTAGTACTTGTACGTGGCGAAACTATTATCGAAATACTATGCAAAGAAAACAATGAATATACATATTACACAAATTAAAATATTTATAAAAAACACTTTTGTCTTTGTTTCAGATACATTTACAAACAAAATACTATGACATAGTTCTGATCGAAGTGAAAAACCATGTTCACAATGACATTTCGGCATAGACGTGTGCCCGCATCGGCGGTGAGCATTCTTCTGACGATATTGTTAAATACGTTCGTTGAAGTAAGTTCGGTGGAGGGGAGAGATGAACCACATAAGTACACGATAGAGGAATTGTTATCAACGAGTTTCGAGAATAAAGACTCTGGAGACCTGGGGATGGATCCTTGTAAAGCTGGTAAGTACTACAAATATTTTAATTAACTTTCTTAGTGCAATTATAGGTAGGTACATATAACAACAACATCCTGTGTATTCTGAAAGTCCGGTACCATAGCATATATTTCTAACTCTCGACTAACGAACACTCTTTTTGTATTTACTTGAGTTGTAACTAATTTATTGGGGCGTTTAAGTTTACGAGGGCTTTTCACTTGTACTCCCAAAGAAACAGCACTATATTTTTTCTAAACTAGGAATATACAAAAGATTAAACTAAAATCGTTGGAGCTGTTTCCAAAAAAAATGTGTGTGTGAAATACACACGGCATAAGTGAAACTTCAGAAAAGTAGAATAAATTTACTTTTAGATAATTTATATAAAAGTGATAAGTCAAATTAACACAGATTTGTTAAATAATTAACATAAACTAATTAACCAACGAATTTTACTACGCAAATGCACAAAAAATGATACACGTGAATGATACACCACGTTGACTATGACGCATTTTCTGAAGGCTTCGTAGTACGCAGGCGCAAAGACACGTGCTAGCATACGAAGATTATGGGTAACACTGTATACTTGTATTCTATGTTATTCTCTCGCAGGCTAAATCCTATTTATGAATATGTTTGTCTCTTTTTAGTGTGACTTTATTGTTTCATGGAATTTTCAAATCACAACGACTCTAAAGAATATACACGATGTAAAAAAGTCGTTTTCTTAAAGGTGTTTGATAGTCTTATATTCCTTATTTGTCCTTAGTTGCGACAAGATAAACCATTTTTGACGTGTTCATATCACATACAATATACATACTCAATAAACTCAGTGCTGTTCAACGTTTTAGTTTTTGTATCTGTCTTTTCAGTGCAGCGACTGCGCACTACTACGCGGAAAGACAGATGCAAAAAGGTTAACAAGCCTTGAAGGGATGGAACGCGTGTTTTTTTTTTTTACAATTAATGAAATCAGGCACGCAAACCTTCTACTTGGTAAGCCGTTATCGATGCCTATAACACTCGCAACGTCAGTTAGAGCCATTCGTGTGTTGCCAACTTTCTAAGTCCCCTCCCCGTTTTGTGTTAGATCTGACGAATAAAAATACAATACTGCAATAGTATTGATAAGCCGCAGTGTTATTTGGTATTTAAGTGATTTCCTAGACCGGCTCCAATTGGAGCAGATCTTGGCACTGTATTTTCTCCTATAAAAATGCTGGAATAAGCTGTGATCGAAGTCGTAGTATGGCCCTGACCAAAAAAGATAATAATATAATATTGACAAATAAAACCATAGAACAATGCACTTCTAGATTTAACCCACTAATCTCCTAAACCTCTTAATCATATTTTAAAGGTCAATGTTCCATTGAAACACGCAAAACATTTTCAAGCATAATTAAGTCGTCTTTATTATCGCTCGCCAATTTGTTTCTATGGCTGTACCGTTTCGTTTTGTGAACAATATGGCGTCGCGGAACAGGCCATTTGGACAAACAAAGCGTGAATGAGGCAGATAGGTTGGATTTTCTTCATGGACAGCTTATAATTCCCGTGTATTACGTCCGTACGGAATTTTGAATTTGACACAATTTCAACTGGGTATGACGTAAAGTACAAGTGCTAGAGCGCCTGGTGTTCAAAACAATTTCAAAATTGATATTCCCGAGGCAACAATTTTCTTCTCAAGAACACTTAAGAACTATTTTTAGTTTGAGATCCATGCTTCGGGCCACGTATGTGCCCGCTCGACCGGAGTGATACCATGGCCTCACAGAAAACCGCCAGTAAAGCATTCCTTTGTTGTGTTTCGCCGAGTGAGTGAGGTTACCGGAGGCCCGAACCCTTCCGTCTCCTCCTCTTCACCCTCTTTGCAATCTCCCCTCCCCCCTACCCTCCCTTCCTCTATACCCCCATTACGTCGGCGTCTGCTCGTTTGCCCCCTATACCTAAAAAAAGTAAAAACTATAATACAGTTACACTGTATTATACATACTTGTTCATTGCAAATTCAATTGAATTATTATTGGCAATGTCAAGCTTAATTATACTAAACTACCTTTTGTCTATGGTTTCTCTCGCTTTAAAGTAATTATGCCCTAACTCGGGAACTGTACTCTTTTGTACCCCTGACTACGTGTACGCAATATTTCATGATGATCTGTTGAATAGTTAAAACGTTAAAGCGTATTATAAATACTGGAGACTATAATTATAAATCATTAACTATAAAGGTTTTCTTTTCTAACGTTTACGAGTATAGCTTGAGCTGTCATTGTATAGACTTTCCGTACCATGGCAAGTCAATACATATACTGGACCCCTGTAGCTTTTGTAGCCGTTTTCACTTCTTCTTTACATAATCTTTAAGTATTCCAAATCCCCATTCACACGCACGCACACGTATATATCAATATTATACAATAAAACTTTTACTGTTTACTCATTCACACACACTTATGTACGCTTCTGTCATGTTGACAATCTACACAATGTTATGAAATGGGGGGCCTGGAGATCTATAGTACAGGCCTCGGCTTAGTTTAGAGTCCAGATCTCCCACAAATTACGAATTTCTTGAAAATTTTCTTGTCAACTGTTGTAGATGAAATAAAAAATAATGATATTATTATATTATTAAAGTTCACATTCTTCTTTTTTGCTCTGAAATTTATTAAAAAAGGGATACAAAGAATTCTCTTCTTATACTTATGTATAGAACGTATTCTTCACGTGATAATATATAGAAGAATAGTTAAGGATTTCTGATCAAATCACCTCTAGTTTCCTCTAGTCTATAGAAAACTCATTCATTCACTCGGTTATTGGTCATGCATCACTATACTAGCGTGGTTTCTATAGGACAGCTGAATAGACTGACATTACTGGTGTTCCGAGTGTATAGGCAAGTATGTACCCATAAACAGCTTTGATCAGTTGGGAACTGAACTTGTTTTTTAACTACTTTAAGGGTATAAATTCCAAATGATTTAACTCTTCGATATTGCCTTCCCAAATTACAACTTTTTGTTTTGGTAAAGTAATACCTAATTAATCGGCATTTTGTTAAACTAGAAGTTTTAAAGATTAAATATGCTTGAAACTTCCCGTTCAACAAAATTTCGAATTCATTCGAACTTCTAAATGTAATATTTAGAAATACATATTAAAAATCTAATTGAAAAGTTCTAACAAAAACTCGTTTGAAAATTTCAACAGAAAAATATTAATTAAACTAACTACACGCTGACACTAGCCTTTTTTCATGGGATAGGTAGCAAACGAGCAAACGGGTTACCTGATGGTAAGTGACTACCGTCGCCCATGGACACTTGCAACTCAAGAGTCACAAGTGCTAAATTATTAATGAGATACATAATTCGCTTTTTTAAACTATTGTCCACTTTTGTTATAAAATACTACTATAAAGGTAGTGTTTTTGTAGGTGGCGTGACGTATAAAGTAACATCAACGTCTGCTCGTTTGCCCAGTAAATTATAAAAAAATAATTCAAATCACTTGTTGATTATAATCTTTACTCATCATAGTTGTATGATGACATTTGAAAAGATATACTAAAGGCCCTTCGACATTGATCGGCAATCACCCAATCATTATTCTATAACTATTCGTTTACCAGCAGTTAAAAAAAAGTCGACACCCTTAACCAAAGCTTTGGTGTCTCTATCTCTTAATATATTTTAGGAAATTATTTATTTTTTAAAATAATCGTAAAAATTACTAATATTATTATTAAATTACTCTGATGAAGCTATAGATGATCATTTAAGAGTTTGTTTACGGGTTCTGTAATCTGGAATCACGTTGTTGTAAACAAATTCTTGCTAATATCGCTAATAAATTGGTTAACATACATAATACATACCTTCAATATAACACAATTTAAAACAACAATTTAAAATGATCTTTATCTTTTAGAGAACCGCATACAAATACATTTCTAATTTTGTAAACGAATTATTAGATTCAAATAATATCAATAATAAAAAACATCTCATAAAAAAAGTCCAGCTTTTTCCTGACGACATGACAACACCTGGCAACTGAGAGATATGAACTTTAAACAGTAGTCAGTTCGTACCGTTTTATATATTTTCTTATATTTCCCAAATTTATCTATATCTATCTTATATTTTCTTATATGTCATAACAAAATTTTTAGTACATACATACACTCTACAATTTTGTTATATAGTACATAGCTGTAAATATTACACAATATAATGTTTGTTGTGTTCCACCCGCTACATCTTATTACTTGTTGCCTATTTAAAACACCAGCGTGAGAGGGTCGGTTTTTATCGCCCGTCGTTGATTTCTGTTTTAGCACTTTTTAATGGTACCGCCCGGCCGAGATTTAAATACCCCACATTGTCCGCTTTTAGTCCCCAAAATAGTTTTAACAGTCTTTAGGGAACAGTTGAAAACTTTTCATTTCGGTTTATTTTCTTAAACCATTTTTTACGGTATTTTTGGTTTTATTTACGACTAAAGATTTTCTTACAATATAAATATTATTAACACAGAGCAATAGAAAACAGTTAACAGTATTGTATAAATAATATTGATGTTCCAAATAACGTACCTCTATAACGTATTGCTAGTTGCGATTTCTTTACAAACAACCTTTAGATGGACAAATGCAATTGGTTGGTGGATAGGGCAGTTAACAGCAAATTTAGCCATGTAGTAAATTAATAATTATTTTACGTTATTCTTTGCTTGTTTTTGTTATTATAATGGCAGTAGAAGGTAATTGTGACCTTCAAATATATTGTTATCTTCAACTTTTGGTATATTTTTACTGTAACCCGTAACTTAAAAATATATATTTAATAACTATGAATACCACTCATAGAAGTTGTTATTTTACTATTAATATTGGATGTTAATATATTATAAACATATGTGTGTATACGTAGCCTCTATCTAATTTAGCACATGTTGATTCAGTAGCCGCTTAGTAACTACACTAATCTATGTTGTCTTAACAGATACATTATGCGTAGAAATGCACAAACAACCACATAATGAACATTTAACACATTTCGTTCAAGTTATAATTAAGTTTTAGGAGTAAATCAATTGGGATTATCAATGGAACTTTTTTCTTTAAGATGAAGATATGATTGTCAGTGAATTACCTATTATCGAATCGATCCAATCGTAATGAAGACCGTGGAAAAGTAGTACTTACTGTTGGCCTAATGTTATGGTCTGATGGTGACTAGAGTCGCCAGAGTTCCATCGTAGGGATATGATTTTCAATGCGGCGCGCTTTGCATGTACCGCCCCACATACCGTCAGGGTAGCAGTGCCGTATAAAAAACCGATACACATATTAAGTAAGAATTATTTGAACGAACACGGGCTTGAAAACGGAATATTAATTAATTTACAACCTTCTGTAGGTACTATAAAGAACTGAACTCTCTACACAAGTTTCATTCAATTTCAACGTGTTTTAAAATTGGACGATGCATTGAACAAATAAATTGGATCTCCCTTTGCGTTTTAAATTAAAATAAACAATTAACAGGTTACTAGCCAACTGATGGAAAACCGTCAAAGTTTATCGGTACGAAACGGTCGCACGCCACTAAATTGGAATCTGGCACTCTATAAACCTTCAATGTCAATAAAGCGACCCCTCATCAAGCGTACCGTAAAAATCGACACAATGCCGGTTTTTTACACCCGGTGGCGAAAATTGTTTTTTGTTACTTTTTAAAATGTTGTTACCGGTATCGCGTGCAATGTTGCCGGTATTCGTGACAGAAATATTTTAAATATTTGTTTTTTGAAAATGGAATATGGAATTTAGCTTTATGAAATGTTGTACCTGTTTTTTATAAGGAAATATTCCTCGATAAATTACTGCTACCGTTGGACCTGTCTGAAATAACTTAGTAAAGTTAGCGATTTTCTGTAGAGTAGTACAGAAAACTGCTATTAAACAATATTTACACAATGATGTTTTTACACTGTTAAAATGTGTCAACAGAGCTCGTTTGTGAAGGTGATAGGAATCACGCGAGGAACTCTGCTAGACTTCAAGTATCGTAGGCGCCGGCGTGTAGGCGTGGGTATCCAAATTTTATAAGCATGGCGTGTAATTGTTTACCGCGTTTAATTTGCATTAAAATGTTATTAAGATTACTCTAGTCGATTTTTTTTTAATACAAACTTTGCTTTGGGCTGCTTCCTTAACTGTTTGAGATCGTACGATCGCACCTTTATCCTCACATTCCACGTTAAATCAAAAGTCACATATACATTCGTTTCTACCCTTTATAATACAAGTAAGATTCGAAATAAGCACACGGTACGACTGCTGGCTATACGAGGGTTATTTTATTTTCTGTAAGGTGAACTTTCTCTCTAATCAGGCGACACCAATTCGAGCGGAAATATAATCTTAGCCCTTCATTCTGCCAAGTGACAATTATCGATCGTTTTCGTAAATTCTTCTAAAGTATCTTCTATTCCTTACGCAGTAGGTATGGTAAAAGGTTTAATATTTAAATATAGGTACATTTTGCATAAAACCAGTCGAGCTTATAATTCATGTTAAAGTTTATATTACCTGTTTAGTAGGTTATACTGCTAAAGGTCACACGGGGCTTAAGCTAGTAGAATGGCTTCGCAGTCTGTCCTATTTACATCTGACACTTTACGAAGTAAGATATAATAATAAAGACTTCTCGACATATTAAACAGCGCCATCTAGTCCCAAACTAAGGATACCTTGTAGTATAGAACCTATAGATCAACATAGTTAGACACATTTCTTGTAAATACTTACCGGACCAATAATAATGCAACCCCTCCGTGCCTCGGAGAGCACGTTAAACCGCCAGTCCCGGGTGATATACAAACATCTGTGGCATTCGTTACGAGTCGTTGGAGCCTTAAAAAGTTCAACAACCTGGTCTAACTACAGAACTTAGATATTGCCTAGTACGTGGGTTGTGGAGGTCTGATGACAGTCGCTTCACGTAAAAAGATCAAAGTTCGGCCGAAAAGATGAGAGCTGACCCCAACTTAGTTGTGAAAAGGCGCGGAGAATGATGATGACTTACCGGACCAATAATTATACATAGGAAATGTTATAATCGAATGCTCTACCACCTCATCACAAAGGCCGTCTATAAATATAATATTTAGAAACACAACAGCAAAATTAAAAGTTATAGGATTACAAAGATCCGTATTTATACAGTTATTGATTCAATTTCAACTGAAATGAATATACTGTACATGTGTGCGAATCTCCAAAATACATTGCGGACATGATAAATTTAATATGAATTTGTAAACAATTGATGGTATGTTTTTTACGCTCTCGCTTTATTACACTTTATTATGGATCAATATCCGAAATAAATTTATTATTATTATTCTCTTTATTTATTTAATATACATATAAATTACATTTTTAAATACATTCACTATAAAAAAATGAAAACAAATATATTTAAAAATATAAAAAATAGTGTCCCACCGGTATCACATACAGGGACAAAGCTACCGGTGGTTAGGGTTCCAGAGATAGAAACCTCCTCACTATGCGTGCCGTATCAAGGAGGACTGCCTTTTGCATGAGGCTCTTAATCCAGCTGCCTAATGTGAGCCTCGGAAGGTGTTGGTCGAGGCTCTTAGCAATTAACCCATGGGCCGAAATGACTATCGGCACAATGATTGCTGAATCCACATCCCACATGTCGACAATCTCGTGGGCTAGGTCCAAATATTTTATTTCTTTATATTTTTCGGCTTTTAAGAGATTGTCGTCATGGGGAATGGTGATGTCAATAATCATTGCTCGGCGCTCTAATCGGTCTATCACCACTATATCAGGCTTATTGGCAACAATAGTCCTGTCAATGATGATAGATCGATCCCAGTACAATGTTGCATGACCATTTTCGAGAACTGGGTCGGGAACATACCTGTAGTACGGTAACTCGACAGCCACAAGATTATATTTAACAGCAAGTTGCTGATGGACTATCCTGGCCACTTGGTTATGTCTATGCAAGTACTCGCCTTTGGCAAGTCGAGAACAACCAGAAATTATATGCCTGAGGGTTTCTCCGGGACGATGACACGCCCGACAAATGTCCATTGTGCCGTCCTTCAGGATATATCTCCGATAGTTATTCGTCATAACAACTACTTCTGTAATTGCACAGACAAAACCTTCAGTTTCTCCGAAGAGGTCATCGAACCGTAGCCAGGATACTGATGCTAATAAATCTATATTGGGCCCATTTAAGGCCCGATAAAAACGTCCACGCAACGCCTTGCTCTTCCATATCTCCTTGCGGTCTATAATAGTAAGTACTGCTGGTTTGCGCCAGTTCTCTTTTCCTAGAGCATGCGGAGTGAGACCGTTGTCAACTGCCACCACATCCCGATACACATCCAGGTCAACGGAGAGGAAGTAGTCTCTAAGGTTGCATACCTCGCGGTTATGGAGGGTCTTGGCATTTAAAAAACCACGACCCCCACATTTAGGCGGGATATACAATCTCACGACCGATCGATAAACGTGGATGGTGCATTCGGTACGCGGTAAGCAGTGTACGAACTCATCTATCCAGGGCATCTAGTTCAGTCTGAGTCCATCTAAGTATGCCAAAGGAGTAGGTTAGGACTTGTATGACCCAATCATTATAGGCCCGCACCTTATTACCACCTGACAAAAGACTTTTCAATACTTTTTTCAGGCGGCCAAAGAAACGTTCTTGTAACGATTGCTTCATAGTCAATTCATTTACACCTAACGCCTGTGTCATACCTAGATACTTGTAAGTTTCGTTGGCGGAAAGACATCTAAGGTGTGTGGAATCTGAGAGTTCCATCCCCTCAGATTCCACAATCCTGTCTCTTTTTAGATGCATGATTGCACATTTATCCACACCAAATTCCATCCTGATACATATACTAAAGGCTTTAGTTACCTCAAGTAATTTTATCAATTGGAAATTGTTGCAGGCAAACAGTTTCAAATCATCCATGAAAAGGAGATGGGATATAACCTGACCTTCTTTCCGTAAACGATAGCCTAGCCCTGAACTCTCCAGTAAAGTGCTGAGAGGATTCAAAGCTAAGCAAAACCACAAGGGACTCAAACTATCACCCTGAAATATACCCCGCCTGATCTTAATATACTCGCCGTAACCCTGAGACCGCCGACATCTTGGATAGTAGAGCACCGTTCTCCATTGCCGCATACATGCCTTCAAGAAAGTGCATAGAGTTGTATCTACCTTGTACAACTTCATCACTCTCAAGAGCCACGTATGCGGTAGAGAGTCATAGGCTTTTTTGTAATCTATCCAACATGTCGCCAAATCTTTTCGATTACGACGAACTTGTTGGTTAATGGTCGTTTCAATAATAAGGAGCTCTATAGTGTCACGGGCCCCACTTTTACATCCATTCTGAGAGTAAGCCATAATAGTCTGGCGACTTCCACATACAGCAACAAGAAACATCTACAACCTACTAATCCTGCATCGCGCTATGAGAGTTCTCGCGCCGATTAGTATATATACAACTTCCTAACATCAACCGTTGGGCCGCGGCCCGCCAGGCATGATCACCTCGCCTGGTCGAAGGATCCTCCCTTTGTGTTGGAGGAACATGACACCCGTTCCTCCACAATATTATTGTTAGTTATATGAGATGTTATCTTCACTCTCAGAATAGACGTAAGTAATTTATAAAGTGTGGGTAAACACGTTTTAGGTCTATAATTTTTGGAATCCGTGGCACTACCAGACTTGAAGAGCAGGTGAGTTACGCCTGTGGTCATAAAAGTCGGAAGCGAACCTGACTCTAAGCATGATTGCAATTGAGATGCCAATCGTACGTGTAAGCTACGGAGCCACTTTAACTAAAAGTTATGCAGTACGTCCGGTCCCGCTGATTTCCAGTTCGGCAGCGAACGAACTGCATAAGCTATATCAGTATTCGATATTGTTATGGGCTCCATGGTATCAATCGACTCACACGAACGTTCGACATTTCGCATCCAATCACCCTCTGTGTGAGTGACAGGCATCGCCCAGATGTCACGCCAAAAGGTGTTCGTAATTTCAGCATCTGGGAAATATGTGTCACTCACTAAATCAGGCTGCTCCCACCTTCTATAAACCCACCTCTCATCAATTTGGAATGAACGATTCTGAGTATATCGGTCCACTCCTTTTTTGTACCTTCGTATACGGTTCGCCCATGCATAAACTTTCTGTTTCAGAAAGTCAATGCGCCCTGTGAGTCGCGCTGCATAGTTTACAGGAACTGATATCAGTTCCCGAAAAAGCCCGGTTCACAAAACGCATTACTCTCGGGCGCGTGTTACCCGATCTGAAACAGATAAGCTTGCCAATGAGTGCCCTCGCCTCAGCGATACGACGTTCAATCCTGCACTGCCACGCCGGAGCAGCAAGCTTTGACCGAGTAGCGGTATCATTTTCAGGAAATTTAACACCAGCTACTCGACATGCTGCAACAGCCGCACAGTACAGAAATGAGTGTGTATCACTGAGATCTGTGCTTTCTTCTAAATAAATACCTAATATAGAATCAGGGGGCACACACTAGCGCTTTATTTCGTGTATGCATTGGCAAACGCGGTAAACGAGGTCTGTTGTCATAACTCATGGTCCGATATTCTCGAATAGCACCTTCCAAAATGTTCCTTACTTATTCATTGTACTGAGTACTTACAGATGAAGTACCACTGTCCTCTCCACCCTCAGCTGGGTAAGGTCGTAGCAACCCAGAAACTGATTGTGACACTGTTTGTGAAGGGGGAGAAGTAACAATGCTATTCTGCAAGTCCAAGCGTAGCCTATCAAGCACGGAGTTATCCAACAAATGACATCGTTGAATAGCCCGTACTTGATCCGATAGCCTTTGTGCCGTAACGTTAACAGCTGGTTCAAGTTCCTGAAACAGAGACAACATACGATTACGATACGCAGTGAGGTTAGTTCCTCCCTCTGTAACCACAAAATATGCTCGCATGACGTTCTCGTTTATCGAGGATGTCCATTTCATGCGATGCACATTACCACCGGTAGCGGGGGCCCTATTCGAAGCCGGTGGGCCTCGGGGTCCCAAGCAGGTCGGTGGTCGGCGTCTCCCCTGCCGACGTACAGGTGTTGGCGACGACGGCGGAGAGAAAAACTCGTCACTCGATGTTGAGCTCGACGCATCCACAGCGGCCGGTATGCTTGATGCCGTTTCTGGGGGCCGGGCGGCGGAGCTGAGCGACGAGTCCGACGGATGTTAAGGGTACAGTCCTTGCTCTGGATCTTGTTAACATTAGCAGTCATATTCTTCTTCTTTTAATTCAATGGCTCCATCGTTTATCGATGATTTCAATTATATTAGACATGACGTTATTATTATTATTATTACTATGAAATATTATAAATTTATTATTTTACACAAAAAAAATATACCTAAGTATAATATTATTATAATTATAATAAATTATTAATATGTGGCTTTAAGATGGCGTACATTAGTCATTCAAAGTGACGGGTTGGACTAGTCAACTCATCTAGAGCATCTCAGTTATTTTGTTTTGACATAGGTATTTGCAATTTATTAAAATTTGTATGCACCCCTAATCTTGCCACAAGCACAAATAAAAAAAAAATAATACTTACGGTGAAAAATCTCTTCAACGATTAGAAAATACCTGATGATCTTAAAATTGCTACACAGATTTTCTGGAATTGTAGCTAAGAACAATCGATCAACTCCCCCTTAAAAAAAAGCAAATCAAAATCGGTTAATTCGTTTAGGAGCTATGATGTCACGGGCAGACACACACAGATACACACGTGAAACTTATAATACCTCTCCTTTTTGCCTCGGGAATGAAAAAGTACGAGTACATCATGATGGTGCCTTAAAAATATTTTTACTTATTAAACAACATTTCATGCAATAACTTATTTTATAAATATTACCCCAGCTTCTTTGAATATAAGCCCCAGGATCGTCATAAAGTTATCCAAAACGCCCGTTTACCGTACCCCAAAACTTCCAATCCCTTATCCATTAGCGTGGAAACCGAAGTTTGTAAACTGCAGTTGAATGAAGACCCAACAAACAAGAGGCCGCGGGACAAAGCCGTGCTATTAATTTTACCTGTTTTTATGGATTAGCTCTTGAAATCGGTGGGCTGGTGACGCGCCCACAAGCTTCAGAGTTTATTGTTTGCTCTGTTCTATCTGTGTTTTATTGGTTTCATAAAATTATCAATGTACTAAATTATTTGGTTTGCCATTGAGGAATTTACGCTTTGACTTTGACTTCAGAAGGCGTCTTACGTCTTCCATGAATGTGACAATTCATCAGTCAGTTTTACTTTGTTTTTAACCGACGAAAAAAAGGAGGTTCTCAATTCGATCGTATAATGCTTTTTAATTTTTTTTTATTTTTAAAAAAGATCTGACCCTTAAATTGGATGGTTTATTGACGGGTTGTTGGCGGTTATGTAATTACACTGCACTATTGATAAATTACAACATTTGCATAACGTAGTATAATATATACAAATACAGGTAAACTTAAGCCTTTCTTCTTCCACAGGTAGGCAAAAATAGCCCTTCATTTGTTTCTGTCTATAGACACTACCTTCCGAGCCGCCTCTACAGCCTAAAGTGCGTTTGATTTTCCATTGTCAAAAAGTTACTGTTGGGCGTATACTTTTCGAGTTCGATATATTAAAGACTTCAAAATACTTATTCATATTAAAATAAAGTAACATGAACTTCTATAATATGCCAAAACTGAATGATTCGACTGAACTGAAGGTTTCGTTCTAGGTATGAAAGTAATGTTTTATGTAGTTATATATTTTTATCTGAAATTTCTGTCACTTAAGAAAAGAACATATTTCAATTAAGAGTAGGTAACCGACATAAATACTTAGACCTTAAATATACAATATAGTCGTACCTATTTATACCGATCATTTTCGCTTGTAATTAAATCGTTAAAATAGGAAATAAAGTAATCTGTTCTTCCAGCTTACACAATTGTTTAAATCTACGTTAAAAGGTTAAGAACTAGGAGGAGTTCTTATTTGCTGGACAGCTGCTACTGTTGCTACTAAGTGGGCAAGACGGACGCAAAGCAGCGGGATGATCACATCTATAGCCTTGAGAACTACCAGTTGATGGCAATCACTATTAAAATGCAGTCTCGCAAGTTGTGTTTAGGCACACATCATATTGTGCCTGTGACGTGGTGAAAACTTTTATTTATTAGGAGTAAATATGGCACTGAAAAACAAGCACAACTATGTAACACTCAACGCTTTATTATCCCGAACCCTTATTCATTCCGTATCGTTACCAAACACTTTACAAATTGTATTAACATGTTTGCATGTAATTGAATTTGTCAAGGGGTGGAAAAAAGGCTTCGTGACGAGTTCGTTACGTCACCAAACTGTTACCGTTACTGAAATACAGAATACATGATTTTTTAAGTAACAGCAAAGATATATGGATATTTTTCTGAACATTTTATTACATTTGATTCCACTCCCAAATCTTGAAAAATAGGTAGGAACATTATTTATTTTTTGAGGGGGTAGAAGGCAAATGTGCGGACATGTCACCTGATGGTAAGTGACGACCATATAGCAGTATAAGTACTACTGCCTGAGACCTGCACCTCAAGAGTCACAAGTGCGTTGTCGGCTTTTAAGGTGGGAGTAGCGGAGGAGAGTAGAGGTGGAGTTGTTAGGGCCTCTGGTAAAGCATTGCTTCACGCTGGATTTCTTTGAGGCCGTGGTATCACTCCGGTCAAGCCGGGCCCATACGTGCCAAAGCATAGCTCTCCCACGATTCATCAACAATTTTTTTTAGCTCTATTTAGGTTTTTTGAATCAAACTTAATTTAGCAGTAAGCAATTTATGAAACTTACAGAGTCTATTTGTGTAACCCACATAGTACAATAATTACGCTTTGGGATATCTTTGATTGTGTTTGTCAGAATTACGATCTACGTCTGTAGACAATTGTCTTGTTATTGAGTTAATTAAGTACACTTCCAGTACAAACAGAATGGTACCTATAAATATAAGCCTGTGTTATATAATCTATATATATTAAATTTAAGAGTAAGTTAAAGACAAAATAGTTCAGTAGGTACCTTTTAGGTAGATTTTGAGAAGAAAAGTCTATCTATTGGTTTTGTACCAGCTGTCGAGTTTTCCAAAAAAAATCTTTACAGGAGGTCTAGTTATAATCCCAAACACCCAAAACAACCGCCAGTTAAAAAGTATATATATAGTATTTCCCCCAAAATCCCTTTTGGGGGAAATACCGGACTGGGGGGCAGATTTTCAAAAATCAGTTTTTTCAACATAACTTTTTTCCTATGGATTTTTTTGGACCGTTTAACATTATAGCATGCCCATAGTAATTACGAACATTTTTTAATATGAACCCTAAATGATTCCATCCTTAACTTGGGGAGAGGGAGGAAAATCAAAATTTGTTGGAAAAATATTCGTAGCTCCGAAACTGTAAACCTTTTTACAATCGGTAATATTTTTAAATGAAAGCTATTTTTTTTATTTTACTCTACAACGTAGACTAAAAAAGTTTTTAATGCGACTTATATTTTTGACGATAAAAATTAACAAAACACGAAATCTACCTCTGCGGGCCTGCTGCGGGACCGGATTTTTTCGCTTCTGTTTATTTTTTTTGTTAATTTTTTTTTTATGTATCCTATGACGAGCTTTAGTTATAGGTTCTTTGTCGTTTCGGTTCGATCTGTTTTTTTTTCAGTTTGATTTTAAATTAAAATTTATAAACAGATTTTATTTTCCTTCTTCTTCACTGTTCCTATTAATTTTATGACTACTAGTGACCTAAGCCCCAAAATACAACTTCCTACCATGTTGTAATACATTTGTAAATTCAGTATTTCTGTATACATAGGTAGGCTGAAATTTCGACACCACCTTTATGTAACAACGTACGAGTGCAAACACCGCACAATTCTAATAACAGCAAAGGCAAAAATGCTATACATACCGCAGTAACTAATTTGGAGAAATTCGAGCAATGCCGCAAAGTACGTAAGCAATAAAAATAACGAGACGTCGAGACGTAATGTACGGAAACAAATTAATCTTTCTCTTTTACGATTGCGCCTTATGTTATATATATGTATATATATATACTCGTGTATATATGTACTTATGTAAATTTACATAGCAGTGATAGCCATGTGTCTTAGCATTGGCTTCTCACGCCAGGAGATCCCAATAGTGACATAATTTAAAAGTAGAGTCTGAAGTCGGAAATCCTACTAATATTATAAACGCGAAAGTTTGTAAGTATGGATGGATTTATGTTTGTTACTCTTTCGCGTAAAAACTACTGAACCGATTGCGATGAAACTTGGTAAGTAGATAGCTAGAGACCTGGATTAACATATAGGCTACGTTTTATGCCGATATTCTCACGGGATCGGGACTTACGCGGGTGAAACCGCGGGGCGCAGCTAGTCACTCATAATTTATTCTTTGAGCTCTGCTTATATTTTAAATATACGTAGTCTTCTGGACAGGGCTTTAAAAGGGTAACTATTTGGATAAGGTAATGTCTATGTGTGCGTGAACTGTTACGTGGGAGTTAAGTATTGTCGGGCGCTAAACAAATCACACTTGCTCTTTTTTTACAAGCACATGGACCTTTCTGATAGTAACCGGTGACCTAGTGCTGTCATTACGCGTATTTATTAACCATTAACTGTTGTCTTCTGTAAGTATTAGGTCAGGCTGATGACTCGAATTCTAGGGGAGGAGCTAACTGTCCTTTTAATAACGTGATTCAAGAAATTTTATGGTTCCTTCTTTTTAATTTATATGGTTAAATAAAACAATGATATAGATTATTTAAAGGTTTCACATCATTGAAATACAAAAGATGGAGATGTGCATGGATAGTCGCCGTGGTAGGGATACGTCCTTATCTACGCGACTACTCAATACAAACTGCGCCCGTCACTGAGAAATGGCTGTTAAGCATGTCATTTTAATAAACCCAAACCAAACGTAGCTTGAACTATGGAAAGTAGAATATGGATAAACATACTAGCCACATCAAAAAAAAAATCTACCACCGAAATGATATTACATGGCATGTGTTACAATAATTACCTAACTGTAAAACCTAAAATGAATAAATTTATGACGTAAGTAATTACATACCATGATAGTACCAATTGTTCTGATATTTTACTTAAAAAGTGTTGTTTATGTTACATTGGTAATGACGGTTTGCATGCATTTTAGATATAACAGTTAAGTATGTATAAAATTGCATCAATTGTATGAAATTCTTTCGTCTGATTATTGTAGAAACTGACATGAGTGGTTATAGTGAAACTAAGAAAAACTGCACGCTAAGGTGCGAGACCCGACATTGGTTTCCTTAATTTTTTTTTTTTTTTGAGTCGGATGGATAATCTTTTTCTTCATGTTAAATATTTTCATTCCATTTCATTTATTTCTTTTGTTGAAATTGTTCACAACTAAGACAGATATTAATAATAATAATAACTTGACACATCTCACACCAGGCAGAGCCTGTACTGTGATAACCAGACTGATGCATATACTTCTATATTTCTAAATACATATATATATATATATGTATTTAGAAATATATATTATAGATAAATGACACCGAGACACAGAATAAATGATCATGCTCATCATAAAATTATTTGTCCTGAGTAGGAATCAAACCCACGACCTCTGGCTCAGCAGTCAGGATTACTAACCACCAGACCAACAGACCATTTTAATTTATAATATAAAATATAATGCTTAACAAAATTATTTAATTATTTTAGTGTAAACAATATTCTTATAAATAATATAATGCTTAATAAAATTCACATTGGTGCCAATTCTGTTGTTCACCACACTAAACTAAAGTTTCATTAAAAATCTTTTATTTTAGTCAAGAGATATCGAACATGGTATTCTGTTGTTTCGTTGAATTAAATTTAGTTCTTATTAGGACAACACTAAATTTGAATCTGACATAACTAAAAGATAAGTATGAGAGTGTTGCTGCTACTTAAAAGTAAAGAATGAATGACAAAGAGTGAAAGAATAAAATCTTCTGAAACAACATTTTTAGGTTTTTGAATGCATGTTAATGTTTGTTTATGAACATTATAATTATGTACCAAACAAAGTATCATATTTCCCGCTTATAGCTTAGTAAATACTGTTCTACTGAGTTTACATAGCTGGCAACCCACTGTATATCCTATTTTGTTATCTGTTTAGATAACAGCTAATAATTAATCTGTGCAAGTCAAGCTGACATATATCCAAAATAAATATAATGAACTTATTTTTTAAAATAAGTCTAGAGTTATAAATAAATAAATCAATCACAATGAAGGAGAATAACAGAAAAAAGAGTAACTTGTGAAACGCATCAACAATAACCTAGAAATGGCGAGAGGTAAGAAATTTTTCAACCAAGTAATTTTGTTTGTTAAATTGTTTTATTATTCTACTCTTTTACGTCTTTACTGTATTTAACATTAAGACAATTTCGTTACAATATTGTTTTGTACTCGCTTTAATGACATTTTTCACCATGTCAATTTAATTTTTTCAGGTAATCAGGCAAATCAAAACGTAAAGGATTTCAAGCATGGTTATCGAACTAGTTCTACAAACTAAGGTGTAATGTAATAACTTCTGTAACCACTGTACAGCAATGGCAGCATGTAAGTGTTATTTGTTGAAAGCAAAAGTAATTTTTAAATAATTTGAGTATAATAATTTGATAATACTGTCTTGAAAATGTCGTGAAGAGGCGTTTGAGGATATACCGTACGTTCACGAATAAGTAAATATAAAAAATCAAAATTTATACAAAATACATGATATGGTTCGAGTATGTGAAAGGTCTCCTAAGTATTTATAAGATTGATATAACAAACAGATACACAAGCTACCTGATGATAAACAGTTACCACCACTATGTAAGCTTGCATAATTCCATAGAAAAAGGAAAAATGGACAGAGGAATCTTGAATTTTTTTTTAATGTATCATAACTGCTACTTAAAGCCAATATTATGAGAGTGGTAGTGCCCAGATTGACTCTAGTACCTCCTCATATCATAATATGTTTATACTAATACCTTGTGATTTATTTTTGTCTAGATTTAGAGTTTATGGAGGGCAAAAGTGAAGACAAAGGGGCGTAACGTCTATGATTCAATAAGGCCAAAGAAGAAGGACCAACTGGATCTGAGCTTACAGATATAGAGTGAAAGATACTAGATATCATAGACCTGCCTCGATTCCAGGATTTCTTGTTGAGTTGATTATATTATGTTAAAATTTTTATTTATTATTTGCTAATGTTAATTGTGGATTATATTAGTAATAAAAAACAAAGCTTTAATTAAAATAACATTTACTAGTAGTTTAATTTAAAGAAACCTGGGTCCTCTTTGCAAAATATTAGAATCATGATTCTCCTCATCCACATCATTTTCATTATCATCTGGAAATGTAGAAATACAATCATTATAATTTTGTTTTGAGAAAATGATCTAAATTAGAGTTTTATTCAATTGAAGTAATCAAAAACCATGTTAAAGAGGGTGCAACATGTTAAAATGATCGTTATAGTTCGCTCTGGCTGGTAATGAAGGCAGCGATGGTGATGTAGACAATAAAATTTGTTTTAAGCCGTCCATTGCACATTTCCAAATTATTTCTGACTAGCATAACAATTATTGAAGGCAAGGTGTATGTAACGCCATAAAACTACTCAGAAGTTCAGAAAACAAACAACAAAAGGTTACCCAGATACTGCCCTTATTGAAGCTATGCCCAAAGATGGACTGTGCCGTGCCCTTCTGAAGTAATTACCCAGATAATGCCAGTACAAAAGCTATGCCCAAGATGGACTGAGATAGCGTGCCCTTCTGAAGTAATTACCCAAATACTGCCAGTACTGAAGCTATGCAAAAAGGTGGACTGTGCTAGCCTGCCCTTTTGATGTAATTTTCAAAATTTAAGTAAGCGAAGCCACAGGCAACAGCTAGTATAATAATAAACATTAATCTCACTCAATATGGGCACAGATAAGATCATAGGTTGCAATAAATTTAAATTTAGGATTTACATAGGTAGGTAGTTTATTATTGAATTCGGCGGAAGTATGTTAATTATAGTTAATCAATCAATTAGCCTATTGCAGTCTACTTTTGGATATAGGCCTCTCACCTGCATCCAGTCTATCCCAGCTACCTTGTTATTATTACAGTTTATTAAAGTGATTATTATAAATGTGGATTATACTCACAATCTGGCAGTTAATATTGTAAAATCCCTTTCTATTATAAAACAGATTTCCAGGTGCAGTAAAGTGAGTTATTGGTGGTTTTGCTATTGCAATGTGTCCCATCTACTGCAACTATGGTGTTGGGCATATTAAACAATTCTTGAAAACTGAAAATTTTATAAATATCAATCAATATTACAATGTATTAACAATTTATATATAAATCTATATCTATGTTTAAAATTGATGAGCAGAATTATAAGAAAAAAAATACAAAATGTTTTGTGTTAACTCTTTCACTATTACATCTGATGTTTTTGCAATGCACCTGCTCACAGAAGTTTCACTGAGTGCAATGAAATTGTCTTGCCCTACAGGAGCTTGATAACTTCCTTGGGCAAAAAAAGGGACTGCAAATAAAACAAGAAAAATATTATATAGGAACCTACATAAGTAGATTATATAATTGCACCTCTATCTACTTACATATGAGTAGGTACACCACGTTTGTATTATGGGGAAAGTGCCAGTGCATAAAAATTATTAAAAATCAAGCAAACCTTTAGATGTCTAGGGGATGAAGCCTTTATCGAGATAATTTAGTAAATGAAAAGCTCTAGATGTAGAGCCTAAAAAGTTTCTGCTAGTTTTCCTGTGCCATTTCAAACGAATTGGAATTATTGTCTCGTGTGGTTTTCTCTATTCTTTTATTCTCTCTTGATAATTTCATCAGGTCATGATTTGATGATTATTTAGTTTTAATGTAAACAGTAAGCACTCTTATTAAATAATGAATTTAAAATATACATACCTTTCTGCCAAAGCGAACAAAGCTGAAATCACATATTCGATATTCATCATATAAAAAAATATACTATTCATTTACTTTTTATCCAAAAATTCAAAGATCTTTATATCACTTAAGTTAGTCGGCATGTATTTATATGTCGTCTAATTTTAGTATGACGTTCCCAATTTTAGACATATAAAAGGTACAACAGAATAGCAAATGAGTAAATTTGGACCAAGTTGAGTAACTTAACCAATTTTAGTGCTGTCAAACTAAAATTAGTTTAATCCTACGTTTTCAGAATACGAAACGCCATTTGGCAGGACTAAACTAAATTTATTGTGATTTTTAGTCTAGTTTGGTGAGTTTTGTAACAACAGAATTGGCACCATTGTCATTCGAAATTAAATAGAAGAATATAATACTTACCAATTAAAATATTTATTTTGATTTAAAAATTCATCCACAGAGTAGAAAAACCTTTCCAGCAAGAAACTTTTTAATTTCGCGATATTCTGTTCGCGATAAACTGAAAAACTACTGAACGGGTTTTCATGCAGATAACATACACTAATATACAGAGTAATTTATGAGAAAGGTTTAGGTGTATAATTTGTTAAGATTTTATATAAATTGATTGAAATATGTTGATGATTGTTGAAGATGTCTCTGCTACCCGTGTGAAGCCGGGGTGAGTTGCTAGTTTATTAATAAAAATTTATTCGATAAAATATTATGAATTGTTATTTACTAAAAACAAAATACTGTTCATTGGTTAAAGCAAAACGAATTGCGTTTTTAGCGTTCCGTTTTCCAAAAGGAAAAAGAAACCGTTTCTTCGTTGTCTATCTGTTTGTCTGTCTATCTTTCTGTCGGGACCCTTTTTCTGAGGAACGCGGTGAGGTATCAAACTAAAATTAACGTCAAATACTATGTCTACGGTCCCTTAAAGCTTTAAAAAAATCAAGCTTATATTTCAACAAATTTTAACACTTCGCTGGTAAATGAAAACCTATAGGGTACTTCCCATTGAATAGAATAGCTAGAATCAAGAAACTTAGTAGTAAGCAAGGTCTTTTAAGACAAGTAAAGTAAAAAATCCGAAAATTCGTAAATCATTGAAATTTACTGCCAATGTATGATTTTGCTGTCAGACCTTGCTTCTTACCAAATTTCATGATTCTATGTCCGGTTTTTTCTTGATGTACCTAAGTAAAAATACGAAACAGGTTTTGAGGGAAACAAAAACGTATTTAATACAGTCTAAATAACATAATTGACACCTGACAAAAGTCAAATGACATTTATATAGGTAATCAAGTCCATCCTATAATATTTACAAATACTGACATACTTTACTGCTGACAGTAAACGGGGCTAGTATTGACTCGAAAGGGTTACGGAAAAGATGTTCGCGTCCGACGGAAAAGGGAAGATTAACCGACCTGCAAAGTGTTGTCCGGCGACCCGTCGAGCGAGGCTGTTCAAAGCACAAGCATATATAATATTCTGCATCTACTATCCATTTTAGAAATACAAGTTTTTTTAGTAGGTAATACTTGTATTATATGTCATTAGGAACGTCTTAATAATTTTAGTAATGATAAAACATAATTCAATTTATAAATTTGAAAATGGAAGCTAGCTGCACTTTTTCCGATTTGTTTTTATACACGCATCAGTGAATAGTTACTTTGAAATTCGGAAGTCGCTATGTTGGGGGCTTAAGATCATTTCAGATTAAAAACAGTTTTCATTAGAACCCGACCAAGTCCTTGTGTACTGCCAACCCTTCATCAATCGATAAATTTTAAGTATAAAAAACTGAATTGAGTCGCAAATTAGGACACGATAAACATCGATTCGACATCGACGAAATACTCGCCCTAAAAATTTTTTATGTCTAAAAGTTGGCTCGACCATGGCGGTACCTGAAGTGTGATGATAGGTTTTTGCAGTTCCTCAAAAATTGGTTATTCTCAACTTTTATTACATCCTACTAAATGAAATATTGGTGCTCGTAATCTAGAATTTCGCTTTTTTCGGTACTGTATTGGATGAGAATTCATTTGCATCATAGACTTGTGTTCAACTTTCTTTAAAAATTTCAAACCAGCATTTAAGAAGTAAAACGATTGGCAAATTAAAATTTAACGTCTTTTTCAATAATTTTGGAGGTGTTAAAAATTTCTAATGCATAGTTGTAACACGATATGGAAGCATGACTTATCTTTTATCTAAGACGTTCAGTTTACGGCCGGTATTTGTTTGGATTAACACATCTATAAAGGGTAAAAGAAGTTGATTGAAAAGTCTTTGGATGTGTGTAATCTGTATGTGCAGTAAATATGAAACGATAGGCTTCACCAAATCTCTGATTCATTTGGCAGTGACGCCATTACTGAATTTTATGACAAGTGAAATATTTACAAGAAGTCTCTAATTATTAGAAACGTGATAATCAAGAGATTTCGTGTAAATTGAAACTGAATTGAAACCTTTCGTAACAAAACGGGAAACATTTTCAGAAACATCCAAATCTCTGTTGAAACTTTGCATTAATTTAATTAGAAGTCAATTTGAGAGAAGGAGGCCTTCAAAAGTCATAGTTATTTTAGATATAAGGACCACGAAGATACCCTGCCTATCATCAAGCTAACACCCTAGACCCGATACAACTGTTAACACATAGTTAAAACGTCTCTCAACACAATTATAAACTTGTTGAAAGTTACATTGAATGGGGTCAGTAGTTATCAAGATTATTATGAGAAATATGCTAGGTTTATAAAGTTTCTTCGACGCCATGAAGTGAAAAGTTCTTAATGAAAAGGTAATCAAGTTTTAACTGGACGATTATTATTTAATTTGCAGTACCTTTATTTTAGTTTTGATATTGACTCTGGATCTGCCATAAGATAAGTGCCAATGGACATATTCTTAACTTTGTAAGTTTTTAGCAAATTAAGTTATATTTAAATTACTTATTAGCCTCAAGGTCTAGATTGTAATAGTTATGAGTAACCGTTTAATTACGAGTACATCATAATGAAAAATAAATGTTTTTGGAAAACTACTTTACTTTACGGTTTTTTTTCCTTAGTCTTATCTTAGCAGCTACCACGACCTATGACTACTAAGACGATGTGGCTTTTGAAAGATAGCTAACCTTATTACAAATCATTTTTTCATGTTCGTGTATGTCGTCAACTTTGTACTAATTTCTGTGAGCAATCGCGCGGGTACATCTAGTCTATTATAAATAATTATTTATTTATTTTATTTTATTTGTAAGGTCCAGAAACAGACAACAGATTAAATACTTCTTAAACTAATAGTCACCTCATACAATTTGTTAACCTGGAGTCCAAATACAGCTGTACACTACATTTACTGGTTGATTATCTTCCGTGAAATAAAAAATGTTAGAAATGATTTACTTATTTCTAATTATCCTACTCCTACTAATATTATAAACGTGAAAGTTTGTGAGGATGTATGGATGGATGTATGGATGTTTATTACTCTTTAACGCAAAAAGTACTGAATGGATTTTAATGAAACTTTACAATAATATAGCTTATATATCAGAAGAACACATAGGCTATAATTTATGAAGATATTGTGTATTGGGCAGTATATAACGATAAGTGTTAAGTAAGTCGGAAAAAAATCTGTCATCTGCGAGCTATTCTGGCGTGCGGTGGGAAAACTGTATGAGTTACACGAATATAATGTACGGTGGGATTGTTCCTCTTAAATAGTTCTACAAAAAAGTCCGCGACAGTATATATCTATGTTTTATGTGTAAGCCATTATTACCAAAATAGTGAACCATAAATACAATTAAATTTGATTTTTTATTTCCAATTCACATTTAGCAGTAACAAATTGGTTTTTATCAAAATAAATACTTTTATCGCTTCTGATATTCAAAGTAGATAAACTTTGCCTTTTAAAGTACGTAATTTGGTCAAATATTTTAAAAGTTACGACGATATAAAATTAATATAAAATTGTGCGGTGCGGTGGAGGAGGGGACATCGCTCATCTCCGCGTGACGTGAGCCACCTGAGTCCCGAACGCGGGCAGGCAGACGCGTGAGGGCAGACGTTGTTGACAGTTGTGTCCGTAATGGGATTTTTCAAGACACTAGCGATTTGTTTAAAGGCTCTGTATACATACATTTATATAACACTAGCAACCCGACCCGGCTTCGCACGGGTACAAATTATACACCTAAACCTTCCTCATGCATCACTGTCTATTAGTGAAAACCGCATGAAATTCCGTTTAGTATTTTTTTAGTTTATCGCAAACAGACAGACAAACGCAGCGGGGGACTTTGTTTTATATTTTATAATATGTAGTGAAGATATTGAATGTGAAAAAAAATTGAAAGTTTGTGAGGAGGTTGGGATGTTTGTTACTCTTTCACGGAAAAACTACTGAACCGATTGCGATAATACTTCGCATGTAGATAGCTGGAGACCTGGATTAACACATAGGCTACTTTTATCCCGATATTCCCATGGCATCTGAGTTACGCAGGTGAAACCGCGGGGCACAGCTAGTATATACATATGTACACGCGAGCGAAGCCGCGCGGAGAACAGCGAGTATATTTTTTTTTTTTAAAGACTACTAGTAACGTGGGTCACACACACATACAACAAAAATACTCTAAACCAAACTTAACAGTGCCCAGTAACCGATCTCTCCGATGATATTTTAGTTTCTTCGCAAAGGAATTAAATAGACGTAAAAACATTAAGTATCCAATAATGATAAGTCAAGCTTTTAAAAGTAATAACATCCGTTATCACCGTCTCATTTCACAGCGGAACGACAGACATACCTACTCCTACTGCTCAGGATATGAGTTCCTTTCAAATGCCACATAAATGTTTGACACACGGTACATAAGGACAGCCAGTGTGATTTATAAATAAACACTTAAAGTAGTAATCCCTTTTGAGTTTATTGACATCTCGGCCTTTCTCAACCCTCGAAAGCCATTTTTTAGGGTTCCTTTTCTCAAAAGGAAAAAAGGAACCCTTATAGGATCACTTCGTTTTCCTTCTGTCTAGCTGTTTATCTGTCTATATGATAAGACCCTTTTTCTGATGAACGCGTTAAGGTATAAAGTGCAAATTAACTTCAAAAACTTAAGTCTGTGCTCTCTTGAACCTTAAAACAATCAAGTTGCTAATTCAACGCAATTAAAAGATACGGCCATTTAAGCCTTATATTTTAATCAATTTAAACACTTCGCAAGTAAATCAAAACCTATGGAACTTTCCATTGACCTAAAATCATGTCACAAACAGCACAAGTAATTTGTTTTGTTGTTTTTTTTTTTTTCAATACAAACATATTTTGCGCTTGGAATATTGTTTTGTGTTATATATCGAAGTATGATGTAAAATACCTGTACTGTTATGTATTCTATGTGTCTAATAGTGGTATTGGGGAGCGGTTTTCGAACGGCAAAGTTAAGTTTGTCTTTCAATCCGACTTGGTTCACTTGTCCGTTTTTTTTAACCAACGAAAAAAAGGAGGTTCTCAATTCGACCGTATATATACTTTTTTTTTTGTTTATTACGGTGTATTAGTCTCTTGAATATAATTTTGTTCTTAATAGACATGGATCATTTTTAAACAGTATTTGATTATTTAAGGACATGTAGTGAAATTAAGATGAACTGTAATATTCAATCTTATAAAATGATCAACAAAAGCACGCATAACACAAGCACGTGAGCACAAATTATAGTCTATGTAAACACACACACACACACACACACAGTTCCAACGCTTTGACGAGTATCAAAAAATACAAGGTTGAAACGTAGGCAAACATATTCGACGTTACATCCATCAATGTGTAAACTCCATCACCCTACATTTCAATGGAGAAAAATGCTAACAGACATCTTGACACGCAACAACGGCCGGGTGAATGAAACGCATTTTTTTTTCTCCCTTCTCTGCTTTGCTATACAAGCTGTGATTTAGTGTTACGTAATGTAAACGCAGATGAATATATTAAGGTAAGTCATTTGTGTTTATTTTATAGTTGCAATGCAATATAAATAGCATGTGGTCCTCCCACATTAGGAGGCCGTTCTTAAACACATAAGGAACAGAAGATTTCTCTAATTGACTTAAGTAGACTGTACATCCCCTCATTACAGAAGATCACTGTTAGACAGCACTACTACTATTGTTTTACTGATCAGAAAGTGACAAATCTGAAAGTATTTTCAATAATAATAATTATGAAATTATCAAAAGTGTCTGTGACTTTCATGTAATTTAAAGGGAATGTAGTAATCATTAACCATTGTGGTTCTAAGGCTAATAATGAATGGCAGCTGGACATAGTAGTTTGGCCCAAACTGGCAAGGTGGCTCTTATTTTTAGATAGTCCTATGTCCCAGAATATTTTTAAATCCTTGAATGTTTGCTATTTACTTCTCAAATAAAATGTCTGTACCGTTCAGTCTGGATGCATAATCTGCTATCATTAGTTAGGTGCTCGGCGTCGGAACCTGAAGACGGCTTTACTCTTAGAGTGTTTAGAAAATCTAACTTGCTTCTACATTCAGGGTTAAAAAGCGGGTTCTCTTAAGCCTGATTAGTGCCGGCCATTTGTTAACCCTCCGCGTCTGACCCGGAGTGCATGATAAACGACCGAACTTAACGCTTCATTTAATTTTAACTGACTTTCGTCGTAAGGTTAATAATTGAATGACAATCAATTAACTGTATGTCTTTAAAATTACTATAGAAGGCATAAAAGGAAATAGTCTACTTTTCATTATGTAACCTTTTACGGTTTACCCAGCTCGTCTGTGGAATACATTGCCCGAGTCTTTTAGACGCTTTGATCAAATGATCGAAGGTTATAATATGGTGAATGATTTACCATTTCTCGTCATAGTAAGTGTTACATTTTCATTAATACTTATTACTTATGCATAAAATTATTTTTATACTATATATGGGTATGTATACATATATCTTTATTTATATGCTTATAAACATATATGTAAAATACATATTACTAATTTTTATTCCTTTTCTCTTGCATTCAAATAATTTTTAATTAGCTACGCATCTAAATTCGTGCCCCTGTTAAATGCCCAACACACTAATCAGTAGCAATTGTCCATTTAAAGGTTGTCTGTGAGAAGTTGCAGCTGGCGATAAGATCGATGTTTGTACTGTCATTAGTTTTATGAAATACTAGCTGCGACCCGCGGTTTCACCCATGTAAGGCCCATGGGAAAATCGGGATAAAAAGTAGCCTATGTGTTAATCCAGGTCTCCAGTTATCTACATAGCAAGTTTCATTGTGTGTTCGGTTCAGTAGTTTTTGCGTGAAAGAGTAACAAACATCCATACATCCATACATCCACACATCCATACATCCACACATCCATACATCCACACATCCATACATCCACACATCCATACATCCATACATCCTCACAAACTTTCACGTTTATAATATTAGTAGGACTATACTTTTTACACGGCTTCAAAAGTAATTTTTCCATTCCTCGGGAACAGAGCTTTTTTTTCCCTGGCAACGTGTAAGCATAATTTCATGATGATCGGATGAACGGTACGGCACCGCATAAAATACGACAAACATATTTTGCCTTTTTAAATTAAATTTTAAATATATTAAAAAACCTTCGCATGTATGAAAGCATGAGCGTATATGATTACAACGTTGTGTAAAAATTTCAAAACGATCGGTAAAGAAATTTAGGACATTTGCGATTTTGAACAAACTAACTAAAATTATTATAATTATATTATATAGATTCTAAACGGGTTTATATGGTGAATCATAAAGACATATACGCTGATGTCATTAAATACTACAAGTTTCTTAATAACAAATAGGCCCAAACCGCGGTTAGGCGCCTATTACACGGTAGTTTTTGCTGTCAGTTTTGCCACAATGAAAACGGTGATTGACGAATAACCTATCGTCTAATTCAGTGATTGACGGTTGCATGATAAGATTTTAATATCGATATTATTTCATCAATCACCAACGAACATCCGTCAGTCATAATTTTTGGTAATGATTGACGTCGACGACTGCATGAGCGTCTAATGGACGCCTTAAAGTTGCTTGTGCCTGTCGTAATAAAAAAAAAAGACCAAGTGCGTGTCGTGACACGCGCAATGTAGGTGACGACATCTTAGTAACTTTCATTAAAATTGGTACGAATTTTGCTTTGTACTTATGCAAGTACTTTTTGAACACCTTATAAAGCCTAATTAGCTGTGATAGTTTTTCTTTTCAGTTCGTTATACAAAATACTACAGCGGTGTTTTTTTTCCATATACAAAAACAATAATTTAGCTGGCAGAAACTTGATTCTAACATTTGCACTTTAAAACTTAATATTTCACAAACGGATCCAGGAATCGAAATCGAATTTTTAAAAGATCTATCCATCAACACCAGAACATCATGGAATAACGCGACAAAAATATCCCTACTACTAGTAGGGGTTAAAAAAAAATTACGATTTTATTTTACCACTTTGCCCGTGAGATAAATAAATTTCAATGCCAAATTACAGCTTTCTAGCGCTAAGAGTCTCTAAAATTAGTCGCAAACAGGTAGACGGACGGACGACCGAACGGACATGGCGAAACTATAAAGGTTCCTTGTTTGTTCATTGAACACGACACATTTGAGTGATGATTACAAGAAGTACACTAACTGGGAAATGAGACAGTCGGTGACTCATCTGACAAGCAGCTGACGTCATGAAAGAAGCGATGGTAGCGTAATGGCTATAGTATCGGAGCAGTAATTAAGATCTGGTGTATTCGACTTTAAGCCTATACACTACTGATGTCATAGATTAATTATTACTAGAGATTGCCTGGTGTTCGAATTTTTTTCAAGTGAAAACTTCTTCAGCGGCGTTGTGCACTTTTTGGTATGGGTAAAAAATGTTAAACTCGCGTCAGGACACGTGACCCTGATCGAAAATTCGTATGACGGAGCCGAGTTTCTTATATTTAAAAAAATATAACATTCAAAATTCAAACATTTATGAGCGGCCAGAAGCGCTGAACTTCCATTGTATGTACCCTATGTATACATTTAGATATGTTATTGACTACTTTTTATTTTAAACCTAATTAACTAAAATATACAGATGGGTGATTGGTGCATGTATATGCAAATACATTGTGAAGTTATGTTTTCACTTCTGACGTGCAGTCCTACGACTGACTGTTTTTGGTTTATTTTATTGGCCAGTTTAACTTGAACGGTATACCTGTCTAGATAGAGTAATTTATACAAATGATACGCTTAATAGTCTCCAATTCAGCACTATGTGTGAATACGCACGTGTTGTTAGTGTCATCTAACTATCAACGTGTGCGTGTTTAGGGATGCCTCCTCTAAAGTATTGTCTAACCTTCGGTCTATTATATAAATAGATGAAGGGTTAATAAAATAATGATTTAAAAGGCAACTAATTTGTTACAAAATATATTATTAAAAAAAAACAAAAAGAGTGAAAAAATTAAATATGTTTTTAAATAGAGGTGTAAATAATTGAATCTGCGAGAAACGATGATAGACCGATCAGTTTCAAATTACAAAGGTTACCAATGTAAATAAGTGAATATGAGCGATTGATTTCAAAAGATATTTTTTTATTACATTATTAATATAGAGACGAGATAATACTGACTATTATAGTCAGTATTATCTTTTTTCTATCGTGTGGAAACCCCCACGGATCATCACCTCACCGGAGATTACGAAAAGTGATATGTCAGATAAGTGGGACTCAACTATTGTCGATTAAAACCACAAGTGTTCCGTCACAAGTAGGTCTATTGCAGGGAAGCCGGGTATACCATAATATAATGGCAACCTCCGATGTGCTACGCGCGAGAGCCCTATTCAACCAGTCGCTCTCGATGACGTAAGTGCCCGACCACGGCCTTGCCGCTAGTACTGGCAAAGAATTGCGGGGCGGCGCGAACGGTAAGAACAAATGAATTAAATTGCATGAAACGTGCCTAGAGGTACCGCAGAGAGCAACCCAGGTGATTTTTGCCGGGGCAGGAACAAAGTTACGGGCGGGTGGTTAAGAAAAGAAAACACTTTAATTAATACAGAAGAATGTATTAGTGACATTTAAATCGATCGCCCATAACGATATAAGGTTGTATGCCGAAAAAAACAATGTTTAATGTGATGTGCAAATGTATTTATATATGTTGAAGATTATCATAATCGAAAGTGTTTAACATTTGTCTGGATAATTCCTATATTCTTTGTATAAATCACGAATTTAACCATAGATATGGCGCTCTTTATTCACTTTGTGGGCTCCTTTGGTCGCTACCACTAACGCCACTGATCACGTACGGGGCATGGAAAACGCGACACCAGCATATTTATACCGCGCAGTAGCTACTTATACCGCGCTTAAAGCCGTGACCAGGCCGTAATGGATGTTATTTAACTGCTTACAGTGTACGAGCAGCGCAACGTCGTTTTAGACGCATGTTTTTAGTACCTACACTCCTAAGCAAGACAGGCTTTCGGACATAACTCAATGCTTATTTAAGCATTTAATAAGAGGAATAAATAAGTTGTTAGTAGTTAAAACTAATTTATTTTATGTATAGTACCTGGATGACCGAGCGTTGCTCGCTTTTATTTCACGTTTTCTAAAAATTAAACCTAGATCGATTTATCGCCCCCCAAACCCCCTGCATACTAAATTTCATAAAAATCGATGGAGCTGTTTCCGAGATTTAGATTATATATATATATACATATATACAAGAATTGCTTTTTTAGTCGTTTAAAGGTATTAGATAGATAGATTCGGCTCTTACGTCATCTAATCTATCCATCATATCGTAACGTCAATTACCGATTCCTCTTCGAAAATCTAGTAGCTTTCGTTGTCTTTAGGGACCCATTAGTGGCTTCTTGAAACTAACTGGCCTAATCAGCGATCAGCAATTAAAACTATGTATGTAAATACGTGCTATTAATTGTGCTATTCATTCTCAACAAAATAATATAAATTCTATCATGAAAAACAACCTAATTATTAGTAGCAAGAGGAGGTGATAGTTTACGACTATATACATGAACTCAATTCCACGGATTATTATCGTAAAAATGCTTCGAAACCTTCTAGTCTTTCTAAATCCTTATAAATCCAATAAAGACAGGTGGTTGCTATACATGCATATAGCATTATTGTATTTTGACGGTGTTACTATGTTAAAATCAATCGTAAAGCCTGATTTATTTATATGTTTTACCAACATTTGTCAACACTTATTAAACACAATTAAAATAACACATAGGTAATCTAACAAACGTGTAACAAACACTTAGAGGCAAACACCGCATTCGAATATTATAATATGTGCGGAAGTCAACACTTAATGGGGATTAATGTCTCTACAGGGACCCTTTCCTTCTGACTGACACAGGTTCTTTCCGGGCACGGCTGCTTCGGGAAGTACCTGCACTCGGTCGCTAGGAGGGAACTGAGTCCTGCCTGTCACCACTGCGACTGTAGTGAGGACTCGGCTCAACACACGCTGGCGGTTTGCTCCGCCTGGGCGACGCAGCGTCGGGCCCTCACTGCAGTCATCGGAGGGGATCTCTCGCTACCGGCCGTCATACGCTCCATGACCGGTAGCGACAGGAATTTTACCGCGGTCGCGACCTTCTGTGAGGACGTCATCTTGCAGAAGGAGGCGGCGGAAAGGGTCCGGGAGGACGATCTCCACTCGGACCTAATTCGCCGCCGGCGAACCGGGCGGCGGAGGCGCGCTTACCAGCGCCTCATGCCGCCCTGAGTGTGGCCGCGGGTGGACGGGACGGGTTTTTCCCCTTCACCCGCTATAGTGGCCCCCCGCGAGGAGGCGGCATCCGCGTGTGCCTGGACGTCGCCTAATTGAGAGGTTTTTCACCCGAAGGTGGTGCCCGCGCTTTTGCGGGCAGGCGCTAGGGGGGGTCCGGATGTCTTAATAAAAGCTGTTCCCGGATCCCTCCTACTTAAGGCGGAATACGGCACACCGTGTGGTTTTAGTCGGTTCGATTCCGACACACCGCCCCACCGAAAACCCCGGTGGGCTGACAGCCCGAGGGGGTTTCCACACGCACAAAAAAAAAAAAAAGGTTATTTAACACAATAAAGTATCTTTTGCGCATAATTTTTATTGAAAATAAAACTGTTTTTAAAGTAATCAATATTAATTATCATTACATCGCTTTTAATTGTCTTGTTTGTGTCAATGATAAGTGTTACTCTTGTTGCATCAATAAATAATAATATAAGGCATGTTTGTGAACAGCGCACGCACATCTTAATATCTGTTATTTTATTAAAATTCAAGGTTTCTTTGTATTGATAAGAACTAAAAGAATCATTGTAACGTAGGAATGACATGGTCAATTTTATTCAGTTGTTGACGTCGTTTAAACTTTGAGCTAATGCTAAGCACACGGGATTGTGATCTCATCAATATTTTTTTTATATACTCACGTCTGTATGTATGTACGTTGAAATGATATTATGCCCACATTTCTTTGGCTATGTTTTGGTTTCAACTAATTAGGAGGCGAGCCTTGACCGGACACGTTTTCAGACTTCATACTCTTTGCCGAGAGAGAGAGCGAAAAAACCAATAGCAATTTACCTTACCCCTTTAATCAAACCCAGGACCACACATTCACACGCACGTAGTCACATGTATAAGCTACAAATATACTACAAATATATTTATGTAATAGTAGCTGTTACCCGCGACTTCGTTCGAAATTCAAATTTATCCCAGGGAAGCGTACACTTTTTCGGGATAAAAAGTAGCCTATGTCCTTCCCCAGGATATAATCTATCTCCTGGGAATTCCTGGGCCCAGCAAGTAACTAATTGAAATGTGTATTAAAAAAACGATTATATTTTTCTAAAGGAAATCGCAAATACAGTACCATGTTTCTATCTAGGAAGCGAAAAAAGTTAAATTAAGTTTTGAAACTAAATAAGTAATTGATTAAATACATGCCTGAATTCTTAGTAATTGATTATGAATAAATCAGTAAAACCTCAGAATATGTATGAAAATCCAGTGACAAGTGCTTATTAAACGTTTTGTGGAATCGATTCATAGCGAATCAAGTTCTTTAATTTTAAAGCGAAAGCGGCGAGAACTCAAACGGAGATAATTTACTATTTCCACAATACTTTATCTTTATTACGTGCTTATAATTGCACCCACTAATTAGAGCTAAGCAAAAATTATTGCAATGCGGCTCTCATATTTCATTCCCCGAACTCAAAGGGATAACCGTACGTCCCACATCTCTGTCATTGTTCTGTACCTAAAAATTATGGCTGGAATATTTCTCCTAAAAAGGCTTTTTAATAAAATTACAAGGCTTTGTTCGAGTTCCCGTTCTTTATTTATTTATTCCAACGCTGTTAAACATGTGACACAAGACAAGGGTTAACAAAATATCTAATGTAAATACTTATTCGCTATTGGGTATATTTTAAACCAGTCTTTCGACGTAGTTTTACCTTGATATTCACTACTTCATTCATAGCAATTGTAGTGCGATATTCCACAGTCTAGTCTCTCAAGTCTATCAAATCTAAAAAGATTTTTTCAAATTTGACTTAGTAGTTGTAAGCTAACGCGTTCAACCAAATAATTGATGGCCTAAAAAATACGTTTTAAAAATAAATCAAACCAGTAGAGTAAGCCGTTCTTTGACAGTGGGCCGGTTTTCACTGTCAACTACGATTAATGAGATCAGGAAAAAGTCATATTAGTGTGAACTAAGACTTACACAGAACAGATATTAAGCATATAAGGTGGTTATTTTTTTTAACCCTGATGTTACGATAATTATCATAACATCAAACATTATAATTATTGTATAGTCAATCAGATGCCTGGTGAAAATAACTTTGAATGAATCCATGACATGTGTAGATACATACATACATGTTGAGCTAATAAAAGTGTATTAAAAAACAAACTTTAGCTTTATTATACGAAGCTGTTCACTTTCTATCGTGATAAATTAGTCCTGTACTATTTGTTCATACTTAGTACCTAGTTTTGATGAGCCATATCTATGCAGTTATAACTTGGATTTAATAAGGGCTATTTAATATTAGATCAGACTGATATATTATGTGACACAACCCTACCAGCCGTTACCTCTTACTGTTGTTTTTGTTCAGCTAATCACGATACTAAACATGCGACTAGTTTGTGATTGTAGGGCGTTTATAAGTAGGAACCCACTTGTTCATAATGGATAAACACTTTATAGAGTAGTTTCAAAAAGGTAAGTTGAATGTACATTAATGCGACTTATTTTAAGATGTATCGTATCAGTACATGTATCAGTAGTTTAAAATTTAACAAAACATTAAGTGGTCGTAATTTTTTGATGTTCTAAGATTTCCTAAAACTGCTTTGACGGCTGTTGGTTTCGGAAACCCGACTCGACAGATATTTCTAAGCGCAACATGATTAAGACACTTGAGTTTAAGTTGGAGTCCCCGGCAGGAAAATAGCTTTAAGCTAGTATTATTGTTTGATCGTGGTTTTATGTAAGGTGGAGGGTACTACCCTAGCCGGGTAGCTATGAGCAGAAATCTGCGGTGATGTTTCTGCTTTCTGCATTCATTAAGTTTCTCTAAAAGAAACCATTGCAAATCAAATAACAATGTTCATGTACGCTGTTATCGAATACTTTATTTAATTTACAACTAAACTCAACAAACAAGTGCTAAACACACTCTTAAAACAAATAACTACTCTGTAATGCATCTAAAACTGATTCTTGAACCGGTATATGAAGATCTTTCTTCATATACTGGTTACTACAAGTCTGTTGACACACTCTAAACGCAGGAGCTGAGTGGAGCTGACATCGACCAACCATAACTATTGCATCCAAATGAAAATCAACCATAATGTACGGCCACAAAGCACTCATTCGCAGCGTAAATAAATTGGCACTTTGTCTTTAACAAGTCCTTGGTAATATGGTCAGATTGTAAGGAATATTGAACTTTTAGTCGAAGCAATAGAGGTGCAGTTGGGTGTATTAAAATAATGGTATCAAGATACAATAGCCTTAAACACGGACATGGCTACGCAAGGCTGTACCTCATTTATCGATATTGTATCTACCTCAGGATGGGCTATCATATAGACTGTCAATATGCTTTCATAGTGTTGAGTGTCAATCGATATTTCGTCTATCAAAGGTCTATCACAGCTTTCTTTTCCACTATAGTTTAATTAAGCGTAGAATATGTTCTATATCGTTTACGAGTAATAGTAAACCGACCCGGGCATGGTTGCTTTCAGAATTTTTCAGTAAGAGATTTTTTCTTACCTCTATCATAACAGCCTTGACGCCTGCATACTTATATTAAAGTATTATTATGTATATTATTATGTAATGTCATCGGAACCTATGAATGATTGCAATACCATGGGTATCATCTGCGTTATTACAATAAAATAAATACTCAATATTGTAATAACTTGGAAAAAACAGTTTTCCAGCATCCGCGGCGATATTTCGTTTCAAAGTAGTAATCACATGTGTGGAATTAGCTAGGTATAATAGTCACGTAACTCACAACTCTATCACGGCCCTCGACCAACTCGCAAGAAGGAGGAAGTTCTCAATCCATTAGTTTTTTGGAGATATGTATTTTTGACATTTTTATTAAAAACTAGCTGCCCCGACAGACTTCGTTCTGTCCAAAGTTATTGATTGACGTCAAAATAATGTTTGCCAGCTGGGGATATGAGTTTTTATTATTATTTACTCTATGGTTTGTATAGGAAAAGAAAAGTATTATTTTTACTATTTTCCTCGCAATTTTAACGTTTTTTCTCTCCATAAGAACCTTCCTTGTACCTTCATGAAACTATGAAAAAATATATTGCAGAATTGGTCTAGCCTTTCTCGAGTTATGCGCTTAGCAACACATTTGGCGATTCATTTTTATTTATATAGATTAAAGCAACGCCGCTAAGATGCGGCCAACTCTATAGTGTAGTCAGTACTTTTAAGTTGCTCTCATCTTTAATTTTCTAGTTTGAAATACATTGACAATTAAAATACTTGAAATAGTCTTTTACAGAAAAAGTAAACAGTTGTAAAAAATAAACGTGTGTGTCTCGGGACGCCCGACAGAAGGGCGCCGTAGCGGGTTACGTAACGTAGCGGTTTATCCTCCCATAAGAAGTTATACTTCAAAAACTTTCGCCGAGAAAATCCTCAACAGACCAATCAGAAACCAGCCTCTACAGAAATTTTCAAGCCCTTTACAGGTGAAACAAAGACACAAAGTAATGTAAGATTGGTACGTATACATTACATCTCTTAATCGCACACAAAAGATAGTAGTCATGAATTCTCATGCTGTCGGGTGACGTTTAATAAAAATCGATTTATTATAATTGATGCGATTCAATTTCAAATCAATATAGTCGAAAATGAGTATTGAAAAACAAATTGGTTATATTTATTAAACACAAATATAGCGTGATCGTGTAAAAACATATATTCTTGTATTTATAAACGTTTACTTACGCTTATTTGAAGAACATTTCTTTTACGTTTTAGTCGCTATTTTTAAATCATCCATAATAAAAAGGATACTGTTCTCGAGGAATAGAAAAAAAACTTTGACACGAGCTTGATAAATTAAACCCTAGGAATAATATACTGTTTATGCATATCCACGGCTAAATAAAAACGAAGGGAAACGCTTAATTTGTGCGGGGACCGGTGTACCAAACTTACACAATTGTAATCACACACTAATGTAAATACAAATGTTATCGTTTATTCCAATGCATATACCAAAATGATGACATAATTGATTTTTTTACGCGAGAGGGTAGCCAATATAGTCAATTTGCGAATCTCCGCCTAATGGCGACACACGAACGACCGCTACGTGTCACTTCCTTATGATTTTATTCTTTCGTATTTAGGCACATATATATTTTATACACAATTACTACTTTTTTATTTTTTTTGATGGTATATGGGGCAAACGAGCAGACGGGTCACCTTATGGTAAATGACTACCGCCGCCCTTGGGCACCTGTAACTCAAGAGTCACAAGTGGGTTGCCGCCTTTTAAGGTGTGAATAGGGGAAGAGAGGGAGAGGGGGAAGAGCAGGAAGACGGGAGAGGGGGATTAGAGGGGAGGAGAGGGGGAGGGGGGAAGGACGAGAATGGGGGAAGGACGAGAATAGGATAAGGGTTAGGACCTCCGGTAACCTCACTCACGCGGCGAAAAGCAATGAAATCATTGTTTCACTGCCGGTTTTCTGTGAGGCCGTGGTATCGAGCGGAGTCGAACCGGCCCATACGTGCCGAAGCATGACTCTCCTACGTGAAAACGTACTTGGTCAAGTAGAATACTTTTCCTTTGTTTTAATAATCTGTTGCGAATTCTGGTATTAAAGGCCAGATTTTAAGCACTATGTCGGTCTGTAAAAAACTTGTAGCTCTGCAACTAAGTATAATGTCTCTACAACAAATAGTTTAGCAACCAATGAGAGTATTTTGGTTTAGAATGTAATGAGTATCGGCCTCTTTACCGCTTACAACCAGGATGATCAAGTTCTTGTTCACCAATTCTATATACATATAATTTATAAACAAAAAATGTTTTATCGACAAATTACAACACTACTGTAGCCGTAACCGTGTAGTATATTTTATGATCAGTGCAACAATCCAGCGCTCCGAGACTGCCCATCTATTGTGGGAATTCTTCGTATATCCACACGTGGCATGTGCAGTGGAAAATTACACTTTAGGTAAATGATAAAGAAATCTTTAAATGAAACAAACAACCCGAATGCGTTTAAAATACTAACTAATAAACTTATAAGTTGTATTTATGTTTGTAATCACCTTTTTACCCTTCATTTGAATACCCCACTCGATAGGTTTAATAGGAAAAATAATTTTGAAAACATATTTGTTTACAGTTTTTATATACCCAATGACCAATTGTCTTGTACCTCCAAATAAAACTTAGAATCCGCGTAGAGATACGCCAGGCTTTCTCCGCAACCTTCAGCGCCACGCAACTTTTTAGCACATCCAACTTGAATAATTTTAGGATTCTTTCGTATCGAAATCTAGTATGATTTGAAAACTATTGCAACCGGTTTTGTTATTCGTTCTTAATAAGTAAATTTGGACCTAGTTATAATAATATATTTTACGTAGCTGAGCACGTTAAGCCGTCGCGGCGTCGTCGGTCCCCGTTGCCATACGAATATCTGTTTTTGCCATTCATTACGGGTAGTTGGAACCCTAAAAAGTCCTACAACCTGGTCTAACTACAGAACTTCGATATCGCCTAGTACTTGGGTTGTGGAGATCTGATGGCAGTCGCTTCACGTAAAATATCAAAGTTCGGCCAACTTACTTGGGAAAAGGCGCGGACCTTTCGACCTTTCGAGAACTCCCTGTAACCCTAACAGACCATACTGAGCTGAGAAAAAGTCTAGGCCTCTAATATCTGGGAGGCGCGCCCGAAAATCCTCGTCCTACTCATATCAATCACCCTCCAGCCACCGTTCTTGAAGACGGGAAATCGTTTTGCGATCTAAGCTTTGCCTATAACCTATTTTTATATTCAATAATTAGATATGGATTAGAGATACACTTTTTTCTTTATATGCTCGTAGAACACTGATCTAACTTTATAGTCTGATCGTATTTTTCATTTATCTGTGATATTGGAAAGAAAAACTTGTTTACGATCGCGACTGTCAAGCTTGTGTGCAAAAATGTACGAAGTATTATCGCGTACTATATTCCTTTGTTACGTGATTATGTGCAATATCAAGGGGCCATTGTCTGGTGGGACAAAACGTAGACATTTCAATTATTGGAATATTTTTTAGTCCGGTGACGCTTTTTCTAATACAGAATATCCGTGTATTTTTGGATTAAGAAAATAAGGCAATGTGTTTGTAATATGTGCACATATAAGTACATAGGTAATTTAAATTTTTGATATACATGTAGGTAATTATATTATGGTATGCCTAAATACTAATTTCGTTGAATTTTCAATGAAATTTTTTCCATCCGTATGCAAAACGAATCGTTTCTTGATTATAGGAACCGGGCATAACAAGACACGATACTGTGGGTAAACAAGCGTATCCAGAGTCGGTTAGATAGAGGTACGCAGTACTTTTTTTCCAGCTAATGTAGTTACTTTTTAGATTTCTTGAAAGTTACTGAACACCGGTTGCCTCAGTTGCGATGGGTGGCACGATTACGCGAACCCAGGGTGGGTGGTATAACTACTTAAAATTTCAATCTGGAAATTAGCTTTAATTATTAACGCAAAAACGCCAAGCTTTATGCTCGGTGAATCCCGGGGAATACATATTAACTTGACCTGAATCTATTTACATATACAGAGTGTAAGAAACACCATAGCGAATATTGAAATAATGTATTCAGACCATCTTTCTGCGTCGAAAATCATTGGAATTTTCTGCCGGTAAATTCATAACTTTTGTTTATAGTTTTAATTTATTTTGGTTAAAAGTAATATCACAATGAGTAAACAGAACATTTTACCGAAAAAAAATAATAAATACCCCATACGGCCAAAAACTGCAATGTAATCAATTAAATAACATTTATGCAACCAGCTGCTTCGAAGGCGCCGTACGTTTAAGATCATTCACCGTACTGTACAAAAAAGAATACATACATTGCGTAGCGCCAAATGAAACTAATGACTAATAAATCCTTGATATCGCATTTTTATGATGAACTGACTTCTGTATTGTGCTAAGTATAAACAGAAAGAGGTTTTTGTAAGTTTTTCGCGTAGCTCAAACTTACACGTTGTATTATGTAAGAATCTTTCAACGTTAGGTTGCGCCAACTTCAGGACGTCTAATGAACCTGAAAATTTGCACACGTATCAAGGATCGATGACAATAGATGATTAAAAAATAAGATAACTTATTTTCAGTTGTAATGAACCTGTGGACTTTAAATTGCTATAATACAATTTATTATTCTTTTTATCAAATTATTTTCGGTTATTATTAAAGGGTTTTTTTTTACACTATAATTGAAGTTTCTGTTGGACCATTTGACAAATGCGTTATGACATATTGGATAAAGTGAGTCATCTAAAAGTAGTCTGTAAGGAATCTTGGGTAGCGATAAGACCACCGTTTGCACTAAAACTTTATGTTCATATTATACAACATTGGAATTTGACTTCTACTATGTACAAAATCTACTGTGTACCTATATAATATATATATGTATGTTATTTTTTTAATTTATTTATCAAAAAAAACATTTAAACATAACACTGTAACTAAGGTTCGTGGAGTGTTACACAGACAGTCAGTATCGCATAGTTACAATATTTTTTTTACATAAGTTTACTAGTTTAGTATTATATTAGCTTTTTCTCACGGCTGAGCTTGAGTAAAAGGTACCTATATAGGGTAAAGGAAGGTATATTGGTGATATAAGTCATTTAGTGATATCTCTTTCTTCTATATTTTTTAGGAAGAATACGACACGGACACCTATACAAGCACATACAAGAAACAGCGCTAGTACATGAGATGACAGGCATAGATAACAGTACACCCTTCCTGCGTTTAGTGAACGAACTTTTTTCTTGATATCACCTAATTACATATATCACCAATAAACCTCCTTTACCCCATATAGGTAAAGGTCTATCCCTCGGGAACAGTCCTTTTTTCTGGATGAAAGGTACCCGATGTCCTTTTCTGTGCCCTCTGCAACGCAAATGCAAAAGTTTCCTGATGATCGGTTGAGAATTGATGAAATAATATCAACATTAAAATCTCATCATGCAACCGTATTTGGTACCCCACCAGCCACCGATTATTTTCCTCTGTTGTTACCCAACAAAGGTTGTCTGGAAGACATCGCTATTAGCGATAAGACCGCCCATTGTACTTGCCGCTTAGTATAGACTGTTACTTACTATGTTTAATTTCTGTTCAACTGTGGTGTACAATAAAGAATGTTCTATCTATCTATCTATCTAACCGTCAATCACTGCATTAGGCGATAGGTTATTCGTCAATCGCCGTTTTGATTGTGGCAAAACTGACAGCAAAACCTAACGTGTAATGAGCGTCTCATAGTACTATTTAGATTATTAGTAAGAATTGTAATCTATGATGAGTAACAAATAAATTAAAGTAAAAGACCGAAGTCCCGTAACCCTAAAAAGTAATTGGTATTATTCAATTTTACCTCAACAAAAACACATTCACTGCTTATAATGGCAGGTCCCCGGACATCCCTAATTTCATATAAGGAACCTTATCCAAATCAGTCCTGGCCATTAATACTCCCATGCATCGTAATGTGCCTACTTTACTATACATATACCTATATATAGCGCTTTTATTAAAGGGTCAGTTCTGAATGGAAGGTGGGGACGGGTCTACGTACCTCAGTCGTAAACTGGCTATTATTGTTGTGTTAATAGAATCGTTGTGTAACATTTTACACTTCAATGATGTCGAATAGAACATTTGAATATACTGACGGATTGGAAGGGTAAAGACTACAAATTGAAAATGTAATGTTATATCGTTAATATGTGTATAGTCTATCGTTAGCATTTGTGTACTGAGATTTTAGATAAATAGATAGATAACACTGACTTTATTCGTACACCATAGTTACAGTAGAAGTATCATACATACATGTTTCAAACAGATTAGTTTATCAATAATTAATCAATTAATATTTAGTTGGATCAAAATTATTCAGAGAAACAGTAATAAAATTGTAACCTTACTGCGCACAAATAATATAACTAAATAATTACTTGAAAGTCTCCTTATGATTTCTACTCGTACCTATTTATATTGAGAAAAAAAAACGCATGTGAGTCACATGTGTATTTCGGGGATGCCGGATTAGTTTCGTACCCGACGGACCTTTGTGCGCCTGCAAACGACGCTGCAGGACGGAAACTTTCAATCCATATCAAACACTTGATGTTATAAGGGTCTGTAGGCACTCCACACATCTCACACACGGCCGTCTGATCGAAACTAGGCAAAGCCTGTACTATGGTTACCAGACTGCTGAAAAACATACTTATATATTTCTATATATATATATATATAATAGATAAATTACACCCAGACACATAACAAAATAACAAATTATCGTGCTCATTACACAATTATTTGTCCTGAGTGGGAACCGAACCCACGACCTCTGGCTTAACAGTCAGGGTCACTAACCACTAGACCAACAGGCCACAGGTTCCAAGACAAGTGGGTAACTGCGATTGACCTATAAGTAAAGGAGTCATAGTTGGATTAGTCCCATTGTGCCTAACACTAACGAAACTACAGTAACTAAACTGCAATATTCATAAAACAACGTATTGGAACCAAAAAAAAAAAAAACAATCTCAAGAGTTTATTGGCCCAAGCTTGTAAACACTGAACTGAATTTTTAAAATAAAACCACGAAATGGTTCGGAGTAGCTACTTTCCAATAATCTTGCCCTAAATAATCACTTTTCCCTTATTTAATACACCCACTCCATTAATGTCCCCGCGGACAGTTACAGGGCGGTTCTATTTTCGTACGGCAATAGCCTTAAGGTTGTGCTTCGATAAACACGAAACGTTAGAAATTAAATGAGTTAGATTGCCACAGGCTCATGTTTACGACGTCTCTCTTAAGTTTATCTAAAATTACTCTAGTTGACAATTTGAACTCATCACGCTCGTGTCAAAATGAATTTTGCATGTATGTAGAATGTATGGTATTATATATTATATTATTGTATGTAGAAAACGTATGCTATCTCAGTTCAACTTATCGCCCGCTAATGCACGCACGCGAAATGGGCGATATTGCATGGTAAAACAAAAAAGTAAAAATCATAAGTCGGTCTTTGTTTTGGAGGTTTTAATGAAAAAAACCCGGGCCCGTAGCAGGCCCGCAGAGGTAGATTTCGTGTTTCATTATTTTTTTTAAACCTGCGCCCAGTGCCTCCCATTGGGGGAATATCCCCCATTCACGAACTTAACCTTTATTTTTGCCCTGTCGATTTGTCGTCCAAGTTTGAAAGTTATCGGTGCATAACTAGACCTCCTGTAAAGAAATTTTTGGAAAACTCGACAACTGGTACAAAACCAATAGGTAGACTTTTCTTCGAAATCTACCTAAAAGCTTTAGATCAAATAGAGAATTAATGCAGTCCACTGATGCGTATATCTCCCAATGTGCACAATAGCACCCAATAACGAAATGAATAATATTATATTTACTAAGTTCTGATTTGATTGAGAAGGTTTTACGCTTTACCCGTAAAAAGTCCTAATATCAAAAGAAAATCATAAATATGCATGTCGTTATATACGTTGGTATGTTATTTCCAACCATTAATATTAAAGCGTAATCAGCATGCCTAGTCTATGTCTGACTCAAAAGATAAAAATTACGTTGCAAATGATTTAACCATGATGTTTCTCGGGAGGTTATCAGTTGACAGTTAAAAAAGGAAATTCTATTATACCTACATATAGTGCGCAAATCTATATACTCCGTGTTCATCAGTAGTCATTTATTTGTATCAATTAGATGTTTTTATTTTTTAACCTGTCATATTAATAAGTTATCTATTAGTTACATTTAATAGAAAAAATAACCTAATATTTAATTCATGTACACGTCTCTAATAAAGAAATGAAGAGATATTTTCCATTAAATTACAATACATAGGGAAATAATATCAAATTCGCCAATCATACTTGACTGACAGACAATAATTTATTTCCAGCCCAATGAAATTTGTCCCTGAACTCAATTCAGAAAGCTTTATACGCATCAAATGACAAAAATATTTTGCACGTTTAATGATAACTTGAAACAAATTGGTGACAATTATCGACTGATCCAGATAAAACCAGATTATTGTCGCAATCGACGTTGAATTTGGCGTCAATTATGGAAAATTTTGTTAACATAATTATTTCAATATACGAGTGACTTTCACAAACTAAAAGTTCACAATGCATTTTACCACTCTACCACGTTTAGGTTAGAACAATCGCTAGATACTAACAACCGTGATACTATTTGTTTGTGACCTTTCTCGGCAAACGCTCTCCAAGTTCCTCAATTTTGTTCGTTTTCTGTCTGCCTTTGAATACTCATTTGCAAAATTAGCGTTTTCTTTTTGTTGTTGTTTCTGAAAGACGTTTTAATTATTTTAATGCTTCCGGCATTAAAATAATTAAAACGTCTTCGACTTCAGTGATATATTAAAAAGCGACCGAGTTGATCTCATATAAATTTGGAATAAAAATCCCCAAAGCTACTTACCAGAGATCCAGAGATATTTTACATTGCCAGGTTACGGATATGTGTCAAACACGCCAATAGGAACACCAATTTTCATTAGCTTAGCTTTGGTAAAAGGGGATTTAAAAGCTAAGTTTTTTTGCACCCTTAGAAAGCATCCAGCAAGGGTAGGTACAAGGCAGGATAAGTATACGAGCTAAGGATGAATGCTAAAGACATGAACTAGAAATATTTCGATCATCTTCATAGGACAGCTTATATGCTATCGTATATATTTCGTTTTGTACTATAACTTTACTTTCGCTTACAGCTTTTCTTCCTCGCCTTTGGTTCAAAGTGGGAGAATAACTAAAAAGTTTTAGTGACGGGATTCGGAGCATTGAATTCGTTTTTACTTTTCTTTTAAATATATTTTTTTTCTATACTCCATTTAAGTAGGAAACTTTGTAAATGTACCTATACTATAAAACAAAAAAAAAATGTACAATAAAAAATTAACAACACAAGAATAATTCGTTCTAAGGTATGTAGATGTGTTCTAAAACATTTTCTCTATTTAAGAAACAAATATATATTCGATTTGTTTCTTAATGTTCACTTTATTGACATAACTATGTAGGTATGAATAGTCGAGGTGTATCCTTTCAACACGATACAAAGCCACAGCCGGGTGCAGACAGTGGCTTTGTTCGCACGCGTCGACTTTTTTATGTTGATTACACTATGTTCACAATGAGTGACGTACGACGCCGGTGAGTAAAAATTACTAAGACATAAATAGAGACAGAACGCCAGGTATTAGTTTCTTATTCTGCCATGCCACGTGATATATTATGACGTTTATACAAGCGTGATTGTTTTGAAGGGAAAAAGATGGCAACGCAAAGTCGCCGTTGGCATTGCAAGTGTTTATAGGCACAATTTGTTTTTATATAATTGACATTTTTACCTTTATAACGCAAGACAAACCCATGGACATGCTATACTTGATAAATGCCTATAAATTAAATCATAAGAAGCGTGTACAACTATATTCTGCTACTCTTAGTGAGTCCTTTTACAGGTTCAGGTATTTTAACTGCATGTCACCACATTGACAATTAATACAAAATATATATAACCGATATTTAGTGTAGGTAACCAACCGCAACATAGCAAATTAAGAGAACAAAACCAACAACAGAATAATCACCCCACCTCAAATTCAAACCAATTTCACACGTACCTATATTTCTGAAACGTTAATTAAATGTAAAATTTTAATTAGGTACCTTGACGGAACTCATATTCGCAGTTCGTTTCATGTGGGGTTATTTCGTATCAGCATTTATTGAATAAATTATTAATAAACTGTAATATTTGTGTGTTTTTAAATTATATCTCTGAAATTAGGTGTAAATGTGAAAGGTGTGGTGGTGTTTACAATTTCTGATATCTTCTCTATTGTTGTCAAACACGATCAGACAAAAACTTAACAAGACCGATTATTCAGTACCGTTTTTTAGGGGATTACTTCTGGCGGCGGATTACTAGGCGGTCGAAATGTGATCGAGGTTCAAGGAAGAAAGTTGTGTAGATTTTCATAATACCTCACGATAAAATAAAAACTACTAACGAAATAATGGTTAAGTATAATTATAAGACTTTTATCCGATTTTATACACATATGCCAACTTCCTCCAATGCGTAGCTCATCATGAATGTCATTGAATCTCTGCCAGAACAAGGAAGTTTCTGAACAGTGGCAAATAAATATTTAGCATTAGTTGTCATAACATCTAGATATGGTGAATATATTTATTTAGCCCCATCTAACGAACGTTAGCCAAAGTACTTTGTGACTATTGATTCTGCATCGCACAGTGACAGTATTAGAATAGTATACATACAACTATTATTTTACTCCACAAGGTGTTCATGATATCATTAAAACGTCTAAGTTTAAATACATATTGAAGATACCGTTGAGCAATAGTTTAATAAAACTTTTTATACAAATGTGTATCAGTCTGTCAAAAAAAACTAGAAAACTATTATAGTTACAAAACCATTTCAACTGCTCACCAAGTTGGCAAGAATGCATAGATCTTCCAAGTACTGTACAAAGTTGAGTAATGCATACTATAACTTGTTTCGGATGACGCTTTTATTTAGTTTTAAAAGTACACTCAGCAGACGTCGCGAGTCAGGGTCTTTCAAAATATGAAAAATAAACCAACTCCCATCAATGATGGGTATAAAGAGATGGATAGATTAGAGGTTAATCGCTTTGCCTTTGTGATAATTCAATACTGTTAATAAACGTGCGGATCAACGTTTTGGTCCACACGTCTTTTTAATAATATCCGTATTGACTAAGGAGTGACTTGCAATCAAGTTGTCGTGGGTTCGAACACTATCCAGTTAACCAGTACATCAGAGACGTGAATCAACTTCTAATACAATCATTAAGCTTAGCTGAGGGAGTAAACAAGAATACTAGTAATATGTGACCCCTATCACTAGTAGTCAAAAAAACGATTGATATATAGAATGTTACAGAAGGGGTATATGGATAGTTAAAAAAATGTTTTTCCTGATGTAGTTGGTGCACATTTCTAAACATCATGTTATCAATTTTTATGTAACTTTGCAATGATTTTGTTTTATAATATTTATTATGCGGAAGTTTTCGGAAGATTCCCGACATTAAATCAACATCCTTAGTATTAAATACCCTTAGTTTAATTAATGTTAGCCATTTATTTTACGAAATATTGGCGTTATCAACATTAGTGTCAACTTTTAAGTTTAATTTGTCAGTTTTATAATAAGATGTCTGTATAAAAAGCTACGAATTTACCCAAAATTGTTAGCGTTTTAAGTCATTCACAGTGGCCACCATACATTCCTTAAATATGATTACTCTTCTTTGTAACAATCGTATGACTGCATAGTGTAACTTCAAACAGATTTTTTTTTTTAATATTCGTGATCCTTTAAAAGAATTTTCTATGCACAGCGATATACGAAACAGCTTACATCAGTTGTTGTTTAACACTCTTATGGTTTACTCATTCATTCTTTCACATTGCGTATTTTCCGTTTTGGCAAATTTTGTACAACAGTAATACTAAACGATACAGACAGGTATTTTGAATACAGAACAATGTTTTAAAATGTTTATGTAATGTGAGTAACCTCGAATCGCTTTGAATATCGCAACTTTTGTTGCTGCTGACTGTATTTCTAAAAGCTAACTTGAACCACAGCTATCGAAGTTTTTGTAACTTTCGACTGAATTATATAATGTGCTTATATTACTGTCACGGCTGTATTCCCTTCAAATGATTTAAATATAAACAAAATATAGTATATATATATAAGAGTATTTTCTTTTTTATACTTACTGACTCGACAGATGTTGTTAGATTTTCGTTTTTTTTGTGATCGAAGTAATTAAATAGTAGAAAGCATTTTTAGTTTTTAACAATTTTTCTGACAAGTTTTTCAATTTTTTCTGCAAAACCGTAGCTCCTAAGGAATGTTAGGAATTTATGAACTTCAGATCTATAACATTATACGTCACAACCTACGTCACGACCTACGTCATGCATTACATCATCCCCCTACGTCACGATCTACGTCATGCATTACAGAATAGTAAGCAGTAATCATGCCATAAGAATACTTTTACTTGTCACTAAAAAGTTAAGAAGTTTTTCAAAGTAAATATTGTAATTGATATTATAAATTCGAAAGTGAGTTTCTTTGTTTGTTTAATACGTTTTCACGCCTTAACTACTCATCCGATCATCATGAAACTTTGCACAGATGTTTTCAGGAGTACAGAAACGGCCATAGAGTACCTCTCATCCATTAAAAAGGTACTCGAGGGATACCTGAATTTATTGACAAAATCTACCTTCACGCGAACAAAGACGCAGACAAAAGCTAGTATTATTGAAATGTACTACAATGTAGCGTTATATAAAATATGCAATAGCAATCTTTGCGTTATTACAACAAGTGAAACAAGCCCAAAACTAATGTCCGGTTCCTATAATCAAGAAACAATTCGTTGTGCTTACGAACGGTTAAATTTCGTTGAGTTATCAAAAATAATAATAGTAACTCCACACATCTCGCACACGGCCGTCTAATCGCAAACTAGGCAGAGCCTGTACTATGGTAACCAGACTGCTGATAAACATACTTATATATTTCTAAATACATACATATTATAGATAAATTACACCCAGACACAGAGCGAATGATCGTGCTCATCACACAATTATTTGTCCTGGGTGGGAATCGAACCCACAACCTCTGGCTTAGCTGTCAGGGTCACTAACCACTAGACCAACCACTAGAACCAAAATAGAAACGCGGCATAAATGGATCAGCTTGTTCTCGGTGACACGAGATTTCACTGTGTACAACATTGAGACGTTAGATCGAGTAGAACCAATTATCTTGATACCTTTGTAGTCTATTCATGGGCAATGATCATTCTGATACAGTACATAGGTACGTGAAAATTAATTAACTCGGTTTAATTGAACATTTAATTTTAGGTTTAAAGGCGACGATAACCAATCCAACTAATAAATAATAATAAAAAAATTATAGATAATATAATATATATAATAGAATTACGTTTGAAGGTTGGCAGTGTTGGGAGGATTCCTAGCACTATCAACACTCGTACATAAATACAAAATCTTTATCGGATCTCATCAATCTAATTACATCTCGACCAATTTAGTATTCTGAACTAAGACAATGCACATGGAATCTAAGGTAGTAACTAGCTAGTAATAAGCTGGTATAAACGGGGTAAGGGACACCGAACCAATTCCTGAAATAGTGTATTCAGACCATCATTCCGAGTCAACAATCATTGGAATTTTCTACCGGAAAATTCATCAACTTTTTTTTTTTACATTTTTTTGCTTAAAAGTGATATCACAATGAGTAAACAGAACATTTTACGGAAAAAAATTAAAATACCGCATACGGCCAAAAACTGCAATGTCATCAATCAAACAACATTTAAACATTTTATGCAATTCAAAGTCATTCACCGTACCGCACAAAAAGAATACCTACACATGTTGCATGTACATTGCGTAGTGCCAAATGAAACTAATGACTATAAATCCTTAATCTCGCATTTTTATGATAAGCTGACATTTGTATTGTGTTAATTATAAACAGAAATAAATTATTGTAAGTTTTTGGTGTACCTCAAACTTACACGCGGTATAGAAACTCAAGATAGTATTCCTCATGTCTTCAATAAGACTGCTAACACACCGGATTATTTTTGCATATTTTATAGAAAGACACAAACAGGATAAAATGTGAACCACTTTACCGTGTTTTCTCAACAAATATTTAGATAATGTTTTCCTATCAAAATATTTTTTCTTGAAATAATCGAGACCAGTGTAAGTTGAACTGCCTCGTTCCCTTCTTTCATTTGGACAGTGAAAATATGTAAACACAGACTTATAAGACGTATGTCAAAGATCTTCGTATGGGTGTTAATTTTATTTATTTTGTCACCCTTGTCACAATGGTGTCTTTCATTAAAGTTTTTTTTTATCTTACGTGTTCCGCAAATGTGAAGGAGTAAGTGAAATAAACATTGTATTATTGATTCGAGCATTTTTTTTATTATAGTATATTCATAGGAATTCTGATCTGTTATCAGAATTTGTAAGTTCTGTAATCTGTAAGTTTGGTAAGTAAAACTGCCACTGTCTCCCTGCCGTATTAATTCAAAACTCTACTCGCAAATAGAAGAAACAGGACTTCGCTTAATTGTATCCTATCAGTGTGTCAATCAACTCGCACGATCGTGGTCAGCATGACCACAATGCAATGCAAACGCATAATATTTATTGTACACCTACCTCCTTAATATTAATAGTATTTAATCCTGATTTACATTTATATATGTTAACCTAATACACGTAGCCATGCCCGCGATTCTAAATTTATTAAGCAAGCAACAAACACAATCTTTTATTTATAATATTAGTTTACTGAAAAGTTGCAAAGCTTTAAAAACTATTTAATATATATTATATTAGTAGACGTCACCCCGCCACTGGATTTTGTATGTAAACTAATTTTAACTCTGGTTATATAATTAGATGCAAATCCCAAATCTTAATCAAGGTGAAAGCAATTACTATTATGATTAACAGTACTGTACTGTACAGTAGAGTAACTGTTTAAGGATTAAACAGTGATTTTTACGCAGTTTTTGCTGAGTAGGGTCGCTAGCACTATTTTTATTAGAATTAGTAACGTCTTAATGTTACTACACCTTTTTATTTAATATTTATATAAATGCTTTAATCTGATTGACATCCGTGTGGCACAGAATGTCTGATAAAACAGCAGGTGTGTCTTTCACATGCATGGAAACGAACGTCAAACTAAGCGAAGCGAAACTAAGTGAACTAAGATTATTTTAATGGTGTATCTTAAAAGTCGAAGTTGAAAACACACCGGTGACATACTAAAGTTGACCGCATTCTTCAAAAAATACCTTCAAAATTACCTCCTTTTACGCGAAGAGCTACAGATCCAGGACACCCACAAGCATTATGTTCAAAGCCGCGTTGAAATGTTGCATCTCTCCGTGAAAAGGCGCTTTCCTAGTTTGTACGCCCAGTTCCAACAAAGCCCATTATACGTCTGGTGAATGCTGGAATACTTCGTAGTTGCTTTGTGAGATATTATAATATTGCTATGTGAGATAACTGAAACTGCACGTTTACTAATGTACTGTAACTAACACTTACATTTAAAATTTAAATAAATTAAGTTTAAAACGTTTATGGTGTATTAAGTAACGTAATCAAGTATTTTTATACCACTAATTTAGCAATAGCACACAATCTGCTTCATGTCTTTTAAAATCATTCGCCACACTATTTGTTGTTCATTTTAAAAGACAACTAACTTCACGACTGCCTTATTCTGACTGTATCCTGCTTCTGACATTTTTAATTTTTTATATAATACTAGTACCATAGGTTTACCCATTACTATTATTCTTGTTAACCACTTCAGGTAAGCTTAAGTCAGTAGTGCACTGGATGGGTTGGAAAACTGCGACCACTTTATATGCATGATATAGTGTAGTCACTTACCATCAGGTGACCCGTCTGCTTGTTTGCCTCCTATACCATAAAAAAGTTATTGGGATTATCATTGTCTTGATACATGATCGATATTTAACCTGTGAGCTAACCCGCTTTGATCTGTTCCTGGAATTTCAATGTGTTGGGAAAAATAAAAATAGGGTTGACAAAACTGCGTAGCAGGGCAATTTTTGAGATTAATGTTAATAGTATAGTTACGTTTTACTTTAAATCCGAAACAAGTATACAGTTTGGTTGAGACAATGAACTAAATTTTAAAATATTAAACGAGCACCCATTTAGAAAACTTTCTTCATTAACAATGTCAGATCTGTAAAACGTCCATGTTAATATCAGAAATGTCCATTAAAAGTCCTTTCATCCATTTCTAAGCTCAAAATCGGATGAAAATGCGATATTAAACTTTAAAAAGCAAAAGACTAAATATTTTTATTTGACAACCCTAGCACCATCAAGAATCGCGCGGTATGCCTTCAGCTATTCGAAATAAATATCCATCATATTGAAATATTTTTAAAATGCTCAAGAAATACACACGGTTTCCTGAGTTTAATTTATTTTTAATATCAGCTCCATCGTGGGAAATATCCGCGTGTATAAATTTTATTACAGATTTCTTTTAGGTAAGTATTATTTTTTAAATTCGCTGTTTATTTTCCTAAGACTAATGTGCACTGGCGTACATTAGGAAAGGCCTATGTATAATAGTGGACTGCAATAGGCTGAATGATGAAATAAAGGTTCTTGTTTAAGGTGCTTGTCGTAGTACTTTTATCAAGTATCTACAAGACATTACCTCAACGGGGTTAACAGTGAAATGGTATATCCGAATCGAACCGACTAAAATCACACAGAATTTCTAATGATTATTCCTGCTCGTCAGCAGTGTTTCTAAAACCTAGAAAAATCAGAGATATTATCATGTTTACCCGAAGTCCCAACTCAAATTTGCCTAAAATAAAATAACCATATCATTTTGAATCTTAACTATAAATATATCAGGACACCTTACTTATCAATTTTTTATCTCTAGTGAAATGAAACAATAATAGTTTTGCCCCGTGATCCCATTATTGGGAAAGAATAATGGAACCAGTAGGAACACCTTCCTCGGCGTTTAAAAATGGCGCTAATACATGCTTATAGAAGTTTATCGTTTAAAATAAATGTATTTAATTTTTACTGTTTTAAATAATTGTATTTAAACGATTGAACATGATAAGAATTATATATTTTGCGTCTATCATATCTCTGAGAAACAATATTGGGACCACGAAACCTTTCGGAGTATTTCTCAGTATGGTGAGCGCGAACCTGCAGATGTCTCGTGGTGGTGTTATGTGCTATGAAATATAAAGTTTTTGTAAGGCCTGTCGTAGCAAGTGGTAACGTAGCACATGGTTACTACATTTTACCGATAGGTAATTATTTCAGTGAATTTAACGGATATTCTTTATACAGTACCTACAATATACTTTACTCTTATTATAACTTCTCTATTAGTTAATTAAAATGAACATGATAATAGTATTAAGTATTATAATAATTTAATTTAATAAGAAAGTTCAAATAAATTTCAATTAACAGGTGATTTAAAAACCCTACCGAGAAACTAAATCTAGGTAGATTTAAACGTATAATCAAATCCAATCTAAACAGGGCCACACAAGCCACACTATTGAATATTCATGTAACGGTACTATCGTAAACCGTCATGTCCAATACGCGCCGTGTAAGCATACATACGCAATTAATTAATTGCCAACCAGCGTTAGGCAACATCTGGGACATAGACCGACGATTAAATTTTATGATCGCACCAGATGTACGGGCTTGTTAATGGCCACATGCATCCGCGATGCATTTGCCCGAACTTTGAATGCTGTTTGAAATTTGAATGCAGTGATTTGCATATTGGTATGTTCTAAATTAGATTTACAAAATTTTTATACATTGATATAAGTATATTTAAGAAACTTGTCTATAATCTAGTAACTAAATATAACATTTTTTTAGGGTTCTATTCCTTAAGAGGTAACGAGGAACCCTATATAGGATCACTTTGTTTTCCTTTTGTTTGTCTCTCCCTTTTCTCAGGAACCCGTGTTGGCATCAAGTTAAAATTAACATCAAATGTTTTTGATGTGTTAAAAGTCAAACTTCTATGTCAACGCAATCAATAGATATGGCTATTTAAGCCTTAGATTTGAACAACAAATTTGAACATTTCGGATAAATCAAAACCTATAGGCTACTTCCCATTGACCTAGAATCATAATACTTGGTAAGAAGGAAGGTCTAGCAACATTTCACTTCCCATTGACCTAGAATCATAAAACTTGGTAAGAAGGAATGTCTAGCAGCACAAGTAAAGGAAGAAATCCGAAGGTCAATAATTTATTGTTAAGTCACAAAGGGTAAAAAAGTCTTCGAGAACCGATTCCTGGGATGAATGCACCCACTATCTACATACAAGTTTGTTTGCTTATAAATAACCTTCAGTGCACGGGTCAGACTCGTAATATTAATAACGGGTATTTTTCGCATAGAGCACTAAATTTTAAAAGAGAATTGAAGTTCAGTTTCAGCTTCGACTTTATTTAAAACAAAAAATATTTTGAGGCATTATGCAATGCTATAGATATTTAAAAATGTTCATAAAAATAATTACTCAACCAATAATACGAGGTTTTATCTGGGTTGGAGCGATCACTGCCAGAAAACCTTTTCTTTGATTTAAATTTATTGTTCATCGAAAACCCGTAATATGTCCGTGTCTCATTTACGTGTTACCAATTTGAACATGTTCGAGTTTCTTGTATCTCGCTGTTGTATTTCAGGCCTCATGCATAGGTATACCATAAAGTAATATTCGGTCACATTAGTGTAATTTTAAAGACAATACTCTTATTTAAATACTGCTACAAATGGTATCTAAATGGTCTTTCTTTTTATATAGCAGTTATGCATTTGAGAAATCAAAATGGTTATATAAATACGATATGGTGCGGGCAGTCCTTCTTATGTCTACATGCTATTTATTACCGTCTTGAAAAATTCACATGATCTCCTGTTAACTCTAAAAATGTACATTTCACGAACAAAACCCAAATCAAAATTTGGTTGTAAGTTGAATTGAATGGAGTTTGCTTCCTATTTTAAATATATGGCTTTAAAATAGAATGCAAAATCCAATCTGTTAAAATAACTGTTGTTTCACATGCAAAAGTTAAACCAAATATTGGTTGTAAATTAATTTAAATGAAGTTTGCTTCCTATTTTAAATATATGGCTTTAAAATAGAATGCAATATCCAATCAGTTAAAATAACTGTTTTTTCATGTGCAAAAGTTAAACCAAATATTGGTTGTAAATTGAATTGAATGGCGTTTGCTTTACATTTTAAAGCCGTATACTTGTTACCCACATTAGCTTTGAATATCAAGTCCAACTTTATTACCTACTAGATACTAGCTTAGCTTACAATTAAACCTTTGAGAGATAACGAAGCTAAGGAGCTCATCGATAACGATCGCAATAATGTACGCGCTACTGAGGTATTGTATGTGACAGCTATTTTATTAGATCATTAGTAGCATTGCAGTATCGGTTGCGGGTTCCGATCCAATTACTTCGTACAGGCTGGGATACAACCGCTGTGAATAATTCTACATAATTTTCATAGCTTTGGAATAGTTAGCTACCAACCTATTTTTTTTATTTAAATCTGAAGACATTTTCTTTTTATTTCTGTGATACAAATCTCGTGCCAAGTACACTTTACTTGACTAGAATCTAAATCTTAATTTGACTCCAAGTGAAAGTGACAATTAGGTGACCTATATTCTATACTGATTTGAAAACTACATATAAGTAGTATAACTTAATACGAATTATCCAACTATCTTCAGTTTATTTGTGCGTAATAAAAATTCAACGACTTTTGAATATATTGCAAATTCATTTAAATCAACTGAATAACAATTTTCCTTTCAAGTTGCTGGTAGTTTATTAAATTTAAATTAAACTACAGAATCACAATTCTCTAAAGATTACAGACAACTTTTGTATCGGAGCTTAGACAAGACTATTGCATCGTAGAATGAATGATCGTTGAGCACGTGATTCTGCGTACACAATACAAGCACACAAAGAAATGTAAAAAACTTGGTGCGCCCGAAAAACTGCTAACTTATAGATCGTTAATGATTATAGCCAGTGATGGCCGAATACTCACGATTAAGCCTACACTATTGTGTCTAAAAGGTCTACTGGCACTCACTCATTGTCATTTTTACTTTTTTCGAGTTCGAATATTAGGAGTTACTATCTTGACACGACCAATTTAAATTGTATTCGATTAGGTTAGATCCCAAGGTGGGACCACCTACATGCATATTTTTCTATGATACAGTTTGAATCAGAAAACTATGTGATCAATCTCATCACAAATGTGTGTGTAAAAACACTAATGCGCACAGATGACGTAATGTCTGAATGTAACTCAGAGTAAAAACGAAAAATGCTTTAGTCATTGCTCCGAGACAATTTATTAGGTGGTAGAATAAGTTCTTTATAATTATCAAGTATACGTTTAATACCTTCGAATTATAGGAAATTGTAAGAATTTAAATCTTTTCTTTTTAAGAAAATTATCTTTACCAATTATGGCAAATATGCAGAAGTAACTAATCGTTCACAATATTTTAGTACAATAAAACTTCTAACCACTGCCCCTTTAAAAATTAACGATAATAAAATAATACCTACTAAAACTTAATTTTCTTTACAGATAACTTTCAAGGTGACATCGCGATACCAAGCGTAGACTACAGGAAGCCTCCAAAAAGCGCGCCAGTGACTAAAATTAACAAATCCCTCCAAGAAGAGGTAGAGAGGCTTAAGAAAGAAGTGCTTCTGGAAGGACTGCAAGTAGAAGAAGAGGGATTACCTGATATTCTGAGAAAGAGAACGAAGCAGCCGTTACCATTGTCACAGGATAAACCGAAGAAGTACAACGATGCTGTGTTAATGTCAAAGGTAGGTAAGAGGTTGTAGCAGCTCAACCATAAAAGCACCTCCCTTCAGAAGACCAGAGCTACTTAATTCTCTAGCATTGTCTTGTATTTCTATTGGTAAGCAATGTCGCCATAAAATTGTAGTGACGAGATTTACCAACTGGAACACAAATACAGAGGTAGGTTCCGCTCGACTGGCCCAGTACATCTAGCCTCCGTGATTAGACAGATACTTTATAGTCACCCTTTTATTATATAACTATAATTTATTTCTGCTAGTGAGGAGAATCACTTGGGTTGAGGTCATTCTGACGTATCATAAAAAAAAACCTAGTCGCTTCTGTCTCGCCGTCTGACCCTCTGTACGCTTCATCATCATCATCATCACCAGCCTATCGCCGTCTATGCTTGACGAAGGCCTCCGCCAAAGACCGCCAACTATCCCAGTCCTGGTCTGTACGCTTAGACCTTTTAAACTACGCAACGGATTTTAATGCGATTTTAATCAATAAATAAAGTGATTCATGAGAACGGTTTAAGTGTTTAATTTTATTGACATTTTGTGTTTAATAGCTAAAATATAACAATGTAGATATCGGAAAAAATTAATATATTTTGCTCTGCTGCCCGTGCGAAGTCGTTGCGGGCTGCTACGTCACAATAAAATTAATTGCTATAAATTAATTCACACTTCATATTTACGTAAGATTATTTAAAATTTAAAATAATAACTCCAAAAGAGAATTTCCTCATTTTAAAGGCAACTTTGATATAAACATCAAACTTTTCATTTAACCAACTTCCGCCCGTCACATACTTTGATAGGTTCCTCGAAGTTAAAAGTTGTCAAAAAAAGTATTCAAGTATGTCAATCATAAGTCAATCATCTGTCTATGGCAGAGTTACGTTGTTTAATAATCACTCGTGTTGCAAATTAGTTTGGCAATAAAAAAATTTAAAACAATGTTTTCCGTTGCAGGTTTTACCTTCAGGATTTGATAAATCTCTATTACTCAAAAATGGTAAACTACCTGCAGAAGATATATTAGATATTTACACAAATACCTCAATTAACCAAAACCACACCACGGTACAGGATAACCTCACCGAGTCTGAAAGTTTAGAGCAAGATGGAGTTTTAGTAGTTAAAGTATCTACTGATAACATTCTCAACTTAGATGAGTTGTATCCTTATATACAAATATCTAATACCTCAAACAAAATGGATGAAATCACAAATAAAATCCAGAGTAACAGTAGGGAAATAACTGGAGATTCAAATAATAATTTAAAATTAAAAGGTTTACCAGATAATATAACTATAGCTCCTGCTCCAACAAATGGAGTTTTATCAACGAATGACCAAGATGACGTTAAGTTGATAAATAAGACAGACTTAGAAGCTGAAGGAAAATTAGTGGAACCTAACTTTTTAAGGCCAACAGAAAGTCTTCAGAACTTGATGGAGGGCCCTGCTAGACGAAACAGTCGTCGGAGAAGACGGAGACACGGTAATGGAAGACGGTATGGCTTTGAGTACTTTTATTGATTACATATACATTCAACTATTAATAAATAAAAGTAAACTTTTATGTCTCTGAAAGATTACAAAAGATATGAAGTTAGTGTTCCGTACAGCATACTGATATAACCATAAACTTAGTATGTATGTTTATGGATATAACAAACTCTTGTCAAACACATATCGAAAAATAAAAAAGAAATTTAGAAACGCGTTTAAAATTCAAGCAAGCTTATAAAAGCCAAGTTGAGGTTTTACAAGTCTCAATAAAAGCATTCTAATAAAGGTTCATTAGTTTCTACTCGACTTCGCTGCGCACTTTTTACTTACAATCGAGCCAAAGGATCGTCGCTATTGAAGCTTATGAATAAGCCACGTTCCGTAATTGCACTGGCTCAAGCTTCCTTTGCTGTGAATGCGACTACATATGTTATGACGGGAAGTAACTGTACTTTTGGATTTAAAAAAACTAACGTGTATTTATAATATCAAGATTTAATTATTTTTAATGTTATTAGGATAATTTAACCCAACAAAAAACAGTAAAGTACTATTAGAATAAATGCATGTAAATCCTGACACCGTTCAGGTGCCACACCGATGCGGCAGAACATTTCACCGCTTGATAAAGGCCCGGTGAAGGATGTCAAGTCTTAAACTAGTCGAAATACACTATTCATATCAATGTTATTAGTGTTGTAATAACTATCTTGTACTACATAGACCGCAATATCGACCCTTTATATTGTAATTATTAGCATTACATTAAGGAACTTTGGTAATAAAAACCAAACTTTTCAAGATTAATTTTTGGAATAAACTTTTAAAAATCCCTTCCAGATATGAACAGACAAAGTTTTCAACAAATCAAATATTTGTTGAAGCAATTTGGTCTGGATTTCCAAATAATTTTCTTGGGGAGCAAGGTCTTCTTTCTATCACGTTTTTCTCATATTCATAGTGACTAGAAATACACTCATAAAAAGACATACTCGTATAAATATTTCAATCTACAATGTACTTTCTATGCTGAGTTTGTGTCTTTTTTAACCCCCGACGCAAAAACAGGGGTGTTATAAGTTTGACGTGTCTGTGTGTCCGTCTGTGGCATCGTAGCTCCCAAACGAATAGACCGATTTAAGTGCGTTCTTTTTATGTTTGAAAAGTGACTTGATCGAGAGTCTTCTTCGATATAATTCAAGGAAACCTGATCAGCCGTTCAAAGATCATCAGCTCTTTTCTAATCGGTGAAGGGATTTTCGAGAGGTGTTTCTAATTTATGATTATGTTGTAGTCTTATTTACAAGTCCGTAATAAGATTTTAAATTCAGCTTTAAATTTAAAAAAAAATGTGACCAAAACAAAACATTACTTGTATCTATCTATGGACTTAAAATTGAATAGTACTACGAACGACTTCGACTTTTAACAATCACAAGAAGAACTGCATTTCAAAAGGCGTCATAGAAATCTTCATTTATCCCATTAGAATATTTATTATTTCCAGCGTTGACGTATAACTGGTTCAACTGGTTAATTTGTTTAATGTGTTTACAGCTAGTTAGCCGTCTTAACCTATAAGTATAGAAAATAACTTGATCTTCATAAATATAGGAACCAAATATTTTTTTAAACATAGATGTTCTTTTAGTAAACAACTCTAAAATTTTATTGAACATCGATAATATTTAGGATTTTTTTTCTAGGTTAAGAAATATACATTCAAGTGAACGGACAAATCATAACAAACTCAATTCATCAGAGAACAAAACAGAATCCCATTTCGTGAGGAAGAAGTTTTTTCGTCACCACAAGAAGCACAGCAGCGCAGAACATAGAACTGAGAAGAAGTTTGAAATACCTGAACACGAGTTCGAAGAAAGATTCGAACTAAAAGCACCTCCTAAAAACAATTTAAATGAAACTGAAACTCAGAATTTCAATGACTGGTTTTTTCGTGATGACGTAGAAGATTTAGATGCAGTTGAAACTAGTTTTCACAACAGCACTAAGGTAAGCATTATGGTAATCTAGATATATACTGAAGGCTCAATAAAACTTGTTGGAAAGGTATCCTAAGGTAGATTGGTACAGAATGCCTACGACATTAAGTCCGCACTTGAAATTTTTTTTTGCATGAAGTGTTAAATAAATAACTTTTTGTAAGTCATCTTAATGTCTATATGAAAAATACAAAAGCTGTTCGTTGTTATCAAGCGTACCTATCAATAAAACTTTAACCGACTTCGCTATTTTCTTATTGTTCGTCTTCGTTATTTATTTTATTTATTTAATGTTAAAATTAAAAAAAAAATATTTTCTATATAAATTTTAAAATGTTAAATATTATAATTTAAACAAATTGAAATAAAATACGCTTTTAAGAAAATACAATTCAGAAATAAAAAGAAGTACTTTTAATGTTTCTTTTCTATGGGATTTTGCTTGTAGGCGCATTTAGATAGAAATAGTTATTTTCCTTAAATAACGGCGATAGAAGAAATCCCTGGGAGATCTGCATACATAAACGTTTTTTAGAGTGTTCTCGAAAGTTTGTGAAGCTATAGTCGGTATCGTGGACTATGCTTAATCCCATTCAATGGGAAGAGATGCATGCTTAATAGTGGAACACTTTTTATACAGAGTTGATATTACATGCCAAAGCAGTTTGTAATTTTGCAACACATCATCTTCCTGCCCTTTGCCAAATTTTATTTTGGGTCGGCGCAATGTGTACGAGTAACATTGCAATAGGTTTTGACTTGTTTCTTTTATGGCCAGTCGCCTGTCTGACGCCAGCCCTTCTTGGGAATTTAATCGTTTTCAGACGGGACCAACGAAGAAGTTAAAGGAAACGGATAGGGCGAGGGAGCTAGGATAAGGGATACCGCAACTCTCGGATGCTGGAACGGGACTGAGACTGCAGTAACTCGAAGAAGCCAGGGTCGCGTACTCGTATGTCCATCCTGTGTGGAGAGGCGATTAGGACAGCGACATCAAGTGGCCAAATGTTCTTCTTTAAACGGATAAATAAACTAGACCGTGTTAAGGATAAAAATGAATCCAAATACAGCGTCAGAAATCATAAATAATGACGGTAAAGCTTTGTTCATGGTTCGTGGTCCTCTTATCATGTTCCGTAACAATGCTTACCAAGACTACTTTTTTATTACCAGTAATGCGAAGCTTTACTGTCATGCACACATATTTATTGATAAATTTATTTTTATCTATAAATATGTAACATATTAACTCTGCCGCGCCGAGTGTTAGGGGTTCGATTCGCGCATGTAATAAACTAGTCGTACACTGTAAGTATAAGTAAGCTTCTAATCAGAGAAATTCATACATCATTTGTCACCACTTGTGGCTCCTAATAGTTCAATAATCTGTAGCTGTGTATTCTGAAAGAAAGAAATTCATAACGTCTACTGAGTAGTACTAAATTCTTACCATTCTAGAGTAAAATAAGGAGTGAATCAAACGTAGAAAACATTAAATACAAATCAAACATTAAAAATTATTTCCTAAAATCCGAAAGCCTGATACGAAAAACTAAAAAGAAAATAAACAGAATCATTTTCCAACAAGTTCACATTCGACTAGAAACGTCCATTAATTAATTGAGCAATAAGTACTGATATTGAGGGCATTAAATACCTTAGACACTCGTTAGCTAATTATATTGTCTTTCTTTGACTAATACTTACCGATAAATAGCATACTAAATGCTTCTGTTAGCAGTAGGTTCACGTCGTTAGTGCACTGGGTGGGGTTCGAATTCGCAACCACTTGATCGCAAGTCCGACGCCTTAGCCATTACGCTACCGCTGCGTAATGGCGTTTGAATTTGCAGATACACATTATCACCTCCGTTCCTCATTAAAGCGGGTGGGATGTGTAAAGTTAAAGGTTTTAAATCGATTTGCTTTGCCTATTGCTAAAGAGATACAGGCTATAAAAGACAATCATAATAATCACATAATTATTTATTTGTATATAGATAATATTTTACTTTCAAATATTTGGCTTTGCCTTATGAAGTCGACAACCTAATCAATTTAATAGTAATTATACTGAATCTAGGAGGACTGAGATATTCCAATTTGGGCTTGTCGCCGCTTTGTCAGTGATTATATCAATTACGGGCCATTATGTTAATCCAGTAATTGGAGTCCCAACTTAAAGGCGTCCTCATTTGAGTCATCTGCATAATAACTAAATGCTCTAATTACCTAGTCTTCAGAATTGCCAGCACCGAAATGTCTATTGTCATAGTGTTTTGTTGTTGTTTAGTGTTGGTATAATGTACTGATTCAATATTGTAGTCTATATAACAAAGTTTATAAAAAATCAACACACAAGCGATCGAATTATAAGCGGTGAAACTCTGGCACCAGAGACGACATAAAAAAACAGAAGAACACTTCAGTATTTTTTTTTTATATGTACGAGACTAGAATTACAAATATATTATTTTATTTTGTTATATACATGATTAACGAACACTCACCCTTGTTTTCTTTGTTAGCCTGATAAAGTAAGTAACGTGTAGTCAATTAGTATTGGCAGTATTATCGACATCGGCACTACTTCCATATTTAATATTAAATTTATTGAAACTGACGAAATCAATTTTATCTTTGTATTAGGAGTCTTCGCAAACCTTTCCGAACATATGAAGAACACTCCTTGGCTAATTTAATTTCATGAACTTATTTTCCTTTATCTTGGTATAGCATATCATAATATATGATTTATCAAAATAAACAACTTAAATAATACATATTTCGCATTCGTAGACCAAGAAGAAGCACCGCTCCATACGAGCAGCTACCAACCGCAAGGAAAGAATATGGGAGAACGGAGTGATACCGTACGAGATAGATGGGAACTTCAGTGGCGCCCACAAATCCTTATTCAAACAAGCCATGAGACATTGGGAGAACTTCACTTGCGTCAAATTCGTGGAAAGAGATGCGGATTTGCATAGGGACTATATAGTATTTACTGAAAGACCTTGTGGGTAAGTTTGCACAGGTTTGTTAACAGTAAAAACTGCATGAGCTGAAAGTTTAATAATGGTTTTCTAGATGACCTCAAATTGACTAAAAATAGACAAAACAAAGCAGACACCTAAAGCGCAGTATTCATCATAAGGGATAGTAGTGGACAGGCAGAGCTTCAGTGACATCTGATATTGTTATTTTCAAATTTCTCCTTGCAATTTATTTCATTTTTTATTTTGTTTTTGGGAAAGAGGGCTCTTTGCTTGTCACTAGTAAACGACAGTATAGCTCACAAACAGCTTGTAAACCAATAGCACTACGACACCTTGACACACATTTTCCAAATCATTTCACCCACTTCCAGCAATTTAACTGATACGAGTATGTCGTCATCTACCTAACAAACCAACACTACCTGAATTCGTGACGAATAATGTGGTCGATAAAAATAAGTAGCTCATCATCGTATGATGTCAGAAACACTAACAAATATGGACGAAGTGATTGTTCCCGTGATTCTAGGTTAGGTATTCAGTGAGGCCAGTGAGAAATGGTAGGTATTTGTAACGGAACGTCCACTGATAATATTGAGGTTAACTATGCACATGGCGAAAATACCTGTGTAGTATAATAAATTGAAGATTTTATATTACGTTACTAACTTTTAAACTTTTCATAAACTTCCATGATATAATATTATCTACGTATTAACGGGAATTAACGCGATCACGAAAAGGTAGGACACTGTTAGTATAGTATGTGACGGTACATGGCGAAACGAAAATATTAAAAATATCAAAAAAGTGGAGGTGGATGAATAACCTTCTACCTCACGATGTCGACGGCGGAGGGCGTGCACCGCTGAGCCAGTCAGCCTGTGACCACGGCCAGTGCAACCTGGTCGAAACGTCAGGCAATTCAGAGGTATTTAATACCTTTTTGTGATCGCGTTAATTCCCGTTAATACGTAGATCATTTTATATTACGTTATTAATAAATATTCAAAACTAGTAAATTTAAAATTGCTAGTATCAAAAATGCGGCTGTGTAATATATGGCATAATAACAGATAGTATAATTTTACTTGAAGTAACTTTCACATGATATAATTTTCATATGCCATAAAAAAAAATAACCTAATTTTATGATATTATATTTCATAACCTTCATTTTCTCTAATAAGATTTAGTATAACGTTCATTTCATATAATTTTCAATTTGTGTAATGCTCTTTTTATATAACGTTTATTTGACCTAATATTCATATTTACTAATTTGCAACCAAAATTCTGTAATGAGTAAGTAAATATCAGAAAACATTATACTGTTATAAGTTTATAACCCCATCTAACCCAAATTATTCATCAACAGTAGAGGAGATCTGGCGCTCGGCTCTTTTTTTTTTGTGCGTGTTGAAACCCCCTCGGGCCGTCACCCCACTAGGGTCTTCGGTGGGCGGTGTGTCGGAATCGAACCGACTGAAACCACACGGTGTGCCATACTGCGCCTGAAATAGGAGGGATACGGGAACAGCTTTTATTAAGACATCCGAACCCCTCCAAGCCCTGCCCGCAATAGTATGTATGATTAGACTTGAGCGTCCACAAAAGGCAATTTTAAAAGTTCTGTCAAATAAACCTCGGTGGTATAACATAGCTGCTTTATATCGGGAATACGGTGTCCTATCAGTTAGACAATTATTTATTTCACTCGAACCAAACAGTGGCGTCTACAATAATACAATACATAGAAACAGAAGCATTAATCAACAACGCGCCATCACATCTTCCAAGTACAGATGGTTTTGGCGCTTTGGCTGCATCCGTAGAAAGCCTCAAACGACGTAAATACAATAATTAAATCGGTAATTATGTTTTTGTGCCGTTAGGGGTCGAGGCTTATGATTTGATTGTTTCTTTGACAATGTTGTACATACATACAATTAACATCGTATGTGTTGTACGTGAACAATCTATCAGTTCGACGACCCACGACACTTACCGGTAGGCCCGACCGCTCGACCAGTCTCATAAAATGCCGATGTCATATAGTCACATCAGCTTTAAGGTGGGGAAAATAAACCACGCCATGAAATAAATACTTTAAAACAAGGCTTGTTTTGCCTTTCGTCTTCACTTTTAACATATATACTTAATGTTAAAAAAATCCTTAGGTGCTGCTCCTTCGTTGGAAAACGAGGCAATGGTGCTCAAGCCATATCCATCGGGAAGAACTGCGACAAATTCGGCATAGTGGTCCATGAGCTGGGTCACGTGGTCGGCTTCTGGCATGAACACACGAGACCGGATCGTGACCGACACGTGCAAATCATAAGGGACAACATTATGCTCGGTAAGTGGCTTATTAATTTATTAGTAAACCATCATGTGAAGTTTACGCGTTACGTATGCGTAACGCGTAAATTCATTTTAGGCTTCAATATTTAGGACCATTCCTTGCCTAATTAGGCAGGACATATATTATATCCTCCGCATAGACTGTAATTGTATAATTTAAATGATATGCCTAGAAAGTGAGAGATTATGGAGATGATGGCTGACAAAACTTTGTGAGTTGGGGGAGAGAGAATTATTTTTTTCTTAAAAAAGGTATGAAAATTTAATAAAATGTTTAAGGACTGAAGGATGGCACAATACTCAACGCGGTGTCGAGAGCTGTGGATTAAAACCTCACATACAACAATTATTTTTCATTTCACAGTTGGTTATTTGAAAGTTTATAAAGTCTCCCGCCGTGTAAAACAAAATAAAATATATAAATATATATATATAAACATTTGTATTATATAGGTGCATATACACTTCTATACACTTGGATAAAATATATAGATCAAAAGACTGATAGTACCAAAACTCCTCTTAGATAGTAGCCTGAATGTCTTAACGGTACAGAGCTAAGTCTATGCAACACTTGCTACAATCGACTGATTCATGTGTCATGAACTCATGACCGACCCTGACTGACAGATAAATGTCATAAGCTCTTCGTGTGGTTTTTATTTTTACTTACACAAACCGGTTCAAAAAGATATAACCCGAGTACGAATGACTTCAGTCTTAAAAGAGAAGAAGGAGGACATTGAAAATTTTAACAATTTAAAAAAGAAACTTTTATAAATACATGATGAATATTCTATGTATTCTGGCAATTATGAGTCTCTTTCCTGGGTTCGATTGTCGAGTCAGGGAAATTTAAATATTGCATTTTCATGCTTACAAAATCTACAAATACTACTACTGAACGAGACCCGAACCAGCGATTCCTGACGCTGCGCAAATGTTCCATAATTTATCCGTCCTATATAATATAGATGTTATATATTATTATGACACGAATGTGTGATTGTTCAGCTGTTTAGGAATATGTTAAACAATAAAACGTTATCTATAAGTAAGAGTGACATTTTCCTCTAAATGTCTGCAACCCTTCTCATATTTTAATACATATTCTGACAAATCCGTAAACCAAAGGTCACAGTTCTTGTTTTCTACATTATGTAAATTATAAAGTGATATAAGTAATCTCATTAATCAAATAAATCTCTATTTTTTTATACTATAAAATGTTTATAATCGACTGGTTTTTATCGATCATATAACCAGTTTATTAGTAGAATACACAAAGGTCTATATGGTACAGTCAAACGTCGAAGCTCCGACACTTCTAGGTTTGGCTAGTCAAACGGTGAGTACTCGGTAGTATTCGATAATACATCTTTATTGAAGTGAAAACTTCTTTAGACACGTTCGGCACTTTTTGGAATGGGAAAAAGCACTAAACTCGCGTGACCGCACGCTCAGATACATATATGCAGTTGTGTTTGTGTGTGTAGTGCGAGTGGATCACGGAGTACAATGGATCATTCGCTATAGCTTCGAATATAATATGTACGCGCGTGAACAAACACTTCGTACTAGCTATTAAACACCTCCCTCAGCCCAACTAATCGTTGCTGCCATATTAAAGGGCCAGAACGTACTGCGACATTCCGGTCAACAGGCAAGAACGAAAGTATTTTTTACGGGTTTTCAATTTTGTATTGTATTTAAAAAGTAGTCATTCTGGACATTTGATTCCTGTTTAATGCTTGGACCATCTTATAATGTAATATAAAGTATATTGTTTTGACATCAGAAATGTCTGTTTCTGTCTATGGCCATTTTTTTCAATTCCTGCCATCGGATCATAATGAATCATTTTAATTTAGGATACAATGGACTTACGTTAATTTGGTTTACTTTTGACGGGCCTGTTGGTCTAGTGGTTAGTGACCCTCACCGCTGAGCCAGAGGTCGTGGTTTCGATTCCCACAATGGACAAATAAATGTGTGATGAGCATGATCATTTGTTCAGTGTCTGGGTATAATTTATTTATCTATAATATGTATGTAGTTAGAAATATATAAGTATGTTTATCAGCAGTCTGGCAACCATAGTACAGGCTCTGCCTAGTTTGGGATCAGACGGCCGTGTGTGAGATGTGTGAAGTTATTAATACGATTTCAAGTTGAAAGGAGTATACTATATGTATTACTGAAGAAGTATTTTCGTTGTTAATTGTTGGCGTCTTGGTTATTTTTATATCATAATGTTATAGTGTGGATATTAAATCATAATGTACTAACTAAAAGTTTACGACTATATTATATGTTGCAATGGTTCTAATAGAGACGAATTATTAAGTTACTATAATTGTAATTTCTACAAACTTTTGTAAGAATGTTTAGAATATTGGCTTAAAAAAAACGTGTGCGTCTCGGGACGCCCGACAGAAGTGATAACTTAAACGCCAGACAGACTGGTGTCGTAACGCATTACGTAACGAAGCGGTTTACCCTCCCATAAGAAGTTATCACTTCAATACTCTTTTATTAACCGACAAAAAAGTGACCGATCTAAAGTGACCTAATCCTTGGTTACAGTGGTTCTTTTCCCAACATTTTTTTCAAATGCTATATAACAATAATAATATCGTTTATTTCTCACCAAAACCGAAATACAATAAAACAAGATTAAGCTACATCAACATTTGACAATTTCGGTTGTGGATCACGAGGTAGGTATAAAAACCTATGTTACAGGACACCAGTCCCCACTCGGATCATGACTTGACATTTCAAAATACGTTATTTAAATGGTTACAATATTATTATGAAAAAAAAATACAATGACTAAAAGGAACAAACGGTAGCAGTAATAAATGAAACATTAACAAAACAGGGTGAGGGTGTAATGGCTTAGGCGTTTATCTTCCAACTCACCTGATCGAAAGTGGCGATGAAGACGAAGATGGTTCACGCCTGTCTAAGAGAAACCGTTTTGTAATAAAATAAAAGAGGATGTACCAACTCCTTTATCGCCACTGATGAGATGAACACTGCCTTTTACAAAACTTGGGAGAAAAAAAATTGTAGTTGACGATATTTTATTCCCACTCATTGTTCTGATATTATCCTTTAGGGCTTAAAGAAACTCTTATTGTAAGAGTACATACTTGACCCGAATCCATAGCCTGTCGTCCCTCAAATCTTAACGAGAGACTGTCACACAATAGCGTAATACAAGTTAACAAACACCAAATTTGGTTTGTATTTAACTTGTTAAATATTACGTCAACTGATAGTACGAATGTAAAATACTAATATCTAATTTCAAAATATTGATGTATGATATTTTGGATACAATTAAATACGTTCAATTATACGATTTCAATAGATGCATACGGCTAATGAAATTAGTTCCTCACGAAAAAAAAACATTTTATTCGAATAAAAGTAATGGGTACCTACTTTTTATTTAAATATACATATTTTTATACTCACAAGCATACTACATACTTAATAATACACATACGTACATACAATACACATTTAACATTAGCACACATATTGTATATTAACATTCATTATTATTATACACTTAACATCTCTCGGGTAAGGCAAAAAACTAGGCATAGGCACAGTATATACAGATGTATATACTTTTTACAGTTTCAGGATTCGCGCGGCGACATTCCTATGCCACAGTATATACTGTGGCATAGGAATATCATCGCGCGAATCCTTAAACTGTAGAATAACTTCCCCAACATATTATTCATAAGAAACTAAAACATGGCCACTTGCGGTATCAATCAAAATAATATAATTATTCACAAAAAAAATTAGAAACGTTATACAATACAACATAACAGTATCTATTAATTTTAAAGTAATAATCGTCAGTTTCTAGCTATCTAATTATGCACGGCCACGTTTTAAAAACCTAGGCATTAATGTGTTTACATTAAAATGGTTTAAATTAATTAATAGAGTATACACTCTGACGGTGGAAAAATAATATTTATTTTATTAAAATTAATGTGGCAATTTAAACTGTACTCAATAATGGTTTTACTATTTCTAAAAAATAATGCTACTTTCTAACGATAACAATATAGAACATGACTCGTAGAGAATATAGCTAATATTGCACATTGATTTGTAAAACATGTAAATTAATTAAGTTTCAGCAACATGATCCTGAACATAAAACTTTTCGTATCATTACTTATATGAAAAAGTAATGTATTAAGTATTGACTTTTAGGGCAAATATACAGATAATTGATTTAAATGAGCTCAAAATTACCTTAAAGTTATATTTTGTCTTTTCTTATATTGACGCTAAAGTAATTTATGATCAGCTGAAACTAATAATAAATTCGTTATATTTTAAATACATACATTATATAAAACAGCATGTTGCTGCAACTTACACTCAAACTACGTAGTTTGTAATCAACCCCGTATTCCATTACGCATCGGTGTGACAACATTCTCAATGACAATGACTTGCACGTCCCATATTCAGAATGTCACGTCACAGCACCATCTGACGCATAATCAGCACGCACCGGAACCAAAATATGATCTTACTTCCTGTTTATTATCATATCCGTACTCTTTGATGTTTCTTAATATAATATGAGGTCAATGTCTATGATTATCAGTATCCGGTTAGCAACCAAACTAGGTAAGCGTGGAATTGAGTACTAACTAGCTGATGGTACTTATCGCCCGAGTTCTTATGCCTATTTCTCAGCGGCAGTGATGCTATTTCAGAACGGGATTAAATCTGTACAAAATAATATCTTTAATATTTATTTAATCAACATCCTCCGCGTCTTTTCCCAACTAAGTTGGGGTCGGCTTTCAGTCTAACTACGATACGGCCAAATTTTGATATTTTACGTGAAGCGACTGCCATCAGTCCTCCACAACCCAAGTACTAGGCGATATCGAAGTTCTGTAGTTAGACCAGGTAGTCGACCTTTTTAGGGCTCCAACTACCCGTAACGAATGCCACAGATGTTTGTATGGCACCCGGGACCCACGGTTTAACGTGCTTTCCGAGACATCGCAGACTGACCTAGCTTGTATTACTTAACTTTTTACTGTGCTGACCTACTCGGTTACCACTTAGCCATTATTAATCTTATTTAATCAACAAGATGAATGGAAATAAGAAATAAATAATAATAAGAAATGAAAAGAAATAAACTTACATCCCACTATCCCACTAATCCCACTAATATTATAAATGTGAAAGTTTTAATGGATGGATGTTTGTTACTCTTTCACGCAAAAACCACTGAACTGATTGCTATGAAACTTGGTATGTAGATAGCTGGAGACCTGGATTAACGCATAGGCTACTTTTTATCCCAATATTCAAACAGGATCGGGGATCCTGTGGGAATATATATATATATATATATATATATATATATATATATATATATATATATATATATATATATATATATATATATATATATATAATATATTGGGATAAAAAGTCCCGACTTACGCACAGCGGACAGACGCACAGACTTACTTTCAAAACAGCGGGGCGCTGCTAGAAATATATAATTTCTCTATAGTCCTATAATTTCTTTAATCTCTTTAATATTATTACCTAGAACCAATCAGTGAAAAACTTTGTTTTATAAAATGAAGAAGCCCTTCACCCTAAGGATCATCTGATCTAAATTGGGACTACGCTCAAAACTGTGTTAAAAGATCTAACCAATTTATGGCCCTCCACTATGATAAAACCTCATTCGAATTTGATCTTTCCTAAACCCTCTGAAATTTCTGATCGTCGCTGCCCAATGCCCCGCACAAGATCTGACTCATATTAACTTGTTCTTAAATCAACTATATTTTTTATTTTTAAGTACTAAAAAATTTTAGTATGCCAACATAGCTAAGTGCCGACATATCTAACTGCCACTATAGGCTAAAATTTTGTCCAACCATATATTGGCAACCGTTGGCAGAAACATAGACTGGAAACCGCAGCGCAAGACGTCCCCAGCGAAAGACTGATTATAAGATCAAAGTGATATATTTCGAAGGATTGAGGCTTCGTAAGTCCGCTCGTTATACGCCATTGACATCCTATAGTTGAACTGTGATGCCTTTCTACATTGAGTAGATTCTCCTGATGTTACTAAAACTGTTCTATTTTCAACAGGAATTACTATAACTAGAGCTATTATGTTTTCAGTCAATTTCAATCACTGTTACATGGTGTACATCCGTAACATTGATGTTTGCAATATTGTAAGGAGGGTTTATATAGTACTAGCCGGTCCTGGCAGTTTCACGCGCGTTTGTGAACACTGCTCGTCTCCTAAATATCGTGGGCGTGATATTAAATAGCCTATCACTTTCTTCACACTCTAAATTTACACATCGATAAATATAGCTTTATTTTTAATTGTAAGGATTATATTACCAAATCGTATTAGCCTCTCGCAATCCACTCCTGGACATATTGCCATAAGAATAATGTAACATTTTCTATTGATAAGACAAACTTTGATCGTAACTACAATATTATTAGGAACACAAATTTGACAGGTATAAGACATCCCGCCTTTCAAAAACGTGTGAGTTGCTACTCATTCTTATTAACTTTGGATATGTATTATTTATTTATTACTCTATTCTATACTTTATCAAAACATTACTGTGCTAAATTTATAAGCCTCACATACGTAAACCTCCACACCTCAATAGGTAAAATAGTGATAATCACTACATATTATAAAACACAGTCCCCCATCGCGTCTGTCTGTCTGTCTGTTCGCGATAAACGGATTTGCATGCGGTTTTTTACTAATAGACAGAGTGATTCATGAGGAAGGTTTCGGTGTATAATTTGTACCCGTGTGAAGCTAGGGTGGGTTGCTAGTTTGGGATAAACTTAAGTTATTAAGTCAAAACAATTAAACATTTAAAGGCTTACTATAATTTATCTATATTAGGCACATATTCGTGTTATTACTATCCGAGTCTCTTAATAGGTCGTTTCTCTAATTTCACAATTCGAAATAACACAGTAATCGCGTTATCAACTGGACTATCACGGTATTAACCGGCCGGGCGCTATGACCATTACCCAATTACATAATTTAAACTTGTGCCTCACTTCCCAAATATGTAGTGTTATAGCGTTTATAGCGAAATCCTCCGGTGTTCCAATTAGAAGATAATGCTTTAGAACCATTGTATCCTTTTAAACGTCACAATGCTCTATGTTACTACCTTTTCACTACATACTATAAAACGAAGTCTCCCGCCGCGTCTGTCTGTCTGTCTGTTCACGATAAACTGAAAAACTGCTGAACGGATTATCATGCTATTTTCACCAATATATAGATTGATTCATGAGGAAGGCTTAAGTGTATAATTTGTTAAAGTTTTGTGTAAATTGGTTGAAGATGTCTCTACTATCTATGCAAAGCCGGGGCGTGTTGCTAGTACTAACTAAATATCCAATGTAATTCTTCTTTCTGGAAATACTATCTTACTAATGTTATAAAGGCGAAATTTTGTGAGGATGAATGTATGTTTATGATTCTTTCAAGCAAATACGGGTAAACGAATCTGGATGAAATTTGGCATAGAGTTAGATTATAGGCTGGAAAATCGCTCATAACAGTAGTTTCATCTGAATGTGAAAATCCACTTTATGGATCGTAAAGTATGTTGTAGCAGAAACTCTCAACATAAGATTTGTCCAACTCGACAATTTGAGTAAGACGCATACTGATGAAGCACCTCGAAGAGTCTCTAACATTCCTAACGTTTCTTCTCTTACTATACCACAGGGCTCATTTTGTGGTAAGCAGTACAGTACGGTATTTACGGTTGCCTCTGCACACTCTGCCTCTGCATACCAGGGGCGTCACTTGCGTGTTGTTGACGCTGTGAGAATACTTTAAGGGTGCACAAGTAATTGTTTTAGTTTGGCACGTATAAAGTTAAGCGTAAAACGTAATTATCTATTTGTCTAGTTGTTATAATTATAGTACTTGGAAGCAGATTAGAAAAAAACATTCCTTAAAGATGAAAGGCAATATTTTCTTGTACCTACACTCAAATTCACAGAGCACAGTATGACACACTATCACAAAGAAACCATTGATGGATTTTGTCTTTACCTTGTCGTAGCGTTTGCCCGCAGCTTCGCTCGCGTAAACGTAGCCATTTTGCCAATTTGCCATTTTGCCATAAACGTAGCCATTTGGCCCATCAATTCAGAAAACTTTTTTTTTTTGGACGAAAGGCACTGTATGTCCGTGTGAACATGTACAAAAAACTTCGAGTTGATCAGTTTAGTAGTTAAATCGTAAAAGCACAACAAAGAAACTGACATTCATATTTAACATATTAGTTAAGATTGGTGATTTGCAGTGTTGCGCGTAGTCACTACAAAGTATAACCTTTTACTCTAAATTGTGTATTAAAAATAATAATAATAATAACTTCACACACCTCACACACGGCCGTCTATGGTAATCCGTCTAATGTACTATGGTAACCAGACTGCTGATAAACATACTTATATATTTCTAAATAAATACATACTATAGATAAATAACACCCAGACACAGAACAAATGATCATGCTCATCACACAATTATTAGTCCTGGGTGGGAATCGAACCCACGACCTCTGGCTTAGCAGTCAAGGTCACTAACCACTAGACCAACAGGCCAGTGGTTGATCTTTTGAATTTTTGCTAAAAAACACAATACTGGTACAAAAGGTGGTTCAGCGTGTAGAATAATTTTCATTCCGCACCTTGAGCCTTAACATAATTGCTAACACACGGTAAATGTTGTTCTCTAATAGAAAACTTTAACAAAATTTTTGGGTATCGTTCGTATCATAGCTGATAAATTAGGTTCCGTAAACCAGCCAAACTAAAGCATAGACGAGTAAAATACCAAGTAAGGCTGCCAAAGTCACAGACATTCTACCGGCATCTTAATAATAGGTACAATGAAAACTCAACTGTAGAACAACCAAACTATAGTTGAGATTTAATTAAACCTGACAAATTTGATCCAGTTAAACAAAATTGCACTTTAAAGTGAATTGCATACAGTGTAGTTTCTAATAATTTAATTCCTGCTTAAGGCTGCCCAAATAGTTAAAGTTCTTGTGTCTTCAGTTTCGAAGTGAATCGTTGGCGTGTTTTGCGATAGCTACTTGAATAAAAATTCCTAACAATGCTGTTTCCAAAATGTTGTATTTATAAAATTTTATAGCTCAAATGGCCATCTACATATTACTAAAACGGTCAAAATCTTTTTAAATACTAATTTAATTACAATTATTTAGGAGATCTAGATATTTTTATCTTTGATTTTAAGACATCTTCCAAGGACGATACCAGACGTTTGCAATACGATATCTTATAGACCTAAAATCTAAACATTAAAATAACCGGACAAATGCGATTCTGACTCGCGTGCCGAAGGTTCCGTAAGCAAACAAACTTGTATGTAGATAGTGCGTTCATCTCGGGAATCAATTCCCGGAGATTTTTGGCTATCTTTCCCGAAAGACAAACTTAACTTTGCAGTTCTAAAAATACTCTCCATTACATCAATTTACGACAAAGGCAACTTGCCAACTGCAAAATATAAGTTCGTAATCACAAAAACAATTTTTTTATGTGATATAACAACAAATTAATGACTCGTACTCGAGCTTGAGTTTTTTACAGCTTCAAGAGACCGCTGACATAAGTATTTAATGTTAATTTCAACTTTATGCCTCTACGGGTTTCGGCAGACAGACATAAAAACCATTTAATAACTTTTGGCTTTTTCCTTCACTTGTGCTTTGAAATATTGCTTCTTATCAAATTTCATGATTCTAGGTCAATGGAAGTGCCCTATAGGTTTTGATTTACCTGCGAAATGTTCACTTTAGGTTAAATCTAAGACTTAAATAGCCGCATCTTTTGATTGACTTAGAAGCTTGATTTTTTTACAGCTTCAAGGGACTGCACACATAAGTATTTGGTATTAATTTCAAGTATATGCTACGTCTAAATGTTCCTGAGAAAAAGGGTTTTGACAGACAGACAGATGGACAACAAAGTGATCCTATAAGGGTTCCTTTTGAGGAACGGAACCCTAAAAACATTCATATTAAGTGAGATGGTACTGTAATTATATTATACTAGCTGTTGCCGCAGCTTCGTTCGCGTGGAAATTTTGGTGAAGTCTATCCATATTATTAAATTTTTCGATCCGTAAGAACCTTCTACAAAGTATTAGGAAACGTAAAAAAAAAGGTGAATGAAATTGGTTAAGTCCTCCTCAAATTAATGCGTGACCTAGCGATATAGGGATTTATTTTTATATATTAAGATCGGTGTCTATGAGATAGGAAATGGGTGATGAATCTGTACCTTTGGAGTTGAGCATTTATTGAAATAGATGTCAGACACGAAAAAAAGTCGGCTGTTTCTTTTATTCAAAAGCGTAAACAATATATAATAACCGTTAATAGTGGATATATGTATGTACCTACTTACTGAAGACTAGTTCTCTATATTTAAAATAGTCCTAAGTTACTCTATATTTAAAAAAACATATCATAATGAATGTTCCCGAATGGAATGCATTCCATTCACGAACATGTTTGTAGTGTAGTAAAACCTTACTACTTTGTGTATTTGCAACAACAATGTAAATCCTAGGTGTAACGAAATTAACAAATAAATAGGAATATGTAAATAGTTTCCGAACATTGTCCCGCAAATCCGTCGGCGTCGGGAGGATTCAAATATTATAATTGTAACTATAAGTTCATAGGATCTTTTATTTCTTCACAAATGTGTGTATTTTTATTGTTAGTCAAATAATTTTCCAAAAAACGTATATGATAGGTTATACGAGGCCTATTACAACTGTAGAGGAACGTTATGTCCCTCCAACACAAAGGGAGGATCCTCCGACCAGGCGAGGAATTAATTTATTTATCGTAAGTTATCTGATCTATGTAAAAAAAAAATTATGTTAAAATTTAAGAAGTTTTATCTTTAAATAGCAAACATTGTTATAGCAGAAAAAAAAAGTATTTGCTTTAAAATTTATTTTAGAATGTTGTATCTATGTCTATGAATAAATTTAAAGATTATCTACAGAACTTGGCAACCATTTAGATCTCATTTCTTTTGTCGGTGTAATCTATAATCATGTATATTCTTAATATTGAACTTCGCTTCCATTTTCACATGTATGCTTTTTATGGGACATCATTACTTTTTGTAAAAAAATTATTAATATTCATCATTCAAAAGTGATCTTTAAAATTTAATTTTACCTGGGTTTACGTTGTATAGTTTTCTATTTTGTAAATTTTCTTGAACATAATACATACATAATAATCCTTATTTCCGTAACCCACATGTTTGGTAGTGATTCTGTCCATTTTTAAAGTGTCTAAATAAAGTTTTTAGACAACAGGAATCGAATTTGGACTTTTGTAAATCACACACAATGCAAAGATGCAATGATGTCAGATAGCTAAGCCAGCGCTGCCAATTGCAGTTTGTATTATTATTGGTTTCTTAATTTTATAACTAATCTGGTATATAAAATGATAAAAGCGACCTTTCATCATGGAATCATGGAACCTATTCTCCTGCGGAAGAAAAAAAATGCTAATGTAATTTTGAAAGGAGCTAGGTATGAATAAAAATCGATTGTTTAAAATATTATATAATATAATATTAAATATTTTATTTAATTTTATTTTCTTTGCATACACACAATTACCCAGCCGGACGCTAAATTTCAACTTTCTAGGTCATCGGGAAGTCGGTTAGAATTTTGATTTATATGTCAGTCAGTCAGTAATAAAAATGCCGATTTTTAAACGATATCTCGATGACTGTTTAGGCTGTATTTATGAAATTTGGGGTTCTAGTTAATCTAAGAGGTTTCAATAAATAAACAAAAATTTAAGTATTTATGTTAAATAGATTATGAGTTATCAATCGTTCAAAAGTGGCTTTAAATGGTTCGTGTAATATAACATCGTGTAATAAATGACTTCAACGCGATAAATAAATTTATCTGTGAAGAGGAAGAGGAGTTATGCTGCAGGGTGCATTTTTCATATAAATTCTGACAAACTTTGTGAAGTTAGTGTATTGTGTAGTATTAGCTGCCCACCAAATTTAAGGGTTAAGATCGTTATCAACTCCCACTGACTTCAAGTTAAAATCAATTAAGTACACGTGAAAGTTAGAAAAGATTTTTCTTGATATTGAGACTAATTACTGATTGTTTTGATTTGCTACCCCATTAAAGCAAAAACAGAAAGAGTCGTTTGCTTCACGAAATACATGTGACTCTCTATCTCCTCATTTCTTTTTTTGGCCGGTGTTAAAGATTAAATGCTTCTGAAGAACTCGTCGCGAGACATTTTTATAAACTTCAACAGAATCATCCGTTAAGTTCTTTCAGCTAAAACAACCCTCCCGTAGTTTTTCCAAATTTTTTGCGTCGATTAGTTACATTGCCTTGAGGAGTTAAAAGACTACGAATAATTCAGCTTATGTCAAGCCTCTAATGCATGGTAATATACAAAACTTCTTTGCTCAGTTTCATCTTTTTTGTTTTAAGGCAGCAACGTGACATTCCTTTCGACATTCAGGATAGGGAATTGTCAATTTTTTGTTAGATATCCGGCCGCTTTGTATCCGGTCTAAAAATCGTTATGCTTAGTAATACCTCAGTATAACGACTTTTGACTATTGAGCCCTGCGTGTTCCACTTCTGCCTTACAGAAGACTGCTGATTAATCAGCACTTAACACGTTATGCTTGATACTAACACTTTTGTTGCGACTTACGACTGTTTATTGACACCGGACCTCGAGAGGGCCGTATCATGTCTGCCAACTATTTTTAAAACCTCATCATTTTTTTCTTTTGGGGCGTAAGCAACAATAGCTGAAATTACGTTTATAATTTTAACTATATTTAAAGTTCGTATTATAACCTCTTTTATTTGTTATAATACTTATAATACATAAGATTAATTTTCAATGTTGCCTTTCAAAAGTAGCCTTTGTATAATCACTAACACGAAATTGATTAGTATATTAGTAGAATCATGCAAGTAAGGCATTTTAGGTGTAATAATAAATATTCTCTTGTTCCAGGTCAAGAATACAACTTCAACAAGCTGACAGAAGAAGAAGTGAACTCCTTAGGGCAGACCTATGACTATGACTCCATCATGCACTACGCGAGAAACACGTTCAGTAAAGGGACATACTTAGATACAATACTACCGCTAGAAGTCCATGGGAAGAAGAGGCCGGAGATTGGACAGAGAGTGAGACTGAGTGCTAGTGATATTGCACAGACTAATTTGTTGTATAAATGTGCAAGTGAGTAATATATAAGTATCATATACACTATTGATCCATAGTTCCAACTACTAAAGATAGACAAATCTATGATTTTGTCCTAACTTGCTTGTTTACCTGCTTATGAAACTTGGTTTTACCAATTTGTTTTAAAACATTGTTTTTTTTGTAGATCAGGCAATTCTATAACATTGGCCCATACGAGTAGAGCGGTATAATCATTGAATAAAAACACGAGAAACTGCAGGGCATTGCTAGTATTTACATTTATATATAAAATACTTGCTCAACATTGTACTTCGATTCGTCACTTTTTTAAGTATATACAAGTGAAAATACTTAAACAAACCAATTACAATCAATTGTTAACCACTGCCCAACCAAATGAGATAAAAATAAGTTGTTGTAACTCTCTATACATATGTGTATACAGAGGAACTAAACAACAATTACAATAAAGCAAATGATAATAAAAATTTAATGTTCCAGGACACATTACTTAGCGCTATCTAAACCCAAACCAATGAGCTATAGATTGTACTGTGGGTAATAGAATAAAGCTCAACTACTTGGAAACGGGTGGTTATACAGGCTGTATCTGACAATGGAACACTCACTTAAATCACTGAAAGGGTAAGACTCTAGCATGCAGTTACAGAAAGAGTTTTTGAAAAGAAAACTATCCGTTTACAAGTTATGAACGTTTAAATTTCGAGGTATTTTTACCTCCGTTTCTCATAAAAGCAGGCGGAATGTGTAAAATTCAAACGGTCATAACTTGTGAACGGATAGATTCTATTTTCAAAAATTTCTTTGTATCTGCATGCTATAGCCATGCCCTTTAAGTTTAAGTAAGTGTTCCATCACGGTTCTTTATTTTTATGTGTTACTAGCCGTCCCCGCAGTTTCACCTGCGTTTATGGTCACTGTTCCGCTCCTATTCGCTGTAGCGTGATGTTATATAGCCTATAGCCTTTCTCGATAAATGGGCTATCTAACACTGAATTTTTTTTTCAAATCGAACCAGTAGTTCCTGAGATTAGCGCGTTCAAGCAAACAAACAAACAAACTTTTCAGCTGTTTATTATATATTAGTATACATTTGTTTTACTTTCGACAAAGCAACCTATTGTTGCTGTGATATTGTGTTGATCACAATTTTTAGCCTTAAAAAAAGTCATTTTAAAACAATTATTAAAGGATTTAAAGATATTTGACTTGGACTTTGAATAAAAATACTTAGATACATATTTCTGCAAATTCGTACATATTGTACATATGTTATGTTTTATATTGATTGTAGTAATGAAATAAAAGGTATCTTTTATTCTCTGCTGATGTTGCCATTACATATGCTTAAAACTATATTTAGTTAACTATGGAACAGGTTAGACCAATTCAAACGATATATTCATGCTTACAAATATATGTTATAACCGAGAATCGAACCCGCATTACGTTACAATCGAATGCTTTACAACCAGGCCTTAGGTGGCCATATGTAGGTCGTCAACACACTGTCACGTGTACAAAAGCCTTTATATTTTTCCATCATATTTACTCCACCCCACGTAAGGTAACCTGTCCACTCCAAAAACGATTAACGCAGTACCCTCAGATAACAGGTACATCAACCGTACTAAATCACAAGCCAAAGTTTATAGGTAATAATTATGATTTAATATGTAAACAGAATGCGGCAGGACGCTACTGGGCAACTCGGGGTGGTTCAACTCACCCGGGTGGGGTACCGAGACACCCCCTGCGACGAGTGAACGATGCGAGTGGAGGATTGTGGCCACACATGGGGAAAGGGTGGTCCTCAATATCACAGGTAAATTCGTTACCTTTGAAATTTGTTATATTTTTTGACGATTGGAGTTATCTTTTAGTACGTATACGGTAATATGTAAGTGTCAAACATATTTACAACTTCAGCTGATTCGATTAAGGAGTACAATCTTTAATTGTTTTATTTTTTTTTTATATTTTTTTTTCTAACTACCTAGTCTTTTTGTTTTAGAAAAAGGAAATATATCTCTATATTAACACGTAAGAGAATTTTTTGTACCCATTTTCAAGCAAATTTCGAGGAATGTGAAATTTAGAATAATATGTAGAAAAAGAGCAGAAAGCTAACATTTTTAATCAATATGTGTATGTGTGTGTTATAAATTTAAGTACCTGAGAGACCGAGCTTCGCTCGTTAGCTTTTTGTAAAATTGTAATTTTTTTTCATGTTTTTTTTTTCAACTAAAAATACAAAACTGTATCTGTATACAAAATTTTAATGAAAGTCTATATACATATATATACAAGAGTTGCTCGTTTAAAGGTATTAGATAGATAAAAATATTCCAAAACGGCAACAATAAACCTACAGGGGACCAGTATAATGTATGTATGTTGACCTGTCATGGTACAGTAATCTATTCAATGACAGTTCAGGTCAACGATATATAAAAAAACATTTAAAGTTAATGAATTGCGGTCGAAATTTGACCACATCACCCAATGAAAATGAAATGCTGTAACCGCAATTACTTCAGAGCTATATAATATATACATTATTGCGCTCTTACAATAAAGTCAGATACAACCTATTTCTAACGCTATTAAAAAAGAAAAAGCCTTAACCACAGATTTGACGAAGCAGAATTAGTAAAATATAAAAAAATATTTTAAGTACAAAAAAATTTACGACAAAAGAAGCTGAAAAGTTAAAAGTAATGTCCTAACTGAGCTTCTAAACTGATGTAAATTTTAAAGCGTAAAATGATGTTAATATTTTTGTATAAAAGTTTTTACTTAGTATATTTGTGAGAAAATTTTTTATGACTTTACTTTTAAGACTATTTTATTCGGTTTTGATTTTTGGTTTGCCCGTACATCCCATTCACATTATGTAATTTTCATTTAAATTTATCACATAGTAGGTATACCATATACGCATACTTTATTTATCTACCCTCACAGATACACGTTCGGTCTACTCTTTACTTGATAAAAAAACCAATTAGTTTTACTTCGTGTGTGATTTTGGCAAGCCTTGTGTAAAACATTCAAAATTCTTATTAAGCTTTTGTATGTGACGTCAACTCTCGTTTTTAAAAGGAGAATCTCATTCTTGGGAAAGCCATCTCCTACACTAAGTCAATATCCCTGTGTAGCCTGGAATTTACGAATGTGTACATAATTAATTTACACAAAATACAATCCGACCTAGAACGAATACAACTTTGAAATCAATTACAGTATACTTCCGTGAAAAATTTAAATATGATTCGATATTGCTATACAGGGAGTATCTGACAATTGAACACATAAATTACTGAAAGGTGACTCTAGAATGAAGTGACAAAAATATTTTTTGAAAAAAAAACCATCCACTTAAAAGTTAAGACCGTTGGAAATTCCAGGTATTATATATATACTCATAAAAGCAGCTGGAATGTGTAAAGTTAAACATTTTAAATCGAACATATTTTTTTATTTCATAATTCATTCCATTAGTGAGAAAATCCATAAAAACTGACATGCATCATTTTTGAAGTTAGATTTTCTCAATAACGGAATGCATAATTCCAAAAAAAAATGTTTATTTTAACACTTCAAATTTTCAGGTGGAATGCCACCTGATTTTATGAGAAATGGAGGAAATATAGATCCCTGAAAATTCAGACTCATCGGTCAAAACTTTTAATTCTAGTTTTTTTTAATTCTTTTTGTAACTGCATGCTAGATCTTGCCCTTTTAGTGATTTAAGTAAGTGTTCCATTGTCAGAAACACCCTTTTTTAAGTGCGGAAACCCCCTCGCCGAGACTCCCGGCGAAGTGGAATCGAACCGACTAAAACCACACGATGTTTCTGTCACTGGGGGCAGACTTGACTACCTGTCCATAAAACAGGCTCGCTGTCGTGACAAAATTCAGAAAAATGTCGCGCCACCGTCTCGGATACACTCTGTATTACAAGATATATCTGTACCGAGTTATAAAACATTATTTTCGAAGCACTTAATATCAAAATCTTGAACATAATAAATTTTCTAAAATACATATATAAAAGACTCTGTAAGAAAGTGAAGTGTTTGCAGAGAGCTTCTGCTCCCGAATTTCATTCAAGAGCTCTCCGTAAACGTCCCTAGATTGTAAGGGCGCGTTTATTTGAGACGAATTTGTTCGTGCCAACCCAACACGTACGCGGCGCGACGTGGCTGGCGTGGTGACCGCGTGTACCTGTCTAAAGACCACGTTATTACAGTAAAGTACGTTCTTTGTTTAACAATTACTCTTAAATTAAAGAAAGGAATACAGTTTTCGCATTGAATTTAAATGTTGTTGCCTAGTAATCAGAATCCACGGACACCGTGCAAAGAGTGCGCGGTGGTGCAAGGAGACTTTCGCCTTGTTTAATCGAGGCCATACCGAACACGCATTTTTTATACTTGAATATCTAAAAGGAATAGTAGATACGTGTATGGAGTCATAGCCCAATACACTTGTATTTAATGAAAAAAATACACAAGTATTAAAACTTAAGATCCCAGGATTGCAAGATAATTTTAAAGAATAGTGACGCAAACAAGCAAGAATTTTACTTCCTAGTTTGTCGCTTGTATCTATGATCTCTATGATCATCTATGATGCAAGGGGTTAGAGTGCGACTTACTTTTAATAAACTGAGTATGTGTGTGTCACCTGAATCCAACGGATACTTATACTGTACTCATAGCTTACTTTATTTGTTATCAAGTCAAATGTGACTCAAATCAAAATGTGGATGAAACATTTATTTGAAAAACACTTGACTCTCTTGTGGGGATAGGTAACTGGTTAAATAAGAAAGCTCTTGTGTTTCTGAATCAGGCATTTTGAATATACTTTTTAATTTTGTAACTTTTTATCTAATTATATTTATAACTATACTTGAACAGAAAAGAAAGTAAACTAACGGGCAAAATTCAAAAACAGAACATTTTAGTGATGCGCACAAGAGCAAATCGATAAACCATTCCGTCGTGTCCATAATTTCCGTTTCACTTGTCGTGGTACTAAGCTACCCTTGTGGCGGAAACCTTCATTTATATCGACAAATTTTGTCTCCACAATAATCCTTTATGCTTATAGAAATATCTTTTGACGCGGGGGGCATCTTGTTAAGCCTTATCTAGGAGACAAATGGGTGTTTGGACAAGCGGTCTAATCCACTTCATATTGTTAGTAAGCCCCTGTCAAAGAACGGCCAGCAGACAAAATATAGACCTCTATTGAGTTGTGGGGTTTTTTCTATTAGAAATATTAATGAGATAAGAGTGGAGGAATCTCTACTTAAAATCTACGTCTACGTGGTCGTCTTTACGCCGCGCTGAGTGTTGCGGGTTCGATCCCACACGGGACAAAAATTTGTGTAATCGGCAAATCGTTTTCTTGAGTCTGGGTTTTATTTGTATCCGTTGTTTGAATGTCTGTAAAAGTCCCCTTACAGGAATCATTCATTTGACTGGCCTGTTGGTCTAGTGCTTAGTGATCCTGACAACTAAGCCAGAGGTCGTGGGTTCGATTCCCACCCAGGACAAATAATTGTGTGATGAGCACTATAATTTGTTCTGTCTGGGTGTAATTTATCTATAATATGTATGTATTTAGAAATATATGAGTATGTTTATCAGCAGTCTGGTTACCATAGTACCGGCTTTGCCAAGTTTGGCGGCCGTGTGTGAGATTTGTGGAGTTATTATTATTATTATTCCTGCACTACGGTATAACAGTGCGGTAATTGTCTTTTTTTTAATTCTAAATCCCGGTACCCTACAGAAGACCACTTTGAACCATCATTACTAAGCGTTTAATTCCCAAAGATATCGCATAAAATATACAAAAAAACTGTCGAAATGAGAACTTCCTTACTTTTGTAAGTTGGCTGCTCATAAATCTTGCTTCTAATGAGCAATAAAATCTGATTAAAAATCTATCTCGACGCGGGGATTTAAATATGATTTATTGACTACTTTCTTTGCTTCAATTTTTTTACAAGAAAATTAATTCATTGTGCTTTCGAGAGATAAGGTAATACTTCTATTTTGAAACGCTTTATGTCGTTTTCAAAGGACGGGTCGTTAGTTAGTGTACAAAGTCTGGCCATATATGTAAATACCTTTGCAGAATGGACCTTTCAGCAAAACTCAGCACCGGGTCATAAGGCTCACACAAACGTGGTTTTAACGGGACATTTCTGACTTCATCAGAGCTGAACATTGGCCGCCATAAAGTTTCGATCTTAATCCGCTTGATTATGATTTATGGTCTCTTTTTTATAGTATGACATGATCTAAACGTCATGATAACTTTTAGCCCCACAACATTCCATAAGATTAGCAGTGGCAAATTTTCCCATAGAGAAAGTGCGTGTTTCAATCGATAACTGAGCACAACTTTTAAAGTCACACATTTTGAATAAGATTCATATTTAAAAATGCTATTATATTATAAATGTATAGATTAACACACACTGCAATAATAACAATGGGCAAGACTGTGTATATTCATAGTCATTTTTAATATAACATAAAGAATGAATTTACAATGCGGATTATAAATAAATCACTAAATTATTACAAATAAAAATACACCATGAGCAATATACATACTTACCTATTTTTATTAAAGTAATTTGATATACTTAATTTATTTTACTATAAAAATTATTCAATGTAAGAAAAATAATGTAACAAAAAAGGTAAATGTTATATATAATATAGTACCTACTATTAAACATTTATTCTGTAATATAAGTAGAAATTACCCGACTGAACTTCTACAGCGCAATGCAGACTGCATTACTACGAAGTAGTCCAGCCTACCTTCACTAGAAATAATTTATAACGTTAACTACAAACAGGATAGTTTAAAATGTACTCAAAATTATGGACATCCTACATACCTAGATACTCGTATGTACAGAAAACATGAACGTGGATGTATGTTCATGTCATCGTTACCTTCGATATATCTGTAAGTTCGTCACATTTCTGACTCAGTGAGCATGATCGAAATGGGACACTCGTTATCAGGCTCCCTATCAGATGCCCCGAATTCTGTGATTTATGTACGATCGTGTTGCTTTATGGCTGGCAATGTTTTGACCCGAAAGACGGGTTCGTGGTGACCTTTGATGCGATTTTGATGTCTTGCTTGAGTTTTGTGCTGCCTAAAGGCCTTTATCGGCGTGATAAAGACAAATACGGAGATATACGAGTAGATTAGATAATAGGATACTTCCTTTAGGTTTTTGATAAGGTTTCTATTTAATTTGTTACTAATATGCGTACCTACTGCATGAGCTAACCATTAAACTAGTTAAGTATTATCTGCATACTTAATAATCTTCGGATCATGGACAATACCCAGTGGTATAGTTTCATATCCTCTAGACACAGCTTGGTGGAGACGCAAACTTTCTATAGGAATTACATCTATAGTGTAAACTGACAAATAAAAACCTTCGAATCCCATATGAAGCTAGCCACATATATTTTATAATAAAACATTTGTGCTTAACTCCATAGGATAATTCACACGCTGCATAACAAAAATTAATAAACACAAGACAAATATTGCGGTTCAATTTAATTATAATTTCAAATTAATTTCAATACAGTTCACAAATGAACTAGTCTTAATCAAACGGATTATTCGTTTCTCTTAGTATACTTGTATACGTATTTACCAAACAGTAGTTCCTTTGTGAACTACTTTTAATTCGAAATCACACTTTACCTGTTTACGAAGACCGCATCGGTCCAAAGAGTCCCTTTGTCTACGAATGCCTCGTGATGCCTGTACTGTAATGTAACTAGTGAGTTATTATTATCTATATATAAATAGAAATAGACCAAACAGTTGAATTACCACAAACGGATAGGAATAGTTTCTCTTCAGGGCTGTAAGGAAATAAATCTTTATAAAAAATCAGTTAAATGGCCTGGAAGTAGTGGAAAGAGGAACCCATCGCCTACTACCTATCATTACACGGTTAAAGAGAAGGCAATTTCATGTCTTGTGCACTCTTGCAGAGAGGGGAGAAATTTTCACTCTCTACAAATGCTGGTTGCAGAGCTATCACAGCTGTCGGTCCGAAGGTCTTTACACCGGTAATCGCTTACTTATCATCAGACGGTCTGTCTGCTCGTCTGCCACCTTACATAGCATACAACAGTTATAATTCTCTTTAAGAAAAGTATCAGCGTCTGCAATACTCCTAAATTATGATAAATTAAAATAAGCTATTATTCATCCCTTAATTTTAAACTCTAAGAGGTAGGTAGGTAGAATATTTTAAGTGGGACCAACTTGAGTAAGTACAACCAACTCAATAAAAAAAGGAATTATTAAATACGAATACATCGTAAAATTACATACACACAAAAGAAAAACAATATTCAGTCGAATTGAGAAACTCCTCCTTTTGTTAAAAATAAATTAAACATTTGCGCCTTTCCTCCCTATCTTTATAAGCGTAAACAAAAACGTCACTTATCATTGTACTTCTCAACTCTACTGGAAAGCTTCCATGGTCGATGATGATGATGAACTTTCCTGGGTGGGTAGCTATCTACCCACCCAGGAAAGTTTCTGGCACCAATGATGATGATCCCTCACTCCTCAAGTCTCTTTAGTCATATTTTTAGGGTAAAGTCACATGTCATTTTGGTATAGATACATGTTTTAATATCTAACGAATTTACCGCACAAAGACCGCTCGTTTTACTTGGACACAAAGATTTATCGTCCCAACTGACAACCATAGGCCACTTAAAATAAAAGCTGTGCAATAAATTCATTAATTCACTTGAATCCATTTATTTTCGTAAAGGACAAAAGAAATGGTTTTATTTGCATGTATTGGGACCTTCCATTATACATTATTATGTGGGTGTGTATCCTATTTCACGGTACTGGATAAGGGATGTTTTAAAGATCTTGTTATGTGTATGATATTTCGGTAGCATTATTTGTCGGGTATTTGCCCTTAAATACCGAAGGAATTGAGGCTCAAATATGTGTATCGAAAATGTGAGCCTTAATTTTCTTTGTAATAAAATATTAAAGGTAGAAGAGTATCATCGAATTTTTCTGTCGGCCATTGTTGTTGTTTTTTATAAAATGTTGATATATAGTAGTTTATTTTTTTTAAGAAATTAGATCATTTTTAGATTTTAAACGTGATTTTATCTGAACAAGAAAATGCAGCCAAACTACACTATCATCACTATAGAAATATCAAGGCAGGTATTTAGGCTCTAACTAGATAAGAACTTCGGTAATACGTGATTGAGCTAATGGTCCCAATTCTGTTACTTCACTCGCTAAATTAAAATTCACTAAATTTTGGTCATATAAGATGTAAACCTTGTACACTTCAAAACAAGGTCTTATTTCAAATTGAAACAAGTAGGTAACATATGTTGCTATCGAAATAAGCAATTAATTTGTCGACTAAAGTCTGATACGCTTAATTAAACTTTAATACCACATAGCGAGAGCCGCTATCCGTTGAATACCATCTCTTTTGCTCTGTGTTTTTAGTAAGCGTCTTCGTAGGTATCGATTAAAATAACGTCATCTTAGTTCGTTTTGAACAAGTTTTTATACGGCAATTATACAGCGTTTGAATAAATGGAGACTCTCGCTTTGTGGAAATAAAGTTGAGTATACGTTGACAGGTTTTAATGAAATTTAGTGGCGCTGAGAAATAGATGCCAGTAACAAATAGACAATATTACGAAGAATACAAGGTTGATTTAATATGAAGAAATTAAGTCAGATTTTGGTTTAGTCGTGTGTACAATAGAATCGGCACCACTACGCCTTGATAAGTAGGTACCTACTGTACTCCACTCTTAATTATTTGAGTGCAGTTTTTTTTTCCTTAAGCATTTTTGATTAATATAGAGCTATAACATGCCATGTTTAAAATTAATATCTATTCGACTGTATTCATTTAACCCTTGAAAATATATTAATTAAATATAATTTGTTATCGATAGAATGGTCCTAAAAAATTCTACCTCCAAGGAAAAAACCAAAACAGGTAATCATTTCCTTAAGTATTTTTGATTAATATAGCGCTATGCCATTTTTGAAATAAATATATATTTGACTGTTATAAAATAAAAAAAAGTTATTTTGTAAAATATTTATTTTGCTTTTGGGAAAATATATTAATGTTCGTTTTCTTTTTTGACAAAATGGTCTTATAAAAGTTCTAACTCCAAGGGTATCAAAAGAGGAAAGTTTTAAAGCATTTTGTCTATATGCATTGAATAATAGCGGTACCATAAAGGCTAAGGTGTCGGATTTGCGATCAAGCGGTTGCGGGTTCGAACCCCACGCAGTACAATACCGACGTGATCCCACTCCTAACAGCAAGCATTTAGCTTAGCTGGAGGGGTTAACAAGAATGCTAGTAATGCTAAAAACAGTTAAACAGTTATTCGAGTCTGGATGTTCTTTGTGTCTGTTGTAAAGTCCTCCGTGACACAAGAATCATATCTAATGCGGCAGTTATCTTTTTTTAAAAGAAGAAAAAAATATATAACTCGGTTACTTTTCTTTTATAAATAAATATACAAATCATACAGAGAAAACTAAGATTATACATCTACAATCATATACAGAAATATGTATTTGCAGTGAGCGGGCAGTAAACTTGCGACCCCTCGCGATGTTGCAGGCGAATTCTCTGCCGAAACCTACCTACCGAAAAATTTACCTGAATTACTAAACGTGATATAGACCTATATTATTTATTTATATCCTGTAAGTATGAAAGTGGTCATCTTTCGGGTACAATTTGCCACACATCTAAATCCTCAAATCTATAAAAAAAAACCATATTAGTGGTGCTTAATCATAATTAAATCCCACGTAATGAACGCACCAAAAATCGCGGTAAATGCTCAGGCACAAAAAGCAAAGCCATTTACCATCTCATATCTGTCTCCAGACACAGTAATTTTCAGCAGAACCCAGACGGTAGACAAAAACAAAGCCATTAGACTGAACCTTAAGTGACAAATACAGAAAAACAACCACCAGACGTTGAGATTTACAGTCAAGGGATAGAGTGAGTATGAAATGAGTACTACGGTTTCTCTTTATGTATACTAAATAAGTTACAGTTCCCGACAAGGGTCAAATTAATTCCTTAAAATAAAACCATATTAGTATGTGTGCATATATATAATAAGATGAAGTCCTTGTCCAACAGTTATATATGTATCTGGAAAATATCTAGATATTTCCTTCATGCAGAAAAAGAGAATAGTTGCATACAATGTACTATATTATAGACTTAGTCACTTAGTAGGTACTTACTCGTGAAACACCATTTAAAATGTTCTAATATAAAAAAATCAAATAAACCAAGCCGATCTTCATTAACAAAAAAATTTTGGACTTTTTTATTAATTTACATGAAGAACTCACGCTTATCCAAAATTGGTTTCATAAAAATATTCTTAGGTTTCTGAGATAATGCCTGTGAATATAATGTGTGTATATTATGTTACCTTAGAGTGTCAAACCCAAGAGACTAAGGATACTTATGGATATGAAATTTTGGTTGCGGATATGGATACGGATATAATTGAATAATAATATACCGGTTTCAGATACGTATATAAAATTACAGATGGTTTCAGTTACAATTGATAGATTTTATTAAGGAATTGTAGTAAAAAAATTCAGAGATATAAATATGTATAGGTAGCGATTTGACTTTATTTCTGATTATTATTTACAACTACAATAAATTAGCTACAGCTACAATTATTACTTACAAAATATATAAGATATTTTGTAAGTAATAATTGTAGCTGTTCATTATTAAGTGTCATTAACCTAAAAATGCAAAAACAAAATTATATTTCAATATGCCAGGACAATATTAAACAACCATTTTAACCACATATATATAGTAAACATCTGTCATAACTCATAACGTTTTTTATTTAGACTCCACCCTATCCGAAATGATTCGTAAGCTTTAAATAAGATTCTGTTATAGTTGCGGAGCTCCATAACATCCCTAGTTACCACCACACTCTTAGTTTCGAATTTGGGAATTGTGTCCAATATAATGATATTACCATTTATAACATAGGCTGGCAAAACGTGGCTATCATACACATTTGACTTTCTCTTCGGGGAAAAGAGGTGTGACACTTATATCACCTATGTATTCAGTTTTATAATATATATAAATAGATAGATAGAAAGAGTTCAGAATACGACAGTGTCGATAATTCTGAACTCTTTGCCTATCAATCTCGACTATAGCAATTGACAAATTAATAATATCAGTATTCACAGCTAAGCCACAAAACTAATTCACATACAATATTCGTGTTACAAATTCATACCACTTAAGCTACATAAATTCATATATATGTAGCTATAGCCACATCTCCGCCTTAACTATTTGGCTAGCAATTAACTGATGAGCTGACCGGTTGATTGATTACTCGCTCCATCAGCCGGAGGGTCAAAATGAAAATGGCGGACTGACTTCACACAAAATATTAGACAGCTCTGCAACATACTTTCATGTTATTTACTTATCGAGAGAAACGTTTGGTATTTCGAATTTATTTTCTATTTCTTACACTTCATTTTTAATTTAAAAAAATAACATTGAAACAGAAAAGCAATGCATAAACGATATGTATCGAGTGTGATAGTAAATTAATTATCCCTCATAAACAATAATTCTTCCGGTGATATTTATAAGATACGAGACTTTTTTCTTTACAAGACGTCTCGATCAAATTGCACTGAGCCTGGACGCGGGTAGACTCACCATACCAGATCATGACTGCAAATAAGTTCCGATTTACATATTTAATATGGCACGAATCGCCAAAGACTGGAATAAATTGCCAGCGTTTATTTGTCCAGACAATTATAATCTTGGAACGTTCAAGAGCAGAGAGAATAGGTTTTTTCTTGGATAGGCGTGTATCACGGTTGTCTTCATATAAGCAAATTTGAAAACCATTATTATTCCCATAGGTTATGTCTTAATAACCTATTTTAAATGTTTCGTTTATCTATTCTAACACAATAAAATAGAAGAGTTTGTTTTCCTTTTGGTAAAACACACTAAAAAAGTGGAACCACCATTGGATTTGCAAGACTCTTATTACATTTGACCATAAATACAGTTAAAAGAAAGAAAGAAAAATATTTTATTTATTCTATTAATTTCTATTATATCTTCTACATGTACAATAAACAATATATGTCTTAACACTTGTTGGTATCAAGGATCAAATCAGGTAAATGCGTCAGCTATTGTCACAGATCGCTCTGCAACGCTGGCATTCTAATAATAAATAATATATAACAGCGGAGAACGGCTAGTTCTGTACAAAGTACGGTTATGGGATATTAACATTATATCCTAATATATTCAAAAGACGAGATACAAGCAACTATATTAAAAAGGAAACTCATTCAAACACAAACTTTAACACAAGTCACACTTTATATGCCTTACTTCAATATTGTAACGAATATAACTTCATATATTAATCTACATATATTTTGAACTCTCCCAAAGTAATGTCGAAGTCCTAATGAATACTTTGGACACGAAGCACGAAATTCTGAATAAAGCCATTGAAAGCAATAAGTTTATACTTCAGTTCGCAACGTTTAGTGGCCAGTTTTGGAATCCTGTTCAGCGCAAACTTTCCAATGTAAGAAGGTCTTTCGTGTCTCGAAACGATCGCGAAAGTCCTTCACAACATCCTTAATCAAGGGAAAATTAAGGGTCTACATTGAATGGTTGTATGAAGGTAGGTGCTCGTAAATTTCGTCTGGTCACTACAAGCTTAGTTTACGATTGTGGTTGTACCGCTTTGCTATTAATTTACTGGTTTGTGAATATACATAGAAACGAATGGAATCAGAATACCATTTTAATTGAATCAGTGAATCGAATTTGGCGAGTATTGTTTTGATAATTAGAATATTCAGAACCTTGTTTTGGTTTCACAAAATTTGTGAGCATTTCAGTAATTACGGTATTCTACACATAAACAAAGTAACAAATTTGATGAGGTAGTTATTCCATATTGAACATCTAGCCTGAACATTTTTTTAGGTACTAATTAACACACCACTTTTGATTCCCCCTCCCCGCCCCAAAACAGCTTTCTAAAATTTGATTTAAAAATAGTAAGAAGTAAAATGTAATATTTTCTATTTCACCGCAACCCGCGGAGGCAATAATTTGCTGAGTGAGATGCATAATTAATATAATATGCATATTGAGTAAAATAAGGGCGTGACAAATTTTAATAGTTCTTTAGGTAAATATTTATAGTAATTAAACTACTACATTTTTAAACTACTGAACTTTTCATTCCTCGAAATTGCATTTAAAGTCTAATATTGCGTTCAATTGAGCGTTGAAATAAGGATATTTCGAGGCTATTATGTTCCAAATAATATCCTGTATAGCAATCATCTTAGATAATAACTCCATAAATTTCATTTTAAAAAACTTGCACCTCCAGCATCTTTTAAGAATCTTACAGAGTTCTGAACGCATGTGCTTGTTTAAAAACTTTGTGCTTTAAAAAAATATTGTCTAAATTGTTTCAGAAATCGACATCCACAAATCGGAAGAATGCCGTTCAGAATGGGTGGAAGTCAGAGACGGTTACATGCCAGATGCTCCAGTACTCGGCAGAATATGCGGCTCAGGAAAAGGTCCCATGATGCGGTCCACTGGTTCCAGGTTGACAGTTGTGTATCAACCGGGTCCAAGGCCTAAACCGCATAGAGGTTTCAGAGCGTTCTATGAAGGTTAGTATTGGCATTTCTGTAACCAGAACAACAAATACCTATATGTTGCAAATGATAATACGAACCAATAAAATGATACCAACAATGATATGATTATATGAGCAAAAAGATAGATTACAGAACTCCTCATTGGCCATTTATAAACCACTAGAGTTTTATCTTTTTTTTATAATTTTAATATTAATAAAAAACGCATAAGGTGTCGCTGGGACACCCGGGTGGAACGAAGTTCTTTTCGTTATATATAAATATATTTAATGGATTGGAATGGAAAATTGCGCCATCTGTGAAAGTTGTCCGAACTAATATATGGATAATTAGTATACAACCACATCATAGAACAGTAGTATCGCGCAGAATCCACAGATGGCGTAAATAAAATAAATCAATTAGCGGTCAGCATTTTTCGTTGCGCTAACACTCTAACACTTTTTTCCGTCTTCTTCTGGGGCATATTACGCAATGCTATCTAATCGTAGTCTTTACTGTGTGTTCTAGAAAACGAATAAAAATATTTAAATACTTTTTTTGTAAATACTGCATTTATACAACGCTAATAGACCTATACATGTACACAAATATTTACACTAAGCGAGTATCGAACCCGGATCCCTGAGTTCCTCAAGTGTCTCCTTGTTACAGTCTCGTTACTTCTAGACTACCGCTACCGCTTCGACTAATGCTTCACATATATAAGTTAAAGGAATTGGAGCATCCTCCTTATTATAAATGTAATTCATAGTTTAGTCAACAGACTATAGACGCTGTTTGTATCCTTACGATTTTGTGAAATTATTGTTTTCTTAAGCTGTGTGCGGTGGTGATATAGAAGTTGATAGCACCGGACATTTGGAGTCACCAAATTATCCTGACGACTACCAACCCAATAAGCTTTGTGTTTGGAGACTGTCTGTACCACAGGTAAGTAAGGCGTGAAGTTGCTAGATGTAAATTATTATCTGCTTTTAAAAATATTTCGAACGGATCAGGTCACAAAAGATCTTATAAGAAAATAATAAAACATTTCAAATTTGGAACACTTTGGGAACAATAATTAAAACCACATCTATTAGGACGGCTTCGTTAAATACTTCCCTCCAATAGTAAGGTTCCATCGCATAGTTCGATATAATAATCGAAATAGAAGAATTTTTAGCTTCAAACACAACGATCAATCAAACAACAAGAGATGACAAATACGTTGTACTACCAAAAGCGACTTCTTTATTACCAACCATTCAATACTCAAGTATTTCATGGTTAGTAAGTATTCTTAACAAAGAGCGGTCTCACTTTTCTCCGGGTCATTCAGTTTTTAGAAGAGTCCTATATCCCTATATTATTAGTTATTTTAATAGATGTACCATGCTGAGAAGATTGTGATTGTTTATAAATCATATAAAAAGCAGCCCTTAAAGCGGTTAAAGACTTAATTACCCAAAATCGAGATTCAGATTTCGGATTATAATTTCAGCGTGTCCCTAATCATAAACTCAAATCTATTCTGATATCAAAATAAATAATTAGTTTAAAAATACTATCCAATGTCACAATATTCTTAACCATCGACGTCACAATACGTTACAGAGACGTTAAAAACATGTTTTAAACTTATTAGAACTGAAATTAACAGAATTATGTACTTAATAACTAGAAATTTAAAAAAAACAAAGTTCTCTTCAAATGATAGTTAACAGGTCATGGACGTTATCATAACTAGTATTATAAATGCAAATATGAGTTTGTTACGTTTTCAAGCTCAACTACTCAACCAATCATCATGTTTTTTTTTGCATACACGTTGTTCTGTACACAAATTACATCATCCAGAAAAAAGTACTTTTCTTGAGTGATAGAAAAATATCTTGTACACAAGCGAAGTCACGTGCAAAAGTTTATAATTATAGATTTACTTCCAGGATTACCAAGTAGCCTTAAGGTTCCACTCCTTCGAAGTAGAGAACCATGACACTTGCTCCTACGATAAGGTAAAAGTGAGAGACGGTGACTCCATAGACAGTCCACTTATTGGCATGTTCTGTGGACATAAGATACCTCCTGATATCAGGTTAGTTACGTAACATCAAATTTTATATAATAATAACAAATTACCTATTTAAGTTCGCGTAAGTACTTGTTATGTACATAAATAGAAACAATTCTGAAAACTCTGTATTAGGTAAAGGTGTAAATCAATATTTTTTTTTCCTTAATGCCTTTTTTAAGGATCATACTTCTGGTACAAGAAGTGCTCAAATAGACTAAATATTACACAAATTTATACTGAAATTATTTATAATGAATTAATAGTGTTATGGAATAGTGTTATACAGTGTCAATTTATGTCAGTAAAATTCATTAACCAACAATAAATAAAGCTCAAGAAAAACGCTCTTAAATTATAGTTTTCAAATTTGGAACATCGTCAATTCGGTAAATAATATTTATGGTTTCACCGATTACCGTGAGACAGTGTTACATATCGTAAATATCCTAAATTGTAATTTAAAATATGTGGTATTTAAAAATAGCTTACAACAACTAGTCTTATCCTTGTAGGTCTACATCAAACAAGTTGCTAGTGATCTTCGAGTCTGACAGTACGGTACAAAAGGCGGGTTTCTCAGCGACATTCATGAAGGAGTTCGACGAATGCGCGTCCATAGAGCATGGCTGCAGTCATTCTTGTGTCAATACCCTCGGAGGGTACGAGTGTGCCTGCGATATTGGATACGAACTGCACTCCGATGGGAAGAAATGTGAAAGTGAGTTACTAAGACGTGCTCCTGCCGTATTGTAGCGCCGAGCGCAGCGATGACGACGTGACGCGGCGTCTTAGTTATTAACTTGTTTATTACAACTGCTCACGTAGAGTCACCGTTCCGCCCCGTCCGCTGTCTGTCACAACCTTTAGTGTACATAATTAGGACGTGTAAGCAAATTAAAGTTTATTTTGTAGGTTGTAAGACACATTAGATTTCGATAAAATGCTTACAGAAGACTGCGGTGTAACAACTCTATTAGAGAACGTTTCTACTACCTACCTACCTTTTAAGTCACAAGATGTTTATGGGAATAGGGGTAGAGTGCTATAATATTGCAAGTGTTTATTTACACCAACAATGTGTACTAGTTTGCGTCTATAGGGGAACAAAAATACTTTTCAGGGTGCCTAGATATTGTGCAGTGCAAATTATGAAATCATACTAACAACCATTAAAAAAATTAAGTTTTTGTTTGATGGTTTGTTTGTTTAAAGACGCTAAACTCTAGAACTATCATATTTGAATAATTATATTTTTGTATTGGATAGAGTATTCATTGAGAAATATTATAGGCAATGTAACATCACGCTACGACCCTTACAGGCAGAGCAGTGACCATAAACGCAGATGGAACTGCGGGTAACAGTAAAAAAATATACCTACTTGAATTACTCGTCATTTACTAACTCATATAATACCGGTCTTGTGTATGTAGTTGATAGTGTATGTATTTCATTCATTAGATCATATCAGGATACATACTGTAGCATGTGCGTGTGATTATTCTACCTTGGCTTCAAGAAGAGAATTTCAAAATGAAAATCACATTTAGTACAAATCTTTCTATCTCTAGATGCCTGCGGAGGCTCTTTATACGCACCGAACGGAACAATCACATCACCATCGTTCCCCGATCTCTACCCGCCTTCGAAGAATTGTTTGTGGGAGATAGTCGCACCACCACAACACAGGATAACACTCAACTTTACCCACTTCGATTTAGAAGGAAACAACATGTACCAACAGGTATTTAATCACATCTACACGTATACCTTGAGCTGTCAATTTTTAGCAACAATAAAACTTATTTCGAATTTGCTTTTATATTCTTTGATATTTTGCAAAAACGACCATGACAATAATTCACTAAAAACAAACGGTTTCTCTACGTTAAACGTCAAAACAGTGAGCTTAGAAACTTGAATGAAATAACAACTTGTGTCGTCATAAGTGTTATTGTCAAATCACTTAACTTTAGTGTTTGGTTTTATCATTAAAAATAATAACAAATTAGTAATAATAACGAGTCTTATTTAGGGAGTATAACTGGTAGATGAACGCTTTTATCAAAGCTAAAGCAAACGATCCAACTCCAGCTCAACTTTCTTGCATCTTCTTCTACTCTTAATACTCTCTAATCTAAGTGCCTCAACATTCACATAAAATGATAGATTTACTTACAACATTATAATAATCTCGTCCCATGATGTCCATAGATGCTCACACAAATTTTCTGTTACTGGACACTTGATAAATAAATAGTCAATTATAACAATAATAAATTAATTGTTAATGCATTAGTTCATATCGGTCGTGTAATTGACTCTTTTTTGTTAATAACATTAACAAAAAAATCCACAGGAGTGTGAGTATGACAGCGTTACGGTACATTCGAAGTTAGGAGCTGATGTACTAAGAAGACATGGAGTATTCTGCGGTTCGGCCCTTCCACCTCCTGTTACTTCAGACGGATCCGTGTTGAGAGTCCAGGTATTTACATTTACTTACTTTTGATTATTTATACTGTATGTTAGGATATATAATGATGTGCTTGCGTTCTAGCCGTGGTCAGCCTGACCACGGCCAGAACGCAAGATACTGCTGTTTAGGACTTAACTCCTATGTTTGTCCAAGAGTGCAATAGTTTCGGAGTCGAACGTATCCCTGCACTTGGAACTAAAATGTAGGTATCCTACCTAAGTGTCACTCAAGCGCTGCTAATGCACGCTCGTCAAATGCTATATACTTTAATGATAAAACTAGATTTCTTTTATTAAACATCGACCTCCAATTGAAGAGTGCTCTTGAAAAAACCTCATATTGTATCAATTAAAAACAAAATTATATTAACAAACAATGGTCCCAATTCTGTTACTTCACTCGCTAAATTAAAATTCACTAAAGTTTCTTCATATAAGATGTAAACCTTGTACACTTCAAAACAAGGTTTTATTTCAAATTGAAACAAGTAGGTACCATATGTCGCTATAGAAATAAGCAATTTATTTATTGACTAAAGTCTGATACGCTTAAATAAACTTTAATACCACGTAGCGAGAGCCGCTATCCGTTGAATGCCATCTCTTTTGCTCTGTGTTTTTAGTAAGCGTCTTCGTAGGTGTAGATTAAAATCACGTCATTCTTGTTCGTTTTGAACAAGTTTTTATACGGCAATTATACAGCGTTTGAATAAATGAAGACTCTCGCAGCGTGGAAATAAAGTTGAGTATACGTTGACAGGTTTTAGTGAAATTTAGCAGCGCTGAGAAATAGATGCTAGTAACAAATAGACCTTATCACGGAGAACACTAGGTTGGTTTCATATGAAGAAATTAAGTCAGGTTTTGGTTTAGTCGAGTGTACAAAAGAATCGGCACCAATATCTATATTTAAATAGCTACAGTAAAACAGTTCAATGGCTTTTCTTCCTACGTTTGTCAACAAATTTTTTTTTTACTTTAGTAGCTACTGATAAAACTAAAAAAATATAGGAACACTTTTTTTCCTACAATCATCATCAATCATCTTTATTTCATAAAATCGTGTAACCCCAACACACACAATATGTTGCTTTGTCAAAAGTAAAATTATTAAAACAATAAATACCAAATTGTCGTGTTGCAAATATACACGTGATTCAATAAGTACCGATACTAAATACTAAAACGAAGTGTTTTTTATAAAATATTTTTTTATTTATCAACGTACTCTTCTTCAACTGCGATACAGTCCCTCCAAAACTTTTCTAACTTTTGTATTCCATGTGTGTAGAACGATCTTTGGCTTCCGATCTTCCTTCACGATTTTAAGGACTTCGTTGATGTTTTGTTGAGTCACTGCTTCGTTTGGACGACCAGAGCATTCAGCATCATTTGTGTCTATACGACCGCGTTTGATATCGACATACCACCGACAAATGGTTGGTTTAGACAGAGCAGATTCCAGATAACATTTTCTCGAGCGGTGTTTTTTCCCATTAAAAACAATGTTTTATCAACACCCTAAACTTGTTTTTTTTCCATTGTTTTCGAAATTACAAAAATAGCGTCACATAAATAGCTGTAACTCAATATTTTATTGTTAGATTTTCAAATAAAAATTATACATATCATTTGATGCTTTCTAAAAATCAATTATTTTTTTAAATATAATATACGCCATCTCCAAGTTAGTCTCGGGACTTATTGAACGATCTAGTATATGCCTGTGTCGATCCATGGCCTCCCGGTTCCAAATAGCGTTGCGAGCACGGAGCATGGTTGCGAGCGTTGTGAGAAGAAATCGGGCAAACAAACTCACGACCACTCTTTATATATTATTTGGTATTTTATTATAAATCGCTCACATTGCTCAAAACGACTTGTTACAACTTGTGTAATACTACTCATAATGGTTGAATGTTCTATTAATAAATGGTAATGAATGACGCAAAGTGCTATCATCACCTGCCTACCCTTTTCCCAATTTTATTTGAAGTCGGTGCAATAAGTTTTCTTCGTCCATCCTATGTTATCATTCGTCGTTTCAATGCTTACTCCTCCCTTTCTAGCCATATCATCTTTCACACAGAGCATCCATGTTTTGTTTGGTCATCCTCTACTCCTGTAACTCTCTTCACCACAATTCGCTCACGTTTTTAAGAAATAAAAATAAGATCAAAATAAAAATATATCGAATATTAAACTAGTAGTTGGTGCATCTCTAGTAAATATTACTTTTAATTGTAGTTCACATCGGACGGTTCAGTCCACCGATCCGGGTTCGCGGCAGCCTACTACATTGACGTGGACGAATGTGCCGAAAATAACGGCGGATGCCAACACGAGTGTCGCAACACGCTCGGCGGCTACGAGTGCGCCTGTTACAGTGGGTTCATGCTGCACCCCAACAACCACGACTGCAAGGAGGGTGGCTGTAAGCATGACGTCACTTTACCCTTCGGTACTATAAAGAGGTAAGTACATAAATCTATACCACAGAACAAATATAAAGGTTGACTGGTTCTACTGAACTTTTCTTTTAATTTCTTTAAAAGATAACACCTGCACTAGGAATGATTCCTGTATCGCTAGTCCATATTAATATTATGAATTATAAAGTAACTCTCTCTGTTTTTTTTTTGTTATCTTTTCACGACTAAACGTCTGAATGGATCGTTATGAAATTTGGCAAGGAGATAGACTATATCCTGTTGAAGGACATAGGCTACTTTTTATCCTGGAAAAATATAAGGTTCCTGAGCAACAGCTAGTACTTTATAAATTATTTTTAAATAATTAATTATTGAATTTCTACATTACGCTTAAACAATAACGGTACCAAGGGTGTTATAAATATAAATAAAACGTGTAATTTCCAACCCCCCCCATTAATTTTTTTTACTTCTTCCCAGTCCAAACTACCCAGCGGCTTACCCTCCAAGAAAGGACTGCGTTTGGCAATTTTCTACGACCCCAGGACATCGCATTAAACTTATCTTTCAGAGATTTGAACTGGAACCACATCCCGTAAGTATCTCACTAACTATAATATATGTATGTATACATATTTGGCAAGTTTATGTAGTTCATGTTATGTCTAGTGGAGGAGAGTCATAAAAAATATCTAAATACCAAATACTATGAAATCGGTTTTTAGAAAATTATAAATTGTAATTACCTACCGTACCAATGATAATAAGTATAATAATATCATTAGTCTACGGAACAAATGTTTTTTGGAGGTAATACTGGTCCAATCCCGGATTTTTTCTATAGCCTAGTGCTTTTCTTTCAAAAATATCTAAACTGGCCGAATATAAAATGGCACCAGAAATGGCAAACTGGGCCAATTTCATTAACTTTTCTTTGCGGAAAAAAATTACTGTATTCGTATTATTGAACCATAAAAGGATAAATTTTCATTTATTGCCTTTTCATTTATATGTAAATAAAATTAACATTAACTATTCGTATTATTATTCTTTTATGTTGTCGTTTGTGTCCATACAAATAAATATTTTAGCGATAAGCTTTTAAGCTATTTGTACATATATAGCCACATTGTGTAGGTATTCATTGATTTTCAGCAATATTTTATTGGTGTACTACTTTGATCATTTATACCATGGTATATTTTTGATCGAAAGTAAGGAACCGTTCATAGAAAAGTGTGCGGTTAAAGCAAAGTCTCACACCATTTTTCGATCCATGATATCGAACGTTTGTATAATTTAGTAGGTACTCATATTCTGGTAAATTCCATAAAGTGACTTTTAGACAAAAGTATTAATTTTATTTTTGTTAACTCACATTCCAGGAATGCGCATACGATTACGTCACAATATACGATGGAGCGTCAGCAGAAGAGAAGACTTTGGGACTTTTCTGTGGTAATAGACTCCCGCATCCGATAGTCGCGTCGCAGAACCAGATGTACGTTGTCTTCAAATCGGACGGCTCTGTGCAGAGAAGCGGGTTTCTAGCTAATCATTCTACTGGTCAGTTTAAACCCCTTAATCGCAGATTACTTTAACAAAACACTTGTAGTTTTAACAATACAGATAATTCCGGACAAGAATAGCTTGTGCTAAATTATTATTCGTGGCAACGCTTTTTGAAGTGCTAATTATTTGTCGGTATTTTGAGACGTGCTATTGTCTAAAATACCGAGTACATCCATCGCAAGAAAACTAACACAAGTATTTTAGTGCTGATTTTGGTCTGGCGAGTAGGGTTGCTAAAGCGGGCAAAAGCTGTCATCAATATAATTTCTAGAGTTGGTACACAGGATGTTCTTAGGACGTGCAACCGACAGGTTGCTGCCGCATTTTATAATAGTGGCAGCCGGTTTCTGCTAGGATTGAAGCCGCAACGCCAAGCAAACACCTCCAAACCACGGTTATAGAGCACTGCAAGCATAGTGTTGTCTTTCTGATGATGAGTACCTCCAACAGAGATTTTTTGAAGTCGAAATGGCGACGAGTGTCGTTCCAAAAGCCCTTTTTATTTAAATAATTACTTGTTTACAGCTTGCGGTGGTTACCTCGCAGCAACGGACGCGGTCCAGCACTTGTATTCACACGCGCGTTACGGGGATAACGCGTACGAGTCCCGCGCCAACTGTGACTGGAATATAGAAGCTCCGAGGAACCACTTCGTCAAACTCACCTTCCTGACCTTCGAGTTGGAACCTGAATCCAACTGCAGATATGACTTCGTGCAGGTGTTTGGGGGACTCGACGGCAGTGGAGGGAATTACGGCACTTTCTGTGGGACTAAGGTAAACATTTGTTATTGTAGATACTGTAGATAGACATGGATTACTATATGTGTTTATATTCTAAATAGTCTTTGACACAAAATAACTAACAGGGAGTTAATAACTAAACTTCAGCCTAAATATATAGTTTTTTAATATAAATACCTACTTGTGTAAATATTTATTAAACATATAGTTGTTATTGAAATAATTGTTTTTATATACTCTTTACCTTTAATTGGAATATTTTTTATGCTCCAGATGCCACCAGAAATAGTATCAACAGCCGAAGCGTTACTCATAAGATTCCGAACTGACGACTCCCTAGTCTTCAAAGGATTTTCAGCATCATACCAGATGGTTAAACCAGTCTGGACTGACGAAGAGAGTGGGGAAGGTGCTGAGTATGACGAAGAAGAGGATGAAAGAATGCCACCATTGGTGGTAGGCAGGCGGGGTCTCCGCGCACCTGTACCGCGGTTTGTCCGACGTCCCACGTGACGCTGGCCACTTCCCCGACACCCGAGACACCGCAGACCGCACCGGAACAGCCGCAATGTAATGTAAAGTTAAAAGGTTTTCGGAAAATACGGTTTTTATTTTAATCTAGCAACAGTATATTATCTGTCAGATTTGAAACCGGAATAGTAGAAAAACTTCAAATAAAAAATATCGCCATGAGATAGTAAAAGTTACTAGATCCAATATTGTAGCCATTATGTCGTTAGTACAGAATAATAGTTTGACTGTTTACTTAGGTATGTGGATGCGGTTAAATGTTCTTAAAATTTGCTCTTAAAAATGTTATTAACGTTATTTTTTACGACTGAACAAAAATGTAAATAAATTGATATTCCTAGTCTAATTTAGGTCTATTACTTAAAATAGAGGTTACCAGTATAACAATCATGGGATATGTTAATTTCGCATAATAATTACATAATACAAGCTTGTTAAAAAACTTTTACCAAAGAAATATAAGTAGGTATGTATATTATTTTCAGTGAAGATGCATGATAAGTCAATCTTATATTATTTTTGATGTTTTTACAAGTTAGTATAAAATTTAATACATATAGAAAAGCGCACATAGAATCGTTTTCGCCATTTACATGCATTTATATAATGGTTTTATTACATATGATTAGTAATAGAATTTGAGACAATATGTAAATTTAAGATTTAATTTAAGATGTAAAGAGTTAGCTATTATTTAGGTGTTCAATTCATATCAATATTCGAATATGCTTAATGTATATTGTACGCTATTAATAAACATCATACTGATTTACAAACTCATTTTGTAGAGTTTACGTAATCGGAATCAATACTCGTTGTAACATTACCAAAGTACACCAAATGAAATAAAATCATAAAATTAATGGTCTATAAAAACCTAAGTTACGTTTTATAATTCTTTTATAATTATTGTACTTAATAATGATACAGTTTTACAAACAAAACAATCGCTCCAAATTATTTTATTATTAAATAAAACTCTTTACTTAGCGAAGTTGTATATCATCAAAGTTGTAAGTTTACAATATTAAGTAGTACAATTTATTATTGTGCCAATATTATAATGGGATACTTAGTTAAAGATAACGCCATAGTGTAAAATAGGTTAGTATTTTGTAACTTAATTATGGATATTTATACGTAGGAATGTTATTTTTATTAAAATGCAAAGAAACATGACTGTGTTGTCATTTTAAAACACTGATGAACTGAAAAAAATGCTGATAGTAGTGCTTAATTTTGCCCTTGCTGTGTGAAACAGGGTGACATAAATCTCTGGACATTGAGTCTAAAATCAGAACTACATATGGCAATCGTAGCACCAAGTGCCTTTATGACCACGGTTTCTTGGAAAAGGGTAGTCTTTTCCCTGATGGCAACCGCACGGCTAAACCTCAACATCACTAAATATAATATAGGTTGCCAATAAATAAAGGTCGCCAGATGGTTTCATTTCATGTGACGTCCAGAATCTCAACGAAATACAAAATGTCCCGACAAGCAGCTTCTGGTAAAGTGTTATATCAAAATAGAAACGAAGTGCGAGAGCCATGCAACGGCACGTATGGGCCGGCTCGACCGGAGTGATGCCACGGTCTCACAGAAAACCGGCAGTGAAGCAACATTTGCATTGCTTTTCGTCGAGTGAGTGAGATTACCGAAGCCCCTAACCCTTCCCTCTCCCCCGTACCTTAAAGGCCGGCAACGCACTTGTGACTCTTGAGTTGCTGACTTATACTGGCTATACCATTAAAAAAAAAACAGAAATTTAAAATTACCGCGCGGTTTCATAACGCTTTCCTTGCCTGAATTTTGAAATTAAGATTTAAAATTCAGTCTAGTTATTGTTTGAATTTTCTGAGAAGAAAAGAGAAAAAGGTTTCTGAGTAGGTACTTCTCAAGGAACAAATTTGACGGATTCAGTGAAATCGAATGCGAAGTACTCGTACATGTGACAACGTAAAAAATAAGTGTATAATATATTATTAAGCGGGAATAATGTTAAGTGATTTCTTCAGTTTCATACATTGTATGTTAATTATTATTATAGATACCTACTATTATAAACCAGACGTCAACATGACTTTTTGACTTTTTTTTTAAAAGTATAACAGTTTTACACACATGGAAAAAAATTAAGAATACGATATACTGAATAGTTTGGTCCGTTCTGCTGGTCTTCGGGTGAAAAAGAGAGCTAGGGAACTGCAACTCAATGCTGCTACTTATGGCGGGACTCATTTTTTTCAGCTTCTGTCACTCTGTCAGGGTGGGGACTTTGTGATTCTTGATGATCTGTATTATAGGTAGATACATAAATATATGCATATCTCAAACACCAGCTCCTCATATTAACATGTCAACACAAAAATTATTTTTATAAGTAAGTAGGTAAGAAAATACAAATATTTAATCGTAAACTATTAAACTATAAATATAATTGTAAAATGTGTGAGGAGAAATAAAATTATTATTATTCTCTTTATTTAGATATTTAATTTAAAAACAACAAATAAGTTACATTTTAAATACAGTACCTGGGAGACCGAGATTCACTCGTTAGGTTTTTGCAAATTCATATTTTTTTTTGTAAAATTGCATTTCTACAGGAAATACAACTATGCAGTTGAACTTAAAATGCAAAACTGTATCTGTATACAAAATTTCATCAATATCGTTGGTGCCGTTTCCGAGATTCAGATTATATATATATATATATATATATATACAAGATTGCAAGTTTAAAGGTATTATAAAGATAGATTTAGATACCTATATAAAAAAATTAAAATAGTGCCCACCGGTATCGGGTTCAGGGGCTAAGCTAAAAAAAAAAGTTGTCATGAAGTCGGGGCACTTAGCAATTAACCATGGGCCGAAATTACTATCGGCACAACGCAACCCACATCCTAAATATAATCGGCGACGACAACGCTTTGACAGGAATCCGCAATAAGCAACGATGACATGTTAACAACGTTCAATAAAAAAAATCCATTCGCTTACATTATAAACTTTATTTAATCACTCAATCTTTTATTAGTCACGTATAACTCCCTCCCCCCCACTGCCCCCTATCAAAGCGCTTCTTGAGCAATGTCCCGAACGAAATTCTAAGTCGGCCCCTGGTAGAAATAGCTTAAGCAACTCTAGCGACTTTTGATAGAGCCTAGAGACTAGAATCTATAAGAGTTGGCAACACTGACTTGTACATATAGTATACTAGGCACACGGAATCGAGTAGTAAAGTATAGATACCGATACTGTACTCATGAGTAGTATCGAATAAAAGTATCGTACTCGTATAAGTGTCGATACAAAAGTGTCGATACCTCAAAATATCGATCCTATATATTGGAATGATAAAATATTAAATAATATTAAATTATTCTGTTTTAAGTTATATTAATTATTATATATATATACTATTAATATAGATTACTGAGTAGTTACTACGTAACAGACAAATCACTCCTTGATATCCTCATCCTCAATATCGATAACTACCGTTTTAATTGCCTACTCTGAGCACCGATTGCTGCTTGCGAAAATGAACTGAAATGTTCGTAAGCCCAATTATTATTGCCTCGCAATAACGCATAGCGGCGTGGCAAGTATGTGCAGGGTTAACTCTTCAATATATTTCTTGATAAAAAAAAATTGTTGTGTAAATTGAGTACTTATTTAGAGCTTATTTATCATTTCAAATGTTTTAGTATATATAACCATTCTATATTTGTTTTATTTTTATATAAAGATTAATAAACTTGTTCCCTTTTCTAAAATCTCGATTATTAATTCTAAATCTTACAAAAAGTTTAAATAAGTCATTTGGGGGAAACAAGAACAAATAGTACTGCCAGGCTTCTTTTCTCTTACTTTATCTACATTAATATGCTGCAAATAAACAACCATGTCAATTTTCAATGACCTTTTACAGTACCTATTGAACGAATATATCAATACGATCTCGAATTATGTTTTTTTTGCTTTAAAAATAATAGTGTGTGCACGCGATTCAGTAGTCGGCAACCCACTGCGCAAAACTGCGTATAAGTATATCGAGTTGCTTATGCCTGCTTTAAGCACACATAATTAAAGTTCCCATTCCTCCTTCGTACAATCTCTTAAAAGTAGTTTATCGAAATTTGGGTTTTTGTTATTACCGGTACTTATTACCTTAGAAAATAATCGATCAAATATTCTCGTGCCAACTTGTATAATTTTGTAAAAAAAACTTTCATATCTTCCCATTGTTCAAACGTTCTATGGAAAGTGGGGGAAACCTGTGCAGATAAGGAATGGCTCATTTCATCCTTATTTTTAGACTGTAATGACTAACTCGTTTCGTTTCATTCGAGCCAACTTCTTATGTTGACTCCAAAAATCGTATGTTTTCTCGAGAGTAGAATCAGTATCATCTATTTTAGTCGGTTCAACATGATTGAACCCGATGGCGTTGTCATAAACATGAGCCGTAAAGCCAAGTTTTAAGTAGATATTTCACAAGAAATGACCAATGCATATCAAAACGGGGAATAATAACAAGTAGGTAATTTCTAAGATTTATTCGATACTGTCAAAAAGTACTCATTGAGTAAAAGTATCAAACACAAAGTATCGAGTACAAAAGTATCGGTATCGGAACGAAAAGTACTCGATTCCACAAAGTATCGAATCTGTCTACTAGCAACATTCAAGAAACGTCAAGAATTGTTTTGTCACTTCAAAAAGAAAAAGTCAACTATTAATTTATTTATTTCATCTTTTGTGGCGTCTTTTGACCTAATTACGGTAAACTTAAACTGAACACGTATTAGATTTCTACGAGGCAATATTTTAGTAAAATGACAGCCTTAGCGTTTAAAGTGAAAAGCAGAAATGGTCAGCAAATATTAAAAGATTTGACCTCTGATAGTACTGTGGGTGAATTGAAGATGTTTTTATCAAGTATATCGGACGTTAACATCGAGCGGGTTTGTGTGTTGTGTGGGTACCCACCAAAGCCATTAGACATAAGTAATGACAATAAAAAAATCAGTGAAATAGGTTTGAAAACCGGCGAGACTCTTATAGTCGAAGAAAAACCTTTACCTCCTGCTGGTCTAAATACGCCTCCGGAAACACCAATGCCAAAACCTGTAGAAAATGGCATTGTATCTCATGAGACCATAGGGCCTTGCAGACCTGGTATTCTTATGAAAAAAGTGGTGCCTTCAGATAATTCTTGTTTATTCACTAGTATAGGTAAGTTAGTTGAAAACTTAATGTGTGGGTGTAGGTCTAAAATAATATAATCTTGCAAGCACCATTGAACACATTGTATTATTTATTGATTGTTGCTCAAAGGTCAAAAGGTATGCTTGGTAGCTAATTATAGTATGATTAACAGTGTTGTATGAATTTTACATAATGTATTAATAACAATCACCTTTATACTGTCATTATTATAAAAAAACTGTTTATACCGTCTAGCCCGAGTTATTTAAGTGGTTGTGTAACCAAACTTATGTTTCATAATCAACATATTGATATCACAATGAATGGATTGCTTTGTGTTTTATCTAAGTGTGTTGTGTTTTATTTTCAAACTTAAACTAAAGTACACTGTTGAATATTTCTTTGTTTTTCTAAATCATATCTTATTTGAAATAATATTCAAATCAGCATTCATTTCATATTTTAACCTAATTGAGGTGTGAGGTGAGTAGTTTCTTATTAGCAGTATTAAGTGGAGATTAAACCCATTCAATGAATGCATTATGTACTGCAATAGTGTACCTATTCTAATACTCCTCTAATTGGAGCAGAGATCTTTAAACTACCGCATAGTCTGTAATGTGTATGAACTACTGAACAACTCGTCTATAGCTTTCATATAGGATTTTTAAAGTCAAGAAATACCTCCTGAATATACCAAGGTAACACTACTCTAAAAAGCATGAGTTATTAATTAAATTTTAATGACCTCATATATTGATTTCTAATAGTATTCGGAACTGGCAGAACCAAAGACTGCTCTCACATACACCAAATTAAAAAAAAAAGATTATAATGCTTAATCATATTGATTGCTTGCTGGTCTTTAAGCCTAATTTAGAGCATGCTCTTGCATTCTTCAACATTGAAGATATTTAAGATATATATATTTAAAGAATATTTATTTATTTAGAAATATACAAGTATGTTTATCAGCAGTCTGGTGGCCATAATACAGGCTCTGCCTAATTTGGGATCAGACGGCTGTGTGTGAGATGTTAGAAGTAATTATTATTATTTTTTTTATTTTTATTTATAGGTAGCATGAAATTTTGTAGATACTAGTTGCAAATGGATGAAGTGTTATCCTTGAATTCCAGGTTTTGTATTAAATGGCAGTGTAGACACCTCAGTGCATACGCTTATGAGACAAATCATAGCAATGGAGGTGGCAAGTGATGTGGAGACATACAATGAAGCAATGCTTGGCAAGCCCAATGCTGATTACTGTGTGTGGATCCAACAACCAAGCTCATGGGGTGGTGCCATTGAGGTATTTTATTATTTTTTTTTGATGAACATAAACATATAGTAAATTTATAGGATTTAAGGAATTTATACTATAAGAACAAAATAATAATAATTTTTGAATACTGTTTTTGCTGTAAAATCCAATTGTGAATATAAAAAAAAAAACTACTTTACAAGTTTCTAATCTTTACTATTTATTATTTTATAGGAAACCTTCAATAAAAAAATCGGTTGTCTTTAAAGTTGGTTTACTGACATAGTTGAATGTGACAACGTCATAAGAAAATACTGATTTTTGCTTTTGTTGCATTTTTCAAAAGAAAATTAAATGGAACGCCTCAGAGCGAGGTAACGCCGCATGAGTCATGTTTTTTCGTGCGTGCAGCTGGCTCCATCGAATTATAAGACGTTGTCACGTCAAAAATATGATAAAATATCTTATTTAGAATCACTTGATGGGTATCAAGTGATTCTAAATAAGATTTTTTAATCTAAATGAGAGAAATTGAAGCGGATAGATATCCTACTAATATTATAAACGTGAAAGTTTGTGAGGATGTATGGATGTTTGCTGAACCGATTGCGATGAAACGCAACGAAAACGAAAGATAGACAGCTGGACCTATTCCCACGGCATTAGGACTTACGCTGGTGAAACTGTGATATGCAGCTAGTTCATTATATATTTGCCCTTAAGTATATTTTAGTAGAAGCTATAATGTGATTAGTCTTCAGTTAATGGCTACTTTTTATAACCGATGACTAACAACAAGTTGGTTTTGAAGCAGATTTCTGCCATATTTTACTAAAAGCACATTCCCACATTTTGTTGGTACAAGCAGAATGTTTTAAGATAATATGAAAGACAGTTCATTCATTCCAGGTTGCGATCTTGTCCCGTTTCTATGGACTAGAAATGGCTGTGGTAGACACATTGAATGCAATTATAAATAGATTTGGAGAAGATAAGAATTATGGACAAAGGGTATTTCTATTATTTGATGGTGTGCATTATGATCCACTGTATTTGGAAGAATCAGATGTAAGTGATACATGTTTTTAATTTTATTATACTGTGACTTCGCAAGGTGAGTATGTTTTCCTAAAGTTAACGAAATAACTTACCATCATCTCTGAGCATGACAAATTTTAAACTCGTGACTTATACAGAGAGCTTTTGAAGATCCAAAAGTCTCATAATACTACTATTGTTACTACTCGTCTACTTGTCTTGTCTACTATTGCTTTTATTTTGTGTGTATATATCTAGGTACATACTGTATTTAAAAAAATATATATAAGTATAAATATTGTCCTTAATAAATTAAAGCTATTTTTGTAATAATCATAGGGATCCTTAAGGATTTTAAATTATTAACATCTACATTTCCATAAATCAACATCGGTATAAAAATAGTTCATTGGTAGCACAATGTATGGGAGCCCACGTGTTGCCCTTTGAAAGGTCGCAGACAAAAGAAAGCGCGTGGGTTTAGGTAATTGGTGCTTTTCAGATTTATCTAATAATAGCAAAAATTCATCGCTATGTTTCGTCTGAGTGTTCTTTAAAACCGATCGAATGTCTGAAGCAGAAATTAAACTATTTTTATAGAAAACTCAATCTACAATATTTACCATATATGTAACTAATACTAATATTCAAAGTCATAAAACATGAATTACAAAATCAATTTAATTTAACTTAAGTTAGAGTTGAGAGTTAACCTCTTGCAGAAAGAAACTGTATAATTAATGTCTTTTTAAATTAATTACTGGCCTATACTAACTTTTAAACTTTCGCGTTCCATGATATAATTCTATCTACGTATTAACGGGAATTAACGCGATCACGAAAAGGTATTACATACCTCTGAATTGCCTGACGTTTCGACCAGGTTGCACTGGCCGTGGTCACAGGCTGACTGGCTCAGCGGCGAAAGGAGTAACGGATAAGATCGGCTCCGTATTAAAGAAATACTCCATTCCGACAGTATACACACCAGGCATAAAGGTTCAAAACATCGTGGGTACACCGAAGGACGTCTTGCCGTTACAAACTCCAGGTGTCTACAAAATAAACTGCAGCTGTAGTAGTTCCTACATAGGCCAAACAAAGCGGACTATTGCTGAAAGGGTCAAAGAACACATCGCTGCTGTGAAGAACCGACAGATTAGCAAATCAGCGATTGCAGAACATGCACTCGAAGCGGGCATCAATCACTGGATTGAATTTCACCGTACGCGAGTTTTCTCCACGGAACGTCACTTTTACTCAAGAGTTGTACGTGAAGCGATTGAAATTAAAAAACACAAGACTTTCAATCGGGAAGATGGTTTCAAATTATCTACAGCGTGGAATCCAGTGATAAAAAAAATGCCACCTCGCTTTTATGCGCAGTCGGGTGAACACCAGAATAGGGCCACATCGGTTTGCTTACAGAATAGGGACACTGTTAGTATAGTATGTGACGGTACATGGCGAAACGAAAATATCAAAAATATCAAAAAAGTGGAGGTGGATGAAGAACTTTCTACCTCACGATGCCGACGACGGAGGGCGTGCACCGCTGAGCCAGTCAGCCTGTGACCACGGCCAGTGCAACCTGGTCGAAACGTCAGGCAATTCAGAGGTATGTAATACCTTTTCGTGATCGCGTTAATTCCCGTTAATACGTAGATAATATTAATTACTGGCCTGGTGGCAGGGCGGGCAAAATGCCACGGGCCCCCGGCTCGAAAGGGCCCGGGGCGCCAAAGGCCCTGAACACAGGAGGCACTATTTACAAAATGTATTAATTAATTAGCGACGGGCCTCAAATCCTCGGGCCTCGGTATAGTTACGCAACTGCCTGTTGGTCGTGGGTTCGATTCCCACCCATGACCAATAATTGTGTGATGAGCATGATCATTTGTTCTGTGTCTGGGTGTAATTTATCTATGAAAAATATGTATGTATTTAGTAATAATATATAATAACGTGATGGTGCCGTTCATATTGTTTCAATTAATATTTCTTTTGTCCAGGGTGGTATACAAACAATATTTGCAGCTGAGGATATGGAAATATACAGAGAAGCAGAGCAAATCGCTCACGAAGCGAAATCTTCTCGACAATTTACAGACTTGAACAAGTTTACACTGAAATGTATGGTGTGCGACAAGTTTTTCACAGGACAAGCGGAGGCTCAAAAACACGCTAAAGAAACCAAACACACGAATTTTGGAGAAGTCTAGCAAATAAATTGGTTTTATGTAATATATGTTTGGTGGTTGTGTCTACTCTTATTTTGCGGACATGTATGACAATAAAGCAGTACTTTACATGTTTTCGTGATCTTTAGTTGGATCTAATTGTTTTTTTTTTTATAGTATCGGTATCGTCACGATTGGCAAGCGAGCAATGTTTGACGGATCGCATTCGTCGTGACTCACCGCAGACATGTCGGTGTTATGGACAAGTTACAGGTGTGCGATATCAGCATGTCATCATTTCAATGAGCAGATCATTTCTTCGCCAGTGATTTTTGGTTTTCAGACTATATAGCCATGTTAACCTGGGTGTATTCCCGTTGTCCCCATCACCCGTGTCCTCATTAATTAGGACAGCGGGATTTGAATAAAATAATTAAAAATTGGTCCCATTGTCCCCATTGCTCTGCCTTTGTTAATGGGGACAGCGGACTTGAATAAAATAATTAAAAATTATTTCCGTTGTCCCCCCTGCCCTAAAAGCACTAAGGGCGACCGATGGTGGGGTTTGAATGAAATAATTATAGACTATGCCCGTACCCCCATTGCTCTTATACTTACTAGTATAGAACCATAGACAAAAATAAATTCCTACTTTCTCTATTAATATGCATATGGCAGTGGGAACAACGGGTATAAAATTGGGACTTCTCGTTGTCCCCATTGGTAGTTCAGGGTAATGGGGACACCGGGAAAAATAAATACCTTCGTTTCGTTGTCCCCATTACATTAACCAGCTATCAACAGCTTTGGTTCTAGAGGCTATCTTATTCCGAATCATATATCGTTGAGAAATGAATCAGGAGGAAAGGAGGCCAACCAATTCTTGTTCCATAGTACCAAAACTTATAGTTAGTGACTCTTGCTCGGAAGCTTAGGTGGTCAGTAACATGCGCGTGGTAATTAACTTTGAACCAATCGGAATAGAAGATCGTGGATGGCGATCTATATGTCTGAATTATTCAGAAGACATGTTCCTCAAACTTTCGTAATATTAGGTAGATTCTAATATCCTAAAAAAATACAAAATATTTCCAGAATGGAGTTGACACAACCCTAAAACTTTAGCTTAATTTCACTAGGATTTATAATAGTTTCCCAATTTCTGAGGTCTTTTCAAATTCGAAACTTAACTTTTCATAATGGAGAGGCTGAAGATGTTTGCAAATTATTTTAAATCAAATCTACATTTTAGAAAAGTGTTTTATGTAATTATAATTGAAAAAATATTTTTACATTATCACAAGCAGGTTAGAATTTAAATCAACATAATGGAATGTACTGTGTTAATAATTATTTAGGTACAATTATTTTGTGACATAATTATGTTACAAAGCAAAACGTGGCAAACAGGTACATTATACCTACAGGATAAATTTGAATTCGTATAACTCATTCGATGTGTATGATCTTGTTGGAAGGACCCTGACCTATCTATGATTAAGAAACTTACTAATAGACTTAACTTTATAAAAGAAATTACCCCTAACCTTCCCCGGCCTAATTAACTCAAATACTATAATTACGAACAAGAATAACCAAATCATTTTTAACATTAAAACACATCAATTTGCTATAAGTCGGTCAGGGCCTTACCAAATGAAAGTTATAGAAATGGTAGGGATTTACACGGATCTAAATTCCATGTATAGAGACATTTCTATTAAATTTATCTCAAAGAAATTATAAAAGCATGAGACATTTTCTCATTCATGTTATAGAAACAATCCGTCAGAAATAATTAAATAAGTCTAAAAGGCAGACGTACCTCAATCAGGTTATTTAGAAGACAATAGCTTTGTTGACCCTTGACCCCTTCCATGAACCCATAACCGACATGAGCCATGACTTCATAATTTAAAAGTAAGCAAAATGGGTCATGACATCGGTGGCAGGGTTTTGATATTGTAAAAATACCGTTTGTTGCATGTCGCATCCATGCAATGAGATAATGTATAAAAGGCACGCTAAAATTACATACCTACACATATAGTTTTTATTGACAAATAGTAACCTCGCATGGGATATATTTTTATAGGAAATACCTATGAACATTAATTATCCTAATTAAGGAAACGTTAACACATACGATAAATTTTTTAAAATATTAATTACTAGATCGATGTATCGCCCCTGAAACCCCCTGCATACTAAATTTCATGAAAGTCGTTGGAGCCGTTTCCGAGATTCAGATTATATATATACTAGAACTGCTCGTTTAAAGGTATTAGATAATATCTTATCGGCTTTTCGATATCTTAACGGGTGAGAACAACGGTAGAGATGCAATTTTTGTTATAAAGAAGCCGACTTCAACGGAACTTTTATGTCAAAGAATGAAATGGAAAATGCGGGAGAATATGGATAACAAAACTTCAAAAAGACTTTGGGAGTTAGATAACATTTTTAGAGTACATGTTTGTTTTCTTTTTTTGGTGACATTTGAAATTAACGGCTAGTATTGTTCTCTACAGACAATATTTCTTACTTTACCTGTAGGTTTATTATTGTCATAGAAAGAAAATGTACAATGTTATTGGCTTTTCAATATAGATTTATTAAATTTAATATCTTATTACAATTATTATATTAATAAATATATTTATATGGACAGGAGGTGAGAAATACTGTTGCAAAATGCGAAAAAGTTTTAAGTAAATTTTCCCTCGATTCTCGGCGGAATTGTGTTATTTTTAACAAAATCTTGGCGGTGACAAAATCATTAGCAACTTATGCAATTATTTAACCTTAGTATGAGTCGCCATACCGAGCGCGACATGACTTGTAAATTGTAAAATAAGGCTCAAAATAAATAAAATTTGATAAATTAATGCTTTTTTTTTCTTTAGATCGCACTTCGTTGAGTTCCAGACAATTTAAAGGTTTGACGTAATGTCACCAAGGCCGGAAGGCCGGAAGGCCCTGTAAAAATGTCATATCCTCAAATTGCTTATTCCGCAATTTCTTAGGAACTATTTCATTATCTTAGTTATAAAGCGTAAGGGAGAAACCTCTGCTTGTAACGAGCAGAATTAAAAATTAAAATTAAAATCATGATTAAAACTTATATTAAAAAGTTGCTATGGGCATCAGGCATAACGCGCTTGTATAATAGTACAGAATTCCCTCAATATTGAATTATACTATCTTTTTTATAAAATAAGATTAAAAGCTAGACTAGAGGCTAATAGTACATATGTTCCAGTCCACCAAATCATTTAAATAAATAGAGACTCTTGTTCCGTCACAATAATTATAATATAGGTCACACTCATAGCGCAAATTACTTAGTTATATTCAGAATATCAAGAAGTTGCCTCTCTTTCTACCCTGTAACACTTATCTGTTCTGACGGTGCCGCGACGTTAGGGTTGTCTTTTTTTAAAGAATGAATAAATCTAGATTTAATTACCAGTAACTTATGTGCATATTACTCTATTTTTGTGAACAAATAAACCTAGGCTAGGTACTAATAACTCGATAGTCTAGATAAAAAGACGAACAGATGAGTGTGCATTGAACTAACGTGCGGCCCGGCCGGCGCGCGGTAGCTCATTGAATTTGGGCATGTTTAGTCGACCCCGCTGTGTACTTGTAGTTTTATACCTGAAGTGACCTGGCTTGGTTCCGGTGAAATCATCAGCGCAGAGATAACTGTATGGCTCTCAACATGAGTGGCTGAAAAATCCAAACTATGCATAGGTAGCTTGTACTTTGTACATTAACACCTATTAAATATATATTTTTTTGTAAATACACACTATACTTAGGAATACCTAGATACTGAACCGGAATCGAACATGCAGCGTCTGGCAAGATCTGGTGCTAAAGTCGCCACTGAGATCGTGAAACTGCATATAACATTGCTGCTGTTGGAGCTTTCTCTTCTTTCTTAGCGAATCTGATGCTGACTGTACACTAGGGTTGCCACCTGTACTATTATTATATATATAGTATCGCACTATATTTTAATCAGTTGTATGCTATATAAGTATTATCCTACTAATATTATAAACGTGAAAGTTTGTGAGGATGTATGGATGTGTGGATGTATGGATGTTTGTTACTCTTTCACGCAAAAACTACTGATCCGATTGCGATGAAACTTGGTATGTAGATAGCTGGAGACCTAGATTAACACGTAGGCTACTTTTTATACCGATATTCCCACGGTACCGGGACTTAAGCGGGTAAAACCGCGGGGCGCTGCTAGTAGAACATATTTTTGTCCGTTTTAAAAAAATACCGATCCCGACCCGTGGTATAACTGCGATGTTCAACTGGTTGTACTACGGAGAAGTAAAGTTACCCATGGTTCAACTGGTTGTTCTATGGGGAAATATCTTTCAACTCGAGTGAGTTGTTCTTTCCTTGGTCCAACTAGTTGTACTACTAGGAATTGAATGTACCTATCTATGGAACAACTACTGGTAATAAACAGAAAAAGGTTTATCTATCAATGCCGAAGTGCAATGCAATTACTACCTCTTTTGATTAATTATCTATTGATGATTAAAACGTTGATATTGGCCCCAATTCTGTTACTTCACTCGCTAAATTAAAATTCACTAAATTTTCTTCATATAAGAAGTAAACCTTGTACGCTTGAAAACAAGGTCTTATTTCAAATTGAAACAAGTAGGTAACATACGTCGCTATCGAAATAAGCAATTTATTTGTCGACTAGTCTGATACGCTTAAATAAACTTTAATACCACGTAGCGAGAGCCGCTATCCGTTGAATGCCATCTCTTTTGCTCTGTTTTTAGTAAGCGTCTTCGTAGGTGTAGATTAAAAACACGTCATCCTTGTTCGTTTTGAACAAGTTTTTATACGGCAATTATACAGCGTTTGAATAAATGAAGACTCTCGCTGCGTGGAAATAAAGTTGAGTATACGTTGACAGGTTTTATTGAAATTTAGAGGCGCTGAGAAATAGATGCTAGTAACAAATAGACCTTATTACGAAGAACACTAGGTTGATTTCATATGAAGAAATTAAGTCAGGTTTTAGTTTAGTCGAGTGTACAATATAATCGGCACCATTGACGCGTGAATATTTCACACGATACCAAAGTAAAATGTTGGAAAATTGTAAAGTTACAATAATTGAAAGAAAATGCGGTAATGTTTTATTATCAAAAGGTCGACAATTTTACAAAGTGATAACTTTTAAAGATGAGTCGCGTGGCGCATATTGGCGGTGCTCTATGTACAAAAAACTCAAATGTTGTGGATCTGTTACAGTTAAGGTACGACTGTATGTATGAGTATTACAGTGCGATTTCACTGACGCGGAGCTGTGTGGAGTGCAGAGGAGTGGACCGTGAATTAGTCAATCGTAGTGCTCGTAATCTTCTTGCTTCTAATGTAACTAAAATATACTGAGAGTGAGAGTGGAACTCAGCTCCGCCTCAATGAAAACACTCTCCACACTCCTTCCACCAGCTTCACGTCAGTGGAAACTCACCCTTATAAGTATTTATTGACATTGTATATGTATGCTTTACTTTATTGTTGATAATATTTGTTATATCATTGTTTATATTATTTTTAATCAGCACATGCAAATAATTAAAGAAAAAGAGCACTCTTGCCAACCTAACTACGGTAAAAACGAAATAGCCCAAACAGCACAGATGTCCCGATGCCACAATTATACAAGAGACACGAGGCAAAGTCGAGAGACAGAGGTTACGATCTAATAGACAGTATACCGAGTTTCGATAATCTAAAGCACTCCCTTTATAACGCGAGGCATAAATCAGCGGGAGTATCGAGAACAACTTCAACAGCAGCAATCAACGCAATGTTGGAAGTATTCCCACGCGAAGTAAAAACATTGGGATTTCTGAAAATGGGTAAATTCTTCAAGAATTTATCCATTTTCAGAAATCCACATTACATAAGTCGCGTTTGGTTAAATAAGAAAATGAAAAGGTACATAACTGTCTTCGGAGAACGCCATAGGACGAATAATGTGGCCGAGTCCTTCCATGGCGACTTAAACAAGGCAGTTAACAAGAATAATGTGAATTTAATCACATTGTTAAATGCACTTCGTGAAAAAGGTAACTTATCCAAGGGACCTATGCCGAAGAAGCCTAAGGTCGGTAATAAAAGAAGGGCACAATATATAATGAACGATGATTATGTAAGACATGTACAACTGCAGTTACTTTATAAACATAACTATTGGGCATGCAATCGACAAATTACGTTAGGCACATGCCTATAAAGATGATGAACATATAATATTCCTCAAAAAATATTTTCAATGAATAATTGTTTATTATTTTATATTTTGTTTACACGATCGATGTGTATTTGTTTTACACGATCATCTTATCCCCGTGGTCCAACCAGTTGGACATAATTCTACCGTTGTACCACTGGTCATAATCATAAATACAAAAAAAAAAAAAGATTTGAACCATGGGTAACTTTACTTCTCCGTAGTACAACCAGTTGAATATCGCAGTTATACCACGGGTCGGGAGGGGTATTTTTTTTTTAAAAACGTGTCACTACTTTACTCCAGTAATTATTGAATGGACTACAAAAAAAGTATAGAATCCCGCAAATGAATTATCTTAACCTTATACTTACAATAGGTAGGTACTCAAGTGCAGTCATAGAGTTAGGAATTAAGCCCCATAAATGACAATAGCCTCCACGCCCATGGAAGTTAACAAATCTAGTGGAACGTAGGTTTAATATACTTTTTTTATAATTCATAAACAGAAAGAAATATTAGATGTTCAAAATGTAGGGGTTCGTCTTACGCCAACAGAGTAAGTAATGGAGATAATCGGCTGTACTGAGCGGTTAGCCTCTACTACCTGATAACATAAATAAAAAACAAAATAAGTATTTTATTCGATTTATTTTGAACACAAATGTACAATATCAATAAATATAGTCACATCAGCTTTCTATCACCTCTTGTTACACTATGATCCACTTTATACAATGTTGTCATACAACAAAGTTACTCTTACTTTCGTGATAACAAAATTGTGCATTTCAAATAGGTCCGTCGTTTGTTCATTTAGAATTTCAAAGCAAAAATTAATACAATTATTTTAGAAGTGTAACGACAAAAATGTCAAACAGGAGTAAAATTATTTGGTTATTGACTTGCAAGATATGTATCAATTATTTGTATCTACTGATATAAATGTTAGTCGCAATGAACGTGATTGAAACTAGAAAAAGAGTTTTACTTTGCGAGTTCTAAGATAATTAAACTGACGACAATAAGTCAGTGGTGTGGTGGTCAGCTAGACCACCAAGTCAAATCAGTACCTTTTTAGAAAATGTCAAAACGATAGGTTCGGTACATTTTTGTATGAAACAACTACGCATGACGTCACATCTAGTGTTCTCAAATCGTTTCTTTTTAATGATGATTTGGTGATTTTAAAATAAATCAAAAACGTTAAAATAAAATTTATATTAACTGACACTGGTGAAATAATTAATTTTGAACATAGGAATGTACCCAATCAAAGTTGCAGCAAATTGTATCATAATCTGTAAGTATTGCGACTACTTCTCATTTATATTAAATATGTCGCTAATTGCAAATTTGAAAAACATGTATTTCGTCAACCTTAAGTTTGAGAAACAAATAAGTCATCCGTTCACGTTCACGTCAAACGTTAATGGCACATGATTGTTTAAACAACTAAGTTTGCAACGAAGCACGCCGCTTATCTGGCAGAAAGTTTAACAATTGTGTATTTTGTGCGTTGCCAACCCTAGACACTACTCACTTGCAGAAGTAACAGCGTACGATAGTACTTAGTGCTGTCTCATCGCGAATTATGTTTTGAATAAATTATATTTTTGCTTTAAAATTCTATTGAATAACCGGCAATAACTTATACGTAAGCGTATACACAGCTTTTTATTTCTAATAGAAGAAGAATTTAACTTTACACGAGATGTCTTAATTAGCTTTGTTTAATGTAAGAACAAGCCTTGTTCACGCAAACCTTAATTTTAATTAAGGTTTGTCAAACAAAGCGAAAGTATATATAATTATATAATCTCAGTAATAAAATTTAATTAGTTTTTAACAACACTACACAACATACAACAGAACATTGCCTTCCAGAAATAGTCGCAAAATATTTTATTTACTTCCAGAGAAAGACACACCTAAGCGAGATCTTTTTAATATCTGAGTTTTATTTTTTAGTCCTCTTCGTGTGTCATATATATACAGAAAATAAAAAAAAAACTTGTCGTACTTCTTAAAATAGGACTGCCTCAGTAAATGGCCTAAATAGATGGAAAGTAAAACAAGATTTCGCTAGTGGTGATACGGTACATAATTGATTGAACTTGGAAAATATTAATCAAATGAAGGACTGGCTGTAATAGTTTATTGTATAATAACGAGAGTCGCTATTTATTCAAACTTCTTCCCTATGTCTGTATAAAAAATACTATTAGTTATTCTGTGGTGATAAGAAAATAGGTATATGGATATAAAATGTAATATAAAAAAATGGTATATAAAAAGGAGTATATGAAATATTATATGAATAATAATTTTAACCAGAGCAGTTTAAAATCGCATAACGAAACCCGTACCTCTCTCGTTGGTGTTGAGCAATCCTTGCGACAAGTACACGTTCGAAAAAGCAATGGTCTTGTTGTATGTAGTGTACATTTACGCGTCTTTTATATAAATTATAATCAATTCGTCGATATAATATTGACTATCTATTTGAACATTGTTTAAATATATTTCTTTCAGAAATCCTACTTAATATTAATATATTTATATACTTTATAGTTTACTTGCTTTTAAATATGTAAACAAATGGAAAAATATATCAGAGGATCTGTTAAACTATGAAGGCATATGTTTATATATTTAAAAGCTACGCAGATATGGACAAGTGTAATAAGCTCTATGGTAATTTCGATATTTATTTATAGCTGAAACAAAAATGTGTATGTCTTGCTCGTTTTACAAATTTTAAATGTTAATCAATAAAATATAAAAGAAACAATATAATAAAACATTGCTTTGATTTCGATTACACTTAAGACTAAAGGCATTATACCGTGTTACAGTTATCGATTGCTTTTTGAAACATTTAAATACAATAGTAAGTAGGTACAATAAAAATAAATTTATAAAACAAATAACACACTTACATTTTAATTTGATAGTTCCATTCACAAATACGAAAATGGGCAGTGAAGAAATGCGCAAACTCTAAAATTAAAAATATCCCCAATTACTGATAAAAATAAACAGTTATTTAAAAATAGTTATAACACATAACTGATATCTGTAACACACAAGAAGCCAAAAAACAATTCTAAAATTCGATAAAATCATTTTAAAATGCTATTTGTTAGGTGATATTTAGGCACACAACTTTGTCTTTGATTAACTAGAATGAAACGTATGAATGCCTACAGTCAATCCGTTTTCAAGACTTGAGATTCGGTTCAGTGTGGATACTAAAACATGATTCAATTAAATACACACCGTCTTTTAAATCTTTTAGCAAAAGGTACTATAATTACAGCCTTACGTTTTAGTTATAATTTCACTTTGTCTTTTATAAGAATCAATATAAACAACATAGAATAGTGTTTAACATGTGGTATACATAAACATATAACAAATTGATCACACTTTTCTACGTTTTGCCGTAATGCTGTGGGAAACGGGAAAACATATTAGATTTGTTTTTTAAACATCTAAATTGCCAACAAGGCTGATGGTTGCCGATTACCGCTGCTTGCAACACATGTTCCTCAGAAGTCCTGAACTATTGACTTTTGTCGTCATTCATACATCTAGTTAAACTTACTATTCCTTACTAAGATGCAGATAATGGCAGTGCCGACCCAGCTTTTGTCCCAGGGATCTTTACTTAAATATTACTTTAATAAACTTAATACTACATAAGCATACAAAAGCTTGTGGGGCAGCTGTCCCCTCCCCTGGGTACGCCCATGGCAGTGGCAGTATGTGCATCGTCGTGTTTTTAGTTGTATCTGCATTTAAACCATCAGGTTATTTCTAGTATTAACATAACTTGCGACGTATAACTGGGATTGCTTTTAGAATAATCTGAGCAAAACAAATATAACATTCATTACACCTCCACTTAGGCGAAGAGTCCTCAATTAAGGACAAATTTCACTTACATCGTGGTTCATCAGGCACTATATTTCAAACTTTCTCAAATAACTCAAAACTGTAAACCAGTAGTCAACTACAACACGACCAGTATTCAACATCGATAGGTAGGTCACGCGAGTTCGCGTTCAGTTGCTTACTGATTTAGTTGTGATGACTAGAGTGTCAAGTCAAGTAATTGAGAAGAGAATAAACCATTCACATTTTCTTTCTAATCAGTTCACTTTGAAACAACCATTCATATTATTAAATACGTGCAATAATAACCTACTAGACCTTCGTTATACGACTTTACAATTTAATTTATGGCCAAATTAATAATTGGTCACAGTTATAATGTAAAGATTGCATGATCTCTTCTTTCTTTTAGTTACACTCTTCGAATTGTTACTTACACACTCTCCGCTCGAATTATTACTTACACACTTCTCGACCGAATTATTATGTACACACTTCCCGCCCGAATTATAATTTACACACTCCCCGCCCGATTTATTACTTACACTCTCCGCCCGGAATATTACTTACACACTTCCCGCCCGAATTATTACTTAAACTTTTCCCGCCCGAATTATTACTTACACACTCCCCGCCCGAATTATTACATTATTACTTACACACTCCCCCCCCCCCCCCCAGAATTATTACTTACACATTTCCCGCCTAAATTATTACTTACACACTCCCCGCCCGAATTATTACTTACACATTCTCCGCCCGAATTATTACTTACACTCCCCGGCCGAATTATTACTTACACTTCCCAATTCATTCGTGTAAGCAACATCTGTGTCAACAGTTTTGAATGTTTTAAATTATTAGTGATAGCTTTCACTATCTAAATTTGTCAAAGAAGTCACAGAGAAACTATCGAAAGGGCTCAACCACTAAATTTGTCGCATTAACAATATTAGTACAGATTATATAATAATAATATTTTAAGATAGGTATATTTAACCCAAAGTAAGTAGGGTTATGGATTCTAGAGCACAATTAAACATACTTAGGTTTCTTTTTTTTTATATACATCTATGTGTGTTTCTGTGTATAAATAGACATACTTATGCATACCAATATTTGCACTGAGCGGGTGAAAGGCGAACCACAGAGGTCGTCGGATACCTGCAATCTATACACAACCGTGACGAACGATTAATTAGAGGACGAGCACGGTACCTACTGCGGCTGCGGCTGCGGCTGCGGCCGGCCCGAGGACCAGCGCGGCAGCGAGATGCCGAACTTGGTCTCGAGGCCGGTGAGCACGGGCAGCGCCACCTGGTAGCCGCCCACGTGCTGCGGCGGCGCCGGCGCGTGCTCCGCGCCCGCCGCCACGTGCAGCTCCGAGCCCGCCGGCCGCCTGCCGACACATATACATCTATAGGTTCTTTATCTACGCACTAAAAACTATTATTTAAAAAAAGTTTTGCCGTTGTACCTATTATTCAGGTAATCACCGCCTTTATCATATAATTACTATCCCATACATATCTACATATATATATTTTTAAATCACTATCAATATCTCTAAAACAAGCGTCATCGTTCCTTTTAAGAAAAAGTAGATATAATAAGGTATTATACTCACGTGCCACCGAAATCGACATAGAATAGACGCTGTAATACTTCATATGTTACAAGCGTCACACCGAACTGTGGAGAGGATCGGAACACACGCGCTGAAAATTTATAACGCAATATTAAAGCTTAGACCAGGCCGTTCTAGGGGAAATCTTTTTCATAGTTATTAAAAATACGGTTTGACGTATGTGTTTAGGGGAAATTCGACTAATTTCGGTCCCAAAAGATCCCTTTAACAAAAGTGGTGAAGCGACCTGTCGCGTCATTCTCAGATCCCACAACGTGTTTCTTTAATAACTACGAACAAGACTTACGGAAGAGCTCTTTTTGTTAGGTTGTGTGTGTTAAAGTTTTTGATAGTGTTTCGAGTGAATGAGAGCGAATTATTTTGATCTTACCCACTGCTCCCTTCCAGAAAGCTCTAGCACCCTCCTCGGCGTATATCTTCCTAGTAGCGTCTATCACACCGTTGTACGTTGTTTGGCCTGATCTGGCTACCACCTTGAAAAATATTTTTTTTTTTAAAAGCTAATACAAAAGTCGTAATGTATGTATATTTTTTGAGAAGTCCTGCCGTAATCGTGTATCCTTGTAATTATAAAAAGTTAATCACATTCACTACTCCACAGAGTAATGCATACATTATATTATTCTGCGCCTAAAATATGTAGGCCAATGCAATATGCTCAATTCATATCTTACGTTTAATGAGATGTGAACAGATTTCTGCGATGCTACACTGATGGCGCAATGGTTAAAGTGGTCGTCTCTCAACTTAGAAATGACGAGTGTAGGGGGTTCGATCTCACATGACATGTGATCCATAAATAGTTGTCCTGAGTCTCGGTGTTGTTTATGTCTGTTGTTCGAATATTTGTTAAGTACCTCGCGATACAAGAATTCTAGTGTGGAAGTTGTCTTAAAAAAAAGTACATCATAATATAATTTTTAATGACTATGGATGAAACTATTCTTGAACAGGGCTTTGGTATATATATTGTAATTATGTTTTTATATGTATGAAAATGTTGTATGTTATTTATATGTATATGTACACCATAAGATGAAATAATATGTATATTAAAATTGCACGATTGCATCTGCCTATAATTTTTTTATTTGTCATTATTTAAGCGGTATGATTGTCTTTTGTTTGGGAAGGATAGTAAAATGAGTTAATTTACTATACAGGGGAGGAGTAGTTCAATAGTGGTGTACGTACCTGGAGCCTAGTCTTGATGACGTCAGCGGGCGTGACGAGCGAGGCGGCGGGGATGCCGGCGATGGCGCCGGCCGCTAGCAGCGTCAGCGGGTGGTTGTAACCGTTCTCGTCCGCGAATTTGGCCTGACAACAGTATCGATAGTAACATTTCAATATAGATTTTCATACATTTTCAAGACCAAAAAAGGAGCAACCAGATTTTTGTTTTTAAAGAAGAAAAATAATAATACGTAGTTTTAATTAAATACTTGTATTTGCAAAGTGTGACACAAAAGTTTTGCCACAATTGTTATTAATCTATTAAAGTAAAAATGTTTTCTAGAAATGTACATAATAATAATTTGTAAACAAGTATTGATAAAAAAAATTTAATGTTACTATATACTTTGAAATCATTAAACATTATAAAAATACACCCATACATTTTTACACGTACCTACACTTCTTTTAAGAAGGTGATCAAAATGAATATCGAATACAAACTGCTTGTACAATAACTTAACCCTTCGCCTTCATATATTATTTTATCTTAATGCCTAAGGGAATATATATATATCCCTTTGAACTTCACTCGGTCAGCCTATGACCTGGTCTCTGTAACCTGATCAAAAAGTCAGACAGTGCAAAGGTTATCCAAAAAAATGGCATTTATATAATAATCTGACCGACCCGTTGGTTTAGTGGTTAGTGATCCTGACTGCTGAGCCAGAAATCGTAAGTTCGATTCCCACCCAGGAATTGTGTGATCAGCATGATCATAATATGATCAGACACAGAACATATTATGTTCTGTGTCTGAGTGAAATTTATCTACAATAATATTTTTGGTTATATTTAAGCCTAGTTTCGGATCAGACGGCCGGGTTATGTGTCTCAAGTTATTATTATACTATTATAATGGTAAAACGCTTGCTGGAATACGGTTTTCAAGTGTAGTTCAACTATACATACCTTAACATGAGCATAGGCCGGGAAGTAAATAGCACTAAAGGGTACATCCCTTAGCAAGCATGCCTTAGCACCCTTGTACAACCCGAACAGCCCCAAATCCTTCACTACGGACCACGCCCGCACTTTTTGTGCACCTGCAATTTCACCTGCCACTTGCAGACGGATTTTAACTATTTCTAATGGATTCGTAAATACTACTTGAGAGGCACCAGCCTGGAAAAGAGAATGAGTTTGTTTAAATCATGTTATTCCGTCTCGCTATCATATCCTTGGGAAAATGGTCAAAATGGTCGCATGCTACGCGGTTTTATAGAACTGCGCCGCCCGTTAACTTAAAGGGGGTCTCGCTCTTTAGGGGAAAAAACGGGAATACTTGTTTGTTAGTAGTTTAAAACACACACGGATACAGTTGAATACACGCTCTAAAAATAGTGTCATGTACACTCTATTGAGTGCGGATTCCATTGTGTTCTGGATACGTATAACTAGCATTAGGCTCAACTACTTGGAAACGGGCGGTTATAGATCGACATTGGTAGATTAGCCATCTTACCTACTTGCAACACGGTATTATTTATTTCTAAATGTAAATAATTTAATGAAATAACGACTTTGATATTATTTACAACATTGAGTGGCGGTTATTTGTCTGTTAATTACAAAATAATAAGTAGGTATATTTAAAAAGTGTAGACTTAAATATCTTAAATCAAATTTATATAGAAAGTCGCCCCTTCATATAAGAGCACAGGCTAAACAAATTAGATATTTTTTTTTATGGTATAAAGGGCAAACGAGCAGACGAGTCACGTGATGGTAAAGGACTACCGCCGCCCATGGGCACCTGTAACTCAAGAGTCACAAGTGAGTTGCCGCCCTTTAAGGTGTAAATAGGGGAAGAGGGGGAGAGGGGGCAAGAGCAGGAAGACGGGAGAGGGGGATTAAAGGGGAGGTGAGGGGGAGGGGGGAAGGACGGGAATAGGGAAGGGGTAGGGCCTCCGGTAACCTCACCCACGTGGCGAAAAGCAATGCAATCATTGTTTCACTGCCGGTTTTTATGTGAGGCCGTGTTATCGAGCGGAGTCGTGCCGGCCCATAGTGCCGAAGCATGGCTCTCCCACGTATTTCTATATCCCACGTATTTCACGCTCTAATTGTTATTTCACTGTCCATAATTATTTAATAACTTAATTACATTACTAAAATATTAGTTTAAAATCACTTGAACAATATACTTACACAACCACCTGCCAATATTTCCGCATATAGCGACATATTGCCATTCTTGTCTGTGAATTTGTCTCGGACGAGGTCGTTTACCTAGTAACAATAAACTTTTGTTAGACATTACAATAAAAACAATCAAGTTATATAAACAATGGCGCTAATTGTCTCGGTTTCCGCACGATAATATTAATATAAAAAGTGTGAGAATTAAACAAAAATAGCAAAGCAAAAGGTGTAAAAGACGAATGTTGTTGATGTGACTGTGGCGTAGCTAAAAAAGCAACGTGGGTCACACATTACTAGTATTCTTGTTAACCCCTCCAGCTAAGCTATATGGTTGTGTTAGGAGTGGGTTCACGCCGGTAAAGTACTGGGTGGGGTTCGAACCTGCAACCACTTGATCGCAACTCCGACGCCTAAGCCATTACGCTACCGCCGCTTACGCCGCCATTACCCTTTTTGCATGCGGCTTCGCTCGCGCTAAAGCTATTTTTCTATCCCTCGGAAACAGCACTTTTTTCTGGATACCCTACATCCTCTGTATCCTTATCAACGTATATGCAAGATTTCATGATGACCATGAACGGTATATAGTATATTATATTTTGTTTCATTGGGAGCCGCTTAAACGCTGCACTTCGAAGTGTAGGTGTGTATGTAGGTATGTAACGGAATCTTTCAAAGATATTTTTACAAACATAAAGAAGAATCAGATGACTTCAAAATAATGACAATACAATAAATACATCAGAATCACCCAAATAAAAAAGAGACGTGTGGCACTCGGGAGACTGCCGCGGTAAAGCTATTGCATAGCATTTTTTATCAACTTATGCAATTATAATTATTTATTTATTTTATTTATGCAGTATTTTTTTTCCTTTCGTTTTTTTTTTCTTTGATATTAATTCAAGTTACACTTTTTGAGCGTGGTGACCGATAAGAAAACAATTTTTTTTCTTTTATTAAATAAATGAGAAGTTAATATTGTTCATATTTTTATTATCTATATATATAAAAGAAAGTCGTGTTAGTTACACTATTGATGACATGTGTTGTAATTAGATTTCCCTATGAAACAACGTGTGACATGTGCAGCAAAACACGTGTGCCCCACATATGTATCTCGACCTCCGCTCACTTCTGGTGTAGTTTGACTTTTATTTCGAACTGAGTAAGACGTGACTAAATAGTGCAAATATAAATGTATTTTTAATTCTGCGGTACTGGATTTATAAACTAAAAACAAGGAGGTGTATCTTATCAGTAAGCCTTAATTAAAAATTATTTAAATATTTTTACGTTATGTAGATATTTAAGTACAACGGAAAGTGTTCACCAATATAAAGTCATCGTAGCCTTAAAGTAAAATGGACTAAATCTTAACTTCAAATTCATTCATTAAAATGTAAAACTTTTGTCCATAAGTTAAGATGCATTTTTAATTGAATGACAGTTAATTTATTGGCATACATTTTCCTTATAGAAAAGAAAACAATTACATCAAGCTTTAGAATTGTGACAAAATGTGAGTACATATACCTATCCTATCCGTACTCACGAACAATACTTTAGTCAGTGTGCAGTGGCGTATCAATAGGGTGGCAGAGCGGGCAAAATGCCACCGCTCGAGGGGCCCCTAGCACCAAAGGTCCTCAACACAGGAGGCACTAATTACAAAATGAATTAATGAATTAGCCACAGGCCTCAGGTGGTATAGTTACGCCACTGTCAGTATGGAAGCAAAGCTATACTATATAAAGAATTTCTTATAGCGTTCGTTGTGGCCAGTCTTGTCATTCACAAAACGATACTCAAGTTACTCTTTACTAAGCAAACGCATTGCGTCGATTAACGTTTTGTGATTTTTCATTTATGTTGCTAAGGTCTCTCCGGTATTTGACTGACAGATGTGGCGCATGACGTACATACAACATATAGTACGAGAGCCCCTGACCAACATTTTTGCCTCATCGCTTTACAGTCAAAACTGTATAAGATCGTATCGATTTGGTTCCATGGATATTTTGATTCCAAAAATTCTAATTTCAGAAATTCGTCGTCGTACCATGACCGCATTTTCAAATATGTCAAATTTTTTTACCGAACTGTTTCATTGCAATCTGTCTGATGGACATAGTCTTGGTCGTGGGTTCTCGTACTAATATAGTGTGGTGATTTGTGTGCCAGAAAAAAATCGGTGTAGTATGAACATTATATAAGGATGCAGAGGGAGAAAATATGTTAAAATATGGCATCTTTACAAAAAGAAACAAAAAAACATATTAAATAGTTAAATAGGTGGCATTGGAATTGGCATTTGGTTAAGTTTAATAGATTTAAATTAATAAGCGGAATACAAAAAGTATTCTTTGCAAATTTATTTCGTCTTCTAAATTCTTCCTTACTGTAGTAATTGAAAATAGTTTGAAAATCTCAAATTACTACACGTAATGATTGTCCTAAGTTCAATCTAAAAGTATGGAATACAACCGGCCAAGTGCGATTCAGACTCGCGCTTGAAGGGTTCCGTACCATCGTACGAGATTTAAGACTATGTAGGTACTTTTTAAATACTTTTGTAAAAGAAACAAGTGAGGCGCTAAACAATACGTAAAGATTTGTATTTTTTTCTAATTTAATTACATCCGTCAATACAGGTATTTATTGCGATTTTTTGACAGTAATACGGAAATCTATTATTTCTTACTTATTATTTTTGTACAAGTAAGGTTTCCCTGTTCATCTTATATTACTCAATTTAAAATTGTATCCACAACGGTTTATGGTAACTGAATATAATACATATATAATATGGGCACTAGTGAATAATTTTATTTTATTATAATTTTAGCGAATATAGCAATACGAACTCTGTGAGCATTTCATTTAAAAATGTTGTTATGGTGGCAACTGAAATACAAACTCTGTGTAAAGTTAAACTAACGGACGGACGGACAGCGGAGGCCTAGTAATAGGGTCCCATTTGTTACCTTTCAGCTACAGGAAAAAAACTACCATTCACTCCCATAGACAGTATACGTTGCGTAAAATAGCTATCGAGCTACTTTACGTGAGGGTACCGCTGTGTGGCCACCGTTGAAGTATTGTTTAATAATTGATATTGCCGACCCTATGTGTCCGGGCTTACGAATGTACGTTTCGCGACATTACCTTATCCTTATATGCCTTAATCCCACATTTTATCTTTTTTAGCTTACCACAAAAGCTAATATAGTGGTAATAATTCACTGTCAAGCACAACTTTACACTGTTTATAAACAATAAAAGGAATAAATATATCAATGAAGCGATGATACAGTAAATTTATTAATTAATAGTACATTAACTATTAATTTCTATATTTACTAATACATAAATATTAACAAATAAAAGTCAATACTTATTTCCTTTTTCGAAGTAATTATACTAACCGTCAACTTAATGGCCTTCTCCGGGGCCACCCCAATGAGCTGCGGCACTAGCCCCCGGTACAGGCCGAACAGCCCTTCGTGTCGGATGACTTTCTTGAAGCAATCGAATGAATTCCTATACGCCACTTCACCGATGAAGGAGCCCGTGCGCTGATTCTGCATGCGGGTCTTCACCAAGTCGATGGGGTACACGGCCGACGCACCCACGGCTACGAGAGAGGGGGATTAGGTTGTGGTTGCTTCGAGCATCATATCAACTTATATGTAAATTAGTCAAAATAAGGTTTTGTTGAAAAATATTGATTTAAAAAAATTGTAGAAAGAAAACAACTAAGTAAATAATTAATTAAAATAAAACATTTTATTCAATTTTATAATTTTATTTAAATTAAAAAAATCAAGTTTTCCGTGGAGTTATAAAAGTTAATTAAGTATCAACACAATAAATTAAATTAAAAAAACAACTTTTACATTTTTTTTTTAAATAAATAAAAATAGTTGTATGATCTGAGTATGCAAAGAGAGAGGCCCTATAACACTAAATCCAAAACAATATCTTATCAAATAACTATAATCAACGGCAAATATAATTTCCGCTCGTTTTCTTTCCATCTAACTGGATTTAAAGAAAAACCACAATAAAAAAATATTTCGTGCATTACATACCACCAGCAATAGAACCCAGTGTGAATCTGTAGGTGCTCTCCAATATTTGAATAAACACACCTCGCTCTTCTGGGCTCTGTAACAAATACAGCCGACATATTTACCGTGTTCTTTCAGATCACACTTTACAATAGAAGAACATAAAAATGTGTTACATGGTGAACGACTTTTAGAGATATAGTTTGTTAATTTTGAATTCAGCAATACAGGTAACTTTAAATTTTGTGTCTTTAATGATAAGATTAATTAGATTATTATTATATAATTAGATTAATATTAATTATATTATTAGAATATGTTTATGTTTGTCAATTATTAAAACAATGTTTACCTTATCAATTACCATTAGATTGATTATGGATCCTGCACGTGAGAACTTTTTTCTATAGAACACGAGATGTGTATTTTTAAGAAAATATTTAAAATATAATTCCTTTCAATATCTTGGTTTGAGCTACCCCTATCGTAAAAGTTACAGAATAGTTGCGAATCCTTTCAATAACCTTATTGCAAGTTTTGTATGTGTAATTGTGCCGTCAAGGTGGTTGAATTTTTTCTGATTTTATATTAATATCAAAAGGTTTTGGAATTCATGTGTGTGAAGCAATGATTTTATATACTAGCAGCACATGTAGCATTCTATTTAATAAGATATAACAATAGGTGTGTCGTTTGACAAAAGTTGTAATCATTTGATAACCTCATGGAGAATATGATAATATTAGGCTTTTAATTGTAGTCTAGTCTCACTTTTACTATTTTTTTACTTTATTTACTATTTTTTTTAATATTAAAAATATAGACGTTCAAAATTAACTTATTCTAAACTATTTTGTTTATACTAAACAAATTTGTTTGTAATAAATATTTTACTCTAACTAAACTAATGTCATAGATAAATTCTCTCTCACTACAAATAAAAAAAAATTGTTGATCCTCGATGGTGTGTCAACACGACACTATAAGATATATTTTCCTTACGGTCGCCGTGCTGTCTAATATGTCCCTAACCACTAAGATTTTTTATGACAATGATTGCCATCCATCGGTAGTTCTAGTGAACTGCTATGGCTGTCAGTAATCCACTTGCAGTATACGAAAAATGCACGTCACAAGAAGTTGAAGAACTTACTTAGATGGATTTGAAGTAGAAATAGCTTATAAATCTAGTTAGCAATCGATTAATCAGTTAATTACCGATTATTATTAATGATTTAGTAAAATATTTTTTTGATAAAAATGGTGTGTCGTGTTCAACTACTTATAACGTGTCAAAATTAGCATGGTCGAATTTAGTCAGCAAGCTGTAGATATATTTGTGTAAAGGTGATAAAAATGTAAGTACGATGAGTATAACTATAAATTAATTTGTTTATCAAAATATTAGCAATGAATTTTAGGTAGTATTTAGCCATATTTCGTCAAATAATAATGTAGTAAATATGTTTATGTTAAAACTATGCCGATCGAATTAGTCTGTAATTCTTTACGCGAAAAATATCGTAATTATATTATTTTTATGTTTGGACATATGAATTTAAAAGTCGAAATTTGTTCGTATCATATATGATATGACAAATTCGATAAGTCATCTAAATAAACACAATGAAAAGCAAATGCGCTTTAACTACAGCCGCGCTAGCCTACCAAAAACTCATTGTCACAACAAATTTTAAAGTAAAGGACAGAAACATCATAAACTTTGTAACCCTTACTTACCAAGATGAGATCCAAAATGTTAACAATTCGACAAGTCTTTATCATATTTACCTCCTCCTTTTGTGCATGAAGAAAGAGAAATATATACCTTTCAGTTAGTGATGTTTCCAAACTAAACAGAACTTAAGCTAGTCGCACACGCGGACGCATAATGGCGGATCGCAACCTTAGCAACGGTCGGGTTTCGGAGGTGTACGTATACGTATGAATGCACGCAATCAGCGTACACCCAAACTAATTTTACCTAAATAGCTTCAAAGCAAGTGTATTATTGTCTACTGATTTAGATTTAAATTCATAGTATTTGTGTAATGTGTATACACATAAAATAAAAAGTATGTGTGATTTATTAAGAATTAACAAAATTACATTTTGATATCTTAAAATCTATTAATTTAAAAAAGAATAAGTATTTTTAAAACTCAGTAAATTAATATTTTTGAATACAAAATTATTTAAATTTGAATATTTAACTGATATCGATATGTATACCTTTAATAAAATAATGCTACGTTTGTATGCCTTGTTTACAGGTTTTGAAAAACTATTTTGTTAAAATATTAAGTATAATACTGATAATAATTCAAACTTTTTATAATAACCCATTTCACGTTTATCATAATTTTAATCGATTGCCGTCGTTGGGAGTCCAATTCACACGTGACAATATATTTCTTTATAATATCTAAAGAAGTTATACAAATAGACCGCCATTGCGAGACACAGATGCGACCCGCCTTATTGCATTCCGGTTAATCGCATATACAAGTCTAAAATACACTAAACATACAATACTTAGGCTGCTCTAGCAAAAACCTCACTAGAGGACAACTATGTACGGTTACACGGGTGTGAAAGAGATGGATATACTCACGGAGACAGCTTTGATTTCTGTGACGTAACGTTTGACGTGCTTGAAGTATTGCTCTGGTGTGATTGAAATTAAATCTTTATAGATGATTCGACTGAAAAGAAAGGAACATCGAGATTAAATATTACTATAATATATTTTCTACTACAAGGTGTAATAGAAATGGCATTACTGGCTATATTCTAGAGTCGTGTAATTTTAGGCAAATTCGTTCAAAACAGACAATTTAAATATAAAAATTTACCGATAAAAACCTAATATTCCGTAACAGTGCTGATATTAATGAAACTATAGGCAAGGATGATATGTCCAAGAACGAGGATATTAAAAATAATTTCCGAATTAAACAAAAATTGTTCAGGCTAAGTCAACTATTTTTCGACTATACATATATACACATTTTTAAAGACAACTCCAGCATTAGGAATAATCCTGTGTCGCGGGGGGCTTCACAAACATTCAAACAACGGACACAAAGAACACCCAGACTCGGATTGTAGGATTCGAACCCACAACACTCGGCGCGGCGTAGTGGCGAGATGACCACTTAAACCATTGCGCCATACGTGCAGTCATATGTTCCAATTATGAAATTGAAAGCAGTTTCAAATTGGTTTCAGTTTCATTATAACACCGATTTTCATTTTCGCTTACAAGATAGATATTTCGGTAATAGATATAACATAAGAGAATCTCTATCCTAGGAGCTAATTCTTCCATACTTATTCTAGGTAGATAGAAAGAAATCTTTGTCTAGATTGACTAGATATGTGTGACTAGATATGAAGAGTCCTATATTATTAGACCATTTTGAAAATGATGACCTCAAAAGGTTCCATACCTTTATAACTTTTGTAATTTAATATGTTTATTTAAGTACAGTTGTTCAATCTTCGCTCATTTATTGGTGGGTAATAAATTTATGTGACACCGTCTTTTCTTGATACCGACGTATTGTGAATGCGTCGGGGCACTTCGTCTTTTTACGCCGCGCGTGTATAGAGCGGACCTGTTCTATATTTCGCTAAATTTGATTTTATTTTATTATTAAAAATGACATGGAAGACGCATTAGTCTAAGTAGTCACCTTGTGATTTTCACTGCGTGGTGATTTGCATATAGGAATTTTAAGTCTAAGTGTTCTTTATGCTAGTTATTTAGTATGTGTAAAAAGGCGCAAAAAAAAACGTAAAAAAATCTCAAGACATTTTAAAGTACCGTTATCAACCGCTTAAACGTACGTATCAACGTATCAGCGTGCGAGATCTCTAACAATCATGGGTAATTTATAATATTATCATACAAAATTTACACATTGTCACAATTTGGTCGTGATATTATCAAGTAAGTTCACATCTATACTCTATACAAATAAATAAAATTGAAGTGTCTGTTTATCATATTAAAATAACCGCTTTTTGTATGATGTATATACCAAAACAACATTTTTTACAATTTTTCTCTGTCTGTCTGTTTGTTTGTTTCGGCTAACTCTGAAATGCCTGGACTGATTTTGACAGGACTTTCACTGGCAGATAGCTGATGTAACAAGGAGTAACTTAGGCTATTTTTATTTTAGAAAAAATGTTTTAGAAAAAAAATTGGATCTCACGAAAAAAATTAAACATAAAGTAGAAGAATTTCATTAAATATAACATAGGTATTTCTTTACGCGAATCGTAAACTCTGCAAACTGAACAAGTCCAGTTCATTAACCTATTTCACTAGATACAATAAACACGTGTTCAGCAAAGATAACTGTTGGCAACTACGTGTAATCTTTACTTTTTTATTTAGTTTGACATTGACAAACATTTGAGGTCAATGTCAATGCACGTGGGTAATGCGTTCTAAAGTTATTATGACTAATATTTAAAAAAAAAACTATGTAACCTACTAAGAAGTTGAGTTCAGTAACCGTTACAAATATTGCCACGAATGTTATTTTATTTTACTAGTTTTTTTAAGAACGTAGACGTCATTAATATCTTTATCAGCACTCTCTATATTTTGCCTCCATACACTTCTGTCAGCATCATATATGTATTCACTCCCTTACTTTCCATTTCCCTACACCTGAAGACTTTCTTATCCATATTTATATTCTTTTTATTATTCCTTTTATTGCATGTCCATATTATGTCAGACACCACTTCTTAACTTTTTCGGTACTCGGAGCAACTTAATAACTTCCTTTTATATACAAATTCCTATTTTTTTTTCATTTTCGTCCCACTATATGTACATGTATATCTCAACATTAGCATCTCAGATACACACAATCAATTTTTATCCGTTACCAATATTTTTGTAGTTTAGCTCTCTGCTACCAATTGATCCACTATTAGCTAACTATATTTTGTAATCATTGAGGTCGAATTTTATACGGTATTTAACCGCTGTCTAATATTGCAGCTAAATAAAAGATGCCAGTAACTACCCTTGATGTGGTATTGATATTGCCATTATATTACAGGGGCTTTAGATGCCATATTAACATTACACTTTGACAAAGGTACTATATGTTTCCACCATCTTTTTTTTTATTGGCAGTGGCAACACAGGTGTTGGAAAAATACACACAAAATGAACCAGCAAGTCAACTCACCCATTTGTATGATGTATCGTATCACACAAAGTGAACAGAATATCAACTTCAAGTGGTGTGATCTGTGACATCATCTGAGCGGAGTGCAGGAACTCTTCCTTCGTTACTTCTTGAGTTCGATGCCCATTCGTAGCGTTAAGGTATACTCGTTTGATCAGCTCCATGTTATTAAGCAAGGAATTGAAGGCCATATAGTAAGGGAAGCTGATTTTACGTTCGCCTTGGAAACCAGAAGCCTAGAAAAATAATACATAAACGTAATTTGTTTATAGTATAACCTTCAACAGTGTAACTTATAATTTATGCAGAATAAATAGGAAAACAGTGAAAGCTCCTTTTTCACGGTGTCCTTATTCGCGTTTTCACTATTCACCGGTTAAAAAATGCGACACAGTTCTTGTTTCCAATGCTAAAAGTTCTAAAACATTTCTCTCTCAAACGGTGTACTAAAGATTTTAAGATAGCAAAAGATAGGATGACTTATACTGTGCTCTATTCTAACGCATCTGTGGGCATTGTCTTATTAAACCACAAAAGAAAAGGATATATCAACACAAGTATTAGCTGCCTGTTTTTTTGGCGTGCGAATAAGAGAGCGTGACAAATGCAATTTTTTGTGACTGGTTCTGGAATTGTTTTGCCCCTGAAGTTGAAAATTATTTGAATAAAAAAAGGAAATACATTAAGGTCGTTTTAGTTGCAAGCAAATACTTAGTTCTTTAAACCCTTACCAAATCCTGACAATAGTTCTTAATATATTGTTAAAAATGGCTTCTTTAGTTTTATTTTATTTTGTTTTTTTTTTGGAACCTTGGAAAGTATATATATATCCCCCTATAATCCTATATAAATTACTACTCCACCACCATTAACTAGCTATGTTTAATATTTATGAATTGCAAGTTTGTTTATTTTTGCCCAAAATAGTTAGGTATTACTGTTTGTACGGTGTTTTTAACTGCCTGACCTAGGTATATCCTGTATTTCAATACACCTAGGATGCTGTTCTCGACACAGTCAATATTATAAATGTAGTTACACATTACAAATAACAATAATTAACTTACATTAATAACTTTCGTCATCAACTCCTTCGTTAATAAATGCTTCTTGACCGACAGCATAATGTCTCTGAAATCTCCTACACTAATAAATCCAGTTCCATCTTTATCACATTTCTTAAAGGCTTCTAGTCCATACTCCTCGTGGAAGTCGTGAAGGAACTGACTGAACTCTGGGTATGTTACCAGACGCTTCTTGTCTTTGCCGAAGTACAGGCGGACGAAGGTGCTCTCCATATTGAATGGGAGTTTTTTGTGTAATACAGTTTTACGCATAACCTCCGCGAATTCGTCTGGAAAATGATGGAAGCGACTTTAGTACATTTGCCTTAATTTAAATAACAGTAATTGCATAGCGCGTATTCCTTTTGATCCCTGGTGGCAACCTCGTTATTTTTCAAAGTACTAATGCTTATTATATAGTACTTATCACTTGAATTAACGTTGACGAAAAAAATCGTGGTAAACTTAAACCGCGAGTTGTCCATAATTGTGGCGAAGACTTTAGAAGTCTGTCAAACCACACAGAGTCAGAGTAGTGGGTTATCACTTGACCCTTTCCAAATTGAGAGAAGACTAGCAAGAGAAAAGTGACGGAAAATAGTACCAGTAGCATTGTGATGTGTTCTGGTGGTGACGTCGCCAGAGTTCGGTGGGCAGGGTCGTGTTACGATGTGTGAGCTATACGATGTTGTGCGTATTGTATTTTACGAGCATTTTATCCATATAAGGTCCCCGTACTGATATTGACATACAACTTCCTATATTTCATAGAACTAAATATTAGGGAGGATCGTTTGAACATCCAAAACCTACAAGATAGATCAGAAAGGATGCCTAGCACAAAACTAATCACAACTTTTTATAAATATAATAAAAACCTCACCAAAAGCAACAAGTCCATTGCCGTTGGTATCAAAGAGCTGGAAGGCGGTCTTGTACAGTGCGTCTGGGACGCACAGCAACCCCTCGAAAGCCTGGAACTCGGAGAACGAGATGAACCCGTCTTTGTCCATGTCCACGATGCCCGCGATGAGCTCCACAGATTCCTTGTTGTAGTCATCTGGAAGTTACAAATGTAGGGTATAATAACTCTGTTAATGTAAAATCAGTGGCATTTTCATATATTCCTTTTTTATTAATTTTTTTAGTTGAAAGTGATAATATCACAATGATTAAACAGAACATTTTACACAAAAAAATACCCCATACGGCCAAAAACTGCAATGTAATCAATTAAACAACATTTATGCAATCAGGTGCTTCGACGGCGCTTAAGGTCATTCACCGTACCGCGTACATTGCGTAGCGCCATATGAAACCAATGACTATTATACATATTAAGGATTTCCTTAATCTCGAATAAACAGAAAGAGGTTTTTGTAAGTTTTCTCAAACTTACACGATGTATAGTACTCTGTAACACTACCAATTACATCTTTAACTCTCTAATAGCACTTTTGTTTGTGTATGCAGGCATCAATTTCATTTTGAATAGTCATTTCATTAAGATAAGGAGACGTGGAAACGGAAAATATAGAAATCCTAAATATTTACCTCTGTTTAGTCTGGGTATAGAGGACCTACTTCTATAGTTCAGAGAAAAAATCACCATATGCCGAAATAGGTGTGTAGAAAAAATAACATGTTGGGGATACCTCCTTACTTACTGAATACCCTCGCATGACAACCAAAAACCCGACAAATTTAATCATTGTTTAGAAGTTCAATTTCAATTGTTTACCTACTAGATATAACTTACTTATTATTTATTAAAATAATATGGACAAACGCTGCCGTCTCAAACCGATGGACATTATATTATTATATATTCTGCTTACATGCAGTGAAAACGATAACGTTCATATTATGCACCCATCATAAACGTATATATCGGGAGAGCCAAGTACTCATAGCCAGCTCGATTCATTAGGGTGATGAATGATGAAGAATAAAACTTGTAAATAATAATGATGGGTAGTCATTTTTAAAAGAATATTAAATTTCGTCTATGACTTGTTTTAGTAATTGACTCTTGTAGTCTCTTACTTTCCTATATACAAGCTTTTGTGAAGATGTGTGGTGGATGGTAATCTGTGATGTCCACAGAAATCTAAATACCTTATTTAGATTTCTGTGGTGATGTCACTAAAGCTTAAGAAATCATCATTCAGGTGAATCGTGATAACTCTGTTGATCACAGATCATTACATCATTGTAAGAGCTCTTATTATTAGCTCATTATAAGCCGAATGATCGAGGTCGTTGTATGATTATGCTCATTTGTAGAATTATTTGTTTACGGAGATTTTTTATTTACGTTCAATGCTTTAATTATTCATAACTCTTTCGGCTGTTTTATTGAAAAGGAAATTATATTGAGATTTCTTTATTATTCAAGTTAAATGGTTTACATAAAATATCTGACTAGCTGGGATTAAATCCACCCACTCACGCCCTATGATCTTATTACATAAACTTGCTAAATTAAAAGACGATTGGCAATAAAAGTTCATATTTATAATAAAATCAGTGTCGAAAGGCCAAAAACAGATAAGAACCTATTTTTATGTAAAATTCAAGGAAATATGAACATGTTTGACTTTATTTTTTTACTACTACGTTACTAGAAAGCACTCAAAGTTGAGCTTTCTCTGGTTTAGCCCGGTGTCTTATATAGATTGAGGAGAAGACCAAGAAGACAATAACAACAATTCAAACTAGATTACGTTCTAGATAATAAGGCTTTATATTTATAATTTAGTCGTGGACGCTGTAAGTGAAGTCTAGTTACCCATGAGAGTACGAGTTTTCTGAGCGCGATTGCAGTTGTTGGTAGGAAGTGTGGTGTCTTATCAAATAAGATTACTAAATCCACAGATAAACAACTAGTATTTTTTACTTTTTACCTGATCGGTTACATCAATGATAATGTTTATCGTATAGTATAATTGTTATCAAACATAATTTTATTAAATTTATCATTCTTGCACTCGTTGATCACGTCCCGAACACGCAGTCGTACTTACATAGGTACGTAAGTAATTAATAGTTTTAGAAGTTTAAAGTTCAACCTCAACACTGCAAATGTCATAATATTATCTACGTATGAACGGGAATTAACGCGATCACGAAAAGGTATTACATACCTCTGAATTGCCCTACATGCCATATGTGAAAGGAGTAACGGATAAGATCGGCTCCGTATTAAAGAAATACTCCATTCCGACAGTATACACACCAGGCATAAAGGTTCAAAACATCGTGGGTACACCGAAGGACGTCTTGCCGTTACAAACTCCAGGTGTCTACAAAATAAACTGCAGCTGTGGTAGTTCCTACATAGGCCAAACAAAGCGGACCATTGCTGAAAGGGTCAAAGAACACATCGCTGCTGTGAAGAACCGACAGATTAGCAAATCAGCGATTGCAGAACATGCACTCGAAGCGGGCACCAATCACTGGATTGAATTTCACCGTCACTTTTACTCAAGAGTTGTACGTGAAGCGATTGAAATTAAAAAACACAAAACTTTCAATCAGGAAGATGGTTTCAAATTATCTACAGCGTGGAATCCAGTGATAAAAAACATGCCACCTCGCTTTTATGCGCAGTCGGGTGAACACCAGAATAGGGCCACATCGGTTTGCTTACAGAATAGGGACACTGTTAGTATAGTATGTGACGGTACATGGCGAAACGAAAATATCAAAAATATCAAAAAAGTGGAGGTGGATGAAGAACCTTCTACCTCACGATGTCGGCGACGGAGGGCGTGCACCGCTGAGCCAGTCAGCCTGTGACCACGGCCAGTGCAACCTGGTCGAAACGTCAGGCAATTCAGAGGTATGTAATACCTTTTCGTGATCGCGTTAATTCCCGTTCATACGTAGATAATATTATATCATGGAACGCGAAAGTTTAAAAGTTAGTACTGCAAATGTCGTAGTCAACAGCCGGTTTGGTTTAAAAAACTTACCTTCATTAAATAATCCCAGGAACTTTCGAACAAAATCTTCACTAGTGATGCATTTCTCTCCGTTCTTCTCAGCGGTTGCGTACTTCAGAAATATCTCATGTAACCGGTCTGTGTCTGCCCTTTTTAGATAACCAGCCCCCTGTGAAGAAACAAAGAAGTTGGTGTGAAAGTTGTAACCAGAACTTTAAACATAGTTATGTATTTACACGGGAATTAACACGATCACGAAATAGGTACTACATACCTCTAAATTGCCTGACGTTTCGACCAGGTTGCACTGGCCGTGGTCATAGGCTGACAAATATTAATATTCCCGTATAAATACATAACTATATCATGGAACGCGATAGTTTAAAAGTTAATATGAACTTTAAACAGTTTGTTTTATTAATTTTTGGGGGAAATAACATAGTAATCAACTACAAATCTTCACCTTATACTTATTATTCATCAGTATACCTACTAAAACGCGAATTCAAAGTCACCGGGACTTTGAATTCGCGTTTTTTAATTCCTTTAATACTAATCTGTATTCTTTTAGAATGTCATGTGTTGTTTATAGAATATGTTATTCATAGAGAAAAAAAACAAAGAGCCAGGAAACAGTTTAATGTTGGAATTAGCAAGTCTCTAGGTTTACCAAAGAGTATACAAACACTACGAGGTTTACCACGAACTACCAGAGGAAGAGAAAAATTAAAAAAAAACGATCACCCCCCATTTTTCTACACTTGTGAAATTTTTTATTCGAATTGAAACAAAACCATATTCAAGAAAAAAACCATCGGACTACTCCGTAAAAAGTGTGAGACGTGACAATAAAAAGGAATATGAGTCGAATCGTCTCCTTTTTCGTTGGTTGAAAAGAATAAACCCTAACTACTTATTGTTCCCCTCGCGGTGCACAGATAATCGCCGACGTCTTCCTCACAACGTCGTTTATAATAACCACACCTATCTAGTTCTAGGCTAGAAATCTAAAACAACAAACATTTGTCATTCAATGCCTACGGTTACAGTACTTGACACGCTTTGCCGCGTAACTGATAATAATGAATGAATGAAATGTACACAACTTATACCATTTGTTCATCGAAAACTCCAGCCACGGTAATGTTAGATATTATATAACATTACCGTGCTCCAGCCATGTTGTTTTGTATTTGAAATGAATAAGGTATATTGCTATTTAAGTATAGCACCGTAAATAAACTCATTCTCTCAGGTCATCAAGAGAAATTATTTATCTGAACAAAAGTAGAATCAACATTATGTATAAAATGAAATTAATTTTATATAAAATCATACGTTATTAATTAAGTATATACGGTTTTACTCACATGTATATTTCGGGGAACCCCAAGTAGTTTCGGACCAGTTATGAAGGGGTGAGGCATCCTACCGCGTCGGTTGCAGGTGCTAGACTGGATTTCCGTCGCTCGCGTCTATAAAGGGCCCCCGTCGGGTCCGGAACTAGTCGGGCATCCTCGAAATATACACGTGAGTAAAACCGTATATCCTTAATTAATATGAATACCAAAGTTTTTATTCGAATCATACGTAAAAAATTAAAGAAATTGCGTTACATCGTGCCGGTGACGTGATTCAGCAAATTCTCCTGTCAATCTAATGTGTTTCAGTTGTGGTCCACGATTTAAACATTTATGTTCTATATTTTTATCTCAATTATCTTTACGTACACACAAGTTCGCCTCTTATTTACCTCAATATCCTCTTTTCATTCCTAAGGTTTAGTGGAAGAGTTTCTAAAGTAGAATTGTGTAGTGCGAGAAAACAACGGTCTCTGAGGATGGCATGAAGGAAAGCATATCGAGAACGTCAGGGGTAGTTAAGAATTTGTATTTATTTCGTAACCAGTTTAGAGCTGGTATGTTCACGCATTATTAAAGTTTACATCTTAATGTTGACTTTTATAACCTCGTACAGAAATTTGATAGGAACTGATAAGAGTCTACTAGTGATATTTTTAGACAAAACATTTTAATCAATTCTAAACTTTATTTAAAAGTAGGAAGATCGGAATTTTATTTGTACGTTGAAAATATTGGTATTTTTTGTCAATGTCTATTACTTTTTTTAATACGTTTTCTCTTACGTTATCCAGGAGCTAACATTTGACAACACTGTTTGCGGCTATGTCTATACTCTCACTCGATCCCGATATAGGAGGTCGATTTATAGGATTATCACGAGTTCCTACTTCCGTCATATCTTTGTCCTTTCTGGACACAAATTAACCGGCAGGACGTCCCCAGCACCTTTTTTTAAAGTAGACACTTTTATCCTAGGTTTTTTTTTCATATTTTTTGTGTCATTTACGCGTTGATCAAGGATTTCCAAAATGAAAAACTTTTAGGTGACATTTTGGCATAACTATCATCTTATCTGTGGTATGGTTACGACCAGGTTTTAATAACGGAATTAAAACAAAATATCTCCGATTTTCAGATCGTTCGGAATACGACAGTATTCGAAGTAGACCATCGTCTACATCCCCTACAAGTATTCTCTAACATCTTAATAGGGCGCTAAGCTGAACTAACTGCCATAACCGAGCCATCTATGATCTAGATGACGTTGACGGCCTTACAAGTCTTTCTAACAGCCCCGAAGAGCTCTACTGTCTTTTTATAAAAGGTTCAGTCTACGATTAGTTCGGATACGAATCTGGAACTGATCATTCCATCCGGTATGAATGATGTCAAAGATCAAAGAAAAGAAGGAAGGGAACTCACCGTCCGCCGTTGATATTATGATTCATAGTAAACTAATAATAACAAAAATTAATCGAACAACTCTTTGTAGTTAAACTGTTATGTTGGCTGCAACATGAAGGCTGCAGTTAGAAGGCCAAGGTTGTGAACTAGTCACAGTGTTCTATATACTTCTTTGTACTTAGATACATGGTGGATGCTCGCTGATAGTTTGTTTGTGATTGTAATCAATAATAATTATATTATAGTATTGTAAGTAACATAAGAATGAATTTTCCAAGATTTGTAAAAGTCAATAGGGTAAAAAGTTCTCATTTGTGTGTCTCATTATTTCGTTTTTTGAGTAAATATATTTTAATTCTTAATAGAAGTAATCGACTAACGTGGCACACATCAATACTATTTTTACATGGAAAACATTAAAAAAATACATAAAAAAAACAGCAAGATTAAGTTAGTGTTTACCGGTGCCAATAAATATTCGCTTTATTCAAGTAGTTGTTTATTAGTTAGGGGGTTCGGGTCCGCCACCTCCGTATCACAAATACGGCAAATATATGTTTTTATTCAAAAGAACTCGCCCCTGATTGAATAATTTATAAAAACATGTGATAGCACGAGTACGGTTATGTTATATAATTTATAAAAATATACTTTATTAATATAAATATGCGCACTTCGTTTACCATAAACAAAAAAACGAGGGGAGCTGTAAAACAGCACGCGTTATGCACCCGTCCACCTGCCAATATGAGTTTGTATATCCGATTGTCATTGTCGAACGTTGTTGGATACCTACAGGTATCTTTTTTTTAATTAAAATGAAGATTTTTTACGAAATAATTATATTCTTTCAATATCATTGACAGCTTGATAACGATAGTGATAAACTAATTTTAATCAATTGTAATTGATTAAATAAAATGACAGAAAGCAAGTGAAGTATTCATCATCGACTTTTTACATTCTTATCGCATACGATAATTTGTAAACTGCCGTACATACATTGTCTAAAGAATGCCTACAATTTAGTTTAATTGTTCTTGGCACTCGCAGCATCCGCTCTTGCTATGAACTCCGCTGCGCGCCTCATCACACAGTCGGATGAAACTGGACTATGTGAAGAATTTTGGATTTGGTAATACATTGGAAGGTTAGTAGCGAAAACCTTAATAAACAATAATCTCCGCAAAAATACAGACCAAACCCACAAAATACAAATAATCTTTATTAAATCAAGTTTTTAAACCGGTAAGCTGGTTTGAATGTACAATAAAATGTAGGGCACAGAGAACGAGTTAATTCTACGTATTTTGCCTGTCCTCCATATATAGTTGTTATTCACAGATTTGGTATGTTATTACTAATGTAATACTTGACTAGTTAGCACATATAAAAAGTGGTGATCCAGCCCGTGACATTGTCAAGGTATGTATTAATACTTAAATTGTAAATATCATGATAAATAACAAATTCACACAACATTAAAATCAGTGTAACTGATTTAAATGTTGTGGTGTGTGGAATTTTGGGTTGTTGATAACTTAGCTCAATTTTTTTTTTAATTTTGGGTTGTTGATAACTTAACTGAGTTTTTTTTTAATTTTGGGTTGTTGATAACTTAACTGAGATTTTTTGAATTTTGGGTTGTTGATAACTTAACTGAGTTTTTTTTTTAATTTTGGGTTGTTGATAACTTAGCTCAATTTTTTTTTCAATTTTGGGTTGTTGATAACTTAACTGAGTTTTTTTTGAATTTTGGGTTGTTGATAACTTAGCTCAATTTTTTTTTTAATTTTGGTTTGTTGATAACTTAACTCATTTTTTTTTTGTATGTGATTATTGTAATGATAAGTTTTTGAAATACCCTTACCAGGAATTTTGAGCTTAATCGAAAACCGGTTATGACTAATTTAATTGTTATTATCATGTTAATATATCTATACAACAGTTAAATCTGTTAACTTTTATTTATAAGACTAGCTGTGCCCACTGCGGCTTCGCTCGAGTGTGTATTTATATTTAATTCCTTTTTCACCTACCCGTCTACCCGTTCTGGAGATTAGCCGGAACAAACAGACAGACAAATATTTTAAAAAAGTATTTTTAGTTTAAGTACCGTGTAAACGTTCAGATTCATTTAGTAAAAAGCTGTTGTTATGACATTAAAACACACACAGACACTTAAATTTTACTTAATTACATATTTTTACAAAAAGCACTGTAGGTCCCAAAGGAATGGACCGGTTTAAGTGCGTTTTTTTTTGTTTGAAAAGTGACTTGATCGAAAGTGATTTTAGAAAACCTGTTCGGCCGTTCGAATATAACCTGCTTTAAATTTATGATTATTATTTTCCTTTTTTTTATCATGTGCAAACCCCCACGGGGGGTCACATCATCACCTCACCGGAGCTAACGGTAAGATGGTATGTCGGAATCGAACCAACTAAAACCACACGGTGTTCCGTCACAAGTGGGTCTATTGCAGGAGGACCCGGATATACCCTATGAAGGAGTCTTTCGGGAACCCCTGCAGACCTTGGTCGCCTTCAGCAGGCGACTACACCATGGAGTAATGATTATTATTTTCCTACTCAAGTGTATTTATTAAGATTATGATACTCATTTACAATTTTTTTTTTCATGTTTTAATAAACTAACGCAATATTTATGACTAGTTGTCCCGCGCAGCTTCGTCTGCGTTTGTAAATTTTCCCCGTTTCGGTAGTATTTTTCATTGATGCTTCGTCCCTATTGGTCGTAGCGTGATGTTATATAGCCTTCCTCGATAAATGGGCTATCCAACACTAAAATAATTTTTCAATTCGAACAAGTAGTTGCCGAGATTAGCGCGCTCAACCAAACAAACAAACCTTTTAGCTTTATAATATTAGTATAAATTCAAAACTATAATTTAAGTAGGTAAATGTGCTTAGTGGCATTTGTGTTCAAGATATGTGACGGCAGGTATTTACTAACGGCAGGACAGGTTATATACATATTTGACGGTGGTTACACAAGATGATGGCCCTTTATAATATGTACGTAACATTCAGTTTTAATTCAACTCCACCATGGAAGAGGCATTTTCATTCCCCGGTCTTTTTCATTTGCATGTGGTTGTGTGGATTTTGAATCAATTCTACTTAGTGTTTTTAAAAAAGGTTTTAATATTGAGGGTGGTCCCGTTTGGAATTCAATGTTAACCTTTTAGGTTTAACAAAAATGTTAGGTTTAGTTATTTCTATACATAATATATGTATAGCATTTTTTATTTGAATAGGTTTCTACATTTATGTTTAGTTCCATCCTAACTTCAATTAGAATTATTTATACCGTGATGGTGGAAAAATAGGTAAGTCGAAGCTAAAAGAAATATTTATACTCATTGATTAATAGTTAATTATTAGTTATTACTCATTACGAGAAAAGATGCGTTTCGTTTAAATTAGAATATATCCTAATAAGTGTGGTGGCACCTACCTAAAGTATACTTATACATCTAATATATAAAAATTTCGTGTCACGGTGTTTGTGGCCGAACTCCTAAGAAACGGCTCGACCGATTTTAATGAAATAATTTTGTATATTTGGTAGGTATTAGAATAGGTCGTAAAGTATTTTTCACCCTCCTACCCCACACTCCATTTTTTAAAAAATAAAAAAAGGCATTGCAACGCATGCCGCGTGCAGCTAGTAATATTATAGGTTTTATGTAAGTATATATATATTATTATATTAATTTAAAAGTCGAATTCGAAAATAGGCGCGCGATTCCAGCCCACGTGTGTTGTCGTCGTTGTGGTGCGCGAGGAAAAAATCCACCAATAGGATCAAAACAACGATACCAACAACCAATGATTGTTTTCCCACCAAAGTAACAAACCTTACCAGTCGCAGGTAGGTACCTACTTCTAAACTAGTACCTAATGCAGAATTTTGCTACCGGAAAATTCCGTGCCTTACAAGACATATTTTTCAGAATTGGTTATTAGTTATTATTAAGAGTGGACATTTGGTGGACAAATTAAGAAACGGATAATTTTAGTTCAGAAAGTTATTTTTTTACCAAGGGGGAAAAGAGGAAACGCAGCCTAAAATCATCTACGAAACTATTTGCTGGATTTATTGTCACGTGGGTACTCATTGAATGTTATTATAGATTATACAACTTAAAGCGAAGAGCTTTGTTTTAGCATAAAAGAGGTCATTGTTGCGCAGTTCAGTTGCTTTTCTCACAAACATAGAAGATTGATAACTTTGCTGTTCGACGCTAAACGTTTAAAAACGATGTATGATTTCGATAGTAGACTTGTCTCTATTATTTACGAACATTGTGCTATATTATAAATAAAAAACTGATTTGAAATATAATAGCATATTAATTCATCGCCCTTTTAACGTATGATACCGTACCGTACATTACTGATAAATGCAACCTAAAAAGAAAGAAAAATTCTAAAATAATTTACCATTCCACTTAGTTTATCTATACTAACATAATAAATCTAAAGAATTTGTTCTTTGGTTGAAAGCGCTTATCTTTAGAAGTACCAGTTGAAAAAAATCTTTTCACATTTGTTCCCCCATTCCTCAGGAATATTAAATGGCGGGATGACTGGTTACTATTAAACTAACCTTACGCTTCCTTATCTCAATTACGGCAATATTAAAATATGATGAAAGAGACACAACAATAAAGCTGATAAATATAGTAAAAAATATCGAGTGTTATAGAATCATTATGATATCTTATCTTCAATTTACGTAAATAGTAAACGTCTCGTGCAACCATGAATTATGTAATGAAAAAAACACTCAAATATTGTGTAGTTTATGGGCAAGTGAGGTTAGCAACACACTTGAGCAAATGATGATGGATTCACCTTGAACTAGAAAACTAATGCGGCAACTAATGCCATCCTAAGGGTGGATTTTATGTCTTCCACTCGCAGTATAGCCTTGCTAAGGAGTGACGACCGTAGAACGAAGGCGAAAATAAAGAGATTAATGGGGTGGGTTGCCGATTACAACTTAAAGACCGATATGAATATGTTTTAACCTCAAGTATCTCAGTGAAAATAGCAAATAGATGCTATTTTGCTATTTTCTTTTGTTGTGACCAACTTCTAGTCGGTAAGGGATCACGATCACCTTAAATATCTCGTAAATTTTGATTAATCTTAACTACCTATATTATTAATGCCAAAGTGAGTTTGTTGATGACGCTTTCACGACTAATCCACCGATCATCATGAAATTTGCATACGCTTTTTCAGAGGGTACAGAAAAAGCCATAGGGTACGTTTCATTCAGAAAAAAATGTATGGTTCTCGAGGGATAGATTAAATAACAAAATCTACATAAGCGCGAGTGAAGACGCGGTAAAGCTTGTAAAAATTAATGAGTTTATAATAGACTTGGCTGCCCAACTTCGGAGCTCTAAGCTACCAGAAACCGCACACAAACAAAATTCCTTAAATAGTATATTTCTGTTGGTGAATACCTGCTGAAGGTCCTTTGGGAAGGTCATAAGCGGTTCCTAGACGATCATGCGGCATGACATGCATTACGTCCTGTTATGCATGCATGACCGTTTAATCGTATTGATTGATGCGAATGACATGCAAACTATGTGCTTGACATGCAAACTACGTGCTGGCTGTTGATTGACAATTCCTTTTATTTTTATATTTCTAAACTTATTTATTTATAAAATCTGCCTTTGATAAAGACATTTCCATACCAGCGCAGAAGATCTCTTCACTGTACTATCCATATCGACTGAATAAAATCATTATACCAAGCGAACTATCATGCTGCATGATAGACTCTCCCCATAGGTCCTTAGTAAGTGCCTATAAAGTCACTGGTAATACAAGCTTTTATATGCTATATTTATAAGCTGGCTTGTAGATGTCCCGCCCCTATTACCCATTATTATTATCTGTATATACTCCAAATTTTTAGGGGTATAAACAGAGGTATTTGAAAAAAAAAATTAGTTTACTGCATTGGTCCTTTGAGTCGTAGATGATATGACAAGATATATTTCCACTCTCATGGCCACTATTTTATTATTACGCTGTTATATTATAAAATAGGTCAGGAAAATATGTACTGTATTCAGCATATAATAATTGCAATGAACTGTGAATGAAAGTAAGAGAGATATATACATGGAAGGCTGCATATGTATTATTCATTTATCCTAATTACCCACTTATTCTCTAATTTACTTTTGAGAGATAGCTACTTATTTAGCCTTCACCTACATTAAATTATGCACAAATTTTATTATATTCTGTCTACTTCTTCTTGATATACTGCTGTGACAGTATGAGTATATGAGAAACTAGCTATATAATTTTGGTGAAATCTATCCCATGGGAACCATACATTTTATTGAAAAGAAAGAAATGTATATTTTTCCATAATTTTTTTGGAAACCAATTCTTACCTTAAATATGTTGTGTATTGATTAAGACTGTAAAGCTATTTACCATCACATTATCATAAGAACAGACTAATAAGAACTAGTCATTTCATATGGTGGAGACTGCAGGGTACAACTTTACTAATATATTATGAAAATGTTAAAGAATCTTGCTTATTATCATTTGCCTATTTTCCATAGAATAATATTTGGAAAGCTTACATCTACAAGGGCATTGATTAAATAGACAGCTACACTTGTGTTTAGATTAGATACCAATCTTAAAATTTATTTTTGCAAAATAATGTGGCAGGTTATAAAAACTGTTATCAAATGACACTTAAGCTGGTTAGTTATGAAATAGAAAATTTATAACACAAGGGAAAAAAGTGAAATATTTTTTTTATTTCTGTTAGGCAAATTATAACATAGATTAATAAATAAGTAATCTGAAGAATATGGCACAATCTTCATTTAACTTCAATATTTTAAACATCCATTTACTATCAGAGCAAAGTAATAATTAACTATCAATTATTCAAGGTTTCTTAAAGGATGAAAGGTGACTGATAATAGATTTGTGTATAAAAATATTTTAAGTAATGTCAAGCTTACATAAACAAAATAATACTTGTATTTTTAAAGACAACAAAAATTAATGACTAACTTAAACCAAGCAGGTTGTTCATACTTAACCTCATTATCAATAACTCATATAAAGATTACTTTAAAAAAGTATTTAAGTAGTATAAAGTTATAATAGTAAAAACTCATTTCAAACCTTTGATCATAGACATGTATATAATCAAAGTTTCAAACCATGTTTTCTGGAGTTAAAACACATTTCTCTATATCAACAACACATAATATCTGATGAACACATTTCACAGGCACAATTAAATATAGAACCATAGAATTAAAATTTATGATAAACAAGAACAATTATTGTTTAAAAAAAGAATTTACCCGGCGAGTTGTCATTTTGTTGTGAAGATTTGTATCAAACTGAAGTGATGGGAACTAATGTATTGACGTATTAGATAAGACTACATTATCATGTGTATTCAAGCAATATAGAATATTCACATCCTCTTATCATTATATGTTTATTTCTCCATACAAGACGGACATATTGTAAGTGACTATTTTTAATTTCTACAATAACATTACTAAAATTATTTATTATATATATTCAAGATTCGTTTTTTAACTTAAGCTTCAATTTTAATACAGCTCATTATTTATGTGCATCAACTGCTGTACTTAACATATTTTATTTCGTGGTAAAAGGTTAGAGGTTACCTGGGTTATCTAACATTGCCTTGATATGTACATGTGAAAACCTTTAAATTTAAAACTAAATAACTAGTAAGTTAACCAAATGTTGTTAGTTTAGGTCTGCACGAGCGACGTATAGTGACGTACTTAGGCAGTTGAAAGGCGGACAAATCAAGGGCATTCAGTTAAAAATTAACTACCTGTACATATTTGTCAACAATATCCAGTTTTACTTTTTACACATTAAACCGATTTATTACAGTTAAAAACTTACCCACCTCTTGACAGCTGGCCTGAGTTAATACAGTGTTCAACAAAGATTTAAACATTACAGTATTTTTTAAGTCACAGCACGAATTTCTGGTTATAACACTGTAATGTTTAACTCGGTAACTATTGTATAAAGTACGTTTGCCTTGATAACACGTCACTACACATAAAAATGTAACAAAATCTATTTTTGTTAAACACGCACAGTGCTCATGATCGCAACAGCCCGCCCGGCTACGAATACGCCGAAATATTTAAAAGCTCTTTTGTTTATACGTTAACCTAAAAAATATTTGCACTCTTTAATTTAGCCGCACAGTGCAAACTATTTTCGCTAAATTTTGACGTAATAGTGATGTACTCTTCTTAGTAAATATTGAATCAGACTTCGATCATAATATTATTTACCATAATGGTATATTTGATTACAGGTATCAGATGAAAGATTTTTGATAAAAGGCATTAATAAAAGGTATATTTTTTAATATTACTTTTCTAAATGAGTTGACTTGTTAAACACCAGCCCAAAATTTAACTTCTTTTTAGTGTTACTGGAAATCTCAATTTATTAAGTCAAGTTGTACGGTGTCCTACTACTACTGTTATTCTCGATGGTGTTATACAAATACCTTCTAGAATAAAAGTAATAAGCATCATCATCATCATCAAGTTGAATTGTTACTGGCAATATTGTTTACGGTTCTTATTTTAAACAATGTGTCTTAGTTCCAAATTTATAATTGCAGCATTAATAATAATCTGAAAGCTCAGGCAATAACTAATCAAAGTTTTAATTAAATCTATTATAGTTATTAATCGTTCCGTAATCTACAATGATATACGTAAAGATGGCTTTAGAAATTGACTTTACACGAAAAATCAGGTGTGACCAATCCAAAAACATGACAAATGATAAATTTAAATTTACTTTTTGTCTTATACTTTGGTTTCCGAATTTTATGACGACATTTTGCCTTTATATCATAGATCGATTTTAGTTACAAACATCGATTCTGTATTGCAAATATCGATTAAATATCTAACGACATAACCTTTTTGTGCACTAGTGAATCCCTAGTGTCACTACTAGTGTCACACTATAATCCCTTCTGGCATGGCATTGAGTGAGTGCATAATAATGTTATTATAATTTAGCGAACAGAACAGAAAAGTAATGTAGTAAAAGTTTTACTAAAATCAAGAAGATAAAATAGATTTTTTGCTATACTACCATAATTTTAGAGTAGCGGGAAAATAAATTATACCTAACTACCTACTTGAGAAAAAAATGGCATCATTAAAAGTGCAATGATACAAAACCCCTTTCGATTAGTTTGAGATTTCGATTTATAGCAAGAAGGAGCAACTTTAAAATTTGTACTCTGAAATAAATTTACTGATAGGTTTTTGTAGGCACAACAGTAAAAGAGTAATTTTGAGTAACTGCTTTGAGGAAAAAGTAGGCTGTTTACACTCTATACCTACCTATTCTAACTTCCAAGCTCTTGTCAATAATACACAACTTTGTGCCTAGATGGCACTTTTCAACATTTGAACGCTTATATATAAGGAAAACTAACTTGAACGTTTTAATAGATTTTCAATTTGAAAAAGGCTTTAGTTTTGTTTTGATAGGGTATATTAATACGTTGTTACGAAACATCTACCGGACGTTTCATTTACTTGAATCGCGAGAATGGTTACCCAACATAAAATTATTATTAACCTTAATGATATTAACTTGAGAATGTCTAGGTACTTTACCCTTTTATTTTTAGAAATTTAAGTAGGTACATCAGGGAAAAAATATGCTTTCAGTACTTTTGGAATTTTAATAGGGCTGACTGTGGAGGGATGTCCGACCGAAACAGGATTTGCAGCTGAAACCGAAACCGAACCTCTGGTTTCGGCCTCAGTTTGTGCTTGGCTTGCTTTCCCGAGACAGGAACTTTAATTGTGGCCCAACATAGGTACCTACCATTTAAAAATAATTATTTTATTAAAAGGTGGAATCCGGTCCCGAAAGCCTCAAGGTCCCTTGTTTATGTTTTATATGTTATTTATTTACGTAACATTAACACCTATAATTATGGCGGTAGCATAACACTACGGATCTGAAACCACTCCTAACGCAAGTATTTAATTTAGTTGGAGGGTTTAATAAGAATTCGGTATCAATAAAAATCACAATAATTTGGAATTATTATTATTAAATAATTATTCTCATCATAAATTAATCCCGAGAGAAAACGGCTGGATAACGCCGGCCGGCGAAATACACTAGCGACCAGGAGTCACGAACTCACTGAGCACGACAGTTCACAGGACTAATCTTTGCCAGAAACCGAAACTACGCAATGATTTATTGACCCAAACAGGCCGAAACTGAATCTTTGGTATGTCACTATTGGGAAGACATGATGCCATTCTAAATTTAAAAAAAAATATTTATTTCTTCAATATATCAACTCTTAAACCCCCCGTGTTATAAAAATAGTACTTTAACATTATTTTTTAAGATAGTGTAAAATCACTAAGGTTTATAGTAGGTACCGTTAATTAAGTCGATAGATAAAGTGTTTAGGTGTCATTACATTTCGATATTTTTCACAAAATAGGTTAATAACGTTAACCGCAGGTTAACGCTTTTTCAGAACATACAAGTACTATGCAAGATGACTGGCCTGTTGGTTTAGTGGTGAGTGACTCTGACTGCTGAGCCAGAGGTCGTGGGTTGGATTCCCACGCAGGACAAAGAATTGTGTGATGAGCGTGATCATTTGTTCTGTGTCTGGATGTAATTTATCTATAATATGTATGTATTTAGAAATATTTAAGTTTGTTTATCAGCAGTCTGGTTACAGGTACAGGCTCTGCCTAATTTGGGAACAGATGACGGTATGTGAGATGTGTGAAATATATATTATATATTATTATAATATATAGTTATAGCATCTTCTCAACTTAAATACTCAAGCAAAGTATTTTATTCTAACCATTTCTATCTCTTAAATAAAAATCTTATAAATTTACTTTACATTTTAAAAAACAGAAGAGACTGACGTATTTTTTCGTCGAACCGTCGGCGTCGTGACTAAAATTCTGCGGACCTTAACAGTTCCTAGAATACTTTACCTACTTTCTAAAACGTCATGTACAGCTAAGTAGTTCTACACTTTATTTAATTGTTACATTACTCCATTACACATTTACACAAAATGTCTAAAATATCTTGAAATTCAATAGCCTTAATCTTTTTGCAAATAAATCGAACTAGTGTTACCCAGTTCGATCATAACATAATTGAAAGTTTGAGAAAAACTTGTACAAATTTTCATATTTCTAACATTTCTTTTCACTCATATACAATTTATGGTCACAGATGTACAAAGCAAGAAGTATTGTACATCTGAGACCATACACTTTTATTACAATAAAACACCGTCGAAGGTAGAAAAAAAATTTGTTTATTGATAACATTGAACCTCGTCAGTAGTTACTAAACAAAATTAAAAAAAAAAAAACTGGACAAATAGGGGAGAAAAGGGTACTAAACTTTTTAAATATAAACATAGGAGAAAATGGTTCTTATCTGTTTTGTCTTTGTCTTTAATACTCGTATGTCTCGGTAAATATATTTTAATGTTTATCGATTGAAAGTTTCATTAACTTACGAAGTAAAGTTTACAAAAGGATCAGTCTCGTTAACGAGCTGTGTTTATTAGAGATTTTGCAACTAAAACAATAGAAGATAATTTAATTGGTTGTGAAGGTAAACAAGATAAGCAATTAAATTAAAACCGCAACTCCATACTGCGGTATCACCTTGTCCGTATTAATTTTTTTATAAGTTGTTATTGAAATGTTGGATTATTTTCCAGTAATCTACAAGCATTGTTTTTTTAATTTTAGGCTTAGAAGTTATGAAGATAAGGAAATGGTAAATTTTTATCTATTTTCTTAAATAAATTTAAAACTATGACTCTTAAAATGATAAAAACTACTACTACCTACGAGTATAACTACAATAATAGCTGTCATATTATTCTTACCATATTGCACCAACTCGTAACCGCTATCATTCTTATTTTTATATATTCGCTTTATTCGGGACATATTTATATTTTATAATTATATATATTTTATCTACTTATGTATAAACTTGCATCATTTGAAAATTTACTTATTAATAGCCCTCCTTTTGTTCGCCTTTGGGATAAAAATATATAAGTAGATTTCATTCGTAGGAAGTAACACATATTTATACTTAGGCATCTACTAAGTAAAATGAGATTACAGTCTAAAAACTACTTCTGTAAATGCACAATACCTACTAGAAAATACGATTGATCACTTTTTGACCAATAATGTAAACCGATAATAGCTCTGTTTGTGTTTATATATAAAAACCGGCTAAGTGCGTCTCGGACCGGGTCTCGGGTTCCGCACCATCGTACAAGGTTTAATACAAAGTAAAAAAACAAACACGTTTCTAGTCGGGGAGCCCCCTTTAGTTTTTTAATTTATTATTTCTAGTAATAACCGCAACAGAAATATACATTCTGTGAAACTTTCAACTGTCTACATAAGATAAGATAAGACACAGCCCGCTGACAGACAGTCGGACGGAAGGACGGATAGTGATGGCTTAGTAATAGGGCTCCATTGGTTACCCTTCTGGTACGGAACCCTAATAAATCACCTAATTCCAAATTTCAGCTTCAACAATTATCTGATTTGCTTGTTTTAAATTTTTCTCATATCTGCCTGCCATGGAATGGAATACCATAGCAAACTTTTCTTATGCCTATAACCCCATTTGCCTTGTCCCTATATTCATTGTTCAACCCTGTACCTTTTACGTAATGTTTTGTTTTGTTTCGCTGGTTACATTGCGAATTTCGAATAATAAGTTCGTTAGTGCATTCACCATTGTGGTCGCGACTGTAAACAAATGCACGTTACTATTTCACTTCGAGCTGCAAAATGCGGTAGAACTGGACCCCTCAGCGCAGTTACAACTTAATTTCTTTCGCAGTAGAGTCTATAGTTCCAGAATTTATGTGTACACCGCAAATGTATTTCCCCTTTATTGGCACTACATGCTATTTTCTACATAGTATTTCATGTTTGTATACGACGACTTCCGTATTCAAATTTTGAAATGAAAATCTTATAATTACATTTCAAGTTTACCGAGACTAAACTTTTATATTTATATTTCTTAGGTAGTCGTTTCACCGACGATATTACTTGGTTAACAGTACTATCTAAAGATTGTTGAAAATTTAAATGCATTAATTACCTTTTGTGTTTGTCAAATGTTTATAAATAAACCTGCGTTTGTGGTTACTGCTCCGGTACTAAGGTTCGTAGCACGATGATAGGCCTAACGTTCCTCAACAATAAATCTATCAAATGCAAAAATAATTTTAGGGCATTCAACCAAAAGAAAAACGAACTTTTCAGCTTTGTTATATTAGTATAGACACAGAATACATAATAACACAGGTACAGAAACTTTACTCCGAAAAATCATTTAAGTAAATAGCGACTCTTGCTCCGTCACAATAAAGTCTCAATTGCACAGCGCTGATTCCCTAAAGTTACATTCACCTAGAAGTTGCCTCTCTTTCTATCACGTAACTCCTATCCTTAAGCTAGGGACTAATTAACTCTATAGTCAAGGTCGGAACAGGAACGGATGACGAAGGATGGTGTGAGTGAGCATCAGACTAACATGCGACCCGGCCGACCTATGGACATGTGATGCGGAGGGATGAGCAAATCTGGTGAAAAGAGTTTTATGTTTGGATGTTGACGGGTACAAGAGAAGAGGACGACCAAAGAAAAGATGGATGGACTGTGTGAGAGAAGATATGGCTAGAAATGGAGTAAGAAGTGAAATGATGAACGATAGAGTAGAATGGAAGAATAAAACATATTGCACCGACCCCAAATAAAATTGGGACAAGGGTAGGCAGATGAATGAATGAATTAGTGAGACACATGATTACCTACTACTCATAACAAAATAAATATAGTAGATACAGTACCTTTGTCCAGTACCTTAGCTCCAGTACCCTGAATGCCAAATATTTTTATCACGATCAAATTTAATTTTAGTCCTAAGAAAATTTCTCAACCGAAAATACTACCTTTACAATTTTATACTGATTTTTATTCTCTCGAGAGCTGTTCAGAAATTCTATTACTAACTAGAAAGAGCCGTAGGTATAAGACATTAAATATTTTGTAGGTACTGGATATGTTAAGTGCATTCTACGCCGGAGAATCAACCGGCTTAAAGCATGGAAGTATCGCTTTCAGTATTTTCATAATAATGTTCAATAAACGCTGTAAGTGGACTTTCGGAATAAGCTTTCAGTCCACCTTTTATGTCTTAAAAGGCATTATAGCTGAGTGAGTATAAAATAGACCTTGTCAGAGTGAAAAACATGTTCTTGTAGGTATTTGCAGCGCGCTTTATGATTAAAGGTAATATTTACTTACTAAGATTATTGATAAAAAACGACTAAATAGATATTTAATAATTTTGCGATTCGCATCACATTTTTATGAAAAATTGAAGCAGTTATAGGATATAATTTATGATACGTGTAGATTTTAGACCCATTAGTAAAGGCAAGCCATTGAGCATTTTTTTAAATCCCATTAAAAGACAATTAAAATATTTTGAATCGGCTAGTAGATGCAACCCACGGTTGTCAAAGTAATATTGGTTCATGGAAATACGAAAGCTTCGATCAAGAATTTAAGTGGCTTGCGTTAGGCAGATAAAGGCAGTTTTCAATACCTTAATTCCTCGTTATTTTTCGATGAAGATGCTTCGATAAGCGAATAATTTTAAAATTCCAATACGAAAAAAAAGCATCCTATCTCGAATGTATGTATTCTAAAATAAGCTCGTTCTTCTAAATTCGCGATAGGTGCAGGCTTGGGTGGTAAACCTCAGAACATCAGCCGGATTAAACATACTGGATACTCCTGACGTAACAGGGAAGGAGAAAAAAGTCAGGAGGCAAAGTAAATTAATTTGTAATAACGCTTTAAGAAATAATGTCTACATTGGAAAATTGAGCTTCCAGATTTATGGATAACGTATCCATGCTTTGGTGGGTGGAGTCTATACGGCAAAAGAATCCCACACCATTCCATAAAATTGAATGGGCGCTTTTGCAAAATTAGACAACTGTGTAGCTTACTATCAATTGTAACTTTTCGTTTTATGGCCCATAAAATCGTTTTTCTCAATAAAGAAAGAGAAAAACTGTTCAGCATATCCCGATATTCACCTAACAGCCGGTCAACGATCCCCGTGTTAACATGTCAATAGGTACTAAAACTGGACGACTTTTAGCCTTTAGATCGTACTTGCGATGTATTGAAGCCGTTTTGGGTAATAAAACAAGTACTTTAAGACATCTTTGTTTTACTTTGGGTTAGGTTTCTAAATTCATTAACATCACTATTTACATATTTCTTTTGGGAAGTATATGTTTATATTATGTATCTAAAGTATCCTTATTTTTTTGGACTCTTACTCTTAGATAGCCATCAACTCTATGCCTATTCACTTTCTTTTCTTTCGTCTTTTTCGTCAATTTAAATCGTCATTACAATTGATAAAATAGTGTTTTGTTTAAAAAAAAAGCAAAAAAGAGTTTACAAAACGAAAAGTACGTTATGATCATGCTCAAATAGACAAATAGACTAAAGTTTATTCATCTTGGACTGGTTCATACTTAATCAATAATCATGATCGCTTTTTAGAAGAGAAATAGTTTCTATAACACGCATAAACGAGCATTTCCTGTATATTTGAAATTGTTGAACAGCTTACTAATATCCAAATCCAAATGTATCACCATTCTATATAATATAATATTATTAAAGTTGTTGTACACTTATGATTAACTTTTGGATCTGTCAATAAAATTACGGAAATAATATATATTTATAAAGCATTTCGAACAGATATTTCTTAAAAAGTAATTTAGATACTCTACGTTTTATAAGGTAGTGCCTTCTAAAACGTTAAAACTTGGACTGTTTATTCTGTACTCGAGTTTTATTTACGCACTAGCTCCCGCTTAAAACAAGCAGCCCTTATTCATAAATTACTCTTTTAATCGACGTCATAACTTTAATTTACTTGTAATAATTATATGGACTGCTTGTTCCATTCATGTTTGATAAAAAGAAACAAAACAAGTGGCCAAGTGCTCATTATACTCGCAACACGAAGTTCCGTACCATCGTGCATCGTACAAGGTTTAACAAAAACGCCTGAAAATCACATTTTTAGTCTTCCATACAATTATTTTTATTTAAGTGGTAAAATATTTTTATCAAATCATAGTTTTATTTTAATAGTGTAATATTTTGTAAAATAGCTGCATTACATTTTTTTATTGTGTCTCAATGACGATTTTAATTTAATTTTAGCGTTGTTGTTATGAATATTAATCGATTTATTTAAGGTTATTATAAAGTAATAATAATAATATTTTTTTATGTTGACACAAAGTAATTTTCCTCTAATACCAACACTACTGCTTCCTCTCTACACAATTCGACTATTCACCATTAACAAAAGCCATTTTTGGTTGCTTGGTGTTCGGGAGTGATATTAGTGTCGAACGTACATATTGAAAAAAAAAATGTCAGGGTGATAACCGACTGGTATATGTTAAGAATCTTTAGGTAGCAATATATTGACAAATACATTTACTTATTGTATATTATAACATAAGTGGTTTTGACAGAATTGTTTGTCGAGGGCATAATTTCTCAGAATTCGTCTTCAGTTACATAGATTGCGTTACGTTACGAAATTGAGAAATTTTAAGAATATAATAATATGCATTAATATTTATTGGCTTAACAACACGTTCCCACGTCGTAAAGCTGATGATATTACTGATCCAAATGACAAAAATATTTATCTTATTTAAGGTTATAAAGTTAATCAGTGGGTATTCATGCGAATATTATCTTTTTCTGTTAGATCAAATGAGATTTAGACTGGTTTTGTGATATGTTTACGTTTAAGATATAATCTACTTTAAAAATATTATAAATCTCAAATAAAGTTCATAACCATTTAAAAACTATCGTTTCATTGAACTTTCCTTTTTTATGTCAGTTTACACTTTTTCTGATTATGGCCCTGGAACGCTTTACATTGGCACTACACTCAATGTTTACCAGAGAATAATACACAGCCGCTATAGATGCTTTCCTCTACCGTTCTTTTGTAAACAAAAAATAGGTTGAGGGCAATGGATATCTATTGACGCATGTTTAATGAAGTAATTTTTTGCACGCTGCAGTGAGTTTATGATGTTTCTGAGTCAGTCAGTGAGTGTGTATTAAATGAACCATAGTTTTTTTCAAGATACGTCTGTACCGTCTACCTATTATGGATCTTAGGTTAAACATAATGAAGTTTGCATAAATTTGTCTGTGATATATATGGTATATTACTCAAAGACGTACCAAGAACCTATTTCGTATCTCATCCAAATTCAAGTAACACAGTCAGCAAAAGTCACAAAGGTTATAAGACAAGTCTATAAAAAGGTCAGTGGTGTCACAAGGAGCTGGTGCGGTTCGACTCTAGTAAATAAATCGAATTTGTTCGTCTCCGAGCACCAAGTTTCTTTGTACAAAGGTTGAACTATAAAGTTAGCAGTTTCTGTTATTCCGCGTCGAGATAGCGCAGATCTTGGTTTTCGTTGTACAATCTAAATGGAAATGCGTTTTCACTTTATAATTTGTCGGGTAGTTTTAATCCCTGTCGGTATTATTTATGAGTCATCTTGACTTGTGTTATCCAGTAATGATTTGGGGTTTATTTGCTTTTATTGCTTAGATGACTTTTATAATTATTAGATAGATAATCTTACTTTTATAGTTTTAGACAGAATAGAAGAAGGACAATACCTACACATAAAACAAGGGACAGGAAGAAAGAACTTATTTCGTCTTTTAGCTACAAAATAAGTTCTTTATTCTTTATTCATTCTTTGTTCTTTATTTTAGTCTTTCTTCTGGTCTTTCTCTTAGCGAGTGATGAATATACAGAGTGTTACCCTCAGTAATGCTACGACGAAAACATTTTTTTTGTATGACATAAAACAAATATATAAAATTTGCAATGTAGTTGTGTGTTAGTTTGTAAATTGCCTTGTTTTACTAAATAAATTCATTTTCTTTCTTCTTTCTTACGAATAGTATTTAAAAAAATTTAAAGCTCATTCAAAATGATCTCAATTGGCCTTAGTATAAACGCGCACTTTCTGTATGGGAAAATTCGCCATTGCCAATGTTATGGAATGTTTTAGAGACTCTAAATTATCATTGCGTTTAGAGAATGTCAGTCTCTAAAAGAGACCATAAATCAAAATCAAGCGGATTAAGATCAAGACTAGATGACGGCCAATCTTTAGCTGCGATAAAGTTAGAAACGTTCCATTCCAGCCACGCTTGTGTAGATCTTGATCTTGTATTTGGTTACTGAACATGATTTTGTTAAGAGGCTGAACCACCTACTCAAGGATCGGTTCTTCATACATCTGTGCTTATATTTTGATTTCTTTTTCACAATAATCTTAGTCAATTCTTGATGGCCAACATCCTACCAAACCCATGAAACTGAAACCGGAAAATATTCACGCTGTGGTCTGTTGACTAATTGAGATACTTCTTTATGTTGATGTATAAAATGTTGCTCGATAGTAAAAAAAATCTCGTCAGTAATTTTTTTTCTGCGGCTCCCTTTGTTTAAATATCGTAATTTGTTTTGATTTTACCACCCTATTCATTTTTTAATTATTGGTTAAGTTATGACCTATGCGTCTCTTATAAGCTGTAAGTCCTAAGGCATCTTTTAAAATATGCGACATGGTTCTGGGTGCTATATTCATTTCCTTAGATAAAATAATATAAGATAAATTTCGGGTTTCTTCAGATTCTTTCCTTTACTGTTTTGATCGCCTTTTTAAAACGAATATTAAATCGTCAGTCAGATCTTTTTCTGTCACAAACAGAATATGTTTCACTATACCTATCAATAGCCCGGTCTTAGAATAATTAATGTAAGGGCTCGGCATACAAAGTTTGAGCTTATAACAAGCAGATGCTATCACACCAATTCGGTTCTCTTTATCAGCTCACTCTATTTTAATATTACAAGAATATTTAATATAGATTGGTACGAATTAGAAAAACACAAAGAATATTTGATTGAGAAGGACAGGTTCCTAATTCAAATATAATATTAATGTTCTTTTTTCATTCCAACAGTATTTATGGTCAGTCAGTATTAGGGCTCTGCCTTCTTGGACGATGGTTTGCGTGGATATTGAGATCCAGAGTAGCATTCCAAAGTCTAGCAAATTGTTCAGTATTCATCACGTAAGAAAATTCTGAATTTCTTTAACACGTGGTTGTCTAATATACTTCTGCCTACACACTTCCCAATTATTCTGGAATATAGTCGAAGTACTAGTATAGTATTATATTATCTGTGGTCGAAGACAACAATAAAGATTATAGTTGTTACTTGCTTTGTATTATGTATCCAGTTTTATATATATTAGAATCTTGCTTTTTTCGGTTATTGTACTGTTATAAATTCTAAATACATATACGCAAATTAATAGAAAGTACAGTCTATAAATTTTATATGTATTTAGAATTCATAACAGTACAATAACCAAAAAATATACTTTAAGAGAGAGATAACATTATACGAGCGTGTTTCACATAATTTAAAGAAAATATAAGTGTGCAATAAAACATGATTAACAATTTAATTTCTGAATAAATTTTAATATATTCAAAACGCACACTAGAAATTACAGAACGTATTAGTGATCTGCGCATTGGGACACACGAGGTGATACTTTCCGTGGACCTAGCTCATCACGAAGAAAGTTTCTAAAATTGACTGCGAGAAAGTAGTTGTACTGAAAAGTCCCCAAACAAATAAGCAGACTAGAAACCGAGTTAATAAACGTGGTATAAAAAGGTATCAAGTGTCAAACATACTCATAAGTGTAACACGACTTGTCACCCGTCCAACATTATTCTATCTTCACAAGCCGCCCTTAAACCCTTCAATGCATACAAAAAACTTCACTTTCAATATCTTGCCGGCTCGTTGACCGGCAATATGTTCGGGTTGGATACGGTTCTAAAACATATTTTATGCGTCTTGGGATCGCGAAGGGTTCAGTATGTTTTATGGTTTGACTATCGCTTCAGATGTACGGATGACCTAATTCGGTCATTTTTACGTACATTTAATATTGAGTTTGAAATGTAGGGAGATTTTGAAGTTAATATAACTAAATAAAATAGAAACCTGACTATATCGAAATTTTCTTTCAAAAAAAAGAAATGTATCTTGATTTTTTTTAAATAGAACAGATAAGGTTAAGTTATCTCACTGTATTGTATTTAAAATTTCAATTCTTAATTTGTCTACTAGTAAAAATATGATATAACGGTAAACTGGTTATAAATGATACTAGCAACCCGCCCCGGCTTCGCACGGGTAGTAGAGACATTTTCAACAATCATCAACATATTTCAATAAATTTACACAAAAACTTAACAAATTATACACCTAAACCTTCCTCATGAATCTGTATAAAAATCCGTTAAGTAGTTTTTCAGTTTATCGCGAACAGACAGCCAGACAGACAGACGCGGCGGGTGACTTTATTTTATAATATGTAGTGAAAAAGGTAGCTAACTTAAACGCAGTAGGTGTAGTTTTATTAAAAGGGCTCTTAAGACTTTTAATATAAGAAACCATAATTACGAAAAAGTAGTATGGTACATCCTTTACAAGCAAATCGAAAAGTATTGCACCCTGAAGGCATATTAATACAGATGCAGCAATCTATTACGTCGTTCTAATCTTTATTACAATGTATTATACGAGAGTATCGACATCGTTTTATGGCGTCCTGTATCCTAGGGGTGTAATTTTGTAATAACCCTGTTGCTATTTACGAGGGCCAAGCTTACAGCTATCAGGACATTAAAATTTATATTATAGACGTCCACGCCTACGATTTTTGTTCTCAAAGCAGTTTTTTATAAGAGGTTGTATGTGTTTTATGCCTGTTCATATAAATCGGTAGTTTGGCGGGAATGTTTTGAATACGGAACAGTAACCAACAGGAGCTGGACAGGAGCTAAATTTTTATACTTTGAACGGTGTACTACATGCCAATATATTTTTGGAAGATTCTAGTCTAGTCTAGATTTGGAAGTCTAAGATTATGTGAACTGTGGACAAAAAACTAAACATCACTCCGGTGTAAATAGTCGTGGAGGTTCGTGTTCAGTCTAAGGCGATTATGATTTTAAATTTTAATTTTTTATATTATTATCAATGTTTTTTCTTTTTTTTTAAAGGGAATAATTTCAACGTGATTATACTAAAAGTAAAACAATAATTCATTTGACACAATGCAGTCTAATATTGCTCCAGAAGGTATGGTGGTGACGCCTCATCACTTAGCAACACAGAGCGCTCTTGCAATTCTTAAAGAAGGTGGAACTGCTATGGAAGCTATGGTTTGAGACGTGTGGTGCTGTCGGGTCATTAGCTACACCAGGTTTTTTTTTCGGGTTTCGATAAAATACCCTACAGAGGTCCTAAATCTGCCATAACAGTAGCTGGAACAGTAGGAGGCTGAGAAGAAGCTTTGAAATATGTTTCTGAATGTGGATACCAAAGAATGTCTATTTCTAAATTATTAGCTGACCCTATAAGGTACGCTGAACATGGTTTTCCAATGACATATGACAATTAAGCTCAGAAAATGTTTCGAAAGAGTTTTCTGATGTATTTTTTCCGGATGGAAAGATACCAAACGTCGGAGAAAAGGTTTATCAAAAACAACTCACTGAGAGTCTGAAGTTACTAGCTGAAAATGGTCTTAATAGTTACTATAAAGGCGAATTGGCAAAGTTTATTGCCGAAGATATGGCGTCATTAGGGATGCCTATCGTGGGATCAGATCTAGCAAACTACTCTTCAGTTAGGAAAGTTCCGTTACGATTATTGCATAATCACGGCGAGATATTCAATACTCCTCCCCCGACACAGGGTCTAGTTTCGATGGCTATTCTCGGAGTTTTAGACAAGTTAGGTATTGATGGTCAACATGAGGGTCAATTTATTCACACTACAGTTGAAGCAACTAAACAAGCTTTTCAGATACGAGATCAGTACATAACTGACCCTTGTTATATGCAAGTTGATCCCAAATCATTGATATCTGACCAAAGTTGCTTAAAATGGCAAAAAAAGTTAATTTTGATCAAGCTTCATGTGATGGACATGGGAAAGGTCCTGGAGATTCAGTTTGGATGGGTGCAATGGACAGTAAAGGGTTTTCAGTATCCTTTATTCAAAGTATTTATCACAACTATGGAAGTGGCATGATTCTGCCGAAAACAGGTATTTTGTGGCATAACAGAGGCATATCATTTACGTTAGAAAAATACCATATACTGACAATGAAACCAGGAAACAAGCCTTATCATACTTTAAATCCTGCTGGAGCACGTTTACAGGATGGTCGTGTTATGATTTATGGTACTAAAGGCGGTGATGGTCAGTCTCAAACTCAAGCAGCTATATTTCATAGATATGTGGTTCAGGGCATCTATACCGGCGCCTAGATGGGTTTATGGCATAACATCTGTTGGCGCAGACGATACCTTAAAATTGGAAATCTAGGTTTTGTGAAGTAACTGTGAGATATTTGAAGGATCGAGGTCACAAAATTGTGTTTTTGCCTGAGATTAGCGAGAACGTGGGTCAAGCAGGGGCACTGGTTAGACATCTTAATGGTATGATGGAGGATGTCTTCGATATCAGAAGTAATGGCAGTGCTGCTGGTTTTTAATCTGTAATGTGTAATATTAGATATTGTATTTGGGGTACCTATATGTTTATGCTGTAAGGTTTATCTTTATGTAATTCATCAATTATTTTTTATTTTTTATATATTTGTAGTTTAAGTTATGCTTATTAAGGTCCGTTAGTAAGGTTCCGGATGTCTTAATAAAAGCTGTTTCCGGATCCCTCCTACTTGAGGCGCAGTACGGCACACCGTGTGGTTTTAGTCGGTTCGATTCCGACACACCGCCCCACCGAAAACCCCGGTGGGGTGACGGCCCGAGGGCGTTTCCACACGCACAAAAAAAAAAAAAGGTAATGTAATGCATGGGTGCTTCAAAATATTGCACCTATAAGCTAATCTGAGACAAAAGCAAGCTTGCTTATATTGTAATGAAATCTGTTCATTTGCTTTTGTTCCTTTGCTGCACATTATTTGCTTATTAGATGTGTAACTCGGGACTTAATGGTGGTAATATTTAAAGACAAATAATAAATACGTCTAATATGTATCAAAGTCGCGAAAGTTTAAAAACAATTATTATTTGCTTATTTTACAAAAAACTTCAATCCGTAGTCTCCAGGAAAAACTATGACAGGAGAGTAATTCTACAAAAAAAATTATATAGTTCAACAGCTACAGCTACAGTGATGGATCATACGTTCCGTTTCTTATCTATATGTAGTAACGTGAATACGACAAATTTTATTCAAACAAAAGTCAGTACTACTGCTTATATAAATGTTAAATTTGAAAAAATAATCTAATTCAATGCTTAAAGACAAGACCACTAAGAAAAACTTATTCAAAAGTTTTACGACCTGTCAGAACCAAAAGCAAAACTCAAACAAGTAGACGTTTTCCCCGCCTTTAATCCCTTTGTGAACTTAAAAATACGAAAAGACTTTGTTAAATTAAGAGTCTAGGAACAGTTTTAAATTAGACAATCTCTTTGAAATATGTGGTTCGTTTCCTGAGCAGTGGTCGATGATAACTCACTTTTATTGGAAAGATAAGAGGACGAACAAAGACTGAGAATGTAAATCAAAAACGACGTTTTAAAATAATATTGGCGCGATATTTGGAAGCTTTGATAAATGGAGCAATAAATATACTCGTAGCTGTGTTGAAAACATTGTGGCTTCGTTAAAAATAAATACGATGTTAAAATAATATCTGTGAAAATTTAATTCAACTTATGTATGTTTACCACTGTCAACACATGGATGATTAAACTGGAGCAGTTATTATACACTGTCATTGCCGCTAATAACGATTTCTCTTTTATCAAAATATTTTATAATGTATTTCGGTTCAAAATATCGAATGCAAAATATATTTCGTATCTTTTTAAGATTGACTAGCCATAGTGTAACTGAACGAATTATGTTTATTCTTAATGGAATGTGTAAATTTATGTATACATATTTTACTTTCATAACATAACGCTTTAAGTGATAAAACAAGTTTCGAGAATGCTAGGTTATGATACCGAGGATTCTTACTTTGTATATGCATAGGTAGTTACTAATGTACTAATACAATTGTAGAGGTACCCTCAAATCCCGGTAGGTTGCAATTAAAATCAACTTCCCTTAGAGCATGATAATTAATTAAATGAATCCGAACATATTTATAATAGCCCCGGTAACGAAACCATAGTGCGATACTATTTTACCAGTAACGTCACCTAGGGAGAAAGTCGGAAGTAACAAATTATACACTTATAATAATAATATATTTGTATAAAATAAATAAATAATTAAAATGGACGTAACTGAATATCTGCCTTAACACATAGAGACAAAAATTAAGATAACTAATAAAGAAATCGGTTGTACTATACACTGCAAAATTTATTGCTTTGGATCAATGAATATTATTGATCCAAAGCAATAAGTTAATAACTTTCGGGCGTTTTTAGCTATGACGCTCAAAGTTTTGCAGGGTACAGTACAACCGATTTCTTTATTAATTATCTTAATTTACATAAACACCCGGATCTAAGGCAATGTAAAAGGACTTATTAAAAAATCTGTTGATTGTAATCGATATCGCATATATATACCAATAATATGTAAAGTAATACCGTTAAATTCAGACCCTCTGCCTTATTACAGTTTTAATCCATCGACAATTCAGTCGTGCTGAGTTTTTTTAAGGATGGCGTAGGTGACCAGACCTTTCTCTAGGACTAGTGCTGATAGACGTCGGAGGTCGCTCAAAACACTCTCTTTTGAGCATGAGAATGTGGGCATTCTCAAAGAAAAATAAAAGTAGGTAAATAGATAGGGCTCTATTTACCTACTTTTATTTTTCTTTTTTCCTGCCTAACCTCCTAAATGTTAACCTGACACTTGCTTTGTGAGAGTGACATGCGTATATCCAGAAATTCAGTAGAAAAATCAAATCAATAAGATTTAAAAGCGTGATATGAAAGTTCAAATAAATTTTCTGACAACGCAACAGAGTTAATGGGAAAGGTTACAATTGGCAGTGAGCATTCCGTTAGAGGAAACTAGGCAAAGCGTTTCAACCTCTTTCGTAACATTTCTACAGGCAATTCGTTAACCTCGTTGGTTGAGCTACAATGGATCTCTAATATTTTAACCTTCGTTTATACATTGCTTACATGTTTGATGGCAACACTGAACACAATGAAACACACTTTTAAGTACAAGTTTGCAGTTGTGTTTTCCTATTTTCATTTTATGACTATCGTATACCTACATGTTTTAATATTTAGATGATATTCGCAAAATTGAATGTTAATAATTGAGTGAATTTGATTACCGAAACATCACTTAAAAATCAATCATCTACTCTTAGGATATTTTTTTCAAGGAACGGGTTATCTTTTTTTATACATACAACTAGCTGCGCAACCTTTGCGTATTATTGCGTAGTATATTTAATTATTGACTTATGGAGTTGACTTCTGGATATTAAAATAAAAAGTTTCGTAAGTGGTATTCATATTTATTGAAGATATGCTCGACTAGTTTCGGACCCGACGGGGGGCCTTTATCAAGAGGTGAAGCGACCTTTCACATCGGTGACACGTGTGTGGAGCCTCAAACCATATTATAAGGAAGTTCTACATAACAGAAAAAATAGTCTCCATATTTAACAATGTTATTAACTAAACAGATTACACTTGCCAGAAAGTACTTGAGCTTTCAAATCTGACTATTACCGTTAAAAATATTAGATCAATTGAAATTACTGCATCCATTTAAACACGAAAATGTGATACGCAGACTGACAGACGGTTACATTGTCTATTATGTTATTTGCATTTGTTTTTATTATTTATGATATAGCGGTATACTTACAGTAGGTAGTAGACTACAGGTTTTCATCGAAAGGGTTCTTGAGACTACCATTTTCATATAAGAAACCATAATTACGAAAAATTTGTACAGTAAAACTTTTACAAGGAAATCGAAAAGTTTTGCACCCTGAAGGCGTATTAATACAGATGCAGCAATCCATTACGTCGTTCTAATCTTTATTAGAATGTATTATACGAGAGTATAGACATCGTTTTATGGCATCCTGTATCCTAGGAGTGTAATTTTGTAATAACCCTGTTGCTATTTACGAGGGCCAGGCTTACAGCTATCGGGACATTAAAATTTATATTATAGACGTCCACGCCTACGATTTTTGTTCTCAAAGCAGTTTTTTATAAGAGGTTGTATGTGTTTTATATAAATTAGTAGTTTGGCGGGAATGTTTTGAATACGGAACAGTAACCGCAGGAGCTGGACAGGAGCTAAATTTTTATACTTTGAACGGTCTACTACATGCCATTATATTTTTGGAAGATTGTAAGTCTAAGGTTATGTGAACTGTGAGCTAAAAACTAAACATCACTCAAATGTAAGAAGTCGTTGAGGCTCGTGCTCAGTCGAAGGCAATTATGATTATAAATTTTAGTTTTTTATATTATTATCAACGTTTTTTTTTTCTTTTTTTTTACAGGGAATCATCTCAACGTAATTATACTAAGAGTAAAACAATACTTCGTTTGGCACAATGCAGTCCAATATTGCTCCAGAGGGTATGGTGGTGACGCCTCATCACTTAGCAACGCAGAGCGCTCTTGCAATTCTCAAAGAAGGTGGAACTGCTATGGAAGCTATGGTTTCCGCTGCAGCCACAATAGCAGTGGTTTATCCTCACATGAACAGTATTGGTGGAGACGGGTTTTGGCTTATCATACCTCCTCACGAAGAACCTATAGTAATTGAGGCGTGTGGTGCTGTCGGGTCATTAGCTACACCAGATTTTTTTTCGGGTTTCGATAAAATACCGTACAGAGGCCCTAAATCTGCCATAACAGTAGCTGGAACAGTAGGAGGCTGGGAAGAAGCTTTGAAATATGTTTCTGAATGTGGATACCAAAGAATGTCTATTTCTAAATTATTAGCTGACTCTATAAGGTACGCTGAACATGGTTATCCAATGACAAATAGTAATCATGTGCATTTCAAGAAATTCCAAAGCACAGAAAATGTTTCGAAAGAGTTTTCTGATGTATTTTTTCCGGATGGAAAGATACCAAACGTCGGAGAAAAGGTGTATCAAAAACAACTCGCTGAGAGTCTGAAGTTACTAGCTGAAAATGGTCTTAATAGTTACTATAAAGGCGAATTGGCAAAGTTTATTGCCGAAGATATGGCGTCATTAGGGATGCCTATCGTGGGATCAGATCTAGCAAACTACTCTTCAGTTAGGAAAGTTCCGTTACGATTATTGCATAATCACGGCGAGATATTCAATACTCCTCCCCCGACACAGGGTCTAGTTTCGATGGCTATTCTCGGAGTTTTAGACAAGTTAGGTATTGATGGTCAACATGAGGGTCAATTTATTCACACTACAGTTGAAGCAACTAAACAAGCTTTTCAAATGCGAGATCAGTACATAACTGACCCTTGTTATATGCACGTTGATCCCAAATCATTGATATCACATCAAATGTTGCTTAAAATGGCAAAAGAAGTTAATTTTGATCAAGCTTCATGTGATGGACATGGGAAAGTTCCTGGAGATACAGTTTGGATGGGTGCAATGGACAGTAAAGGGTTTTCAGTATCTTTTATTCAAAGTATTTACCACAACTGTGGAAGTGGTATGGTTCTGCCGAAAACAGGTATTTTGTGGCATAACAGAGGCATTTCATTTACGTTAGAAAAAGACCATATACTGTCAATAAAATCAGGAAAGAAACCTTTTCATACTTTAAATCCTGCTGGAGCACGTTTACAGGATGGTCGTGTTTTGATTTATGGTACTAGAGGCGGTGATGGTCAGTCTCAAACTCAAGCAGCTATATTTCATAGATACGTGGTTCAGGGCCTCGATTTACAGACATCTATATCGGCACCTAGATGGGTTTATGGTAGAATATCTGGTGACGCAGACGATACCTTAAAGTTGGAATCCAGGTTTTGTGAAGAAACTGTGAGGTATTTGAAGGATCGAGGTCACAAAATTGTGTTGTTGCCTGAGATTAGCGAGAACGTTGGTCAAGCAGGGGCACTGGTTAGACATCCTAATGGTATGATGGAGGGTGCCTTCGATATCAGAAGTAATGGCAGTGCTGCTGGTTTTTAATCAGTTATGTGTAATATTAGATATTGTATTTGGGGTACCTTTATGTTTATGCTGTAAGGTTTATCTTTATGTAATTCATCAATTATTTTTTATTTTTTATATATTTGTAGTTTAAGTTATGATTATTAAGGTCCTTATTAATTCTAAGAACGCGCAAGTCGATTGTTACCTAAAAGTATCAGTGAAAAATCTAAACTGCGGTTTTATGTTCTGACAACGATGTGGTTGCTACTATTAAGCCACTCATCTGTCTTAAATGTCTTATGATATGATATGCAAAGTAATACCATTAAATTCAGAACCTCTTCCTTGTTATAGTTTTAATCCATTGACAATTCAGTCGTGCTGAGTTTTTTAATGATGGCGATGGGTGACCTGAACTTTGTGAGTGCTGATAAACGTCGGAGGTCGCTCAAAACACTCTTTTTTGCATGAGAATGCCTTCTCTATTTACCTACTTTTAGTTTTCTCTTTCCTTCCTGACCTCCTAAATGTTAAACTGACACTTGTTTTGTGACAGTGTCATGCGTATATCCAGAAATTAATATATTTTTTTCCCCTTCGAATGTACAATCAGTCGCAAGACTATAAGCAGATGAGTTTAGTCTAATATATGTTTGAAAAGCCAAGAGGCCAGAAATTCAATATAAAAATCAAATCAATAACTATTAAAAGCGTGATATAAAATTTCAAATAAAATTTCAGACAAAGCAACAGAGCTAATAGAAAAGGTTATATTAGGCGGTAAGCGTTCCGTAAGGGGAAAATGGGCAAAGCGTTGTTAGCCTCTTACGTAACATCTCTGCAAGCAATTAGGTAACCTTGTTGGTTGAGCTACAGTTTATCTTTAATATTTTAACCTTCGTTTATATTTTGCTTACATGTTCGATGGCAGCACTGAACACAATGACACGCACTTTTAAGTACAAGTCTGCAGTTGTGTGTTCCTATTTTCATTTTATGACTATCGTATACCTACACGTTTTAATATTTAGATGATATTCGCAAGATTAAATGTTAATAATTAAGTGAATTTGATTAGAGAGACATCACTTAACATCAATCACCTATTCTTAGGATCTTTGTTTCATGGAACGGGTTATCTCTTTTTATACATTATTTAAATAGATGATAATGTATATAAATCCTTTTATGAGATTGCTTCTCAATAATTTTGGGTCTTTTATAGCATTTCAAAAATTCTTTATTAAATTCCTTTGAAAAATATAACACGTAACGAAATACATTCCATTTTAACCTGTCAGTATCACTTTTATTTTCAAATTTAGAAGTAGGTATGAAGAATTTCCCAGGACAGCATTCGTAAAAGATTTAAAGTAAAAACAAAGTTTGTTTCCGTGTATAAAAAAGCAATGATTCCTTGTTTGTCAGGCTGGCGTTAATTTGAACAAATGGTCTAAACAATGCGAAATTAAACTTGTAGAATAATGAAGTGTCCACATTCATCTTAATTTAACTGATACGCTAGAGGCCTACGATGTAAATAACTGAAAAATAAGATTCAGAGTGTTTGTGAACAACTTCGTCCTTTATATTGTATTGAGCTACCTTTGCGTATTATTGCGTAGTATATTTAATTATTGACTTATGGAGTTGACTTCTGGATATTAAAATTAAAAAATTCGTAAGTGGTATTCATATTTACTGAAGATATACGGTACGGATTACTCACGTGTGTATTTCGAGGATGCTTGACTAGTTTCGGACCCGACGGGGGGCCTTTATCAAGAGGTGAAGCGACCTTTCGCATCGGTATCACGTGTGTGAAGGCTCAAACCATAAATATTTAATAAAGATGACTTCTGGATATATTATCTTAGTTTCTCTATTACGTTGAAAAGTACGAATCCAAAGAAAATTAGTTTACAAGAAAATGTTACGACATTCTCCACGACATCTTACAATATAATTATAATAGTACTCGAAGCTTATTAGACATTTACCTACTATGCTCTATATTCGAAGTTGGTCACAGTTCACTCGCTTCGTAATGTTTGACAGTTTTGGGCCTGAACACTATATTAAGTCGGCTATTTATTAGCCCTTGTATATAAGAACCTCTGTATGTTCCGACATTAATATGCGGGAAATTATTGCTATGTAACAAACGCAAGGGATATTGGGCTTAGAAATATTTCTAAGTATGTTGATAATATGTGTGATGTATGGACATAGTTTTGCAGAGATCACTGGCATAGTTGTCAAGTATATCAAATTACTTGGGTTAAATATGCAATATAGTCTGCTGTCTTGGAATTCTGTTGAAATGATTGTTTACTTTGATCATTTTAGTTCTAAAGAGATGACGATCCCAAGAATGGCGTTTAATATCTGTTAATTTATGGTTTAGAGATATATCTCTGATATTTTCTAATATTGCAGCAGGCGATCCTATTCAACATCTGCAAACCGTTGCTGCTACGCTGTAGTGCATGCCAGTCGCGCTCTTCTGTAGACCATAAGTCTAATCGGGCGGTTCTAATTACATCAGATTTTCGATAGTTTTTTTGGTGTTAACCAAGTATAAAATGGCGGTATTTGATTTATTTGTATCCTAATAGTACATTAAGCAAACTGTGTGATAATAAAATCAATACAATTAGGTGTTACTGTCACATGATACTCAAGCCCCAGAAATAGGTATGTTTGTATTTATCTGCTTCAAATATTTTTATTCAACTTCAGTTTATGTGGCATTAAAATTCATACATTCATAATAGAATCCATTTATAAGCCATCCTATAAAGCAAATTTTAACACACTTTATACTTCTGAGAATAGATATCGGATCAAAATAACATGTTAGGTACCTTTTGACTTAGCAACAGATCAATAGCTTTCGCAGATCCTGGGATCACTTCAATGGGCTGAAACTATAGGGTTGTTCGGACAATAGACGGTGTAACAGATACCGATCGTGTACAGATTTATTGTTCTAGTGTGCCATTGTGCGTGACAGTTGTGGCAGCACTAATCTACTGGGGCGTGCGATCGTGCCAAATACGCTACAGGAATGTTTGCGAGTTTTATTACCACATATTAATATTGGACATTTCTGCCAACAATTGTTTGATTGATTAATGATTGGATATTTGTAGGGTATTAACTACAAGTAGGCTACAAAATCAAACTACGTTAAAGAAATCAACTCATAGGTAACTATTCTTTTAAATGATTACAACCGACTTTCATGCGTTTAAATCATGTCTCTTGAAATATTTACTATATTCTAAGTCTAATTATTAGATTGATTGTGACACGATGTTGCATCATTCAGGGTTCCGTTCCTCAAAAGGAAAAAAGTAACCCTTATAGGATCACTTGACGCATGCATATAAATAGTCCTTATTGTAATTATTAATTAGAATGTTTAGTTTCATTTAATGTCTTTATTTGTAATCATGTGTAATAATAAAACCAATGAAATAAATATATTTTTCTAATGTTATTTAAGTAATAATATCTTAAATAATTATTTAAGATATAATTTCATTAGTATTGTAGTCTAAGTTCATCATGGTTGATTAAGTTAGTTACTCTAGAAAGACTGAAAGAGTGAACTTAATAGCAAGGAATATTACTAATACGAACACTGACATTTATCTAAATACATTGGATACTAGATTTTAATTGTTGGTTGGTAACAGAGAAGAATAGGTTGTGTTACGAATGCCAGGAATCGAACCTGTGCTAGTCCACAACAGTGAGCTGGCTACTCTGTTTAGTTATGGTCACGGTTACAGTGATAGCTACGGTTACGATGATGTATGTCTGTCTGTGTGCACTATATCTGTACAATAATTCACGTGGCTTCAAAGAAAACACCAATCTTCGAGTATTTTTCTAGACGAGCTTGACACTTCTGTTCGTTCCCAGTCGCTCTCGAGGCTCGCAAATGCGGTTGCTTCGCTACGAATTTGTCTATGTTACTGTGTCACTTAAGTACCTTGAAACTTTACCGTAGCGAGACCCGCGGCTTTAGAAGCGTCAAGTTAATTCATTTTTATGTCGAATCAACAACGTTTACTTCAATATTTCTACAACTACACATAGTATTTCTTAAAATATATATATATATCATTAGAAAGGGTTTGGAAAGCCCTGTCTAATGAAGTATCACACATAAACCTAAATAACTGGATTAGGAAATAATTACCAAAAAACTATGAACTATGAATGTTGTTGCTTAGGGTGGCCCACAGGTATAAAACATTGTAGACCTCGAAACTATATGGTTTAGAACTGTAGAATTTGTGGGATAATCTCTCCAACAACGTCCAATCTCTCTAACAGGATTTTTTATATCATTTTTGTTATTTTTTATACAGTTCATTTTGACACCAACCAAAAAAAATAATGTATGATATACCCAATCTGCCTGGGTTCGTCCGTCGTTCGGATTGCAATACCTACTAGTGACATCACACATCGTCCGATACCATGCCATAAAGAGCCACACTGAGGTGCAGCTAGCTCTCTTTTTATTGAACGACGAGGAGAGCGTAACACCCTGATCAGTATCGTACTTTTTTGCTTTTATTATGTCGCTATATTAGTGAATGTTGTTCTTATATTTTTAAAGTCATTTTCATGTCTGATTCCTAATAATGTGTTAAATAATATTCGGTCAGTTTCGTTTCATTTTATATCAGTCAGATTTAATACCGTAACCGTATCTCAACGTTTGAAATAGATGTCACTTTATAGACAATATTTGTAAATCCTTAAAAATATATACGGTACACTTTAATGACATATATCGAAATTCATTGCAATACAATTATCTCTAATCTACGCTTAAAGATGTAAGTTTAGTGCTTCGCTTCTAAGCCCTGCACTTAAAACTACGCAGTCAGTAGTGGTGAAGTTGTACCGCACTTTAAACTCCGCTAATAAGTCCGCTTTTATGCATAGCCGAGCTCCTCTTAGTTCGTTCGCTTGCGACCTATAATTCAAGAAATTGAGTTGAATGTGTGTTTTAGCAGAGCTTTGTTCTCTATTTGAGTTTGATAATATTTATGCGCATTTGAATATGGATGTACAAACATACATAGAAATACACATTTAATATTAGAGGAGGGGTAGCGTAATGGCTAAGGCGTCGGACGGCCCAGTGATTGTTCTTTTCAATCCATCCCATACTGGGTATGGTTCACACCTACAATCAATGGATACCGATGTGAACCCACTCCTAACATAAGCATTAAGCTAGGTTGGAGAGGTTAACGAGAATAGGATAGAGCTAAGTGGATTAGAAAGACAGGAAAGTTGACCCCATCACCATGTGGAGTAAATAGTTTACTATAAAGAAAGAGAGACAACCGACTAGGGTAGTAGAGAAGACTCCGGTAAATCAGCACTAGTGGTGTTAATCGGATGCTTTGGAAAGTACTATGGACCGGGAGCCAAAATGTGCGTGCCACCTGCGGAGCCTGTCATGAGGGCACTACACTCCACACTATAGTGGAGCGCTCAGCGTGGACGCAGAAGCGACGCGACCTCTGGCTTGAGACCGAAGTGAGAGTGCATGAGATTGCGCCACCTTGTTTTACGTTTGCGCTAACAGTGAAGTGTTTGCTCCGGTGAGCTAGTGGCGCGTAAAAGCAACGATAATGGCTTACCGTCAGGCGGGCTGCGTGCTTGCTTGACTTAATTAGTTGTATTAATAAACCTTTTAGATTTTAAAAGAAGATAATTTGTTAAACCAAAATTATCAGATTTCATAAATTATCAAATAGGTCATTAAATAGTACAAGTTGAAATGTAAATCTGTGTATTTCCAGACTTACATGTCAACTTCCAATATTTAATGCAAATGAATTAAATTAACAATGATTAAATTTTGTGATTATGATTAGAATATTGTAATACAGTAATTGTAGAAATTTTATTTCCGTATTTACATTTACTTTTGACTGGGCTATGCATGCAAAAGTTACGTTTATAAAAAATCGGTCTGAATATTATGAAACCAGCCCAAAAAAGGCAAACTTAAGTTCTACGCTGTGATTGATTAGTGAAATATGGAGAGTTTATTTTTGTTCCGTAATTTCTTCAAGAAAATAACTCATAATACAACAAAGAACATCTGCACTATCTGCCACAAAATTTTCGAGGACCATTTCTCATTTCCCGTTACCAATTAGTCCTTCACAAGTTTGTCCCAAAACACAAGTAATAAACAATCCCAAGTTATGACAGTCGTTTATCACTGCCTGGTTTCAACATTCCTGTGGAAGTTATATGACCAGCAAAAAAAATCTAAGTTCGTAGTGTACTTTCAAATTCACCACAGAAAAAACTTTACTCCAAGACTACGTCTTTATCCACTTAAAAAAAAATTAAACCGACTTCAGGAAACACTAACAAAGGGTACTGAAAATTGAAAAATATTTGATTACGAACTTAAAAGACTTTCAAACAAAAAAAGTTTTTTGAAATCGGTCCATAGATGACGGAAATATCGGTTGAAATACATAAAAATGTTCATACAGCCGAACATGGAACCTCCTCATTTTTTAAGTCGGTTAAAAAATTGTTTCAGATTTAGATATAACTGGCGACTTGGCAATAATGTAATCAATTCATTGATAACTACTTTTATTGTTAGTGGTTAAAATACAAACAACAAATAAAAACAAAATGAAAGCGTTGGGAAAACATTTGTGTATATATTATATGAATATGGCACCATACCTTTGAAACGATAACATTATTATAATGGTTACTGTTATAATTATAAGGATCAGATATCACAATAAAAAACCAGCTCTGCTTCCTGAACTAGGGTATGATCTGTGTATCATGTATATAAATGTGCGTGTGATGTGTGTTGCGTCTATTTGACTATAAAAACAAATGGACTACATTGCAGTGGTAGGGTGTTGATATTGTAGGTCTATAAGGAATTTCAAAATAGCTCTGCGTACGAACTTAGTTACCAACACACATTTGGAATATGTTTCCTCCAATTTACATTTCATCTGGCAACACACGTAGGTATGTTGTACAGTTGGTTCTGGTTGAAAAATTACAATTGCATACATATGATAAATAATATCATTTCAAATTACCATGTACTTAAGTACTGAACCAACTTGGGAGTATTTTGAGCGAGCAGTCTTTAAACAAAGCTTGTTTTTGTAATGCCTCGCTTCTAACTTGCGAGCTCTAAGACCAGCGATGCTCAGTTTGCAAGTCAAACGAGTTTTAAAATACATCACATTATAGGTAGGCGTTTTGTAATGTATTTAAACTTTAAACCATTTTCTTTAGGTTCAGTAGGTTTACTTTCTATACTTAATATAACAAAGCTAAAGAGTTTTTTGTTTAATTGTTTATTTAAACGCGGTCATCTTTGGAACTACTACTGGATTCGAAAAATTATTTCCAGTTTTTCATTCAAATTCATAAGGATTACTCAGTTAGTCTTAATTATTGATTTTTGTTAAGTAAGTCCGAAGGAAAAGCGCTTCCGAACTGTTTTATCTGCCTGCGCTTGCGTAATGGTTGGTGATACATAAATATTAAATTCTACAAAAATATTAGTCCTTAGTACATCTAAAAATCAATACCAATAGGGAATATGCATGTATTTTATTTTTATCTTTTATTGATTGTTCCATCATTCTACTCTAATAAAAAATTATAAATAACCTTGGCAATGTTAAAATTAATTTTTAAAATAACATTGAAAACATCAATAAAATTTGATCTGTTTGAACGCCGCCATATTTTGCGGGCCTTGGATGACATCAGATATCACGCTCAGTGTTTGTTTCATGAACTTAGTATACTTACTTGAAGTGTTACAGTAATTTTATACCGATTTTCAGTTGTAATTACTATGTTTTGTAATTAGTAGACGATGGATAAAGTATAAAAAACATTTTATAGGTATTGCCTTGTCCCTAAGTGTAAAAACACTATAAGAAGTACACCCAATACAGTATTTTTTTCCTGTACAAAATAATAATGTAAAATACGAAAACAATGGTGTAAATTAATGAGAAGAAACGAAGTATCTTCAATATCGTGTTTATATTGTTGTGAAGATCACTTTAATGTGAGCATATTACAATTTAATTGCTAGATTAGTGTGAATTAGTCAGCAGTAGGTCATTTATGTTGGTTTTAAATATCAAGCAGAAGGCAACTTGCTTGTCTACTTAAACTAGGTAACAAAAGTCCAATAAAACTTCATGAATATAACTAACTATACATATCTTACCTATCCTTTAGATTTGACCTCAGCAGACGTACAATCTGGATTTGATGCAAAATATGTAGTCATCATGAATGCATCTATTTTCGGCAGATTGTCCACTACATTCAGTCATCGTCCTAGATAATTTCTAATATCACTAGAATGCTTAAATTGCACTAGCTAAGGGCAAAAACCACGGAAACACCTATCTTTCTCCGTAACACTACGAATATAGGCGCCGATAAATGACAGGACGGGGAATTTGACGTCATGTTTTGTTTCGACCAATAGTGAAGCGTTTTGCAAAGTTGAATTTCGCTCCCTTATTTTGCATATTTTAATTAATATTTTTTGCAATTAAAGACGAACTAAATAAGAAAATAATTGTTTAGGCATAATATGTGGACAATAAAGATTCAAGGGAATATTAATCAAGTAAATTTAAACAACATGCATATTCCCTATCTTGTATACATAAGCCACAATAAGGTATTTTGTGACAGGAAAACATTGAAAATTTCTTCGCCTTTAATATTAGGTATGGCATATTAATATCCTTACCAACGAAAGATACTTTATCACCAAAACAATTTTATGAAGATGAAGTTTGCTCTTTATGCTCTTCATGTTATTGGGACGCATAGTGGAGATAATGGAAAATAAAAAAAATCAACACTCGGCTTGGGTCTATAACTATAGGAGTAGCAGCCGTCCCCCATTCACTAATTTGGGCAAACGGCAAGCCTACTAACACTTCGAATTCTTATTATACCTGCAGATTTACCATTTCGGTAGTTTTAAAATAATGCTATTTCCCGTAAATGTATCGTTTGCAGACGCTATAAATAAAGCACAGGGACGGACCTTTAAGCAAGGTGGGACATTTATCCCACCGTGTTTAAGGGTCTGTCCGGTAAATTCTTTAGGACAATGTTGTTTTTCCCATGGCCGGGAACCGTAATTTATTAATTATATGTTAAGAGAAAAAATAAAAAAAAGTTTAGCTTCGTTTCTACTAGCAGTGATAGCAAAGTAGTTTCAAAGAATACACCAATATATATAATAGCAATCCTATTGGTGGATTCTTGACTTATTTATACCTTAGTCCTAACGGAAATGCAGCCATATTCATCGTTCATCGTCATTTTCTTATATTAGATTGAGTAGGTAGTATTTTTGGTCATTTAATATACAAACCATTTTTAGTTTTTCCTTAACTAACCAATTTTCAGGGAAACCGTTTTTTTTTAATACTTAGTTCGTATTAATATGGTTATTTAAAAATCGAATTTAGCAAATCAGTCCACTCATTGTCAAATTATCCGCTTACCCACAAACATCATTTCATTTTTCTTTACATAGAAATTACTTACAGTTGGATAAAAAACAGTACTATCACAAAGCGTACCTAAAACCCGAATACTCGAAAAATCTTCCAAAACTTATACCTGCTAAAGAGGCTTAGAACATAGCGAGTTGAGTACAAGGTAACTTCTCTTGAATTACGCTAGTTTGGAAACTTCACCTTTCTTACAAATACAAGTAATAGTTTATTAAATAGGCTTACGCGATAAGTATGATGTGTATCTGTTAAAGCAAAATACTTATATTCTTTTTTTCAAATTATTTAGCAAAGATTACAGGCTAATAACATACAGCAACATTTAGATACATATCGAGAGATAGAAGCTTCCACAAGTAGCTATAATCGTAATTTTAAGTTCGCTACTGACATACATAGGTATGTAGCAACAAAAAAAAAACCGTATACGTGCTAGTCTCACTCGCGCACCGAGGTTGCCGTACATACTTGTATGTAGCCATTTTGGGAATCGATTCTCAAAAATTATTGCGTTTTTTCCGTCTGTCAGTCTCTGTAACCGTTTGGTTACCATTGTATAGGCTCTATCTAGTTTAGGATCAGACGACTGTGTGTGAGACGTGTCAAGTTATTATTATTATTAATTTACGAAACGCAAAATACAAGTATGTTATCGCAAACAATATTTTTTGATGTAATATAACAACGAATTAACGACATTCGAACCTTTTTCTTTACTTATCCTGTGAGACCTTACTTATTACCAATTTTCACGATTCTAGGTCCTTATAGGTTTTCAGGATTTTCTGGAGATAAAGGGTCTTGTGGTCATAGCGTAAGGGCTTTTAATATGGTCTTTTACAGTTTTTATTTACAATGATGTTATTTGATTTTCTCCTAAATATACTGACAGTGCTCCTGGGGAGACGATTTGCACTAATTAAATGATCCACGGATAGATGCGAGAATCTTACAACGACTGCAAATAAGTGAATCATAAAAGCTATACTAACCACAAATCTAAAGATTTTGAAAGTCAAATTGCGTAAAAACTTTTTGGTTTTATGAAAAAGCCAAAAGTTAAAGTAGTCCCAGTTCTACAAGCAATTCTGTTATGTCTGACCATAGAGCAGTATAGTGTCGAAAATGCTTTAAACGTCAGTTATTCCAGTGCGAAAACAAATATTTTTTGTGTGCAAATTTATTTATAGTAAAGGTGTCCGTCTGTGCCGTTGAATAATGAATACGGTTTCCCGGGGCGTTCAGATATACCAATTATGCAGGCACTACTAAAAGATTGCTCATTTATTTATGTTTACTTTTGCAGCCATGACGGTCCTGTGAAAATGTAGGTTATTAAATTTTCTGCGACTGAATTCGTTTGTACTGATCTGATTCACTAATCTGATGTTCACCTGCACATCATTCAACACTCCGTTCCATTCATTTTCCTCATTCATATGTTTGTCAAAATATTATTTCTATCGTTCTTTTATATCTTAATTTTTTGTCAAGATCCTCCCCACTTTATCTTTGATACATCTCACGTGCTTCATGTTTGTTTTTCCCTTTTCTTCCCTGTTTATTGTTTGCAGGAAATCTTAATGCATTTCTATAAAATATAATACAGTAGAATCAGAATTTAGGTTATAACTACCCTAACTTCTGATTCTGAGAGCTTAGTTGCTTAACAGCATCTGTTGTTAAATGTTTTTTTGTTATATTAGTGTTATTTCGTTCTAAACTTATAAACCTAATATATTTAGGTTTACAAGTTTAGAATGGAATCAAAAATGTGTTACCATTAAAACTTTCATAATATTTCCTTCTGTAAAATAAGAAGATTAAAGCGATTGCTCACTCAGGCAAGACTGTGGTGTAAAGCGCAAGTAAATAAAAAAAAATCGTTCTTTATTTCTTGCAAAACTTCTGCTTGTAAGCTGTATCTTCCAAATCCAGAATAATCAAATATATCCTCACTATAGCATATGGTAAATAAACATACGGACGATAGAAACCATTCTAATAACAGTTACCGCGGCCAATGCCACTCGTAAAAACGTATTGCGATGTCGTACCTAGTTGCATACGAAAGTTTGAACACAGCTTAAATTTTTATCACCATATTTATGTACCTACTGGAGGTTCTAAAGCTAAACGAGACGTAAATTTCTAGCCTGTGGTGATAGAAAAGGATGTGCAATCGATAGCCGACCACAATAATACGCCATTAGGTCGACTGTTTTGATGTTATTTGCTAATGTGTTCGCAAATGTGCAGTTTCATATAAATGAATATTGTGAGGCAACACCACGTTTTCAGTAATAACGCAATTAAGATAAATGTTTTATGATACGAGGGGTATAAACTTTTATTTGTTATTAATTTCATTGATGAATGTACTTAGTTCTAGTTTGAGTTTTTTGACGTAGGATAAGCAGGTTTCAGCACGAATAGGAATTCACAGCTGTAACAACTACTACGCAGGCATATTTTATGAGCTCACTACTGATGTAAACAGATTCCTATCGCAAGATAATTACTTTGAGGGCGTGTTCAGAGTGAAAAAAAGTAGTTTTTTATGGTGACATTAAAACTTACCTTAGGCCAAGTTTTCAAGCCGTAGTAACGTGATAGCAAGATGTCTGCCAGTACGTGTTTTAAGCATAGTTCTATAGGTAATCCATTTATGGAGCTTTGAAATATATACGTGCTGGAAAATGTTGTAGTATACATACACAAGCATTCATACACACATACTCACGCACGCACACACGCTCACACACCACAAAATAATTTTTATATCTTTCTAGGTTTTATCAGATTTATAAATCAACGGAAATTGAAGAGACTAAATAAAACAGTTTTTTATTATGTGTAAATCGTATTAGAAACCAGTTTAATAAATATCTTATTCAAACGACCATAACTCTGTACCAATCCTACCTTCAAGTGATAGCCGTAGCAATAATTGTAATTGAAACCACACAATACAGCTCGGAAAGGAAGTTCTACACATATATTAGAAACTCTCAACCAAGTTGAACAGATAGGCACAGTTTAAACAACATAATCTATTCTAGAATATACACCAGACGCGACCACTGTAACACCTGTTTTTGTGGTCCCAAACACTCAAGTTTGCTTACTTGATACTATACGATACCAACTTTTTAAAGTCTTTAACATGGCCTTTAAAATTCGAGACTTAAAGTTCAATTTCCTATAATATAAGAGAAGTATAAATTGGTCACCAATAGGTAACAGTCTTGCAAGTCCGTCCGCAGTGAAGTAATCTACTAATGACAAAGAAAGTTGGTATCGTTTCGTGCCTTGAATACTTTTGTGATTATGTGTTGGTTGGCATGAGTGTTTTAGATTAAATATTAGCTTACTATAATATAGTTTAAGATTAAATATTAGCTAACTGAGGAATAGGCACCAGCAATCTTCCAGTTACAAAGGCTTGTTATTTTATAATTTCAAATTGTCCTGTACAATGTTAATATGTAATGTTACTTTGTAAATTTCACAATCAGATGTATCACTACATATAATAAAACAAAGTACCTCGCTGCGTCTGTCTGTCTGTTCGCGATAAATTGGAAACTGAACGGATTTTCATGGGGTTTTCACTATTATACAGAGTGATTCATGAGGAAGGTTTAGTGTATAATTTGTACCCGTGCGAAGCCGGGGCGGGTTGCTAGGGTAATTATAATAAAGAAAAGGAAAAAATTATAAAAGTAATCTGACTCATTTAATTTGTGCGTGTGCGTATGCTTGTGCGTGTGCGTGTGCTTGTGAGTTTTCGTGTGGGCGTGGGAGTGTGTGCCTGTTTAGTTTTATTTTATTGCGCAAATTTAATAGTTTGTTTAACAAGACGCGACGATGAGAGTGTTAAGGATAAGGCCTGACTTGTGTCAGACTATTTAATTATATTTGTTTACTAAAACATCTAAAACCTAAACAATATTAATAATAAACTAATCAACCGATCATCACTGTCAGGAGGATTACAGGCAAGAACGTAGGGTACCTTTCATACAGAATAATAGTACAGTTCCGAGCTATAGTGAATTTATTGCCAAAAGCATTTTTAGCAAATTTATAAATAATTAACCTCGTGCTTAACACCATAGTCAGACCAGATTGTAGTTTTTGGGTGCATATTCCTTTAATTCTTAATTTATCTGCATCATTGTTCTACTGCAGAGAAATCTAATTCATCGTAGGTAATTGAAAAACTAGATTATTTAAATCAAGCACGTGACATGATGGTGAGGATTTAAATACTTCCAGTTTATTTTAAGAGATTAATTAAACTTCTGAAGAATTTTCTGTTGCAAACAATGAAATGAGGAAATAGAACAAAGAATAACCTTCTGTGCTTTTTATATTTTTATCCCAAAGTTTAGACTGGTCAATAAATGTAGTACTTTAACATAATCATATAGTTGCTACAATGCTACATAGATTATTTTGAAGTAGTTGGCCTACAAGCGAGAACGAAACTATTCTGTATTCAGTAAATATCAGCATTTTATTAGCTATTTATTATACTCCTATGTTGGTGTTACTTTATTGTCTTCAATATAGTTATAAGCTTATTATACTGGATTCACTTAATCTCCGTCTCTTTTGTTTTGGATCTCCTCTCCTCTAAGAGAACGCTCTTAGAGTGTCCAACCGAATGCCGCTCCTTTCAGCCTTGCTAAAAATAGTGGTCAGCCACCGGTAACGCACTGTGGAGTTTTGGTTCATTTTCTAATGTTTTATTAACTAGCCAATGTTTTAATTATACCGTAGAGTATGAGTTTTTCTTTGCAGCTTTAAAAAAAATTAAGATTTTAGCCCAAATTATTGTAATGTAAATGACTCTTGAGAGTGCTCCCTTAAGGTAAGAAGGTAAGGGCTTGTTTAAAAATATTCTAAATCGTAGTGACTTATTATTGCATTACTTATTATTTTTGTTAAATTTTATTATTTTACAGGGGATAAAATTTTATTGAGATCTGATCACCGGAATTAAGAGGTGAATCCGAAAACTAAAATAGTTCATAAAAGTATCTTTTTTACTTAGCATCTAACCCCCAATGGATTCAATATATACACAGACGTCTTATGTAACATACGTAACAAATTGCAAACTGTAGAATTATTTAAACATATACGTGAAATAAAATATGCTGTAGAAATGAGACGTGGGAATATGAACTCACTGAGATACGTCACCATCTTTATGACTTAGAACGTACAGCAACGTACCTCGATAAACATATGCGTAACACGTTTATACACAACATGTTTTTATTAGCTTGTAACTATGAAAACAAACCTGGGAAATCAATTTCAACCTAATTCTCATTGTCGTACCGAAATGCTATTGTGGGAGACCCATGCTTCGGCACGTATGGGCAGGCTCGACCAGAGTGATACCACGGCCTCACAAAAAACGGCAGTGAAGCAATGTTCTCATTGTTTTTCGCTGAGTAAGTGAGGTTACCGCAGGCCCTAACTCTTTCCTCTCCCCGTCTTGCCGCCTCTCCTCCTCCTCCCTCCTTTCCCCCTTTTCTTCCCCTGCTCCCACCTTAAAAACCGGCAACGCACTTGTGATCGAGTTCCAGGTGCCCATGGGTGGCGGTAGTCGCTTACCATCAGGTGACCTGTCTACTGGTTTGCCCCTATGCCATAAAAAAAAAAATAAATGAAACTTTGTATTAACATATAGTTCGGATGATAATAGTACTATTTAACAATGGTCTGATGGAGCCAGGAGGTGGATAGTGAAACTCTTTTAGCTATTCAATATTTTTAACTTATAGCAGTGGTCGCGTAGAAGTCGCAATCAGACCATTATTCGTTAAATTATTAACAATGCTTCTGTCAAAGGTAGACGATAACCTGTTCCTATTATTTTTCATTGATAATAAAACTAATACTACACCTTCCTACTCTTCCTTCAGGCCCGCCTCTTCGTTTTATAGCTGTCATTTATGGTAGTCAATTTGTTGTTTCTCTTCAGTTTTAAGTGGCTTATTGTTCCATAAAATGCTTAAGTATTTTCCCTGTGAACCGGGCACCGAATATATGATTCTTTGTTTCTAGTGTTGTGACTATATAAAAGCACCGTAAACTGCTTACCAAGGCAAGCTGTTTTACCAATTTCGTTATACAAAAGAACTAAAACAATATACCTACGAGTATATTATTTAGATAGATAATTCTCAAACATATAATTTTACGTTCTCATACTGAGAACTGTCTCAACCCGGTGCCGCGGTGGCACGCGTGAACTTTAAAACGGAAGAGTAAAATCCCAGAGGACGCACTCCTTGAACATTTCCATCACCGGCGCGATCACAATTGATTTACTTATTTATGTTTTGGTTCTTGAGAACTGAAATACTATTCGAAACTATTTTATTGTGATTGAAAACTGAATATAAATAACAGTGTCGAGTGGTTTTAGTACATTGTCTATGATTACTGGAATAGTAAAAGCACCATAATTAAAAAAAAGGGCAGTGAGTTGAGTTTAGTTACTGTCCATCGAGCCCAAACGTTAAATAGATCTCGTATATGATAGATCTCAATTAAAATCTACAAATTATAGGTCCCTTGAATCACTTGGATAAGTGATTATCCAAGAATCCCTAGGAAGGTCGTGCCGGCCTAATTATGAGACCTAAACCGTTTTCATGGGTTAACTATTTTTATGTAACTTTATTTGTTATTTTTTCTTTTTTTTTTCAGAGCGTGAACTACTGCCTCCAAAATCTCCAGAGACAGCGAAAGAGTGGATTTATTGACCCTATTGATTCGTGGAGTAATTTTCTTTCATGCAGTTCCAAGGAAGCTTTGTTCCCATTCATTTCATTTAGAAGCGGTGGTAGCGTAATGGCTAAGGCGTCGGACTTGCGATCAAGTGGTTGCGGGTTCGAACCCCATCCAGTGCACTACCGGCGTGAACCCACTCCTAAGACAAGCATTTAGCTTAGCTGGAGGGGTTAACAAGAATACTAGTAATGTGTGACCCACGTCACTAGTATTTTTGATCGAACCTGCAACGAGTTGATTGCAAGTCCGATGCCTTAGCCATTACGTTACCGCCGCTTCACATTTCAATATGAAAGTATAAAATTGAATACTAAAACATAATATGGTGTTTATAAATATCCTAAAGTATAACTCAATTCAACTCAAGTGAATTCAATGAACTGCCTTACATATTATCTATGTATAGCTACATACCATGTAGCGTTACCTCGAAGCCATTTAAGCGTAGGTAAGAGTATAGGTCAAATAATTTTAGGTGCTGTAACGTTTGTTAAATTTTACGTGGTATAAGCATAATTCTTTATGGATTTGAGTTCTGTCAGTCAGAAGTAACATTACAAATAATAGGCCCATGAACGAGGTCGGAGTACCGAGTAACATTATGCTATACATATTTCTCTGACGGTTAGCCGTGACAACAGCAAAGGTTTCTACTTACATATCTCACCAGTTTCAAACAGTTTTCTTTATAAGCCAAACGCAAAAGCAATGTAAGTAAAAGGATTTGTAATAAAAACTTTCATAATGAAAACAATGTGTATATATTATATACCCAAAACAAGATGTTAATGAAATCGTATCAATAACATTATTATTTCAACCACTTTGCTATTCATCTACTTTAAGTAAAAAAAATATAATTAGATAACACTTTAATTAATTTCTACTTATAAGAACTGGTAATAAATTTTGTCATAAAATGAATATTGTTTAAAAATGAAATATCTGGGAGGAATCATAAATTTTACTGCTTTTTATTGCCCATTACAATGAACATTATCTCTCACATAATTTTAAACTTTCCAAGAGATTTTAGCGTCTGAAACATGGCGAGTACATTTATCATCTCAATTTAGATGCTGAATTGAAAGAAACGAATAATTTGATGATCATATTAATATCATAAACTAACTATATCTATGATTTTAACACAGAAGCAACCACTAACACATTAACCGACTGCGTACCCAGCCCTTGTTCGTAGTAGCAGTTCTCTTCTTTGTCGGGACATGTAATGTGCTGTAGAGATCATAACATATAACAATATTCGTATTCCAAGTACTAGTAAATAATAGGACTTCATCGCAAAATCTAGACAGTAGCTATCAATATCGAGCAGTTATATTTGTATTTGTAATGAGAATTGTATTTTATCAGCTAAATAAAAATGCTTGGCTAAATGCTGGTCCTGCTCCACAGCCACACTGTAAATGAGTGGTGGTCTTAAGAAATATGAATATTCACTTGTATACTAGTTTTTATCTGACATGCTTTTTATTAATATTTTAATCATTATTATTGACGTTGTTAACTTTGCAAAGCATTGACATTATCTTATCAATTTTTATGTTACGTTTAGTAAATTTTGAATTGTACATGTAAGAACTGTGTAGTCAATAACATATTAAGTTAATTTGCTATGTTGCCTGACAGTTCTGAGTATGCCATGATCGCTTAGACGTCTTGCCGATGGTGGCGTACGTGTCGGGTCGTTCGGTTGCCTTTGATATCAATTGATATCATAATATATGGTTGAAGTGGACGATGGCTGGCGCGTGCGTCATGCTCGTGAACGAGAGCCGTTGGTTGGGGCTGGTCATTTCCGAACTGCTATTACTTACATATAGTAGTAGTTTATAGTTTAGAACAATACGTTACATTGTCCTCACATTTAACTTGCGCATATAAGCAATGTAACCAGAGATTTGTAAAAAACATTTTGAAAAAGAGTGTCCTTGGAGTTTCTTGCCTGTTCTTCTCCACTGGATCTACGTATTGGAACAGGCAACTAGCTTCACGACTGATTAAGTATGACTGACTACTACTCCTGACAATTCAAAAATACCCATAGTGGTTTAATTGAAATAAATTATTTTGATTTTGATTTTGAGGAGCCACTTATTGAATTTTAAAATTAACCCTGTCTGTCTACGCCTCTACGGTAATGTTAATTTTTGCTAAAAATACTGAACTTGTGTAATAAATTATATTATTACCCACGTTTAAAATATTAATCAATAAGAATTGATTTTTATTATTACAAAGTACTCAAGTCACAGATCTGTATATCTTTCATTTGTTCATTAGTCTAAGTTAACTTGAATTTCGATCATTTTGAAGTTATTTATTGCAAATATAATTTAATATAAATATTCAAACCCATAGACTAAAAGCTTTCTATACTGGTTTGGGGAATCGATTTTTGAATCAACTGAAAAAAATTTAAAGTAACTCTTTTTATAGCGTAACAATTATCATTTAATAAAAAACATTTATTTAAAAAGAAATACTACATGCATACATAATGTCTACGAAAATTAGACAATCTCTATATTTTTCTTACGGCGCGTTTTAAAGTTAAATATTTCAAACTCTCAGATAGTTACGTTCAACTTAACAAACAACTATCAAGAAGGAAATAAATGAATGAACAGAGTATAGCTATTTTAAATTCATTGTTTTTTATATTTATTTTTTTATTTAGTTTAAACCTTAGAGCATTGATAACTTATTATTGATAATTTAGAAGAAAAGAAATGACATGCAATGTATTATACCAATGAGTAATAAAATAAAGGTACAGTATAATAGGGAATATGCATGTTATTTAAATTTACTTGATTAATTTTCCCTTGAATCTTTATTATCCAGATATTATGCCTTAACAATTATTTTCTTATTTAGTTCGTGTTTAATTGCAAAAATATTAATTAAAATATGCAAAACAAGGGCGCGAAATTCAACTTTGCAAACGCTTCACCATTGGTCGAAACAAAACATGACGTGACATTCCACGTTCTGTCATTTATCGGCGCCTATATTCGTAGTGTTACGGAGAAAGATAGGTGTTCCTGTGGTTTTTGCTCTTAGCTAATGCAATTTAAGCATTCTAGTGATATTAGAAATCATCTAGGACAATGACTGAATGTAGTTTTGTCAAAGCACAATCGGACAATCTACCGGGTGCATTCATGATGACTATATATTTTGCATCAAAACCAGATTTTACGTCCGCTGAGGTCAAAGGAGTGAACGCCGCAAGGTAATTATTATAATACTTGTTATATTATAATCTAAAGGATAGGTAAGATATGTATAGTTAGTTATATTCATGAAGTTTTATTGGACTTTTGTTACCTAGTTTAAGTAGACAAGCAAGTTGCCTTCTGCTTGATATTTAAAAGAAACATAAATTATTTCTGACTAATTCACACTATACTAGCAATTAAATTGTAATAGGCTTACATTAAATTGATCTTCACAACAATATAATCACGATATTGAAGATACTTCATCTCTTCTCATTAATGTACACTATTGTTTTCGTATTTTACATTATTATTTTGTACAGGAAAAAATACTCTATTGGGTGTCCTTCTTATGGTGTTTTTACACTTAGGGACAAGGCAATACCTATAAAATGGTTTTTAACTTTATTCATCGCCTATTAATTACTAATTACAATAAATAGTAATTACAACTGGAAATCGGTATAAAATTACTGTAACACTTCAAGTAAGTTTATGAAACAAACAGTAAGCATGGAACGTGACGTCATCCAAGGCCCGCGAAATATGGCGGCGTTCAAACAGATCAAATTTTATCTGTCTTCAATGTTATTTTAAAAAATAATTTGAACATTGCCAAGGTTATTTATATTTTTTATTAGGGTAGAATGATGGAACAAGTCAATACAAGATAAAAAAAAATACATGCATATTCCCTATTACTGTACGTTTATTTTACTATACTCAATATTTTTACTCAATATTGTTAGTCATTTTGTGATGGTACCTCGACGAGCCTAAACCGAGTAAAGCAGTTATTCGTCAAATCTACTGAGTATTTTTCACTGAAACCAGCTCCCCTCTGATTAGGGGAGGTCTAACGCCCCGCTTTATTCCGCGTTGGACTGTAAGACTCGACCCTGGCTGGACATCTTTCCACTGGCATTTGTTATTTCGATATAATCAATAATAAAACCGCGTAGAGAGGGGATCCAAAAGTTAATTAGTATGATCGTACATTTAAACCCTTTGGCATTGATTTAGTTTTCACACATATACCATCTTAATCATTTTACCCCATAACCACACCTCGCTAACGTCTCACTCGAAACTTGGACTTCAACAGCAGACGAGAACAACCTGCCAATCATCAGGATATCGCTGCCTCCGTTAAACCTCGACTACAACAACCCGGGATTATGGTACCCGATAGTTAGTCTTCTACAGCACACGACAGTTGGGCTGATGATCACCAAGGCCCCGTTGCCCTCTATTCAAGATCGAGTGCTATAACCAGGAGACTTACAGGGTAATAATATTCATTCATCCCGTCCAAAAGCACCTTAACCAATACCAAAAGTAATGATATTAAATTGATATCTTGAAACCGGTATGTACACGGGAGATAAATTTGATTACCTGACGGATACTGCGTTACTCAGTGTAGGACATAAATACATATGACATATAAACGACTATTAACAATAAAACATTAAAGACTCACCGAACTTCCCCAACGTTCTATCTCAAAACTTACAAGAACCGGCCGTCTTTCCTGAACCCTGTCAACCCGCTGACTCTCTGATGCTACAACGCTTCACGTACTCAACCCGACTGCCCCGACATCTCCGTTCCTAAGCACCACTGTCCCCATGACTCCACCAACATCTGTTTCCTCTAACCGAAATATTCCATAGAAATATTCTAAAGGGACCCTTTTTTATTACAGAACCCATTCATTTATCTTAATGACTGACCTTTCCAGATTTGCAAATGTTTAATTCTAAGACACTCGTACTTAAAGCCATAAAACATAAGTTTTATTAGGGTCCTAATTTTTTGTTACGTCCCCAACTCTAACCTATTTAGCGTCCTTATGTTATAAGTGTGGGAAAGCAATACTTAAAAATATACCACGTTGACATCCAACAATAGCGCGTATCAATAACAAAATTATGTGAACGTTATACTATCACAATTTGAAAAAGGTATCTCCCGGATTAGGGAAATAGTAGTATTATTATGACTACTCATATATTATACTTACTGTACAGATTAATAATATTATAGTTTGCTGCTGTTTTATACCGTTAAGGTTTCAGCCGTGTAATGAATCCTGTTAAATATATTTTTAAGTTATTGTTTTTTAGATTTCTTATTTAATATATCTATTGACCAGTTTATTTGGTTTAGATGGATAATATAAAATTTATATTTAAAAGGCTAAATCGGGTATATATCGTATCGTATTTAACGTAATCGAACGGAAAATTTTAAGCACATAGAATCGATCTACGCTGTAGCAGCACGCTACGAGACAGTCTACGAAAAAATCGTAGCCCACTGAGGGCTAAATCTCTCCACTTGTCTAGCTCACCATTCAATGAACCTTATAGAGGATAATCAATCAATGTTATCAGAATACAGTCGAGCGTCTCATGATATAAATGGCTTCTTATGAAAGTAGCTTCCCAACGAGGAAGTTACTGTTCAATAGGGTTACGTAACAAATTGAAATGTTTTTTTTTTAGATTAGAATGTTAACTTGTTATTTTAATTTTCTTTTATTCTCGATAGAGGATTTATTAAAATAAATTGTTGTGCTTGGCTATGTTAGCTATTCGTGGTGTATTCGGGAAGCGGCCATGTCTGAAGACATATATAATTTTTGATTAGTGTTAGATCGTATTGGTTGTACCTGTATATTATGTAAATACGAAATATAAAAACCTACGGAATAGTGTTTAATTACAAGGTAAATTAAAAATATTAATCCAAATGTTTTTACCAAAACTATCTCTGTCTTAATGTTATCAAATAAACATTCCATCCCAGGAATCGTTTTATAAACGATACCTATATAACGAAAAACTCGAGCCTGTTTAGATTTTTTAACTCTCATTAGACATTTAGTTCAGATTTTTAACATACGCATGGCGCTATTCAGTTTTGTCGTATTTGTATAATATTTTTGAAGTGAAAACTTCTTTAACGGCGTTGTGCACTTTTTGGGTTGGGTAAAAAATGTTAAACTCGCCTTAGGACACGTGACCCTGATCGAAAATTCGTAAACGGAGCCCAGTTTCTTATGTTTAAAAAAAATATAACATTCGAAATTCAAACATTTTTGAGCGCAGAACTTCCAGTGCACCCTATGTATACATTTAGATATGTTATTACCTACTTTTATTTTTAAACGAATTATATATATACAGGTGTATGCGTGTGTATGTATATGCAAATACATTGTAAAGTTATGTTTTCACTTCTGACGTGCAGTTCTACAACCGACTGTTTTTTTTCGAAGTAGTCTCCACTGGCAGTAATACAGGTCTTCACACATGTAAACCATAACTTAGTTATTATAAATACGATATAAATTTGAATTATGTACTTATGTATATCGTAAATAAATCTCTTAATATCGTTCAAAATTACGAATATAGGTATCCATTGAAAGCTTTTAGGATTTAAAGGGTTCCAAGTTAACTAAGCTGTAGTTGAAACCGCCGCAGTTCAAACTGATCAACTTTGTCATTTAATCCATTTGAAACACAAAGTTTGGGAGTGGCGAGATAGTTTGCTGATATATCGGTTACGTAGTGATACAATAATTTGAATAGTTATTTAACATGAACATACGCTCTCATGTACATTCATTTATGTGAAATATTTAGTGTTTTTATTCAAAATACTAGTAACGTGGGTCACATATTACTAGTGTTTTTCTTGTTGGTGAGGTTCAAACCCGCAGCGGCTGGAATCTCAAGTCCAACGTCTTAGTCATTACACAGCAGTTGCTTCTTATGAAAGAGATAAAAAAAAACTTATCAATATTATTTTTTAAACAAGAAATCCTTGGAGGAGTCTTTAGGCTCCCTTCAATATGGTTGATCTGTAAGATGGCTGACGCGTGCGTAATGCTTGTGAACAGGTGCTGTTGGTAGGGGCTGGTCATCTCCGGACTGCTATTACTTAGGTAAATATGTATAGTAGTAATTATCGTCTGTTTTTATTTTAGGATAATATGTTACATTGCCCTCACATTTCATTTACACTTATAAGCAATGTAACCAGAAACTTATAAAAAACATGTTGAAAAAGAGAAAAACCCAATTGTAACTAATATTAATAGAAAAAGGAATAATCTATCTGTATTTATTAAAAACTAAACTTTACTCACGTTTGTATTGGGACAAAGGGCCCCCGTCGGGTTCGAAACTAGTTGGGCATCCCCGAAATACAAACGTGAGTAAAACCATTTAGTTTTTAATAAATATGAATACCACTCACGAAAGTTTTTATTGTAATCTATCTGTAGTCAGAATTTCCTAAACTTATATAGCTGACTACGGATTCGGCATGTTTCGAAATTCAAACTTTCGTATAAATTCCTACAAATCTATAGCTCTGGCTACAGGCACTACATATAAGGAATACCTATAACCAGAGCAAACAACCAATCAACAACCAATAAATAAAAGCCAGACAAAAGACCATTATGTATAAGTCGTTCAGCCGTAAAAAGTAAACGTAGATTCGCTTTGAGACTTTCTGCGTTATTCATGAGAGTTGATGCACTGGCGGTAAAGTTTAGGAGATAAGTGAAGTTCGCTGTTCTGGGACACTGATTCATCCAGCTGATGTTTATATTTACTTTGGAAAGTTACACTGTAAAAAAAACTTAAAAGCTGCAGTAATTTGTAAATGATATTCAAATAGCGGTAATACGAATAAAAATAATCGGATAAATGTATCAATTTGTATAGCAATGCTTACAAAATATGCTGCAGTACATTTTTGTCTTTCTCTTTTGTCGACATTAGTTGAAGCAGTAACGACATAATATGTTGCTGTTTTCGACTAATGTTCCACCGAGTAGGATGTGGCCAAGATTCCGGTCCACCCTACTTTTCTGGCAATCCCTCTGGTATAGTGAAAAAGTGACGAAGGCGTCCCTTAATCCCGTTCGACCGTGATAAATTCGCCGTCACTTAATACGTAACTTGGATCGGAATGGTGGCTCTTTGTGGCTCGAAAAAAAATCCTTTATAAAAAAATAGAAAAGACTACGACAATTTCCTTTCCTCCGAATAGAAAGTGTCACTGGAAATACTGATGAGGCTGGTGAACCAGTTGCAGTGTCGCTTATTTACCTTATCTCTGGGATTGGTCGTTTTGTCGGTCATGCCTTTGGTGGGGAAGAAGAAAATAAACAGTATTAATTTGACAAGCTTTCTAATTATCAATGGCGCATATAGATATTAAATAAATATTAGAATAAAAAATAAAAGAAACAATACTGACCATCCTACTAATATTATAAACGTGAAAGTTTGTGAGGATGTATGGATGTTTGTTCCTCTTTCACTTTGAATTGGATATTGCAATTTTCCTTTTAAAGTAAGTCTGTAAGAAAAGTGGAGCGGAGCTATTATATATAGTAGGTATTTATCCGAGACACAACACAAGATAAGAATTTGATTGATAATAAACTAAATAAAAACCAATATCCAAAGTGTACAGCACAGATTGTATGTATAATAATGAGTTCAATCCTAAATAATGAACCATACTGTAAACATATTGGTATGGATTCAATATAAATTAAATCATTTTGACCGACGCGTTGTAAACCTGTAACATTAAACCAAATTGCAATTAATATTACAACTCGGTTGATTCCGTTAAAATATTCACTGAGCAGCTTTCAATATTAATTGACATCAAATATTTAAATGTTCTCTCGCATTTAATGTTTATTTTACATAATTTTGGGTTACAAATTTTTAACTAAGTTAAAATTGTCTTGCTGTTTTTTTCTAACCGAGAATATTGATTGAAACTTGAAAATTTTTAATGAAATTTAGGAAAAAAAAATTAGGATGTGGAGAAGTACCGAGGCAAAGATTCATCATATATATAACATACAATTTTTAAGCAACAAATTAGCAAAATACAATATCATTTAAAATTAAACAACAACTGTACAAACATACTCATAAATGGTATATCTATATTATAAAATTATGCAACGTATTAATCATAATCGTATACAAACAACACAATAGTGACGAATATAGTATTGGCATGGGGTCCCATCTCAAAGAAAGCAAAAATGGTTCAAATAAATATCAATAGATGGCGTTACGGGTATCGATTTGTTATTGAAATGTATGGAAAATCAATATTAGGTCCTGATAAACGTATTTTCTAATTTTATAAAATACCCTAAACACGGGAAATTTGAATGAAAGCTTCTGAAGTCCAGTTTTCTTGTTTTCACAAAATTCAATATTGTCATCGTTCCTCTGGCGGCAATTACTCGTACTACGTTGAGGTTGATACGGTTTTGTTATTGAGTTTGTAGTTTAATAGTTTGTAGGTACTGACTATTGACAGTTGGCCTAATGTTATTGAACTGTTTTGTTCAGTCGAACGACTCGGTCAAACTCGCGAGTTCCCGACACCACGGCAATGATGTCTATAATAAATTGTGACTCTGCCCTGTCCTTGAAATAATTACCTACAGCCTTGCGGTATGTAAACACGCGATACGGCTGCTCATAATTTCATCTACGTACTTGAGTTTCTTTCTAGTTTTGTGATTGTAAATATTTTAATTTATTTTTGACGTGACAACGTCTTATAATTCGATGGAGCCGGCTGCACGAATGAAAAAACATGACTCATCCGGCGTTACCTCGCTCTGAGACGTTACTATGACGTCGCTCGGCTCGCCTCGTGTGCACTCGCCACCACTCGGCACTGCTCGTAAAGTAGTTTCGGGTACGGAGGAGTGTGATATTTATAAAACAATTTCGGGTGCGGAGGACTGTGATATTTATAAAACAATTTCGGGTACGGAGGAGTGTGATATTTATAAAGCAATTTCGGGTACGGAGGAGTGTGATATTTATAAAACAATTTCGGGTACGGAGGAGTGTGATATTTATAAAGCAATTTCGGGTACGGAGGAGTGGATATTTATAAAGCAATTTCGGGTACGGAGGAGTGTGATATTAATAAAGCAATTTCGGGTACGGAGAAGGGTGATATTTATAAAACAATTTCGCGTACGGAGGAGTGTGATATTTATAAAACAATTTCGGGTACGGAGGAGTGTGATATTTATAAAGCAATTTCGGGTACGGAGGAGTGTGATATTTATTAAGCAATACAATGTACATAGTTTTTACAAGTATGAATGTGCTTTGAGCAATTGTTTTACAACTTTTAAACATGTGTGATATTTAGCTTATTGTATTTGTGCGTACTAATAAATGTAACTTGATCAATTCAATTGTGATTTAAATTTACCTCCTTCTCTATATCCATACAAAATATCTATCAAACAAATAAAATTAAAATTTTCTTTTGAAAAATACAACCATTCCATCAGTATTTTCTTAAGACGTTGTCACGTTCAACTATCGTCCGTAAACCGACTTTACAGACAACCAATTTTTATTTAAAAAAATTAAATTCGTTGTGAATGAAATGAGAAGTATTCAATAAAAATACATGTCCTAATTTTTTATTATTAGATGTAATAAAATAACACACTCTAAATCTTACCAGGTACCTACCATTTTTTACTCTCATAATTATTTCATAATAACATTTATAAGTAGTTAAATACATGAGTAAATAGTTACCCTAGGAAATTACCTACTAGTTTTTTTTAACGCGAGCGTTGGTAGGTCTATCGTGTGTCACTTTTGTCACCCTATCGACTTATTTATTTATTAATCCAGGTATTTTACTCGGTGGAAAAAGCGAAATGCCTACCTATTAAAAAAGAAACAAATTACGTTCTAGTAGGTATATAAAAAATATTTTATAGTTTACTTATACTTTCGGAGTTTCCAGGTAGGTTAAAAAATGTTATCTCTGGGTGCGTTTTTGAAGAATTCCAGCAACCAAAAACAGCACAATATAGTGTATAATTACTCTTTGCCGTATAAAGGAAGTATTTGTATTTATTTCAATGAAATACACAAATCGCACGCTTACTGCTTAAAAAACCATCACACCGTTTGTTGGTCACTACGGTGCATTCGCGACTGTTTGTGTACCGAGTGTATACCGAACTCGAGGCGTGTAGGTATGTCTCGCAATCCGACCGTTTGTATAAAGATACAATATTGTATAGATAGTATTGCCGTGTCGCCGCTACCGTAGTGAATCAGCAATCATGATCCTTTTTCCACTATTAAGTTATTTATTTTACTTTTACTTTCTTGAAATATTGTTAATAATGCGTAATGTTCCTGCCACTAGCTATGTGCCTGCGACTTTGCCCCCAATGAAAGCAAACAGAATGACCAGGCCCCGAGTCTCAGGCAGCCCTGCTATTCTTGGCTAGCTCTTGTGAGCATTTATAGTGATATTATTACTTTTTTATTAAATATGTAAAACCGCCCACTTAGTGAAGTGCCACGCCTAACGAACAACCGAATAATCGAAATCATAGTATTTTTAGTAAGTATTCAATTTCGTAAAACAATATAAGTACAACATACGTAGGTCAATGTACAAAGCCATCAAACGGATTTGTGCTTTTTTTTGTAATTATACTAAGTACCTAAGTTTATTTAATAGGTTCTTAAGTTTTATTATTATTTTTTAGGCCATGCAGCCAAACATAACATATCTCCACTATTTACGAGTAAGAAAGTACTGACTTTATTTTGCAAAATGCCTGTAGAAACGTTACTGCGGATGACTGGAGAAACTTCTTATTTCTCGTTTCATTTTATTTCTGTGATCATTTATAGTAATATTATTATTTTTTATTAAACTGAATAGGAAAGACTTCATATTGTATTATAAGAGTATAATCGACCATACAGCATAACCATGCAACTATCGATTCCAAGATATATGATAATAATAATCGATAATCGAATAGGTTTAATAACAATTATACACTACCGCATCCCTACCGTGAGCTGTCAAAATTATCATCCTAATTTGGTAAAGTATAATTATCGCCATCTATTGGTTGCGCGTTTATTAGTAGGTAAATAAATCCATTTCGTCGCTAGGTGGCTCTAGCTATCCATAGCTATCGCGCTGCTAGCGGCATCTAGCGCCTTAATTGGCGCGGAGCCCGCAAAATGGCCCGAGTTAGGAAGGTCGCGTTTTGTTGTATGGGATGAGGTATCTGTACTAGTATAGTATTATATTATCTGTGGTATTGGTAAAATTACATATTTATTACAGCATAAACGTACATAATTACATAAACGTAAAACTGGTGGCCGTTGAATAGTAAGATAGATTCTTGTGGTAGCAATATGTGGTTTCTCATTTATACGATCTCGAAGTCTGCACTAGATTTGTAAATATTACCACTAATACCTTCAATATAATGTATTTAAATATCCGTAGCGTAAATTGTAATTATGATAACAATTCAAATCTCAAAATCCTTGCAATAAGATTATATTATTACTATTTCTCTTCTTTGTTTATAAAAATGTACAAAACACTTCAATATAAAATATGCACAATTTATGCAGCAAAAGATTTGAATTCTTCTACTGTGTTCTATTATTATCCACAAATTCATTGGAACAATGTTAATTTTATACACGTCGCAGCACCATTTAGGCATTGCGTACAATACCCGGAAAATACATAAAGGTCCTAGCCGGTTACGTATTGAAACTTGCACCAGCGTAAATAATAATCTGCTATTTCTGATTTTGATTTTAGGTAGATTTAGAAGAAAAGTATACCTATTGGTTTTGTACCAGATGTCGAGTTTTCCCTGATGAGATGTCTAGTTATGATCCCTAGACCCCAAAACAACGCAAGTTCAAAAGTTTATATTTATATATATATATATATATATATATATATATATATATATATATATATTAATATTAATATTATATATATATATATATATATATGTATGTACCTCAATTTTACCGGCCCGATAGAGGTCGCAGTTTTGCACGGATGGTTCCAAGATGAGGACAGGGACTGGAGCCGGATTCTTCTCACAAGACTTGAATAAAACAATATCACTGGCGCTGGGCCAACACAGCTCCATATTTCAATGTGAGTGCGTTGCAATAACCTACGCCGCTACCGCGGTCATGTCAAGGGGTATAAAGGAGTTCAACACCCGCATACTGTCAGGCAGTATGGCCGTCCTAAAGGCCCTGGAGGGCAACACCATGAACTCCGGTCTCATTTACGAATGCCACCAGACCCTGGAACGTCTAGCCTCTGCCAATGGGCTAATTCTTCAATGGATCAAGGGGCATAGCGATTCACTCGGGAACGCCGCCGATGAGCTGGCAAGGAAGGGATCTGTAACGTCAGTGGCAGGTCCTACTATACTGCTGCCACTTCCCTTTAATCAACTTCGCTCATGGGTTCAAGGCAACGGACCCGTGAAGCGCACAACGGCCGTTGGGCCGACACACCCGGCTGTAGGCAGTCTAAACTGGTGCTGACGTTTAACGTGCAGACTGCTCAGTCTCAACCGATTTGACATCAGAATAGTTGTAGGAACCATTACGGGCCACTTGGCCCTAAACCGACACCTATTCACTATCAATGCGACAAGCAGTCCTCTATGTAGAGGCTGTCTCAACGCGGAGGAAACGGCCACCCACGTTGTCCTGGAATGCGAGGGAGTGGCCACACAACGGGCAAGTATCCTCGCGGGAGCGATGTCGCTCCTAGAAGCCTGTCAACGCCCCAGGAGGCTTCTGTGCTTCTGGAAGGAGCTAGGCTGGCTCAACTAGACAGCCTATCTGAATGCATAATGGACCGCATATGAGTCTAGATGCGGAAACAGAGCCTTATACCAATACCAATACCAATATGCACCGATTGCTTTCAAACTTGGACGACAAATCAACAGACCAAAAATGAAGGTTAAATTCGCCAATATTTCCCCAATTGGGATATTCCCCCAAAGGGGGGAACTAGGGGGCAGATTTAAAAAAAAATTAATAAACACGAAATCTACCTCTGCGGGCCCGGTTTTTTTTACATGTTTTGTTGGCGAGTACTATGGGTAAGTGGTATATTGTATTCTGACTTTTATTATCAGAAAGTATAGCATACAACATTTTATTGAATTTAATATTGTTGAATGTAAATTAGGTTTTAGGTAGGTACTTATAATATTTTATATTATTATATCTAAAATTATATTCCATAACATTTGCAAGCCGGAAAGCTTTGATAGAACTAATTGTGTTGTAACTTTTGTATTCAAATTTTGCAAAAAAATAAATGTAATGAAATAATAATAACCATTGTATCTTGCATACTGTCTGTAGGCCCTGAGTGACAGTAATAGACCCTAGATGGCTTTTTCTTAGATTCTTGTTTTCCAGTTTGATAGGTGCCAATTACGGGAAAAACAAATATCTAGGTAGATATATTTCCTCCAAGATTTACGTACTGCCAATTCTATTTCGACTTAAAACTTCATTATTTACATAAACAACATGAAGAGTGATAATTCATGTATTGTTAATTGTTTGCGACATCGCGAAAACAATCGAATTGGGCGGCAGTCTGTGGGGTATATCATGAAGTGACGAGAATTTTACGGTACTTGATGAAGTTGTTGCTTTTGACTCGTATATAAATACTGAACTCAAAATGTTTATTTTATCAAAACTCTTGGCACTTAATTTATTGTTTATTGATTAAATTTCAACATTTAAGAAAGATTTTACTACGCGTGTAAAATGTACTTACTGAACGTAGATTTTTGTCTGTACGAGTAGTCTCAGCGATTTCGAAGTACGAACTTTTCCTAGGTTGTATTTCGAAGTTGGTCAGCTTATAAATGAATATTTTTTAAATTTGATAAATCTATACACCGCATAAATAAATGTATACAAGTATTAAGTTTTTGAAGTGGATTTGAGATAAACATTGTTATGTAAATATTCATGTTTGTAAGGACATAGAAAAGTTTTCTATGTAAGTACTACCAAGCATTAAATTTTATAACACTATGCTATCGTATCGTTTAAGCTTTATCGTAGTAATTTTTCATCAATAATATTATTTTATATGTGTTAAGTAAGTAAGTAAGTAAAAGAATTTTTCAGCTTAGTTTTATGGATTTTCAATTTTAATTTTGAAAATATAGTAGAATACAGGTTTCGAAAAGTTATCCTGCGTTACCGTAGAACTAAGTAAATTCATAATCTTATCTACAGGTAGACAATACCTAGTTAGTAAATATTTGTATTATATGCTTATAATAACATATACAAATAATAAATATTGTATGCTTATAATATACATAATTATACAGTATACCCACTATTACGTGAGTGGGACCAAAATTATAGTTGGCAAACTTTGGGTGTTTAATACCCCTCTGTCTTCGGGGAAAAAGGTATGTATAAATATTTGTTCTACTAATTTAGTATATATTTGTACATTAGGTTCGTATGAAAATAAAGTATATGGCTAGAAAACCTCGCGTTGCACTTAGAGCGAAAATGGTTTTTCTTTTGTTTGTTTTTTTTTAATGTTGACTTAACTTAATAACTTGTTATGGCATTTGATGCCACACACATTACTAGTCATGCTTGCAGCTCGAATTATCAAACTGTCTCAATTTTTAATTATAATAAATCTTCAAGGAGAGAATGGTCGGGTAAGTAAGTTTTTTATAGCGCTAAAGCACCTGAAGACACTTAAGAGAATGAGCCACTGAAGTGGAGACGACCGCGACCGAGCAAATCCAACCACGGTCTGATTTTGTTCATGCTCAAAAGAGCTTAGTCGCAGAGTACACTAATAATAGTAAAGACGCTAGGTAGTTTTCATTTTTTGAGGGGCTCGGCGAGCGCGTTTAGTCCCCCAAGTTTCATAGTTGGTCAAGTTGGTTTTATAAACGTTTGGATAATGAAACTTGTTTAACACAATGAGGAGGATCCGTGCTGGAGCAGCATTAAGTTTAAGTTGAATGTTAACACCTAGCTTCCCTCCAACTTAACCAATTTAAGTGGGCTAGAGCTCATATGAAAGAGCTCCTTTCACCAAATGTACTTAAACCAAACAAAACCTTAAGTAAGGTAAGGCGTAGTTCACTTAAGGTTCTGTTTGGTTTAAGTAATTAGAACTGAAGAAATAGAGAAAGAAAGCTATGTAAAAGTAAAAAATATGCAGGAGGAAAGTTGAGAAAGTTATTGACGACTGTGCATCAATAGCCTTTATTAATAGCAAATCGGTGAGGTCAAAAGAAAGGACGGACTCGGAATAGATGAGCACGCTTCAACGAATGAGCCTCAGCGTACTAAAGTACATACAAACTTAAGGAATGAAGGGAGAGACAGTATAATGATCGAAAAACTGCGTCTTTTTTATTTCGGTTTTCCCGTTTCATCATCGTCAGTCCGCATAACTCTGTCGTATACTGAAATGTTTTACAATTCAATGGGCCATCGCCCCAGCTGTTAATTGGGCTGTTTTAATGAATATCAATTGACCATGAGGGTGAGCTCCTGGCACACTGAGTAGTTATTGGGTTCAAAGCGTTGCTACTGTTAATTGTGCGATTTTAGACTACCCATAAAGGGTTCGGCACTATAATAGCTCCATGATTTCTTTATTTCTTTTACATTATGATATCTTTGGTTATGGGCACAGTCAAGCCCTTTAGGGTGCGTTTACACGACCACGCTAACAATCTTCATACACGCAGCAACCACTTTCTCACCACGCACAGCCACCGCGCAGTGCACGCTCAGCTGCTAGGGCTTCCATAAACAACGCATACTACAGTCCACACATTCTATGTAAGTGAATATAAATGATATTATTATTATTATTATTGCCATGTAGAAATACCACATTTCTTAAAGTAGCAAAATCTAGATCTTCTAGACTTGAATTAAATTATAATATTATAATTTTATTTAAGTAATACAAATGTCGTCCCAGGCCTGCAAAGTTTTGCGTTTGTCTTTGTATATATTTTAAGAGTGTGGAGGAACGGGTGTCATGTCCCTCCAACACAATGGGAGGATCCTCCGACGGATTGATACGGTTGATGTTGGGAAGTTGTATATATACTGATCAGCGCGAGAATTATCATAGCGCGATGCAGGATTAGTAGGTTGTCAATGATGTTGGAGTATGTTTCTTTTTGCTGTATGTGGAAGTCGCCACATCACTCCCCTCCAAGACTGGAGGTCGATATCTTGATGAGTCAGCTGTCTATGCTCCATGAAGGAGCGTGCCAGGGCCAGTAGTGAGCAGTCCCAGTGAGTCAAAACTGTGTGCCGCAAGTTCCAGTGAGTCGGAACTAAGTGCCGCAAGTTCCAGTGAGTCGGAACTGTATTCCGCTAGTCCCAATGAGTCGTGGCTGAAGGCCGCTGGTACCAGTGAGTCGGGGCCGCTTGAGGTGCAGCGGTGCTGCGGGTGAAGTCCCCAGTGAGTCAGTGATCAATTATTAGAGGGTGCTACGGGGGCCGATAAGGCTAGACTGCGGGCTGTACCGCAACCCGAATCAGGTGCGTGGTTACAGGCGTTACCGTCACCCCACCTGGGCACCCTGCTCGACAACGACTCTCTGCGTGTGGCCGTGGCTTTCCGCCTGGGCTGTAAGGTGTGTGAACCCCATATATGCAACTGCGGTTCCTTGGTGGAAGCGAATGGCCATCACGCTTTGAGTTGTCGGCAGGGCACTGGAAGGTTTCCGAGACAACACGCTCTGAACGATATCGTCCGCAGGGCCCTTGTATCGGCGAACGTCCCCTGCGTGCTTGAGCCTCCGGGTCTGAGCAGGTCGGGTGGTAAGAGGCCGGACGGGCTGACTTTAGTGCCCTAGAAGAACGGCAAGTACCTAATTTGGGACGCAACTTGCGTCAGCACTGTAGCCGCCAGCCACCTTAGTCGCACTGTTGATTCCTCGTCTGCTGCCGCGGAAGACGCCAGCTTAAAGAAGAGGCTTAAGTACGCCGATTTGGAGCCGCTGTACCGCTTCGTGCCGATAGCAGTGGAGACCCTGGGGAGCTGGGGCAAGGAGACCAAAATTGTTGTAAAGGGGATTGGACAAAGGCTCATAGAGGTAACTGTTGACTCTCGATCCAGATCGTTCCTGGTGCAGAGGCTGGCCATTGCAATCCAGCGTGGAAACGCGGCGAGTGTGATGGGCACTTTTGTGCCAGGAACGGTCAGGGGCGGGTTTTTTGATTAGTTTAGTTGAGTTTATTGTAATTTGGACATTTATTATTATTATTATTTGATTTGTAATTGTTTTGAAATATGTAAATAAATAATAAAAATTTTAAAAATTACAAACTTAATTAATTATGTTCTAAAATCGACCTCCAGGCTATCTCTACGTTACTTTTACTAAATTACATACGGATCATTCATTTGAAATATAGTAGGTATATGGGTGAGTAGTAGGACAACATCTGCCGGGTTCTGCCACTATTGTAACAACAACTACATTTTTGTGTTCAACATCAAGAAAAATGTATTATATTAAAGTATTCGCTTTATATGTTTCAATAAAAATTGTATGCCTACAAATACCATTGTCTGATTAAAAACTAATATCATACACATAGATCTAGAGGAAGCTAATTAAAATATTTAAATTTTTGAGGTATGCACACCATCGAAATCTCAATACCTACCCACCGACAAACCAGATTTAAAAAAATCACCAGTACTCGACGCTAGACGCTTAACAACACAATAAAACAAATAAATATACATACATTGTTAAGTAATAGGGGAATAACTACAAAAAATCTATTATTGTGACGAATATGTTTATTCATTAAAGAATATTTGTATATAATTTTAGGTAGCTGTCATTCTTTGGCAGGAAAATAAAAAACAAAACACTTCGTGGCTGTGCAAAAGTGACATCCTACCAATATTATAAACGTAAAAGTTTGTGAGTATGGATGTATGGATGTTTGTTACTCTTTCACGCCAAAACTACTAAACCGATTGCGATGAAACTTGGTATGTAGATAGCTGGAGACCGGGATTAACATATAGGCTATACTATACTTTTTATCCGATATTCCGATCGGGACTTACGTGGGTGAAACCGCGGGGCGCTGCTAGTATAGCTATACGTCTGAAAGCAAATGGAGCAATGATATGGTGCATACTTCGAATTGCATTGAAGTGACTACCATTATCGCTACATTAGGCATTAGAATCTTTTACTTGATTTCATAAAAACGATTTCCGTAGCAGTTACCTACAACTGTTTAATTTCAACAGTGACTCAGGTTGGCTAGTCATCACAACTAACTGCCACATAAACGCGCCTGTCTGTACTAGTAAAATTCATTGTGAATGCTACGCATTTATTAACATTCCTGCTTATAATATAGAACTTGCTATGTATGTTGGCGGGACTTTGTTTTGTAAATAAAGTAATTATTATTATGTCGCTTTATTAAATTTTTGAAGAGTTTATTAAAATGCTCATTTTAAAATACCTCCCTTAAGCGTGGAATAAGTAACGCAAAATAAGTTATTAATCTATGCAATGTTATTATTCTTTTGGTAAGTATTGCGATTTTAATCAAAGATTTTATTATAAGATCAAAATTAAAAAAAAACTGATTTAAAAATTAGTTTAAAAGTATTAAGTAATGATTAAGCTAAAGCATGGTTGGTGAGATAGTCTCATGACTTGTTTTAGTTGGTTTGATTCCGACATACCAATTCACCTGTTGCCCTGGTGAGTTGATGACCCATGTGAGCTTCTAAACGAAAAAAAAATATTGGTGAGTCGCTTACGTTGTTATCCAACTCCAATTCAACAAACAACATCCAATTGGTTTAATTGAAATAAATGGTTTTGATGTTTATTGACCAATCTATAAGTTAACTTTAAAAACGTTTCCTTATCATGTTCGATTGCTTGGTAACCGTTTGATAGTCATAAATTTATCTTTCTTTGAGGAACACGTCCTGATCACGTTCAATTTCTCTAGAAGAGCAACTAATTTATTTTGGTTGTGTTTAGCTATGTATTCTATTCCATTTTTATTTCAATTGTTAGTATCCATTACGCCTACGTAAAATACCTTCATAAAGTGCCACACACAATTTCCTTAAACCTTCCTAACTCAACCACTCCACATTTCGAAGTCAAAGATAAAAGCACACATACTTTTCGCTCAATTAACGCCCTCGAACAGATAGAGCGGTCTTAAGCGCCTCAATACAGTCCCAGATAAGGTCCACCATTATTTTTCTCATTAGCCCGACCTTTGCGATAACACAGCCTGTTACCCACGATGTAGAGGTGTGAATTGCTTGACTAATCTTTTCCTTTATTGCTAAAGATTAAAAGATAACCGTTATAATGGAGTACGTCTTATTTTTTCTCCTCACCGTGTTTTTGTTCATGATTTATTGGCAGGATTATACCATATATTAGGTGGAGCTTATTATTTTCGTACTGTTGGTGTTACTTATACTTTTCTGGAAAAATTATGCGTGATCGTTTAGGATATTATTACTGAGTTACGACAATATATTATCGTACAAGCAAATTATAAATTTTAGAACTTACTTCAAGGTAAATTCATTTGGTTTTAAAGTGAATCTGTTTAATATTTTCACGCAATTTATAATCGTACCGAGATAATTTATGTAATTGCTTGGGACATGTTTTATGCCACGTTTCACCAACATAGTTGTTAACATCAATGATTTATTATTGTTGAACTATGAATATCTTAATATATATATTTATTCTGTACGTGTGTATGTCACTGAACTCCTCCTAAACGGCTGGACCGATTTTAATGAATTTTTTTTTGTGGCTTTAGGTGGATTCGAGAATGGTTCAGATTTTCAATTGGCCCCGGTAGATGGCGTTGCGATAGGGTTACAGGAATAATATTTTTTATGTTCCGGCAGGACAACGTCTGTCAGGTCCGCTAGTTATTTAATATTTGTTTTGATAGGTAGTGATTTATTATAAATCACATGGAACAAGATGACCCCGGTACGGCTGTTTATATAATCTGCTGGTTACTCTGTGTTAAACCTCTTATAAATTCTTATTATAAGGGTATTCAGTAGGCATATCATCATCATCATCATCAGTCTTTCACTATTCACTGCTGGACATAGGCCTCTCTTAATGTACGCCACTGAGCTCGATCGTCAGCTCTCCTCATCCAGTTTTTCCCCGCCGTTTTGCGCAGAGCGTCGCTCCACCTGGCCGCAGCCCTGCGGCGTCAAGGTAAACGTAGTGTAGGACGCCCGTCCTACACTACGTTTACCTTGACGTGGTCTCCAGTAGGCATATGAATAGTAGTAAAAGTAGCAATGTATATGTGTTCATTTGGTGGGCTAGAACTTTCCGGCAATAGCTATTTCGAGTGATAGGAATGTTACCAAGACCTTTCACGGGCCCAATTCATCCGTGTAAGCAATTTTTTTTTCCTTCCATTATTGCCTTCCCTTCTTGTTACTACTTACTTTTCCCTTTTAATATACTCCTATCTTTAATTCCCAAAGTGCCCGGTTGGTAGCAATAGGCTTGCCCCGTTTGAGTGTTTAATACGTTCGCATACCCCTTTGGAGATAAAGGTGTGAGTGTATGTACGTACGTATGTTATTTCAATCTAGTTTAAACTCCAATTAGGGACAAATTAGGTCGAAGCTAATAAACAATACATTAAAAATACCTCTTCTTGGTCTTATCTGTGTTCTGTTACTGGGAAGTGTGAAGATTTGCGCTTTCGGAAGATACAGTTTATTTCATGTTTAAAAGTATACAAATACTGAGTAAAGTAGTTCTTTTTCCTATCTCAAAACACACAAATATATAGGAATATATGTGTAAAAAATTACAAGTACCTATACACCTTACTGTTACCGCTGCGGCATCATAAATATTTTTGGAGTCTCATACTAATGGCGCACTAATGTTGTAAATGCAAACGAATGTATCATTCAATATACACAAAAAACTGCGAGAAACGTATACATTTGCCAAAGTGGGTAACGTTTTTAACGATTATCTCAAAGACAATTCTGCATTTTGCCGCACAAAACTTCGGGCAATAAAACACGTATGTATGTGGTCGAACACAATTTGAGAGGGGCGTTTAAATATTCATGCGTTACAAAGGTAGGTAACATTCGTTTGTAACCCTGTGTTGTGTACAAGGATTTATGTGTGTACTGTTAATAAAACACTGGTAGGTAAATACGCTGCATTTTCTAAGCGACTCATGCAACAGCGTCATCTCCGCTATTTTTTTTAATAGCACATCGGTTACCTTTTATCCGGAAAAAGTTATTTTTCTATCCTAGGGATAGAAATTTTAAAAACTTGAATTGATTGACAAATTCTACATTAACACAAGCGAAGCCGTGGGCTAAAGGGAATAAGCAAGTTTTTAGTATGCCTGAATTATATTCAGGCATACTAAAAACTTGCAAAGGTTAAAAAAACAAAAAATACCACTTCCAAATCATCACCAGATCACGTTGTTTGAAGGATTTTTTACGACTGAAAACACTCTGTATGTATAGCCAACAGTGCTGAATATTCACTTATCTGAAATTCCCATACTTTCCTACGTAGTATTCCATGAGCCAATTTCCAAACAAAACATAATGTTTGCAGGCACTCAAATTTTCTCAACCATCGAGTTTATTGCACGGGATGAATGTAGAAACGCCTAGTTATGGCATCCGTGAATTCACGGCGCTTGAATGCTAATGTATCCACTTACTGAGGTCGGTTTTGAGAAAATACGCGTCTGTACTTAGGGAGGAGTTCTAGTATTATTCGAAGAACATGTTATTCATGTAATCGTTACAATGAATTAGTTATTTTGTAGACCCAAACTTATTCCTATCTAGTGTTTTATTTACAGATTCCTTAGAATACAGAAAACTTAGGTTAACTAGCACTACTACAGTGTTGTTATTCTGATTAATGAGGTCAAGATCTCCATTCATGGGCGTACCCAGCTTATGGCCCAGAAGAAGGCAAATTTTGCTTTTATCAATATTTTTTTTATGGTATAGTGGGCAAACCAGCAAACGGGTCACAAGTGCGTTGCCGGAATTTGAGGTGGAAGTACACTCTTTTCTTGAAGGGTTGTCCAGAAATACCACAAGCAACAATTTGTTCCACAGATTAAATTACATTACTTTAATAAAGTTAATACTACGTAAGCATACAAAAGCCAGGGCAGGGCAGGTGCCTTCACCTGCGACCCCATGTCTCCATTATATGGTTGACATAAAAGTGACCCAATGGAGTTGCGAAACCGAAACCGGCGAGCTTGTATGAATGGTTTAATGACAGTAGAGGGAGCTCGCGAGGCGTATTAGGAAAGAAGTAGGTGGTGGACTGTTGTTGCTGCCTACACCAAAGGGCACTCCCTTTAGTTTATGTGTGTACACTGTACACACATAAACTACATTTGTATTTTAACCTCTTTAGTCATTCACGTGGCCTATTATACAAGTTTAAAGGATGACCTATGATGCTCTACTGTTACACAGTATAGGAACACTGTAATTTTAAAAAGGAGTTTTGATCTTTGATTGATTAGTAAGAATGTTTCAATAGAATAATGAAATATCAAAACTTTCTCACAAATTCTCTAACAAACAAAAATGTGGGTCGCCATCCATTTATCACTATTAACACGATGCGCAGATTAGTTCACAAATAAGAGCTTTATCCCACCGACTGATAGTTCTTAACGAGGCCACCGCTTTAGGGTATATACACACTGTGATGTTGATGAATATTTTTTTTTGCCTATTCATTTAAGTAGAATTATATGTATGTATTAAGCGAATATTTGGCAACGATCTTATAACATCAGACAGTAGACGCTCGAAATTGGGCAATTTTGTAGTAGACAAGCAAAAGTGTAGTTTAAATCATATGAACTATCAATCCTACGTTTGCGAAATCGATTGACTTATGTGTGCTATGAACATTAGCTTTTCCATCACAAAGAATTGCTATTTGACAGCGTTGATATATTCACTGATTACAATTAAGATCAAACGCGGACTGAGAGGTGCAGTATTCTCATAAATTAATTTATTTTATCCCAGGCTAATCGCACACAAACTAGGTGCACTTACGTTACCTATATACCTTAATATATGAAACTATCTATGCGTTATATTCGCTGGTGTTTATCATCTGAAGGCTTGTATTTGCTTGCCTCCATTTTCTTATTACTTTTTAGGTCTTTTTCAATAATTTCTACTTGACTCTGCTCATTTTAAATTTACGATTATTTTAGATTTCGATTACTTGGTAGATAACAATAAATTCATATGATATCACCCGACATGGGGACTTTCAAATAATAAATAAAATGACACATACCTTGTAACTCAAATAAACTCACACACAAAGCCAAAGCAAAGACAAACAAGTAATGGCCTAAAGATATTTAAGTTTTTTTTCTATTATATTAAGCAAACCATTTATTTTCTTTACTATTCTACTTTTATTTTCTTCTATCTGTACATAGCCCTGGAGTCCCTCATCATCTTTAATCGGCGCCGACAGCTCTGTCCTAATGAGAAAAATAATGATGAGCTACAGGTTCAAAGCCTTAATCAACACCTACGTAGTGCTTCGAAGTTTTACTTTTTTTCGGTGTCAGACTTGGAAAATGATGTAATATAAGAATACTGTTAAGTTATTAATTTCAAAACTTACTTTAGGTATGATACAGGCTGTTATAATTAATTTTTGGTCGAATATTATAGTCCTACTGGCGATCCTACATAAGATCCACTGTCTTCTGTACAAGGGAAGTAAGCACACCTTAACTTTACAGAAGACACATACACTAATGTTGATACTGAGCCATATTCCTATTGCTGTAGTATTCATAATTCACACATTAAATCAATAAGTACTGGCGTAGGAGCACAGGGTTGTAAAAGGCGCAATAGAACCATATGTGTTGCGAGTATTTGTAAGAACTGCTAATCAATTATGATCTGGCGACCTTTGTTTAGACACCTGCACACACTATGAGTGGTCATGAGAGGGATTAGTTCAAAATAGTCATAATCGCTTGCCTAGAATGGTTAGATGATTTCGAAAACTTACATAAAAATTATCGAGAGCTTCCAAGCAAGCGGCTTTTATCACGACTGTTTTTTGTTCACCGATAAAGCTATGACAATTTTTAAGAAATAAATACTCATAGCTTCAAAAAGTAACTTTTATGAGGATTGGAATTATTGGTGAGACTGCATAGCTGAATCGTTATTTCAAATAACTAATCATCTTCCAGTAACATAAACAGACAATGCTATCTTGGGCAATATGCCCAGTTATATTTATGTAGGTTTATTAGTAATATTCATATAAATAAATCGGATTTGACCAATTATGACTAAAGGGTACAGACGGGTCAGACAAATTGGGTATCATTAGATTTATTAAGGTAGGAAGAAATATTGCCCCAATTTACGATCCCTGGCTAAAGCTAATTTAAGTTTTAGAAATTAGTTTTATGATAATTTCACACGAGCATGTAAGTAAAGTAAACAAAACGATTATGGCTTACTATTTTACAGTTGTAATTTAAAAGACTGTATTTATCTTGTTTTCGAAAATAACTTTCATTAAACACGATTCCTACTTATCTTTTGAGGTAAGCGGAGCAGAGCCGTTCTAAGAATTTTTCACGAAAGGGATCTCGTAAAAACGCAGTTTGATGCGACGTATACCTTTTCAGGCGACAGGTCTTTTTATTTTTTAGGAAACTTGGTCCTGGTCTCTTTTCTTTGGATAAACCAAGAAAGTTTTCGTGTTGATTAAAAATGAATTTACAGTTGTTATGACTGCTTAGTCGGTTGACGCATAACCACTCGTTACTGAGGCGCTTTGTTTAAAAGATGTCCTATAACTAAGATAAAGAAGAAAAAAAAAAGTACAGGTAACAGCACATATTAGGTACTAGTATTTTTATGAACTCTTCAAAAAAGCCAAAGGATTAAGTTAGGATCTAGATCTCTCACTACAAGTGCAGTACAAGTAAGATTTACACAGTAATTACTAAACTTGAGGCTTTGAGTATACAAGTAATAAATGTAGACTAAATTCTTTGACTAAATCATTTCTTAATTTTTATTTTCCTTAAATTATATTGACTAAACCATTCTCCCTGACTGCAACGGGAATTCGAGCTGTTGACGATAGGGTAAAATCTATGGAGAGATAGGATTATCAATACACGAATTACAGCACTCGTGTGGCGAGATTTTATAGGCGCCGGTAATCGTTTATCATCGGGTAAGCTTTGTGCTGGTTTGACAACTCAAATGTATTAAAAAAATAAATAAGTAGCTGCTACTTTCTTAAGAGTATGCAAATGATTTATTTTTCTTTACTTTTGTTTTGAGATAAAGAGTTAGCCTTGCAAATTACTCTTTTAAGAATGACTCTACAACTTTAATATCTTTTAACTAAAATGTATTCTTTTGTTGTATAAAAGATCAGATTTTCTGTACTGTCTCGTCCTTTTATAAAATAATGCGAAAAAAGATAATGTGTACCTTTGCTCTATCCGAGCATTTGACTCGCTACCCGAGACTTTTAACTTAACGTTTGGACTAAGTAAAAAGCTTTCGAAAGAAACTATAATAAACAAGATTTCAAATAAAGCATTCCATCTTTAAAATACCCAAGTAGTATTACATAGTAAATATTAGGTAAATAAGTAGTATTTTAATAATATAACAAATCGGTACACTTAAGTACATTATGAATACCAATGTATACCCATTGTACTCGTAAATACGTATAACGTTCGCCACCGCACCGTCACCGTGTAGTATTTATATTAAAAAATAGTATGGGTATATATGTAGTTCTTTATTATTTGTTTATAGGTTGGTTGGGGCTGGTCATTTCCGAACTGCTATTACTTACATATAGTAGTAGTTTATAGTTTAGAACAATACGTTACATTGCCCTCACATTTAACTTGCGCATATAAGCAATGTAACCAGAGATTTGTAAACTACAAGTTAAAAAAGAGTGTCCTTGGATTTTCTTGCCTGTTCTTCTCTGAATCTATGAATTGGAACAGGTAACTAGCTTCACGACTGACTTAGTCTGACTGACTACTACTCCTGACATATCAAAAATACCCATAGTGGTTTAATTGAAATAAATGATTTTGATTTTTGATTTTATTTCTGGAAATGATTTTGGTCAAAATATTTAATATTAGGCTGCATTTCCTCAATTTTTACAGTTATATTTTGTGTAAAATTCGTTCCTGAACACCTTGAATATACTAAATATAAGTAATTCAAGCCCAAGTTTGTTTTTAATTCCTACCCGCTATTCTTATAACTTGTACCACTATAAAACCAGGCAGGCGTAGAACTGTGCGACCTCCAAATCCTGCCAGTAAATCTCGTAAAAAGGCTTTGCCAGGTTGTATCTAGCGTCGATTTACCACAACACTGCCTCGTATATAATTCAAACGAGTTTAGTTCCGGTGGTTCACCCGATGATATCTTACTTTTGACAACATTTTTGCTGTATAACATAAAGGTAAATTTGAGGTACTGGCGGTGACTGTTCTACAATTGTGAAAAATGGAATTTCTTCTTGCCAGTTAACGTGATCCTCGAATGCGGTATTTGATTCAAAAGATTCAATTTATCTTGTTATTACTTCAACGTGGTCAAAGCAAGAGGTTCTTGCTTGACTTGACAAATAATAATCTGTATAAGGTAGTAATAGAGACTTTTTAGCTGGTACGCATTAAGGTGTAAGCTGGTGTGCTGTTTATTACGTAGGTGCGAGAGTCGTTATTTGTTTCTACGGAGATAGTGTAGCTAGCTCTTGTGTAAAGGGATTTGTAACAGGGGTTTGTAGTGAATTGTAATATTTATCACTCATGTCATGTTGAAGTATGAACATAATTATATTTGTAAATATAACACACATATACATGTTATGGGATAGGTGGCAAACGAGCAGACGAATCACCTGATGGTAAGTGACTACCGCCGCCCATAGGCACCTACAACTCAAGAGTCACAAGTGCGTTGCCGACATTTAAGATGGGAGTAGGGGAAGGGGGTGAAGAGAGGAGAGGGGGCAGGAGAGGGGGAGATGAGGTGGAGGGGGGAGACGGGAAGATCGGGAGAAGGGGGGAGAGGGAAGAGTTAGGGTCTCCGGTAACTTCACTCACTCGGTGAAACAGAAGTAGATGCTATTATTACGTCGGGTGTTACATAAAGGTGTGGTCATATTTTAGGGTCATATAGTAGATCCCGTAAATAACGTGAAACGCTAACAATTTTAGAAAAAATCATGATTTCAGAAATCTTATTTTGAAACTTTCAAATTAAACTTGAAAATCGACTGATAAAGCTAATCTTTCCTAAAGGAGAGGACCGACATGAATGAAACTATGATGGGTATTTAATACCAAGGATATTAATAGAATGTTCAGATTTTTCTGAAAATATATACAAAATCATTGAAATTAACATGAAAATTCATAATACGTTATTTAGAAATGTTCACCTACACTAGGAAAAGCAATTTCCGAGGAAGGAAAAATTAGAAACTCTTTTTTTTCAAGCAGAATTAAATATTTGTCGGCTACATATAATGCTCCTACAATTTAACCACACCTTCCTGTAACAAAATATGTTCGTTAGTAATATAAAGAATGTAACAGACATTACAAGTAATAAAATACAACAAAGGTCCGCACCGTGTCTAACTCCTTCCTATAAAATCGTCGTAAAATATCCCGAACAGTTCTATTATTGGATCGCTAACATATTCCACCTTTATAAGGCAACGTCTTTGGACGTTAGACATCTGTCCGTTTCGTCAAACGACGTTGCATAATAGTATGATCGTAATTTAATACTGAAAACGGCTACGATAACTTCTTCAAACGATACTTGTCTATTGTTATACAGTTAGACGTTCCGAGTTCGAGGAATTTCTTTTGTATTTACTTTGAACAGGTGCTTTATTAGGTGTACTGCCCTTTGGCCAAAATATTTTTGGTCATATTTTACTTGCCAAAAAACTTATCGCCCTAGTTTCATTTACCAAATGAATATTTAGCAAATTTCATTTCGCATTTTATTCACTTGGTTTAATTATCATTGGGCATCATTTTACTTTGTCAAATGTTTTATTAAATCAAATGTTTATTAAGCAAACATTTTATTTTGGCACAATATTAAATCAGAATAAGTGACTATTTGTTAAACTGAAATTTTTAAATTAGCTGCAATACACATTAGTAATTTAACCTCGGAATATTCAGCTTTCTGTTGCAAAATCATGTCAATTCTTTGGTCTAGGTGTGAACTGTAACCCTCGCCTAAATTAGAGGTTTTTACCCAAAGTTGGTGCCCGCGCTTTTGCTGGTAGGCACTAGGAGGGTTCCGGATGTCTTAATAAAAGCTGTTCCTGGATCTCTCCCATTTAAGGCGCAGTATGGCAGACCGTGTGATTTTAGTCGGTTCGATTCCAACACACCGCCCGACCGAAAACCCCGGTGGGGTGACGACCCGACGGGGTTTCCATACACACAAAAAAAATAAAAAAAGGTGTGAACTGTAACCACCAAAAACGAACTGCTGCCAGAAAAGTAGGTTAGGTTGTTCGTTAACATTTCCCTAAGGTTGTTTAGTTCTTCTGAGCATTTATTAAATAAAGTGGTCTCTCGGGTACCTGGTGGCATACCAAATTTTTCCAAGTCTTCTTTTTTCTTTTATTTTACTTTTGTTCCTTTCCTTTTGTTGGCAGCTCTATGTATGGTAATGTTCAATACCTCGACTTTTTTTTCTAGGTCTTCGACAGTTAAGATCTTTTTGTGTAGCTTTACTTCTGTGGCTATGACCCTTTGATATATTTCCCAGTTTGTATTTTTCGTATGATGGATTAATATGGGGGGCTCAGTTAGTGCCACGCTTGTACTGATGTTAAGGATAACCGGTGTGTGGTCCAAGCTTAAGTCAACACACGATTCCATATTTGTAAAGTTCCAGTCAAAATTTTTTGTAATAAAAAAGTCTAGTAAATCAGGTATCTTGTTCTGTCAGTTGGCGAATGAGTAGGTTCGCTATTGGAAAGCCGTTCAAGCTGTTACTCGTAGAAGTTGCCTGCCTCTTGAATTTATAAGTCGGGAGCATAGTGTGTATGCTTGGAGTTCCAGTCACCACCACAAATGAATCTGGAACTCAGTTTAGCAAATAAGTTTAAAAAATCTCCTTCAGATATTGTGTGTCTAGGATAAACTGCAAATATTACTGTTTCGGTATTGTTCAATGAGTTTCATAGATATTGTCTGTATTTTTTTTGTGCGAATTTCCTCCTGGGGTTTGTTATTATTTTTAATACAATTGCTGTTCCTCCTACAAGTGCTGTTTCCAGATGGATGATTCGTTGTGTGTACGGTATAGTTTATAAATGCATCATGAGATTTGGCTATGAACCTTGTTTAAGATATTACTGCTACATCTATCAGCTTTGTTAGGAAGAAAGCTTCTAATTCTTGACCTTTTTTCCGTCAACGTTCCAAGATATTACTCGCAACCATTTATTTTTTGGAAAGATTGCTGACTAGCTGAACCATGCTATTTAACATTTTGTCCATCATCTTCAAATTACAGTCATCATTGACTGCTGCACCTTTTCTAACATAGTTTCCAGTAACTGGGTAATATTGTAGGTATCCCTAGTGCTTTCCTCCTATTTTATTGGTTTAATTTGTGTCTTGATTGTGTCTCCATATGTCTAATTTGTGTTGCTGTCCCTTGGAGTGTTATGTGTAATAATATTTTTGGCTTTGTCAGCTGAGATATGATTTTCTTTCGTCTTCGATGTAATTTTTAATATTTTTTCTTTGTATTGTTGCAAGTTTTACAACGTTTGTAGCTGGCAGGGTGATTCTCCAGGCAGCACAAGTATTATCAGTAACTAATCTTTTTTTTGCAGGTCGTGGTAGGATGCTGTTCCTCACACATCTAAGGGGTCTATAACATTGAATTTTAGTATGCCAAATCTATGGCACCTTTTGCATCGCAGAGTTTTCTTGCTCTTTTTTTTTGTGAGTGTGAGTTTCAAATGTAACTTTTAAATTGTTTATATGTTTTACACTAAATATTTCTTGTTATAATGTTTTTGCTCTAAGTCCATATAAAACATTGGTAGAGGGTTTTTTGACGTACGATGTAATACGTTGACTACTTGTCTGACCTCGTGTCCCATTTCACTTATTTTGCAATTTGTTTGGTGTCTTCTCTAAAAATGAGGGCCACGTAGTATCACTCTATAGGCTCTTTCGCTTTTTAGCTTATACATGTAGTGTGATACATTACTGGAAATGAGGGTTTCTATAATGCACTTATAGGTTTGTTCTTCGGCATTATATTATTTTAATCAAATCAAAAAAGATCTGATCTGACATGGTATGTAATGAAATTTCAAAAAACTTATTCGATGTACCCTTGAGTGATGTTATGTTTAATACTCTTGTCACAAAGATAGGTTCTGGCTTAGGTATATTTGGTTTGGTTAACGTTTTGCAGATCATTTTGTAGTATTTCAAAATTATTGTGAGTTGGTATGGTTATTTCTGTCCTATTTCTCGCGCATTTGCGCTTGGAGTAATAATTATGGGCTTAAGTTTAACCCCTTAAAAACGCAGGTATGTATTATTGGCAGTCCTGGGTTAGTTTCTAGAATTGAATGGTCTCAACTGCCCCAAATTCAATTTTGCGGCACTTCATTGAATATCAGCACTAGTGTGAAAAACCTGGGAATTAGTATGGACAGTACCTTGTCTTGGGGTCCACAGTTGCAAGAAGTCAGTCGTAAAGTTTTCGTGGCAGCGGGATCCTTGCGACGATTACGTAACTTTCTTCCAACTGCCACTAAGTCTGCGCTTGCACAATCACTTCTTCTTCCAATTCTCGACTATGCCGATGTCAGCTATCTGAATCTCACTGAAGCACAACTTGATAAACTTGAGCGACTTCAAAATGTTTGTATAAGATTCATATATGGGCAACGAAAATATGATCACATCTCAGAATTCCGTCAAAAGCTCAAGTGGCTTCCAATTCGCTCTCGCCGGAGTACTCATATCCTCTTCTTGCTTTATAATATCTTATTCAACCCTAAAGCCCCTTTTTACCTCAAAGAACGGTTTAAGTTCCTTCATGACACACATGAAAAATGTGTAAGGTCGTCTGAGGATTTGAGACTGGAGATGCCACAGCATTCCACTAAATATTTTGACCAATCTTTCGCTGTTCAAGCTGTACGCTTATGGAATGCGTTACCATTAAATATTAGGCGAGCACAATCAGTAACCATTTTTAAAAAAATGGTTCATGAACACTATCTTTCACCTTAGGATTCATTAATATGTATGTATGTAGTTACTACTGATCGCTTAAGGTATACTGTATTAAGATATATTATATATTGTAAGGTATATTCATTATATATATATATATATATATATGTATATATATTGTATATACTATAGTTAGGTTTATGTATGTATAAGTGCCTATTGGTATTTAAAGTACGTTAATATTTAATATCTGTATATTTTTATTTTATATATTTATTAGAAATTACTAATAATTAAAATTTTAAATATAACACCAACTGCCACTATCTCTCCGAATCATTTTGATCCATCCTAAGATTGCCTGGAAGAGATTGCATCTAGCAATAAGGCCGCCCTTTGTACATTATCTGTTTACTGTGATTATGAAAATGTATCTTTTACTGTATTGCTAATGTACAAATAAAGTGTTATCTATCTATCTATCTATCAATTTTTTTTTCTGTGTATTGGGCTAGTTTCTTTCTTTTTTCTCCTGAGGGACATTCTGTCTTTTTGCCAGTTGTCTTTATCATTATTTTTGTGTTTGGTCTTCGTATTCGTTTGTGTATCCGTTATAGTTGCTTTATCTTCTTCATTTATCTTATTTATCTTAGTTTTTTAATTTTGTTCCTTAATCGATGTAGAAGAAAACAAAAACCTTTGTAAACTATCTGGATTCCTTCGAAGGAGGATAATAAAATGTGCTCTTTGAAGATAGAATAATTTTGTAAACAAATTACATAGACAGTACCGATTTTAGGCAGCTTATATATACACATAATACATAAATATAGATTACAGTGTATTACTGTACAATTAATACGTCAGAAGCGGTAAGAGCGTAGTGTTTATAGGCTGGCTCTCACCCTCTGAATTCAGAGGTATTTACTTCGAAAAACCACTGTTACACTATCTTGAATAACACTTTTCAATCTCATTATAGGGTTTTCTTCAATTTGTGTGCAATGCAATGCAATTGTGTGTCTGTGCTCAGCCTCGATAAGATATACATCTATTGCCAGATACGGCGGATCCTCGGGCTTATTTGTCTAGTTCAGAAAAAAGCTTTTTTTCTTTAAAAGTTTATTTATTTCTCACAAAAAAGTTACAATTACTTGAATGAAATTCTAAATGTTTGTAAGTCTAGATGCCGATGAAAAATATAATATAATTTTAAGATTCCGTTACACTTAAAGATAAGCAAGTCCATATAGTGTAAACATATTTAAACAGTCTTCAAATAAAAAGGTAGCTCAGTACTGCATTATCCCAAGTAATGTTTGTAAGAACAAAAGTACAGGCCATATATTACAGACGTTTGTCCCGTGTGTACTCCAACTTTTACCACACAAAGTTCACAACGGCTATTAGGCAGGTCAAATAAAAAGAAACGATCAACGACCGAACAGATATTGCAAAATAATATGTTATGGCACTTTTTAGGGTTCCGTACCGAAAGGGTGCCACCGGAACCTTATTACTAAACTTCCGCTGTCCGTCAGTCTATCAGCGAGCGGGCTGTATCTCATTTGCCGTTATAGGGATACCGTAAAATTTTTACAGAGTTTGTATTTCTAGTAATAAAAATAAATTAAAACGAATAATGTAAGGGAGCCCCATAGCCCCATATTAAAAACGGAATTTTTCAGCGTTTTGCTAAATCTTGTACTATGGTACGGAACCCTTCGTGACCGAGTCCGACTCACCCTTGACCAGTTTTTACTACATAACTAACTTATTAAGTATCAGAAGCGTTAGCAGCTAGTTTGGTATTTCAAACTACTCTTAGTATACTGAATACGATAACACACGTGAACATGAGTTGTAGTTTATTTTCGTTCTGAATTCGATAATCAGACTGTGCTAACCTGTAGTATATATTCCTAGTATTAGTTCATCCCCAACTAACTATAATTTCCCAGAAAATGGATATACAGAAATGAAAGATCCTAATTATGTAGTACTGACATTATGGATTATATTTTATGACTCCTACATACAGTCCGGCTGGTACTGCCACCGGCCTTGCCACCGGGCAAACCGCGGTGCGTCCGGCGGCTTATAAACCCGCCGGCTTTACCGTAGAAAGAAGCCGCCCGGGTATGCCGCCGCGTGTCGCGCGGGTTTCAAGGTCAGTTCGCTCGCTCCCGGCATTCACAAGGTAGTGTTGTGGTTGTGCACGGTGCATATTTAAGAAAAATAAAGTAATGGCGTTTAATTTAGATAATGATTCAGTGTTGCTTCTCATTGAACAATGTCACCCAAATGAGGTTTTGTGGAACCCTCGCAATTCTGATTGTAAGGATAGAAATAAACGACTTGACGCGCTAAATGCAATAGCGACAATATTTGACATAGACAAAAATGAAATTGAGAGGAATTTAAACCAACCTCTCTTTAGTAGGTATTCTCTCTAACCAGCATTTTTTTTTGTAATGTACACTTTAGCACTATTCAGCAAATATTCAAAATCTTCGTATGTCATTCTTAAAAACCCAAAGAACACACTGTTACGCAAATGTAGACACTCTACATCATCTTTTTTATAATTTTCTATAATTTTGACATTTTCTATATTTTAAACTGTGGCGCATCTAAAACCTTCTTATTCTTCTAATTTTTTTTTTAAAATAAAAGCTACAGCTGCGATGGCAATGTTGACGACTTCGTCGTTCATCGTCATCGATAACCAACCATGAAATGTACACTTCACAACCGTTCTATACGACTGTCACAATTGGAATGAGGCTCTGCAGCTTTGTGCAAATGACTACTGCCGTAGTTTTGTTTTTTGTTTGATGCTTGCGGTATATAATATATTCCCGAAAACTACGAAAAATTAGACTAGAGAAAATACTAGTTATGAAAATGAAACACAAGGTAACTAGTATTAATTAATAAGAATAGTATTTTTTTTTTAATGTGGTGATATCTAAATACCACAAAATATACTTTAGTATAACCAGTAAAAGACTAACTGAACTACGTAGTATCTAGTAATCCTGCATCGCTCAGTGAAATTTCTCGTCCTTTATGGACCAAGTGATAAAAGATTGCACTATTTACAATGCCCGGATAATAGGAACAATTACATGTCAAATCGGGCTGTGTGGTGAAAACTCATGCAAATTTAGTTTTTTCTCACATTGTCTGACCATTGTGAATATTGCTACATACCTGTTGGGGGAGATAATAATTATGCCAATTAAGTTACATTAGGCAGGGCGCTAGGACCAAGAAGGAGGACCATGGTCATTAGCAAACACGCGTTGCCATAGAGTGCCGTTGTTTTCCATTAAGCTATTTATTAGATTTATTTCTACGGCAGAAGGGTTATATTGCTTACATCTGAAATTAAAACTAATACGGAACCTCGATAAAGTATGTAATCAGTAATGACTTTTAAAAAGTTGATATGTATTTGAATGAATAATTTGAAAGTGTGTTAGAATAGCACCTGATGCCATTCTAACAAACTTTCAAATTATAATATATATAAATTAAAGAAAGAGATTTGGAATACAGTTGATGTGGTTGTAAAGGTGGTATATGTCTGGCAGATGTGAAATGTGCAACCCAAAATGCCATCCAAGTAATAACGACTTGTCGTGGGATGTTCCATCGAATAGCAATGTGTTTTAGAAATTAGCGAGGGAGATTTAAAATGTCCACTTTATAATGATTAAATTTCACAATAAAAATAGGACAAAGTACATACAAAACAAATGTAATAGTAGGTATATTTATATACAACAATGAAACATATTTAAGCTGTTTTTGAAACACGTGCATATTCCATATTGAATAAAACACATCTTTATTACTCTGCCCATTAGGTGGGGTACATTATTCATGCAGCCCGGTCGAATTGCTTAATTCAATCGCTATTATTATATTGGACATTTTTCAAACTGGACATTATGAATAATGCTATATTAATCAGTTGGTGCAAAACATGTAGGTACATACATACAGACACTCCCCGAAGGGCTAGGCACAGGCGTATTAGACACCCACATTTTTCCCAGTTTTAGTCCCACTCATGTAATAAGGGCCAAGCTCATAGCCGCTCATAGCCAACGCAACGCCATTTTGGAAATTAAGGATGGGAAAATTAAGTAAGCAAGAAGGGAAGACAATGGAAAGAAAAAGATATTGCTTACAGATAGAAATGTGTTCTAGAAGGTCAGGTGCATAGCTATAACTCAAACTGGCTACTGCCGCGAAGTCCGAGGCCTCAAACATTAGCTGATAAATATGTATGTGTATATGAAAAAGTTGTTAACACAAACCGGGGGGCCGCGGCCCGTCAGGCATGATCACAGAGCCTGGAAGGAGGATCTTCCCTTTGTATTCTTCCTTACCTCCACAAACAGTTTGAATGATTGTATTTCGAATTGCTATATTCAGAGATTTTTTCACTACATCTTCCCAAACAAGAATGATTTATGATTTTTTCTTTTTTAATATGAATAATAATGTTAATATTTACAAAAAGCGTAAACTGTATTTTAAGTATTTAATGTCAAGGTATTTAATTGTAATATTATTGTAATGTGAGTGGATTTACGATGGTAAACATATTGGATACTTACAGTGATTAGTTTCACTTGTCGACTAGTATGTTCTTAAAGCTAATATTTGACTTCACTTTTGATCCAAAACGTCATTTATTTCAAACATAGCATCGTCGTTACACACCAAGTAAAAAATATTACTTCAAAAAATTGCCTACATATTTCACATGTTATTCAGGTACAATTTTTCATCCAACACCAGTCAGTAAGCTGTCGACAATTCCATAGTACATTACTGTATTTGCTTAGATAGTGGCGTTAGACGCGAGGCGACGCGCCGTAATGGATTTCTGACGTTGAAATAAATGATAGATCGCCGCGCACGATGCATTACCTGTGGACAAGAAGGTGTGCTAAGAATTTGTTTAGAGGTACCAGTTTATTTGTACTTTTATAAAATAAGACGATTTGAACAAATAACATAAGACACTTGATGTAGTTTTAATTTACCAAGCTAAGCCGTCACGTTGTCATTTTGTGAGTTATATTTTATGAGAGAGAGGTATTCCACGTAAAGGTGACCGACCTCAGAAAAAGTCTGCAAAACAACAAGTGTTTTAGGCTATGTACATGATCAACCTCCTTACCCAGGATGAGAGCAGCTCTGCCCACATATCTAGTAAGTCTTTTAAAGTAACGTTTAAGTGAAATTATTAATTTGCCCACCCCCTGGGCCGTAAAACAAGAGCGGGAGAATATTTGGACCCCTTGGCAAAGCTCCCCCATGAGCACATTTGTATTGTTTAACTGTCTGTTTAACTGAATAGATAAAAAAAGAATAAGGTCACTTTAAAATCACTTTAAAACTGCAGTTCGATTCAACTGCTACTTCTAAACAAGTTTTAAGCCCATCCAAGTCGCAACACGTCCCGCATAACGAAATGAAGTGTATCCGAAATAAATCCATTTGGAGTAAACTCGTACACGTAGACATTTGACTTCGTGTGATTGATTGTTTTTCTCGTATTTTATTGATATGGCACCGGATAAGTAATGGAGGACCTGGTAGCCACTTTAGATGTTTGTATTATGTATGAGTCCGGGGAATTTTAAATATATATATCACTGACTTTATTGGTATATTGAATTCTTTGAAAGCATGCAAGGGTGTACGTGAACATAAGTGGTTGTATTTCTCTTTTGCTTCGTACTTGAGCAAAATCTATAATCTGAATAACTTTACTCTTTTTTATTCGACTACTTTTAAATGGATATGACATACATTTTATTTTATCTGGACCAGTGTTTAAAAAAACATGTAAATTCATTATGCAAAGTGTAAGCATATGGTAAATTTTGAGTGCGCCAATTTTTTTATACACTTAGTTGTTTATTTTTTTACATTTATATTCTTAAATGTAAGTTTGTACAATGTAAAAATAATAAATATTGTCTATGGCAATCCTATCGAGTTTATCTCTTCCTTTTTTATCCCGCTGCCATTGTTATGTACGTGAATCACGAATCCTTTTACTAGTGCATTTTTGGGTAAAATAAACTCAGATTGTGTGTTTAACTGTCCCTGTTTACATATACGACTATAACTTCAATTCAATCATTAAATTCGTCTACTCTGTAAAAAACATACGTACATACAAAATAATGACTTTTTGTTAACGTCTGTTAAGAAATGTGTGTCTTAACTCATATAAATAACTACTATACGCACATAGGTATGTAATTTTTTGAAATACACAATAAACCAGGGTACACAAACTCCAGTGGTAAATACTAATTAATTGGGAACGACAAAGTTCCCTCCCTGTTGCATCGTTCCAACTCCGTGTTTTATCACGGGCTCGACCCGGCCGCGGGCGAGGCAGCCATTTGTCCTCTAATAGTAGGTTACACTGTATAATTCTCTAGAAAAAATGCAAGACAGGGAGCAAGCTTGGAAGAGAAAAAGTAATGAGGTTCCACTAATTTTATTTTGATGTCATTTGTTTAATAAGATGTCTTCATTAAAGGTTTTTCTTCAAAGGACCTTGCTGAATCTCGCCCCCGAATCAACAAACATGTGGCTTACACCATAATTATTTATCTATTTTAATGAATTACAGGCAAATATTTTTATCAAGCAGACTAGCGGGAATTCTAAATTAATAATTAAGAATACTGCAACGATTTTTATTTGCCTACATTTTCAACCAATGTCAACCGGCTAAGGATGCGCCACTCAGTCCAAATCAAATTGAAAGAAATCGATTACTAACTAATGTAATCGTCTTATTACCTATAATTCAATTTTGGTTCTGATTACATATTTAAAGCTAACAGATAACTACTGGTTTTAAGAATAGCGATTAAATTGCTTACGTATAAGTACATAGCTAATTTAAAAATCCCGAAATAACAATAGCATCATTATGAAAATAGCTATCGTATATTACTTGAATGAAATACCATTTTTTTTACTTTAGGTACATAACATACCTAAATATTTTACATAAGAGGAGTACAAAACAAACACACACTACAATCCAATTCAATATTATGTTATTATGATTATTGGTTATGTCATGACATTCGCCAATTTCGGAATCGATTTTCACACAGTCAATATTATTGATTAATATAGTTATTTTTTACCTAACAAGTAAATAAATACCATAATTCAATTCAATTATCCATATCTATGATATTGGGCAACATCGAGAATTTTTTTCCGAATTCTATATTATCGATTTACATTTAATTTTATTTAGGACTTTTGCACGAAATCGAAATCGATTTTTGTCACAATCAACATTATCAATTCGCATCCCTAATTCTTACTTCAAGTCTTACTTCAAAATATTTCGGTGTGTACTTTTGTTTCCCTCTGATATTTTGGATATTTCTTTTATTACTCGGCTATTCTAACGGAAATTGATTACTTACAATATCGACATATTCTGGCTGTGTTTTCTGGACTTTGTGTATTATTTTCATGATAACCTGGTTTTGATAACGGATATACGATTTAAGCATACGAAATGGACTGTGTATATTGTACTATCTGCAGGTAGTTCCATGGTTCTACAAGATGAGCAAATTCTTCTCTGGTATACAACAATGGGCTGCTCCGCGTTTGGTAAGCACATTATAATAAGCGAAGTTTTCAATCATATACATCAATATTTTGCGTTACTAACATAACAGAAAAAGCATAATATTATTTGGATTATGGCTACATAACATTTATGAGATAAATAAATTATTATTACTACATAATAATTGTGAGTGAACAATTTACTTTTTTTTCAGGTGCAAGCTGTTTCTTTATATCTTTATATGCACTGCATGTAGGACTTTGGCCCAAGAGACTACTCACGCTTCAACTACAAGCAATTTTGGTAGAAGTTGTTAACTCTGCTATAGGATGTAGGAACCTCATACTCATTTGCATTAACTACTTACCTTAAGAACGGATACTCCACATCACCTTAGCATAAAAATATAATTTTAGAAAGGCTTGCACAATTGGAGGTACATTAACTGACATATTTATTTATTTGGTCAACTACAACAACCTGAGATTCTATGTAATTACATAGAATTAAGAGGTTTTACATTGTTACTAGATAGTTTAATAACAATGTAATTTTTTGGTGTTTTTGTATAACAATACAACTGCAATTATTTTTATAACTTTTTATAGATTCACCATCAGATGCACTTTGTCATAGATGCTTCCAAAGAGCGGAAACAGCAGCTAGCGATGCCATATTACCTGAATTGGAAGTTAGTCCAATTCCACAGCATGTTGGAAGAATAAACTTGCCAAACTATTCTAGAGCATCAGATATACACAGGAGATGCATATTTGAGCGTTGCCATAGTACCAGTCAGCAAGTGGTCCCCTTGGTATTATAGGCGAGGCTCTTCACAATTATTATATACCACCAGATTGTCGAATATGAATAAATAAAGATTGTAAAAAAAATGTGTTGTATTTTTTATTTATATAATGCATATACCTACACAGAGAAATGCTAACATAAAATGATGTAGGTAATACGACGAACTCGTTAGTCTCGTGGTAAGTAACCCTTACTGTTAAGATTGAGGCACTGCAAATCTTTCTTTGATGAACATGTATTTGTTCTGTAGGTCGTTTACCTTTAAACAAGTATCTATAAACACTTACCGTATTTATAAATTGCTATTGATTGTCTCCATATCTATAAAAAGTATTTTAAAGACTCAAAATCCTATCACGGTAATTAAAATATATAACAAATAATGAATTAGTAATTCCAACATAACCTCAAAATCTGATATATTTTTTTGTGATTCTGCGCTTTACCCGCTAGTCTGTGTTTTTAATCAAATGTCTAGGAATTCATACATGATTTCAAATATAACAATCATTTTTTTATTGCTGTTGGTTCTGGGGCGAACGATGTATGGACGCAGAACAATGTCCTTTATCTAAGTAAATATTGAATTTGGTTTAAAAAAACGGTTACAGGTTGTTGGTGTTGAAATTTGTGCTTATTTATATAAATCTATTTATATATATTATATAGAATAATTCCACTAATATTATAAAAATTAACGTTTGGATGGATCTTTCACGCAAAAACCACTGAACCGATTGTGATGAGACTTAGTGTGTAGATAGCGGGAGACCTAGATTAAGGCATAGCTCACTTTTTATCTCGATATTCCGGATCGGGACTTACGCGGGTAAATCCGCGGGGCGCAGCTAATCGATTATAAACTTGAAAATGCTACAATACATGTGACACTTTTAATATAAAATGGGACACTATAAAGAACCTATATACCTACCTACTAATCTGTTTGAAGTTGGTGCTAAGTTCGAAATGCCATAAGTACTACTTATTGATATAAACAGCTCAATAAAGAACAGTATATAATTATAATAAAATATTTGAATAATTTATTAAAGAACAACCTGTTAATTAACTAGTACTTATGCGCAGTAGTTAAATTATGTAAATTTATATACCAACAACGTAATAAAGTATTCAAAATTCAATATCATTTGAGACGTGTGTTAACGGAGTCCCGTTTAAAGCCCTTAGCAGCTGCCACGGTGGATCCAGCCTATCTATCAAGTACCCATGTATTTATCTTGGCACCGACTTCAAACAGATTAGCAGGTACACTTTTTATATAAAAGTAACATTATAAAGGCTCTATCCTTTATAATGTTACTTTTATATGAAAAGCGTCACATGTACGGTAGTCTTTTTGATTAAGTTTGTAATCCATTATTTTTCATTTTTAGGTGTTTTTCAAGTTGGTTTAACTTTTTCTTTAAAGTGTTTATTTTTCCATTTTATATATATCGTGTCCACTAAACGGTATTTAGAACATTACTTACTGTAATATATGGTACCGACTGCAGTACGGTAGATTCAAAATAATTTATTTGCTTGAAACATGGTAGACATAGGTTTTACAAGCAGCCATAAGTACATCATGGTTCGCCCGTTTTATGGCAAGCAAATGTCAATAACAATAAGAAAATTATTAATAACTATCTGTCCCCGCAGTTTCACTTGCGTTTATGGTCACTTCTCCGCTTCCTTTGGTCGTAGCGCGATGTTATATGGCCTATAGCCTTCCTCGATAAATGGCTATCTAACACTGAATGAATTTTTCATGCAAACAAACAAACAAACTCTTCAGCTTTATATATTAGTATAGATACCAAAATTATACTTACAAAATACTAATTCATTAATAAGATTGAGGTTCAATATAATGTCAAATATCAATAATATATTAACTTTAGTTTAATAAGCCTGAACTTTATTTAGATAAAGAAGGTGGTACGATTTTTAGTTTGTTTAGTAACTTACGGCATGATGTTTTTTAAGTTAGTTATAAGTTATAAAAAAAAGATTCATAGAGCCGAACGCAGAACGTCCTCCTTTTTTAACTCTGTTAATAACAATAACAAAACATCAATGTTACTTAATTTCAATAAAAAATATACTACTTTTATCCTTAATTTCTGAGAGTTTCCTTCGTTTTCCCTCAGATAACATCATCAGACCCGGACTTGGTAAAAAATTGACCACCTTTCGAGCATACCATTTCATACAAAAAAATACTTTTTGAAATCGGCTCATATATAACGGAAGTATACGTGAACATACATAAAAAAATACATTCAGCATGAACCTGAAAAATACATGAACCTTTTCCTTTTTTGAAGTCGGTTAAAAAGCAAAAACTTATTTATTTAGCTCAGCTCAATAATTGTCAAGACTACACGATAAACTAATATGTAGTGCTAGTAAGAAAATAACCTGTCTACAAAAACAAAAACTCTTAGCACTTTACCATTTATTACAATTCTCATTAATATTATGTATCATAGATCTACGGTTTTACTGCACGTATATATTTCTAGATAGTACGACTAAGGGCTTAGGGGCCTCTTTATCAGGCGCCTTACTTACACTCACAGAGGAGTGTGACACCTGGCACCATCGAGGCAAGTGTCTCTTCACTCATTGGTCAAAGGCCCCCATCGTGCTCATAACTACACGGGCATCCTTGAAATACCCTGTGAGTAAATAAGTAGTTTAGTAATTAGCAATAAATCAATTCCAGTACCTAATACGAGTACGATAGGTTACGTTATGCAATGTCAAAGCCTTCTCTTGGGTCGTGATCCTATCTAAGTAAGGACGGAGTTTGTATGCGTAGAGCGTATTAGATGTGTCAAGGCTTCTCTTAAAGTTCTAGTCGGTTTAGGATGCTTCAGACGTCAACACATGATTATATCAGCTTTAACAGCAACAGGTAAAACATTTGCTTACCAATATAATCTCGAAATATATGTTTACTAGCTGTTGCCCGCGACTTCGTTTGCGTGAAAATTCAAATTTTTCCCACGGTAAAAAGTAGTATATGTCCTTCCTCAAGATATAATCTATCTCCTTACCATTTCATTACGATCCGTTCAGCCGTTTATTCGTAAAAAGGTAACTACAAACAGAGTTACTGTCGCAACTATAATATTAGTATGGATAAATATTTAATTGCTTAAGTTGTGTTTAGCGTAGACAAAAATCAACCAAATGCCTTTTTGAGAAACTTGCGCTCAGTGTATACTAAACGGAAGTTACATAAGAATGCGTTTGGTTGATTTTTGTCTGTAGTAGATACACCAATAGGCTAGGTCACTCCAACAGCCTCTTAACCGTGACCGCAGACGGAAAAGATATAGATACCAAGAACATTACTGTGCAAATGACTAAGGCGCGATGGCTTCATAAAACAATAAAATTTTATTCATCCATAAATTTTCTATCTAATTTCACAAAAGTTTCTGTACAAACATTTTTGTTTATTATTTATTACCACAAACATGAAAATGGTTTTAGTTAAAACTACTTTCTAAAACTTATACTTAGCGTCTAATAAGAAATTACTTTCGTAAGTCGTGCTCCAAGTACCTGAGGCCTATATACAACTCTAAAGATTAAACTCAAAAGTAATTTATCATTAAATGTATAAAACGAGGGGTGAAAATATTATATTGTTACTGTAGTTGTTTAATCATTCCAGAGGGAACTCTATAATAAATAACAAAATACTTTTTTTATATTCATGTTTTTTTTTCGTTTTAAAATTGACAGTGCACAACACTCACCAAACTTTCACTCTGTTGTTTTTATATTAGCCTACCGCTAAAGCCGCGGCGTCGCCTGCGACTATGTATTACTTAAATATTCATAAAATTTATTACGAGGAGTGAAAATATTATATTGTTTCCTTGTGCTTTATTTATATCATCGAGTAGCATAAGGTGAATGTGAACTGAATACATTAAAAACTATAGGGAAATTTATTTGGGGTGAAGGGGATTCTGGGTTTATACAATATCGCACGAAGGTCGTTTCAAAAACGAGTCGGTCATCCCCGAAATACATACGTGAGTAAATAAGCTTACATTTCATAAATACGAATACCACTCACGATAGTTTTTATTCAAAAAATTCTCAAATATGCAGACACGTGAAATTCACATTTTCAATATATGTATGTACTAACTTGGAACAATCAAAAACTATCGATAGTGATTTAAAGATTTCTTCGAATTCTATTTCAGTTCAGAAAACTTCTTTCAATATACATACTATCACTAACTCAATGTTCTCAGTATTATCGCTCTCAAATAATACTCCAAAACAACATTAAAACAATTAGTCAACAAAACAGTAGACAACAAACAAATCTTCAGTTGGATTTTTTCCCCGGCACAGGTGTTATGGCACGATGAAATATAACAGTTGCTTGGAGTTGCCGTGAAACTGAAATTAACTAAACGCAACTGGGATTGTTAATTTCATTACCCGGCACTTTTTGTCTCATATAATTTGTACTTGCCTTACACTTTTGGGGTTCTTTGAAAACTGTTTCGAGTAAATTTTGATGAAGAATAATATTAGCGGTAGCATTTTTCCGTTTCTAGTATATGTTAATCAGTATCTTTAGGTACAGCATCAGCTATCGTTTCGTGAAAATCACATTCTTATAAGACTACTCCTTTAGCTTTTTTTGCAACTTTGATGTATTAGATTTGTAACTCGGGACTTAATCGCGAAAATATTTAAAAGGTACAATACCTCTTGGTTAACCCGACGTTTCGATCGAATTGCACTGATTGTGGTCACGTCACGAGTGAACTGATGTGAAGCGCGAGATTCAGCAACTACCCGCACTTGGTCGTCACTATTTTGATTTTGATTCGTACTGTCGGTACTTCGACACACTACACTTACGACGCGACGTCCCTTGAATGATGTCGAGGGTAGAGTATTCAAACTAATAAATTACAAATATTTATTTTCCCTTTAAATTTAAATCTTCTATAAACTCCCTGAGCTTGTTTACTGTAAGGAGATCCTAAAACATAAAGCTTTCTCATTGCAAAAGTTTTTAAAATACCATCTTACAATGGCGAACTATTTTATTTCTAGCACCACGTCCGGGAGTTCAATCATCACGTGTATGGTCTCCGCGGAGGGGGGAAGAGGGAGGGAGTTGAATTACCACACCTACCTCCGGGATTACTGAAACACCTCTACTGTTTATTTTCGATAGGTGACAAGACTAGAACAGATAAGTTATCTGTAGTAAAGAGATATATATGTTTAGCTTTTCTTTCACGATAAAAGTAGCTATAAGAGTATTTGTTTGACACATTTATGTATATATTCTAAGATACCAAAGTTGCAACTAACTGTTTATTAAGGTAATAATGCCATGAGAGATAGGAGAAATGGCATATTATTTACTGTTGGTTTTTGTACAGGATTACAGCAAAGGAAGTCGACAATGAGTTTTTAGATGTATATGCATTACGCATACACTTAAAAAACAGGTATTGTTGGCTAGTGTAAAGACCCCAGCTACAACGTGGCAAGCATATTGTCAAGTTGGAGCAATATTTTTATGTATTGTCCGACTCGATCTTTATACTTCAAGACGACAATTTTATTGTATATAATACAATATCTACACATTTCGCCGAAAAGGCCTTTCAAATAATAAAATTAACAAAATATTATTCCATATAGTTTATGAAACCTCTTGAAAACTCGAATTGTAAGAATATAAAAACTGGGAACCGATAGTACTTTACACAAGGTGCAGTGGAACAGAATTTTAACTCCACCATAAATGTACCGTGGCAATGATCGTAAAGCATTTTCACGGTACTGCGCACACAGATCCAGATCAAACCAGTTCGAATGGGTTCAGACCAGTTGAAAGCGGTTCTATATATTTGAATTGGCTTTGATTTGAGTCACGTTTGAAAACAATTTAGTTTTAGCATATTTCATAGTTATGCAATTTTCAAGACTGTTGTTTAAGTTTTCATAGATTTCCTAAAACAACTATTCAATACATGGTTTTTTTTCAATTCTACAAAATAATAAAAAGCTTAAATATTTTATAACGTCTATGTTTTATTGTTCTAAATACACAATGTAACTTTTAAGAGAATATAAAAACATTTACATTGTAGAAGAATTTAGCTTAGGTCGCACTGGGTTTTCTGGAATTTTGAACAACAAATAACCAGTTGCAGTTTTAAAGCTTGAAACCGTCCCTAAAAAATATAAAGGTGCCAAAATGTGAATGCATCACAACAAAAAAGGTCACGAAGCTTATGATAAGCAATTTTATTGTATGAACTCAGCTCTCGAAATTTATGGTCGTTTTGCGTAACAAAATATAACCCCATTTACTGGTGGTAATTCTTTTTCGTAACACCTCGAGTTCGCATGAGTTACACAACTCAAACTAAGTAGTAAAAGTATTGAAAACATTGGTTGTTTCTCAGTATTTTATTAATTCAACCAAGACAAATAATTCTTAAGGGACTTGGTTTGATGCATCAATTTAATGTGTGAGTGCTTTGCAATATGTAATTTCATTTGTAGTGCTACAAAGAGAATAGATCTGAACTAGTTTAGTATTGCATTGTCTTCAACAACGCGAACATTTGATAGCTCGCCTTTATAATCTGAAAAAAAAACACAAAATTACTTATGCTGTGCCAAACTTACTTATGCAAATTAGGCGTCTGAACTTTTCCAAAAATACGGACGGGTATCCATGTGAAAATTACTAGTATATGATACCTGTCTTCTGAAATCTAAACAAGAAAAACCAATTTAGAAAAATAAGCAGGAAATCGACCGTATGCAAATAGTCTTGATCCTGAACTGTCCTTTTCCGCAGTTGAGTAGGGTAATCAAAAGGATAGATAAAATTAGTAATGCACTTTTGATACCAGTCTTATTTAGCAATAAGACTGGTATCAAAAGTGCATTACTAATTTTATCTATCCTTTTGATCTTTAAGACTTTAAAGCCTCAATTGGATGCAATTTCAAAGTGTAACTTTAGCTTTTTGTATTAAATTTGATGATATGAAAACCCATCACTTACATCGGTCATGGTACTCAAAGACAAATCTTTTCCAAAAGCCGTTCTTACGGAGTAGTCTTTCTTTGTATTATATCTGACGATAGTTAAGTAACTTTTCTTGGCAGCCAGTTGCAAATTTAGAAAATCGAATTCTAGTAACGCCATGTTTAATTCCGCTGCCTAGAAAAGATAAACATGAATCAATAGTACAAGCTCTGTTTAATATGGGTCTAGATGCGTTATGTAATATATCTTAGAATATTATTATTATTCTCTTCATTAATATCTATTAAACATATAAAATACATTTTAAATACATTAGTATATAAAAATATATTTAAAAATATAAATAAAAAATATAAATAGTGTCCCACCGGTATCAGGTACAGGGACCAAGCTACCGGTGGTTGGGGTCCCTGAGACAGAAATCTCCTCACAATACGTGCCGTGTCAAGAAGGACCGTCTTCTGCATCAAGCCCTTAATCCAGCTGCCTAACGTGAGCCTCTGAAGGTGTTTGTCGAGGCTCCTAGCAATCAACCCGTGGGCTGATATGACTATCGGTACAATGATTGCGCAATCCACATCCTACATGTCGACCAACTCGTGGGCCAAATCCAAATATTTTTCATTTGTATTTCTTTTTCAGCGCTTAAGAGATTGTCGTCATGGGGAATGATGATTTCAACAATTATTGCTCTAATCGGTCCATTATATCAAGCTTATTGGCAACAATCGTCCTGTCTGTGATGATATATCGATCCCAGTACAATGTTGTACTACCATTATCAAGAACTGGGTCGGGCACATACGTGTAGTACGGTAATTCCACAGTCACAAGGTTATATTTAAGAGCAAGTTGATGATGGACTATCCTGGTCACTTAGTTATGTGTCTGCAAGTACTCGTCTTTCTCCGGGACGATGACATGCCCGAGAAATGTCAATTGTGCCGTCCTTCAGGATATGTCTCCGACAGTTGTTCGTCAACTTCCTCTGCAATTGCACAGATAAAACCTTCAATTTTTCCAAAGAGATCACCGAACCGTAGCCAGGACATAGAAGGTAATAAATCTACTTTGGGCCCATTAAAGACCAAGAAAACGTCCATACAGCTCTTTGCTCTTTCATATCTCCCTAGGATTAGTACAATTAAGTACTACAGGTTTGCGCCAGTTCTCTCTACCTAGAGCAAGCAGAGCGAGTCCGTTGTCATCTGTTACAATGCCCCGATGCACCTCCAAGGTAACGGAGAGGAAGTAATCTCTAAGATTGCATACCTCGCGGTTATGTATGACCCAATTGTAATAGGCCCGCACCTTATTACCACCTTACAAAAGACTTTATAATACTTTTTTCATGCGGTTAAAAAAGCGTTTCTGTAACGATTGCTTCATAGTCAATTCTTTTAAACCTAACGACTGTCACATTCCTATATACTTGTAGGTTTAAGTTGCAGAAAGACATCTAAATTAAGTAGAATTTGAGAGATTCAAATATTATCGAAATCAGTCAAGCGGTTTTCGAAAATCTTCAATTTCCATCATCGTACTAAAAACGCGCTCCGGCGCAGCCCGTTTGGTGTGAATCGTAACTTAATCGTACATAAAAAATTACAGAAGAACATTAAAGAAATATTCAAAGATCGGTCCTTTAGGTGACATTTGTTATGGGATCTAACATCCCATATTTACGAAAGCTTACCTTAGTTTTAAATTGTTCACCGAACCAGTTGTAAGCGAACAGTTCCATAAAAGGCGGGAGGAGATTTGATAAAAATGACCATTGCACTTTCTAAAAATCGAACCACTAAATTAGAACATTTAATCTTAATAACTAGGTCATGACATACCTATTTAATAAAAAATATTTCATATATTAAGGTATTTGCTAAAACAAAACATGCAAAAACCACATTAGGATGAAATTTTAAATGTGTTTGCCCAGAGGTCGAAGTTCGTCCGTAATGTTTTCAATTTATTGATAAAGAAAAAGCTCAGTAGGGTTGAAGGGAAAACTGCTTAATTTTTTATTTATTTATAACATGAAAGCTTTTTAATAGCTAACTACTCAACAAAACAAAAGAATATCAGTTCACAAACAGAACAGAGAAACCGAGGTATTTCTTAAATATAAATGATACTAGCTGTCCCCGCAGTTTCACCTGCGTCTATTGGTCGTAACGTGATGCTGTATAACCTGTAGCCTATCTCAATAATTGGACTATCCAACACTAAAAGATTTTTTATTTCAAACCAGTAGTTGCTGAGATTAGCGCGTTCAACCAACCATGCAAACACACTCTTTAGCTTTAAATGTTAGTATCTATAGTAAACAATATTAAATCACAAAACGTGATCATCTTAGTCAAAAACAATATTATTATTTTTGTTTTTGGCTATGATGATCATGCTTTGTAATTTAATATTGTAATTAATGTCATCGTTAGCACATAGGATACCCTAAACTACTGAGAAATGATATAGGTACTTTATTGATAGCAGTGATAATTGTATTACGTAATGCATTGTCTTTATACGCATTATTGAATATTTCATTTATCGTGGTCGACAACAGGTTAGATACCGTAATCCGTCTTAATTGCGGATAGTATGTAGGTACTATGGATGTCACCATGCTAAACAATAATATAATATGAATATAGACACGTAATACACTTAGATCAATTTGATTTTCAGAAATGAGATATTTGTTTTATATTATGATTGTTTATGTTGTCCGTTGCTCTTACGAATTTGTGACTTGAAATATTGAAAATAAATTCTATCTGATTATTTTGATTGTAAAATTGCTAACAACAATGTGTAACGAATAATGTCGAAATTGTAGTAAACAACGTAAACCTGATTGTTTATGTTGTCTGTTGCTCTTACGAATTTGTGCCTTGAAATATTGAAAATAAATCATATTTGATTATTTTGATTGTAAAATGCCTAACAACAATATGTAATACGGATAATTGCGAAATTGTAGTAAACAACATAAACCTGTTGAATGTTGATTGTTATTATTCAATTGAATGACTGTTTTTTGTTAATATATTAGGCATAAATAAGTATATTATTTTATAATTCTTTTTATGTGTGTATAGTAATATTTATAATTTTCGTGAAGAAATTTGAAATGAGGCCGCACCTGCTTATTTATGTATTTGTATCACCATCATCTTCTTACTCTTTTCCCATTTCAACGTAGGGATGATGCGCTGTGTTTCCTTCGTCAATAAATTCTACTCTATCATTCGTCATTTCACTGCTTATTCCTTTGTTTGTCAAATCCTCTTTCACGCTTTCATTATTAAATGTTTTTGTATCATAATATAAGAAATGCGGTTACTAATAAACAATAGTACAATGAAACGACAACGGTTTTCAATAACAGTTATAGAAAAACATTGTGAAATGTATAACATCACTGGTATAAGGCTTATAATAACTCCACACATCTCACCGCAAACACCGCCGTCTGAGCCCAAACTAGGTAGAGCCTGTACTATGGTAACCAGACTGCTGATAAACATACTTATATATTTCTACATACATACATATTATAGATAAATTACACCCAGACACAGAACATATGATCATGCTCATCACACAAATTTATCCTGGGTAGGAATTGAACCCACGACCTCTGGCTTAGCAGTCAGGGTCACTAACCAATAGACCAACAGGCCAGTTCCAGAGCTCACTTTCCAGTTTTCAGTTTTTATTTTAGGTTTTATATTGCGGCTATGCTATGGCTCGCTTTAAAAAAATAATTTTATTGTTTAGAGTGCATAGATTCTGAAGATTTTGCACCGTGCCCAAATACCATAGGGAAAAGAGCAGGAAAATGATGAAGATAAGTTCTGCAAATCATTACGTTTTTATTTAATTAAAAACTAATAAGATAAACTACGTTTTATATATACATAAAGTAATATAAACAAATAACGTTGTGTTTACCTCAGTCATCAAAAACATACTAAGACAACATTCAAATAGAACACCAATTAGCAGTACCAAAGTTGGCCATTTGTACATGTCACTCAAATAATTCAAGTATCTGTAAAAAAATATGATATTCATAAAAATTCAAAACATCTCCCGGATCGCTGTAATTAATATTTCTTTTTTAACAATTGAGAAGAAAAAATAATTTATATAAATAAGAGATAAACTGAACGAGCTTTGGTTGAAGTTTCTCTTCTAGATATTTCTAATTGAGGAAATTTGTAAATAAATTAAGGATAACGTAGCTATTAGATAGCTTACAGGATCGCTCCGAGAAGAATAGGTTGTCAATATTGATCACGGGGTGAAAATATTAAACCGATGAAGTCTGTTTAAAAATGGACGTCCTGTAGGTCAAACACAAATAGAGAGAGAGGCTAAGCTTAAATAGTTAACATTTTAAACATATCTGGACGTATGTGATTTGCTGAAAGGACTAGAACCCTTAGATATACATTTAGCACTGAAAGAATAAAACATCTACTTCAACAAATTTTTAACAAATATTGAGAGTAAACACGGAAGTAAAAAGAGAGAGGGAGAGAGATTACCAGTTTAACTACCCTAACAACAACACCGTTATACAGTAAATATTTAGAAGTACAACACTAGAGATCAGAGATTTATGTATGTATATTAATAGAACTCACGCCATCAGCTCTTGATGATATTTATAAAACATACGAAGTCTTTCGTTGAGTCTTGTTTCATATGCCAAAGCTGTTTCATTCTCTCCCTTCGGCTCCACTTGCAACAAAATCAAAAGACAATCGCAGGCCACACAGAAGAAGAACACGATAACTACGAACCACATATCAATCACACAAATACTGAATGCCATATGAAATAAAAATATCGCATGTAAAAAGAACCCAATTTCGTAATACGGACTTATCATTGGCATTAAAATAGATGTCGTTTTCGACAATGTCACCCTTTCCCCTTGCATATTAGCCAATATTGCTGCCGAAATATACATTGCTATCGGAATCAAAATAGTGACAAATAGCATCTTTACAATTATTTTTAATTTTTTCATCATATCAATTGATGTCTCCGTAGAAATTTTGTTTACTATTAAAACTACCGTTGTTTTTGCAATTAAGTACACATTTTGGAAAGCCACGCGGTTATTGACAAACAACAAATATTTTATCAAGAATAGTAATGTGATCAGAAGAGTGTAGTATCCTTCTCCTTTGGATGTTATATCTGTTGCTTCTTTCAGAACATCAGCAGTGCCGAAAAGTACATAAATGATCAAACAGACAATGAAGATGTGTTCAAAAAAATTTCTTTTCCAAGTCCATTTTGGATTCAAAATTTGTTGACCAAGAATAGCTTGTATGAAAAGCGGCAAAGCCATAATGTCGTCAATTTCATTTCTATCCCCTATAGTACTTGTATAATCTTTTACGGTCTTCGATAATATTTTCATTTTTTTTTAAAACGTGTAGAACGGACGCTTGTTGTGAAAGAATTGCAAACCAGTCGAGTTGCATATCCAATACATACGAGTACATAAATGTACAATCCAGTAGAATAGTGTCATGACATTGTTGGTTGATTTAAAAATGTTAGATGTAAAAAAATATGTTGCATTATAGACAGATTTTTAATATAGGTGTATAACTATATTTACTTAGTAAGTGTATTTATATATAATGTTTGTTTGTATATTTGTAAACATAAATTGGGCCAATAATTTATGTTGGTGGACGTATAACTATGTTATCTGTTTTTATTGTTGTATTTTGATAGTCTTCTAATTGTGTTACCATTTTTCAGTAATAATATGACATGACAACTAGTCTGTCGCTTTATGTCGTTTTTAAACTTAGCTACCATTAATTAGCCGGTCAGATTATATAAACTCGATTCCATTTTGAATCCATAAAATGCAAAATAAATTTAATTTCAAATATTTGCAACGTGTAAAGTAGAAAACGATAAAATTAAGTGTACTTTTAATGTATAATATACCGTCTCTCGATTTTAGTTAGTTGTACACAAGTACAACGTACTCTGTATAAACACAGTGTAGTTTGGCAGACGATTTCATATCGTTAAACTAAATGTAAGAAACAGTCTCAAAACCACTGATATAAACTATGAAAATCACTAACTAACAGTAACTGCCAAGTTGTTCGTACCTCTGTTTGCACTCAAGTCAAGTGTTCTCCACTTATTCCTACCCTTTTATAATCCCACTATTCGTTAATATTTATCAATCGACCAATAGTATTGCGTTACCGGTAAAACCAGTCAAAATAATGTCTATCAACTTATTTTTATTAAATAGTGAACTGTGTTATCATCTATTATAGTTTGTCTCTATTTTTAATAAAATAAATAACAGTTTTTGATATGGCGACAACATAAATAAAATAAACAGTTATAAACAAAACATGTAGACTCACTTTAAAACATGAACGACATGACTTAATATTTAAAGTAGGTTACACAAAAATCATTGGATACGTGTTACATTAAAGTTTTTGTCGAAATAATATAATATGTCTTGTAAACATGGCTTCTGTTTATTATGCTTTTGTTAAATGGTTGAAATAATTCCGTTACATACATATACATCGTATGTATGTAACGGAATTATTTCAACCTTATTTTCATAAACTTAAACACGTCTGATTCACTTCAAAAATTAACACGTGTTGAAGGCCGATGACAATATAATATACAAGCAGCGCCCCGCGGTTTCACGCGCGTAAGTCCCGATCCCGTGGGAATATCGGGATAAAAAGTAGCCAATATGTTAATCCAGATCTTCAGCTTCATCTACATACCATAAATTTCATCGCAATCGGTTTAGTAGTTTTGGCGTGAAAGAGTAACAAACATCCATACATCCATACTCACAAACTTTCCGTTTATAATAAAGGGTCTTTCAACAAGGACTGGTCGATGTTAAAATTGAATAAAACAAGATGTGTATGAGATATTAACGAAATTTATTTTTTATTTGAAAGGCCCATTTATGCCATTATGGATGGAATATGACATCCTTCAAATGTCCGCCGCGGCTTCGTATGGTGGCACGAATCCGAGAGGTCCAATTTTTTATGACTGTGCTGCATAGATCCGGCTGAATCTGAGCGATGGCATGCGTTATGTTGGCTTTCAGGGCAACGGTCGATTGTGGTTTATTGGCATAGACCTGCCACTTCAGAAAACCCCACAAGAAAAAGTCTAGAGGAGTCAAATCACACGATCTTGGTGGTCAATTCACGTCACCTCTGCGAGAGATAACCCTACCCTCAAACCGTTCATGCAGAATGTCCATTATGTCGTTCGCTGTGTGGCAAGTTGCGCCATCTTGCTGGAACCACATGTCGTTCACGTCCATAGTGTTCAATTCAAGCCAAAAGAAATTGTTTATCATTGATCTGTAGCGCTCGCCATTGACGGTGATGGCCTCGCCAACGTCGTTTTCGAAGAAGTACGGACCAATGACGCCGCCAGACCAAAATCCGCACCAAACAGTAACTTTTTGTGGATGCATTGTCACCTTGTGAACCTCATGTGGGTTGTGGTCATCCCATATACGGCAATTTTGCTTATTAACAAAACCATTCATCCGAAAATGTGCCTCGTCGCTAAAGATTATTTTTCGGCCAAAATCGGGGTCCTCTTCCAAGCGTTCCGAAGCCCATTCAGCAAACACATGGCCTTGTCTATGGTTAACTTTGAGCTCTTGGGTCAGTTGGATCTTGTACGGATCTGCATCCGCACAAGTCCCGACGCAAAATTCTCCAAGTTGAAGTCTGCGAAAGGCCGAGTTCTTGTACACGGCGAGAAATCGACTGCCTCGGAGTCTCCTGAACACTCTCACATACAGCGGCGATGTTCTCGGCCGATCTGGCGTTCCTTTGACGTACAGGTGTTGGTTGGTTGTTTACCAAACCGGTCGTCTCAAATTTGGTCACCAATCGTTGGAGAGTAGACTTTGAAGGGCCACCGCGTCTGCCGTAAAATGGGCGCAATGCGCGCAACATTTGCACTAACGAACACTCATTTTGATAATGAAGTTTTATTATTTGCACATGCTGCTCAACCGTGTAACTTGCCATGGTGGTTTGGCATCAGTGACTGAATAAGAAAAAACAGATTTGATAGATGCCGCCAAAACAAAATGGCCGCCACAGATTTTTAACATCGACCCGCTCTATTTGAAAGACCCTTTATTAGTAGGATAAATAAAAGAACTCGTTAGTTCGGGTTTATGTTTGAACTTTAATTTATTAAATTTTATTTTATTTTTTAGTGATAACTTTATTGTCATCACTTTATTTCATCAATCAAAAAGTCTTTCCGGTATTATATTAATTACAACAGAAAGACAACCATAGTTTTATGTAATGAAATTTATGTGTAAAGTCACGGCTAGCATCAAACGAACAGATTGTAACTGCAGAATGCTTCAATGTGCAAATCGTAATTTATTTAGAAATCCGTTGAGTGAATAATTTGATTCCACCGTGTTTTAAGGCAGATCATCCTTCATTTCACTTTTTCAAGCGACAGTATAACAGATAATACTTTGTGTTATTATCCAATCAGTCTAATTAATCTTTCGCCGCCCTATTTCTGTAACGCAACTACACTATGCAATTTTAGACAGCGTTTAGCACAATCATGACGTTCAAAATATTCAAATCACGCATCAACTAGAAATGTACCTTAGTTTTAAGCAATACAGTCTATATTGTAGTATTGAATTATCAGTCGTTATAGTTAATTACAAGGAATCAAATGCCATTTCTCTAATTAGACTGGCAAGTTCAAAATTGTGCAGTAATAGTTTTCGCTTCTGGTAATAAAATTGCTATTAAAAGTAAGATTTACGGGCGAAGGCGCAGTTCTCAAAGATTTCAGTTTTGTAATTACTTAATAGTGGTCATAGTCGTATAATCACCGTTTCGTTCATTAGCTGGGAAGTTTATGAACCAGATAAGGTACGTTAAAAGTGTCCAATATACAATTTTTTTTTAAGCACGATAAGCCCCCGACTGAGAGAGTAAAGATCTGTTCAATACAAAAATAAACGGTTGTGTGTTGTGTTACGACTAACGTCTAGGAATCACGTATTTATAATTTTTTTTTTTTGCTTGTCGGTAAACGTTATGTGGAAATTCCCAGCAACTGTCTAAAATAAGGATAAGCTTAATTTGATTAACTCATACTTTAAAATAAGAACAGCTTGGTACGAGTAGAATTAATTTGAAAGTAGATGTGCTTTCAGTATGAGTCTGTTTTGTTTGAATTGTTTTTTTAATAGCTAGTTAATACTTTTAATAGCTAATTAGGTTGCTCGGTATTAGTAGTAAGAGAGGCAGATCTCCAAAAGAAGAAGTACCTGCATGGGTGTCCTCTTTAAGTCGCACTGCAAATGGTGATCGTGATTCCTTATTTTGTGTTTTCGCTAAAAAATTTTAACACGAAAATTATTCTAGGCATTGGAAACTTTCAAAAGTGGCAAACAGGTAAGTGCACCTGAGCGCTACTCCAGTAGTCTAAAAATATTCAAATTTTATAGTTTCAATTTAGTTCCTTTTTATTACCTATTAGTAGGTTGTATAATACATATAATAATATAAAAGCACGCGACTGAGACACGTTTGTGATTGTTTAGATTTGCCGCTTGTGACCATTGCGTGTTAATTAAATACCAGTATAAAATTTTACACCGCGAAACTAACGTTGAACTTATAATTAGAAATAACTCACGAAAGGTAACAAACTATTTCTTTTTTTTTAAATAACACAAGCAAGTTGATTTCAATAAAGACCATATCGCCAGTGAAATGAATTATGGTAACTTTAACCACAAAGCTAAGCTATGAAAATAAAATTAGGGATATCGTTTTTGAAGAATCCTAAAGGCTTTTATACAATTTAGCTAGTTTCCTACTATCAAATCACTTGAAATTAAATACACCGGCACTTCACTTAAACAGCTGTCATCCCTGCTGTCGACTAACGACAAAACGGTGGAAAGGAAAGTGACACTTCAGCTTCTGTTTCCAAGAGAGGGTAAGCCGGTGCCTCTGTAATTATAGACAGTTATGCAGGGGCAACAAAATTCTCTAAGTTAATTACCATAAGATTGCATGTTGGAAATTAAGGCGTTTGTAAGTGAATATTTTGTAATAGGTTCAACAAACAAAGAGACAAACAAATGAATTCTGAAGCATAACAATATGAGTAAAGATATTAATCTGCTCAATTTAATAACAAATCTAGATATTTAAGTAACGTATTGAATAAGACCGCCCATATTACTCTAAGTTTTAAGATGAGATCTATATGTATTCGGTTCTTATTACCTATTTGGAGTTTCATTGATTTCATTTCTCTGTCTTCCAAAATATTATATTAGCGTGATGCATTTTCAAATTCAAAAAAATATTTCCTTGAATTAGGAATCCTTTTTCCAAAAAACTTAACGCATCACCATAGTCTCTTTAATGCGGAAGAAAAGTTAGGTTCTCTCTCTAAAAAAATAATCGCTAAAACAATGTATATTTTTAAAAATAGGTTATTATTGTGTGTACAGTTTAATATTTCCGAGTAATTAATAAGTGTGAGAAGAATACCTCAACAGATCGGTGTAATAGGAAGATCATTTTTGCGCTACACCTAGGCTTTTGGAATTTACTTGGTAGACCGTGAGCGTGTAATGAGACCCTGGAGCTAGGAGTATTGGCTTAGGTGGATATGATGAGGAAATACAATTTTGATAATATTATAAATGTGAAAGTTTGTAACGACTTTACGCACTGAACTCAACGCTCTGTTTGTTATGCAGATAGCATTTTATCTTGGATTAACATATGTTAATTGGTAGAGAGAATCTTGGCACTCTTGTATCTATGTAGACCTTGTGTCATTTCCACGTACAGAGACCTTGCCTATCCTATAATATTATAAATCCGAATATCTGTTAAGACGTTCAGATTTCTGTTATTCAATGACAACCAAAGCACTAAATGGATGAATGGAAATACAAGCATAGATTGTATTAAGGGAATCGTTGCGGTTGAAAGTTAATTAAATATGATTCACGGTTTAACTTCATATAATGATACAATTGCCTGCTCAATAAATTAAATAAAAAATACTTGTTACAGTGGTAACCTACTTAACTAGTATTCTTATTGAGCTTACGTCTGTAGTGTACTAGATGGGGGTCGAACCCACTACCACTCGATCGCAGATCCAACGATTTAGCCACCATCTCTATCGTTTCTTTATTTATTTTTGTGTTTCCTCATCTCAGTGCAAAGCCGAAGCATTGCTGCTTTCATACTCACAATTGGCTTGTCAACCTCAACCATGGCAATAACCAAGACCCTAAACGCTTGTCGAAGGCTTTGCAGGCACCTGGTACACCTTGTAAGTGCATAGCTCTTTGTCGAGGGAGTTCTGTTTGCCTTACCCGACTGTCATAATTAGTCGAGGTTGTTTCTGTGGCTATCCATAATTAGGGTTGACAACCTGATGGTCGCTGGTAGGTTTACCGTCCTGAAATACTATTTAAACTTACAGTAACGTGGATATTGTTTGTGTGTATATTAATATACAAATGTGTTGAGCATATCCAAAACCCTGTTATCTTCTTCATACCTCTGTATCTTCTACGGGCAGTATCTAAGGCACAGTGAGCTTATGGCGATGCTGAAAATTCATTATTTTCTCATTAGACCATAATTTTACACTGTTGTACTTGTGAGATTTTCAACACAATCGCCTCTTATTAAATATGTATCTTTGAGGTGAGATTATTTTCAACCTTGTATGCTGTTTAGTAGGGGATTTGCTTCACACGTTGTTATTTGGCTGTAATTCCTTCTTTTCCCTTTAGTATTGGTTATCAAGTTGACACTTATGTTTGTAAATTGATACTGTAAAATATTCACATAAGGCAAAATATTAGGGCTTCCAAACAAATATAAAAATATTTAAAGGCATGGATGTATATTTGTCATATACATTGGATTATAGAAAAAACATTATTTGCTTACTTTTACTTCAACTTGGTAAAGATTTCTTAAAAATCAGTGCAGTAGTTATTGTGCTCCTTAAGTAACACATTTATATATTTACTCTTCAGGAAATTCGAGTTTATTTTTAAATATTTGAGTTCCTTACATACTCGTACAATACAAATATACCTACAGTTGAAATATTATCGTATATTATGTGTTAAAAAAAGGACTAACAGTTAGGTAGATAGTTTTTGGTATACTGACCTGATAAGAAGTGATCGGACAATGATAACAAACATGGATGATAAAATATATATAGTATATAAATATATGGGGGGGTTCGATTCCCACCCAGGATAATTAATTGTGTGATGAGCATTATCATTTGATCCGCGTCTGGGTGTAATTTATCTATAATATGTATATGTATTTAGAAATATATAAGTATGCTATCAGTAGTCTGGTTACCATAGTAAAGGCTCTGCCTAGTTTGGGATCAGACGGCCGTGTGTGAGATGTGTAAAGTTATTATTAGTACATAGCAAACATGAAATAAACATATATACCGTTTACATAACGTTCAAAAAGCGTTAAAAGGTTTTTTCTAGTTACGTATATAGATAAGAAATTCGAAATAGATAATTATGTCTTAGTATTTTGCAGATACTGTGTTTTCACTAAGGGTTAATAGTGAGTTAGAGTAAGTTAAATAGTGACATGAACATTATAAATATGTACATTTTCATAAAAAACATCGTATTACAATTAAATAACAACATAATATAAAGAAAACAAAAGTGTTTTTTGTTAAAATTTCAAACGAGTACCTTTTACTGACACGATTAATTTTAGCGGAACATAAGTATTTATTCATGGCATCTCAAATAAACTCACTAATCCCTAAGACCATTTCACACCTTTTAAATCCAGATTGTGAGCTCGTTAGTCGGCGAATCCTTGCCGGGTGTCGCACTAATCTGTCGCTACTGCTATCTTTGTCAATGTCTACAATAAGAACCGCTATTAACTACATCTACTCTGGCAACGCTGTTAATGTTTAACTAGATTTTTTGTAGATCGTTTGGGGAATCACATTTGTTATACAGAATTATCGCTTTGCTAACGTCTACGCTTGAAAGCTTTTTATGCAGTAATTTATAAAATTACGGTTAGGTACTCTGCTCGGCACATTTTTTATAAGTTACTTATTATTATTATTATATAAATAGGCAAGTCTTCAATGGTTGCCTGGAAGAGATCGCAAAGCGCAATAAGGCCGCCAATTGTACAAGGTCTCAACTTGTAGTTTGTAAGAATATCTATATACAGTTTTGTATCATTTTGTATGTTTTGTACAATAAAGAGTTATCAACAAATATCACGTCATTGATAGCCAACATATTGCAGTGACAACAAAACAATGCATCAAAAGAATAACATCTGCACTAGACAACTTCTATTAAAACGTATTCTAAGAGCACTGATTTCTCACTCTGTATAATTCGTATAATTCAAAAGATAATACGATATTTGCGTTATAAATAAAGCTAGAGATCGCCTGTTGGTTGATATTAGAACATAATGCATTAAGTTTTGAATGCAACATCTATATAGAGTGAGTACATGAAAAGCAAACTCCTCAGAGTATAGAACAGATGATACAAGTAGAAACTTTCATTATCTCGTTCCCCCTTGCGTTTTTTAACGTAATCCTCCGTGGGCAAGTGGGCAATCACCTCACCAGGGCTAACGGCTCCTGGTCTCTAGCTCTGTTGGGTCAAACTCAAACCTCCTAAAACCGCACTCTCTTTTTGACGAAGCCTCAGGTGTAATCTACAAAGGAAGCCATTGACCTCTAGGGATGTAAATTTTGCTATCCGTTAACTGATAATAAAAATAACATTAATCACGAAAAACAGAATATAAAATGAAAGACTTTCTCCTTTTTAGTTAGAAGTAATCCCTAGTTCAAGTTATTTCTACTACTCTACTAATTAAAACAATATTACCAAACAAAAATTATATGATGTCGATTAGTCGACGCTTAAGTTAATATAACTAAACATACATTAATTTCCCTACACCGCAAGATGAAGATAAAGGCGCTCATTCATCATGCGACATTTGAGCTTCGCACCTCAGCAGGCTCGCGACAATAGTTGCAACAACCCGTCGCAGTCGCTAACAATGCTTGCGGAATGTTAATTGCTGTCGTTTGTCGGGAGACACTGATAAATGTTGACGCTTGTCACTTCGAGTTTTGGAGTGTACTCACTCGTACGGAGAAACGCAACGTATTTTTTTACTAGGTATAATTTTTGCTTGGGTTGTGGAAACAAAGGGAAGAGAAAAAAAAAAACGCGATAAAAAATAATGAAAGAAAACGTAAATAAAATTAAGGTATGTCATATTTTACCTGTTTCAAATGCCTCGGTAACCTTTATATAGACCCCAGATCCGATGGATAACGTAAAATTCTAATAATTTTAGGACAAATACCCATTTTTATTATAGAAAATGTTTTGAAACTAAAACTAAAACTGGTGCTATTAAAGCAGACGCGATTTTATAGGCTACCGTATTTCACGGAAAAACTTCCGTCTTAGAAGAACATATATTTTTACCCAGTGTCCAAAACACGATAAATCTGACCCGTCCAATTATAAGCCAATTGCTATAACCTGTCTTCTCTCTAAGGTAATGGAGCGCGTAATTAACACACGTTTCCTAAAATAACTTGAGGGAGACGACTTATTGAACGACCAACAGTACGGTTTCCGCCATAACTTGCTTAACTGTTATTTCCTTGAGTTTCGCATACACTATATTTCGAAAGACGATGTAATTATGGTGTATGCTATCCTTGTATATATAGAATAATTATGGTCTGCAACTGTCTTTACGCATAGCGTCATTTGGGCCCAATTGAAAATCAGCGTCAGGCTTTCGCCTGACAGATTTCTGAATTGGGTCCGTTTTTTTTAAACTAACGGTAATAACAGCTGCAAAATTGTTTAAATTTTTGTTATTGTGTTGCCAAAAAATAAACATTTATTTTCTCTCTTTCTTTCTTTCTATGTAAAGGTACACTAGTCGTCAGACCGACTGGCATTGAGGTCTTCTATAGAAGCTGTCATCGTAAGGACTCGAGAGATTATGCAGTTGAACATTTTGTGCATAAGAAATTTCAAAAGTCACCTGGATCTCAGGCGACGTCCAGTGTTGTAGTGATTTGCAACAATTCGATTTATATAATATACATAGCTGACGACTTGTTTGTTTAATCAGTTGCGTTACTAACATTACTGATCATGTATTCTAATCATTTTTTAAACGTGTTCACACCAACATTTAAAAATGATCTCATCGTTTTCTAACAATGTTGATATCACTCTTTCAAAAAGCACACAAATAACAGCCTAAGGTTTATCGACTGAGTGCGTGAACATTCCCGCCACTTTGTCTCGAAAGTAATCTTGTGAACAGAGCAAGATTCACCTCAAACATCTTGCAAGCATCTCTACAATTTGATAGAGCCAGCAGGGACGATATTTTTAATAGAGTAAGACTCCCTGCGGGATATATTGAAGTCGTTTCGTGTTTTATTGTTCTTTGACGAAATTTTGTTGAAATAAAACCGGGAGATTGTGCTCGCCAGAGTGTTTTTGTCGTAGAATTCTACGAGATTTATCGTCATTTTTTATATGGGAGTGAATAAAGATGGTTTCTGTATTACAGCAGGCACAGTTGGAATAATTTTTATTGCAATGTTATATTTGACTGCACAGATGCCGCAGCGGTTTAAGTGCTAACCATGACAACGTTAACGTGTTGACCTATGTTCGACTCTATGTAAGACAATAAGGGTTTGTCAGGAATAGATTAGATATGCAGATTATATTTTTTCTGACAAATGTATGCATAATTAAATTTGAAAATCAATATATTATACTACATGTACAATTTAAATGTGTTTTTATTAATGAAATAAAAAATACTATTATTTTTAATTTTTATCATGTATTGTGACCCCGAACACCAGTCACAGGGCGGTGACGCCTCAACCCTCTACAAGTCTGACATTTTGGTTGTTACTGAGTTGGTAAGTAATGAGTGTTAGTTACTGTAAGTAGACAGTAAAGGATTTGGAGCATTTGTTAACAAATTTTTACCAAAAATGGAATGTCGAAAATATTTGAAAAAAAATCGGGTATAAGTAATTCATTTAATAAGTTTTATATTTGTGATCTAATCCACAACCTTTCGTAAAGCAATTTTATAGTCGGCACGGTCTCCTCCTAAAACACAAATACTGGATACAGATAGCACTTACTAATTTTAAATTCCTAATATCCACACTCATTGCTAAAATCGGACCCGCATAATTTCCAAAGGTCGGACGCTAATAAACTAAGTCATTCTATTATCAGATTTTTTTTAAATACCACTTTAGTACCCAATACAGTTCGTATACGGTTCGTCCACCATACAGCAAGCTTCTACAATGCCTCAGAACACAAATCTTTACACAAGTGGTAGAACAAACATTACACTAATTTAAAGCGACATGAGATTGATTGATTTTAATGGCTACAACTCCTTGAAAATTACCACCTTTATGTATAATGTGATATATTAATACCTTGGATTCAGAATAACACGTATAACGTGTTCAAAGAGCTAATCCTTGTACTCACTCACCTTTAGAATGCCTACGTGTATATTTCTCGCCCACGTTCTGCGGGTGGATTACAAACATGTAGGCATTAAATTAGCCGTGTGTGGGTCTTGAAACCATTAATAAATGTATCAAATTAATCTACGTCACTTTTATCTCGGGGATTGACTGTAGCGTAGATTATTTGAGCATTTCCCACGACTATCCCATGTGGCGTATCTGAGGGATGACGAGGGCGATGACTCTTTTAACACCTACTTTCTTATATAATTTTTGATCTATTTTTATAATAACACCTGGGCCTCACTTAAGTACTTTTGGTAAACTTTTCACCTGATGTATTTGGGTTCGATAGCCATATGGTTAAATTATATTTTGCTATCCCTAGTAATACCGAGTGTGAAGTGGAATGTCGGATTCGTACCGACTAAAACACACGGTGTTCTGTCACAAGTGAAGCCTTGGAGAACCCTTGCAGATCTTGGCCATCTGTTCATTAGGGGATAACCTGATAATGTAAGTATTTATTTTGTTTAAACATAAAGATGAAACAGGTGCAAATAAAATTGTCTGTTCTTTTTTAATTAGGAAAAAAAACTATTTCAGGACATTTCTAGACGCTGCCTATAACTATAAAATTACTACAAACATAGTAGCAGCAACGTAATGTACCGTATAATCTGAACCGGCGGCCTAATGCCATAGGGAAGTTTTGACGACACTTTTTACCTGAACCTTGAAATATCGTAGTTGAAAACTTTTTGGAACAAATTGTAGGCCAGGAGCTTAGACTACATTTGAATGATGTTTGAATATACTGTATATTAAAACTTTGCTGTAGGAAGACTAAAAATCATCACGATTTCTCTAGATATAAAAGTGATCATTATAAAAAAAAGAAATACGCAGGTCGTACATAATTCTCCTAAATTAATATTTATTGTAATAGAATTTATATTATATACTCTATTTTTTTTTTAATTTTTACTTCGAATTTTACTTTAACGAATCTTTACTAACGCTATAAAGAAAAAGTTTGATTTTCTATCTTTTTGTTTATATGGACCATCCAATTTCCAGAACTACTTTACACACTGAATGCATTCTTAAGATTGAAATGTTTAATTAATAGTATACTGGAACTCCTCATAATATTATCCATAATCTCTTTCCATTCAAGAAAGCTGCTTGAAAGAGATCGCAAATCGCCACCAATAATATACATGTGTTTGTGCACAAAGTATTTATTTCTTTCTTTGGTGTATAATAAAGAGATTATCCATCTTTCCATCTAAATGAGAAATACCGAAGAAAAAATATTAAATATAATTTGTAAATTTTGTCCCCGTGTCCTGGTTCCACTGTTTTATGTAATGTAATCAAGAGTAGGGACAACTCCTCGCTTGAGGTCTGACAACAGAACTCCATTACTTGACGCGCCTTCGAGCCGCAACCTTTTTTTATACCCAGATTAATGATCATCAACCATTATTTTTTTATTTTGGCAACCCTTTTGGACCAAATATTTAGATTTAAGAATGTTGATTTGGGTGGTGGTTAATGCATTCAAAGATTGAAAGTTGAAGTTTGTTGGTAGCCGTAGATAAATGAAAGCCTTCTTTCGATTTTCAAAAGAAACGGAATTGAAAGCAATCTATGTGTTCCACTACAGTATGTATCGAATGTTGAAATTGTTATGTACCTAACCAGGTAAATAATTAATACCGTTGAGGGTTAAAAAAACCTACTTATTTACATTTACATTTTATTTCTTTAGATTTATTGTTTTGTAAAATAGCGTGGCGTCATAGGACTAAGCTACAAAATTCACTAAACATAAAAAACAGCAATTTATTGCCGTTGTTATAACTTTATTTTTCAAATTATAACAAGGGCAATAAATTGTTGTTTTTTTGTGTTATTGAAATAAGCGAAGAAAATATTTACTATAGAACCAAAGGACATCTACAATCGTATTTTTTTTATATTAAAATAAAGATTAACTGAAAATTTACTAGAAACTTGATTAATTGACGATTTTTTGGTATACCAGAAAACTTCGTCAAATGTGTATACTCATTTTTGTGTTACACTCAGTTTTCACATTCTTCACACATTTATAATGACAGAATTTTAATGTTATGCATATTTATACATAAATGTGTAAATATAATAACCAGAGAAATTGAAACCATGTTTAACTCGACCGTGCACTGTCAAACAGAAATGTAATTAGGTACATACTCTTCACAACGTCTTAAAACAAACAAGATTATTTTATTTCATAATGAGTTAAAACTAATAATAATCGATTTCATTTAAGCTGCTTTGCATCGCATTAAAAAGTAAATTTTAGCTAAAAAATACTATTATATCCACCTTTCATATATTATACACTAGCTATTGCCGAAGATTTCATTTGCGTGGAAATTCAAATGTGTTCCCAGGTTATAATCTATCTCCATACCAAATTTCATTACGATCCGTTCGGACGCTTATAAAAGATAGAAAAGATAACAAACAAACAAACAAGCAAACAAACAGAGTTACTTTCGCATTTATAATATTAGTATGGATTAAGAACTGATTTATTAATGTTACTGAGGACTGAAGTGAGGCATCTCGTGTGTATCATCTTCCATTTATAAGTATGTTTATCAGCAGTCTGGTTACCGTACAGGCTCTGCCTAGTTTGGGATCAGACGGTGAGATGTGTGAAGTTATTATTATTTGTTTATTCATTACTTCAGGTTTTAAATTGAATTTCAACATTTTACCATTATTTTTCGCAAATAAAAGGATTTAACGAAATTTAGATTGAAAGATAGATTGATTTAAAGAGCAATTAGAAACAAAAGGTTTTTATGCCGATTTTTTGTTTATAATTTTGTCATCACTACGTACAATTGAACTGTTATTATTGCGTGAAACAAAAATTATTTATTTTAAATAAGATTACAATATCATATTATTATTATCATCTACAAATGGTTATAAATTGTATATTCAAATGAAAATAGGTAATCTATAGGTAGATTTATATAACAGAGGCTTTTAATGTTAAATTCAATCAATAAGAAAGTAAACCAATGTACAGAGTATAGTTAAGAACAATAACTAAAGGGAAAATAATATACTTAATGTCATTTCATCAAATGGGAAATCTAATCACACCTCATAATGTGGAAATTCGTCAAACGCTTTAGGCAGTAGAGTGTGCAAAAGAATTAGACATACACATGTATATAATTATATAAGGGATCCTCGTTGTCATTACGTCATGTAGACGTGAGTATTCGGGCGAGGAGAATAAAATACCACGTCGTGTTATGAGATATAATTCGTTTGACAATCGTAAATCAAGATGATTAAACACAAAAGATAATCGCGAACTTACAGTCCAATAATCGAGCACACTTAATAAATGACATTCCACCAAAACACGTAGCACGTTGTTTTCTGATGTGAAACGATTCTGCTCCCAAAAAGAAAAAAAAACGTTACAGGATGACTTTATTCCACGAGTTCCTGAGAAAAAGGTATTGACCTCACTTGTTACGTAACAAGTTGAATTAACATCAAATACTTATATGTTAGCGGTCCCTTAAAGCTGTAAAAAGATCAAGCTTCTAAATCAACGCATTCAAAAGATAAGGCCATTAAGCCTTATATTTTTAAAAATGTCTACATTTCACAGGTAAATCAAAACCTATAAGGTACTTCCCATTGACCTAGAATCATGAAATTTGGTAAGAAGAAAGATCTGACAGAACATTTAATTTGTTATTAACATAAATACAAAATAAAATTTTCTGCAAATGCTATGTTTATTTAAACCACAGATTATCAGATCGTCAATCGCAGATTTACTCATCAAAAATATGATGCCATAGTCACTACAAACAAAGTAAATTTTACATTTGTAATGAAAAGTTATTTAAACTAACTACGTATCCACTGGTGCTAATTTAGTAGCATGAGTATATCTCATCGTAACCATCATTTATTCAAGAAATCAGTTATTCTTTTGACAAATGTACACACTGTATCTAGTAGGTTCAACGGAGGACGACATCATTTATTTAGTCTGAATTAATTAAGCTACATTAAAATTATGTGTCTATACAATAAACAATATTCATGGTCATCAACATAAACTATCATCAGAACAGCCGTTCTGTACGGATCTAAAAGTTGGCCTACAAAGAGAACGAATGAGAGGCGCCTGCACGTAGCCGATATGCGAATGTTGAGATGGGTGTGTGGTGTGACTAGGATGGACAAGGTGAGAAATGAATATATTAGAGGGAGCCTGAAAGTAGCACCAGTGGATGAAAAGCTGAGGAGCAATAGGTTATCGTGGTATGGACATGTGATGCGGAGGGATGAGCAAAATGTGGTGAAAAGAGTTTTATGTTTGGATATTGACGGGTTCAAGAGAAGAGGACGACCAAAGAAAATATGGATGGACTGTGTGAAAGAAGATATGGCTAGATATCGAGTAAGCAGTGAAATGACGAAAGATAGAGTAGAATGGAAGAATAAAACATATTGCACCGACCCCAAATAAAATTGGGACAAGGGTGGGCAGATGATGATGATCAACATAAGCTATCTTATGTTGATGCCAATGAATATTGTTTATTGTTGTAAAAATAATCTAAATAAATATGTGTGTATTAGCGCTCTAGCACGGCTGAAAAACATTTATTGTACGTATTTAAATCCTATCAAAACTGTAAAAATTCTTGTAAAATATATTTTTTTAATAAAATCTATATTTTGACTGAGAATACTCATAAATTAAGTTAAAAAAAATCACTTTAATTCATAAAGTAGTGGCCCCTTAGTCTTCTTAAAAGTAAAAAATTGAATTACATTAAACAACTTAATTTTTATTATGAATTAGACGTTTTTAATTGAGCACTGAAATTTCAATATAAAAAATACCAGATATCTAAAGACGCGAGCGTACTGACCTGAATACCTCCATAGAGACTGAAATAGCTGTGAACTAGAGGTTTATAAAACAATGTAGGTAACTAAGAATTTGTGGTAAGACACTAATATTCGACTTGAATATAGGCTAACATTATTCGAACATAAATGTACGATATAGTTAAGTATCGTTTAATCTGACGTCTAAGGACTCAATTTTTTATAATTTTAGACGTACTTTACTAAAATATGCATATATATTATCAACAAACTGAATCAAACAATAAAATCTCAACAAAACGCTTACTTTTGAATTTTAATAATATTAATATTGATCGTTATAGGCTACGACGCACGGCAAATAAAAAAAAGTTTTGGACATACGTTTATACACGAAATAAACATCAAATATGTTTATATAATATAAACTTTAATATTTTTAAACGGATGGAACTGTACATTTACTCATCAGCGCTTATTGCAACCTCATCTATACTATTCCCCAGCGACAATACAGCGGGAATAACAAGCAGTACAACATCTACACGTTTTGCCTAATACAGTGTACAAATAATTGAACAATAAAATAATAATCTCCTAGTTTTAATATCCTATCACTCTAAATATACTGTTTGTAGCAGTCATTTTCAATAGCCACAACCAGATTAGAAACGGAGAAGTAGCCACAAGCCTATTAGAAATGGAGAAGTACTCGTAGATAAAATCTGATACACTATAATTTACCTAAAAGCGCAGTTATCGAACTTTTGTTCAAATTGTAACATGGGCCCGGCACTAAGGGGCTGTGACGTCACACGGGCTTGCACAAGTTAAATTGTGCGGCTGCATATTATTAAGCTTGTACGTACATTACTAGGAAATTTACTCGTAGTAAGGTAACTAGAGTAGCCACTAAACAGGTTATACATATTTTGAGAGGATTTATGGAGGTGAATTTAATTTGAGGTAATTGTTCAAACCCCATGAACTGTTACTGACATGTTATAGCTTTGGCCATTTTATTATTATGGTAAGAAAAAGTACAAGTGGTCCATAACACGCGCCAAAATTTTTATTTAGGATTCTTTTGTACTGTTCAGCGTAGTCAAATGTAACCAAAAATGCTTTTTTATTGTAAAAAACAAAGTGTAATTTTCAATTTGGTAAATTACTCACTCCGTTATTGAGAAAATCAATAAAATGGTACTTCCAAAACCTACTTATAAAAAAAAATATATTTGATTTAAAATCTTTAACTTTAACACATTCCACCTGCTTTTATGAAACCAGAGGTGATAATAATTGGAAATACAAACGGTCATAACTTTTAAACGGATATTTTTTTTTCCGTATACCCGTATACATAAAATAATAGATTTCTGTTTAAAAGTATAAAAAGAAAATTCAAATCAAGACAATAATTTAAACGTTCCTGAAACGCACACATAAGTAAAATCGTATATTATCTATAATTAATCAGTAAAGCGTTACAAAAGGATTGGAGTGCAGAGAGAGAGAGCTTGGCGCGTAAGCTTGAGTGGTCACTTCGATAATGGGTTAAGTATTATGAATTAGATTTTACTTTTTTACTTTTATTGTAGATACGTTAATTGAGTGAGTTAAGTTAGTATTTTTTTGTAAAAATATGTGACTATATGTATTTTTATTTATTTTGGATCACCAACAACACCAACATACACATCAGAGTCACGGTATATAATAACCCAGGCAAAATTACTTCCTCAATTAATGGGAGACCACACATTATTTCTACAGCTTTTTCTGATCACTCACACCGAAAAAGTTGTATTAAGCCGTAGACAACACCTGCCTTGCTTAGTTGCATCACAAATGAAGACAAATTACATATGAAATCTAGAATAGATATTAAAAACGGTATTTTACAAGTAACCTCCGAAGGTATCGCAATGTCTACAACAATATTCTGAAAAAGTTAACAACAGTTTATGGGAAAACTAAATTACAAAAAAAAAAATTAAAATTCCTAAGGGTTATATAGAATACAATTGATAAAGTCGGGAACTTTAAAGAAACTAAACGTCCACCGAGTTCTTTATTAAATCTAGTTAAGGATCCGCATGAATCCTTGAACATGGTTAATGATTACTTTGTAGGAATAGGTACAAAATTAGTCAGTTCCATTACAAATAGTAGTTTTCAACATATCATTACCAGTGTTTAAGAAACATACGGTGCTTCGCGATGTTTGAGGGACTAGAGTCACTGTTTGAAATCTAAACAGTGAGTCTGCAATTGACAGGATTCCAACACGAGCGATGAAGGCTGCTAAGTCCTGGTTTCTTCTCTTACTCACATGTGTAATCTATGCTTGATCACTGGGATCTTCCCGGATAATTTGAAAAGAGCTGTGGTGATCTATAAGAGTGGAAACAGAAACAGTGTCAAAAATTACTGACCAATATTTGTACTTAGAGCCATCTCAAAAATTTTAGAAAAATTGTTAACTTGTTTTTAAAATACCTCCATAAATATAATAGCCAATATGGTTTCATGAAAGGTATGTCTACAGAGCTGATGCTTTAGTGTGCGTCTAGGACGCCCTTGTCCAGAGTCTACTTCATTACTGTATTGTTGTATGGGGTGGAATTGGTTCTACACTTCTACTTCCACTTGAACGAGCTCAACCAGCGATACTAAAAGTTATGCTTAGAAAGCCTCGTAGGTGTAGCACTGAAGTTCCTGTATAGAGAGAGTTTCGTGCTTACGGTTCGTCAGCTATTTATCATGAGTGTCATTTTACATAAACATAAAAGTATTTACTGTGTACCAATACATATGATGAACAAAACTAGAGTTTTCCTATAAATCGACATAGGAGTGTTCTCGCCAGATGTCAATACTTTACCCTTAGCAACTGCTTATACCAGCACAGTGTAACTTTAGTTAAGAAATTTTTATATTTCTAAATGGTAAAATGTATTTGTATATATTTGCTGGACCTGATGGTAGACTTGGAAGCTGTGAAAGCGAGCTGTATCTTGTGTTGGAGGAAGTGTAGATAAAGTAAATGTACTCTTTGTCACTGACTTGGCGAATTGTTTCACTGAATTGATATCTTAGGCTGTCAAGAGAATTATCATTTTTATTACCACCATATAAAAAGATAAAAAAACGTTCACCAATGATAATGAACAAAGCAGGGTTAACTCTCTTGTTGAGGAACAACGCCGTTCCACTTGCTAATTCTAACTAATAATTAATAAGATTATCATAAAAAAAATAACAAAATGATTAAAAAGTATGGCAAATCATTAATATTAATATTTATATTCTTGTATAGTTATGAATACTGAAGAATAGTATTAATTTCGCAGCGATGGAAAACCTTAAATAATAAATAAATTTTAAAATGTTTATAATAAAAATTGTTCCTTAAAACACCGTCTATAAAAATGGGGCTGATATTATTTTTTTGTAAAATGATTAGAAAAAAAGTTTTATTGACAAATAGATTTTATCTCAAACTTTTATGGATTTTCGCTTATAACTTTTTATTTATGATTCTACGACTAAAAGTTACTGAACAAAAGTTGTAGATAATTTTATTTGCAACAAAAAATGTTATTTTTTTTTTTTTTTGTAAGACCTATAGTTTGGCAGAAAAACCGTAAAAACCATTTGAACCTCTTTTTCCAAGATGGCAGCCGTGGGACAAGGGTTGCAACCCCACAAACTTGGATTTAACTTTATACTAACCCCCCCTTCATATCTAGAAAATAAAATTGCGTCCTCTGACAAACGCACGCTAGGCCCAAAAAAAAGTAACATTTCAATGGACTAAAAAGGGAAATTTACTATCTCCGGTTGAGGAAGCTGACGATGTAACACAGTTAATTACTACTACAGACGTCAACGCTAATCTTATGTCCAAATTAAAAAAAAGATCAATTTGTTAAAACTTTTATGCATCAATAAACTATTATCATTAACTGGCTGTTGGTCTAGTTCGAGGGTTCGATTCAGAACCAGGACTAATAGTTGTGTGATGAGCATGAATATTATTTGTTCTGTGGTTGGGTGTAATTTATCTACAATGTTTATCATTCACATTCACATAATCATACACATCATATTCAGCAGTGTGGTTACCATAGTTTGGGATAAAGAATTCTGAAAAACTATTTAATAGGAAAGTAAACTTTTAATAGAATTAAATATTATCATTCATTAAGTATGACAATAAGTTTAAGTGTCGGTAAAATATACCCACTATTTTATTTCATAGAGAAATTTTCATATTTAATTCTGGACTTTCTTGTTCTTTCCTTTCATTAAGTTTAAAAATCTACATTACCAACAAAATTCTTATCATAAATGAAAAAAATATGTTCCTATAGAATTTGCAAAATACTTAATTCTAGGTAAGGAGCACCTGTCTAGCCAAACCAAATCACTTATGCAAAATTAATGTTCTAAAATAAATTAGGCTCTCAGGTTGAAATCTTGAACAGTAACATATTACTATTTAACCATCCAAACTCTGTTTGTAACAAGATTTATTGACGTCTCGCGAAACGTGTGCGTAATTCCGAAAGTTTTGAGGTAACCCTATGCTGTGGTCCAAGTAATCAGTATAGTTTACAAACAGGTATGAGTAATCATTGTGATAATCCTAAATAATATTGTAAATGCAAAAGTGGGTTTTGTTGTTTTTTTGTTAGCGCAAGCAAAGTCGAGAGCGAAAGCTAGTTTTAATATATTAAATACGTTATCCGCTATTCTACAAAGCTTTTATTGATTTTTATTGAACCACCAAACGTAATTCAAAACACAGTACAATTACAGTTAAATCGACTTTTGACAAATTAACTTAAACTGTGTCTGTCCACATACAATAAGATTATCAGCATCAGCTGACGAAAATCAGCCAATCTACTACAGAGTCCCTAAAATCTAAGCCGAAATAGAGGTTAACCTCGATAAAGAATCATAATCAATGCAGCTACGCCTAGTTACCTGATAAAATGTTCTTAAAGTTTAATTAAATGCTTAAGGTGATTTTATAGAGACACTGGAATATATGACTGATATATATATATGGAAATGTTTCCCTTTTCACGCATATATTGTAGCATTTATAAGTCATTGTAACGCTGCCAAAGCAGCCAAATGACGATCAGGGCTAGGTTATAATTAAACGTAGTGGTTACAGCATACATTTGAAACCGCAGCGTGAACTATACAAGCTCGACTATAAAGTCAGCCTGATCATCTACTGGACAGCGGAGCAAGGTAAGTGTTATAATAAGATCAATATTTCATTATGTTGATGTAGTAGTTTAATAATAAGCTCTTAATCGAGATACTAAGCCAAACACTTATGACTTAAAGTATACACCAAAGGTCTTGAGGGACCTTTATGCATTATAGTTGCGCGTAAACAGCCATGGTTGGTGAAATTTTAAGTGCTATACCAACGCTCGAGTAACTCATAATTTAATCTAGTCTTAGTAAGGTAGAGCTATAAGTTTCCGTTCAGAAGATTATATATATGTAACAGATCCTGGAGAATCAGATTCTGAGGCAAGAGAATGGATGTAAAGAGAAGCGTTGGTAGCGTAATGGCTAAGGCTCGGACTTGTGATCAAGTGGTCGCGGGTTTAAACCTCACCCAGTGCCCTATTGACGTGAACCCACTTTAACCACAAGCATTTAGCTTAGCTGGAGGAGTTATCAAGAATACTAGTAATGTGTGACCCATGTCACTAGTATTATTTTTTATAGAAAAGAGAGAAGAGACATATGTCATCAGCAAATGCAATCGTCATCAAATACACGTTACTCAACAACACTTAACGGACGTTGTAAGTGTTGTGTGTCGAAGTACCCACAGTGCGATCGTAAATAAGAATAATGAAGACCAAATGCGGGTAGTTGCCGAAACTCGCACTTCACGGAGGCGTTGATAAGCTCTGATCAGTCTACCCGTGACCACCGTCGATGCAATTCGATCGAAACGTCGCTTAACCACAAAATGTATTGTACGATACCTTCTAATTAAGTCGTGATATACATCTAATAAAAAGACAAGAGATACATGAAACAAGATTTCCTTGTATGACTACAAGTCAATGAGCTAGCAAGCACAATTAGTTTGCCTGTTTTTTTAAGAATTGTGTACGTTGAAAAAAGTTTAAGCATTTGTCACAAAGGCTTGAACTATTATTTAAACCGTGTTGTCTGTCTAACAATTGACAAATGTTATATGCTGCAGGACTCGGTTTTTTCAATTATTGTTAATTATGTACTCGTAGCTTCCACTGAAGCTTTGGATCTAAAATGGTAAAAGTTGTGTGATGTCAAAAAATCCATTGTACCATTGTTATTGTTTTTGTGGGTTAAGTTTTATTAGTGAGTGCTCCGGAGGTTAATTATGAATAAAATTGTTTGTTAAATTTTGAAATCAGGTATAACTTATTTCTAAAACGAATTTAAAAATAGAACTTAAAAAAACAACTAACCTTTGGATATTGGTACAAATATATTTTTTTAAAAGAATGACAATACACCTAATGAATATTCCCTATTCGATATTTTATTTTTGCTTTTATTTTTAAGTATGCCGTTTAGAATAGACAATAAGTATATTGAAACATTTTTATAAATTTCCAAAAACTGTACTTTTAAACTGAGAGGTTATAGCAGTGACGCAGCAGCAGTCTTGCAGCTCCGAGGACGATTTCCATTTATGATGATGAAACACCGTGCGTTTTTATTCGGTTTGATACCGTTATAACATCGCACCTCATAGAAAAACGTTTAAGCATTTAAATTGGCCGATATTATAACTTAAGCCTATAATGTATTCATCATAAAATACATCCTGGGTTTGTAGAATATTGCGTCACAATAGACTTGCCGTATCTACATAATGAATTGGAGACATGAGCCTAATTTATGGACAAGAGAGTTAGTTATGCACCATATACAATATGTTGGCATTATCTTTGTAGAAGATAAAGGCTGGTTTAATATTCTGTTTGATACTAATGGCCTGATTTACTATGAGAAATAGAGTGTGTTGTTTACGAGATATTGTGTTATGTGAAGTGGCCATTAGCGTCAATTTTCTTTATTTAATTTTCATTGTGTACCTAGTTAGGATGAAGGCATCTTTTAGTTATTAGGTTAGTATTCATCAGAATACTAATAAATTGTTTAATATAATACCCGACAGAAGGGAATCTATGTAGGAAATACGTAGACGTAACTAAGGAGGAATACATTAGAAATCTGTTCGAATTTTACTCTACAGAAGACGGGAATATCAGGTCCGTAATGTGGTCAGAACTCAATGGTAGAGGGTTATCAACACTCGAGTAACGTCATGTTGCAAGTACTAATATAAAGGCGTCGGAAACCACTTACCATAATCTGGAACGTTTATTAGTGGAATACAATTGTGATTTTTTTTATATAATAGGCGCTTGGGTAGACAAAAACAATTCGTTTTGCCTACGGGCGGTAAAATTTTCGTTGAAAATTCAACGAAATTTTACCGTCCGTAAGCAAAAGCTCCGGTGAGGTGATGACCCGTGGGGGGTATGCACACGATAAAAAAAAAATTCTTACAGGCAACCTTTGGATGGACAATAAGGAAAAACAGTACAAAATAATATAAAAGTTAATAGCCACGACACAGTTTTTAACTAATGTGGCTATTATCGAACATACTTAAACTATATGGTGTTTCTTTTTCCAAATAATTATTATTATAATTGTTATTTAAAATATACGGTTTTACTCACGTGTATATTTCGGGGATGCCCGACTAGTTTCGGACCCGACGGGGGCCCTTTATCAAGGGGTGAGGCGTCCTGCCGCGCCAGTTGCAGGTGCCAGACTGATTATAATTGTTTTTATAAAATAATATGTAGAATTGGACAGTTTTGGTGTAGTTAGAGAACATAACTAGAGGTAATGAGAGAAAATCTGCTATTAAATTGTTGTTATTTACAATTAGTACTCGCTGCAATCTCAGTGTAGAATGAGCTGGTGGCAGGTGCGCAACTTATGCTAAGTTGCCATGCTTTGAAGAATTGAAGAGGAACAATCATATAACTGACTTCTTATTATTTTCTAAAGATCCTTCTATTAGCAGATATCGCAGACCTTTACCGGTTGCAGGATCATCTCTAGCTTTGACGGGGTCAGAGAATCATCTGTGACATAATATTTGAAAATTTTTCGTAATATTATTAAACTTCCATGTTAAAAGGTTCTTACTGCGACCAGCCAGTTCGAGTTACAGGTATGCAAGCTTGACCTGGTTGAGCTATCGTTTACACTCTCCAATATAGTAATAGTATAAGTAATAATTATATAGATAGATAGAACATTCTTTATTGTACACCACAGTTAGACAGAAATTAACACAGTTTAGTAGCAACATACTAAGCGGCAAGTACAATGGGCGGTCTTATCGCTAAAAGCGATGTCTTCCAGACAACCTTTGTATGGAAACAACAGAGGAAGATAATCGGTAGCTGGTGGCGTACCAAAAATATTTAGAACTGTAACAATCAAAATGCGAAAGAATGTGAGTATTCCGGCGAAGGCGTATAGGTAATCACTTGAGTTGTTTCCGAAATTCAGAGATATGATCGTATTTACGCAAACCAAATATGAATCTTATGCAAAAATTTTGAAGTCGCTCAAGTTTGTCTAGTTGGTTCTCGGTGAGATCAGGATAGCTGGCATCTGCATAATCGAGGATTGGAAGTAGAAGGGAGTTAGCAAGGGCAATTTTGGTAGCGGTTGGAAGAAAGTTCCGTAAACGTTTTAAGGATCCTGCAGAGGCAAACATTCTGCGACTTATTTCCTGCATCTGTGGGGCCCAAGATAAGTCAGTGTCTATCTGTATACCCAGGTTTTTTACTACTTTACTAAAAGGTATCACGGTGCCTTCGAATAGAACTGGTGGAAGTAGTGACCACTCAATCTGTGCGATATCTTACCTCCGTAAGAAGGAAAGGCAATATAGCCTTTCCTTCTTGTCTAGATTTCGTTTTTAATATACTCCCAATTTTTTCATCCTTAATTTCCAAAGTGCTCGATTCCAAAAGTCTAGTATTACGTGAGTGGTCCCAAATTATTATTGTCAAAATGTGGGTGTTTAATTAAGCCTCAGGGATACAGGCAATAGTGTATATAGTTGTGTATGTATTTTGCTTTATCCTAATCAAAGGGTGGTTAAAAGCACAGGTGTACATTAGTCGTGTATCCTTCTAAACATTGAACACAGAAACGGTAACATGGTAACATGAGCTTATATTTAACAGACAAGGGTCTAAATTTGCTACTAAATTTTTTCTACAAAAGTTTTCATTCAGTATTTAGCGGGAGTCTGGCAAAAGCTTAGATATGAGTGGCAAGGAAGTTCTTGACATTAAAATAAAAAACGAAAGTTACCACCACCAAACCGTGTCACGTGATATAATGTTGCTCCTTAGACTTTAATTTATAATAATATATCGGAATATTTCTCGCCTATTAGTAACACGCAGTTATAGATAAAGAGAGTGCACTGGTTATTGCACCCACGTCAAGCGCTATGGGTTCTCATAGATATTTGACAATTTTATTTGTGTAAATCGCAAATGATTTTAAGAGTCTGAGTGAACATTGTATAGTATGTACATAATAAATAAATATTTACCAACCTAGTACGCGAATTCTCTATTTAAAAAGGGCCTGTGTTGCCCTAAAGCTATGAAAGATAATTAACTACAAACTGTGTAATTACCATTGTTTCTACGTTCACTATTCACAGACGGGTACAAGTTTGTTGGGTTGGTACCAAAAAATGTGTTGGAATTCGATTGTTCTGGTAGCAGTATAAGACGCAGTTCTTAGTCATAGGTAAAGCAACTTGCTTACGACACTGAGCACTTGTGCATTAGCGACATGAACCATTTTTTACCTTCATGAGAAGGTTTTAAAAATACTAGTTATGTGTGATAAACGTAACTGGGAGTCTTTTCTATCTATCTATATCACAAACGACACACTTAAACTTTTGTCTCGTTTTATTTTACAACAAAATACACACCGATAACCATTTAAAGGTACAAGGACTGACAAGAGTGACAAGAACAGACATCCGTTACTGGCGGGAGGTAGGCCTGGCCTTGAGCGCCTTTGCGGCCACGTGATTGTTACGTCACTCGTCTGACAATATTACGTACAATAACTATTAGGGTCCAATTGTTAAGTTTGTATTAGCAGATATTGGTTCCAATTCTGTTACTTCACTCGTTAAATTAAAATTCACTAAATTTTCTTCATATAAGATGTAAACCTTGTACACTTCAAAACAAGGTCTTATTTCAAATTGAAACAAGTAGGTAACATATGTCGCTATCGAAATAAGCAATCTATTTGTCGACTAAAGTCTGATACGCTTAAATAAACTTTAATACCACGTAGCGAGAGCCGCTATCCGTTGAATGCCATCTCTTTTGATCTGTGTTTTTAGTAAGTCTTCGTAGGTGTAGATTAAAAACACGTCATCCTTGTTCGTTTTGAACAAGTTTTTATGCAGCAATTATAAAGCGTTTGAATAAATGGAGACTCTCGCTGCGTGGAAATAAAGTTGAGTATACGTTGACAGGTTTTAGTGAAATTTAGCGGCGCTGAGAAATAGATGCTAGTAACAAATAGACCTTATTACGAAGAACACTAGGTTGATTTCATATGAAGAAATTAAATCAGGTTTTAGTTTAGTCGTGTGTACAATAGAATCGGCACCATTGACTGGAAATATGAGTGTAAGAGGATGAAAATTTGTAGAAGCCCCGTCTTATGAAAAACGGTTACTGGTTACTATAAATACTGCCTGCGTTACCTGCCCTTCTCCCTTTCCAAAGGAGTTTTGTCGACGCCAGTGATGACTTTTGACCACAATCGGTGCAATTGGATGGAGAAACGAAAAGTATCGTACTTTGAAAATACAACTTCGATGAACATCCGGTTTATTATAATCATGTACTGAAAGTCGAAACTTTGGTGGAATATTAATAGGGATTGGTCGCCTGCACCAGAAGATACTTTTAGGGCGGATCACATGTCATGTCTTTGTTTAATGGCAAAAATATCTGCGTCGGTTATTTTCACTTTAAAACCTCTTATGTACATTGAGTTTAGATTATCCTAATATTTAAAACCATAGTTATGGTAGTCGCTTGTAATAGAAAATAACTCGACTCAAAATTATTTTTATGGAATAAAAATAATTTTGAGTCGAGTAAACCAGAAGGTAATATTTGCTGAGGATTTCAATTCAACTCCTTTAATATTATGCTCTCAACTCTTGCCTGAACCACCAAAAACTTTAATGTCTATACGAAATAGAGAGTGCAAACAGCGAAGTTAGACGCCAGCACTTTATGTTCTAGTCACTTATGCGAGCTAAGGTGGCCTCTATAAATTTCCACAGTGTAAGTTTAAATGGTGATTACAGATTATGTTGAACTGGAATAGACTGACATATTAAATTACAGTTCCTGCAGTTAACATTTTCGACTTTTCTGCACATATTCCATTTTTTAGTGTGTAATCCTCGAGCACTACGCTACCAAGGTCGTGACGAGCTAGTGATGTCAGACCCGATACGCATCCCGAGTCAGGTCGACCGACCTGACTACAACAACACTGTAATGCTGGTCATTTGTGCAACTGGTACCATATAAGGACATAACTAAACTTAGAATTCAGAATCGTGCAAGGCCGACTGGATAATACACTCGAGAGCAATTAATCTAAACACTCCCAGATCTCATATCATCCCACCCTACACTCTAACAAACGCATTAAAACAAAAGTATGTCCAACAAAATTATTCAAAAGTAGTCTCTCGCAACGCAGCTGTTGTTTCCTAAGTAATTACTTATACAACAAATTTAATTCTATTCTTAATATCTATCATTTAACGAAGGCTAAGTGTAAATAAATTCTCGCTTCCTATCTTTTAGACCATAACTATGACTCAACTGAAAACTTATTAACCATCCCAAAATAAAGACTGAGAACACACTCACACACGCTCACACACACACACACACACACACACACACACACACACACACACACGCACACACGCTTATTTAATTTTAATTTGATTTATTTTTATATTGTGATTCGCTTGCCAAAGTGACTTTAGTAATACAAACACTGTTCTATGGGAGGCCTGGTATTCTGTGTGACAGGGTATCCTAGTGCAGATACCAGTCTCCCACAAGGGTTTATGCTGAATATATACTAGTATTAATAACCATAGGCTTAAGTTACCTTTGTGGAAGAGAAATAAATCATAAAATCATCATTAATCATTAATCCGGGTCACATACAATACAAAGATACTTGAAAATCTTAGCTGTTGTAAAGTTATGCCATCAAAAATGTCAAAATAAAAAAATATGGGACTAAACATCGTATAAGAAACTTGGTGCACATCATGCCAAACTGCATAACACAAATTACTAAAATTTAAGAAAATTGTTAAGTCGTAAAAAATATGGTGTTTTTCTATTTTTGTTCTATGAATTTAGTACAAAGTGACAAAATTTTTTTATTACTTTCGTTTAAGAAACACTTAACTGTTATATTAACTCCTTTTTTATTATCCTATCATTCTGGGTGACCCGTATTTATTCCTCTAGAGTGTATTTTAGAAAGAAATAAAAGAATAAGATAATCAATATACTACATCATTGCTACAGTAGCAGTATGATCAATACATTTTTGTCAGGCAGATAATGTTCAAAGAGCGGCGTTCTTGCTAAATACAATCTCCTTCTGGTAACCTTTTTTGTTTGTCTTTAAGTTTTGTGGTTTTTAAATCTCAACTGTTATTAAATCAAATACAATTCAACGAGGCGTATCTAGAAAATGATCATCTTTTGCCCAACTTTTCCCTAAAGACGTATATTTCTCTATACACCACTGTCTAAGTAATAAAGTGGTCACAGTCGAAGCAAGATTAACAGCTCGTGTTTATTATTGTTTGTGTTCGGATGCGTGCATAATGGCGGAAGAATAGGAAAATATAGCCGTTCGGGATTCGAAAGGCTTTGAAATTGACAATCTTATGATGTAGTGAGCCTGTTTTCTTAGGGTGAAATATTTATTGAATTTTGGGGAGGTTTTGGGGAAGGTAGGATAACACGGTGACAGGGTTGACAATTCTTGAAGGACACCACTGGTTTAAGAGTGTTCATATCGTTACAGGCAACTGTTTGTCATTGGTTCTTGTCAAATTAATAATATAAAAATTATATATAATAGTTTAAAAAAAATAGGCATTGGCACAATATAGTTGCCTATCTCAATTGCTTTTCCAAGTGATGATTAAGTGATGTAAATTACAACTAAGATAAAGTAGTTATCATATTGTATAAAAAACATGTCGAAAATTCTTAACCAATTTCAGGTTCATTTTCATTACGTAAATTCAGGAAATCGAAATGGTGCTGTGAGTGCCGGTAGCATATTACTTATTTTTAAATATAATGTGTTTTTGCCTTACAAAAGGTGCCATAAAACTCGCTCAAACAAATTATTGGAACATTACAAAACAAAATTCTATTATAGAAGATCGTTATGTCACCATCGGGGGCCATTACCTTCGATGTTTTCCTGGATTACATTTGTGATACGGGACCCGGAGACACGGTTAATTTATATCGGTACATATTTTATAAAGTTACAGTTACCTAAAGCTTTCTTCTGAAAATAATGAATGGTGAGGTCAGATCAGTTCATAGGCAGACAAATTACTTACATTATAATACAGGACAATACATAAACTTCAATCGAATATGAATTTGAATAAATGTACTTGTTATTATTGTACCCTCAGTATTTATCTCCTATGTGTGCCTATTTCTTATTTTACGAAATGACGAATAATGCTTTCGAGTTTCTGAAAATATAACAATATGTAGACAGAAAAATGAATTCATAAGCCATGTTTTGGTCCAAAAATATTTTTTAAATCTGAAAATTGAAAAAAGAAATGAAAATTTGAAAAAAAACATCATCAACGTTATTTATACTAGAGCGTTTTATACGATACCAAAATATGACTACATTGTTCTAGGTATGTTTATTAAAACTTATTGAATGGTTAGTGATAAAGCAAATCTTCTTTTACAAAACTCTAGTGATCATTAACCGACTTTATTCTTATTCTAACCTCGGTACTATAGGTGAAATAAAAAATAATTTATTCATTTAGGTTACACAGCGTCTCATAAGTGTTACTTATGAAGCTGCATTTATATTTAGCGACGTATTTAAAATGCAAAACGTAGATTGTACGAGAGAAGGATATTATTCGTTAGTCCTCATAAGCACAGTATTCACCTACAGGTAATATAAACTAAATATATTATGTATTTATGCGAACAAACCGACAAGGTATTTTACAGACCAAAGTCAATATAAATTCATCCCTATACTGTTATGGGAACAACCAAATTGACATCAAAGGCGATAAGGATAAAGTTAAAGATAAAAGTGATAATGTTTTATACTGGTAAGAAAAACCGTAAACTGTTTAGAGTTTTACTGTGGATGTTTTTTTTTTATTTTATATTACCTTTAACAAAAATAACACGGTTTATAGTGTGTTTCGAAAATGGGGGACGAATAACGAGACCAATAAATAAAAAGTACCGGGACTCAGCCCACAATCATTCTTCTGAAAGTATACGAACATCGTAAATAGCAACAAGTCCAAATGTCACTTCTTTTTAAAGGAATTATCATTGTTTTATGATATTACTTCAGTATGTCTATACCTTAACGCAATGCGCCATGTGCGAGGGAATTTTGTATAAATTAAACAAATACGGTACAAATGAAAGAATTTATCATTATGTACGTGTTCCGACTTCTATTGAGTATATCGTCTCCTTATTTAATTTCAGCTTGTCTTCAAAAGGAATTTCATTTTCTACTTACGTGACAAGTTATTGGTATCGAGTAACATGTCGTCGCGTATTTAAATTGTGAAACTGACAAGCGTCTTCTGAAATATTCATTTCGTTAAATAATATACTAGATTTATATGTACATGGCTCGACAACAATACTAATATGAAGAAATAATTTGAAGAGCAAAATTTGTAGCTTCTTAGCATATTGCGAGCACGGCGGAGTGTGAGAATTTCTATAATAAAATGTTATTTACCGGTGGTTTAGAACCAGGGCCATGAAATTATCATGGTCTAGAGCCACGGCTAAATAAACTAATACTTTTATTATTTGCAGTTAGTTGTTACGAGTTTATTTTAGCTCCATCAGTTATATTTTGCAATTTTAAGACACAGGGAGTACACCTGACGCCGAATGTTGTCTTTTATATTGAAACAAGTACTATTTAAGATTATATATTATGCAATTTTAATTAACCTTTTTTATAAAAGTTTATATTCAATGAAATATATTTTTGTGTTTTAATAACTGCTAATCAGCAATATTTTCATAACGTGATGCCCACCATTTAAAAAGTTATCCTTTTTTCTTTACGTATAATTTCTAAAATCGTACAAATTACTAATGGCGTGATTATTAAATTACATTATAAAGAGGAGATCGTTATCTCGAAGTCTATTTATAATACAAACTACAACATTATTATAATTATTATTAGACAAGACTTAAAGCTTATCGTTGATACAGAAGGCATACCCAAAATTAATCTGTGACGCTTAACAGAGATAATAGTTCAAAATGCTTACTGTCCTACCCAATGCGCTTTTAAAATGGCCTGCCCAAAACATCACGCTGATATTAAAGCTCCCGAGAAATCTTTGCACCATATATTATGTCAATAAAAATATGTAGAACACAAATTATAAGACAAGAAGAAATAAACCTGTAGACAGTTTTATACCTTTGCACATTTACATTGTTTTTCGCAAACAAGTTTATTGTTTAGGTGAAATAAAAGGAAACCACGGGGCCGGGGCTTTATGATCGCTTGATAAAAATGTATTAAAAAAGGTTTAGGTTTTGTGAACTAATTAAATTTTATAAAGGCATTCTATACTAAAATAATTCAGTTATGAAATGGGCGGGATGGGTTTTCAGGGTCTTTGCTACAAAATACGGAGCAAAGCAAGACGTATATATGGGTATATTTTTTACGAAATATAAAAGTACATTTATTTTTAGAATGCACATGACATACTTATTTTTAACAGTTTGAATAGGATTGAAGCAAAGCTGTGTCTAGCCAGGAGCCCAGTGTAACTTGCAGACTTGTACTGCCCTGGTAACTTAGGCAAACATTGGCCATTACAAATAGGTAGAGCTACTATTCGTAATATAGGGAGCCTTGCCCTTTTCAATTCTAAAACTGTTTAAATTAATAAGGTTTGAGCATTATATATACTATTATGTACCTGGCTACCCGGCCACGCGTTGCTGTGGCTAGAGAATTTGCAATTGAAAAAAAACAAAAAAAAAATGAGAGATGGACTCTCAATTTGAATCAAATCGACACATTGAGCAAAATTTCATTACCATCGGTACATATATATTAGCTACCCGGCTACGCGTTGCTGTGGCTAGCTAATTAATTTGCAATAAAAGAAACTATAAAAATACTATTCTATCTCTCAAGTTGGACCAAATTGCACACATTGTGCAAAATTTCATTAAAATTGGTTCATCATTGGTACATCACGACCAAACAACCTGATACGATTTTTTTATATAATTATAGATATTAAAAACTTATACTCACAACACGATTTCGCCCGGTTTTGAGTTGAGGAATGCTGTAAACTGCATTCCAATACTCATTAAAGTGTCTCAGCTGATACCTGGACTTCTAGACATCAAATATTGATTATTATAGCCCGGATATAAGGTCCGGTTACCATAATCCTACGTTAGACAGGATACCGGTATGTTTTACATAAAAAAAGAACGGTCCTATATGGGAAAAAGCAATATCGTGTTAGTGCCTGTGTTTTGTTTTTGGCCCAAGATGAATGATTTAGCGAGGCTATTAAAGACCGTAGAATAAGAACATCGTAGATGTAGGCCGTATGAAGTCTGCATTCGCAAATGGGCTGCATATTGAGTACATATTCTATATTTAAAAATATTTGGCAGTTTGGCATTAATGCGGTTGAATCAATTTAAATAGAGTAAGTATTTTATGAATCCGAATGTTTGTGGATATCTTATTTTTCTAATGGCCTGAAATTAACCTTATTTCAGATAATCAGAAAAGGTTTAATCAGAAAACGTTGTAATTCAGAATTGAAAGCAATCAAACTGTATTTAATCTGTAATTATGTATGCATCTTATTTACTATCGTTTCTGAAATCTGAATCACGTAAACTCAAGATTGGCAAATTTCCAAACGTGTGATTTATTTGAAGTCGTAACGACGTAATATATATATAATATCAGACTCGCTTAGAAACTGTCAAATGAATGAACTATCGTTTTGACAGGTGCTAACAGCACGTTCACAGATTCGGCAGACTTCAATAATTATTCAAAATGATATGGAGTACACTTACAAATTAACGTTTAACAAAAATTGTTTCTTAACCATTAACAAGTTGTCAGTTGTCAAGTTATAATTTTTTATTATTTGATGTAACAAAATTTAATAATTCATAATAATCACTTGAGGGAGAATTTTCAGAATTATATTCATTATAAATAAATAGTTATAATACAAATCATTAGTTCCTAACTAAAAAAAACGTTTTATTGAAGTGATAAAGAGTGTACTTTAACTGTTTATTGCTTGTTTCAAATCCTAAAAAAATATAAATGTACTGCTTATTAATAATATACTTCGTTACCTCTCTCGCTTATGCATTCCACCATCGCCTAGTTGCACTTTTGATATAAGTGCGTTATGTTTGGTAGTATCAACAACGCGCGAACTAACTTACTCCCCGTATTTTTACACTGGTAATGGTAATATTTCTAATTTCCTTTATATTGTACTTGTTTTAGACTATTGTTTGACCTAAAATATGTTCAGGTTATAGGAGCTCATACAGGATGTTGATGCAACTAACTCGTTCGTTCATTCGGAACACGGCTCGGCTCCCTACCGCTAAAATTAACGGACGGCCATTACTAACACAGACCACCATCGCGAAACCCTGAAATCCCAATTCTGTGATGTACTCGTTTGGAATTTTTTTGAACCCAAAATTGAATGATGATTATTAGAGCTACTAGACTGCTGAAGATGAACATTACTTCACATATAGTTTATTGATCTTGCTGGTAAGTAAGACCGTTAGAGTTTCTCATGACCAGGGTATCATGGTTGCAATTAAATCTAACTGCATATACATTATTTACAATGTGAGGGGCTCGTGGCTAAGTGGTAACTGAGTAGGTTACATTACAAAGTTAAGTAATAATAGCTAGCTCAGTCAAGGATGGGTGACCATCCTCAACACATTGAGACCCCTCCGTGCCTCGGAGAGCACGTTAAACTGTGGCATTCGTTAAGGGTAGTTGGAAACCTAAAAAAGTTCAACAACCTGGTCTAACTACAGAACTTCGATATCGCCTAGTACTTGGGTTGTGGAGGTCTGATGGCAGTCGCTTCACGTAAAATATCCAAGTTCGGCCGTATCGTAGTTAGATTGAAAGCCGACCCCAACTTAGTTGGGAAAAGGCTCGGAGGATGATGATACATTATTTACAATGTGTTTTACCTAGTGAGTCAATGTGAGTGAGAAACTCTTACAGAGAATCATTACATTTCGTTTTGTGAACAACAACTACACTACAATTAAATGTACATCTACTAACATAAATCTACATATATATATATATATATATAGACACAGTTTTGGTCAAGCATTAAGGATGACTTCATGTAGTGATGATACCGTTGCATTCCATTATATATTGTGTTTTAAATTATGGTTTAAAGAGATAACCCTTGAAAGATTCTTGTTGATTGACATAAATGCAACTTGGAGAAACCGGCTTCCATATTGTTTTTTTTAATGTTGTAATTATATTCCTATGAAGCAATATTTATATTCAAGCTTCTTAACCGAAATATGAATCTGTAAATTTTACACATATGTCCCAAGTGGCATTCAAAGTTCTCGCCCACCATTCCCCAGCTGTAAAGATAGTATAAAATATTCGCGTCCAATCACGAAGTTATATGCAGGCCTACCCTTTCTGAGATATAACAATTAATCTTAATTCCCAGAATGAAATGACAAAACCAGTTGCGGTTACGTATAAAAGTTTAGAAGTTATCCGGCAGCTGACAACCGCACGGCGCGTTTAAATGTAATACTTCATAGTACATAATTTCTAATCTGATGTAGTGATGTCGGTATAGCAGAAAGATACTACGCTGGCATTACCATTATTCACTCTCTTTTGATTGTCGGTTAGGCGTCCTGCGGTGTCGCGAATGTTTTTTTCTATTAATTAATTATGAATGAAATTAAATAGCATTTGTGTCCAAATGTCACGATTACTTAAGACTATAGCAGTCGGTGACTGCTATAGTTATGTTATTTTTGCTATGTTAAATCAAAAACAGTTTTCAGCCAGCTATATTTAGCCGCCTTGGATAAATGAAAGTTTGTCTACAGTTAACAATATAGACAACCGATGTAATCATCTTAGATTCATGATTGAATATAAAGATATACCTAACTGAATATCTAATTATAGACCTGCTGTTAGTAATTGGCAACACAGCAAAAGTTTCTGTGTTTTTAATTACGACGGCATTCTCTTGCTATAAAAATAAAAACTGTCATTGTTCAATTTATACTAATTAGTAGATTAATTAAACTAATAGGGTTTCTTTCTGACTGTACGTAACACAGAATGATCTATGCATTGTACTGTGTAATATTGCTTATTTAGGTGTATCTTATTAGTATTATAATTTTTAACTCAAAGAAGCCTTGTAGATCAACATGTAACTTGTTTGTATTCTTTAAAACAGTTGCTATCAAGGACTTGTTATTCTGGAATACAAATACGGTAGTACATAGGGCACACTGAAAGTTCTGCGCTCCTGGCCGCTCATAAATCTTTGAATTTCGAATGTTATATTTCTGTAAACATAAGAAACTCAATAACTGATTAAAAAAATGTCGGGAAAAAGTTGAAGTTTGTCGTCTGTAGCAAAAATGGAATTAACGCGAAAAGATTTTAGGGCAATGATTTTTTATGATTTTAAACGTGCACTGACTCCGCAAGACGGCACTGCTCGTTTTCAAAATGCTTTTGGGAGGGAAGCACCTCATTTGAGCAGCACCATAAAGCGTTGGTATGCCTAATTCGGTCTTAGCCGTGTTTCTCTCCATGATGAAATTCGTGAAGGTCGGCCCTTAACTGCGATCACTGCGGAAAATATGGCTACTGTCAGGCACCTAATTGAAGAAAACCGGCGTATCACCTATGAGGAGATTTGAGGACATTTAGGGATTGGCCAAATTATGATAGCCAAATTCAAAAAATCTTATATCAATACTTAAAAGTTAGAAAACTGTGCTGCCGCTGGATTCCTTATGAACTCACCCCAGGACAAAAACCGTCTCGTGTTGATTGGTGAAATAAAAAATGTTGTTAAAGTATGATCACGGACGTTCAAATGCTGTGTATGACATTGTGACAGGAGATTAAACATAGATATATTGTTACATGTCGGAAAGAAAGCAAGAGTCTTCTGTATGGGTGTTCGAAGGGGACAGCAAACCAACAAAATTGAGGCAGGTGAGAAACGTAGGCAAAAAAATGATTGCGTTTTCTTTCCCGGACGGTGTCTGCACGATCTTACTTGAAGAACAAAAGACTGCTGAGTGCTGAGTGGTACATCACCATTCGTTTAGCCAGTGTCTTTGAAGAAGTTAGGTAAAACGACTAAGAAGTGGCATCCTATTGCACCATGACAATGTGCATACCGCGAACAAGACAGTCATTGTTGGCTTCTGGAAAGGTAGAGTTAGTGACCCATCCCGCACATAGTCCAGACCTGGCATCATGTGATTTCTTTATTTTCCCAAAAATGCAAGATTTGATGAGAGGTATGACATTTACGGGGCCGGAAGAGAGCGTGATAGATTTCAACCAGCAATTGAAAAACATGTTCTTAGACAATGGTCCTCATGTCTTCAAAAATGGTTCGACCGAATGAAAGAGTGTTTAAAATGTAATGGAGAATACTTCGAAAAGCAGTAAATATATTTATTTACATGCAAATTGTTTTATAAATAAGTTACTTAAAACTTTCAGTGTACCCCACGTAGTAATGTTCATTAATGCAATTCCAACAGAAATCCGTTGTGTTGTATCTTCAAATAAATAAAATACAAACTTATTCCGAAGCTTCAAAACACAAGAACTAAGTTTTATTCATAAAGTTATCATTATCTAAATCAGTTTCAAACAAGAAATTTACAAAGCAAAGACGTAGTCTTGCAGGCAGTCTTATTTTGTTATCAAAAATTACGTAACAACCTTCGCCCGGAGGTCCTCCTCATTTGACTGACGTTTCAAATTTATATCAGATTATGCTATATATTTTGACCTTATTATAGTAATTGGGATTTGAGGTACATTTGTTATATTATAATGATTCCTATGCAAATAAATGTTGAATTATGGTAAATAGTAGTTGATGAGTTAGGGCGTAGACAGAAAGAAAATTGCTTAATTGAGGAGGCATACTGAACTGAATAGGCAAGTAATTAGAGCTATCAGAAGAGGGAAAGTAAAGTGTTCTATAATTACACATTATTACTTGTAACATTGACTGGTGTCGTATGGCTCTGGAGCACCAATGTGGGATGCAAGCTTAGGGGTTCCGAGAAGCTGAAAAGACACACATATTCTTTTATTATCAGAATGAGAATATTTTTGTTATAAAAACGTTTTAATACCAAGACATTCTATTATATATGAAACTTTATTCTATTTTTAAACGACCTCCCAATGTGTTTGAGACCAGGAAGATAAAAGAATTTTGAAAAAAAACAATCGTCTAGTACCAAACATGGTTTACACACCAAAAGAGGTGTTACTTGTAAATTGTCGACCTTATCATTACATGTTAATTTAATTCTTACGACTGTAGGGTGAAGATACTTAACCCATTGATCAACAGTAATTTGATCAGAAATCGGCAGTGTATCTCTCTACAACCTTAACGAGCTGTCTTTTTGAAGAGGTAGAACTACTCGCTCCCAAACAACAATAATAAAATTGTATTGTAGAGTAACTGTAAGTTTTCCCTGTTCTACATTAACATAAACAAGTATGTGTTATGAAGTTTGTTACAAGTAAATTTCTATTGACTATCAAATTCTAAATGACAGTGACATTCCTCCAAAATAAACGGTGTACACTGTACTGTACAATACATAAACATTATTTATGTTTTCAGGTACACTTCGAGTACTTTTTCTAAGCATGTGTTATTAACTATTTAATTTGGACAAATTATATGAAACTGAGTATATAAACGGCCATTACTAAGCCGAAACCAAAATTACTAAAAGCCGATGCTAATCAAGATCTATTGGACTCATTAGTGGCTAACGAGAACTTAACTAGGGTCATCCCTGGTGGGCCGCTGCCCTAAAAGCTGAGGCGAGTAATTCTTATTAACTTGACATACAATATAAAGAGTATGGATTTGCTTCAAGTTTTTGTAAATAAAAAATCGACTAACTTTCCATCTACGTTTAGTCGTAACATCACTACATATTATAAAACAAAGTCTGTCTGTCTGTCTCTTCGTGATAAACTGAAAAACCACTGAACGGAATTTCATGCTGTTTTCACTAATAGACAGAGTGATTCATGAGGAATGTTTAGGTGTATAATTTGTTAGATTTTGTGTAAATTGGTTGAAAAATGTTGATGATTGTTGAAGATGTCTCTGCTTTCCGTGCAAAGCCGGGCGGGTTGCTAGTAATTTTATATTTAACTACTCAATAGCATCATAACTGCTTATAATGCTGTTAAATAATTAGATATAACCGTCACAATCTAGCCTTCGGATTAGTAAGTAGTTTAATTTTACTTTAATCTGCTGAAAAAATACGACAGTAAGAATGTGTTGATCAGAACTTTTCTTATAACTTCTATAATAATGGGCTTAACCACATCTTGTGTTCTTTAGGTGAAGTACTTACTATAGCGACAAAATTACATACCTACTCTGTAACTCCGATGCCGATCAGTGAAATCGTTCAAAGTTCAAATAGCAGTTAATTGTCAGAAACACGAACGATTAATTATTATATGACTAATGCAACCCAAGTACCGTGACTCATGTATACAAATACCCAAGTACCGTGACTCATGTATACAAGAATCTTCAGAAGCGATCGACAAGAAATAACGTGAACGTATTAATACATAAAATTTACTAAGTTTTTAATTTGATATAGTCACACATCTTTGTAACCCAATTATGTAGGGCGCAGCGGCCGAAGATCTGCTCAAACAGGGACCCATTCGAAAGAAGTTCTTCCCATAACCTTTTAGTTTTTAGTACTGCAATCTTAGTGTCTTGAAAAGGCATACAAATGACGACCAACGATTGCCTACCGAGGCCTGCTTCACTTCAGATATTCTGCTTGCTTTAAATAAGTAAGGAAGTAGGAAGCCACAAAAACTTCTTGAACTTCTTATTGGTAAACTTCAAGTCCATTATCTCTGACTTTTCCGGATTTAATTAGAGGAAACTCCGTTGACTCCGTTTACTCAACTTATAAGATACATATAATGTGGTTTTTCAGTCATTTTTTTTTTGTTTCATTTAATAATTTATATTTTATTCAGCATCATTTACTTTTTTATTGTTCTATATTATAATTCACACGTAGATAAATGTAAGGTGAAAAAGAAAAGTGTGTCAGAAAAAAATGCTCCTTTTTTCATTTTGCACCGTGTTACAGGAAAATGTAGTCATATTTTAAGGTGTGACTGTGACTAACGTAAAGCGCTAACAATATTAGGAATATTCGAGATTTTTAGTAGAAATATATCACTTTGAAACTGGAAATATGGACATGAAAATTTTCCGATAAAGCTAATATTTCGTTAAAGAGAGGTTAAAGCCCGACATGAATGATACTTTAGGTAATAATATACTAAGGATGTCAATAGAGTGGAAATAAAGACATCCTGGGTTCTATAATATATAAGAGGTTAGAAGGAAAACGTTTGCTTCTTCGGGGTCCCAAAGTTATCAGGAATGAAGCTGCTATGCGGTGCTTGGCTAGAAGGACTCCTAGTGATGCAGACTATTATAGATAAGTTTCTGCCCTTTTTTTATTTCCTTTTTAGATATTGCTGCTTCGCACTTATTTTCTCCTACATCTCTGAATTCTAAATTCTTCCGGAGCGGTAGTCATGATGTGATTAAGACGGTTCGGCCTAAACTTTACCCTTAACCGGCAAAGTACGGCAACGGTTACTCTTTAGGATCGGTAATTTCCTGAAGAAGTAAACGTTTAAAAAAAAATAGGTGAAGGAAAACGGGCCATACGTGTCTAACTCGAAAAGAAAAACATTTTAGATACTACTTTTATAATATTCTGTATTATTACGGTGATTTTTCATATTAATCGTATTAATAAAGATGTTTCAACAGAATACTGATAAAGGTCTACACCAAAATGGCCTCGCAAATTAATCAGAAATTATTAATCGCACTACCGAATGTTACAATGAACGTAAAATGAGTAACGAATTCAAATTTGCGGGCTAGTGGCCGCCGACCGCGTCATTTGCAACGGGTTTCGTATTTGTGCGGTTCTCTATTTACGCCCAACGAACCCTGATTACGGAGGTGGCTAATAGCAAATAATAGTAAACAGATGGTTTGATTTGTTTATATAGTGATGTTTATAGCATTGTTTTCTTTGTAGTATTTAATGTTAATATTAATTGTAACTTTAAAAATTATAAATTAGTAGAAAACTGTATCTATAAATCATTTCTGGCTTTAGAATAATATTAAATTTGATTTTCATATTGAACATTTTCATTTTCCTTAAGCCTAAAATACAAGGATATTCTGTATTCGTAAAGGCGTTAACAGGGCAAAAAATATTCCAATAATTGAAATGTCTACGTGTTGTCCCACCTGACAGTGGCTCTTGATATTGCCAATAATCACGTAACAAAGGAATATACTTATTACGCGATAATACTTCGTACATTTTTGCACAGTTGCGTAGGTACGTAAATAATAATTGTTTTCCCAATAAGTACCACAGATAAACAAAATACGATCAGACCATAAAATTAGCTTATTGTTTTACGAGTATAACATACAAAAAGTACATCTCTATTATTGAATTTAGTAATAGTTTGTAGGCAAGGCTTAGATCGCAAAACGATCTCTCGTCTTAATGAACTGTGGCTGGAGGCCTAGTGATCTATCTTGCCTTAGTCACCTTCTATTTAGTAAGAGGGTATGGTCTGTTGGGGTTACCGGGATTTCCTGTAATATAAAATTCGAAAAGCCACTACCTAAATGACACTACCTTTAGAGAATAAAATATTCCCGAAGAGGAAGGAACATACACAGATTACACAGACACAACATACATTCGTGAAGGAGCAAGCACAGAAGTATTGCAAATCCACGTTTTGGCAGCTTTATAACATATAACCACTAGGTATAAATTTTGTAACAAAAGCGATCGCGATAGTTTTTAACTCCTAAAGAAGAAAGAATCCTAAAATTATTCAAGTTGGACTAGTGAGTTACACTTGAATAATTTTAGAATTCTTTGTAAAGTAAATTTCGCGCTGGAGTTTGCGGAGAAAGCCTGACATTATTATCTCGGCAAAGTCAAACATGGGGAACCCCCCCAGCCGTTTAGTACTTACGAGGGAACCTAACCAGGTTCCCTCGTAAGTACTAAACGGCTGAATCGATTTTAATGAATGATATAAGGTCGCTAGATTCGCCTTTATTGTGCAAGTATCACTATGTATATTAAAACTATAAAAATAAACAAAATGGTGGATCGGCGCCAAAATGTATGTTTTTAGAAACATACATTTTGGCTGTTTATTAGATCGTAACCATTGAAGTTGTTATTGGCTCTCGCATCTCGCTGATCTTTTTACTTCAAAAAAAAGAAAAATGTTTTGCTTGTCAAAAAAAAAACTAATATAATTAAGTACAAAACATTGTCAACGAATTAGTATTACTAACTTTGAACCAGAATTTTTTTTTTTATTACAAAAAGGAAAAGAACATCTTGAACATCGTCATTTACATTCTTAAAACTAAATCATGAAATATTCTTTACAAATCAATAATAAAATGTTGAACATTTCAATGGGAGCTTTTAATTTTAACTTTTCATCGCAGTCTGAAAGTTATTGATTACCGGACCGTATTAAAACGCAAACACGCAGGTCTTAATTTGCATGCCTAACTAGGGTTGACAGTACTGAGCTTAACAAATTAAAATTAGATTAATTATACAATAGCCGTAAGGCGTAAACTTTTTAGAAGAAATCATTTTGCATGTGCTGTAAATGACACATTGAAAACTTTTACCTAGACTTTCATAGCATTCCATATAATATGCTGACAGATTAATTGTCTTGCGCGATAAACTACAAAATATAAACGAGTGTGTATGCATTTATATTCTTTACCTTTCACTTCTCACAAAATACGTAGTTGTTTTAATGAGTATTCATTTCTCTCAAAGGACGTAAAATTCATTATTAAAAATCTGCATACAACATCACTTTAACTTCCACTTCATCACTATTTATTACGGCATCGTATTGTATACTTTTGAAGGCATCGTGTCTTATATGTGCAGTTACACGTTAGAACTTGGTGTGTTGGACGTTCATTTTCCAACTATTAATTACTGCAGCTTATGTCTACGTATAAGTGACGGTCACTTCACAACTATTCACTAAGACCACTATACTCTCTGTTAATCGTTGTCCTTTTTACCTGTGACATTATAGTCCAAAGAAATGATCTAGTTGTTGTAGTGAAAACTTCTTTAGACACGTTTGTGCACTTTTGCTATGGGGAAAAAGCATTGAACTCGTGACTGTCACGCTAATAATACATATATAGATACACTAGAGGGCGCTAATATAAACATTGAGTTCTGTCAGCTCCTTATTAATTACCAACCTGCTAATGTGATGTTTTAAGTTCGTCGTTTCGTTTAAGTTTTTACTTCTGTCGGCAGTCCCATGACTGCCTATTTTTTTTTGCTTACTTGACTTTGGGACATTTTTTATTCCAATATTGTTAAATAAATAGTTTTTAATTTGATTTGATTTGATTGACGTATGATTATTGCATGTAAATACTATGTTGGTTTATTCCTCATAGTTGACTAGAATGATTTGGCTCAATGGATGTACACATTGTAACGGCACTTTGTAAACGTATACTTCTTTTTGAAGGTGCCTGTGCTTGTTGTTGTTTATCGACACTTGTTAAATACAAAGTATGGAAACTTAATACAGATTTACTGCGTCGATAAGCTGCTCGGCTACACGGCATGGTTCTAATAAGAGATCGGTGCAGACTAGAGATGGCCGCCTGCTTAGCAATATGAAATAGTAAGTTCTATTTTTTATGTTAATTAATGGACTTAATGATATCCGGAATTAATGACAGCCGGAAAGCTTACCTGACATATTGTACGGTTAATGATAATTTGACCAGTGTAGAAAAGGGGGACCTCGAAAGTAATATTCCTGTCAGTAGCTCCATGCAGGATGCATAATATTACTTTCTACATATGCATGACGTTATACAACAAATTATTGACTGGCCGTTGGACGACCCTTGCAAATGAATATGTAACGAGTAGATATTAAAATATCAAGTGTTATTTACAACGCCCGGTGTTTGGTGCGTTTGCGTAAATTATTCCGTTTCTGTCGGCGTTCAGCTCAACTTCAATGACATTTTACCCTAAAGAGAAATCGTTTTAGGAATCTCAAAAACTAAATGACCTACATCCAAATATCAACTTTAGTGTGGCTGGACTGTTTTTCCGTCTGCGTACCAAATAATATAAGGCATATTATTTTAGATGTTGTTTTTGTTGGCTGGCTACAACATGGTGCAAAACGTTCAAATCCCGTGATCTGCTATTGATTCCTCTATCCAAATATTGGTCAGACTGGTTGTTATTAAGTTATTAATGTTATAGGTTTTATCTACTATTTCTTTAATAACGACGGTTTCGGTTTCAAATTTAACTTAATGAATAAAATAAAACTGCCTCATATTCACTATTTACCATTTATCATCAGTCTGTCCGTATGAACACAGTAGTACGTACAAGAGTAAGGGTTCCCTACCATCATACAAGATTTAACAACACTTGTGTGTAGCAGGCTTGATTGCGTCAACCAGCACGAGGAACTGACACAGCGCAACGTGACAACCCGCTGCAACACTATGCGACATGGCACCGCAAAACTCGGCCACTTTTATACGAACTTCGATTAGGGTTACTAGTTAAATTAGTAATTATATTTATTGTAACTTTTATTTTAAATAAATTTTTGTAACTTTAACAATCATTTTTTAAAAGATCTTCCGACAACGTCTGAACGTTATTGACGCAGTCGGTAGGATTCTCGAGGTTAGCTAGGTTTATCTCACATACATGTACACGATCGGCACCTGGTATAAGCTAACTACGCGATCCAGCTTCATTTCTCGATAAAGCTACGCAGTGCTGAAAGGAAAAGAAAGGAATCAAGCAATCGACCCACGTAATACCGAAATTAGATACTTGTAAGTACCTTGGATCTATTCCTTGTGTTGTTTATCACGTGTTTCTAGTTGCCTTCCAAAATTTTCCACCCCAAGAATTCGAGTTGTGCGCCTACACCGCGTAGGCAAGTGAGTAAGTGAGCAGTAGTAGATTTAAGTAGACAGATAGATATTAATGTAGGAAGTTTATTCGACGAACTTGAAATGGCTCACGAACCGAATATTATTTACAAGGCCTTACGCCCTGTGCCCGAGCTCGACGGGAACCCAAATGTTTTTACCTGGTTCATATAATTGGGATCAACCGTTAAGCGAGCCTAGTAACCTTTGCCTCTTGAACGGTATACTTAACAAAATAACCGGACCCGCGGCCAGTAAAATCAATTCATCAGTTGGCTAAGTATGAAAAATCTGTTTATTCATAATTTTTCGGATCAACGCGACAAAACGGCACTTTAGCACTATTGAGGCGAAGCGTGCGCTGTATAAGAAAGCAACTTCATAAGCGTTTGTACGTGGTCTCCAGTGTAGAAGAACCGCTGGGCTCACGCATGCGGTTCATGGGCCCAGATAATATAGAGCAGGCATTAGAATTCGTACAGGAGGAACTAAACGTAAACGTCAACGTAGTAATTATAATATCAGAACCAACTGCAATTGCCAACACATCCAAATTTCCTACGATTCCTCAATTAGTTTTACCATCAACACCAATACACAGGCCTCAAAATATTTTTTTTTGTGCTTGTGGAAACCCCTTCGGGCCGTCGAAAACGCGTCCCGTCCACCCACGGCCACACTCAGGGCGGCATGAGGCGCTGGAAAGCGCGCCTCGCCTTAACCATTTCACTAACCAACTAACCTAACAAACCTTTCTTCGTGGCTTTCGATTTCGTGTATATATTTGAATAAGTAATACAATATGGTTAATATATACAAACAAGGCACCGTTAACACTCCAAGGCTTTTATAATGTTCTCGATTTTGTTATTTGAAAGCCCACTCTATAACATTTCCGTAGCTATTCCCCCACAGTTGTATGCTATATCTAATCTTGATTCTACCAGTGCAAGGTAAACGGATTTCAGGATATCTTTTCTTACATCCTCTCGAAAGCTCCTAATTGCATAGCATGCTTTAGAAATTGAAGCGTCAATAGATGTTATTTCTTCTTTCCAATTCAGCAATGCATCAATATGAACCCCTAAAAATTTGACGGAATTCACGAGTTCTAATTTCTCCCCATTAATCATAACATTTAAGTTTTCAGTACCACTGGCTGTCAATTTAAATAAAATAATATTTGTTTTTTTTTTGTATTAACTATAAGTTTGTTAGCTATAAACTAATCTTAAAGAGTTAAAGAAATAGAAAAATTATATTTAAAGAATTTCGATATTAGATACAATTTAGTATATTATAGTTTAGTAAGTCATTTGTAACAAGTATGAACAAAATAGGCCCTACTATGGAACCTTGCCGTACGCCCTTCGTGACTTTCAAAAGTTGCAATCAGTATACTTGTTGACAATTGCTTTTATGTCAAGGTCCCGAGCGACACATTGCCTTCTATAATCACTGTAAAAATCTGGGTAGTATGATGCATATTTCTGGGAACGTTGAGTGTAACATTCAGCATCGAATAGTCGCAGTGTGCCTGAAATGGGGAGAAGTAGCTGTAGTTACCGGCGACAAAATAATGCCAGTTAAACTCAAAGGACTAGTCTATAAGACCATATTTAGACCAGAAAAACATAAGTACTATCCAAGTTTCAAAGACGAAAATGTTGAGGTGGATGTGCGGTGTCACCAGGCTCGATATGATCCGTAATGAGTAAGTACGAGAAAGCTCAGGCGTGCGCGACATCACCGACAAAATGCAAGAAAGTCGACTGCAGTGGTACGGTACGGTACGGTGGCATTTTTGGCAGGGCAGTAGTATTTTTTTTTATTAGTAACTTATTATTACAATTTTTGTTATTTTAGCGGCAATAGAAATACATACTCTGTGAAGATTTCAACTGGCTACCCATTACGCTACATGAGATATAGTCTGCTGATAGACAGATGGACAGCAGTTAAGTAACTAGTTCTATTGGCGCCCTTTGGTTACGGAACCCTAATAAAATATGTTAATTCCAGTAACAATGTTATAATAAGTTGTAGAACCTAGTTCCGCGAATAAATTCTCGTTAAATGCTTCAAAACTAAACCCACTACATAAAGTTAGCACATTACTGTCACTGGATAATATCTTAGAACTATTTTCAGTAACTGAAAACATTAAATTTAGCTCGCCAAGAACGGCCATGAAACCACCGTTTTACCCCGTTTGGTAAGAATTTTCTTTTAGTTATTTTGTTATGAAAACCATTCGGCCCAGTTTTGCTAGTAACACAGAAAAAGTAATATACCATAATCACCAAGATGACTTAAGTATGTGGACGTTCATTATTGAACATGGGCTTTATTAAAGTACGCTCAGATGACATATGTGACATATATGCGTGTGTATATGTATATATATGTGTGAATGTGTTTTCACTTCTGACGTGCGAGTCCTACGACCGGCAATTTTTTTTTCTTATTATAGTTTAAACTAGACACCAAAGAGTATACAAACACTTGCTAGACACTTTTAATTTAGGACATAATTTAATACATTTGGTGGTTCTACACCAAAAATAAAAACTATAAGCTAAATGTAAGTGACTTATCTGCATCTGCATCGTTGATCATCCTTTATTTACAAATGTTTGCAATTTTACAACAAATATCTTGTTTTGTTTACCGATTCCTTGTAATATGATATTTCAATAAATCGGTTTTAGAATTTATTTCTTTACTTTTGAAGTGATACCTTACTTTTTGTTAAGTTTTATGGTTTACTTACGTGATAATAAATTTGTGAAGTAAATTACCGTATTCAGATTGGTTTAGGTAAGCAGCTCCATTTTATACCTCCTAGGGAATGGAGACTTTCAGTATTTGATATTTTTTTCAACAGAATACATTTCATATATGTAATTCAGGACTTAATCGCGATAATATTTAAAAGGCACATTACCTCTCAGATAGAATACATTTACCTGTTCGTCAGAATGGTTTTGAAGAGTTGGATACATGGACGGAGCACAATGTGATCTTACAAGAGTTTCATTTTACCTTTTCAAGTACGCAATCCTAAAAAGGCTCTGTATTAGTACGGATGTTTTCAAAGAGAGATGGATGTTAAGGCAATTTTTCAGGTCTATGCTAGTTTTATTCAGGTTCTACTCCATGGAGTTGTCTTCAGCTAACCTGGTTGCTTACTGTCTAAACCCCACCCAGTATACCACAGACATGAACTCACTCTGGTGTTAGGAATGGGTTCACGTTAGCTATATTTGACTGGCCTGTTGGTCTAGTGGTTAGTGACCCTGAGTGCTAAGACAGAGGTCGTGGGTTCGATTCCTACCCAGGACAAATAATAGTGTGATGAGCACGATCATTTGTTCTGTGTCTGGTTGTAATTTATTTATAATATGTATGTATTTAGAAATATATATGTATGTTTATCAGCAGTCTGGTTACCATAGTATAGGCTCTGCCTAGTTTGGGATCAGAAGGCCGTGTGTGAGATGTGTGGTGTTTTAATTATTATATGCTGACTTAGCATTTGGAGGGGTCTACGAGTATACTGTTCCCATGGTACAACTATTCTTTAGAGTGGTAACTCTAGTAGTGCACCAAATCATCACAGATTTGGTTTTGTCTTGACACGATAATCAATTTGTCTGATCGTTAACAAATATAATGTACCTAATTAATCACTATAATGTTATTAATCACTATAATGTAATTAATTACTATAATTAAATTAATTACTTCTCTGTGAACAATAGCGAAATACCCAGCTGTACGAAACTTCCTGTGTTTAATTTTTTTACTACGTACGTACAAACATTGATAAAAGTTCAAATTTTTTAAACTAAGTGTATAAATATACAAACATCTTTCCGGATGTAATCGAATGAATTATCGATGGAAAACGGTCACCGTAGCCTATGGAAGTGTTGTCACGCACCCATTGCAAATTCTGTAAAATCCATTTAACACCCATCCCGAAAAATAAATCATATCAGATAAGTCATTCACTTACAAAAATCTGCACTTAATATCGATCCATATATTAATAAACTATATCCTAACTAATATGAAATTCATGAAATTCTGCATGCCTACATATAGCCACGGGTACAGAAAAGAACACAGTTTCGCCATTGAAGCCGCGACCAAAAGCTAGTAACCTATGACATACTTTGATTTAATAAAGATTTTAGTCACACTATAGTTTTTTTTAGTATAACCAAGAATCTATATAACATAGCCACTAGTATAAGCAAGGTTTACAAAATTTACGAACTAAATTACGCTTGAGAGTGAATTAGTTGAGGTTTAGACATAAATTGATAAGGCTATTCAGCTAAATGAGATACGTGGTTACGCTTGTATTGGGAAACATTTTGGTATCCGGGGACCTTTTATTTATAGTTTATGGTTTACGTAAATGGCCCTCACATATTTTAACATGTTTTAGAAGGATATTATATAGAATATAGTTGCACACCAGATAATATCTTTCTCGTAGTATGCTTCGAGTCTCAATATTTATATATTATCTATATTTAAGTATTTTCATCTACGCAATTTTTTTAGAAGACTTTTAGATTTTAAGAGAGAAATTACTTTGAGTTGACCGACTTAAAATACGTTGTAATTGATTTTACAATTCCTCGGTGTATGGAAATGATAATGTTAAAACTATAACCGTTTAAATAACCTATCACTACTTTGAGTACCTATTTCTATTAGTGTCAGTTGCGATGTTTGTGCATTACATGACAATAATGTGTAACGCAAGTTTGTTTGCCCGATTTCTTCTCACAAGGCTCAAAAATTTGGAAACGGGCAATTATAGATTGACAAAGACACATACGGCATTATTTGTTATCATTTTCCCTTAATAATTTTACATTTCACAAAGAAGTAGGGTTCTTTAGTTGAGGTGCCTCTCTGTGTTGATATATAATTTTTAAATACATTTCTTTATTAAATGGTCAGTTTTGAATAATTGTTGAACAGTTTAATGAAATAAAGATATAATTAATTAAATTAATACAATGAATTCAGACTATACAAAGGTCACATGAAATGTTTTATAAACCAATAAGTCGTACTTTATGATTTTTTTTCATCTTCTGAATGCATATAGGAGTGGCAGAAAGCTAAAATTTTTAAACCATATGTAATAAACTGGAAAATTACGTTAAAACTTACTACATCAATCTACACACGTCCAGTATATATGTTGAACTGTCATGGTACGTAAGTAGGTCTATACAATGACAGTTCAAGTCATACTGGCCAATAAAATAAACTAAAAATGAATTATTACTTGTAAGAAGAAAGGAAAATATAGTTGTATACTACTACTAGCATTATTGCTTTGTCACTGCTTTTATTATCTGTCTGTGATAAAAGTGGCTTAGCTATAACTAGAATGTTTAGGTCCAATCGTAAGCTTCTTGATACAAAAAGGTTATTTTTTTATTTTTAGATAGAAGCTCCTTCTCGCACGTTACACTTCAAATGCTCGGCGGATTGAGGCTAGGCGGAAAAAGGTGTTAGCGCAGCGGAAAATGCTGATCGCGAGGAAATTTTTTGTTTATACATGATGATGTATACTAATTATCCAAATATTAGTTCAGGTAACTCTCACAGGTGGTGCAATTTTAATTTCGAGTTTTTACAGTATTTACTATAATTTTATATAATTTATTCAATCCATGAAATATATTTATATTTAGGGAAAGGAACTTCGTTCCAACCAACCAAAGACATTTCACGCGTTTTTTCTTATTATTATAAATATTATGATATATTTGTATGTATTATTTAGCTAAAGAAGAGTAAATTGTTGTTTCTTAAGAAATTACGTCCATATATAGACACAAGTTAATGGTAAATTTGTGATAATTTTATAACAGCACACTGTAAATGTTTTAAAAAATCCAAACCTTTATATTAGTTTAGTATTTCGGAATACGTTGTTTTATTGTATCAAACAAAAGTTTAGGAAAAATTTAAATTTAAAGATAATTGAAGTTTTTAAACTTTACAGGGCTATTAGTTTGGTATTTGATATTGTACATCCAATGTTTAGATGATGTCAATTTGTTTGATGGTAATATAGGCCCGAAAGCCAAATAAGTAATAAAAGAAAAAAATCACTCGGAGGTTACAAACTTACAGCTTACAATGATCCTTATTCCAGCACTCTACGCCAGTAAAAAAGGGTAAAAAAAACTTGTTCTAGTTATTTTTATTCTTTAAAGGTTTAAATAATATTGTGTGTGATAATATTGGTTTGAAAACAACAAAAACGGTTTAAAATTTTAACGCCAACACATACATTTCGGGGATCCATTTACATAGCATGCCATTTGCAAAATACGTTCACAAGCATGGCAATAGATGTGCGCTTGGTGACAATACTCACATTAGTATTTGCTTATTACAAAGTCTATCCCTGTCTTCACAATATTAGGTGAGATAGACAACATACAGCGATTATCACACTCAGTGGTAAGTTCTTTTCAGATTACGTGCTTAAGGCACTCTTTTAAGTTAATCTTATCCTGCATCTTTATTTTCTAAGAATACGAGATTTATAAAGCGTATTAGTTTCTCTGATAGATACGATTACTCCCTTTGAACATCAGCCTGTGAATTTAGCAGATGTTCAAGTTTATATTCACCCTGCTACGTTGAAGTCTTCAAGAAATGAATATCATGTTTTAAACACGATGTTTTGAGTTTTATGATAACTTTGTGTAGCAGAATACAAGCCAAGTATAAAAAGTCTAAAGCAATGTCCGTTTCTCCGACAGTTAGTAATCAAAACTATGTTGAAGTGTCTACATAATTTAAATTTAATAAAGTTAACAGCCGAGGTAACTGGCGGACTTTCAGAATCACATTAAGCGTAATTATTTACACACTGACACTGTAGCTCTGAATTGAAGTTGTATTAAGTAGTCATAATTTTTTTCAGTCAGTGTTAAAGAGCATCGAGGTATTAATATTCTGCGTGATCGTAGTTTATTGTACTTCTTAAATTCACAGTCAAAAGTTCATTTTCAGCACAGCACCTATTTCGGATAGAAGTGGTAAGCCACAGTATGATTCTGTGAAAATTGGAGTTGCTTCGTAGAGAAAGTATTTTTACTTAATCTTAGTGATATTAAAATCTTTCGTTAGGCTGATTAATGCCCAGTGTTAAATAATATGTAATACATAAATGTCTAAATATTGTATTAAGATGATTTTGTTTGCCGAGACGCCAGTATTCATTTTGTGTTCATAAATGAAGAAAGTTTTAATTGTTTAGGATAGAGGACGCATCTGTTGTATTCCCGTCCCGTGAGTAATTCGTCGATTTGTAACCCAAAAAGTTCAGACGTATGTAATAAATCATTGTTCTTAGTACAAACCCTTAACTAAATGGGTACGTAGATAGATTAATCCATATATCACGTTTGTCAAACGGCAAAGGTCTATCAGAGAAGAATATTACATTAAAACATATTAAATTATTCCAAATTTATAATCTCCTTTATTACACTTTTTGTGTCGTGTCTAAATAAATTTATTTACTCAGCACAGTCAGTAACTTTAAACTTCTATTGGAATCACTCACTTCTAATATTCTTTAAAGTTTAAACTATTGTAAGGTCAACCCCCTTTTTTAATTATCTTTGCTGTCCTCTCCTTTTTTCCTTTAGAACAATTCCCTCTTAACTCCTGTACGGTCTTGACAGCCACGCTTACGCTTTCCTATATCTGGGGTTTCAGGATTTCAGGCTACCTATTTATTTCGGAATGACTAGTCGCTGCAAGTTTTTATCCATTACGGATTACTGGAGGTGGATTTCTGGACTAGGTTCAGCCCCCAGATCTGATACTTGGGAGTACGGGTGAGTAGAAGAGGACCGCACCATCTATTTAAAGCCAGTGTTCCACTTTGTTTATCGTTGAGGAGGTTTCAAGAAAATTGGCTGTTTACGAAAAGGATTTTATGTGGTGTTTCTTTTTCCTACGAACTCCAACCCACAGCAGCGTCTGGGTTTCCCGCGGTTACCCGGCCACTGCTGTTAGCTATGCCAATGTTTATTGTTGTGTGAAGCCTGATCAGTCTAGTAGAAAATATTTATGAACTTAGGGCCTAAAGCACAATCCGGTCCAGTAAGCACCTGCGTCTACCGGAAGGGGAAGCTGCCATGTTGCATCTTTTGCAATCCAGAGTGCGCTGAACTCGCTCACTCACATATCTATATAGAAGCTTGTCATTAGCAAATGTTTTATAACATATATGAATATAACCAAATATATGTTATTAGTCTGTAAGCTTTCTATAAAATAAATAAATAAATTATATTCACTCTAACAGAGGAGACAAAGGCAGAAACTAGACCAATGGGTGCCAATGGTATTGGGCCAGCGGTTATATGTTGGCCTAGTTAGCTCATTGTGACGTCTGTATTTAGCGTGTTATTAAGTGTTTTGTGCCATTGGTCAACCAACACTAAATATCATTATTACTTTAAAAACTAATTGTTAAAGTTGAAAATATTGTATAAAATGTATAATTCAAAACAATCTCTTGAATTTTAAGAAAAGAAAATAACAACAAGAAGTAAAGGAAATAAGAAGTTTATATTTGTTATAATTGCGACCTCATTTTGCGAGGTGGTGATGTACACTAAAGAGGCGGCGGAAAGGGAACGGGAGAGGACTAGCAGCCTCCCGTTACGCTGAGAACGCACCAGGCGCCGTAGGGCACCTAATGATCTACCCATGAGCTCTGGCCTTAAGGCGTCGGAAAGGGTAACCCGGCGTTATACCTGAGTCGACTGGTTATACATGAGCCCCCGGCCATAGACACCCGTGACTAAAACCATACGGTGTTCCCCATTTGGTTTTAGTTGGTTTGATTCCGACATAACCGTTTCGCCGGGTGCTAACAACCAAAAGTACGTTTTTAAAGTTACTTTTGATTTTCATAGGTTTGAACAAAGTTCTTAAACTTTTTTAATTTTAAATATTCGTAGTCGCAGTAATCTTAGTACTTCATCCAACTATAAATTCTAGAGGTTTAAAACTAATGAGACAAGATAAGAAAAAGAATAGCTAATGCGTTGTTGAATTTGAAAAAATATCTTTCTACTTACAAAGTATTGGATGTTTTATTGTAATAAGGTTTATTCGTTTGTTTGTGTTATATCATATTGTTTGTGTTTTGTTAAAGATTTGTGGCGACTTCCACATACAGCAAAAACATACTCCAACATCACCTACCGAACACAAGCTGAACTACGAAGTAACTACTAATCCTGCATCGCGCTATGAGAGTTCTCGCGCCGATTAGTATATATACAACTTCCCAACATCAACCGTTGGGCCGGCATGATCACCTAGCCTGGTCGGAGGATCCTCCCTTTGTGTTGGAGGGACATAACACCCGTTCCTCCACAGTGGTGACCCCGACGTGATGGAAGCAGCCTTCATAGAGCAGATCAGCAGCATCATCATTGCCACAGATTTATACCATAGTTCACTCTTTTCTACTATTGGGTTGTTCGAATGCTTCTGTTAGAAGTGGATTCACATCGGTTTGAGAACGTACTTATTTTTATCAAAATAGCTTTTTTCTTTAAAACCAATAATCTGATCAATAAACGTAATTAAACCTAAAACAATACTCAAAATGGAAAAGCCAATAGCAGAATAGTATCCCTGGAACATGCATGGAATTCTACATACAAGCCTAACATATTCCATACATGAGACCGTTGCTAATAGTCCATTAAGTTGCCTCGGCACGCGATGGCGCAGATCGGTTTGTGTTCATATTTATTGTTGGCGACGAAGGACTGAGGCCACTAAACCATCGCATCGATCAATAGCTTATTAGTGATATCATTGATGTTTTGATCGGTAATCTAAATACATATCTATATGATACTGTAAACAAAGAGTGTAATTTGTGTAAATATGTATGAATGTGAAGGGTTATCTGAAATCGAAAACCACTGCTTCTATTTGGTACTTTATCCACTTCGTAACACGTTCGAAAAGGTGAATCCGGATGAAGTCAGCGGAAAAACTTGTTTTTTAAAAGTAACAAGAAATTTAACTGTCGTAACTGAATACTGATTGTAAAAATAATCATGTGATTGTAATTATAATATTGTTTACAGACCACTTCTCTGGAAAAGCTTTAACACTACTTATGTCAGGACCTGATCTGGTTGTACTTATACCTGGTCCGGATTTAGTTTGGAGGCAAAGCATGAGTAACTTTTGTGGTCGTAATATATCATAACATTTCACGTTTTTGGAACAATGAACACTGAAGCCTATTTTGTTTTCCGCCGAATTTGTGGCTTTACACGTAAGATTTACGCAGTATCGGAACACGAAGCATGTTGACCTAGCAGTTCAAATCTGTAGTTATGTGTTTACCCTCACCTACCTAGGTATTGTTCGTGTGATGCCGTGATTTGCTGCAAGTTGCTCGAGTAAACTTCTAATATTATGTTAGTTTTGTGCATCGATACATCGGGATTACGTTGGCCGAAGGCTCATCCGGTATTCACTTCATACTTTGGATAGAATATACTTACGTTGAGTGTAAGCGTAAATAAAAAGCCTGTTATCTGTACAAATGTCTACCGGAACTATTTCCGCCCAGCGACGGCTTAAACTATCATACTAAATATGTGAAGTCGCCGGCTTCGTTAGGTTGAGAAATTCCTATGCTCAAACTAACATACTTTATCTATTGTGACAATGGAAGCAGAGCACTACACACAGTTTCGCAACTTTTGCAACGTTTTCTATTCATAAGTAGTTAACTTCACCGTATTCATTCTGAGCTCAGGGAGTAATTCAATTTTGAGTAACTGGATATAGTAGCAAACAGATATAACTCACCTAAACCAACGGCACTTCGTTATATCTATCATACTTGGACTGATATGTTATTGTAATCTGGAGTACAAAAATACTAAATAGTACACAATGATATTTTCGACGTGTATCCCTTCCGTAAGGTTCGGTAGAACGGTATATCGGAATGAAACTGCCCCACAAAATTCGGGTATAATCTAAAAAGTCGAAAAGGAAGTCCCCTTAGCGGAACACGTCGCTTCACCATATCAGTCCTTCTTCTGTGTCGGAGGTCTTTCTGCCACTTTGGCAGCTGGTGCATCTTCTCCCAGACCTGTATTCTGTTTATTTTTCGACGCCTCTTTTTCTTTCTCGTCTTCAGAACATATTGTATTAATTTTTGCCATTTGCTTAATTTTGTATAGAATTAAATTTTCAACAATGAATGTTGATTTCACGAAATCTCACGTTATACTGTAAAATAACGACCGTTGAATGATAAAAAAAATCAATTCATATTTAAACTCAAGCCATTTTCTTTTTATTAGGCCATTGAATGCTCTTTGCGAGTCTAAAAAAAACTGAAAGTGGTTAATTTGTAGTAATATTACATTGACAAAATTATTCTTTTATATTTTTGGAAAATATAAGAAAGTTTATCCTCCGCGCCTTTTATCAACTAAGTTGAGGTCAGCTTTCAGTCAAACTACGATAGGGCCGAACTTTGATATTTTACGTGAAGCGACTGCCATCAGACCTCCACAACCCAAGTACTAGGCGATATCGAAGTTCTGTATTTAGACCAGGTTGTTGGACTTTTTAGGGCTCCAACTACCCGTAATTCGTTATCACAGATGTTTGTATGGCACCCGGGACCGACGGTTTAACGTGCTCTCTGAGGCACGGAGGGGTCTCTATGTGTTAAGAATGGTCACCCATCCTAGACTGACCTGGCTAGAGTCACTGAACTTTGCAATGTGCTAACCTACTTGGTTACCACTAAGCCTCGAGCCCCTCGGAGGAGGAGGCGGAGGAGGATGATGATAAGAAAGTTTATATTGAGTCAACTGACAACTTGCCAACATACAAACCGGCGGTGAGCCATTAGTATGGGTGATACAATTTGAGGAAGCTTCCATCTTAGGGTCGGTTCGATTACGACATACCGTTAGCCCCGGTGCGATGATGACCTACACGAAATAAAGTAGGTGACATAAATATCCTTGAGGACATTGAGTTCGTAAGCATGAAATTCGTCGTACAATCACGTCTTATCTGACAACTTCCGTTCTATCAATTGAATTTTCTTATTTTATTGTATTTGTTAAACGTACTCATTCAGATAATTCATCATTTAAACCAATAGTACGTCTTCAACTTCCAAAAGGCCGTTTCCTTAGAAAACTTTATTCATTAAATTTTCTTGGAGATATAATCTATTTGACACACCTGGCGGTTGCTGGGACTTCCACTGATCTGTTATTAATTGTTCAACGAATAATTTATGAGATGTAGCGATCATCGGTACGGATTATTCGTTATCTCGCCATTAGAGCTTTGTCGTTAGGGGAAACTGATACAGTCTCTGTTCTGTCAGTGATTTAAATCCTTAACTAAATATTAATAAGAAAGTTAGTTAATGTCTTCGTTAGTGTTGAAAACTAATAATGATCAACAATTTTAACTTGGTTTTGCATGTAGATAAACAAACTATTGAGAAGTCAACTGTTCTATTATGAGAACAATTGACTTCTTAATTATTTTTTCACTTCTGATTGTAGGTTTATACTTGCAATCAGAACAGATGAATTTGAAAATATAATAAATCCTTCACCATCCTTACCAAAACTTGTGTTCGTGTGACTGTGAGTTTGAATCCAAACCTAATACAAGTATTCAGCTTAGTTGGCAACTAGAATATTGGAAAGGTGATATTAATGTCACTAAGAGTATTTGAAAAGGTTACAAAAATTTGGCCTATATAAATATAAACTTGTAGGTTATAGGTGAGATCTTCGGTATGATTAAACTTACGCAAATTCAACCTAATTCATATACAATACAAGAGCGTGAATGGAAAAACGTAATAACGTTTTCCCGACCCGGATATCAAAGGAAAATAAAATGATACGAAACATGACGAATAAGGTATTTTAAATCACGACGAGAATTTCAATGGGACCGAAACAATACAGGAAGGACAACAAGAAAAAAATCAATTAATGTCAAAACTTTACAAATTGCGATCGTGAAACAATATCTGATTCAAATGTCACAACCGAAACGCGAGTACAACTTAAAACCGTTTTGATGGTTTACGCTAAATTTGCCAATGAGATATCATATCGGATTCATGGCTTGTAAAACCAGACGAAAGGGATACGGGGCTCTGTTACCCTCTGAAAAATGTATCCATACATTCGTTTCAATGTTCATCTTATCGAGGATTTAGATTTTATAAAACATACTTAAAATGCTTATTGAATGTATGGGATTAGATATTATATTATATATTTATTGAATCTGTTCCCTTTGAGCTTCAAGAAAAAACATAATTTATTGTAAATATGTACTAAACTTGAAGAACATATTTATTTCACCAATATCTAAAATACAACAGTAACCTATGTTGATTTTAAAAATGTTCCAGTTCCCGTTCTGGAACAGTATTCTGTAGATCGTGATACTAAGTGTTACATCTGCACCAGGGTGAAATAAAAACAGAATGCTATCCCAAGATGAAATATGCATTTAATGACATTTTTATTAAGTTGCAGTTTATAGATGTGTGCTATATAGTCACTAACGTAAACCAACAACAAGTCATATTATTGTTAAGATCTTCAATTCTTCTAAAAAATTACGTTTTTTTATATGTGACTATTAAAAGACCAGTTACGTCTATTAAGTCACACATAAAAACATCATTTTTAAAAGTTGTTATTTTGACATTTTTGACAGAAACATAAATTTCAGTTATTTGTATGGATAGATAACCCCATTAAAGTTACACAAGATAATGCCATAAGTATGTTACAATTAGACGTGCGCTTATTAACACCATCAGTATGCAAATAAAAGACAGAGGGTACCAGAAAAGGACCTACCTAAAATACAAACAAAATAGTACGGTTTGAGTGTCGCTTTAAGGTTTAAAGAATGATTGAGTTAATTAACCGGTTTTACATTAGTTCAAAATATGTAAGTCTATATTAAATTCCGTTCATGTTGTAAAAAGTGCATGTAAAAAGAGCCGTTGTCGAATACCAATTTTATTTTCCCTTGACTACAAATTAGCAACAAGTTTTTGCACAAGTGGTAGAAAATGGTTCCTTTTACAACGGTGGCTGTAGTCGTTTGACGACAACTGGGCTTTGAAATGTAGAAATCGAAGAAATTTCATCTGGACAATTTCAATTCGTAACTTAAAATATCATAATGGGGGTTCCAAACTTGAGATGAATGTTCTAAGTGGCTGCCTACGAATGAACAATATAGATTCTAAATATGAACCCTAGTGCTTTTGAGGCCTTTTTAACAATTTCATTAGCGTGCTAGTCAAACAAAAATTTGGTTTCTCTGTAATTTCTAAATCTTATATACCTCCTATGGACTTTACCAATTAACTGATTAACCACTGTGCTGATTTAGAGGCACTAAAAACTGAAGAAAAGTGGTAGGCAAACATTGAGCAAAATATTATATCCGTCAGATGCGCACCCTGTCAGTTTGCAAACTTTTAATTTTAATACCTAACAGTATAAATAAATTCGATTCATTATACCACTATAATATGTCATTGTAGGTACCACTATAATGACAAACTCGCGGACTTGTAACTCGAACTAGCTGTTGACGGGAAATTCGTGCCTTCTTACATAACACAAGAAATGGAATAAGAAAATGTTGCGTGTTCTAATATAAATTAAATACATAATCGCTAAAAGGAAAGGGTGGGTAATTTAGTTATTTAACATCATGATACCCATTATTATGTTAATTAAATGTAATTCCATCAAGTCGATCATAAAGGTGATATTAGCAAGTATTTTAAAACCTGCTTCTCAACCCTGGCATATTTACCTACGATTATGATGAAAAAAGTCTGTGCAAATAGATATACTTTTGGTTGGTTGGTTTGACGTGTCATTCTCTCGCTCGTATCGCGTCACAAGACTTCTTTAGGCGCTGATAAGCACGCCAGTTAGTGTCAGCAGCTCAGCTCTGTCCAAGGCGAAAGATGGTTTTGTCTTTCCGACTACAGACTATTGTCATTGATCCCTGTAAACCTTGAATGCACTTTAATTTTAAACTAAAGATCACATTTCAAGAAGTAGAGCAGTAAATACATGTACAATTAAAACATGTACGTAACAGTGCATATTATTTAGTAAATGTGCCCGCGAATTTGTTCGCGTTTACTCGTATATCGGAAAACAGCAATATGTCGCTTATAATAGGCACCTGCCTAGAGAATTCCCACCTTCCTGAAAGGGGGGAATTCTCCAGACAGGGTTTTTATACTGTATTGTCGGTGAAACAACCTGGAGCGTACAAAAAAGTTGTTTTGATTTCTTACACGCGAAATAAAAACGTAATTTGGTCGTGGGAAAAGTAGCCATTTGCTTTTCGTGTGGAGGCTCACCTCACCGGGCTTATTGGTGAGGTCATATATCAGGCTTAAACTGACTAAAACCTAACGGTGTGCCTTTACAGCGCCGGTTATGAGTGGACCATCGGTACGCGTTTTGCCTTCAATGGTCCGTGCGCCAGACCGCGGGTGGCAACTGGGCGCTGTCCAGACACCCCCTTCACGGGAGACTCTGCTTTAAGTAAAACTCGTCTCATACACCTGCGGCCACTCTTAGCGTACGCATGAGAGCGCGAGTGAGACGGTTCCGCCTGGAAGTTTTCCTACCAGATTCTCACAGTCACCTCCTTCTGCGAGATGTTCTCCTCGCAGGAGATCGCGATAAAACAACTGTGACGACCTAATGTTTCGATTCGTCTGACCAATTGGGAGACTCTTGTTGTAGTCTGTCAGTCAGTGTCTTGACGTCTTAGAAACTATGGGCCCCCTCGGCAAACCTAACAGATTACTCCCAGTCAATACTAAGGTCCACCCCCGCAACAAATAAATGTTTGGTCCAGAGCTTTTTTGAGTCATGGCGTAACATAAGATTTTACACTAATGTACCCGAACGGAAAAAGAATGTGTGTGAAACAAAATTAAACGAAAATGTGAAACGATAGTGTCTGCGTTTTTTTTAGTATAATTATATTGACGGGAAATAACCCCATCACGCAATCACGCCAAAACGTAATTTTTTTTAGGTTATTATTATTCGGGAAGATTTCTTTTAACAAAATAAAGGAATATTTCAAATTATTGTTTGATGAAGAAAAAGGACATCTATTGGTCTAACTAAAGTAACAATCCAGAAAAAACACATCTTTACTGTATTGAAATTATATGTTTTCTAGAATATTTTAAATTCTTATTTCTGTGAATAGAGTGAACTACGTACAATATATTTGAAAAAAAGTTTTCCACGTTTGTTTTGTACTTTTACGTGTTAAGTGCACTTACCCTATAACACTCCCATAATATTCTACTTGGGGCCAACAGATGTCGTTACATGGTGTATGATACATTTTTCTAGAAAATTTTAAAGTATTTTTTTCTATGGATAGAGAGAACTGATTGCGATTAATCAAATAATTAATGTTTCACCAAATTATACACGTTTAACGTAAAAACAGCTTCTGGTTTTTTTATAAAACCTTTTTAGTGATGCTTCTTAGAGCCACCCGTACAGCTATTCCTTTTGCTGAATCCCGCTTGCGTAACCCAAATCGTACTATCAAGCCCATCTATCAAAATTCTTGCATACAACTTACCAATCACACTTGGAAAGCTGATACCGCGATAGTTTTTATACTCCTGTCGCGATCCCTTCCCTTTGTGTAAGAGCACAATAACTGCCTTAATAATAAGTTTGCCTAGTAAATATAACAAAGAGGAGAAGTCACGCGGACGCGTGCCCTCGAAACGGCGACGTAATCAAATTGATCCAGACACTAAGAAATGGCTGTTATGCAATTTCGGTTCACATTTGCTCGTGTCAACGAAATTTTCTAATTATGCCGTGTTATTTAGTAACTACACGTAAAAATAGAACTGAATATGTAATACCTTCATAAACTGTAGAGTTATAGGTAGATAGATAGAAGTCTCATTATTGTACACCATATAATCGTGACATTATGATATTTAACTAAAAAAATTAAAACCATTCTTCCTTCTATTAATTTAAATTGGTTATCAACGAGCACAGCATCACTATTATATTTGTTCATCTACACATCATCACGTACATCCACTTAGTCTAATAGTTTGTGTATACAAAGCACAATATGTAAGTAAGCAAACGATGCATTCAATAATTATAGATAGTGTAGCCTGCAGCAGCAGCAGCAGCATAGCAGCCAATCATGCTGATTGTCGCTTGTTGTGATTGGCTATCGACAACAAGTGATTGGGTGCACTTTAAATAACACACATTTAATATTCAATAATATTGTATTAATTGTACGCGAATTCATTCATATATTTTTACTCAACTTCTTTCGCAGTTGCAGCGAGAGGTAGGATCAAATTGGATCACTAGATGCTCATATATTTTTAACTACGTAGCCTCTACTATATGTATGCAAGAAAATACATTAAATAATTTAACCTAGATTTTTATCAAACGTGTCACTTGTCATTTGTCAATAATGTCATCAGCTAGTTGTCGTAGTGAGAAAACCAGTCTTTTAGCCTAGCATTAGTATTCATTTTTATTTATTGTAATGTTTAAAGTTGTATGCCTTTGCCTTATGAAATAAACTTATTTTCTTTCTTTCTTCTTTCATATCATTCGCATATCTTTGGGTAAGCCTAGTGTACATATACGTGTCATATGAACATATATGTACTTACAACGCAATAAGCACCTCCAATCTACCGGGGCCTAGAAACACGCAGAAATCAATCATAGCTTTTTCCAGAGGTCTCTTTAAATCAAGGGATTTTTGTTGTATTCAACTTTATATCGATCACTATGCGACGCTATCAATTAATTAAATGTACATGTGGAAGCTTGTCAATATATATGATGACAACAAAATATATTTTATTGGTCTGTGTGATCCTTGGAAAATAAAATAAAATAAATAAAATTAACAGCGGAAATGCGACATTACGCTGTTGTTACAGTAGTTAACCGCAACTTTGACTGTAACTGTTTCCAATCTTCGGGTTTTTAGTTTGTAGGAAATGTTTCATTATTCTATCGTCATGTATTATTAATTCTTTATCTACAGCAGTCATTTTAATTTGGTGTCATTATAAGGCGCCACTTGATTGTAATAGCAACCTCATTGGGGGCACGGCAGTGTTCCCGTCAAATTGAGCAAAGCTGTTTTTCTTTTCTTTTTCGTTGTGGATAAAGGTAGCCTACATTTTAAGTGGCTAAGAGGGTATAATGTAACTAGATATATTACTAAAGTGCATTCTATTTGAACTTAAGAACTATTGCAAGTAAAAGTGTTGTCACTGACACATTCACCGATCATCAAAATTCCAAGACACTGAAAGCAAACAAATAAGCTTCAAATTTTGAACATAATTATTAAAACTAATAATTTACCACAATTTAAGTCCCATTTTCCGAATATACTAACTGCATAAGTAGCTTTGTAATTCTATGTAATATATATAAGATTACAAATTTACTTTTGGAGCTCATAAATTTTGTCGTCCCTTACACCAGCTACAGAGTAGATAGGTACGTAAATAGTGGATATAAGAAGGGACAGCGTCATTGAGTAACGATTTTCTCTTTAATATTGGTAAATAATAAAGGTAAACATAACCTAGGTCTCGCAAGTTGCAACGTACCTCTTCTGCTGCAAAAACTTGTGAGATTTAATTGTTACTTAATTTGCTAACAACTTTTTATGGTGACCGTGTCTAGTAGACATCTTTATTACTTTAATAAAGGTATTATTTTGTGTTTTAATTTCGAAAACACTAGATTTCAATTATTTCTTTTACTAGTGTAAAAACACATTTATAAGATTTTGATATTTTTAAGTAGGTATGTATTATGTAGTGCAAGGCGCGAGTTCAATCACCGGTCCCGCGCTTCTGAATTTCCGATGTTAACGTGGTTGTGGAGGTATTCTATGTTTTGTCGACCACCGTTCCTCGACACCTCCAATATAGAGGGAAAATCCTCCGACTAGGCTAGGTGATTATGAGTGGTAGACCGCGGCCCAAAGATTTATGTTGGTTAGGTTGGCTCGAGGACTATCACTGCACGATACAGGATCAGTAGTTCATTACTATGTAGATCGGCTTGTCTTCACTAGACGGAGCGCTGAGCTACATATATTAATATATTTGGATGTCGTCGTTTGGTTGTTAAAATTAATTTAAACTTGTTTAAACGGACAAGGAAAGCAATTGACGAATTCTAGGCCCCGGGAGAAAAAAATGAATTTCATTTACAAAATTGGCAGGTACAGGGGTCACACTGAACGTTTTTAGAAATTCTATAGAAGCCTGTTAATATTTTTATTGCTTTTCGAAGTAGACTCCATTCCCTTCTAAGCACCGTGGTATGCGATGGAACCATTGACTGAAGTAGTAAGCCCACACTTCATTAGGGATCTTTTCCACGCCTTTTTCAAACGCGGCATTTTCATAAAACGAATTCATCTAAGTTTACCTTTAATTTGTCTAAATAAATAAAAGTCACAAGGTGCCAGACCGGGACTTTAATTAGGATATCTGACTAGCTCTACACCTTCGATAGACAAATATTCGATAGTCCGTTTGGCGGAGTGAGCTGGAGCGTTACTGTCTACCATTTCCTAAGACAACTGGTAGACAATGACTGACATACCAATCTGCAGTAACAGTCATTTTATGTTCTAGAATGATTGTTGCGAAATGACCCGTCCATCCAAAGAATGAGGCAATCATATTTTTTTTCGATTTCTGCCCTTCTTTACTTTTGTCGGCATATCTTGGAATGGAAACATCCATAGCTTTTCAAGCATTGAGCGGCACCAATCCAAACGACGGCGTTTTTGATCTTCCGTCAAATTTTGAGGTATCCATCTAGTACAAAGCTTTCTGACACCTAACGGTTCATGTAAGACTTTTTGTACTTAACTCACACCAACGCCTAAAGCTACCCGAATCTGTTGATATGTCACCCTTTTATCAGCTTCTATCATTAGCCGCACAGCACGCACGTTATCATCAGTAGTAGCCGTAGAAGAACGTCCTTCTCGAGAATAATCAGTGAGATTGCTTCGGCCACGTTTAAACTCATGAAACCAGTTGTAAACAGTGGCACGAGATGGGGCTTCGTAATGAAATGCCAATCGAAGTCTATCGTAACATTGTTGTTTAGTAAGACCGCAACGAAAGTCGTAATAAATCATGGAGCAAAAATTTTCTCTGGTCAAATCGAGGTAAATTTAGCACCGCTTATAACACCAGCTACCGTACTAAGCGTAACAAGCAAACCAACTCAGTTTTTGAATTAAAACGAGCACGTTATTTGGCAGTGTGTGACATAAGTTTTCATTCGACTAATTAATCACAAAAATCATTTCCCTTTCGTTGAAAGATGAGTAGTTGTCGTTTACGTAAATGTATTCCAAAGTAAACCAAAGCTTTTATCCTCTATTACGTCATAAAGCTATAGAATTACTTTGGGAGGGGCAAAGTATTCCTATCGCGTTTGATATTCATAGCTTCACTACCCCTGTCACTGGTCGCCGCCTGGGAATACGTATTGTAATAATGGCTAGGACAACCATCACTCGGTAATGGGGTTTTCTGCAGGATTTTTCGAAGAGCTGGGTATTATAAGAGTATAGACAGGTAATAATAGATATTCAATTAATGTGTCTTTATTTGGTAGTTCACTTGATCTAACACCTCGATTGTTATGAACCCACTTTGGAGACTACTGATGGACTGAGTGTTGTGCATTATGATTTGTGTTATTAGAAATTTATTTTTCACTCATACAATGATTCTCTATACAATGATAAAAAGGATAACTATCTGTGACTTACAATCAATAATTATCAAAATAAGAATACGAACCCACAGCGCTTTTCGTGTTAGGAATTGCCAAGGTAGCTTAATACAGTGATGTTTATAAACGATGTAATCTGACATCTTAGGATTACAATTATGATGTTTGAAATGCATAGCTTAATATGTACGTCATATGATGATACTCGCAATGTAAATAATTCAATAGCTTAGCTTAGTTTTAAATTCTCCTTTATTCGTGAAATAATTGTTAAAAAATTATATTCGATTACGTAAGTATTATCATTTATTTTGTGTTAATCTGAAAACTAAAATAACTTATCCTAAAATACAACCTATCGGCAGAAAAAATGGTAAAAGCGTTCATAAATTTATCTTTAAGTATCAGTTGATGCTCTATATGTAGCCATTTGTAAAGTCAAATCTTAATTTACCTCGAGACTAGGCTTAATCTAAACCTTAATGACTCTTGATATTGAAAGGTAAGGCAAGACCTTCACGGCATTTCAAAGAATACAAAGTGATGACCATAGATAAAAATGTTACCTCAAGATGAGTATTATACTTATTTTAACAAAGTTTCTGCAATGTCATATGCCTCGTCGTATATCTGTTCACTTAACATGCTAAAACAATAAATACAATACAAACTTTTCATTCAGTTTAACTTTAAACTTTAAATATTGTTTTACACCTTTAAATAAAACTAGTGGTATCGGAAAGGTCTAAGGTCTAAGAATATATAATCATATTCCGAAGCCAATAAGAGATCTACCATTACAAAATTTTAAATTAAAATTAAAATCATTCTTACTTGAAAATTGCTTTTACAAACTTGAGGAATATTATAATTATAAAAAAAACAGCAAGATAAATAGCCGCTAATTCTTAGATATAGTATAAAATAAAATAAATCAATATTTGCATACCATTGCTATGGTTAAACATGCTGAACTGTTACATAGTTATAAGATTTTCATTTGTAACTGTGTTTAAACGCAAATAAATCTATTCTATTCTATTCTATTCTAAGATCCAATGTAAATAATTCAATTAAATAAAAATAGCTAGGAATAAAACAGCTAATTTCATATTTTTGTTTATAACGCTCAAACCCCTGAATAGATACTAAATAAAAAAGGAAAACAGTTTACAAACCCAAGAGAAAACGTTACTGATCTGTTTTGTTCTTTACTTATTTATATGGCTACATTATTTCAACTATGCTGAACGACGGTCTGGCCAATATACTCGTACGTTATACATATATTGGTTCCGTTCCCAAGTACAATAATGCGGCTAGCCACACTTTACGTTTTCGCACTGTACAAATATTTTTTTTAACGAAACGTGGGCCATTTAAAAGAACTTTTTTTTTAACGTGTACTGCATTAACTGGGAAATACCAACGGGAATGGAGCTTCGTAGAGCGATTTTTACCTCGCGTCTGAATGCACTTTGTTTACTAGTACGCATTGATGCATTTGCATATTACATTGCGCATATAAATTTAACTGCGGGTATATTATTTGATTTTTTTACGTCAAAAATGTTTGTATATTTATTTGTTTTGTTGTTTGGTTTCTATAAATTAAAATCACCCTAAAGTATTGTTGTAAATTTTCAATGTATTGTAGCAGGCACTTAAATGCCGAAATTGTATGTGAGTAATAGAAGTCGCGAAGGGTTATACTGGGATAAAACGAATCCGAAATAAAAAACAACATTTTTCAACTGGGCGATAGAAAACAATACAGACTCACCTAGATGCGTCACACACACACACTCACAGTCTTGCTGAGATTCCATCTTCGGTTTATAGGTTTTACAGATCAAACTGATTGGTCTGACCTGTTTTGTAATTATTATTATCACCATTCGTACCTATTGCTAGTGTATATAATATAACCCTATCCCCCCTAGGGAGCTCTGGTCCCCTGACTCCCCAGGAGGAAAAAACTATTGCTCTGCTAGTGTTGGTTAACCGCGTTCTTCCCTAGGAATGAACTGGTATTCCAGTCCGACGACTCCAATTAAAGCATAAATATGCTGTGCCCTACCCCCATTTAATTGTTTTTAATTAGATCCAAGACTGTACCGATGTATGTCCTCTCCACAAATTACTATTTTACATTAGTTGTAAATCGTATAATATGTATTTAAACACTTCAGTCTTGTGTAAGGATCTCCAATTTGAGAGCTTGAAACAAGAATGTGTAGAATGTGTAGAATGTGTAGAATGTGTAGAATGTGTAGAGGTATTTCACACCACAATAGCTGCCTGCTCTTTGTTTAAGAATGTACACACTTGTACATACAGGTACATCCTTTTTATTATTTTTATCTTTTTTGTACAATCACTATATTATTTTAGTATAGTATTATACATATTACTCGTAATTTAAAAAACACAATTACATTTAATTTTTTACTCGATCTTATTCAGACTACTTATAGATTTCGTATGCAATTTAGAGAAAAAATTGGTACCAATTTTGCTGTATTGAGACTATAATATAATAAACATGTATGGATGACCCATACAGGTTTATTATATTGTAGTGTACTTCTTGAAGGAGTTTGTAAGACAGATCCAGATCACACTGCACTTGACATTAGTTTACAGATTTTTACCGCCAATTGGCCGCAAAGCTGCTTTGACTGAATTAGAAAAAACAAATAAGATCGTTCTAAAATTGAAAAGCGATAACACCGAAGGGTGAAACAAATTTTAATAAAAACTTTCCAATGACTATTCATTTTATAGGCACACGACAATGTTAAAAAAAGAACATACAATTTAAAACCGCCCCGGGTTTTCGAATTCCGAACACAAATATGTATGTGAGTTACAGAATAGGCTACAAAAAGGCAGACACATTGTACGTGTCCTATAATCCATTCTACTGTGCTAAAAAAAGTTAGTAGGGAGCGTGCACCACAATTCGGCCATATTAAATTGGCCGGTAAAAGCGGATTGCTTTTGGTTTATTAGTGGGCTAATTTGATTTTATGTCCGCCCACTGCGGTCTTGCCTCGTGACTCGAAAAGTAAACAAATGAAGCACCGTTTTTTTTAAGGCTAGCATTCCATTTTCAGCTTTATTACGAAAGAGGTTGGTAACAAAGTCTTTGTGATTTTTTTTTATTTAACCATGAACGTATTTTTTTAGGATTACGATTCGAGTTTTCATATATGTATTTGGTTTTAAGAGATTTGACTCTCAGTGATCATGAACTATTGAACTGATTATTTAAAATTTGAAATCCACACGATTTATACAAAAAGCAATTAATTGTGTCAAAAATTATGGTAATTACTTATAAACGACATTTGTAGGCCACATAATATTTCTGCTCGAACTGTAGCCACCTTACAACAATTCCTTACGGAAAACCGCGATAAGACAGAGAATTGTACAAGTAACAATATTTTTAACATCAATCATATCATCATATTCTTAACATCAAGCGGCTGTGTGCTTGTTTCCTCACTGAATGATATAAAAAATGGTGGCTATTGCAGGACTGACTGGCTTGTTGGCCTAGTGGTTAGTGACCCTGACTGCTATGCTACAGGTCGTGGGTTCGATTCCCACTTGAGTCTGGGTGTTCTTTGTGTCCGTTGTTTGTATGTTTGTAAAATGCCCCGCGACACAGGAGTAATTCCTAATGCGGGAGTTGTCTTTAAAAAAAAAAACTGATCTGCCGTGCCGTTTACTTTCTATGACATTAACATTTCCAATGCGAAAAGCATATCCCCTAACCACAACATTTACTGATGGAGTGTTTCTAGAACAAAAACGAAATATTATAACTATTGATTAAAAAAATATTTAAAGGTATTTTACTCTTATCGATCGATATCGATCTTCAATCCTGATCGAAAATATCCTGTGGTAGATATGGCTTATCAGTAATCCCTGTTCAACTGATCATATATAACATTTTATTCTTAAATAAGACAATAAATACAAATATAAACTTGTAATACCGTTACTAATAAAAATTAAAAAAAAATGTCCAGTACAACGTCACAAAACACCGTTCTATGTTTATATAAAACATACTTTAAGCGTTTAATCTAAACTAAAACAAACTCTAAGCGTATAAACAACATAGAGAATGAAAAAGATAGCTCGAATACCGTAGCACCGTAGCGATGAAAATGCCACGTTAGATGAAATATCGTAGACCTTTGGAGGTCACAGCACAATACATGCTACGAAGCTACGCTGCTATGTCAGTGCACTGGATTCTAGTGCACGGCTATATTTAGAGTCTTTTGGTTTATCATCTTTTGAGGCCATTTCAGTTACAGCTTTACAATGTTGTCTAAACTAATCTAAACTAATATTATAAAGAGGAAACATTTGTGTTTTTGTATGTATGTTTGTAATGTTTTCACACAAAAACTACTGGACTGATTACGATGAAACTTGGTATGTAGATAGCTTGAGACCTGGATTAACGCATAGGCTACTTTTTATGCCGATATTCCCGCGGAATCGGGACTTACGCGGGTAAAACCGCGAGGCGCTGCTAGTATGAAATAAAGACTCTAACACTTTATTTGTAGTATTCTTAGTTCTATCTGTTTTAATAGATGAATAAAATTTGTGTGAATCTCCTTTGTCTTAACAACCAAGTTCTTGCTGGATAGTGTGAGAATGTGGATTTTTTATACCTTCAGATTTTGAATATAGTAATAATAAGAAAAATCCAATGGCAATGCATTCTGCATTACAGTTGGTTCTGTGTGAAAATACTGCGCAAAACATAAAAAAACTTCGATGTTCATAATACTGAACTTAAGGGTCAGCATTAATAGCCAGCCCTTAATAAAGGTCCATTTGTTAGATCATTAGGCACCTAATTTAATTCGAAGTCGAATTCCATGAGACCCTCCTGGCGTAGAATTCATTCTATTAATTCTTAAATGAATTGGATTACAAAACTCGGGTAAATCACTTTTAAAAGTAATAAATAAATGTTCGTATTGAAGTAGGATTTTAAGAGGTTTGGGTTTAAAAGTTGAGAAAGAAAACGAACTGTGGGTATTTCTGTTAAATACGGGTTTACTAAATAAATAAATTTATGTTAATATTGATTTTGCCTTCCTTGGCACTAAACTTGGATAGAGGAAAGTGGCATAACTTTCGAAGATTAAAAATGCATCTAATGCAGTTACTCGGCAGACGGTCGTATTTGTTGAGAAGATCTGCATTCAGGATTTATAGTATACATCACCTTAATCGATAATATGATGGGGATAATAAATAAGGTCTGACTTAACACAGCTTTATTCGTCGATGGGAGAAAGTTTTTTAGACGGTATAATGCCGTAGTTAATTGTTGTATTATATTTTTGTAATTATTCTATTGAGTTTCAACCACATTAAGAAATGTTGTTGGTAGAGTTTTAAGTATTCAGTGATTAATAAATGATTAACTTTTGACATTCCATGATAGTTATAAGATATTAGTTATCTACGGTACGAAAGTACGGAAATTATTTCAGCCTGTACCACGGCCAGTGCAACCTGGTCAAAACGTCTGGCAATGCAATGGTATGTAATAACATATATATATATATATATATATATATATATATATATACTTATATAATATATTATTGACCAGATCGGAAACGGGAGTGTCATATGTCACTGTTGCTGAACTTTGACTTCTACCGGAGTCACAAATGTTCAAGTGTTGAATGCAGAAGCTTCCTCCAGTAGCGTGCTCCATAGACAAGTTTGTGTTAACGGTCAAATTGTCTAAAAAAAATATATTTCGACACGTGTTTAACCTCTAAACGAGGTTTAAAACGGTTCGCAGCAAATTAGGTGAGAAATCTCATTGTCTATCCAATCATTCCTGGGCTACAGACATGGGTAAGTTTTGCGGTTGACCTCTTGAATTCATCTTTAAACTACTAATTCAAAATAATTAGAACAGATACTAGTTCGAGTAATTTTTGGTATTTTACTCAAGGCAGCTTTAATAAATGTAACCTTTCAGACTAACCATATAAATTCTTAAGAAAACCAAAAAGTAGAAGCGTTATTTACCATACAATGTACTCATCGCTATACATTATACACATCAAATGTCACTCAACACAACAAAAGGTCTACATAGTAACATTCCCCTTTCATGCCTCCTTTCTCAACACATAAATGCTTACTACCATTTTACTACTTTTTCTTCGCGAACTTAACCCTTCCGTACATCGAGGTACTCATACCGTATAAACTACGTATTCACGGCCATTTTACAGTGACCCCTACTTTATCACATGTCCGTCCATTTCTCGCAAAAAAAGTGAAACCTTTGGTCCAAAGTATATTGGGTGCAGAAGCTTTCAAGGAAAGGTACAGATGACCCATTTTTGTCGGCCATTTTAGGGCCACCCCAAAAGATTAGTAATACTAGGACGGTCCTTAGAAATATATTCATATGGATACGAGAGTATGAATGTTGAATTTGGTTATTGGAAGGATATTCTAAGGTTCAATAATGTAGGCGTTTATAGAAATGCCACTATTTTTGTTCGCAGCGACAATTGGATGATGCCTTTAACGCCTGTATACGGAATGACTTTGGCTTTCGTATTTTTTTTTATTAAAGTAAAGGTGAGGCCTTATATGAAGTTGAGATCGCGAAACACAAAACCTTTTTGACATTTGAATATATTTCGTTCATTTTCAGCTGAATCTTTGATACCCATTTGCTTTTGAGGCAAATATGTAATAAAAAAAAATCCGGTCCCGCAGCAGGCCCGCAGGGGTAGATTTCTTGTTTTTTAAATTTTTATCTCCAGAAATATAAGTCGCATTAAAAACTTTTTTAGTAAAATAAAAAAAATTTAGCTTTCAGTTTACAGTTTCTCGGAGCTACCATTTTTTTTCCAACCAATTTTGGTTTTCCCCCCATCCCCAAGTTACGGATGGAATCATTTAGGGTTGTTGTATGTAATGTTTGTATTTACCATGGGCATGCTATTAATGTTAAACAGTCCAAAAATTTTGCATACAAAAAAAGTTATGCTAAAAAAACTGATTTTTTAAAATCTGCCCCCCAGTCCACCCCTTGGGGGGAATATTCCCGATTCACGAACTTAACCTTCATTTTTGCCCTGTTGATTTGTCGTCCAAGTTTGAAAGCAATCGGTGCATAATTGCGACCTCTATCGTGCCGTTAAAATTGAGGTACATACATACATACATATATTCATATATATATATATACTTTTTAACTGGCGGTTGTTCTGGGGTTTTGGGATCATAACTAGACCTCCTGTAAAGAAATTTTTGGAAAACTCGACAACTGGTACAAAACCAATAGGTAGAAAAATCTAATTAAAATGTAACGTAATTTCTAGAGGCTTCTGTTATAATTTGTTACGACTGTCTACAGTTGTTGCATATATCATTCAAAAATGATATAATGGTAATTCTTGGTTAGAAGTCGATAACAGATTGATTTCAGTTCACTGGATATCGAATTGACTGTACGTTTCAACAATTATATCTCAAAAACTTAAAGAGATAACTTAAAGAGTTATTTAAGTTATTGAGGCAACCTCGGAGAATACGTAACCACAAGGAATATTGACGTGAACCCATGGATAGGCTGATACAAGATGCATTAACAGCAGGTTTTAAACTAAAAATCGATTTAATTCCTAGTGATTTCAGATAAATATGCATTTGTTCTAGTGGTTAGTGACCCTGGCTGCTGAGCCAGAGGTCGTGGGTTCGATTCCCACCTGAGTCGGGGTGTTCTTTGTGTCCGTTGTTTGTATGTATGTAAAGCCTAAGTAATTAAGATAAATATAAAAGAGTAATTCCTAATGCGGGAGTTGTCTTTAATTAAATAAAAAAATATACATATATATTCTAATACAACATGTCTATACTTACCAATCAATGGACTTACGAACTACGTAGTTTTATTTTTGTAATAAAACTAAAACCGAGTAGAAAATACGAGTTATTCCTTCTTGTTAGTTACGGCAATTTACACTAGCCGCCATCAAAATCAAACATTCAAAAAATTTGGAGTTACTTACTAAGGAAGAAAGTAGATATCGATGGCTTATTTTTCAAACTTCTAACTTAGGTTTAATTTTCTAACTATGGTTGATCTGTACGATGGCTGGCGTGTGCGTTATGCTCGTGAACGGGTGCCGTTGGTCGGGGCTGGTCATCTCCGGACTGCTATTACTTAAATAAGTATAGTAATTAGCTCGTCTATTTATATTTTAGAATAATAGGTATGTTACATTGTCCTCACGTTTCATTTACTTCTAATAATCTACTTTGCTTCTAAGCAATGTAACCAGAAATATGTAAAAACATTTGAAAAAGAGTGTCCTTGGAGTTTCTTACCTGGTCTTCTCCACTGGATCTAAGTATTGGAACAGGCAACTAGCTTCACGACTGACTTAGTCTGACTGACTCCTACTCCTGATAATTCAAAAATACCTATTATTATTTTAATTGAAATAAATGGTTTTGATTTGATTTGATTTGACATAACAAAACTCTACACATATTTTGAAACCCGAAAAGAGCAGGCGATTAAAACAGTAGGTATCAATATTTTTGTAGGGAGTGATTTATCTGTTACGTAGTAACTACTTAGTACTTAGTGTGAACTAAGACTTACACAGAACAGATATTAAGCATATAAACGGTTAATCCAATCCAATGATGAATCTGTGGTTGCATAGTCAAGGACAGTTCAACTTTTCTAAAATTTTGGGAGAATCATGTTCAGCTTCGTTGGTTATTGGTGTTGATAATGGTTAACAGCCACAGCAGTGGAATTGTGGGTGCTTTATATTAGATTAAAAATATAATTTTATTCATATAGCCCTAAAGCCGACTCCCCACAAAAAAAAATCCATCTCAAATATTTAAATTTTATTAACTTACACTGATTCAGTTCACTTATCGTTTTATACAAAAATGTTAATTAAATATATCACAATCAAATTAGCGACGAAGATCACAATAAACAATGTCTAATTACACTCAATGGTTATGATTTATAATCCTTTACTATCGTATAAATTAAAGCGTTCAATAATATATTTTACAATAATCAAAGGAACAAGCATTTGACGTAAAACAAACGTTGGCAAATAACTAACTTTTCCAATTAATCTTGTCACGTTCAAACCAAAATGATTGACGTAAATATACTTTTTATGATTTATGACTTTCAAATAAACAAAATAAAGTTAAACAACTAATCATGCCACATAAAAAGTCAACCATTTTTGATGAAAATTGCGATGTAGGTATATACATAATGTTATTTTGACTTATCTTTTTATGTTAACGTGACAAGAGATAAAATAAAACACATTTTACGAACATACACAAATTAAATTATGGCTTCACTAAAATCAAGATGGCGTACAATAAGATGGCAGCTGTGTTGTGAGCGGCACGCGATGCTAGCGCTGATGCTGGGTTGCGGACGCACGACCGAAATTCGTGGTAGTCTGCGCGTGTTATTGCACAAAAGTGGACGTGTACACAAGCGGTGTCACAGTCCGATACGTCTGCTGCATGTCGAACACGCAATGCATTTAAATACCTGTAAAATAATAACTGTTAGTAATTATAAGCAAAGAACATTGAGCAAAATGGAACAAAGCTACAAATAAAAACAAAGCGAAAACTCTAATTGAAAACTTTTTTGAAGCTGGTATTCAAAAGAAATGGGTCACGAATGATTGGAAAACAAACGCAGCTGCAAGTTAATAAATCCCCATTGTACAAGGTGGATATGAAAATATTTATTTTCACAAAGTTCCAGGTGACAATAATTTTAACAGGGACTAACCTTGCAAAAGTACCACGGTCATTATGGTTCCTTATTCTCTCAGCCAGAGCATCCAGAGATACTGCACTCACTTCTCTCAGTCCATAATATTGAGTGAGATTGTATTCTATAGACCAATGAGTCTCCCCTCTAGTATTTGTTACATCTAAGTAATACTGTGTGTAATCCAAAACCTTAAACAAATAAATCAAATAAACAAGGAATTTCATTTCAATGCTGTTATGATAAAAATGCCGAACAAAATTGAACCTTACCTTGCCATTATTAGAGTCAAACTTATAAAGCCTCAATCCTGGATTAGATGTACTGCCTGCACCTCTTGGCGTCACTGATGGAGCCAATAGCGCCCACGAAACAGGTCGACCTGGAAATGAAAATATTAGCATTTTTATTTTAAACTACAAGTTGTCTGAATAAATTATATATCACTATCTCTAGACTGCGACTTCGTTCGTGATGCGCCCAGTATGGGTCTCTCTTATTTTTTTCTTAAAACAAAAACTGAACAAGGAATCACTCAATGATAAGAAAACTTCGAGATTGATCTTAGACATAAACTAAAATTTTAATAACAAAAAATATAAATCATCGCTAATTTTGCATGAATTCTGTAAGAAATTGCAGCTATATTGGAGACAACTCTCTAGAAAAAGTTGGGAAAAGGTTGGTATTACACGAATTTATAACGTTTAATCTACTAAAAGGAGCATGGGGAACTTGGTCTCTTAGTCCCCCAGTAATAAAAGATGAAAAAAATATTAATTTTATGTACTTATTTTGTTAAGTAACGTGATATATCTAATAAATAAAAAAGATGAAGAAAAATAATTTCAGGCTATAATAGAATATTGCTATTTCTCGATCGTCGTTAATTCTAGGTCATATTTGCATACGTGGCCAAAAACCTAAAAATAATTTACCTTGGTTGTAAATAGAATATCCAATAGTACAGGTATATAAGTTAATAATTGTAGGGTTAGCTAACCTAATAATGTTAGTTTACATATACATAGCTATACTACCGTGATAAATAATTTATTCGATAGATAATATAATCTTAAACTGGTTTAATAGTAGGAAAACAATATAAAAGACCTGGAAGGTAAGTGCGTGACCAAACCTCACATGTAGTACATGTTCTTCCTACTATCGATATTTGATGTTTAAGAATATTGACGTGTTGTTAGACAAACTATCAATCAGAAATAGGTTTAAGTGATTTTTCCGCGCATGTTGTTGATTGCTGTTTCTGGGATCAGTGATTACCTAGAAGAAGTAATTTTTATTAGTAACTTTTTCCTCTATACCTGTTAATTTTTTTACATAATATATAATACATAAATATAGGATCATAGGATGGTCAACCGTGACCGGGATGGTCAACCGTGACCGGGATGGTCAATATATTTTTGTAGGTTCCCAAATATTTCTGGCGACATTTGGTATCCAGTAATTTTTTATTAATCATAAGAATGTTCCGGAAAATTGAAAATTATTGGACTTATTTCACTTAGTGGATACTAAGTAATTCCCACTGTAGTAGATGTTTCGCTAAAATAACGGCTTTTAAGTATTCAAAATTATCTAATGATCGGATTTTAAATTTACTCTTCTGGATATAAAATAGACTACCAAGCGTCGTTAAGAGACACAAATCAGATAACATCATAGCAATATTTTTGTCCACTATAATAGATACCCCAGTTTTATTATTCATGAGTTTCAAATTGCAAAAGTTGGCTTCGTTGGGAACTTTTCTTGTTTCATTTCTACACCAGTAACAGTTTAGATCATTTAAAAGCTTATTTTGTTGCTAAAGCATTTAATTATTACTTTTAGTAAAGCACTGATATTTTTCGCTGCGTTGGTAGTGGTGTCATTGAAAGCATTTTTGGCTATACTATATAGTATAGCCAAAAATGCGGTTTAGGTCTACTCAATCGTAATCGCACAATCGCACGAAAACATACGCGACAACGAAAACCACGAAATAATATGAAGCTGACACTGTATTTACCTACAACGTTTATTTCGAATTGTACCGAACGATTACTTTAATTACAAGCAAATTTAAAATATAAATTTTCTAAGGCATTAACTGGATTTATAATATTTTCAACTCTCAAATTTAATTATAGCAATTCAGATAAAATCAATCTTGTTTTTTTTTTTGTAACGAGGTTGGAAGAAGATCCTCATGGATGTCCTCTGCCCTTGGGGGGGAGGGGCACTTAATATGAATTTATATATATGTAAATATGACCTCTGGTTATTTACTTATTTTATTTCCCTGACCAACCCATTCAGATTTAGTTTTTGTTCTTACCTGGAAGCAATCAGTAGACATCAGTAGCCAAGCCGACAGTATTGATGTTTTAAGACAAGTGTTTTTACCATTGTGAATATTGTTTAACTAATTCAATTGCGATTCAGTTTCTGGTTTTAATTGAATCGTGTTTTGAACTTAATAATTTCGCGAAACAAATTGATACGAGAAGCAAGAACAACAACGTTCTTAATTAAGCACGTTTACTTGTGAAAATCAGAAACTGAGAGTCAAACTGCAAAAATACATTGTTGCGATACATTATTGCGAGGGCCGCTCTTGTGTAATTACTTTTATATGAACACTTTGAATTGAACAATGAGTGCGGCTCATGTAGTGCGGGCGGGAGAAAAGACATATTTTCATAGGCACTATTTCGGTCGTATAGTTCTAAAATTAAAATTATGTCTAATACCAACATTCTTAAAACTAACCTTCACTATAAATAAGTCTGAAAGTATCAGCGTGTCGATGCCCGTAGAACTGGCCAGCGATCACATCGCTGAACGCTCTAATGATGTGCACCAGCCTCCCATTGGCAGTGGGGGTGAGCTCTCCTCCACCTGCCGCAGAAGAGCTACCGGCGTTATGCCGTTCTTCTACGCCTGGACCCGCGTGAGCAACTAAATAAACCTAGAGGGGCACATAGCACTTTATTTAGCATTGTTATACATGGACGTATAAGGAAAACTCGTCTGAAAAAGTTTTGCAGTATCAGCATTGCGTAATGATATACAAGTAACGGTAACCCCTTACGATATATAATAATTTTATATAAATCGTTTATTTTCAGATTTTAAATCCATAGTACAGAGTAAAAATAAGTGATGTCGAAAGAGTCAGCATTAGAAAAAACATTTTTTCATATATATATATACATATATATATATATATATATATATATATATATATACATATGAAATATGAAATCATTTAACAACACAATAACTAAAAATAATTATATATTTTTTTCTTCAGCACAGCATCGAGCAAATCTACGAGCAATCTTATTCCCTCGGACCACCAGGGCCCTACGCTCACGCTCCAGATCGACGTCATCAGACAGTTCATTATTGACAATGTGTCCGTCACTGTCCCAAAACTGGTCACCACCTGCAGCTTTTCGCCGTATAGCCTAATCGGCAGAGCACAACCGGTCACACTAAGCTTTCTTTTGAAGAGCAGCACTTTGCTTTTATCTACTTTATTATATGAGACCGTGTTTCTACGCGTACGACCCGCAAATCCCCAGTAATTTACGCACTACACCCACCGATGGTCCCAGCAGCACCATATGGTCCGCGTAGTTTATATTATTGACGCCCACATTATGAATATGACAACCGGTATGAGTGCAGCTGAGCTCACTGATTAGGTCATTTACATATAAATTAAATAGAAGAGGAGAGGTCAATCTACCCTGCATTCCATGCTTTATGAGTCAGACAAAGTTCCCGCCTATCTCACCTGGTCCCGCTAGCAGCGATACCATTCCCTTGGGAGGACTATAATTTCCTCCAGCACACCCGTATAGCCAAGTGTGCCCCAAAGCTTGCCATATAGGATGGTATCAAATGCTTTTAATAAATCCAGTAAACACGCGTATACAAGTGTTTTTCTGTCCATGTTATATGATCGTTTGCCGTTTTTCTGGTATAAAACTGTATGCCAATAGAAGATACTATAGAAACTAGAATACTTTTTGTGATATATTTATAATGTTGTAAGAAACTTACGTGCGAAAGGAGTCCAAATCAGACAATCAGATAGTAGGGTTTATTTCACAGTTTAGAAGTTTCGAAATCAGATAGAGATTTCTTCTACTATCAGATAGACCGTATACTTGTTTATCTTAAAAACAAAAAAATACAAAACCTTATTTACCATTTCATTTCTTCTCCTAGCTTTACTGAGCACCTGCTCCAGCCATTCCCACTGGGCTCTTCCCCTGTGAGGACCGTCAGTTCTCGCTGCTCCACCAGCCCATAAAACACTGTTGAGCACGACAATTCTCAACCTACTATGAGATTGTTCTATTGTGTAATATCCACCTGAAAAAACCATCGCGTTTAAGTTCATCAAGCATTATCAAATCGTGTTACTCTAGCGAGTAAGGTCTTAAGCGCATTTCCTGATTCGGTAAATTTATTGTTTTTGTTTTGTATTCGGAAATTCTAAGGTCCTATTCCAAACCAATAGAACTACATGCTAATGTTGCAGTTTAATCACTATCTTTTGTAGAGTATCATTTCTTTCTCTCGCTTACCGCTGCGATTCGAGCCTTAAGCTCCTGCCCCTTACCACGATATTCAGAAGAACATATTTACAATTATGGTGGTCCCATAGAAGAGGAAAAAACCTGCACTCCGAGATTTCTGTTAGTGATCCCAGATCCGTAAGACAAAATTCCTAACAAAAAAGAATCATTAGAAATCCGTAGTAAGAAATACATACAGACATACATAAATTTATTGACATCTTTAAAAAATAAAAAAAAAGATTACCTGTTTCAAAAGTCTGCAATGCTTCTGTGGGTAACCATTGCATCCACATTTCAACTAGCTTTTTGGAAGGTGGCGGGTCATTGTGTCCCAGTGCTGGGAAAACAAACTGACTGCTAAACGTCCTGCTCAGTAATTCTGTAACGTTTTTTACCGCCTCCAGCTTTATTTCTTCGCTTAGGTGTTCCATGGACGAAGACAGTATATCTCTGTTAGAAAAATAAATTACTAGTGATTTAGTTTAAAAAAAAATACATATTTAGAAAAAACATGTCTCTGTTGTATGCTCACGTAATGAAATATCTACGTGCAAGAGTTTATTTTGTTTTACACATAAGGATGTAATTTAATTCCTGCACATAGGTGTAATTACCTTTTGCTGTAATAATATAACACGACACAGAGAGTTCGAACGAGAGAGACACTAGTTCGAACTTGTTGACATCGTTGTACATACCCAGTCCAAAGGACGAACTCCAACGTATCAGGGTGCCGCTCTGCCATTAGAGCGGCTGCGCTTTGTATCAGGGGCCACGAACTGTCGCATGTGTGGTCACGGTGTCGGCCATTTCGGTGACTGTGTTCGTTGCTGCCGCGGCTATGTTTGCAGCCTATTTTTTATATTAATGAAACCATTAAATATTAATAAAAATTTAGCAGTATTTTTGGTGCCTACTGGTTTGAAATTCGAATGCCTTTTGAAACAGCAACATAAATACGGAAATCTATGTGACGCAGCGGCAGTGCATTCAACTGCCACGCCAGGGGTCACGAGGTCGATTTCCACTCAGTGCAAATATTTGTATACATCAATATGTCTACTTGTATTGGTTTGGGTGTTTCTATTTATAATATGTATGTATTTCCAAAAAAAAAGTGTCTATGTATGATTATCCGCGGACCCATAGTACAAGCTCCGTTAATTTGAGCTTAGAAAGCGATGTGTAATAATGTCTCAGAATATTGTACACATACTTACACTCATATTAAAACACACACACACAAAATATTCTATCAAGCTCTTAATAATACAACGTTTAATTTTTTTCTTTAAGTAATTACGCAGAAAACAACACGGCCCGCGTAAGCGGATATCGGTAATCAAAAGCACTCGTAACACTAGCAACAACAATTATATGTACTGTAAGAGACAGTGAAATGTAATAGTGGGTTTCAGTTCAATCTTTGCTAAGTGGTCTCAATTTGAATAGAAGGTTTCTAAACACCTATTTTCAAAGGTTGTTTTCAAATTTTTAAACTCTCAAATACAATCGAATTCATACGATTATAATATTTTGTTTCTGTAAAATCTCCAACAGGACCTGCTTATATAGTCCAACTTTGGGCGTTTGGAGCAATCAGCATCACCATTATACTTGAGAAGTTCTACGAAAACTGTACTGAACCTACTAATCAATTAATTTAAAGCCCCTACTGACTTGTTACAGAGCCCTACGGAACAAAATATTATCTACGGCACAATATGCTTTACCGAGGCTAACGGTAAAGTAGTCAGTCAGATTTAAACCAATTAAAACCATAAGGGATCAACACCCCTTATGGTTTTGATCTGTTAAATTGGTCACAGCATACCGTGACGACTCACGGGATGCTGTCGTAGGAGCCTCGGTCTTACTCCTTCTTCTTCTTCGATCTTAAGGTATTGAGATCAGCTTATTATATTTCTTCAACAACAATAGACTTCAAGATAAGATTTCACCGTTAGACCCGGTGAAGTAACTTTCCCAAAAAAGTAATACATCAACAAATAAATAAAAACGTATATAGCACAACAAAGCGTGTTAATAAACGACACTATATGACCAAAATAATTCACAATTATGAACACTAGCGCATCTATTATGAATTTTTATTACCTCAATACATCAGTGGGTGCAAAAAATAATAAAGTCGTCAACATAAAACAACAGGATATGCATAATAAAGTACCTTTATGTAGCTCCGGGGAGTTATGAAACGGATCATAATGAAGATCTGTGATGTGCCAAAAGTACCCTGAAACAAAATTACTGTATAGTTTTTTCTAGTATTTTAAAAGAAAACAATTTCTGCGGCGATGGTTCTAGGTGCTTTTTTTAAGCTTCTTTTTTTTTCTTCTACCATTGCAATGTCCTTTGGTCCATAAGTGCTATACGGAATGATTTTGATGTCTATTCATAATTATGCTTATTTATTTACACCCATTGTACACCCGGTGTAAATTCAGTTTGTAATAAAAAAAAGCTGTCAGTCGTAGGACTGCACGTCAAAAGTGAAATCATAACTTACACACACACACACACATCTGTACTGTATAAATGTATCTGAGCGTATATACGTCTGTACGGTCACTCGAGTTTAGTGCTTTTTCCCCATTCCCAAAAGTGCCCAATGTGCCTAAAGAAGTTTTCACTTCAAAAATATTTTAATATTTCTATTTCTTTGTTTATAGCAATTTGTTAAAGTTTATCCTTGTCTTTTGCCATCGTTGGGATTCACAAGCCGAGGATGAGTGGTAGGTTTCCTCCTTACACTTCAAATTAATTTCCCTAATTTACGGTTGCTGTGAAATCTACTGGGGTCAAAAACAAGTATTTTTTTATAAGGTGCAAAACATATTTGTAACAAAACTGTAAATTTGTCGGAAAGATTCACGTTGTCACTAGAGAATAGAAAACTGACAAGCTAAATAGATTGAATGGATACATTGATCGATAGATAACTGACACTTCGGATACGGCCTCCGATATTGATGTTGACTAAAATAGACGGGTATATACGGAGCACATCAATACACGACTGAAAGTACTAGACAAACATGGAAGTGTAAATATTTGCAGACCTTTTTAACAAAAATTACGACTTTTTCCCTCAACCCTATTGCAAAAGACAGAATTCATGATTCTATCTTTTTAAATGTTCTATTTGTGTTTGCATCTAATCTTATTATGGTTATTTATACCATTTAAAAGAAAAAAAATGCAAGCCGCTATGTCTTGCCATGTCAGTTATCGGGAATAACTTTAGTTATAGGGAAGAAGGGTTAAGGTCAACTCAAGAAAAATCAGTCTACGTCCCGAGTGTAGTTCATTACATCTTAGCAAAACCTTAACTATTTAAATTAAGGCTGTAGTTTTGATAAAGTACTCGTATTATTCTCGTTTTTATTTTCGAAATTCTTTGTAAAATTTAGCAATCAAAGCATATAAATATTTTTGTTACTTTTTAAGCGACTCAGATCTTACGAACTAACTTTCGAAAGCTTATTAATTACTATTTATATAACATGTATTTACTTATATTTTATTAATAATTATTACATTATAGATTTATATATCAATTTTAGAGCTCGTATACTATTATAAGGTATCTACTCCAATAAATGATTACTACCCGATAAATTAAAAAAATCAAGTCCATTCAAGGTTTACGTGTGGAGGGCAACCTTTTTTGTACAGAATTTATTGTACATTTTTAGATGATACACATTGTATGTATTAAATCTCTGTAAAAATAAAATACATGAATGAGGCATTATCTATCTATCAGTGCTTTTTTCCTGACATTCCTGACATATATGACAGTTAAAAAAAAATTGCAAAAAAAGGTGACGACCATTTTTTGTAAAGAAAGAGTTGCAAACACTCGGGAATATAAAACATAAAGTTGTTGTTAACTCCTTCACATACGTATTATACAAGATATTGTTACGTAGTAATAGTGACTAGCACTGCGCATGCGTAGCATCTAATCGAGAGTGACTGATTGAGGACAACGGGCGATAAATATCACTGTTGTGAGCGTTACTTGCAGCACGCTACTAACTTATGTATCTCTAGTTTATATGTAATATCGATGCTTATCTTGTTAAATTACATTAAACAACGTATACAAATTGGTATATTGTTTACGACTTGCCGTTGTGTCACATGTTGTCCTATATGTTAGACTTATTCCCCCAATTTCACTCGCAATTTCACGGTTACGCGTTTTTAATATAAATACGTATATTATGTAGCCCTGATAGCCCTAGCCCTAAACAATCACAGTAAGTGGTTAAACCTAACTAATATTATGAATGCAAAAGTGAGTTTGTTTATTTGTTACGCTTTCACGCCTCAACTACTAAACCGATCATCATAGAATTTTACAGTACCTTAATCCAGAAAAAAAGTGTAATGTTCCCGAGGGATAGTAGAATTAGTTGCCAACTTAACATTCACGTGAGCAAAAGTAGAGCAAAAGTAGAGTGCGTGTTCTGCAATCGCTGATTTGCTAATCTGTCACCAGGCATAAAGGTTCAAATCATCGTGGGTACACCGAAGGACGTCTTGCCGTTACAAACTCCAGGTGTCTACAAAATAAAGTGCAGCTGTGGTAGTTCCTACATAGTCCAAACAAAGCGGACTATTGCTGAAAGGATCAAAGAACACATCGCTGCTGTGAAGAACCGACAGATTAGCAAATCAGCGATTGCAGAACACGCACTCGAAGCGGGCACCAATCACTGGATTGAATTTCACCGTACGCAACGGAACGTCACTTTTACTCAAGAGTTGTACGTGAAGCGATTGAAATTTAAAAACACAAAACTTTCAATCGGGAAGATGGTTTCAAATTATCTACAGCGTGGAATCCAGTGATAAAAAACATGCCACCTCGCTTTTATGCGCAGTCGGGTGAACACGAAAATAGGGCCACATCGGTTTGTTTACAGAATAGGGACACTGTTAGTATAGTATGTGACGGTACATGGCGAAACGAAAATATCAAAAATATTAAAAAAGTGGAGGTGGATGAAGAACCTTCTACCTCACGATGTCGACGACGGAGGGCGTGCACCGCTGAGCCAGTCAGCCTGTGACCACGGCCAGTGCAACCTGGTCGAAACGTCAGGCAATTCAGAGGTATGTAATACCTTTTCGTGATCGCGTTAATTCCCGTTAATACGTAAATAATAAAATATAAGATGTCTATCAATTTATTTAGTTCGAAGATGAACTATTGATATCAATTAATCTTAAAAGCAAAAAAATATTCTATAAATATCTTTGAATAACTTTAATTAAAGACGCCGTTGAAGAGCTCATCTTTTACATTGAAATGTAATAAAATATTAATTAAAAGCTTGTCTTGAGATCTTTATAATGGCTGTGAAGACTAGTTTTTCAGTCTTTAATGGTTTTCTAAGCCCTTTGTATTGACATTTACCAATGTTTTCACGCGTTACAGGACAGGCAAAAAAAATACCTTTTTTATAATTTTGCAAGAACCAAACACAGTAGTTATCGAATACAGAACCTTTGCGGTTCTTTAAAAAAAAGATCGGCAAGGCGCTGGTGTTGAATACTATCGCTAGTTGAAACACCAAGGCTCTCTCTATCTCTACCACGTAACTTAGGTAACAAACAATCACAAGACCCATCGTAGTAGTACCTAATAGTAATAATAGTAGGATATTAAGTGGCTATTCCCCATTAATACTATAATTTCGAAAATGAGTTTGTTTGTTTGGTTTGGTGACGCCGTAACTACTAAACCGATCATGAAATTTTGTACACATCTTGTTAGAAGTAAAAGTTAGTGATGAACACTAATAACAATGTAAGTGTTGTTCGATTGGTGTCTCCTATACAGTTAAGCTATTTTCTCAAACAGGCAGCTCCTTCTAAAACTTACTGACACAATAGAGAATGTAAACTTACCGATCTTAGCATCAGTGAGATTAAGCCACAGCAGGCTAGTGATGTACACGACGAAGTTACTTAGATTCATATTACAATGTTACATGACGCCGGCACTGCAGTATGTGTACCCTTTGCTTGACGTCGTCCATCACGATGTCTGTAACAAAAAAAAATTGTTAATGTGATTGATAAACCCTTTTGTGGCGTAACGAGCAAATGATTAAATAGAAGTTACAAAAGTTTTCTGACTGTAATTATGTGCGTTTTACCTTATTATTTCAGATCTTAACAAATTTTTGCTTTTAGTAATATAAGATGTTCAGTAAAAATTAGTTTTTTTTTTATTTTGCAACAGATAATTAAACATGTAAATTTATTTTGATACGATCTTGAAAAAAGTTCTATTATTTACTAGCCGTTTCCGCAGTTTCTCTTGCGTGTATGGTCACTGCTCTGCTCCTCAGAAACGTAGCGTAATGTTGCATAGTTTATAATATTCATCAATAAATACTCTATCTAATACAAAAATAATTATTTAAATCCAGCTGACCCTTCTAGAGATTAGCGCATTTAAACAAACAATCAAACGAAAAATTCTTCAGCTTTATTATATTAGAATAGATACGACATCTTTCACCTCACTTGATGACTATCTTTGTTCTGCTTTATATTTCCAGTGAACTACGTAGATTATTCTTTATATTTGAAACGCCGAGAGTCAATAACGACTCATAAAATGTTTGCGGAAACATTTTGAAGAAGGTTTCCATTCTGATTTGATTATTCTGACACTTATGCCCTCTACTACTTATAAGAACGGGGTAAAAAGACCCTGAGTGCTCTAGTAAAGCTCTATTTTCTGCTGGCGAGTTAGGTGTTTACGTTCGTTCCGTAACTGTTTTCAGTAAATTACCTAAAATACTATATTAAACAGTTATTGGTGTCTGTAGATACTCGTAGCATGATTGGTGTCACAAGCTTTTTGCCAAACTGATCCTTCTCCCAATGGAGATCACCATTTATCTTTTTTTTAACGTGTGGAAATCCCCTAGGACCGTCATCACCACCGGGGTTTTTCATAGGGTAGTGTAATGGAATCAAACCGACTAAGAAATACTGAACCTAAAATAAAATGTGGTCCCCTTCCTAGCGCTTGCCTGTAAAGCGTACCCTCTTTTGTTAACTCCATAAATAGACGTACTCTAGGCACACATGGACGTCACCCCTTCGTGGTTGTCACCATTAGCCACATTAACAGCGCAGCTTGCCTACGTGTATTTGGTGCGCCACTAATTGAGGCACAGAAGCATGTTTCATAGGCGTACATCCTTCTAATTCAAGCATCTATCATGCTCTATCTCCTGGAAAAATCATTCCCTTTTGTGTTGATTCAACTCAAAACAAAGTAAAATACTAAACATTACAGAGAACTTGAACAAATAACCCAAAACAAAATAAATAGAGCCAAGTAAAACAAAAACTTTGCGGATATTTTTGGAATTTTATATTTAATAGAAAGTGAACTATTTACAGACGTATCCACGTAGAAAGTCAACAACGGTTGATCGGCTTACTCATATTTGGACAGCTGGCAAAATTCAGGCTAAGTGCGAGCAGTACCTTATGCTGAGATCAATGAACCTTGCCTTTCTTTCGAATTCGTTATTTATTTTTCTCACTACGTTTTCGGTTACGGGTCAGAGATATTTGGGATTAAGGAATTGTTTGGTTGGAATTCTATAGCAAGGAGAGAGCGAATTTATTTTTATTTTGCTATTGTTTGCAGTTAGCCTTATCTGTAAAGCCATTCCCGTGCCAATCACGCGAACGAAAAAAGTTTGTTATATATGGCGAGTAATTTATTACTCTAAAACTAAGAACTGAAAATACGGGAACTAAAGTCCGGCAGTTTAGAGTTACTTACATTATTGTACATACCATCGTGTTAATTCAGGATACGCGAAAGTAAAGAAGTGACTAAAGTAGGTGTAAGAAAATATTAATTTAATGAATGCATGTTGCAATCAGATCAAACCTTTGAAACTGTTTGAGGTTAAAAAAATGGTTTTGAATGGCTATGTCTTATATTGTTATTTTATAGTTTAAAAAATAAACAGAAATCTACTCAGGCATGTGCTAAGTAAATAGATTTCATGTGTGTAAATAAAAACATGCATACAATTTATTCATTAGTATTCTTCAATAGTGGAGATTTAGAGGATTCCATGTGTCTTGCAGAATTTACAACCAAAGATGCGTTTAAATTAGTGTTGAAATACGAATCTTTGTGGGCTTTAAACTGTTCTATTAATTTTAATGTTACTATTTCGCTATACTTATATTTTACTTATATGATAAACTGATAACACTCTCAACTGTATGCGTTCGATCTCAAACAATAAAGTAAATAACTACACGCCAAAAGTTGTTTGCACTCGCAAACACGCATCGCATTACGTTTGATAAGTCGATCCCGTGAGTAAACCGGGGATTTATCTATTTCTTTATTTACGTAAGAGATTTTTCCCCAATCAGTTTCTGATTCGTGCAGATATCTGCAATGCTATAAACTTGAAAAATAGTAAAGTGGGTCAAAAACCACTACGATTCTAGTTAGGTTCTACAACTGATCAATACAACTTGTTTACAGTTCTCATTCGTAGGTATAGTATTGGGTTTTGAACCCACAACGTTATCATTCCTAGTTTTATACTTTCACAATTAAAGTATACCTAGAATATTTTATACTTCATCCACAAAACCACCCACAATAGCGCCCCCGTACAAATACAAAGTGATCTTACGCCAACAGTAAACATGAGTAGCGCCCTTAGGGCCGTATCTTAAACAAAACCCTTCTAACCTAGATACCTTTAGCCCTGTATGCTTCGTATATGTACGGAGCACGTAGAGAGGTCTTTTAATTAATTTGCGTAGGTGCATTAATTTTGTGAAGAGGTCGTCCCTCTTTGCTTACTGCAGGGTAATGCTGCCAAATGAATGTATGAGGCATTGTGGGGTTTCATCTTCCGTGAGTTGAAATATTTTGCCTTATCTTTAGAGATTCCGGATGCAAAGATAATATCTTAATATATATAAATCTCGTGTCACAATGTTTGTCCTCAATGGACTCCTAAACCACTTAACCGATTATAATAAAATTCGCACACCATGTGCAGTTCGATCCAACTTGAGAGAAAGGATAGTTTAAATCTCAAATTATAGTCGCAATTTTAATTTATTGCTAATTATTTGTCTGTTATTATTTGACAGTCACAATTATCTGTTAAATCCAAATGATTCTAACAGATGTCGATACCTTTCGACTGGGTTGAGTAAGTAATCAATAGATGGCGCTGCTATGGTAAATCTACGAACGTGTCATTTAAGCTACATTTTAACAGCATAATTACCACGTGTTGTTGACGCTATAAAATTAATTAAATTTACTTTGTAGTGAACGAAATACCGTATAATTCAGCTAATTATTTGTCTGTTATTTGCGATTTAACATCTGATGGACGAGTCATTTTGTACAACAATATGAATTTTTCAATTGAGTACTTTAGTTTTATTTTCAATTTAGCTAATTAGATTTTACCGGAAGGGTTTTATTTCCTTAGTTGCGATTAGAGAAATAAAATATGGCGGTACGAAGTTCGCCGGGTCAGCTAGTATAACTATAGATATTTAGATCGCAGTGACTGCAATATAAGTGTTGACAAAGTTTATTTAAAATTATATATCATATGACCAATAAAGGTTTATATCTGTTATCGACATCTAAAGTTGCTAGAGATGATGTCGAATTTAAACTTTGCGTTACGTATTCTACTTCGTCATACTTTTATTCACCATACAATGGTGATGCTGCGTCAACATAAAGCAATTGCTAACTAGCCTAAATAATCTTTGCATTGGTATAATATCAGCAATCTGATATAGACTTGACTTTGCTTTGTTTTGTTCTGTAAATTCTAATAGTGTAAATATATTTAAAAAAAGTTGTTTAGTGAAAGTCACTACATATCTTCCACACATCTAGTAAAGTAGATAGGTAGTAACGTTACTAAATAAATAATGAACAAAAGTAGATAGGTACGTACCTATCTACTTTTGTTCATTATTTAAGAGTTGATTATTAACACTATATTACTGTAAGTTGAACTTTGCAGTATTATGAATCCTTTTTTTTTTTTTGGAGTTATGATCCTTTGTACATAACGGAGGAGATTCTCAAGTCGACCCGTATATTTTTTTTTTGTATGACCACTATTTTTTTATTATTTCTATGACACATTATTTTTTTATTGAATACTTTGAAGTTGGTCCCATTTAAATTTCAAATAAATAATTCAACCGAAAATTGACTTTTCACCTGTGAACCGATTTTGTTTAAACCTAGCACTCATATGTATTATGTTGTTTTAATTATTTTACAACATGACGGAGACCTGTAGTCGACTGATTTAGCAACAAAAAAATTTAAAAATTAACAAATTAAATTTTAACAAAAAAAAAATAAACCTACAAAAGAAGAAGAAAAGTAAAAAAAAAAACTCGGTAACCTAAACAAACTCCTACACTAATGTAAATATTTAAATAATTTTGAGGGAATAAAAACGATTTTGATTTTATTATTTTCAAGCGTTGGTAATTTCGAGGTATAAAGTATTCTGCTCACAGCTAAGTGTAAGTAAACAGATATCTATATTTAAAATGCTGAGAGTAAAATATTTCAGGAAGACCAAAGATTGGTTCATTGAAATTAAGCGGAAATTTATTATGTATAAAAAAATGTTAGGTAAACGCTGTCCGGCACTTTGACTTTTAAAAACCAATAAACGGTAAAGGAACTTGCACAATTTAAAATTCACGTTTGTATAACAATACCCTGTGATGGAAGTTGGCATCTATTAGTTCGTGGACAACTAGTATTTAAGTCATTTCTAACGCTTTTTTATTTTACGAAAATATTTAATTGTAGTTAATCAAATGCAATTAAGATTTAAATTTCCCATGAAAACTACTTTCAATATCTTTATTACTTCATTTTATTCAAAACAATACTAAATAAAATAAAGCATCCTATTAATCTCTTAAATAATAAAAGCTACTTTAACAAGTATTGTTTTCATGAGTTTTTATTCGCGTAACGCTACGTGTTAAATGGCGAAAAAATTGTGTTGAAATACAATTTAACTTAAACTTTTATACAATTTTGTAACATCCAGAGTAATAGATTTCGTGCTTTACTTTCGACAAATTTTAAATTGTAAAGTGTTTAGCGTCTATAATATGTAATGTTAGCATATCAACCATCCATTGGCCGACTGGCCTGTTGGTCTAGTGGTTAGTGACCCAGACTGTCTGAGTTCGATTCAACATCAAAATCAATTGTGCACCTCGTATACATAGCATTATCGGTGTATAACCTAAACACCATTGTAGCCTTAACACCTTTGTAACCTAAACAAAAAAGCAACATCCCTTTAAATACTAAGGTGATTAGGTCCTAATTGTTATTGTTTTCTTTTAATATACTTAACATACAGTGTTATTTTAATCCTAGCAGTGCTACGAGTAGAACGTGTTTGCAAATATTTTTGATTTGACTACATAAATCCCATAATATATAATGTTTGATATAATAAAAATTGAATAGTTTACTATCGTATTTTATGAAGTGTATAGAAAAAATAATTGTCTATCCAAATGCAACAATAATACTGACGTTTGTTTAACGGTTTTATCAGAAAAATGTAAAGAAATATGAGGTCTCTGAAATTTTTCTTATGAATCTATAGAGCTATCTTAAGCTAACTACAGATAAACCTTTTGTACTACTAAGGTGGCAAAGAGCACCCGGCCCGCATAATGTAAAGCAGCCACCATAGCCTTTGGGCATTTTTAATAGTAGGTTAATCTATTAACTGGATAAATCGGAACTTTATGTTCCGATTTATCCGGATATGTGTAACTTCTTAAATGTTTATGTGATGCGACATTTTGATTTTCAGACGTTTCAATCGAATTGCATTGATCGTGGTCACCGGATGGACCATCAACTTGGTATGTAGATAGCTGGAGACCTGGATTAACCCATAGTCTACTTTTTATCCAGACATTCCCACGGAATCGGGACTTACGCGGGTAAAACCGCGGGGCTGCTATCCATATTTGTAAATAATTCATCTTTAACTATCAGAAAAACAGAAAGTTAAACATTTATGGTAACTTATAAATCATTCACGAAAAAAATATAAATAAATATTAGTATGACAACAGCAATAACTTATCGGCATAGATCTAAACATTTTTTCGAAGCTGTGTCCACGAGATTTATGTGTTTTGAAACTATAACGGTTATAAAATGAAAAATGTTCCATTTATTTTGGCTTACGGTGACGGTGTATGGTGATACAGAGTTTATAATATATACGTAGGGTGCTACATAAGTTTTGTCGTATGAAAATTATGTACCATTAAATTGTGATTTGAAGCTACATCCATAAACTCTTAAGTAATATAAAAAAAAGAAATTGGGGACAAGGAATCGGTTGTTCAACTTTTCTTAATGATAATGGCGGGATTCTTATGACAGTCGTGTAATTATTTTGTATAGCTTTAAGTGTGGCCTAACTACACAAAAACATTTCGAGGAAATGAGTAGTGCACTGAGAAACTTGAAACTTGTCCATCTCTAAGGATCACAGAACGATGGTATATTTAATTCAATCGCAGCAATTTTAAGGAAAAAGGGAAGAAAGACCGGAGAGTGACATATTGACAGATCGAGGAAACCTTCAAGTTTAGTGCACCAATTGTTCATTGGATTCTTCACGACCATTTGAAAGTACGGAATCTTTCTTCACTCTGGGTACCACACTCGATGACTGATGTGCTGTATAAGCAAGGTGGAATATGGTCTCGTATGTGTTAAAAAAAATTATAGACGGCCGTTCTAACTACGTGAACTCGATTGTTACGTGTAATGAAACTTGGCTCCATTTGTTCGACATTCCTACTAAATCCCAGAGTAAAGTGCTGTTGTTTGAAGATAAACCACCGCCAACGTCTGTAAAAATGCCTGACCCGTAAAGAAAAGAAAGCTGCTGCATTTTTTATAAGGAAGCAATATTGGATAGTTTGCTTGAGAAGACTGTTACTGCTGCATGGAATACAGATAAATGTTTACCTCAAGTATTAGAAGCCTTAAATGATGAACGACCAAACTCCAGTTAACGCAATAAGCTGGAATCAAATTGCTGGGACATCCTCCTTATAGTCCGGACTTTGCTCTATTCCCGTATGTAAGAATTCAACTAATGGAACGCAAGTTATTAAGTGATGAGGAGTTTATACATTGGAGTTTTTGAGGAGATATGTTGTGTTGAGTAGTATGAGGGATACTTGAGCAATGTGTTCAGCATCTGGTTTACACGTATGAAAATTTCTATTACGGGCTGTGGAGAGTACTTCGAAAACAAGTTAATATTTCCCTATGTACGACGAAACTTATACCCTATAAAAGCACCCTATAGTATAATATAGAAATATGAACCAATAAATTCTTACAGGCCGAGATTGCACTAACTTTAAAATTTTTGTATTCCATGATATATTCGACAATAAACGTATGTTAACGAGAATTAATGCGATTAGGTACGTAATAGGTATTACATGTGATCGCGTTAATTCCCGTTAACATAGTTATAGACAAGGATTATTTATTAACAATGATAACAACGACAACATGTCATGTTAACATGACGATGATAACACGTTACACGGAAGCTTTTGAATGTGCCAAGGATATTTTGTATAAACTTTTAATTAGCATTTTATTGTGCGTGGTCTATCACCACGTAAAATATTATAAGTTAAACCTACATAAAGAATACACTTTAGTTGCCAGGAATAGGTTAAAAAACGTTATAATAAAAAAATTGTAAGTACATATTTGTTTTTGTATTGAAAGTGCCTCGAGATCAATGTTTTCGTTTGTTTGTAACCAACAACAATACTCATCTAATTTTGTTTTGCTGTAGTTCTTCGTTTGTGGTTGAAATTTTCTTACTCGTTTTATAGATGGTTAGCAGAAGACCCCCTCGAATTAAAAGGACTACCAGCCAACACAGGTATTCGGATACCCAGTGCTACTATCGTAATGCTGTATTTCTCCTGGTGCCGGACGGCCAGGGTTGCCAAAGTAAGACCCACTAAGTTATATGCAAAAGAGTATTTATATGCAGAGAAAACGAGTATACCCTTGTTGCAGACTTAATTGACCCTCGCCATGCAGCAACATGCATGCAACTAAATTTATCACTGGTTTTCATTAACTATTTGTTTAAAAGGACTCTAATACTGATCAAAGTAATAGCCATGAAATTCATAACGACGATGTCGATAACCAGAAAAAAAGTTTTTGTTAATTAAATGTTATCATTTAATTTTCTACTGAATTTCAATTTTAACTAAACTTGTTGAGTAATTAAATATTTTCTTTTATACCCACTTGTAATACGATGAAACCAGATATTTTCATTAAACATAACACCTGATAGGGTTCTCACTGAAATATCTACTTTGCAACAAGTTTACAAGTTGCGAATACAATCATTCAGTCAGCTTAGGGTGACTGTAAGAAAATTCCTATGGCATAGTACACCAATGTACAATAATATGTACATAAAAATATACTTTTTTATGGGATTGGGTGCAAACGAGCAGACGGGTCACTCGGCGAAACAACGCAACATTGCTTCACGGCCGGTTTTCTGTGAGGTCGTGGTATCACTCCGGTTGAGCCGGCCCATACGTGCCGAAGCATGGCTCTTCCCGTTATGTAAAATAAATAAATATGAAAAAGAATGCTTGTAAATTTAAAACATTACTGCAAAGAGAGGAGAAATCAACGTTCCAAACAAGTTATTGATAGTCATTGACACTACTATTATATTCCACTTATTTCATATCATAATAATTATCTTTCTTTCTTTTGTCTTAGCAGACGTTGCGATACCAGAGAAGGCGCTATAAGGGAGATCAACCTATAGTACTAACAGCACACGCTAATATTATAAATGCGAAAGTGAGCTTGTTACACTTCTGAACCGATCATCATATATTCAAGAAACGATTCGTTTTGCTTACGGACGGTAAAATTTTCAATGAAAATTTCTAAGTATTATTATGTTCGTATTATTATAGGAACCGGGTAGCATACACGTTGTCAGGGGTACATAAAAAGGACATAGGTTACCTTTAATCTAGAAAAAAAAACTGTGTTCTTGAGGAATAGAAAAAAAAACTTACGCGAGCGAAGCCGCAGGCAGGAGCTAGTTAAACATAATGAGATCCAGACAACCAAGTAGAAATACTCTTTTTTTTTTATAAAAAAAAGAATACTAGCAACGTGGGTCTCACATTACTAGTATTTTTGTTACCCTTCCAGCTAAGCTAAATACTTGTGTTAGGAGTGAGTTCACGCCGGTAGTGCACTAGGTGGGGTTCGAACCCGCAACCACTTGATCGCAAGTCCGACGCCTTAGCCATTACGCTACCGCCGCCTTGGAATATCAATTTGCGTATTTTGAAATTACTCGATGCTTATGAATAAAGTGACTGGCTTGATGGTCTTGTAGTTAGTGACCCTGACTGCTGAGCCAGATGTCGTGGTTTCAATTCCCACCCAGGACGAATAATTGTGTGATGAGCATGATCATTTTTGTTCTGTGTCTGGGTGTAATTTGTCTATAATATGTTTGTATTTAGAAATATATAAGTATGTTTATCAGCAGTCTGGTTACCATAGTATAGGCTCTGCCTAGTTTGGGATCAGACGGCCGTGTGTGAGATGTGTGAAGTTATTATTATTATTATTACAAAGTATCCTTTCTTAGTGGTATTTCGTATATTATTATAGTACTTGAAATTGTCTTAACGCCTCTTTAGAAACAATAACGTTGTGAGAGCGATACATTTATTTTACTATATTGCTGTACAGCCTACAACAATAACCTTTAAAATAAATGGAATTACTAGAGGTCTCTATAAAGTATATATGTTAACAGTGGCAATTAAGTTGGTTACTATTATATGTACCCCCAGTGAGCTAAACTAAACAAATATACGGGACAACACTCGGTAGGCTCTTGAAACGGTCAGTGATGGACAAATGGGCACTCGAAGCGAGTTACTCGAGCCACTAGAACTTTGATATGGTGCAAGTAACAAGAGATAAGCGATTACATTATTAGAAGTAGAAGAATAACCTATTAAGTGGAGTAAAGCTTTGGTAACAATCGATTACTGGAACTTCAAAAATAGTTATAGAGGAAGGGTACCCCAAGCAGTTTTTATGTGATCATACTTGCTATCAGAAACAAACACGTGCGTACGTACGAGGTAAAAAATAAGTTAGGAAAATAATAAATGAAGTTTATAGTAACATTATTTAAGCGCATTGAAGTCAGTAATAAATAAAAAAATAAATATAATTTTTTTTTTTTCGTAATATGCGACATTACGTTAGTTTCATTAAGGCATCGATTTCATATAACTTTCAAAACTGAATAACGGTTTTGTCACAGTTTTGTTTTGTTTCTTTGGGAGCTGCTGGTGAATTTCTTTTAAAACGATTATGGCTTTGAAAGATAAGATGAGTCACGACTTCGAACTGTCTTTTTTTTTTTTTTACATAGTTAATAAAACAGTCATAAAATACAAATGTTGTTCCGCTTTCTCTCTTGTCCAACACACCACATACATACCGATCGTTGTTCTGAGAGATTGGCGCTCGTCGTACAACAGTTGTAGTGTGTTTGAGTGCAAATGAGTTTTTTTTGTTAACTGTACCTATGTACAGACGGTGATGTAGGTCGATTTATATGTTATGTTTGGTTGGAGTATGATGCTTCTGTAGTAAACAATTTATAATTTTCATATTTTGTTTCTGTACATTATTAAGTTTTGAAAAGGAGAAAATGTGTTTTTACTGCCTTATTAAGTCTGTTCTTGTCCCGATATAATAGTTTAACGGTAGGCATTTGGACTGTCATTATCTGGCATATTCTAAGAAACTTATTGTCACTTATCGCACACATTTCTAAGATTTACAACTAATATTGTTAATGCAGGATTGTCAGAAGCTCAGTGCAACAGTTGTATGTATTAAATTAAAAGAAACTATAAACTTTCTGAATAGCAAGAAAAACAATTGGTGGATATCAAATAGATATAAGTGAGATTAGATTAAATAGTAAGAGTATTAAGTAATCATCCATTGTTAACAACAACGATACGCATAAATTCAAGTAGCCACAAATAAATCTCAATGAATTGTAAATAATATAAAATTTGAGCCAAACTCCCTGTTTTCTTATACAACGATCGGTATAACCTGAAGATTCGACATTTGTTTTGTCTTGACATGGGGCATCTTTAGAAACGATTTGGCAAATGTTGGCCTCAGTAACAAGTGGTGAACACCACTTGTTACTAACCGAACCAACAAAACTCGCCTCAGTAACAAGTGGTCTTCACCACTTGTTACTGAGGCGAGTTTTGTTGGTTAATCCACCAATAATCTTTGTACATACATAGCTTTAAAAAAAAATTCAAATTGACAAACAAGCGTATGGGTTGCCTGATAGTACCCGGAGCAAAAGCAGTACCGTTAAACACTCGCAACAGCAGCGGTTTCATTTGCGTGACCACCCTCTTTCCACACCCATTAAGCTTCAGCGAACCTACTCACCAGGACACCAGGGGTCACAACTCCATAATATGTAGGGACAAGTAACTCCCCAGTCAAATAACTACGATTCTAGCAGAAATATCTTAACTTCTTTGTTGCGCTGAGCTTTATATTTATTTGTTAGTTATTTTAAAGCAGTAAAACTAGGAAGTTACATGTGCAAATAAATGTATAAATTGATAACATAGGTTTCAATACTAAATTTAAATATGAGTTTCATGCGGGTATTGAAAACGACAATTACAGAACACAAGAGATGAAGTGCCCAACAAAACAACCTAACTGCCCTCAACTAAATTCAATTCGAGTTTGAAGTCAGTGCTCGAATAAATTATAACCAAAGTCGTGTGCTCGTGATTCACAATGACAATAGTTTTGTTGTAGGTTCATCACGTTCTTCTGTTAGGTAAACCTGCTTCCTAGAAATGAAACACAAAGAAGCGGGTCCAGAAGAAGAAGTAAATGGGGTTTACAATTGAGAAAGTTAAGTAAAAACAAATTTTAGATTAATATTTAGAAGTAACAATAAAACATGTTTTTTTTATATTATAGGGGGCAAACGAGCAGACGTAATATAATAGTAATATAACAAGTTGAAAAATATATTAAATCATGTGTGGTCATATTTGAGGGTCGAATTTTAGACCCCATGAATAACGTAAACGCTAACCATTTTATGAAAATTCGTGATTCTTAATACAGAAATCTTATTTGGAAACTAAAAAAATTTAAATGTCTGCATAAAAAAATAAATAAACAAAAAAAAAATAAACATTAAAACTGACATGAAAACTCATAATGTGTTGTTTAGAAATGTACACCTATATAGGAAAAGTATTTTTCGAAGAAAAAAATAATTTCAAAGAAAAAAATAATTTCAAAGAAAAAAATAATTTCAAAGAAAAAAATAATTTCAAAGAAAAAAATAATTTCAAAGAAAACGTATTTTTTTTTCAAAATCTATTTTTTCGAGCTAAATCAACTATTTGTCATAACGCTCCTATAATTTGACATCACCTTTCTGTAACACCCTGTATAATTAGGTAAAGACTAATCAGTCTAGTACATTTCTCTCCTATGTTTGTCAACAAATTTTCTTTTTTTTGTTTAGTAGCTGTAAATAGCATTAGTGTTAGCAATAAATAAAATTGGGAACACTTTTTTTGTTTTTATTTTGTGTTAATTTTTTTTGTTCTCAACTTTATTGTTATCAACAATTTAATGAATTTAAAACTCTGGGCGACCACTAGTTTTAGAAATTATCTTAGATTACTAATTGAATTTAATTTCATTATAATTAGTATCACTACATATTATAAAACACTGTCTGTCTGTTCGCGATAAACTGAAAAACTACTAAACGGATTTTCATGCAGTTTTCACTAACGTGAAAACTGCATGAAAATCCGTCTATTAAGACAGATGATTCATGAAGAAAGTTTGGGTGTATAAGATTTTGTGTAAATTGATTGAAATATGTTGATGATTGCTGAAGATGTCTCTGCTACCCGTGCGAAGCCGGGGCGGGTTGCTAGTTATAAATATAAAATTAAGATTTAAGGTTTGTCTATAACAAGCATCCAACCACTGGAATAATTCAGTAGTGAAACGATTCTTTATGGTATTACTTTATAGAAGTACCTAATTTGTTAGATAGCTCTGTAGAGCTACTAACAGCAAACCTCAAAAATACCCTAAACGCGTAGTTGTACCTACTGGACAATTATTGATACAAAACGTAAATGAGTTATGTAGATTTTTTATATGAGTTTTTCCTAGATCCAATATTTTGTAGAACAACTCTAGCCAAACAACAATTCATTATAGGTAACCCGTCGCTACTTTCTTTCACTTTCTAAATTGTCCTCGGTTTGACAAAAAATATTAATGTACAAAAATTTTACTTTAAAATAAATCATCTTGGGTGTTTGAGTTTTCTCATTATATTTTACTAGTTAATATCAAATTATTATCGACAACATAATATAAGAAGAAAACCAACAATAAGTCTTGGACTATATAATACTATTATACTTTTAAATAGTTTCGAAATCTCACGGATATTTCTTTTAAAATAATTAAGTAAGTGCTTGATTTGAAAGAACTGCTAACAATGGCCTTTCTCATTTAAGGCTTTCAATTCAACTTCAACCTGAATAGTAGTAATTATTGTGTGGTTCTGGATAAGAGCTAAAGTCTTTCATTTAAGTGATTGGCGGTGACCCAGGTCGCGGATACAGCATTTATCGTACTTCCAGTTTTCAATCTTCTGTAAAATTACGAGCTACGGTTGTTTTAAATATTATTAAATATGCTCTGAATAAATCATAGTAATAATTATGAATCTAGATCTGTTATGTATGTATCCAACCTCAAATCAATTAATTAATATACAGATGAAGATAAGAAAGCAAAGAATGCTTTTAAAACAAAATATGTTGTCTTTTACAATTTACACTAGCTCATGAAAGATATTTTTTTTATTTATAAAACATCTAAACTTATTAAGACAACGTATGATTTTAAGTTGGGTTTTTAATGTAGAAACTTATACACTGAGCTGGTCTGGTTTGCTTTCTCTTATATGAGCTTGTTTGAGCGGGTGTTCTATGTTTGTAAATACGTTGAGCTTTACAAACCGAGGGTGAGTGGTGGGTTTTCATTCTACATTAACTAATTATGGGTTTGTCAATAAATTGTAGTCTACTCTATAATGCAATAACTTTACCTTAAAACAATACTAGAATATATGTTAACACGTACACGTACACGTTACGTACACGGATATCCACTTTTAGAATACGACAACCTTTTAGCAGCACCCCAATACAAACAGTTATCACCTCTAATTATGGGGTGTATCATTGATTTTCCCTTCAAATAACGGTAGTTATACATTTATGAGTTCGACCTATCACGCAAAGTTTTCACCATAGATTTTTATGTAGTTTAATGCAATATGAACGATGTAACGTGACTATTTCTATTGTAAGAACAGTTATGGAGAAGTGCTAGTTTTCTTTTATTGGAACAAAGTGTCTTATCGGACGTTACACGTAAGATGCTCGGCGGTCGGCTGGCTAGCCGGAAAAAAGTGTTAGCGGTCGGCCGGCTAGCCGGAAAAAAGTGTTAGCACAACGAAAACTGCTAGCCGCGAGTTGATTTATTTCATTTTCACGCCATCTGTGAATTATGCGCCATACTATTGTAATATCTTGTATACTAATCTATATAACACTGTTTTTTTTTTTAAATCAGACCAGTAGTTCCTGAGATTAGCGCCTTAAAGCAAACAAACAAACAAACTCTTCTGCTTTATATATTAGTATAGGAATGTAGACAATTTAAAAAAGGAGGATATAAAAACTACACCTAAGCAGTTTAAAAATTTAAGTACACAGACAAACAAACATAATAACTTGGAGGATGATTGTCAATTATTAAATCAATCTTTTATACAGCAAGCACATTTTTTTCCTAACGAATAACGTTAATTTGTTAACAAATGATTATGAGAGTAATATAAATTCATCAATGTCTTGCTGTCCTTTACCTGTGTTGTGTAACGAAAGTTCTCTAAGTATATTTCATCAGAATGTATGTGGGATTAGTAATAAAAAATCGTAATAAAATCATATATTCAGTCATTAGATAAAACACCAGATTGCATATGTGTAACAAGCACATTACTTAAACAACAATTCAATAAATGCTTTTAACTTCAGTAATTATAACTTAGCCTCGTATAACACAAGAACGGGAAAAAAACCAATCAGAAGTTTTACTCTGCATCTCTGGACCTCTACAGCTACAGTATACCCTGCCTTACATTGGTGACCCCGCCTGAACCATCGAGAACCGCAAATTCTTACTAATTTGGACATCAATATCATCATGACAACAGGAAGCAACCCAGTCAAGAAGGTCGACAAGGCGATGTACGAGCTTGTCATTGGACAGCTAGAGCGGCAAGATATCGACGAGATCGCCGACATCATTCTACGGACCCCGGAGGACAACAAATTTGATGCTATCAAGAGCCGGCTATTTCAAGTCTATGAGGAGTCAGAGCAACGGCAAGTACAGCGACTACTCTCAGAGATGGAACTGGGAGAGATGAAACCCTCCCAACTACTTTGGCGCATGAAGAACCTCGCCGGTGAAAACATCTCAGAATCCACATTACGTATTATGTGGACTAACCACCTCCCACAATCAATACGTGTCGTCCTTGCTGTAAGCGAAAATATCGCCAAGAAATCAGACCTCAACGATCGACAAGATTCTCGAACATTCTCTACCCGAAATCTCCGCTATCGCCACGACCTCGAACCCACACATCGCAACCGCCACAACATGAAACTTCCAAATAGGCATCGCCAGTACTTCACAAACAAGACCCTGCGAACCTACCCCGAACGACCTACGCTCGCTTCACGAGAAGATTAACATGCTCACGACAGAGTTAGCAGAACTAAAGGCGCAACAGCTTACGCGGGAAATTGAAGAATTGAAATCGCGGCGAGCCTATCAACCAAGACGTCAGTATTGGAATAACCATCCTAACAAATCAAGATCACCGAGCAACCAACGACCGTCGCGTGGTAGTACGCCGCAGCGCTCCGAAACACCGTCTATCTGTTATTACCACACCGCAAGTTTGGTAAACAAGCTTACCGATGCACGCGCCCGTGCAAGTTCGAAGATTCGACGCCCGTGTCGGAAAACTAACTGCGCTGGCTGCGTTGGCTGAAGCGGCAACCGACGCAAACCACGCATCACACTGCCTATTCGTAACAGATAGAAACTCTCGTCTATCTTTTCTTATCGACACCGGCGCAAACATATCTGTCATACCGCAACAAAAAGGAACGAAGATAGCTCCGACGGCGTTTCAACTGTACGCCGCAAATAATACTACAATACCTACCTACGGCGAGAAAACTATGGTGTTAGATCTAAAACTACGAAGACCTTACACATGGAAATTCTTCATCGCTGCAGTCAGTAAACCCATCATCGGCGCTGATTTTTTGAAACACCACAACCTACTCGTTGATATACGCGGCCGTTGTCTCATCGATAAAGTCACGAACCTATCCGTCAAGACATCAGTTTCATATTCTACCGAGACGACCGTAAGAAGCATTGACGATCAACAACACTATCATCAAATCCTCGCCGAGTACCCAGATATCATCCGACCATCCTCAATGAAACAAATACCTAAACATCGCGTCGAACATCACATCGAAACCACCGGACACTGTAGAACACGACCGTTACCGCCTGGTTATTTGAGTTCAGACGAATGTGTCCCGGTCTCAAGAACGCTGGACAAACATTCCAAAGATTCATTCATCAAGTACTCAGCGGACTCGATTTTGTCTTCCCATTCGTCGATGACGTCATCATAGCCAGCCACAACCTACAGACAGCCTATCAAGACCTACGCACAGTCCTGCAAAGATTAGACGAATACGGGATAACGATTAACCCATCAAAATGCGCATTCGCTCAAGACAACGTAAAATTCCTCGGCTACGACGTGTCAAGTGAAGGGATAAAAGGTCAAGATCATAGCCGATTACCCAAAGCCAGAGACCGTCGAAGAACTTCGACAATTCCTCGGCATGGTTAATTTTTACCGTGACAACACACCGAACGCTGCTCTCATTGATGCCCCACTCAACGCATTCTTACACAACTCGAAAAGCACGTCCTAGTGCTGGGGGACTTCAACGCAAAGTCCGTTGCGTGGGGTTCCCCCAGGACGGACGCACGGGGTGATGCCGTAGAGGAATGGGCGGCATCGGTGGGCCTCTGTCTTCTAAACAGAGGCTCCGCCAACACGTGCGTGCGACATCAGGGGGGGTCGATAGTGGACCTTTCGTTCGCTACCCCTGCTCTCGCCGCACGAGTAAGGAACTGGCGTGTCCTGGAAGAGGTTGAGACGCTCTCGGATCACCTTTATATCCGATTCGAGCTCTCCCGGACCCAGGACCCCAGAAGGGGTCACACGGCGCGGCGTTCTTCCCGCTTCCCGCGGTGGGCTGTTACCAAGTTGGATAGGGACCTACTGGAGGAGGCAGCCATTATTTACTCTTGGCTGTCTCCGCGGCCTCTGACCGAGGAGGCAGACATGGGGGCTGGCTGCTTTCGTGATGCGATTACGCAGATTTGCGATGCGGCCATGCCCCGCGTTCGAGGTCGTCGGCCTCCCAGGAAGGAGGTCTACTGGTGGTCCCAGGAGTTGGCGGACCTCCGCGTGGCCTGTACTCGTGCCCGGAGGTCCTACACCCGCAGCCGGCGGCGTCACCGCGAAGATGGGGAGGAAGACCGGCTTCATGAGGAGTACCGAGATGCACGGAAAACTCTGAAGCTGGCCATTAGCCGCGCCAAAGAGGAAAAAAGAAAGGAGATGCTGGAGGGTCTCGATCGTGACCCCTGGGGTCGCCCATATCGCGCGGCGCAACAAAAGCTCCGCGCGTCGGGCCCCCCCCTTACGGAGACTCTCCAGCCCAGCTTCCTGCAGGAAGTGGTTGAGGGCCTTTTCCCGCAACGGGTGGAGCACGTACCCCCGTCGATGGCCTCCTTGGCCGGAGACGACGGGGAGAACGAGGTGGTTGGTGTTCCGCCCGTCACTGAGGCGGAAATAGGGGCGGTTGTTCTACGGATCCGTTCCAAGAACACCGCCCCCGGGCCAGACGGGATCCCTGCCCGAGTGTTGGCCCTTGCCCTCGACCACATGTCCGACCGCCTCAGGGAAGTGTTGGACGCTAGCTTGGCGTCCGGGCGCTTCCCTGACTGCTGGAAGAGCGGGAAGCTGGTCCTTTTAAGGAAGCCGGGACGGCCTACTGACTCGGTCGCGGCCTACAGGCCCATCGTGCTGCTGGATGAGGCGGGTAAATTGTTTGAGAGGGTCCTCTCTGCCCGCATCGTCCGGCACCTGTGCGAGGTCGGCCCCGATTTGTCGGACGCTCAATTCGGTTTTCGGGCGGGGCGTTCGACGGTCGGTGCTGTGTTGCGCCTGAGGGCCGTGACCGAAGAGGTAGTGAGCTGTGGCGGCGTGCTGTTGGCGGTGTCGTTGGACATCGCCAACGCGTTTAATAGTCTGCCATTCAGCTGCATCAGGGAAGCACTCCACTATCACGGAGTGCCAGGGTACCTGAGGCGGCTGGTGGCAGACTATTTAGAGGAGCGTACCGTCATGTACGAGGACCGAGATGGAGTTTTGAGTCGTCGGCCCATGTCGTGCGGTGTTCCGCAGGGGTCTGTCCTTGGACCACTCCTGTGGAGCATGGGGTACGACTGGGCCCTTCGAGGCGACTTCCCCCCCGGGCTCGGCGTAATCTGTTACGCCGATGACACTTTGGTCACAGCCCGGGGGGTGAACTTTCAGGAGGCGGCGTGCCTGGCCACCAGGGGAGTCTCTCTGGTGGTCGGGCGCATCGAGGCGCTGGGTTTGCGGGTGGCCCTGGACAAGACAGAGGCCCTGTTATTTCATGGGCCCCGTCGTGGTCCACCCCCTGGCGCCTCTATCGAGGTCAACTCGGTCCTCGTACCGGTTCAGGCCCACATAAAATATCTGGGCCTGATCCTCGACGGTAGGTGGCGCTTCGACGAGCACTTTCTGCAGCTTGCTCCAAGGCTGGTCGGCGCTGTGGGCGACTCTTGCCCAATTTGGGTGGACCCAGCGTCGCTACGAGACGGCTGTACACAGGGGTTGTCCGGTCAATGGCACTGTACGGTGCACCGGTGTGGGCGGAGGCTCTGACCGCCCAGAATAGGGCGCGGCTCTGGCGCCCTCAGAGGGTGATGGCGGTTAGAGCCATACGCGGATACCGCACCGTGTCAACAGAGGCGGCGTGCGCGTTGGCCGGGACTCCCCCGTGGGATCTGGAGGCGGAAGTGCTCGCCGAAGTATATCGGCGAACGGCTGAGTTCCGGGCGGGAAGCGGCAGTCGGCCCCCGCCCGAAGAGGTACGCGAATGGCGTGAGGCCGCTCGCCGAGCCACCATGGCTCGTTGGTCGTCCCGGCTGGAGGCTCCACGTGCTGGCTTTGCCGCCGTGGAGGTGCTCCAGCCGGTCATCGTCGAGTGGGCAGGGCGGCAGCACGGGACCCTTTCCTTCCGGCTGACGCAGGTTCTTTCCGGGCACGGCTGCTTCGGGAAGTACCTGCACTCGGTCGCTAGGAGGGAATTGAGTCCCGCCTGTCACCACTGCGACTGCAGTGAGGACTCGGCTCAGCACACGCTTGCGGTTTGCCCCAGTTGGGCGACGCAGCGTCGGGACCTCACTGCAGTCATCGGAGTGGATCTGTCGCTACCGGCTGTCATTCGCTCCATGGCCGGTAGCGACAGGAATTTTACCGCGGTCGCAACCTTCTGTGAGGAAGTCATCTCGCAGAAGGAGGCGGCGGAAAGGGTCCGGGAGGACGACCTCCACTCGGACCTAATTCGCCGCCGGCGAACCGGGCGGCGGAGGCGCGCTTACCAGCGCCTCATGCCGCCCTGAGTGTGGCCGCGGGTGGACGGGACGGGTTTTCCCCTTCACCCGCTATAGTGGCCCCCCGCGAGGTGGCGGCGTCCGCGTGTGCCTGGACGTCGCCTAAATGAGAGGTTTTTACCCGAAGGTGGTGCCCGCGCTTTTGCGGGCAGGCGCTAGGAGGGTTCCGGATGTCTTAATAAAAGCTGTTCCCGGATCCCTCCTATTTAAGGCGCAGTACGGCGCACCGTGTGGTTTTAGTCGGTTCGATTCCGACACACCGCCCCATCGTAAACCCCGGTGGGGTGACGGCCCGAGGGGGTTTCCACACGCACAAAAAAAAAAAAAAAAAAGGGCAGGGAGGAGGCTGGTCTTGCAGCGTCATCTCCACCGCCTGCAGTATTTCTAGGTCGCTGGTTGCGACGTCTTCTTTCCTCCTGTCGCCCAGCTGGACTTCCATCACCCGGAAGTAGGCCTCCAACCAGCGCTGCAGTCCCTGCGACATATCTCCCTTCATAAGAAGGGAGTTGTAAATACCGAGGTCGCCCTGGTATTTACGTCGCTGGTCCTGCAGCTCTGCGTCGTGTACAAGCCCACTTTCCGTGGGTGATGGTGGTGAATGCTCCATGGCTGGTGTGAATTCATCTCGCGGCGCCTGACGAGTTGGGAGGCCAGTCTCCGTTTGGTTAGGGTCAGACATGACCCCTTCCTCACGGTGAGGGCCCCACCACGCCGGCTGTCTTGGAGAAGGTGATCCCCGCTCGGGTGTACTCAAGGTGCACCCGGGCGTAAAATTTTTGTTTTATTAAAAAAATAAATTAAAATTTATACTGAGTTTTATCGGCGCCCGTACGATCGGCTAGCGGAGTGTGAACACGTCCGTTCGCCTCGACGTTCCGTTGCACTCTCAATTTTCTCGTGTCACCTCTATTTATGTAAACCGCGTGCGTCGAACGTGCGCGCATGCGCTTGCATCTAACTACATTATTTTTGTACTTTTCTCTTATTGGCTAATTCGTAAATGTAAGCTCTTTTAATGTATCACTACTTCTGTAACTTTATTTGTACATATAACTAGGCTAAGTTTATTATAAATATATTAGTATTCTCTGCATCTCTGGACCTCTACAGCTATAGTATACCCTGCCTTACACTATGTAATTGTTTTTTTTGGATTTTATTAAATTGTTTAGTGTTGGGACGGCTTAGCAGTTTTCTGCTTAATCTGCACCTGTGTGACTTGACTACTAACCACATAATTATTCTATTGACGAATTAATAAGTTTATCATAGGTACATCAATAATATAGGACCTACCTAGTAGCATAATTGTCTTCGGACTCGTCTGATTAAATTATACATTCATTTCACGTATAAAATGGTATTCGCCCAAGCTATAATATTTATACGTTCATGATATTAGGCGCAGTAATTGTATGAATTCAATTCTCGGATAGAAAAATGTGTTATTGCCTAGTGAATATTAAATTCGATGTTCTTTTTTTCGGTTTTATTTTAATAACATTTCATAATATTATGTAATGTGATTTATATTACGAATTCATTTGTAAGAATTCAAGATTTTGTAAATTGTATTATGTTTTTTCTTCCGAGCCTTTTTCCCAACTAAGTTGGGGTTGGCTTTCAGTCTAACTATGAAATGGCCGAACTTCGACATTTTACGTGATCCGATAAGCGACTGCCATCAGACCTCCACAACCCAAGTACTAGGCGATATCAAAGTTCTGTTGTTAGACAAGGTTGTCGGAGATTTTAGGGCTCCAACTAACCGTAACGAATGCCACAGATATTTTTACTGGACTGCGGTTGAGGCCTTTACCTGGCGTAATCAAGGCCCAGAGGTTCCAGGTCTACCAAGTACTCATGCCTGAGTAGAAAGAGTGACTCGGGCGACCGAGCGCAGAGCACGCCACAATTCTGGCGGTAAGGCCCGTCATGGAGCAATGGCTAGAGAGGCGTCATGGCAGTCTCTTTTACCGGCTCACGCAGGTACTTACTAGGCACGGATGCTTCGGGAAGTACCTGTGTCGCATAGGCCGGGAGCGCTGGTCTTCAGGGCCGGAACCCTGCGCCGAAGAGGAAAAGTTATGCCGAAACGGTGGGCGCGATGCGATCCACGCGCGCTTGAAATGTAAAGGAGACACGCAAGGTAGTCTCGCAGGCGTTAGTGGGAGCCCCCACTAACGCCTGCGAGACTACCTTGCGTTATGGGAAGGTAGTCAAGTCTGTCGGGGGCCCAGGGAGTTCCTTCATAGGTTATACCTGAGCTCTCGGATATAGACACCCGTGATGGAACACCGTGTGGTTTTAGTCGGTTCGATTCCGACATACCCACTTCACCGAGTATCAGCTCGGAGCGGTGGTACCCTGAGGGGGTTTCCACACGTTAAAAAAAAAAAAAGGGGTGTCTATAGTGTCAATAAAATGTTTATAACTATTGACACTATGCATGCACCACACATGATTTTCTATAAAAGCGTGTTTTTTTTTGTTTTTTAAACTATTATTTTTTTATTGTGTTTATGTCTGCATTATGAATCTTCTGCACAAAATTTATTTGAACATTTTATTTATATAATTATCATTCAGTTAAGTAGTTGAATGTAGTTCTACAGTTTTATTCACTTTGTTTTATACATTTCCATTTGTTTTAGTTTAACAAAGCTGCGTTAGTCTTAAAGGAAAGACTAAAAAGAACATATCAGAAGTTATTTAATGTGGTAAAAGTAAACATAGATATCATTTCAGTAAGTCGAGTGTGCGATGTTGTCACAGGTGGGCTTGCGACTGACTTATTTATAATTAAAGCTGGACGGCTTGGTACACAGAGAAAGTGACGGGCGAAAGCTTGTTTAGGAAATTAAAGTTTATTATTGTCTACGTTAAAATGCCTTAAAATTTGCTTATCATTTCTAAAATGTTTTGAATGCAATGCAATGCAATGAAAAATATTAGTTTTGCAGCACATTTGTTACCAAATGACATCGATCGTAGATTGTTAGATGGGCCGCTCCATATTAAAGAGCGCACAATATTATGTCATTATGCAAAGAGGTGCACGCACAACTCTTCTTAGTACGCAACGAGTGCATGCTGTGAGTGGACGCGGACTTAAAAAAATATTTTACTTTTTTCTTGTTTAAGCACTTAATTATGCCTTCGTGTTCATTTTGGATGTGTAAAAACACAAGCCGAAACACAAATAAAGATTATTCTGTGACGAGTGGTGACGTACCCAACGTGCGAAAGCGATGACAACTCCGCGACGCGTGGGGGCCAATCTAACGATCTACGATCGATGCCAAATGACAGATTTTTTAAGCTTTTAGTTTTCTTGATTCATATTTCAATAAAATGCAACCACTCACATTTTATTGCCGGGGTTAAAAGGTATTGGTTTGCTGCATTAATTTTGGACCAGAAATGTATTTGTAATGATTATAATTATCAAACAATTTCAAGGGCGTATGATAAAGTTGTGTCATCCAATTTGATTTATACCTTATATGTGCCTGAATGTTTTTGTGAAGTCCGTTCGATATAAATAAACATGCATTATACGTATATGCATATTATCTGTAAATATAGTAAATATCTGATATCTATGTGTATTTGTAGAATATAATTATCATATATTATTTCTACAAATAATATTACATATCTATTATCCTTCACCTACGACTTTTTCGGTTGTGAAATGCTTAATATATAAAATGTAAAAACATTGCTAAGCCTTATTTATTGTTGTATTACTCGTACAAGACATAAGTTGAAGTACTTAAGTGATTATGTTATTTTTTGTCAGTTCAGAGGTTTCTTTTGCAAAATTGATTTCAGTGAAAAGGCCGCCCTTTGTATGTTATGGACCAAGTGATTAATATAACATTGTGTCCAGATCATTTAAAAATGCCCACTATGAGTAGTAAATTTAATAAAAACGATTGAAATAAGCTAATTGATCCTGGCTGTATAAATATTAGCAGAGTAATAAAATACGTTTTTTAATTAAAAAAAAAATATATTTAGTCTTTATTCCTATAAAAATATAACTATATGTTTATTTTGTATGTACTTTATCGTTTTTTTTAATTGTGAAATGTAACATATATATGCTATTTTAAATCTTCTTCGCTCATTTCTAAAACGCAAGGCTATTCGATGGAATGAAAGGTGACGCGCCATGCACCACTTTTGTTTAAATTTCCATCTCGCTGTATGTGAAAACACACATTGTTACGTGCAGTTTTATTTATATTTTAGAAATCAGAACAATACAATATTGAAAATAAGCTTTTCAGCCCATTTTTTATAATAATAAGTAGGTATCATAACTTTCAGACAACATCAAAAAAACTAGAAGAAATGATATCAGAACTATGTCAAATAAGTAACAGAATATGTCTACACCTAAACACAACAAAAACTAAGGTGATGACTAACGACCGACAAACACCTATATGCGTCAACAATTCACAAAGCTTAGAATATGTGGAGAACTACATATACTTAGGAAAATCCATTTCTTTTCGGAATTCTAGGAACAACGATGAGATCGACAGGAGAATAAACATGACGTGGAATAAGTTCTGGAGCTTAAAAGAACTATTCAAGTCTAAAATACCTCTAAAACTGAAAAAGAAGGTCATGGATGGATGTTTACTACCCTGCTTGTCATACGGCTCACAAACCTGGATCTACAATAAAAATGCGAGATAAAGAATACGGAAGACTCAGCGTGCAATGGAAAGAAGCATCTTGAATATTAGACTAAAAGATAAGATAAAATCAGAAAAGATGAGGAAAAAAACTAACGTAATAGATGCTCTACAACACACGAGAAAGCTTAAGTGGAAATGGGCTAGCCACGTAGCACGATTAACAGATGAAAGATGGACGCACCTAGTTACAAATTTAGCAGGGCCAAGTGGCAAGAGAGCTAGAGGCCGTCCTAAGGAACGCTGGGTAGACGAAATTAAAAAATATGCTGGAAATGACTGGACTAAGAAAACAAAGGCAAGAAAAACCTGGAAACTGTTGGAGGAGGCCTATACCCGCCAGGGGCCTTAACTTTACTAATTGTAAACATTATTAAGTGTAATTTTTTTTTTTTTTATTTCAATATAGTTATTTTAAACTCTGTAAGTTAAGGAAAATAAAGAGGCTCTATTATTATTATTATCATAACTTTATTTTCATAAATCAATAAAGAAACAAATACATAGTCTTTGAAATTACATAAAAAGCAGACTGTAATGCCGTAATGTGTAAATCACACGAAACCGACTGTTGATTTAATTTTTTTTAATGTAGTGTGCGTTTTTTGTACATATGTATTACATTTTCCACCATGTGTTTTACATTTACAACCTTTACAACGACATCAACTGTATTTTAGACCTCTTTACACTTCCATAATGTTCATTTAAATACAAATCCTTTTTTTTTAAGTTATTACTAATTATTTTCGAAGAATTCGAAGTTTCGTATTAGTATTCAATTCGAAGATGTCGAAGTTCGAGATTCGAGATTCGAAGGTAAAAACAATATAGGCGTCCGTCTTCATTAGCTTTTTATAACTAAATAGAAAACAACTACTCTCAGTAGCAGCGTGTGTTCTTGGTCCTAGCACCCTACCTAATGCACTGAAATTATCAACTTGCCCAACAGTTACGTAGCAATATTCATAATAGTCAGAAAATGTGATGAATAGCGAGGTTTGTACAAGTATTCATCACACAGTTCAATTTGACATTTCATTATTCATATTGTCCGGGCATTATAAATATTGCACTGTTTAATCAGATGGTCCATAACATATATACATACTTACATTATGTCATATACTAAAAACAAAGTTAATTGGTGCACAAAAAGTTTCTTTCTATTCTCTTCTTGAATAACTACGATTAATACTTTAGTTTTATTAACCAACGAAAAAAAAGGAGGTTCTCAATTCGACCGTATAATATCTTTTTTTTTATGTATATTCAGCCCTCACTTTGTTATTTATGAACCGATTTAATTTTTTTTTTTTGTTAGATAGATCATCCCTCAAGGGTGGTACCATGTCAAGGAAGTCAGGATCTGATGATGGGATCCTGATGAAATTGAGAGAAACCTTCGAAAATTGTAGGAACGAATAGTGTTTCTGTATAGTTTTCATTACTTTATCACGTATTTGCGTTTAGAAATCATCATATCATGTAGCTGAGCTGATGATGAAAAAAAATCATAAAATAAAAATCTTTTTAACAAAAAAATTAAACCGATGAAAAGAAGTAATAAGCCATAAGTAAATAAACCTTAAGTCTTAAGTGTTGAGCTTATTTACATAAACTATCAAATTTTATTTACTTACTGTGATTCTAATCTCTAATGTTTTGGCTGTATAGAAAATATAACTTAAAGTGCGATTTAACGGACCTTTCCTTGTCAAAAGTATATGTCCAATGGTGGAAATGAAGGGGTTTTTAACGAAAAATAATGTTGTTCCATCGCCAAACTCTTAAAACTTCAACCTCCAAAAAATAGATTCCCCGGGGGCACTTTCAAAATAATCGTAAAAAATGAAAAGTCCCAAGAAGGAAGCTACATAATAGATAAGTGTTATATTCACTTTGTCTTGTTTACATAATCTTGGTAATGTTTTTGAATGGGAAATAACTGAGGCTAAATATCGTGTTTTGAAATTGGAAATTATCGCGTTTGATAAAAATGTCTTTGTTGTTATCTAGATAAGTAATTTATATTTCAAGTTTTAGAACGGCGTTTACTGTGTATATATTTTCTGAAACTGGCTTTGATGTGGGTGTTTTATAAATCTTCTATCTATGTACTTGGAAATTGATACTCATTATACACTATAATTATAACTCAAAGATAAAAGAAAGTAAGAGTTAACAACAGGCTCGATTTCTGGGTAGCTTTTCCAATATTTTTTTTAATGCATCCAGCATGTAAATAAAGTGACCACTGTTTTGAGGACTCGAGTTCTGTATATAAACTGAGAACTTATTCTTTAAAAGACAAAAAGTAACTGAATAGAAACAAAATGAACTTTCGTATTTATATGAATATAATTCGATACGTTAATATTATTTATGGCATTAAATGATACACTAATCAGTGTAATCTCAAAAATATAAAGTGGGCTATCGCTCATACAACACATCAACGGCTTTTCTACAAAGGGAACTCCTCCGTTTAATTTAGTTTGTGATAATTGGCGGAAAAATATAATTTGATTTTGTATTTGAACAAAATTAATATACAAGTCACAAGGCTGTTCGAAGAAAATCGTATTGATTTTTTTTTTATAATCTCGTATGGCAAGACTATTTTTCTAAGAATCTATGACAAGGTTACTACAAGAGTAACCTGGTCAGAGATTTCTAATATTATAAATGCTAGTATTAAGAGTGCATTCCTGTAGGTAATGTATTGGACTTGGTTGGAACCCGCAACCGGCTTGTCTACATACTAGCAAATGTGACTACACTGCCTCAGGTATTGTTTTGTGTTGTGTGTCAGATTTCTTTTCTAGTGTTTGATAATTGAAAGTTTGTGATGTCCCCAGCTACTCATTGATATTTTCCTCACGGACGTGCTGTCATTTTTAATTAAAACATTATATGGCAGATATTCTGATCTATTTAACCGAATACAATTAAGGAGGCGGTCTTATATTCGGCTGTATGTATTTTTTATTACGAACACTGTCTGAATGTATTTTTTATAAATGAAGATAGAAATAAAAGACTAGTGACTTTTGCTACTACCTTCATTCTACTGCAATGAACATTACCAAGTGAAATCAAATGAAAAAAATAAAAAAGCGTTTTATTCTCAGCAAATACATATTTTTGAAACAGTTTTTACTTCTGCCAAACTACAGAGCAGTTTGTTGGCAGATGTAGCTCCCATAGAATAATATCAATTAATAATTTTACTTGTTAATTACCTACACTTTCTCATATATTAATTAAATTACAATTCAAAGTTTAAAATGTTCAATGACAGTAATAATAACTAACAAAATAATAGTAACAGCAATTAAATAAGGAAATGCCTGATTTAAAACACTATATGACATGGCTAGCAGTAGCTTTTTATGAGCCTTTCAAAATCAAAAGTGTATCTTTCCGCGTAACGTATGTAAAATACATAAGTTTAGAGCCTTTGTTTGTAGTGCTACGAATCAAATAAACGTTTTATGGGTAACTATATAGTTCGCAGCAAAAGTACTTATGTACGGGATTTTCTGATAGGGGATGACATAGATTAGGAAAGTGCCGCCGTTAAAAACTGTTGAGGATGAGCTCTCTGGCTCATCCTCAACAGTTTTTCTGTTTCTTTACAGTGGGAAACGTAGCGAACTCATGAAAAGAAAGTTAATATATACCTCTGTTCTTTTTGTTCTCAAATAAATTACTGAAAATTTAAACGTAAAAATTCCACGGATGGCGCAATGATAAAAGATGTTGCGGGACAAATATTTGTGTAATCCACAAATAGTTTATGTCCCTTATTTTAATGATTATAAAGTCCCACGTAATACCAAAATTATTCCTGGGGCAGAATTTGTCTTTTTACAAAGGAAAAACCAAATACAAACAAAAGATCTTACAATCAAAAGTTTTTAGATCTTTTGATTCGGATTCTTATAGATACAAAATTTGTAAATACTTAAAACGAAAGTTTTGATATTTTTAAGATAATGCGCCTTACATGTTTGGAAAGTCTCAACTCATTTGTAAAACTAAGTTCGAGGTTTTAAACGCTATATAATCTCTTAGACTTCTAGTGACGTATCAAGTCTCATAAATTAGCTTATAATACTCGAGGTTTTTCACTAAAAAGTTTTAAGTAGCATGGGACTTCTTCTACGCTCTTCACTCAACAACAACGTAGGAGTTAAAGACCTTAAAAACGGTCAAGGCTAGCAGATATTGGCGTCTAATATTGGCGTCTAAAACCTGCCTAAATGTAGGGAAAATTTTCGACAATATAAATTCACTATCCCGACCGTATAGAAAATTGTGCCGTCAAGGGCTTCTATGACCCGAAACGTTTTATCAATTCTATTCAATCTCGTAGTGACATCTAGAAAGTGGTACCGCCTATGTATGGTTTTATTAAAAAAATCAGCTTTCTCTAGGTTACACCTCTTTACAGTGATGTAGACACTGTAATTAATTATTACTTTAGGTATATATATTAATTTTTATTAATTTATTCTATTGTCATTACTATACATATATTATCACGTTATCTACAAATATTATTGACTTAGTGGTTGCATACCTACTCTTCCATTTAATGTTAAGAGTAATATTAAAATGATACAAGTCCTAAAAGAGAAATACCACAAAAACTTTAAAAATATCTTGATCTTAGCTATTCAAAAGCAACAAAAAGTTTTTAAGTAGAAACAGCTAAGACAGAATATGAAAAGCATTTGTAACCGGAGCTACACTGAATGAATGGAGTCATGAATACTGTGAAATGCAAAAAGGGGAAAGGCAAAGCAGTTTTTATACTGAAGTTTTTAGTTCTCATAACCAAAGAACTCACTCATGCATGCTCATATGGTTGTTTCTTTGACAATGTCGTCATAGCCATGAACAGCGTCTCAGACACGAGACATGTACTGCTGAACATAGACGTTACTCAAAGACTGAACGATAGCTTAGGGATAGTGGACTGAAAGCAGAACGTCTAGCACTAGGTTTGGAAGATGGGATAAAGTAAGAGAGAGCCGTTGCCTATTGTCACATATATCTGAAAGGTTAATTATACCCTAGAATCCTTTTCCATTTAGATATCATATTATGTAAAAGGTATTAAAAAAGTATATTTCAATAATTTTTGAATATGATATGGAAACGGAAGGATATCGATTTTTTATTTAATTCGACCCAGCTTATGATTTCGACGGTGAATTGAATTATCCCTTGAAAATCCATCCACGTGGATGTTATTTACCGTTTAACTGAACAAAATATAAAAATAAACCATATCTAAGAAAACAACAATGTATATTTTTAAAGAAAATAGGCTGAAGATTAAAGAGATTCTATACTATGTATGAATCTAAGCACGTGGCAGCGTGTCAAGCCAAGTTCAAGAAAAAGGAACTGGTGACGCAGCAGCCGTGTGTTATATTACACGAACCATTTGGAGGCACTTTTGACGCCTTAATAACTCAAAATCTATTTAACATAAACACATGAGATTTGGTTTATATGTATTTACTGAATAAAGCTTAAGTATGTTCCTTATATGTGCTGTTTATTATGTCCGAGAGTATTATTATTATCCTAAGAAAATGTTATTGCTTCTGATTTAATCCTTAAATAATATGAAAAGACTATCTTATAACTGAAATATTAAACTTAAGTGTTTCATTTGATACATAAAGATAGTGAGTGTAACTGACAAAACAACCCTGTAGGCACAACTCTTAACACAGGGGTCATAAACAAAGAAAGCCAAGTAACAAGCCATGATAAAACTTGCCTACGAGAAATTTCGTCACCAGTGCCTATAAATACTCCCAATCCTTCTCTAATTAGGAGCAATTTCACAGCTCCTATTAGAGAAAAATTTGTTGAATGAATCTGTCTCCAAACTGTTGTGACAATATTTTAAAATAAATATCTTCTTGTCTGTTTGACTGTGGTTCTGTTTCACACTGTAAAGGTTTGCCTTACCTTGGCTTGGTACCTGCCAGTATTTTTTTGTCTTATTTGCAAAAGAGATTAATTGATGAAACAGAAAAGATTCTGCATGCATAGAATTTGTTCAAAAAGTACTTCTGTGATGTGAATACTAAAAACTGGACTTGGTTAGAGTAATATACCACTTAGTCACCATTTCTAATGTTGTTAGAAGAGAAAAGTACACTCGGCATAGATATGTGTAAAAAAACCGTTAACTCAGATTTTATTACCGGAGTACTTTCATTTTAGAACAATATTATGTTACATTGTCCTCACATTAAATAGCGCTTATAAGCAATGCAACAAGTAACTTTGTAAAAAAAAACATGTTGAAAAAGAGTATCCTTGAAGTTTCTAGCCTGTTCTTCTCCATAGAATCTTCGTTTTGGAACAGGCAACTACTTATACTTATACGGACAATTCAAAAATACCTACAATGGGTTTACTTGAAATAAATAATTTTGATTTGATTTGATTTGATACTTAATTATCGTTAGGGCACGCTTTCCAGATTAATTACTGAAGTGTAATTCTCTGAAATTTGTCCTGTGCACGTTTTGTAAATATTTACAAAATTACATTAATGGGAGTGTACTTTAACTGCCTGACTTTTTGACCAGGTTACCTGGATGTGTTCATATTCTGACTGAGAACAGAGGAGCCTTTAGCCTGGTCAGCACGTGCAGGTAGGCAGGTTGTTAATGTGATTAGGATATTAATAAACGATTTTATTATATCTAAATTCATAAATTTAAATTTAATTTAATTTGTATTAGTGTAGATATACTATATTCGATGCATTGTTTTTTATGTTACCTCAAACGATTATAGGATCGTGCTGAAATGCTTCGAGTATTTTCAAAATGTTAAAATATACTTAAAAGACCTTGCTCTTTACTTAAACGTGCTTATAACAAGCACCCTAAGCTTTTTCTTTTTTATTTTAATTTTCTTCGTATAATTAAAACTGAAGTTGAACTCTAAACACTCAGTAGATACCGTACAAAGACACGGCTGGTAAGAAAACTTCTATCATTATACGCAGCAGTCAAAATTTTCTTATACAATAAATTTTCATTGTGTTGTTGTATATTTGTATATTTATGACTATTGTCATTGTGCTTAGTTTTGTACTTTGGTAGGATAATGTGATTACAGAGGCACTTAAGACAAATTTATTTTGAATTGCGATATATTTTTTCCAGCAATTCATTAAATATTGTCAGTTATAAAATAATATATTGTTTGTTTCTTGAAAGGATTAAGAGCAGTGATGCCGTCAAAAATAAGCAAAGAGAATTGTAACAATATTGTTATGCTTTCATATCGTTTATATTGTAGACTCTGCCTAGTTTGGGATCAGACGGCCGCGTGAGATCTCAAGTTATTATTATATTACTTTAAATAAGTTGCAGGGCTGTTTATTTGCATAAGGTACAGCACAGAAAACAGATTAAGAGTCCTGTAAATCCCCCAATAATGTACTCCGTAACCAATACACTGACTAACTTAAGGCCTTACAAAACTCTATATGCAAATTTAGTTTCCAGGATTTACATTTTGACTTAAGCTGCTCATTGGGCGCGAAAACCACCCTTAATACTAGCTATGAAGTCGGTAAGCTTACCATTAAGAATAAAATTTCGATGATCGATTCCCAACCTTATTAGCATAACTATTAAGGTCTTAATGGTTTATCGCTAAGCACTGCATTGATGACGCTTTAAGCGACTGTGGGGTGAATTTTTTATGATCAACATAAAAATGTCGTTATTTTTTCCGAACCATCGGAATGTGAATTTTTTTATAGAAAAATACTCGGTTGATGCTTCCTATAATCTTCTGAAGTAGTTTGCTCTGCCGCTGCCGGTCTTTTGTGCTTATTACTGTATCATTTTTATATCGACTTACACGAAAGTGTTAAGGATAGGCCTTAGTTCAAATGTTTCCCGATGCTGAAATAAAACGATGGGATAACTTTGTTCTCTGAAATAACTTATACGAAGCCGATAGGGTATAGTTATATACTCTAAACAAGATTTTAGGAGACTAATGGCAACTAGTAACATGAGCCTTGAGTTAAAAAAAATGTTTATATCTCTCTCTCGGCTTGGTCTTTGGAATGTTGAGTTTATTGCATACTTCTTTTGCCTAGCTTTAATAGACACTTGTGGGCAGTGTCATGAGTTTTTAATTGTTATTTCGAAGTCAGTTATCAAAATCAACCGAAGTCCGACTTTTCAAATATGTTAGACGTACGATGAGAGTCTGACGTGGATCCACTGCTCATAATAGTTACAACTACTGCTGTGTTATACATGTTCGGATAAACTTATGAGCATAACAAACGAGATGACGCAATAAATGCGGGAGTTTATTGGGCTATTAAACTGTGGTGTATTGATGGGCTATCGACACGGTAGGGTAAGAAGTGTCCACAGTTACAAGTTAGACGTCCCCCTGAGACACACGGCTACCATCCTTCATCGCATAACCTCGTCCTTGGAAAGGTGTTGTATTATCACACTATTCATAATAATATAGATTATGATCCCTGCTGTGTGCTGTGTGTGAGACGGTCTTTAGTACCTTAGTTGTAGCGCTTGCACCACGGGAGGTCCAATGTGCTTATAGGGTTAGGTAATTTGTTGTTGTTTTAATAATCAACCCCAGTGCCTAGCATGTAATAAAATACTCAAATACTAATAATATATTGTCTGTTTCTGCTTGACTTCAATAATAGGATTGAATTTCTGTAAAAACATAAATATTACCTGAATTATGAGAAATTCCATAAAAGCGTAATAACGTCAATAATACACGTTTGAGAAAATTATCATCTACTTATACGAAGGACGACGCTCAGTAACCGAATAACTAAGAGAGTTCTGTGAAATTACAAATTTATACAGAATCTAAAAAAAAATTGGAAATGTGCTTCGTCATCCGTTTGTTACTTCTTACCACTAAACAAATATTATTACTTATCGTAATGATATTTGGGAAAAACTAGGAACTGTATTACATAATAAACAAAATTACAATGAATTTCTCAAACATCGTCGTGGATGTTCAGGAAAGACAGGCAAATTCTAGTCTTACTTAAAATTTTAACCTAATAGAATGATTATAACCACGTCAAACTAAGCTACCATGGCTAAGCCTTCATGTAACACTTCTGAATGTCATAAACGTGCTCGTATTTGTCGGAAACAATTAGTTCTTAAATATTATTTTCATTATAATTCTTTTATAACTTTTAATGCGTGTAGTTATTGTGACGGCAGAATACTAACTCACAGGAACACCTAGTTTGGGATTTATGGTTATTCTATCATGTGACTTTAAACATAGGAATGGAATAGGCGTTTGTCTTCCAACTCAACTGGTGGAAAGTGATGATGAAGCCGAAGATGATACACCCCTATTCGAATAAAAACCTATTCACTCTACTCTTGAACGTTCCAGGATTATAAATGTCTGGAAAAATAGACGCAGGCAGTTCATTCCAGACTTTAGCGACTCGAACCAAAAAGGAGCAGTCAAAGCGTTTCGTTCAACCTTTTGATATTTTAACAATGAAATATATAGAAAGAATAAAATATTTTAGTTTCTGAGTAATATAAATATTATTATTATTTTCATATCTCTTGGTTTCTTTATATCAGTCAACAGTCATATATAAAGTATATCGTAGTGATATTATTACTGAGGCTGTCAGACAGAGTAGGTTTTGACTGTTAGTGAAGCCCTACTGGCGCGTAACTCCACCCTATAAAAAGTCCGGGTTACATTGCACTACTACGTAGGGTTACTAGAGAACTAAAGGAAGGGTGCAGGGATAGAGATTTTGACATACAAGTGACACTCCGGACTTCTAATCTTCAGGGTAACAGTGTGCTTTTGTGTATACTTAGCCGTATAAAAGAAAACAATGGTCATATAAAATTATAGTAAACTAGCTGCGCCCGCGGTTTCACCCGTGTAAGTCCTGATGCCGTAGGAATATCGGGATAAAAAGTCTATGTGTTAATCCAGGTGTCCAGCTATCTACGTACCAAGTTTCATCGCAATCGGTTCAGTACACCCTCACAAACTTCACGTTTATAATAATAGTAGGATAATAAAATGGTTCCTTGGAGTATTTATTTATCCATTGTCTTTATAGGTACGCAAGCCCTCGCAGCTAACATACTACAAAATATCTAATAAATAATATTATTATCTACTAGGTATTGAAAAGTTTTGGTTGTTAAACGAATAACAGTCGATTCTGGAACCCCAAATTCATGGGTATACACAGTTTTATCTTTTTAATTTTTCCCGCACTTGTTTTTCAGATCATAATGATTATTCCCCAATCATTAAATCTGCTTACTGCTAATGTGCTACAAAGAAGAAATATATTCTAATTCAGATCCTTCTCCTTTTTTGAAGATGTTTAAAAAACTAGCTTTCAACTATAACTTTCATTGTTTTAAAACTTTTTGAAATAAGGCGGTTCAATATTGTATGTATTTCACCGTATCATTTATATTTATAAAGATTAATATTATTAGTGTAAGTTTAACTGTGGCAGTTTTAGTTGAATTACCTAAAAAAGAGCTAAAAATTAAAATTTCAATGTAGGGATGTTCTACGATCGTTCAGATTAAAAACCACCGAATGTAACAAAATGTACATTCGCGAAATTAACTGACGATACTTAAAACACACGCCATGTAGATTGCTACCGATTTATATAGATACCTATAGAATTTTAAAGTAGACAAAAATTTTTTCAGAATATTTTAAATATAGCAAGAAAATAACCCTCGTAAAGTAAAAAGGTAACAACTAAACGACATTGACGACCGGTGCTTTCACGCCGAGAATACGGAAAAATGCACCATCATTTTCCGAAAAAAAACTGGCTAAATTTTTTAACGAGTGGAGCGTCTTAAAAGGACAATGTATCCTTAAGAGTGTTGAATAAGCTGTATGGAACGCTATATTATTATATGTATAAGCTAAAAGTATTTACGTAACGATGGCCTAATGGGTTCAAGCTGTTAAAAGTGCTGTGTTAGGGAACTGTGATGTTATAATAAAACATACGGGTGAAGGATTTGTAAGTGCACCTGGATTTAGGGGTTTACGGACTAAATATAACAGCTTATTGTTCTGAGATGGTTATTTGAAATATTATAAATAGAAATGTGTGGCTCTAGTTTTGGTTTTGGGAAAGCAAGATGAAATAATTTTCTTATTTTTATTGTGTTTCTATCTCTTACTTAATAACAATGTTATTCTCTTGATTGTGCAAATGTTTAAATGTAAAATGTGTAAAATGTAACAGTAAAGTTTAAAGAGAAGTAAGTAAGAGATTTATCCTGGAATTGCCACAGATCGTAACTGGGGACAGTGATAAAATGCCTAAGGCGTTAGACTTGCGATGAAGAGGTTACGACCTCGAACCCCACCCTAAATACTAACGACCTGAACCCAGTCTTTATACATTAATTTAGATTACATAAAGGGGCTAATGAGGATATTATAGACACGTTACGATTATTCTTAAATTAAAGAGATATTTGTGAATATATTTGCGACTTCAACTTTGCGATTTTTGCGTCGGGACTTGGGTCTGCACTCGTACAAAATCTAATGGACCCAGTCTGTACTTCTTTCAACACGACACTGTCATTGTCATAACAGTCAACGGTAATCGCTACAGATCGATAATAAGCAACTTCTTATGGCCTAAGCTGGATAAAATGGATGGACGCGGCGGAGACGTAAACTAGTCACTAGTTTTAAGTCATCTAGATTTCTTCTTTTGGGGCTATCCTAAATCGCAGTTCAAAATCAAAAAAAAATTGCCAGGGACTCGGGTATACCCTAGGAAGGAAGTCCCCGAGAACCCTGGCAGACCTTGGCCGCCTCTTGAACAAAAGGCAGCCACGCCCTTGCGAGCGAGGGGCCTTGCCCCCCTTCCAGTGTAGAGAGGCACGCGCGGAACACGGCGCGCCACCGTCTCAGGCCTGCTTCTGCTAGAGTAAAGGGCAGCCTCACCCGTTACCCCCAGGCCAGCGCTCATGGAGGCCGGAGATCGTTCTGCGCTCTCCGGCGCCTGGTGCCTCTCCTTCGGGACGGGAGAGTACTAGCCCTCTCCCGTTCCCTTTCCGCTGCCTCTTTAGCTGACATCACTTCCTCACAGAAAGAGGCAGCGGATTCCCACGCACTCTCACTTTGGACCATGGACAGAACCATGGTCTCCAGTGAGAGGCTTCCCACTCCAATAGCCGCCGCGAGGTCAAGGCGTTGTTGCGTCCACGCTGAGCACTCCACTAAAGTGTGGAGTGCAGTATCCTCGCGGCAGCCTCCGCAGTGATGGCACGCAGACGTTGGCTCCCGGCCTATGCGACACAGGTACTTGCCGAAACAGCCGTGACCGGTCAGAACCTGCGTCAGCCGGTAGGAGAGGCTGCCATGCTGCCTCTCGAGCCAATCCTCCATGATCTTTATTTACACTTAAAGATCGAGCGTCCCTACTGATAGTTCGATTATTAAAGTTTTTACCTAAAGATGACACTAGAAAAATACTTCCTAAATAAACATGTCATTTTAATTAGAAACAATGGGTGTTTGTATAAGTCCAGCATCGCATTCAAACATGTGTATTATGAAACAGTTTGCATGTGTTGTTACTGCGTAATTTATGAAACAGCTTAGGTTCCTACTATGATTTACACGTGTATGTTAATTACAGGGACAAGCATTGTGTTTTATGTTGTTATAACATTATACACTAGAAACTTGTTTGTATAGAATAGAAGAAACTGCTAATATAATATTAAAATAAAAACTTGTCTGCCAGTATTTTTAAGAATAAATAATATAGACAAAACAACTATTTACGTTATATGTATGTATGTCACAATTATGATGAAACCGGATAGATTAATTATGAATCCTTGAGGATTTTTTCATCATTTTTTTTTCAACAAAAAATGTTTATCCTGTTACATATTCATAAAAAACGCAGTATCCATTTCAATTACATATATCATGTTTTTTTAACAATTCCGGACATACTTAGTGTTAAATACCTACTTACCTACCTGTTTTAATTCATTTTCTTTTAGAAAATATCAGCTTTATCGGTTGGTTGGTTTAATTTGTCAGTTTCAAAATAAGACTTTTGAAGTGAAATTTCTTTAGAATCGTTGTGATTTGAAAATTCGATGAAACGAAAAAGTAACACTAAAAAGAGACAAACATATTCATAAATAGGATAATCCTGCGAGAGAATGAGATATAATCTTTGTCTTTGTGCCGCGTATTACGAAGCCTTCAGAAAATGTTTCATAGTCAACGTGGTGTAATATTCGCGTGTATTATTTTTGGGCATTTGCGTATTAAAACTAGTTGGATAATTAATTAATGTTAATTATTTAACACATCTGGGTTAGTTTGACTAATAACTTTTATATAAATTATATAAAATTTAATTTATTAACATTAGTAAATTATTTGTGTTGATTTTACTTTTTTCCCATACTCTCGTAGGCTACTGTTCTGAAGTTTCACTTCTGCCGTGTGTGAATTGCACTCACATACTTTTTTTTATTTATTGATTTATATGAATTTTTCTACAATTGTTAGAACTTTACGTCATTAGCTGTGTTTACTATACGAGCCAATTATGACATAATATTTCTGTTACACCTTGTAAATATAATAATGTAATGACAAAGCGTAATGACACTATTCTTGTTGGAATCGGTCTTTGGTTCTCATAATATAGGCCTTCTCCATTTCAACTCTTCTTCATCAATCATAAAAGCCTAGATTTGTCGTAGGACGCATTTAAGATTTAGATCCCTCCTAAAGTATTCTTTTCTCAAACTTTAGCGTTTTGAACTATCGCTGACTATTTGTAAATCGATGCTTAAAAAGTGTTTGATGTAATATTATTAAAAATTACCTGTAGTCCTAATTGAAAGGCTATCTGATAAAAAATAATACATATAGCTCATACCGCGTGATACAAGTAAATACGTGCTATATAACATAGCACAGTATATAGCTGCATACTATCTAATGAACCATGGAGAATAATGCCAATGGCTCAGTCAGCGCCTACTTGTAAAATTGTAAAATCTATAACCTATCATTTGCTAATCTTAAAAATCAACCTTTAAGCTACTGTAGAATAATTTATCGTAGTGATAAATTATGCTACAGTAGCTTTAAGGTTGATTATAACATTAAGTCCTCCGCCGTGTCTTACTGTCTTTCTGTGTGTCTGTCTGAACGCGATAAACGCCAAAAGTACCGAACAGATTTACATACAGATTTCACCAAAGGATAGAGTGATCACGAGGAAGGTTTAGTTACACATATGTTTTCCAATCAATAATAAAACCAATTACCAATTTATAAAACAACCAATTCTTAAAACTCTTCATTTTGACTGTTAATTTAAGAACAGTAATAAAATTCCAAAATGCAATTTCTTTGAAACCCTGTTCAAAAATGAAGGGTTGTATATTAGTATTTTAAGTTATTTACTTACAATTTGATTAATAAAAATAAAAACGATATGGTTGAATAACATATATAATGACAGGTACGCTAACGCTGCATCGCCGTATGTTTACAAACCCAAGACCCGCAGAGAAATACTATTACATCTTTTGTAAGAACACAAAAACTGACAAAAACAGAATGAATTCTCATCGGTACAATGCGTATTAAAGGGACAAATCGTAGGGGCGACGCAAGGAAACGATTTAATTTAATCTCGGCCCGGGAACGTGGAATTAATTTCGTTATTTGGACATTTTTCAGGAGGGGAACTGAAAAATGGACGTACAAAAATATAAGCTACAATTTTTCAGCGTCAAATTTCGCCTTTGAAAAGTTAAATTATATAAATTAATTTTTTAAGGGTGACGCCCTTGATGTAAATAAGTTTTTGATTTTGAGCGACTCGTGCCTGTGGTGTTGAGTATTTTATACAAAGAAATAACATCTTTAATATTCAGATAGACTATTCATATACACACATACATACAAATGAGTTACACTATCACTATAATTGAGTGGAAGTAGCAAGTGAATAATGAAAAGGGACCTAGAAAAAATAATAAGATTCGTACCATTTTCTTATACGGAATAGGCACAACATAGAAATTATTATTAGATAATATTCTTCTAGAAACTTCTGTTATAGTGTACAGAGTTATCAAAATATGTCTTGTTAATTTTGCTTTTATGATCAAAACATTGTTACTTCTCGCTCGTTGATTTTCTTTTTGTACAATGCTATACCTCATACAAATAGTAAAAATAACAAATAACTGCGCGAATTGGATTCAATGGGATGCATGTTGTGTGTCGAGTATTAGTGAAGGAAATTTCACCTCGGAAATATTTCTGTCACCAACAGTAGTCATTGCTAATACGTTAACTAGCTTTTACCCTCTGCTTCGCTCACGTTGATGTAGATTTTGTCAATTTTGTCGCTATTCCCCGGTGACAACACTTTTTTAATTTCACACATCTCACACACGGCTGTCTGATCCCAAACTAGGCAGAGCCATAGAGTTACCAGACTGCTGATAAACATACTTGCATACCTCCAAATACATACACATTATAGATAAATTACACCCTGACACGGAACAAATGATCATGCTCATCACACAATTATTTGTCCTGGGTAGGAATCGAACCAACAACATCTAGCTCAACAGTCAGGGTCACTAACCACTGAACGAAAAGTACCCTATATGTCCTTTTTCTCTGTACGCCTTCAAGACTTAACTACTCAATCGATCACCAGGAAATGAATGGACAACATTTATACAAAACTTGCATGAAAACGTAACAAAGAAATAAACAAACTCACATATTATATGTATTTATAAGGTTAGTTGGTAAAAACATCTAATAATTATGTATATCAGGAAATCATTCTATCTTCAAGTAATGTATTAAAACATAGATAGACGAACCATTATATCTTTGTTAGGTTTTCACTTATTTATTTTGGTATTTCTGCGATCTATTGGAATTTTGTCACACTCCAATTTTGCGATGTTTTTCGATAACATAATACAAGACATAAGTGGTATACATTTTTTCAATTGGAGTTAATATACTTCTATTACTTTAGTCACACCCTAGAATCAAGAATAGAATTGGTGTGATTAGTACCAAAATTCAGCAAATATCTTCTTATTTATGTTAATTAGTTTCGATCTCAACACAGCATTACCAGAATAATAGGAAGTCAAACAACGTTACACGTACTCCCGCAATTTACGGAACATGTTAAGTAAATGTATGTATAAAATAGTTATTTTTTGTATACGTTTTTCAGGTTGAATAATGTAAATTGACCATTTCTGATATAATCCGTTGAGTGTTCACTATAATTCTTATTTAAAGGCCAGTCTATAGACGAGTAATAAACTTAGAAATAACCACTCGTAAAGTTGACTATGATCAATCTCTATGGAGAAGTATTTTTAGAGTTCCTTAGGGTCTTTAAATTATTTTTAAGTGCTATGTTTTATTATCTAAGAGTATATAAAACAGTGTAGAAATATTTTTCTTTGTTTTGATACTGCACTAGTGTATTCTGTTTACTGTGGATAAGAAGACATGCTTGATAATTTCCATTTAATAGTATATAATAAGATATTCTTAATGATTATGTAACACTTCTAGCTGTCCTTCCTGGATAGCTCGTGGAAGTAGGCTATTATATAAGAGAATGTGGAGGCTTCCTTCTTAGGGTATCCCGGGTCCCTTGCAATAGACCCACTTATGAAAGAACACCGTGGATTTAGTCGGTTCGATTCCGACATACCCTTTCACCGTTGGCTCCGGTGAGGTGATGACCCGTGAAGGTTTCCACGCGAAAAAAAACAAAAAAAGGCCATTTCTAGGTCCAATATTAAATTTAAATAAAAACAGATATGGTGAGTCAAGTGATACTAAACAACAATAATTACATTAACACACACAAATCAATAATAAAATTGATTTTATTAGAACAAAACAGGTGTATGTTACGTAAATCGTATAGTATTTTTCTAGTCACTAATTAATATCAAAAAACAATGCAACACAAAAAAAAACAATAAACCAAAAAAAATATAGTATCATTTCACTTATGATAATTTAACTAACGTATGATATAATAAATGATACAAAGTAGTAATATTAGTCTAGATTGTGACTCGGTAAAGATGGCATAAGAAGGTTATTTATGGAACCTTAAGGCTGAAGTGAAATGGTGGTAACAATGTCATCTCATAAATAGTTTTTACGATTGTACGATTTCCCGAATTATTTTTATGAAAATGGATAGTATAACTGACACATCATTTAGTTTCGATATTACATATTTTTCATAGATAACTGAATTAGTTTAATGAATGGCCGAAATGCAGAGATTCATAATTTTCATTCGGTTGAATTACTCATTTCAAATAGGTTTTAGAATTATATAAGTACTTTAACACATCTTACGTTTACAAGGACTACAAAGTTTATTATGTTCAAAAATAATACTCTGTAATTAAAACTGCAAAACAACGAAACAAGCTCACACAAACTACTTACTGTAACTTCACAATAGGGGTCACCTCTAATAATAATTAACCTAATTTTATGGAGCATTCAAATTTAAACTATTTGCCTTTGAGATAAGCTGTAAAGTTGCAAGTAAGTAGTTTAAGTTAGTAATGACAGGGCGCTGAGCACAAGCCAAATTACCGTGTTCCTGCTACCTCATTAAAGTTTGAAAAATGCCAACCACTTTGTATTTTACAATATATGTATATATCATATTCATCATGGTGGTGGTGGTGGTCTTAGTGTACTTGTGCATACAACTTTGGCAGTTCTAGTGAAGACTGTAGGGCGAATTTAATGCTAGTGCAGCAGCTGCTGTGCTGCTTTTCTTTTTTCCAACCTCTAAATATAATAGAAAAAGATATCTATTTCATAACATTTGTGGTTGTCTCAAAGGTCTAGAAAAGGTAAAATTGAGTATAATTTTACCAATGGCGAATACCTAACCACAAATAACACCAGGGCCAGATGTATGGTAACATCTGGCTCTGGTGTTATTTGTGGTTGATTGGGTTAATTTAACGTTAAAGTTTAAAAAGTATTAATAGAGTTTCTTTGATGTTGCTTACGTACTGCATTTTCTCATTCTTTCCCTGAAATGTGGAATTGAAAATGGACAGATGAAATTTATACCCTACTCGGTGTAATAGATTGGGTTTCGGACTAAAATAATAATACAATTGTTTTAACCATTACTATATTTAATAGTGTTTATTTACGAATGTTTTCACATGATATCCTCTTTTAAAATTTACCAAGGGATTAGTCACTAGTAACATAATTAACCTTTACACTATTTCAGTTATTAAGATACCACCCCCTTGTACTTGCCAAACATCCCTGTGCTAGAGACAAACAAATAAAGGAAGTCACTAGAACGGAGAGCTAGACACAGGACATGAATTAATCATTAGCGTTTGCGTGTATTACTGCAGGCAATAGATCTAATATCACTGAAATCACAGCGATTTAACTGAGGTTTTATCTTCTGTTGTTGCCACACCAAAAACTCGATATTCATGTTATTAAAAAATAGGGGCAAACTATGATAGATGATGAAACTGTTAACTATGAATAAAAATTAGTTAGTAAACAGTTTTGACTTAACTAGTCAAATCTATACCGGTAGCGCACGCTATTGGTAAACCTGACATTGGTGGGATGATAAAAAATCTAGGCATACATTATAAGTTGATAACGATCATTTGAGTGCGGATTGAGGAACGTAAAATGTAGGAGTTACTGTTATTTAGTAATTTTTGATAGTTTAGACCAATAGCGGTGAGATTGTCGCTAACACTTCCATAGCGTCCTGTCATCGACTGTTTTAACATGTTTTGTTCAACATTGATGTGGTTATTTATGAATCTATATTGGTATAAAAATCAAGACATTAAAACTGATTGAGTAAAGATTTAAGAACTTTTTTTTATTTAACACTTAAGAGCATTTTTTTTACACTAGCAGTTGCCCGCGACTTCGTTTGCGTGGAATTTTCTTAAGATTAAAAAGTAGCCTATGTGCTGTTCTAGACTATAATCTATATCTGTGCCAAATTTTATCCATATTCGTACACAATACATCCTCACAAACTTTCCTTTTATAATATTAAGTAAGATTATTTCTTACTTTTTATAGTGCAGAAACAGAAGATAAAACTTAAGTTACAATATAATAAGAAAAGTTGAGATAAAACGCCTGATATTTTAAACCAGTTGAAAGTTAGCGTAGTGAATATAAGCGCCCCGACTGAAACCACAGACTGTTACTGAACGAGGACCATTTTTTGCAATGGTGGGACACAAACCTCTGCTATTTTAAATCAGAAAAAGTTTTCTCGATGTGATTTATGTATTTTTGAAATTTAAACTGGTACTGTACTAATTTATACATGGGTGTAGGCTTCAAAATAATGTTTTCCATTATATTTATTTATATTAATAACAGAGTCTCGAATGTACTCATGTGTTTATTTCGGGGATACCCGACTATTTTCGACCCCCACTGAGGTTCTTTATAAAAGGGTAAAGGGATCTGACACGCTGTTATCAGTCACAGTGCTTAGACTACCTTTAAAATTTATTGGTATACAGTTTAGTATACAATCTGAATGTGTCTAAACTTACCTAAATACCAACTTACAAAAAAATCAACATTCCTCGCTTTTTGTAAATACGCGTTTTTGCGTTCTATGATATTACATACCTGTGAATGGTAATTCAGAGGTATCCCTGGCCTACATGCTATATGTCAAAGGAGCAACGGATAAGATCGGCTCCGAATTAAAGAAATACTCCAGTCCGAAAGTATACACACCAGGTATAAAGGTTCAAAATATCGTGGGTACACCGAAGTGGGTACACTGCAGCTGCAGTAGTTCCTACATAGGCCAAACAAAACGGACTATTGCTGAAGGTGTCGTAGAACCTATCATTGATGTGAAAAACCAACAGATTAAGAAATCAGTGGTTGCAGAACATGCACTCGAAGCGGGCATCAATCACTGGATTGAGTTTCACCGTATGCAAGTCTTCTCCATTGAACGTCACTTTTACTCAAGAGTTGTTCGTGAAGCGATTGAAATTAAAAAACACAAAACTTTCAATCGGGAGGATGGTTTCACATTATCAACAGCGTGGAATCCAGTAATAAAAACATACCACCAAGCTTTTATGCACAGATGGGGAAACACCAAAATAACGACACATCGGTTTGCTTACAAAATAAGGACACTGGCAGTGTAAGTATGTGCCGGTACATGGCGAAGCAAAATTATTCAAAATATCGAAAATGTGCGGGTGGATGAAGACCTTTTACCTCACGGTGCACCACTGAGACTGAGTCAGCCTGTGACCACGGCCAGTGCAACGTCAGGCAGTTCAGAGGTATGTAATACCTATTTCGTGATCGCGTTAATTCCTTCATAAATACATAATTATAACATAATATTTGACATAAACTGTAACAGTTACAACCATGAAACACACATACATGCACAAAATTAAATAACAATTAGTCATGTACGTGGTCGCAATCAATTGCCAGTTGGCATACCGCCAACCTTTAAGTCCATTGCCACATTGTATGCCGTTGCTGATTCAAAATAACAGACTAAAAAGTACATAAAATCGTCTAAAGGCACACTAGGTCAGCAGTTTGTATGCTTATTTCGTCGGTATTTTTAAGTATTTACACCGATTAGGCCAAGATTTATAAGTTTAAGGTTTATTTAATACTTGGTACTGGTAGTTGGAATTTCGAATAAAAAGCTTTGTTTATTCCCTGCCTGCTATTCTACACAGTATAATAATAATGCGTAAGTAACATAACACTAACATTTAATAATTAATTCAATGAAAAATAATTCCTTTAATAACTGAAAATTGTAATAAATACTTTGAATAATATTTAGTTAGGCCCCATTCACCTTTACATTACGTGTATAAACATGTAGGTAATCTAAAGGTGGATGGGGATTTATTTATACATTTATCGTTTCAATTATTTCACATATTATTCCCGATAACAAAGCCACTGCTACGTAGTCTGGGTACGTAAAACTCCAAATTATTTCCCAAAACTTCAAACCTTTGACATGCGAGTTCACAAAGCACGCTTTGACCAATAAAACGTTAGTTTCTGAAGTACTAAAACTACAGAGCGTGTTTAGTTTTAGTTTTGAAGGGTCGTGATTTTTCTCGAGGGACCTCTTACACGACCCCCAAGATTTGCGAGGTCGTTTACTCCTCCAAAAGTTCTGAGTTCTGTTCTCCTTTTGTCTTACGATTTTAGTACAAGGCAAGCAACTCCGGAGTTTGTCTTAGGCTTAAGTAAATAATTTCCAGTTTTCTTGTATAATTATGTTGGCAAACAAGCACATGGCCCTTCTTATGGTATGTGGTTCCCGAACCTTATAACCAACAGCAGAGATGCCACTTCTTGATGTGTCAACGTTACAGAAGATCAACCACTATACACTATTAATTCATTCATTGCAAGTCTAGTTTATATATATTTGATAGTTTATGTTATTAAGCTCAATACCCAAGACTTAAAAGGTTTATTTATTTTTAGCTTTTTAGTTCTTTTTCGTCGGTTTAATTTTTTCGTAAAAAGTTTATTGCTCGTCTTTTCCAAACGATAAAGTTAACTTTACACTTCTAAAAATTCTCTCCCATACATCGATATACGACAAAGTCAACTTTCTAACCGCAAAATATAAGTTTTTAAACAAAAAAACTACTTTTAGGGTTCCGTTCCTCAAAAGGAAGAAAGAAACCCTTATAGGATCACTTGTTTGATCACTTCGATGCCACCGCGGGTTCCTGAGAAAAAGGATCTTGACAGACACACAGTCGGATATAACAACAAATTAATAATAACATTTATTTGCCAAAAGTAATACATGTTCTTCATATTAAAATAAGCAATATTACTACAAAATTATAACAGTTTCCTAAGAACACTTAGTCTGATTATTCCAAAAACCTCCTACACTAGGCTTAGCCTGTCCTGTAGAAAGTCTTTATAGTCAGATTTTCCAAGAGATTGACGTATATGAATATATATTTATTAATTTATGTATCTCGTGCTTACGATAAAAAATATATAAAAATATTTTATTATTTTAGTATTAAAACCATTTTTAATATATTTGTTAATTCGTTGACACATTCATGCAGTAGATTAAAATAACAATTAAATCTTATCACAAATATCATTCAGATGGAATCAAATCATAAATTTCATTTAAATAAAACAATACTGCTGAAATTAATTTGAAGTATTCGGATTAAATGAATGGCTTTAAGAACCTCTCTGTTTGTTCATAGGTCCAGGTAAGCAGTTTATTCTGTATTATTGATTTAGCTTCTCGATAGGTTACATTGGCCAGGCTGTATATTTTCTTAAATCTATTATATACAAAAGGCTTCATATAGGCACATAATCGTTTCGCAAATATGGTATTTACCTTAACGAGAGGGAGTCTGTAGACCCGTCTCTTGATCATGTCTTCAAAGTCACTGGTATTAACTATTTCTTTGTGTGTCTTAAGTGTAATTTTTAGGATATATAGCCTTCTGACACTAAGTGTTTCCTGAGTTTCCTTGTACAATGAGGTAGTTGGAAACCTAAAAGGTTTTTTATCATAGTTTTTAATACTGCACGCTGAGCCCTTTCCAAACCTATAAGGTGAGTAATATTAGTTCCTCCTCAGGCTGTAATGCAGTACGATATAATCGATTCGCAGAGAGTAATGTAGACAGTCCTTAACAAGCTTATCGGAGCTACGTCTCGTAGTATTTTTATAATGTAAATGACTTTTCTGACTCTTGCAGACGTAGCTGCAATATGCTCGCCAAAGGTGGACTTTGCTCTATTAAATCGAATGCAATTGCAATTACAGCCTGGCGGTAAGTTAATTGCAATGTCAGGGCTGCACGCGTGAGCTATGATGTTCAATCCTATCGGAGGCGCCGAGGATGCAGTTTTGTGAAAACATACTATCTTTGTCTTACTGGCGTTAAGTGATAAGAGGTTATTGGTGCCGATTCTATTGTACACTCGACTAAATTAAAACCAGACTTAATTTCTTCATATGAAATCAACCTAGTGTTTTTCGTAATAAGGTCTATTTGTTACTAGCATCTATTTCTCAGCGCCTATAAATTTCAATAAAACCTGTCAACGTAAACTCAACTTTATTTCCACGCAGCGAGAGTCTTCATTTATTCAAACGCTGTATAATTGCCGTATAAAAACTTGTTCAAAACGAACAAGGATGACGTGTTTTTAATCTACACCTACGAAGACGCTTACCAAAAACACAGAGCGAAAGAGATGGCATTCAACGGATAGCGGCTCTCGCTACGTGGTATTAAAGTTTATTTAAGCGTATCAGACTTTAGTCGACAAATAAATTGCTTATTTCGATAGCGACATATGTTACCTACTTGTTTCAATTTGAAATAAGACCTTGTTTCTAAGTGTACAAGGTTTACTTCTTATATGAAGTAAATTTAGTGAATTTTAATTTAGCGAGTGAAGTAACAGAATTGGGGCCATTGTCTAACCAGTTAACCACTCGATTAAAACCATTCTGAGCAACATTGAACACTTTGCTTCACGTCCTCCCATGGAACATGTCGGTGGCCTATATTAACAACTTTCGGATTTTTTCCTTTACTTGTGCTGTGAGACCTTGCTTCTTATCATGATTCTAGGACAATTGATTTTTACAGTTTCAAGGGATCACAGACATACGTATTTGGTATTTATTTTAACTTGATACGTCTACGGGTTTCTGAGAAAAGGGTCTTGACAGACAGACAGTCAGACGGACGGACAACGAAGTGATCCTAAAAGGATTCCTTTTTTCCTTTTAAGGAACGGAACCTTAAAAAGGCAAAATAAATAAAATGTTAGAAAACATCGTATCCTTTCGTAAATATGTTTTGGTAAGAGTAACATAAATGTATACAACGTCATATTTTTAAGAATTTATATTCAAACGAGTTTTCAAAACTGAGAAACCATATATTCATTGATCGGAGATTTTCTCTTGAAAATTCCGCTCCGTCTAAATTGGTACCTCACCTTTATCATATTTCAATACACCCTTTTCCTTCAGGAAACGAAACTATGGTTTCATATTATACATTTCGGCTTTATTACCTTTTTTATGTGTAATATATGAAACCTTCCAAATATCTTACCTTACATCACTCAGTCAATTGCAAAGGGATGTAATACATACGAAAGAATAAAGAACTCGATTAAATGGATTAATAAGGGATTGGTTTTTTCTTTTTGTTTGTAGAGAGGGAGGAGGATGTTTGTTAGTTTTTTGTTTAGATTACTTGAGCTTTTATGTATTCTGTTCGTTATTTCGATATCATTATAAGATAGTCTATTTAAATCTGTCTATCTAATTTTATTTAAAAAACAACTTTTAACGTACTTTTTTTTTATTTTTACGCCTGTTTATTTGAGGGGTAGATCGTACTGCACTTACATTTCAGGAGCTACGGTTTTGGTTAACTATTTTCACTTATTGGACATGTTTCCATATTCTTACTGACATGAGATGTTTCTCACAGAAAACTCAATATTTTAATTGCATAACTATGTAAAGTCTTATCACTGAATTGATTAGTATAATAATTATCCAAGCGGGTTAACTGTAAACTGGATTACCATATATTTTTAAATAATTTTCATCCATGTTTTGAGTTTCTATTGAACACTTTAATGAAGTTCAAGGTAACTAATTTCCATATTAAAGAAGTTTTAAACGTAATGTGGTCCGCGCATTATTTGTTTTTATTAGGCCACTTATATTATAAATGTAATCTTCATACATGTGAAGTCATTATTAGAACCACATCTTACATATTGTATATGCTCTGTCCTTATTTATGCAGAAGAAATTCAGTATGAACAAGGGATTACTTTGGAATTAGCACCCATACTCACGCTCAGTTGTCGTCCTGAGCATTACTCTGCGAATACTATATATTTAAGTACCGAATTGGAAAGTGTTAACTGCTATGCTAAACGTATGATTTCCCTTAGTGCATACTAGGTTTCCCGATTTAGTAGCGCTATTAGAAAGGCAGGAGAAAAGAAAAAAAAACTTCAGATCACTCTTTGGTAAGACACATAGCATACAGGTTTTGACATTCGATTTACGATTACGTATTAGAAAATAAACCTAAAGATTATTACGATATTTCACGGGTCTACTCTATGACGCTAAGATATCACCACACCTTACTGACGTACCTTCTTGTGTATTATACAAATATTCGCTTTGGCAGTGCACTATTAATACTGTTGGTATAATAAGACGTTTATATACACCAGGAACTCTGTTCATCGATTTAGTTATTAAAAAAATCTACCAAGACAAGCGAACATTACAATACTGTTAATACTTCATACAAACATGAGTGACGTAAACGTCTTAAAATTCTGAAATTGTATTTCAGCTTACGAAATTAGATTGTTGTACCTGATCGGTAAGAATACCCCGATAACGTTCGATTCGTTGCGAGTGCCGCCTGTATTGATTTCTTGAAAGCTATAATAATATAATAATAATAACTTTACACATCTCACGCACCGCCGTCTGATCCCAAACTAGGCAGAGCCTGTAAAGCCAGCTATACAAATAATCATCAATACAACTAAATAAAATTGAAGTATCTGTTTTTAATGTCAAAATAATAGTTTTTTTAAGCTAATAATAATAAAATATTAAAAATACAGTTATTTGCACGATACCTATGCCTAAAAATATATTTTTTTTATTTTTGTCTGTCTGTCTGTCTGTTTGTTCTGACTAATCTCCGGAAGGGGTGAACTGATTTCCACGGAACGTACACTGGCAGATAGCTGGTATTATAAGCAGTAACTAAGGCTATTTTTTTTTTGGAAAAGTATTAGGGTTCCACGCAAAATATGTAAATATGCAACTACTGAACTGCTAGTCTGAAATAAAATGAATAAAATTCCCAATTTATTTCACTTGAAGGGTTTAATATCCAATAGTAAAATGTCCTTTAGCTTAAATGTATTGTACCTGCCTATGGACATATGTATGCAACATCAGGAATATCACGCGTCCTTTGTGAAGTATTTTTATCAGCTCTTTCGACTAAGCTATTGTACCAAGATCCGAGACACGTGCTTATAATACTGGTCTGTTACACTGGAGAGCCGAGTAGCGGACGCATGTCTACACGTGTCTTATGACGGGTAGATAAGTCGACAATCGCCCCTCGTAAGTAACTACAATCGTAAAGAATAAGCGTAGTATATACCCGTTCAAAGAGTAATACACATATATATTATCTAACTTGTGGCGATGGCAACTCTAAGAAACAAAACGGTAAAGCTGCTGCCTTACCGTTATTACTGTACTGTACCGTACTCTACATAAACCATTCTCATCCGTCAGGTAACTATCAAGTATTAATGTTAACTAGTAGTTTCCGCGCGGCTTTGGTCACGTGTACATATTTATATGATTTGCGCGGAACCCTAAATCTTTTTTTTAAATATAAGTAACCTAAGTTACTTCTTATAAAAGCGGCTATTTGTCATTGAAAGTCTCGTGAAAATAGGTCCACCCTTTCCGGAGATTAGCCGAAATAAACGGACAGATAAACAAACCGACAGAAAGACAGGCAGACATACAAAAAGTTTAAAAACTGATTTTAAAGCATAGGTATCGTGCAAATAACTGTGTGAGCTTAAAAAACTATTGTTTTGACATTACAAACAGACCCTTCAATTTTTATATTTGATAAATGAAATCTATTATCTTTAGTTTTCTAAGGAAATATGCTTGACTGCATTTAGAAAACTCGGAAACAATATACAACATATGAATAGTTGGGTCTGTTTAAAATAAATTATTTCATAGTTTTAATTAAGCAATTAAGTCTTACATGACAATTTTAAAAATTGAATTTGTTATTTTGTTTGTTACTATTTTAACGTTGATTCTTATTTTTAAATGTAAATCTAAGCATTAGACAAATGCTTTGTCGATACCTAACTATGACGTTAAGTTGTTATTTAAAAACTATTTGGAGATTTATTACAGTGGCGTGAGTTTGTTTACTTTACTTAACAGTAAAAAAGAAGCACTACGCCAGTACTTCTGTTTGCAGCAGTTTACCATAGAATGTAGGTATTGGATAGTCAAGCGGTTTCAATTTAAACAGAAACCTGGTGTGCCATACCGCTTAACACTTAGTTGGTTTATTAAAAAAGTTATGGTAATTAATAGAAAAATAAAAATGCGTAACCCCTATTTGGATATCCGACAGGCTATTTTAGTTGTTAAGGATTAAAATAAATATTTTCATGATTTTCATACATAAAAGCTTTTAATAATTATAAATTTCGATGATTGTTTCGATATTTTAAAAGTTAATGTGCGTATTAGCAAATTTTAATCATGGATAATTGTCACTGTCTTTAACAGTGACAGAAAACATCACGAGGAAAATGTTTAGAGAGGTCTAGAATGGTTTTAAAGATCTGTGAAGGGTTTGCACAAGGTCAGTGTGATGGATCCCCCATATAGTGTACCGAACAGTGAGAAAGTTTGAAAATCGATTTATAAAAATAAAATCTTTGCATCAAAAACTAAAAATACTAAGCAGACCCATGTTTTCCAGTTTCCTCTTTTTGCTCCGGTACTACCAAAATCAATTTTTATGCCCTTCATTTTATAAAGTAAAAATAATTACCTAATTTCCATAAAATCTTAAAATCCCGAAATTCTTTTTCACACTGCTTTTGACACTTATTTATCTCCATATTCTTTGGACATCATCTGTAATATACATATAACATTAAACCAATCTTTTAGCAAAATCTGACTGTAGCTTAAGAACATTTCTAAAAATTTTCCTTTTACAAGTATAGCAGGTATCGGTAAAAAGGTACATGAAAAATACAGAAAGCTAAACATGTTTTGGTTGTTTAATATGCAAATTAGGGCCGTGTGATTATGTCATTTGGTTATTATCCCTTAATGCCTTAGAAATATGACGGTGTGAGGTGAATTATAATTACATTTTCATGAAGAATAGTCTAGAATACTTATCTACAAATTTTCCAGTGAAAATGATAGAGAATTTCGTATTATAAGAAAAATAGAAGTGTGATTCATAGATGATTATTCTGAGTGTACTAGGATACTACGGTTAGTTAGTTTATAAGCTAGATAGATAGATTACACTTTATTTGTACACCAGGGTTTTACAAAGAATATGTAACAGAAAGTGTATCTTATAAATAGTGTACAAAGAGCGGCCTTATCGCTTAAAGCAATTTCTTCCAGGCAACCTTGGGAGCTAATATGTTAAGCAACTTTACATATCACCAACTTTGCACTTGTGGGGCTCACACCACATTTATACACACTTACATGTACACTTATTACCTATACATATAATATACATATTTATTTAATAATATACTTAGTACACATAGACATATTCACAATAATAACATCTACTCATTTGCTACCGTCGCGATAGTATTTCCGTAACGTGTTTTGGAGTCGAACGATAGGTGGAGCTTATGGACCACCACCGCAACGGTGCGCGGGCGCACCAGGAATTACACGCCGCGTTAGTCTGCTTACCGCCCTCGCGTGACTACCCTGTGTCGCTCGCTAGCTTGCCGCTCTGTCGCATCTACCGCGCACTGTATTAATTGTTAACAGAATTTTTCATATACTTTGTTTTCGAGCTTTAAACTGTTTTTAGTGTTTCTTCCATCTTCCTATTACGCTGCTTAACTATACCCTTCTGTTCTTTGTGCTTGTTTTGCTGAGTGATTAGTGAATAAAAACGCTTGTAACCCGTACTGGACCTTTTTCTTGGACCCTTGTGGTATGTGAACTTTATTATTTACACACACAGTACTACACACTACACACTAGTTATTGTAATAATCATAATTCAATAAACATCAGAAAACAGCGTCAGGGAACGTACACACTAATATACATACACACACGCACACCCGCGCACGTATGTGTATGTAAATTAGTTTCCCAACCTACATGTAATAAGAATAACAAACACAAAGAAACCCTACAAACTACACAAAAGTTTTACCTTTCTCGCGTTCTCAAAAAAAAATGTGCTGATACTGTTTACCGCACTCGAGAAGAAGAAAAAACAGTTTACGGTTTAATTTGTAGTTTAACAGCGGTTTTTAATTTGAACCGGTTATAAGCTATTTGAGTTCCGGTGGTAAGCGCATTACAAAGTTACTAAGTACACTTCGTGCATTGCTACGCTGTAGCACCGTAGCCTTCTACGAGTTTAATACGTAGCGGACCGGTTTCTGTTTTAATTTCAAACTTTTACAGAAACTAATTAAGTTGTTATTCTTGTGGAACAAAACATTTGTGTTATTTATCATTTATAAATGAAATGTCTTGTTTAAGAAATGAAATTGGGTTCGAATATAATACGAGTATAAGGGCAAAACGTAATAATTTTAGGTTTGTTATAGCCATCTACTGAATATTTAAATCCGAATTGGTTGATGAACGGTGCTTGTTTCAAAGTGAATTCATGAGTAATTCGATTTAAACATTTCAGCTGTCAAAATTGGTAAGGCTTTATTTTTCGTACTATTTCATGCTCGATGTTCGTTACTGAAAGTTATTTTCAACCCACTGAAAAAAGGCATTTTACACTACTTCTTTACCTGAATCTTACAAAATATTTTCAAAGAAATTATTAACAGTTATAATATTCATATACTTTTTAAAACTATGTTTAGGGTGATCCCAAAAAATCTGGTGAAACAGAGGTCCATAGTTAAAGATTTATGGAAGTTAGGCCCTCGTGGTTTTTTTTGTACACTAAATATGTTTTTAATGATCTATTTTTGGCAATTAAGGCATTTAATAGTTTATCATTCCTATTTTATCTAGTTGTGATTAAGATAGCAATAAGATTCTGCATGAGATAGGGCGCAATTGCATATATCTGCCGATTGCAGATTTTAGTGGTTCGGAGTAGGTGGTTTTGATACTGTTGGCAACGCTCAAATGACGGTGTATTTGGGCAAAATATTTTTGGTCATATTTTACTTCCCAAAAAACTTATCGCCCTAGTTTCATTTACCAAATGAATATTCAGCAAATTCTTATTTCGCATTTTATTCACTTGGTTGAATTATCATTTGGCATCATTTTACTTTGTCAAGTTTTATTAAATCAAATGTTTAATAAGCAAACGTTTTATTTTGAAAAATATAATTATAAATATTAAATGAGAATAAGTGACTATTTCTTAAACTCTGCCAGAAAAGTAGGTTAGGTTAGAACTGCAACCAGAGCAGCGGCCGGCGAAGCGCCAAAAACGAACTGCTTCGTCTGCTATTTTGGGTAGAGTTTGTTAAGCTAAAATGAAACATGATCAAGTAAGTTGTTAATCAATTACTTGCCAAAAAGAATTTGATAATTAATTAACTGACAAATCCATTTTTGTCAAATGAAAATTTGACAAAATTAGTTAGCGATGTGATATTTAGGGAAAAAAGTTTTACATTTGTCAAATCCTCAAATGACACACTGGTAACTGCTTTCTATCAAGCAAAAAAGAAACACTTATAATTCCATATTTGCCAATGCCGCAAAACAATTTACTTTTCGTCTGTTCATATAATAGAATTAATGTCTGTCTGTTTGACAGTTTTCTAAATAATGTTCGGACTGTCAACAGAAAACTAATACAGAAAATTTAATAAAAGCAAACTATACTAATAGTATATTGTTGTTACAGTCACAACCTAATAAAGTATTCCATATTTTAATGAATTTCCCTATAGCAAGAAACAATTTTACTCAAATCAAAGGTTTTATTGAGTACTGAACAGAAAGTTACCCTTTTAGACATCTTTCTCTTGGATGTTTTCTCTTCCCCCGTTTCGGTCAATGCGAGTAAGTCTCGCACCTTAGGGATTCACACAAACTTAATGAAATTTATAAATTGTATGTGATGTGCACCAAACATTGCTGTCCCAATAGGAAATGGAAGGTAAACTGAATATAAGAACAATCTTGCATTTGCGGTAAAAAAATGATCTGAAATATATTTTTGTGACATAACTTTTTAGTTTTATCCCTCCAAATTTCAAGTATTGATTTGAACTTGCAGTGGTTTTAACTACTTTTATTGTATGATGACCTCAAAATATGTTTCTTGTTGAATACCCTATTTGCTTTGACGGACTACTTTCAGAGTATCAAAATATGAAAGAATAAACTCAACACATTCAATTGATATAGCCATCTAGGCTATATCAATTGAATGTGTTGAGTTTGGAGCTTAATATTTACACCCCAAAGGACCGTAGACTTTAATATTTGATATGGAGTCTAGCTTGATGTCTTTACCGGGTCTAATGAAATCGTTTTGTCAGACAAACAGACAAAAACAACAATGTGATCTAAGAAGAGAGTTAGTATTGGTAATCTGGAAGTACCACTTCATTCTAGATTTAACCTAAAATCCATTGTTACATTAGGTCGTCTTCCAGAATTGGTAGAAGTCCATTATATTATATTATCCTCGTTTCAGACCTTCTCCGGAAGATTACACTAAACGCTGCGACTGTCATTCTGAGGGTCTCAGGGCCCATTGTCGTTATTTTACCATATTTAATTAGGATTTCGCTCGAGTTTTCTCAAGAAAAATTTGCCCTCGGGGAGTGTTTCAAGAGTATCTCCAATTCTTCTTGTTTTTATAAAAAATAATTTTATTTGGAAGTAAAAAAAGTATTTACTTATAGATCAGACTATAATAAACATAAAAAAGTAATGTTTATACAAAGGTTCGGGTGAACAGATATTTAATAAAAAAAAATTAAACACAAACTACATACTATAAAAAACTTAGGAGGGTTTGTGTACTGTAAAAAGCTTAGGAAGTCTTCATTGTATGAAAAACCAGGAGAATATGAGTTCGGAAGAGGTGTTCTGTCCCTAATATGATAATAGTTCAAACTAACTGGCTTTCTTATACTACCCAGGTATTTGACAAAAAAAATCATCATTATATATTTAATCATTAATTTATTACCGTCTTTTGAAGTATCAATTAGCGTTGTCATAGCAACGCTACTCTGTCCAGAGTATTTTACTCTAAGGTAAAGATAAGAGCTTTAGTATTATAATGTAGTATCTTTCAGAATATTTTATCAATGATTAAAAGAGATGGGACGACCGCGCATACCTATCATATTAATGTTGAATACTTGTTAATGTCATTTCTTATTGGACGTAGGGTTTTTATATTAAAGAAATAATTATCGACAAAAATTAAACATAAACATGTATTATATGTTTATGTTTAATTTCTTTGCATAGCGTAATGATGATGTTTTATAGCTCACAGTTCTATAACTGTAAGCTATAAAACGTCATCATTACGCTATGTTCAAACGAATTTCACAAAAAATATTAAAACACTTTATATTTCTACCGAATGTGAAAGAAAAGGAATCAACATTGCATATACAAATACATTCAAATGTATGTATGCCCCAATTTCACAGCCAATTTGCAATAAAGGATCTTTGTAGTACAACCTTTTGCCCTTCGTTGATATTTCTGCACAAATTGAGCTGAAGCTTTTGAAAAAATGTGATTTGTGAACCTCATTAATATGACACACTAGAATATATGTCGAAATTTTGTGCACAAATGAACATCCATAACAATATATTTATTGAAAAAAATGTTACAGCAGATGAAGGTCGGGCGTAAATTCAAGCATGAAGCTTGAATTTAAGCCCGACCTTCATCCCAACAGAGAACCCCAGGTATCGAGAGCATAGCGTAGTGCTGTTCTTAACCGGCTTTAAAAAGCAGGAGGTTTTCAATTCGAGGGTTTTTTTTTTTAATATTTTCGCCATTTGTAAACTGATTTCGATAATCTTTTTAATTGAATAATTTGTTCCCAAAGTTGGCCATATTTAAATTTAATGATTTGATTTAGGCGCATTGAAGTCGATGATACTTTATAAAAAAAGTAATTATTTATAATTATGACTGGGATTGCCAGAGCTTCATCATGTGGGCCATGCGCTTGCTTGCAAATTTAGTTGTATAAATAAGGAACTTTTATAAAAATTACATATTCTTAACCTGTCAAGCAAACTACATATATTTTTTTTTCTAATCTGTTTATTTTATATAATAATTCAAAAGAGAAGCCCAGAAATTAAGGTGAAAATATTTTTTTTATACGTAGACTAGGACCTAGGACTACTAGGACCTTACCTAAACTCAGTAGACTAGGTGAAGAATAAATCCCTCGCGGATCCTTTTGTGTCGGAAACGAACTGACCCCAGAGTTAGAAATTCTGGGAGTATTGTACCGACGCGTCGGTACAATGACATTTCACGCTCTGTAGAACATGCTAAAATTTTACAGTATCTTATTGCCGGGAGTTTGGATATAATTTAGAAAGAAAATCCCTTCTATTCCCTCCGAGACCTCCGGACCATTTTAGAATCAAACCACCGAGAGGACTAACTACAGTCGTGAAAACACATACACACACATATACTTATATATATATATATATATGTATTATACACACAAATATCTGTATATATGGCGTCTGAGCGTGACGATCATGCGAGTTCAGTGCTTTTTCCCCATACCAAAAGTGCCCAAAGTGCCTCAAAACTTTTCACTAAAAAAATTACATCACTAGAATTGTTGGACATGAACTATATCTTAACTTGCATCTACTATCTCAGCCACAAAACGAACAATAGTCCCATAAGTAGATGAAAATCACAACAATCGATGCGGGGCAAGTGAACACCTAAAACACTGGGCCGTCCGTCCATTCATCAGTCTTTGAAGACCTCAAAATACTGTTATTCGTGCAATAAAAAAAAAGTAGCACCCATGTTTTCCTGTGTTGAATAGAACCTCGAGATACTTCCTGAATTATCAAATTAAATAGTAAAGTAAATAGTAAGTTTAATGCTACTAACTGCTTTACATAAAACTATTTAGTTTATAAGTTGTCCTTAAGGTTTTAACTAAAACTATAGAATGCCTTTAGTTAAGGCATTATACCGCCACATAAGCTAAGGGTTTAAACTGTAGACCTACGCAATTCTCAAACAAAGCTCAACAATTGTACCATATATTTTACTATATTTCCTTTGTTAAATTTTCAATTTTTCATAAATGTTTCTTTACAAATAAATACTTACAACAGAAAACATACGTCAATAACGTACAAAAATGAATACACTCCCATCTATTAATCAATCAAAACAAAATCTTATAATAATGCTACCTATTTCAAAAGTTAGGAAACCGCTAGCTATTTGGCAAAACCTATTTAAACATTTAGATTATATTCTACTGACTAGACTAGAGTGAATAAAAATATATTGAGAAAAAACTGTAATTAAAGATTTTTAAAAAGTAGCGCCCCATATAACAGTAATACTCTACCGAGTAAAAATACTTTACAAACTCAATTTAAATTTTGCTATCATGGATTATACTAATGGCAGAGGGAACACACTGACATGTAGGGTCAAAAATCCGTCTCAATATTTACCTCTATGTCATAAATAAACTCCAAACTGGTTTAAGCTGTGTTATCTGTCTGTCAGTATTTTCACACCTTTAGCGTTGTTGAATATGACCTTAATTTATGATTTACAACTGTATTTTATAGCTATCAGTAGCATTTACGAATAGTGATGATGCACGGAATTGGGTTAATATAAAACATATTGTATGATAGTTATTAGCTCTCTTTTATGTATACTATAACGATGAAAACAACGTTAATATACACATTTCTACAACCACACTGGTTTTCTCTGCCGAACAAACAACCTTTCAATAAAGCGTGATCAATAAAATACTACCTGCCTAATGGGAAAGATGTAGATGTAACCTAACACTTCAATACCCTTTTTGTGCCATTGTATCGACGCGTCGGCGACTATACCAAGTGAGGTCATTCTTAACCGTGAGGGATTTAAAAAAAGTAGTATGGGATTCTTCCATTCCAAAAGTCCATGGTAGGAGGGACCGCGCAGTAGGTACACGTATTAGCACTTTTATTCCAAAAGGGATAGGTAGAGATGTAATATACACACACTTCATCAGTTATGTTTTTAGTTCTAATTAAAAAAAAAGGCAAACCTCAATAAAAAGGGGCCGACTCAGGAATTAAACCCTCATGATGGCACACAAAAGCCACCGAATCAATGAGGCATTTCTGCAGACGGACAGGACGCAACAGTGACGTGGAAATCTAGAATATCGTACAAATTGCAGGTTTAAAATTTTTTTTTCTTTAATATTGTAAATTGAAATTGAACATAGGCAAATGAAAATATAACTTAAAAATAATTTATACGTAAAGTATGGACAGAGACAAACTTCCCTCGGGTCCCGTTTAAAATACGCTGATATTTTCTTTGTACAACAAACAGTGTGTCTACCCGTGTCTATTTGTCTTGCCTTTAAATTCATTGCGGGTAAGAAAATGTTGACTGTGACTGTCGCAGATTTATCGCTCCGAGCTAATGGGTGGTCACCGTTTTGTGGAGGAACAAGATTTTTTTAGTATCCTTTGGGATAAGATAAAACATTTTTTAAGGACTTGAAGAAAATATTTTTCATTTTAATCGTGTTTTTTTTTGTTCAAGGACAGCATTTAAAAGGTTTTATGTAGCAACAATCTCTAAGCTGAGGTAAACAATTTTTGGAACGAAATTCCTTACCGCACGTTACACTTCAGACGCTCGGCCGACGGCGGGCTAGACAGAAAAAAGTGTTAGCGCAAAAAAAAACGCTGACCGCGAGTTGTTTCATTTTATTTACGCCATCGGTGAATTCTGCGCGATACTAGTGTACTCTGATGTTGTTGTATGCAAATTATCCACATTTTAGTTTATGTAACTTTCACAGATGGCGCAATTTTAATTTAGAGTTCTTACAATATTTTTACAATTTATTCAATCCAGTAAATATATTTATATCGGTATAGCGAAAAGAACAGCGTAAACTCGGATTCGCATTTATAATATTAAGTTATTATTAAAACTTTTTGTACAATATTATTAAAAGCAGGTTTTTCGTCAAGTAGAAATCTTTAGCTTCTAGCTACAATCAAATCAAGTCAAATCAAATCAAATCAAATCAAATCAAATCAAATCAAAATAATTTATTTCAATTAAACCACTATGGGTGTTTTTGAATTGTCAGGAGTAGTAGTCAGTCAGATTAAGTCAGTCGTGAAGCTAGTTGCCTGTTCCAGTTCGTAGATCCAGTGGAGAAGAACAGGCAAGAAACTCCAAGGACACTCTTTTTAAACATGTTTTTTACAAATCACTGGTTACATTGCTTATATGCGCAAGTTAAATGTGAGGACAATGTAACGTATTGTTCTAAACTATTAACTACCAGTATATGTAAGTAACAGCAGTTCGGAAATGACCAGCCCCAACCAACGGCTCTCGTTCATGAGCATGACGCACGCGCCAGCCATCGACTAGTTCAACCATATGATATCAATTGGTATCAAAGGGAGCTGAACGTCCCGACACGTACGCCACCATCGCAGGACAGGCAGGACGTCTAAACGATCATCTCATACTCAGATTTATTAGACTATTTTTTACATACCCGCCGCGGCTTCGATGAATTTTTCAAAATAAAAATAGCCTAGGCTAACCTTACAATATCACCTATCTGCCAGTGAAAGTCCTGTGCTTCAGGAAATGGTGCTGGAAATCAGTGCTCCCGTTCCGCAGATTAGCCGGAACAACCAGACAGAGAAACGCCTATTCCATTACACAATAAAGTAAAAGACAAAGAGATTTTTTTTTTGTGGAAGTACTGTGGTATAAGTATTCCGATACATTTAGTAAAAATCTGTTATTATATTACAAATATTATTATATAAATTGGAGTGTCTTCTCCAATTTTATTTATTTGTAAAGATTAATTATTTAATTTGCATAACTTAACAGGTTGTTTTTATTAAATGCCTAAAATCATTACTTAACCGGGATATAATGAAATTAAAATGTAATCGAATTTGTGCTTTGACACTAATATTATATAGATATTATTGTATTAACAATCATTTGTGGTCATAATAATATTTGTATCAGTTACTCATAAGTATTTTAAAACACATAGATTTATCAATTCATAGTTTTTAAAGCACAAACTTGTTGTTAATAGGCAATATTGCGTTGAATAACTACATTCTTTATATTGTATTTTATAATTGTTACAATTTAATGCCGCGATGTTTTACACAACGTTGTATACATATATGCCCATGTTTTTCAATTATATTTTTTAAATACTTTTTTTCTACCCATATGTTGGTGTATCCGACAATGGAACACATCACTAAAATGGCATGAGCATGCAGTTACAAAAATATTTTTTGGCAACAAACTATCCGTTTACGAGTTATGACCGTTTGAATCGCCAGAAGATTTTAAATACTACATATTTTTTATTTTGGAGCTATTGACTGAATTAATGAGAAAATCAACAAAAACTAAGTTAAAAAGTTTTCGAAGTTAGTATTTATTTATTTTCTTAGTGATGGAATGAAAAACTCTAAAACTTTATACATACATAGATACTTTATACATATGGTTTTATGAGAAATGGAGGTGATAATATCTGAAAATTTAAACAGTCATAAGTCATAACTTATAAACAGATTTCTTTTTTAATTCTTTTTGTAACTGCATGCTTGAGTCTGTAGGTCGAGATCCTTTTAGTGGTTTAAGTAAGCGTTCCATTGTCATATACTTCCTGTATACAAAAATTTAATGTGTTTCTGTAATGTGTTTGTATTTGTGTTGGAGTTTTTACACAACGTTGTGTTCATATAAGCCTATCATTTATTTTTTAATATAAAAATCAATGTATGTTCATTCGTATTTTATCCGCGGCCGTGCCGTTCATCCGACCATTATGATTTTTTTCAAAAGCATTGCCAGGGATACGCAGAAGGACATCGGTTATATTCATAAAAAAAAAATTACTGTTCTCGACAGATGGAAAAAACTACTTTTACTCGAGCGAAGCCGCGGGCAAAAGATAGTGTAATATAAATATCTTGAAAAGAAAATCAGCTGCGCCAGCAGTACTTAAACTCATGCATAACAACTTCAATAACATAAAAGCAAAAAAATAATAATAATAAAACATAATGCAATAGACGATGTAATACAGACGATGCTAACAAGATCCAGAACCAGAGCGCATTTACCATCCCAGGACTCATCGCTTAGCTCCGCATTGCAGCCCCCGGAAATCGCAACAAGAGGTGCGGCCACTGCAGTGGCGTCGAGCTCGACATCCAGTGATGATATTTTCTCTCCGCCGACGTCACCAACACCTGTACGTCGGCAGGGGCCGGCCACCGTCCTGCTTAGGACCCCGAGGCCCATCGGCTTCGAATAGGGCCCCCACTACCGGTGGTAATGTGCGTCGCATGAAATGGACGACTTCAATGAACGAAAATGTCATGCGAGCATAATTTGTGGCTACAGAGGGAGGAACTAACCTCACTGCGTATCGTAATCGTATGATGCCTCTGTTTCAGGAACTTGAGCCAGCTGTTAACGTTTCGGTGCAAAGATTATCGGATCAAGTGCGGGCCATTCAGCGATGTAGTTTGCTGGATAACTCCGTACTTGAAAGGTTACGCTCGGACTTGCAGGTTAACCTTACTACTTCTCCTCCTTCTCAAATTGTAACAAATGCAGACTCTTTGTTGTTGCAATCTTATCCTGCTGAAGGAGGGGAGGAAAATTATGCTTCATCTGTAAGTACTCAGTACTCTGATATAATAAGGAATACTTTGGAAGGCGCTATTCTAGAATAACGGTCCATGAGTTTTTAAGACCACGTTTACCGCGTTTGCCAATGCATAAACGAAACAAAGCGCTAGTGTGTACCCTTGATTCGATGTTACCCATTTATTTAGAAGAAAGCATAGATCTCAGCGATACCCACTCAATTTTGTATTGTGCTGCTGTTACAGCATGTCGAGTAGCTGGTGTTAAATTTCCACGAAATGACACTGCTGCTCGGTCAAAGCTTGTTGGCAGTACAGGATTGAGCGTCGTATCGCTGAGTCAAGGGTACTCATTGGCAAGCTTATCTGTTTCAGATCGGGCAACACACGCCCGAGAGTAATGCGCTTTGTGAATCGGGCTTTTTCAGGAACTGGTAGCAGTTCCTGTGATTATATGGCACGAGTCACAGAGCGCATTGACTTTCTGTAACAGAAGGTTTATGCATGGGCAAATCGCATACGAAGGTACAAAAACAGGGTGGACCGAAATACTCAGAATCGCACATTCCAAAGGGATGAGAGGTGGGTTTATAGAAGGTGGGAGCAGCCTGATTTAGTGAGTGGCATTCATTTACCAGACGCTGAAATCACGAATTCATTTTGGCGTAACATCTGGTCGATGCCTGTCGCTCACACTGAGGGTGAATGGATGCGAGATTTCGAACGATCATGTGAGTCAATTAATAGAATGGAGACAGTATCAATATCAAACATTGATATAGCTCTCAGCACTATGTTGGAGGGTTTAGGACAAGGCTATCGTTTGCGGAGAGGAGGTCAGGTTATATCCCACCTCCGTTTCATGCATGATTTCAAAATTTTTGCCTGCAGCAATTTCCAACTGATAAAATTACTAGAGGTAACTGAAAACTTTAGTAAATGTATCAGGATGGAATTTGGTGTGGATAAATGTGCAGTCATGCATGTAAAAAGAAGCAGGATTGTGGAATCTGAAGGGATGGAACTCTCAGATTCTACACACCTTAGATATCTTTCCGCGAACGATACTTACAAGTATCTAGGAATGTCACAGGCGTTAGGTTTAAATGAATTGACTATGAAGCAATCGTTACAGGAACGCTTCTATGGCCGCCTGAAAAAAGTATTAAAGAGTCTTTTGTCAGGTGGTAATAAGGTGCGGGAATATAATGATTGAGTCATACCAGTCCAAACCTACTCCTTTGGCATACTTAGATGGACTCAGATGGAACTTGATGCCCTGGATAGAAGAGTCCGTACATTGCTAACCCCGTACCGAATGCACCATCCACGTTCATCGCTAATGAGATTGTATATCCCGCGGAAATGTGTGTTTTTTAGATGCCAAGACACTACATAACCGCGAGGTATGCAATCTCAGAAATTACTTCCTCTCTGTTGACGTGGTGATGCATCGGGAAGTTGTGGCAGTTGACAACGGACTCAACGCAAACCTGCAGTACTCAATATTACAGATCGCAGGGAAATATGGAAGAGCAAAGAGCTGCATGGACGTTTTTATCGGGCCTTAAATGGGCCCGAAGTAGATCTATTATCATCAGTGTCCTGGCTACGTTTCAGTGATCTCTTTGGAGAAACTGAAGGTTTTATCTGTGCAATTACTGATGTTGCTATGATGAACAACTATCGGAAACATATCCTGAAGGACGGCACGATTGACATTTGTCGGGCATGTCATCGTCCCGGAGAAAGCCTCAGGCATACAATTTCCGGTTGTTCTCGTCTTGCCAACGGCGAGTACTTGCACAGACATAACCAAGTGGCCAGGATAGTCCATCAGCAACTTGCTCTTCAATATAACCTTGTGACTATGGAATTACCGTACGACAGGTATGTGCCCGACCCAGTTCTTGAAAATGGTCGTGTAACATTGTACTGGGATCGATCTATTATCACTGACAGGACAATTGTTGCAAATAAGCCTGATATCGTGGTAATAGACTGATTAGAGCGCCGAGCAATGATTGAATGTCGATTCGGCGATCATTGTTCCGATTGTCGTATCTGCTACTGGATTGATAGCCAAAAGCCTAGACCATCACCTTAAGAGGCTCGCGTTAGACGGCTCGATCAAGGGACTGATGCAGAAGGCAGTTCTTCTCAACACGGCCCGTATAGTGAGGAGGTTCCTGTCTTTGGAGCCCTAACCACCGGTGTCTTGGTCCCTGTACCCGATGTTGGTGGTATACTATTTTTAATATTTTTAAATATATATTTTGTTTTATAGGTACGTATTTTAAAATGTAATTAATAAGTTTTATGTTGAATAAAGAGAATAATAATAATAACTCCACACATCTCACACGCGGCCATCTGATCCCAAGCCATGCGAGTGTAAATATTTAAATATAACTTTTTACAGCTAAAACACTTGAAATTATAATTTCTTAGTACTCTGTAAGCATTCAACAACTGTTATTTTCTAAATATTAAATAAAATAAATAAATTTTATAATAATAATAAATAATATATAAAAATAAATAAAATAAAAATATGTTTTGTTTTTCTTGAGTATCATGGTCATTATGATTGAAGAATGTTCTATTGGAACTAATCAATCGTCATCCCTATGTTCTATTCACATTTTCACGATATAATTTCTGCTGTAGTATTTGAATTTATGTTGTAATTTGAATATAAAGAAGGTACTTGCTACGAAAAAGTTTAAAAATTAGTACATTTGAACATTTCGCAGGTAAATTAAAAACCTATAGGGTACTTCCCATTGACCTAGAATCACGAAATTGGAGAGAAGCAAGGTCCCACAGTATAAGCAAAGTCAGTTTTTATGTGATCATACTTGCTATCAGAAACAAACACGTGCGTACGTACGAGGTAAAAAATAAGTTAGGAAAATAATAAATGAAGTTTATAGTAACATTATTTAAGTGCATTGAAGTCAGTAATAAATAAAAAATACATATAATTTTTTTTTTTTCGTAATATGCGACATTACGTTAGTTTCATTAAGGCATCGATTTCATATAACTTTCAAAACTGAATAATGGTTTTGTCACAGTTTTGTTTTGTTTCTTTGGGAGCTGCTGGTGAATTTCTTTTAAAACGATTATGGCTTTGAAAGATAAGATGAGTCACGACTTCGAACTGTCTCTACTTTTTTTAACATAGTTAATAAAACAGTCATAAAATACAAATGTTGTTCCGCTTTCTCTCTTGTCCAACACACCACATACATACCGATCGTTGTTCTGAGAGATTGGCGCTCGTCGTACAACAGTTGTAGTGTGTTTGAGTGCAAATGAGTTTTTTTTGTTAACTGTACCTATGTACAGACGGTGATGTAGGTCGATTTACAGTACAGACGAGAATTGAAATATTGCCCTATGTTTGGTTGGAGTATGATGCTTCTGTAGTAAACAATTTATAATTTTCATATTTTGTTTCTGTACATTATTAAGTTTTGAAAAGGAGAAAATGTGTTTTTACTGCCTTATTAAGTCTGTTCTTGTCCCGATATAATAGTTTAACGGTAGGCATTTGGACTGTCATTATCTGGCATATTCTAAGAAACTTATTGTCACTTATCGCACACATTTCTAAGATTTACAACTAATATTGTTAATGCAGGATTGTCAGAAGCTCAGTGCAACAGTTGTATGTATTAAATTAAAAGAAACTATAAACTTTCTGAATAGCAAGAAAAACAATTGGTGGATATCAAATAGATATAAGTGAGATTAGATTAGATAGTAAGAGTATTAAGTAATCATCCATTGTTAACAACAACGATACGCATAAATTCAAGTAGCCACAAATAAATCTCAATGAATTGTAAATAATATAAAATTTGAGCCAAACTCCCTGTTTTCTTATACAACGATCGGTATAACCTGAAGATTCGACATTTGTTTTGTCTTGACATGGGGCATCTTTAGAAACGATTTGGCAAATGTTGGCCTCAGTAACAAGTGGTGAACACCACTTCTTACTAACCGAACCAACAAAACTCGCCTCAGTAACAAGTGGTCTTCACCACTTGTTACTGAGGCGAGTTTTGTTGGTTCATTCACCAATAATCTTTGTACATACATAGCTTTAAAAAAAAATTCAAATTGACAAACAAGCGTATGGGTTGCCTGATAGTACCCGGAGCAAAAGCAGTACCGTTAAACACTCGCAACAGCAGCGGTTTCATTTGAGCGTGACCACCCTCTTTCCACACCCATTAAGCTTCAGCGAACCTACTCACCAGGACACCAGGGGTCACAACTCCATAATAATCCGGAAATCGTTAATTTATACTTATATCACAAAAAACAATGTTTTTTCCTATTACAGACTTATGTTTTACCCTTGAAACATTAATTGTGGCATCGGGTGTATGGGAAAATATTTTTAGAAGGGCAAAGTTAAGTTTGTCACTCGAAAAAAAACCGGCAAAAATTCCAGAAATTGACGAATTATCAACATAAAGTTGGTACACGACTGTCGCTGCGTGAGTTTAGAGTTTATATCTCCAGAACAATTCCTAGAAAATTACCCTAAGCAATTGCAAAGTCCTACGCGTCGCGCCAACCATTTTGTATTGCCTAAAATAAGAACTAATTATGGAAAGCATAACTTAACTTTTAGGGGCGCACAGATTTATAATAGACTTCCAACAGATGTAAAAGAAGCGACTTCTCTCAAAATATTTAAAAATAGATTATTCACTTACATATACAACGAAATATTTTAATACTAATGAAACAGCAACATCTTTTAACTTAGACCACCGCCTTAACGCAGGAATGCAGAGAACTCGCTCCTTAGTTATTGACTGGTGATAATTATTTTATTTTTGTTCTACCCGCACCGGAATAATATGAATATTGTTTTCTAAATATTGTTCTCATGTAAGTGACGATTGTCTTAATGGGAAATAAAGTTCTTTAAACCGAACCTCTACGGCTTAGACGAACAATGACACGCCATTTGTATAGTCAGTATGGGCTTATGACATATTTTATTACGTCTACCATGTGTAATAAAACTTATATATGAAGCAAAGAATATTTGCAAATGTCTGTTTTGGTTTATGAAGTTTAGTAAGACGGATTTCATATTAAAAAAGAAATGGAACAAAAGAAGACACGGAGATCCATGGCACATAGCAGAAACATGATATTAAAATCATTATAGAACTGTTTTTGGTTGACGTCTTGCATACTATATAAGATAGACTAGCGGCTGACTCAATGCCATCTGTTTTTACATTTCAAAGTTTTCCGTTTATAAGTTAATCAAATTTTTTTTTTCATGGTTTGACAAATGATACACTAATTGAAACCTCAAAATAATTGAAATAGAAAAGGAAGGGAAAACGAAGCAGCATAGCTAACTTTGCTTATTTGCTGTCAAATCGATCTTGAAGATAAGGGCTTCGTACATTGACACATCGTTTACATCTACTTAGTTGTGTACAGGCGATATATGTGTCAATGTATACTGCGTTCTGGCGAAAGATTGCATACTATGACTTTGAAGGTGCCACAGTTGCTTCGGCTTTTTGCAAAGGGGGTTCGGTTTACCTTCCCTGGCATTCACTTTTATCCTATATAGTTTGTTATTGTTGAGGTTAACGCACCTAGATAGATTATTGGGTTTTTAATTGGTTTTAATTGGTATTACTTGTTCATAGAGAGAAAGAACCCCGAATGCCTACAAATTTGGAGCAGCTACGGTATAATAATGTAAAAAGAATTGCAAGTGATGTAAGCTTATGCCTAACACACAATGAATTTGGTCCACGTATAAAGTTAAGCTAAAAGACTGTACAAAAATACTATCTAGTATTACACGACCTATCGAACTTAGATGTGGTAGTATAGTGGTAGAATTAAGCAATACTGTAAAATGTTACCTCTATTTCACCAGAGCTCTAATTTCAAAGTCTTTTAAAGCTCATCACCCAAACGAGAAAGTCTAAATACCTTAATCATTGGTCCTGTTATTCTCAAAGTCCCTTGCAATAACCAATTAAGGTTTCTCACAAAGGCAAACAATTTACTTTCGCTTGCTTATTTGTAATAGAAAACTAATTATGTCTTAAATGCAAAGTACTGCCTTTAGGATCAAATACGGCTACAAAATTTGGTTTTAATTCAAGAACTACGGAGTTGGGAAATTTAAATAACATGGTTAAGAAATATACATGATTGGTTTTAATTCATTGGCTCAGCTTGGCAACAGGTGATTAGATTAAGAAAACATGGAATTTGCGTCGAATGTAATCTTGTTTAGAAAAATCTAGCAATACCAAGAATCGGTGAATTTTAGTTTTAGTTTAGGCACATTTACTTTAAAGAAAAATGTAATCGGAATAATGTTATAATAATTCGCAATGAATGACAAGAGTAAATTAAAAACGTAAAGTACTCAAATATTCCTTCAATGATAAAAAAAGCTAATGATATGCAAAGGGCTGATCAGATTTTCTTGAATTATAGCTAACACTATCGGTCAAGTCACGTTTCAAACAAAAAAATATCAAAATCGGTTTATCCGTTTAGGAGCTATGAAACCACAGACAAACACACAGATACAAACGTTAAACTTCCAATGGCTCTCCTTTTTACGTCAGGGGTTAATAAAAAGAAACAACTAAATTAAGAGTCATTGTTTCTCACCACACCACTAAAGTGGCACACAAGAACTTGGCCTTTGAACTTTAGTGGTGTTATTAGTGCGTTGTCAATCTTATGACGACCCCAATAGTGTAAAGTTAATTATGCCGCATGAGTGCTATCGTCCTTAAGGTGGACCTGGTCCATGGTCCAGAGCGAGAGCTCGTGGGATTCCGCCGCCTCGTTCTGCGAGGAGGTAATTTATGCCAAGGAGGCGGTGGAAAGGAAAGCTCTCCCATCCCGCAGAAGACGCACCAGGCGCCAAAGAGAGCAAGTCGATCTCCGGACTCCATGAGCGCTTGCCTGGGGGCGACGGACCGGGTTATCCGCGCCTTAGCAGAAGCAGGCCCGAGACGGTGATGCCGTGTTCCGCGCGTGCCTCTCTTAATGACAGGGGATAAAATCCCCCACAACACAGTGGGGTCGCCTGTTGTTTAACAGGCGACCAAGTCTGCCAGGGTTCACAGGGATTTCCTTGTAAGGGTACAACATTTGAGGCCCTGGAAATATGGACTGTGACGGAATACCGTGTGGTTTTAGTCGGTTTGAGTCCGACATACCACTCTACCGCATAGTCCGGGTGGGGTGACGACCCGTGGGTGTTTCCACACGTTAAAAAAAAAGCGTAGACAGATCAGGCATCGAACGATATATATATTTATAAAACGGAAGTTATTGGTTCTATTTCGCATAATATTATTTCATATTCGCCGATAACTTCGGTCTGCCGTTTAAAAAAGTACGCTTAATTGCTTCGTTCTGAATTCCCTACACCTAACCAGCTAAAATATTTTTTAACCGGGATTTTTTTACACCGAAATATAATTACGATGCCACCAGTGTGACCTGAATATGCCTAAAACAAACCTTTAAACATATCACTGGACCTACAGTTAAAGATTTTAAGCATTTTTGAATGAAATATGTTAACTATTAAATTAATTTACTTAACTTAGAACTATACAGTATTCGGTACAATGTCTAGAGAGAGTTTTTTGAACAATTTTATAAAACAAAATTATGATTTTATAAAACTATGAAACAAGGTTATTATTTTTTTTACATATATATTCTCGTATACATGCCCAAATCATATTAAGACTAATATTATCTATGCGAAAGTTTGTTCGTGTTTAGTATGTTTGCAACTTCTTCACGCTGAAACGGCTCTATAAATTCGGATAAAGTTTAGCGTATACCTATGAAGATTGTATACAGTATTATCACATTAACACATGAAAACCAAGATTTAGGAGGTTAAATGCCTCACAAGAACTAGTAACATTTCTACAAAATTAATAAGAGTCTTGCGAAGATGTTTGTTACTCAATATAGCATCACGGCCTAACGGCCTAACCTTCCAATTGTAAAGATGGTATCTTGATATAAGAGCTGAGGTACTTACACGCGTGGAACCATGGGTGAATATAAGTAGTGAGTATGAGTGCGTATAAGTATTAATGTCATTTCACAGAAAATGTTTGCTATATAATATGTAGCAAACCTTATCTGGGAAACGACATTAATACTTATAATAATAGTCAATCAAATTCACTAGCAAACAGCATATTACTGAAGTTTTTTTAAAGAGATAATCCCTCCCACATCAGGAGTTTGTTTATTGATAAGAGAAACTGGTTTCAGTGTTCAGATGTAGTTACATAGATAAAATGAACTTGCTCCACAGAGTATTATATTTAAAGTATCACATTGTTAGATACTCGTAGATAGATAGATAGGTACTCTTTACCGCACACCAAAAAGCAATACAATCTAGAAATATAATAAAAAGTAATAGTACAATGGGCGGTCCTAGTAGGTAGCCCGTGGTGCACAACAACTAAAATTAGTAGGAAAAAAAAACCGTCAGTCGTAGGACTGCACGTCAGAAGTGAAAGCATAACTTCACAATGTATTTGCATATACATACACACACAAACATCTGTATAATATATATATAATTAGGTTAAAAAAAAAAGTAGGTAATAACATATCGAAATGTATACATAGGGTACACTGGACGTTCTGCGCTCCTGGCCGCTCATAAATGTTTGAATTTCGAATGTTATATTTCTTTAAATATAAGAAACTCAGCTCCGTCTTACAAATTTTCGATCAGGGTCCGCTGTCCTGACGCGAGTTTAACATTTATTACCCATCCCAAAAAGTGCACAACCGTGTGCAGTGCCGTTAGAGAAGTTTTCACTTCAATAATACATTGAATTATCTACTTTAATCAGAATTGATCAATCGACAATTATTGAGGTTAACGTAGTCGTTTTGAATTTGTCAGCCCCCGCCTCATAAAAACTTTCTTATAATGTGACTTTTCTTTTTTACAAAAAAATAAACACTAATAAGCATATAAATCCCATTTAATTTAATAGACAGTCTTACTCTAGGTATAGATATAATATTCGAAATAAAAAATACATAAACAGCTCAAGATTTACCACTTATCCAGTTTCCAGCAAAATAAAACCCAGATTAGAAAGAACAAGTCTCTAAGCAAACAATTTTTCTCATATTACATAGTCTTCTAGAACTTCACATTTTCCGAATCAATCCAAGTTCTCCAAACTTTCACATTAAATACATGTACAAACATCTCAGAGCATCTTTTCACAAAACTTTAATACACGAAACGTACAATGTACAAAATATCAAACTTTACAGATCATAACGTACTATTGCCAACACAACAAAGTAAACAATGAAAATGATTGTGCCAACATAAGAAAATCTAACACGAGCAAGCTTCCTGGGAAATTCAATATTGAACTTGGTACGGAAATGAAATTATAGTAACAATAAAGTTCAACTTTGGTAGGCAATGGATCTTTTTGTTTCACGGGGGTATCATCACATTAATCTGAACTTGTTTACTGTCACGATATCAAAAATTTTACTAACAATGTATTTGAAAAAAATTTCAACTGTGTAATACTAAAAATTTCTCCTCGAGTTAAAGTTTGACATTAACTCACAACTTATTCAGTTGATTGCAAGCAAGTTACCTGTTTCTTGAAACTGTGAACAACTTGTTTCGTTTATTTAAAAAAAAATAGCTTATACGAAGTGAATGGTAAAATGCGATCTCACTCTTAAATTTTTTTTTTGACGTTAATGGGAAGTCGGTGTTAAATAAAAAAGTCACTGTATGTTGGAGATATCACTTCCAATAGTACACAAATAAGACTCGAAGACTTGGCATTACTTATATAAAGTTTTTATAGCTAACAATAATTTATTAGTTTTGTTAAGTGTTTGGTTCGACTCAATCAATTATGTCAATATCTGCGGCGTTAGCGTAAAGGCGTCGTCGTGGGATCAAGTACACTACTTCTCTACATTCCCGACGCGGACCTACCCGACGCTACAACACGACACGGCGTGAAAATATCAAATAGTCATTATATAATTATATGTGTGTCGTACGTTGTCGTGTTAACCAGTTTACGACACACAACGCAAGTAATTTTTGGGCGATGAAATGCGATGCACTAGAGTGACAACTTGAAGATATGAATTTGGCTTTTCAAAACACATTGATACTGGAGTTGAAGATTGGATATGGGATTAGAAGGCAACGACTTCTTTTTGTGATGAGGCTATGTTTCCTCTTTTTTTACACATAGTCACCTGGACTAAGTAACGTGTCACTTTTGACGTGCAGTAGTTCTGACGTGGTACACTCTGAAATAGCTTTGCTCTGAAGCTAACGATGTAATCGAACTAACTAGTTGACCCCATGTCTTGACAGACTTAGTTAATGCTGGTGAAGTTGGTTTTGTCGAAGGCACCTTCGATATCGATGAAGGCTCCAAGGGTTGACATTTTGCATTTTAGATTGCCCTCTATGTATAAGACAACTCGATGTAGGGCAGATTCTGTTGATTTGCCCATCAAGTAAGCATGCTGTTTGGGGTTCAAAGGGTAGCTTACTAGTGCAGTGCTCCTGATTTCCCTGTCTATTAGTCTCTCCAGCACTTTAAGTAAGTCTGATGTGAGACTGATGGGTCTGAATGATTTCGTTTCGTCTGAATGGTTGTGTGTAATCTCTTTTGCCGGGTTTAGGAATGAAAACTACTTTGCCTTCTCTCCATTTCAAGCAGATATTGTAGTGTGCCTAGCAGCTTCCGTAGATGATCCGGAGATGATCTATTAGCGATTCATCGCACCATCTTAGCAGGTCTAGGAAAATACCATCCAATCCTGCCGCTTCGTATGGAATGAAGCTGTTGATCGCCCAATGTAATTTTTCATGATTCACGATTTTACGGGCGGTGGTCCAGTCTGAATCACCAATCATAGTGTATTTTCCTTACTATCTTCCCATGTGTTTTTCTCATCTGATATTCAACATCCTGGAAAGTGAGTTGCCATTAGCTGTTCTGATGTTTCTGAATATTTTTTTGTAAAAGTCCCATCAGGTTGTTTCCTCTTTCACCGCACTATGATGATGCTGTTAACTCTGTTAGTAAGTAAGATTCTTCAGCATTCAGTTTTTCTGGTTCTGATTCAATTCTTGTGCTTCCCAATGTTGGTCTAGTCGCGAGTTCTTTGTCTTATTGAACAAATTTCTAACCTTGCGGCGTATTTTCTCTAGTTCCAGTCCTCACCAGTAGTGTTTACTGCAGAGTCCAGTTCTGGGTGTCGAACGTGGGTGGTTTGTTCAAAGTAAGGTTGTCTACATGGTTATCAATATTCGCTGTGGTCCCGTGAGTATTTGGCAGATCTATGTTTTTTAAAGTTTCTGCGCTAACTTGCTGATACTTACGTACATCCATCTTGCGAGGATTTCGTTGGGGTTCTGAGAATTATCTTTAGGTCAAATTTGATCCAACGGTGATCCAAGCACAATGCCTCATCAGAAAAATGTCAATCCGAAATATATTATTGTTTGGGCTCTCGATGTAACAAATGTTGGCTCCAAGCTATTATTGATTACGTTTAGCTTAGTTGTAAGTAAGAAAGAAACAAATTGCTCACCTCGTTGATTGTTGGTCTTGCTGCCCCACAGCACGTGGTGCGCATTGGTGTCGGCAGCGACGACTATCTCCAGTCCCTCGTACTCACAATTACTTACAAGCGTGGCCAGTTCAGGGGTGGGGACACCATCACCATGTCGGATCGGCCTGAGGACGATTCTCTGAGCCGGATTGTAGTTACGTCTCTATAACAGAACTCGGTCATTAAAGTTGTCTAAGCCTAAGGAGAGAACTGGCGTTGTGCGTTTTCTATCACTTGTATAATGGGTTGTGCTTCGAGGAACTGTTTCACATGATGTCCATGGCCGCATTTTACCACAGCACGTGCGCTCACCGCCGGCAGAGCGTTCATCCTCCAAAATCGTTGTGCACGGTATGAATCCAGAGGAATTTTCTGAGAGAGTTTCTTTCCCGAGGGACTACAGTATGAGGTTCTTCAAAAAATTGGTGTATAGATTTATAAAGAAACGATAATGCGCATGCAAGTCGCCTGGGATTGCAAGCGTCTATAGGCTAGGTAGCCGCTTACCATTAGGCGAGAAGTATACCTATAACAAGTATGTATGTCAACTTCAAATCTATAATCATTCTTCTTTCTTAACATATTATTACTTTGTTGGTTTTTTATATAGGTAGATCAAGATTCAGACAGCGATATCGTATCATTGACCATATTGTGGGTCTATTAGTAAGACGTTAGATATCGACTGCCATTAGCATCAGAGGCAAACTGGCATTTTGAAGCACCTGTATTTTTAATACAATTGGTCACTCGTTTAAGAAGCGACCTATGCAAATGTTTGTCAGACGACGTGTTCTCATTTTAATTCCTTCAAGACATTATTTATTATGATCATAACTTGAAAAGCAGGTTTGATACAAAGCATATTATGCTGTTATTTTCATATATCTAGTACCGTTACCAGATTATAAATCATTATCAAGAAATAATAGTGAATATTTGGATCTTTCGATGTTTAAAATACCCTTATCAAAGTTTTTAATCTCTAGGAAACAATTTATTTTAATAATATTAGTATGTAAATGGCTGGATGATTGTCTGAACAATGTTAGTTCTCTCGGAAATGTAAATTTAATCTACTAAGGACGGGTTGTAAAATATTTGTCGACTTTATAATAAATGTTGACAATTTATTAAACATGATAAATTTTGATACACAATAGTTAATTTGATAATATTTTTTCACAATTACGTTAGCAAACAATTACACGGCCGTCCAATACCTAGCTAGCATTTACTATTACATAACAATAAATGCTAGCTAGGTATTAGACGACGATAAAAAGTCACCAATCACGAAATAGGATGGTAAACACCGTTCGAAAATTAAAATTCACGCATTTGCGGCCGATCGCGTTTCAGTTAGGCAGTTAGGTACATGCCTATAACTACTCACCAACTTCTATACTTCTAGTGACTATTCACCAACATAAATTTGTAGGTAAACCTTCAATATTTTTTTATTAGTCATTAAACTATTCCAAAAATATATTGCATTTTGGGTAACTGCCCTAACTTACAATGTTAGGTATGTCAAGTACCTAGGTGAAAATATCATAAGGGATTATTAACATTTTTGAAGATATTTTTGTTGCCGATGACATAACTCGGACAAAAAAACAGATGACCCCTTGCTATCAGGCAGGCCGTATGCTTGAAACCTACGTGGTATAAAAAGAAAGTAAATCACTGGATAATGGCTGTAAGGAGTCTTTACAACTTTCATTGTTTAGGTATGTGATGGTTGACTATTAATGACAAAAATACAACCAATACGTTCCTATCTATCTAAGTATTTAAGCAGAACACATAATATTAGGTGAGTTACGTTTGTACAAAACAATGCAAAAGATTTGAGCGAGTTCTTTATAAGAGAGCTTGTTTGAAGGAAAATTAAAACATCGCTTTTTTATCTTGTGCGTTTATGTATCTAACATTAAAGTATAAATATTTAACACGACAGCTATGTCTTAGAGTTGTGCAAGCGGATCTTGAACTCTCTTTTGTTTTAGTAAACTTATTAGGATATTTAGGCTCGTGACTAGCCAGCTGTTAATATTTCCTTTAAACGCGTACATTGATACTGGATGGTATTTAATAAAAATTACGGCTCGGAACAATAACGGCCTCACATAAAACTGGCAGTGAAGCAATGCTTTCATTGCTTTTCGCCGAATGAGTGAAGTTACCGGAGGCCCTAACCCTTCCCCTCTCTCTCCCTCTTCCACCCTTCCCCTACTCCCACCTTAAAAACCGACAACGCACTTGTGACTCACGGGCGGCGGTAGTCATTTACCATGAAGTGACCCGTCTACTCGTTTGCCCCTTTTACCATAAAAAAACAATAAAAAGAAGTACATTATACGTTCGTAATGTTTAAAATGTAAGTTTTGCAAAGTAACTCATAAAAAAAATTTGAAACTGTCAAAGGCATGAAACACTGACCCATCATGAAAGGATAGATTAATTCATTGTAATACCTGACCACGTCAATCATCATCTTCTAGTTCACTGAATGCACAAAAGGACAGACAGCAAATTTTCCTTTATTCCCAAATCAACGAAAAATTATTCGCCCGTAATGGCAACAAAAGAATAATGTAATTTTAATGAAGCCCTGGATTCCTTTCAGATAACCCAAGAAGCCCTAAAAAGGGTTCTACGAAGTAATCAGTTTTTTACGTACACAACCCTAATCAACCTGACCTATTTAATTACTTGGAAGTAAAAAATTCAGAGCAACATATCCAAACCGTTTAAATTCCTAACCCACCTAAATATCCTAAAAATGTCGGAGATAATTACACAATTCATCATTGTCATGCGCCCAAATATATTTCCGACACTTTTTGTATTAGTTGCCCTTTGTTTAGCAGGTGATTAAACGGAAAAATAAATCGGAAATATAATTTTGTTGCTTAATTTAGGGCCAATAAATATTGTTATATAAAACATCTACCTTAGGGCATTCTAACATTAAGACACTAATGAATTACAAGCTTTTCTGGATCTCAGTTTCCATATATGTTTGTATGCCTTTTGTCAACTTTCGACGATATTATTTGGTGGTCCTTTTATGCCTGATTGACTAAAAATGTCTAAACATCTTTACAAACTATTCAACATTATATAGGAATAACATAAATAAGAATATATAAGAAGCACATGGGGATCAATTACGAGATAAGTAAGCACATATATAACAAGCAAAAAATATGTTTTATAGGCTCTAACAACTTACGAATAAAGCTATTGTAGGTAATTGAAGCCTTCCAAATTATACAAAAATATGTATATTTTAAGTTTAGAACATTATCGATTTTTAACTACATATTATTATCGTGCCGACACCCCTCTTGTTGAGACTTTATGAAAGAAATAACACATTTATTTTGCTAGCATACAAATCCTACTAATATCATAAACGTGAAAGTTTGTAAGGAAACGTGGATGTTTGTTACTCTTTCACGCAAAAACTACTGATCGGGTTGCGTTGAAACTTGGCGTGTACATAGTTGGAGACCTGGACTAACACATCGGCTACTTTTTATCTCGATATTTATACGGCATCGAGACTTACTTGAAACCGCGGGGTGAGCCGGGGCGGGGGTGGGGCGGTGCTAGTAAAGTATAATACATTAAACTTAAAATAAATATATCAAAAAAGTTCCCATACCTTGTGTGTGAAATGATATTATATTATATTATATTACATCATTTAAATAACAGCTTATTTATATAGTTATATTATTGTGTAAAATATTTATATATATATATATATATATATATAAACTGATAATATAACAGTTAAAAAATACATAAATATATATTTTTTCCAATAGATATTATCTATATTATAACCTATCATGTTATCTGTATAACTTTAACCTTATCATCAACGGGACATACGTTTGACATAAGTTTGACGGCTTTTGAGCGTCTTTAATGCGCATTGGTTTTGATACATACATTAAACAAAGGAGGACTAAGAAATATAACTCTTGAAGTAAATTTATTTAAAACGGCTACGAACAATATGAAAAATAATAATATTTAATTGTTTTTCGAAATACTGGGTCAGTCATAAAATGTAGGAAAAGAAATGTTTCTGTAATTTATATTTGATATTTCTGTGTGTTCATTAGATGTTGTTTAACCCTTATTAACAGTGGCAATTGAATTTACCTCACGTAACGGAGGTTATAGATTATTCCGAGTGTCAGTTAGCTTAAAACTTCCTCAGAAAGCAGCCGTTCTATGCCTCGGCGTAACTAACGAGTACTGAGAGACTTGTGTCTTGTGTTTCTTTAAATCACTTGACCAAGCAAGCTTTTCCTACAGGTATGCAGGTTTCTCAGTCAGAATAACACCAAACAATAGTGTAGCCAAGTGCAGGTGACTGCGGGACGATATAGTCATCATATTTCCATTGTTATTTATGCCCGTACCAACTACAGTGACCTATGAAACCACCGAGCATGACAATCGTCCACAGAAGAGAATGATGGTTTTGGTGCCGCAATAAATTTTATCAATAGCAGAGGTTTTGTAAAAACAATAAATCCACTTCCCTCCTAAAGAATCTGGTCAAAATTTACAGACATTAGAACAAAACAAAAAAAAACAAAAGTCTGGTAGAAGAAGACAAGATATATCAGTAGAATATGCACTGAAATTTAGGTACAAGATACACACACTTACCTACCACTCCAGGTTTTGCCTGTAAACTGTTTAGCGTTCCTAGTTTTTATGTTCATTGTGACATAGACTACACTCTCGGAGAGTAGTACTTTGAAACTTTTAGGTTTGTGCATAACCATATTTGTGTGTGTGTGTAAATCAATGGTTAGACATCACTACCTAGGTTTATGGTTTCTGTCAGTATACTTCTATACCTACTCAAAACTAGTTAATGTGCTGTTGCTGTCAATGTTGCTAATGATATGTATATGATTACTTTTATTATTACTTCTGTATTTATGTACATGTATTGTGTATGTATGTGTATATATATATATATTATGCATATGTGTGTAAGTATAGGTATTGTTATATATAGTACACCCTCAGCTACCAATTACTTCTGACACTAAATCTATCCAAAGGTTGTCTGGTAGAGATCGCTTTTAGCGATAAGACCGCCCATTGTACCTAGCATTTAAATTAAATTTAAGATCGATTGTAAGTATATATTGTGTACAGTAAAGAATATTTTATTCTATTCTATTCATATTATATTTTAACGACTTCCCTGTACAGGTACGAAAGTTTACTTTAAGTACAATAATAATTATATTTTTAACATTAAACTTCTCTTCAATAATCCGTCTCAATTAATTTTTATTAGGGCTTCTAAAATCTTACAGTAAGGCTTTGTTAAAACCTATGTTCAATAATGGCAAAGTCCTATGATTATTACTGAATGTTTATCACACGGGGAGACATTTCTCGGGGTAGTAACTCGCCCTTCTTAACCTCTTGAACCGAGGTGAAGTGTACTGTCAGAAGATGAGGAGGAGGCTTTACGCTACCAAAGTGTAACGCCTACAGACCTTTATAGTTTTACAAGGGTCTTTAGTGCACCTAAATGTTTATGTTAACTTGTGAAATCGTATGTATTATCATAGTCACATAAAATAATAAAAAAGTTAACAAAAATAAAATATAAAAAATTTATTTACCTACGTTGCATTCGATCAGCGTCTTATGATAGAGAGGATAATTCCAAAAGGTCTGTTTTAGTTCCTTGGTACACTTACGTCAAGCAACTACGATAGCACACAAATGATATCGTATGTATATACTGTTGCGTTATTTAACTAAAAACGCTTATTTGATATTTTTATTAAGTATACTTTAAAAATCTATTGAATAACTCTATATATTACTTACGTAGATTACAGAAAACAAAAGTATAAATACGACATAATTATACAATAATAAACAATACTAATACAATAATGTAAATTTATAACATTAATGAAGTAAATCCTCTTTCACTGTAAAAAAAAAGCAATCTTAAGAATCAAAACTCACGTTTTGGTACTTTCCGTCCGCTGAGCTTATTCTGTGAATAAATTCCTGGACGATAAAAAGTCACCAATCACGAAATAGGAACGTAAACACCGTTCGAAAATTAAAATTCACGCACTCGCGGCCGATCGCGTTTCAGTATGATCGGTGAGATTTCAGAGCGGCGCGTCCGTTTGCGTCGGCGGTCGGTAGACGAATGCCTGTCCGGCCTGCAGGTGCGAAGCACGACGCGAGAATAGGCTGTCGCGTCGTGATATGTAATGATAGAGAGTACATTATCTGAGTGGACTAATAAACATGTTTGTTTTGTTAGTCGCCCTCAAAAACCAACTAAATGTGTATAGTTTTATAAAACGTTTATACTTAAAAATATGGGTAGATCTTAACTTTTAAATCCTTAAATACGTGAACAAAGTTCCCTATGAATATACATACATCCATTCCAAAATATTCTAATCAACTATAAGTGACTAAACATAGTATGTAGTATGTAATTTACAGCATCTTGCCAATTCCAACTACACATCAGATTCAAAACTTTGTAAACGTGTCTGTTTCATAGGTTTGTATCCACCTTATAATCTAATAAGTAACTAAATAGTCTTCCAAAATGATTTACACAACTATTATGTATTAACGACGTAAAAACATATAAATCAGTTCAATTTAAGTCGTTGTACAGCTCACCAAAATAAGAAATCGTGTATCCCTCCTTTATACTCGAAACAAGGGTTTTGTAAAACGGTGTAACTGTAAAATTTTCGCTTATAAAATGGAAATAAAATTATCAAAATAACTTTTATCGATATTTTTTTAAATTCAGATGTGATTCGTGTCCGGTTATTGTCAGATGAAAGTGATCAAGGCCGCTTTCAATCACGGCGATGATTTTAATTCTTGTAGCTAGTCTTCCTTGAAAAGCCAAATTGTTATATATGAGCATATTATTCATACATATTATATGTATGATGGTGGCAATGAATTTTCGGTGTATGCATGTGGTATAAGGTTAAATGTAAGTTTATAAAGTCATCCGCAAAATAATGATCATGACTTCGAGTGGAATGTGTAAACAAAACATAAGAATTAACAAATTCTAATCAGTCTTAAAGACGCTCACCCTTAGGTAGTTAAGAAACAAAGATAAATAGAAGTGAAAAGAAAAAGCAAAGCTTATGTTCTGGAAATAGGAACTCTAACAGAACTAAATGAATAAAGATTTCTATTCGGATATTTAATATTAATATTATAATAATTGAACATTCACTGGTTGTCGTTAATGGTATAGTTTATTTAAAGGTTTTCATTATGACGAAATTTTCACCTATTCCGGAAACGTAACAAACCTCTGCCAACTGTCTCGCAGATGTAATTGTACAGCTCTGAATATACTTATGATAAAATAGTCAACAGAAAATAATATTCTTTACAGTGTTTTTGTTTCAACAACTACATCATTCAGTAACCGATTTTTTTTAATAAGTGTACAAAAACTCAATTACACATACGCTACATAAAAATGTTAAACAACTGTAATTTCAAAGTTTTCTTCAAGTGTTGTAAGTACAATTGGACAAATGAAAAGTCTATTCAAAGAAAACTATTTTTACATTAAAATTATGTCAAATAAATAACACATTTACTGGACACGTTTCCCGCGTCTTGGTCAAGAAAACATAATAGTTATTGTGTCCTTTTCTTACATTCAACGAATACATAATTCGTTACATAGCAGAACAAGACAAGTATTCTAAATATATTCACTGTTAACCGAAGTGTAAAAAAGCGATATGAAAGGTCAGGCTTACCTTTTCAGGCTTTCTAAGAATGAGTAGTGATTGACAAAGTTCGTAAATATATAATAGCATTTCCCCTTGTTTGGTCGAGTTGGCTTTCAATGCCCCATCTTCGATTTTGCTGGTTACGAATACTCATACCAATGTTGAAGTTAGTATTATTACTAATCATTTTTGTATTTACGTATATTATACATAAAATAATTGTATTTTTAATATATATTTCATATTATTTATTATTATAAACTTCAACCCCATCTTTGTCTGTGACGTATTTTAATTACCTATTTGAAAATATAACTATTGATTTGTATGTCGAACGCCATATATTTTTTTTCCCCTTTAAAAGTAAGTGGTTGATAATAATTAAAATTCATTTCGGTTTAGTAAATACTACAATTTCTACTCCCTTCTCTGACTTCTGTAAACAGAATTGAATAAAAAACAGTCCATTTTGACTTATATGACACAGGTACGGAACCCTAAAGAAGAAGAGAAGCTCCATATCTAAACCAACCACGCAGTAATTAAACCTAACAACTCGTACAAACATCTTTCATTATTTGAAGTTTGTACCTTGTAATATACTATTTATTTACATTATTCTATTTATCTGATATCAGTCTAAAAGCCTTTGTGAGGACAAATAAATCTTCAAGTTATGTTTAATACTAAGAAATTCTGTATTTAATATTAACGATGTAGGGTAGCATTGATGAAGCACCTTTAGGGATTTTTTAAACATAAATATGTTTAATGAGGAGGTGTTTAAAGCGGTACATACTTTATACAAGTACAAAGCTTGTAGCTTTGAAGATTGTTAAAGGCTTAGCCTGTATTGTAAGAATTAATTGTCTCGGACTCACTTTTCAAACGGCCGAAGAGAGTTTTCAAACAGACAGCGATGACTGTACACACTGAAGGGGACTAAGGAGTTATTGTGGTAAGGCGATTAGTATGAAACGAATGTCTTTATCGTTCTAGGATATTAAGTTCCAAAATTTTACAAATTTCAGTCACCCTACACTCAAGTTAATTAATCTTTTCAATCAACTAGGTTAATTAAAAATCTTGAGCGTATTTATTGGGTTTCTCGATCATTCATACTATTATACCACAAAAAATATTTTATTAACCTTTTCCAACGGTGGAAGTTATGTTAAAATAAAGTTACAATTAATAATTTAACGTAAAATATATAGGCCCTCGCGTAATTGTATAAAGTGTTTAGTCTTTGATTAATATACTTGTCTAGATTACATATTCGGCCGTACAGAACTGCGCTAATAAAGTCGACTATATTTAGTAAACTCGCGTGTGACAGCCGTCATTGTCATTTGAATATCTAAGCGGCAACGTACTTGCGAAAAACAATTAATCATGCCGGTTTGTGCTATTAAATTGTGTCGAAACTATGCTAGAAAACCTTATAAAAACACTAAGATTACTTGTCATCAGTAAGTTTTGTTTTAATTTACACTATTTTCTGAGAGAATATGATTTTTTATTTGATTTTTTTTTGGATATGGCAGATTAGCCGGTGTTGTTAGTTTATTAAGGGGTAATTTTACAAAAAACTATTAGTACAGCACACCATGTTTTAGAAGAGTAAGATATGTTGACCTGTCAATATAAATACAGTACTATGAAGTTACTTGCGTATAAAATAAAGGAGATAAGTTGTTTGGCCAAATACTAGCCAAGTCAAATGTTCAGGATTATCTACAGAACTTGGCAATCATTTAGATCTCAATTCTTTTGTCGGCGTAGTCGATAACCACGTATATTCTTAATGTCGAACTTGGCTCCAATTTTCACATTTATGTTTTTGATGAGATTATTATTCCATTATTCTTGTGTAACGTAGCCCACATAATAATGTACCCCACATTAAAGTTAGCACCAGAGCTTTACCGGAACTCGCAAGTATACGAGTTCTGCCGAATGATCCCAAAGTGCTGAGATGCGTCATTATCTACTCTTTAAGGCGGAAAATATCGATGATAATTTTCTGATTGCATGAGACGGCAATAAAATGACTAGACTATTTCAATACGAGTATGATATGATCTAAATAAAAAACAACAAAGAACTCATCATCACACCCTTTTTGAGAGATGGCAAGATTATAACATGGTATAACATCAAGTTTAAACTATTTAATTATGAAGATAAATGATTAACACATAGGCTTCAATATAAATTAGATATTATTGTTATGATGGAGTTTACAAACATTCGGCTAAGGCCATAAGGTAAGAAAGAGTAATTGACATAAGTTAAGATATACTCCTAAGTCATGGCGTCCTTCTGTCTTAACACTAAGCCATAGAACTGCTGCATACCATAGCAGCTTGAAATACGTAGTTTATTTGAAGTTACCCGTATCTGGAACGACTTGTCACCGTCATTTCGTGCCCTGAAGTCAGTTAATGCCATTAGGAGTAAATATAGGTTACATCTATAAAATAAATAAGACGGAAGCTAGGCTCACGTTTGGTATGTACAATGAACATGGATGATTTAAGCTGAGGAACACTGTTATAATTATCTGTTGTACTTACTTATTAACGTTACGGTTACGAGAAATCAAATACTAACCTAACATGTACTACACCCTTAACAAGTAAATTTGACATACAACAACATCTAACAAAATATATTCACTTTGACCCATAAAAACTTCAAATTTGTGCAATAAGGTTGCCATAAAATGCCTTTAATATTTATGGCAAAAAATTGAGCCATAATTAACGACATTTGAGTTATAAATTGTATATTCTCTATAATTCAGATCTTTATTAACCGTTTTTAGTCAAAAGTACACTCAAAATAATATTATAAAAGAGAATGATTAAATTGCATGAAAAATCTCTTTTTGTCTCAAATTTAGGCATTACATTGTATTGCCTCTAACGCGCCCGGGCTTCTAGTTCTCGAATATATTTCTAGTCATCAGACATCACTCCAAGGAGAACGGTAAAAGCATGTGAAAAATAGCTATTCTGTTGAATAATAGGATCTGGCAGGTACTAAGAAGTCATTATTATCTTAAAGATATGTCTTGCCATTTTTGCAGATTGATTTGTTTTTAATATGAAAACAAGATATAGTTTAAACTTTTACAACAAATGTAGCCAAAGTCGTTACATTTTCAGAAGGTGTCTCAGTTCTTATATACAATCGTAGCTTTTGGTTGGCGCGTGTAACCCAAACGACATAATAATTTTGCCTGAAGTTTTATTTGCCAAATGATCTTGTAAATCACCTCAAAGTATTGCTTAGACAATCTTGTGCAAGTTCTGTTGATCTGTACATAAAATTAATTTGTTCTACTTCTAAAAGCAATTCTCCTTAACGCGCTGAAACTGTTTAACAGTAATTGTTCATAGGTCTCGAGTATTTTAGTTTTATTGACGAGTGTTAGACTTGGGCCCCAAAGTACACTTATTGACTGGTGCGTCATAAAGAAGAAACAAGTATTTCAAAGGAAGTTCGTTTATGTGTATTAAACAAAATATCACCGTTAGTGGTATTTTTTCTAGGTGTCTCTAGTGACATGCGCGCCAACGCGCTGTCGGTGCCGTTCTGCCTAACCTCGAAGCTTGGGTAGGTAGGGAGGGAGGTCGCGTCACCTACCGACTGACGCAGGTACTCACTGGGCATGGTTGCTTCGGTGAGTACCTGAATCGGATTGGACGCGAGGAGACGGCACAATGCCACCACTGCGCAGCCGACTGGGACTCCGCCCAGCATACGCTGGAAGACTGCCCCGCGTGGGCGTCTGAACGCGAGATCCTGGTTGACCAAATCGGACGAGACCTGTCCCCGCCAGCAATCATTGCTGCCATGCTGGCGGATGAGGAGGGCTGGGGCGCAGTGGTCTCTTTCTGTGAAGCTGTAATGCTCCAGAAAGAGACCGCTGAACGGGATCGGGAGAGGGCCGATCCCGAGCGTAGAGGACGTCGGCGGCGGTATCAACCGTCGACGGGGCCGCAGGCTGCCAGAGAGTGGGGACCTCTGGTAGCAAATTAACTGCTGCGGTAGGCGATAGGATGGCGGCCCAATCGCATCTTTGCGATCGGGCTGCTACACACATTGATTAGGCCGATAGGCGTGGGGAAGCCTGCTTTCCCCGGGATAGGGCTTGGCTAGGCGCGGCGTCGATCCGGGGGGGACCTGAAATAATATGGTCCGGGTCCTTCCCAGAGCAGGGCGCCTGAGACCGGCTGTCGGGGTGGTTTTTAGTGGAAACACCACATACTCCTGGCTCCTGCGTCCCTAAGGAGCCGGAGATCCGAAGGGATTTTCCACCCCGTCAAAAAAAAAAAAAAAAAAAAAAAAAAAAAAAAAAAAAAAAAAAAAAAAGGTGTCTCTAGTGACACCGTCATATTTGTCATTTTTCACATGATGTCATTACAACCGATGGCTATAACATGATTATGAGGAATACCTATATGTCATAGAAACTCTATCATCACGGATTCCTTTTACTGAACCAACGTTAAATAGGGAAATAAACTAAATAGATTCCAAACACAGTCGCACAGTCTTTGCAACCTTTTTCAAACTTCAATTTGACTAGTAGGTACCTAGTACTTTTATAATGTTACCTATTATATTAAAAGTATCACATGTATTGTAGTATTTTTAATAAGGTTTTGAAATCAATTATTTATCAGTGTCCTTTATAAGTACTTTTTGAAGTATTTAGTGTTTATTCATAAAATATTTTCGTAAGATTCTGCTAAGACTGCTGACACAAAATAAAAAAAATATTGTAAGATATTTTATTCTAATCTCTTTTCCAACTAAGTCAAAGCATATAAACTTGACGCTATTAATCAGCGCATTAGAGGAGATCAATAACTTGATACTGATTAATAGGTTGTGATCACATTCCACTATAGAAACGCTATAAACGATTTTACGGCCCACTTAAAGTGTGCACCAAGCTTTACATTCATAAAGAGCCAAGGATTAACTGTAAATTATTTCAATGTGAAATTTAAATATTAATTAACAACTGTAACAGGTTTACAACTGAATTGGTTGATGGATTTTACGAAATTGAATTTAAAGCAAATATGTTAACATCAGTTTGTTTGTCTGTTATTTTAAACCACCTTTTGCCTGCCGGCTCGCTCGCGTTAAAGCTATTTAACTATGCATCGAGAACATTACAAAAAATTTTTTTTCAGCAGGAAAGGTACCCTCTGTCCTTTCCTAAACCCTTACACTTCTATTCTTCTTCTATAGTTAAGGCGTGAAAGCGTAAAAAAGAACAAAAAATATAATATTTTAATTGTAATTAAGTACATCATCTTTGGTCACTCGATATATGCAGTTACTAATCTCATTTACAAATTCAGTAATATCGTTTATAGGCTCGAGATAGTATGTTTTTAATAATCGAATGCACTGCTAGAACGCTCAGCGTCGCAGGTGTTCGCGGCATTTCGTTCATGCAATGGCGGTGAAAATTAGAATCAGACATTTTTTTAGAATGTTACACTTTATAAGTCACCGATACAATCGCTTAGAACCTGTAACAGTTATACTCCCGATAATAAAATAAATAATAAAATTCCAGAACTCTTTAAAGAACTACCCTTAAATAAATGTTTATCTCAGCTCTGTAAGATTGGGTAATTATACATTTTAATCGGTTTTCAAAGAATTTTTGAAAGATAGTAGGTATAATGAATCAAAAGCAAATTATGATCAATACACAAAAAATGAAGAACTGACTTATTTATAATGACAATAAAATAGTACTATAATATACTTAAGTTATTTTAATAATATGTTAAATTTGCATGCTATTTTTATGGCTGAAAGCCTGTTCGCCTTTTATCACACTTGAATTATCACGTTATGTACTACCCCATTTAAAGCGAATAAATAATTTGAGTTTGCGTTTGAGATAAGCGGCCAGTATTATAACTACAGAATGCGACCAAAACATGGCCTTCATGCATTGAAAGGTTGGGATTTTATTCCGTTAAGAATGGGACGCTCACGAACATGGAGCTCAACAGAGTCCGAAACCTTTCAACGTCATTGAATGTTCAATAGCTGAACTGCATTTCTTAAACCGTTTTACTAAGAAACTTGTCCTTTTCCATAAGATCTGTATGTGCATGTACAGATATTTTAATAATAGTCTATGGTAAGACAAGTATGATTAACAAACGAGCTTCTTTTTGATATGGGAAAGTAGAATTTAGCTGCTTAAGTAAGGGAGAATTTAAATATTAAAAAAAAAAACAGTGAAAAACAACGATATGCATTTCCAACAAAAGTTCTGTAGGCCTGATGAGCTGGTAGTAAATGTAAAAGAACCAGAAGTTAATGTATGAATAAAATAATATAAATATGGTTTTATAAACTTCTGATTCTTTTAGTAATCTTTACTGTGATCAGTTGCGGATAGTGATCATTATAGTCCTGAGTTTTGAAGACTGATTTAAGATCATAATATTTGTAAAGAAAGTTTTATTAAGTTCGTCTAAGCCGGGCTAATGACATAGGCTACTGGGTGTCACGAGAGATCGGTAACATTTTTATGGTATAGGGCAAACGGGTAGACGGGTCACCTGATGGTAAATGACTACCGCCACCCATGGGCACCTGCAACTCAAGAGTCACAAGTGCGTTGCCGGCCTTAAAGGTGGGAGTAAAGGAGGAGGAGGCGAGGAGGGAGAGGGGAAGAGGGAGAGAGGGAAGGGTTAGGGCCTCCGGTAACCTCACTCCCTCGGCGAAAAGCAATGCAAGCATTACTTCACTGCCGGTTTTATGTGAGGTCGTGGTATCTGGCCTATACGCGCCGAAGCATGCCTCTCCCAAGAACATTTTATAAATAGATATTAGAGAGGGTCAGTTTGATTACTATTTAAAAATCTTATACCTGATTGTGACCTGAAATAAAGGCTTAAAATGTAGTTTCTTTTGTTACATGTTAGTGAATCTTCAAATCGTTATAGTAAATAATAAAAACGGTAAATGTTGAAAATAAATTAAATCTGATCATTTCTTAATTTTCAGACTACTCTTATATATACATAGATACACCTTAAGGATAGAAATCTGGCCATAACAACATTTTCTTACACAATTAAATTATTGATTTACTTAGGTTTTTTGATCTTGTTAATCTTTTAGGAGGGTAATATCATTGAGACCAATATTCTTGGAAGCAAATTTTCCTTTTACTATACCCCAAATTATTGCGATTGGGTATAAGTTACAAAAATATTGAGGCCAACAGCCAGTTTTGATTGTGCATATTATATGATATACCTACAGTCATACTGATAACTATATCGATAAGGTTATTTAGAGAAATATAATCCAGTCGCTCAGACTTGACCACGACTATAAGTAGTTTTTTGCATTTTTAACACATAAAAATCTCACAATCTCATAAAAATAGACCACGATCACACTTTGACAGCAATCAACAATAAACAAATGAGACATATTGATGACGTTTTGTGTGTATGAGTAAAGTATACTTATTTGTATTTCTTTATTGTTTTTCTCTGATCTAAATTGATAATATGAATATACCATTCGTAAACATCTAGTGAGTACATAACATTTTTATATGATATATCCTAAAATCATATCATTGACATAATATACAGAGTTATTCATAGTTTCAGGTACCTGTAGTTTACTCGCGAACGAGCTCTCTAATATTGTTTAACATTTTTTGTCCATATTTTCTTATCCTTAAACTTTCGCTGAGATGAAAAAGTATGATTAGGTGGGAAGTTTCCCGGCTACCTTTTTTATTATTAATATGGACCACCGGATGTAGGAGTTGTGAAATTATTTATTTTGAATAGTTTCTGACATGTTTTTCCTTTTATGTATTATTTGTTACAATGTACTTGAGAAAAAGACCGTGAAATATATATGTTTACTAGCTGGACCGGCACACTTTGTTTTGCCATATTAATTATTTCTAATGAATATTTTGGTAGACAAATAAAAAAAATAACTTATTGTGGGGATGGGGTCTATGACTGAAAGAAGAATGGAGCGCTGTGGTCTATAGACGGCCTATAAAAATAACAAAACACCAACCATTCATTTTCTTAATTCAAAGTACTTCATTAACTTAACTGATATATCTAAAGTTTAACAGTGGGAGAGCCATGCTTCGGCACGTATTGGCCGGCTCGAAAGAAGTGATATCATGGCCTCACAGAAAACCGGGAGTGAAGCAATGCTTCGTTGTGCTTCGCCAAGCGAGTGAGGTTACCGGTGGCCCTAACCCTTCCCTCTATCTATCTTCCCCCCTATCTCTCCATCTCCCCTCCTCTCCTACTCCCACCCTAAAGGCCGGCAAGGCACTTGTGACTCTCGAGTTGCAGGTGCCCATGAGCGGCGGTAGTCACTTACCATCAGGTGACCCGTCTGCTCGTTAACCCCCTAATCCATAAAAAAAAGTTTGACATCGACTTGACGGCAATCGATTATTACAATCGATTATAACAATCGCACTTTCTATTTTCACTGGCTTAAATACTTTTAAAAAATTGTACCAATGAAAGTAAAAATACTAATATCGCTATTAAAAAACAGGGGTTGATCGTAGAGGGTTGAAAATTCAGGGTTGTATGTATTTTCTAATGCTGTATTATAAAAAAATAAAAATTATCTCAATAAAAAAAAAAATTAGGGGTGGACTACCCTTAACATTCAGGGGGATAAAAATAGATGTTGTTTGATTCTCAAACCTACCCAATACGCACACAAAAGTTCATGAGAATCGGTCAAGCCGTTTCGGAGGAGTTTAACTACAAACACCGCGACACGAGAATTTTGTATATTAGATTGCACCTTATACATTGCCAAATTGCAAACAAACAATTGCTGCCTCGTAATAATTAGCGTTTACCGTATCCTAAGGACGTTGTATTTTATATTAGGAACACAAAATTAGTAATCTTCAGGTCTTCCGATACGCATATCAACTGTGCGTATGTGATGCTGGAGAGGTGCGCCGTAGTTCAGGCCCGTTTTATAGACCAACGGATAGCCTAATGTATTACCCGTAAGCCACCATGAAGGCTGGAGATATGAACGAAAACTCTCGATAAGTCTCAAATTAAAAAAATATACATAAATTGGTCCTTTACTTACATATTACAGGAAAACTTATAAAAAGTCTTTGGTCTTAAAATAGCATGCGTCATGCGTGCTTGCTTCCGAGCAGTTAGCTGCGTATGGCATGTGCTAGTTCATGTGCACTTGGTTTCTAGCAGCTACCTGTGGCGTGAGCAGTAATCCAAGAACATGCGCGCTTGCCTCCGGGCAGCTACCTATAGCATGTGCCCGTTCATTGCTTTTGAGCAGGTACCTATCGCGTGAACAGTAATACGCACAAATAATAGCTGCGTATGGCATGTGCTAGTTCATGTGCACTTGGTTTCTAGCAGCTACCTGTGGCGTGAGCAGTAATCCAAGAACATACGCACTTGCCTCCGGGCAGCTACCTGTGGCGTATGTCGGTTTACGTGCACTTGTTCTCAGCAGCTACCTATGGCTTGAGATATATGTATCTGACTACAGGGTCTCGCATGTGTGCTGAAACAATTCCTTCCTCCGTCATCGCCATCACTAACAGCGTCGTAGTACCTCCAGTAGTGTTCGACCTCGAGCACAGTTAGGTAGCTTTAGTGAAAATATAGTAGCCATCATGTCCGTAAATTAGACGGAAGATTGGGGTACATTCCCCGACGTACGGCAACAAGTTTTTGAGGTAATCCGACTTGTAAATCGTGTTAAGGTGTACGATTGATAATTTGAAAGTTTTGATTTCCTCTTGTCGCGGTCCTTATTGATTCTATTGAAAAATCAACAGCCAGTGTAGTATGCAGATATTGAACCAATGCCAGCTGTGTTGAAGTCTGTGTGGTACACTTATTCTGTGCCTTTGCCAACAGCCTATGAAGTAACAACGAAAACATTGATGACAACGTGATCTAGTGGGACCACCTTCCAGATCTGACGAGGACGTCAAGGTGTCAGGAGAGACTGTGTTATGTGACGGTAGGCGAAAAAAAAACCAGCGATGTCACAAATCATCCGATATCGGACATAAAAAGCCACACTAAGTTGCAGTTAGCGCACTTTTGCATCGGACGGCAAGCAGTGAGGATCTAACGTAGGGAGAAGAGGGAAGAGCGGGAAGAGGGGAAGAAGGGGGAAGAGAAGGGTTAGGGCCTCCGGTAACCTCACTCACGCAGCGAAATACAATGAAAACATTGCTTCACTGCCGGTTTTCTATGAAGCCGTGATATCACTCCAGTCGAGCTAGCCCATACGTGCCGAAGCATGGCTCTACCACTGTTAAACTACTACTATTCCAAGGTGCCTCCTCCTGTATTTCCGATATCATCAACACATAAGGTATGGACGAAGTAGAAGGACGACGAACGGAAGAGCCGCTTCCTGGTGCAAGCCTACAGGGACACTTAATTGTTCGATGTGTCCAGCGACTGACCTTTATGAGTGTCACTCTCTGTGTATGGCACGAATCAATTCCAAATATTTGAGAGGCACTCTTTCTTTATCAAATGCTTTCGTGGTTTCATGATTCTTATAACGTACATTGTTTTAAACAGTGTTGCAATCAAATTCAATCGATATCACCTACTTCCAGTTCTAAACACAAAATTAACTGCAATTAAGCAGAAAGCAATGTACTTGATAAGAAAAAAAATATCAACTGGAAAGTAAGAAAGTAAAAAGTCGAGTTCGAACCTATGTTTATGGTGTGATAATCAATTCGGTCACGCAAGTCCGGTTACTTCGCATTCTCGATGCCATAGTATATTTAGGCACGTATATGTGATTAATTTGGATGATAGACACTGTAAATACTGAAAACGGACGACTATGAGTTTTAGATATAAAGAAATAAAAAATAATCGTAGGGATTTAAGTGAACAGTAATAATAATTTACAAACATAATTTTTGAAGTGAAAACTTTTTGGGGTGGTTAAAAAATGTTGAACTCGCGTCAGAACACGTGACCCTGATCGAAAATTCGTAAGAAGGAGCAGAGTTTCTTATATTAAAAAAAAATTATAACATTCGAAATTCAAACAAATATGAGCGGCCAGGAGCGCAGAACTTCCAGTGTACCCTATGTATACATTTAGATAAGTTATTACCTACTTTTTATTTTTAACCTAATCATATATATATACAGATGTGTGTGTGTATGTATATGCAGATACATTGCGATGTTATGTTTTCACTTCTGACGTGCAGTCCTACGACTGACTGTTTTTTTAATCTAATACTGTAAGTGACGTTAATCTACATAATATAATAAAGCTTAAGAGCTTGTATGTTGGTTGAACGCTTTAAACTCAAGAGACCCATTCTTGAGTATAGTTAAAGGCTATTTAGCATTAAACTGCAAGAAACGGCTAGTATATATAACATATACAGAAATACTGAAATAGTGTATTCAGATCATCATTCTGAGTCTGATCATTTTTTTTATAATTTTACGTTTTTTGGTTAAAAGTGATATCACAATAAGTAAACAGAATGTTACGGAAAAAAATATATAAATACCACATACGGTCAAAAACTGCAATGTAATCAATTAAACAACATTCAAACATTTTATGCAATCAACTTGTCTTGACGGAACCGAACGTTTAAGGTATTTCACCGTACCGTACAACCGTTTCTTACGTTTACATTGCGTAGCGCCAAATGAAACTAATGACTATAAATCCTTAACCTCGCATTGTCTCGCAACTGTCCTGACTGCTGAGCCAGAGGTCGTGGGTTCGATTCCCACCCAGGACAAATAATTGTGTGATGAGCATGAATCATTTGTTCTGTGTCTGGACGTAATTTATCTATAATATGTATGTTTTTAGAAATATACAAGTATGTTTATCATAAGTCTGGTTACCACAGAACAGGCTCTGCCTAGCTTAGGACGGTCGTGTGTGTAATGTATGAGGTTATTATTATGACTCTCTTTATTTATTTATTATACATATAAATTACATTTTTAAATACATTCACAATAAAAAAAAAACAAATTTATTTAAAAATAAAAAAAAATATTTCCCACCGGTATCGGGTACAGATACCAAGCTACCGGTGGTTAGAGCTCTAGAGACAGAAACCTCCTCCGGTGCGTATCGATCACTGTGCCGTATCGAGGAGGACTGCCTTCTGCATCAGGCTCTTAATCCAACTGCCTAACGTGAGCCTCTGAAGATGTTGGTCCAGGCTCTTAGCGATTAACCTATGGGCCGAAATTATTATTATTATTTTATAATGATCGGTTGTGTAGTTAAGGCGTCAAAGCACAACAAACAAACAAACTCACATTACCATTTTTTATATTAGTTAGGATTTCACTACCTACTCAGAAATCATAACACAACTTTTCGACTTCATAAAGGTATTTTAAAAGAAAATTGGAGGAGGTTATATAATAATTGGTGGAACACAAATAAAGGGAAAACCCGTGGGTTACCAAGGGCACGAACTAAATTGAAAACGTGACGTTTCCCAACTGACATTATAACCTAGTGTTTGTTTTGATACACGCCCTTCATTTTCTATTACACTTTATTCCTTTTACTTTAAATATTTTTTTTTACTTCACCTTTAATTTACAGTGGAAAAGACTAAGGATTAAAAAAAAAAAATTATGATGTTGTTATTGGTTGGTGACTCTCTCCGTCCATGAACACATGCAACTCAAGAGTCACAAGTGCATTGCCAGCCTTCGAGATGGGAGTACGTTTTTTTCTTGAAGGTTTGAAGGTCGTATCAGTAAGAAAAACCGCAGGCTAATTAAATGCTCTTAATGACTGGTTACCAATGGTTGTAAAGGCATTGCTTTTAATCGAGTTTATCGAATGATTTAATGACAAATCCACAGAGCTCCACATCTATTACAAATTTAATTTTTTTTTTTTATAGAAACAGCAAACACACCCGCCTGATAGTAATCGTTAATCAGAATCTGTGGTCACTTGGAAGTGGGCTCCTGCTAGTGTCGATTGATGTGATGGCTTAAGGCAGCAGTGTACATCATCTTAATAAACAAATTCAAACATTATTATGTTTAATTTTTTTTTAACCTACATCATTTATTCCTGTCCAGCACGTTCTTTTACCAAAATACTTACTATGTTAAATCTAAAAATTTTAGGTAATTAATTTTGGTCGTTGGTAACTGTTGAGTTACCTATAAAAGGTAATTGTAATTTTTATGCTTTAATTATGTTAGATTTTAATTTGTGATTTGAAGGTTAGTAATTGTTCACGTACTGAAAGGTTGCGTGTATGTAATGTGTAAAATTAACTTTGTTTGAGTAATCAAGGCTAGGCAAGTAGTTTTTTATAGATTTATTTTTAACACGGAATTCTGAAAGTTCTAGTTAGTTAATAAATATTACAAACCAAACAAATATTAGCAAATCAAAAATTTATAACAACAATATGAAACCATCAAAACTTAGTAAAAACTGTTTTACAATAAACATAAAAAAAGAACACTCAGACTGAGCTCAGTCCACCGCATCGGTTTTAAAAGAGCGATGCATATTACATGCAAAAATTTCTGACACCGTCACTATAAATAATTCTGTAACCTACTTCATGCTGCCAACATAAACGGAACGTGAACGATCTTGCACGAAACTGTTTAGTGTGATTTATTTAAACCTTTTAAAGTTTGAAATGTTGCAAGTGGAGGCTTATTCCTTCTTCTATAGTGATTTTATAAATAGAAAAAGGTAATATCGGAAATACAGTTAACAACTTTTTGTATTCAGTGCACCTACATTTAACATGTTATATGTACTTAATAGAGGACTGGACATATAAAATTAGAAATAGTAAACACGTAACTATGGCGTACTTGTAGACTTTGTAGGATATCGAGTACAGCAAGTTCTGTTGTAGGTGCTATTGTTGTGACTTCGACGAACGACGAGGCTAGGTACACCACAATTGTGACGGTAAGACCCACCATGCAAGATTTGCTAGAGAGGTGTTATAGCAGCCTCTCTTCGGTTGACGCAGGTGCTTACCTGGCTCCCGGATCCCTCCTACTTAAAGCGCAGTACGGCACACGGTGTGGTTTTAGTCGGTTCGGTTGGGGTGATGGCCGACACGCACAAAAAAAAGGTGCTTACCTGGCACGGTTGCTTTGAAATATATTCCTAACGTCCTACGGCCTCGTGTACCACTTTACCGAGTGCTCGTTGAGGTGGTCCCCGTGTTTTTTACACGTATAAAACGTTACCGGAAATACAATAGTAAGTACATTGTATACGTGTCATTAAGACACAATTTGAAACTACGACACATTTAAATGGCAGCGAAAAACATAATACTCTCCCATACGTATACGACAAGGTCAACTTTCCAACCGCAAAATATAAGTTTACAATCACAAAAAGATTGTTTCATGTGATATAACAACAAATTAACGACTTTTAGATTTTTTCTTTTACTTGTGTTGTGAGACCTTGCTTCTTACCAAATACCATGATACTATGTCAATAGGAAGTACCCTATAAACTTTGATTTAACTGGGAAATGTTTAAATTGGTAAAATTGAATAATTTTCATAAAGGTACGATTAAGTAAGTGAGGCAAAAGTTAGTGACACAAAAATATCTGTACTAATATACTAAAGCTGAAGAGTTTTTGTTTTGTTTATTGGTTTGAATTATTATTATGTTTGTGTTAAATATAGTACATATTGTAACATAACGCTACGACGCTTAGGAGCAAGCCAACAGACAGGCGACCAACAAGATGATACTCTTTTAATTTTTTCTAATTTCTTTTCATGAAAGGGAACAGAACGCTAAACGAAAATGAAGTTTACTTCAAATTCTAGTAAACCCATTATAATTTCAATAATTATAATTATCGAAGCACTAGGCAAAGTCAGTTATAATATTTTTTATGTAAAATATGCCAAAATTTAGGCGAACAAAAAACATTTAAATGTTTTATTGATCATTAAAATCAACGAATATACGATAAACAGTGCAGGAGAATAGATATTGGAATGGTACCGGGCCAGAGCTAAGTATCATGTCACTGAGATCGTATAGTCAATAGTCACTGATAGGGATTCTCCATACTTACAGGTTATGGGCTTATCCATTCTCTTTTAAACAACGTACTTCATCATTTTGTATTCATAACAAGTTGCGTCATATTCGTTCAAAGAGGCGCAAAACAAAAATAACAGTAGAACCGTATGTAAAGCGGGTTCAAATCAGTGTTCAAAAACCCGACTTCTCGTTAAATATAACAAAAGCAATCCGTAGCTAATTCAAATCGCAAACGTAAAACAATAAATCAGTGTGACATTGTCAGTAAATTGCCATGACGTGATTCATACAACCTAGGATAAATTAACTATTTTAGATTAACGATACATATTGTATTAAATTAAAAATAACTTATCACCAATTCTATAAAACCGTTTGACTAACTAATTACAAATAGAATTAGTAGTTTCTATCGATTTTAGGCATTTAATGGGCTTTCCCCTTTGCATGTGTGAAATACCATTGGGATTTATAAAATTTATTTATATATCTAGTTCGTCTATTTTAAAATACATTAAAACCTAAGAAAACTTTCTCGCTTACGTACAACGATGTTAGGATTTAACAGTAATGTGATGGATATATGGCTTTGCATAACTAACAGTATTGCATCGGGATTAGGTTAGAAGATTAGAATATTGCATATTTAAGAAGTAGGTTTCCCTTGCGAGAATTCAAATATTCAGAACGTGTTGGTAACCACTGCAATGACCACAGATTGTTAAAAACTTATGAATCAAAATTTGTGATTGTATGCAGGTGCAAAGATATTTCCTACTCCACTACTATAATCTAGGAGGAAAATCTCTATACAAAATAATTTTGATCTTCTTAATTACTCTTTCGTTTCACATCGCTACGTCCTGTTAAATCTATTACATCGACATAGCTGTTAAACTCTGGAAGCCACAAAGTGATTACGGCGCGAGGTACTGTTTAACTACGTAGCGACAACTGATTCGTTAGGCCCCTGAGAGCGTGATATTTTCTGCAAACCTGCTCAGTGTTCACGTGAAGAAGAATTAATTCTTCCTTTTCGAAAAAATGCGTGACACACTCAAATAATCAAAAAGTAGTAATGACTAAAGCAAAATCATCAGAACTTTACCAAACGGAATGTAAATGAATTCCTTCCCTCCAAAGAAACTGGGAGGGTCGACACATCTTTTGTTTATAAGGTTGCTTCTCAAAGAAGTTTTACGATCAAGATCTCTTAGACTGTTTCTAACACAATCATTTATCGTTATATCGATATATAATCATTTAGCAATCGTACAGTGACGTATTATGAAAAGAAGCTATCAATGTTATTAAACTTTCGCGACTCAAGACTTAACGAATTGCACCGATCGCAGTCAAAACGTCGGGTAACCAAAAAGGTATTGCACCTTATAAATACTTTCGCGATTAAGTCCCAAGTTACACATCATAGAAACTACAACAATAAAGTCCCTCAATCTACATGACCTACCTTTCTGTGAATGGATTAAGTAATAATGCAATATTGCATTATTAATGTAATGACCTGGAATAGAGGCAAGCTTGTACTGAATTAATACTTAGTAAAAGGTCACCTCGATTTCAGGTCCTTTAAACCAACATACGTGAATAGGTATAACGTGGCCGACGATAAATAAGGCAAACATTAACATATTATTCCAATACATGGCTTTTACTCTATAATTATGTTTGAAATCGAATATTATTAAGCCATTTTTTTCTAACACTTAGAAAATCTGTAGAACTTAAAGGACGGACGAGACTAATATCAATGTCAAATCAGTTTTCCATAAAAAAAATTGGCACTTACATATCATAACATAACATCAACAAGGTTACATAGGCTGTGGTCACATCCTGACTAAATTTCAGTTATTAAAACCATAATGTATTATATATCCTGGACTGCAAAAGTTACCGAGTTACCTCCGCTACAAGTTTCTTTGTTCTATGCAATATAAGACAATTTTATTTGTGAGATTCTTGTTACTTCCTCAAAAGTTACAAAAACAATCTCTTTTGTTGTGAGCTCTAAGTCTTGTACCTAAAGCTGGTAAGGAGTACTTTGAATTCACTAAACTGTTTCATTCTGTACTGGATTTGTTTACAAAACTAGCTTTATCAAAATTAGATTAAAATGGGGTATATTGTAAAAGAGAAGTTTAGAAGTAATCGAAATCGGTGGGATTATATGAAAGGATTAATGACATTAAATGAAGCACATGAGGTATGAAAGGATACTCTCTGAGTTTATGAATGCATGAAAATTACTTTACTGTAATATCTTGGCAAATATAAAAGTGTCATCATTTACGAAATAAAGAGGATTAATTTCCTGACGATCACGTAGCACGTGACCATTTATTTGGTGTTTAAAGGTGAGGGTAAACCCCCGTCAAAGGCAAACAATAGTTCAACGTAATCGACATAATAAATAAAATAGTTATTATTGATCTGAATATTAAGTTAACGCGACACTTTATGCCAATGGAGTTGTTTGTTTTTTTCTTTAAGAAATGTTATCTTTGTTATGATGGATGGATGGATAGATGTTTGTTACTCTTTTACGCAAAAATAGCTGAACGGATCTGGATGAAATTTGGCACAGAGATAGATTATAGTCTGGAATAGTACATAGGCCATTTTATAACGAGAAAAGTACGATTCTTATAGGATAGATGGCACCAAAATCTATCTCAACCCAGGATACCCGTAATGCTAAATTAGCAGAAATGTTACTTAGTTTTAAAACCGGGAAATTCTTGCACTCAAAGTTTTTAAACATATGTGATATTCGCGACCCAATAAATAAATTGGGAATCGAAATTGCCTATTCCACCTGTTCAATTGTATAAAATGGGAAAAATATCAAATTAATAACTGTTCCTATCACTAGACTGACTTGCGTACCGGAACTCCCAACGCCGTTTATTAACATGCCAGCGTACATTCAGTACTTCCGGTTCCGCACAACCTACTTCCGGTTACTTGATATGCGTTCACCCTAAAATGTTTTTACTTTTACAATTGACCTTTACATCACATAAACCTGGTAGGTAGTATGTGCAGTGTGTGTCGTGGTACGAGTAAAATTAAATGAAGTAATTTCTGTATTTCCTTCGTTCAAGTTACTCATTTTAATGCTAATTTTAATATACTATTACTGCTGTTAAGGTGATACACTCATTATGTGTACGTTTCTAACATAACAGCTATCGGTAAAAATATACACATATGCATAATATAAAGTATCTAGATCTCTTTTGGTCTAAATGTATAATATATTTTAATACAAAATAGAAATCATCGTAGTAACTTTTTCAAATAACATTCTGTACACTACAGGTTCAAGAGAAGCATATCTTTTTTTTAAGAGACCTCGTACACGACCGTCTGATTCCAAACCAGATAGAGCCTGTGCTGTAGTTAATTATATTAATACTTACTTTAGGAATGTAATGATGAAAAACATAATAGTAACCTAATGTTTTATGCACTATTACGAATTGGTTAATGTTGCTAGTATCCCAAGTTTAAAGTAAAACCCTAAAGCTTTAAACAATTTTAATCTATGATGTAATTTAAATAAATCAAATTTAAAATGGGCAATAAAAACATTTAAAACGGGCACTGAAACAACATGTACATTTTAAGTTGGACAATAGAATGTAATTCTGTGGTATATTGGTTTCAGTGATTTAGCATAAACTGTAAGGTTGCGAACTGCCAGGAGTAAATAGCGATTTTATAGCGTTTTAGTACAATTTTTTTTTATGCGTAAAACAACATGGAATTTCGTGTTGATGTTGTAGTTATCTACCTGATTAGTAGCAAGAAGTAGCAAGACTTAGTAGCATAATCATTTGTTGCCCAGACTATAATTAAAATTTCGTGCTTTGGTGTTACACTATTCAATTTCAGCTTTTAAAAAGCATCTGATAACTTTCGGCTTTATGATCTATGTTTTAAAAAAATAATAATAATAAGTTGACATTAAAACAATAAACAGAATCTATTCTAAGGGTAGTGTGGGCAACGGTAGAAAATTATTCAGATTTTGAGGAACTTAATATGATCTCTATAAATAACCTATTAGGAACACATCACTTTCAACTTCCAAGTGTTAAGATCTATCGATGGAAGCGTAATTTCTATATATTGCTTTAACACCTAATTGGAAACGCTACTAAAAAAAATGGTATTTAAAAATAAAAGGCAATTTCAAACAAAGGCAATTTGCAAATTCGGGAAAACGATTGCATTTTGACTAGATCCGTGAAGAAACCCTTCGCCTAAGTAGACCAGTACAATGGGATTAGAACAACGGAAATGTTATTTATGGTTCAGTAAATTATTTCATAATAATAATAACTTGAGACACCTCATACACGGTCATCTGATCCCAAACTAGGCAGAGCCTTGTACTGTGGTAACCAGACTGCTGATAAACATACTTATATACTATATTACTAAATACATGCATATAATATAAATTACCTCCAGACGCAGAACAAATGATCGTGCTCATCACACAATTATTTGTCCTGGGGGGGAATCGAACCCATGACCTCTGGCTCATTAGTCACTAAAATAACAAGCCAGTCCGTCAGTCGAAAGGACTGGACTGGAACAGAACAGAAATGAATGGGGAGTCTTAAAAGGGTTGAGAAAACTAAAAAAACTAGGCTACGGAATGGCAATATATTTAATCTGTTGGTTCTGCTCTCAGCCATTATTTTAAGATCAACCCGCTTCCGTCAGAAACGTTTAAAAAAATTTTCTCGTTTATTTATTGAAAAACTTCAATAAATTTTTAAATTCTTGCCGTATTTTATTTTAATATATTTTCTTCACCGCTTTACTTCTATCAACATCTATACAGCATCATGATTGTATTAAACCCTTAATAAAGGCATTTTCGCACGCTAATCTACGCACAAGATCGCCACCCTAATCCAAGGTGGAACGGCAAAAACCACAAGGGCGACCATAAACTTTGATTAGATTTTGTTACACGCAGAGCCGTCGTACATTAGAATGCGTGAATTGGTGCCGAGTAATTGGATTTTTCGCGTCATCGCGTCTGATATCCTGTATCTTGAAAACTGAGACCCAGATTAGGCAGAAATCGGGACAAAAGTACAACTTAGACGTCATTTGAGGTTATGTTTGGCAAAGGTGGTCGGATATTTCGTTACAAAGATAAGAAATAATTTTAGGGGTGTTATATATTTTTAAACTCCACAGACAGTAATTTTGATCTGATTGGCAAGATTTCTTTTATTTTTTTCTAAAAATTTGTTTATTTAAATTGTATATATAATTTTACTTTTACCTACCAACTCCTTTTTAACCGATTTCAAAAAAGGAGGAGGTTCTACTTTCAGTTATTTTTTTATGTATGTTTACCTATATTTGTATCATCTATTTACCGATTTATAAAAATATTTTTTTGTTTGAAAGGGTATGCTCCCAAGGTGGTCCCATCATTGTCAAGTCCAGATCTAATGAAGGTATCTGTGAGAAAAAGAGGGAAGCCCTCAGAAATTAAGTGTGTTTGTTCAAATTTCTTGAAGTTAAGCAACATTGACATTTAAAGTCATGAATGTTATGACTTCAAAAAAGGAGGAGGTTGTACGTTCGGCTGTAGGTGTCGCTTTTATAACTTATTCTATCAAGTGCAGCAAGTTGCTAGACAAACTAGAAATATTTTCATCTCATCTAAAGAAAGTATCGAGCTTATTCAACTAAAGTTAATGTGATCTAATATACCTACTACAGTTCGGTAACTTTCATTACAGTAAGTTATGTTCTAAACAACGTATCTACTCAGTACGTACATAGCGCACACTAAAAATGAAAACATAAACACTTTAAGTCGGTACTAAGCTCGAAACGCAGTAAGAAATAAGTAGGGATATAAATAGCTTAATAATTAAGAACCGACTTCCAACAGACTAATAGGTGCCCAGTGCCTTTATAATGGTACCTATTACATTAAAAGTGTCAGATGTATTAATGTTTTTTCAATTAAGTTTCATATCGATTATTTTTCACTTTTAAATGTCCTTTGTATGTGCTTTTTGAAGTCGGTTCAACTTTTTTTTAAGTGTTTATTATAGGCACATTATGAATACTTGTCATATTGCAGGAACAAATGTTAAAGTTTTTTTTGTAATAATAATATTCGCTCACACGCATCATTTTCATTAAGGTCGGCGCAATGTATAACATTGCAAAGGATTTTGGCTGGTTTTTTTTTCTTTTTTTTTTTTTGTTAAAATCTGGTTTCTTCTATGGCTGGCCATCTTCTTGATAATGTAGTCGTTTTAGACAGGAAAGAAGGAGGAATTAATTTGTATAGGGAAAAATGGGTAGGGAGAGGAATCTAGGGTAAGTAAGTAGGATTACGTAAGTTTCGGATATGGAACGGGACTGAGACTGCAGTACCTCGCAGAGGCCGGGGTCGCATACCTGAATGTCCTATATTTCCTGTGACTGGAAAGGCCACTAGGACAGCAACACCAGCACCACTAATATTCACTTACACTAAGACTACAAAAAAAACTAATTTATAAAATAAAAAACAGTCAGTCGTAGGACTGCACGTCAGAAGTGAAAACATAACTTCACAATGTATTTGCATATACATACACACACACACACACACACACACATCTGTATATATATATAATTAGGTTAAAAATAAAAAGTAGGTAATAACATAACTAACATAAATAGGGTACACTGGAAGTTCTGCGCTCCTGGCCGCTGTTTGAATTTCGAATGTTATATTCCTTTAAATTTAAGAAACTCGACTCCATCTTACCAATTTTCGATCAAGGTCACGTGTCCTGACGCGAGTTTAACATGTTTTATGCATCTCAAAAAGTGCACAACGCCGCTAAAGAAGTTTTCACTTCAATAAGTTTATTTGATTTAGTTTTCTTACGCTATTAGGCAACATTACATGGATACACGATCTTTTAATGTTATGAATTCTTTAATTAATTACGAAGTTAGCCTTTACAGCTTTTATACCTACCTAGGAAAATTATTAAAGACCTAGTTCATCTGACCTTTAATTTTTTATTCCTCAACTTCATAAGGTAAAACGTTCATTAACCCAAACAACATTATGTTATTATAACCTCTTTATCAACGGGGAGAATAACAATACCGTTATAGCCCCTACAACTCATCTTCACACCCACCTTCGATAAAGACATGCGAATGAACCGACACGATAAACTGCTGACCCATCGCTATGGATAGTTACCTTCATAAATAGACGAGAAATATATAGTTGCTTATAAATCTCGGCTGCACGATTTTCTTATATTTCTCTTACTGCTCGTACATCAAATTTCAGGTGAAACAAATTGCAGGAGGCCGCAATAAACGCGACGTATATTTATTTATAAAGGTTCTCGTGCGTGACACGCATTGCTAGTTGGGTGGTGGATATTTCTTTGTATTTTTGAAGATAGTCAATACTATAGTTTGATTTAAGTTGAACTTAAAGCCTTAGTTATTTATTGATATATTATTGATAAAAAGACGCTTTTTTTTTTTTTAAAGACAACTCCCGCATTAGGAACTACTCACACATACAAACAACGGACACAAAGAACACCCAAACTCAGGTGGGTATTGAAAACATGCCCTGTAGCATAGCAGTCAGGGTCACTAACCACTAGGCCAACAAGCCAGTCAAATTAAATCAAAGATGACTGAAATGTTCACCCTTGTTATTATCCATGTATTACAGGTTTAATTTTTATAAGGATTTAATATTTTTCTATTGAGAGAGTTACATTGATCTAAGCGTCTCGATCTGTATACATCTATTTCGCTCCTGAAATAGATGTATACAGATTTTTTTTTATATCTAAATGTGAATAAAAGTTTTTATATCAAAGGTCAAGGTATACCGTAACAATATATTACTTTGTATAAATGAATATAATTTTTTTTGTCAGGTTTTGATATTGCTAGTAATATCTGTCGTACATTATTACAATTCCAACTTCTCTCAGGATATTAAATAGTTTCTCGTACCAGAAATAATTCACACAAGACATAATCATCAGTAAAATGTATTGGATCATACTCTTATTTTTTCCTAAATATATCTATCTGTAAAGGAATACTTCAGAAAAAATAACCTGACTAGTGTGGTCCAAATCAAGCGCCGTATTTCATCTTAGGCCCTGCGGAGAATAATTTTCTTACTCTTTCTTGATAAGGTGACTAAATAACCTGGATGGCTCAGAAAAAATTGTAATTTAGATTTAGTTAGGGATTTTTGGACGTTTTTTAGGGTTCCGTTCCTCAAAAGGAAAAAAGTAACCCTTATAAGATGCCTTTGTTGTCCGTCTGTCTGTCTATCTTTCTGTCTGTCTATCTGTCTGTCAAAACCATTTTTCTCAAAAACCCGTTAATGCGGTCCCTTTAAGCTGAAAAAATTAAACTTCTAAGTCAACACAATCAAAAGATATTGCCATTTAGGATACTTCCCATTGACCTAGAATCATGAAATTTGGTAAGAAGCAAGGTCTGACAGCACAAGTAAAAGAAAAAATCTGAAAGTCGTCAATTTGTTTTTATATCACATAAAAAAGTAGTTTTTGTATTTCCAAATTTATATTTTGCGGTTGGAAAGTTGACTTGAATCAATGTATGGGAGAGAATTTTTAGGGCTGGAAAGTTAAGTTTGTCTTTCGAAAACGACCGGCAAAATTCTTCGAGAATTGATTCCCGAGATGGACACTATCTACATACAAGTTTGTTTTCTTACGGAACCCTCGGTCCGCGAGTCAGACTCGCACTGACTTGTCTATAAATATGAGCATAATTTTGCTAGAAAATGTATATTACATAAGGGGAATATTATTTTCAGCACTATCTTTCTTAACGATCTGGCACTCTGGCGCTAATACAAATTTACTAAATATCTTATTTTCATGTATGAATTCTCCTAGGTGTTAATTAACCTAGACCAATCAGGCTAAGCCTTTTTTTTTGTGCGTATGGAAACCCTTTCGGGCCGTCACTCCACCGGGGTTTTCGGCGGGGCGGTGTGTCAGAATCGAACCGACTAAAACCACACGGTGTGCCGTACTGCGCCTTAAATGTCATGTGTAGACAATAGTTCATAAGATGGATCATTTGCCGCTGATTTCAGCTGCTCTATCTGCTTGCCCCGATCATTCAGTGTTTGGTTTATATGCTCATCTCTAGGTTCAACATATTGACCCACAGATATGTTCACCATATGATTTAGATCGAAGATTCTTGGAGTGACAATTTCCGGCTTTAAGTTTATAGTGTGTACTGACCTTGATCGTGAATATAATGCAAAGTCGGTACCTTTTATGATGCAATTCGAGTCAAGGCTTATTATGCCGGCTCCGACCAGCTGTTCGGAAGTAACCCGATCTTGACATCGTATAGAGTACTCGTATAGAGTATGAATCGCAACAAAAATAAAAATACTTGGACAGGTCAGTTAACTCAATCCACATTTGATTGCACGTAGATTTGCTTACAGTGCACTCATTCTTGTTATGTTGGCATATGTTTGACAGAAATTTTCCTGTGCGGATAGATGGTGAACAGGCGTGTTGATATGACACAAATAGGAATATTCATTGTGGAAACAATGTTGTAATTCAGGCGTCGACAATGTTACGAAAGTATCTTTACCCACATTGACAGCGATGTATTCGTTCATTGCACGGAATCGGGATAGTTTTATAAAGACTATAAGCTTCCCTGCTGGTGAGCGGAAACGTACTTGCTGCACCCGTTGCGGGAAAAGGCCCTCAACCACTTCCTGCAGGAAGCTGGGCTGGAGAGTCTCCGTAAGGGGGGGGGGGGGGGCCGACGCACGGAGCTTTTATTGCGCCGCGCGATATGGGCTAACCTAGGGGTCACGATCGAGATCCTCCAGCATCTCCTTTCTTTTTTCCTCTTTGACGCGGCTAATGGCCAGCTTCAGAGTTTTCCGCGCATCTCGGTACTCCTCATGAAGCCGGTCCTCTTCCCCATCTTCGCGGTGACGAGTCCAACAGAGTCGGCTCAGTAACGATAGTCTAATAATGAAGCTAGGAGGTGAATAGTGGAACCATTTGATACTTTTTAATTTGCATGTCTTTTTAGTTTTTCTAATGTACCTACTTACATTATTATTTAACACTTCTGTTCGTAGTAGTACTATATAATTTATCATGTGCTCTAAATTTGCCGTTGCTTACATCCTTACATTTTATTTCTTTCTCGTCGCAGTTAAACAAATAACTAGATCGTAAAAAGGGCAATTGAGTGCATATCGACATGGCGTGTGTAACGTCATTACGCATCCATTACGGCGTATTTGCATTGGCGCAAATGTAACCCAGTTTAATATTTTCTTGGAAATACACCACTACTAAACAAGTTTTGCTTTTAACTTTTTAATACCAACGTTAGAATTGTTAGAACGATTTCTACTTTTTTGGATTTCCTATTTATTAAGATGGCATTCATATTATATGATAATTTTACAAAACAAATAACACAGTCATGTGTTATTTGTGGCATATACATGTCAGTGTTGAAGGCATATCACAAGCTATCGACAAAGTCAACAAAGACTTCTATAAATTGTGATGAAAAATGAATCCTGTATCGAAATCGATAAGCTAAAACACTCACCACAATGTTTGAACCCGGGAGAAACGGCCAAATCTTGCCCTACGCGAAAGTTGACTCAAAAAAGGTACTGTTAAGTATCTGGTGAACCAATGTTCCGGAATTTAGACTTTTTGCGAGGAAATAAAATTCAATTGCGATGAGTCTCTCCAAACTACCTTCGAAGATTTCATTAATTGTCGCTCTCATAATTTTTTTAGCAAGAGAATTAATGAACTTCCTATAAAATGGCGAAAGTGCATATATAACAGTGGTATATACTTTGATTAATTAAAGACAACTTCATAAAAAAATATAGTTTTACTTTTTCCATATACCACACCTATTTCATATGTAAAGACCTAATAGTAAAATCGTTTCCCTATCAGCTCGTGGATATGTAACGACCTTACACCGATCCTACTGAGGAATGTGTGAACCCCTAGAAATTTTCTATAAAACCTTGTACGAAATTTATTGGGTATAAGTGGCATAAAAGTGGAGAAGTCAATTTTTTATGATTTGTCGGTCAGATTAATTATGGATAGAGTGTTGAAATTTATCATATGGTGTAATAAAAAAGCTTTAACAATATATACAAAATTTCGTTTTGAAAGTTTTATCGAATCGTGAATTAGAGCGGGTTTGAAAGTGGCTTGGAATGGTTCGTGTAAATAAAGCATTCGAATGCTTTGGTCTCGAGAACTTACCTGCGCACCCCTTGCGCTTAGACATTATATATAAATATGAATGAAGTTATGTATATTAAAAATGTAAACAATATCCAGATTTCGGTTTCGTACACAAGTTTTTTAAACTATCATCCTAAACTAGATGAACATAGTATGGGTTAACATTTAGCTCCTTCGTTTCACTTATATTAGATGTGACGCAAACAACGGTGATGCAAGATCCCAAAGGAAATTTCGTAACGTATTCATCATTAATTGTCGCCTGATATTCTGCGGTTGCCAAGTATTCGTCAGGGTTCACGGCCTTGACTTCCGCTCAGGTCAAATATTTAATATATAGATATCTATCTAGATGCATTAGTTTGGAGTTCCAGAATCCAAGTTACTAAGATCGAGTCTAGATAGCGCTGTGTAATTTGACCCAAAATATTATCATTATTTTGTAGTGAACAGAGAAAAATAGAAGGAGAGAGAAATTTTTGAACATCGATCATTCAAAATCTAATGAAATAAAAGTCATCGGAGCAAATGAACTTAACTATTACAAATGCCGTTCATGACTTAAACTTGCAAGTAAACGTTACACCAAAGTGACTATACTTTATCTCCTCTGCACTAAATCCACTTTGTTTAAGTCCAGTTCAACTAAGACAATTACCGTCTTGCTGATAGTGAACCAACAACCAATTCTATTTAAGTCCATTGTTTCAGTTAGTTCGAGCGATGCTAGAACTTCAATAGGACCACTTGCACTGCGATTTACTTTGAAGGAATTAAGCGTTCTAGTACGTACAGGTAAACACTTTTGTAGACTTGATTGGATAGACAAAATTTAAAAATAGCATCTTATGTAACAGGCAAGAAAATATTTGTATATAAATAAATATATGTATTTAAAAATTATAAAACTTAAAAGAAATCATTAGACTGTACATTTAATATGCAGTCTAATGATTTCAGTCTAATGAATGTAAGATGTATATTTCGGGGATGTTAGTTTCGGACCCAACGGGGGCCCTTTATCAGTTGGTGAAGCATCCTACCGCGTCGCGTCGGTTGGAGGCACCAGTCTGGACTAGCGTCGTTCTATTATAAATGACTCCGCAACGCACAACGGAACTGAAGCGCAGATGTCTACATCCCGGCGCTCGTTACGTCATATATGTATACAAAATAATAACAAAACACCGAAAAAAAAATGCGGTTGCAAAAATCCGAGTATGTATTATTTATTTTTTTTAAATATGTAGAAACCTTTTAGAAATAATAGTTAACAATTGAAAAGTGATATCCGCAGTTAAGTCTTTTGTTTTAAGAATTTTGTTTTGTTTAAATAACCATAACTATAATCTATAGTTTTTAATAAAAAAAATACTAACTACTACTTTACAGTAAATTATTAACAAATAAAAGTAAAAATAAAAGTTTATTCTTACATGTATTTAACAAGAGTAATAAATTTAATGAATGGTATGTATTTTGCAGTCACGTGTGTGTTTAATGGAAACCCAACTACGACTAGAGTTCAGCACCTGTCACCGAAGGGCTGCATAACTCCTTGTTATCAAGAAACACTTGTGTACACCAGTACATTTTTAAGGTTAAAGGTGGTTTAAAACAAACTTACAAATGAATTATTATTTATAAATAAATAAATAAATTTCTCCAGTGTCTGGATCACGACACAAAGTTTCCCTCCTCTAAGCTTCTAAATAATCAAACTATAATAATGTAAATTCAGAAAATCTATTTCCCTTGTACCTGATACTTGTGTTATGAAGTTCGAAACCACTATGGCAGAAGGGATTTAAGTTTTATCGTAATCTCCGCAAGCATTGGGGCGGAAAGTGTTGGCCTCATTATAAAATACCGAAAAAATGTCTGTTTGTTCAGCAGTCTTCAGTGAATAAAAGACATACGATTTATTCAAATACTTGATTAGGTAGGTCTTTCGAATATTGTGTGTTGGTCGCGGTATCATTTACAATATGTATAGTTTAAGTTCAATAGAGAATGTCTAAATTTTTACACAAACTGCAGGTGTGAAAGTTACCTTGTGACTGAAAATCTGAACTGATCCTTAAGTTATTTGACAAAGAAATTACTTACTCCTTAAAAAATGACAGGGGCTCCTTTTTATCATGGTAATTTGATACAATTTAACAAAAAGGATAAAGGATGCTGTAATTATTATCAAGAACGCGAGGGAAGCCGCTTTCGATAGCTAGTATACCTACTATTAAATATAACAATTTGCTGACGTGTTGGGTGGACACAAATTTGATAATCACAGCAAGGGTACGGATTTGGTGCGGTCCGATAATTCGTAATGTAAGCAGTTATAACGAAAAGATGAGAAAGATTTTTCGAGGGATGAAGAGATAATAATATTCTGTTATCATTATAAATTTGTTTTTAAGCAAATTATTAGAAGATTAACGGGGTAGAGTATAGCAGATTACTGCTCTTACTAGTACTGGCTATAGCGCAACTAACGTACTACTGTCATTCTCTGATTGCTACTTAGGGCTGCATGGGATTAGATAGCAATCTAATGCTAATCGTTTTAAAGGTATATTATTATTATTTTAGCAGTAGGCTGTTAAACGGGTTATCAACCGATCATCCAGAACTTCTTTATTAGTAAATATGCTTTCCTATGATTATATTAGCAACTATAATCTATAGACCGAGCTTACTTTCCTGTTATTAGCAACTCGAAGACATCGGATTCTAGTTATTGGTGAGCAATATTAGCAGTAGTCCGCTGCTGACGCACTGGAACCGCTTACATTGCTAGCCGACTGCAGTACATCCACCCGCATTGAACTCTTTCATTCCACTGGCTACCCAAACTGTATTATACTAAGCCTAGTGTTATGGAAAATTGTTATTATTATAATGAAAATGGAAAGAAGTTAGACAATCCGATCATTCGAATCAAAACTTCTTCAAGCTTCAAAATTTGCTTTCTCACATAATTTGTCTAAAATGAATATAGTTATTTAATATAACTTAAATATAAAGACTTCAAAATGTCAACAAATATAATACTTACTATCTGAAATTCAAACCGATATCGATATCTAATTGGAGCAAAGAGCTGTGGCCAAATAAAACGAGAGTCCATTTTGTTTGATCGGAAATCAAAATGGCTTAATAAACAAATCCTGAAAATTAAAGTTACAGAAAATACGGGGACGTAATTGATTTTTTATGCTACAAAGATTTTGTCTTGTGTAAACACGATTAATATTGACTATAGATAAAAATTTCTTACATAGAGTTATATTAATAAAACGGCTGGTTCCCCTAAAAATTGATTCGACTTTGATGCTGATTTAAACACGATCTTTAAAATAGAATACAGAATGAATATTATGTTCGAATAATATGTTGGGGTGTATCGAGCTGTTTGAATTTTTGGACTGTTACTTAGTATTACTTAATAGTACTTACTATTACTTAGCAGTAGAATAGCAATTTCTGGGACTGTTTAGATGTTAGAAAAATTCTATGTTGCATTATACTCCCTTTTAAGCAAACCAGAAAATTGTAAAAAATATGTTGAAAGCTAGTATCCTCGAAGTGTCTTGGCTGTTCTTAGCTATAGCTTCTACGTATTGGAACAGACAACTGGCTTCACGACTGACTTGATTCTGGATGACTCCTACTCCTAAACAATTTAAAAAAATCTATAATTACTAAAATTTAAATATATTTTGACGTGGGAGAGCCATGCTTTGGCACGTATGCCCGCTGCGGCTCGACCGGAGTGATACCAGAGCCTTACAGGAAACCGACAGTAAAGCAATGGTTGCATTGCTTTTCGCCGCGTGATTGAGGTTACCGGAGGCCCTAACCCTTCCCTCTCCCCTATTCCCGTCCTTCCCCTCTTCCCCTCCCCTTAATCTACTTCCTTAAGGACAGCAACGCACTTGTGACTCTTTAGTTGCAGGTGCCCATAGGCGGCGGTACTCATTTACCATCAGGTGACCCGTCTGCTCGTTTCTTCCTTTCTACCTACCTTTCTGCCCTCATACCATAAAAAAAAAAATATAAATATATGTCGGATTTTTGAGCTGAGGGTAGCTTTCACTCGTACCTATGGGTGGTAGAAAGCAGGTCTTGTTGAATTAGACAAGTTATTAACTTTTCCAAACTATTGGCATAATAAATTTACAAAGTTAACATTTACAGAACACCAATATGTTTCACACAATATTACCAAGAGGTATGCGGATTGCGAGCGTACGTCCAGCTCCACGGCCCACTTCGAACTGCGCTCCACCCTCGCGCCGGTTGCTTTATATAGGCATCGATCGCTCCAACTACCCTCTACTACGAATGGCGAAACTAGTGCTGACGTCGCTCGCAAGCCTACACGGACTAAGCAGTCCCCTCTGTGGTTAAGCGCCTTTAATAAATCATAATGTAAATAGTTCAAGTAACTCATTATGTAAATAGTTCACAAAATCAATGTTACACAAATCAAATCACATTATAAAAATATAGGTGTGACAATATGGGCGCGCCGTCATATATATGTATAATATGTATACATGTAAATTAAAGTAGTAATTGGGTTCACATTAAAAGGGAAAGGTAGGCAAGAAGGAAAGGCAGTGGAAGAAAAAGGATGTCGCTTATACGGACGGATAATAAAAATAATAATAATTGGCGCAAGCTTATAACACAGTACTAATGATCGCAGGGAGGTATGGAAGGGCAAAGAGCTCCATGGTCGTTTTTATCGGGCCCTAAATGGGCCTAATATAGACTTTAAAGCATTTATAACTTGGCTACGGTTTGGTGATCTTTTCGGAGAAACTGAAGGTTTTGTCTTTGCAATTATGGACGAAGTTGTTATGACGAATAACTATCGAAAATATATCCTGAAAGATGGTATAGTGGACATCTGTCGGGCATGCCATTCTCCTGGTGAACCTATCAGGCATATTATTTCTGGTTGTTCTCGTGAATATTTGCACAGACACAACCAAGTAGCCAGGATTGTGCATCAACAACTTGCCCTTAGATACAATTTTGTGCATTCAGAGGTGCCATATTACAGGTATGTGCCCGACCCAGTTCTGGAAAATGGTCGAGCCACATTGTATTGGAATCGATCTATCATCACTGACAGATCTATTGTTGCGAATAAACCTGATATAGTGGTGATAGGTCGATTAGAGCACCGTGCAATTGATCATAGATATCGTTGTTCCTCATGACGAGAACCTCGTGAAATTTGAAGAAGATAAACAAATCAAATATTTGGATTTGTCTCACGAGATTGTCGATATGTGGAATGTCGAATCGGCAATCATTGTTCCGATTATCATATCTGCTCATGGCTTCAGGGATTGGATCAAGGCACTGATGCAGAAGGCAGTTCGTCTCGACACGGCCCTAATGGAGCCCTAGCCACCGGTATCTTGATCCCTGTACCTGAAGTCGGTGGTCTACTATTTTTTTAATATATAAATATATATTTTTTTATGTTATGTACATTCAGAAATGTAATTTATATGGTAAAGACGAATAAATAGAATAATAATAACTTCACACATCTCACACACGGCCGTCTGATCCCAAACTAGGCAGAGCCTGTACTGAAGTACGTGGAGATTATCTCTGATTGGAATGAAACCACTTCTTGTTAGAACTGAAGAATAACTATATTTTCTGATTGAATACATGAGCTTATATAGGAATTGATCTAGGTTATCATACGTAGTGTGTTACGTATCTATGACATCACAATATTATTCACTTAAAGGAATGCTAGGAATGTATAAACTTCCGATTCATAACATTATACGTCACAGCCTACGTCACGACCTACGTCATGCACTACAGTACTATGGTAACTAGACTGCTGATAAAGATACTTATATATTTCTAAATACATACATATTATAGATAAATTACACCCAGACACAGAACAAATGATCATGCTCATCACACAATTATTTGTACTGCGTGGGAATCTAACTCTGGCTCAGCAGTCAGGAACACTAACCACCAGAACATTAGGCCAGTCAGTGTAAGCAATATCTCGAGAGGGTCAGTGTCACATACCTATATCTTGAACTGGCTATTGGCGGGAAGTCCAGGCCCAGTTTCTACTTAAATCTCAGTTTAATTGTGTTCTAGTGGAAGATACCAGAGTTTAAACTTACATTGGTTCGCTTGACTGACCTGTGCTTGCTGATCTAGTGGTTAGTGACCCTGACTGCTACGCTAGGTCTTTTCTTTGTTTCCGTTGTATGTATGTTTGTAAAGTCCCTCGCAACACAAGAGTCATTCCTAATGCGGGAGTTGTCTTTTTAAAGAGAAACAAAGTAGATCTGATTCTAAATTAGAAGGTGTTGTTAAGTATACATATAGGCATACAAAAAACTAAATTTCTGTTTGAGAAAAAAAAATACTTTAAACCTACAACACAAAATTAATGAGTATTAAAAATTAAATTAGAAGATTATTTCTACATCAAAAGTATAAAAAATGCTGTGATGACGCATAAGTACAAGAAAAAATAATGTTTCGCCTTAAAGAAATAATTAAATCTCGGTACATTTTCTTTCATTATAAAATCCTTGTCAGCCTATTAGAATGTATTGATTTAGTAAACGAAAATAAAATTTTGGTGTTTACGCCTTTTTTTGTTTAACGGGTCGGCACTCCATTCAGAGCCAATTCGTATGAAATGCAAATCAGGTGGTCGTCGCGGGTTGTCATTTTATTTATACAAAAAACACTGTAGGTAGGATAAACATTCGTTGTTGTTCTTTCTGTAAATGTTAGCTGAGTACATTAGATAAAGCCGCTGGATGTGGCAACACGTCACGGAATAGATTGTCTTTTTCTTAGTGACCTAACGCCACAATATATATAATAATAATAATACTAAGTCATTTATTTCAGGTTCTCAACCCGTATGTTGTTATTAATACAATAAGTGCTTACCCTAATGTTAATATCAATAAAAATAAATTACATTTTATTATACATGTCAATTTATGAATAAAAATCATGTCAACTTTATTATATACTCATAAGAACTTAGACTAAGAGTAAACAGTATCTTTTAATGCTTCTGTAATAACAGTTATAGCTCAGCCAAGTACTATTGTGTTACTATCGATTATAGTGCTATCACCTGTTACCGACAATACAAGTTATCCGGTAAATCCCATCGCGAGGCATTCAGCTGTCTACCATTACACGGGAGATAAGAATGCGACTAATGTAGTATTACCCTGTTATCTAAAAGCTTTAGAAAGATCGTCGATCCTTTGAAAGACTTACGTGGAAATATGTGACCAATACGTGTAGCCCCTTGGAGAATTTTTCTTTATTGTATTGTTATTGTATGTATTGTTACTGCGGGGAAAATTGAAACTAATACTATACATAACAGTAGACCGCCTCCAGTACTGGGCTTGTTCAAATTATGTATTTTTGTTTTATTGTATTAGGGCAAACGAGCAGACGGGTCACCTGGTGGTAAATGACATGGCACCTGCAACTCATGAGTCACAAGTGCGTTGCCGGCCTTTAAGTGGGAGTAGGAAAAGAGGGGGAAGAGCAGGAAGAGGGGAGAGGGATGAAGAGCGGGGGGGGGAGGAAAGGGTTAGGGCCTCCGGTAACCTCACTGCCGCACTGAGGAAGGATGGCTCTCCCACTAATAGAACATGTGGTTTAGACGGCTGGCGAGTAAAAAACTAATGGTTAAGTCGATCTCTGCCTTTAATATAGTTATGAATCAGTATGTTAAAAATCGTAAAACACGCGCCAGCTCGCTAGATAGATTCTGTTTTTAGAAGTTTTATTAAGAAATATAGAATTAAAGGAAACTAATAACGTACATATTTTATTTTATTTAGGGTTTGGTATATCAAAATAAACTCATCTCAGGATGCGTTGACTTGTGAAGGAAATTAATATAAATACGGAGATTTAAGATCTCTTAAAGCTGTAGAAAAACATGATACTAAGTCAACACGCATGTTTTAATACTCGCAAATGTTAACTTAATCACAAATAAAAGGGACAAGCCTATCACAACAACATAACACTTCTCAGTCCAACTCAAACATAAATGCTAACTTCTTCGGGTGTAACTTGGTAGTCGCATTGTATTGTTAATTTCCAAATAATAAAATTTACTATTGAATTCCAAGGATAATAAAATCCAAGTTTTATTTCACGGTTGACTAGAGTGAAACCGCAGGCGGACGAAAATAGACATCAAAGTATAAGTAATCATTGATTTGTAGTGTCTAGTGCACTGATATCTTCTGTAGTGTCCTTTCAAGCGTATCAAGTGATTCAAGCGTGTCAAGCGGTGGGACTTAAGAAATATACTAATGTTAAATTTTATATAAACAATTAGAGTGCGAATTTCATTATCTTTATTTTTATTTAAATGGATATATGGATCCCTTTATTTTTATACGGTTTTCTTTTTAGGCGCTTATTCACTTGGAATATTATTTTGTGTTTATGTAACTGAAGTGATTAGGTTACTATCCCCAACCACTTACTAATTGGTATTTGTGAACTGGAGCGGAGAGTACTTGCAGGTCGAGTAGGTAGCAATAAGAAAGCTCGAGCAACAAAACAATGTAGTTATTTATTTTGTACCTTAACGATGACAAAAGCGAAGTGAAGTAACAAATGCGGCGATGCGCTATTTATACATAAAAATAATTAACAATAGTAAACATGAGTCATTAAAATAAAAGTTCGGTCCTGACCATTTTCGAACGTGGGCGGTGACGATGAACAATAGATGTGCAGCGTCCATCTTGCGCGCGCGCCGCTAGGACAATAGTGCGTAGACGGCCATATTGCAGTAGGCGGGGCTTGATGCACTAATCCCTTACACGTGTAAGCAATCACGCCATATGTGACGTAGCATCGTATGATCGGATGCATCGTTGTATCGTCTACTGTTACTCGCCTACTCGCTACATAACTTTTATAGACTTTTTTAAAGTACACTTGACTCTTAGCAACTTTATCTAAGTAGCAAAATATGCCAATGAAAGTCATAACCTGTTTTCGATGCTTCTGGTTGCATTTTTTCCAAAATTTTATGGGACAGTATTGGAGATTTCAACTGTGATATTAAAAAAAGAAATATAAAAATTTCTCTTTGAAATAACGTCCGGAGTAGTTGCATTGCAGTATTAATTGAGTTATAGTTTTGCAATCGATGAGTAAACAAGTGCAAAGTACAGGTAATAATTTAAACAGTGAGAATTAAATTTAATTGTGTTAATTGCGAGTTATTAAAGTAAATTGTATTTAGGTAATAAATTAGTGTACCTTTCCAATCCCGAACCTCGTAACGGTATGTTAAGGTAAAAGAGTATCCCCAGTACAACGCACACCCAGAACAGGAACATTTAAAAAAATTTTATACAATAACAAAAATGTGTATATTATTTAACTGAGTTTATGAATACATTTTTCAGTAATTAGCATTGAAAATAAAAGTATTCTGGAATATTACAAAAAAACTATTTTAAATTAAGTTAATATATAATATTAAGTTAACAGATCGCTTTTATTAATTTACAAAACTAACTTATTAACGTAATTGGCAGGAGTTAAAACAAATTGTGCTAATTTATTATGTATTGTGTGTGTCACTTCTAGAATTAGGTAAATTTACACTGAGACGAAGCTCTGTCAGTTCCCAATCTAATCGGTGTCAATATTTGTACGTCTACGTCATTGATCAATGCTGCGTCACGTCATACGTTACTTCGATAATACTTCCATTACTTCGCCAACTACGACCGCGTCTTGTAATTTATTGTAAACACGTACCTGTAAACAGTTGTATTATTCAGCTGCGGCGGCGAATATCTCATGAGGTTGCGCTGCAGTTAGTTGTTTGACTAACAAGGTTTCTTAAATTTAATTTTATAATTCACCGTTTTGGTACTATCGAACTGAATATGTTAATATGTCAGAGCAGGGTGCGATGCTATGGAACTACAAGCGAAACAAAATGTACAATTAGGTAGGTTTATAACTTCTTAGCGTGGTTTACGGTGGAAACACCTAAATAATTCTAAAACAACTTGTACTTGTATTTTCTTCCATGTACAGTTAAGAACAAAAGAGATTCTAAAGGACACAATTCTAAATTGAATGCAAGATGAATGAATCTTGTCTTTAAAGAATAAGAAAAATTGTCGAACATGAATTGGCCTCTTAATTTATTGTCATGCACTGTCCGGTTAGGGTCCAATTAATTGAGTTTTGCATGCTCCTTGTGTTCTGTTATATTATAACAGCAACCAAACCTAAATACGATCATCAAATATATTTCAGAACGCCTCGCGTTCTAAATAATATAATAACATAACATGCATCACAATTACATGTAAGTACATGAAAACCACAGGTTAACAAAACCTATAATTGATCATTTTTGACATTTGACAGTACTCACAAACGGTCCTTGTTATGTCAACATTTATCTATGCAGTGAAGTGTAAAAGAACTTTCAAGGTCCCAAATCTAAGCCTCCAGAGGTTAAACGATGTCCTCACCCTAAATTGTAAACTTTGATTAGATTTGTTACCGTGTTCCGGATTGTCTGTTAGAATGGTAACCCAGGACAGTTGTGTAATTGAATTTTTCCAAGTCATTGGGCGTGAATATTTCTCTTGGCAGTTTTATCAGCCTCCTCTTTTATACGCTTTTATAGTGGATGTGATGCGTGGAATATAAAAATCGAAATGTATTCATTTTTTATGAACATTCTACGCTCTCAATTTATAGTGTTCATATTTAATGCAGTTGCGAGTGGTCTGGCAACACCTTGCCCGATTGGGATGTTTACTCATGCTATGAATTTATCATGTAATCTTATATTTATGTGTCTGTGGTAATGGTGTTTTTGATTGGCGTTTCAAATTTACAATTGCATTTTATTTTCACTACGCCAATAAACTAGAAATAAATGTGTAGGGGACCGGAAGTGACTGGACGACAGTTGTGACAGATCTGATCTGCAAGTTCTGATGTCATATATTAAGATCTGATTTGTAACCATTATCTATGTGAGATAGGAAATAAGTAAAATATAAAAAAAACAATATGTAGTCATGGCACTGCCGACAGAAGTGAAAACGTGTCACTTTAGCATGTCGGTGACACGAACATGTCACAAGTGAGTCTATTGCAGGTGACCGGTAATACCCTAGGAAGGAAGCTTCCGAGAACCCCTGCCGACTTTGGCTGCCTGATCAGCAGGCGACTACACCATGCAATACGGGAGGCCTTACCCCGCTTCCAGATCGTCGCTCCACCGTCTCAGGCCGGTTTCTGCTAAGGTAACGTTCAGCCCGAATAACTTTTGGCTTCAGTATCGATTATAGAGTGCCCCCAAAAAAAAAAATTCAGAATATCTTCAATGTACAAAATTAACCCTGTTACACTTTATTATAAGTATAGATTTAATGAACAGTACCTTAAAAATATCGTTTTTTTGATAACTCATGTACAAATATGTTTTGATAATTCATTCCAACACTTGAAATTTCAATGTGTTCAATTCCCTAATGTTCTCTGAGAAAAAACTTTGAAATGTTTTGAATTCTTGTGTTATCTGGATTTAAGTACCTACCTATAACGTATAGTCCAAATAATGTACAATATATAATTATTAACACTTTCTAAATCACTTTACTCTACAATAAATACATAGCTATCCAAATTAAGTAGATTGTACAGTTTAAAAAAAATAATCGAAAATTATACTACCTTTTGGAAATATCAAAATATTTTTACTATTATCAATTTAAAAACCTAAGAACCTAAAACATACGTACATTTTTGGATAATCCATATACAAAATGTGTTTTGGTAAGTAGTTTAATGTTTGCGAGCTTGAATAAATCGTAATTTTGTTTCCAAAGTCGTCCGGTGGCCAACGCGTCATCAACGCGATGGCTTTATGTTTCGTCACAAAGGTACAGTAATTTTAGTTTATTTTTAAAATTCTTATTCTATTTGTTATTTAACATTATTATTAGTATTATATTAATAAGGATGTAATTGAGTATCTGAAATTTGGGTACCTAAATAAAATGAAAAAACGCCTTGTTTGAAGATAATAATTATAATAAGTAATTGTGAGTTGCCAATCAGAAGAATGTTCAGTTAATAGATAAACAAAAGAACTATATTTAAATAAAATATACATATATGATTCAACATAACTCAACTTAATACACTCAACAAAACTCCAATTTAGTAAAGTTTTTAAAATAAATAATTGAAAATGTAGCACCTATTAAAAGAAACGTGCACTATATATATATATATTTGACTGAGCCTCTATGTCTAACGAACACTAGCGACGCGGTGACGTGACGTAGCGTGACGGTTACGCGAGTTCAATGCTTTTTCCTCATACAAAAGTGAACAACGTGCCTAAAGAAGTTTTCACTTCAAAAACTGACTGACTGGTGACTAAATTACACCTAACCTTAGAAAATCCGATGGCCAAGTTTTTTAATGAACTTACATAACGCAACGCAGGCTGGTATAATGTAGTAAATATTGTTAATATTTATAATTTTTTGTTAGTGCTTAAAATGGAATATCACTCTTTTCTTATAAAAGCAGCCTAAACATAAAATACTAAAAGGGGATCACCACTGCCCTTAGCGACTTCGGCTCTAAGTGCACATAGTCAAAACTATATGCAAATGATAATATGTCATATAATATAGTAATGAATTGTAATAGGAAACTTAAAAAAAAACTTGGAGTTGTCTAAATAATACAATTTGTCTTTTTGTTAGTTTTGAATTTGATGTAACAATAGCGTTTTTTGACAGTGTCGAAAACGAAAACATTTTTCCTTTCTAATAGTTTCTGTAAGCAACTAATTATTTAAAATTGTTCCATCTTATGCATTTGTATATTTATGTCATTCTTATAGGTATTTGATTTTATAAAAAGACAAAGTTTATACAAAGACAATAGCGTAACATACAATTTTTTCATAAAATACAATCTAATAAATAAATATGAATTACAAGATAATCTGTATAGATTATCTTGTAGTGAATAAATATGTAACAGTAAACGTATAGTATAGATGAATTTTAAATAATTACAACGCCCGTTTATATAGCACCGGTCTAGTTTCTGAAAATGTATATGCATTAATTAAGATTTATATTTGAAAAGTCTTTTGGCCTGACTTGAATGTCGAATTACAATTTGATGAAAATGTAATGAAGATTTTGTCAATCAGTTCAGAAATCCCTTGGAATGAGTACATTTCTAGATGTACTCGTAAGGCATCACATATTTACAAAATTTTATGATGATCAGTTGTGTAGTTAAGGCGTAACAAATTAAACAAACAAACTTACATTCGGTTTTACAATGTTAGTTAGGCAGTAATGTGATTTAACTCATAAATATTCAGCACCGTCTCTATTTACTTAAAAAAAATATTTTCTTCAAGGGATCCAATCAGTGCCAACAATGTGATTTGAGTTCACTTTTCGATAGAGGCCTCAGGAATGACGGTGTAGCCTGACCCTCGTCAGCAGGCCTACCTAATCATGTAAGCCTTGTTTGTACAGCCATTGATAATGCGTAGCGTCTCAGCCGTCAAAGGGTTAAACCGAAATTTGTAAGACCTCTATACTTACTGTGTTCCTATATTGGTGATATACGCATAATCAAGTTAAAGTAACAAATAACGGGTATTGATAATGTAATCAATCCGAGAACGTTGTCAATGGTTGTAAATTTAACGGTAAAAGGTTTATTGAATATAAATTACCAATAAGTGATCTTTACAGGAAAGTGATTTCTGCTTACTTACTGAAATCGAGCATCCTACTATAAATATATGAAAATATAATGATAAAATAAATAAAACCAAACATTTTAACTAATAATTACAGAACTATTTACGTGCATGCGTAATATAACTCCTCAGCATCATCGCTTACTGGTAACCTTCTCAGAATGGCAATGCTAAATTCTCAAAAACAGCTGATTTGTCTATTAAATTGTTGTATTTCCGTCGTTTGAGGCTTTCTGCAGACACAGCAGCGGCACCGGCACAACCAGCGGTGCTTGGAAAATGTGATGGCGCCAGGATGTCGACCCAGGTTGCGTCCCACACCAAAGGTCTACCCGTCTTCCATGTCAGTATCTATATTATTTATTAAATGATCCCAATGTTCAAAAATTATAAATGTAATGTATATACGATCTTAAAGAGTCGGCAACGAGCATGCTAGTCCTCTAGAATTTTATTTATTTCATTTTATACTAGCTACCCGCCCCGGCTTCGCACGGGTAGTAGAGACATCTTCGACAATCATCATCATATTTCAACCAATTTACACAAAACGTTAAAAAATTATACACTTAACTTTCCTCATGAATTGCTCTATCTATTGGTGAAGACCGTATGAAAATCCGTTCAGTACCTTTTCAGTTTATCGCGAAAAGACAGACAGACAGACGCAGCGGGGGACTTTGTTTTATCACATGTAGTAATTTTTATAGTTATATAATTTTTTTCTACATTGTTACTTAAACATTTTTTTTACACACAATCACATTATTAGTATTTTTGTCTAGTTACAAGCATAATGATTCTGTTAGAAGTGGGTTAATGTCTGCAGTGTACTGGATGCAATTAAAACCCGGAAGCATTGGATCTCAAGTTTGACAACTTTGTTGGTGGATTATGTGGCAGATTTCTGATGTTTTGTGTGCGTTCGCGCAGCGGAATGTTGTTGAATTTAAAGATTTTAATTATGCAGATATTTAGTGTATGACGTCGTGTAATTGTGTATGGTAAAAAAAAATTGTGCATGCAGCCATTGTGGAGACATTCGGTAAAAACTGATTCCGCTGGGCGGACGTTGTCCTGGCGGAACTTTTTTTAATACATGGACTTAGAAGAAAAAAAATGTGTCCAAAAATTAGTGTGTATTTGTGTGTAATTGTGTATGCATGAATAAAATTAGTGCATGCATAAACTTCGGAGAAATTCAAGTTTCCGCCACGCGAACGTTTGGCCATTAGCTAGTTTTCATATAAAGCGCTTATATAGAGAGCTGTAGATTTTTACATACCTTGTTTTGAATTTGTTTATATTTGTTTAAAAAACAGATTTAGAAAAAATCCTAGGGTTTAAAAGATAAAAATATAATCGTAAAATACGCTTATTATGTCTTAGTTCGTAAAGTATGCACTTTGGGGTCTACATTTTCACGTTTATACAAACCTTGTAAGAGTGTGCAACATGTTGCCAAGTATCAATGATGTTTCGTTAGTAATTAAAGAGTTATAGGACAATTTACCATGAATAGACCACTGTTTACAAAGCAGTCAAACATCACGACGTTCTTAAGGAATTGCATAGTAAAATGTATTCGAATAATTAGTGTATTAATTCAACTACTCACATGCAAAATTTCATCTCATTAAATTCAGTAATTAAAGAGAAACAATTAAAATACTGACAAAGCATCGAAAACCTACATAACCCGACCAAGTTCGGATGGCTACAAAAAAGCGGCCGTGCAATATATTTAGGTAACATTCTAAAATTTACAGTATAATACTGGTATTGAATTGGTACAGGTGATAACACAATTGTTGTTTCGATATAATTTATAGATCATTTATTTTCTACACCTGCTTTTTTAAATGTATTTGACTATGACAGTAAGTACTATTTACGTAGGTACTTTATTTAAGTATGCGCTTGAGACTTACGTCAGTATATGATATTACCGTTGTACTGGTAGTGACTTATGTATGTATGCATTTTAAGTCTATTGCTGTCTCTAACCAATGACAGAGTATGTTTAGCAAGCGTTTGTTAACGTTAAGTTTTTATGAACAACAGACTAGTCATGCCAAGCGCCTCAGCTGCGCTCCCTATACGCTCGAAATACACGCGCCTGTGCGCACACATGAGTTGTATGCCAAGTTCTGCCGTTACTGGGGTGCGCGCCCCAGGGATTGTCATGACTAGTCCCTAAGAGGGTTACAAATTTTGAAATTAGTTTCTGTATTTTCATTCATTCATTCATATGCTCACGACTGTTGTCCCAGAAGGGGTAGGCAGAGGTGGGACATTTCTGTGACACCCACATTTCGCAAATTTTTGGGTTTCTACGTAACAGGTGGCGAGAAATAAATAATAAATACATAATTATTACATGTAATTAAAAATATTTTTGTACACGGATGTTTAATTAGAGAAGTACTTGTTAATTGAAGATTTATTTTTATCGTAGATAGTGGCGTTATTATTAAAAAAATATTTTTCATTCAAGAAACAACAATTCGTATCACACTGAATTGTTGTTTCTTTAGGACATTGTTATTTTATTGTTGACGTTTTATTATCATACGACATAACTTATATTTTGAATGACTGAATACTAATTATTGTTTCCCTAAAATATTCACACTTTTGACATTATATTAATATTATAGTTTATTTAATTAACATAATATGATAATTTTAATGTAAGTTTAATAAATTTCTTAATTAATTATTTTGTTATCGCTTTGCATGCCTAACGGTAGAATATGGTAAAAGTACAGAAAATTGTATTAGCTTTTAAGATCTGCAAATGTATACCCCTATTCGCAAATGAATGAAAGTATAAATAAATAAATGAAAAAAACGAGATACAATTGTTTTATTTTTTCTTAACGCTTGTGTACGCAACTGTACCAAATTAATAAATACTATACTGGAAGGTTAAGAACGTTACTTATATATATGGCATGGCCGCTTTTTTGTAGCCGTCCGAATTTGGTCGGGTTATGTAGGTTTGCGATGCTTTTTCAGTACTTTAATTGTTTCTCTTTAATTACTGAATTTAATGAGATGAAATTTTGCATGTGAGTAGTTGAATTAATACACTAATTATTCGAATACATTTTACTTTGCAATTCCTTTAGAACGTCGTGATGTTTGACTGCTTTGTAAACAGTGGTCTATTCATGGTAAATTGTCCTATAACTCTTTAATTACTAACGGAACATCATTGATACTTGGCAACATGTTGCACACTCTTACAAGGTTTGTATAAATGTGAAAATCTAGACCCCAAAGTGCATACTTTACGAACTAAGACCTAATAAGCGTATTTTACGTTTATATTTTTATCTTTTAAACCCTAAGATTTTTTCTAAATTTGTTTTTTAAACAAATATAAACAAATTCAAAACAAGGTATGTAAAAATCTACAGCTGTCTATATAAGCGCTTTATATGAAAACTAGCTAATGGCCAAACGTTCGCGTGGCGGAAACTTGAATTTCTCCGAAGTTTATGCATGCACTAATTTTATTCATACATACACAATTACACACAAATACACACTAATTTTTGGACACATTTTTTTTCTTCTAAGTCCATGGATTAAAAAACAGTTCTTCCAGGACAACGTTCGCCCAGTGGAATCAGTTGTTAGCGAATTCCTCCACAATGGCTGCATGCACAAATCTTTTTTTTACCATACACAATTACATGACGTCATACACTAAATATCTGCATAATTAAAATCTTTAAATTGAACAACATTCCGCTGCGCGAACGCACACGATGTTTTAGGATTTCGTACCGTGTACTACAAATTGTGCCAACGTAACCATATTACTAAGCCTCCACTGTTCGTTCATCTGTCTGTCAGTGGGTTGTAGTTATAATGGTCTCAGCTCTAGATATAAAATAAAATAGTTTATTTTGTCATAAGTCTTAAATTGCTATTCGCGGCAAAACCAAATTACCTTTGATAAGGAATTTTGTTCGTACACGTTCAAAGGTTTTAAGAATGTAAGCGGATTTACTGGAGGATTAACAAAAAAAGCAAAATATAAAATACGCACATTTTTAGGAATAATTGATTCTTATAATATATTCGACTTATATGATACAGTAATATATACGTAACGTAAGGGTAAATTAACTCTCACATTCAAAGCTGTATTTTCTTCGGAGTAGTAAAAGTGTATATTACATTATTTACACTTTAGCTTTATCTTTAGTTCCATGTAATTGAGGGTAAGCCAATTGCCATGACTTTTACATAAAAAACGTCTTTGTATTGCTACTGAAAACATTTTAAAACACCAACATAACTATAGTGTAATGGCTAAAGTATGACACAACACGATCACAAAAAAAGTTAAGTTTAAACTTTCGTCACGTCACGGGACCAAAGAAGTAATTTATGAATTGAATAATTCTTGTAATATAACAATATGTTGACACGTTTATATAAATTACTTCCATATATCAATGATTTTCTTGTAAAAAATGGCAACATTAAATGTAATATTACATTTGTTACCATAACTCGAATCGTTCTTACTTAGAGAGCGCAGTTGGCTACGACTGCTACGAGTAACTCCAGCAGGCGGAGCTACTTAGTAAAACTTGATCTTCTTAAGTGTTCTTTTTCAATTAAATAACTAGTTTTTAAGTAAATCAAGTAAATAGGTCATCCTAAGCATTTCTATTGATCCTAAGAATTGAAGTCCGTGTCCGAACTTAACCTCCTTTAAGCAAGTGATGAGCACAGCGTTCAATGCGGTGTTCTTCTCTTCTCTTCTACTTTTATGTATATCTTAATTATTCCTCTCTTCTTTCCTCTGCATTATATAAAATAGAGCGATAGACTTTCTGAGAACCATTCGTGTCTCTAGTATATAAGACCACTTTGCTTAACTTTTTTTATTTTTGGTTAGTTTCAAGGAAGGGGCACAAGGTGGCGTATTGTTTGTAGTAAGTATATCTATAGGTAGTATATAACTTCGTGTTTTCGGGGATTAGATTCGTCTAGTATCTGTGGCATAGAGTATTTCGGTGGTTTTTAAAGAAATATAGCACCAAGAGCAACAAGATCTGACGTGACAAATTTTGATTTATTATTTTTATTACATACAATAAAATACAATAAACAGGCACATCTTATCAAATGCATAAATTGAGTCACGCTAGGAGGGTAAAGTAAAAATAGCTTGTATTTTCCATCGGCACGTTGCTTCTACTGTGAATAACCAAACAGACCTGTTCAAGTAGAATTTAATCAAGTTAGACACGCGACCTCTCACGCGAGGCTTTCCTCGTTTCCAGCAATTATCATGTCGATTTTATAGTGATTGTGTGCCTGTACTAATACACTTTCAGTTCAGGTTTTTTTTTTAAATCTATATTGCCTTACTAACTATACCTTTGATATGCTTAACCCCCTGTTGATAGAGTTTTAATATTAATAAAATAGTCGTAAAAACATAATAGGCAATAAACTGGGATGAAAGCACCGGTGGGTAGATGTCTTAGAGGCAAGAAACTCCTCATTATATCAAGGATAACTGTTTTCTTCATCAGGCCCCAAATCCAGCTTCCTAGCGAACGCCGTTAAGGAATAGTTATCAGGTCATGGACAGATACTACACTTTAATAACCTCATGAGTAAAATTCAAATATGCTAGTAATTTTCTTTTTCGCAATTTTGATCGACAATCATAGCGCGGTGCTTTAATCAACACATAAATAACTATTTTAAACTATACTTCTTGAGCGCAGTGTCATGTTTTGACCTGATGAAGCTCAACGACGCAACAGCCAACAAAACAATAAAACGAAACACAAAACATCTTCAGAAATTACTTGATATATATTTTTTTAATTAACAGACGTTATTACAAACGAACTTAGGGTAAAAAGATGTTGAAGTTACAATCAACTGTAAAATAATATCTCTCTTTGACTCGATATCAAATCCAATAGTCGTAGGCTTGTTACAGCTACGTTTGTACGACAGCAAAATAACAAGAACTGAAATTATTTAGAAACGTATATATCAGTTTGATTTTGTTTTTATGAATGCTTATTAAAGTGCATGGATACCGATGAAATAAGGGAAACAGGCTTTATTATTCGATTCTAATATATGGGAGTTGCGGCCACATTTTTCGTTATTGAACGGCTCACAGATGTCACACAGATTTGATATACAGCCTATTATTCTACTGTTAGTTTCGTAAAGTTATACTATGTATAATTTGCGCTGAAAAGTTTTTTCTAGTTACATTTAAGATGTGGAAAACATAGACACTGTTTTGAGAAATTTTTTGATCAAATACTATTTAATGATAATTATGCTGTTTTACTCATGTTGGTACTGTGATTTGGGTAATGAAAAATAGATTGCTTCGACGCCCATGTTTATTTTTAACCAGTAGTTATGGTTAATACAATCACATTATAATAAAATCGTTTTCACATTATTTGCTTTACATTTCCTTTTGAATATTACATTACTAATTAAGGAAGGTAATTCATTTCTATGCACCTGCTTAGAAATGATTCATCGACAAAACAACACTCCTCCTGTTACAAACCCCGTATGCTAAAGGTGACCGCTTATTATATATCGGATAAAATAAGCGGTCACCTTTATCTGGATGTTTTTCTTATCATCATATACATACATACATTACATATACTCAGTACTCAAGCTTGCATTTCTTCATTTTGCCAACTATAATTTGGTTCCGCTCGTGTAATAGGGGCAAGCCTATTGCCGTCGACCGGGCACTTTGGGAATTAAAGATGGGAGTATATTGAGAGGGAAAGGCGGGAGGGCAAGACGGGAAGGTAAAGGAAGAAGAGCTATATGACTTTACGGATGGATTAGGGAGTGTAATGGCGCGTTCCTATAATCAAACGGGTCAAACGAGCAAACGGGTCACCTGGTGGTAAATGACTACCGCCGGGTACCTGCAACTCAAGAGTGACAAGTGCGTTGCGTTGAGGGGGAGGGGAGGGGGCCTCCGGTAACCTCAATCACTCGGCGAAAAGCAATACAAGGATTGCTTCATTGTCGGTTTTCTGTGAGGCCGTGGTATGACTCCGGTCGAGACCGGCCATATGTGCCAAAGCATGGCTCTCCCACGAGCAAATTGTAATATTAATATAATATATGGTGTATAAAACAGAGATAAACATATTTTGTCTCGGAAGACCGATGTGAACAAGCGTTTGCTTATTTCTGGATTGAATTTTCGAAAGTAATTTTGTTATTTGGTACATTAGCATACTTAGTTACCAATTCATACTAAAACTCACTAAGGTGATATTCACAAAGAATATTATTTTGAATAGCAAAAATGTTTTCGAAAAAGTCATAAATAACTATTTCCAGATGATGTTGCCCTCTTTTTTCTTTATTGAAGCTCACAAACGTCATGTGAAATTAATATGTGGCTATTGGAACCCCATAAAACACGTCAATAAATGAAACCGAGTTTATTGAACACTTGCAGAATGTTTCAATTTCGATTCATATACTACTGTGTTTTTTTTTTCATCTACTATTCAGTTTACAGGGACTAGCAACCGCTTCCTATCAGGAATAATATTTTTTTTTTCTTAATGAATAAGATAATGCAAATTACTGACAAGCTTTTTAAAGTGCTCTAATTTAGTCTATTTTTTATTTTACTATTCGATTATTTTTTGTTATGCACTGCAACAACACCTTCAAAACTATATCTAATTATTAGTATCGTCGTAGGCTTTAACACTTCTTCGGAAAGGGAACGAGTGAGAGCGAGAGAGAGAGAACTAGAGCACTAGTACTCTTCCGACCCGCAGAAGACGCATCAGGCGCCGGAAAGTGGAAAACGATCCAGTCTCCACTCCATGAGCTCTTGCCTGAGGGCGACGGACAAGGCTATCTGTCGCCCTAGCAGAAGCAGGCCTGAGATGGCGGCGCGAAGTGTTCCGCAGACGCCTTTCTTAAATTAGATTGGTCAGGCACATCATAGTGAGGTCAACCGGCGGCCAATCCTGCTGGGGTTCACAGGGATATCCTTTCTAGGGTGACTCAGGTGTACCTGAGGCTCCGGCAATGAAACCCACTGACGGAACACTGTGTGGTGTTAGTCGGTTTGAGTCCGACATACCACTTTACCGGTTGACCCGTGGGGATTTCCACACACAAAAATAGGATTAAACACTTGTTAGTGGTTTGGCTGTTTCACCGTACTTTCATTAATGACTGATACACCCAAAGATCAATTACATACATGTAGTAATCCATTCATTGTCCCTAAAGTGCACCTTATTATTCAATCACTTACACAAAATCACGAAACAAATGATACACACCTTTCGTTTCACCCATTCCTAAAATTCCATTAACCAATTCCATTTTAACATTTACATCATTAATTCACACACGGTCCGCTACTTCACTTGAAACTCTGCCCTTATGTTCAAAGTAAGTATACTTGATTAGTTACGATTGAAGTACCTATGTATCCATTAAACAAATGAAAAATTTAACTTCTCAAATCATTTCGTAATAATGTAGGAGTAATATGAGACGCCCACAAAGGTTTTGAACTTTATACAAACTTTGTAGACTACAAAGAGTCGGAGCTCGAACAAAAGGCTTCATCTATCGTGTTTGATATTATTTATTAACGCTTTTGGACGTTGACATCCAAGAATGTTACGCTGTAAGGTTCCTAGTTACTTTCAATATAACTAGAGATTGACAGATCTTGTCCAAAGCGCGAGGCTTTGAAGAAACAAATTATTTTGATGCTACAGATGATGACATTTAGAATTTTGTGACATGTTTCTAGTAAATATTTCAAAACCGAAAAGAAATACTCCACGTTACTTGGAATAAATTTAGACGATTGGTTTGATCTTACATAATGTGGTATCTACTTCAGATTTGAGTAAGAGTATTACAGAAACCTTTTCGGTGAACTAAAATTTAGAATGTCTGTAAGATAATATCTAAAGAATTCCCAGAACACTTTTTGGATTCGTCCACCGGCAATTAGAGTAAATCTTCTTTGAAAAAAGCGGCGATCTAGAAAAAAAAACAAGCACAGGAAAACACTTATATAGGCTTCGTATCAGCTGTGTTCATACTTTTTACTCTTTGTCAATATTTTAATCTTCAATATTTATTTTCTACTACGAAATGTACAGTACATATGGATATGAATGTGTTAACAAATAGGTCAAAGTGATGTTTTTCAAAATCAAAAGAACGGTGTTCATGATCATCAAGTCCCATAGAGACCTACATTCAACTTGACCTACATTCCAACAAGAACCAAACAAGTAAGTATTGTTTTACACTTTGTGGTTACTACTAAGTAAGTACCTGTAAGACTTTTACCTATTTCATTAAATTAGCTGCACTACTAAAATTATTCAAGGCTAATTTTGCTACCACAGACTTCGTCGTCTCTCAACTTCAAAACTGTTTTTTCTAACAAGCATATCGCGTTACGTGTATGCTTAAGTAAATTAGTTTATTATCCTGTTAGGAGTTTGGACATAGTTGGGTGTAATGAAGGAGGATCAAAATCCCAGCGTAAGTGGCGTATGGAAAGGAATTAAAATTTTGCAATGTAACCATTGTATTTTTGTAATCAAATTTTCCAACGGCAATTTTAATTTTGGGTGTGTTTAAATTTTATTAAAAGTATAACATAGTTGAAAGTTCTTTTCGTGTCTTGTTCTTTCTGATTTACTTAATTTATTATATCCTCACATTTGAATACTTTATTTCAAAACTAAATTAACACCACACAGTTTTTTCATCAACACAATGTAAAGAAATTACTGAAATAAATAAAATAATTTGCGCAACAATACAAAATAACAAAGCTTATTGCGTGCTATAAAAGGGACTCGTTAAAGTATTCGTGAGTGACGTTAGGTAAGAAATAATCATAAGTTGCCTTTATCGCGCCCTTCATAAAACCATCAAACCGTATCTTCATGCAAAGTCGAATTTAATGGGAAAACGGCGGCAGTCCCTAGTGGAAAAATGTACCTTTTATAAGATTTGAAAAGTGACATAATGCTTGGATTCCTTCACGAAGTGCTCACTCGCAAAAATATTTAACTTAAACAGAATTTTTGTTCGCTGCCTTGGCCACCCAGAAATAATTAATATTTAAGAACAGTTTTGTGTCAAGGCATACTGATTTATCGTTTATGTGTACACATTATGTACATTATAATATTATTCTAATAATTAGTATATCATTTAATATATTTCAATCCTCAAAATTAATGTGTTGCAACAAATCCTTTGCTAGCTTTCTTTTCTTGGAGTCAAACAGCAGCCTATGGAAATGCTTTTACCAAGCAAGAGATTATCCAGCTTTAACAGTTGAATCACCCTACAATATTCTACAAAACCTCACGGTACAAGATCACTTGCTCCGATTTTCTACAGGGTCAGTGTTATTAAGTACCTTACTTAACTAGACTGCTTGCTAAAGTACTAAGATGGAATTGGATGTGTTTAGACTTTTATTAATTATTCCTAAAACCAAGTTTATATTGATTAAAGGTTCATTATTAAGGATACAGGTTTCACCTGCCAAATTAACTTTTTAACATCTCAAAACAAAACAATAATGCAAACAGCTAAGTTCTTGTGTTCAAACAAAACACGTCGAATTTTAACGAAGGTGAGGCGAGAGGACAATTAAAAGTTTTACATAATTCAGTTGTGTGTCTGAAAACTGGGGTCGGGGGACACACCCTTAGCTTCCAACCCCTACATCTGGTCCCGAGTTGATTACGAGATCCGACTTTTTGAAAATTTAATTTCGCTAATTTTGTTGAAGTTTCGACATGATCGCTTTGTTGTTCCTAGTTGACGTGTTGTGATAAATATTCTGTATTTTTATTATTTTCTTTTCCTACATTGAACTTAACGTATACTTTAAAGATTGCAATAATACTGCAAATCTTTGCTGTCAAGGAGACAGCCAGCAAAAGCCAAATATGTATTTACGACTCTTGAGTTGCAGGTGCCTATAGGTGGCGGTAGTCACTTAACATCAGGTGACCCGTCTGCTCGTTTGGCTCGTATGCCACAAAACAAAGAATTGCCACAAAATAAAGAATCAATATTTTATTGTTCAAGCTTATGGAATGCGTTACTAGTTAACATTGAACGAGCGCAATCAATAACCATTTTCAAGAAAATTATTTTACAGTTCATGAACATTATTTGTCACCCCTAAGTTATAATATTATAGGTACTACGTATCACTTCAGGTACACTGAATATGTATGTATTGCATATAATATACTTAAGTTCATGTATGTGTATTTAAATATGTGTGTAAGTATTGGTATTTATAAGAAATTAAGTAGTTTAAAATACAGGAATATCTGTATAATTTTACTAAAATACGTATATTTGAAAATAATGTTAAATATAGTTAAAATGACGTAGATGATTTGAATAAATCAATACATAGTTGATATTGCAATATAAAGAAGTTTTCACTTCAAAAATTTAGCACAGAGAGGTTTAAACATATCTCGCTTTAATAAAATAAATTATGGTATGATAATGATGATGATTATGAATATGTAGATTTTATCATCACCATTCAAAATCCTGCTATCCTGATACCTTGCTTGAAAAAAACGGTGTTGAGATTATTGTTGTTGTGTTTTTGAAAGTCCTATTACTGTTGTACTTCTTGATGTTCACAAAAAGATGATGATGTCTTCGTTGATTAATTTGAATCAGTAATTCAGCGGTGATTTATTTAAATCGTCTACAAAGCCAATTCCTTTAGTTTTTATATTATTTTAACTTTATTTTCAAATATAAATATTTAATGTAAAACAAAGATAAATAGATTAGAACGATAATACTTTATTAAACACCATTATTACAGTAAATACATCAATGTCTTCCAGGCAACGTTAGGATGGATTAAAATGATTCAGAGGTACAGTAACTACCACTCTCCCTGGGTGTATAAAATTGTTATAAATAAAATCAGTCTAGTCTAAATCAGTCTAATAAATATTGTTATTTATTTAAATGGAAATGGTCAGAGGACTGGGGAGATAGTCGAAATCATAGAATATGTATTTGGTTTTGGTTCTGCTGATTTTAAAGCCAATATTCTTCAGTCTTTGTTGCCACTTTCCCAGTCTCTAATTACTAATTATCTCTGTCAATAATACCCTTTCCATTAGTTTCTGAAAACACTTATTTCGTTATCTTTCTTATACATATTGCCATTTCATTCCCACATTCATCCACTGACTTATCTTGCAACCCATCCATTTCTATCATTTTTCCTACAACTTTTACCCCGAGTGTTAGTACAGTATGCTAGTGCACACTGTTCATTCTCTAATGCCCATAAATACAAACCTTTTCTATTATTATGATCTTGTTGATCATGTTAATATTTGCAAGTGTGGAACTTGTAAAACTGGTTGAGGTTCCAGTTCCAGCGTAACACTTTGTACAATATAGGACCAGACAGTACCGGCTGGCAATAATTACTGAACCAATTTAATTTGAACATTTCAAATTTCATCTCGAAATTAGCGAAACTCGTCCTGAGAAATAATTCAGATTTACGAACTAAGCTGAAGAACAATAAAATATTGTATTAATATAAAAATAATATAGGTGATAATAAAATATATTATGGCAAACTAAGCTACTGTTCGTGACAGAGCTATGCTTCGGCAGGTATGGGCCGTCTCGACCGAAGTGATTTCACGGCCTCACAGAAAACCAGTAGTGAAGCAATACTTGCATTTCGCCGCGTGAGTGAGGATACCGGAGGCCCTAACTCTTCCCTCTCCCGTCCCCCCTCTTCCCCTTGTTTTTTTTTTTTTGTGCGAGTGGAAACCCCCTCGGGCCGTCACCCCACCGGGGTTTTCGGTGGGGCGGTGTGTCGGAATCGAACCGACTAAAACCACACGGTGTGCCGTACTGCGCCTAAATTAGGAGGGATCCGGGAACAGCTTTTATTAAGACATCCAGACCCCCCCTAGCGCCTGCCCGCAAAAGCGCGGGCACCACCTTCGGGTAACAACCTCTCAATTAGGCGACGTCCAGACACACGCGGACGCCACCTCCTCGCGGGGGGCCACTATAGCGGGTGGAAGGGAAAATCCGTCCTGACCACCCGCGGCCACACTCAGGGCGGCATGAGGCGCTGGAAAGCGGGCCTCCACCGCCCGGTTCGCCGGCGGCGAACCAAGTCCGAGTGGAGATCGTCCTTCCGGACCCGTTCCGCCGCCTCCTTCTGCGACCGAGTGCAGGTACTTCCCGAAGCAGCCGTGCCCGGAAAGAACCTACGTCAGTCGGAAGGAAAGGGTCCCGTGCTGCCGCCCAGCCCACTCGACGATGACCAACGAGCCATGGTAGCTCGGCGAGTGGACTCACGCCATTCGCGTACCTCTTCGGGCGGGGGCCGACTGCCGCTTCCCGCCCGGAACTCAGCCGTTCGCCGATATACTTCCGCGAGCACTTCCGCCTCCAAATCCCACGGGGGAGTCCCGGCCAACGCGCACGCCGCCTCCGTTGACACGGTGCCGTATCCGCGTATGGCTCTAACCGTCATAACCCTCTGAGGGCGCCAGAGGCGCGCCCTATTCTGGGCGGTCAGAGCCTCCGCCCACACCGGTGCACCGTACAGTGCCATTGACCGGACAACCCCCGTGTACAGCCGTCTCGTAGCGACGCTGGGTCCGCCCAAATTGGGCAAGAGTCGCCCAAGGGCGGACGCAGCGCCGACCAGCCTTGGAGCAAGCTGCAGGAAGTGCTCGTCAAAGCGCCACCTACCGTCGAGGATCAGGCCCAGATATTTTATGTGGGCCTGAACCGGTACGAGGACCGAGTTGACCTCGATAGAGGCGCCAGGGGGTGGACCACGACGGGGCCCATGAAATAAAAGGGCCTTCGTCTTATCCAGGGCCACCCGCAAACCCAGCGCCTCGATGCGCCCGACCACCAGAGAGACTCCTCTGGTGGCCAGGCACGCCGCCTCCTGAAAGTTCACCCCCCGGGCTGTGACTAAAGTGTCATCGGCGTAACAGATTACGACGAGCCCGGGGGGGAAGTCGCCTCGAAGGGCCCAGTCGTACCCCATGTTCTACAGGAGTGGTCCAAGGACAGACCCCTGCGGAACACCGCACGACATGGGCCGACGACTCAAAACTCCATCTCGGTCCTCGTACATGACGGTACGCTCCTATAAATAGTCTGCCACTAGCCATCTCAGGTACACTGGCACCCCGTGATAGTGGAGTGCTTCCCTGATGCAGCTGAATGGCAGACTATTGAACGCGTTGGCGATGTCCAACGACACCGCCAACAGCACGCCGCCACAGCTCACTACCTCTTCAGTCACGGCCCTCAGGCGCAACATAGCACCGACCGTCGAACGCCCCGCTCGAAAACCGAATTGGGCGTCCGACAAATCGGGGCCGACCTCGCACAGGTGCCGGACGATGCGGGCAGAGAGGACCCTCTCCAACAATTTACTCGCCTCGTCCAGCAGCACGATGGGCCTGTAGGCCGCGACCGAGTCAGTAGGCCGTCCCGGCTTCGTTAAAAGCACCAGCTTCCCGCTCTTCCAGTAGTCCCTTCTGGCCCGGGGGCAGTGTTCTTAGAACGTATCCGTAGAACAACCGCCCCTACCTCCGCCTCCGTGACGGGCCGACGTCTCCGGCCAAGGGGGTCATCGACGGGGGTACGTGCTCCACCCGTTGTGGAAAAAGGCCCTCAACCACTTCCTGCAGGAAGTTGGGCTGGAGCGTCTCCGTAAGGGGGGGGGGGCCCGACGCGCGGAGCTTTTGTTGCGCTGCGCGATATGGGCGACCCCAGGGGTCACGTTCGAGACCCTCCAGCATCTCCTTTCTTTTTTCCTCTTTGGCGCGGCTAATGGCCAGCTTCAGAGTTTTCCGCTCATCTCGGTACTCCTCATGAAGCTCTTCTTCCCCATCTTCGCGGTGACGCCGCCGGCTGCGGGTGTAGGACCTCCTGGCACGAGTACAAGCCATGCGGAGGTCCTCCAACTCCTGGGACCACCAGTAGACCTCCTTCCTCGGAGGCCGACGACCTCGGACGCGCTTAATCGCATCGCGGAAGCAGCCAGGTCTGCTTCCTCGGTCAAAGGCCGCAGAGACAGCCAAGAGTAAATAATGGCTGCCTCTTCTAGTAGGTCCCTATCCAACTTGGTAACAGCTCACCGCGGGAAGTGGGAAGAATGCCGCGCCATGTGACCCCTTCTGGGGTCCTGGGTCCGGGAGAGCTCAAATCGGATATAGAGGTGATCCGAGAGCGTTTCAACCTCTTCCAGGACACACCAGTTCCTTACTAGTGCGCCGAGAGCAGGGGTAGCGAACGAAAGGTCCACTATCGCCCCCCCCCCCCCTGCTGTTGCACGCACGTATTGGTGGAGCCTCTGTTTAGGAGACAGAGGCTCACCGATGCTGCCCACTCCTCTACGGCTTCGCCCCGTGCGTCCGTCCTGGGGAAACCCATCGCAATGGACTTTGCGTTGAAGTCCCCCAGCACCAGGACGTGCCCAGACGCCAGGCGCCGTATCGAGGTCTCCAAGTTATTGAGGAAAACCTCGAAATCGCTCAGACTCCGGTTGGGGGAGAAGTAGACACCGTATATGGTGATCCCCCCCCATTCGGCAGCAACATATCCAGTACCCTTGTCTCTCAGCGACAAGGGTGGGGAATGAGCCGCCGTGGAGCCGACGACTGTCACGGAGCCGTCCCTGTCACCCAGCCAATTTGGACGGGGAGGAACGTAATAGGGCTCCGCGGCTACGGTTCGTCTGGACAAGGAGGTTGGAGACTTGGTCCAATAATGGACCGTCTCTACAACCCCCTCCATGGGCGACGACAACGACGCGAGAATGACATCGGAGGCAGCCTGGGTCGACTGACTAGCCTCCGATGTTGTCTGAGAAGCACGGGGAGGCTTGCATCCCCCCTGCCCCATCTGGTGATTAGCGGGCCAATTACCCGCCGCACACGCTGGGCAGTGAGGGGCGGCGGAGCATTCCGCCGCCTTGTGCCCAGGTTGACCGCAGCGAAAACAAAGTCCGCTGCAGTCAAAACAACTTCCGCACTTGATGCGGGTGTGTCCTCACGCCAAACATTTGAAGCACCTCATCGGTCTTGCCACCAGAATAGTAACTCTGGCGTTCACAAAACCTACGAGGATCCTCCCGCTATCGCCTAAAATCTTGGCGGCTGCCACAGGACAGCTGACCCACACAGTGCCAAGTCCTCCTTGTGTGTCCCCCCTCTTCCCCTTTTTTTTATTTTTTGCGTATGGAAACCCCCTCGGGCCGTCACCCCACCGGGGTTTTCGGTGGGGCGGTGTGTCGGAATCGAACCGACTAAAACCACACGGTGTGCCGTACTGCGCCTTCAGTAGGAGGGATCCGGGAACAGCTTTTATTAAGACCACCTTCGGGCAAGAACCTGCCAATTAGGCGACGTCCAGGCACACGCGGACGCCGCCTCCTCGCGGGGGGCTACTATAGTGGGTGGAGGGGAAAAACCCGTCCCGACCACCCGCGGCCACACTCAGGGCGACATGAGGCGCTGGTAAGCGCGCCTCCGCCGCCCGGTTTGCCGGCTGCGAATTAAGTCCGAGTGGAGGTCGTCCTCCTGGACCCTTTCCGCCGCCTCCTTCTGCGAGATGACTTCCTCACAGAAGGTAGCGACCGCGGTAAAATTCCTGTCATCTACCGGCCATGGAGCGTATGACAGCCGGTAGCGACAGATCCACTCCGATGACTGCAGTGAGGGCCCGACGCTGCGCCGCCCAACTGGGGCAAACCGCCAGCGTGTGCAGAGCCGAGTCCTCACTGCAGTCGCAGTGGTGACAGGCGGGACTCAATTCCCTCCTAGCGACCGAGTGCAGGTACTTCCCGAAGCAGCCGTGCCCGGAAAGAACCTGCGTCAGTAGGAAGGAAATTGTCCCGTGCTGCCGATGCCTTGACGATGACCGACTGGAACGCCTCCACGGCGGCAAAGCCAGCACGTGGAGCCCCCAGCCGGGACGACCAACGAGCCATCATGGCTCGGCGAGTGGCCTCACGCCACTTGCGTACCTCTTCGGGCGGGGGCCGACTGCCGCTTCCCGCCCGGAACTCAGTGGTCCGCCGATAAACTTCGGCGAGCACTTCCGCCTCCAAATCCCACGGGGGAGTCCCGGCCAATGCGCACCCCGTCTCCGTCGACACAGTGCGGTAGCCGCGTATGGCTCTAACCGCCATAACCCTCTGAGGGCGCCAGAGGCGCGCCCTATTCTGGGCGGTCAGAGCCCCCGCCCACACCGGTGTACCGTAAAGTCCCATTGATCGGACAACCCCCGTGTACAGCCGTCTCGTAGCGACGCTGGGTCCACCCAAATTTGGCAAGAGTCGCCCAAGGGCGGACGCAGCGCCGACCAGCTTCGGAGCAAGCTGTCGGAAGTGCTCGTCGAAGAGCCACCTACCGTCGAGGATCAGGCCCAGATACCTTATGTGGGCCCGAACCGGTACGATGACCGAGTTGACCTCGATAGAGGCGCCAGGGGGTGGACCACGACGGGGCCCATGAAATAAAAGGGCCTCCGTATTATCCAGGGCCACCATGGACATGGACCGACTACTTAAAACTTCATCTCGGTCCTCGTACATGACGGTACGTTCCTCTAAATAGTCTGCCACTAGCCGCCTCAGGTACTGTGGCACCCCATGATAGAGGAGTGCTTCCCTGATGCAGCTGAATGGCAGACTATTGAACGCGTTGGCGATGTCCAACGACACCGCCAACAGCACGCCGCCACAGCTCACTACGTCTTCGGTCACAGCCCTCAGGCGCAACACAGCACCGACCGTCGAACGCCCCGCTCGAAAACCGAATTGGGCGTCCGACAAGTCGGGGCCGACCTCGCCAAGGTGCCGAACGATGCGGGCAGAGAGGACTCTCTCAAACAATTTACCCGCCTAGTCCAGCAACACGATGGGCCTGTAGGCTGCGACCGAGTCGGTAGGCCGTCCCGGCTTCGTTAAAAGCACCAGCTTCCCGCTCTTCAAGCAGTCAGGGAAGCATCCGGACGCCAGGCTAGCGTCGAACACTTCCCTGAGGCGGTCCGACATGTGGTGGAGGGCGAGGGCCAATGCTCGGGCAGGAATCCCGTCTGGCCCGAGGGCGGTGTTCTTGGAATGGATCCGTAGAACAGCCGCCCCTACCTCCGCCTCTGTGACGGGCGGAACGTCCTCACTTTCGACCTCCCCGTCGTGTCCGGCCAACAGGGCCATCGACGGGTTGTGTGTCTCGCCCGTTGCGGGAAAAGACCCTCAACCACATCCTGCAGGAAGCTGGGCTGGAGAGTCTCCGTAAGGGGGGGGGGCCCGACGCGCGGAGCTTTTGTTGTGCCGAGCGATATGGGCGACCCCAGGGGTCACGATCGAGACCCTGCAGCATCTCCTTTCTCTTCTCCTCTTTGGCGCGGCCAAGGGCCAGCTTCAGAGTTTTCCGCGCCACTCGGTACTCCTCATGAAGCTGGTCCTCCTCGCCCTCCTCGCGGTGACGACGCCGGCTGCGGGTGTAGGACCTCCGGGCACGTGTACAGGCCGCACGGAGGTCCGCCAACTCCTGGGACCACCAGTAGACCTCCTTCCTTGGAGGCCGACGACCTCGGACGCGGGGCATGGCCGCATCGCAAATCTGCGTAATCGCATCGCGAAAGCGGCCTGCCCCCATGTCTACCTCCTCAGTCAGAGGCTGCAAAGACAGCCATGAGTAAATGATGGCTGCCTCCTCTAGTAGGTCCCTGTCCATCTCCGTAACAGCCCACCGCGGGAAGCGTGAAGAACGCTGCGCCGTGTGACCCCTTCTGGGGTCCTGGGTCCGGGAGAGCTCAAATCGGATATACAGGTGATCCGAGAGCGTCTCAACCTCTTCCAGGACACGCCAGTTCCTTACTCGTGCGGCGAGAGCAGGGGTAGCGAACGAAAGGTCCACTATCGACCCCCCCTGCTGTCGCACGCACATTCACCGATTGACCACTCCGCCATGGTTTGCAGGAAAAGATCCTGCGCACCGGCAGAGTGGTTTAGGTTCGTCTGGACAAGGAGGCTAGAGACTTGATCCATTTATTGGACCGTCTCTACAACCTCCTCCATTGGCGACGACGACGACACCGGTATTACATCGGTGGAAGCCTGGGTCGATTGGCTAGCCTCCGATGATTTTTCAGAAGTGCGGGAAGGCTTGCAGCCCCCTGTCCCATCTGGTGGATGGCGGGCAAGTCACCCGCCGCACACGCTGGGCAGTGAGGGGCGGCGGAACATTCCGCTGCCTTGTGCCCCGGTCGACCACAACGGAAACAAAGTCCGCTGCAGTCAAAACAACTCGCGCACTTGACGCGGGTGTGTCCCGACGATAGGCATTTGAAACACCTTATCAGTCTCGCCACCAGGACTGTTACCCTGGCGTTCACGAAACCGATGAGTACCTTGCCAGCGTCACCCAAAATTTTCGCTGACGCTACGGGACAGCTTACCCATACCGCGCCAAGGCCTCTTGGACCGGGGCGGATGGTGCCGACTCTGATTTTGTCCGCGTTGCATCCCGTCTTCTCCTGAACGGCAATGCGGACGTCCTCCACCGTCACAGAGTCATCCAGGCCCGAAATGCGTAGCTCCGCGCACTTTGTGGGCCTGGCGATCTTGACACCATCCGTCGCTGCAGCTTCTCGGCGAAAGTATCGGCCGTGTTCGCGCCTTCAGCTTCGGGGAACTCCAAAACTCGAGCCCCCGTCTGGGCGAGGCGCATCCTCACACCTACAGCCCCGAACTCTCCGGCGAGGCTGTCCCGGGCTTTCTTGAAAACGGCCGCGTATGACAGCCCGCCGTCTGTTGCCTCCGTTGAAACCGTTATGACCACAGCCGCTGTCTTAGGCGGCTGCAGTTTTCGCGGCTTCTTTGGGCTGGCTACTGCCATCGATGGAGCCTGCGGTGAAGAGGCTGTTTTCTTGGCAGCCTTCTTGTTCCGCTTTCAGGACCTTTTGTCTTCCCTGACTTTCTGCCACCCGTCGTTGAAGGAAGCAGACGTCGGGGGGGCAGACGTCGAGGGGACAGGCTCAGTTTCAGCGCCAGAAGCAACGGGAGGCGCGGTCGTCCCCCTGGTTGCTGGAGATGGAAGCGGAGGATATGCCGATACCGCGATGTCGGTGCCTTGGCCTGTTGCCCAGCTTTCGTTGCCGTCGCTTTTTGTGTAGCCTTAGCCGGTCGTCCGGCTTTCGGCACGGCCGCAGGGCTTGGTCCTGGTTCCTGAGACAGGAAGCGGCGTCGGGACTGACGCGGCTTTACCTTTGTCCGCAGCAAGCGGCGGTCGTATTATGGGGGCAGGAGGCAGTCTTGCCTCCAGGCCAGCGAGACGCCCATCCATCATTCTCCACACTGCGTCAATAACTTGACGCAGGTGGGAATCCGGAATTTCAGGGGGCGAAGAGGAGGGAGCAGTTTGCCGCTCTACCTGGCTCGGTCGCTCTGGACAGTCTGCCTTAGCCCTAAATTGGGCAAACTGAGCGCTGAGCTCGGCCACCTGCTTCGTCAATAGGTTTTTTGCCGCCTGGAGGAGTGCGACGTCACCGATGAGAGTTTCAACGACTCCCGAGACGGCAGAGGAGGAGTCCTTGAGGGCCCTGACGAAAGAGCCCTTCAGATTAGTAGACTTGGTGGCCACTTTTTGTGTGATGGCCAACGCCGCACTCGTCCTCTCTTTCAATGACACCGGTGTTTGAGGGACAGAACCCCCTTCCACCGGCGCCTGGATCTTTAATAGGAGATCTGCGATCTCCTCCTCGGCAACGACCTCGCCCTCTGCACGCGTTCGCGTATACGATTCCGTCTTTGAGAAGACGGAACCTACCGAAGACGGAATCGGCGTACGAGACCTCGACCTCCCTCTTATGCTACTGGCCACTTTGGGAGGGAGCATGTTTGTTGACGGTTCACAGTCCTCGTCCCTTGAGCGACCCCGTTTCCGGCTCTCGGGGTCGCGAAGCTCAACTTCCATCTCCACGACCTCAGGGCCATTATCTGACGTAGATAATCCGGCCTTAGAACGTAGACGTTCTGAAATTCTTCTGCTCCCAGGAGTTATATTAACTCCTGAGAGCTCTTTCGAGATAGGCGTCCGGATTAAAACCTCCTCATCGTTAGACGAGGTGTCGTCCGCCTTCTGACTATCCGCCTTCTTACTCTTCTCCTTCCTCGTCACTTTCTCCTTCTTTTGTTCATCGTTGTTTTTGTTTATAAGTTTATTTAAAGTTTCCATTTTAGACCCACGATTGGGGGAGAACTAAAGGTCGACCCGGGCAGAGATCCCCCAATACCCGGGCAAGCGAAGATTTATTCCCAACCGAGGGGTCCGCAAGTACCCCGGCTGGGAGTGCGCTTGCGACTGAACTACCCATCAGCCATGCATCCCCTGGTCACGCACCAGAACACAGGATTCGGGGTAATTTTTTAGAGAGATTTTCTTCCTCGCAGTCCGGGCGGCTAAGCCAAGACCCTCGTCCCCGATCGGAGTCACGAAACATGACCACGACTCCTTCCGGGATTACGATATGCCGACGGTGGCAAGGACACTAAATCTTCCCATGCCTGCTCGGTGGCAGTGTGAGTGCACGCCGAGCCCGCCCTCTTTCTCCACTGAGGACAGCGGAGAAACTCCGACCCTCGAAAGGGTCCCTCCTTCGTGAAATTTAGCTAGGTTTCCATCCTCATAGCTCCGAAGAGCGAAGAGCCAACAGAGGAATCGGCAGACACGACCGCTCTGTTGGACCAAGCCTCGACCGAGTGGCCGAAGAAAATGGCCTCCTCTACTACTCCTCCCTTACTAGAATATTAGCCGTTGGCGATGACGCCGTCCTCAAAAAAAAGCTGAGGAACAAAAGGCAGCGTCATCGCCAACGTTTCCAGGGTGCACCACGTGGAGGTTTTCTAGACAGCACCCCCCCCCCCTCTTCCCCTACTCCAACCTTAAAAAGCGGCAACTCACTTGTGACTCTTGAGTTGCAGGTAACCATGGGCGGTGTTAGTCATTTACCATCAGGTGACCCGTGTGCTCGTTTGCCTCCTATACTATAAAAAAAAACTAGTATGGCAATATAAACTAAGTAGGTATTATAAAAAAAAATATTTTACTTTGTTTATTTGTTTATAGATAGATATATACTCTTTATTGTACACAAAGCGGTAGGTTACAATATTTTCCTTATATCTACATACTAGCTAATATCTGTAATGTAATTTATATAATGTTTTCTCTGAATTTCTGTAGGCAGGTTTTAAATTTGAAGAGAAATGGTTCCAAGGCTAAATAAACAAATCTAATTTGCCCTACCTCTTCATACCATAGTTTTATTATTTAATCATTATTTATTGAAAGTAGGGGTTAAAAGATTTATACTTAAATTTTATTAATGTACATATTATTACGTATCCTACCTGTCCATAGGCCGGAAGATATATGGGTTACTTCGGGGATGCCTCGGTCGTCTTTTTCGTTACTCATAGGATGTAAAAGCGGGTTTCCATATCGTACGACTAAGACTTACAACACGGAGAGATTCGTAATTCGCAAATTCGTATCCAATTATCTATCCCTTTTTTATATCTACATATTATGTTCACCAGCTAGAGTTTATTATGGGAAAAAACTTAGGCAAATGCTAGCATTACGTATTTTTCAAAAAAGTTAAAATTATAACTTTGTAGTACCTTAGTGCAGTTGCTAACCTACTTTAATTATAACTATTTATAACTATATGGCTCCTAAACATAATGATGACATGAAATCCATGTCTTGTTAGTAAAAAGCTCATTATGGCTCTTTGTGGACTTACAAAAATATTTTGCCTCGCCTCACTAAAACCCTATTGAACTAAATAAACGATGTTCTGGTCACGCGACTGGAACACGTGTTAAGCTTAACATTATAATTGACGCGAGGGACAAGGGTACCCTTTCGTTATTCCTCAAGCCAATATTCTTTATTTATTAAAGAACTTCAAGATTAAAAACTGAATAATGTAAAAAGGGCATTGGAATATTCGGATTCTATATCGATATATTCCGAAATATATGTATTATGTAGTATATTAGGTAGCGAGTATATTAGTTATCGTGTAATATTTGAACGATTTGACTATTTAACGTGATATTTGTTTTATCAGGAAGATAGCAGGTAATCATGGCTTGGCAATAATAGTTTCCATCAATAGTTGGTATAATCGTATAAAAATTCGTTCTGTGCCCGCAATGGAAATTATTTATTAAGGTAGCATGTTTTCGACAAATAATATATAGAACTCCATGAATATCTATAGTCAATTATCACATAGAAATAGGCATAACTTACTTACGAATATAAGCAAAAACTATTTTATGTAATGATTCCTAAAGATTGCCAGAAGACCTGTAAATGAAGTCAATGTCTTTAAAATAAACATAAAGCTTTTTGAGTCACGATCCTATGGCTATGAAAACTAACTAGAAAGTTAGTGCACGTAAAACTGCTTTCTCCGTTTAGTACAGTACCGTCTTTAAAATTATATTCCAATAACGATAAGTAAACACGTTAATTTTGTATATGATATACTCTCATGTGACGTCATGAATGACTAACATACGATTTACAGGAGCGCACAATAGAAGGGCCACACCAAATACATGTTTGCGTCACAGCCAGAAAGCCGAGTTTAATAGCCACGTGATTTCCTTAAGAACTGAAAGTGCACCTTATTATTATAGTATAAAGCATATTTTACCATGAAATAAAAGTAAAAAGGCTTAGTTTCATTTGAGGTTCATTTATCTTTGTGACTTAACCGTCGTATTGTCAATTAAAACCGGACGGATGAAAAAATGTTAGCTTTTGTCGGCTCACGTGATGTGCCGCCCTCGGGAGTAGATGAGGAAATGAAGTTACCGTTGCTATGACAACAGGAGTTTTGTGAATGCGAGGACCTGGATACCAGATATTGTTTGTAGATCGAATTCACTGTTCACTGTTTTTCAAAAATGACTACATCGAAATTGCATACATACTTTTCTGTGGAGGAATAATTACAAACTACTAAGACATACTTGTCGTCATCCTCGTGTAACTGGATCTCCGTGCGGAAAACTATCATAATTTCTTCATAGTATATGTTTCACAAAAATCAATATTATAAATGGGAACGTTTCTTTGCTTGTTTGTTATGTTTTCACGCCTTTACTACTCAACCAATTACAGTACCGAAAAGTTCATAGGGAACCTTTATGCTGAAAAAAGCCCCGTGACCGCGTGGTCCGACTACTTCGTCTGACGTATCGGTCGATGCAGACTTTTTTTTCCTGTTGGTTCGATTGATCGGTCAACGTGGACTTTTTTTCCTGTTAGTTCGACTGATCGGACGACGCAGACTGATTTTTCGTATCGGTTCCATTCACAGGACTACACAGAATATCTAAGTTTTCATAGTCCAAAGCTCCTTTCATAAATCGAGAAATTACTTGTACACATACGTTCCAATGTTAGATGTGCAATAACTAAAAATTATATCTATTTGTACGTCAAAGTATTTTTTTTTGGGATAGGGAGTAACGAGCAGACAGGTCACCTGATGGTATGTAACTACCGCTGCCCATGGGTACCTGCAACTCAAAAGTCACAAGTGCGTTGCTGGCCTTTAAGGTGAGAGTAGAGAAAGGGGGGAAGGGGGGAAGGGGGGAAGGGGGGAAGGGGGAAGGGGGGAAGAGGGGGAGAGAAGGGAGGTGGGAGGAGAGGCGGGAGAGAGGGGGAGAGGAAATGGTTAAACGGCGTCTACATGGAACGATTTGAATTTGACTAGATTTTTAATCGAATCGTTTCATGTGAACGCAAATCGTCAAATTCAAGGTCATTGGGTGGTCAGGACCGCTTGACTTGATCGCACCACATCAAATCGGTTCGTGTGGACGCCAATTTTACCATTTAGTGTGCCTGCAGGCGGTACACTGAGCGGATGTTTCCATTTTTTTTTAAAAGGATATGTGTATTTACGCTTTATTAAGGTTTTAAAAGTTCTACAGTTCGGTGGTTAAATTTATGAGATGATTTATATTATTAGATCACTACAGGTAGCATTTCTTCAAAAACATAAAATATTAAGTATGCGCTAACCTTTCTTACATAAGTTCGTCTAGCACAGAAAATAGAATCAAAAGAAAAATTGGCGATTTAGTTGTTACGTGTGAATCTGATCAGATAGTAAAATCGTATCGTGCGGATGCCGTTTTAGAGCCTCCGGTAGCCTCACTCACTCGGCGAAACACATCGAAATCATTGCTTCACTACCGGTTTTCTGTGAGGCCGTGGTATCACTCCGGTCGAGCCGGTCCATACATATAGTTCCGTAGCGCACATGTATGTTTGGCGTCTCAAATTCAATCATGTTTAGAATCAGTTTCGCTTCTAACTTTTATGACCACAGGCGTATCTATAAGTCTGGTAGTGCCACAGATCCCAAAAACTTCAAAACTTCAACTTTTGCGTAAAGAAACGTGGTCGGGTACGTGGCATTGACGCGTCATGTGACATGTCAGTGTCATGTAACAAATGACACGTCAAAAAATTTTACCTGTTTATGAAGTTTTAATTGTTTTCTTTTTTTGTATATTTTCTTTCATGTGCTATTATTTTAATTTTTTGTTGTATGCTGTGTTTTAAAAAATGAATATTTTTTTCTTTCTTTTCTTCTATATAGGTATATTTCTACACGTCAAAAAAATTCAATATTCGAAGTCATTTGTACAGTGAATTCAAAAACGCTGGTATCTACATCCCAGCGCTCGTTACGTCAGAAAAATCGGTGGAAACTTCACAAAACTAGTCGGGCGACCCAAAAATTTACACAGAAGTAAAACCATATATTATATTTTTAATTAATACGATTTCGAAAAGTTGGAAGTTCTCATAAAACTTTATATTTATTTTTTATTGTAACGTAATTAGGTAGTTCTTATATTGGCTACAGGCTATGTGATATCATAAAACTGAACAATTACTTTCGATTGTACGTTAAGATTTTGATATTTGTACTTATTACTTAGTTCACAAACAAAGGGATTTTCACACTGATATTTTATATCATTTTGTCTTCTTTGTCATTGGCTGTTTAGCTAGATAAGAACAATATTTCGCTGGGTAGTGGCGCCAACAGCCGAAATACAGGTTTTCAACCTAGTTTGTCAAGTGATGCTACTTCTTGACTTTTCCGTGTAATTAAATTTAGATTTAAAGTTAATGTGAGCATATTCTTAGTAAAAAAAATTATATTCTCTTTATTTATTTTAATATAAACTACATTTTTAAAACAAAGTCCCCCGCCGCATCTGTCTGTCTGACTGTCTGTTCGTGATAAACTGAAAATTATTATTAGTTTGCATTATGGTTACTGCTTTATCACTATGTTTTGTAACCACTACTATTTTGTTAAGAAGCTAGCAGCTATTGTAGAAAGTTTTTTTTAAATTGAGATTGTAGTTGAGATAAGTAAGTCGCATCACTTCAGCTTTATAATATTTAATTGTACAATTACAATTGTATTCACAGGAGGAAGAAATTTGAAATGTTGTCATTAAAGCTATTTATTAATGCGTGACGAGATTTTTTGCACAAATTTTAAACATAAAATCACGAACGGAGAAACGTGAAATATTGGAGAATGGGTGTTACAATTAAAAAAAAGTGTGAAAAAAGGGGTATATCAAAATACATGCGTTCAGTCTATATGTTGACCTGTCATGTACGGCAAGTCTATACAATGACAATGCAAGTTATACTGGTTATTAAAATAAAAAAATAATAATGCGATACCACTAAGTGATCTCTAGTATATTTTATTGTGTAAAAGTTAAAGTCATCCTTAAGGTATATGTTAAAGGTATTATAGGTAGGTAGGGCTTAAGAGATACCACAGGTTTTGAAACCGCGTCATTGTTAAAGTTAAGTATATGAAAATTAGTATTTGGATTTTTGGTTTAAATTAAATAAACTTGTCTTAAATTTTTTTTTAAAGTTTTAAAAAGGAGAAGAAATGCTGTATGGGATATTGGTTACTTTTGACCAAAACACATATTTAGATAATATATGTAAAAAAATATTGGCTTCTTCGTCAAAAAACAAGCGCGTGGGTTTAATATATTTTTTGATATTCTCTCTTAGAGGTAAATAGACGGTTATCTTAAAGGATAATAATAATTAATAGTTTCATCTTTATTTACTACGGTGTCTATGAAAACTAACATTATTTGTCATGAAGCGCTTACAACTTTGTTGACAACAAAACGTTCCCCGTTTATTATCACTTAGAACAATATTTTATATAAATGTGATTCTCTACGTACCTATATTTTTTTACTTTTAGAAAAATTATAACCAGCTGTTGAAACAAGTCGTAAAATATTAGACCATTTTTACCTTAAATAAACTTAGTTTTCTCAAAAGAAACTGAGGTTTGAAATTTTCAAACTTCCAAATATCCACTACGATACAACATGTTCAGTTATACTACCTAAAAGAAAACCTAAAGTATATAGAGTAACTGCAAGATTCGTATTTTACCCATAAAAAGAAAAAAAAAGAAAATATTGCTGAGAAATAATGAGGCTTTTGCGTACTGAATCGATAGGACTTATTGGGAGAACCAAATACAAATTACCGTGCTAAAGAAAATTATTATTTTAGAATTCTAAAAGTCCAATATTTGTTTTTGAAATGCAAAGCGCCAGTAGCGTAATGGTTAAGAAGTCGTACACAACCGATGTGAACCCACCCCTAACACAAGCTAAATAGTTTAGATGGAGGACTTTACAAGATTACTAGTAGTAGGATTCACGTTGTAGTATTCGTAAAAAAAAAAATTCTCATAAACATATATCTTTACATATATATTTCTTTTGTGCGTGTGTATGTTCCTGAACTCCTCCTAAACAGCTGGACCGATTTTAATGACATTTTTTTGTGTGCCTTCAGGTGGAGTCGAGAATGGTTTAGATTTAGAATTGGACCCGGTAGATGGCGCTGCGATAGGGTTACAGGAATAATATTTTTTACATTCCGGCAGGACAATGTCTGTCGGGTCCGCTTGTATATCCAAAGGTGGGCATTGAAAATCAGTACTGAGGTGGCATTTGTCCATCGCAGTGTATACTGAGGGTCCACCTATTTTCTAGAGCACGGCGTACAACCCTCAGTAACATAAAAAGTTATTAGATTCAGTACGCAAAAGCATCATTATTTCTCAGCAATATTTTCTTTTTTTTTCTTTTTATGGGTAAATGGGTTTCAAACCCTGTGGTATCTCTTAAGCCCTACCTACCTATAATACCTTTAACATATACCTTAAGGATGACTTTAACTTTTACACAATAAAATATACTAGAGATCACTTAGTGGTATCGCATTATTATTTTTTTATTTTAATAACCAGTATAACTTGCATTGTCATTGTATAGACTTGCCGTACATGACAGGTCAACATATAGACTGAACGCATGTATTTTGATATACCCCTTTTTTCACACTTTTTTTTAATTGTAACACCCATTCTCCAATATTTCAACTTTAAGTATTCTAAATTTCACGTTTCTCCGTTCGTGATTTTATGTTTAAAATTTGTGCAAAAAATCTCGTCACGCATTAATAAATAGCTTTAATGACAACATTTCAAATTTCTTCCTCCTGTGAATACAATTGTTATTGTACAATTAAATATTATAAAGCTGAAGTGATGCGACTTACTTATCTCAACTACAATCTCAATTTAAAAAAACTTTCTACAATAGCTGCTAGCTTTCTTAACAAAATAGTAGTGGTTACAAAACATAGTGATAAAGCAGTAACCATAATGCAAACTAATAATAAGCTGAAAGAGAGCGCGTCTAACTGTAGAATAAAACAAAAGATTGTTCAACACTTAGTGCCAAAGCACCGTATTTTATTATAATAGTAGCTAAATATAATTAAAACGGATTATTCTGTTTTATGATCAACTTTTACTACTCGCTTTGTTTTACGTATCTCATTAAAATAATTTTCTAACAGAAATTTGAGCATTAATCAACATCTTATTTGTGTGATAGTTTAATAAATTGTTGTAGCGTAAAATAGATAAAGGATCTAAGGGTAAATAGACAATGTAAACGTAATCTAAACTAATATTACAAATGCAAAAGTAACTCTGTCTGTCTATTAAATTTTCACGCCTAAACCAATTTTGATGAATTTTGGTATAGAGGTAGAGGGGACCTTAGTTAAGGACATAGTGTTGTTGTCAAGAAAATAAATAAAAAATGGAATAGGGGATGAAAGTTTGTATGGGAGATTTTATACCACCTACTACTAGATACCAGTTATTCTATACATAAACAGACAAAGACAAAACAGTTAATTAACTTTTTTCCTTAATATGTCAACCGATTTTTTTTCCTTTTTTTTTAGTTTATAGCTGACGCTATATATATTCACAAAGTTTAGCGTTATCAGTAAAAAAATACAACATTATTATTTTTAAACAATCATATTATGTATTTATGTAAAGTCTAGAAACTACTGACACACAATATGTGCGTGCATGCTAGCTTCTGACTAAAAGAAGAAGAAAGAAGAAAATTTCAGATCGGCTTGACCCCTTGGCGTTGCGTATAGATGTAGCTTCATTCTGCTATCGCCTATATTATGGTGGAGTACTCCGAAGAATTGTTCGGGCTTATACCGGCCACACCGTTTCGTTATCGTTCAACGTGACTAAATTATCATCACCATCACTTGGATAATTGACTATCCACCATTGTGCGGTTCTGGTAATGCTCTTTTGACTCTTGAGTTCCAGGTGTCCACGGGCGATGGTAGTCCCTTACCATCAGGTGACCCGTCTGCTTCTTTCCGCGATATACTATAAAAAGGGGGTTTAAATAGTGACATTTAGTGGGACTAACAGATTTTATAATTGTTGTCCTTTGTGACGTTAATGTTGTACGAGTATATTGGTCAAGTCTTTTTACCACTTGCGTAGAACACTCTTTTTAAACATTCAAGATTGAAATTGATACGTTCTGTAGATGCTGAGGTAATTAATGAGCAGGTTGGTCAAAAGTGATTCTGAGCAATTGAACTCTAGTCTAGTAATATCAAATCATAAAACAATATTATAATCCGTCTTTGTTCTTATCTTTTAACCACTAAATATTTTGTAGACGTGAAAAAGTAAATATAAAGTATAATTATAATTTCACTAAAGTATAACTTCATTCTCCATTAATCTTAAGTACTTAGGCATTATTAGAAGCCTACTGTGATCGTTAATCGCACTCTGGATCAATGTTATAAAAATACCGTTTCGGCAAAAAAATGTGAAGTTTTCTTCACAAAATGTCCGCAGATTTACAACAATTGAATTAGGGCTGTTCGCGTTAAATAGTTATTTTTTTAGGACCTTGGTTGTATTCTTTTTGGGCTCGTATTTTTACAAAAGGATTTTGGGTCACGCTCAGTCTGCGATTGATTTACCTGAATGTAATCCAAACTGGACACATGAAAGGTTTCAAAGCCGAGTTTTTTTTATAAAAATTTATAAATTTTTCGATACCAAGAATCTTCCTAGAAATGTTTTTTACTAGTTATATTTACTTTACTTATTGATGAAAAAGTCTTATGTTGATCTTTATGTTCAAGTTAAACCATTTTAGTAGAGTACATTGCCATTGTCTATTTATAAAGAGTAGTAAAGACGAGGTAGACAGAGGCGGGCAGAAGCCTACATTTTGCCAACTACAGTTTGTTCCCACTTGCTTAAGAGGGGGAAGCCTACTGTTGTCAACCGGGCACTTTGGTAATCAAAGATTATCAAATTGAGAATACATTGAAAGAGAAAAATAGGTAGAAAGAGAAGGTAATTGAATGAAAGGAATATTGGGATGGATTGGGAAGTATAAGCATTAGTACGGGTAGGCCACAGTGGCATACCTGCAACTCGAACTGACTGTATCCGGGAAGTTCTTTTTTTAATCTGTTATTGAGTAGGGGTTTTTATCTATTTAGACATATTAACCCCATTGTATCCTCTATATGTATGACTTACAAATTGCACATCACTGTGCAGCTCTTTGGATATTTTAGATATTGGTAGTGAAAGAATAGTCTGCGCAATTCCTACATCAATTTGCCGGGAAATTCAAGCCAAAATTCAGGTATATTCTAATAGCTTCAAAACTTTCAAGTACTACTTTGTTGTTCTATTATTAAAATTATATTTTTTATGGGATAGGGGCAAACGAGCAGACGGGGTCACCTGATGGTAAGTGACTACCCCGCCCATGGGCACCTGCTACTCGAGTCACAAGTGCGTTGCCGGCCTTTGAGGTGGGAGTAGGGGAAGAGAGGAGAGAGCGGAGGGGTGTAGAGGGGGGAAAGATGGTGAGAGAGAAGGGTTAGGGCCTTCAGTAACCTGACTCACTCGTCGAAATATAACAGCATTGCTTCAATGTTGGTTTTGTGTGAGGCGGTGGTAACAAACCTTTCGAGCCGGCCCATACGCCGGTACATAATTTATTAGTTAGCATCCAGTGGTATTATAATCTATCTATATCATCATCATCATCCAGCAACCATTTCAGGGTCGTCAGCCCACCTGGTTGGGGACCGTTCTAACTTTTGATAATCCTTTAGGGGTCTACACGTGGTTAGTATAGAACGCAAATATTTATTAAACATTACCACTTATAAATAGCTATACTCCCGAACTGACAGGCTATCACCATCATTGCTTAGTAGGAATTAATACGTGCTTATTTTTCCTTTCAGGGACATCATATGGAGAGTAACCAAATCTGATACAAACAAAACGATTGGATATAAATGTATGCTGAATTTTCTAGGATAAAAACTAAATTTTAATCTGAAAAGTATGATAAAAAGTGTTAATTTAAAAATATACTTTAATTTACTATAGTTAACATTAAAACCTTCAACCTTTTGATTAAAGAGAAAATCTCCATTGACCCCTTGATCTCCTCAACTCAGTTAAATTTTGTGTAAAGCTTCTTGTTCACTAAAGTAAGACCATAAGTATTCATAAAAAAGATAAGTTTTTAGATGTGTCGTACTACTTTTGGATAATCATTACAATGCAATAGACAAGAACCCACTGAAAAGAATGTTATGAGAATTTTTGTTCTGCCACCGCCAATTTGATGCAGATGAGAAGCTTAACGGCTCAGTCTCAGCTGGACCTTATTGGATAATTTAATTTACTCTAATATATCATCACCGTTGGACCAATACAAACGACGTATGAAGATTTAGCGCAACTTGTACATACAATCTATAAAGCTTTAGAGAGTATAAATTATTTCACAACGTGTTCATCGAAATACTGTACGTAGAAATAAAAATAAAATTTACGATAATGATAAAATACAATAATGAACAAGAACAATTGCTTTCTGACAGCTGTTTCTTTCGTACTCCGAGTGAATATTTACCTTAAATGTGTTCTGAAATAATAATCTTTTCAACAAAGCTTTCACACAGCAAAAAACACAGTAATTCATTTGCTGTTGAATAATTGAATAAATCACGGTAATGGAAGGGGTTTCCACACAGAAATCTAAATAAGGTAATAGAAGTGCTATGAACGCGTAAACTTGTCGCCGCGCTGGTGACTTAGACGCCACCAGTGCGCAATGTTACGCTCAGTTACTCGTGAAACTTTGTCTCGGCAAGTGCGGTTGTAAAAATGGTGTTTTGCAGCATTGCCCACTGCGGCAATTTGTCTACTACGTGTAATTACACTAATCAAGGGATAACATTTGGATAACTTTCATCGGTAAGTGTTTTCTTTTGGTTTTATTGATGTTTTTGATAAAAGTACATTTTAAAACATAACTCTACCAATAAATAGTACGATTGGCACAATTTGGGGCTTTATTTCTACTTACTACTTACATTGCCCGTTGTGTTGGATGCTATCCGACAGTTTGGTTTTACAAAGGAAATGTATAACGCAACGAATAATAGTGTTGGCTTTACGGTTCTAGTGGCACGGTCACAGAGAATCGTCGCGACTTAGAGATGTGCTAAACGTTATTAGGATACCTGCAGTAGTACTCACAAACTGTACATTTTACATTAAAAGATAAAAATGAAACATGAAAAATTGTTTTCTTAAGTGAATATATAATTTTATTGGTTTATTTCGTTTATTTTAGAATCCCGTAGAATGCAGATACGAAAGACAAGTGGATATAACTTATTTGTTGTTTGATTTGTTCGATTCATTTAACGGAAGATGACTTCAATATATCAACAAAACGACGTACTCTGTTAAATCTGCAGTACCTACAAATAACATAATGAACTTGTTCAATGTAATAAGTTCAGGTTTATTTTATTTTAACCGATTTAATAAAAAAGTAAATAAAGACTTTGCAATGCCAGAATAACGTGAAGTTTGTTTTTTTTTTTTATTTGATGAGATACATTTTCACCAATATGATCAGTCCACGACTGATAACCACGTCATTCATTTAATTAAATGTGATATCCGCCTTAATTGTTACGCAAAAATGCAATTGAAATTGTTCCAAAAAGACAGTTATTTAATAAATATCTTCATTTTCCAGGACAGTAATTTTTAATACTTCATCTTTTGCAAGATGGTACGCCTATACAAGAGAAATCTATTCACCCTACTTTTCAACGTTCCAGGATTATAAGTGTCTGGAAAAATCTGGTTTTAGGGATAATTAAACTACAGTGTTGCTATAGCAATGTATGTGAGTCTTTTTAAGCCTCGCTTGGGTTAAATAGGAGTGTTATTTCAATTCAAGATTTAAATTGAATATAGTTCTACATACACTAGTTTTATCGCTTCAGCTATGGGTGGTTATGGCTGCCACGAAATAATGTCAATCTCTCATACTATTAGTTTAAGTATAGGCGAAGTTTTCATAAAAATAAACGTAAACTCGCTCATAGTGGGTCATCACCTCATGCAGACGACTCATGTCATGAACATACAATATCACGTTACAACTAGGTGGGCACCACACAGACATTTGCCTTTATCTAGAACAGTGTTTCTCAATTAGTGGTACGCGTACCCCCAGGGGTACGCGAGGTTGCATCAAAGGGTACGCGAGCAATCACTTGACTAAGAAAATCAATAAAAAAAATTAGGCAAACTTTATTGAGTGGGCTACAAGGAAAATTCTAGAAACAGGTAAGGGAGGGGACAAGCTCTTAAATTTAAAGATGTAGAATATTAAAAACAATCATTGTTTTATTTAATAAGGGGTACGCGAGTTTCAGGTCTGTTTTGAAGTGGTACGTAAGAAAAACTAATTGGGAACCACTGAACATATGAATTTCTCTAATGTATATGAAATTTGGAGTATTATCTGTAATAATCTATTTATCTGTATCTATATAATCTAGACAGAATTATACATTAACGAAAACGCACTAGCTTAAGCAATAAAATTTGTCATTTTCTTCAATATTGTATTGAATATGCTGAACATTATCAAGAGTATTTGAAATATACATAAAACACGTATTAGTCGTTTGTTGTTCCCCACATGTCGTGATACTGGGATTAGCAAATCGCAATAGAGTTGGTTTTTAAGAGATAATGGTAAAATAATTGTTACACGTGAGTAGCATTTTCTCTTATTTTAATTCTTTTTTTTTGTCATCAACGTCGTCACCGAGAAGATTAAAGTCATTTGCTGATCATAACTTTCTCCGAAAAAACTTTACTGATTCGCCAAATCTATATAAAAATATACGAGTAAATAAGTAAATACAAATATTCAAAATAATCTAACACCTTAATAAAAAAGGGATTTTTATATACAATCGATATAAAATATGCGCGCAAAATAAAAACATTTCACATTTCAATACGAGTCGTAGATGCGTTGCAACTTTACGCTGTTTTGAATATAAAATATCGCAGTTGTGGAAAGCCTTAAGTGAATTTATAAGCTTGTTTCAAAGATTTTTACACTACAGGAAGTTTGTGTAAAATTACACACATTGAAAAGTCGTTATTTGATTGTTTTAACATTAGTTGTTGTTACTTAGCTTAAGAAGTAAAATTCAAAAATGATTATTTTCGCCAGGGTGCGTTCACGATTTTAAGAAATCGAAATAATTGAAACGATGATATAATGTTCTATTTCTTCTACTTCTATCTACTACGAACGCATGCATCACATAAAAATTACGCTTTAGTCATAAAAATAACAAAAATAAGTCGCTGAAGAAAAATAGACTGTGAACTAGTAACGATCCCTGAAAGCAAAGTTAAAGGTTCTAATTACGCACCCCATAAAGAAGAATTAATCAAATCAGACAATGATTCGCATAAAATCGATTGATAATAAACTTTACTCGCTTTCACGCCATAAAGTGATATAACTGAACGAGCGATAAGAATTAAAGCTTGGATGTGCTTAATTTCACGGGTTATGAGGTGCCCTTTCAGATATTTAATGTTTATACCCCGGCATTAACTGAGACGGTCAACAAATTAAGTGAATACTGTCGAATATTTTGGGAAAAGATTTGGATAGATGTGACCTTTTCATACTGATGCATATTTCATGAAACTATTATGGATTGATTGTACTAATATCTTCGAGTTTCTTAGAGAATGACTTGAATAAATGGTAGGTATTCACAAACAGTATTTTGAATAACATTGTGAAATTATCGTAGGCACAAAATTCTACCAAACTCAGCTCTAATATTATTAAGTCCAATATAAGACAGCTGTAATTACAATTGTTTCAACGAGGAAACACGGCGTCATTTATTTTTGTATCATCACTAACAGCTTTTCTCGGAATTATTTTACATTTTACAGCTACAGCCACGGGCGCCTTCTTGTTTGCGGTCATACATTCATAAAATACAATCAAAGAGCAATCTTTATACAAGTGCTTAATTTTTTCCTGTTTTGCTTACATAAGTCCTGACATCTGTAAGGCTTTCAATGATAATATATTATTATGTTTTGTCCTATTCCACCAGGAACCTATGGCCTCTAAAAAATATTCGAATGAGAACTTACTAACGTACTTTTCTTTTCTAGAAATCTTTCTCGCTATGTCTGGACAACGATAGCACCAGTACTTTTTTTGGGAGAGACGTTAGTGTTACCGGCTATAGTTCTGCTGAGGCCGGAGTTCCCATAATTTGGGTAACTTATAAATTTTTTAACTTTTTTTATTTCGCTGCTAATAGCTTTATCATTTTTTAACCGACTTCAAAAAAGAATGAGGTTTTATGTTCGGCTGTAGGTATGCATTTTTCTAACCGACTTCAAAAAAAAGGAAGAGATTCCATGTTCGGCTGATTTTATTATTTTATGTATGTTCATCGATATTACCGTTATCCTTGGACCGATTTCCAAAATTCTTTTTTGTTTGAAAGAATATGCTCCCCAGGTGCACCCATTGTCTCCAAGTCCAGTATCTGAGCGCAAGTGAGGGAAACCCTCAAAAATTAAGGACAAAATAGACTGATGTAGTGTGTTTGTTGACTTTTCTTGAAATTAAGCAACATTTACGTTTACAATTATGTAATTTATTGTTATTAACCGACTTAAAAAAGGAGGAGGTTTGTGGTGACCTCCATCTTCTCACGAGCTGAACTACGTAGTAACTACTGATACTGACCAACTAGTACTATGGTGTGTTCTAGTACTATGTTTAAAATAGTGTAATAGCACTTATTGAAGAACTGCAGTTAAACAGTCTTTATTGTTGATAAGAAATGATCCAACTGTAAAGTGGAATCGGGTTTAAAAAAAAGCACTTTCGGTCTCATCCAACGCAGAATTGGTTATTCTTTAACGTTGTATGGATCACTTTATATCAATAACGTAGTATCTATCCTACCTATCACTACCTCTCAAGGTGGGTTAGTTTCGATGATATAAATGCAAACCTGAAGTTAAATCTAAATCACGACATATTATAAAACAAAGTTCTCTGCCGCGTTTGTCTGACTGTCTGTCTGTTCGCGATAAACTGAAAAACTACTCAACGGATTTCATTAATAGACAGAGTGATTCCTGAGGAAGGTTTCAGTGTATAATTGGTTAAGATTTTTTGTAAAGTGACTGAAATATGTTGATGATTGTTGAAGATATCTCTGCTACCCGTGCGAAGCTAGTTTTCTATTAAATGTGGCATACTGATCCAACTTTGATGAGCAGTAAGTACGGGAACAAGTGGTTCTAGAAATTTGCGTTTATTCTCATTCAATGGTGAATTTAATGTTTTGAAACTGCAGTATGACCATGTTTTCAATATTGTGAGTTCTTCAGGAGCTATAAATATAATATTCTCACTAGGTATCAATAATATGTATGTTTATCAATATTAATAGTACATAAAATATATATATTTTTAACTATTCATTTTATATGAACACAATTCTTATTATAATTCTCATGACAACCAATTATGTATCAATTTATTAATTATCATAACACTGACATTTATCTTGTCTAGTGTTTACTTTCTGTATTTGAAAAAATAAAGGTATGCTGCAACAACTTGCCAACTCTAATAAAACCTGAAAACAAACATTCCATGTAAAATGCTATTCCTGCAAAAGCAGCTTTTTTTTTTTGACGAGGTGGAAGATCCTACATGGATGTCCTCCGCCTTGGGGAGGCGAAGGGGTCTGTCGGACTCTTACCGACGAAAAACCACCCCGGTGTTCCACTACTTGCCTATGATCAGGGGAGCGAGAATCGCTATTGCATTCTTCCGCAACCCCCGACAGGCATTGACCCGTCTCACCCTAGACGGGTCCCGTCACCCGGTGCGACCATCACCCATCGGCCGCACGCCTCTGAGAGCGCGCGCGGAACACTGCGTGCTGCCTCTCGGGCCTGTATCTGTTCGGACGACGACTTCCCCAAAAAGTTCGCCGTCCGCAGGCCACTTCCTAAGGTGGCTGGAGGTCATTAAGCGCCCTGCGGCGCCCGGTGCGTCTGCTGCGGGCAGAGAGAGTCGTACTCCGCTCTCTCTCCCGTTCCGCCGCCTCCTTTGCGGACATCACCTCCTCGCAGAAGGAGGCGACAGCGTTCCATGCGCTCTCGCTCCGAACCATGGCCAGAACTACGGTTGGGAGCGAGAGACTACCCGCAGCACCGACTGCCACGACGAGATCACGGCGCTGGTTAGCCCAGGCTGGGCATTCCGACAATGTGTGCAACGCCGTGTCGTCGGGGCAGTTACCACAATGATGGCACCGTGACGTCGGCTTCCGGCCGATCCGACACAGGTACTTGCCGAAGCAACCGTGTCCGGAAAGCACCTGCGTCATCCGGAAGGTGAGGGCCCCATGCTCTCTCTCCAGCCAATCTCATAGGACAGGTCTTACCGCCGCTATAGCAGCGTGCCCCTATACTATATTTGAGTTCTTATCTTGAAATCTATATCGATGCATGACAATTTTTATAATGCCGACAATTTGTAAACACAAATTACATATGAAAACATGAAACATCTACAAATTCCCAAAGAGTTCCTAATTCGAAATTTAAATAAATTTTTCATCGGCTGCTTTTCTTACTGGCCTATTCTAAAACCTTTTTAAACACAAACTAAGCATGGCTTGTACTGTGGGTTCTAAAACACGGATAAACATACGTTAGTACTTTTATTTGTAAATATTTGCATACTAGCTGCGCCCCAGGGTTTTACCCGCGTAAGTCCCGATCCCGTGGGAATATAGGGTTAAACTACTAGCCTATATGTTAATCCAGGTCTCTAGCTATCTACATACCAAGTTTCATCGCAATCGGTTTAGTAGTTTTTACGTGAAAGAGTAACAAACATCCATCCATCCATACTTACAAACTTTCGCGTTTATAATATGAGTAGGATATTATACATAGTACCTATACCGATGCAAGTAGACATACAATTATTTGTACTGAGCGAGAATTGGACCCGCCATCGGACATCTCGTGACCCAACGTGACAGTAAAATGCTCCACCGCCGCACCGGCTCGATCTGTGTACGTCGCGCGGCGCTGGCGAATTTCAAATAAACAAAACGCAAGAATAAAACAACATACACATATTTATGTATAAATATAGGAATTAAAGCGATCATGAAATAGGTATTACTAGGTAGAACCAGGTTGTACTGGCCGTGATCACATACTGACCTGATAACGGCCGCGACAATTCAGAGGTATGTAATACCTATTTCGTGATCGCGTTAATAACCGTATATATCAATAATAATATTATGGAACGCGAAAGTTCAAAAGTTTATTATGATGATTGACTCAACAAACACTTTATCAGTTCATTGAACAAAACTGATGTTTATTATATTGAATTTAATTGAACGTTTACAAACTAATTAAATGGAAATAATTTGATTTATGAGACTGTTTTGCAAGTAAAGGATGTTTCTTTAGAGGTTTGGTTTTTAAAATGAACTAAAATGAAAAAAATATATGAATGGCCTTGATGTTGGCTTTGTTTCAAAGCTAATTTTATGCTATTATTGTTTGAATAGGATTTCGGGCATCTAGGCTGGCTCGAATTTTCGTTAAAGATGATGTCGGTCTGAATTTTACCGTCAATGGTCAATTTACCGCTTTACAGCGATGATTGCCGACTTCTTCGTTGCTCAATTGAACTTTCTTGATCGGGCAGAGCTTTGGTTCTAACTAGATGGCGCTACATGCCACAAAGCGCGGAAACTTATTGTATTAAATATTTGATGAGCACATAGTTTCGTGTAATGGACCTGTAATCTGGCCTCCACGATCATCTGATCTCACTTTCATGGAGATATATGAAGGCACTAGTCTACGCCCATAAAAAAATTATGACTGGCTCGTTGGCCTAGTGGTTAGTGACCCTGATTGCTATGCAACAGGTCGTGGGTTCGATTCCCACCTGAGTCTGGGTGTTCTTTGTGTCCTTTGTATGTATGTTTGTAAAGTCCCCCGCGACACAGGAGTAATTCCCAATGCGGGAGTTGTCTTTAAAAAAAAAAACTGTTGAACCACTTGGAAGCTAACAGTGTCTCGATAACGTGGTCGAAGATTGAACTTTTCGATTTTCATTCGAGCCATCCGTGGCTACCATTATGTCTGAAATCCTATGTTAACACTAATGGCATAAAATAAATTCTTAAATAAAGTCAACATAAATGCCACTAATAATATTTTGAAGCACTGTATTAAAAAAAAAAAATCAAACTTCTAAAAAACACCCTTTAAATCCGGTTTTCGTTAATGAACATATACTAATATCGTAATGAGTTTCTTGTTGGTTACTGCTGATGTTAGCTTGAGATCTAACAACTGGTGCTAACTTTATAAACGTGTATATGTTTAAAACATTGATATAATTCTTTGACATACCCTTAAAATTTTCAGTATTGTCATCATAAATTTCCATTCTTATTCTTTGCACAGAGAAAATACCAGTATTTAGTCAAGTGAATACTCGATTAAATGTTTTGAGATGTTTTATACACTATACATATTGTGGCATTATCTCGCGTCCTTTTACTCGCAAGGCTTCATCAAGAGAATTTTCTAATAGGATAGAGGTATATCTTATGACTTTGGTATCTGGAAATAATTAATATATTTTGGCACAGGTAACTTTTATATGTTCCAAGGAGCAGCGTCCAAACTTCAGGCCATCGACAGTCTTTTATTTCTTTCAAATCTTGTATTTTTTAAACAAAAAAAAAAAAAGAAAAATAATTTAGTAAACTTTTTCACATTCCAGTAATAGTATAAGTAATAGTTAAGTATAATTCATATTACAAAGGTTGATATACTACAATGAGCAACACCCCTTCTGTGAGGAGTTTACTGCCTATCCTCCTACTGTATTCTGCTATCGTTGAAGAAATGTAATAGGTGACTACCTATTATTAAAGTTAACCTATTAAGAGACTACTTAATACATGAGAAAGAGAAACCAGTACTCACAACAGCAATATAAATCAATAATATTTAACACTCCAGAAACTGATAACTATCTCTTATTGGCTAGTTCAAATCTCAGAAATGAATAATTTTATTGCCTTGTAGCCACTTATTGAGGTATATTTTTCATGGTCATTTCTTATTCAAAAGCTAGATAAATCTTTGGAGTTTTTAGGTTTCCCGGCTTCTCTTTTTTGGGGCTAGACATAAACACCATTTTTTTGTTGTCACACTGCCCCTAAGCTACAAGAACAAAACTAAAACGTGCTAACTGCTCTAATACCGTGTTAGAACCCGAAAGTTAGCCTTAAAGAAGTAATTTTCATCAAGCACCTTGATCAATGTCATACATGAAAGAGACACAATGATTAGTAACCATAAAAATAATATTTAAACACATAAAATAATCCTAACACAATATTAATCTTCAATATATTACGTCATAATAACAATTATAATAGTTTAGTAAATCCATAATGGACAGCAAAAATTAATAGGACATTTTCTTTTTTAAATTTATATAAGAATAAGATATAATTACGTAAAATGAAAACTAAATAGTATATTTAATTAATATACGGATATATTTCAACAAGTTTTATTTCAAAAAAAGTTTTTTATACACAGAGGACGTGCTGTCTATGTTTGCAAATATGTATCGTATTGCCAGTACTATATTTGACACTCATATCAAATGACTAAATGATGAGTTTTTTTACTCATAGTTATTGAAAATTAGGTTCCAATAGGTAAAAAGTGTCAAACGTAGGAATTGTATGAAGTTTCTTAATAAACTTCATACAATTCCTACCGTCCTACCGTTTACTTACTACCTGTAAGCATTATTATTGGTTTCAGTAGCATACTAGGTCACCTGAATAGCAGCGACCCCAATATATAGTTTCCTTACACTACCCATGTGAAGCTATGTTACCGTCAATATAAGAAAACTCCACAAAAAAATATTAACTAGTCTATATAAAGAAAAATGAATTGCCAAATGTGTTGCTAAGCGCAAAACTGGAGAACGGCTCGACCAATTCGGCTATTTTTTTTCAAATTTTCGTTAAGGCACAAGGAAGGTTCTTATGGAGAGAAAAAGCTTAAAATAGCGAGGAAAATAGCAAAAACATCACTTTTCTTTTCCTATACAAAACACATAGTAAATAATAATTAAAACACATGTCCCCAGCTGTCAAACATTTGTCGTCAATCAATAACTTTTGACAGAACGAAGTCTGTCAGGGCAGCTAGTATTAAATGAAGATTAACATCATTCGTAAACAACGATGCATTAATATTATTTAAAGATCAGCTCAACTGCTGGAAGAATTTTCATATGACTCACCACTCACACTGGGATGTCCTTAGTATTAATGAAGTTAGAGTTTGAAAAAAAAAAAATTAAAGAACTTTGATTCAAAATCTAACTTTTCCTGAAGTCACACCACAACCTAACCTCAATCACAAAGTGTTTTCACAGGAAACTATGACAAATCTCAAATAACTTTTCTTCAAGTTAGTGGACACCACAACCCAAACTCAATAATAAAGTGTTTTCAGAGGAAACTATGACAACTCTCAAATAACTTTTCTTTAAGTTAAAGGACACCACCACCAATACTCAATAATAAAGTGTTTTCACAAGAAACTATGACAACTCTCAAATAACTTTTCTTTAAGTTAGAGAACACCACAACTTAAACTTTTTACAGGAAACTATGACAAATCTCAAATAACTTTTCTTTAAGTTAGTTTACACCACAACCTAAACTCAATAATAAAGTGTTTTCACAGGAAACTATGACAACTCTCAAATAACTTTTCTTTAAGTTAGAGGACACCACCACCAAAACTCAATAATAAAGTGTTTTCACAGGAAACTATGACAACTCTCAAATAACTTTTCTTTAAGTTAGAGAACACGACAACTTTAACTCAATAATAAAATGTTTTTACAGGAAACTATGACAACTCTCAAATAACTTTTCTTTAAGTTAGAGGACACGACAACTTAAACTCAATAATAAAGTGTTTTCACGGGATACTATAGATCTCTTTTCTTTTGTCCCCAAGGTAACTATTTATTAATTTTTTTTTAAATAACGATTATATATCTATAAATAAAATATTAATCTGAGAACACGATTCATGGGATAGGAAATACAGAAATCCTAAGAGCTATGTTACTTTAATAAAGTTATATTATACAATTTAACCGAGCATCCAATAAAATCCAAAAATCTTCAACAAAAGGTCACGACTTGAACCTATGACAATAATAGTATCATGATTGTTGAAGACTAATAACCTAAAATCCTACTGCTATATCAGGATGCTCAATTAACAAATTTCGGTGATATTCAAAAACGGGATAATTAGGAAATCGCAGAGTCCATATGCATCGCCATTTGTGTCTTGTGAAGAAAAGTGATGATATTTACCGTTTTTCATTATCAAAAATTAAAGAAAAAAGTTTCTGATGCAACTAATCTATTACCAAAAATTTACGATTTCATATTACATTTAGCCGGAGCTAAATATTTGGCAGATTTTAATCTTAGTTTATAGTTATTGACAAATAAAAATAACGGAAAAACACCGGTATAAGTCTGCATTTGTAACACCCACAAGGTTTTACGAATTTCATGTTTTACTGTTCGGTCTTAAAACTATTCAGGCAGTATTTCAACTTACCATTGATAAAGTTCTTTCTTGGCTTAAATAGAAACATACAGTAGATTACATTGATAATATTATCGTAAATGGAAAATCTTACATAATGACTTCAGCGGTAAATGAAATATTTGAAAGATAAGAAAAAATTAATCTAACCTTGAAGCCACGTAAATTTAGCTTTGGTTACTCTAAAAAAACAGTGTTATGATATGTTTTTAGTGAAGAGGGTATACACCCTAAAAAATTAAAGTTTATTAAAAAAACCGGGCCCGCAGCAGGCCCGCAGAGGTAGATTTCGTGTTTTAGGTAGATTTTTCGAAGAAAAGTCTACCTATTGGTTTTGTATTAGTTGTCGAGTTTTCCAAAAATTTCTTCACAGGAGGTCTAGTTATAATCCCAAAACCCCAAAACAACCGCCGGTTAAAAATTATATTTATATATATATATATGAATATAAGTATGTATGTATGTATGTACCTCAATTTTACCGGCACGATAGAGGTCGCAATTATTGCACCGATTGCTTTCAAATTTGGACTACAAATCAATAGGGTAAAAATAAAGGTTAAGTTCGTGAATGGGGAATATTCCCCCAAAGGGGGGGCAGATTTTCAAAAATCTGTTTTTTCAGCATAACTTTTTTTCCTATGGAAAATTTTTACCATTTAACATTAATAGCATGCCCATAGTAAATACGAACATTTTTTAATATGAACCCTAAATGATTCCATCCTTAACTTGGGGAGGGGGGGAAAACCAAAATTTGTTGGAAAAAAATTCGTAGCTCCGAAACTGTAAACCTTTTTACAGTCAGTCAGTTACTCGATTCCCGTGCAATAGACTCGTTTGTCTGAACACTTCCGTGCCGGGCACTGCCGTGCCATAAGTCGTGAGTCGTCTTGATCATATTTTATCAAAATAGTAACATTACATGAAACTGAAATGAAATCTACAAGAACCCTTACTAATTTACAGCAATGTTAGACCTGCATCTACAAAACTAATAAATTTCATCTACTAAGAATTGAGCTACAAAGTTGGAGTTTGGAACTACGACTGGGCCAGTGGACTTAAATTAAAATGTAACAATTTATGGTAAGACGGCTCCCATAAATTTTAGCTTCTAATTGGCTTTGCAAAGTCGCCGTAAACTCTTTTACAGCTCAATAGGTTGCTTTATTAAATACTAGGTTCGGCCCGTGGAGACGGTTGGTTAGACTTTAGTAGATACGGTCAACAATTTTATGGAATTGGTAATTTGCTATAATAACTTTGATATTATTTTATATTACTGATATCGTGTTTTTTCACTGTACTACATACAATTAGGTGACTATTATAAAAGCGTCAAATAATATAAGTTTCAGGATAAAAAATACCAGGCAATTTTATGAGTTCTGGCTTTTTAAATCTTACTAGTATAATTTTTTTTGCCGATGACGCACTAATATTACTTTTTTTGCTGATGATGTTTGGTCTTAAACCATTTCTATTACTGTTTGTTAGAAACAGACACGATTTTCACGCTTTCTCTGCTCTGGTGATGGTATAGCGGGCCGCTGCTATCAAGCGCATATCGCTATTATCGGTTATTCTACTTAACTTCTTTTCCCGTCGAATGCTAAATGAATATTTTATAATTTGAAAATTGGTTTGTGAAACCATGTCCATTGCTGAAAACAAAAGCAAAGACTTTAAGCCTCTATTGTTGCCTTCAAGATAGCACTGGTGCGGAGTCTAACTAAGCACACCAAACTGATAGCCGAAAAGGAAAGGGGTGTCAAAATAAAAACAAATGTAACCAAAAAACAAAATTAGATATACTGGAGCTCAATTTGAATGAAAATAATATTTTAAATGATAATTGCAATCGGTTCATAAATAACGGAGAGAGGGCTAAACATACCTAAAAGAGAAATATAGGTACGGTCGAATTGAGAACCGCATTTATACTAAAAATATATTATGGGATACCAACACTGTCATAATTAATATTAAAAATTATTTACCTACTTCACTTAGTGCGACCAACAGTTTTTGTTCCTATTACTTTTATACAACCGAGGTTCGGAACAACGACAAAATGTATGAAATTGCATCTTAATTTCATAAGACTCAAAAATATATGACCAAAAACACAAATTTGAATTTAGAAGACACTTTGGAACTTATACTTTCAGATACTTTTTTCAACCAAACTCAAATACCTGTCTTTGGTAAGCAATGATGTTCAGTATTCTAGTAAAATTTTGTTTTTGATTGGCCAATTAGTGTTGAACGTCCACAATTTGGCTAGCTGTTTCACAGGCTTCCAGATTCTCAAATAAAAACGTACTAAAATGGAAAGTTATTCTCAACCTTTAAAATATTTGCCACTGTTTATTCTAAGTTAGACACCGGCTTTAGAAAATCGGTGTGGATAAAAAAGTTATATTGATTTGAATGCAGTGCAGTGCACCCCATGCTGAAATGATCTGCATCACTGAAAGACATCTACAACGAAATTTCTATTTTATTTTCAGCTTGTTACATGCATACATAGGCTGCACTAAAAGTATCGGGAATGGAATATTTCCACTGTTTCTGTCATATTAAAATCTTTTTAATTGAAAATTCCTTGGTTTTAAAAATCGAATACCATTTATTTATTTAAAAAAAGATTCTCGGCCTTGTCACAAGGTTTCGTCAAACTTGTTTAGTCGTTGAGAAAATGGAATTGACTCGAGAAAATTCAAGAGCGATGATTTATTCTGACTTTCGAAGTGGTTTAACGCAAAAACAGTGTGTTGACCGGATGATTTCTGCATTTGGTGATGAAGCCCCATCCAAAACCACAATTTATCGCTGGTTTGCTGAATTTCAACGTGGACGTGTCAAGCTCAGTGACGATCCCCGTCAAGCTCGTCCAAAAACTGCAGTCACCCAAGAAAACGTTGATGTTGTGCGTAAGCTGATTGAGGAAGATCGACATGTGACATACCGCGAAATTCAGGCAACTTTAGACATCGGCATGAGTCAAATACAAATAATCTTGCATGAACAATTAGGTGTAAAAAAGTTGTTTTCCCGATGGATACCGCATTCGCTCTGTGAAGAGCAAAAAGCGGCTCGCGTCACTTGGTGCGTCAGAACTCTCGAAAGATTCCACGCAGGATCCTCGAATGCTGTATACAACATCGTATCAGGTGACGAATCCTGGATATACGCGTACGAATCCGAAACAAAAACCCAGTCACGAGTTTGGGTGTTCGAAAATGAGTTCAAGCCAAAAAAAAATGTTCGTTCACGGAGTGTTGCAAAAAAGATGGTGGCCACGTTTGTCTCCGTAACCGGCCATGTTGCGACTATTTCTGTTGAGGGACAAAGAACGGTTAATGCAGAATGGTATGCTAGCATTTGTTTGCCACAGGTTGTTTCTGAACTCCGTAAAGAGAACTGCAACCGCCGCATCATTCTCCATCACGACAATGCGAGTTCTCACACCGCGCACAGAACAAAAGAGTTTTTAAAGCAAGAAAACATAGAATTATTAGACCATCCGACGTACAGCCCCGACCTAAGCCCTAATGATTTCTCTACTTTCCCTAAAATAAAGAATAAATTGCGTGGTCAGAGATTTTCATAACCTGAAGAAGCTGTGGACGCCTACAAAACGGCCATTTTGGAGACCCCAACTTCCGACTGGAATGGTTGCTTCAATGATTGGTTCCATTGTATGGAAAAATGTGTCAAATTTCGCGGAGAATACTTCAAAAAGCAATAAATACATTTTTATATAGTAATGTTGTGTCACTTCCTTGATTCCCGAAATTTTCAGTGCCGCCCTCGAATTATACAAAAAGACATACATATCTATAATATTGCATAGATGTGATTTCTACAACTGACAGTGCGATAATTTCTAACCGAGCTCTGTAAACTCTGTTCACAGCAGGAAAGTGTTCAGATCAGCAGGAAATGATGGATGATGGAAAATGTCGTAAAGTTATTTTGGCCGCGACTCCAATATTGAATAGTGAATTGGAGCCACCTGTTTGATAAAGTTCGTCCATTTTACAGAAGACTGTATTTAAACAGTACTGGTATAGGATCGTCAAAACGTCTTGGGGATATGGTTTCAATCGATTTACTTTCAAATCTCGTGTTGCGATTTTTCATGGGTAACGCCACTGGAAGATGTATTCTTGATTACTAACTTGATTTTTTAAAAACAAATGTCGTTCATCGTGGTTTTACACTGTATCTTTGAGCAGACACTATATTTCCTAACTCCTAGGTTTCGATTTAAAAGAAAAAACTATTCATGATTTTAAATGAACAAACATTTTTCTATATATACACACACGTATGAATATACCGGGACAGTGACGTGGCTAGCGTGAGCTCATATAAACTGCTCGCTGAATTATCATTAATTAAGCTGTCATGAAACAGTTTAAAGTGAGTAACTAAATCATTCTCTAAATATATTGTACATATTATGTGGATACGTATACATTAACCCGTCTATTATATTACTTCTTTTCTTTTTTAAGGATATGCGGTAATGTATTTAAGTTGATGAAAATGAACAGCAGAGGTTAGGTTAATGTACGGCTTGGGTAAAAATACTATCGTAGGGGGTTGGTTGAATGGGAAAGTGCGTACATAAGCTATTAGAGGTATTTAGGTTGACTGCTTGTAATCAGCCCGACCAAATGCTGGTTTTGCCAAATGGGTTACCTATGGAAGTTTTCATCGTGAAGGTATCACTTCATTTCATTCCATGTTGCATCCTGTCGAGACTAAAAAAGGTATGAAAATACTGCAAGAGGGAGAAAGTCTTTGCGCTGTTAAAAATAAAGTTTCAGCTTCAAACATATCACGGAATTAAATGAGTTTTTTACTGAAACGCTTTCTTTTTATACTACTTATGTTTATTGCAAACAAATACTACGCTAGTAACCCTGATTGCTGATAACTGTTAATATAAATAAATATAAGTAAGTAATTTTGAAGGGTATCAGTGGCACTACCATTGAAATCTGAGATTGTAGGAAATTTCTTATTTTGTTTAATGTCCATTGTCCAAATCTTAAACTGATATGTTTTCATTAGAAGGTACGGATTCCCCGGCAACAGCCAATTCAAGTTACAGGAATGCGACCCTGACACTCCTCAATCTATTCATATCAGTGATATCCCTTTAATTTAATTAACCGACGAAAAAAAAAGGAGGTTCTCAATTCGACCGTAGATATATTTTTTACCTATCCTTCTTACCTACCTGCCCCTTTTCCCATATTTAATTGCCAGAGAGCCCGGTTGACGGCAATAGGCTTGACACCTTTACATTATTTTTGGTTAAACGTGGGTGTTACATCCGCCTGGGCCTACACCTTCGGAGATACAGGAGTAATTGTTTATATGTATGTGTATATGTAACTGACTTAATTAACTTTACCTATTTTATTTCAAAATGTTTTAGAAACATGCGATCTATTCCTACAATGATGCGTCACGTACCGGCTGTATAAGTAATTTTTCAGCATAGAGTTTTGTTCCATCGAGTTACGATTTGATTGCGCTCCAAACAGAATAATTCTATAACGAAAACGGCAACGATTCACTGATTGGGAATTTGAAATTTACTAATAGAATTTCTCTGCCGATTCTAATTTCAAAAACGAATAAGTACTTGTGAAATGGTTGAGAGGGACCTAGGACGAGTGGTTTTATCAGTTTACTTGTTAGTCTCTTTCCATTTGTCCACTATAGATAGATAGATACATTTATTTTATTGCACACCAAATATCACAGAAGCAGTTAGATACAATAGTTTGTAACAGTATTACAATGGGCGACCTTAGCGCAGGCTGCGATCTCTTCCAGACAATCTTCAATGGACTTTTTTTTTATGGTATAGGGGGCAAACGAGCAGACGGGTCACCTGATGGTAAATGACTACCGCCGCCCATGGGCACCTGTAACCTGTAACTCAAGAGTCACAAGTGCGTTGCCGCCCTTAAGGTGGGAGTAGGAGAAGAGGGGGACGGGGGAAAGAGTGGGTAGAGGGGTGAGGGGGAGAGGGGAAGAACCCGTTCTTCTACTCCCGCATAGGGGAGAGGGAAGAGTTAGGCCCTCCGGTAACCTCACTCACGCGGCGAAATGCAATGCAAGCATTGCTTCACCACCGGTTTTTTGTGAGGCCGTGGTATCGAGCGGAGTCGAGCCGGCCCATACGTGCCGAAGCATGGCTCTCCCACGTAAACTATACTAAAAAGGTAATGGGCAGATTGTGGTGCACAGAGAGACTTTGGATATTTTACTGTTATACAATCACAAGATTTGCTAACTTATAGAGGACAAAAAAATACATTTTATAATTTGAAAAGACATGTCAATACACATATTGACTTACATTACAATTGTACATATATCTATATATTACGTATCTGCATACACATAGTATATATACGTACATATACATACATAATAAAAATATGATGTTAATGATGGTTCCGACCGATTTCGGCCATGGCGACCACTTCGACCCCTAGTTGAAGAGATGGCGCTGGTGCGCTCGAAGATGGCTTATGTAGCCTATCTTCGCAGTGAAACACCGTGCACAGTGAGGGCATGTGAGTAAGCCATTCCCGTAGTGATATGTTATGGCAGCAGGTGGGCGAGCCTTTAACTGGTCGCGTTTGGTATCAAGATCAGCTTTACGCAGAACCTTGAACTCGCGTACCTGGCTGTTCACCATTCTGCGCCATACTGGCCGCTCTGCTCGCCAAACTTTCCCAGCGCGATGGTTCTATGTTGCATGTCTTTATATGTCGCCGCCATGATTCCACTTGCCCTCCTAGAGTTCAGAGTAGAAGACGCGCTTCACCACTCTTTCCTCTGCCATACGAGAAACGTGACCGCACCACCTAAGCTGTCGACGCATTAAATAGGCCTCAATGCCACCAACATTGGCTCGTCGCAGAACTTCAGTGTTTCGCACTCTATCGGACCATCTGATCTTCATGATGCTACGGAGGGATTTAAGGTGAAAGCGATCCAGAGTGCGAATGTGGCGGCGGTATACACACCACGTCTCAGAGGAGTATAGGAGGTTTGGCAGCACAATTGCCATATACACCGATATCTTAGTCGCCAGCTTAAGGTCATGCGAGCAGAAGACCTTGGAGCGTAGCTTGCCGAATTGCTATTGATCTCAGCATCAAGGTCACACTTGGATGTTACAGTGTTCCCCAGATAGCGAAATTTTTCCACCTGCTTCAGCTCATCCTCACCAAGTTTTATGGTCAGCGTCTCAGGACCGTGTATGTGAAGGGACATCACCTCCGTCTTGTTGACACTAATCTTCAGGCCGAAATTACGGCAGGCATGGTGGAGTGAGGACATCAGCTGTTGCAGGCCGTCTGGGGATTCTGCTAGGAAGCACAAGTCATCTGCATACATGATCTCAGTGATCAGTGCATATGAGACTTTAGTGCGAGCCTTAAGTCTAGCCAAATTGAAAAGGCTGCCGTCCGTGCAGAAGCGACTCCTTGAGAAACAGTGTGTGAAACTTCTCTAACTACCACCGCAAAGTATAAGGCGAACAGAGTAGGCGCTAAGACGCTTCACCCCACAGCTGACGGGGAAGAAGTCTGTCTGTTCACCGTCTACAACAACACAGCATTGCATGTCGTCATGTAGGAGTCTAAGGAGTCTCACGAACCTTTCTGTGCACCCGAGCTTGCTTAGCACCAACCATAGAGCTTCGTGAGGCACACTATCGAAGGCGAAAAATAAAAAATATAGATATGCAGGGTGTTAGTGAAACGCTTCCGAAGACAGACGATAGTACTAATGGTATCTTTGATGATGGGTCAGATAAAAAATAGATCTTGAAGAAAATGCCTTGAGTCTTAGCAGGATTTACCTTAAGTCCGTACATTGCAGTCCATAAACTTATGCCGGTCAGATCTTTTTAATACTATTAAGGCTGTGAGATATCTCATTTAGACTCCCTTGGCAATACATTTGCTAGTCATCTGCGTAAAGGTGGTAGGAAAAAAGAAGTTGATTAGAGATTGAGTTAATAAATGCTAATAAGAAAAGTAAAGGAGATACAACGCCACCCTGTGGTACACCAGCAATAGTATTGGACCAGGAGGAATACGTGTCATACAATCGGATAGGCTGCCGACGACCAAACAGGTAACTACGAAACTAGTCGATAACGGAAGGAGAACTGTTAAGAGAGTTTAATATGGCAAGAAGAGCGTCAAAATCAACAGTGTTAAATGCGTTGCCTAAAATCCAGTAGACAAAGTACTGTGAGTTTTCCATTCGCCATGCCTGTCTTGTAGTGGTGCTAAGGCCGCGACGGAAACCGTTCATATTTTAATGGCCTAACAATTGAAATATGATTTATTTTTCTTAAAAAAATAAATACTGGTTTTTTATCAAGAGAGGCCTAGGTAGAGTGTTTATATAAGCTTATTCATTGGTTTTTCCACATTTTTATTAGTTATTCTTAATCTAAAATATTTTTTACTATTTTGTGCTGTGTAGTCAGACTGAAAAATGGTTGTGTATATATATTAATAATAAATGTTAAAATCCATGAATTATATGTCAGAATAGAACATTCAACTTATTGATGGTAATGAAAGTCGTACCATAATATTTATTAGTTTCACCTAGCACTTATACAACATAGAATAGAAAAATCGATACATAATTCAGAACCTACAAACAAAGAAGAAGACAATATTAATACTGTTTACACGTTCACTAGTTTTGAACCAGGACGTTGATACTTAAAAGATTCCAAAATGTTTATATTGTCAGCTAGTTTGACTCATATCACGTTGTACCTTTTTACATTAACATTATACCTTGAATTACATATGAAATTACTTTCGAAAGAACTATTAAAAAACGTTTTATAACGATCATTTTGAATACCTGTGGCAACATGGTAGCTACTACTACGGTCTAGGTATAAAATAGGTTGGCTTCACGTAATTGACATAAATTTATACGTAATTTAGTTAAAGCAAGTTAGTGCTAGTTTTTAACTGGAGTTGAAAAGTCGCCTTGATTAAATTAGTAGACTAACGAGCAGTTTTTTTTTTTATATCAAGGTATCAGTATTTTACAAGACAAGGGGCTCTACATAAAGAAATATTTTATAACTGCAATTCCAACTGAACACAAATATCCAGTACACTTTACACTCATTAAACAATACTGTCACAATTTTCGTATTGTACACTAATTTATTTAACATATAGATATTATGATTTGTCAGATTTGTCATTATAATATATTTTTATCGCTTTTATATTATAGAGTATATATATGGTGTAACGGTGGGGGTTGGCCTCATGATTGCACGTGGCCCTTCAGAGGTAATTTGAACGATAGAGAGGAATTAAACACGTTATAACACTTTCACAGTTTATAATTAAATTTGTAAAACAATTACAAACAATTTAGGTATGGACAGGGCTAACCCTGTCCATACCTAAATTGTTTGTAATTGTTTTACAAATTTGCCTAAGCTCAAGGTGTAAGAGTAGGAACCGTAGCGAAAGAGGGCGAGTCAGTATAGTTTATATAGTCCCTCGGGGCGTAGTGCGGCGCGGGGGAGTCATCTCAGTGAATAGTGGGGTGGTGCGTAGCGCGAGGTCTTGGTGTGCGACACCGTACGCTCTCCGTACGGTGTCGCGTGACAATGGACACTTGAATTCCAGGTATTTCTTGACGTTTGTAGAACTTTTTTCAATCTCAAAAAGTCGTGGCACATAGTGTTCGCTACTTTACGACGGATGAGGTTAGTACGTTTTCGATTGTCATCTACTTAACAGTATTAATTGATTGCACAATGATTAATTCAAAGATCCATTTATCAACAAAATAAAAAATGTGCAATTGGTTATTTTTTAGTAATAGTAGTGGTTTACAAAGTAGAAGCCGATATACATAATATATATCGGCATAAAAAGTCTTGCTATTTTACTATCCTAGATTAGACTCCTTCCCAAACAGAATCTTCATAAAAAAGTTTGTTATTATGTAAAAATATATAGTGACATAGGTACGTATGCTTTCCTTCCGTCAGTTTATTATATTTCGTAGATGAGATGTAAAATTTTGGTATATTACAATAAATTTTTAGTATAGCCAACACGAGGACGGTAAAATCTTTCGATACATAGGCATCTCATTACATCGTAAAATTCAGTTATAAAGTAGGTAGTACTTTACACTTTCGATAGACTCTAATACTTACAAGAAAAGTACATTGTAGGATGATGTACCTATACCTAATATTTAATAATAATAATAACTCCACACATCTCACATACGGCCGTCTGATCCCAAACTAGGCAGAGCCTGTACTATGGTAACCATACTGCTGATAAATATACTTCTATATTTCTAAATACTAACATAGTATAGATAAATTACACCCAGACACAGAACAAATTATCGTGCTCATCACACAATTATTTCTCCTGGGTGGGAATCGAACCCACGACCTCTGGCTTAGCAGTCAGGGTCACTAACCACTAGACCAACAGGTTAGTCAAATATTTATTTTTTTCGGTCGTGAGCCGAACTCGGATGAACTTGCCTATCCTAGGTTATTCAATTTATAAATGCAGTATCATGCTAATAACATTAAAATGCAAAACATGTTGTCCAATTAACAATAAAAGCATTTGCACACGTTCAGGGTTACTAAAAACTAATAAAATAAATTATAGAAATTACCATTTTTTAAGGATGTTTACAATGTTTGTAAGAGCTTTCCACGGGAAAGCAAAATATTTGTAAAAAGTTATAATATGTAAAGTTTTGTGCATTATGAACAGATTTTATAGTTTTCGAGTAAAATTATTAAATGATGAACATTTAATATACGCAATAAAATATATCGTCGAAAGCTCTCTACACTTTAAACACTCCTGGAATTGAAGTTGTACCTCAATTAGTTAGGTATGTATTTTGCTGTTTTTTTTCTGAACATTTAAGGTATTAATTTAATTCAAATGTAACTTTATTAGGCAGACCTCAGCCACAAATTTAAATTAATCTAGAATTCTAGACGTTTGTATTTCAGAAGTATATTGCTATCGAATGCGTGTTGCATATTAATCCAGTTGGTTATGATGAATACGCTTGGAAGGAATAATTTCAGTGAGATCTGGACTTTAGTTATGTAAATAAAATATTATAACTCTGGAGCAGAATTAAAAGTTAATATAATATTCAAATTGGCATACATTGACTACACACTTAAGATAAAGGGCCAAATATTATTGTTAATAATAACGTTTTTCGACACCGTCACCCAATCTGCTTCACATAGTTTTTCTGATTTCCGATAAATTCTGTTTTTAATGGTATGGTTTTAACTCCTCTACAAAATAGAAACAATTTCTTAAAATTGGATACAAATAATACAAAAATAGTTTAGAGAAACTAGAACAATACGCTGTAATAGCGAATCAAATTTAAAAGTAAAAAGAGTTCCATTTCATTTAATTCTATTCAAAATAAATTATATGAGCTCAAACTCGAGGGGTTTACTAGCAGCCACTAAAGAGTTCCTCTATCCACCATCTAGCTCAGATTAGCTTAAACTTAATTATCATCATCCGAACTGCATATATATACAAAGTTTTATTTCGATACGACAATAATATAATTATTAGAAGTAGGTTAAAATTTACTTCCAAGATTTGTTTACATCAATTACAACTTTTGATAGTTAGAAGTGAAACTAATATTTTTTTTTTTTATAAAATTTAACTCCCGCATTGGGAATATTTCTGTGTCGCAGGGGGCATCACAAACATTCAAACAACGGACACAAAGAACACCCAGACTTGGGACAACTACTTGTGGATCACACAAATTTTTTGTCCTGTGTGGGATTTGAACCCACAACACTCGGCGAGGTGACCACTTAAACCGTTTCGCCATCTGTGCAGTCGAATAAAATGTAATATGACTCTATAGACCAAAAACTAAACAAACATAGGTTTATCCGGGTAGCAATAACGCTACATTACTCATAAATTCTGCTACAAAAATCCATGCTTCAATATAAGTCTTTTACTTGTTTATTACAAAACATAAAACTAAAGCCGAAGATTACAACGCAGTATTACATTTTTAATTAAATTTTTAATAAACACTTCCACGCCATACTGTTTTACTATCGCGCGAGAGTAACGCGATATGAAAAGGATTAACCACGACTGTGGCTCAGTCTTAAAAGGAATAAAGAACGTTCAGAGGCTCTGACTGGAGTTCAGATGGGGTTTGATTACATATTTTTATATTATATCATAATATAATTACAGTTGTAATTGATTATGGGCCGGGGTCGATGGCCGGTAGATACTTCTACTTAATTCTGTAAATGTTAGAATGGATATCAAAATAAGCCACCTACATCTAGACACGCGGCAGCGTGTCAAGCCAAGTTCAAGAAAAATAAGCTGGCGACACAGCAGCCGTGTCTTATATCACACGAACCATTTGGGTCTTACCATCAGGTCACTCGTCTGCTCGTTTGCATAATACAAAAAAAAATTGGCCTAGGTTACTAAATCTAATATCATAACTACAAGTGATGCAGAAATAAAGATCTTATTTGGTCTTTTACGACCACGAATTGTTTTCAAGCTTTATAATATGTACTTACCAATAAGCAGAATTTAATTTATGGATGCAGATAAAAATCAAACCGGTTAAATATTAACGTCTTGATTAAGTACAACAAACATACATAATTATGTGTCTTCAAGTCACCACTCGTGCGGGTCAATCTGATTGATGTTTTAACTACTGAAGACTGTCATAAAACTGTTTTGTTAACGGCGAGTAAGGTCGTTAGAGTGACACGTTTTATTTTAGAGTTTAAATAAAACGAAACAAAGTTTTAGGAGAATGAATTGTTATATTAACAAAATATAAATAACAAAAAGTGGGTAGTGAGTTCGGTTAGGCCGGTACAAAAAGTTGGTCACCGTATAAGGCCCACAATACCGCACTCCCCTGGTCGGTGTCAGCTGGCAAGGCCCCGGCGTAGTCCGGCGGATCGAGGACCCGGGAGACGGAGTTAGCGGCTGGGGCGAAGAGAGTAGCAGAGGCCTGGCGTGGCCTGGCGGAGCGTAGCCCAGGAGGACTGAGGTAACACCTCAGTCGAAGAGAGCAGCAGAGGTTCTCGAGAGCTATAGTCGAGCGCAGCTCTCAAGCCCCATTGGAGTTCCTGCAAACCGTTCCATCTAGCATCAGCAGCTAATACAGACTATCTAAAGGAATAAATAACATAAACAAGAAAATAGAAGGTATTATATAAAAGTACTGGTGTCCGTAATCGTTTACAACATTACCACCACTATACATAATATTATAGTAACTAGACAGTGCTAAACAATAAGCGGGTGAAAGATATAATGTTCACAATTCATACGAGGCAACTTACAGCGACGAATAGTTATTTACATTGGTCAGCTTCACAATATAGTTAATTTGTACAACTTACCCAGTACGGGAACAAATAAGGCACTTAGAAACAACTGTTATAATTATTAACAGATTTATGAGAGTCGAGGTTTAATAGTTTAACTGTCGTTTACACTGAGGGTCGGCACCGAGCTGAAGTACGTGTCATGTCTCAAGCGCAGTGTTGAGACGACTGATGGCTGCGTGCGCGCCACCGAACTCGCCGCCTAGGGTGAGTCATCTTGTCGAATTGTCTAGAAAAGACAGTTCGCTATACGGAGTAAGCGTCTGTCGTGCTGTTAGTTTGTTGCTAATTTATTTTTATGTAATGAAAACTGATTAGATTATAATTTGAAAATTGATTAGTTGGTAAGATTGCAGTATAATCTGCAAATAGTTATGCAAGATTGATTAGGTTAAGTTTTATCCTTTTTATGTAGGAACAGTATCTAGTGATCGTGACAAGAGCAAGAAAGGGATTGGATCAGCGATGGGAGTAAGACATCGATAGTGTTGCAAGAGTTTATAGGGAAGCACCACCTTCCAATAGGCGGGCCATGTGTGCTTATTTGGCCTATCTTTGTATGAAAAAGTAGAGCAGTCAAACAAACTTAATAATAAAAATCTAAATAACTACTCGCACCTGGAAACATAGTTGTTATATTTTAAGTATTACATCAATAAAATCATTTATATGTAGCTATGATCCTACATAAATAAAATTACAAGAATACGAGTAAATATTATATCGAACAAACATTTTTCCGTGAAATAATCAGACGTGAACATAACGAACGCACATCAGTACGAAGATCCTTTTTACAACATGTGTAGAATTTATTCCAAATAATTTTCAATAAAACATTGGATATGTTTATCATCAAACAACCAACATAAAATAAAACCCCTACTACTGGTTTAGCAAAAAAAATGTGAGTTGAGTGCGGTTCGAACATGCTACTGGAATATATATTTTTTATGAAGAAAATTAAATACTATGATTTGATTTTCTTAAGGTCAATTTAACGTTATAATTATTAAAAGTAACTTTGCAACTAAACCGAAGTTGAATTCACGAGTAGGATAAGAAATTCATACTTGTTAATAAAGTCACCAAAGCTTCATAAAATTAATAGGATTGGTAATGTACAAAAGGTTTACAATGCGGTCCGTAGGCTGATAACAGTGCTTATGTCTTCTAATTTAACAATGGACTGGATTCACAGGATGTTAGACGGCATGACGGATGGTGAACAAAGAAGATCCAGGAAGTGGATTAATTGATGTAAGCTAAAATTAATGATTATGACTGTGAAGTGTACCTATATTGAAGAGATTTCTTAAAACTGACAGCTGTACTGCTTACGGAGAATTTCCCTTTTTAATTGTGTTGAAGTTATAGTGAGACCTTTAATGTTTTTAATGGGTCGCTTACATTCGGATGACGGTTCTAATTACGCAAACGCAAACGTCAATCAGTTATAACGTTTAATTATCAGGTATTAATATCTATGTATCGGCTCTCCTACTCCCAAGGCGTTGTCCCGAACTCATAGAAGACAGCTTTAGTGCACCCGATCCCTAAAAAAGGTGACCACTCGGATCCGTTCAACTATATACCTATAGCCATAATCACCTTGCTCTCCAAGACAATGGAATCGATTATCAACTGCGAGCTCCTCCGATACTTAGAAGACTACCAGCTACTCAATGTTCGACAATACGGTTTCAGTCAGGGTTGTTCAGATGGTGATCTTCTCGTTTAACTTACTCACTGATCGGCACAGGCAATCGAGACCTTGAACATAGCGAAGGCCTTCGATCGGGTCTGGCACAAAGTGCTTCTTTCAAAGCTTCCTTCCTATGGGCTTCCCGAGAAATTGTGCAGCTGGATCACCAGTTTTCTTGCAGACAGAAGCATCAAGGTCATTGTCGATGGTGCATGCTCTAACTTCAAGTCTGTGAATGCTGGTGTCCCACAAGGCTGTGTGCCATCACCCACGATGTTTCTTCTGCATATCAATGATATGCTGCAAATCAGTAGCATTTATTGTTATGCCGATGATGGCACAAGAGATGCTTTGTATACCGGCCGCGCTAACATTTCTCGGGAAAAGTCACTGAGAGTCGATCCAAACTTGTGTCTGAAATCGAAGCTTCCTTAAAAGGAGTTTTTGATTGGGGTCGACTTAGTCTAGTTTAATTTAACCCAATGAAGACACAAGTTTGCGCGTTCGCAAATTAGCCTTGAAGAAGCCTGGTATGCTGAACAGATTGAGACAGTATTTCACCCCGGCTCACCGCCTACAACTTTATAAGACGTAGGTTCAGCTGCAAATGGAATACTTTTCTCATATCTTTGCAGGAGTACCCCAGTTCCAGCTTCTGTCTCTGAACCGCATTCAACGGAGAGTGACTCGAATAGTCGATTTCCAGGATATTTCAGATCGGTTTGACCCCTTGGCGTTGCGTAGAGATGTAGCTTCACTCTGCATTCTCTACCGCCTGTATCATGGGGAGTGCTCCGAGGAATTATTCGGACTTATACCGGCCGCAGCGTTTTGCCGTCGTTCAACGCGTCGTTTCTTTACTATATGTAAAATAAAAAGTTATTAAAATAATTGAACTTGTAAATGAATATACCACAGCAAGGGAAGACATTAGTTGAAGAAGATAGATTTTGACTTTCGAAAACAAATGGTACCGATCAGAGATGTAGAAACAAATACGATCGTAAAAACCAGGAACGCACTTTTTACGAGAGAACAGGATAATTCAGTATAATTCACTCGAAGTGCCTTCTTGTCGAGTAACAAGTATTATTTGGGTTTCAAAATGAAGATGTTTTGAAATGACACAAAAATGTAGAAAACTCGGTCACAGTACCTAATTTATTTTACTAGTTTTGTAATAATCATATTATTCGTATTTTTTTTATTAACGTTTGAAGAAGACGCAGTGAGACGCGTTGTGTGCTCAGTTCCACGAGGCAATATATTCCGCCTCACTTCTCACTGTTGTTTGTTCTACCCTGTATAAGAGTTATTTTTATTCACTATTTCATTTTAACATTACTTCTTATTTTGAAATACGTAGGTTCATAAAATAGTTAAAGCTGAAAATAATTTTACAAGTGAAGATTTAGTTTATAAAACAAAACCACACGGTGGGTGTTTCGTCACGGGTGTATAAGGCCGGGGGCTCAGATATAACCTAGAAAAGAACTTTTGGCACCCCGGATATACTTGAGTATCTATTTCAGCTTAGACCCGGGTAGGGTAACCCGGCGCTTAAGCAGAAGGCCACCGCACATGGAGGCCCTAGGTCGTTAGGTGCGCTAAGGTACGGTAATATTATCTATCCAGTATTGTGACTCGGCGCTGTCCTTGCAATAATTACCTACAGCCGCGCAGTACGTAAATACGTGAAAGGGCTGCGCCTACGCTTACAGTATTTTAATTTCTTCTAACTACTTGAGTTTCTAGTTTTGTGATTGTAAATACTATAATATATTTTTTATTTACAAAAATTTAATTCGTTGTGAATGAAATAGGAAGTGTTCAATAAAAATACGTGTTGTATTTTTTTATTAGTAGATTTAAGAGTTTCTGGTTTTGTGATTATAAATATTATAATAAGTATATTTTTTATTTTAAAAACTTAAATTTGTTGAGAATTAAATAGGAAGTGTTCAATAAAAATACAGGTGTTTTTTGATTAATTGTTTTATTTAATTGATTTTATTAATTTACGTTCAATACTCCAATTACAATTCATATTTTGTAACCAAAAAATGTTGCATGCAGGGTATCTGCGAAACACGTTGAACACTATTTTATATTTCATTAACATCATTGTACTACACCGTGTTTCAAGCAATAAATTATTTATTATTATTATTTATTGTTATGACTTGTAAGGTTTATATTAAAAACATTGTGGTGTATTGCAACTAATATCAGATCTATTCTTTGTACACGTTAAAGTATTATACAAATGCAGTTATCTCAATAATTAATTTCGAAATTGTCCATCAAGTAAACTCGTTACTGGAAAATTATTAGTGCAAACGTCATGGGCGATCTAATTCCACTGGCGCCGTCAACGCGGTAACGTACATTATGAATTTACTGACGGACACGCGCTAACGTATATGAATCTAGTGATGGATAGTGGCGGTAACGTTTATGAATTTTGTGATAGACAGCCTTTGTGTTAGTTTCCATTTGGTGAACTAAAATATGGGCCTGAACATGAATTCATTACTAAGCCTTTCATTACGTAAATACACTGTATACTCTTACATGAATCATTTGTTTGGCATTTAGTTCCGTATTACTGACCGGGTGGAACAGTTAAGTTAGGAGGATTATATGATATTTCATATGTGGTACTGTATTTAATCCAAAGGTGGTTTGGTATAAAAAATGTCTATAAATCAGATGCTACATGTGAAAGATTAGATGTGAATGCGATGTTTCTAGAGGAACAATGTGAATGTGTTGCGTATTTACTAGTATTCTTGCAAATAACTCCAAGTAAACTAAATGAGCTTTTGTTAGGACTGGTATCACGGCTTTGATTCAGTTCAGTTTTAAAAAATATGTTGCGATTAGCAGATCTACCAGACTAAGTGGGCACGTATTTTTATAGGCTTAAGACATGGTGGGTACGCTCGAGCAGAAATTATAACGAAAATGATTTTAACCAAATATACGTAGGAACATTGAACAGACGCTCGCTCCAATGACCGCATCGAAGTGTGACTCGTAGTGACGTCACACTTGCGTTCGGTGGCGGGAGACGAACTCTCCGACAAATATAACTCCCGTAGCTTGGAATCTATCTAAAAATGAAAAGTTGAGGGTGATGATCTCACCTACATATAATTGATTAAATATGCAGTTTGTGAGATGTGAACAGTTGGTACCATACCGCAAGGTTTTCAAATTAATAGAACTTTCACCTTACTGAAAAAACATAACAACCGTAAATGTGAAGAACACAAAACCCTTACCTAAGTCAATCAAGCATCTAAAACACTACTAAAATAGTACAAAATATTATAAGCCCTACGTGTAATTAAATATAACTAACTGTAGTCCGGATTCAACAAATAAAATTATGTCGTACTCGTGAACATTTTAAAAGATTAACAGTGCCTTGTTTATATTTATTAATAATATTAACAACAAACCTACGACAAAAGGTTAGTTAGACAGAGTAGGTACGCGGAATAAACATCTTAAACATACAATAAGCCTTAGATTGAATACAGCTCGGCACTGTGTTCAATATGAATCCATTAAACTCTATAAATGTTTACCGGAAGAGATGAAAAGTGTACTTAATTTACAGGACTTCCTTATTCAAACGTCAACTTAAAGCCTTCCTTTGGGAAAAGAACTATTATTCCGTCCGTAATATTCCGTTTAATATTTTAAGTCATGACATGACTTAATACTAATTATTAAGAATTGTGTATTATAATTGTATTGTAACATATTGTTTTGCATTGACATAACAATGGACACAAAGAACACCCAGATTTGGAACCACTATTTGTGGATTACACAAATTTTTGCCCGGGCCGTGTGGGATTTTAACCATCAACACTCTGCGTGGCGTAGAAGCGAGGGGATTTTTTGACCTTGACCACAAACCATTGCCCCATCCGTGCAGTCAAATTTTTATTATGTTATTTATATTAAATTTTAAGAAACATTGTATGACTAATAATTGTTACGCATTGAAACACAATTGTACGATTGTTTCTTTATAAATGAACTATAAACTCCCTTTTTGCACACATGCAAATAACAGAGTTCAAAGTGAACCTGGATTCTCAATCTCTAAATGTCACAAATAATACGGTATTCTAACCCACGACAGCTGACGTGGTTGCATTTGTCAAGATGAAACTTAAAACATTTCACCATGCTTGCAATTCTTTAGTCAAAGGTTTCTTGCTAGAAGCAATGTGAATACACAATAAAATATAACTTTAATGGCGCATAAACATTAAGCTGCTGACTCGACTACAATTTTTTTTGTGTATAATAGGGTATAGCGTTTTACTTGTATAAAAAAGTCGTATGAAGAAGGCTCCGCAATACTTTCCAGTGAACCCGTAGCATTCAGTTCTCCCTAAATAGGCGAATTTATTTCCTCGTAAATGTTTATGTAATACTAACAAACAATTACATCTTTATCACAATCAACATGAAACATATTAAGACCCTATTAAGACAGAATTTCTCCTACACTTATAAATCCAAAAATATTTCGCATTTTGCTAAATACAACATGTTTAGCCTTTTTTATCTGACCGTGTTCACTCAGTTCATCGTTTTATACTAGTATTTAAAGGCACTACTTTTGTTTCGCAATTTACCATAGAGTAAAGTGCAATTTTTTTGTAGTGGACTATACTTTTTTGTTGCATTTTACCCCATCACAGGCCGCAGTCATTCATCCGGTTTGCGCTCGGTTCTATTAAACTTGAAGTAGGAATACAGATAGGATGGTTATTTAATTTTTGCATCCTGCTATGTTACTCTTAGGACGTTTTGATTCTAAGGGTTTGCAATGATTTAATTAGTCGTGAAAATTGGCACAATACTCCAAGAATCTAAACTTCGACGCGTTAACGAAACTTCTTCTTTCGAATAATTTATTCTGCCTCTAAATAATGAATTCTTCTACATTTCGATGCAAAATACTGAGTACTGAGCTAAATAAGTATAGTGGAGTGTTAAAAATATGTTCAATTAACATAGTGTTACACTCAGCAATTTTCTGCTCTTATTGGAGTATTATGTTAAGACTGTGTAAAATATCTTCCCCACCTCATTTTTTTTAATAATGGAGAGTGGCTCCTTGAAAAAAAATACTGACAATATAATATGTCTGTATGTACAACTATTTTCAGGTATACCGCCGATTCATAAAATTCTAGATTTTTTAAATTCAAAATAAAACATTAACAAAATTATAAATACATTATAGTTTATAAAACTAAATAAAAACACTATTTAATAACAAATTAAACTAATTCATACACACCGAGCTAATAAAGAAAAGTAGGTTCGGTTTTTGATTTATATGTCAGTCAGTCAGTGATAAAAATGCTGATTTTAGACGATAATATCTCAATGACTGTTTAAGCTGTATTTATAAAATGTGAAGTTCTACTTAATCTAGGGGATCAAATGTGGCTCCAAATGGTTTGTGTAATATAACACACGGCTGCTGTGTCGCCAGTTGATTTTTCTTGAACTTGGCTTGACACGCTGCCGCGTGTCTAGATACGAGTAAGTGTGTTAAATTTCAGATAAATTCTGCGTCTGACAAGAAATATTGAATAGATTAATGTAACGACCAATTAATACAACGACGAGTTTGTTATTTTTTTCCTACAATCAGAACATCACTGCAGTTCGAATCATAATAATATGTTTGTAAAGTATAGGAACTATCCAACTAACGAAAATTGTCATCAACAAAAGATTCGCACATCCACACCAAACTGAATATTATTAGAATGTGTATTCCATTCGCCTGTTCCACTGGTGTGAATACCAAAAATGCCACTGCAATCGTTTTTAGTTCTGTACAGCTCACGTGTTGCTGCGGACTTTTATCGCAAAAAGAGTTCACCCAATTTTTTATAATATGACTTTTTGAACTACAGCTTTTTGTTTCAAAGTTTTGTCACGGATCGAGAATTAATTGATATTCAGGAGATGGAAGTTTTCTGGAGATGTAACAATGAAAAATATTGTATACCGCTTAAAAAAAATTAATAAACATTCATTAAAAATACTTACTCATATCATACTTTTTGACAAATTAATTTTAAAATAATTTGTTTGGAAAACTTGCATTTGCATTTTAATAGTAATTAATATTATTAATATAAGTAATTAGTAATAATTAAAGAGTGTTTGTTACTTTTCTTTTTGTACATTTAAGACGGTTGGTTGGTTATAAAGAACTCCCGGTCCCTCTGATTGTAAACTGGTGCACTGGTGACTTTGCTCACCAATAGAACAGGACATCACTAGGCTTGGCGAATTTTGTTATGAGTAAATAGTATCTACTAGGCTTTTAAGTTATTTTATGTCCCGTTAGCAGTACATTAATTCTATAAAAAAAAACCTCCACAAGCTTAAGTTATAAACAAACAGAAATAGAAAATACGTCATTCTTGAACTACAGAAAAGTTATTTAACCCTTTATATATGAAATTGTTTGAAACACGATTTTTACACTCTTTATCGGGGGAGAGAGAGCATGCTTCGGCACGTATGGGCCGGCTCGACCGGAGCGACACCACAGCCTCACATATAACCGGCAGTGAAACAAAGACAAAGATTGCATTGCTTGTCGCCGAGTGAGTGAGGTTACCGGAGCCGTAACCCTTTCCTCCCCCCTCCCCCTCTTCACCCTTCCCCTACTCCCACCTTAAAGGCCAACAACGCACTTGTGACTCTTGAGCTGCAGGCCATGGACGGCGATACTCATTTACCATCAGGTGACCCGTCTGTTCGTTTGAAAACACTCGTGAAAGGTGTAACATATTTTCTATCCGAAAGTGAGGAACTACCGTACCCAATGACGTTTCCAACAATGGGGTTTTCATGTGTAAAACCGTATTCATTTGAAGATATCGTCGACAGATGGTCGAGTGATAAGCTAGCATAGATTTCGTCTGATATCTTTGTGGAAGACTGTAATAGTTGAAACTGAATGGAAATTCGTGAGCAGCACCGTTCGATGTACTGATAAACCTTGTCTGCATATGATTTCTCCGTTACACTTAAGGTTCTTGAATAATATATTTTTCTCCATTAAATTGCTTACCAAATAACATTGACCGAATTTCGAAAGTTCTTTATTTCTTAATAAGTTACTTTTTTCAACGAAAATTTTACCGTTCGTAAGCAAAACGAATCGTTTCTTGATTATTGGAATGCAGTAGTAATATACCATTAACGCAGTTAAACAACTTTCACGAAAACATTTTAACATCGCAAGCGAAACACCAAAGAGGTCGTAAATGCTAACGAACCCCTAAAACCAAAGTTAAAAAAAGTATAAGGAAATACAGAACTCTATAATTTAAAATTCTACTCGCTATTACTGCACACCCAACCTTACGTTGCTAATCTGCCGCAAAAGTACCGAGTAAATCGGATTTGTAACCGCAATGCCCCGTTCTTTCTGATTGGAACTACAAGCCTTTTAACTTTACCCTACTTAGTTTTATTTCCTTTTATTTAAATAGTATTACACTGTTACAGTAGTCATATTTAGTACTAGCAAACCGCCCGGCTTTGCACGGGTAGCAAAGACATCTTCAACAATCATCAACATATTTCAATCAATTTACAGAAAATCTTAACAAATTATACAATTAAACCTTCCTCATGAATTACACTGTCTATTAGTGAAAACCGCATTGCTTCAGTAGTTTTTCAGTTTATCACGAACAGACCGACAGACGCGGTGGGGGACTTTGTTTTGTAACATGTAGTGATTCTGTACCTACTACGTAAATAACTGTCTAATATGTCATGTAAAAAGCAAACCATTCAGTTTTACCATAAAACGGTATGCATATACAAAGAAAAGAAAGAGAGAAAGATAATATAATTATTAGACATACATCGGAATACAACTATATACTTATAATTATGTTAATTGTGTACAAAAGGAGTACTACTCAGTTAAGTAACGCAGCGAACCCTTGCATCAACAAACAGCTATACGTTGATACTAATTTTATTGGCCACAACTACAAGGTAAGTAATAGTACATATGTATACAGCAATAGGTACATAATATATATATATATATATATATATTAATTTATATTTTAAGTCTACCATTATTTTAACAGGTCAAATGAGCAGCTTGAAGAAGGGCGCATCAAGTTCAACTGGTTTTGAGATACTTTTAGAACCTCATCACCTCAGAGTGTGTTTAAAAGAGGCACAGTTTAGCTAATATAACAGATATCAGCTGGCATCAGGTATCTTATCCGAGCTTCCATAGTTGAAATCGGTATAAGAATAATAATAAAAAAAGAAGCCTAGGATTATAATAATAATAAAAAAACTGTTTATTGCCAGAAAGTTATGGCCCCACACTATTCAAGTCTGTCCTGTGGGTACCTAGACGAATACTAAACAATGAAGTATGCGCTAAGAATCAACAAATTTAATCAGATAAGATGTTCTAATTATTGAATTTTTACATCGAGTTCTATTTATAAACATTAATTGTACAATAACTATATTAATTCCATGTGAGAGACTGGCTTCTGTACTAGGAGACCTGTATGACAGATTACCATATTCAGACCTGGTGGAAACCAGTAAGCACAAACTTAATTACTACTTAGTCAAGGTTTTTTAGTTAAGGTGTGTGGTGAATGAATAATGTATGTATTTTGTATGCGTGTAGTATGCTTTGTGTATGTGGTCGATAGAGGGTGTGATATGGTCGGTTAGGAGGTGTGTGTGTGTGTGTAACTAAAAGACCCTGTCCTACGACTATGTCTAGGGGATGTTAGTTTGCCTATGTTCGTTCATAAACTATTTTAAAACTAATTATTCACTTTGTCAGTAAGTCAAGATAGTTTAGTGGACTGATAACAGCTTTTCAGTAAATTCGTAGTCATGTGTTTTTAACCAAATACTAGTCGTCTTTTTACAATTATATTTTGTAAGTGTATATATGCCAGTAGTACCTATGTGCAAGAATGACAATTAAATTAATAAGGATATGTTAAAATAATTTTTTGCCACGTGTCAAGTACAAAATTAATCTAATTCACAATAAGGTAGAAGTACTGAGCAATCTAATGTAGACCTAAATACATATACACAATATATATATGTATAAATTGTACAATAACTATGTAGACGAATTCCACGCTTATATTATTATTAGTAGAATTCTATTTTGTTTTTTAAAGAATACTAGTAACGTGGGTCACACATTACTAGTATTCTTGTTAACCCCTCCAGCTAAGCTAAGTGCTTGTCTTAGGAGTGGGTTCACGTTCACGGTAGGCACTGGGTGGGGCTCGAACCCGCAACCACTTGATCGCAAGTCCGACGCCTTAACCATTACGCTACCACCGCTTAAATGTTATTTTTAAATTGTAAATGTAAAGGGAAAATATTGAAAATAAATGAGTTGCGGCCTAATACATCCAATTAACCTAACCAGTCGGTACCGTGGCTCATAAAAATATAATAAAATTATAGAAATAAATACCCTTAGTGTAACTCTAAGATGCGCAGGAATGCGGTGATCGAAGTCTAAGACAGAAAGATAATAATTATTTGCTTTTTTATTCTTGCAAATGGCTTGGTTAAGTTTTGTGAGCTGTTCTAAGACCTTAACTGTTAATATTAAAATTTTAAAAAATCTTATTTCAAAAAGTTTTGTAATCCTAATCTGTATCACAGGATTCGTAATCTTTTTCACAAGTGTTTAACAGGTTGTGAAAAGCTTCACGAAGTAGAGTAATTAATCGGATTTGTTACTGTTCCACTATTTTCTTGAGACCGCCTCATATTCTAATGTCTTTTTTTATCTGTCTCTTATTAAGCCAGAAAATTAAGTTAGTTTGAAAAGACTGTGTAGAAATATAGACTCGGTTCGTTTAAGCAATTGTTATTTAAAAAGCCTCTTAACGGTGTCTTAGGATTATCAAAAAAAATGGTTTCTAAAGAGAAACAGCGTGACGGGTTAGTTTATCAATTGATCTTCCCATCTGTTCCATATATAGAACAGGAGTAGACATAAAATTTCCAATTATCCCTACCGGTAGGGATTGATTGAAAAAAAATGAACTATCCCTACCAGTGGGGATAATCTGGTGGGGATATATGGAACAGGCGGATATTCTATGGCTAAGGTGATGAAGACTCTTGACAAAGCCATATAGAACTTCACGAGCGACAAATAAAGCATATCCTTTTGCTATTCAAATATTGCTGAAAAACTAACAACAATCAAATTGTGTGGTAAATAAACGGTAAAGGGGCCTGCGGGTAATACTCAAATTATGTTATTTGATTCAAAACGGTCGACATAGTTTGGTACACATCTTTGTTTAAAAAACCCGTAGTCCTTAATAATTGACAGGAACGGTTATACCGTTTTTAAATCTGAAAAAGTCTCTGTATACAAAATATTCATGCTTATTAGTTCTACTAATTAACTTATATTAAATAACTAGTTAAAAAACTCTTACTTGAGTACTTTCACATAGATCTTCGATGGTTAATACGTAGTTATTGTGCTACATGCTACTTGTATTATGAATAGTTATTAATTTGTTTTACTGTAACATAATTTCTTTGTTGACAGGTAATCCGGGCGCAGAGCCAAAAATAACGCGAAAAGTGGTGGTCTTCTATAATAAGACGATACTAGGCTTAAAATTTGAAGAAAAATACGTAGAATAACATCCTAAAGTGTCTACTTCAACGGAGATTCGCGTCATTGTTTATTATTGGAAAATAACTTGAAAATCGGCTTTTTTTCGGTTTTCATTGAAAATCTAGAAAAGTATTGCTTTCTGAGCAAAATGTTAAATGCAAAAGCTTAACAGCTAATTATATTATATATAACAGCTATAACAGCTAACAGCTAATTTTGAATATTGCAACGTGCGTTTTCACGCATTTTAATTTCTTTGCATTTTTCATCTTTCTCGCTTATTTAAACAATGGAAACAATTTTCTAATTTTTTTTAACGCCTAATCCTTATATAAAATCGTCGGCTTAACAGCTTTTGCATTTAACATTATGCTCTAAAAGCAATACTTTTTTAGATGTTTAATGAAAACTGAAAAAAAAGCCGATTCTGCAATAATAAACAATGACGTGTATCTCCTTTGAAGTAGACACTTTAGTATGTTATTCTACGTATTTTTCTTTAAATTTTAAGCCAAGTATCGTATTGTTATAAAAGACCGCCACCCTCAAACGCTCTGGTGCCCGGACTAAAAGACATGTGAACAGATTATAGGATTAATACGCAAACCTAAGTGTTGATTGTCAATCAAACTGCCGTAATCCTTTTTCAAATATGATCATAATTTATTAAATCTATTTGCTACAACGGAAACTAATAATTGTAGTTTGACTCAAAGTTAATACATATCTGTATTAACTTTAACTGTATTAACTTTAACTGTATTAACTCTAACCGTATTAACTAAGAATATAGACGACATGGTCGTGGTGACTGGCCTGTTGGTCTGGTGGTTAGTGATCCTGACTGCTGAGCCAGAGGTCGTGGGTTCGATTCTCACCCAGGACATAATTGCGTGATGAGCATGATCATTTGTTCTGTGTTTGGGTGTAATTTATCTATAACTAGCGGCCCGCTCCGGCTTCGCACAGGTATAAAATATATAGCCTATGTCATTCACTGAAAAAATGATTAAAATCGATCCAGTAGTTATGTAATTATTTACGACATCACATTAGAAACCTCAAAAATAACAGTATTTCTCTAATATTTAATGGATGTCATTATACATATAAACCTTCCTCTTCAATCACTCTATCTATTTAAAAAAACCGCATCAAAATCCGTTGCGTTGTTTTAAAGATTTAAGCATACATAGGGATATAGGGACAGAGAAAGCGACTTTGTTTTATACTATGTAGTGATATGTATGTATTTAGTAATATATAAGTATGTTTATCAGCAGTCTGGTTACCATAGTACAGGCTCTGCCTAGATAGGAATCAAACGGCCATGTGTGATATGTCTAGCTATTATTCTGGTAGATAATTGTTAGATATTTTAATAATAATTGATAAGTATAATATAGGTATTATGTTACACTTATCAATTAATATTATATATGTAGATAGCATTAAGTTTATGGTAGATAGTCTTTAATTTTCTTTTGGCGTCCTATAAAGACAGTAATTTGTTTTATTTCGCCCAAGCAAGAAAGATTCCTTAACGTCAGGCTTAAGAGAAGAGCTAGAATAATTTTGTTAGATTTTACACCCGTACTAAATATAAACGAAACGAATAAACAAAAATATATTTAATTTAAAACAGGAGAGTAGGACTCTAAAAATACGACATCAAACTTTAGTTACATTATTGAGATACTGTGTCTTTTGTCGAATGAAGTCGGAAAAACATTATCATCATCATTATCTATTACATCAAGGTTGGTCTTATTTAAATTTTAAGAAAATATCACACTTCTAAGGATGGAAAATTAAGGAATGAAAAATACCAATCTTTGGAACAAATTGTCGCCTGCGGTATTACCGGACCGATACGATCTTCAAACCTTCAAAAAAAGAGCGTACTCCTATCTCAAAGGGCGGCAACGCACTTGTGACTCTTGAGTTGCAGGTGTCCATGGGCGACGGTACTCACTTATCATCAGGTGACCCGTCTGCTCGTATGCCCCCTATAATATAAAAAAAACAGCTTATTACAATTTATCATGATTAAGGCGTATTAAAGTCGGTTATCCTTTTTTTTAAATATAATAAAATACATTATTTTATAGATAAATCTGTAAAGATTTTTGTGTTTCTTTTCCTATCTATTTTTCTAATCGAAAGATACACTTATGACTTATGTTAGATCATTTTTTCTGTCTCCCTGTTTTTCCTAATAGGATGAGCGACAGTAATTCCTAAGTTACCAAAAATTGGCAATAATATTAGTACAATCACATTAGAATTAACTTTACAATTATTTTAATAGTACAAAGAACAAAAGCTGAATATAAACAGATTTTTCAAGATTTTTGTTGTGATTTGCTGTAAGTTTCTTGGCTTCTGTTAGTTTGTCAGCTTGGTGTAACTGTTTATGCGTATAATTTTTAAATTTCTAACACTTTTTCTTAAAAAGTTTTTCATAAAAACTTTAAGTATTTTAAATTTCAGGTTCCTCCGTGCGTGAAATTTGCTTGAAAAAGTTACAAAGATTTTTTTCACGCATTGACAATAGATTAAATAACCTAGAGACCACCTGGTGGTCGAAGTTCAAACATAATTCATAATTTTTTTACATTAATCAAGGTAATTATTTCCAGTCTAAGCTGAAATGACAAACATATATTCTCGATACGTTTATATTTTTTTAATTTGGAACACATACTATTTAAACATTTTAGTTCTTTATACTTTTTCATATAAACGTCCACCCATGACCATGATCGGTGCAACTCGATGCGATTAAGTCCCAAGTTACGCATGTAATATGTTATAAAAGTCGCGAAAGATTAAAAACAATTAAACGTCACGTATTCCAAAGTTCACATTTCTCTATACACAAAATTTGTTTACAAAGGGGTACAAAGAATTCTATTGAGGTTTTAATACATAATATATATACTTAATACTAATACATACTTATTTTTATAGTTAGAAAAAAATATTGCGACCTTACTCAAATTCGTGAAACAGAAGTTTTTAATTTCACACATGTATGTGAAGTAATTCCGTGCACGAAAGCCTTCAAGGCTACAAGCTCAATTTATTATCCGTTTAAGTACAACAGAACAGTGAATGACAGTGTCAAGTATATCCCGTTATTAATATTCTACTCGTAGTCATCGGCCTCAGTAGGGACTGCGACTCAACGAATGTCAGCAATTAGACAAGCGCGGGAGCGACAGCATCATAAGCAAACATGCGGTCTAATAAGTTAATAATGTTAATTAAAATTATTTAATTATAACAAGTTTCCGATCCACTTCGTTATGAGCAAGAGACCTTCATGGCTATATTATTAGCAAATCATTCGGTGAGGCACTTAATTCTTGTAATTATTTTTAAGAAAAATTACTAAACTTTGTTTCCTTATAACTACAAATTAGTCGATAAACAAGCACATGACCCGGAATAGCCTGGTAGTAAGCTAATACCGGGTTAAGTCCGGCTTATTTCGTAGTAGGGTACAAACATTCTTACCTGTGCGGCAGTTACACGGGTTAACGATAGCCGTAGCGAGCTACAGGTCGGCAATGTTTGTAAAAAGCGCTATTTGTTATAATCATTGTAAAAGTAACGATTATTTCTCGTGTGACCTTTAAGTAAATTTATGTTATCGTAGTATTTTTTGGTCCAATACTGAACTTTATTAGTGTGCAGTGACCTTTGCAATTTTTTATACTACCTCGGTGGCAAAGAATCATACAGCCTCTCCTTACCTCATGGTAAGCGGTTACTGTAGCCTATGAATGCTTGCAATTCTAGAGGACTCAGAGTGGTCGTGGAAGGAAATTCCTCTGGAACCGTACCGTGCGCGACCATTTAGGTTTATTTATGTGTTAAGTATAGATCTATATTGCATTTTTGGTTAATATAAAAATGTTACTATAAATATTACGTATCTTACTAACAATCATATATTGGAGTTGTGACACTAAAAGATACTACCATAAAAATTCGTTTTTGACCGCCACTACTGCCCACCTCCACATCCACATTATACATAGAAGCAATATGGCTTTTATTCATAAATATTATGCACTGATAATAACTGTATATATTACTACACATAGTCATATATATATATATATATATGTATTTCTATCTAACACACTGACGATATTTTTTTTGTCTTTAGGTACTATATTATGTAAGTACTAATTCCAAAAGAGACATTAATTAAAAAAACAATTCTCAATGCTCTTTTCTTATTTTCTACAGAGCCAGCTTTATTCTGCAGACGCTACACTTACAATAATTACACGTCTAGCCGGAGCCTAACGAGTGCCGTCAGTTGGTCCCTGTGTACTGTACCTAATGTGTTTATTCTATGTACCATGCATAATGAGAAATGAAACGTTGTCATGTAGGTGGCTTTAAGCGTTGGTTTGGTGAGTAAATTAGACAGCAAGACACTATAAGGCTGACATGAATATAATCTGTTTTCTAGATCTTATAAATTCGAAACTCATGTTACTAACTTTTAGCATATTTCACGACTTAGCACTTCATCTGTTGGCGTACCACAGGGTGGCGTCCTATTTTAATCGCTCTTCGTATTTTTTTTATGAAATTAATTTCCAATAAGATGTATGATTGTAGCGAGCAGCATGGTTTAAAGATGAATCCACTGAAAACCGACGCAATAGTTGTTTGGTAGGTTGTGATAGTGGTTCCAGGATGAGATCTTACTGGCCACATAAACTCCAGATATTCTAGAAGGTTCTCAAATTTCCATCAAAGACAAAGTCAAGAACCCAGGTTCTTAGAGAATTTACATTGATAAATATTTATCCTGCGGTTCATGATTACAAGAAGTTAGTAAAAAAGTAGATAAGCTTCTACCCTAATGGTATTCCAAAAAGAATATTATTTTACGTAAATTTCCAAGAACTTCTTTTAGAAGTTTTCGTAAATTTTTGCGATATACCATTAAAATTACGGAGTTAGAATCAGATCTTTTCTTATCCAGACCTCAACGAGGACCAACTTGAGCTTCAGCGATTTCAAAATTTCTGTATTAAGTTTATCTTCGTGTTACGCCACTGACCACGTCACTCAATATGGCCTTCACTGGAATACTAATGTCCTTGTAAAATTATAAAAATAGACTTTTCAGCCATACAAGGTTCGTAATGTCGTCAGATAAGTACTATAATATGTATGGATAATATCGGTCACAGTAAAATATATCAGAAGCCAAGGAAATCGATTGCGGCTGGCGATCAAATGACCATGAACATTGACAGTAAAAAAAAAACTAGTGAAAGCACACAATATCTCTTCGTGAAATTGAATAAGGACATACTTGGTACTATTATGGATCATACTTATACTTTAAAACCAGAATAGTTGCGTATTAACCGGTATGATAGGGCTTACATAGTTAGGCAACCTCAGAAGCTCAAATTTTGGAATGGCGACAAATAAGAAAAGAGCGTACGGCCATCTCAAACTCCGACTCGTTTGCCACCTTTACCATAAAAAAAAATTGTTTTAAGTAAGTACTACCGTATTCAAAAGAGCATAAAAAGTACTGTTATCGTTACCCCGTATTCCAGCAGATATCATTTGTTGGATTGGCAAATTCTTTTCCTATAATCTTTGTTAAAAGCCAATGCAATTTCATGTGTCACCTGGTAATGCAAATTGCCGTAGGATACGGTAACGGCTTACTGCGTGAGTTGTACGCTTCGACATTTTGATGTTTTGAAAAATATCTACTATTATCTTGGTTTACTACGAAAGTGATGCTATTCTACAAAGTAAGGACGCATAGATCTTTATTTTCTTGTAAGCCAAAATTTGCGTTCACTTAGTTGCACCAGTACTTACTAAACATATAAACATAGTACATATGTACTAAGCAATTTTAACAAAGGTAGATATTTTCATTGTAAGCCTCTTCAACACTTCAACTTATTACTGCACAAACTCCAGTACATACACGGCCACAAGTAGACGGGAACAAAATTGCTCAAGTTTTTGCAAACGGACTGCGCTGGCCGCGGGGAGTGCAAATGAGAAAACTTTTACCTTAGTGATTATAAAGGATAACCATTTGTTAGAGCATGTGGTTTCTAAGCATGGTTAGAAGCAGTTTCAGTATTCCTATGAGTTTGGGCGACTCGGGGGACGAACTGATCTCTAATCTCGGTCAAGCAGATATGTTCCTGAAAAATGTTTAGTCGGTAAGATCTGCTCTGGAGCAATTGTAATATGATAGTTATGTTAGAATTCTCTCTCGATTAAGAGTTTCTTCAATGAAGAACCAACCTCGATTTTCCGACGTTTCAATCAACTTATACGTCGTTGTCACGAGTGATATCAACTCTAGATTGCCTTAATAAACCGTTTTGGCATGAAACTGAAACCTTTGGTGTTCAGTTGAGTTTTTACTCTGACTACTTCATTTCGATGATGTGATTCCGATAGTATTTGACAGTCAGGGTCTTTCAGGTTGCTTTTAATCTACAATAATCTGCCCGATTAAACATTTTCAAGACAAGCAAGGCCATTCTGCACCAATATGACTGTGTGGAATGGCCTTGCTTGCTTTGAAAATGTTGAAGTGTAAGTGTTTACCAATTCCTATAACCAATCGTGTAATATCTCTGTTGCCAACCCTATTCTTCTCCTACTACGCTAGTAGTTCTGGTTAACAGCATTATTTTCAGACTAGAGCCACTGGTAAACAGAACTAGGTAAAGTAGCAGAAATCTGTTCTGCCATACATGCTTCATTCAGCTTTCTAGGTTATAGAAAATATTACTAACACACTTTTATATTCGGCCATATTTTTTTTAAGAATTATTTAAATTAGATTGAAATTTATACTTAAGTGACAGATAGTCAACGAGTGTAACTTATTATTAGCAGTGACTAATATATTAGAGGTCAAAATTCAATCTATTTCATTAAATTGTTGACAAAACAAAGCTCCCTCAAAGGTAGAAAAAAAAATGAGCCTTTTAACTTTTAAATTACTTCTCACAACTAGATAAATCGATATCGGACTTAGTTTTGGACGTACGATTTTAGAAATCACTGTCATAAGAAAATATATAGATAGGTACTAAATTGTTAAGAAGTTTTCTCATTTGCACATGTGGCGACTAGTAGCCACAGTCACTACTCAACTGTCTGCTGGGAAGAACTTATTCAATCAGTTTAGAGCATATATACAAGTTACCGTAGTACACAAAAATTAAGAGAATATATTCTAACTAAATTGAAACAATAGTCTAACAAATTCTTGTAAATCGGGATGGTTGACTGCAGACATAAGGACGGAGGGATTACATCCGCATTTTAGGTCTTAATGTCAAGCTAAAATTGCAAGTGATCTACAACTCTCTCGAAAATAATAGATTCTCCTTTTAACGTCACTACTTTTGTTTTATTAATTGCAATAATAAGTATGCATTCCTCTTTCTGTTCTTAACGTATCCGTATAAATATGTTAGTGACTCTTACACGTACATATATTATGTAGATTTTAAAGCGAACAAAACACCCGTCGCTGTTCTCTCCTATAAAACCAATCAGTCAATAGCGGCACTTATACACTTGGGAGCGCACATCGGAAGGCCGTATGGTGTTTCACGTGCTCTGGATATATATTTTTTAATATGGCTACTGGTAAACATACACAACTAGATTTTGCTGGAGGTTTTGCTTGCGTTATTTTAGATTTTGTCAATTAATTCTGGTATCGGGAACTATACTTTTTGTTCTGGATAAAAGGTACTCTATGTCCTTTATGGATTTATACAGGCATTTTTTGTTGTATGTCTAATCTATGAGTAATCTATCGCAACTTATTGTTTAATGGCTAACCGATTGTAGATATTAAATGTATAATGTGGTGAGAATATAGAATATTATAAATTTCTATTTTAAAGAAGTCTATATTCTGTTCTTGGATCTACCCACCTGGTTCTTGGAAAAAAAAAATATTTAAAAATCTTAAGCAATATGTAGTGAAAAGAGTTTTATGTTGACGGGTACAAGAGAAATATATAAAATATTTTGAAGGGCCTGTGTGAAAGAAGATATGGCTAGAAAGGGAGTAAGCAATTAAATGACGAACGATAGAGTAGAATGGAAGAATAAAACAAATTGCACTGACCCCAAATGAAATTAGGACAAGGGTAGGACTGCAGATGATGGAAATGAATATACAATAAATGGTTCGGGTTATCAGTCAACCCGACAAAGTGCCAGGCCATTTTAATCGGTAGTCACCGATCGATGAGCAGAGTCGACTTCGAGACGCTTCCAGCTGTGACTTTTAACGGTTCTGCCTTACCTATTTGTCAAACGGTGAAAGATCTGAGCCTACATCTCGACTTCACGTTAAATTGGCGCGATCAAGTAACCAATGTATGTCAGAGGGTTACCGGAACTCTCAGAGCTTTATACCGTCTTAAAAATTTTCTCTCTGCGAAAACCAAGACTACGCTCGTGCAAACTCTTATCTTTCCTTTAATCGACTATGGTGATGTGTGCTGTTATGACCTGAATGCAGATCTTCTCGATAATTTTGACCGTCTTCTTAATAACTGAATTCGATTTATCTTTAATCTTCGTAAATATGACCATATTTCTACTTTCCCTTCTCAGCTCAGATGGTTGCCCATTCGTCAACGCCGTAAAATGCGCTCTCTCACTACCCTTTTCCCTATCCTCAATTCCCTATTTCCCCCTACTTATTTGACACCAAATTTCCAACTCTTATGCAATAACCATGACAGAGATCTTCGGTGGTCAAGCAACCTCCTACTACTTTGTCCATCTCACACCACTGGGTTCGTCGGCTCTTCCTTCCCGGTTCAATCAATTCTTCTGTGGAATGCACTTCCTCTCCAAATCAGGACGGCTTCAAATCGTTACACTTTTAAGGTAAAAGTAAAGGAGCTCTTATTCAAAGAATTGGCAGAATCAACTCGTCAATAGTTCGAACCAATAATGTTGCTATTTGTACTTATAATAGTATATGTATTTTATAGCTATGTATGTATTTGTATATGTATGTGTTTATATATGTATATATATGCTACTCGAAAGTTACGAGTATTTGTATATAATGTGTGTGTATATTTGTATCGAACTTTGTATGTATCCCATTCTTTTCTTTGTAATTTTTTTACAAGATTGTTAATTGCACCTACTTCTTCTTTTCTCTGCATCGCCCAAAGGTCGACTGGTAGAGAATGTCTTAGGCATTAAGTCCGCCGCCTATGTACTAATATGCAAAAAGTTTTAATAAATTAATTAATACAACGATGATAGTCATTCAAGACTGTCATTTGCTCAAACAGGATATACTATATGTGTATACACGTTAGCACGTTAGTAATAAATCTCAGGTCAACGACCGCCTTAGATATGAAACCATTACAGACTGCAAAACAAATAAGCTCCAAGTTATCTCATCTTGCTCCCAGTGGAATGAGAAAAGTTATGGACTCGCTGCACCATTGATAGGTGTCCTCGCGTAATCTATTATGTGCGGTTGTGATTGCATAACTACATGTAATATTGTGTAGTTGTTGGTAGGTATAGATATTAAAGCTAGATAAACGAGTCACGTAAGTTTATAGTGGACCTCCCTAAAAATATCTGTGTAATTTAACAGTTTTTTAAATTTTATTACGGTTTAAAATCACTTTATTTCTCAAGATTACACCAATCACTTACAAGGAAAATTAAAATATAAATTACAAAAACTAATTTTAAATGCGTTGACAGGTAGATTATCTCAAAAATTTATTTTTGCAATGTAGGTACTTCTAAAATTAGTTGTCCATTCTAATGCTGGTTTGTAGTTGAGCAAACTAAATAAAGTAAATTACATTAACCACTGAATTTCATTCTGACATTGCTACCGTTAATGGCGACTGTGTCGACTAATTAAAGGTTAATATATTTTTATGTTTTACTTTATTTTCTTTTCATCTGATTTCAATATCAGTTTAACTGAATAATCTTCACTGAACAACTTATCACCACATTATTATGCTATAATTATATACTCCCAATCAAAAAATCAGGAAGTCATAAAGCTATACGGTCAGTTGGAAACTTTGAGGAACCTGCTTCGGGTTTTTATTTTATACAAGATCCATGAAGGAGAAACAATACTTTTATCCACTATTTTGCCCTCTGTCGGCCTTGTGCCACAATTAAATTCTCTACCTAAACGTACTATATAAATAAGTATTGATACATGTATTTATATGGTCGAAATTTAATTATCACGGTCACGGTCACGGTCATCTGATTCCAAACTAGGCAGAGCCAGTACTATGGTAACCAGACTGCTGATAAAAATTCTTATATTTATATTACTAAATTCTGTAGTAGTAGTAACCTTTTTAAAATAAATAACCAATTGGCATGTGGTATGTTATCTTTGTCGATCAAACAAGTGTGAGATATGACATCGCAAGGCAGAGGTCTCTCTGCTCGTCAGAAAAAGTTTTCGATATATAAAGAGCACGTAAACATAAGGAGTGAAATGAACAGAATAGTTATTTATTACAGATACCATATCGATCATTCTTCTCTCAATCAACAACACCCCTTTTCTGAAATACCTTTCACTGCTAGAAGAACTCTCACAATACATACATTATAGATACATTACACCCAGAAAAGAAAACAAATGATCGTGCGTATCACACAATTATTGGTCCTGGGTGGGAATTAAACCCACGATCTCTGGCTCATTAGTAAGGATCCCTAACCACTAAACCAATAGGCCTAAATATTTAGGTATTAGCTCCGAAGTATATATTAAACACGTTTCAAATTAAACTGCTATTTACATTTTACGTAGAAGTGTTTAATATTGTAATATATGTGGTGTCTATTAATTTCTACGTATTATTATATAGCTTAAATTTAATTTGGTAATCGCAATACTCGCTCAAATCAACAGGGAGTAGCTAAATTCTAAATTCAAATATACGCTCGCCATATTGTTAATACGGTTCTAATTTCAAAATTTCAAATTCGACTAACATCAGCTATTCCCTGGCGCCCGTTGAATAGTTCGGCTACACAGATGATTAATAACTAGATATTAATCAAAGCATTATTCTGGTCAAGGGATTATATTACGGTCTCACCGTTTTGTACAGAAATGGTTTAGCTGTTCAAATGCGTCCTATGTTGGGCGATTCGATGATTTAATCAGAGAAATTTGGAAACGTGCCATTGTTTTGTCAAGATTAAAAGTGAGTGGAATTTAATTTTGGAATACCCTTGACAACTAAATGCGGGTAGGATTCGTTGATAAATTATATTGTGCTATTTTAACCAATTAGCCAGTGATCTAATACAAATGAGAGTATTTATGAATAGCTCCAAAAATATATGTAAAAAATCGAAACTTTCTATTGTTATTATTACTGCTGTGTCACATGTGCATTGTTGTTCTACGCGCATATAATAGAGTTATCACTAAATATGCACCACGGAGATCTTTCGACGCTACTTACTAGCGGATAAAACAACGCGGATAAACTACGCTAATAGTCTAGTCTTTTCTCGTTGTGTAATCTTTTAGTCACAGTATTTTATGAGGTGGCGATATTATTCCAGTTAGGCGGTTCCAATTCTATGATAAACCTCCTATACCTAAGCTTTTTCTAACATACTTGAATTGTCTTAACACATTTCATGATTTAGTTAAAGAGATAGGTCCCATTATCCCAGTCCCATTCATTGACTTTTACTGTTTGTTTCGCTGTTATTATTTAACTACTGCGCTGTCAGGGGGAATGAAAAGGACATCAGGATCTTTCATTTAAAAAAGTATCGCTATTGAGGGATTTAACAAAGCTACATTAACTGGAGTAAAACCGCGGCCAAAAGCCAGTGTACTAATTACATGTCTGAAAACTTTCAGATTTTTGCATTTTCGTATTTGTTCGATTTTGTCAATCGCCTGCAAAGCCGTTACAAGACTTTTAATATTATGAATGAGCATTATGAAGATACAGACCACGAGTTAAGGTAGGATATAAACGTCCCGTGTATTTGGGCCAGGCTTGCGCTACGACCCGGGAATACAAATGGATGGGCAGGGACGGCGTTGGATTTTGGCATTATATATTATATGTAAATGATATAAAAAAACAAAAGTTTATATTACTGACGTTCTGAAGAAAGAGCAGGTCAGAAGTAAAAGAAGGATAGAAGCAAATGGCGGTCTGTTGTCTCTGTCTACCCGAAACCAAGAGAATTGTATGTAAAAGTTAACGTTATTACTACCAACTCTTTTTCTTAAATGTGTAAAATTCACTGAACCACCCTGCTAAATACCTGTTGAACCGATTATGTCGGAATCGATCTGACTTAAACCATTAGACCCACTTGAGACAGTAATTGAACGTTGTGCCATACTTTAAAATTAATCGATCAAAGACTTACCGAGTTTTACTAGCATAACACAAATAATAAACCTGCTTAGCTATCAGTTTAAGTGAGACGTTAAGTACTTTCCGATATCCATATTTATTTTAACAATCTTAAATATTTGCGTTCAAGAACCATAGCTATCGAAAATTCCGTACTAGAGATAACATACAACATAGTTTATTCGAATCCGTCCCTGTCTCCGCCGCGGCACGCGTATTTATGTAATATGACCCTAATAAATATCACTTGGAACACATATTTGTATCATTCTGTATAGAGCTCCTAGTGACGTACGTCGTTGATGCCGATGCCTTTAAAGTCAAATCAGGTGTTAATGTGATACTAGAGATCGCCTGGTGGTGCAAAATAGACCGAATTCCTTCGAAGTTTATAATAAAATATAATCAAAGCTAATGTTGAATATATACATTTTAATTTGGTTCTTATGAATGTTGCTGTAGCTTAAGAAAATATGAGGGTACAGATTTTTGCTCTAATAGGAGCCTCCTGACTGGGCAAGCGTCTGAGTTTCATAAAAGATTGCGATTAATCAGCGCTACAAACATGACGCTGGTTTTCTACTGGTGAGTACTGTTGGTTACCAGAGGTTAAGAGGTAAGTTAGGGTTGGCAACGCATCAATTACACCGCTGATGTTACTAGTAATGAGGTGATGAGGCTCATTTCTGTTTGAATGGCCTTGTTAATAAACACAATTGCTGGATATGGAGCAACGAAAATCTACGCTAGATTCATCAGGTGATTCTACACTCCGGAAAAGTCGCTATTAGGTCGATTTTGGTCCGGCTTTATCATCGGCCCTTATTTCTTCGAAGATGCGCAATAGTAGGAGAGCTGGTGAACAATTTAGGGTAGTTTCTTGAGGCACTTTTAAAAACTTTGTAATAGTCCTCGAAAAACCCCTGAATAATAAAATCGAGGTCTTGATAAAGGGCGGCTACCCCCTACCAGACCTGGAATTTTATAAAAAGGTTTTTTTTTTTAAATGTTCTTGAGGCATTTTGAAATTTTTATATGTTAAAGTTAGATATTTAAGGAACTGAAAAATAAAAAAGCCTGATCAATCCAAAAAAATACTCTCGTTTTTCATTAATTTGAGCTCTATCTGTGCAAAGATGTCGTAAAAAATGTATTCACCGTTGGTTCACACGCTAAAATTATATACAGTACATAATGTCATCGAATGTCCTTTAAAATAAAATAAAAATTGTGGCAATATCACTTACACAGGTTGTATTATTTAATTTTAAAGTAAGAGTGCTTTTAATAAAAACACTGTACAAAATTTCTCTACACTATAAAGTTTTCATAAATGTTATTTTATTTTTCGTGGTCAGTTTTGCCATGACAAGATGTCATCGTGCCAATTTGATTCGCGCTTAATTTGAAGGACGTGAACGTATAATTTAGCTTTTGGCACCGGTAATTATACCGTTAAAGATTTCAAACCGTTAAAAATATAATAACGGCCTAGTACTATACACAAATATATGACAATGTCGTATAAAACAATACAAAGATGAGCTGTAACAGGAGATATGATTTTTCAAACCTACAAATAATACCTAAAAACTCGATTATAATCTTTAAAATATATTCAATTTAAGCGCTATCGCCATTATGAATAGATTTTCGACCTAGCACTTTTATTAATATCAAAAATAACACTCATGTACTACCAATATAACCTTCAAACGCGGAGGGGTCGCTAATTCGTTTTTTATTACGATCGTTAGAGCCCTTGTAGAATAAACATAAAAAATCTAAAAGCATACAAATTTTTTCGCTTGTCAAGAGGTCCTTAATGGTCCCATTATTATGACAAGGGCCGATTATGTTCAGGTATTATGTTCAGGAAGTTACTTCGAAATGATTGGAATGCTTAATTTTATTGACCTTGGGAAGACAGACTGCGTAACCAGGCGATGGTGAAAATAATTGCTTATGGAGTACACCATTTGGAAAGCCAAATTTTGTTTGTAAATTTAGGTCAACAGCTTACTGTTTAAATATTTGATTTTGATGAAGCGACTGTATTCAGTTATGTTTATTCTACTTTAAAAGAGGAGAAGGTTCTTAATTCCTTATTTTATGTATGTATGTTACGCCAAATTTTTGCCAATTGTTAATCCAAAAAAATTTAATCGTAAGGATGGAGAAATCCTAACTAACATTATAAATGTGTGATACTGTGAGTTTGTTTTTTTGGTTTACTAAACATTTCACGCCTTAATTACGCAACTGATTGTCATGAAACTTGGCATACACGTTGGGTAACTTTCACATAGAAAAAAAAATACTATTCTCGAAGGATACCGGACTTCATTTAGAATCTACAGAAACGAGTGTGAAGCCGCGGACAAAAACTAGTGTCACATAAATTCTAATTAAAAACCGACTTCAAAAACTCTCAATGCGAGAAAAGCCATTCAGATAATTTTAAGGCGGATCCCATAATGATCGGTTAAGTCGTTAAGGCATGAAATTGTAACAAACAAACACACATTAATATTTATAATATAAGTTAAGATTAAAAGATCAATTACAATATGACAGAACTAGTAATTTTCCGCTTGGTGTATTATTTTATTGTGAACTAGTGACCCGCTCCGGCTTTGCACGGCTACAAATTATACACGTAAACCCTAGTCATGAATTACTCTGTCTAGTAGTGAAAATCCGTTCAGTAGTTTTTCAGTTTATCGCGAACAGACAGACAGGCAGACGTGGCGGATACTTTGTTTTATAATATGTAGTGATAATGGGTGAATAATAATAATAATAACTGGACACATTTCACACACGGCCGTCTGATTTGATCTGATCATGTATGTCTGTCGTATAAAATTCAACTTTAGGAGGTTGTTAAATATGAAAGAACATAAAAAAAAACAATGGTTATGTTACAGTTGTAGTGGCATTTGGCATGTGAAAACTAAGAGTAATAGGGTGACTGTAACAAGTCGTGTTATTTGAGTGACTACCAGGGATTTTGTTCTAACTCCGAAGAGTTGGTGACAGGTTTCGTATCTAACATCGAACTCCTATATTTAAGTGTTTCTTGTTTCTGAAGTCTGTAATCATCAACAATTCGTACCTCAGCCTTAGCTAAAGATAGCAATTGAACATCACAACTAGCTTAATAATTATGATATCCTATCAGTCAATAGGGACACCAGATATTAATTGTTTGTAAACTAAACACTAAACGCTTTATATCACATAACCTTTAAGGTACCTTACAGTGTTCTTATATACTTAAACTTTTCTATGTATAAATAATAACACTATATATTTAAAGTGAATTTATTGCCTACAAATATTTATATTTCATAACCTTTGAAACGCCACCTTTCTTTTAAGTACCTATATCCAATTCTAACAAGCCGGTCGAAAAAATCTTTATGAACGGATTTCTCTGAGGTCTTATTAAGTTATAGCTTCATAATATAACAGCCGTTGTAGATATTGCAGAATAATCCAATTTGGTATCTCGTTCGAGCTGGAACACCATAGCATAGGATCGGATTGGAGATTTAATCGAATACCAATTAATTGCTGCCTTACAAAGTTATAAACCGCATTGTTTAGTTTGATATTGTTCTTGGTATATAGAATGACTGATAAATAGTAACCAACTCTATATTACATGGTTTAATTAAGCACAATTTTATAATTATGATATAAAACTAAAAATAGAAGTATTAACCTGGCTGCGGCAAAAATGTCTAATATTGAATGAAAAATATTCACGAATCTTTAACTAGGCTAGGGAAAATAAAAACAGAAAACTCTAATTGCGATATCTTATTGGACAAGATAAGTCTTCTAATAATTTAGACATTCCTGCTTACTTATTTCTTTTACACTTATATCGAAGTTTCACATTATTTATGTTTTAGGTCTATTTAAATTCCGTGGTCGTGATTATCTTTTGGTAGATCCTCTTATTTGTTTAGAACCTCTACCAGATTAGATTTTGATCTTGTGAGCGCGTCCCGTTTCTTCACTCCTAAGGATGACTCATATGTAACTATGGGTTATACCGGCTATATAAACTTATATCTTATAGATCATACACAAGATTAAAAATACAGATATTTAATTGGGTAAGTATACCGCTAAAAAATCAATTTAGCGAATGTTATCTAATGGCTTGACTATAATAATCGTATGGCTTTAACTTCAGATTAAAAAAAAATAGGTTAACCTTCGTCTATATACAGCCGAAAATAACAGCTTCTTGCCTACCTGCAATTTTCTCAGCAATAATATGTAGGTCTTAATAATCGCGTTATAGCACCAATATTGGCCAGTTCACCACACCTGTTACATCCAATTAGTTAGATGATAAACAGCCAATTTCGGGCCCCTTTCCCAAATCCAAATATTGTCTCCAAGGTCGAGCGACGTCACATTAATTCAAACAAAGCTGCCGATGTCTGCAGCCGCTATTACTTATACGAGCCTCTCCCATATTGCGTTGTCGCCGTCGACTCAGTTACATTATCCTTTTTCGCGGATGTCGTGTGGTAGGTAAGTGTTTTTTGATGTTGATGTCATTAGTTAAAAAAATATTATGTCGTACACTGACATTGTTATTCACGGAATCGAGGTAAAAGAATGATTCAAATTTTTATCGTCATTCCTAAAATTACTTTCCACGTACAGACAAAATCTTCACAATATTAGTATAGATATAAATTATTGGGTATAGAAAGCCTTAGAGAATAAACTTCATCCATGGAACATTAGCATGGTCGTATTCAGTACAAATATTTGACAAAGTAGCTCGTCAAATAAATATTCTAAGAATATCAAGGGGTATTTCCACTTCCTTAGTTTCCTTTGTATCTGATAAGGATCATACTTGATTTATTCGAGAGCTATTTACGCAGCGCCTACAATTTACTTAAAGTTATCTTTGTAGCAAAAGTTAATCTTCACTACAAGGATAGCGTGGGAGTTTGTTGAATTTTATGATGATGACTTTATTTTTTGATTGGTTAACTTATTTAGGTTTTGTTTTGATGTCTCTTTGTGATAAATGCTTTACTAAACACATGAGGGAGTATAAAGTAAAGAGTACATAGAGTCGGAGCCAAACGGTGTTACCTCAGGGACACCTATTGGCGGAGGTCCAATTATAACTTTGGAAAGAATTTTTGGAAATTTCGCAGATCTATATCAACTTTTGCAGAGGAGTGTACTGGTAACCATACCTCTCTTAATTAATTTTGTATGCCTTTTTTTGACCTGCATACCTAAATAGAAGTGATTCAATTCTCTCTTTCTAGGTACCTTCTAGGTTTTCTGTACAACGGCAGTGAGAGTAATGAAGCCCTCTCGTTTCTTTACGTACGCCCTTTTCCTTCCGTTTGAATATCGAATATCGAATCACAACGTTGCGTTGTGACGTTGGTATGTCCAAGCCATTTAAAAATAGGTAATGTTAGTTTCTACGATTTTAGCTTGCAATCGTCTTGAGAATATCCTTAAATTTGTGTATCTATAATATAATTACTGATGTCCTAAAAAAAAACAACAAACTGTTTTGACATAAATCAGATTTAACTTGCGTAGCATTGTATAAGGTACCGATAGGGGTTGTAGCTGCAATTTGATCATATTTTTCTTTAAATTTATCTAAAATACTCATTCGTCACCAAAGGTTAAAGTCAGCTTATCAGTTTCTATGTCCTAGGTTTTCAGCCTAAAAAAAAACCGGCCAAGTGCGAGTCGGACTCGCGCACCGAGGGTTCCGTAAAATATTTTTATTATATGATGTAACTCAAGAACAAAGTGTCTTTCTATGATATTAGAGACCATAACAAAAGTGTCAAGGGACACATTCTTAACTTTGTAAGTTTTTAGCAAATGAAGTTAAATTTAAATTACTTATTAGCCTCAAGGTCTAGATTGTAATTGTTATGAGTAACCGTTTAATTACGAGTACATCATAATGAAAAAAAAAAAAAAGATGTAACTAAAAATTTACGGTTTTCGCAATTTTCACTTTATCTGTGCTGTAAGACGTTGCTTAGTACCAAATTTCAAGATTCTGAGTTCACGGGAAGTAACCTGTAGGTTTTGATTCCCTTGCGAGTGTTGAAAATTTGACGGACGGGCGGACGGACAACAAAGTGATCCTATAAGGGTTCCGTTTTTTTGTTTCGAGGTACGGAACCCTAATAACACCTATTGTTAAATTATATTCTCTCCTATCTACATACCCTACTACAGTCACCACACCCAACCACTCGCAATAAATTCTATCATGTCGCAGACAGAAAAAGCCACCGCGGGACATTGTTATAATAGATTTATTAATTTCACGCCTCACGCCTCGACTTTATTGCGTTGCTTTAATGCATCTCGCTTGATTAATAGATTATTATTTGTTTTTATTATTCGAGTCAAATTGGTATGTTCGGACCTTTTGCTGTAATGCTTGTCTGTCTTGGTATACGTAGGAATACGTCGGTAATTCAGTATCAAGTAGGACTCTTAGTTCACGAATAAGTTCGAAAAGAGTCTGACTGTCTGTCTGATTTCTTACTTATGGTTACTTCTTAGCATTTCATGACTTTTTACAGATGGGGTCAATAAACCTTTATGCTATACTAAAGTAATTTCCTTCTGCAGATGTTTAAATTGTGACATTTTTTTTTTTTTTTTATTGAATAATTATATAGTGTGGTTGGTTGAAACTATAATGGTGCGTAGGCAAACTTAAAATTTTTGATGATGCAATTATTAGAAGACCATTGTAATCACTAACTATAAAAAAATGTATTGCTTTGTGTTATATAACTTATGTCTTTATTTATTTTTTTAAATACCTTAATTATTATTCAGGAAATTAACTAACCCATTTAGAAACCAAATGAATCGGTAATATAACAATAAACCTTCGTACTATAGTTTCCCCTGGCTACGTCTACATCATAATCACCTAGTTATAACCCAGTATTTCACAAAACTGGGACAGTGGACTGGGAAATGACAGGAGACAACGTAACGTTCATCTGAGAACGAATTACTGCGGACCGAGTGGAATATGAATGCGGTCGGATATTTAAGTTTAGAATTTGTAGATAATTCCGAGAATAATACTATTTGTCCCGGATCATTTAAACGTTAGTCTTAGTTAAAAGCTGATGACAACTATTGTACTGTTATTACTTTATACTGCAAAATAATTTAATCGAAGACATTACTTATTTTTTTGTTATACAAAATAATCTCAATCTTATGAAAACAATCTTTAACTACCTAATTGTTTAATTGAATTGATGTCTGACGTCCGTGCGGTCAATTATCAGGGCAGGTTTTTCTCTTACAAAATTGTTACAGTCTTAAAACGTGCCCGGTAGAGACCCCTTATTATGTTTGACCTAAATTACCGTTGATAAATTTGACTAAAATAATTTCTGACATGCAAATAGTAAGCAAACCTTTACCACAAATGCTGTAAAACTAGCCACTGGTTTCCAAAAAGTCATAATAATGTTTTGTAGAGTATGAGAATTTAGTATTTTTTACACAAACCTCAAGTTAATTATTATTATCTAATAACCCTTTTTTACTGTTCTGTCACGTATTTTGTGACTGATTTGGACGCAGTACTCCTTGCGTTTCAGAATCGCTGCCGCAGGGAAGCACCAGATCGGGGTGGGGAGGGGCCTCTCACCTGCCGGATACACAGGTGCTTTCCTGACACAGTTGCAAGTACCGACGACACGGCGCTTCACACACTGGCGAATGCCAAGCCTGGGCTAGCAAGCGCCGAGATCTAATCGTGGCAGTCGGTGCTGTGGCTCTCGCTCCCAACCGTGGTTCTCTACGTTTATATGGCGTAGTAAAGTTTTCAGAAAACCAAACTACAGAGAAATAAATAAACGAGAAAGATAGGGAAAAAAACATTGATATTCTCTTTATTAGTAGTCCAAAAAGATTACAAATGGTGAAGATGATTCATACATTTTCAGTCACTTTAGAAATGCCTAAAGACATGATAATAAAAGCGACATTTTCGCAAATTGTACGGCAAAAGAGTCATAAAGCTTCAATAAAAGAGCAAAACATAAACGTATGAACTTATCACGACGCGCAGCATAAAATGAGATGCAGTTTACCGCTCGAAGGTCCATGTTACATTACTGTCGGGTGAAATACACGAACCCTGATGTAATCAGTTTCCCTCAGTTGACTTTGACTATTATTGCGATGAAAACCATTGCAGGCTGAAAAATAATATAATACGTTGATTGTTCATTATTCTAAATAAAAATATTTTCAACTATAAAGTATATTTTTTTAAATTAAATGGAATAGTCAACTTTTTTCTGAAAACATTAATACTACATCAAATAGATGTTCATTATTGGTATATTTAGTGAACTTAATTCTAGGATGCATTAATGTATGTATGTATATTATAATACTCGTACAATAGAGTCCCGAAGTACCCCATGGATAGTTTAAGTAGCTCAATTGAATCCATACAAGTAGGTACCTAATGAAATTTTTGTATCTATTTTCATTTATATTTTATTTTTATTTGATTTGAGTTTGCTTTAAATAATAAAATAATAGCAACCAAGTAACATTCGCAGGTGTGTGAAAGGGTAAAAATTAAGTTGCATTAGACACCTCAATCCAGGTTTGTGTCATCCAACGTAAATCTCCTAGTGACGGTAGCGTAATGGTTAAAGCGTCGGACTTGATATCACATGTAAATTGGGTTCAAAATCCATCCAGTAGATACACTACCAATGTGAACCCACTCATAACACAAGCATTCAAATTAGCAGCGGGGTTAACAAGAATACTAGCAATGTGTAACCCATGTGACTAGAAGTCATAAAATATTTCTATATTAAACAAAAACACATTGGAATAAGAAAACCATGGAGATCCCATCCCCACTAGTCAAATAAAGTTTTACCGCGTCACGCAGCCCTACCCAAACCACGCCACTTTTACCAACTTAGATAAAGATCAAAACCATTTCATACTCAGATATTTTACGTATTTATATTACAAAAATACGTGAGTGAATTTTTCCTGACTTAATTTTAACCTTTCAATATTGAAGCGCAAAGCCTTTTATCTTTTCAGGGCTGAAAATAAACTCATTATCAAGTGACATGAGAATACGATTATACTCGCACGATTCACGCTGAACCCCGTTCTGATTTTGTTTTGTTTTATTTTTGCACTGTCCTTATCGAATTTATTGAAAATTGAGTTCGTAGGAAGAGGAGTTGTTTGAGGCTTATTTTTCTGTTTTAACAATTTAATAATGAGAACAATGGAAGGATACTGTTCTTCTTTTTGATGCAAACATTAAAAAGTTCGCTATTTCGAGGTTTTGTTACGCATGTAATGGAAGGATATTTAGTTACTTAGCTTATTTCTACAATTATAGTATACATTATATTGGTTAAACGATGGTAAACAAATAACGACGCTTACACTAGTAGCATAAATACTAGTCTAAAATAAACGGAAAATTATATTATTTCGAAATAGGTTTCAATTAGATTTCAGTCGGAAATTAACCCGTTCATGAATAATAATAACTAAGTTTTTTTATAGCGTAAACTGAAACTAAATCCACCGTCGCTGCTGCTTCGATATACCTAAATTTGCCATGTTACATCGTACTGATTGAATGTCATATTTCACCGAATCACTAGGAGTTTAGGTCAATTCGATGGTTTTGTGAAGAAATGTAAGCATTGCTTCAATACTAATTGCACTGCTTTTCTGTGAGGCCGAGCTATCACTTCGGTCAAGGCGGCTCATACGCGCCCAAGCTTAGCTCTCCCACGATTAGGTTTCTGATAGGGTTTACTTTTCACGAAGGCAATGCCTGGAACCTTTTAATTTTCATAAGGATTACTTTAGAATGTAAATGAATATCGTTAATTTTTTGTTAAATTTTTTATTTGACCATAGTTCCAATCTCTTTGAATAGTCAAAAGTATTTTTACAGCCTCTGATCAAAATCATCATTTTTTTAATATTTATATTGTTGATAGCTGTTACTATCGTTCTGATGTACGCCTACAAGTAAGCACAATTTCTTGTGTGCTGCTACTGTCATTTGAGATGAATGCCATTTATTATTATTTTCAAAAAATAGAATACATACTAATTTAATACATTTTGTACCGTACGTGAAAACAAGTTTTCCTTTCCAGTAATTATAATCACTATAGCTGTAGTAACATCTAACGAAAACTGCCATCCGACAAGAGTCCGGTGTCTCAAGAAACTTTGCTGTCTTGGGACCACTAAGTAACAGGCTTAATTAGAATTACATTAGACGAGGCGCCGAGAAAATACCTTTAAAAACTCTCTCAGAAGATAGTGTTCCTTACATATTTAGTTTAATAACTAGGTATCTTTATGTAACGACCTTGACTAGCTTTAAGTAAGGTTTTTTAACAACATGATAAGCATAAGATCCCTAGATAAATTCATGTAGGCCGCTTCGATTGCATTTCGTTATACATATCATATTGCTAACTGGATTCATATGTTCGATGTTAAAATAAAATGCCTGAGATTTATTTAAAAAACACACCATTGTCTATAAAAATGCTCCCAAATTTTGATCTGTTTTTGTTACAATGTTAGTAAATTTAATGAGTTGTTGTTTTGTAAAGTCAATCCATGGTAAGGTAACAATTATGGTGAGAGGTACATTACTCTACGTTTGTTATTAACAATAAGCTAAACAAAAAGGTAAGCGCGAATTGTAACAAAAAAACGATGGCAAACCAATATTTTTTCGTTTTCTCGCCTTCGGGGAATAAGCAGGTCGTGAACAAATAAGACAATTTTTTAAAAAAAAACGACTCCAGCATTAGGAATATTCCTCTGTCGCGGGGGGACACTCAGACTTGGGACAGCACAAATTCTTGTCCCGTGTGGGATTTGAACACACAGCACTTGACACGGTGTAGTAGCGAGGTGGTCACCTAAGTGGTCACTTAAACCATTGCACCATCCGTGCAGTCTATCAATTCATTTTTAGAACTTTAATATTGCGGTCATTAGGGCCGGTATAGACGTAACCTAATCACTTTTATATCAATTCTAAAGGCCGTTTACTTAGTTATATAGTATTTTCACATTATATTATGAAATAATCTTGTGTCCGTTCCATGACGCATTAAAGTTTATTTTGCAAATTCTAGGTTTGTCTACTAAAAAGATTTCTCAGAGACCCAATGACTGACTTCTCTATTTGACTTCACTGAAAAGTTTTAAATCTAAGTTCAGGTTGCCACAGCACACATAGTTTTGTATAGTTATACGAGTATTATTAATTATATTGAATGGCCACTGTCACTCTGTTAATAAAGTTAAATTACTATTTACTGTATGTTTAAACAATGTTGCCTTAAGCGCAGAGTGTAATGGGTGAAGTACGGTACTTGTACACAAAAACAAATAAGCCAAAATGTTGACTTTCCATACGCTTTGAAGTTCCCAAAATAAAGTCGTTTCATAATGACAGCAGAATCGCTAAGCGGTCCCCGTCACGACACCATGTTTTAACTTCATTATCATACAAATTACAATTTGTTTTCTTTCCGTTTGCGTTACATCAAAACAGCTTATTTGAAGTAAAATGAAACGAATAGGTAAGTAAATATTCACGGGCTGTTTTCTGCAATATCTGATGTGCATCTTTTATGCGGGACAGGATAGATGTCTATTTATACCATCCCAACTCCTCAAGATGATTTAACAAACCTCTGATGTTACATATGACCTCAGGAAGAGTCCTCGGTGACCGGTGAGGATGTGTGCGGCCTTCTCTTCTGCCTTTGTAAAGATGACTGTCAGTTGCACCTGTATTAAACAGATATTTGTTGATCCGTGAGGAAATAACATGAAACTTTTAACAGCTTGCGGGAGAGTCACCGGTCTATGCGAAGAAGAGCCTCTTTAACTTGTCTGCAACCACTCTCCTCCGTTCAGTTTTTGCGCTGTAATACATTAGTCTGACGCCGTATGACTGATGTGGGCAATCTAGAAGATAAAATAACAATCGGTTCAGGACTTATTGTTACCATATCCAATCCTCTTCTCGCTAGTTCAACGGCATCGTTGCCTCGTGAGCTACTATGGCTACTATTGTAGTGTTACCTGGTTGTTGTTGTTACGTACTTGAATTGGCGAAAATCATTTATATGCTTTATTGATTTGTACTTTTTTGTTTTCAAAAATGACACCAGTGAAGATCCTTAGATCTTTTACATTAAGACCCTCATTAAGGTCTTCGTGCAACTGTATTTTATATTAATTGCCGAAAGTGAATTGCTTTAAAATCTTTAATAGCCTTAAAAGCGTAAGTAAGATATATGTGCTGGAAACTAAAAACTGCGAGACAGCTAAGAACATTTTTTCTAAGAAAGTGATAGAATGAGCAAGAGAGAAGTCCAGAGTGTCAGTAGTTTTAATTAGAATATTAGTAAATAAACCCACAAATTCCTGAGCTATGTCCTTATCAGAGCTAAAAGTATTGCGCCGAGTCTCTAATACATAATACTTTATTCCTACCAGTTTCATTATCCAGGCAGTTTTTGTCTTATCTTCAGACAATTTTATTTTATTAATAATAAAATGAGATTTAGCTACTTTGCATACTTTTCTAAAAGTTTTTGGATAATTGGCGACGTTCTGTTTGAAAGGCTGGCCTGTTGGTCTAGTAGTGAGTGACCCTGACTGCTACGCCATAGGTCGTGGGTTCTCTGTGTCCGTTGTTTGTATGTTTGTAAAGTCTAATAGAGAGTAATTCCTAATGCGGGAGTTGTCTTTTTTAAGATAAAAAAAAAAAATTACGTGAGGCCTCAAGCTATAAAGTTCGTACAGCTTATCTCTACTTTTCCTACTGCCTGTCATTGCGCAATCTCTAAATCGAGGGACACATCCTTAATTCTCTTTTGAAAGGGATTATCAAATACATTATACACTACCAAAAAGAAATCTGTGTAGAATTTGTTTATTTTCAATTAGCTTATTTAGGATTACTCAGTGGGGGGACTTACAGTTTTCCAAAAGTTCTTGTGTTTTTACCTTTACTGCTGCAGAAACTACCTCTTGTTTAATAAAAAGGTAGGTAGGGCCGGAGGGTTTAGTATGTCTGCTATAAGTGTAGTGCGCATACATCCTGTGATTGCCATAAAGACTAGTCTTTGGGAGCGTTGTAGTTTGTTACTTGTAGTTATGAGATCGATGCGTGGTCACCAGACTACTGGGCCGTAACATGTCATTGGTCGTATAACCGTTACATACATACACTGCTGAAATCATTACCCTTCCTTTTCGCTTAGAAATTGTCGGGTAATAACTATGTTACTAAATATGTTACCTATCTAAATTTTCAGAGTTGTACACCATGGCGTTCTAGTCCAGCTTTAGTTTTGGTAAATTTTGTTTTGTTGAAGGCACCATCGATTTCCAGATAAGTCCTCAGTCTGTAAGTGTAAGTTCTTGTGAACTGTGCCTGTAAGTGCATTTCCTATAACACTTACCACATATTGAAGTGCAGATTCAGTACATTTACTTTGTCAATACGCTTTTTGATTAGATTTATTAATATATTATGATTTTGTTTCGAAGGAGAGCCATGCTTCGGCACGTATGGCTCAACTGGAGTAACGTGACAAGTGGTAGCTAATGTAACCGCCACCAAAACAAAAATCACTGGCTTTAATCTGTTGAACAGTTGTATACTTTTGTGCTCACCTCTTGGAGATTGTCGTGCAGAGGAATTCATTTTACAATATATTTCAACGGCATAGCAGCCAATGCTAGGTTTGTTGGATGAAAGGCCACTGTTGTATTGATGTGGGCCTTCTTCTTTCTTTTGGGCTAGCTTGATTATTTCTTTTTTTTTTTTTTTTTTTTTTTTTTTTTTTTTTTTCGGGTAGGTGTTGAAAAGTTGACACACTTATTTCAGAGCTCAAAGTTAATTTTAATTATATATTTTTCTTAATTTTGAAGAAATAAAGTTAAGGAAGGCTTATATTTATAGTACTTACGGTTATTGTACTGTACATATGAATTAGGCAAAGTATTTGAACCACCTGCCAGCACATTTACATATTATCATCATAACTTCACAACAACAATCTTGAATTTACACTTCAATCCACAAGAACAATGTCCCAACTCGCAGAGATCCAAATGGCTCAGAACAATCTGGAGGAGAGCTTTTCAAAGAGAATGGCTGAATTGGAATCTCAGTTGCACAGTGGAGGAAACACTAAGGACACAGTGGCCCGGGTTTCGGAAGAATTCAGGACATTTCGGGAACTAATGTTCAGTATGTTGGGTCTTCTTCGGAAGCAAATTATTGAGTGTACGAATATGATTGATGTAATGGAGACTCGGCACAGGCAAAAGGCACTGATCTTCCTGGGAGTACCTGAGGCTATCAAGGAGGACTGTAATGGAACCCTGCTTGATATTATCAACAAGAAGATGGGCCTCAATGATGTCACACCACTACACATTAAGCTTTGTCACCGCATTGGGGCCCCTTCCAAGGAACATCGTCGCCCCATACTCGTAAGATTCTCAACGGTCGAGGTTAGGCTTGCCGTCTGGAAAGCGAAGACTTCTTTGAAGGGTTCCGGCTTCTCGGTAAGGGAATTTTTGACTAAAATTCGACAATCGGCTTTCAGCATGGCTCGACAACATTTTGGCATGTCAGCGTGCTGGACACAGGATGGCACTATAATCATTAAAGTCCCCGATAACAGCCGCCATAAAATAACATCCCCGGATGAGCTGAAACCCTTAATAGCCAAGTATCCAAAGGTAACATGCACCAACAGAAGCGACTCCGGTAACGCGAGTTCAAGCATAACTACGAAAAGTTCAAGAAGACTGTAATAAACATAGGTATTTCGTGACACTGCTGCTCGTTGCATTTTATCATTATTAGATAACCTGCTCATCCACTTTTAATACAGTTATGCATCTACTCATTATTGGCTTAGATATTATTATCTTCATGATGTAATCACAAATACTTCTTTCCTGTTTACCTTCAATTCAATCATTATCATAACAATATTTTTACATCAATGTTAGAAACCACAGTGACATCTATGTCATCTGTCAAGTTAATAACATTTCTTTCGTTCTACATCCAATTTGCGTTCGAATACTTTTAGTTGGTTGAGAGTGCCCACAGACTGTATTGAATTTTTTTTTTTTTTTGTTCTTCTAAATGATTACACCATAAACTTAATATACTAACTAAGTTTATGGATTACACTGTGCTTCAGTAGCATGAATACGATTTATGTTGTAGTCGTTTTGTTTCAATTTTTTGTTTAATATATATTAGATGGTAATATGTATCTGTACCAACTGGCGGGTGGTGTAGAAAAACGATCTAGAAACTCAGGCCTGTTAATTATAAAGGCGTATGCATATATTTATGATATATTCTTACATAATTTAAGTAGAATATATTTCCTTATAATATATTGTATGTTTTATATGTTTATATTATTATTTTAATGATTAGTGATGATGATGAAGTGTATTATTCTGCTAACGACTCTTCTGATGAGAATAGTTTCTGTTCTCTGACCGACACACTGGGCGACCGATTACGGCAAACTTTTGACAATCAAACTCGTTCTCATCTACACGTATGTCATATAAACGCTCAGAGTGTCCCCAGTCATTATAGTGAATTGACTGCGACTTTCACCGACAGTGACGTTCATGCCATCCTGATTTCGGAGACTTGGCTCAAACCTCACTTGCCTTCGACCTCATATCCACTTACAGGCTTTGTTCTTATTCGTAATGACCGACTAGATAAAAGAGGTGGTGGTGTCGCCATCTACCTTCGAAGCTTTTTACCCTATAAAATTCTTGCCTATTCTTTTTCCAGCCCAACCACCACTGTGGAATATCTTTTCCTTGAGGTTTGTGTCAAGGGAGTTAATGTTGTTCTAGGTGCAGTGTATTGCCCTCCTATTGTCAACTACTTCTCCAGTCTGGAAACAGTTCTGGAATCTTTAGGGTCGGAATACTCACACCACATCATCATGGGAGATTTCAACACGGACCTCCTCGCACTCAGCTCTCCTCGAACACGTAATCTCCTTCAGATCGTCCAATCTACCAGTCTCCATGTCCTGCCCCTTCAAGCAACTCATCACAACATTGAACACCAGGATACCTGGCTTGACCTAATGCTTACCTCTGCTCCAAACCTTGTCTCCTCCTATGGTCAATATCCTGCTCCTGGATTTTCCCATCACGACTTGCTCTTCCTTTCCTATATCCTGAAACCACCTAAATCCCCTCCAAAAATTCTTCATGTTCGCAGCTATAAATGTATGGATGTCAAAAAATTATGTGCTGATGCCTCCGAAATAGACTGGAGCAGTGTGGCAGCTGTTACCGACGTGAATGATAAGGTCAGCATCTTTAATGACACCTTACTTAGTTTATACGACACCCACGCTCCTGTTAGGAAAGTGAAATTAAAGCGTCCGCCGGCACCTTGGATGACGGAGGAAGTGAAAATTGCAATGAGACGGAGGGACCGAACTTTCCATAGGTTTAGGAATCATCGTTCTGAAGACACGTGGAACCTTTTCAAGGCGGCTAGAAATCGGTGTAATCAGGTGGTACGTAACGCAAAACGCCGATACATTCTGGAAAATATAGAGGCTTCATCTCCTACAAGTATCTGGAAGTTTCTCAGTACACTGGGTATTGGAAAACATCAACGTCCCGAGTTTCAGAAGACAATTGGTTTGAATGATATCAACCCACATTTCACATCTGCAACTCAGCTGGATCATCAAACCAAATGTCAGACCTTGGGCTATATACAAAGTCTAACTAGTCCAGTTATTGACTTCTTTCAATTTTCTCCAGTGCCTCCTGAGGATATCAAAAAGATTATCCTATCTATTCGTTCCAATGCCGTGGGCTACGATGGCATTAGTCGTCGCATGATTGTCACTGTTCTGGATCATGTTCTTCAAGTGATAGCCCATATTATTAACTTTTCCCTTGACTCTGGAACCTTTCCCTCTCTCTGGCGTAAGGCTTACATCATACCCTTGCCCAAGACAAATAACCCTTCTCTACCACAACACTTTCGACCTATCTCTATTCTTCCTTTTCTATCTAAGGTGCTCGAGGCTTGTGTACATAAGCAGCTTTCGCAGTTTGTATACCGAAACAATCTCCTAAGTCCACTGCAATCTGGCTTCAGGCCCGGCCACAGCACTATTTCCGCTCTCCTCAAAGTGACTGGCGATATTAGGGAGGCCATGGAAAACACTAAAGTTACTGTGTTAGTCCTGGTTGACTTTTCGAATGCCTTCAATACCGTCAGTCACGAGGTCCTACTATCTATCCTTTCATATCTTATGATCTCCTCAGAAGCACTGGAATGGTTCTCCACTTATCTTCAGGGACGTCAGCAGTGTGTTCGTGTTGAAGACGTGTCATCGAGTTGGAGTGATCTCTGCACCGGCGTCCCTCAAGGCGGTATATTATCTCCTTTATTATTTTCATTATTTATTAATCTGATAACCCACGACCTTCAGTGTACGTATCACCTATATGCCGATGACTTGCAGCTTTATACACAGGCCAGGGTTGAAGATATATCGCAAGCCATTAATAAGGTCAATAAGGATTTAGAATTCATAAGATCCTGGTCGACAAGATTCGGCTTATCAGTAAATCCTAATAAATGTCAGGCGATTGTCATAGGGAGCAAACAAATGATGAGCAGGTTAGACACTACTTCTTCCACACCGATTGTCTTTGACGGATCAAATATATCTATAAGTTCAGTAGTTAAAGACCTGGGCTTATACATTGACTCCACACTCGATTGGCGGGCCCAAGTTACTCACGTGAGTCAGCGAGTCACTGGAGCTCTCCGAACTTTATACCGCCTGAAGAATTTCCTCCCCACTAAGACAAAAACTTCCTTAATGCAGTCCCTAATCGTTCCTATAATTGACTATGGTGATGTGTGTTATTTCGACCTGAATGCAGACCTCCTCAACAAACTAGATCGCCTTCTCAATAACTGCATTCGATTCATTTTCAATCTTCGCAAATATGACCATGTGTCTGCTTTACGTTCACAATTAAAATGGCTTCCTATTCGCCAACGTCGCAATTTGCGGGCTCTAACTTCTCTGTTCTCCTTTTTAAACTCCCCATCGCCACCTTCTTACTTAGTTTCCCACTTCCAATACTTATACTCTACTCATGACAGGAATCTTCGTTCCACCAATAATTTGCTTCTTTTATGTCCCTCTCACAGCTCCGACTTCATCAACTCTTCTTTCTATGTACAATCAGTCCTTCTCTGGAATGCGCTCCCTCTCGAAGTCAGGATGTCCACAAACCGCTTCACGTTTAAAAAGAAAGTACGAGAGCTCCTCCACAATGAGTTAGCAGAATAGCCTCAACGATAGTACACGACTTTATAATGGTATTTGTAGTGTATTTACTTATATATGTGATATGTATATGTATGATATGTGTGAATATATATGTACTCTGTATAGGCATAATATAAATACTTATGTATGTTTATGTATAAGTATATGAAACTGTGTATATTATGTAGTAATCATATTTAGAAAATTGTACATGTAAGTAATATAAATGTTAGTTTGTTTTATAAATAATTTCAAATGTATCTTTGCACCTACCTTATAGCAGTTCTATACCACCCTAAGGTTGACTGGTAGAGAATGCCCTAGGCATTAAGTCCGCCTTTGTACAAATGTGCATGAAGTTTTAAATAAATAAAAAATAAATAAAAAATTACCCGACGTAGGAATTTACGACGGGTAACCAAGCCTGTCCGACCCTAAAACAACATAAGAAATAATATTGTTACAAATTGATGCAGAACGACCTGCCACATAGTTGTTGTTATGTCCTCATAGAAGGTACTAAAATTTTGATTGTTATATGATTTAGGCACGTAGAAAGAAATAGCCATTTCAACGTGAGCTACAGTGAGGTGAAGGACCGAAGAAAATGTCGCAAGAAAGTAGCACCAGTCGAAAAAATAATCGAACCCACTTTAATCACAATAAAAACACTTACGCTTTTTTATAACTCCACAAAAAATAACATCACCCTGTAAAACGATTTTATTTGTTTAAATATGACCCTACGGTCATTAATCGTAATGTCTGCGCAATTCGCAAAGTGGTGTCAATTTGCAAAATTGACGTAAAGTCGTAATAATGTTATTGCTGTGTAAACGTAAAATACGGGCAATTTGCGATTCAACTCGTAAATTGTAAGAAACTTGACCATTGGGTTTTTATGGTGTATTTATATTTCTGGTGGTTTAAGTTCAAAGAAGTAACACATTTTTGTCTTCGTCGAGAATCAAGACTATTGCAAGTATATAAAAGTGCAAATTAATTGATAACTGTTCAAATCATAACTGCTAAATACCTATTTACTAGTTGTAATAATAGATATATATAATATATATGTTTAATGTAACTTGGTTTGTAGTCTAACCAAAACTCCGAAGAATGCTTATAAATTTTTACGTGGGAGAGCCGGCCCATACGTGCCGAAGCACTTATGGGCCATTTCGACTCCGCTCGATACCACGGCCTCACAGAAACCGGCAGTGAAACAATGCTTGCATTGCTTTTCGCCGCGTGAGTGAGGTTATCGGAGGGCCTAACCCTTCCCTCTCCCCTATTCTCGTCCTTCCCCTCTACCCCCTCTCCTCCCCTCTAATCCTCCTCTCCCGTCTTCCCGCTCTTCCCCCCTCTCCCTTCTTCCCCTACTCTCATCTTAAAGGGCGGCAGCGCACTTGTGACTCTTGAGTTACAGGTGCCCATGGGCGGCGGTAGTCATTTACCATCAGGTGACCCCTTTGCTCGTTTGCCCCCTATACCATAAAAAAAAAATTGGGACTATTGGGCTTTATAATCAAACTAATTCCGTTTTAGTGTTTAATATTTAGACAATGGTCTCAATTCTGTTACTTCAATCGCTAAATTAAAATTCACAAAATTTTCTTCATGTAAGATGTAAACCTTGTACACTTCAAAACAAGGTCTTATTTCAAATTGAAACAAGTACGTAACATATGTCACTATCGAAATAAGCTATTTATTTGTCGCCTAAAGTCTGATACGCTTAAATAAACTTTAATACACCGTAGCGAGAGCCGCTCTCCGTTGAATGCCATCTCTTTTGCTCTGTGTTTTAGTAAGCGTCTTCGTAGGTGTAGATTAAAAACACGTCATCCTTGTTGGTTTTAAACAACTTTTTATACGGCAATTATACAGCGTTTGAATAAATGGAGACTCTCACTGCGTGGAAATAAAGTTGAGTATACGTTGACAGGTTTTAGTGAAATATAGTTGCGCTGAGAAATAGATGCCAGTAACAAATAGACCTTATTACGAAGAACACTAGGTTGATTTCATTTGAAGAAATTAAGTCAGGTTTTATTTTAGTCGAGTGTACAATAGAATCGGAATAAACAATGACTGATAAAACAATAAGGAAAATATACCGAAATTACAAATTGATTTACTGATTTTTGACGAAGCAGTTCTTAATATAATGAACCATTTATTTTTCAAAAGTCTACTAAACATAACAATCTATTAAAAAACTTAAAAAGTATTATGTAAGCCAAACATTCCTACATTTTGATACAATCGATTTTATTGAAAGCGTAAGGAGTTTTATATTTTTGGACGTGAGATGTAAAAGATTTATGATTTTAGGCAACATCTTGGTTAAAATTTATTTTATATTTTTATGTCAATGCTTAGAAGTTTGAGAATTATGTCACGTTACAAGGCCTATTCTACAAGTTTAAATAAGTTGAAAAAATGTTCTTTTGCTTAGTATACCATTACAACAACTATGTCACGACTGTCGAGAACTCACAGCATGAATATCAGAAAAACTGAGAGGGAGTCGACAAACACGTCATTAATAATTATAAGCAAATATTATCAAGCGCGTTGTGGGGCAAGCAAATTTTAATTTTAGCTCTTGCTCTATAAGATATGAATTCATTTTAAACCACAGTGTTTTTTTCTTTTTTTGTAATTGGGACTTCTAAAAATGTATTTTAAAACGGAGCCTATGCAAACATGGGTGAAGATTCCTGCGGCAAGGTCGTCACTTTTGAGGCAAGCCTTTTGGTAGGACCTATATTATAAAGCTGTTACGATATGGCTGACATAATAAGGATAATCCTGTAATGATACTTTAAGCAATGCTATTACTTTAACTATAAAACTTCCTTGAAGTTACAAAGTATAAAGAGCTTTCTGGTAGAGTTTTTTAGACATTCTTTTTCTCGATTCTTAAAAGTTTTTTAATCCTAATTCCTATATACCATATGTATCGTTAAAATATCAAACCATTACATTAATGGTATAAGTGTCTGCAGAGATGCTTGTACATCTATATTAACGTCAAGTTTTAACAAGATATTGTATTTTCATTGAAATCGATAGTCGAGTCATCGAATATTTTTAGGGGATTCGCACTAAAGCCAGTTACCTTACGGCTGCCATACATCTCACTGATAGGCAAACAGCACTAACTGCAGTATTCTACAAGGTGGAGATACAATCCTATCATAGTCAATATCTTTTTGTTTATTTTAGTATTCGTTTTTATATAAAAGCTCGCGTCCAGTCGCTATTAGTCATATTAATCGATCAATCTTGGAAATATCACAAACAGCAAGTGGATTTAAAAATTCATGTTTATTTCACAAAACCACAGTTTCAAATACACATTTAGCAACCAACTGTAAAATATCAAGTAATTACTTAATGTTTTCATTTAGATCTACCCCATGGACATGATACCGTATTCATGTGCCGCACAAAAGAGCAGGAGCAATTAACTGACGCAATGCCATTTCTGACATACGGCGGGTAAGAATGCAGAGTATAACAAAAATTTATTACTGCAAACTCGTTTAAAAAGTATCTTAGAGTAGGTATATGAACATGCTTACAGCGCTTCTGTGCAACCATGCTATAAAGTGAAATCTTGGCTGTATTTCCTGTTAACCGGGGCGATGTAAGTCAAATTAACACAAGTGTGGTAAGGTAATGAGGAATCAGAAAAAATACAAGCAGCACAGCTACAGTAATGACGGTGAAAACAGTATGTACTTTTTTAATTAAATATAATTCATTGTCGTCTGTTGTATTTCCGGACCGATACGACATACATACCTCCTAGAAAAGAGCGTACTCTCATCTGTAAGTCCGACAACTCACTTGTGACTCTTGATTTGCACGTATACACTTACCATCAGGTGACCTGTCTACTCGTTTGCCCCTTTTACTATAAAAAACAATCAAAATCCCCAACACGCTAGCTGACTAAAATGTCAATGTACAACATGGTGCAGTCAATCAACTTTATTGAAAATATTTCTCTAACCTATGTGTTCTTTTTTGATGAAATCGTTCAGTAACATTTATAGCTAGTTTTGCTTGTATTTTTTCATTAAATTTTGGGTTGGTCTTAGGGGAAAAATTGCTGTGTCACATACAACTAATCGTGTGTTAGTCTAAACCATTACTTCTATACATTTACACATTTTGATAGACACTGATTACCCAAAGTAATTACGGGTGGGGGGGAGTAATCTTGCAATTTCTCTAACATTTTGTCATTTCTGTCATTGCCATTTCCAACGAAATATACATTTTCGTTGAACTGTACATGTCTAACACGAGCATCGACAGCCATCGGAAGTCGTCACAGCCGTAAACCAGCCAATATCCGTTTGTGGAGCGCTTTGAAGCCGGAACGGAGCTGAAAACCTGACGAACTGAGCTATATTTGGAAACCGAATTTGGAAATATGGACGTGTGAAATGTTGTAAAGTCAGCGAAGGGAGTATTTGGATTACATTAGAGTCAACTCTTGACATAAACAGATACACCCGTAGCTATATTAAGACTGGATGCGCTCGTAGAAAAACCAGCACAAGCAGTAACTAATTGTTTACAAATAAAGATAAAGAACATCATCATTGTATTTATTAGGCTATACTTTATTATGTATGTGTGTAATAAGAAGCTATTGTCTATCGTTCAACTATAAATATAATTAATAATTACTACTAATAATAGTAAGAACACGAATTTTTAGGTTTATAGATGACTAGTAGTAGTTTAGTAGGATGATATACAATTGTACCACTAAACGGCCGCGCAAGGAATGTTTGTAATTAACCAGCAACGTTTTATTATTTTTAACGTGATTATAACTAGGTACATAAGTAACTGTAAATAACTATTTGAATCCCTATAAGGTGAGTTCTTATTACTATTAATCGTAAATGTAACTAATGTAAGGTGTTTTTAACTATTTATGCTGTCCTTTACTTTTTTCTTTGGGAAACCGACGTCTGTGTGGTCTAGACAGTCTCACTTACGCCTTCCTGTATCTGGGATTCCAGGTTTAACGGTTACTAATTACATCTAGGAAACGACTGGCGGATTTTTGGATACTTTTTATAATTACTTGAGGACGCATTGCAACTACCTATCCGTAATATATGATTTACTTACATAGTGACTTACATATATGATTCAAAATGTATTTTTGAATCATATATGTAACTCTTTTAAGATTTTGAGTTAGGACTATTGTTCGAGATCAGATGATCACGTGACAGTTGTAAATCAACTCATTTGGCAGACAATAATGCTTTGAATTGAGACTTAAACATGTTTGTATTATATACAATCTCCTTTAGATAAGCAGGCAATCCGTCAGTTAAATAACACCATTGATTGATATCCGGCACGATGGTTTAATATTTATAACTTAGACATAGGCTTCGAGTAATCTGTTAGGTATACCGATGACATGTTGGTGACGGCCCTAGGGGCTCATAGTTTTTAGGAAGCGGCACTGACTTACTAACTCCAAGTCTCCCTATTAGTCAGATGAATCAAGGCGTTAGGTTGCCACAGTTGTTTTATCGCGACCGCGATGTACTGCGAGGAAAACTTCTGGCGCAAGAAGATGGGGGAGTGGATCCGATAGAAAGACCTCCAGGCGGAACGGTTTCACTCGGGCTCACGTGTGTACCGTAACAGTGGCCGCAGGTGGATGAGACGGGCTTTATATCTTTCACCCGCAGCAGAATCTCCCGTTAAGGTTGTGAGTGGATATCGCCCAGATAGTAGACGAAGCCCGCTTGCGACCCGTGGGCTGGCGCTGGGTGTACCATTGCAGGCATAACGTCGCAGGACCGACGGTCGACTCCTTACAAGCGTTGTGAGGCGCACCATGTAGTTTTCGTGGGTTAAAGTCCGATATACGGCCTCACCAGCACCTCACCCAGTGAGGTGAAATTGAACACAAAAAATTTTTCGTTATTTCGCGTGTAAACGATCAAAAAAATTTTCTTTGTACGCTCCAAGTGGTTTCACCGCATTGTAAAAAATCCTGCCTAGAAGAACCCCCTATCATGACCGACATAGACGTGAAAGAAGTCGTGGGCACAACTAATTTCTAATTTAATAAGCTATCTATGAATATTTTTTAGTCGTGTCATCCAAATGGGGTATAAAAGTTAATTTCCTGTCGTATATTACCTCCAAGTCCCAATATGATCAACTCACTTAATTTCATAATTTTAATTTACTGGTATAAAAAAACGCTTTTTATAGTTAACATGTATCCTATTATTTTCACACCAAAGAACGAGCCCCTATAAATGTCTTTGAAAAAGACAACTCCCGCATTAGGAATATTCCTGTATCGCGGGGGGATTTCCATCATTATTTTTGTAGAACAGCTAAGCATTTTGTATTGACATGTCAATGTATTGGAGAATCAGAGATAATGTACCTACGGCTTTTTACCACGAGTGCTTGTTCGCAATACGGTACAATTTAGGTATTGAGAAAAAAAATACAAACTCTTTTTTTATTGTTAAATTAAAGTGATTAATTAATTGAGTGTGCATGACACAATTTGTACGTTCCTCAGACCGCGGACTATATCAACAGCCACTGTCGAAATTCGCGTCAACAGGATATTGAGGCAGGTTTTCCTGCGCATAAGTTGTCAAATGTATGCATGATTTACTTTAAAAAAAAAAATTAACCTTTAGAACGGTCATACATCAAATTCGAAACTAATTCTATGCACCTTGCAGTATTAGAAGTAAATCAGTTTGATTGCCTCGCGCGCCACCAACGGCCGGCACATAATCTTTCTCTTCGCGTCGACAATGCAAAGGACGGTATAAATTTATGAGGTAATAACTGTTACTGTAATGTTGCTTAAGCCTTAAAACCGTTTCTGTTTTATATTAAGGCATCGCATAAATTACCTTGTCTTGCGATGTTTTAAATGTTCTGCACTACCACTGGTGAAGTTTTTTAAAACACGCTGTATTTATGTTGTCTATTTTTGTTTTTACTTTAACAGGAAGTAGGTTGTGCAGCTGATATAATATACTCGTAATTTAAATATCTTTACCATCCCGACTTAATATTGTAATTCAGAATATGAGTTTGTTTGTTACGATTTCACATCCTTACACAATTTTTATAATGAGCAGTTACTTAACCGATCATTTTAAAATTTTGTCTGGATATAATTTGTCTATAACATGTATATATTTGTGTTTACCAGCAATCTAGTTACCACTTTTTTCTTTTTTTTTTAAATACTACTAACGTGGGTCACACATTACTAGTATTCTTGTTAATCCCTCCAGCTAATCGAAATTCTTGTGTTAGGAGTGGGTTCACATCGGTAGTGCACTGGGTGGGGTTCGAACCCGCAAACCACGTCTTGATCGCAAGTCCGGTGCCTTAGCCATTACACTACCGCCGCTTCCATTCATTGTACAGGCTCTGCCTAGTTTGAGATCAGATGGCCGTGTGTGAGTCTCAAGTTATCCTACAAATATTACTCTTTCACGCAAAAACTACTGAATTGATTGCGATGAAACTTGGTATGTAGATAGCTGGAGACTTGGATTAACGCATAGGATACTTTTTATTCAAATATTCCCACGGGATCGGGACTTACGTTATTTAAAATTATTATCAGCATACACATTGTCAGAGGTACACAAAAGGTTAAATTACGGTCATAGGGTGACTTTAAAAGGTGACCTTTCGTTTATAAAAATAGTATCGTTCCGGAGGGATATCTGAGTTAATTGAGAAATTCTCTAGAAGCCCGGGGAAAAAGCTAGTTTTGCTATAAAGCTAAAACTAGGGGTTTAAGTTTGAAATAGACCACTCATAATATATTTATATTCCTAATGATTAGCTATAATTCAAGAAAACCTTTTCAGCCGTGCGAAGATTATCAGCTCTTTTCTTTCCCTTTTATTTATTTACACTCGTTCTTCTAGTGGAGGATGGAGTTGAAGAATTTTCAAAATATAACTGATATCTGGTTTAGTCGTTTAGTTTTCTCTTAGATTGCTAATATGTATAGTAGATGTGTAACTCGGGACTTTTCGCGATAATATTAATAAGGTACAATAACTTTTTGGATGCCCGACTTTTCGATTGAATTGCACCGATCGTAGTCATGTAGACCACTTGTAGTTACACATCTAATATGTATCAAAGTCGCGTAAATTTAAAAACAACAATTTGTATAGGTTGGAAAACAATTTGTTTTATTGGTTTGTAGTGAGGTTATTATGTCATTGTAAGCATTTATAGAATACTGCAGTAATATTTAAGAAGCACGATTACTTTGCGATTCAGTAGAGGTTTATCTTATCCAAAGTGTATATATATATTAAAGCTACAATACTAACTACTACTGTAGTCGGTTCGGCTACTATCTTAGTTACATAAAATATATTATATTGATGAAACTACCTAAATATTACTTCAATTCACAAGCTATTTACTTTGATAAGTTGGCTGGCAATGGTCAGCTGCAATATTGCAGATTCCGAATTCATAAAGCAGGCTTTACCGCGTTTAAAGGACTATCCTCTTGGTTATGTTTGTATGCGAATTCAATAGTGTTCCACGTATCTATGTCAACACACGATATTCTGCATATTCAATATTGCTCTTCAGCGTTTTTGAAGGATTTACATTGATGAGTGTATGGGCCATCTGAGTGATGAATTCGATATCAAACAGATTTTTTCTGCTTATTCATTCTTTGACCTTTTCTTGGCTTATTGCCCGTTCTAGTTCAGCTATAGAATTTCTATGTAATCTGCAGTATATGTTTTGCACATATTCTATATTGATCTTTAACTGTGGTATGGATTCATTTCAAAGAACTTTTTTTATATATTATGATTACATACGCACTTTAGACCATATTTAATTTTAAAAGCAAAATCTTATGAGATGTACAAACGTATTGTTATTATTTCGTCAATACATGTAACGTTTTTATAAAAATATTAGCTGACCCGTGCAACTTTGTCTGCGTTTATAAACTTTCCCCGTTTTTGCAACAGTTTTCATTGATGCTCCGCTCCTATTAGTCGTAGCGTGAAGTTAAATAGCCTATAGCCTTCTTCGAAAAATGGACGATTTCTTTTTATTTTATTTTATTATGGACTCTATCCCGCGCGAAGAATCAGCGCAGGAATTCTGCCAATGTCAAGTGTTTTATAATTATGCAAGTTAAATAACAAAAACTTAAAAAAATTGACGTCTATTCGTCCATCTTGAATCTAAATGGACAATGAAATTTTAGATAGTAGCGCCCAAGAAGCAGGATCATCCTCCACCACGAGAACGCTAAATCTTTCTCCGCCAGACGGACTATCGAATATTTGAATGTCGAAGGTGTAGAGCTAGTGACTGTTATTTATTTCAAAAAATGAAAGTTAAACTTAGAGGTATTCTGTTTATGAACCCTGAAGATACGTGACTGCGTTTGAAAAAGGCGTGGAAGAGATTTCTAAAGTCATAAGTAATTTATTTGATTAAATATGGGTAATATATAATGTTACATTGATGGATTGACAAAAAGGGTATTACCATATTTCACTCTTAAGAAGAGAGGGCTCACTGCTTCAGTGCATGGTTCCATCGGATGCAACGGTGCTTCAAAAGGAACGGAGACTACTCGAAAAGCAATAAAATTATTAATAGACTTCTATATCACTCCGTTTTTTTTTCTATAAACTTTCAGTGTGACCCCCGTTATAGTATAGATTACTCGTTATCATCCGCTGTTTCATTGCTGCGCAAAAGTCGCAGCCGTTTTGATGTAGCAGACTGCCGAGAAAACAGAGTTCTTTTTCGAGGCTTTGTGTGATAGGTAAATTACTTTTGAAGTGATAACTTCTTACAGGAGGGTAAACCGCTTCGTTACGTAACGCGTTACGGCGCCAGTCTGTCTGGCGTTTAAGTTATCACTTCTGTCGGGCGTCTCCAGACGTACACGATTTTTTTTCATTAAAATATAATGGTAATTTAAAAAAATCGCGAAATAGATAAAGGAGACTTAATTATTTGGTTACTTGAACGTAGGAAATTAGGTAAATTAATAGTATAATTCAGAAAAAAACCTAAGGTGAATAATTATGTAGGTGATCTCAATAAAATTAAACGAACGTTAAAAGAATTAGCGAAACAATATCCAATAGAAAATTACTACGAAATCATTATGTACTTAGATAAGTAGGTACTTAAAAGCAGTAAACAAAAGCAGTTCACTGAACACAACCGTTCCGTAGGGAGCCGACCACGCGTCTGGGCCGCGCGGCATGGTACGAGTACCTCGCATGACCGTCCGCCTTGCTAGCAAATGCGCGCATGGTGCCTACTTTATCAATTGAAATCAAATGATGTTAATAGCAATTTTGTTCAAAATTAAAAACTTGTGATGAATAACGTATTTATTTGTATAAGGATTAATATCATGTGTTTGATATTAATGCTTATACAAATAAATACGATTTGATTTGATTTTGATAAAAACACTTTCGCAAATAATTAATTATTTAAGAACTAATTTGATTACCATAAACAAGGTTATAGTGAGTCAACCTTAAAAGATAGACATATGCCCCATCCGTCCCATGCAATGAGGAAGTGGTTTTATCTCGCTTGTTGTCAAACCTATCTTTTTTTCTATGAATCTCAGGCGACCTTATTCAGCGGTAGGAATATAATACTAAGTATGGCACTTTTGCGCGGCCTCTACGAGAGCCGACCGTATGCGCAATGCGCAAAGACGAATTTAGATTTTGTTGTAAGTGATTTTACGTGTCTATTATTAGGTTTAAAGCCCAAGTTTTGTGAAATTAATATTGGAACGGGGATCTCTCAATCTGTAATTTATAAAAATGTGTTTGTTTGCTCTTTTAATTTTGATTTATATTTATGATGACTAAAAAAATTATAGCACGCTTAACTTTAAAAGTACAATCTCAAACAGTTAAGTTCCTTAAAAAGTTTATAGTAAGAACAATAAAATAGTGCAAATTTACATAAATAAAACACCTAGGGAAGCACAATATATAAGAACCTGTAACATAACACAATTATAAAATGTAAATGTTAAAAACATAGAAGGAAAGTTGAACGAGGAAACGTTTCTTTTGATAAATATATATGTAGCTACCTACTGTACAATATTTCACTATTCCTACTCTATAACACTTAGGTGATCAAGTGATCAGCGTGTTCGCGTGTTGCGTGATTGCGTGTCGTGTTCACTTCGCCATCGCCTTCCTTGAGTGTTCAATACGGTGTGCCATAAATTAAATATGACTGGATGTGATACGATTAAGTTTTTTTAATCGACTTAAAAAATGGAACTAGTTCTCAAATCAACAATTAGTTACGCAATAGGGTGGCCCAATCATGATGGCATTTAAGTCATTCTTTTCTTTTTATTGGATAGGTTTTTTTCTCATTTTAACTTTGAAAAGGGGAAAATATGTTGTGAAAGTTTTAATTAGTATAATTTAGATAAATTAAGTTGGTTGTATTTTTAGATAATTATTATATTAGCAAGCTTTCAGAAACACAAACAGCCTGCCTGGTGCTAAGCTATGTATTTTTGCAACAACAGTTATGCCGTTCGACACCCGAAAGATCTGGTAAACCACCAGCTGCAGACTTAACAATAGCAATGTATTGTAGAACTCTTTTATGAGCTGAGAGATTTTCCAAGGAAAGTGGTGCCTTGGCAGGAAGAGTTTAATTAATTATTAGTATTTACTTTCAATCTAATTCTGACGAGCTGCAAATCCGCCAGCTCAGCCGATGACAGAAGCTCCAGTCCTCAATTGTCTTCTGTTATCTTTTTATAATCCTATATTTAATATAATTCAAATTGATAATAGGTATTCAGAAAACCCTTCTCACATAGAAGTATAAATTCATATCACACAGGTTTGATCTGCTACAGTATACTCTCGTTTTCTGGATGGCTAAAAACCCCTATTAATCCTTATACAAGTAAAAACCCCAGTCGGACAATGCTGATTTTTTTACACCACTTACAATACCACAATAGTATAACAGAATGGTTAGACACTAGTACTAGCATAGTGTTATCTTTTTCTACTGATGGATAATGTCGCTCGAGATCAATGGAATAAGCGAAATAATAACTCGTTTTTATTTGCTTAACGGATTTTCATGCGGTTTTCACCAATAGGTAGAGCGATTCACAAGGAAAGTTTAAATATACTTGTTAAGGTTTTGTGTAAATTAGTTGCAATATTATGATGATTGTTTAAGATATCTCTGCTACCCGTGCGAAGCCGGGACGGGTTGCTAGTAATATTATAATTTTGCATCTTGGAGCTGATCTGATAATGGAGTCAGGAGGTGTATGGTGGAACTCTTCTGTGGCTAATAGTAAACTCCTTTGAGTTTGGGCTCTTCTAATGCGTTTTGACGAATCCAACAAATTTAGCTTGGAATGGTGGAACGATGGTCTGATGATTAAGACAGGAGGCAAATAGTGGAACTCTTTTTTACTTGTTAATTCCGTTCGCAATTAAAACGTGTTTTTTTAGTTTTACTTAACTCTAACTATTAATGACAAAGTATAAGTATCACCAATGCTACCGCGCAAATTTATGGACGTAACCACTAGAAAGGCCCTGTGCTTGTACATTGTTGTATAAAAAGAACACAATATGGATACGTACAGTTAACTACATCGTCTAAATAAACACGGTTGCAAATGCTTTAAGCAAATGTAAAAGGTCATAACATTATAACGTAATTGATTCCAAGTGCCATAAAATAACACTTCCAGATGAAAGCTCTGCAACGAAAGTACATTACCATTATTCAGCACATAAAAAAAATTCAGAGATGAAATTTTTGTTTTAGCGATAGATGTTCTTTATAGCTCTGTGTGTGGTCATTCGTATGTTAACAGTATGTCTTACTACACGACATACGTCGGACGCTACGACACAGCGACTCACTGCGTAGGGAATACGCGCGTGGTCAATGTGACGTTGCATTTCTCATGGGAGCTGGTCAATAATATCAATGAAGCTTCGCGAGAACTACCGGTCGATGACAATAACTATTATGATTAAATTTGTATATATTGTAATTGGTTATATTCTTCATCCCTTAATTTTCCACCCTAAGAGGTGATATTTTCTTTAAATTTAAATAGGAGCAACCTTGAATACAACCAATTCAATAAAAAAAATATTTTTGAAATCTGTTTGTAATTGGCGAAGATATCGCTAAAATACACACAAAAAACAGTCGATTTGAAAACCTCCTCGTTTTTGAAGTCAGTTAGAAGCACACAAGGGCGCATTAGGTTGCGCGTGCGACTTGTAGGTTTAAGCCAGATAACTAAGCGTATTGGCACGCGAACAATGGCGTATTGACACGCGAACAGTATAGAGCTTTATTAAGTTGGGAAAAAGAGTTATTAAAGTAATATATTAGTTCTTTTGTTAATATAGTATTAGTTGACTTGCTCACATTAATCTATTATGATAGCAGGATTTCAAGCGAAAACATAGATTGTTGTGTGTCGTAAAAATCGTTGTTATACACATGGCCCGAATGATAGTAAGCGATCGCTTGTGTCTATAAATACTTGCAACACCAATAACATAATGTGAGCTTTGTCGCCCCTTACAAGCAGAAAAGGACCCTGTTCTGTTACACCACGGTCTTTTGTAGGCTGGAAGTATACACTTGATCAGTAACTATTAACATTTTTTGTTGATTGATCTCGCGGTCTTCAATTTAGAGGTACATTTTACATTGAGCGGCTCCCTGTACAAATATTTTCTACATTATACTCCGTTGAAATACATGCATACATATGTGTTAGGCAAACAACAGTTTGACCACTATGAACATCATGTGAGTTCGTTCTAGCAATATTTCAAAATGTTCATGCTCACCGCACGTGCATCGAACATAAACACAGATAACAGACAACGAACTAAGGCAATATATTAGAAGACACTGGTTGACGTTAGAAATGTATGGATATATATGGAAATTATAATTATTTATTATTGTTTAATAGTGAGATATTAGGGTCCGAAGGGACTACAAAGAAGTCTACCGAGAAGTTTGTTTCGTTAGACTATCCGGTTACAGAATAAATAATTCTTTTTGTATACTGAAGGCTCACTTGAACAACAATAAATAGGTATTAACCCCTACAAACTTCTGTTTGGCCAAACCTGTAATAGCTGAAACCATGACATGAGGAAACAATGCCTGTTGAAGTATGGAAAACTAGAGAGGGACTATTCACTTCTTTTACGATCGTATCGTTTACTTTCTATTAAGATATTTGTCAACCATGTGGTAAATGATAGACGTAATTCTCCCTTGGAAAAACAGCATTAAGTTTTAGTAGTGAATTGTTAGGTCTTTGAAATATTCTTTTAAACGTGCTAATAATCGAGTAAAAGATTTAAAAATAGATTACTAAATATACTAAATCTTCGATTATACTATTTTACAAACTCGTATTATATTTTACTAACTATATCTCAGTCTTATCTTTTCAATTCTATCGTTGCATCAAAGGCCGTTTTCAATAGAGAACTATTCAAATCACGATCACGCACTGCTATTAATATCGGAAGCATAAGCTGGAATCCTGTTTAAACAAGTATAAACTAGATGTGAAACACACACTTGGACTGGCAGACGGCTGTATATTAGTTCTACTCAAAGGAGTACTATTAATTTCAGGTGATTTGAACGTGCTATTAGTTCTGTACAAATGTTTGAGGTTATAGTCTTGCCAAGACTGTGTAAGTATTTCACTAAATATTGTGACTTTAGAATGTGACAAACTATGTAGTTACTTCGTCCTCGTTATAAAAAAAAAAATTAAACCCTATTTGATAAAATTGTAAGAGAATGTTATTAGTTTAACGCATATGTCTGCCTATGAAGTTATATGGCTCCAAATAGATCGAAAAATGTAAGTCACTACATGTTATAAAACAAAGAAATTTCAAAGACCTGTCTGTCTGTCTGTTCGCAGTAAACTCAATAGCTACCGGACGGATTTTTATAAGGTTTCCACCACTATATAGAGTGATTCATGAGGAAGGTTTAGGGTCTAGTTCATTAAGGTTTTGTGTAAAATGGCTGAAATATGACGATGATTGTTGAAAAGGTCGGAAAAAATTAATATATGCTTTGCTACCCGTTCGAAGCCGGGGCGGATAGCTAGTTCGGTTTTAATTTTTAATTTATATCAATGAAAGTAGACAAAAATTATCCAGGCAAAATTAATTTTCATTATTACTTACTTAGTACACCCAAATCCATGGTGCTCTTAAGATAAACATTCACCTTATCTTTCAATAAATAAATTCTAAAACAAATAAAACCATAAAATAAATATACCATCTACTTTCCTAGAATTACGCGCGATACCATCTCGAATTTTCCTTACAAAATTACCATAACGTCTGAGAACCCTTCCTACGCCCCAATAACCAGACAGGCTTAACGTTGGCAAAAACAGCCTTAATTAAACACCTACAATAAATATAAATGAAATTCCAACATTATCTTCTAAGGAGGAAACATTGCCACCTTGTTACGATATGTACACGTTGCATAGTTCTGGAGGGGTATTTTGATTTCGAATTTTATTACAATGAAATATTTATGTTTGTTGCATACTGCTACTTAGCTCAGCTATTCTTTTTTTTATGTACTTAATCTAAACAGAGTTGTACTATGGATTACACGATTGTTGTTGAACACGGATAAACATACTGAGAAAAAACCCTCAGACCAATGCGACTAGAAATATTTATGCATACAAATATTTGTACTGAGAGAGAATCGAACCCGGGGCCAGCAAATTGGCCTCAATTCGATCGACTTTAAGTAGTTACGCAATGTTACGAAGACTGGTGCTACAAGCTACGGACACTTGTAGCAATAAGGTCCGTAGCTTGTAGCCTTGTAGTAACGCTGCATATTGACAGCACAAGGAACAAGTAAGGTAATTTTATAAGCAATAAGTTACTATATACATATAGATTACGCATTTAATGGCTACTAAAGCAATGTCTGCTCCCACTTTCATGATATAAATTAACAAACTTATTCCTAAGCAGTTACCTTAAGACTCGATTCTTGGCTTTTGCATCATAATAACGCCCCTGCACATCGAGCCGGTAAAATACTACTATCCAATACAAAAAAAAATATTCCAATCTAACTGATAGTTTGAGAGATTAGCGCCTTTTAATAAACCAAAAAAAAGTCTCTTGTGCTTTATTTTTTTTTTTATGGTATAGGGGGCCTGATGGTAAATGACTACCGCCGCCCATGGGCACCTGTAACTCAAGAGTTACAAGTGCGTTGCCACCGTTTAAGGTGATAGTAGGGGGAGAGGGGGGAACAGCGGTAAGACGGGAGACGTAACCTCACTCACGCGGTGAAAAGCAATGCAGACATTGTTTCAATCATTGGTTTTCTGTGAGGCCGTGGTATCGAGCGGAGTCGAGCTCCCACGTAAAAAGTATAGTATATATGCGCTAATTATTTTGACATAATAATCAACTATCATCATTAATTTGTAGATATAATAGTAAATGATGTCCTCGATGGGATAGAAGTGTATTTTCCCACAACATTTTTGTTCCCACGCCGTATGCGGGGGGGGGGGGGCGGGGGCGAACCTATCGTTATTTACTGTATGTACTGTAATAACTGTATACTGTAAACGTGTACACAAACATAAACGTTTTTCAGGGAATGGTTATCAATAATATGTTCGATCCTGAACTCGAACCTTGGACCTTACAATTCACCACAAGCATCTGAAACTTATGCCATGAGACCAAATTAATATAATAAAATTTTGACGTTCCATTACTTTAAAAAGAGCCTACTCAAGATGCTTGAGTTTCAAGGAATTAGACATTTTACGCATCAAAGTTATATCTATCTTCACAAAATATATCTTACAACGATGATAGTCTATCAAATCTTAATACTTGAAACGAGCAATTCTTGTATATATGTATTTATTTATGTATGGATTTATATTTCAGGTATATCGGAAACGATTTTAATGAAATTGGTATACAGATACAGTTTTGCATTTTAAGTACAACTGCATAGTTGTATTTCCTGAAAAAACGCAATTTTACAAAAAAGTGTATGTGTACTTATTTACCACGTAAGAAGTTATACTTCTTTGGCGCTAGTTAAATAGGGTTTATTTAAATACCATAATAAATGATACATACCGTCAACTAAACTTAAATTCTACAAACGTACTCAAAGTAATATGTAAAAACCATTAGGTAGATTTCGAATATAAGTCTACCTATTGGTTTTGTACCAGTTGTCGAGTTTTCCAAAAGTTTTTTCACATGAGGTCTTGTCATGATCCCTAGACCCCAAAACAACCGCCAGTTAAAAAGTTTACATATTATATATAGGAGTAGAAACATTAAGAAGGTATTTATTCGGTTGAAAACCCATCACTATTTCTGACACGGTTTCTTCTATTATATATGTGTATATATGTATGTACCTCAATTTTACCTGCTCGATAGAGGTCGCAATTATGCACCGATTGCTTTCAAACTTGAACGAAAAATCAACAGGGCAAAAATGGTTAAGTTCGTGAATGGGGGATATTCCCCCAACTGGACTGGGGGGCAGATTTTCAAAAAAAAATTTCAGCATAACTTTTTTCCTATGGAAAATTTAATTTGAACCCTAAATTGAAAAAAAAATCATAACTCCGAAACTGTAAACCTTTCAACAATCGGTTATATTTTTAAATGAAAGCTAATTTTATATTTTACTCTACAATGTAGAGATTTAAAGTTTTGAATGCGACTTAAAAATTAAAAAAAAAACACGAAATCTACCTCTACGGGCATGCTGCGGGCCCGGATTTTTCTAATTACTTATAATCACAGTAAATTATTTTTAAATCAATAAACTATTAATAAATATCAGTCACCACGATATATTTTTTGAAATTAAATCGTGAAGTTGGTAACTTTTTTTGAAAAACTAAAATGTTGAAAAACTTCAGGGTGTCGGTTTTTTGTGACGGTGTGCGCGCGCAACGTAAATGACTAGCTATCTTCAGGGTGTCGGTTTTTTGTGACGATGTGCGCGTGCATCGTAAAAATTTACTCTCATAATTTTTCCCTAACGCGCCAAAAGAAGTATAACTTCAGAAATATTTACAAAAAATTACAATTTCACAAAAAGCTACCGACTCGGTCTCCCAGGCACTCTAGTAGTAATAAAAATTAAAAATACTTACAGCACTTTTAGAAAATATTCTAATATATTTCACGTAACATTCTACAAAATACCGGTTTTGTTTCTCTTATCAACATCATCAATCTTCGTAATTCAAATATTTTGCATAAGTTTAATTAAATTTTGTCAATTGGAGCTTGTAAACTGTTTGCTAGTTATATGTTTTAAAAAGAAATCGTGGGGCGTAGCGTTACCTGAGTAAATATGTAAACATTCATTTATAATTATACCGAATTATTTTTTAGCTTTTAGTACATTACATACATACATCTACATCATTATTTTCTTAATTTTCAATAAAACCCTTAACTTAAAAAAAATACTCATTTTATTTTTAGTTTTACTTCACTATAATTTTAATTTATTACATTCGACTGGTTTTGATGGCGAATTGCTTTCCTTTTTGTAATAGATTTCTTGAAACTACGGTCACAGATTGATCGACTAATAACCAGGAAGTATTTTAAGTTTTTTAACATTTTGTAGTTCAGTGGTCTGTGGTTTAGAATAATATATTAAGGCACTTTAGTCAGTAAGTGTAGTTGAGATTGCTTATAAAATATTGCTTTTTATCATCGCCCTACTTGTTGATATTAGCAGTAGTCACAATTATTTTCTTTAAGTAGAAAAATAACACAAATAGACAGCGTGTATGAACTGGGATTTGCAAACAACCTAAGCAGACTTGTGAATACACGGTCCAAACAAAACAGGCGATTTAATATTTGCCCAGCTTAACTTCGTAAGGGTATGTCAATAGGGCATGTGTAACAATGGACAAGTTGGGCTCCAAGTGTAGCAAATAAACATCGATCTTGTACGCTATTTATCTTGGAGTAAGCTACATACACTGTTTTGTTTGGAGTTGTAGACGGGCTGCACTTGGTGAAATGACTTGAGGCATTTTGTATCTATAATATCTATATTATACCGAGCTTTTAATGTCTTGTCTCTGTCTTCAGTCGCCTTGATATTCTAGTGAGTGTTAATCTTTCTCATAAGGCCTGTGCTCAGTAGTAGAGATATCCAGATACTATCATTCATTTGTAGTGTTACATACTTTTAGCAGAGTATTATAATTATTTCCTCACTGTCCCCTACAATAAAAAAAAAAAATGACAATAATATTTTTCAGCCATGACGTATAAGAATGTTAGTACAGAAGTTAATAGGCGTATAGAATACCTCATTATATGTGATATGAAGCTTTTCGATCACAGTAGGTTATCAATATATTGATTGCGTTACTCATTTTTTTGCTGACTTATATCGTCGAGCATCAATACGGTAATTTGTTGTTGTGGACGACGTCCTTGAAACAATAAAACCATGATTAACCTAAGTACCAGTAACTCTTCCTTTATGATACATACTCATTTGATACATTTTCATCATTGCAGAACACAAAAGTTGACTGGTATATACTAAATGCTTAAAGTCTGCCTTTTGCAGATAGTGCAGCAAAAAAAGGTTTAAGTTCTAAGAATATTAGTGGCCCGTATATACAAACCAGGGCAATTTAAACTGGAGAATAGAATCGATCAAACAAGAGATACCGACCAACAACACCAGTCACTCCATCAAGTTAAGATGTTTCTTTGTCCCCTCGTGGTGACAATATGTCGTATGTAATTTCGTGGATAAGCATATTCCATGTGTGCTTCTAGCGAAACTAATGTCCCGTATAATGCATGTCATTAAGAACTATAAATATATTTTTTATTTTATTTATATTATTCACCTAGTTTACAAAGTAACACTTATGAATGTCAGAAGTAACATTTACATTGAGTATATATATTTGAGTAAGAGTAAGAGTATACATATTTAAGTAAAGAAATATCCAGTACTTTTTTCTTCTATGTCTGTTTTTTGGTTTGTTTGTCTAAAATTTTTAAAACAGTATTTTTTTTTACCTTCGTCAAGCTTTATAGTTACCGAAAATTGAATGAGCTATGGCTGGATTTCGAGATCTGTGCAACAACTAACTATTGTGTTTAGCTTAGACTGCGGCTCGTGTATGCTAATTTCAATTCTTTTTTGTTATAAGATAGAGACAAAGAATGGAAGAAAGCTCCCAATGACTGTGTGTAAAAAAGAAGTAAAACCATATATTATTTCATGTTCATCATGGGCCGCTCACCTTTAACTCGTGGGAGAGCCATGCTTCCGGCCGGTTCGACCGGAGTAATACTACGGACTCACAGAAAATCGGCGTACAGTAATGCTTTCGTTGTGTTTCACCGAGTGAATGAGGTTACTGGAGGCCCTGACTTCCGACTTCTCTCCCCTTCCCCTACTCCCACATAAAAGGGCCGACATTGCACTTGTATTCACTTATATATTCTCTTATATATACACTCTTGAATTGCAGGTGTCTATGGGCGGCGGTAGTTACTTACCATCAGGTGACCTGTCTGCTCGTTTGTACCCTTCCCCATAAAAATCCCATCACTGTGTGGCGTAGCCGTGTAATTTTTTAATACCACGTCGGTGGTAAACCATCGTTCAGCCTGCCTGATGGTAAGCAGTTACCGTAGCCCAGCTTACGCTTGCATGGCATGCAAGTCCTCTGGACTTGCATGCCCGTTGCCGACCTTCTAGAAATCAGTACACTCCTTTCTTGAAGAAAACCATTCTGTAGCCCCTCGGACCATACCGTGTGCAACCATTTAGGTTCTAATGTGAGAGGATGAACGCCTAATCATTATTTATTTGTTAATTACCAAAAAATTTAAATAAAGACATTGCTACTAGCAATAACTGTGATGTTGCTTGCACGTTGACAACCCTAAATTCCCTATTTGACTTGACCCTGACTGCTACGCCATAGGTCGTGGGTTTGATTCCCACTCGAGTCTGGGTGTTCTTTGTATATATATATTTCACCCCACTACACTACACACATACTAGTACTTCTGTATGTTAGAGGTACATCTTCTGAATTACCGACTACGACAAGTCAGCCGGTTCCATGTCGAGTAGAAGTTTACATTTCAGAAGACACCACTTAACGCATTCACTTTGGCTGCCATTTAGGATAAAAGTAACTCTCTTTACCTAAAAATTGTATAAGGATCTCTAATTAAAAAGTTTTTAATAAGAGTGAAATCTCTAAGGGAAAAAGGTTCATAAAAGGACAAGCTTAGTATAAAAGACATCAAACGACCCACACCAGGTTAATTAAGCAGCAATAAAATACTTAATTATTTAGTATGATGTGAAGTAGTTTCAAATATAGTTTTTTTTTTACTCGTGGTTTTCTTCATATGTAGAAAGTCGGACGCAGGCGGTGGTTCTTAAGGACTACACCTCTGCCTGGAACTCTATCCCTTCCGGCATCAAACAGGGGTCTATTTTGGGGCCTTTGTTGTTTGTATTATTTATAGCTGACATTAAAATTGCTTCGAACATTCTTACATCCTACTTTATGCCGATGACATGAAAAGTCATAAAAGAGTTGAAACCCTTTCCGATACACAAGAATTACAAGCTAACCTCAACAGAGTTGATACGAATTGTAAACTTAACCAATTTCAGCTCCTGTGACCAAATGCTATTAGATAAACTTCTCCCATCAAAAAACAACAATAGGTTCAGGTCACGCTTTGAGTCACCAAAATATTACTAAAGACAACAGAGTTTGATGTCTTGGAGTCATACAAGATAGTAAATCGGTGATATCGTCAATAAGGCATCAAAAGCATCCTGTTTCCGTAATATTAAACCAATAAAAGTATTGCACTGTTTCTTTGCACGCAGCCTTCTAGAAAATGCATGACCGGTCTGGAACTCACGAAGTTTATAAATCTCGTATTGAAGGTATCCAGAGGAAGTTTTTACGGTATTTGGATTTTAAGGTACAGCAATATTCACATAATTACTATCATCGCTGCAGATGGTACCACTTCCTACCACTTGAATACGGGCGCCATATAAGTGACATTAGTTATTTGACTAGCATCGCGAATGCCATAATTGACTCCACCGAGTTTCTATCAAAAATAGGATTACGTACTAACCAAATAGGTCTAAGACAACAACCACTGCTCCATGTACCTTTTGTGACCACTAATTACAGATGTAATTCCTTCTTGATGTGAAGTGCAATGAACTACATAGCTCACTTTACTATGATTTGTTTTGCACCAAGGCTGGCAAAGTGAGACAGCTTTTGGCAGAACCATTTCTCACTGATAGTGTCCGATGCGGTACTCAAACTGTTAGGTAATGCAGTTAATAATGCTATTCTTAATTTGCTAATTTCATTTCGAATTCATTAGTGCTACATTATTAATAATTACTATTTCGAAAATTTCTTTTTGTATGTACGGACAGGTTTGTATGTATTAATTCATGACATATTTCTCTTTGAGTGTAGTATTGTTATCTAACTATGGAGTTAGTTGTTCGCAATATGGATTTATATTTGTTATAACCATTATTATTATTAGTCTGTAAGCATTCTTCAAAAGTTATTAAATAAATAAACTGACATTGCGATGCTAGGAGCGAACACATAGTTCGCTCTTAGCATCTCTGTACTAACGTAAATAGGGCACACTGAAAGTTCTGCGTTCCTGGCCGCTCATCAATGTTTTAATTTCGAATAACACATTTTTAAAACATAAGAAACTCTATCATTGCTTAAAAAAAACTTGGCGGGGAAACGCGTATTGTTTTTTATCACAAGTTGAAGTACGTCGTCCGTGGCAAAAATGAAAATAAGTAATTAAAGAAAACCGGCGTATCACCTATGACGAGATTTGAGGACATTTGGGGATTGGTATAAGCCAAATTAAAAAAATCTTACATCAACATTGATTCCTCATGAACTCATCCCAGAACAAAAACGAACTCTTGTTGATTTGTGTTAAAAAAATGTTGTTAAAGTACGATCACTGACGTTCAAATACTGATATGACTGATGATGACTTGAAGACCAAAAGACAGTTATGGTACACCACCATTTGTTCGCCCAGTATCTTTAAAAAAGTTAGGGAAAACGACCAAAAAGTCACATTCTATTGCACCATGCCAATGCTTCGTCGCACACCGCGAACAAGACAAACTCATTTTTGGCTTCTGGAAAAGTAGAGCTAGTGACCCATCCCGCACCTGGCACCATGCGATTTTTTTATTTTCCCAAAAATTCAAGATTTGATGAGAGGTATGACATTTACGGAGCCGGACGAGGTCGTGATAGCTTTCAACCAGCACCTTCTCAAGTCAACGTCACTGACCTCAATCTGACCTCGGTGCAGTCTAGTCAGTCTCACTAAGCCTCTCTGTGTCTTGGGTTTCAGGATTCAAGTCACTACGTAAACCTTCGGATCACCTGGGGGATACATCGAGTATATAATTATATAATATATTCGTCTCTCATCACTGCGGACTACGGGCTGACTCCTGTCCTGGCTAAGGCCAGTGTTCCCTAATTTGTAAGTGACGTAAGACGGCTGCGAGAAGTTTGGCTACATTAAAGGAAACACTGAAATTTGGGTTTTACTTTACCAATCCCCTACCTCTAACGGGTGATGAAAAACTCTCCACCGCAATAATTAAAACAAACGGTAACAAAGTAGGTTACCCTAATATTCACTACAATTATGCCCCTCTGTTTCACTAGGCTATCGTCAGCAGCAAGTTATTACATCACTACGTATATAGGATAATATAGTAGGTACCTTTATGAACGTGTGATTGTAAATTCCATTACATTTCGTATACTCGTACTTGGCCGGTACTATTTGTTCTTTACGGCTTAGAGTAGAGTGTAGGCAGTCCCTTTAAAAGCCATTGTATATATAATGTTACAAATGAGTAGTTATATTTTTTTGACGTTTAAGTGTTTATTTTGTGTTATAGTGCAGCATAATTTTGTAACATATATGTGACAATCAAATGGTTAAGTTAAGCTGTTTTATTATATAAATTAAATTCATTTAGGGTACTAAGGTTACATAATCTATTCTACTGCGGGATTTTTAAAGGAGTCTTGCTTATTTAATTTTCTTATTTGTGTATGTGAAAGGTAATCCTTGAAACCGCTGCACCTATTAAAAAAATTATTTAGCTAGTAGAAAAAGTACATAAAATAAACTCGGGCCGAGTTGGGGGCAAATTCCATGCATATTAAAAGGATTGTTTTTAAAGCGTAGTTAATGCTTTTAAAATAGTGAATTATTTTGTAATTTATTAAAATATACTGTTTAATAAATAGATTTCAATACGCCATACCAAGCAGACTATCTTTATTTTATTATTGGAACTAAAGCTCTATTTGCGCCAAATAATAATACAAAGTATTATTTACATTGACAAAATTGCAAACGGAATTGCATTTGACAATACATGATAGAGTAATCCTGTGACAGACGCATTATTCGCCAAATTATATGGAGATTGCATTCATGCTATTCATAATGAACTGTGTCACTTGTACTTAGTATGTAAGTGCGATGTACAAAATAAAATAGTTGTTTGAAGATAATATACGAATTGAGTGGGAAAAATAATGTGGGCTTTATTTAAAAGTGAAGGTATATTTTGAACATTCGTATAATTTATTATACTTATGCACATAATTCTATAATGTGCCCTAAAGGGTCTTTGACAGCGAAACTTACTGCTGCATAGATTTTTATATAAATCCTAGAATATAACCTAAATGTGAACATTTCGAGCAGGTCTGTGAGTTGGTAGGAGGCAAGCGTGCCTCCTACCTCCTAGCAAGGCTGAGTGACACCGCTTAACAACCGATAGCCAGTTGTTAAAATTTTTAAAAGTCAAGTAAAGGTTTATAAAACAACTGCTATAATTTTATTACATTATTATTATATATTTTTGTGTATGTATATGTAATATGACTATTTATATATGTTAATATAAATATAGTATTAGGTATCTTAACATGACCTTATATTAGTACACCACACTACCCTCTATTATTTTTGTCAATATCCAACCGCCGCGCCGCGCCGATTGTAATAACTAAATATTTGCTACACGCTTGCATTGTTTATTACTGAAAGGTAATTATTAATTACTTAATAAAGAGAAAATCTTTAGGTAAACAAGAAATTATATAGTTTCTAGTATAGTATCATTTACAGTTCGCTTATGTAATATAAAAAACAAACTGGATCAGGAAGTTATGTTGTGGTAAGTGGTAGGACAATTACTTAAAATGTAAACTCACGCTAAAGTTTGATATTAGACCTAGCAAAATCAACGACAATATTAACACTTCGATTTGAAAAATAAGATCAATTAATTAATTTAATAATTGGAATGATGAATATTGCATCAATGTGAAGAAATTATCTAGTGGATTGTGAAGCTGCAATCGCTGGTGTTTTTGTTTGATTTGATTTGGATGACGATGTCAACAGATGGATCATAGAACAAACTTTTAAAACAAAACAATATACAAAGACTTAAGACAGCTAAGGAGAAATGGTGCCCAAAAGACAAAAATAAAATTGTACATAATTTTTCTGTGTTTTTATAATATCGTGTCAAAAAGCTGTAACAAAATCTTAACATTTTTTCAAGGACTGTCGCACTTTGCGTGCGAACAGTAAATTTTTCTTGACCCACAAACCTTTTCTAGTGTTTATAAGGGCAACTTGAGCTTTACACGCTAGAAATGAAAGAGAAACTCGCCTCAGATCATAAGTTAATGTACCTTTTAATGTACATATTATAAAACTTGTGGCTGTCAAGCACAGTCGTGTCGTGTCTGCTGAAGTGACTTGTATAATCTTTATCTAAATCCAAATATTATTTTAATAAATCTTAACAAAGTATACACCTAAACCTTTCTCATGAATTATTATGTCTATTAGTGAAAACCACACACTACACAGAAAATCCGTTCAGTAGTTTTTCAGTTTATCGCGAACAGACAGACATACAGACGCGGCGGGGACTTTGTTTTATAATGTGTAGTGATTTAATGGATGGATGGATGATTTAAGCATGCACTAAGTCTGGCACCTAGGAGCCATCACTTTTACCAGTGCGCATTCACTTCCTGTAGGTAAAATTACATGATTTTAAAATGATTTTTGGACATTTCTTTTCTTTTACATCTTTTTATGTCTTTTCTGTCAATTCACGACTGGTAGACTAACGTCAGGTCACGTCATTTTAAGAAAGCTGAAATATGTTATATTATCTAAATATAACTGAACCGAATACATATAAGAGAAAAATGTTATATTAATTTGCCAGACAGGAATCTGGTTGTTCAATAGGAACCAGACGTATTAAAGTTTCGAGAAAGACAAAAAATCATTAAAAGAGATAAAGTTGTATATATGTTTGTGTTATTGCCTCTGAAAACCCTTTATTTTGATACTTTACTTGAAAGGTTTAGAATGCATTCAAATCCACCATTTTTATTCTAATATTATAAATCAACTTGAAATTAACATCAAATATTTATGTCCCTTTGCGCTGTAACAAAACAAGTAAGTCAACGCAATTAAAAGATACGGCCATTTTTAAGCATTCGATTTAACCAAATTTGAGCATTTCACAGGTAAATCAAAACCTATGGGGTACTTTCAATTGACCTAAAATCATGAATTAGTAATAAGCAAGGCTGACAGCACAAGTAAAGGGAAAAAATTCGAAAGTCGTTAATTTGTTGTTATATCTGTCTATCAAGACCCTTTTCGTCAAGAACCCTTTCAGGCATAAAGTTGAAATTAACATCTACGGGCCCTTGAAGCTGTAAAAACATTAAGCCTCTAAGTCAACGTAATCAAAAGATAGGCCATTCAATGATTTTAACAAATTTCGCAGGTAAATCAAAACCACCAACTCACTAACTTAATATCATAAAATTTTGCTAGAAGCAAAGTCTCACAGCGTCAAGCCAAGTACAGGAAAAAATCCGAAAATCGTTACTAAAATAATAAATAACTTGACACACCTCACACACGGCCGGCTCACCAAGAGCCCAAAGAGCCTGTATTCATAAATATAAACATACATATATAAATTAAAAAAAAAACAATACTTCTACATTTTTTTTCAAGCTAAATCCACTATTTGTCGGCTACACGTAACGCTCCTAAAATTTAACCACACCTTTCTGTAACATTCTGTGTATTAATAAATACATAGATAAATTACACCCAGAAAAGAACAAATGATCGTGCTTACCACACAATTATTTGTTCTGGGTGGGAATCAAACCCACGGCCTTCTGGCTCAGTAGTCAGTAACCACTAGACCAACAGGCCATATTGTTTTATGACATAAAAAACATATTTTTATAATTTTTTCTGATTACAAACTTATATTTTGCAGTTGGAAAGTTGACTTTGTCATAAATCGACGTATGGAAGCATGAGTAGTTTTAGAAATGAAAAGTTACGTTTTTCTGCCAAAAAAAAAACGCTCCAAAAATTTTTTTAAATTGATTTTCGTGATGGAGGGACTAACTTCATACATATACAAGTGTGTTTGCTTACGGAACCCTCGGTGCCCGTGTCAGGCTTGCACTTATCGGCTTTATTTCAGGATAAACCCGTACACAGATAAACTTAAAAAGCAAAACCTTATCTAAATACAAAATTAGAACAAAATCGTTAGAGCCGTTTCGAAAATTTCTAAATATACATTTATCATATATACAAGGATTGCTTGTTTAAAGTTATTAGATAGAATATATAACACAGGCTATTTATATGTTTATTTTAAGAGACGTATTGAGGGTTAAGTAAACTCATAAATATATACTATATTATATTATATATACATGTTCAACAAATGCTTTCCGCCTGCTCTCAGTCGTTTGTCAGCCGACCAATCTATCTTCTTGCTTCATTCGTCAATGACGTGCGGTTCCAGTCACGTTCGCTTTTGTTTTGTTTGTGTTATTCCATTGACAGGATATAAGATGATTAAATGCTTGGATTACGATGTATGAGATTTGATTTTTTTTGTAAACTTGCAATTTCAGCGGAACAGGGTCACGTCTTGATTTATGTTCAATTTCAACAAGTTCAAAGACATCAATACATCATTGAGGGTAAATTAAGTAAAGCACACTAAACTGTACTAGTTTAGTGTGCTTAGTTTAGTGTGCTAGGGTACACTAAACCATATTTTTTCTTTTTCGGTTTTCAATTTATTCTCAATTACATTTTCAAAGCATTTTCTGACCTCTTTAATTTCAAACCTTTAATTAAATCAATATTTTTTAAACGTCAAAACGTAAGTAGAATGAGTCACGAGCCCTGTTCGCAAGACTATAAAGTTAACAAACGCCATACAATTCAAATAATACGATTTGGAGTGCTTATAACTAGACAACAAGTTTAGAGAGAAGAGAAGCGAAAGAAACTTTACAAACTAGAACCAATATTTTTTTTTGACGTGATAAAACGATATACCAGTTTTTAAACTTATGATAACGTTATTTGCATGAACGTGTAAAATATAATGACCTGCAAAAAATACTAAAGTATTCTATTTAAAGAACGTGTTAGATACTTTTATAATACGAAGTTCAAAATAGTATAATTCAAACCTCATTGAAGCATTGTTGAATAATACTACATTATTCCGTAAAACTATCTAACTGAAGTCCATTTTTCTTTATTTACATTTGTGGTACTAAAACAAAACATTGTAAGAGACAACTATTCGTCAAAGTGATTGATTGTTTCTTTCGGAACATTAAATATCGCTTTTTTGTTACCTATCTAGTTTATAGTTATATATCTATATATATTCGTAAAATTTCCTCTTTGTAACAAGCGATGAAGAAAACGTAATCGTAAGTAAAATGTGAAGAAGTTAATCGACATCTTTTTTTAGTTGGTTCTTAATCAAACTTTATACAATTTAGTTTTTCTTTATATATAAACAAAATCGTGTCACATTGTTTGTGAAACGGATTTTTTATATATCAAGAAATGCGATGAACTCCTAAACTAATGAACCGATTTATGCACAATGTGAGTGTCAATGTGCAGTTTAGTTCAACTTGAGAGATTGGATAGTTTTTATCTGTATTTATAGTCACAATATTTTTTATATCAAATTACTTAGCTACAGCAACGCGTGACCGAGCCTACATTAATTAAAATTGAATGTTCGTTATTTCAAAATCGCAAATCTCCTACAGTTTTTAACGTTCATTTATATACGTGCTTGTTTTTTATAATATTTTTGATGTTTAAATCAATGTTAAATCAATGGATACAAAGAAGGACATAAAAGGTACCTTTCGTCCAGAAAAAAATACTGTCCACGAGCGATGGAAAAATTACTTTTACGCAAGCGAAGCCACGGGCAAAAGCTAGTATTACATAAAAAACGTGTGTTACACACGGCAGAAAAGAAACATCAGAAAAGTAGCCTACGAGAGAATGAGAAATAAAAAGTAAAATCAACACAAATAATTTACTAATGTTAATAAATTTAATTTTAGATAATTTATTTAAAAGTTATTGGTCAAATTAAACAGATGTGTTAAATAATTAACATAAATTAATTCACCAACGAATTTCACTACGCAAATGCACAAAAATGACACCACGTTGACATTGATGCATTTTCTGCAGGCTTCGTAATACGCAGGCGCAAAGACAAAGATTATAGGAAACACTGCCTACTTGTGTTCTATCTCATTCTCTCGCAGGCTAAATCCAGTTTATGAATATTTGTCTTGTTTGTGTCTTTTTAGTGTGTGTTTTTCGTTTTATCGAACGAAAAACACACACTTTCAAATCACAACGATTCTAAAGAAGTTTCGCTTCAATAATAATTATAACATTGCGTACAAAAGGCTATCCTTAAAAGTATAATTATAACCAACGACTCTGGCATATACCACAATATAAAGTTTAAAATGGATCGCTAGAACAATACGTTACTGAACACTATTTTTTATATTCCCTACTAGTTTGTAGTTGTAACCGCAGTTGTTGTAATATAGGCTACATATCACAGCGAGCGTGCCTACAGTACGGCCAGTAGAGCTGCATGCAGTCGGTCATAATACCTATATTATGACCGGCTACTTATTAGTTACTGTTTATAAAGCCCTACTAAATGTTAAATCTTATTTACACAGACCCATCTATGAAAGGAAATCTTGTTATAGTCAAAATTAATAAAACATAATCACAGAAAGAATGAATCCTTTTGTAGTGTCATTATATTTTTCTCTCCTTTCTTTTGATTAAATTCTGTTAGGTATCTAAGACAGTTAGTCACATCTGTGACAATGCCCAGCATTATTGCTCGGACATCTTGTTTCAGATAATTATTTTAGTTTAGTTTCGTTATTAGATAGTTGAAATAGTTAAAGGGACAGATATAATCGATATCTGTCCCCTCTGTACTTAACTTCGTGAAAATGCTCATAAACAACTTGTAAAATCATTATTTTCTAATTTCGTGGAGTTTGATTTGAATTAGGTTGCTGTGCTGCTCTATACGAGCACCAATATCTAAGAACATAGTGCCGCCAGCGAAGGCTAGTACAATATAAATACCTATATAATAAGGACTTCGCAAACAACACATAAAGGTGTAATCCCAAAAGTTTCACACCGCAATCATTTTTCATGTGCGAGATTAAATTAGTTCCAAACGACCGCATTTTAATTTAAATATTTGTGGTTGATATTAAATTCCTATAACGTTCGGTATTCAAATAATAACAGTAGTGTTGTAGATATTAGAATGAATTTCTTTAGAAATTCTTTAGTCTAAATAATTCGAGTGACGTTCTACCTTCCAGTGATAACATTTAAACCTAAAAGAAAAACAATTAAAATTGTAGATCGACACGCACAACGTCACATACAAATGGAATTCCTGGAAGGCTGCATGGGAGTGTATGCTTTTCTTATTCCCTAAAATAAAAATTTAACTCAAAAGGGATAGTATTCCGCCGGAAGGTGCGCTAGCTGCGTTCAAGCAGACTGCAGAAGCAGAAAAAAATATTCTATTAGGTAAGAGTGTATTCAATTTTTAAGTATTTTTTTGTTTTCTTTAAAACTACATTATGATTTATTTTCTATTATTATTTTTGAGCGCTTAAAAGAAACTTAGTTTAGAGTTTTATGATTCTTAAAGCTATTTATAAGATTTAAAGATTTGATTTTTTTACATTATTACAATTGACTTCACTGTTTCATTGTTTCTTCTTTAACTAAATTAAAAGGAATTGCCCTGTTATTGAGAAAGGTTATAAGCTATATTCTAACATCTTATAACACATAAGAATGAAGTCAGCACAACCGAGGTCATAGCTAATATGTAATAAATAAGCCAAGTATGTCGTTCCGCTAAAGTCATGTACTAACTGTTGTTAACATATTATAAAGCTGTGCGTTGACGTAACATGAACAGCATATAACATAATATGCTGTTCATGTTACGGAACAACGTATGCTACGTACTCTTGAGACTGGCAGGTTATACAGTGGAAGTTATATAAGAACATCAAAAAGATTATGTTGACAAGTTTTATTATAGACCTGGATGCAGTTCTCAATAAATAAATAATTATAAATATAAAAAAAAAAAAAAAAAAAAAATAATATATAAAACAGCTTTCATTTGAGCCATTTTTTTTTTTATATTATAGTAAGTGACTACAGTCGCCTATTTACACCTGCAACTCAAGAGTCACAAGTGCGTTGCCGGCCTTTGAGATAGGAGTACGCTCTTTTCTTGAAGGATTGAAGATCGTATCGGTCCGGAAATACAATATATATATATATATAAATATATATATATATATATATATATATATATATATATATATATATATATATATATATATATATATATATATATATATATATATATATATATATATATATAATTAATAAAACGAATAAAATAAGTTTAGGTATTGTTGATTTTTTAGTTTTCAAACGCTTATCGGGCTAATTGTAAAGAAAATGCATAAGTACTTCAGCAAGTTATTTAATAACAGACAACCAAAACCTCCTTTTAAACCATTACCCACGATCTAAAATAGAGTAGATAAAAAGTTCCTATGGTCACTTACTGGATCCGTTCATCAGACCCTATACATATCTATAAAGCTTGTCAAGGTCAATCCAACGTGCCTATACACCACCTAATTATCTTGAGTAGATGAGGAGTTCCTATAGCCACCATCCGGATCCATCATAAGACCACCTCCATGTTACCATATTATTATTATTTTTTTTTAAACTTTATGCACAATGTGTACACTGTGTAAAGAGGCGGACTTAATGCCAAAGGCATTCTCTGCCAGTCTACTTTAGGGTGATGTAGAAATGAATAAGGTAGGTGTATTAAAAGTATAATAATTAGTGAAATAGGATAAGAAATAAGGAAAAAAGGCAAATAAATTAATATATACATAGATACACTTACTACTTATATTATTATTCTTGTATGTAACAAGAATAATAATATAAGTATATATATTATTGGGTATATATATATTGATGGGAAGAGATCAAGAGGAAGGCCAGTAAAACGATGGGAGGGTGACCTGCCTAAGGGGTGGAGGAGCTTTGCTCTTGAAAGACCCAAATGGAGAGAGCTTGAGGAGGCCTATTTCAGATGACAACCAGACGATAGATAGATAGAACATTCTTTATTGTACACCACAGTTAGACAAAAATTAACACAGTTTAGAAGCAACATACTAAGCGGCAAGTACAATGGGCGGTCTTATCGCTAAAAGCGATGTCTTCCAGACAACCTTTGTATGGAAACAACAGAGGAAGATAATCGGTAGCTGGTGGCGTACCAAAAATATTTAGAACTGTAACAATCAAATAATAATAAAGGAAATTAGGTGAAAAGGAATATGTGAAGTATCTTCTACACATACGTACATTCAAACACATACATATATATACATATACACACATACACATATATAGTGATATAACTATAATAATTAGTAAGACATTTTAGTCTAGTTACTTATTATAAAGTCTATTGCACAACGTGAGAGAGTTGTACACCACTCATAGTGTTAGATAGTATTCCTTAACAAGAGCCTTAAAGGAGGTTAAGGTTTGAGCTCGTCTAATCTTTACAGGTAATACATTCCATAAACGGATTGCAGTGACTGTAAAGGATTTTTCATAAAATGCCGTGGAGTGTGCAAGCATTTTTAGTTGCAAATTTTCTGATGACCTTAGAGATCGCGGATGTGTACAATGTAGGAACTCGAATCGTTCCTTGAGATAGGAAGGTACCGAAGGGTTGAACAGTATATTGTATAGAAGCGAAAGAATGTGAGTATTCCGGCGAAGGCGTATAGGTAACCACTTGAGTTGTTTCCGAAATTCAGAGATACGATCGTATTTACGCAAACCAAATATGAATCTTATGCAAAAATTTTGAAGTCGCTCAAGTTTGTCTAGTTGGTTCTCGGTGAGATCAAGATAGCTGGCATCTGCATAATCGAGGATTGGAAGTAGAAGGGAGTTAGCAAGGGCAATTTTGGTAGCGGTTGGAAGAAAGTTCCGTAAACGTTTTAAGGATCCTGCAGAGGCAAACATTCTGCGACTTATTTCCTGCATCTGTGGGGCCCAAGATAAGTCAGTGTCTATCTGTATACCCAGGTTTTTTACTACTTTACTAAAAGGTATCACGGTGCCTTCGAATAGAACTGGTGGAAGTAGTGACCACTCAATCTGTGCGATTTTTCTAGAACTACCGACAATAATAATTTGGGTCTACGATGGGTTTACCTGAAGACCGTGTGACCTACTCCAGTATCTAATCAGGTCCAAATCTTTGTTGATAATGTCAACAGCTTTAGGTAGATTTATCAGTGGTGTATGAGTATATATCTGCAGAGCATCAGCATAGAGGTGGTAGGAAGAAAGTAATTGGTTTGAGATAGAATTGATAAAAATTGCGAAAAGTAAAGGAGACAAAACGCCACCCTGGGGCACACCAGCAAATGTATTACACCAAGTAGATAGAGTGTTGTCAATGCGAATACGTTGTTGGCGGCCACACAGGTAATTACGAAGCCAAACAATCACCGTTGGAGATATGTTAAGTGAGGTAAGTATACTGAGCAGAATATCGTAATCCACTGTGTTGAACGCATTGGAAAAATCCAAAAGCGCGAGCACAGTGAGACTGCCACTTTCCATTTGAAATCTGATTTCATCGGTAATGTTAACTAAGGCTGTTACTGTACTATGGCCAGGCCGAAAGCCAGATTGATATGGATTGAGGAGGTCATGTTTGCACAGGAAAGAATGAAGCTGGGTATGAACAAGACACTCCACAACTTTGGATAGGAACGGTAGGATTGATATCGGTCTATAGTCAGAAAAGGACGAAGGATTGGACTTTTTGGGTAAAGGAATTATTTTGGCTTCTTTTCATGTTGATGGAAAGGTTCCGCTAGAGAGGGAGTAGTTTATTATAAAAGTGATAGTTGGTAGGATTTCGTCAAGGATAGGGATGATCATTTTACGGCTGATAAAATCACTTTCGACAGCATTAGAAGTAATCGAAAGTATACTCTTCTTAACATCACAAGCCGATAACTGATTAAATACAAATTGTGGAAAGTTAGGAGTTGGCAAGGATGAAAGATAATTTAAAGTATTTGCCTTTATAGTCCTATCAAAGTTGGACGATTTAGATAGTTAAAATTAATTAGAACTTAAAGTAATATGCTGAAAATTTTGTCAAAGTAAATAAAGGCTATTTTTATTTTATTTATTTGTTTTATATATATTAAATTAAAAATACAAAATGACTTTTATATTTCTACTGTTCAGATAACTTCGCCAATTGACGGAAGAGGAGAGCACAAATCTTTGCTTTAAATGGCGAATGTAACAAACATAATAAATGATAGGTGACGAGGTGTCATCCTGATTTCCTGCGGCAAGGTGTTCCAGAGGAGGACAGACTGAATTATGAAAGAAAAACTGACACATGTTGAAGAATGACTGGGACATAATAGGAGAAGATTATTTGCGCGGATAAGAGCGGAGATTTCGGCTATTGCATTATCACTAAAGTTACAAAAGTATTCTAAATTTCAGCTCAATCTGAGCGGTGAGCACTGAGCAGCTCTGAGCAATCTGATCCATTCTAACAAGGCAAGTTAAAGTAAAAGCTTCTAGTAAAAAGACATAGGGTAATTAACTTTCATTAAGAAAAACGTATAACGAATAGAGAAGTATTGTGAATCTTTTACATAGAATCTGTGTGGGTAGCGATCGAAAACATACGAAAATTAATTAGCAGAGCTCAGTATTGAACAACAAAGTTGTTCAATGGCTGTATTTGAAACAGTAACGAATACAAGGTAAAATTTAGCTGTACACCGCCAAGTTTTAATTTAATGAAACTAAAATTAATGTTGTAACTGGCCACACAGTAATTTACGTTGATAATTAAAGTTTTAAATTTATTTATATACATCCATATTAGCACAGTCTTATGACTGAGTTGATGTTTTATAACATCTATAGCTTTTTTGACTTGTGGAAATCCTGATGGATTATCCCTAAATAAACGGCGAGTCGATATGTCCTATTGTGAAGACGATTATGGCCGAATCTTTAACAACCAAACGAAACTCTTAGAAACTTGGCATATCATGACCTCCTGTTAATAATAAGCGAACCCAGTCGTAACTACTCTGGCTCAATAGACTTCATTTCTTTGTTTTATTTTATAAAAAAAGATAGAAGGGTTTCTTAAAAGCGCTTGGCCCAGTTATCGATAATAAGATTGTTAAAGTAACGTCCTAAAGTCCTAACAGATCAGTCATAAATAAAATTATGAACCTTAGAATATAATAATGATTTATAACTGCCACCTCGAACTGCCAGAACGTGTATTTAACAAGTACTTCGATCAAGAATAGACTAGATCAAGAATCAGGAACAAAAATTCAAAAACATTAAGATTTGCAATGTGCTTGCAAAATTGTATAATGACCGGTTGATTAATAAAGGTTTAAAAGCGTAATACACAAACGAACTCACATCCGCATTTATAATATTAGTTAGGATACACAATAGACATATAAAGACCTATCATAGGTATATTCATAGATATACGACAACATTTCTTCTTTTTCATTGGGGAACATTTGAGAATTGGACAATGAAAAAGAGTTAATTTAATTTAGATAATTAATTTTTCTATGTCTTTCTCTCGCCTGGTTTTATATGTCACATACTACGTAGGCACCGTCCTAAACTTTATAATTAGTAAATACACAAAGACAAAAATTACAATCTCAATATATTGTGCCATACTAATAAGACTACTACAACATCTCTAAATCACCTGTTGTCTACACTGAAAGCAATATAATTAAGTCGTCTGCCTAATAAAACAAGTTGTTTAAATTATATTTCTAAATCAAACCTACTCTCAATAAAGATAATTTCAATTATACGATGTAATATAAATGATTAACAAATAACTCAAAATAATCGAGTTAGGAGAAGTTAGCGTTCACTCAGCTATTTTAAGTTAATAAAGTAACTTTAAACAAGTGACTGAATAGCATAAATGTAAAATTATGTAGAATATACATAAATATGTACTCAAAAGAGTTTCAAATAAAAAAGTCACATAAATAAATTGGTATATAAGTTTAATATTCTTATACATGTATGTATATGGAAAGCTATCAAATAATATGTACACAAATAAATATTTAATAATATTTTTAATTAATTTTATTTTTTAGTACTAGTGAATTCAAGAACACCTTAGAAAGGTTTATGTTTCTTATTCGTTTTTATACATTTTAACAGAAATAAAATATAAATTTCTGGACGAAAGTCTAGGTTTTTATATCCATAACTAAGAAAAATGTGGTTAAACCTAACCTAATTCCTTTATTAGTCTATGTAATACGTATACTTCTGTATATGTACCCTTTTTTCCTTTTTTTTTTGGTGTCGAAACCCGCACGGATTATCCCCTCACTGGCGGCTACTGGTGAAGTGGTATGTCGGAATTGAACCGAAGAAAACTAGACGGTGTTCCGCCGCAAGGCAATCCAATCAATTTCTATTCACAAATCTTCACAAAAATATTAATCAACGATCTGAATAAACAAAGACTAGGTAATTAAACGCCTTAGAAGATGATGATGATTAACAAACAGGTAGAAAATTACCATTTCTATTATATTTACAGAAACAGCCTTGTCCAGTGCACAAAACGATCACGATTGCGTCAAGTTTCCCATTAGCTTTCAACTGTTAGTGACGGGACATGACGCAGTGCAAATATTATACGAAATAGCTTTGAATACGTGTAATTTGCTTAAACTCTAATTATGGAGAAAGTTCTTAAGTCAACCCGTATTTTTTTTTATATCAGACATAATATTTTACAGAGTTTTTCGATTTATTTAATTTTTTTGTTTCATTTTAATTTTAAAACAAAAATCAACCCACAGAGTAAAAAAATTCTGGTAATTGACTTGCTAACCCACAGAATTTTTATATTGTGTTAACTGATTTCGTTGAAACTTGACATACATTGTAGTTCTAATGACACTACACCATGATGTAGTCCTGTACTTAATCTTGTGACGGAAACTAAAGTAGTCGAGGGAACTCCTCAACGGTTTACAGCAACTTGCTCGTGTTTGAGCTTATTTATTAATCTCAATAGGACTTTTATACTTTACTAGCTGTTGCCCGCGACTTCGTTCGCGTGGAAGTTTTGGTGAAATCTATCCCACGGGAACCGGGATAAAGAGCCTTTGTGCAAATACAGACTATAATCTATCTCTGTGCTCTGTGGCTCCACCAAATTTTATCCATCCGTCGAGCCTCCCAAACTTTCAACTTTATAATATTAGTAAGATACTTTATTATTTATTAGTTAAATTAATGTTATTATAAGTAGCCAGGAATAAATAAAAAAAAAACCGGTCCCGCAGCAGGTCCGCAACGGTGAATTTCGTGTTTTTTTAATTTTTATCTCCAAAAATATAAGTCGCATTAAAAACTTTTTAGTCGACATTGTAACAAGAAAAAACACAGAAAAAAAAATTAGCTTTCAGTTTACAGTTTCGGAGCTACGAACTTTTTTCCAACAAATTTTGGTTTCCCCCCCCTCCCCAAGTTAAGGAAGGAATCATTTAGGGTTTATATTAAAAAATGTTCATAGTAATATGGGCATGCTATAATACAAACAATTAATGTTAAACGGTCCAAAAATTTTCCATAGGAAAAAAGTTATGCTGAAAAAACGGATTTTTGAAAATCTGCCCAACAGTCCTTCCTTTTGGGGGAATATTCCCCATTGACGAACTTAACTTTCATTTTTGCCTTGTTGATTTGTCGTCCAAGTTTGAAAGCAATCGGTGCATAATTGCGACCTCTATCGTGCCGGTAAAATTGAGGTACATACATAATATATTCATATATATATATATATATATGGCGGTTGTTTTGGGGGTTTGGGATCATAACTAGACCTCCTGTGAAGAAATTTTTGGAAAACTCGACAACTGGTACAAAACCAATAGGTAGACTTTTCTTCGAAAAATCTAGCTAATAATAAATTTTAACAATAAATTAATCCGACGAAAGATACTGAAAAGCGAAAAATAATATGTAAAAAACAACTTGTCAGCCTAACTAAACTCTTACACTAGTGTTAATACCTAAATAATTTTGAGTCTGTGCCAAACATACAAACAAAATGAAATTCGAAAATAATTCGGCTAAGAGACGCGTCACGTCGCCGCCGCCGTAATTAATTTTTGCTCAAATATTTTTCAATCTTAGAATTTATTTTGTCTTAAGTTTCGCTACAAGTATATTTAGCTTATTCTTGTACGTGTAATTAAGAAGTTCTCTTTTTATAAATAGTAACATTTCTTTTTTACCCTTTATGATTCAGTTTACATATACTATGATATACTTCTAAACAATGCGCCTTGTGAGCTGGCACAGTGTTTTCTCCAGTCACTGAAATGGGGGTAAAAAAGTGTTTATAGCATAAATACTTTGTAATCAAATACAATAATTTTTCGTCCATTGAAGTGAAAAGAGACCGCAAGACGAAGTACAAATAATAAAGGTATGTATTTGAAAAAAAATAAGAAACCTATTTAATACATAATATATGTTACTGTGTAACATCACTAGTTACGCAATACAGATATTCTGTAGTATCACATCAATCAATACCATGACAATCTCCTGGATCGATCTCTGTCTGAATGTCCACTGACATTAATATGCAGTTAGAGCCATTGAATAATTGAAAGCTTATCTCCAACTTAGCTATAAGGTAATGCTCCAATACGTCTATTTTGATTTAGGCATTGTTTCCCACAAGAATTCAATATAGAATTGTCTGTCTGTCTTGACACTTGTAAAACTAATGTAATTCCATATTAATGACAGTACCATTTTTTAGGAAATATTCTATTAGACCTCGAACCAAGCCTAACAACCTAACCTCTAAATAATTATTAGAGATATTATATTTGTAGGTTTTAACAACTACATGTTAGTGATTTGGTGAATTTGTGTACCTAGATATAATAATCTAAGGATTTGGCCCTGCCCAATATAATTTAGATACAAAACATTAGCTGAAATGAGTCCCTACTCATGAAACGATTTAATAATAGAATTCCAACCGCTTGCACAAATTGACATAATTGCGGCCCAACATAACAAACTCTGACGTCTGTTCTTGCAATTACAGTATAATCAGCCACACGATGTAGGTGTTATTAACAAATACAAAAAGATATAATAAAAATTATTTTGTAATCAATGTATGATTAAGTTAATTAGTTATTAGATTATTAGTTATTAAGATTGAGTGAAACGATGAAAGATGTATTGATTAATTTTATCTTTATACAGATACAAAAAAAGGAGGAACTGATTTGAAATGTTTTGGTTAAACTGTATTTAAATAATATAGACCCAGGTGTGGTTTTTTTATGGTATAGGGCAAACGAGCAGACGGGTCACTTGATGGTAAGTGACTACCGCCGCCCATGGGCACCTGTAAGGTGGTCTTCAAGGTGGGAGTAAGGGAAGGGAGGGAAGAGGGGGAGAGGTGAGAGCATTGGGGGTGGGGGGCAGAGGGGAGGAAATTCGGAGAGGGAAGGGTTAGGGCCACCGGTAACTTCGCTCAGTGAAATACAACGAAATCATTGCTTCACTGCCGGTTTTCTGTGAGGCCGTGGTATACGTGCCGAAGCATGGCTCTCCCACTGTTAAATATATTTATAAAAGGTTAGATGGCTCGGCCTCCCCGGCTGTTGCCGGTTCAAGTTACAGGTATGTGACCCTGACATGCTTGGCTATTGCTTACACTCCCCAATCCACCCGTATAAGCAATATCCCTTTCTTTCCATTGCCATTTCCATGATTTCCATGCCATTCCATCCCTAATCCTTTCTTAACTACCTTTCCCTTTTTAACCGACGAAAAAAAAGGATGTTCTCAATTCGACCGTATATATAATACGAGTATATATAATAATTTTTATGTTTGTTCAGCCCTCTCTCCGTTATTTATGAACCGATTTTGATTATTCTTTTGTTGTTAGTTATATATATGGGTATACTTCAAGAGTGGTCCCATATCAAGGAAGTCAGGATCTGATGATCCTGATAAAATTGAGAGAAAACCTGGAAAATTGTAGGAACGAATAGTGTTTGTGTTTACTTTTCATTAATATATCAGGTATTTGCGTTTAGAAATCATCACATCATGTACATGCTGAGCTGATGATGAAAAAAAATCTTAAATTAAAAAATCTTTTTAACAAAAAAATAAACCGACGAAAACAAATATAAAGCATAAAACAAATAAACCTTTTTAGTCTTAAGTATTGAGATTTTACATAAACTATCAAAATATAAACTTTTCTTGAGTCGGGACCAAATAATAAAATGATTAATTACCTACGTAGAGCCATGTCCATTTCTACGTAGCTGGTGCTGAGCAATGTGTTCAGCACCTTTACCAGCTTTAAAAAAAAACAAAGTATTTAGTGTATTTATATTAGTAGTGTTATAATTCTGACTCGCGCGCCTTAATATTTTTACCTTTATAAATAGTGAATAAGTAATGCACAATTTTGCCGTAATTTTTGAGTAACTTTACAATAACTTGAACAGACAATAATGTCACAAGGTTGCTAGTCTGCCCATCTCTTCTGTGGCTAGGTAAACTGCAATCAAAAAGCTATCCTATCTCTCAAGATGGACCAAATTGTACACATTGTACAAAATCATAATAATCGATTCGTTAGTGCAGGAGTTCATCGCGAACAAACAACGGTTCACAAAATTTATATATATACATATATATTTATTTAACCTATATTTTGCATACACTGCTGAAATGTGCTACGTTTACCAGAATCTGTGTTTTCTGTGACCTTCAAATTTTGTGTATTCGAATGAAGAGTAAATAATTTTTGATTTACTGTACATGCCACATGAATTAACGACGTGAAGAAGGTAGCAGCGACTGGATGATTAAGGCGGAGGACTGGGTGCTGTAGCGTGCCTGAGAGGCCTATGTCCAGCAATGGACTACGATAGGCTGATTGATTGATTGATATATGCACCATTGTAAAATCATGCAAAGTACTCAAGAGCGAGTGTAATAAAAACGTACATTTTAGGTTTTCAGAAGTCCAATTAAAAATGAGTTTAATTTGTTTTAACGGCCTAAACGCCTACGTGTTTTTATGTATTACCAGTATAACAATATTTAGACAGTGATTTGTGGCAAGTTAAATCTTATTTGTTTAGGTAAGAATGATTGAGGCCTTTAACGATGAAATAACTGCCTGTTGACGTAAAGTTTGTACCTTAAATATTTGATATGTTAAATGTTATAGGATAAACATACTTTTACTTAAGCATTTATTTTTTATTTTATTTCAGGTTACAAAAATAGATTCCATTTATTCATACCCAAAAATGTCCCACACCATGAAGTCAAAACGCGACAATGTACCTCTGAGCTCTCTCAGTTTTTGTCGCAGCCCTCGTAGGCCGTTAAGTACTTCAGTCCCTTTCACGGTGTCAGGGGTCCTCCACTAATGGACCCTTGCCTTCAGCACTCGGGTACCGCTTTCAGATCTGCCGAAGTTGCATTATGGTAGGTGAATTTGATGCTGTTTTATTACATATTGTAAGATGTAGATATTCTGATGGTTCAAGTGAGAATAAAATCTTAACTGGTTGTAATTTCTTTTATTGTTATTCAATAACAATTAAATATATGTGGGATGGCGTAAGAGATTGAAAAAGCATAAAATAACTTGAGAATCTTTTAGTTTTATTATAATTTAGCGGAGCGTCCTACTCATCGTCGTTTTGCACACACGGAAGGAGAAGTGGTAACTTCTCCTTCCGCATCATATCCTGTCGCCAATCATACTTCTTTCTCGGTCTCGCTTGTATATTACCTCTTATTCTTTCCGCTTATGTTCAGATACAACTGCATTCAGTCTTCCATTCTTACATATATTCCAATCAACTAGGCCACTCTGTCAATAATGATATTAACAGTTAACGTACGTAGGCTTTAAACATAGATAAAAAAGATAAGGGTATGTACCAGTATGTAATTTGTTACTATGTGACCTGAAATGTGTAGTTGGTGGACATAGAACGAAGAGATATGCCCAGTTTCTGAACAGCTGATCAACGCAAAAATTTACTTTTACTGAAAGCATTATTATTATTATTTTATTTTTATTATGGACTCTATCCTGCGCAAAGAATCAGCGCAGGAATTCCACCAATGTCAAGTGTTTTATAATTATACAAGTTAAATAACAAAAACGTAAAAAAATGGACGTCTATTCGTCCATCTTGAAAAAAACCCCGAAAGCATTATTGAGTTGCTGAAAGCATGATTAGGCACTTCGATGTGATCAACGGATCAGTCAATCAAGCTGTCAAATTATACTACAAAATCTTACGTCAAATGTCATTCGAATGTTCGAACCATAAACTTAGTATTCTAGCGTACTAAGTTTATGGTTCAAATATTGTTAGTAAATATTTCTTTGATTTAATTTCAAAACCTCGAACTGATTTGATACCACTGTTAACTTGAAAGCTCTGTTAGCTGAACAAAATGTTGATCAGCCTTTCAGTCACTGGGTGTGAAGTAGTGTTCACGCGCACCGCGACGGCAACAGCGGGGTGAGACGCGGGGCGCGGCGGCGGCTACCCGACACTACTCATACGATCGCGACGACGCAATGTCGCGCTCCACCATACATTTGTAACCGTGTTTTAAATACACATTTTTTATGTTCAGGGTCGTTTCAATGCTGCCTCCAATACCACCTTTCGATCCTCAACAAGTAGTGATGCGCTCAATTTAAAACTGAGTTGAAAACATAAATGCTTTATCATTTCCGTGTAAAGATATATTATATCACTCATTTAGCTCACTGAGTTCACTTAGCTCAAATGATTCAATTCCTTATCTCGCTCGTTTAGCTCAATATCACTCACCTGCACCTCTCTCGCTCAAATTAAGCTTTCACTCATACTATAACACTTCTCAATTTCAACAGTAAAATTAAGTTTTCGCATCTTTACGGTGTTCGTAAATTTTCTTATCTTACCACCTTTTAAATTGATTTTACTTCATATTTTGCAGTCTTATGACTATCAACCTAGACCTAATTATTTAAGCGTAAAATAAAAAGGAACTATGTGTACTCTAACTAATTATACAAAAACTTATAAAATAGTTAAAAGCCCAGGTTGGGGTATTTAAAAATCAATTTGTATGTACAATAATTATAAAAGATCGTAAATAAAAAACAATTTGCAAAATCTTCTTTCACGGTATTATTATAATTAGAAACAAGCAAGTCTTCAAATCATAATAAAACAAATACAGAATTGTTCTTAAATAATAAGTAACTAATAATAAACTTTGCTAGAGATTAAATAATCTATATTTTACCCTGACAACCTAGTTACATCGATACGAAATTACCATGTACTGTACTATAATTCTCGTCAGCCGGTTATGCAATGCATCTGTCACACTCTCACTCATTGGCTAGTAGGTATCTATTACTCGCTCGACCATGAAACAAAGAGTCGCAAAATTGGCTTAGCTCACTAAATTAGCGAACTGAGCTAATGATATATTTGGAGCTAGTGTAAGTGAGTGATACATATGTTGATGTGAGTGTTATATCAATAAATCAATCAAATATCCTTATTCAAATATACTTCAAATTTATGAATCGTCAATGATAAAAAAATACAATTTAAAAGCATATAGGTATAGCCTTAGTTTACAAATATTGCAGGCGAGCAGTCTATCATTCACGACCATAGATTTTTGTCGGATAAAAATTCGTCTACTTTATGATATGCCTTTTTCATTAAACATGATTTGATTCTCGATTTAAATTTGTCAATTCTTTGATACTTTATTAAAGATGTTAGTACAGTTTTCAACAAATGATTTACCTACATTCCCTAATCATGAATTCAGTAAAGCAAGTTTGTATTTATTTCTAGTGTGATGTCATATGGTTAAAGTTATGGTTATCGATATTTTTCTTAAATAGATGTAGGTTCCTACGCACATACAGAATATTATCATAAATGTACTGAGAAGCCACTGTTAATACATTAATTTCTTTAAATAATTCCTTCAGTGAAGCACGTGGTTCACTGTTGTATATTGGAGTGTATAGTCCTTTTTTGTAAAACAAAAATAGTTGTGATATGTGCAGCTGATCCCCACAACAGTAAACCTTATGACATCACACTATGGAAGGAGCTAGCTGAAATAGACTAGTCTTGCCATATCAACATCGCTCAAGAGTCTAATTTTCCTAGCTACATTAGCAGCCGAACTAAGTCTAACTGACAGGGCTTCTATATGAGGTCCCCATTGCAATTTACTGTCTATAGTTAACCTAGAAATACTGTTGAGTTAGACAATAATAATTTTTCACCATTCATAAAAATTTTACAATTTGACTGTCTCACGTTAGGCATAGTAAATTTTACACATTTAGTTTTTTTTTTCCGTTTAATAACAAATAGTTGATAGTGAACCATTGAGACTAGAGCGAGAGAGCACTATTTACTTCGTTATATACCGCATTACTCCTAATCGTCTAAAAAATTAAGGTGTCATAGACAAACTACACTGGCTCGCAAATATTCTCTAAATGGTCGGTCAGGTACGATTTTGATAAACTCAATGAGGAATCCGATACACCGTAATGACTTAGTTTCAATAGTAAGGTTTCATGTTGCACACAATCAAACGCTTTAGAAAGATCGCAAAAAATACCTATTGCGTCTTTCATGCACTCCCACGCGTCAAAGATAGATCCAGCCAGCCAGCCAGCGTCAGTAGTGCTTTTATATTTAGTAAAACCGAATTGATTTTCATGTAACAATTTATTACTTGAAAATGCTCTAATAATTACAATAACATTTGATGGATTACTTTTATTGCCTGATTTAAATAAAGGTATTACTTTATTGTATTTTATCATTATCACGAAATTGAACTTTACCTTTAGGTAGATTTCGTGTTTTTTTTTTTATGTTTATCTCCAAAAAGTATAAGTCGCATTAAAAACTTTAAACGCCTTTACTATCCCCTGCTCGAAAAAAAAAAAAAAAAAAAAATATATATATATATATGTATATATATATATATATATAGGCTATATATATATATATATATATTATTTACATCGTCACTCAAAAGTACACTTGAAATTTTTTCTTTAACATATGTTTATGTATGTCTATCAACAAGACTGACAGGTCTACAAACAATATACAAGCTGTGAGATACTTGTCGGTGTTCTTTTTATTAAAGTTACAGATTTTTCTTAATATTTCTTTGTAATGAAGCTTTCAGTTTATTAAAGATATACAGTTTTACTCACGTTTGTATTTCGGGGATGCCCGACTAGTTTCAGACTCAACGGGGGCCTTTCTTCAAGGAGTGAAGAGTCCTGCCGCAATGGTGTCAGACGTCACACTGGATTGACTACGTTGCCACCGGCTCTTTTGTCCTTCGGAACGTGCGGATGTAGACGGTTGCGTTTCCGTTGCGTTGTGTGATACGCTGTTGTTACTAACATTCACCGCGGTGCACACCTTACTAACTGTATCACTTTTTGTAACCAAATCTGTCTCGTGGAAGGTGAGTTTTAATAGCGGCCGCAAGGCAAGGGGCAGTGACCAGCCACTGTCTCTGTTGAAATTCGGACGACGAATCTCGTTTGCTTCGCATATTTTCCGGGGTACGAGGAATTTTTCCCTTGCCAGTACGGAAGTCTTGTCGAATTGTATGTAGTGAGGCGTGTCCGTCTAGCATTCGTGTTCAGCGACGGCCGACCTGTTGCAGTTCATGTTTTAGATACATCGTATGTGTTTCCGTGGTCCCGTGAGCAGTCGGCAGATCGGTCTTTCCCAACCCTTCCGCGGTGACTAGTCCATACTTACGGACGTCTATCTTACGAGGTTTCCGTCGGGGTTCAGGCGGTATGAGAGTCATCTTCAGGTCAAATTTGATCCACCGATGATCCGAGCACGACGCCTCATCCGAAACATGCCAGTCCGAGATATTTGTCGACGCGTGTTCACTGGCTAGTGTTAGATCAATGATTGTTTGGGCTCTCGATGTGACGAATGTCGGTTCTGAGCCAATATTAATTACGTTTAGCTTAGTTGTGAGTAAAAAAGAAACAAGTTCCTTACCTCGTTGGTTATTGTTCTTATTACCCCATAGCACATAGGTGTCAGCGGCGACGATCAGCTCTAGCCTCTCTCGCTCGCAGTAGCTTGCAAGTGCGGCCAGTTCCGGGGTGGGAATGTCTGCGTCGCCCGGCAAGTATGCGGACGCCATCACCACTTCTGGTAGGCCTGAAGAGGGTTCTTTGAGTCTGATGGTAGTCAAGTCTCTGGAACAGAACTCAGCCATTATGGTGATGTTCGCGTGTTTCGGTGTAAAAATACATGTACGCGGGTTATCAATGGTCGTGTTGAGAAGTAGTTTACCTCCAATGTTGCCCTTCCTAATCCACGGCTCCTGGATTAGGGCTATGGTCGTATTGTTGACCTCCAGCATTCTGCGTAGGCTAGCCGTTGCAGTTTGGCTGAGCTGGAGGTTGACTTGAATGGCGTTTAAATTGGGGGAAGCTGACAGCGCTATCATCGCTATCCAGCATCGTTTCATATAGATTGCTGTCTGCCTCTCTGGAGAGGCTCTTCTCAGGCGAGACTGCCATCGACGGGCTGATCTGGATGCTTGGCTCCATCCTGGGGTCAGGTTGGGCTTCCCCCTGTGTTCCGCTGCCTGGGTCTCCGGAGACCTCCTGGGACGCAGCTTCTAGGTTCGTCGGCGGTGGTTGAGGACGGTCGTCGAGGAAGCGGACGTAGAGGTTGCCGAGTCCATAGTGGACCCTACGCTCGCTCTCCCTGAGCCTGGACACGTCTTCTTCTGGGATGCCGAGCACCAAAAAGAGAGCCTTTTTCTCCTCCTGTAAACATAATGACGGTGGCACGACAATATAATTATAAAAATAAAGATTAGTTCTGTAAAAAAAGTTATATACATTCTTTTAAAACACGTTATGAATATAAAATTATTGTACCTGCGTATTCTCCAAAAAATTAGCAAGTCGTTTCTGAGTCAATGTGTGGTATTTTATAACAAAATCCCAGATAATATATAAATGTTAAGTCTAAAGAAGTTTAAGTTTACAGTAAAATAACAACTAAACCTTAAGAACTATGATTCAGTAGGCAAGTGTACAGAATGAAAACGTTTGGTGTTAAATTAATTTGGATTCGCAGTCTATTTTAAATACTTATTAGAAATGTAATGTGAGCTAATATGTTTCTCCTTTCTATCTGTTATATTTTTTAAATAACTGTTTCTTTGTTTTTCAGATTTTGCTAATAATAATTGTTGAGCAGTTTTATGAAATGAAAATATTTAATTTGAAAATATTTCTTAATAGTGCTGTCCACAGATCTTGTCTCAAGGGCCAATAAAACCTCAATGGTTTTCATAGAGTGCTTTTACATCAAATTTTACTTAGTCAAATTAAATACTTTAGCCACATTATTTTACTATAAATTGAGGGTTCCACTTGATCTTCGAGCTTCTTTCCACACATTATGATTATTTGGTATACATCTCAGGCTTAAAATTACTGAAACCCATAAGTATGAGACATTCGTCAGTTTAAATACAATGACAATAATAAGAATACTTGAAAAATACAAGCTATATATCATGCAGTAACACTGTAGAACGCAATATCGTGTGAAATGTTTGAGGAGTGTGATATTTACAACTTTAATGTTATATATATTATTATTCATTCCAACATTACTTTAACCTATTCTTTCCTAAGCATCGAAAACGTTGGAATTTTTGTTCAAATCGCAATGTTGAGGTCTTAGTTTATATTCATAATTTTTGAACCAGCCTGTCCTATAAAAAGTTGACAATGGAGACAAAGGGTCAGAAATTAGGAAAGATCACGATTACAAAAAAATCAACTAGGTGTATTAAAAAAACATTTTTTTTTAATAAAATTCTATTTCGTATAAGTCATATATCATATAGTGACCAAAATTATTAAACCGGACAGGTTGTAGAAGAACTTCGGAAGACACCTAAGTGAGTTTATTTACCCTGCATTCGGATTGTATTATCTAAAAAAAACAAACTGTTTATTTAATCGATTCGATTCGATTAAATAAGGCATGCGGTAGGGACATATTATCTAAAACTCTACAGACTTCGATACCATTTCTTACATAGATTTCCACAAAACTTCTTGAAGTCTTTTTAAGTAAACTCATTTTCTTTTAATATTTGTTTTTCCAAAAAATACCAACTAGACCTCTTCCAATTCGTAGAAATACATGTCATATATTTACACGGGAAATAACGCGATCACGAAAAGGTATTACATACATCTGAATTGCTTGACGTTTCGACTAGGTTGCACTGGCCGTGGTCACAGGCTGACTGGCTCAGTGGTGCACGCCCTCCGTCATCAAGATTGCGAGGTAGAAGGTTCTTCATCCACCCGCACTTTTTTTGATATTACATACATAATTATCTCATGTAACGCGAAATATTTATTTATTATATAGTTGATTTTTTTTTTTTATCGTATCAAAACCCCCACGGGTCATCACCTCACCGAGGGTGAAGTGGTATGTCGGACTCAAACCGACTAAAACCACACGGTGTTCCGTCACAAGTGAGTCTATTGCAGGGGACCCGGGATACCCTAGGAAGGAAGCTTCCGGGAACCCCTGCAGACTGTAGCGTCCTGATCAGCAGGCGACCACACCGTGCGATAGGGGGGGGGGAGGCTCCAGATGGGAGAGGCGCGTGCGAAACCCGCCGTGCCACCGTCTTAGGCCTGAATCTACTGGGGTAACGGTCAGCCCAACCCGCTACCCCCAGGCCAGCGCTCATGGAGGACGGAGATCATTCAGCGCTCTCCAGCGCCTGGTGCGTCTTCTGCATCACCTCCTCGCAAAACGAGGCTGCGGAATTCCACGCACTCTCACTTTGGACCATGGACTGAACCATGGTCTCTACCGAGAATTATATAGTTGATTGATATATTGTTGTTGCACTCGCATACAACTTTTACGCCTCTTTTATCCTAGTTTTTACCCCACAAAGACCCACACAGATTTAACATCTGTACAACAAACATACCATTGTTACCGTTAAACAACATACCATTGGCGTCGTCATTTTCTAGTAATTACTAGAACATGTAAAGGTAAATATTTGTGTGTTTTATTATAATGGTCAACATCCCTAACAGACAAGACAGAAAATAAAAGAGTAATAACACGTGTAACTTGTGTAACCTGCAGCTAATGGCCTCTTCATTAGCTCCTTTGCTAAGGTCAGCCACAAATACTTTGTTGAAGTAGGTACATGTTGGTCCTAATGAACTTTCTGACACTGATAGGTGTACAGGATCAACAAAGTATTGTGAGTGAAATGTTTAGACGTTTAGTCCTAATATATTTGGTCGCCTTGCGAAATACAATTATTTGTTTTTTTTTTGGGGTTTCTTGGATTGTTTTAAAATAAATCATTGATAACAGTAAACTTCCATCAACGATAAAATACGTTATCCATTTTTTATTGATTATACTAAAACTTTTTAACATCGACCACAAAAAACAAAGAAAAATCGGTTAAAAAAAGAGAAGAAAAATATACTGAACTGTTTAGCCTATGTATTATATATAGATATAATTTAATATATAACTGACATCTCTAAATAATATACATAGGTATAGTCCATTCAAACCACTAGTTACTATTCGTACCTCTATTATAACTTTTAATTATTATTATTAATGAAGTGAATTTTTGTTTTTTGCTAATGATGATTAAATTTTTTACAAAAGAGCTAGGAGTCAAATAAATATATAGGTTAGATGGAATAGAGAAGTAAAAAAAAAACAAAAAAAACATAAAATACATTGTTACAAAGAAATTGCGCTGCTTTGTCTACCTACCATTCCAACCACTACTAAGAAAAAGTGTTTCAGTATTCGTTACGTACAAATGTTTTGTTCTTCTTGTGTTTGAACAACTACTTAAGGTTAATCATGCTACTTTTCGTAATATGTGATGTGTACTATGTATGTTTTATAAAAATATTTAAGTTCGTTTTGATATACGTAGTAAACATAATCTCCAAGTCTAAAGTTATTTGAAACGATATATGATATAAGGTACTCAAGTTTACCTATTGCATAGCTTATCGTAATTGACGCGATTCTATGCAGTTGCAGGAAGACCAACAAGTAAGACTCACTCAAAAGCCATTTATTTCTCACAATCTTAACAAGCAGAGTTCCTTAGTAGTTCCTTTCGATATGTCTGCCTTTTGTACGTCGGTGTAAAGTAACTTCCTCCGTCTGGCTTCACTTTGATCTTTGAGAGCAGTAATTAAATCGGCTTTTGTGCCGAACTTTCTAGTTTTTCACAGATAAACTTGTCTTGGGTTCTTTTATTTGTGTATTTCAATGTTTTGATTTCGTGAGTTTAACGCCGTTGAAGCTCTGTAATAGTTTCGAACCTTGGAGCTAATATTCTAAATGGAGCTGTTTGTGTCTTAAATACTGATTAATTTTACAGCAAATAACTTTTTTTTCTCTTGTTTGAAACATTTACAAAGACCTTTGTAGTCTTGCTGGCTTTTTAAATGTTAGTTAAACGTGGATGTTAATTAAGTGAACTGTGTACCTACTTGAATTCTAAAACATAAATATTCAGATATTACTACTGATTGACTATAGTCATAAACATCAACATTTTATAATATTAAAATTATTATGAAACCGTATCGACAATTTTATAAAAATAAAAAATTAAGTTTTTTTATTATGTCAAATGAAATAAGTAATATTTTCCATACAGCACTTATTTAGCAATACTTTTATTTATATCCGTTCCTATCAGCAAATGAAAAATTAAAGCTAAAATGTTCAAAGCGAAATTGAAATAAATTATTCGTATTGAGCAGTTTATTTTTGAATGAATGAAGGAGAGGAATTAATTTTCGTTTGAAAAGTCATTGATATGTCAAATCTGGAAAATTATTCAGCATTTTTATCAACGATATGGCTTTTTATTTTAGCAAATATATTTATCTTTAAAGCGTTTTTTGTTTCAGTTAATTTATGAGAGCATTTACATTTACTGAAATTGACGAGAAAATACATAGTTGTTTATTTTTTAATAATTAATGGTTTGCAAGGGTATATTCCTACATCACGTCTTTACACTAGACAGACATTTTTCACTTACATTCCCAAGTATAAATAAATAAGTATTTTTAAACTAACACGTTTCTCGTGTACAACTAGATTGGCAAACAAGTACAAAGATGAAAAGTCATCCAAATGTTCATCTATTCCGTAACTTAAAACAAAATAAATTGAAAATTAATAAAAATAATTTATTTACCATCCGACCTGCTTAGACCCCGAGGCTCAAGCACGCAGGGGACGTTCGCCGATACAAGAGCCCTGCGGACGATATCGTTCAGAGCGTGGTGACTCTCAAACCTCCGTTGAATTTTATTAAAAATATTGTAATTATTTTATTGACCTTTTAAATAGTATAATAATAAACAAGAATCGTTACCACACGGGACGGGAACTAACGCGATGACGTATATAAAAGGTTTTACATATCCTGGTTTTAGTCGGTTCAACTCCGATAAAATCCCTTTACAGGGTTGATAGGGCACATTAAGTATACACGAATCTTGTTTAAATGGATATAGAAAAAGATAAAAAAAGACTTATTTTAAAATAGGATAACAAAGTCTTAGAATTATATTACTTATAGGTAATTAACCGATAAATAAATAACACCACGATGATAAGTAGTCATCGTGGTGTTATTTATTTATCGGTAAATTACCTATAAGTAATATAGTTGTAAGACTTTGTTATCCTATCTTAGTATACGTGCATACGTCTACACGTAGCACTATAACCCACTCGTAGTATTATATCACAGATCTCTTAAATGCGTAACAACAACATTCAGACTTTCCTTTAATAATATCCATGACGTAAGTGGCGTAACGTTAGCAAAATTGGTTAACAATAACCATTTTAAGTCTCTTTGAAATACTATTTGAAGATAGAGAACTTATCTCCATTGAATTTCATTAAAAATATTGTAAAGGTTATACAATTTTTTTATCGACCTTTGAAATAGTATAATAATAAACAAGAATCGTTACCACACGCTTAGACAATATAATTATGTTGATGGGAACTAACGCGATCACGCATATAATTATGTTGATGGGAACTAACGCGATCACGCATATAAAAGGTTTTACATACTTTTGATTTGCCTGACATTTCGACCAGTTTGAACTGGCCGTGGTCACAGGCTGACTGGTAGTTCCTACATAGGCCAAATGAAACGAACTATTGCTGAAAGGGTGAAAGAACATATCAAAGGTATATTTAAATACGTGATCACGTTAATTCCCGTCATCATAATTATAGTATCATGGAACACGAAAGCTTAAAAGTACGTGTAGACAAGTTTTACAGTAATGTTTGTAACGAACATGCCAAATCTAACTAAACTATCACTACTAAATTGAGATTTGTTAGAATTGAGAAAAACGAAAATGTGGAATTACCTACAAGTGACACAGGATACCTTGACAGAGCAACCAACTCACATCACACTGTCACTGTCACTCTTCACCTAAAGTAAATGGATCGCCAAAGCATCAACACGCTCATTCAGACTAGCCTGAATACAGCTACGTTACATTGTTCCCCAACGTTACAGTGAATTCGCAAAAAAAAAATTCCTCACATAACTGGTTTGAGAAATGACGTCTACACAGAAGGATTTCTGAGGACGTCAATTCTCTAACCGGTTTTATGAGGAACATTGGTTAACAGGCGGTCAGTTGAAACCAGCTACTCTCTCATGGAACCTGGAATTGCCGCTAGGAATAACGCTATCCCGGTCTTTTTTTGTGGATGAAAAGTCAAACGGGTACTTATTAGCACCGAGGCTCACAAAGGAGTGGAGTAATATATCGGCATTAAACTAACTAAAACCCTACGATGTATTATAACAGCACCCATAAATGAATGGACCGTCGAGTAATCATTTCCACCAGAAGACATTCCTCCTGAATTCCACTGATTTATATTGATATGGGCTATGGCAGCTTTGTTTAATCATAGTGGTTTTAGAGCCTAGTCTAGGGCCGCAATAACTTTACATCATAACCTCTTTTCTAATTTTATTAACAAATAGGTTTTCCAGGTTTTTTAGTAAAAGCGATACTACCGCAAACTTAGTCTACACAAAATTGAACATACATTGCACTGAACATACCTAACAGTACAGTGCCTAATATTGCAGTACTTACGTAAACAATTTATTTTGCTCTGTATGCCACCCACCAGCTATTTGCTGCCTAATAGCCTTATATCTTACCTATTAATCCATCACTAGATCTAATTTCTCATACGAATCGAATTGCGGTGTAACATGAATCCTCAATCTCTTGTCCGATTCCCGCATAACGGCACACGCAACAGCGAAATCCTAGAGCTTTGAGTGTTAAATGGTCACTGATTTGGAAACCTGATAGTACTATTTGCAAGTGAAGTAAGAGTTTATACGTAACGTTTTTTTTTTCATTTATTAACAAAATTCTATTATTAGTAACAGTAATTTTATTTTAAATACACACACAGTACACTGCAAATTAAAACAAAATATTGTAACTATAATATTTTTGCACTTATTTACACATTATATATTAGCTATCATTTAACGAATACTATATTTGTAAAGAGAAATAAAATAAAATATTTATTTGTGTAGTTGTGAATGAAGAATTAATATTTTTTTCACTAGTGTGATTTATGAAAAGCGGATAGGAGTAGAAATAAATGAAACCGCCTATCCTAACTAATATTGTAAATACGAAAATGGGTGAAATTTTACAATCAAGTTACAGAAAAGGATTTACGGTACCTTTCATCTAGAAAAAAAAACTGTTGCCCAGGGAAAAATCAATAATGATAACGCGTGCGAAGCTATAGGCAAAAGTAAGTTATTTCTATAAATGCTACGAATTTTGGAGTCATCAAAATATCAAGATTTTTATTTTTCTGCTACCACTACAGCTGACCCACAGGATATCGAATCCTACGAACTACAGTCATACGGACGTATAAATTCACCTCCTAACACCATAGATAACCCTTCCGTGAACATAAATTGTGGATAAATAATCTTAGTTAGGTGTTATGGGGTGGGCTGAGTTATCGGTGGTTGTTGTCAAAATACGGCTCTTAAATTGAATTTTCTAGCGATGAAAGCGGGTTTAATAGATTCCTGAATATAAAAAATGGATATAGTTACTTACTTTTATATGAGTTTTATGAAAATTATATGAACTCAACCAAATTAAATGTATTTTTAACCAGAAAACCTTATCGTATTGCACCCTAGTGTACAATAGAGCCACATAATATACACACAGACCTCTTCGGCATGAATGACGTTGTGCTTATCACAACGTCATGTGATAGGATAGCTGTGTCGCTTTTAGATTTATTAGAATTGTATTAAAACAATTGATAGAAAAGTATTAAAAACAAGAAAGAAGATCGAGCTGGTTTATTGGCAGCTCTTCGGAAAATATAAAATATAATAAAGTTAATGTAGTATTAAAAGTAGCACCAATAAATATTTGTTTGCCAAAATATCACACTATAATTTATCATCTCATAGACATTTAAAAATCACAATTACAATACATAATTATGTACCATATAAGCTACTGTATTATCTATGATTATTAACAGGTCTAATTATAGTATTGTGGTTACAATAGCAAAAACTATATCTTTGCCTTTTGTTCAATCTGTTGTCTATTGCTCGCTATATCGAGTAATATCAACTTTTTTATATATTCAATAAAATATGATGTTAAATGCGTGGATCTAGCTATACTTTGTTTTCATTTGGACCTGAACATTTAACGGAACGGAGCTCTGGTTTTCTTCAAAGTGGTGGACATTATCTAGCCCATCCATAACCTTGACTGACTGTGAGTATATAAGAAGCTTTGCTAGACTTCAATAAAATAAACCTCTATAAAATATTTCTCAGAACCAAACCTCTCTATAAACGGAGTTGGCAAGGTACGCAAAAATGATAGACAGGAATGACGAGTATATATTAGCTAAGGACACCACCTACCTAAGGCGAGTCAGGCCTTTTGAAAACTTATTTCTAAAATTAGTACCTAGTCATTCAACTTAATTTACGCTTACATATTCTCTGGATACGTATATTTCATTAAAAATTGTTCTCACCCCTACCGAGTCATCAAATGACCAAAGTTAAAACTAAGCAAAACCAATAAAGTTTATATTCGTATTACGCAATGTTTTAATTTCTAATAACTGGAAAAGGTATAGAATTACATCACCGAATGAAGAGCAAGTTTACTTCTCCATTGACAGAACAGCGAGGAGATCTGGAGTAGCAAACTCCGTTCAAATAAAACAACACAATTTGTGTTACTTTTGTCTGAACTCTGCCTAAATTATAATAATAGTATGCGTTTAATATTTTGAGACAAACTGTCAATAGATTGCAAATTAACCTTAACGTTTTCCTAAACAGAAAAACCGTCAAACATAACAGGAGTCTCTTTTACAATTTAATAAATATAAGACTTAGTATCCAGCCAGAAAATACGTTTCAATATGTGAGCGAACAAGACGCAAACTTATTGTAGGCGTAGAGCAAATTGCTCCTAATAATGTCGCAGCGCCATTGGCCCTATCATTTTGTACCAGTGTATGTACCTAGTAGGGTATCAAGTAGATCACAAAACAGCAAAAGATTTTAGTTCCTTAAATATTTTAAATAATCAGCTTGTTGTTTGGCAAGTTCGAAACTAATGTTAATTATTATTTTAAGGGTATTCTCCATCCTCGATTCAAGATTTCCAATCCTGTTAGTTGCACTCCGAACTAAATGAACTCTAAATGATAAGTGCTGAGCTCTGTTTTTGGTACCTTTGTATATTTAGTGATCAGAACATGTATTTAAAACATAGCAACTAAAAAACATAACTTTTCTCACGTCTCTTTGTCTCTTTTAATTCTCATCTTTCCTGTTCCTGTTACTTGTAATAATTTTGTTTACTAGTTCTAGCCATTACTCTACAATCTATTCGATTGAAAAATATTTTTTTGTTGTTTAATCATAATAAGGTATTGCTAAAGAAATGCAATTCCAGGGTCAGGTCCTGGTAAATTGTACCTACGTATAGCGCATGGCTTAGTATCGTTACCGAGTTACGTTTATTCTTACTACACAAAAAATCAGCTGTGTTCAATACTCGCCATTAAAATAGGTAACCACGGACAAAATGCTAACTTCACTCCTGCAAAGAACTCTTCTCTTGAATACTCTTCATCAGTATTCGTAGAATTACCTCAATAAAATTCATTCTACTATAAATGCCAACGTATTTTTACACGACTGTTAAAAAAAAATAGTGTATGTATGTGAGGTTCTTTATTCCACTAAAACTTCTAAATGCCTGAACAAATTTGGATGTATGGGGTATATTTAGAATAGTCATATCATCCCGAGTTACGCTGGCTATAATAAATAAAAAAAACAATATGCTGTATGGCTCGTAATTCGTTTTTTGGCAGGCCAGATGTTTTGTTATTATTTTTATAAATTAGTAACTTGTTTTTTATTTTACTTAAAAAGACGACTCCCGCATTAGGAATGATTCCTATGCTTCGAGGGACTTTATAAACATTCGAGCAACGGACACAAAGAACACCCAAACACGAAAAAACTTTTTGTGTATCACACGCCCGTGTGTGTGTGTAGGAATCGAAATCGAAACAATCAGCCTTGCCAACGATACCGTCAAAATTGAGCTTGATTTATTTGTAGGTTAGTTACATGCTTACACTCTGTGATATCTTAGTAAACTATATTTCAAGTGTGTACAAGTCCTCGTACGACACCAATGCCTGCCAAGTTCCACACATACATGGACATAATTTCCGATAGAACGCTTGCAAATTGACGTTGAACACTTTTTATTCCTATAGACATACGTTTTTGCTGTCTTGTGCTAGTTTCGTTTTCCTAAATGTACTTTTATGAGTGAGTAGTGTTTGTTTTATTATCTGAGAAGACGTTATAGACCGCGTATTATAGTACCCGCCTTTTAAATTTAGTTCAGTTGTTTAATATTTACTATTAAACAAATTTAAAGTCAAACTTAAAGTTAAACTAATTTATTAACAACCTGTTGTTAGTAGGGTTTTAGAGTTTATAACGAATAAGGAAATCAAAATGGTCACTTTTTCAATCGCAATTTTAATACTTACTTTAGTTCACAATATAATTTATTTGTAAGCAATGGAACCTAGGAGTAGATTTTGTTAGTGAAGTTATAAAACAATACGCAGAAGCACATGAACAAAGGCTTCTTTAACATGTGAACGTTGAGGCTATCCAGCTCCTTGACACCACAGACATAGTTAGAAGACTAAAATGAACTAAGCCCTTTGAGTTAGTTTAGTGAAGTTAGTGTTAAGTATAGAGACTATAGAAACTATAGAAACTAAAGAAGACTATAAGAAAAGTGCCAATGGACACATTCTTAACTTTGTAAGTTTTTAGTAAATTAAGTTAAATTTAAATTATTTATTAGCCTCAAGGTCTAGATTGTAATTGTTATGATAACCGTTTAATTACGATTACATCATAATGAAAAAACAAAAAATTGTAAGCAAGGTGCTACAACCAAACCTCCATTCGCTCAGGCAAATAATACCTAAGTTTATAAAAACGAAGAGATTTTAGCCTCCACTAGGTTGTGTAATCTCCACTTAATTGTGCAATGAGAGCAGTTACTCATAAAAAGAAGGATAATACGTTACCAAATAGTAGTCAACGCAAAGGCGAAACCACTCATTGGCAAATAATACTCTATGAATTCAAGGTCTTTAAAATAAACTAAAGGAATAAAAAACGAATAAAAAACAATTGTGATAATGGTCACAAAGTACGTCAAAGTAATCGGTCGCAAAGTAATTAAATACATAATACGTGAGCCTTGAATACAGAGTAAAAGTGATCTAAATTTAATTCAGCTTCTGAAAGGAGGTAAAAGCTATCACGATTACTTCTATAGTAGCCCCTCTAAATATTATATTTTTTAAAGCTGTTATTTAACTTGCAATATTTGTAAGTATGGGTTTTGACCCATACTAACAAATATCGCAAGTTCACATGTTAAAGAAGCCTTTGTTCATGTGCTTCTGCGTATTGTTTTATAACTTCACTAACAAAATCTACTCCTAGGTTCCATTGCTTACAAATAAATTATATTGTGAACTAAAGTAAGTATTAAAATTGCGATTGAAAAAGTGACCATTTTGATTTCCTTATTCGTTATAAACTCTAAAACCCTACTAACAACAGGTTGTTAATAAATTAGTTTAACTTTAAGTTTGACTTTAAATTTGTTTAATAGTAAATATTAAACAACTGAACTAAATTTAAAAGGCGGGTACTATAATACGCGGTCTATAACGTCTTCTCAGATAATAAAACAAACACTACTCACTCATAAAAGTACATTTAGGAAAACGAAACTAGCACAAGACAGCAAAAACGTATGTCTATAGGAATAAAAAGTGTTCAACGTCAATTTGCAAGCGTTCTATCGGAAATTATGTCCATGTATGTGTGGAACTTGGCAGGCATTGGTGTCGTACGAGGACTTGTACACACTTGAAATATAGTTTACTAAGATATCACAGAGTGTAAGCATGTAACTAACCTACAAATAAATCAAGCTCAATTTTGACGGTATCGTTGGCAAGGCTGATTGTTTCGATTTCGATTCCTACACACACACACGGGCGTGTGATACACAAAAAGTTTTTTCGTGTTTGGGTGTTCTTTGTGTCCGTTGCTCGAATGTTTATAAAGTCCCTCGAAGCATAGGAATCATTCCTAATGCGGGAGTCGTCTTTTTAAGTAAAATAAAAAACAAGTTACTAATTTATAAAAATAATAACAAAACATCTGGCCTGCCAAAAAACGAATTACGAGCCATACAGCATATTGTTTTTTTTATTTATTATAGCCAGCGTAACTCGGGATGATATGACTATTCTAAATATACCCCATACATCCAAATTTGTTCAGGCATTTAGAAGTTTTAGTGGAATAAAGAACCTCACATACATACACTATTTTTTTTTAACAGTCGTGTAAAAATACGTTGGCATTTATAGTAGAATGAATTTTATTGAGGTAATTCTACGAATACTGATGAAGAGTATTCAAGAGAAGAGTTCTTTGCAGGAGTGAAGTTAGCATTTTGTCCGTGGTTACCTATTTTAATGGCGAGTATTGAACACAGCTGATTTTTTGTGTAGTAAGAATAAACGTAACTCGGTAACGATACTAAGCCATGCGCTATACGTAGGTACAATTTACCAGGACCTGACCCTGGAATTGCATTTCTTTAGCAATACCTTATTATGATTAAACAACAAAAAAATATTTTTCAATCGAATAGATTGTAGAGTAATGGCTAGAACTAGTAAACAAAATTATTACAAGTAACAGGAACAGGAAAGATGAGAATTAAAAGAGACAAAGAGACGTGAGAAAAGTTATGTTTTTTAGTTGCTATGTTTTAAATACATGTTCTGATCACTAAATATACAAAGGTACCAAAAACAGAGCTCAGCACTTATCATTTAGAGTTCATTTAGTTCGGAGTGCAACTAACAGGATTGGAAATCTTGAATCGAGGATGGAGAATACCCTTAAAATAATAATTAACATTAGTTTCGAACTTGCCAAACAACAAGCTGATTATTTAAAATATTTAAGGAACTAAAAACTTATTTTGAGTCGGCGCCAAACATCAAACTGATTAATTATCAAAATTTTATTTGGCGCCGACTCAAAATAAGTTTATATAAAATTAGATAGTTTATGTAAATAAGCTCAATACTTAAGACTTAAGGTTTATTTATTTTTTGCTTTTTAGTTCTTTTCGTCGGTTTAATTTTTTGTTAAAAAGATTTTATTTTATGTTTTTTTTCATCATCATGATGATCATGATGAAAAATGATGATGATTTCTAAACGCAATACCTGATAAAGTAATGAAAAGTAAACAGAAACACTATTCGTTCCTACAATTTTCGAGGGTTTCTCTCAATTTTTTCAGGATCCCATCTTCAGATCCTGACTTCCTTGACATGGGACCACCCTTGAAGTATACCCTATCTAACAAAAAAAGAATAATCAAAATCGGTTCATAAATAACGGAGTGAGGGCTGAACAGACATAAAAAAAAAAAAAATATTATACGGTCGAATTGAGAACCTCCTTTTTTTCGGCGGTTAGAAATATGAAAAGACTTTTTCCCCGACCTATCATATAATTACAAATCCGTAGAATAAGAGCAAGAAGTTTTTTTCAGCTTCTAAGACAAATCTCAGAAGCTGAATTAAAACTTCTCGTATTTTGTATGTATAAAATTAAAGAAAGATCTCTTTGGTCGTACTATTTGTATCTGGCTGGTTTTAATATCAATCAATATAGAACATTAAGAAAATGAAAAATAAAAAGTAAAAAATAGTTTCCCGCCATATTTCAATTGTTTTTCTGTCCGTGAAAATGAGTGAATCTAACGAAGACATTTAATACTTTCTGAAGTTTTATTATAAAAAAGGGAACAATGCGACTCAAGTCGCGAAAAATTGTGACGTTTATGGATCTCATGCAGTGTCAGTAAGACTAGCACAAAGTTGGTTTGAGCGTTTTCAGTCCGGGAATTTTGATGTCAAAGATGCAATTCGCTCTGGTTGCCCTCATACGGTTAAAGTCGATGCCATTTTTTTTAAAGTGTAGCAAGGTCGGCATATTACCTAAGTGAAGTGTACTAAACAAAATGTCGCGAAAGTCAGTAAGAAAAATGACCACAAAAAACAAAAAAAAAAATTGTAAAAAAATATTTAAAAAAATAAACTTTTATTTAAATAACCAAAACAAGTAAATAAGCTTTAAATGCAATTAATAATTGAGCTTGTTTTTAAAAATCAATTTATTTTTATAATTTATTATGCAGTAAGTTTGAATATAACACTGTTGATATTGGTTGACTTACAAGCGTCTGATTAAGTTGATGCAGATGTTAATACATAAATTTCTTAAAATTGTTCTCTAAGGCAAATCCGATGACCTACTTTTATATAAACAAATAAAGTGCTATACACTAGGCTAGGCATACATTAGGCTTTAAATAAGATATTTATAGACAGAGAGATCGATTAAAACATTAATTTAAATAAAATATAATAGGAAATAGAAAAAAATACTTGAAAAATCGAATTACATTACTACACAACGGTAATATATCGAATAATCCCGAAATCGAGTCACAAATCTTGTTTGGGACCACCGCAATCTAATACCGCGGACAAAATTTATGTTAACCGGATACCAATCAGAGACATACCTTTGTAAAATATTAGGAACCCGCGTCAAACTCAATACGATCTTTTTATTAGCTAGTTTGGATATTCGTTTTGCATAACCATGGAAAATACGAGAGTCGTTGCCTCGAAACAAATTTTAATAAATATATAGGAACCAGCAGAATTGAAAGCGAAACAAAAATAAAACACAAAAACATTCACTTATTTTTACTCGCTTGGTATATGGTTACGTATGGTGCCTAATGTTATATCTCTATTTCAACGGAATCTTACAACTGAAGACTGTCAAAAATGTATTTAAATTTTACATACAAAGAAGAAAGGCAATGTAAAAAAATACAAAAAGACCATGACTTGATTCAATGCAGTGTTATAAAAATATACTCCATAAATATTTTGTACTCCTTCTGGTCCTAGTTTAAGAGGTTCAGCAATATCTGACTACATAAAGGCCTAGTGAATACACCTAATAATAATATGTCTAAAGAAACGTTAATTTACTGCTCTTTCAACACAAAGATAAATAGAGAATAGTATTCCAAATTTACGAGTTACCCCTTCACAAGTGTGAAATAAGAGTATTAAAACAAACAATCGTAGGCAATTCATGTTTTTCTTCAATTTCGCCATATTGAAACAATGCGCTCGAACAAATTAGCATTCATATTGGAAGTGGGTGTGCCACTGTTAAATAGTAAAACACGTTATTTCATTTATACCTCGGATAATTTATTAACCCAACTCAAACTTTAAATATTGTAGATAGATACATAGCCAAGCCATATACTAAGTTACTGGTCAGTATAAAATGTGTGCATGTAAAAATGTTAAAACTAAGTTTTTTTTTTCGCAATTGCAGAGAACCCTCGTTTTCTTTCCAAGAACGCACAGGTTTATCAAAATCATTTATTTTAATTAAACCAAGTATTGGTATTTTTGAATTGTCAGGAGTAGGACTCAATCAGAATAAGTCAGTCGTGAAGCTAGTTTCCTGTATATATACCAATACGTAGAACCTATGGAGAAGAACATGCAAGAAACTCCAAGGTCACCCTTACATTGCTTTTATGCACAAATGAAATGTGCGGACAACATAATACATTATTCTAAAATATAAACAGTTGCATAAATTACTAGTATATTTAAGTAGTAGCAGTTGGGAGATGGTCAGATCCGAGCCCCGGCCAAAAGCATTCGTTCACAAGGACGACGCACGCGTGAGCCATCGTTCAGCTCAACCATAATGAACGGAGCTGAAAGACCTGACACATAGGCCCCCATTGGAGAAACCTCTAGGCCAGCATGACGTACTCCGAAATGCCAGTCAACATAGAAAATCAGCTTAATAAGTGACCACATAGTTGTTACATGATCCATTCAAAATTTTCTATTAAATTATAAACATAAGAATTTATACCATACCTACAATGTCCATATTGACATTGTTCCGTTCCGTTAGGTAAATTTAGCACCTCTTCCTGAACAGAGTGAATCTTGCTGGCAGATTTTCTTATACTGTATTGGCGGCGAAACAACCTGGAGCGTACAAAAAAATTTTTTTTATTGCTGAGCTCACCTCACTCTGCCATTGGTGAGGCCGATGCCGTATATCAGGTTTAAACTGACCAAAACCACGCGGTGTGCCTTACAGCGCCTGTAATGAGTGGACCGTCGGTACTGCGACGTTTTGCCTGCAATGGTCCACCCAGCACCAACCCGCGGGTAGCATGAAGGCTCCATCTACTAACTGGGCGATATCAGAACACACCCTTCACAGGAGATTGCTGCGGGTGAAGAACATGCAATCTGTCTTATCCACCCACACCTACTCTTAGGCTACGCCTGCGTGAAACGACTGGAATCTTTCTACCGGATCTTAGATTTCACACTAATGTTACCGAACGGAAAATTTTCCGTTCGGACATGGACATTTCTAATGTAAAAAAAATCCTGCCGTTAACTACAATCAGCACAGAAAGGCACATTAATGCGGTAGACCGGTTGGTCATATTGCCCTGTGTACTATCGTGCACTTAGTTTAAACTCGCGTGTTGGTGCATGGTACTCTCCGTCAGTTAAATTCACTTCGCGTCTCTCAACACTTTCTTAAGAGCGCAAAGTCACTATCCGAATACTTTATATAAATACTTAGGTGTGACTTAAGTCATGAACTCACGTGCTAGTGTGTGATGCTCACGGTCAGCAGATAACAGGGCATTGCGTTCCTCTATGTTTTCCTACTATTAGAAATTTGCCATAACGTTACGAGTTTATTATTTTGTAACCGTTTACAAATAATTTTATAATCACATAGAGGAAATAAATGCACAAAGGGTATGATGAACATTACACTACAAATATTGATCTATAGGTAGATATTATGTGATACGTTTAAATTAAAATTTATAACTCTTCATTCAAGTATTCTAATCTTAAAAAAAATAAAAAAAAAATAAAAGACCACTTAACGTTATAGTTATTATTAGTTGGGACCAACAGATGTCGTGGCGTGTTGTATTACGTAGTAATAATTATTTCTTGATTTTTTTTTTTATGTTAACGAATTACAACTGATTACACATTTTGGCTTTCATCCCCTCTCTCAAGAAAGAAGTCTTATATAAGGGATAAAAAGTATCCAATGGCCCTCGTAGTATTTTTTTTAGTACTTAGTGCCAAGTTTTATTTGAATCCATTCAGTAGTTTCAGCGTAAGGCGTGAACTAAACATAGACAGACAGACAAAAATTAATAAATTATAGTTTTGTCTTCAGGATCGATTATAGAATGCCTCAAAGAAAAAATCTAAATCTCTTCATTGTACAGAAATGGATCTGTTAAAGATTTATTATAAGTATAGATTTATCACAGTATCCCGTAAAAGATGTTTGCACTTTTTAAATTAAGTTGGGAGAGCCATGATTCGGCACGTATGGACCGGCATGACCGGAGTGATACTACGGCCTCACAGAAAACCGGCAGTGAAGCAATGTTTGTATTGCTTTTCACCGAGTGAGTGAACTTATCGGAGGCCCTAAACCTCTCCTCCCCTCACCCCTATTCCCGCCCTTCCCCTCCCTCCCAACTCTCCTCCCCTCTTCCCACTCTTCCCCCCTCTTCCCCTACTCCCACCTTAAAGGCCGGCAACGCACTTGTGACTCTATGTGTGCACTGGATGAGGTTTGAACCCGCAACACACACATGATCACAAGTCCGACGCCTTAGCCATTATGCTACCGACGCTTAGCATAACTAATAACTCTTGAGTTGCAAGTGCCCATGGGCGGCGGTAGTCATTTACCATCAGGTTTTATTTCCTTCTCTAGTGGTACAATTATATCTTTCAAAACATTTTGTAAATAGATGCATTTTTCTGACATACATTTTTTTTTCATAAATATACTGACAAGGCTATGTCAGGATGTTGGTTTCGTTAAATAATAACTTGAAACACCTCACACACGGTCGTCTGATCCCAAACTAGGCGAAGCTTGTACTATGGTAACCAGACTGCTCATAAACATACTTATATACTCGTATTACTAAATAGATAAATTAGACACATTATAGATAATTTAGACACAGAACAAATCATCGTACTCATCACACAACTATTTGTTTAGGGACTAATATTATTTACATCGTCAAAACTAATGGCGCGTTATAGGTGATCTATGGCCGACCATATACTTGGAGCAGCCAAAAAAATTTCCATCCTCAGCCATTTATAATATATATTCGAAAATTCGGGTGGGCATTCTATTTATCTGTCAAATAGATATTAGAAAACACTATTGTCTTATTTCAAGTTTTTTTTTTCAATACTGATAAAGCAGTTAAACTCTTCAGAGAGAATATCTTCTGCCAGTTTTTGGGTGTAAAATTGTATGCAAGCCTATTGATCAACTTTCCAACTATCAAATCTTCAGGGACGAATTGCAAATAATACATTTCAGTGCTGAACTACGACGGTAACACTATATAATTTATGCAATTACTCAATGAATATTACATGAATGGATGTGATGGGTGTCGTTGTTATATTAGGATGGATCATTGACCAAACTATTATTGTTTATGTCCACTATGTGCTTATCATCGTTCAAAAGATAAGTGACAATAAAATAAATTTCGAATGGTAAGGTAATATTTTAACTAAGTCTAGACTAGTCTTTCATAGGTGTCCGACGGATGAAAACTTTATTTATTCAAATTCAAACGCTATTACGACACAAGTACCTATTTTTACTATTATAATATATACCTATTTTGGAAAATATTAAAACACCAAACATGCATTATTATAGATGTATATGTATACACGCCGTCAGTCCGAATTTGTTTACTCCATACGTACTTCTAAGGTTCATATAAAAATGTAGTTAACGGTGAAGTAAACATTTCTAAGATACTTACCTGATAGGCTCCACAATGTTCTTGAAGGCTCGTGATCTCTTCGAATCCATAGCAGGCCAGTATGGCAGACTTGGGCCTAACTGTTTATTACACATTTGTCTATCACTGATGTACCTACATTTTAATCTTAACCTTAATTTTTTTATAAACGTGTTCTATTCTATTCTTATCTCTTTCATACTACGAAGGAGGCGCATGCCTAGAAAAAAACGATACCTGTTAGGAAACACCACCTTTGCTCTCCGTAAATTTAAATTACACAAAAATACAAACTCATTACAAAACGGTTTGGCAGTATTAGTAGCATGGCACAGTTTTCTTTTTCTGTGGGTTAATAAGCTCACCATGTCCCTTGAGAGAATGGATAGGGTTGGTATTTTTCAATTGACACGACTCACCAGTCGTGTCGCTTGGAGACACTAGTAACAGCTTATGAAGTGGACCGAGTGCTTGTTTGCCACGTTAGTTGTATAAATTACGTACGTTACAACATTTCATCTTTTCAATTCTGTCAAATCAACATTTTGAAGACATCGCTATATTCAATCCAAAGACTCGAACTTCAAAATAAAAATAATAGTTTCGAAGTATTCCTTACACTGGAACAGCGATGAAGTTTAATTTACATCTAAAACTTAAAATAAATAATGTAACTCAAAGAGAAGTCGTGACTGTCGGACTTAGCGAAAGTTTAGTGGAAGATGAAATATAGTGACTTTCCCACTGTCCTAGTTCTGAGCATAAGCTTTTCAACTGCCTCTTTTTAGAGACTATACTAGTTACTAAATTGTACGCAACCGCTAACGTCATATACACAAAAAAAAAAACACATTGTCTGCTATTAAGTAAAATATATATTTTTTAAATACTTGATTTTTTTAGAAATGCGAATATAGTGAAATTTCAAAATAATTACATCGTATGACAATATGTTTTAAAAATATAATTGTCTGGTCTTTGTTTTCGACACAGTCATCATTTTTAAATTGTGTGGACGTTGATGATATTCAAGTCATGAAAATATTTAATACATTACAACCACTTTTAATAAGTTGGAAAATACTGTTATAAAGTTTAAAAACCATTATCCGTATTTATATTGAATTTAATTTCTTTACAATGATACGCTAAGGCTATGAATACGTACCACAGACTTTAATTTAAGACAGATTAATTTTCAAGTAATACAGATACCGAACTCAGTGCCATGCTGAATTCTAGTTGCATATTACTTAATATTTTATTGCGTCCTCATTCAAACTGCTTTTCTGTATGTTTACAGACTTATTTAAGGCTCGTGGGTTGTTTGCTTGGATACTATGAGATATTTTGCTCCAGTAATTTTGTTACCGCACACAGGCATTCCGTTGCATCGGTGCAGGTTACATTTTGCATTGAATTAGGCATTTTTATATCTCTTGTTGGTAACGAAGAAGGTGTTGCCAGAAATATTTTTGTTTTATTTTATTACCTGTATCTGCGGCGTACGGCGTAACGTTACGAAAAATGATTTCAACAAGGTCAGCTATCTTGTAAAATTAGGAACTGTGCAGTATAAAAAACTTCAGATTGTTAATTCCCGCACATCAGTTAATAGATATATAAATTAACCTATATTCAACAACTCGTTCAACGCGACAAAACTTTCATCTCCATCACCTGGATAATTGGCAATCCACCACTGTGCGGTTTTCCAGATTTTTTTTGCCTCGCACAACCATTCTTTGGAACAAATTGTCGCTTGCGGTATTTCCGGACCGATACGACCTTCAAACCTTCAAGAAAAGAGCGTACTCCTTTCTCAAAGGCCGGCAACGCACTTGTGACTCTTGATTTGCAGGTGCCCATGGGCGACGGTAGTCACTTACCATCAGGTGACCCGTCTGCTCGTTTGCCCCCTATAATATAAAAAAAAATCTAGGGAAATAAAGAATAATAAACAAAATATAGAAGCCGATAGAAGAATTCGTCTGGGCTGGGCGGCGTATGGGAAGCTACGTCATATCTTCGAGTCACCGATCCCTCAATCCTTATAAACCAGGACATTTAACCAGTGCGTCTTACCCGTAATGACGTACGGAGCCGAAACGTGGACACTCACCGTTGGACTGGTCCACAAGTTTAAAGTCGCTCAGCGTGCGATGGAGCGTGCGATACTCGGTGTTTCTCTAGTCGATAAAACTCGAAATGAAGTTATTCGGCAGAGAACTAGAGTAACCGACATCGCACATAGAATCAGTATGCTGAAGTGGAAGTGGGCTGGTCATTTCTCCAGACTGACTGATGGTTGCTGGAGCCGACACGTGCTAGAGCGGAGACCGCGATTAGGCAAACGTAGTGTAGGGCGCCCTGTGGCACGATGAACCGACGACCTAAAGAAGGTGGCTGGCAGCGGATTTTTTCCGCCTTTGTCCAGCAGTGGACGGCGATAGGCTGATGATGAAACAAAATAAATCGAATTAAAAAGAAAATCATTATCATCTAGCAAGTTTACTTAAATATTGAAAATTCCGGTCACATTTTAACTCAATTTAAAATAATTCTAGTGAAGAAAATGTATGCCAAACGAATTTCAAAAGTAACTTAATTAATTAAACTGTTAGATTTTCAATTCACATTTATAACTTAATTTATAAAAAGTTAAAAAAAAAAGTATCTAGAATATCCCTACTTCGGTAGTATCACGAACTTGGAGACTTATGCAAAAAAACGGCCGCTATTTCGTGAGTAAATTTTTTAGGCAATTTTAAGTTAATTCTACCCTCGAATGTAACTCTTCTCTATGACAAATAAATTGTTAAGGGACAAAGAAAGGAACTATGAGAAGTTATATTCTGATATGTCTAAGTTTCTATTTCACCGAACTTACGAATTGCGACTGCCAACCTTACGCTCAGAAGTAGTGCATGTGTACCGTATAGCTGTTTGCTACTAACTGAGTGTTTCCACTCTTGCACTGCTCTTGTTTTACACATCAAAATGTCGGTACTTCATTTTAGATACTTCAAATAATAGAGATTCAATACTAAGTTGTAATTAAAATTAGTAACATTTTATGGTTCAAGACATTTATTTCTCATAAAGAATACATTTCATTTATCTGAGAAACACAGGATTACTTAATTTAAACTTAAACTTAACTAGCAAGTATTCAGAAGGACGTATATAATTGGCATGGTTAATAGCAAACAGTGTAAACAATACAAACAAACATATCACAAATAAAGTGGGTACAACAAAAACAAATTGTCAATATCGCTATCGGCATCACACTCTCGACGATTTTGATTTCTTAATTTTGCGCTAGGAACAAAAACTCACGAAGTAACGTACTATCACGAATTAATAGTCATTTTCTTTATTCATCCTATTCGGTGTTCATATTTTTCCCATTCTACTCCTGACTTTTGCAGCATTTAAATTTGCGATTAACCTTAGGCGAGTTAATGACGTATTGCATGAGATGAAATGGAATGGGATGCTGGTTTTGCTGCTCTAGCTTGACAGCCAATGAGCCAGGTCTACTTCTTTTTCTTGCAATACCTTGATATTTGACTTTTAGTGCTCTTTTCAAAAGGTATTGGACGACTTCCATCAACATCTTAAGACGAAGAAGCCAACTTTGTTCTTTACAGATATACAAATATCGTGCCCATTTAATACGTCATATATGTACTTATGTACGTCCAAAATGCAATACCATTTCGGTATAAGATAGATACCTGTTTACTTTATATGTGTCTATGCGTCTATGCGTCATGGTGATCAGAACAATCAAGTTCCATAAACCATCAAAGATGACGAAACAAATTCGTTAGTTCTAGAATGTGAAACTAATAGCCATAATATTACTTTTGCCAATAAATATATAATAGAGCTTATTTAATGAGACGTCGACGCACCGCTGTTTAGACGCAAAAGTCGGAGAAGTGATGCCTTTTCATGTCTTAGATGTTTGATCATTTATAATGCAGATATTGACTCTTTATATGCACCGTGGACCAGCGCGGCACAGGTTTCCACCAAGAACATTATGTGTACTGTTTAATCTCCATGGCACATATCACGAAAATTTAGAGTAATTCGTAAGGTCTAGAACCTGGAAATAATAATATGTTGCAAAAGTGGGTATTGCATGAAGCGTGGGCATTCATATTGTCACGCCATTAAGATAGTAATGGTGGGTGAGAAGTACGCACTGATTTAGAATGAATACATTTGAATCGTCCTAGAAGACGGATGTATCAGATTCCGGGCGGTGTGCATTCAAGAAATATTAATTTTAATTAATTTGTTTGAATCTATAATTGTTGTATCAACCGTTTGAACCTGATTATAGCGCCTGTTGAGTTTGCTCGTCCTTTTATTTATCCTCCTCTCGATAGCGACACCGAACCCGGATACCTTAGAACCCCAAGCTTTACATTATTATACAAACAGATAAGCACCCTATCTCAGAAAATAAAAAAAAATACATTCGTAGATTTTGTAACAACTCCTTTTATTTTTAATTCTTAACGTACTTTTATACATTTTAAATGTATGTATTTGTCCCTAAACTTACAATCTGTGATTGTTCACGACGACGGCGACCACACGATAGACATCTGAGAAGTTAAAGTAGTATTAATGCATAAATTGTACTGAAACTTGCTCCGAAAGCTTGACATTTCAGTCTATTTCATCTTTAAACTGACTAGAGGCCGTTAAGGTCAATAACAAGAAGAAATTTGTAAACACATGACATGAAACTAAAAAAAACCATAGATGGCGATACAATACACTTCGGACACCAAAGAGGGTGCTCGAACAGCAAACTGGTCTATCACTTGCCAACCATTTTGTTAGGTTTACCTACCCGCTCCGCTGCCTTGCCATTATTTAATATTAGGAATTTCATTTTTATACTATCTAGATGGCAAACATGCACATCTCATCTGTGGCCTTGAGGCGGTAAGTGCGGTTAGTAATACGTTGGCCACCTTATACGGCATCGAACAGGAATCTGGGCTTGTTTGCTGAGGTGTCCCGAAAAATTGTTTTTAAGATTTTCTTAACGCAAGACCTCTCAAAATTGCGTAATTGATTGTAGATTACCAATATAATTTAAAACATAAAATAACAGCTCTACCGATCTTCAAAGCTCTGCAAAATTTCATTTTAATTGTGATATTTCGCTATCTTTAATTGCGATTCCTGAGCAAAATATATTTAAATAAAATACTTTTGTTCTCTTTAGATGTAATACATAGGTACATAAAGTTTAGATTTACATGCGACTACACGTTACCGGTAGCTTCGAATTTATTAGGTTTCAACCTGCAAATTCTCTTAATTTTCAACTTGTTTCGAGGATTTTCAAGACTTGACTCGTGATTGTTTTCTTTGGAACCAAAGTAATTTTTATGTTAAAAAGTATAGTTGCAATTGTGTTAAAAGCGGATTTTGTGATTATAAGTTCTTTATTAGGACCATATAGAGAACATGACGATCGGCAGATACTAACCATAAGAGATGTCTTTTTTTTGTCAAAAACGACCTGAGATTGAAATATAACGGAAATGATCTATCCTCTTCAAATATTATATGAGATAGTTTTTGAGGAGATCAACAATATTTCGACTATAGATTAGATTCCAATCAAAACTAAGGAAAGAGTTATGTAATTTCTGAAATCCTATTTCAAATTTATTTTATTTGTCAAAAACGACCTGATATTGAAATATAACGGAAATGATCTATCTTCAAATATTATATGAGATAGTTTTTGAAGAGATTAACAATATTTCGACTATAGATTAGATTCCAATCAAAACTAAAGAAATAGTTATGTAATTTCTGAAATCCTATTTCAAATTTATTTTATTTGTCAAAAACGACCTGATATTGAAATATAACGGAAATAATCTATCTTCAAATATTATATGAGATAGTTTTTGAAGAGATCAACAATATTTCGACTATAGATTAGATTCCAATCAAAACTAAGGAAATAGTTATGTAATTTCTGAAATCCTATTTCAAAAAGTACCTCATAAGAAAAGATATACACCAAAAGCAAACGAAACTATAGTTTTGAAAACAAACTGAAGTGATTTAGTTCGTAATCAATCGTCATAATCAATCAACCGTTAAAGACTTTTTAACGCTGGAATCAAACATATTATGCAACTGATTATACACTCTCGATTGTTACACGAAAGTATGAGATCTGTTCCAGAATCTTTTATCGAAAGGTGTACTTTTTTTTCTCACCTAGAAAACCTATGTATGTTTGAAGACAGGGACCACATTCCAGATCTGGCGTTACCAAGTATAACAAGCTCAAGGTAAACGCACTAAACACAGGATATTTAAACCATCAAAAATTACCTATTTCTGCTATAGATTACATCTAAATTATTATGTGCCACGAGTCGGGTTAGAGTTCTTATTTTTAACGAGGCCTTCCCTTAGCCCGAGGCCGTCGAGCCAGCCCATATGTGCTGAGGCTTTCCTACGATTACCTTTTATATTTTACCTTTTTCGTAATCTTTGTAAAATTAGGCAAATTTGGATACCTCTTGTGATAACGTAGATTCAACAATTTCATACACTAACGGCACACCCTATTGTTTACCTTATTATTTTTATATTTTAAAAGAATCGCATCCAAAATACTAATAACTTATGAAAATAAACACGATGTAATAATTTTATAAGCATCAGTAAGCATTTTCACTAAAACAAACCAGTTAGGCGTATTGTAAAGCCTGCATCCACAAAAGTTACTAGCCTGTAATACAAACTCTACGAGATACAGCCTTAATATATAAGATGTAGAGAGTACCGTATCAATAAATTATGTTACCGACGACAAACAAGACCACATATTGAGTAAATCTTATTCGAAATAGGATTCAGATCAGAACTTCATGTGTTCGGCACTCTAATACTCCTGAATTTCTTATACACATTTTCTTAAACAGTATTTGTTTGCCTTATAAATTTGAAACTTTACTAGTAGGCATTTGTAATCCCAATGACAACACTGTAGTAATGTATTGAGATCAAGCTAGTATAATAGGACCCGGAAATGGTTAGTGGAATTCTTCGATGTATACTTTGCTCATCTATTCATTTATCAACACTCGAACAGTCCCATAATCTTACGGGCGTCTTACGTATAATGAAGGCGGGTGGTGGATAGCGCTATTTTAGAACTTGGAATATGTGGACATCATTTAATTTATCGTATAGAAAGGCGTCACGAATCTATGAACTGTCTTACATCCCGTAGAGAAAACGCCGGATTTGATGTGTAGTTCACTTAGGCCTCGGACACAAAGTCAGCGGGAGCGGGGCGGGCGGCGGCGCTGGTAGCGGCGCTGTAACGCTGTACCTGGTCTCGAAGCCAGTGGGCAGAGCGGCGTAGTGTTGTGTTACGAGAAATTAGTATCTTTGGTTTTGCTGTTCCATATTGGTGTTCTAGCAAAAATCATTGTAATATTTTGCTCCAACACGTCGACGGGCATTTTGAAACATCGGTCGTTAAAAAGCAAAAAAAAGAATACTAGAACTCAACGCCACAATGAAGAAGCGCGAGCACCGCTAGATTAGTACGCACCGCTCGTACGCCGCTCGCCACCCGCTCCCCACGCCGCTGCCTTCGAGGAAAGTTCTATATAAATATATGCATTGAAACGCGCCGCCGCCGCCCCCACTCCGCTCCAGACTTAAGCAAGACATGTCATTTGGGTCAAAAGTAAAACACTAATATTGGGAAGTATAAGTTATATTATAATAAAAGTTTATATAATTAAATTACAGCATAAATTTTTCAGTAAGTACATAACTAGCACAGTGTAAGAAATACATTTTCACAATGTGAGCATATCTTTGTTTGTTTAAGTACAATAGCTTACATTAGTATATTGATTATCGCTGTGAATGATCATGTATCGGCCATACGTCAATTCTTCCCCTTAATTGAAGTATTACCCACACAAGTTAATGAAGATGATGTAATTTTTTTTATTTATATTTTTTCAACATGCGTCTTGCTGTTGTACATTTCTATTTAATTTTGTCGTAGTATCACTAAATGTACTCACATTTTGTGCGCGTTGCAAAAACCTTTGGTTAAAGCATCAGAGGTGCAATGAAGTAACTTACGAAGTAGTTATTATATTTACTCTGTGTAAATTTCCCCGGTTTACACATTGAAGACTAATAGACTAAAGAACTCAGAAATGAAATCTTAACTTCGATTCACAACTCTCTCTCATAGAAATGGTTTAAAGAAATACTATCATCGCCCTTAAAGCTAAAATTTTAAAGTCTTATAATATAGAAAGCGGCGTCGAAGCTTCTCTCCGTTTATTTAAAATATCCACTGTTCAAAACTCTGATCACTCTGCTTAGGAGGATGGTCCCCGTATCTAAATATTTTTAGTTCTACAATGCTTAATAGTAAGCTAATCTTTATTTCTAAGGCAGGGAGTAGAATCTAGCATAGGTACTTACATGGGATAATGAAAAAGAAGAAACATTCTGACCTATCTAATAGTAATCAATGTTTTAAACTATTAAACTACAAATGTTTGCCAAAAAGCGTTACTGGTATTCGCTAAAAAAGCCTAAGTAATTAAACTTATATCTTAAAGTATTAATCGTTGAACTGTGCACTACCTCTATCAAATGTGATCTTAATTGGGTTGTGAACATGATCGATAACTATGTATTATATAAATTTGTGTCATTAATTTATCTTAATCCAAAATAATATCCAAGTGAGTCAAAATTTAATGTGTTTTTGAGGCACTTTATAAGTGGCTAAATTTACGACAGGTATAGTGCATATTGCTACAAATTTGATGAATATAAGCCTAATTACTTGTTGAATAATCGGTATAATATATCACAAATAATTTAAACGATGGACTGGTTTTTGCAGTACCTACTTCAATTACTTTTTGACACATTTTAGTCTCAAAGCATCTCGTATCATCAATAAAGTCACTTGTATCATTTATGTAAACATCTTTCAGAACTTTTCCATCTTCAGTTACTTTTATAACATTTTTTTTATGCTTGTTATGTTTATTTTACACATCTGGTGGGCGAATCTCCACAGTTACTGAGGTTGGTCCCGGAGTCGTAGGTGATCTAAGAATAGCTGATCTTAGAGACGTCGCTGAATGACCACTACTAGCTCTTGAACCTCGTCTAGACCCTGGAAATGAACACATTGTATGAAATATTATCATGAGTGAATTTGAAAGGCAAGGCATGCTTTTAGCTTGATTTTCGTAAAAAGTACATGCCGTGAATTTAGTTTTGTAACTGAACCTATGATCACATTAATGAATTGCTTGAAGTCAATCAAAGCTCATCTAATAGAACTAACTATGTTTAAAATATTTCTTTTAGTTTGAAAAGTTATCTTTATTGGTTGATTTTTTCATGCACTTGTATGCAATAATGTTTAATCCAAAATGTAATTGATAATGAGACGTCTTCTTAAATTCTATAGTTAAATGAATAGTGATAAAACTGTTTGACATTATAAATTAAATTACAAAGAAAGGCAATGCCAACTATTGCAATTTACTGAAGCAGTCGAATGTACGTTGCAACTATATAACAGCAGGTTATGTATAAAATGAGCCCAAATTTGTGTATCTAAAGAAAATGTTTAAAACCTAAGTAGTAGTGTTTTAGTCATTTCCTGACAATGGATATAGGTCAATATTACATTTACGTTACTTATATTATTTTGGCATAGGAATATTTGGTGGTCTAATAAAATCGCAATGTGGGTTGTAAAAAGTGGTACCTAGTGTTGAAAGAGTAAACATTGTGTTTCAGTGTTTCATTAGCTATGGGTCATACTCATAACTTTGTAATTACTTTTTTCCTGATTTCTGCACATTATTTTAAATTAAGATGGTTGTTATCGTATACAGTTTACAAACAAAAAATTATAATAATAAATAAATATTTTATATATATAATGCAAATTACAATCACTCAAAAATACTATGTTTTAGTGCAAAAAAAGTTATGGCAAGGGATGAATAACCACACTTAGTGAGACGGCTAATGTCTCAATTTTAATATACCATTTCGATTCTAACTAGAAAATTTTTAAATAGTTTTTTAACTGAACAAATATAGGGTACATGTATGTAGTCAATAAGATTGATTAACATTTCCATTATATTAAGTAACGTCAATAACGGGATAAGGACCCTCATAAAACATACTAAGTATACTATTCTAAGTAAAACGTGTACAGAAAGATGCGTTCACACATATACAATTAAGACCTCGAGATTAAAACGAACTGCTTTCCTCTTTTCCTTTTCATTACCAAATGGGAAATGTCAATCTTTGTCAGTCTTCTTCGTCAACTTCGGAATGATGATTAATATATTTAAATTAGAAATGGAAAACAACAAAAAATAATAATAAAAAAACTACAGCTATTATTTGAAATTTGTTGGACAAGTTGTTCTTCTTGCTAATGTCTAGGAGTATATTTTGAATATACTTAATAAATTTGTAAATTTTCTAAGTAAACTATGATTTTGTGTCGAAAATCAGTGGAATTATTAAAAATAATATAAAACACAATGCTTAATTTTCAAGATTTATTTGATTAAGGTTCTGCAGGATTCAGCAAATGATCACATCTTTCTGTAAAAAAATTATACAATACCAATAGATAAAAAATAAAAAGTGATTATATTATCAACCCAAGCTATGGGCTGCAGCACCTAACCTTGAATGTCAATTAAATTTAATGAGCTTACTTAACAAGCAAAATGATATCATATGTAACCTGAGGACTTTCGGTGTAGCTGATGACTTTGATGGTGGCGTGCTGTTGATACATGAAATATATATGATTAGCATTGTTAGTGAGGAGGGGAAAGGGCAAGACAACCATATACACTAAAACATTCAATTTAAATGTTAAGTATCTGATTAGAGTGTAACAGTTTCTGTATTCAGTCAGTGTTTAAAAGTGATGTAAACTTACAGTACAAAGCCATAACCGTTGGTCGTCTAATTAAATCTAAAAAGGAACTAACAGGGACGAATTAAGCTTAAGGTAACTTTGCCCGTTCCCCTTAAGGTTATAAAATCTGTAAATATTTAAAAATTCACCACATTTAGATACCAAACACATTGGTGTCAACATCTAATTAAACATTTAAAATCAGTGCAATATCAAAATACACATATAGCTGTAAATATCAAAAGCGATTTTAAGAAGACCATTAGGGTCTGAAATATGTAGCTATTATTACCATAATTACTGTACGAGTATATAAAACTGATAAAACGAACAACATTGAGAATAAGGTAGTTTATAAATGACGAGTAATAGTGAGTAGCTTTTATAATATAATGCATAAAGCTTTTTTTGTTTTAAATTACAGTATGCGTAATATGTGAATGCATGTCCTTCAACAACTAAAGAAGAGCAGGAATTAAAAATAATCGTATAGGGATGACGTATTGTATTCTAATGTTTTTGTTTCTTAAATGCTCCTAATTCAAATATGTCATTTGTCTAATACCACTTATAAGACAAGATCACCAGTTACAAGAAATTTAACATACCAGTGTTAATTTTTCTTGTAACTGGTGATCTTGTCTTGTTATCTTGGAAAATTACCAGTGTTAATTATTGTCTAATATGTTAAAAAGTACGAGTACTTTTTAGACAATTATCAATATCTGTTAGTGCATCAACTTTTAATATTAGCGCCATTTATTACTCGATTTCTTGTTTTTTATATTAAAGTAATCAAAATATTACCAGTTCATCTCAAATGTTGTTCTTGTAACTACAACATCAAACTAAAATAAACCAGCAAAAAGGAATTGGTCGTTGGATACCTATTTAAGTCGATGTACCTGGACTTGGCGAGTGAGGCCTAAGTTCCTGCTGACTTGCCTGCCTTGATGGAGGACGTACACTCACTCGAGAGCCACGGCGGTCCTATAAATGATTAAATAAAACAGAGTAAGCTAAAAGCAATGTTTCGATCTTAGAATATTTTCTTCTTCACCATAATTTTCTTCGAGAAAAAAAAAAAGGTTTGAACTCATTTCTACCTGGGGTACACTGAAAGTTTTATGTAACTCATTAATAAAACAATTTACATGTTAAGTAATATATTTACTGCTTTTCGAAGTATTCCCTGTTACATTTTAAACACTTTTTCATTCGGTCATACCATTTTTGAAAACATGAGGACCATTGCTCTTACTAAGGGCAAGTTTTTCACATGCTGGTTGAAAGCTATTACGGCCTCTTCCGGCCCCGTAAATGTCATACCTTTAATCAAATCTTGATTTTTTTGGGAAAATAATTAAATTGCGTAGTGCCAGGTCTGGACTATGTAATGTGTGGGATGGGTCACTAGTTCTGCCTTTTCAGAAGTCAAAAATGACGTTGTCTTGTTCGCGGTGTCATGGTGCAATAGGATGCGACTTCTTGGTCGTTTTTCTCTAACTTTTTGAAAGACAATGGGCAAACAAATGGTGGTGTGCCACTCAGTATGTCTGTCAGTTGTTCTTCAAGTGGGATCGTGCAGACAGGACCCGTCCGGGAGAAAAAAAAACACAATATTTTTGATTGTAAATGTATTTGTTCGTATGTGTGTATATATCTGTATGCATATATAGTTATAGTTTTAAGTTTATAATTTTCATAGAAAACTCGCAAATGTATAATTATATTATTACATAAGTAAACTAATCCAAAATATTCAATTAATTGTACACTGCAACTCCTAATCTCATTCATAAAATCTCTTTCCATCCAATGGTTGCCTGGAAGAAATCGCAAATCGCGATAAGGTTGCCAATTGTACTCAGGCTTTAGTTTAATAAGAATCTACATATATGTATACAAGTTTGTATTAATTTCTTTCTTTGTTGTACAATAAAGAGTTCATCTATCTATCTATTTTTTTTTGCCTATGTTTTTTGAACGTCCGTCATCGTACTTTAACAACATTTTTTTACACCAATCAATACGAGTCTGTTTTTTTATTCTGGGGTGAGTTCATGAGGAATCCAGCGGCAACAAAGTTCACTAACTTTTAAATGTTGATGTTGATGTGACCAATCCCTAAATGTCCTCAAATCTCCTCATAGGTGATACGCCGGTTTTCTTGACGAATTTAATCATGGAGAGAAACACGGCCACGATCAAATTCTGCGTACCAACGCCTTACGGTACTCAAATGAGGTGTTTCCTCTCAAAAGCATTTGCTACGGACGATGAACTTCAACTGGTGATAAAAAACTTTTTTTTTTTTATAAAATAATTGTCTCTCATTACACTGCGATCTATCGCCACAGGGACATTTATCAGTGGGTTGGTTGGGTTTGTTATTGGCAAGCTCGGTGTGCGACCTGTGTCGCATCCTACTTTACTTCACTGTTGCGATTTAAGTGTGTGTAAAAAAACAATAGTGAACATGCATGTATTTTTTTTTATCTTATATTGACTTGTTCCATCATTCTACCCTAATAAAAAATATAAATAACCTTGGCAATGTTCAAATTAATTTTTAAAATAACATTGAAAACATCGATAAAATTTGATCTGTTTGAACGCCGCCATATTTTGCGGGCCTTGGATGACGTCACGTTCCACGCTCAGTGTTTGTTTCATAAACTTACTTGAAGTGTTACAGTAATTTTATACCGATTTCCAGTTGTAATTACTATTTATTGTAATTAATAGACGATGGATAAAGTTAAAAAACCATTGTCCGTAACACTACGAATATAGGCGCCGATAAATGACAAAACGTGGAATGTCACGTCATGTTTTGTTTTGACCAATGGTGAAGCGTTTTGCAAAGTTGAATTTCGCACCCTTATTTTGCATATTTTAATTAATATTTTTTGCAATTAAACACGAACTAAATAAGAAAAGAATTGTTTAGGCATAATATCTGGACAATAAAGATTCAAGGGAAAATTAATGAAGTAAATTTAAACAACATGCATATTCCCTATTGACACGCGAGTTAAGTTATATACTTTAAAGAAGATTGATGATTTTTTTAAAGAAAGAAATTATTTTTTGAAAATAACTCAAGTCAACTATGGTTGGCAAAGAAATGTTTTTTGTTACTCGAATAAAATTTATACAAAGACAAGGTAACGCTCAAATTGTTCCCTTTCACTGTTTTCATCGTTTTTTACTTTAAAATTACTACATTTAATTAAATACATTTTACACGATACCTGTGAGTGCAGCAATTTGGAATCTCTCAACAGAGATACGTTCATTAGCCGAGGGTTGGGTGTGTTGAAAATTGTTCGGTTTTCTCGCCATCGTGCTCTGAAATGTTTAATGTTTTTTGTTCTTTAGAAGGAAGTTCCAGTCCAGGTTTTAAAGTATATCGTTCTGTACAATATGTTGTCATACCCTAGAATAGGTTTCACTGAGTCCTTTTTAATGTAGGCTAAACAAAAATCTAAAATATTTGAAGTTTGACGTAATTGATACCATAAGACTTGACACATTAACCGTTGGCGTTAGTTACAACCTAGGCAGTCCCTGAAAAATTACCTGTTACATTTAAAGCAAGATTTTAAGTTTCAATGTTATATACCATGTATTATCATAATATATTTCTTTAAAAAAAATATTATGATAAAACATTAATAAAAAAATGGACTAAGTTATTTGAGAGTCACAATAATAAAATACATTTGTTTGCAACAGATCGAGAAAAGGATAACTTCAGAAACTTTATTTGTAAGGTTTCATCATCAGCATGTCAACCAGAAGACGTTAAGAATTATTTAACATAGGCGTCACAGAAGAACTTCTACGATGATGGGTAACTCACCGCTTTTATCACCTCTTAGCCATTTTGTCCAGGTATGCGGTACACGGTATGACCTAAATTGGCAATCATTTCGAGAGCCGTTTACTTTAGGCTTTCTAAGGATTTAATTTGTTCGAAACAATCTTAGAGAAACGAATCACATATCTTAGAGAAACGAAAATCGTAGCACTTCTCATTGATCATTGAAAGATTTGGATGTTTTTTATGAAGCCTATTATAGTGAATAGCTGTGTCTCAGTACACTATGCGTAACATAGGGCATCAGTGATAACAACGCGTGAATCAAAGTCTTTGAGCACTGAAGTAACTGGGAGAAGAACGTGTGTGGCTCTCTGATCGCTTCCCATTAGACTTGGATCCTTCGGCTCACTTCTTCGTTCGGAATTGGCTCTTCCAAGTTGGATAACTTGTTCTAGAAATATCGGTTGACAACTGCTGTTGGGGCAACAATTATGAGTATCGTATCTAATAACTGTTTTATTAGTTTATTTGATATAATCTTCGTTTTGTGTATGCTTATTTTAAGATCTATCAAAGTACTTTAGTACTTCAATATTTCAATAAATGAATCGTATCGAACCGACCGACCGAGATATTCGAATCCACCTCTAAGTTTTGTAACGAATCTCTATGAAATCGGAGGCTATCTCATAGTTCACAAACGCAAGACAACTCAATTTGCTAAATCGGAGGAATATTGTTGCTCGAGAGGACCAAAACACTTCAAAATTTTGTTTGTTTTCATGATACCCTTAGCGATAATGTAATTAACGAGGCTCTGAAAGAACGGAAAAAGTGGATTTCCACAACCACTAAGTAAGAATTAATTTTGATTAATAATTTTGTGCTTATTATAATTAAACTTATGTATGTATATAGAATACATCTATTGTATATCACCTGCTAAAGAGCTGCAGCACGACACAAATGATGATGAACATGACAGCCATGCCAACCAAGACGCCAATCATTGCGGGATCTAACGTCTTCGTTGACTCTTCCACAGCCTTCACCGCTGAAATGTGTATATTTTATAAATTATACATTTGCCTTCAAAGTCTAAAAAAGTAAAAACACGCCTTCTCTTTATTAGCGAATTTGAATTTTACGTAAATATTTTAAAAGTTCAGGAGTCAGTTGCTTTTTAACTTAATATGCATTAGGCAGTGCGCTTTAAAACATTAACATTATTAATTTAATATTCTTTTTATACGTCTTAAACAACGTACCGCTAAACGTCTTACACGCTTAGTTTCCAATCTTTATTTTGAAAGGAAATAAATCAAAACTTACAAGTACATACGACGGCACCGTCCACCATCACCTCGGGAACCATCTCGAACTTGCAAGCACATCGTTCGTTCTTGCATTCCGTCTTGAAATCCACGTCCTCGCATTGTTCGTTAAACATGCATGTCTCGTTGATGCTGGCAGCTGAAATATTTATTGTACACCGTTAAAGTCAACGTATTTGGAATATACAAAATGTATCTGAAACTGGAACACTTACTTATATCACTGAAAGGGTACGGTATCTATGTGTATGTGTAAAGTTAAAGATTTTAAGCATAATTTTTGAAAACTATTTGTTTTTTATTTCTATATAATATTGAAATATTGAATAATTCCAAAAAATAAAATCTGTCTTAAATGTTTAACTTTTTGGGGTCTTGCTTGATACTAAAACTATTTTGTTCGAATATATTGATGAATCTCTTTGTTGGGAAATAGTGTAGCCCATAATTTATACGTTGCAATTTCCATAAAACAGCTACACTGGTATTAGAGATAATATTGAATACTCTATATTACTTTAAATAACTTGAAGTTTATTATAATTACAACTGTAGTTATTTTGGGTGTTCATGTACAGCAATTATCGCTTACTATCAGAGGGGTCTTATACTTATTTGTCAACTAAATTGTATATAAAAAAATATTAATGGTAACCATTTAAAACTTACATCAATGAAAGAAACAGAAATATATTTCATTAAATATTATACTAGAATGATCACCGTATTTCAGGAGCTATATGTTTATCTCGCAAAATCCCGGGGTACATTATATATAAGATTAACCTCTAATATCGGCATTTTGCTAGTTAAGTAATTTTTTATACACGCAAAGTAAAAAACTGTAATACCTTTTAAACAATCGCGCTCTATGATACATAATGGTGTGTTTGGGAATTAACGCGATCATTTAAAGCGGAGTAAATGAAGACAAAAAGAGGATCAACTCAACTAATTCGAAAAACAGGTCGGATTGACTCCAAACTTTTTGCAAAACCTTATAAATTAGTATATAATCTCTAAGAACACTAGAATAAGTTAATATAAGTTTGTTTTTTTGTAATTTAACCAGTGTTAACAATTGTTGGTGAGCCAATAAAATAAATAAAATACTATAAAAATAAAATCACATACAGCCGTCTGGTCTCTAACTAGGCAGACCCTGTACTATGGTAACCAGACTGCTGATAAACATACTTATACGAGTATATTTCTAAAAACAAACAAATTATAGATAAATTACACCCAGACACAGAACAAATGATCATGCTCATCACACAATTATTTGACCTGGATGGGAATCGAACCCACGACCTCTGGCTCAGCAGTCAGGCTCATTAACCACTAGGCCAACAGGCTTGTCAGATAAATAAATGCCTAAAATATTGATAGTCCGCCATTTAAATAATCCGGCCATTACCCTAATTTTGCAATAACAAACAATAATTGTAAAATTATATGTAAAAAATATGTTTGAATACTTGTTTTTTTTTGGGTAATGAGTACTTTTTAATGTCCAATTTGTTTCATATCATTTGCTTTTATCAATTTTCAGCTATAATCATTTATGTGTAGCGCGCGCACTAGCGCGGCCCTGCTTTTTGAGTGAGTGAGCGGTCGACGAAGCACAACTTGATGCCTTAGTGAATAAATTGTTACTGGCTCTGTGTTAATAGCTAAAAGAAATGATTTTTATTTGATTACTGACTCTTTCAAAGTTTACGCAAAACACCGTATTTTTTAATCTATTTGGTTTAATAACTATTCCAGCCCGATTTTTTATGAAACGGACTTTTTATCATATATAATTAATACCATAATTAAGATATTAAAACAAAGTCCGCCCTGTTTTCGACATTTGTAGAGTTGAAACCGTCATTTACTCCATTATTAATAGGCATTACAAACCTTTGAAACGCCTGACATTGCACCACAGAGCCAGTCAGCCCGTGACCTGGGCCAGTGCAACCTGATCGTCAAATTTAGTACAATTATATCAAAATTTACACTTTAGCAATACTCACGATAGCAATTTTATTAACAAGCTCAAAGACGAAACCGAATACGGGTAACTGAAAGCCTTCATACAATATTTGACAAACATTTAGTTAAAGTAATGGCATTTCAGTATCACTTTTCAGCCCATTTGTATTGATATAAAAGCTTTGATGCAAACATTAATATTAAATACAATTATTTATTAATGTTCGATGTATAATCATTGGTTTGATGTCCTAAAATAATCTTTAAGATGAGGCTTTAATTAAGTTCATGAACGCACATTTTATGTATTCTGATTATTTCCACCAACATTATACTACCTTATTTAAGTGCCAGAAAAGGGTGTTGTAACTTAATAATATTATCACGATTAGGCCCCGAGTTAAACATCTAATAAGTAAAAAAGTTGCTAAAGTTTAAAAATAATTAAGAGTGTTATCCCTTTTCGAGCATTATAATGTTATTTAGTCATTTTGCTGAGTTACAAAACTCAATGCCATTATATCTTTATACTCTTGTGCTCCAATTAACAAAATGCGTCTTGTGTTTTATGAATATGAGAATTATATAGGCCTGGTGTGTTATGTTTTGTGAATTGGAGGTCTATGATTTCCGGATTGTATTTTGGATCTCTCACTAAATGTATATATAGCTTCTTATCTACATAAGTAGGTATGTGTGTTATGCTGTGACCCAGATAAATAAACTTTGACTGGAGGAAAACTGTATTCAGGTGAGATTTAAAATTTTGTGAAACAAGGAGCAATTGGGGTCTGAGTTTCGTAATCAAAAAGGCTACTAAGACCATTATGAAACGTTACATTCCTCATTCGTCCTAAAATCTAGTGTTAGTTAAGCTTTTTTAAGACAACTCCTGCATTAGGAATATTCCTGTGGAGCGGCGGGCCTCAAAAATATTTAAACAACGGACACAAAGAACACCCAGACTCGACAACTATTTGTGGATCACACAAAGTTTTGTCTGTTGTTGTCTGTTGTTCTTCAATCAAATGTAAACATAATTATGTGCCTTTACAGTTTACAATCCTCCAACATATATTTTACCAAAATAATTCAAGAATTTTTAAATTATACCCAAAGTCTTAGCAAACTGACCCGACTGAAATTACTGTCGCGTTTATCTCTTATTTTGATGAGATGGCAAACCGTAAATGAATATTAATACAGAAAACGCTTTCGACCGACTGCTGAGTGTTCTTTGTACAAAAGACTGACAAGGCTACGTAAATGTAGTTTAAATTTTGTTTCGGTATCTTAAAACAAGAATGGTTCACTCCATGATTTCCTGAATACCTTTGTACAGAATCGTCATCATCGTCGTTATCAAAACCTTTGGGGTTTCAAAACCGAGGATGAGTGGTGGGTTTTCCTTTCTCAATTACTATTAAATTTTATTATTATTTAGACACTAATAAGTATTTTATAATATTTTTTGTAAACTAACAAAAGACGTAATATCTTTATTATGCTTAAAAGGGAAACAATAAAAAGGAAAATATTGTTCATGCCAACACATGGATACCGGTGCAAAGCCTTTAGTAAAAACCACTAATCCGATTAATGTAAATGTGGTTTCCTTTGTTATGTCAACATACAACAAAATAGTTAAGCCCTACATTCTGTTAAAATACGTCAAGTTTAAGTTCCTTTAATATAATAAGCTCGGGCAAATATCTTGATACCAAAATCGAATGTTTTCAGACGAGGAATAATAATATAAAATAATAATCATTCTGAACCCTTCATTGAGAATGTCTACTCTATTGTGAGTAGTACCTTCACATGACTACGGCTATTTGAATTGATCTGCGTTGTTCTATGTACAATGTACATATACTTATAATAAAAATAAAAGCTTAAAAAACTAAAAACACGCTTTTTAAAAAAAATATTAACGAAAATTGCATCGGTATTTGACAGGTGTGCAAAATTTGAATGAAATCTGGCCGTTTAAAGTCTGTCAAAATCGCGCCCTAAGGAATTGATTACAAACAAACATACAAACATACAAGTGAAGCTAATATAAAGCGTGTAAAAAGAAAAGGATCTGTGCAGCTGTTGTAAAAGTTATGCTTGTGTCAATTGTCTATCGATCGAGTAATTAAATAACAACAACAACTCCCTTCGTAGGAAATACAATCTATGACAAATTACCCCTATGGTATTAAAACAATTGTTTGTAAATCACACTACTTGGACCGAGGGATTGAATTTAACAAAACCTAACAAGGTGGCAATAGACGAGGTGACTGCTTCATGCAGTCAATCAAAATATTTTTTCTTTTTTATTGTGACACGTCAGAGTGACCTCAACCCGCCTGATCGAAAGCTAGAGTGAGGTCCAAAGACTGAGGACCACCATTATAGATACGGATGATACTATAATGGTGGCCCTCAGCTTGACGGCCTCGAGAGATGCTTCTTCACGCCCCGCTTAAAGGACCCGGGATTATATGTTGAAGGGTGCTGGTAATGCATTCCAAATTTTAATAGTGCGGCAAAGAAAGGAGGTGCTGAACCGTTTGGTTCTAGTTGGGATTCAGCCCGCCACGTGTTGTTCTGGATAGGAAAGGAGAGGGTGGGATCAGTTCAAAGAGCTCTTCGGAACACTCCCCATGGTAAAGGCGGTAGAATACTGCCAATGAGGCTACGTTTCTACGCAACTGCAAGGGTTCAAGGGTGTTGGTTATTTAATTTAAACCATTAACAGGTATTTTTGAATGGTAGAAGACAGGAGTTAATCAGTGAGTCGCGAAGCGTAGATCCTCAGGATAAGAAAGGGCAAGAAACTCCAACGAATGTTAAAGGAGTGAACAATATACAACTGCAATTAATGATGATTTTCAACCCACCACACAATTCATGCATTCTTTAATATTTGTACGTATGGCAAGAAGATTATATTCGAAAACTCAGTCCCTTTAGTTAAGGCAGTGTCTAGTTACCATAGTAACTCGACACAAGTATCAAGAGCGTGACCAGTCTCACTTCACTGCGAATGACTCAGAATCGTGAGGTGGAAATTCAATGTCAAATCGTTGATTGTTAACTTGTTCCGCTGTGTACCTTTGTGTTTGTACTCGTACTATTGTTTTTACGTGTGATGCAAACAAATTATTTACGATGGCTAGACAGTTATAACGTCTGAATTTGAATGTTCTGTTTTAGGACTTTTTTATAGCAAAAGGAAAATAAAATACCAACCATATTATTCATTTAAAGTTTATTTAACCATATTATTAATTCCAATTTTGAGCATTACTTATTTCAGTTTTCAAAGTTTTACTTAAATACTAAGTAATACGTATGATGTTTGCATTCCTCTTTTTTTATGTTTTCTAATATTTCCTAGAAGGTTCTCACGGAACGGATAAATAAGAAATATACTCAAAATTTGGAAAATTTTAAAAGCGACAAATTGGTGTTTTCCGAAAAAACATGAAGTTAAATGAATCTGAAAGCAACATTAGTTTTTTTTTTTTTATCGTGTGGAAACCCCCTCGGGCCATCACTTCACCGGGGCTACCAGTGAAGTGGTATGTCGGAATCGAACCGACTAAAACCACACCGTGGTCCGTCATAAATGAGTCTATTGCCAGGAGAACTCGGGTATATCCTAGAAAGGAAGTTCCCGAGAACCCCGGCAGATCTTGTCAGCCTCTTAGCCAAAGGCAGCCACGCCCTTGCTTGCGGAGGTCCTTGCCCCCCCTCCGGTTTAAAGACGCGCGCGGAACATGGCGCGCCGCCGTCTCAGGCCTGCTTCTGCCAGAGTAACGGGCAGCCTCACCCGTTACCCCCAAACCAGCGCTCATGGAGGCCGGAGATCATACTGCGCTCTTCAGCGCCTAGTTCCTCTCCTTCGGGACGGGAGAGTACTAGCCCTCTCCCGTTCCCTTTCCGCCGCCGCTTTAGCGGACATCACTTCTTCTCAAAAAGAAGGAGCGGATTCCCACGCACTCTCACTTTGGACCATGGACAGAACCATGGTCTCCAGTGAGAGGCTTTAAACTCCAATAGCCACCGCGAGGTCACGGCGTTGTTGCGTCCACGCAGAGCACTCCACTAAAGTGTGGATTGAAGTATGCTCGCGACAGCCTATGCAGTGATGGCACGCAGACGTTGGCTCTCAGCCTATGCGACACAGGTACTTTCCGAAACAGCCGTGGCCGGTCAGCACCTGCGACAGCCGGTAGGAGAAGCTGCCGTGCTGCCTCTTGAGCCAATCCTCCATGATGGGTCTTACCGCCATAATTGTGGGGTGCCCAGTCCAACATTAGTAGTGTTGTGTTTTATGAACATATTTCTATCAATTTCTGTTCGATTCTCGTTGAGTGCAAATATTTATTATACATTAATTTGTCTATTCACATAGTCTGGGTATTTAGATGTGTAATATATGCGTATTTACAAACAAAAAAAAAACAGTACCTGTAAACAGTATATATTCTGTGTCTGGGTGTAATTTATCTATAATATGTATGTATTTAGAAATATATAAGTATGTTTATCAGAAGCTGGTTACCATAGTACAGACTCTGCCTAGTTTAGGATCAGACGGCCGTGCGTGAGATGTATGAAGTATTGTTATAGTATTAACTGTGTTAACAATCAAATTAATTAGACATGAAGTTCTATACAATATTATATTGCCAAAATATTTCAATCGAGATACAGTTAAATCAATTAGACAAGAAATTCAATAGGTGTGTGCTTTTGTCTGTGCTAAAGTAAAATAAAAAGTAAATAGGTATAAATTATACTAAAACACATAATATGAGGCTTATCTAATTTATTTTTTGTTGTTCGAAAAAAAAAATACATTGTACAAAGCCGGTACCGCCAACTCGCACATGTGACGTTTTCGTGACTTCTCCGTCTGTGCTTTCACATAAATCAGATAAGGTGCTTATGCACGATACTGGTACCGAACAAGATTTTCCTATTAACAATATTACATAGTTACCCACGCTATTAAATTATCGATTCAGTCACTAGTCGGTAAAAGATTTCTTCAATAACAACATGAAAATTTTGTTTCAAACACTACCGTGGCCCCGGTTCTCGGTTTAACTCTTGTTCATGGAAACTATTTCTGTTTTTTTTTTAAATTTCTCAGAAGTAGATTGGGTTTGAGTGGCCAAAAATGTAGAAAAAAAGTGAAATTTCAATGTGTAATGTTAAAAATAGTTTTAGGTGTAGGTTTGGTTGTAGACGCTAGAAACATAAATTTATCTACCCTTGCAGTTTATAATCAAGCCTTGCATTATAGTCTAGAGTAAATTATAAAATATACTTTGTCTATTGTATCAGTTTCTGCTCACCGCTGAATTATAGAACAAATTATTTACGTCTTCAATCTTCTATATATGGCTATAAAGTCATATAACCGAATATCCATTGGTGTTTCAAATACCTTTACCTTTTTTATTTCACTAAAGTGCCAGAAGTAGAAAAATAGACTCTCTGAGAGGGAATGGCGTTCGGTGTCTATGTCTATAAGATCAGTAAAACTATCCACATTCCCATGGAGTTGTAGCTAACCGTCTTACCACCAGAACCCAACACAATTGTATATTTACTGTTTGAAACCATTTGGGCAAAAATTTGCTGCGAAATCTTATTCAGTTTTCGGATTTTGCTTCTTGTATATAACGAGTATTTAATAAAACAAAGACATTACCATCACTTTTTACCATTGGGGACACGCGACATGCATGAAGGAAAAACCCGGATCATGGCTGCATTGATCCGGGTTTTTCCTTATGCGACCCTTTTAAAACTATTAAGAGATATGACGGTGTAGCACGCAATACCTACTCGTACTTTTTAACTGATAATTTTGACTTTTCATTTAACATGTAACACATTTTACATTCTTTATTTAATTACTATCAATATCAACTATAAACTAAAAGAGAGGGGCTCGTGGCTAAGTGGTAACCGAGTAGGTTAGCACATTACAAAGTTAAGTAATACTAGCCAGGTCAGTCTAGGATGGGTGACCATTCTTAACACAGTGAGACCCCTCCATGCCTCGGAGAGCACGTTAAACCGTCGGTCCCGGGTGCCATACAAACATCTGTGGCATTCGTTACGGGTAGTTGGAGGCCTAAAAAGTCCGACAACCTGTCTAACTACAGAACTTCGGTATCGCCTAGTACTTGGGTTGTGGAGGTCTGATGGCAGTCGCTTCACGTAAAATATCAAAGTTCGGCCGTATCGTAGTTAGACTGAAAGCCAACCCCAACTTAGTTGGGAAAAGGCGCGGAGGATGATGATGATCAACTATAAACTAAAACTGTAATTGCTGGTTAAGTATCGTATGCTTTTTCCATTAGACCTTTGCGCTTCCATTTTAGTTGTTAAGGGTCGATAAATTCAACTTGTAAGCGACGCGTAAGCCAAAAGCCAAAAGACGCGGCATTGTTAAGTAATGGAAAGGCGGTTTGTAACATTATTTTACTATTTATATACGTTTGTATTTATAGGTAGTGATAACGTCTAATTTAAGGTAGATCGTGTGTCAGCAAAAAATACCCTTTACCCTAGAACATAAGTAGTTTTAAATAAAGACTGGGAATAAAATACCTCAAGCAGAAGCTTAGCAGAAAAACTCACACAGTCTAAAAAGAGGACTCTCTAAAAATAAACAGAGGTCAGCACCTACAGTTGTAACAGCAATAGAAGAAGACAATTCATGAAACAATTCTTAAAAACAAAGAAACAATTTCGGAACCAGACATGACACTAGCACTAGCACAAAAAATGTTTCATGGACCCTCTTTTTCTACAAAACATCTGACAAGCATTTTCATTAGCGATAAATAAGGCCGTTGTTATACTTTTGAAAAGGATTTTCTTTTTACTAGCGCCTATTATCTCGGGAAACAAGTCGTGAAAATCTAGACGCCTCATAAATGCGATATTATTTAATGAAACTAAAATTATTCAATAGAACAAATCAAAATCCGACAAACTTTCGGTGTTATTTTCATTACTGTCAACATGAATAGTATTCCTAATGATTTTCAAACAAGTTTCCAAGTTCGGTTGAAAAGCAAATAATGCCTAAAATTTTTCTATGCAAATACCATCCATTGTAATTCTGTATCTGTATACGAGCGTTTATTTGTTTGTAAGTTTGATATTCAGCTGAGCAACGGAGCAGATCATTTGGACTTTTATCATAGGAATGGTTTATAAAATAGCAAGTGGTATAGGGCACCCGAAAGGTTTCGGAGGGCGACAAAAAACATATTTTTGTTCAAAAAAATTTTGGGTTCTATAATAATATGAATAAAAAACTTTTTTTTTCTTTTATTTCTGTTCATTCGTCTTTATCCCGGTTGAACAATTATATATTAACATAATATTACAAACTATGTCTACCTGTAATATGGTATATATTACAGGTAGACATAGTTTACTGAAATGTAAGTATGAGGAATTACCTCTTCACATATATCTTTAATGAGCATTAATATTGTTTTATCAAATCTCAAGCACCAGTCTGAAAACTACAAAGCTGTACATTATTGTCATCTTATTTCTAAGGCAACATTGTAAGATATAAACACCGACTACAAAAAGCAATAAGAAACGGTTACGATACCACTGAAAAGTGAAAAATAATCGAATTCAAAATTAATTGAAATGACTGAGACTGAGATGTGACACTTATTAAATAATAGGTAACATTAGAAAGGCACCAGGTACCTACTCGTCTCTTTGAAGTCAGTGCCAAGCTTAGTAGGTACTTCATAGGCTAGACCCATGGCGGCACATGAGTATATACATATTTTAGGGACGTAAAGGAGGTGAATTTATCGAAACCGGAGTCGGAATCGAACTTTTTAACTTTCATTTATCGGAATCGGAGTCGGAATCGGAATCGAAGGCGAAGTCAGAGCCGTTGCCATTGTTAAGGGTAGACGTATCAAAATAATAAATATATAACCATAGTACAGTTATTAGTCCCTTTAATCAGAATGCAATAATTAAAATATTTATTAGGTATTACACATAACATACATAAGTACGCTACGATACCTAATTTATTAGTTTTAAATTTTATTGAGTTATTCAGAGACCTTTGTCTTTTTGCCTCTGTTTGACTGTTTTTCTTCTCAGTGAAAACTGAACTTAATTAATTCGTCGTATTCGATAATACGTAAAGCCTTTAAATGAGCCACTAATGCAGTAGTTATATCTATCGCAGCAAGGTGTGCCAATTTTCAGGGTTCTGGTGACACGTCCGGATATATCCTTGATCGGGACGCGATATGTCCAGATTTTTCACCATCCTCCTTAGTCTGTACTTTGATCGATAATTTTGACGGAAAAAACGGTTTTTTTAATACATGTAAAACACATTAAAAGTCAATCACGACTCAGTATAGGTTATATCGTTTTGATTTTCGACCTTCGTTATAACTCTGATTAAAATTTATCGGAACCGAAATCGGAATCTGAAGTGTAAAATCAATCGGAAGTACGGAACCGAATTCCATGGTTCGTAATATCCCTAATACATATGTGCCGCCATCGTGAATATATTCAGATATTTCTTTAGGATTAAATTCCTTTCTTAATAAAGCTGTTTACATCCCTAAGTATTTACTTATTGCGTTTCGAGCTTGTACAAAATTCACAATCTTGCTCTACTATATCAGTATAGATTAGTTTATAAATAATCTGTTGCCGATTGGTGTCTGTGCGTTGCATGTTCTTCTGATGTGGTTAGGATTCAAGTCGCGCTTACAAAGCATTTGGACGGGGTTCTTCGTCGTCTAAACTTTCTTAAACTACAAAAGTTCTTTTTATGAAGTTTCATATGCCGACGTTATATATATTTATATATATATATACACGTTTAATTACTATAGTATTTTTTTTTTTAAAACAGTACGTATTTGTTAATCGTAGAACAACTTTTCTACCCATCGGAAACAAATACGTGGTTGAATTGATTTGATTGGTCTTTCAGTTGTATAATAGATGGAACGGATCAATGCATAAAAGGGTGTTACAATGACATGTATAATAAACGTGATACCTATGTTAATACACATGCGTCACATTTGTTACTATGTACAACAAACAACTAAAGGGGACGACCAATTCACGTGATGATTCTATTTGTTTTATAATATTCTGTTCAGACTTTGTATTATCTTGTTATATTCATATATTAGGGGTTTTAAATGTTTGCACATATACCTAAGCGTCTTTCCTATTAATAAAAAATTAAAAATGTCTGAGAAGACTACAACCTTAAGTAGCAAAATAGTAAATTATACTGAAGTCTGAGTAAGTACATCCAACGAACTAATACTCTCACGTTTATTCATAAAAGTAATTTAAGGTAGTTTTGCAAAGCACATTAGTTTGCATCAAATGCAAATTACGTTATTAACCTTTGACTATTTCTTAGAAATATTTATATGTAAATATGGCTAAATCATTATGTAGTAGTTAATTCAACGTTTCACCATTAGCTTTCATAAAGGGTAATTAATTTAGAAATATTGCTCTAAATACTCGTACATGTTTATTTTCTGTGAAAACATTATTAAATGAGTAATACTACTAATTTTTGTAGGAACTTTTTCACTTAAATTTGCCTTTATTTTAGTAATCAACTATTACTATTGGTTTGAGTCAGGTAAAAAAATAATAGTAGGGTGTAATGTTTCGTATTACTTTTTGATCAAGTTTTCCATTGCTTCTTTCGGTATGGCATCCCATTCCTCTTTTGACACATTTTGTAGCTACAAGAAACTTTAAAGTACAGATTTTCTGCCACTCTAACAACTTCAGGTCAGAGATTCGAACTTTATTACGGGTATATTAACCTCTTGCAAATATTGACTCACTGTTGCCTCCTTGTACGTTCTCCCATTATCGTGCATAAATTGAAGTTTTTCGACAACGTGTACCGCAACATAGAAAAACATACTACTAAAGAAATGTCAGTGTGTCTGTCTGGCAAAAAAAAACATTTACTCCATACCTATTCAGCTGTAACGGCTTAATTAAACAAACATCTTCTCTTAAACAAACTCTCTCAAACTCCAATTAAAAAAAAAACAATTTCCCTGCCTTTTATGCCAAACTTCAAAAGAGGGACATGCCGTTCTCTAATGGTGCGCTTACCATCAGCAAGCCTTTTTTTTTTTGTACGACACATAAAAACATACAATTACCTTTTGCAGCCACGGGCCCAGGGCTCTATTTGCCTTTTTGATTTAATCCATTTGAGAGCCATTTGAATTAGTCAGAAACACAGAAGTTGAGTCATTTCAACACACGACAGAACTTCATAAAACACGTTGTAAAGCAGAAGCTCACACGAACGGAAATAAGACCGACTGTGGAGCGACTTAAATATAATGCCAATGCTGTTTTTATGTTTAAGGTCATTTGAGTAAATATACCAAGCTTAAAGTATACTAAGTTTATGGAATGTATGACACACTTATGCTGAATCAAAAAGTATGATTTTTACTTCTTAAGTCTCAAGAACCGTCTTGGACTGAATATTCTTACACTTTAATAATTTATTACACTTTGATAAAACAGATGGAATATCAGTTTTTACTTAACTTAAAAAAATATAGAGGCTTCTAAAGATGACAGTGTCATGTGTCAAAGCCAAACACAATATTATTTAATTCAATATATTTTAACTCTACTATTATGCGTTATTGTTGCACCAAGATAGGTTTTGATAGGACACAATTTTTTTAGGATATTTTAGGATTGATTTTCAAAAATAATTATTTCTGATCATTAGCACTCATTATATTATCGTAAGTAAATTGATCATTATTAATATGTTCAAAACATTTTTGTAAATCTTTGCTGATTTATAAATAATTATAAACGTCTACAATGTAACATAAGAGTTTGTGTTCACCGATTGTAGTTATATTTACAAAATCGATGTCTGTATTTTATTAAAGTTACAATATAGTATAGACACAAAATCGCGCTCATATGAACGGAACAATAGCCCTAATATAACAAACTGCGGCGCACATCTTTCATAAAATAAATGTGAGAAGAGTCACTACAAGTAAGATCGAAACCTTCAAAGAAAGTCCTACATTTTGATACCGAACTTTGAAATAAGATGAACGTGCTCTTGATTGACATAAATTATTAAAAATAAAAAGTTATAACAAGAAAATCAAGTGAGAGATCTTTCAAGAACACAAACAACTTGAATTTCTGTTTTCCCTCCTTGTTTAGGCATAATAAAACGTGTCCATGAAAATCTTGAAGCTTTACCGACATAATTTATTCTTGTTTTGAATAAATTATGCCATGTTTTTGGAGGCCAAATTTATAAAAAACACTTCATGCAATGTAAAAAAAGGTGTCTTTAATTTTATAATTTTAATTAAAAATTCTAAATTTAATTAATTCACTTGTGACTTAATAAATATATAGTTGTAAAAAAAGAAATTGTTGATACATTTTATGATAAGTACCTTATACATAAGTCTATGTAACACTAAGTGGATAGATTGAATTTAACTCTAATTATACTGTTTATGTAGTTCAATAACCTAATTAATGTAAATACATTTTTAAGAGTTAAAAATTTATCAAAATTTACATAGTAGAAACTTTATGACTTCTCTATAATTACCATTTAAGTGTTATTTAAATAGAAGTCAATAAATGATTTGGGGCCTAATTATTAAACACAAAACGTATTAACGAATAATAAACTTTGATTGCCCGACTTCGAGTAACTTACACCGTGTAACATGTGTTAAGTTTGCCCTTGACACTCGATTAAACTAAAACCTGACTTAATTTCTTCATATGAAATCAACCTTGTGCTCTTCGTAATAAGGTCTATTTGTTACTGGCATCTATTTCTCAGCGCCACTAAATTTCACTAAAACCTGTCAACGTATACTCAACTTTATTTCCACGCAACGAGAGTCTCCATTTGTTCAAATGCTGTATAATTGCCGTATAAAAACTTGTTCAAAACGAACTAAGATGACGTTATTTTAATCGACACCTACGAAGACGCTTACCGAAATACAGAGCAAAAGAGATGGCATTCAACGGATAGCGGCTGTCGCCGCGTGGTATTAAAGTTTATTTAAGCGTATCAGACTTTAGTCGACAAATAAATTGCTTATTTCGATAGCGACATATGTTACCTACTTGTTTCAATTTGAAATAAGACCTTATTTTGAAGTGTACAAGGTTTACATTTCATATGAAGAAAATTTAGTGAATTTTAATTTAGCGAGTGAAGTAACAGAATTGGGACCATTATCTAACATCTGGACAGTTTAGTAACATTTTGTGCTATCTGTGTTTCAAGTTTGAATTCTAACTTTGAGTCCGTGCGGCAGTACAAGTTCGTGGTGAAAATGCATGTAAAACCTTAATGTTAACTTCCTACTAACACAAATGTTATGACTAAGTGTGTGTAATGATGTAATATTAAATAAAAAAAAAACCTGTAAATAAAAAAAAAACTTACGTTTGCCACATTTGTCTTTGTAGTTACTGATAGGGACCTCGGTGTTGCAATGGCACGTCTTTTGCACGTCGTCACACACCGAGTCCTGAAAGTGGCAGTCCTCGGAGGTAGAACATAAGTCTCCGTAATGGCCGCGTCTTAATGGATCTGAAATAACAATTATTCATTAGAAACTTTATGAAAGCAGACAGTTTGCAAATATAGGTCTTAGTTTATCTTTAAGACTAAGTAAGTATCGCCGCTACTACAGTCGTCATACTGTTTCTGCTAGCTAGCTGGTAGGTGGCTCTAGAGCGGGGAGGGGAGATAGTGTTGAAGGAGAAGTGAGAATGCATAAATTACTCTTTCATGGTTTATATACTTATAAAACATAAGTAAGATATAAAAACTATGGTATGAAATAAAAAGAAACTTCAAATGCAGACTGTATTTTAAATTCTAATGTATTCTAGAGTTCGCCTTACATATTTGTCTGTCTGAGTGAAAAATCTCTGACATACCTCAACTTAATCCTTGTAAAACTAATTACTTTGTAACAAACCTCGTAGGTATTTTATGCTAAATCTTGGAAAACGTTCATTACATACCTACTACAAATTGCTTTAGTGTATTCGCCACACATTGAACACATTTTGTCATCCTTTCACTTTTTTAAAACTATAATTACTAAAGTTATAGCCACGTCATTAATCTACTGCCAAATGTTTTGTGTAGTAAATAATAAGTTAATTCTTCTTACATTCAATCTGAGATACACAATGATTAATGGCCCTAATGTTTTGCTCTTACCTAACTCTCTAACCATTAGGTTAAAATTTAACAACTAATTTTGTGCTAAACTTTTACTTTTGAGTTCAAAAGGAAAAGTTTGCACAAAATTTATTGTTAAATTTTATGATTTTCATTGCTTTCTTTCTGTAAGAAATAGAAACTCGAGCTATGACCGAGGTGGGAATTTAGAGTTATCCTACAAGTGAATGAAGTGTAATAGTGGTACTTGATAGACCGCTTATGATATTATTATATTTAATTGATCACGATATTCGACACATATCAACACTAAAATAGAAGATCATCTTATTATGTTGCTTATGAATCATCATAATCTGCCCTTTACGCAAACTTATTAGAGATCGACGCAATATTTTCTTCTTCTATTCTACAATATCATTCGTAATTTCACTGCTTACTTCTAGCCATATCCTCTTTCACACAGTTCATACATATTTTCTTTAGTCATCCACTCTTGTATCTGTCAATGTCCATACACATATAAATACTACTCCATTCATTTCTACATCACCCCAAGGCAGACTGGTAGAGAATGCCTTTGGCATTGTCCACTTCTGTATATTTTGTGCATAAAATATGAATAAATAAAACTCTGTTTATTACATTTCGCCCATTTCTTTACATCACATCTATACCACATACCAGCATAATCTATTGCTTCTCCACTTTTCATTCACTATACGTTACTTTGTCCATTCAAGTCACACCATACGTCCATCTCATGATTCACATTCCAGCTACATGCTGGCGTTTCTTAGGTCTCACCATTATTATTTCGATTGCCGAACCCTCGTCTTCCATTTACTCATTATCCGCATGAAAATCCGTTCAGTTGATTTTCAGGTAATTGCGAATTAAATAGACTGACAGACAACAACTACTGAACGGATTTTCATGCGGTTTTCACTAATAGATAGAGTGATCTATTAGGAAAGGTTTAAGTGTATAATTTGTTAAGGTTTTGTGTAAATTGGTTGAAATATGTTGATGATTGTGGAAGATGTCTCTGCTACCTGTGTGCAGCCGGGGCGGGTTAATATAGTAGGCGGGTTTATAAAGTAGATACAAGTAAGGAGATTATTATCTAACTTGTGATACGAGTTACATTTTACTTTGGCATGCATCTAAGTTCTTATACTGGCGTTAAAAAGCTTCCTAATTTATGATAACGCTTCACATTTCCATATTTTCTTAACATTAAAGAATGCAAGTACTCAGATGAAGATAAACATATTTTATTGGTCTCAACATTCTCTCTTGAAGTACACTTCCAATCACTAGGCCTCGAACCCTATTGGGAAATTAGCTTAAGTTCTATTACAACCGTTATTGAGGGTAATTGTTGCGTTCAGTGACTGCAGTGCGGTTCATTGCACCTAGCTTATTGATTACACGTAGTCACGGCAAGGGAGCTTATTGCACTTTAGTTGTCATTAGCGCAAATATTAAAAATTTAATATGAAGAATTCGAAGTGGGGAATTAAGTTCATTCATGGAAATGCATGGTAAATGTCCTCTTTTTTAAAAATAACAAACGCATATTGAAGGAATTCTAAAAGATTACAATTTTAAACAAAAATGCCCTTAATTCGTGCAATAAAATTCGCTACAAATTAAATGCAGACAGTATTTAAAATGCCGAAAATACAACTACGCAACCCCGATTCAATAGTTGTTATTGAAATTCGTGTGTAAAGACCAGTCAGGTGACATTAAGTTCTTAAAGCGCTATACATGAACAATGAACTGTATCAGGGAATATCGAAATATTTACGTAACAGACTACACAATCATGTTTAAAAAAAAGACTAGTTGTTTTAAGCCGTTATAAATGCTGAGACTGGAAACCTACTTCATAGTGTTAGATGATATGGTGTTTCACTACCTACATCTAAAGGTTCTTGGCATAGACTTAATTCACTTCTTTTTTATGAAGAGGAACTTCATACTTGTCTATGTAGTTAGGAAGACAACATAAAGTAGCTATTCAATTTAAAGTTATTACGTTTAGTAATTGCTAAAACCAAATGACTAGTCATCCCATTAATTTAAGTTACAATTCACTACCCAGTATAGTTGACCGTAATCACTATTACTTAATAAATACAAAGTTTAAGATACCTTAGGTAGTACACAACATAAACAATAAAATCAGTCAGATATAACCTCTCTGCTTGAAAATAAAGTAATGTGACAGAAGATTCTTTAAACTTACTCTCAATTTTGCAACTTTAAATTTGGCAGCAAGTTCCAAGATATTCATTTTAAGATGTGAAAGCGACTTCAAGGCTTTCGAAATTATAAGATGTATAAACTCACCGATGGATGTGAGCTCAGCAGAGCTAAGCTGTGGCGAGTTGAGCGCTAGGAGGGTCGCGAGCGCGGCGAGCGAGGCCGCCGCCCGCATAGAGCGCTCGCCTCGCATGCCGCTCACAACATGTGCGTCACATGCCAATGAAGTGCCTGTATATTAATAAAAGTAACATATTATGTACATTTCATAGCCTAGAATAACAATCAAAACCCATCACGTGTGGTCACATGTAAAACAATGACTAGTAAGTCTAATGGTAAAATCGTTTTGAAAATTAAATGGTATTTTAATCTAAATGGTTTATTGTAAATAAAGTTGATCGTGCTCCTGTCATTCATTACTTTAATATTTCTCCTTTCAATGGAAAGGAAATCGGATTTGAAGAGCTTTAAATTTATTTTGTGTGCCCCCTTTCAATACCAAAATTAACTACAAACAAACCTTGTCAATTCACAGCTTACTCAATAAATGTTTCTAGGAAAACAGGACCAATAACTCCTCCAATTTACTATTTGGGTTACATGTCAATAACACTACTTTAAAGCTCTGAACTTTGTTACCAGGACAACTTTGCCAAACTTTAAATATTTGCTGTACACTGGTGTGATAAAACATGTTAACTTGTAGTATGAAAACTTTAAATTACATTTATTTTAAACTGACTTGATGTCAACTGACATGGGCAACTGCCCATACACATCAAAAATAAGAAAGATTATTAAAAGAGGTCACTAGATTGCCTGTAAGAGGACTCGCTGAGATGCGAGGACACCTTTACAAAGAATCTAAGCATAAGACAAGCAAGCAAGTAAGAGCATATCTAATAATTATATATTTGCACGCGCAATAATAATTATGTTAGTTTTTATAGATACAGAAAATATTAGGAAATATTAGAAGAGGCATAAAAATATTGTGTTTGTGGTCTTACTGTCTTCCAGCTTATATGTAATTTAAGCCTGTTAATCATTTTATTGCTTTTCGAAGTAGTCTTCGGTCCTTTTTAAGCACCGTCGAAGGCGATGGAACCATTGACTTAAGCAGTGAGCCCACTCTTCACTATTCTTCACACTATTCTTTAGGGATCTCATTTACACCTTGTTCAAACGCAACCACGGCATTTTCAAGGTTCATAAAACGAATTCCTCTAAGTTTATCTTTTATTTTTGGAAATAAATAAAAGTCACAAGGTGCCAGGTCAGAACTGTAAGGAGGACGACTTACTAGTTCGATAGTCCGTCTGGGGCCACTGCCCCAGACGTACAGTTCGAGCGTTGTCGTGATGGAGGAGGGTTTTGCTTCTTGGGCGCTGCTGACTAACATTTTCTAGACAACTGGTAGACAATGACTGACATACCAATCTGCAGTAACATTCCTTTTAACTTCTAGAATGATTGTTGCGTAATGACTCGTCCGTCCAAAGAATGAGGAAACCATCTTTTTCCCTTGACTTCTGCCCTTCTTTGATTTTATAGCCAATCTTCGAATAGAAACATCCATTGCGCAGATTGTATATTGGTTTCGGGTTCGTGACAATATATCCAGCTTTCATCACCTATGACGATGTCATATACAGCATTTGAGTCACCTCCGTCATACTTTTCAAGCATTGAACGGCACCAATCCAAAGGACGGCGTTTTTGATCTTCCGTCAAATTATGAGGTATTAAATCTTATTTTGAAACTGACAAATAGACAATTGACGGATAAATCTAATATTTTGTTAAAGAGAGGACTGATATATGAATGAAACTATGGAATGGAAACCGAATGGAATACAGAATAATCTTTCTGAAAATGTCAGTACAAAGAAAAACAAAATCATTGAAGTTGATATAAAAATTCATAATATTAAAATATAATAATATAAAATTCACAATAATCTATACATATAAAAATGAACCCCTATTTCTCCTGATCACGCTATAACTTGAGAGCGGCTTTACCGATTTCATTCATCTTTTTTTAATGTTTTCTAATACTTTGTAGAAGGTTCTTATATTTAAAAAAATTAAGAAAATTGCGCAGAAACATAGAAATTAAATTTTCTAAGTTTCTGCGCGTTTCTGAAAACTTAACGATTACCTTTATTATAAACTTTTTAATGTAACCTTAGTACCAGCGTTATATACTCTTTGCTAAGCACGTTTGAAATAACTGTCAGTTGTTTGACAGGAAGAAACAGATCGCGCACCCATAAACTAAAATATATTATATTGCGCACACCGCCCGCGCCCGCCAATATCGTTTACAAAGATCGCATATACACACGCGAGATAGAGTCCATATATAAAAAAAAAAGATCGCATAATTCTAGCGTAGCGTTATATTCTCTTTGCAATAATTAGTTGTATCGGTTGAAATCAAGAACTTCATCATAGAAATCAATGGTCGGCGTTAAGAACGAATTATAACCCTTACCCAGCTCCCTGGTCGGAATGATATCTTTGACGAGGTAAAATTAAACTATTTGCTTTGGATTTGCATATTGTTAATGAATTATGGTTTTTCATTTCTTAGTGCACACTGCACAGTCGATTGAATCGGAAAATTTATGGAGTTTTGAGTTTGTTTATTTATAATTTTCAGATGAAATTTTGATATTAAAAATGCCAAGAAGTAGACGTACAAACATAGGTCGCAGAACTTGCAATACCACAAATTTAAGATATTTAAGAGCAAGTCAAACTGATGAGCAAAGCGAAGCGCAAAATGAAGTTAACAATTCATCGAAGCCACAATTTTAAAATGGAAGTATAAAAGCGAAGACTGAGATAATGATGATATTGATTGACTTTAAACGGTTACAATTTCCAGTGCGGCTTGCATTTGCAATGTCAATAAATAAATCGTTAAGTGTTTGTGGCATTAATCTTGAAAATCCATGTTTTTCACATGGCCAACTGTATGTCACCTGTTCCCGTGTCGGAAAACCATCAGCATTATTTATTTACGTGCCAGGAAACAAAACTAACAATGTTGTGTATCAACAAGCATTACAATAAACAATATGTTATAGAGATAATGAAAAAATAAAAACATATACAATATTAAAATATACAACAATAGAAATAATTATTATTTTTATAGTATTCCAGTTTGAATTGAATGATAGGACAACGTTTGTCGGGTCAACTAGTTGTTTATAAATGTGCACTTCCTAAACCAGTAAAAGTATTTGCCGAAAAAATTTTCAATATCCATTTAACACATAATCCTCCTTCACCACGTCTTTAATGTAATAATGTAATAAACTGTAATAGTTTATATATTTAAAGACCACCTTGGTTCGGATCAAGTTTAAATTGTTTTCAGTAAACTTCATTTAGATTAAAAAAAAAAAATTCTGTACCTCCAACCAACATATTTATTCAGAAAACAACTGACGCATGCCAGCAGAACCCAACCTTAAGAAAGGGTTTCAAGGGACTAAGCAATAGTAATATTATCCTTACGCCTCCGATCTAAGACACCAGATCCCATTTTCGTCCGACATTCCCTTAGGAAAGGGTATATTACAGTAAGGTTCAAATTACTAATACCATTTCAGACTAGGTCACTATGTCCTTGATTTTGTATCCTCACACTAAGCAGTAAACTTAAGATCAAACAAATACGGGTGTACTGTAATAACATTATATTTTTTTTTTATGCATGGCTTTTAGCTGATATTTTCATAAATTGTATAGCTATTATATTAACACTTTTTTAGAACGCTTTTCTTGTCCTTTTCAATCCATTCCAATCAGGTTTCCGGCCTGTACACAGTACCGTCTCAGCCTTGGTGAATATTACGGATGATATCAGATACGGTATGGAGTGTGGAAGTCTAACTATTCTCGCACTCCTAGATTTTACCAATGCTTTCAAAACGATGGACTTCGACATTCTAATTAACATAGCTCGCTCATTTAACATTTTTTTTTTAACTTAAACTGAAGGAACATATCTTCATGGATCGGCAAATCAAAAAAAAATGTTAAAGTATATATTTGAAAAGTGTTGTTATTTGTGTAAGATGAGAAAAAATAAAAGTATTAGTCTTAGTAAGGCCAAAACGATAAAAATATGAATCTCCATTAACTCATCATTTCTCCCTGGGAAGAATCAATAGCGGAAAATTGATGAGTTTTGGATAAAGCCTCTGCTTATTACTGACATTAATCATAAACGAAACGGCATAAATGATTAATTTTGTCAACTTGAAATGTTGGCTTGATGGAGTCTTTTTATTGTCTGTTTATCTCTAGTCTAAAAGTCTAAAAGTCCTTTTTCAGATAAAATGTTTTGGTATCTATATATTTAAGCCATGACCAGTTAAGTATTCCTCAACGACTACTATAAAATTTTACATAATTTAATACAAAAAACATAATAACGAATAATATTAACTTTTAATGGTCATTTATTATTATCTAGACAACCCACATGTAAGACTCTAAGTGACCTTATTAGGCTGCCTATTTTTGTAAGCACATAGGCCGACGGCAATTTCCCTCAGAAGGCAAACGACCCTTAAGCCGGTGACGAATAAAGCTTAAACGATCTTTATCTTTTGTACTACTCAAGTTATTTGGTGGCAAAAAGTAGTTCCAAGCTACATTCAGTAAAACTTTTGGATTTTACGGCTTTCACCGCTGGTACTGGTTTTGAGTTGATTTGATTTTTGTTATTAATCGAGTACACGAGTATACATTATGAAGGTACTGTAAAATACATAAATTGTATACATATATATATAAATATATATATTTATATAATATAATTTATTTATTTTTCTCTTACTTAGAAAACATACTAAAAAGCTTATAAGGAAGTATTTAGCTTCCTCTAGTCAAACTTAATCTCACAGAGATACATATAAAACCAAGAATTATTATGCCATTCAATATCGTAAATGACATAAGCCATATAAAATTTTATTTGCTAAGTCTCTAGAAGATAACTGAACTTCGGTGAGATAATCAAAATCCAAAATGATCCCTGAACACACTTCATCAGGAGTTTTGGTTTTAACTCACAGAAACATTGGATATTCTTGACAGAAAGCTGATAGCAATTTATTTTTAGTTATTGTCGTCTAGTATATTGCGTCAAACTAGAACTGGGTTTCGAATACTGCACTTTCAGCAGTATCTATTCACTCTTAATGTTGTGATTGCATCAGTTTAATCATTTAGATTGACTACTCATTAGCATTTGTAATTAGTAGAATAATGTATTTAACCACGTCAATAAGTGTGTTATTTTCACAAATTTTTCCAACTAACATTTGTAAAAGTTGGGTAGATATATGGGTTCATCACTTCCTTCTTATATTCTTGCTGAGTGTATTTACTGATTATATAACCATCATCATTTAAGAGCATGATACATTAATTTAAGCTCCAAACCGAGTCACAGCTATGTCAATGTCCTATCCTTACTTAGAAATATAAACGAAATTGAAGAAGAAAGAAGAAAAAATGATGAAATTGCTATTCATGTACTCTAGAAGTGAAGGCGTTTGTCAAATTATCATTATAATTAAACAGTTTAGTCATCTCTCCTCTCCGTCATGATTTCATAACCGTTGAGGAGAAAGGGCTTCAGTTATTTCTTTACCTTTCAGGAACTTGCGATTTGGCAAGTGTTTATAGGTAACGGAAAGAAGCTTTGAGCAGGTGAGTAACGTGCTGGTGCCACTAGCTTTATAATAAAAAACAAAATGACTAGCTGCAAATTGCTCTGCAGTATTATTTAATAGCAGGGCTGTACAAGTCGCAATATCGTAAACATTTATTGAATGTGTCGACTCGCACAGGGCATTCATAAAAATATGTACGAGTATATACCATGAACAGTAAACAACAAGTCACTGAACCCATTCACAACAAGGGGTTTTACACAATAAATAATTAGTTTTAAATTGATTCTGCTATGCTCGTATTCTAAAATTAATTGATTATAATATTCAATCTAGTGTTTGATAGACGTACTTAGTGTTGAAACCGTCTGTATTTGGCAACTTGCGAAGCAATACCTACGAAACGCTTAAAAAAGAAGTCATTTTGAAAAATTTTCTCTCTACACAACTCTACTTATTTAATGTTACGTTCTTATATGTGACTAGGGTCAATAATCTTCCTAGTGGGATTGGAAATGTTGATCATTCGTAATTCGTCATTCTTAGGTGTTACTATAGGGATTAATAACGAGTTACTTTACTTATATCACCTATATATCTATCTTTGCCATATATAATACTGGCTGTGCCCCGCGGTTTCACCCGCGTAACTCAGATGTCACAGGAATATCGGGATAAAAAGTAGCCTATGTGTTAATCCAGGTCTTCAGCTATCATATATACATACGAAGTATCATCGCAATCGATTCAGTTGTTAAAGAGTTAGAAAGAGTAACAAACATCGATACATCCTCACAAACTTTCAAATTTTTTTCACATTCAATATCTTCACTACATATTATAAAACAAAGCGTGTCTGTCTGTTCGCGATAAACTGAAAAACTACTGAACGGATTTTCATGCGGTTTCCACTAATATATAGAGTGATTCATGATTAAGGTTTAGGTGTAAAGTATCTACCCGTGCGAAACAGGGGCGGGTTGCTAGTATATTATAAAAATGTATGTATATATAAAGCCTTTTAACAAATCTTTTAACAAATGTCTTGAGAATTACCATTACGGACAACCGTCAACAACGTCTGCCCGCAAAGACTACAATAGTATATAGGATATAGACAGGCAGCTCTGCTTCTTTTTATTGACGACACAAAACTCTGCCTAGTGGTCAGATACCGAAAACTAATATAATATACATATCTATAGGTATATATATATATATATATATACTAGCTGACCCGGCGAACTTCGTACCGCCGCAATAAATTAAAATTGCGACTATAATTTGAGATTTAAACTATCCTATCTCTCAAGTTGGATCGAACTGCACATGGTGTGCGAATTTTATTATATTCGGTGAAGTGGTTTAGGAGTCCATTGAGTACTAACATTGTGACACGAGATTTATATATATTAAGAAGAAGATTAAGAAGATATACAATTGAACAATATATAGGTACCTACTTATACGGTGTATGTATGTGTTTTGTTGTTACTTGTTTCTTGTTTTATTGGTTCTTACATGAGAATTTTATACTTTAACTAATTAATGTATGTTTATGACTAATCTACGATTTTCATATTCAAACCAAAACTTTTATTGCAAAAAGAAAAGCACAAGAAACCGGCAATCGGTACTCATACGCAGCCATTTGCAATATAAGTGAAGTGTTGCCAACCTAATATTAATAAGTTCCAAATATTAAAAAAAATATGTTGATTGTTACGATTGTATTTTTAATTAATATTATTGTGTGTTGGTGAACAAATTGTTGTTTGTATAAAATTTTAAGTGGTTTTAGATATTTAATATGCAATATTTTGTTATTTACAAATTCTTTCAAAATCTACAGTTCTTTAAATCGTAATACATTTGAGGGTAATAAATTTCCCCTCATACAAATCATAAATTTAAATATTGTAACACAGTAATTTTAGTTCCAGTATCTATCCTTGGGATGGCACTGGACTCAATAAAAAAAGTGCAATTCTTTTATGTTCCAAGTTGCCATAGCATGTCTGCCCGCGTCCGAGCCCGGAGCCGAGTGACCACGCCACACGCCACGCTGCGGTGAGCGATGTTTCCCACCCCTCCTCACCCGCAGTTTTATATTATAGTCGTAACTTTTAAAATATTTGACCAAATTACGTACTTTAAAAGACAAAGTTTGTCTACTTTGAATATCAGAAGCGATAAAAGTATTTATTTTCATAAAAACCAATTTGTTTCTTCTAAATGTGAATTGGGAATAAAAAATCAAATTTTATTGTATTTATGGTTCACTATTTTGGTAATAATGGCTTACACATAAAAGATAGATATATACTGTTGCGGACATTTTGTAGAACTATTTAGGGGAAATAATCCCACCGTACATTATATTCGTGTAACTCTTACAGTTTTCCCACCGCACGCCTTTTTTTTCGACTTACTTAACACTTATCGTTATATTTTGGCCAATATACACAATATCTTCGTAAATTATAGCCTATGTGTTATTCTGATTGATATAAGCTATATTATTGTAAAGTTTCATTAAAATACATTGCGTAGTTTTTGCGTGAAAGAGTAACAAACATCCATACATCCATACATCCTCACAAACTTTCACGTTTATAATATTAGTAGGATTTGATTGTATTGTTATTGAATCTACACAGTGGCACGTTGTGGAATAAATGAAATTGCAATCACTAAAATTGTATACCAGAAAAAGCTTTAGCTACAGAAAATAGTTAGTAATAATTTCAATTCACCTTTTTCTTGGTTTGCGTAATTATTTTTTGTGTAAAAGATTTTATCATCTGACATACAGGCAACGACAGTAACTGAACACATACCACTACGATTGTGATCGTTTAGTACAGATAGCTTTGATGATAATCCGTACAAAAAATGTAGACGAACCGATAAAATTACAAAAACTTATCACTCGTAAAATGAAGTTGTATACTGTATAGGGAAATAACAAAACAAATAGTAAGTATTTTAAGCTTTTGTTACAGATTAATTATAGGTTGATATTATTATGATAATTGTCTTTTTTGTGAAGTATAACTGACTCCAATACATCAAAAATTCGCCTCTATGAAGCTGGCGTAGCCAAGTCATAGGGCCGTAATAAAACTTACACTATATTTTTTTGCTAATTATTTGCTGTTTTTTTGTCAAAATATAGATTTTTTTGCTATAGCCATTTCCAAAAAACAATGGTCCTGCTGACTTAATACTTAAGCCAGCGTAACCAACCCTATATCTTCGGATATCTTACAATTATCAAAACAGGCTTTACGGCATATTTTTTTGCTAATTATTTGCTATTTTTTCGCCAAAGAATTGATTTTTTTGCTATAGCCATTTCCGAAAAACAATGGTCCTGCTCACTTGATACTTAAGCCAGCGTAGCCAACCCTATATTTCCGGATCTCTTACACTTATCAAAACTATATATTTGCTATTGTTTGCTGAAAATTTATTTTTTATACGCACGTACGCTTGTTTGAGGGAAAAGTAGGTAAAGCACAACTTACGCTATACATGTCGAATATTCACCAAAATATCGTAAAACTGATTCGTACGTATTACTTTTAGTTTATTTATGTTGAAGACTGTTCAGAAGAGCCTCTCTAAGCCATTTAGTAAGCGTAATACCCAAATTATTTAATTATTACTTATTTCCGATAAAAATATAGGTTATGTAAACTTCTTTGCTCATACCGGTAAAACCAGAAGATATATGAAATTCCGCTTTCATTTTCATTTTTATGGTAATTCTTACGTGGGAAGCATGGCTCTGCTTGGCACGTACGGGCCGGCTCGACTCCGCTCGATACCACGGCCTCATAGAAAACCAGCAGTGAAGCAATGCTTGCATTGCTTTTCGCCGCGTGAGAGAGATTACCGGAGGCCCTAACCCTTCCCTCTCCCCTATTCCCGTCCTTCCCCTCTCCCCCTTTCCTCCCCTCTAATTCCCCTTTCCCTTCTTCCCACTCTTCCCCCCTGTCCCCCTCTTCCCCTACTCCCACCTCAAAGGGCGGCAACGCACTTGTGACTCTCGAGTTACAGGTGCCCATGGGCGGTGGTAGTCATTTACCATCAGGTGACCCGTCTGCTCGTTTGCCCCTTATAAAAAAAAAAAAAAAATTGAGACCCCTCCATGCCTTGGAGAGCACGTTAAACCGTCGGTACCTTCCATCCAAACATCTGTGGCATTCGTTACGGGTAGTTGGAGCCCTAAAAAGTCCGACAAACTGGTCTAACTACAGAACTGAACTAAATAAAGACTGATTTGATTTGATTTGAACTTCGATATCGCCTAGTACTTGGGTTGTGGAGTTCTGATGGTTGTTGCTACACGTAAAATATCAAAGTTCGGCCGTGTCGTAGTTAGACAGAAAGCCGACCCCAACTTAGTTGGGAAAAAGGCACGGAGGATGATGACCAAGTTAAACGGCGCTGCTAGTTGTAGTAAAAATCGACTGTCATTTTCACCGTAATACAGTTTTCCCTTAAGGTCATTGTATTTGTAAGAAAATGATCTTCCAGCATGTTTCTACATATTTTCTTTCCAATAGTTTTTAAATTCAAAATCTTCTCTTCTTAATTATTTTTTATAGTTCTGGAAGAAATTTTAAAACTCCACTTGAAAAAAAAAACCTAAAAAGTTTCGATTAGTTAAAACATATTTTACAGTGTATTATTTATTAAAGAAGCAGTGATTTTTTTTTTATTTATGGTATAGGAGGCAAACGAGTAGGCGGGTCACCTGATGGTAAATGACAACCGCCGCCCATGGGCACCAATGTAACTCAAGAGTCACAAGTGCGTTGCCGCCCTTTAAGGTGGGAGTAGGGGAAGAGGGGGACAGGGGGGAAGAGTAGGAAGAAGGGAAAGGGGAATTAGAGAGGAGGAGAGGGGAAGGACGGGAATAGGGGAGAGGGAAGGGTTAGGGCCTCCGGTAACTTCTCTCACGCGGTGAAAAGCAGTGCAAGCGTTGCTTCGCTGCTGGTTTTCTATGAGGCCGTGGTATCCAGCGGAGTCGAACCGGCCCGTACGTGCCCAAGCATGGCTCTCCCACGTAAGAATGACCATAAAAATGGAAATGAAAGCGTAATTTTATATATCTTCTGGTTTTACCGGTATGACCTATATTTTTATCGGAAGTAAGTAATTATTAAATAATTTGGGTATTACGCTTATTAAATGGCTTACAGAGGCTCTTCTGAACAGTCTTTAACATAAATAAACTAAAAGTAATACGTACGAATCAGTTTTAGGATATTTTGGTGATTATTCGACATGTATTGCGTACCTTCCCTCAAACAAGCGCACGTGCGTATAAAAAATAATTCTTTAGCAAACAATAGCAAATAATTAGCAAAAAAATATGCCGTAAAGCCTGTTTTGATAAGTGTAAGAGATCCGAAGATATAGGGTTGGCTACGCTGGCTTAAGTATCAAGTCAGCAGGACCATTGTTTTTCGGAAATGCCTATAGCAAAAAAAAACAATTCTTTGGCAAAAAATAGCAAATAATTAGCAAAAAAATATAGTGTAAGTTTTATTACGGCCCTATGACATGGCTACGCCAGCTTCATAGACACCAAAAATTCTGCCAACTGAAACTTTTATCAGCTCAGTTTCTCTTTTTTAGTTTTTTTCACCCTTGGAGTAGCTATTATTTCTAACTTCAATTTTAAAAATTTTGTGGGACATGGGAGACCTAAATAACAAATTAATAAAGAAAAATAATAAATAGATAGATAGAACATTCTTTATTCTACACCACAGTTGGACATAAATTAAACATAGTTAGTAACAGTTTATACCAAGCGGCAAGTACAATGGACGGTTTTCTCGCTAACAGCGATGTCTTCCAGACAACCTTTGTGTAGAAACAACAGATTTAGAACGGGAACAATGAAATAATAAATGTAGTATCTAGGCGAAGCGAATGATATTACGACTTATCTAAGAGTAAAAAATGGGGTGAAAAGGGATACGTGAAGTGTCTACATACATGTATATATATATACACATAAACATACATAAATGTATACAGAATATACATACATATAAATAGTGAAATAACTATAATAATTAGTAAGACAGTTTAGTGGAATTACTTATTATGGAGTCTATTGCACAACGTGAGAGAGTTGTACACCACTTATAGTGTTAGATAGTGTTATTTTACAAGTGCTTTAAAAGAGGTTAAGGTTTGAGCTAGTCTAATTTTTACAGGTTCATCCCATAATCATTTAGATCAGTTCTTTAGAACAAGAATTAATTAAGATACCTACCATAACATAGTATTACCAGATCCTTAAGGTAAGTATTTATAAACAATTATTTGCTTCGTTAATTCATAGCCATAACTATTTTCATTTTTAAATACATGTACAGTACACTTCTAAATCAGCTCAAAATCTATATTACATCAGTGAGCCTACCATTTGATGTTTTTGCGATCATAAAGCTGCCTGCTAGCTCCGTCACAACCCTTCTAATATGCCACAATTTGTAACGTAAGTGTACAAATATGTTACAAAGTCCACACATTTTGTCAATGTTTTCAGGCCTCATGTAAAAAGGTCAAACTCAAAATATATTATAATACATACGAGTACTTTACGTATGTATGTCGCAAAATGCGAATAAAACCTGTCTAGCACATCCATTACTTAAACTGGTCTGAGAGTATTTAATTATAAGTATTTGCTTTACTATTCAAAGACCTGGAGTCTCATCACATATTAGTATTTCCACTGATAGAGTAGGGAATTCCTCTCAGTATTTTCTCTCTAACAGCAATGTTTTTAGAAAGTAGTATAAGCATAAGCATAGTAATTACAAGCTTTACTTATGTTGGGGTCTAGAACGCTCTGTAATAGCTTCGAGAATATTATATTACTTTACGTATTAAATGAAGACTTCACTTATGTGTCTGGGTGTCATTTATCTATGATATGTAAGTATTTAGAAATATATAAGTATGTTTATTAGCAGTCTGGTTACCATAGTACAGGCTCTGCCTAGTTTAGGATCAGACGGCCGTGTGTGAGATGTGTGAAGTTATTATTACTTTATTATTTTCTAGAAAACGCTCTGTAATAGCTTCGAGAATATTATATTATTTTGCGTATTAAATGAAGAAGAAGGTCACAAAGGACATTCAAATGCCGGGTGGTTTCTAACCACAAAATAAAATGAATATATTTACGCTGTATGTAACTTTGTAAGTAGTGTGAGTACGTATTTGGAAAATTAAATGAAATCTTTACGGTGAACATTATAAGTTAATTCTTTTTACGAGTTAAGTTCAATAAAGAGCCAGAGAAATCCGATTAAGTTCACGGCTTTAGTCGGCTTATTATTTCAAATTAGACTACGAAATTCCATTGTTCAAGCTTTAGCTTTTAATGGCACGAATAAATACTTAATTACGACTTATGATTGGAAAGTATTCAAAGATGTCGTTTTATTTGCTGCAGGCTTATTTATTAAAGGCAGTAAAATCTTATACAATATGCTAGGCGCCTTTTCCCGCCATTGCAAAAACTTTTGCTTTACGATACTGTATTAAACAATATTTTATTGCCATGGTTGCAAACAAGCCAGTCGGGTAGTAACCTGATGTTCCCAACTTCCTATGTTATCACGCCATCCTAAAAAATAGACTTGTTCTATTTAACGGAATATGAACGTTCATTTAAAAACATAAAAAAATCATTACGTAGTAAAATTGTTTCAATATATCAAATTTGAACAAGAATATTTATGTTCTGCTTATATTAAGGAAAATAGGGAATATGCATGTTGTTTAAATTTACTTGATTAATTTTCCCTTGAACCTTTATTGTCCTGACATTATGCCTAAACAATTATTTTCTTATTTAGTTCGTGTTTAATTGCAAAAAATATTAATTAAAATATGCAAAATAAGGGTGGAAATTCAACTTTGCAAAACGCTTCACCATTGGTCGAAACAAAACATGACGTGACATTCCACGTTCTGTCATTTATCGGCGCCTATATTCGTAGTGTTACGTAGAAAGATAGGTGTTCCTGTGGTTTTTGCTCTTAGCTAGTGCAATTTAAGTATTCTAGTGATATTAGAAATCATCTAGGACAATGACTGAATGTAGTTTTGTCAAAACACAATCGGACAATCTACCGAAAATAGGTGCATTCATGATGACTATATATTTGGCATCAAATCCAGATTTTACGTCCGCTGAGGTTAAGAAGTGAAAGCCGCAACTTAATTATTATAATACTTGTTATATTATAATCTATAGGATAGGTAAGATATGTATAGTTAGCTATATTCATGAAGTTTTATTGGACTTTTGTTACCTAGTTTAAGTAGACAAGCAAGTTGCCTTCTACTTGATATTTAAAACAAACATAAATTACTGCTGACTAATTCACACTATACTAGCAATTAAATTGTAATATTATCATATCATATATATATCATGTATTATATTATCGTATTTATTTGCATGTGTCTATATAGTAGTAGTATAGTTATGTATTATAGCATTTGACATATATGTATTTGTGTGTGTGTATGTATGTATATATATATATATATTATATGTATATAGGTACTTATTTATGTGTAAGATATTCAATTTGTCACTTCTCTCTCTGTATATATATATGCACCTGCCACGTCCTTCTCTGCACCACCCAAAGGTTGACTGGTAGATAATGCCACTAGGCATTAAGTCCGCCCCATGCAATTCAAAATGCAGGAAGTATTAAATAAATAAATAATATGCTTACATTAAAGTGATCTTCACAACAATATAAACACGATATTGAAAATACTTCATCTCTTCTCATTAATGTACACCAGTGTTTTCGTATTTTACATTATTATTTTGTACAGGAAAAAATACTGTATTGGGTGTACTTCTTATAGTGTTTTTACACTTAGGGACAAGGCAATACCTATAAAATGGTTTTTTAACTTTACCTATAGTCATTAATTACAATAAATAGTAATTACAACTGGAAATCGGTATAAAATTACCGTAATACTTCAAATAAGTATATGAAACAAACACTAAGCGTGGAACGTGACGTCATCCAAGGCCCGCGAAATATGGCGGCATTCAAACAGGTCAAGTTTTATCGATGTTTTCAAGGTTATTTTAAAAATTAATTTGAACATTGCCAAGGTTAATTATATTTTTTTTTAGGGTAGAATGATGGAACAAGTCAATAAAAGATAAAAAAAAAATACATGCATATTCCCTATTATATATCAGAAGTTTTGGTTAAAATTTGGCGATAAACGCATATAACCTCCACCGAGCAAAAGACCGCAGATAAGCAACACTAAATAAATTCGGTTTATAGGACCCTTGCGTACTTTTAACCTTATAATTATTACCGCTATTAAATCCCGATTTACAAATCTAATACACACACAAGTCGCAAATCATATAATATACAACTATAAAATTTAATGCAAACAATTATAAGAAATAGTAAAGAAACTGAGTACACTTAGGTACTTTGGTCCCGGTATACCTATCCATGCATAATAAATTCCGATATCTATTATGCTGTGGTATTCCCCTAATAAAGATTTATTCACCGCCGTGACAACACGGAAATTACTATACACATCAAGGGCTCAGCTCACATTTCAGGGAAATATTTTCTGTAATATTTTGTATAAAGGTCGCTCCTGTAATGTTCTACACTTACTAATAACATAGTATCATCTGCTGAACATCGGTCTAATAATAAACAGAATGGAATATCTGGTTTACAATATATTCATTAAAAAAAATTTAACCACCTAAGCTTCGGATACAACTGATTGGTTCATTGAAATAATGGTGTAAATCTAAATATTTGTTGTCTTTTTTCAAATGTTAAAAACACGGTTTTATTGATTTTTTATAAAACCACAAGTTCTACAGCGCTTCAGACAAATTCCCTTAAGAGCACCAATTAAAGGAACAGCAATTGTAATGTTGGCGGTTCTGATGCTGTAGGAGCTTATTAAACAAGTGCGTTATATTAGAATAGTAGCTTCTGTGAATGTTTTCATAGTTATTACAAGTGATTGTACTTACGTGTGTGTTTCTAAAAATCTCGGCAAGTTTCTTACCAAGAAATAAAGCAACCTGTCGTCTTGATTTTAGGTGCTGCACTCTGAAGTGCTACTTAACCAAATAAGTCCCAGCCCCTGTCAAGCCAAATAAGCCGGGTTCCAAGAAACACATACGTAAATATATAATACTTTGACCGGTGCATAAACGCCGCTTGGTAGATGATAGCCGTCACTCGTTTCATTCCTGTAACTCAATTTTTGCCAGGCCAAATGGAATATAGAAGATGATCGCCAGTAACACAACCATAACTAGTCATTTCAGCCAAGAAAGGTCAAAGCGACTTAATCTCTACAAATCCGTACAAATCTATTTAAAAAGTCTCTAGTGTAGGAGTCACGATGCAATGTTTTCATAGTTTCTGCTGAAATTGACGCGATAATCGAGCGCTTGCTGTTCCCTTTGAGCTTCTGCGTTTTAAGTGAGCTTACTTACATGATTTGGACATATTTATACAAGTATATTCGCTGATTGGTGATGTTACTTGTACGTTGCAAAGCCTATAACCCTTTCCTATCAAGATGTGGTGATATTACACAGCACTAGACAACAAAAACAGCATAATCCCCATAACGAGGAACTCCAATTCGCACCGTAATCTACCCTACTGCCTCATCTTCTTTACTTAAGCGGCCACAGTAATTATTTATTATAATTCCTTTATCAATGATTAAGAGTTTACAAAAGCTCATCATGTTTTCAGAGATAAGCTCCCTTTTGTCCCTTGCAAAGAGTAAACGTACCTACTGTAATGCCCGAAAATTGCGGTTAATGAATTAAATTAATGGATTCCGTCTGCCCTTTTAGCTTTCGTATGCATATTTTACAGCCTAATGAACAAGAAAACAGAAATCTATTCCACTTATCTTAGTAATATTATAAAGGCGAAAGTTTGTGAGGATAGATAGATGGATGGACTGATGTTTGTTATTCTTTCACGCAAAAACAGCTGAAGAGATTATAGTCTGGAACATGGGCTACTTTAATAAGTAGCTTACCAGTAGGAAACCGTACATTTTTTCGGGAATTATCCCGAAAAAAATGTTCGATTCCCGTGGAATGGATTTCACAAAGACACAGCTTTAATAACTATTTAATCGTAGGTACGGAAGGCAGACAATTTATTTGAACCTTTATTTAAATAATAGGGAATAACAAGGATTTCCTTTGTCAATGTCTTAATATTGTGTATGTTTATCCTTATATTTTTTTTGCGTCGTGGATGGTACGCTGCGACGCAAGCCGTGTACTGATTTACTACCATTGCCAACATCACGTTCATGCTTAAGAAGCAAAGGTTGTCTTATCCTTTAATTTAAGCATTCATTGCGAAGTAAATAAATGTAAAAAGTTCAGTTCAATGAGCAATATTTTTATTGAGAGTTGCTTATCACTGGTCACTCTTTAGCACTGTTTCAGTTAAACGGAAGCGTTGTGTCTTCAACTGTCGTAAATTGTCGCTCTGAATATTCCTAAATTAGTGAAATCTAAAAATGACTGTCTCGTAAACATTAATCAACGGAAATTTAACAAACATTTTTATTTTCCCTTGGCTTAAATTTACCCAACTTAAAAATTAACAAATACATACGTTAAGCAAAATTTGGTGATATGCTAGGTGAGATGCGTTCACAATTATATACATACGATTGTAGCAGGTTACAAGCGACAACTCAACACATCGCGTCACGCTGACGTGGCGTCTGCGCTGCGTATATATTAATTATATTCTAATATAATAATAAAGCTGTAAAGAATTTTTATTTGATTTTTTTTTATTAAACGTGCTAAACTCTTGAAGCATCAGTCAGATTGAAATAATTATTCTTGTATTGGATAGAGTATTTATTGAAAAACCCTATAGGATGTTACATAACAGTACTCTAAGACCCTTAGGAGAAGAGCAGTGACTATAAACGCAGGAGAAACTTGGAACGACTAGTTCACTTATAAAACGCCTACGGTCAAGAAACGCTAGTGTGAAATGGCTCTTATACTTGACACTTGTCTTGATCGATCATATTGATAAAGCCGTGAGTGACAGCTCATTCTTTTTTTTTTTTTTTAAAAAGACAACTCCCGCATTAGGAATGACACCTGTGTCGCAAGGGACTTTACAAACATACAAACAACGGACACAAAGAACACCCAGACTCGGGTAGGAATCGAACCCACGACCTCTGGCGTAGCAGTCAGGGTCGCTAACCACTAGGCCAACAGGCCAGTCAATTCCAAGTAAACACTCTTTTCTAACGAATCCTTTTAATATTATTTCAAAAACAAACCTTATTCCCTTAAAACGGCTGTCATAAAAATAATGCACGGGCTAAGGGATTAAAAAGATTAAGGAGTTTATTCGCGATATCGAATATCCATTAAATAAAATGTGAGTGTGAAGTTTTCTTCAGTCACAATATAGTACTGAACGAGACATCGTTAGCGTAAGTGAGTTTTAATGTCCCCATATCAAGCCACAAATTCCCATCGAAATAAACCTCAACTAGACCTGCTAGTATATTATATTATTCTAACTGGCGTGATTTGGCACCCGGATTATGAAGTAATCGGCGAAGCTTAATGACTAATTCATACATAATTGGTATAGTTCATGGGGCTTCATGTACATTTTCGAATTTGAATAAAATAATGTCAGTGTGCGTTTAATGGAGCTGAGTTTTAAATACAATGAGCGTAGTTAAATTAGCTGGCAGAAAAATTCAACAAAACTTAGTTAAAATTATTTTGTGTAGTTTTCTTGGCCTCTATTTTGTCCTTTAAAATGTAAATCACACGTTTTCAGAACTCTTGATTAGATTTGAGTAATTATTTTTATTGCAAAATATGTCAATCAAAATTATTCAGTAAATATTTTTTTTTCTCTTTGGACCAGCAATATCATAAAAAATTTAAAAAACTCAAAAATTCTAAGAATTCTATACCAAAATTCGTTATGAAAAGCTGAAAAATTCGACCTACAGAATTGAACACAAGACCTCCTAACAGCTGTATCTCTCAATAAAGGTAGAGATGGTGTGTGGAAGTAACAGATAAGTTTATATAAAACACTGCTCCGACTCATGGGAGCATAGCAGAGACCATAAACTCGTTAAAACAAATTAAAGATTATAATCGGTAGCTACTAAGGAGTATCACTGTTCATTATTGATCTCCTTGATCTACCAGCTGGACGATACCATATTATAGTTTACATAAAATCCCGCTAGGTAGCTTTGGGAGCAAAATTGATAATAAAAACGAGTAAAATTGTGGAGCATGACCAAATTGTAAATGTTTGTAATTAGTTGTTTAGCATAATAAGTAGTTTTAATATATTAATTTTTACGTAGCGTGGCATGGTTGGGTAATATAGTTAAAATATAACTACCTTATTAGCTTTCCACAATCGAAATTAGTCGCTTTCAACTTCTGAAGTGGAAATAACTACTTAATAATTCCTTAAAAAACTGCTCATGTACAATAGATACTTTTTTATTTATATGGATTTCCAAAACCGTTCTCGTAAACTTCTGCTGTTCGTATCAAAGATTTCATCCTTAGTACTTCCAAATTCATCGCGTTTTTCCATTGGACAAAGACCTCGTTAACGAGTAAGTTTTTAACATTTCATCAAAGATTTCTTAAAGAATCAACGGTTAAACTTATGAAGAAGTAGCACAATGGGTTCTACCTACACTTGTTTATTTAATTTGTTTTCAAAAGCAACTTGACCTACATTTGGAAATACGCTCCATTGGAACTCAAATCGTCTCGTACATTCTACCCTTAGTTGTCAAATATTATTAATATAAAAGCGTCAACTACATGGATTGCACAACACTGCATTGAGTTACTTTCGTGGCAATAAACAATGTGCGTGCCACACGCACCGAATAATTGTTATTTGTGAAACTGTTTATGATATTTCATACCCATAAACTTGTTAAAATAATTTTAATCCTTAACATCGTCGAGTTACTATTCAGTTTTGAATATCCTACACTTTTACTTTATAAATATTAAATTAAACCTTTAGTTTATCTCCTTAGGATACCATTTTCAGTAACTGTTTAGCTTTAGAGTTGACTTTGGTTTGCTTCCATACATAATTCAGGAGTTTGTTAGTTATTACTACACTGAAAATAAAAGCAATTTCATGTTTAAGTATTTTTTTTACGTTGATACTGGTTAGTACACCAATTTTACGATAATTTTAAGTAGATTTTGAAATTCTGAAATACTTAAGCATGTGTTTGATTTATATATAATCTAGAAATATTAGTGAGTAGACTATCGCTGCGAATTAATCAAATTAAAATGGTTTACGTGAATTTTTGAAACACAAAAGTGACCGTAACGTGATATTTTTATACTTTTAAAAATACAATTTCACAATGAAATTGTTTTACATTTTTCTACAATTAAAGACTTGGCTTAATCATTAACATATTTTGAAAATCCTAAAGTCATTTCAAAATCGTTAAGCCAGAAAGACTTGACTATTTAGACCAATTAAAAAACAAAACAGAAAACTGGCATAAAATAAAACTTTCTGAAACATAGGGTTATTAAAAGTTGTTAGTAAATAAACCTACCCTTCCAAAAAAAGTTTAACCCGAGGTTGAATAAGTGGAAGAAAATTAAGAGACCCAACCTCAAATTCTAAGTAAAACGACAGACTAATAACGGAGACTATGACTTGCTTTAAAATAAGTACAACCAAAAATGTTTTCGTTTAACCTAATCTTAGTTTATACAGGAATTGACAAGTTTATATACATACACATACATACATAATCTAAGGTCTTTCTCCCTTCGGGTTCTGACAGAGGTAACAACAAACACTTGCTTCTATGCTTACGTGTGTATACCTTACGACACGTTTACTTAGTGAACAAAGGACCAGTACGTGACTTCCCCTAAAACACAAGATGACAGAATAAATATTTAGCAATCATGGACAGAGCCTTTTATTGTATCAAACAAACCCAAAATAAATGAGAATTAAATAATACGGATATAGTAAAACCTTATTTGCCTGCAGTTCGCACGAGCAGCCTATAATGATCCAAATTTCGATGTATAACAGATATTTTTGCTATACCACGGAACGTACTACGTACGTCATAAGTTACGTTGTTTTTTGATGATTGTTCATGACTTGTTGCATCTGTAACTCGAACTGGTTGTTGCCTGGAAGTCTGAGCTCTCTGACATGTCTATGTCCTCTGTTCGTCAGCCGATTTACTTTTTTTCTTTCTTTTGTTTCGTAGGCATTGACAAGCTTTAGTATTTTAATAAAAAAATGATTTTCGCTTTTCTACGAAATGGTAAATTTTTCACAAATTTTCAATAATGATTACAGTCATATTTTGACCACCAGGCGGCACTGATATATACATATAATACCTAAATGTATTAAAATAGAAGTGAGTCTTGTCCTGGTCCAAGTAACAGGGATCTTGTGGACTTAGGCGGTACGAGACCGCTGCTATGGAAGTCGATCTTAATGTTAGGCAGGTAACGTCTCGTAGCTGTGACGATAATGCTTGTTAATGATCATTATCCAGGATACTCCTGATGTTGTAAATGGACTATTGGCCTAATTATTTTCTTTTAATATGGAGAACGTAAATAAATCTTAAAAGAAAACACAGTTAATGAGCTTGAATGCTGGAATTGCTAGGTCAGAAATACCTGATTGAAATAAGATAATCATATCAAGACCATATAAAACGAAAACTGGTCCCAAATAACGAATCTATAATGCTATATTGTCAAAATTATAATTTAATTGTATATTTGTATAATCAGGTGAACATTGATCGTTACTTTTGAATTTAATTGTAAATTGGCTAATACGTATTTCAGGTAATAATTCCATGAGGTAGGTGCGATCTACAAAGTCAATATTTAGGCGAACCGGTTACATTTCAATCGGCCAACCTTGTGTACTTTTCTTGTTTGTTTGAACAAGATATGTTCATTCCTAACTTTATTTTCTCTCCAACATATTAGTACGCATAGCATTAGCATTCGTAGCAATAATACGTCTGTTTTCATAATATTAAGTTCTCAAAATACTTCTAAAACTGTATTATGTTAATATGATACGGCGTCCTTAAACAAAGAGAAGTGTGTGTATTATCTTACTGGTTCACAAATAGTAAATAAATAAAATTTAAGGGTCCTATAATTTTTTATTTTTGGATTTAGATTTTTGATTTTTGCTCTCATCTCGTTGAACTTATAAATGGCACAAACTTCGAGTTATCCCAAATATTTTAATCCTAATACTATAAATATAAAGGACTAATAAGGTAAACTTATATAATAAACACAATAAATTTATGAAAACGAAGTCTATTTATAAAATACAAAAATTATAACAGAATTATGATAGAAGAAATTTATCGTTGACAATAATTAAGGAAAGAAACTCACCTCTTTTATTATTATAGCCACGGATAAACCTTATCTAATGCGTAATGCGCAATCTTCTGATAGCTATTGGATTTATCTTGGCTTCTAAAATGCTTCTGTGACATTTGGGAACTCAGATGTATAAATTAATAGCCGATTTGCCAGCTTAAATACAATTGAGGCAATGCCTGACTTTTTGTAAGGTATTATGTTACCATTTTTAATTAACACATTTTTATTAGCTTCATCTAAAACTATGTAAACAAATCATAAAAGGTTATTTTAGCCTACTTCTTATAGTCGTATCGAAATAACACTTGGTATGTGTAGTAGCTGGTTGCTGGAGCCAGCGGGTGGATAGTGGAACTATTCAGTGGCTACTGGTAAACCTTTCGAGTTAGGGATCATATGATTCGTTTTAATGAGTCCAACCGATTGGGCTTGGTAATGATGGTCTGATGATGAGGAGGAGATTGAGGGGTTTTTTTTTATTATAGGGGGCAAACGAGCAGAAGTGTCACCTGATGGTAAGTGACTACCGTCGCCCATGGACACATGCAACTCAAGAGTCACAAGTGCGTTGCCGGCCTTTGAGAGGAGTACGCTTTTTTCTTAAAGGTGGATCTCTTTTACTTTTTTTTATTCGGTTCGCAATTGAAACGTGTTTTTTTAGTTTTATTAAACTACTAGCTGTGCCCGCGACTTCGTTTGCGTTTTTTTCGGTAAACAGCAATTTGTCGCTTATAATAGGCATTGCGCCTCTTTCTCCAAGCAGGATTTTTTATACTGTATTGGCGGGGAAACCACCTGGAGCGTACAAAAAAGGTTGTTTTGGTTGCTTACACGTGAAATAACGACATAATTTGGCCGTGGTAACATTACTCATTTATTTTTCATGTGGAAGCTCACCTCACCGGGCTATTGGTGAGGTCAGGCTTAAACTGACTAAAACCACACGGTGTGCCTCACAGCGCCGGTTAGGAGTTGACCGTCGGTACGGTGACGTTTTGCCTCCAATGGTCTACCCAGCGCTGGATAGCGGACGGCAACTGGGCGATGTCCAGACACCCCCTTCACGGGAGACCGCTTCGGGTGAAGAACATAATACTCGTGTAAGAAACAGTCTCAAAACCACTGATATAAACTATGAAAAGCACTAACTAACAGCAACTGCCAAGTTGTTCGTACCTCTGTTTGCACTCAAGTCCATCGTTCTAAACATATTCCTACCCTTTTATAATCCCACAATTTGTTAATATTTATCCATCGACCAATAGTATTGCGTTACCGGTATAACCAGTCAAAATAATATCTATTAACTTATTTTTATTAAATAGTGAACTGTGTTATCATCTATTATAGTTTGTTCTTATTTTTAATAAAATAAATAAGAGTTTTTAATGTGGCGACAACACTCGTCTCATACACCCACGGCCACTCTTAGCGTATGCATGAGAGCGCGAGTTAAAAGGTTCCGCCTGGAAGTTTTTCTACCGAATCCACACCGTCACCTCCTCCTTGCGCGAGATGAAAATAGTCATAAAACAACTGTGACGACCTAACGTCTCAATTCGTCCGACCAATTGGGAGACTCTTGCTGTAGTCAGTCAGTCAGTGCCACTTTCTAGAAACTATGGGCCGCCTCAGTATACCCTAACAGATTACTCCCAGTCAATACTAAAGTCCACCCCCTCAACAAATAAATGTTTGCTTCTGAGCTTTGTTTAGTCACGGTTTAACATAAAATTTCACACTACTGTAAACGAACGGAAAATAAATGGTCTGAAAATGTAAAAAAGGTACTTCACCGGTCACCTGTCAAAATTTCAGCTTAGATGTAATTTTTTTGGCGATAGTGTCTGCCATGCATTTAATATAGTAAAATACTGTAATACTAACAAAGTGTTAAGTTAAACTAACAACTAAGTCATAGATGCTTTAAATAAAATTCTATTCTATTCTAATATAATAATTATGTTGACGGGAATCAACGCAATTACGTATTTAAAAGGTGTTACATACCTTTGTTTTGCCTAACGTTTCCACCAGGTTGCACTGGCCGTGGTCACAGGCCTGTAGGAACTGTAATACTTTTTAAAAACGTGATCGCGTTATTTTCCGTCAACATAATTATATTATCATAGAACGCGAAAGTTTTAAAGTTTGGATCTTCTGTTTCTATAACTCTATTTATAAATATATGTATATTTACTGGACTGGCCTGATGGTCTAGTGGTTAGTGACCCTGACTGCTGATCCAGAGGTCGTGGGTTCGATTTCCACCCAGGACAAATAATTCTCTGTCTGGGTGTAATTTATCTATAATATGTATTTATTTAGAAATATATAAGTATGTTTATAAGCAGTCTGGTTACCATAGTACAGGCTTTGCCTAGTTTCAGGATCAGACGGCCGTGTGTGATGTGAGTGAAGTTGTTATTATTATTAATGCCCTGAAACATATTTATGATTTTAATGGCTGCGAGAGGCAAAATAGCTCGTTGGCATAGTCAAGAACCAGCTACCGATTACTCTGGGATCACCAAACAACGAAAAAAAGCTCCTGCTGTTTCAACAATCATCACAGAAAAGCACATTCCCCTATGATATCCTACTATTGAAAATATACATTCACTCGAAATACTTCAAACAGACAAGACTATCTGCAGGTTAAATCTAATGTAACTTATAATATTTCTTTAAATCACAGGTAAACATCGATACTTTGTACTCTTAATATGTATTAGTTAATTAAATTTAGTGGTTTTATAAAAAACATTTTTAACAAAAACCTAAACTGACGAAAATAACTAAAACGCAAAAAATAAATAAACCTTTTAAGTCTTAAGTATTAAGCTTATTTACAAAAACTATCAAATGTTATATAAACTAATTTTGAGTCAACGCCAAACAACAAACTGATTAACTATAAATTATCTAAATTGTATATGTACCTACGTAGAAATGGACATGGCTCTACGTAGGTAATTAATCATTTTATTATTTGGTGCCGACTCAGATAAGTTTATATAAAATTTTATAGTTTATGTAAATAAGCTCAATAATTAAGACTTAAAATGTTTATTTATTTTTGTTTTTTAATTTTTTGTTAAAAAGATTATTATTTATGACATTTTTTGTTATCATTAGCTCAGCTACATGCTCTCATGATTTCTAAACGCAAAGACCTCATAAAGTAATGAAAAGTAAACAGAAACACTATTCGTTTCTACAATTTTATCAGAATTCCATCATCAGATCCTCACTTCCTTGACATGAGACCACCCTTGAGGTGTACCCTCTCTAACAAAAAAAAGAATAATCAAAATCGGTTCATAAATAACGGACAGGGCTGAACATACATAAACATAAGAAATATGTAAAAATACGGTCGAATTGAGAACCTCCTTTTTTTCGTCGGTTAAAAACCATACCTAATTTAAAAAAGTAAATTAGTTTAAATGTTTAAAAAAAAAATCCAAAAAAAAAGTGTCAAAAAGATGAATCGGAACCGATACCCACCGAGTAGAAAGCGTACACTATACAAGATAAGCTAAACGCTCGCTGAAATGAAATTCGAAATAATTATATAGATTCTGCGTACGTTAAAATGTTATAACAGCTTTCATTGGTATTTCTGTTGAAACCAAAGGTTAACCCGGGATAAAAAGTACCCTATAACCTGCACAGGCACTCAAACTATTATCATACTAAGTTTTAAGCATATCCCTTCAGTAACTACCGATTTTATCGTGAACATACAAACAGACAGACAGAAAGACAGACTGACTGACAGACAGACAGACAGACAGACAAAAATTATTTGAATCGCATATTCGGCATCAGTATCGATATCTCTATACCCCTCAGTCGATTTTTTTTAAATATATTCAATGTACAGAATTCATCTCTCTACAGATTTATTATAAGTATAGATAATTATTTTATCGAAATACAAAAACAGTCCGCGACACTAAGCGCTTTATCAATAGTGAGGTGACCTATTTAACTCCTAAGCATTTTACGGTTTAGTTTATTCATGTAGTGAAATGAATGTCTTCCGTCTTTTTGTAGCTAAGTAATATACTACGGCATGGTTCTTTGTACTAGGTGATTGCCAAGGAAATGTGTTTTTGTTCTAGTTTCTTTTATCACGTTGTGCGACAAAACACTATAAAGTGATGTATGGTACAGTTTAAACTCACTTCAAATGCAACAGCTAAACTTACTGCCAGTGTAACGACTGATATAATAATAATAATAACTCCACACATCTCACACACGGCCGTCTGATCCCAAACTAGGCAGATCCTGTACAATGGTAACCAGACTGCTGATGAACATACTTATATATTTCTAAATACGTACATATTATGGATAAATTACACCCAGACACAGAACAAATAATCGTGCTCATCACACAATAGATATAGAGCTTTGGCTTTAATAGAAGTTGTTTAACACTAAAAGGGTCAACGGCGTCAAATTGACGGCAAAATGATTTTGATTACTAAATCCTGTGTTTTATATTTTTTAGTTTGCTTTCATATTTCATGACTTTTCCAACCTTATGATTATATAAATTTTAGGATATAAAATAATGATTTATACGACAAACGGTATACTCATACCTATTAAGACCGGGCGCCGTCAGTTTGACGGCACTTGACACACAACACAACAGCTTTGTGTATTACAAACAAGTAATTTGTTTTTACCCGCCTAACGTATTTGTGGAAATCGGTTCACCTGTTCTGAAACAAATAGACAGACAGACTAAAATTTAAAAAACAGATTCTGATGATTTTTTAACCGACGTAAAAAAGGAGGTTCTTAATTCGAATATATTCGTATAATCCGTATAATTATTATTTTTTTGTCTGTTCAGCCCTCACTCCGTTATTTATAGACCGATTTTGATTATTCTTTTTTTGTTAGATAGGGTATACCTCAAGGGTGGTTCCATGTCAAGGAAGTCAGGATCTGATGATGGGATCCTGATAAAATTGAGAGAAACCCTTGAAAACTGTAGGAACGAATAGTGTTTCTGTTTACTTTTCATTACTTTATCAGGTATTTGCGTTTAGAAATTATCACCTCATGTAGCCTGAGCTGATGATTAAAAAAAAAATAAAAATCTTTTTAACAAAAAATTAAACCGACGAAAAGAACTAAAAAGCAAAAAATAAATAAACCTTAAGTCTTTAGTATTGAACTTATTTATATAGACTATCAAATTTAATATAAACTTATTTTAAGTCGGCGGCAAATTATAAATTCAAATTAATTCAAAATATAAAAAATAATTGCACTTTTTTTTTATACCTGTGAAATGTGCACTGTTTGCCAAAAAGCTGTTTGCGGACGATGCGTGAAACAAGCGTAAAAAAATTATTTGTCACAATTAATGTCGTTCTACGTAATTAATAAATATTATTAAAAACTTTTTAAAAATTAGCAATTTTTGTTTGATTTAGAAATTATCAATCAAGGTACGGCATAATACGCGGATCTTCTAGTGTTCAATAGTGATTTAATGCACTACTAGACGATCACTAATGTAAACTACTACTATGTAAACTACTTAGTCAAAAACATGGCTAAGTAGTTTAATATGATTTGTTTCATAATAACAGAGAATTAAATTGTACAAAATTAAATGAAATGAGTTGCTGCGCAACTGACTACCTACTACGACGGCACGATAACATCAGGGATTATCATTACAAACATATTATGTACGCGTGTGTTACATACTACTATAAAAATGTTATCGAAGTACATAATGTTGTAACAACAAGCTACGAATACATAATACACTATGAGATTACACGCCCCACATTAACAAGGACTACATCAATAAAGTGTTTAGCGCAACGAAGTCAATTTATATGTAAAAGCTTTACGCAGAGAAAGGACCCAGCTTATAAGGTGCTAATTATTTCCTTTGGTGTAATTCATCGTTCTTTGGAGAAGAAAAATTGATCTTTAAGTTAAGGTAATTATTGTTGTTAGCTTAACCAAGCCGGCTCACGTAGTCGTCTAGGGCGAAATTATAAGAAGCTGATATTATACTCAATAGAGCTACATGTGCGCACTCGGCGCCCGCCGGCGTGATTAACAGGTATACGGTACACAATGATTAATGATAACCATAGAAAGTCGAGAGAATTAATTAATCAAAATCTCTATAAAACGCACTTGCGCGTGGTAATACGGAAAATATTAAGCTGTACGTGTAACATAAGAATCTTAAAATAAGTCTTCACTCATGAGGTGGGCCACAGATGAAATAGACAGAAAATGATATAAACATGACGTATAAAAGTATTGAATGTTAATTTTAAGTTTGATGCACCCGTGATGCAGCAATAATTAGCTAGTGCTTTTAAAAAAAGAAACGAGAATCTCGATGCTTTTAAAATATCACAACAGTTTTGAAAAGAAATAGTAAAAAAAAATAACCAACCTCTAAAACTTTTTTCTATGTAATCAGATGACATTGAATAGCGTCGTGTCACGAATGTCGTTATGTTCATTACACAAGATAATTTTATTTGAATGAAAGTAAAGTCCCTCGTTTAGCCAAGTGTCCTATGTTTCAGAAGGAACTTCGTTGTACTATTGTTACAGCTGAAGTATCAAAGTATCGAGGCCTCGTGACTGGTTTTTTTAGTTTGTTATCTGTTACACTACATGCTTATTGTTCTTAGCATAATACAGTCAATAGATGCTGGCGACACCACTGACATTATTCGCGTGTTACAAACACTGAAAAACATAGAAAATTTGTATAGAAGTTTCTGCATGAAAAAAAAAAACAGACCGCCATATACAGATCAATATCACCAAAAAGTGTTTTCATATTCTACATACGGCTAGAATAAAATGAAAGATTACTTTTACAAGAATCTGAAAGGCTTTTACAGAGTGAAGGATTACCTACGCAGCCGGTTTTGGTTTTCATTAGAGGAACCGTTCTGCCCTGCCTGTTTTATTAACTCATTTGGGAAGAGAATATAAATTACTACAAGATAAAAGATTAAATACTTAGAGACCAATGTTTATGTGGAAGGCCCAATTATATACCTAATGATTATTATTTATTTGCCAACTAAAACTCTTCTAGAAATGCTATTTTTTTTGTGTGTCTGTTTAATGAATGAATAATGAATAATAACAAAGTGTGTTTAATTATAGACTTAGTTAACATAAAAAGTACTTTTTGCAATAAATAATATTTTCTTTTTTTCTTTTTTCTTTCTTTCTTTAATACTACTTAGTTTTTTTAGACTATTACAAGACGAAAACCACGTCGGTTATATTGTTGCACGACTCATGTTTAGAGTTCCGTACCTCAAAAGGAAAAACGGAACGTCTTTTTGTCAGGAATGCGTGGAGATATCAAGTTGAAATTATTAGCAAATATAGTTAGCAGCAAATATTCATATGGGATCGAACCCTTTTAGCTGCAAAAAAAATCTAAGTCAATTCAATTAAAAGATACGGCCAACGAAGTCAATATCTTAACCTGTTTTAACACTTCGCAGGTAGTTAAATCAAAATCTATAGGGTACTTCCCATTGACCTAAAATCAAGAAGTTTGGCGAGAAGTAAGGGGTCGCAGCACAGTTAAAGGAAAATCCGAAAGACGTTAATTTGTTGTTATATCACATTAAAAAAAATATGATTACTAACTTATATTTTGGGCTTGGAAAATTTACTGCCACGTATATCCATGTATGAGAGAGTATTTTCAGAAAATCAAAGTTACGTTTCACTTTTAATCCGACTTGAGAGGATACAAATGTAGTAGTTATACATTTCGGAGACTAATGTTGTGGGGAGACATTTTCGGAAAAGCAGACAAAAATCTTCGAGAATCGATTCCCGAGATGGACGGACTATCTACGTAAAAGTTTGCACGGTACCATTGGTGTGCAAGTCAGACTCACACTTGTCCAGTTCCTTTTAATCGCTGCTGGCATGCAAACTTATCCTCATAATACATATTTAGGGTTAAAGTTATGAAAATTTTTTCAAGCTAACATAATACACATATTATTATATACTTCGATATAATACTGAGTTACATTAGCGATGAACATGGAAAGTCCATCATAGTTTCGATATTGTGTGTTTTTACTTACAAAGCGGTGTAACTAAATATATGGTTAATATAACCCAGAGCGCGCCTGCTGCGGCGACATAACTGTCAACTGATGAAGTCAGGAAGCAATAAAGTTGATTATGTGTCTATATTTGCTTCAACGTCTTCTCAATATTATCCGATAGTTAAAGTTATATTGCCATTCCGTTTACCCTGTTATGACGACACATCTCGGAATGTAATTATATATACTAAAATTGCCATATAAGATTTAGCCCTACGTAGTTATTTGTAATCGTGGCATGACTGTGCTCAGCTGCTGTGGAGTATAAATACGAGTTATATCGAAATCTTTTAACCAGGTGAGGTTGCAAAAGTCATTCTCAAAAAGTTAATATTGTTAGTACAGTATGTATGGCTACAAGGCAGTCATACCCATTAATTTTATGAGCAATAGCAAGAAATAGAAAGAATGTTTCCAACGCAAGCTGTTCATATTACAAGCTCCATGCAGAAACGTCAACATACGTCAAAGCGGTCTTCTGTATATTGGATGTGCCTACCACTTAAAGTGATTCCTATTTTCGACAAAATCTGCTTTGTCTCGCATGTGTTTTACACGTTTTTACTTCGCACTAATCACTGTGCCAACCAACCTTTACATTTACTGCCGTCCAGTCAAAATGCATATAATAATAATAGTTTATTGCACACCAACGATACAGTCCATACAAAACTATAATACAATACAATCAATCTGCATCTGATTGCCCCAAATACGTCATCTTTACAATAGAGAAACAAGACTTTTTCACTAAAATTAAGAAGCATCACGAAAATAGAATACGTAGACATTTACTGCAAGTTTGCAAATTCAATTTACATACAAAATATACAATGATGTGACACGAAGGTTTTGCCAATGTATCCGTCGATCGCTGTCATTGCACCTATAAATCGAAGAGGAGGGCGTTTGGTAGCCAGCTGGAGAGATTGATGTTCCACAATTGTTAATGGTCGATATAGATATCCACCTAATGCACGCAAGATACTGCCTTGATATGTTGGCGTGTGGCGTTATTTTTTTCTGCTGGTCACCACGTCATGCATCGGTAGAAACTAGTTTATGCCGTTATTTTCTATTTGTGAAACAGATGAGTAAAGTCACCAGAGGGATAGCGAAAGGGTTAGATGATTGGGTACCAAGATAGTCACACCCGCTTACTTTCGGCGCTTGTTTAGATAAAAAGGAATAAAAACAGTTTCAAAACAACAGCAAGTTTGTCAACATCCAAGGACGCAAAAGAAGAACGCGATCTGCCAGATACTCCTTTTTTGACGGTGCCTAGAGACTAAAGGAGAAAAGTGAATATTTCAAGAAAGAAAACGCTTTTTATATATAGATATTTAGATTAGCCTTAACATGTAGATTATTTAAGTTAATCATTCTGTTTTTTCTTGTGGGAAAGGAGAGGTTTCCTTCATATTAAATGATCGATCGTATGATCGTTTTTTAAAAATGGAAGCTGATAGACTTTCGTCATTGCTATAGACTCTCACTTTTTCAGCAGTTGCACTTACATTTTGCCTAGCCTATCTCCCTCTTCATAGAAATGGTGACTGACTATATAAAAAACACAACAATGCGCATACTACATACCCATAGCGCTCGTTAAAACGACGTGAAGCACATCAAATTTCATTCCAAATTGGAGTTTACTGACTGGGGAAAACCTCCTCCAGGCACACACACTCAGAAGCACTCACATCACACTGCTGTTACACAGCTCTATCACCATAGTGCTGTTTTTCTCTAGCAATGAGTAGCGTCACCACAAATCCACGTGAGAGGTTTTTTTTTTCCTTATTGCTCACGGTTCGTATCGTCACAAGCAAGTAACACGTGAGAGTTGGACAGGGTTAGCAACGCACAAGTGATACCACTGGCGTTGCGAGTGTTTACAGGTGCAGATAACAGTGAAGGTGCATCCAAGGACCGAACCGATTTTGAGAATTCTACCCTATATCATGTGAAGACTTTACTAAAACAAAACCAGACATACTGAATACCGATAATTATGTATAAAAGCGATTACTTTTATAAAATAGTCTTTGTTTCTTGAAACGTTACGGCGTTCAGTTTTTTTAAATTACGTATAAAACGTATTTCTTTGATAATCTTTGGTTAGATTAAGAAAGAAAAAATATTCAACCTAAATAATCATTAACCATTAACAAACTGTGCTAAGCATAGCGTGAAATCACACTTTTTTCAATCAGCACCAATTTAAACAATTCCTTGGAATTTCCATAGTGAAATTCGTAACAGGACAAGTCAAAATGTGCGTTACGATTACAATTATAAGGTGGTTTTCGTATTGTGTGCTCTACTACGCATGCGTGGTTTCGATACCGCAGTGCGCGGCGCCTGTACGACTCGTCTGAGCGTGTGGACTCTCCATTACCTACAGAAAAAATGTAATAGTTCAGCAATGTTTGCACATACATTTGAACCAAATCTATGGTTAATCGGAAACAGTATTAAGTATTTGGGCCAATGTTTGTCACGAAGTTTTACGTGTCAAATGTCATTGTACTCTGTAAACTGCAGTGTTTTAGTTAGTTGTGTTAAGTTTTTAGGATATAACCCAGTTTTGTAAGTTGATTGGTAAATGTTAGCATGTTTATTCAAATATAAGTTAACGGTAACTTTTTCAAATGAAACGTTTATAAAGATGTTTATTTATTTTATTTATATTTTACTATATACACTATTTTTTTTTTCCATTTTCAGTTATTGTGTAACTTTTTGTGGTTCTAATGTGGTAAGTACGATGGTTTACGGATGGAAAGCGATCATCGAATCCAATAGATGTTTATTTATTTAATGATGGTATGCTTACAGTTATATGTCTATCGTGCGTGACCTTAGTACCTAATACAGTAAACTTCTTGTGTTACCGTTTAATACGACACGAAAATACTGATTCGTTAGATATTACTAAATTCATTTGATAATGGTTCCCGAAAATCCATAGTGTGTCAATTTCTTCGAAAGAACTTCGTGCGAAACTTACTAACTCTTCAAATGTCAACACGTTAGTTCAATGTTTATATTATTACGTTGTGTGTTTACCCACATTAAACAAGTAAATTTAGAAAAATAGGAAATCTCACTTTTTATTATTATGGTTTTAAAACAGCTTGATAATGTCACCAATAATGTCACAAATGTCTTTTACACAATCACACGAATTTCACACTTGATTACCAGTTTTTTAACACGAATATTTTATAATACAGATCACTATAATAACAGTTGACCTGTATGACAGGAAAAAAAAATAAGAAAAAAGCAAGCATAGTTAAAATTGTTCTTGCACCGAGAGTAGGGGTTAAGATCCCATCTTTATAAGTTAACACATTCCTGGTTAAAACAATAACCATAGTAACATTCAAGGACGTGTTTGGTATAGCACATTTTACAAAGAATAGGTAGAAAAAACAATCAAAATAATTAAAAAAAAAATACGCTTAAATAGAGCAATAGCCGGTGATCACCAAGCGTTCATCATTTTATAAAAGCTAAAAATAATTCTGCTCTGTACAGCGGTAGGAATGGTCGGCGAGTATTAAATTTAGATCATGGTGGCTTTGACAGCTAAGCTGCATTAAATTTTTACCTATTTTCTTCAAAATGTATTTTTTATTATCTTAGGGGTAATATTAGAAATCAAGTCATTAATTGCCAGATACTTGACATGAATGGACATGGGTAATCATTAAAATATATTATGTTTTCTAAGTAGCCAAACACTCGTCATCTTGCCAGACTGAGTTGAAAACCAGCCCCCAGTGCAAGCACTGAGGCAATATACATTAAAGCAAGTGTGTTCTATCTGATACAACGTGTTTTTTATCTGATACAAATGTATCAGATAAAAAATATATTAACTCACACTTGCTTTAGTAATATATATGTATAAAGTATAGTGTAATAAGTATAAAGTGTAAATAATTAAATAAATAAATATTTATTTAATTATTTACACTTTATGCACAAAAAATGTACAATGGCGGACTTAATGCCGTAGCCAATTTCTACCAGTCTACCTTAGGGTGGTGTAGAAATGAGTGAATAGGTGCACTAGATTTAAGTAGAAAAGAAAAAAGAAACTAGGAAAGATGACAGGAGAACATATATTATATATATACCTATACATACATACATACATACACATACATATAAACATAGATACGTGCTAACTTACATACATACATATATAATTTTTTTTTTTTTTGTATTACTGTTGTGATGATTCTGCTAGGTTCTGCGAATTGTGGGTTCGTACATTTATTATTATGAAGAATTATTTATGATTAAATATTTACTATAATTTTAAGAGTTATTAAAATTAGAATTATTTATGATTAAAAAAAAAAAATACAATAATTTTAAGAGTTATTAAAATTAGAATTATTTATGATTAAAAAAAAAAAAAAATACAATAATTTTAAGAGTTATTAAAATTGGTTCAGTAGTTACAGAATTTATCGACTGCAAATATATTTTTAAACGATTTCATCTCAATCCTTCTAAACACCTTCCTCCACCATCTTCTTATTTTTACCTTCAGACGACAAAATTTTCCAAAAACTTTGAATGACTAAATCTATTTTGTTCTGTTCTTGTCACCCATAGACTACACTACACTATATGATATACTCAACATAGGTTTGTTGAGCACATGGGCCGCCAGTTCTTTCCAGTTTCCCCAAGAGACGACAAAGGGATAAAGAAATACGTGTAACTTTAGTATATCAATGGAATTTTATGGCTTAATATGTGCTCGTGGACTTTCGTGAGTGACCTTTTCACCGTTTCCCTGTCGTAACAATTCCAGGTGTTGCTCAAAAGATTTCAGAGTAAAGGACGACAATAGCTTTATATTTTAAAAGCGTTGTACAGCGCTTTTGTAAAATCAAATTAAAAGAATTTTAAATGTACAGAGTATGGTTTATAGTCTACTTTTAGAAAACAAAAAATAAAAGTCATAAGGTGCTAGGTCGAGACTGTAAGAAGGATGACTCACTCCACACCTTCGATAGACAAATATTCGATAGTCCTTCTGGCGGAGTGACTCCTGCTTCTTGGCAGAGCTACAGCATTCGAGTCACCTCCGTCATACTTTTTAAGCATTGATCGGCACCAATCCGGCGCTTTTGATCTTCCGTCAAATTATGAGGTATCTAGTACAAAGCGTTCTGACGCCTAAATGTCACATATAAGACTTTTTGTACTTGACTCATACCATCCTTCAGCTGCCCAAATCTATTGATATGTCACCCTTCTATCAGCTTCGTAGCTACTATCAGCTTTGTCTTCAGTAGTCGCCGTAGAAGGACGTCCTTCTCGAGAATCATCAGTGAGTTTGCTTGGACCACGTTTAAACTCAGTTGTAAACATTGGCATGATTTTATTAGATTGATTAGCAAATCAGCGATTGCAGAACATGCACTCGAAGCGGGCACCAATCACTTGATTGAGTTTCATTGTACGCAAGTGCTCTCGACGGAACGTCACTTTTACTCAAGAGTTGTACGTGAAGCGATTGAAATTAAAAAACAAAAGTTTCAATCAGGAAGATGGCTTCAAATTATCTACAGCGTGGAATCCAGCGATAAAGAACATGCCAACTCGCTTTTATGCGCAGTCGGGTGAACACCAGAATAGGGACTCATCCGTTTGCTTACAGAATAGGAACACTGTTAGTATAGTATGTGACGGTACATGGCATGGCAAAATGGGGGTGGAGGAAGAACCTTCTACCTCACGATCTCGAGACGACGGAGGGCGTGCACCGCTGAGCCAGTCAGCCTGTGACCACGGCCAGTGCAATCTGGTCGAAACGTGAGGCAATTCAGAGGTATATAATACCTCTTCGTGATCGCGTTAATTTCCGTAAATACATAAATAATATTATACCATGGAACGCGACAGTTTGAAAGTTAGTATAACATTATAATTACAGAAACATTTAAAGGACGGTTTGGTTTATTATTACGATGGCACATTAAATACAGGTAAAGTATGTGAAACTATTGAATGCCACCGATGTACAAAAATCGCGTGTATTTCCCGTGATTTTTGTACATCGTGTAGCCATGGTATATTTGATCTAAGGTGCTAATTTACACACTCGTCCCTAATGTGCGGTTTTATTAAAACTTCTTAAATGACGCAGTCTTGTTATTCTGGACCCCGTTCGTGATATATAGCTTTAAGAGCGATATAAAGAGGAAAGAGTTATACAAGATGGAAGATGATTGGATGCGGTTCCACTTATACAAGGCATTTGCTTGAAAAGTATTATGTTTTAACCCCCGACGCAAAAAGGTGTTAAGAGTTTAACGTGTATCTTAGTGCCTGTCTGTGACATCTAAACACTTAAAAGGATGGGCCGATTTTGATTGAATTTTTTTTTGTTGACTTATATAATTAAAGAAAATCTGTTCAGCCATTCGAATATCATCAGCTCTTTTTTAATCGTTTAAGAGATATTGGAGACGAGGCTATTTCTTATATTATAAGGTGTACCACAATCATCAGTTGATATTTATTACAGCACAGAATAACCGAAATACATTGTGGCGAAGCTCAATGTTTATTACTCAATCACTTCCTAATTGATGGACGCATTCGGATGAACTATGGCACGTAGATAGATAATGCAAATCTAAATATCTAGATGAACGGAGAGCATAGGACTGAAACAAACAAAACGGTTTCACTTCGTAGCCGCTCGCATAATGAAGATTACACTACAGCGCTTTATGCATACAGGAGCATTATGCAAGGTCTGCCGTGTAACGTCGCCGTCATGTTTGTCTGACAGCGAGGGAGTCAACTCTTCCCATTCTGTAACGTTACTCTTAAATAGAAAGGATAACGTCTTTTTTGTAGTGAAAATTTCTTTAGGAACGTTGGGCACTTTTGGTATGGGAAAAAGCACTGAACTCGCGTGCGGCCACGCTCAGATACACATATACAGATGTATGAGTGTTTTCACTTCTGACGTGCAGTCCTACGACCGACCGGTCTCTTTTGTGTTGGTTACATAACTTTATTTTTGAGCAAGGTTCAAGGAGTAAGTCTTAAGGCTTACCTCAGAGTAAACATGACTGGTTCTTTGGAAAACCACTCCGAGACTCAATACAGTTGTCGTGGGGCCTTTAATCAACATAAGGTACAATCGCTTTTGGAATAGTGTTTTAACTGTTCCAATTTTAAATTTCAATTAAAACTATATAAATGTGCCTTTTGTATTCCTGTGTATATTTCATATTTTTGTTTTACACTAAATGTCACAAAAATTTTGAGGTTAGATTTGATCCTATTACAAAACAAAAACAGACGATAGTTCCACTAATTTATCAACAATTTGAATATTTATTATACTTAGATTAAAAAATATATAATATTTGATTAAATGACTAAGTTTAACGAACATAACTTTTTCTGTTCTGTTTGGTAGTAGACAAAATAAACTTCTAAGATATCTTTACGTAATGAATTGTGACAAAAGAAGTTAATAAACAAGTAAAAGTAGTGATAATGAAGCTAACATATAATTTGTACACAGAATATGAGTTGTGAAAGAATAATAAACGTATTTTTATGTCTGGAAAAATATAGCATATGATTTGGAAGATTAAATTTACGAAAACTTGGTATAAGTTCTATTAGGCAACGGCTGGCGGCATTTTCTTTGAAAGTTATACGTTGTGTTCTTGAGTTCTTTGCACACATTAACAGACGAACGATTTTTTTTAATTTTAAGTGACATTTAGTCAGTAAATCACTTTGAAGGATTTAAATCGTTTTTATTGTATAAGTTATACCTTTCTTCGACTTTAAAGTTGAAACTCCTAAAGGCGAAAGTATAGCTAATAAATATTTTAAGTAATAAAGTATTGAAGTTGATTCTGTCAGTTCTGGCTGTGACATAGCAAGTAAACGAAATAAGGTATTCTTTCGAGATTCACGATAATTTGGTGAGTTTTATTGCCTATTACATTGTATCTATCCCGTGGGAATTAGCATCTTGAGCAAACGTAATGTACACAGCAATCATAAGGTTCCAGATACTCAATATCGATTATCGAACTTATGAAACAAAACATGAAACTCATTTAATTGTGAAGATATTATGTACATTGATACACCAAATTAACAGAGTAGACAGGTACTTAAAATATTTATTAGCTATACTTTCGCCTTTAGGAGTTTCAACTTTAAAGTCGAAGAAAGGTATAACTTATACAATAAAAACGATTTAAATCCTTCAAAGTGATTTACTGACTAAATGTCACTTAAAATTAAAAAAAATCGTTCGTCTGTTAATGTGTGCAAAGAACTCAAGAACACAACGTATAACTTTCAAAGAAAATGCCGCCAGCCGTTGCCTAATAGAACTTATACCAAGTTTTCGTAAATTTAATCTTCCAAATCATATGCCATATTTTTCCAGACATAAAAATACGTTTATTATTCTTTCACAACTCATATTCTGTGTACAAATTATATGTTAGCTTCATTATCACTACTTTTACTTGTTTATTAACTTCTTTTGTCACAATTAATTACGTAAAGATATCTTAGAAGTTTATTTTGTCTACTACCAAACAGAACAGAAAAAGTTATGTTCGTTAAACTTAGTCATTTAATCAAATATTATATATTTTTTAATCTAAGTATAATAAATATTCAAATTGTTGATAAATTAGTGGAACTATCGTCTGTTTTTGTTTTGTAATAGGATCAAATCTAACCTCAAAATTTTTGTGACATTTAGTGTAAAACAAAAATATGAAATATACACAGGAATACAAAAGGCACATTTATATAGTTTTAATTGAAATTTAAAATTGGAACAGTTAAAACACTATTCCAAAAGCGATTGTACCTTATGTTGATTAAAGGCCCCACGACAACTGTATTGAGTCTCGAAGTGGTTTTCCAAAGAACCAGTCATGTTTAGTTGTAAGTTGTTTAGTTGTAAGACTTACTCCTTGAACCTTGCTCAAAAATAAAGTAACGCAACCAACACAAAAGAGACCGGTCGGTGGTAGGACTGCACGTCAGAAGTGAAAACACTCATACATCTGTATATGTGTATCTGAGCGTGGCCGCACGCGAGTTCAGTGCTTTTACCCATACCAAAAGTGCCCAACGTTCCTAAAGAAATTTTCACTACAAAAAAGACGTTATCCTTTCTATTTAAGAGTAACGTTACAGAATGGGAAGAGTTGACTCCCTCACTGTCAGACAAACATGACGGCGACGTTACACGGCAGACCTTGCATAATGCTCCTGTATGCATAAAGCGCTGTAGTGTAATCTTCATTATGCGAGCGGCTATGAAGTGAAACCGTTTTGTTTGTTTCAGTCCTGTGCTCTCCGTTCATCTAGATATTTAGATTTGCATTATCTATCTACGTGCCATAGTTCATCCGAATGCGTCCATCAATTAGGAAGTGATTGAGTAATAAACATTGAGCTTCGCCACAATGTATTTCGGTTATTCTGTGCTGTAATAAATATCAACTGATGATTGTGGTACACCTTATAATACAAGAAATAGCCTCGTCTCAAATATCTCTTAAACGATTAAAAAAGAGCTGATGATATTCGAATGGCTAACCAGATTTTCTTTAATTATATAAGTCAACAAAAAAAAATTCAATCAAAATCGGCCCATCCTTTTAGGAGTTTAGATGTCACAGACAAACACTAAGATACACACGTTAAACTCTTAACACCTTTTTGCGTCGGGGGTTAAAACATAATATTTTTCAAGCAAATGCCTTGTATAAGTGGAACCACTTCCAATTTTCTTCCATCTTGTATAACTCCTTCCTCTTTATATCGCTCTTAAAGCTATATATCACGAACGGGGTCCAGAATAACAAGACTGCGTCATTTAAGAAGTTTTAATAAAACCGCACTTTAGGGACGAGTGTGTAAATTAGCACCTTAGATCAAATATACCATGGCTACACGATGTACAAAAATCACGGGAAATACACGCGATTTTTGTACATCGGTGGCATTCAATAGTTTTACATACTTTACCTGTATTTAATGTGCCATCGTAATAATAAACCAGACCGACCTTTAAATGTTTCTGTAATTATAATGTTATACTAACTTTCAAACTGTCGCGTTCCATGGTATAATATTATTTATGTATTTACGGAAATTAACGCGATCACGAAGAGGTATTATATACCTCTGAATTGCCTCACGTTTCGACCAGATTGCACTGGCCGTGGTCACAGGCTGACTGGCTCAGCGGTGCACGCCCTCCGTCGTCTCGAGATCGTGAGGTAGAAGGTTCTTCATCCACCCCCACTTTGCCATGCCATGTACCGTCACATACTATACTAACAGTGTTCCTATTCTGTAAGCAAACGGATAAGTCCCTATTCTGGTGTTTACCCGACTGCGCATAAAAGCGAGGTGGTATGTTTTTTATCGCGGAATTCCACGCTGTAGATAATTTGAAGCCATCTTCATCATAAAACTCATTTAATTGTGAAGATATTATGTACATTGATACACCAAATTAACAGAGTAGACACCTGTCTACTCTGTTAATTTGGTGTATCAATGTACATAATATCTTAAAACCTTTTTTAAATGAAATTAAGTTGACTCTACCTAGAGTCAATTTAATTTGAAAATGGTGATCCACTTAGATTTCGCCTGAGCTAGATAATTATCAACAGTAGATATAATAATATATCGAAATATAGAAGAAGGTTTTTTTAAAATTATGAAAGCACTTTTCAAATAGGAGAAGTTTTTCTAGAGATTATAAAATTTACCCTTTTAAACACTAAATCTTAATATTTTTATCAGACAGTTATACATTTTCTCTTCTCGCACTTTTTCTTCTTATATCCTTCACAGATAGAATGTAATAGAAATAAACTTTATTGTACACCGTTAATCAGTGAATAATTAGTTTGTTTACCTACATGAAAACGTACATAAATACCTACTACAAATTTGCAAGTGGCAACTTAAAATGAAGGATGAACAGTACAAATATAACATAACGAGGAAAAATGTACGGTTCTGGAAGAATCTCACGAAATATCAACAGGAAAATATATTTCTGGCGTACATTTTCGACTATATTTTGTGCTTGTTTTATAAACATAAGGGTCGGCCTTGTTAAAATATATCTAAAGGACTTCCAATAACAATAATAACTTTATGTCATTGTTATTTGAATCTTTACGTAGAATCTTACTTTAGAATAGAGAAATTTTACTCTGAATTTTTACCCTGGAGGGTATTGATGACTTGATTTGATTGACTTCCAATGCAGTTTAAGGGCGATAAAAAAACCACTCAGATAAAATGTAATTGGGTAAGAGCTATAATTTTCATTGCTAGTCAAATATGTATCATGTGCATATATGGCCTGTGGGTCTAGTGGTTAGTGAACCTGACTGCTAAGCCAGAGGTCGTGAGTTCGATTCCCACCCAGGACAAATAATTGAGTGATGAGCACGATAATTGGTTCTGTGTCTGGGTGTAATTTATCTATAATATGTATGTATTTAGAAAAATATAAGTATGTTTATCAGCAGTCTGGTTACCATAGTACAGGCTCTGCCTAGTTTGGGATCAGACGGCCGTGTGTAAGATGTGTGGAGTTATTATTATTATTATTATTTTCTTGTATTCATTAGTACGAAACGAACTAAAAGAAAACTATTTAGGAGCTGAAGATAAACCCAGTACAGCCTTGTATTCCTCCGATTATTTAAAATTTTGTTATCACGAGCCTTTTCGACTCCATTATTATATTAATAGTACAAAAACAATATAAATCTTACCTTTTTAGTTTTGATAACAAAGATAGGAAATAAGACTCGCGTTTCAAAGATTAGCCGAATACATATTCAGGTGGTTTTATGAACCCTTGTAAAAAACTCTTCTATACCTCACATGTTTATTTTCCCATAGAGACTAGGCTACGAATTGGCTTAAATAAAGATGAAGCAAACGTATGTATTTCTTCGAAAACGTATTTTCATGTAAAAAATACGTAATTTACAGTTGTATTTGTGGTGGAGTTGTAAAAAAAAATGTACAAAACTATTGTTTTTGAATTGTATAACGGTTGCTATGAACTCATATACTTTTCATGTAATGTAAATAACTTGGTTTTTTTTTTTGCAAATATTTTTATTTATTTTTTATAATAAACATACAATACGCATTCATATGGCTCTGTGTAATACACACACACACACACACACACACACACACACACACACAATGAGAATACAGTGGATCCTGTAATACAGTTTTTACTAGCACCCCCTGAGCTAGTAGCAGTGATTTAAATAACTGTATTATAAACAAATGTCAATAAAGATATTCTATCTTATCCGGGAAGTCCGGGCCCTCTAAATTAACAAATACGTCAAAAAGCTACTGAAAATATAGATATATTGTTTTTAGGTTACTAAATACATAATTTCAAATCCTATTCGCCTTAAACGAGTACAATTTAAGAATAGGAGAAATACCAACAGAATAATACAAGAGAATTTATTTTTTGCCTGTGCTGACTCTTCTAAAATACATTTCAATCCGAGAAATGTGTAGGCATCACGTTTTATGAGTACGGCATTGAGTGTTATATACAAATTTAGATTTTGATGTCAATCAAATTATGTTAAAATGTTCAACCTTTAGTTACTGTCGTACTTCAAGTATATTATGATTTGTTAGCATAATTTTATTATACACTTTTTGATTGATGTGATTTTACGATTTTAAGATTTAATCAAAAATTCTAGCACTAATTATCCAATGATGTATTTGTATGTGGGACAGTCATGCTTCGGCACGTATGGGCCGGCTCGACCAGAGTGATACCACGGCCTCACAGAAAACCGGCAGCCAAGCAATGCTTGCATTGCTTTTCGCCGAGTGAGTGAGTTTACCGGAGGCCCTAACCCTTCCCTCTCCCCTCTTCCCCCCCTACCTGCACTCTTCCGCTTCCCGCCTTCCTCCCCTTACCCTACTCCCACCTTAAAGGCCGGCAACGCACTTGTGACTCTTGTTCGTCTTCATGTGACCCGTCTGCTCGTTTGCCCTCAGTATCCCATTAGAAAAACTACCTAAAATACCTATTTTTTTTTTTTCAGAAATTAATAAAATTCTACTTTCGTTACGGTCCGCAATATTTCGCGAAAGTATTAGTATGGAGGGAGAAACACCCACATAAATCTAGCTACACATATTTACCAAGTAACAGACGATAAACCTATTACTGGACAAGGCGTATTTAAATACTGTTTTTTTTATTGATGGTGTATTCCTATTTTTTCCACGTTTATCACACGTTCACAGCATTGCAGACACAGTATATTTATACTGTGTGGCAGATACCAGTGATAATAAAAGGAATGGCTTGTACGAAAAAATTAATCGTAAGGCTGACCTTACATATAATCCGTATCAAAATTTTGTTTTGCATTGTGTAGATAGTTCACTGATGTTTTTATGAATAGAGCATAATAAAATACAGCGAGGTTTCTCTGGATTCTATCTCATATAGTCTTTATCAATTAATAGATATAGATAGTGAGCAGCAGTCTTACACGGTCTTTTCAACTAATGCGAATACCACTTTTTTGTCAATTGGTAACACGTAACATAAAAGGTAGCTTTAAGTGGTTGTTGTGACCTTCTTAAATTTAATTTTAATGTGCTTGTACAAAAATAAAAAGTTAACTAATACTATATTGGCTACGTTTAATATAAATAATACGAATGCGATAAAAAAAAAACGATCAACCACAATTATACATTATAATCATAGTAATTATTACTATGACTGATAGTGAGAAGTTAATATTTAATATAACCAAATGTCAATAAGCAAATAATAGTAGTGGTCTTGGGATAATCGATATTTTTCAACCGATCTAATTAGGATGTGCGTGACCAGACAAGGTCACTAGTAGTTCAAGGGCATTGTATTTTTGAGTATTAATTTAGTTACTACCTTATGAAGGATGTGATATAGATTTGAAAGTAAGTCCTTAATCAAAGTTTTCAGTTCCTTCGCAAAAGAAAGCTGTGAAAGAACATTGGTTGATTAATTATATATGGATATATAATTAATTTTCTACCTGTGTTTTTTTCATCCGACTACATAAGAAAATAAGTGAGTACTTAGAAAAACATCACATTGATTAAACACTCAGTGGGTATCGTAAACTCACTTATTGAATCTTTACATTCATAGAATAAATCTGTAGACGTGGAATTTTTCTGGTTGTAAACGCATCACGTAAAAAGTACAAAGCAGTCAGTTTGTCATGGAAACGTTTTATGCACGAATATTGTGTTGAATTTGGTGTAACATTAAGCTTTATTTTATCGCAATCGGTTCACTATCTATAGTAACAAGAATTTAAACATTTTAAGAAAAATGGATCATTACGTGACAACATGCAACGACATCTGTTTGGCCCCAAGTAATACTGACTATAGTATACCGTAGCGTTAAATAGTCATTTATTTTATAAGATATATATTCTGCATTTAAATGACTGAACGCCTTTCTATTACATAAAAGCTATTACAGCATAGAATACTTGGATAGGCAGTTATAAATCTAATATTAAAAAATTCTCGTGTCGCGGTGTTTGTAATTAAACTCCTCCGAAACGGCTTGATCGATTCTCATGAAATTTTTGTGTGCATAGTGGGTAGGTCCGAGAATAGGACAATGTCTATTTTTCATCCCCATAAATGTTAAGGGTAGTCCAACCCTAATTTCTTTTTTGAATTTTTTGATAATTTTTTTTGATTACTTTTTTATGATACAGCATTAGAAAATACATACAACCCTCAATTTTCAACCCTCTACGATCAACCCCTGTTTTTTAATAGCGATATTAGTAGTTTTTACTTTCATTGGTACAATTTTTTTAAAGTATTTAACCCAGTGAAAATAGAAAGTGCGATTGTTATAATCGATTGCCGTCAAGTCAATGTCAAATATTCTTTTTTTATGTAATATTTAACGAATGGTTAACGAGCAGACGGGTCACCTGATGGTAAATGACTACCGCCGCCCATGGGCACCTGCAACTCGAGAGTCACAAGTGCCTTGCCGGCCTTTAAGGTGGGAGTAGGAGAGGAGGGGAGATGGAGAGATGGGGGGGAAGATGGAGATAGGGAAGGGTTAGGGCCACCGATAACCTCACTCGCTCGGCGAAATACAACGTAAGCATTGCTTTATCGATATGCTGATCGAGCCGGCCCATACGTGCCGAAGCATTGTTCTCCACTGTTAAACTTTAAATATGTCAGTTTAGTTAATGAAGTACTTTGAATTAAGAAAATGAATGGTTGGTGTTTTGTTATTTTTATAGTCATAGACCCCATCCCACAATAAGTTAGTTATTTTTGACTACCAAAATATTCATTAGAAATAATTAATATGGCAAAACAACGTGTGCCGGGTCAGCTAGTTTTAATATAAAGATATTACACAATATAGGAAATATTTGTACCTAGTGCAGTTTTAATTATGATTTCAGTAAAAAAACGTACAGTCTATACAAACATGCATGTAATAAAGCAGTAGTGTTTCTATAGGTAAATGAAAATATTGCCAGAAAAACGGTGAGTGTTAATAGATAACCCATTTCTGCCATTTTTGGAATTTGTGTTTCTTTGTCTGTTTGGTTGTGCACGCAAAAAGTACAAAACAAATATGGAAACCTTTTCTGCTTAAATATTGTACGTATTTCACTCTATCCATAGAAATAAATAAATAAAATGTTACCACCCCAACCAGTTAGACTTTAGACCAATAGATGTCGATACTTTCCGTTATGTGCAAATATTTACATAAAGGAATACGCATGATTGCATTTTTTACATAAAAAATAACGTTCCTTTGTTTTACTTTTTTCTTGAATTTCATTCAAATATTTTTTTTTACCAAACAAACGAATAAACTGTAAGAAATTGTGGAAATTTTTGGAAACGTGGATTTCATTTTTTTCCTCAAATTGCAATTTAAATTTTTTTTAATTTGTATACGGTTACAAAATAATTCCGTTATTATATGGCAGATTTTCAATCGAAGGATACCAGAGAAACGGTAAGCGCGATTGTCAGCTTACCGCGAGCCCCAAACACTGTCACGTGCGTCCGAGACTTACGGAAAGGAAGTCATACGTAAGTATGATTTTATGAGTTTACATAAAGTATTCTTCTGTAAATCTATACAATGACAATTCAAGTTACACTGGTCATGAAATAAAACGAAATATTCAAAACTTAATGAATAATACTAAGTCAAAATTCGACCACGAGGTGATGTCTAGTATATAAACAATTATAAGTAGTTTCACTATCCACCTTCAACTCGTGGGGTTTAGTAGTAGCTACTGAAGAGTTTCACTATCCACCTAGCTCCATTATCAGATCAGCTCCGAGATGGCAAATTATAGTAATGTCATCCAAACTATATATGAATCCAAAGTTTTATTTCGAAAAGACAATTAAAAGTAGGTTACAATTGACTTGAATATCAATTTAGTAGCAAATGAAGCTACTAAAAACGTTTCAATGAAAAGTAATTCTTGTGTCTACGTAATAAGGTGTAAACTTTATTAAAACTAGACTAAATTCGACATTCCATACTAAAATTATTTGAGAATTGTTAGTTTGTGTAAGCTATTATTAAGTATCGAATTCCTAATCGTGAATCTTTTCTTCTTTGGCAAATGCACTATCAAAAATATAGGATTTCATTTTAAAAATAATATGTTAAGGGTTTTTATATTGTCAGTGTTATAAAAAGGTAGTGTTGAAGTCTATTGACGGGACTGAGCCCACCTGCTACAGTCTGTTCAAATACTAAACACCCACAATGATGAACCTTCAGCCTTTACAATCATTCACCTTATAAAAGATTTGTTTAGGGCAGTTCTAAATTTGTTTCACAAACATTCCACTCGGGAGTAAATTTGGTTGTTTATTTTTAACTTAATCAATATTTAAAATTGACGGAGGAATCAATATAACATGTCAGCAATGTTAGTCAAATAATAGGGAAGAAATAATATCGATGATAGGTATATTACATTAAACGTTTCAGATAATATAGGTATAGGTTTTATTCTAGGTATACAGTATAAGCTACAAGCGGTCTGATATTGATCGCTTGGAAATCTATTAGGGACCTAAATATTCACCATAGGAGGTTACGTAATTACAATCATCTTCATTTTCTTTAAGCAAGTAATTAGCCATCGAAATATAAAGTAAAAAAATGGCAGTCATGGGATTGTCGATAGAAGTGAATAATGGATAATTAGTATATATTAAACTACAGTAGTATCGCGTAGAATCAACAGATGGCGTAAAAATATTTTTTTAAATATATGAAACTTGGACACATTTTCGATCAGGGTCACGTGTCCTGACGCGAGTTTAACATTTTTTTACCCTTCCCAAAAAGTGCACAACGCCCCTAATGAAGTTTTCACTTCAAAAAGGTATCTACTACGCGTGTTTACGTTGACTTATGTCATATTATTTTTTTCTAACTTTCAAGGGTAGCCCACTTGCTTATCATAGATTCTTTTGCCTTTTGTGTGAGAGCCTATTGACTCTAATATAGTTCCTTAAGCCCTCTAGCCAGATCTATTAAGCCGGACGCAAAGTCACGTTCCAGGTACTATGAAGGCATATGATGTAATTCAGCAATTCCATTATCTGAGCAATATTACATTCCTAACTATATTTCGTTATATAATAATAACAGAACCTACGACGTTAGGTGAAGAAACTTCGAATTACGACACAACTGAGGCTTGGCACTGTGACAAATCGATATACCTTACCAAGGAGTAATATCAACCTAATTATAATAGGTACCTAATAATAAAAGTCCTTGAACTTAGTCAACTTTGCAACTGAACCGTAAACTTTAGTGTGCATAGTAAGTCTATCAGGCTAGAACTGATAATTACTGGTCTCTAATAATTAAAGATAATTGAAATATATAACCACTCATTTGGAGTTTTATATTTGTTTTTAAGACAGTTCCAAAATCAAATCGAATAGTTATAAATCCAAGTACATATTCTTTTGAAAACCTCATTCTATATGACTGCTTCCATGCATTACTTATTTAAAGAGAATGCAAATTATGATACGATCACTACTTGTATAAACAATAATAACTTGTAAGTTGAGCTTGTATGTTATATTTGGTGTTCACTAAAGAGAATGAAATATCTATATATTTATCTAATAGGTACGATTTACAAGCGACTTCATAAGTTTGAATCAGCTATTCGAACTTGTATATATAGTCAACACATTTTCTGTTTACTTCGCATTCGGAATGTATTCAAAATCAATTACTAGGTATAATATATTATCGCTACAACATTTGGCAACTCTGACCAAATCAACGTAAAAGCAAACATCGAGCTTAATACCATGCCTTCGGGAGTGCTTAATTTTTTCCGGAAAACCCCTTTTACTAACTACCAGATTACGACCGGTGGGCGGTAATTCTCCGAATCAGAAATTCAACACACATTATTAGAGGCCGTGGAGCTGTTTTTGTGAAACTAATAATTTCATGTGTTTACTCTTTGGTTTTAGTGGTAGCATGTATAGGGAAACTGCGTGAAATATATTATATTGCACAAAACATGTACGTGTTTATTCTTTTAATTGTGGTCCAAGAGACCCGTGTCGATAACAATTTATTGAAAAAGTGCTTTAATTGTATACGAACTATAAAAAGTGTTTAAGTATATTTAAATTAGGTAAATGTAAACTATCCTATACTAGCCTAGACTAATGAGTTCGCAATCTGTGGGCGTTGTTGGATACGGTTTTAGCTAATAATTTATTCTAAAACGTTATTGCTATAAACTAATTTTCCTAATATCGGTTATGGAGTCTCCAGAGTGTATGCCAATTTTCGTAAAAAACATATTAGGAATAAAAAAAGACGTCGATAGTATTTGCATCCGCAACGACTTGACCAGAAGTTGGACTCCATAGTCATTACGTTACCGTTGTTTAAACACATTTAATTACTAAAAAAAAATTAATTTGTGATAAAGTTACACAACTATGTAACGAAGGGATTGCAAATACATTAACCATAACCTTATACATACTACCGATTCTATATACATGGGATACAAATCTTGAGAACTTTACTTAGATTACGAGCCATATTACGATAAGTTTTGGTGACGTTATAAAGGATAGAAGCCCCTTAATATGGTAATCTCACTGATAAACTTAAATGGAGTGCTAACACAATTTGGGCAAGCTGATTTCAACCCTTAGGCCGTTTGCGATAGAGACATAAGCTTATCCTAAGTGTCATGTTATTTTAATAGATACATTATGACCAAGTACATGCACAAACCTATGCGAGTTAACGTTTTCTCTTAATTCTGTTGTTATGATCCAGCACATTTATTTGTTACTTTTAATCCAAATATAGTATTGTACTGTACTGCACTGTATTGAACTGTATTGCATCAATTACCTACGTAGAGCCTTCTCCATTTCTACGTATATATAAAATTTAGATAATTGATCAGTTTGTTATTTGGCGCCGAATCAAAATTAGTTTATATAAAATTTCATAGTTTATGTAAATAAACTCAATACTCAAGACTTAAAAGGTTTATTTATTTTTTGCATTTTAGTTCTTTTCGTCGGTAGAATTTTGTGTTAAAAAGTTTTTTATATTGTGCTGTAGTGCATTGTGTGAAAATATTGTCCAAGCTTTACTACCTGGATATAATATGATATAAAAAATGAGATTGAGCGAGCAAGAGTGCTTCGTATTAGAAGGACGGTCTAACAGTAAAATGGAACTGATTACGACGTCCTGTCACGAACTTTCTTGAAACCTATCATAGACAAATCCGTAGTAAAAGTCAGAGATCTGTAATAGCAGCCGTAAAGCCAGCAATATAGGGGTCGAGGACATATTATTATCATGTTGGCGGACTGCCAAATAATATATTTTCTTAATGTTATATTGTTTCAAAAAGGAGGATATTTCTACAATACAAATTTGGTAATGTACGTTTTAAATTTCACACTGATCTAGTTTTAAAAGTGTTTTATATCACTGCTTTTAGATGGAACAGAAACGCTGAACGCCCTGTGTTTTAAAACTTTTTTCTATGTCAGATCGTATCGTATCATCGGGTAGAGTTATATAACTGCTAGTAAATTAAATTAATTATAAACGAAACACAATGTGTTTTAAATAACCCGTAATTTGAAACTATTGAAAAAGAGTTTCCTTGGAGTTTTTTGGCTGTTCATCTCATCACAATATGAGCTGCCACAAGTATTTGGAACAGGCAACTACTTCACGACTGACTAATTGCGTTGACTCCTACTCCTAACAATTCAAAATATATTTAATTGAATTTAAAGTTTTTGATTTCACCGTTTGTTGGTAAAGACATATTTGAAATGTCTGTAATAGTTTTAAGGGAAAGAAAAACGAGGCACGAAAAAAAATGTAATTCGAGAAAAGATGGACTTCATTTTTCTTCGATAATGAAGAACTCGTTTCTTACTTTCATCTTCCGATTCGTATTCATAATTCTTGAAAATATCTCCTAAACGACACGTCTTGTCTTATACATACAATGTTTCTTACGGCATGTTTTTAACCGCTGACGCAAAAAGAGGGGTGTTATAAGTTTGACGTATCTATGTGTCTGCCTGTGGCATCGTAGCTCCCAAACGAATAGACCGATTTAAGTGCGTTATTTTTGTTTGAAAAGTGACTTAATCGAGAGTGTTCTTAGATATAATTCTTTTTTCTTATCGTTGAAGGTATCTTCGAGTCGGGGGTATTTTAAATTTATGATTATTATAAAACAAAGGCTCGCTGAATATTAAAATCATAACTTTCGCCCCCAGAAAAGGATACGATACCTACCTGAGATTTAGACTCTATTCATGGGTAAAACACCATTTTTAGACTCAAAGACTTCTCAAAATTATAGCAAACTGAACTTACAGTATTTTTAAGAGAGCAAATTCATGTTTTTAATTTTAAAAACACACATCACTATATAGTGGGCAATTAATTTTAGCGGTAGTTTTAAATAATATAATATTCGTTAGTTGTTGTTATTGTTAGGGTTTAGTTTAAGACTTTTCGCTAAGAACCACGTAGAAAACGTACGAAACGTGATATATTAAAAACTAAGCTGTAGCGTAGTAATTAATTATCCACTAGCAACCCGCCCCGGCTTCGCACGGGTAGCAGAGACATCTTCAACAATCATCAACATATGTCAATCAATTTACACAAAATCTTAACCCATTAAACACCTAAACCTTCCTCATGAATCACTGTCTATTAGTGAAAACCGCATGAAAATCCGTTCAGTAGTTTTTGCATCAAAATCAATTTAAGAACAATTCAACATTCGTTCCTAACTATTTGTCCAGTTTTGTTTGTATACTAATTTTGTTACTGTAGAGTAACAGATTTTTCACAAAAATAACTTGTTTTTTGTGAAGAGAAAGAAAAGTATTTTTTGTCAAAAGTCTGTTATTATTTAACGCGTTTTATTCCTAATTCCTTTCATTTTGATCAGGTGAATATTTCATAATACAATTTCATAATTTCAGAAAGAAACACAAACAAATATTACATGATTTGTTTAACTTGCCTGGACACATTTACAAATCGAATGATTTGTAAATATGTCCAGAAATGTATGACCACCACTGAGTAGTTATGCTTACCTATATGTACATTTTACATTATTATCTAAGACTTTTATGTAGATAACCCTTGTATATACACAAGGGTTATCTACATGATAACCCTAAATAATAATGTTCCGTTACGGGTAAAGCCAAAGTACACCTAGAGACGTAATTACTTTGTAAGAATATTTATAATATTATATGTATACAAATTTGTATGAACTTCCTGCTTTGGTGTATAATAAAGAGTTTATCTATCTATTTACGTTTACACCTATGTCTAAGCAGTTAGTTAATCCTAGGTGTATCCTTTTTATTAACGGCTAATACTATGTATTTTTTTATTCATTTACTTTCTTTTCTTTTTCTACATACATATGCATACAGTTATGATATATGTATAGCCGGTTGCATGGGCTGCAACTATATATAGCCAATGCCTTGTGGTTAAAACTAGTAGTAGAATAACACGTGATTTAAGGTAGCTGATTGATGCTTGCTTCGTCCTCGGGTAATCAGTTTTCCACTATTCCTTAATTGTTTTGTAGAAATCAATTTGCTGTTTATAAGTCGAAATTTTCGTCCTTGATCCAAAATACAAACTATGCCTTGTTTGGATCTAGATAGCGTTATGATATATGTAAATGAATAATATGTGTTTAGTGATAGCACTTATTTCAGAAATCGATTTAAAAATGAAAAGTAATGCTATAATTATATATAGATATATAATTTAACATAACCTTGTTCGAATTGGAATCGACTAACTAGAGGGGTTGCCTTTATTTGACGAAAGATACTAATTAAACCAGAACAATACCTAATGTTATTCGACAGTTTCATGGAAGCCAAAATTATTGTGTTATAACAGATACTGCAGAAAATCAGGTTTGCGTACTTTGACTGTAAAAGAAATAGAAACAAAACTATGTATGTTTTCAACTTCACCGTTTCGTTCTATCTCATCCGCTTTTATTTAAAAGAGTAATAAATTTCCTACGATGAATTTTATGACGTTCTACTATATTCGTATATTTTCAAAATGTTGTTGAACCTCAAGAACATTAAATATGTTTTATTGTTCTATGTTTAACAATAGACAGAAGTATTGTCAAAGGTACAGAAGTGAAACATTGACTTACCAATAATTTGCATGTCTTGTGTATCCCTGCTGGCTTAGACACGCGGCACATTAGTTTCTATGACGACAGTAAAAAAATATCACGTGACTAAGCGTAAAGAACTTTGGAACGGTAGACAAGTGTACTGTACTAACTCTATATTTTAACTAACGAAACGTAAACTTAGCCGTCGTTCGCCAAACATCTATAGGCTAGGCAAAACACTTTTGACAAACGCTTTGTAAAAAACAAAGCAAAATGGCGATTTTAACGACTGGTAATTGACGTGATATATTGTTCAAATTTCTGTGAAATGCATTCGTTGCAACTTTTGTAGGCTGTTCATACCGAGGTAGTATTACCACAGATTAGATAATAGTTACTTCGTAACAGATACATCACTCCCATACAAAACTCAAAATACCTACGTTATAATAGCCTACGAAGTTGAAATAATAATACCTGGCGTTAGCTGCGACCAGAAATATATCTTATTTACGCTTTTCGAAAGTTGAGAACGCTTTGCCCACCGCGCGACCTTCGTCTGTGCATGTAGCCGAACTGCCGGACACTCTAGGGTTGTACAAAGTACACAAATAATGAAATAAATTATTTATTAGGGGTATGTCCCGATATACACTGCGAGCACTGTTCAGTGCTCTTACTGGAGATAACTTCGTTCCGTTATGGACTGACAAAATACTACCGCAGTATCCTAGGGAAGTATATGACGTCATAAATCGTCGCCATTTTTGTACTGTGAGCACTATCGTTTTCGAGAAAAGATGCTCTCGGTGCTTTGATCATGTGGTCAACTACAATTTTTTTTCCAGTTAGATTATAAACAATTATTTGTCGAAATATGTTCATCACTTTTACCGTACATAGCCCCATTTAAATAATTCGGTTATAAAGTTATTATGCATTCGGTTACTTAAAAAACAATATTTTCTTTTAATAAAAAGTAAACTTACTTTTATTATGCGAGTAATTGTCAATTGACAATTGACTTGAATATTAAATTTTTAAAATATAACTACATTCAAACAATTTTTTTTTTTTGAACAGATAACTTGTACCTATAATTATATGATAATTATTTTCACGTCAAAACAGCGCATAAAAAAATAGATGGCAGTATACTGGACTGTGTTTCGTATTAAACAGTAACCAGTAAAGCTAATAATAAAGGAACGGCTTCGCAGTATACTAAATTGACATCAGTTCTTATAGTGCTCGCAGGGCATATCGGAACACACACTTGATAATAAAATTTATGGGTGTTGAGTTCTATATTATGATAAATAAAATTATTTCCCCTATGAAATTTATATCTTTAATTTTTATAGGAAATTAAAATATCCTTAAACCTTCAATAGTAACATAAAATGTTGACGCTGTAGACATATACATCACTATTACTACAACACTACATTTTACACCGCCGCGTTTGTCTGTCTATTTGTTCACGATAAACTCAAAAACTACTCAACGGATTTTCATGCGGTTTTCATCAATAGATAGAGCTATTTATGAGGAAGGTTTAGGTCTGTAATTTGTTAAGGTTTTGTGTAAATTGGTTGAAATATAATTATGATCGTTGAAGATGTCTCTGCTTCCCGTGCGAAGCTAGGGCGGGTTGCTAGTAATGGCTGTTGCGTAGACTAGAGAAAGATACTCTTATAATTTCATACTTTTGTATTACATATTATATTACACAAAAGTATTAAATAACAAATAACTACCTACTCAAATAAAAACCTCAATCCGTGGCGCTCTCAATATGTTTTACATTTCAGTAGCTCTTATTATTATTTTCACTATATTTCTAACTATATTACATATTGTGTGAGAGAAGCAGCCGTCAGTTCGCCTTGCCTACAAGTTACAACAAATGAATACGCTGGCAGTCCACACCTTCTAAGTTCGTCACCTTTCGTAGAAATTATGGGTTTATTATTGACGGTTTAATAGACTACATTTATTACAACTTCACTCTGGCTAATCACTCAAAACCTGATTTAGTGCAACATTGTATAGAATATATATATAAGTAACATTTATTTTTTGTTGAGAAGATAACTATTATTTATTATCAGTACAGCCACGTGGCAATGGCGAGTAAAGAATAAACACCTAAAGTATTTTATATATTATATTGACAAAAAAGTAATAGCTAAAATAATTTTTGCAACTTATTTTTAAAGGATTTTACAGATCACTAACAGATGTTAGTGATCTGTAAAATCCTTTAGAGCAATAACGCAATTTAACACAATAAATACATTTAGCAATAACTAAACATCTCCACTTCATAATAAGTTCGATTTGACATTTTGTTTTTATTACGGAGAATGCCGTTCTGCCGTGCGTGCGTGCTCTCAGCTACGCGTTGTTGCCCCTACTGACACTTTTACCGTGGACGGATAGCTAAATTGGTAGGTATATAAAACGCGACCTCAAGTGAGTGATGTAGCCCTGGTATTACTTACAATAAACTAAAAACGGTAGGTAAACGAAACTCACTTTTCTAACTTTAAGAACTATTAGGTGGCGTCCATTAATTACGTGTGGCGATATTGATTTTTTTTTTTGGTGTAGATTGTTTAACATTTTTATTTCTCTAGATACTTATGTCTATCTTCAGGTGCGGTAAGCTTGAGACTATGGTGCGAAGCGAGAGTGCGTGGAATTCCGACACCTCATTTTGCAAGTTGATGTTGGCTAAACAGGTGGCAAACAGGCTACGGGAGAGAACGAGCACTCTCCTGTCCCTGAGACGGTCCCGCGACGTGTTCTGCGCAAACCTGTCTAAACCAGCGGGGGCAAAGCTCCCGTACACCACGGTGTGGTCGCCTGTTGGCCAAGAGGCGGCCAAGGCTTCTGCAGGGCTTCCTGTAGGCTTCCTTCTTAGGGTATACCCGAGTCCTTTGCAATAGACCCATTTGTGTGGTTTTAGTCGGTTCGATTCGGACATACCACTTCACCCTTAGCTACGTTGAGGTGATGAGTGTGATGACCCGTGGTGGTTTCCAAACGAACAAAAAAAAAATTAATATAAATAATATGGTTAAAATAAAAGAAGCAGTACATTATATGTATATAATGTTGTATGATTTACTTATAGCAAAGTTCATATTTATTTGTAAAAGTGATTTGTTAAACCGCTTTTTGGAAATGCTTTATACTTGTGAAATGTATAAAGTAGTTAACTGAAAATAAAGAATTATTGTTGTTGATTATGTAAATAAAAAAAAACAATACTTACTAAAATTTGATCTAAGTCTTAATATTAAAATGAGTCATTTCGTTCATTCAGTTCATTAACTAATCTTGTTTTTGTACGTTAACATATCATTGGTAACACATAAAAAAGTATTAAAAAATTAAGTCATGTAAATGCTAAGATGGCAGCACAGCTGGCGCGCAAAATTAAGTCATGTAAATGCTAAGATGGCAGCACAGCTGGCGCGCAAAATTAAGTCATGTAAATGCTAAGATGGCAGCACAGCTGGCGCGCAAAATTAAGTCATGTAAATGCTAAGATGGCAGCACAGCTGGCGCGCATAATTTTCTCTTATGATCACGACAACGAGATACTTTTTTATGATCACGACCTTTTAAGCGCAAATCTAAAGCCAAAACCTTTGTTGTATTCATAGTTGAAACTAGAGAAGTCATTTAATTGGCAGTATAGCAATTTTATGTAGAAATATTATTCTCTACAGTTTTTCCCTTCCTTCCCCTCTCCCCCACCCTTCCTCCCTCCCCCTCTTCTCTTACTCCCACCCTAGGGGGTGGCAACGCACTTGTGACTCTTTGAGTTACAGGTGCCCATGGGCGGCGGTAGTCATTTACCATCAGGTGACCCGTCTGGTCGTTTACCCGCTATACCCTAAAAAAAAGTTCTACACCACCTACCTACTTAAAACAGACGATTAAGCTCGGGGATAAACAAATATATCGAGGGTATAGTGCTCAAATCCAATAAGTGCTAAAAATCAAAAATCGTTTTATTAGTCCGTCTCAATGCATTTTTGAAGCTCTTTTCAGTGGTGTAATCCAATAAGCGGAATATGCAGTAGAAAGAAAATGACTTGAGGTAATAACCCAATAACGTGACAAAACTTAAAGTTTACTTGCAACTAGAACATTTTAAAGTGTGTTATCTTGATATATTATATGTTTATTTTACGTTAAAACCTTATAAAACTATTTATTTCTATTGAGTGTTCAATGATTTCGTCTCAAATCACCTAACGGCATAAGGCATATGTAGATAAGAAAGCAAACAAAACCAAAAGCTAAAACACAAGAAACGTACTTATCGGTTTATATTTTTTATTGTAAAAATTGCTAAAAAAACCTTTTTTAAGAAAGGTTAAACTGAAAATAACTTAAGATTAACTTAATGGATCAATTCAGTTGCTTTAAATATTCAAGTTCTATTATCTTGTAAAAAGATAACGAACATCATAATAACGTTTTATGTTGTGTAGTATCTAAAGTTTAGAGGATTACTAATTCTACGGATAGCAGGCTTCTAATCGAGTTGGCAACCGACAACCATATCCGGTTGGAGATAACGTAATATCCGCCGCATATCCGTCACTTCCGCTTCGCAAATACTCTGTAAATGAACATTTATTTAGAAACATATTAAGAAGTAGGTTAAGTTATACTTAAACTCATGGGCTTCAAATATTAAATCAATATTAATATTACCGGATATTACGGGTTTTCTTGAATGTTGGTCTCCATGATGCAGGCGGATCAGGTGGTGAACGTTGAGACAACCCGTTTGAACGTGAACGTTTATTATAAAAAAGAGATACCTACCTAAACAGTCGATGTCCGCCATACAAATAATTATAATATTATGTAAAAGAAAACTGTACCCCCTTAAAACAACCTATTCGCTAACGCAATAAAACATATGAAAAAATTTGTTCAATTGTAGGTAAATTTCGAAGAAAAGTCTACCTATTGATTTTGTACCAGTTGTTAAGTTTTCCAAAAATTTCTTCACAGGAGGTCTGGTTATAATCAATAGACCCCAAAACAACCGCCAGTTAAAACGTTTATATGTATATAATTATGTATGTACCTCAATTTTACCGGCACGATAGAGGTCGCAATTATGCACCGATTGCTTTCAAACTTCGACGACAAATCAACAGAAAAAAATTGAGGTTAAGTTCGTGAATGGGGGATATTCCTCCAAAGGGGGGGACTGGAGGGCAGATTTTCAAAAAAATTAAAAGAACACGAAATCTTCCTCTGCGGGCCTGCAGCGGGCCCGGTTTTTTTTTATTTATCAAATAAAAATACAGACAATCCAATTTGTATACATAGCATTTGTAAACCACTAAAGTTTATAGTAAATGCTACAAAAGGTCTACATATGTACGTTTTTGAAGTGAAAACTTCTTTAGGCACGTTTGTGCACTTTTGCTATGGGGAAAATGCACTGAATAGATCCACTAGAGGGCGCTAATCTAAACATCGAGTTCTGTCAGCTCCTTATTAATTAATGTCACCAACCTGCTAATGTGACGTTTTAAGTTCGTCGTTTCGTTTAAGTTTTCACTTCTGTCGGCAGACCCATTACTGCCTATTTTTGTTTTTTTAATAAATGAGGCTGATAACGACAATTACAATAATGGATAATCACGGGCGAGCAGACGGGTCGCCTGATGGTAAGTGACTACCGTCGCCCATGAACACCTGCAACTCAAGAGTCACAAGTGCGTTGCCGGCCTTTGAGATGGGAGTACGCTCTTTTCTTGAAGGTTTGAAGGTCGTATCGGTCCGGCCGCAAGCGAGAATTTGTTCCACAGATTAGTTGTGCGAGGCAAAAAGTTTCTGGAGAACCGCACAGAGGTGGATTGCCAAATATCGAAAATACTAAATACTGCGGCAGCTGCAGGTATAAGTCTGAACAATTACTCGGAGCATTCCCCATAATACAGGTGATAGAGAATGCAAAGTGAAGCTACATCTCTACGCAACGCCAAGTAGTCAAGCCGATCTGAAATATCATGGCAATCGATGATTCGAGTCGCCCTCCGTTGAATGCGGTCCAGAGGGAGAAGCTGGTACTGCTCCTGCATAGAGATGAGAACAGTATTCCATATGCGGCCGAACCTGCGCCTTATGAAATTGTAGGCGGTCATCATCAATCTTTTTTCTGGTGATCGCGCTAACATGTGTCTTCGTTGGGTTAAATTGGACTAGATTAAGTCGACCCCAATCTGAAACTCCTTCTAATGAAGCTTCGATTTCTGACACAAGTTTGGATCGACTCTCAGTAATGTGACGTTTAATTTTCTTTGATACAATATTTTTCAAAATTTTTTATTGCAGTTTATATACAACGTGGAATTTTAGTCTGTGTTTTTACTGAAAATACGTATTCAGACTACGATATCATACCATAATATATTGACCATTGCCTTCTACTATACTAAAAAATAAAATAATAATAATAACTTTACATAATAATAACTTCACATAATAATAACTTCACACATCTCACACACGGCCGTGTGATCCCAAACTAGGCAGAGCCTGTACTATGGTAACCGGACTGCTGATAAACATACTTATATATTTCTAAATACATACATATTATAGATAAATTACACCCAGACACAGAACAAATGATCATGCTCATCACACAATTATTTGTCCTGGGTGGGAATCGAACCCACGACCTCTGGCTTAGCAGTCAGGGTCACTAACCACTAGACCAACAGGCCAATAAAATAAAAATTGTATCAAATCCGGCGTTTTATTCAGAATCTACTTTTCACATTGCTACAACGCGATGTATAAGGTGCTTACGTACGATTGCCCGATCTCTAAGGTCGATGCCCGGTAGGTAATGACCTACTGTATCAAAATAGCGAAACGACTCCAATTTTTCCTTCATACTTTATCGGGCTTAGAACTATCTGAATTACACTTTAATAACGCAAAATTATAAAAACAGTAGTAATTAATAATGATTCGTGGCTCAGAACAAAAAAACATAATAAGCACTTCAGGCGTATTAAAAAATTGGAATCAGGTTTCTTTTGTATAACAATTTGATAATCAAAGAACTTACCACTATTATCGTATTACTTTTATTATAAATACTAACGGTACCTATTGAAGCAGTTGCTCAAATTGTAGTTAGTTCAATTCATATAGATACACAATCTTCAAAATATTAACAAATTTTCTTTTAAATATTGTAAGTATGTGTGTGTGTACTCTGAACATGTGATTCATGTAGTGAGTTGTATGGCATACATTTTATTTTGAAAGGTTGCTGTTTTTTGAATAATTATGTTTGCTAAAAACTGTTTCAACTCGTTACAGACACGTTCAATATATTTGTGGCGACTTCCACATACAGCAAAAAGAAACATACTCCAATCAATCAACCGTTGGGCCGCGGCCCGCCAGGCATGATCACCTTGCCTGGTCAAAGGATCCTACCTTTGTGTTGGAGGGACATAACATCCGTTCCTCCACAGTGGTGACCCCGACGTGATTGAGCAGCCTTCATGGAGCAGATCAGCAGCATCATCAACGCCACAATCGTATACACTCCTACAGCAATGAGCGGCAATCAAGTCTCAGCCAGCCAGCATTTTCGGCCTCTACATTGATACCACATGCCAGCAGCGACCGCTCCAGCCTGGTTACTCCTAGGGCCTCATCAGCGTCTAGGCACAGCACACTGCACCTACGGTCCACGTAAGAAGAGCATCTCTCTCCCGTCTACGCAGCAGCGAGCCACTACGCAGCAACCGCCCCGACTCACTGGGGACTTCACCGCAACACCGCAACACCGCACGCAGTCCCGACTCACTGGGACCAGCGGACTTCAGCCCCGACTTACTGGGACTAGCGGCATTCAATTCCGACTCACTGAAACTAGCGGAATAAAGTTCCGACTCACTGGAACTTGCGGCACTTAGTTCCGACTCACTGGAACTTAAGGCACTCAGTTCCGACTCACCGAAACTACTCACTACTGGCCCAGGCACGCTCCTTAATAGAGCATAGACAGCTGACTCATCAAGATATTCAACCTTTGGTCTTGGAGGGGAGTGATGTGGTGACTTCCACATACAGCAAAAAGAAACATACTACAACATCATCTACAACCTACTAATCCTGCATCGCGCTATGAGATTTCTTGCGCCGATTAGTATATATACAACTTCCCAACATCAACATACTCCAACATCATCTACAACCTACTAATCCTGCATCGCGCTATGAGAGTTCTTGCGCCGATTAGTATATATACAACTTCCCAAATTCAACGGTTGGGCCGCGGCCCTCCAGGCATGATTACCTTGCCTGGTCGGAGGATCCTCCCTTTGTGTTGGAGGGTACACCCGTTCCTCCACAATATTTATTCCAGCTAAATTTATTATCAATTTGAAGTCCGAGATATTTTTGAGATTCTTTCACATCTATTTGAGGACAATTGCAGTTCAGGTTGTTCGTGTCATGTAAACAGTTGTGATGGTGTGCAATTATGCTTTTAGGAGGAATGTTTTGTATGTATGGCGATTTTATTATTAATAGTTTTGTCTCCTTTGCGTTTAGTACTAAACCAGCATCATGGCACCAATTATAGAGAGGTATGTTTCTTGTCAAAACAACCTCGATACATTATATTGTATGAATTATAATAATTATAAATATATTAGAACAGCTAAGTTAATTTTGTTTTTCAGAAAAAAAGTATCGATTCCTGAGATAGAACAAAAGAATTGTTCAAACAATTTAATTTTTTTTTTCAACAAAACAAAAGCAAAACTTAAAATTTTTCGGTGATACTTTTTTAAAGAAAATTATTGTATTACAATTTATAATAGACTTTTATATAAACCATTTTAACTTTGCATCATTTGTATTCATAACTTATGCCCTAAAACAGTATTTTATATTAGATTAACTGTAACAATTTCAGATACATTGTTGTGATACAGAACTCTTAATGCGCAAGTCCGACTTAATAACATGCTTTTTTCATTGAATACAAAATAAATATAAGAAATAGATACCTACACATGAAGGCGGCATTTTGTATTTCTTTTGTAAAAGGAACACACTGTAGTCGTTTTCGTGTAGGCGTTATTATTGTCCTCGTATTCTTCGAAAAATATTGTAGTTACCAAAGCTAGCAAGACAAATTGTTAATAAGATTTTCACTAGCATTCGTGAAGAAGCCCGAGTTACCACATTGGGTACTCCGAAATATTTCAGGATCTTTAATAATATATACCTCTGTCAGTTTTTCATTACTTATACGTAAAAGCATTTAGAGTGTAAATAAAAAAGTTTTTGAAGTATATCATTATTTGAAAACTGGTGGTTTTTTATAATATAATTATATATAATACGTGAAGAGACTTCTTTGTACCCCTTTTTAAGAAAATTTCGTGAACGTCGTAACGTGAATTTTGGAATATTTACAGTTCATATATATAGAAGAAGTGCAGAATCCTAAATTTTTAAACAATATGTCTTACAACTTTAAAAATTACTTGAAAACGGCTTATGAAATTATACGCGTCCAGTTATGTGATTACCTGTCATGGGAAGTAAGTCCATACAATGACAACTCAAATTATACTAGCCAATTAAAAAACCATGGTCGAAATTCGACCACCACTCGATCTCTAGTATATGTTAAAGTACCTACTTTAAATGTTGAATAACGTAAAGCGCGAAGAATTTTAGGAGAATTCGTGTTATAATACACTCTGTATCTTATTTTTTAACCTGATCTGATCAAATCAGTTAGTATTTGGGAGAGGTCTGACATGAATGAAACTTAATACCAAGGACGTTAATGGAATGTCCGAATTTTTCTTAAAATATCCTTATTGATTACTCATTATAATAAAAAATCAAAACCATTGAAATTGACATGAAAATTCATTAAACTTTGTTTAGAAATGTGCACCTGCAACAAGAAAAGCCTTTTTGTATGTAATCCTTTTTCCAGAATTTTCAACATCATAGGCAGAACAAAGATCAGACGAAAGTTATAGTATATTAAGTTGGACACTAATAGTAAGCACAATATAAATTACAGTATTATAAAAATTTTATCTTTTTTATTCATGAAAAAGTATAAAAGCAAGGTGGTTTACACCGCGGGTAAAATCATTAATTCAAAACATTCATTACCTTAATAACTTTAAACACAAGTCAGTGCAAGGAACCGCTTGGTACAGCGTTGTGACATAAAATACATACTAATATTCAGACCAAGTTTATACATACGCCAATAAACTGTTTAAGTTATGCGCTACCTGGATTTAAAACTGTTTTAAAAATGCTGTAAGCATTGAGAACCACAAAAGAAGATTTAATAACAAGAATTTTACACTAGACTAGAGTACTATTTAATATTAGATAAGCTGTAAACAATTTCAGATTCAATTTCTGATACAGAACCCAGGTCTGACTCATACATTCACAGGGATTTCCTTTCTAGGGTACACCTGAGGCCCCGGCAAGAAGACCAGTGACGAACACTGTGTGGGTTTAGTCGGTTCGAGTCCGACATACCACCTCACCGGGTTCCCACACAATAAAAAAAAAAAAAGTTCTGACTCATACATGACCGTATAATAATTTTTTTTTTAATATCCACTCGCCATGACAACCGCTACATGTAAGTGTAGGTACACAATTAGGAGAATAAAATTAAATGACATACTTATTTAATTTAATACCAAATGTCTTAAATAAATACACATATTTGCTATATGAAAGTGGCATTTTGTATTTCTTTAGGAAAAGAAACACACTCATTTTAAAACTTCGCGTTCCATGAATTATGATATTACATATATTTGGAAATTAACGCGAAAATATAATTGCGTTAATTCCCAAATACATACTCGTAATTAAGCACACACTGTAGTCATTTTCGACGACATGCCACTTTCATATACCAAATGTCGTAAATAAATACACATATTTGCTATCAGTGGCATTTTGTATTTCTTTAGGAAAAGAAACACACTCATTTTAAAACTTCACGTTCCATGAATTATGATATTACATTTATTTGGAAATTAACGCGAAAATATAATTGCGTTAATTCCCAAATACATAATTCAGCACACACTGCAGTAATTTTCGTGTAGGCATTACATTATTCTCGTATTTTTCCAAGAATATTGTAGTTACCAAGACAAATTGTTCATTAACAATTTAACTAGACTGGAGTTACTTACGAATGCTGCATTCGTAAATAACTCCAGCCTTACGACATCGAGAACTACTCTAAATCGTTTCAGAATCTTTGATCATTTCCATCTGTCAGTTATGTAATACTTGAAAAAACTTTAGGTTAGAAATATTAAATAGCAAATGAGATTTTTTTACGGCACTAAAATTTATTCAAGCTTATGGACTGCTTAATGTTGAGATTTACTTATAGGGGTTTATAACTTGTGTTAAGATTGCATTTATGTTTGCTTGTGATTTTAAGGTCTGGCGTAAATTTAAATCGATTCCTAGGTAGGGCAAATGGTTATTTGAGCTTTTTCTTTTGAAAGTAGTTAGACGCTGTTATTAGTAATCATGTATGTTCTGGGGATGTGTATGTGGTGACTGACGAAGATCTCTTCACCCCTCGATAAAGAGCACCTATCGGACCCAAAAGACATCACAATCATGTTTAAAAAATATGAATACCACTCAAGGTTGTTTTTATTATAATAGCTGTTTGGTAAGTAGGGTCATCAGGTTACCATGGGAAGGAATGAATTAATAATGTTGTTGTTGTCAACCCAGAAATAACAACATTATTAAATTGGCTTTGCCTGTGTTTTTAGGTTTAGTTAAACGCATATTAGGTGAACTATGTACTATATCATGTTTCTTCAAGTACTTATCTAATACCTTTAAACGAGCAATTCTTGTTTACATATATGTATATATATAATCTGAATCTCGGAAATGGCTCTAACGATTTTCATGAAATTTAATGTGCAGGGGGTTTCGGAGGCGATAAATCGATCTAGCTGGGTTTCATTTGTAGAAAACGAAAAAAAAAAATATCCAGGTACTATATATATATATCTGTGTGATACTGTGAATAGTGTGAACCGATGAGAGTGAATCGTGTTTTGGCTCAATTCCATTAAATTGATCTTGTATTCCAGACCATGTTCGTCATTTTTAGACCGATAGATCGCTACATTGTTGTGCCTTCTCGGTCAGTTTTGGTATTAAGTTGTACGTATTGTGTTTAATAGATTTATCAATCATTAAAATACTTGACTACATTTTGGAAGATTGATTCACGTTTATGATTCCTGTTTTCTTTATTCGATATTTTTTTTTTTGTAAAACAGATAGATCAATAATATTAACAGTTGTAATATTATCATAGATGCAAACCGCAACGACATTTAAGAAAAGTTGATCATTAAGCGTTTGTAATTGAACGTGTAATAAAACTACTGGTATTTAAGAAGTATTTATATTTTTAAAGCTTTCTCTAGCAAAGTAACTTAACTATACCAATTTATTCGAGACAAAAGGGTACTAAACAAAAAATTCCTCTTGTACTCGCAAAACACCGCAAAGTAAATTTGCATCCCACGGGAAATATCAAGTATTAGATTGTTTGTATTCAAGGATCATGTAACAAGTTTGTCCTTGAATGAATTTTGATTAGGTACAAAGTTGACTTTAAGATTCATGTTACAAGCTCGATTTACTAAAACATTTAGTTAGTTCAGTAGTTGTTGATTAGGAAACTTGTGCAATTTATACTAATGAAGTTCGACCAAGTGTTCAAGTTAGTTAATTTTTCCCTATTTTATGTAACGTACACGCGGCTATACATAAACTTACTGTACACACTGTTCTTCGGTATTTTTTTTTAATTTTAATTGAGTACATTACAGATACACTAAAGACGTCTTCTTCTGATATAATTTTAGTAATAATAAAATTCTTTAAGTAAATTAATTAGGGCCACCAAATATATTGACTTAGAAATGTAACATAAGTTTTCTTTAGATTGTAAAAAAATTAGGTTCAAACAAATTCTTTAACTCCATAATTCTAATCCTAACTAATATTATATTTGCGATTATGCGTTTGTTTACTTATTATGCTTTCACGCATTAACTACTCAACTGATCAGGAAAATCTAAATTTTGCATGCACGTTGCCAGGGTTACAGGAAGGACATAGGGTACCTTTCGTCAAGAAAAAATAATTGTTCCCGAGGAATGCATGAATTGATTGACGAAATCTACATTATAGCGATGCTAAAGCTAGTCACAACATAAATTGATTTATGCCCGGTTCCTATAATCAAGAAACGATTCGTTTCGGTGAAATTTTAACGAAAATTTTACCACAGACGGTAAAATTATCACTACCGTTCGTAAGCAAAACGAATCGTTTCTTGATTATAGGAACCGGGCATTTATTCAACAATGAGAATACGTGGTGTACGTTATTACGCACCCATTTCTATAGAGATGTTAATTCTTTTCGGTCTTTATCGAAAACTTTTAGATTTCAAATAATATGTGTGTCAATAATATTCACATGCATATACGAGTACCTCTCATCCTAAATAGAAACTTTGAACGTTGCTGTCGGTAACCACTGTCTTACATTCCCACGCATGCAAGTTCTTATCTAGAAAATAATAACGTAAATAATTAAATTTCCAATCAATTCAGAACCTTATTTAATACAGTATGTCTTGTAAGTTTGTTATCAATAATTTTACTTGAGTTAAAAGTTCTATAATTTCTAAGTTATTTGATTAAATAACTTCCCCATATCAGATAACTTCATATTTCAAATATATTGTTTCGCGACTTTGTGTTGTCTTCAAACTAAACTGCTCAAGAAACTTTGTTAGCACTTCTACACTTTTGTATTTGTTTTTCAGTATAAGATTACAACTAATTATCTTTTAAATACTTACTAAAAAAATATATTTTTATGCTACCAAATACAATTAACATCATCCTTTGCAAAGCTAAAGCAAGGAGTAAGAAATAGAACTACATAATATGTAATTAATGTTTTTTTCAGATAAAGGATTTTTTTTAGACTTAATTTTTTCGTTAAAATTTATTTCTCTAAATTTCAAACAGACAAAAGATTTTTCTACTTTTATTTACTTTTATTTTTCTACGTGTGAAAATCCCCCACGGGGCATGATCACCATCTGGGTTTTCGGTGGGGCGATGTGTCTGAATTGGTCTCAATCAAACCGACAGGTGTGCCACATTGCGTTTATCAGTAGGAGTTACGTCCGTGTCAACTTATAACCATTGAGCAATACCTTAATCGCATTATAAAGTTAACCAAATGTTCTAAAATGGATTTTCTTAGTGCTAAATTAATCGAAGTGGATTATATTAAAAGCTGTATAACAAGATTTGAAAAAAAATATAGATATTGTTCGTATACGAAATACTACGGACAAAATTAAACACATAATAAAAGAGATTTTTAAGTGACAAGTAAAGTATTACTTGTCACTATAAAAACTATAAAATTAAATGAACAATTCTGACTCTGATTCGTATAAGAAATGTTGACTAACAATAATATCCAAGGAAGTTTATTGGCATGGTCTGTTGGTCTAATGGTTAGTGACCCTGACTGCTAAGCTAGAGGCCGTGGTTTCGATTCGAACCCAGGACAAATAATTGTGTGATGAGCACGATAATTTGTTCAGTGTCTGGGGGTAATTTATCTATAATATGTTTGTATTTAGAAATATATAAGTATGTTTATCAGCAGTCCATAGTACAGGTTCTGCCTAGTTTTAGATCAGACGGCCGTGTGTGAAATGTGTGAAGTTATTATATTATTATTATATATTAGGGTAAACTCATAAAATGGCTCCTATGGTCACAATGGTTACGGTTCATCAGCTCATTTCTCGATCCAACCTTACTTCACGAACATTCATTGAGAGTCGGTAGATTGACAGCACAGACAATCACTGAACTTATTAACCACTTGGTAGTTACTTAACTTCTCATATTCACAAAAAAATAAAACTTTGGAGTTTTCCTAGATTTAGCTAAGACTTTTGCTACGGTCTCTGTTTCTATCTTAATTAAGAAAATAAAAAATAATGGTATTAGTATTAGAGAAGAACAGGATATATTTGAGCACTACTTAAGTAATCGAAAACATCGGGTTCCTATAGATTCCTTTTTTAGTTCAGATGCTTTATTAACAATAGGTTTACCGCTAGGAAGTGTCCTTGGCTTGGGCCGTTAATATAAATGAGAGAAAGAATTGGTTCTTTCTCTCATTTATATTATTTTATTATATCATTTATATTCTTCCACTTCTTCTTCCGGTTCTACTTGGGATGAAATAAAACGTTACACTGAATTATGTCTTATAATATATATATATAAAGGGAGTGGGGGAGGATTGATACGATTTTTAAACCATGCCATTTTTAGGTGTTTTACCATTAATTAGTCTGAATGAAAAGTATTTGCTCGATAGTATTGGTTCTTTATTTAAAACCTAACGAGCTAATTTGGGTGAAATTGTACTAGTGTAATAAGTGACCTAAAAATAAAATGGCCTCTGTATCAATGCTCCCCCTCCAAGGGGTGGATTGATACAGAGATTGGATAGGAAAGAAACATGAATAAATTAATCAGTATGTTTATTATTACGTTGGAAAACAGTTTATAAGTATGCTATTAAGTGAAGCTCGTGCTGAAAAAAAGCAGAATGTAAAGTATTATTCTACAGAAGTCCATTGCATCTGTCCATCTAAAGGTTGGCTGTAAGAAATCGCAGCTAGCGATAAGACCGCCGTTTGTACCATTATTTGTTTATATTTTAATGTTGGAAATAGTTTTATAGTGTATTTTGCGGAGGTATTGAAAGACTTCTGTGACTCTCGAATATTAATTAATTGATTTATTTACAGTGACTTATATACTAGTTATTTACATTAACTTGAGAGAGGGGTTTGCGCGTGTAACTGTATTCTGCTGACGCCATGTTTTATCGCCATATATATTCCCCGTAATTCGCGATCATATGTAGAGTATTTCGTTTGTGCTTCGCTTAACCCTTTTGAGAAGAACGATATAGGCTTCCATTTTCCTTGAACTTGTTGTTGAAGGACTGCGCTTACGCATTTTAAACTAGCATCCGTCATGATGGCTAGCGGTGCGTTCGTTTCAGGGAACGCTAAAGTCGTGACGTCTCGTATATCCTGTTTACAGGCTTCAAATGCATTATTTGCTTCTTCATTCCACTCTATGAGTGTGTTGTCGTTCTTTTTTGAGTTTCTTAGGTATTTGTTGAGCGGAGCTTGGTGTCTTGCGGATTTTGGAATGCTATTTCTGTAGAAGTTAATCATTCCCAAAAATCGACGTAGCTCCTTCACTACCTTTGGTTTAGGGTATTCGTTTATTGCTTGAATTTTTTTTAACGTTGGGGTATTCCTTGGCTCGTTATATGATAACCTAGGAAATCTAGTTCTGTCTTTACGAATTAGCACTTGCTTGCGTTGATTGAGATCCCGTTCTTGTTTAAACGAGCGAATACTTCCTCTAGATGCGCGTAATGTTCTTCAATGCTCTGGCTGGCGATGAGGATATCGTCGACAAAGACGTATATATAGTCCAGATCTCGGAATAGAGTGTCCTTGAACCTTTGAAATGTTTGCCCTGAATTACGTAGTCCATAGGGCATATATTTCCAATGGAATAGCCCCATTGGGGTAATAATGGCGGTCTTTTCTGGTTCCGCTACCTTTATTTGGTTAAATGCCTTTTTTATGTCCATTTTACTGAATATTGTATTTCCACTTGCGACGTATGTAAAGTCTAAAAGTCGTGGTAATGGGTATCTGTCAGGAACAGTTATTTTGTTTAGCGCGCGGTAATCCCCGAACGGTCTCCACTCTCCATTCTTTTTCTTTACCATGTGTAGAGGAGATGCCCATGGACTGTTTGATGGCTCGCATATCCCTAAGTTTATTAGTTCTTGAAACTCCTTTTTTGCTGCCTTATATTTGTCGGGCGGTAATGGACGGGCGCGTGCATATACTGGGGGACCCTTCGTTATTATGTGATGCTGCACTCCATGTTCGGGTGGCCTTTTTAACGAAGTCAATCTGGTGATACTTTCGTATTTTTCTAATAAGCGCCTAGTACGTTCTGGGAGTGATGCGTCGATTGATCTTATTGAAGTTAAGTTTGCACTTTTTGCAGGCGTAATTAATCTTGTTTCTTCGTTGATCAATCTCTTTCCGTGCAAAACCAATAATAATTTGTGGTGCTCTAGGAAATCGGCTCCTAAAATGGGCATTTTTACATCTGCTACTATGAACGTCCAGGTAAAAGGTCTACGTAACCCCAGGTTTAAGGTTAATGTGCGCTCGCTATAAGTTTCAATTGTTGATCCGTTTGCGGCGTATAACTTGCAGTTACTTGCCTTTTTCTTGCTCTGTGTGTTCTGCAAATATGTTAGCCCCTGTGTCTATTAAAAACCTATAACTACTGTTTGAGTCGGCTATAGTTATACGGTTTGCGGGGTTTAGGGCACAGAGTCCTGTCTCATTCTCTGCTACTATTCGTTTCCCGATCTCTGGTTATTTTTGTCAGATTGCCATGCGCACGGTTGTATGCATTTATACGCGTTTTGCTTGTATCTTCTGTGATAATAACAATGTTCGTGCTTCATCATCTCATATCGCGATCGTGACCGAGACCGTGAATGCGGCCTTGCCCGGAATTTGCTGCGTTGCATAGGTCGGCGAGTGTTTCTACTACGTAGCTCGTTGATTTCAATGGGTTTACGTTTGCGCATTCCGTTGACGAGTTGTTTGTTTTGTATCTCATATTCTCATATATTCTATCTGCCATTTCACATAATTTGGCCAGTTCTAGGTTGTCGGAAACTGCTAATATGGAAGTGGCTGACGCAGGGAGCTGTCGGAACCATAGTAACGTAATGGTATCGTCGTTAATTTTTCCGCAACTAGCTTCCTTCATTTTTCTCAGTAGTTGTGATGGGGTCGAGTCACCTAAGTCCATTTCCGATAATAATTTGTGGAAGCGGCGATGTTCGCTTGCCTCGTAACACCCTATTAGCCTGTCTTTTATTGTGGTGTATTTGTCTGTGTCGGGCGGGCAGTGAAGTATGTCACTAACCTGATGTATAACATCTTTTGGCAGCTTTGCGATGACGTTGTTATATTTGTATTCGTCGCCTTGCTTCTGTGGAGCGACGATTGCCTCGAATTGGGCAAACCAGGGATGCGGTGAGTCTGTCCAAAATTGTGAAACGCGCTCCGCAATGGATATAGCAGCTACCACCTAATCGTTAGTTGTAATATTGTGTCCGTGATCAGTTGAGACCGGCAGGCAAAAACCAGGTCCGTTGCTCAACAAGGATCACGTCGGTGTCACCTATTTTGCGGAGGTATTGAAAGTTTTCTGTGACTCTCGAATATTAATTAATTAATTTATTTACAGTGACTTATATACTAGTTATTTACATTAACTTGAGAGAGGGATTTGCGCGTGTAACTGTATTCTGCTGACGCTTTTATTTGTTGTTATGGCAGTGGACGTGATCTCTTATTTGTTTGTACGTGAGTGGTTACTTCCTTGTAGATACCACGCCACTTACTCATGACTGCCATAGTGTACAATAAAGAATATTGTATTGTATTGTATTGTATTATATTTTACAATACTTTACATTGCATGCAGGGGGACGATTGATACAGTGTATCAGTCCACCCCTTGGTTACCTGTATCAATGCTCCCCACAAACAACATAAGTAATAAAATGTATTCTCATTCAACACCAAGCAAATCTAGTTGACAAATCCCTGAGATTCGGCTAAAATACACCTACACGGGTAAAAAATGACACTTACCTAGTTAAAATTCGTAAAAATTGACTATTTCTTGTACTTTTTCCAAGCGGCAAAACAAATACTTCAGACCTGTCAAAACACGAAGATCAAATAAAAAAAAACCTGGCAGCCGATACAATTGCGCCATTCATATGCTTTGACCAACTACCAGAGCTATATTTTATTCATACTCATAACTACGTTGTGCTTTGTGTATGCTTTTTATTTCATCTGTTTCGATCCTCCACCTGTATTAATCCTCCCCCACTCCCCCTATATAGGTATCCCACAGTTGACCTGTATTCTGAAAGTGATGTCCTAACGGTCAGCCAGTTTTACATCAAAACCATTACTATTCCACAACATCAATAAGTAAAATATAGTTAAAGTAAACCCTCTAGATGGACAGGCAGCATGTGTTATACAAGCCTGCCTTTTATTCATACATTTTAGTGCTACCTTGGACCAATGCAATGCAATCAAATAAATAAAATATTAAAAATGGACCCGTTAAATAAACAAAAATAAAGACGCATTAGGCTGAGAAATAGAAATATTATTTTAAGTTGTCAAGTAAGTTGAAAATCATGCACTCATTTGTTAATTTATCGTTTCAAATAGACCAAAAACGTGAATAAAAAAGTAACAAAATACATAAATAAAAACTAAGTACCGATTGAAAATGCATTTTTATTAATTACATAAACATTCTTTATATTCAGCATCACTTACACAAACATACAAAACACAAAAACAACAAGGATTTGTTTATTACTGTGTTACTGTTATTCCATTGTCGGCCGCCTACGAAAACACACGAGGGTCGCGGAATAATAGAAAAATAATAATTTTGAAGTTTAGTGCAGGATATAAAGGTTTCAGAGGACAAAACGCGGCATCGTTTAAATACAAGCGTAAAACTTTCAAAGCTTTGTCTGAGATCATCAAAGTATAAAAACATCAGTCATAAAGTGTATGGAATTTACCATGTTGCCCTCTGTGCATCAAAATAGCATGATCTCGTAACCTAATTTTTGACTTCTTACTTCGACTTTGCGAATTTTTGGACATAATTATATTGTACGCAAACACTAACTTCTTTTTTTTATTTAAATTCGACATGTTCATCATGTTATACGTCCAATATGTAGCCAGCAATGGCGGCGCGTTAGCGTCAAGTCTACATGGCCGCCTATATGAGCCCTAAGTTTACTCTTAGTACATCCCGTTTAAAGAAATCATTAATAAAATACTCAATAAAAAGTAGTCACGCAGAATTTTTTCACGAACTTCTCAAAATAAAACATTACATCAGCCCAACGAATGTAAAATTTAAACGTACAAATCAAAAAAGCAGGCCAAAAATTACGTGACGCGAATGTTGGGAGGGAAAATCGTGACATCGTTACTGTGAAACTCTTCAGTTTTTTCACTACGGCTTAATGGTCTCAGTTTGTAAACGTGAGTTGAGTTCTCACGACTGGATCACAATAGTACGCTTTCATGTTATTTGACTAGATCAAGCTAGTACATTATATTGATTAATTTCTATATTTAAAACTAGCAGGTTAACAATCGTCTAAAAGTTATTTCGATATCTTCGGAAACAATACTGTCTTAGGATGAACAATAAGTACCCTTTGTCCTTTTCTGTACTCTTGATAAAGTATATGTAAATTATTATGATGATCGGTAGAGTAGAAGGCACGAAAGCGTAACAAACAAACTTTGAATAGTTATATTAATTCAGATTATTAGGAATCAAAATAAATTATACAATTTTGGATAAGTATTTTGAAACATATTATTGAATGTACCGCTCTGAGTACCGCATTTACACAAACTGAATGCAGTACTGCCTCCAAGGGGATTAAATATATGTAAGCAGCGAAGCGCTTCTTGTTCCCAGGGTAGTACGAATTCAAAAATATTTATGCGCGATCTGTCTTCCTTATTTCAGTTTCTAGACATACTTTCCTCGAAAATTATCAAGTTAAGCAAAAGCTATAACACTCAACCATTGAGTGTTATTTGTCTAGGATGCATTGTTGCACTTCTATCAACTATTAATTTATAACCTATAGAAAAATATAACATAACTACTACGTAGCATTTGTGGTAGTTTAGGCATAATATATGGACGATATCTGTCTTTTAAAAACTCGTTAGCAGTAAAAAAAACAATTAAGACTGTCAGCTGTTTAGTCTCTCACGCAAGTCGTAAACGACATTAAAAAAAATGGCATACAATGGTGTAGTATCTATAGCCTATATTGTAAGCATAATTAATTCAATACAAGCTATTGTCAGTAGCATGTAACAGCAACAGCTTTCAACAAATTTTCGAAACGAAACTTTGCTAAAATGCTTTTTGGTTTAAGTTTTTCTCTCCTTTAGGAAATTGCTAAAGTTTCAATGCCGACTTATCAACCATCTAAGTTTAGTTATAATGTAACTCATAGGTATTCTTAATTTATGTTTAGTTTTTGATGCGGGATATTTTAAAATAAAATGTTTTGTGTTATTATGTATTGTATGATATTCGGACGATGAATTGTGATGTCTGTAAAACTAACGTAGAATACATAATTATTTGTTCTAGTAGCTTCTACATTTGTTTTTAGAGTTAAGATTAGTGTATAATAACCTTAACTAATATTATTATTTTAAACTTGAAATAACATGTGTTCCTCTTTTCATTCCACAACGATGTAATACACATTATGACATACCTTAAATAGTTGTGCTGTATTAATTATATATTTTTGACGTGATATCGTCTTATAAATCGAACACCGGCTGTACTCACGAAAAAGCACGACTCATTGTCGCGTTCCGCCTGAGCCGAGCGTGCAAGCGAGAGCGCCGAACAAGCGATAGAGATGCACGATCGGCCTAAGCGTTCGACTTGTGACGCATCTATCTCTCTTCCACTGTTTTCTTATAACGTTATCACGTAACATTATCGTCCGTAAACTGATTTTACTGACAACCATTTTTTTTTTTTAAATAAATAGGAAAGCACACTATGCAGTATTAAACAACGTATTAAACACCCATATTTGGCCAACTATAAGTTGGTCCCACTCACGTAATAGCGGACAAGCTTGTTGCCATCAACCGGGTACTTTGGCAATTAAAGATAGGAAAATCAGGAGTATTTTGAAAGAGAAGAGCATACCTTTAACTCAAACTGGCTGTCACCGGGAAGTCCTAGCTCTCTTACTAAATTAAAATATGGTTTTTAATATTTCGCTAACTTTTAGTAATTTATTATTTTTATAAGGGGCGAACGAGCAGTCAAGAGTCACAAGTGCGTTGCCAGCCTTTGAGAAAGTACCCTCTTTTCTTGTAGGTTTGAAATTCGTATCGGTCGGGAAATACTGCAGGAGATATTGTTCCACAGATTGGTTGTGCGAGGCAAAAAGCTATACCACTATTCCTAACCTCCCGCACAGCTACTCAGGCGCATTGCGTAATATAACAATTCAAGATTAAAATATTGATTCGTTTTATCAATGGGTATACAATTTTATTTTTCACGTGTGTAATCCCCCTCGGGTCGTCATCACCGCCAGGCTGTGTACCAAAATCGAACCGACTGAAACCACACGGTATGCCATACTACGAGTAAAATAGGAGTGAGTTCGGGAATGGCTGTTGTCCCCCTCCTAGCGGGCACCACCTTCAGGTAACCTCTAACTAGGCAACCTCCAGGCATTTACAGACGTCGCCCCTTCGCGGCTGGCCATTAAGGACGGAGGAGGGAAAACCCGTCTTATCCACCGTCGTCGTCTACTCATTCTTCCTCCCCCTTTCGCCCTTTCTTTTTATCCCTGTCTTTCACACATGACATGATACACGAACTATGAAACACAACCAATACGTTAAAATATTCTACAATCCTACTTATACTGTATATTATATTGAAAAACTACGTCAGAAAATTGGCAACTTTCACAGAGCTGAATATATATATGTACTAGATAACTTATTTTACTGGCAACACGACACGCATGCCCACGCCATGTAACATAGAGTTAACGGCTGCATGACCAATAGTTTTTAATTTTCTTTTCTACTAATGTTAACTAAATTAAATTTAAAATTTTACTTTAAAACTCATGAAGATTCATTAATTAAAAAATTGTTATGAGCCGGGGTTCAGAATTCGTTAGAACCAATTTATAACAAATAGACACACTTTATTTAAATCACTAGCTTATTTATTAGCACAGCTTTACTAACTTGTAAACTAAACTGTGCACACCAAATACAAAATAGTATGGTTAATACTATAGAAACACTTCCTTTCATGGATAAAATTAATCCCGCTAATAATCCTCCTGCAATGACCCAGGATAAACAACAATGGCCCAATGGATCATTTAGCCTGACACTTGGCAATTTCCAATGAAAGGTAAATTCTCTATTTAATTTTTCGTAATTCATAGGTCATTTCATCTATTTTATTTTTTAATTTCTAACAAAGTGGTAGCAAATTCACATTATGGCATTACTTTTGAGCCTCCTTAGGATAATAAAATACGATAGACACATTTCAAAATTAAGTTTAACCTAACTAACTCTAAAAGCATTGCCACATTGCCCAGAGATGTTATTTTTTTTATTATATTGTAAATCGTAATGATAAAGATAAAAAAATATTCTGTAAGTAAATAATTTTCTGCTCTGGGGTTCAGAGGTAATGAAATTGAAATCATGAAAATTTGACGCAATAAACTGCTACGAAAGCTTTATTTTATTCCTTGTCATGTAACATAAATTTCAAGTTATAATTATAACAATTGACAACAATTTTCTTTTAGACAACATACTTGTTGTATAGAACAAAATCTCACAAACAAAGATCACAAACAAGAACAAAGTCTCCTCAATTAAAAAACACTTAAAGATGAATATTTTGATAGGCAGATATCTTTTGCAATATCTTTTGCTATCGTTTAATCTATCATAGTGCTTAATAACTATGTCAACAATATAGTTTCACTTTACTTTAATAACTATAACACAGTAGCGCAATTAAGGGTATCCTTCTATTACGATTAAACCCTTTAGTGGCAGAGTAGTGTGAACTGGTAGTGTAATACTTACCTATAAATATGAATTAAGAAAGACGCAATCGAAAGGAATGCTTAAACATTGAATGATTAAAACTGATAATGATTAATATGAAAAACAGAAATTTTGATATAATTGCATCTAACCATAATTTACTTTATTTAAAATAATATAACCTACTTCAATACTATATAAACACTGCAACACATCATTAATTATAAAATTTTATTTTATTATATTTTATTTCTAATATTTATTTTTAAATAATTTATCGGTGTTAAGTGGGTGGGTTTGTAATTTATCTAAATTGCAACAACACAATGTTAACTGCTTATCACCTTGTTACGAATATTACTTTTCCAGGGACTTTAAATGTTGAGGAAATCTCCTGATATTTCACCATATTATGCATTATGACGAGCATCAATTACTTAGCACCCATATCACAGTAATCGAATTGCAACCCATGAAATACTTATTATTGAGTAATTCCGATGGCCATCTGTGGTTATCAGCATCAGTTCACCAAATGGTGCTTTTCGAGAACAAATGTATGAGTTACTAAAAAAAATACCCAATCGCTATAGATATATAGATGTACCTATAGTAATTGAAGAGTTAAATCAATTTCTCCAATATCCCATCATCAGATCCTGACCTGATGACAATAGGACCAACTAGAAATTATAACATTTCAATCAAAAAACAAGATTGATTTTTTTAAATTGGTTCAGGCGTCTTTGAATAACCGGGTAACATACATAAAATAAGGTTCCTACGAATTCAGAACCTCCTCCTTTTTTCGGTTAAAAAGAAACAGAACAAAACTTGATAAATGACGAGCGTGATAAGATTTAAGAGTTTCTTTGATAAAACAAAACGACTCGTTTATAAATAAAATGCCTCCCAAGTGAATACCACAAAAACAATTTTGAGGTGAAATTTCCCAAACAGTTGAAAGAATCTCATGGGCTTGATTCATGGGCTCAGGGTCTATGATTTATAAATGAACTGTCACATACATAGACCTCTATAAAACTAGACTACACGCCCCTAGAAACCATTTGGCTGGCAAATATTTGCCTACCGAGCACGATGCAGCCTACGCGGTATAGGTGTACTACAAAAAAGATTTCTGTATTCAGTAGCTTTGAAGGTTTTACAGTTATGGGAGGAGGAAGTAATTATCATAAGGTTCTTCGTTTTGATGTTCATGGATAGATAGATACACGTAATGATTTTAGAAATCTATGTACTTTGTATATATCAGTGACGGATACTCCAAATATCAAAGATAAAATTATGCCAAGATTTGATTAAATGTAATTATAGCCCGCATAGCCAGACGTTCCTAACGCATGCATACTTACAATTAAGCAACTAAAACCATGCCCTAAAACTTCCTAAAATTAAGATTATTTTCTCACTTCCACGCCCTTACTTTGATTTCAATATATCTGTCTTTAAATCTTGTCTTGTCTTAAAATTTTGCTTTTAAGAAACTCCAAAGAGTTCGTCTATAGATCCCAAAAGCTCATCATTCACCTTCTTTCGATTAAAAATAGGATTTAAACTGAATCTCAAAACTGAAAAAAAAACTCAAGTCTAACGGTATGTGTTCTATACTAACATTACGTCCAAATCCCCCGTTCAGCTTTAAAGATGCATGAGACAAACGATCCTAATATTTATCCAGCGTTTCTCTCGTGTAAGTAAAGCGAGAATATTTGCAATCTTTTAACAGCTTCAGACATCTCTGTATACTTTTTTTTGTCAGAAAACTAACGACGCATTTTAATCTAATGCATTTATTATTACTAAAACACTTACTGTTCAACAATATTCGCTTTATAGGGTGTCACCCTAGAGTCGCTTTTAGGGCTATATTCATGATTGACTGAATATATTCTGTAATTAACAATTCGAAACTACAATTCAATTAATAACGAAGAAGACCTTAACTTCTTTGGTTCTTTTAAAAAGTAAAGGAAAATGAAGTTTTCCTTGTCCTATTAATATATGAGTAAAAGTCAACTGAGGTTAACTGGCTTCTTTAGGGTAAGCTACGCTATAAGTAATAGCAGAGCAACGGCTGTCGTGGCGTACTTACAGACTATTAGCGGAGTGATTTTCTCAAATAGCTTTGAACTAAGTGCTTATTAACGCACGCTTCTTCGTGGTAAATTAATAGCTTGTCAATGTAAAAGTCTGCTCATTGCAATGCTTATTGGTTAGCATTGGTTTAGCTTTTAATAAAATTATTAGCAACATAAACCCCAGTAGTTCGGTTTGCATTGGTCCTAGGGGTATCTTGGCTTATACCGGCTTGGCTTGACTTATACATGTATACAGCTAAAAATTAAGGTTGAGTTAGGCTAAAAGGTAAACTCTTTGATGTCTTTGAGGTTTTCTGTGAGGCCGTGGTACTCCGGTCGAGCCGGGCCATACGTGCGAAGCATGGCTCTTTCATCCACATAATAGCAATACGTCAAACAAAGCCTAGATTAAGAGAAGAGAATTTACTACGAGAACATCTGCCGTAATCCTCTTAATACGAGTACTTGTACAGTGCCCTGGTTTCATGGTACGTAAGCTGGCACTTTGCCAAAGAAAAACGCATAATAATTTACGAGTATATACAATAATACACAGCTTGGTTTTGGCAGCTGTTTGGTGTCCCACATAAGGATCTAGACTATGGAACAACTACACTCGACAAAGTTATAATTATGGAACTTTCTATATAAATCAATATTTTATTTTTATATTTTCTTAATTTCCTGACACCGACGCAGCAAGTCCCTTTACTCCTTTGTTATGAGCCCCTGTCAGGCCCATAACCAGTCGTGTATTCCTAAAATACACAAGTAATTGAACTAGTTTATCTTTAATAAATATGAATACCACTCACGGAAGTTTTTATTCAACTAATTAAACCTCAACACTTTGATCCTATAATAATGTGGAAGTTTAAGTGACTGCGAGGATTCTGTAAGTTGAACTTGTTAAGATCTGGAAATTGTATAAAATGTAAGCTGAAATTTTGAATTTACGCATATTTTATTCCGGGTACGCACATTATATCTTTCCGTATGCTTTCAAAACCTATTACTTATTACTAGTACTAACTAACCACTAGTTTGATTATGAATTAAACCATACAATTTAACACAAAATAAAACAAATTCGTTTTGCACTGCACGATAGAAGTGTAAATAGAGTACAAAATAAGCAAAAATTACAAATTTGAACTTATAAAAAATCTTAAAAGCAATAAGTTGCAAACCAACATCCTCATGGCTAAAATGCCATATTTTAAAAATCAAAATAAAAAAAGAAAACTTTATAACCTATTTGAAATTAAAACTGCAAGAAAGAACAAAATTGTGGATAAAAATCTACAGAAAAAAATCGCAATACAATGCATGTAGAGAAGAAATAACCTACACGAAGTAGGTCTAAAAACATTCAAATCATACAAAAAACTTACCGTATCATTCCTGGCATACAAAGAGCTGTAATACACTGAGCTATCCAGGCTTGTGCCAAGCAGTATTGAATCTTATTCCCCTTTGCCACATGTGTCAAAATCGCCCAGACACTTTGTTCGAACACTCGTCAAGGAGTCACTTGCAACTTTTTAGTAATTGCATTCTAGGTTCGATAATAATGTGTTAGAATAAAATTGTAGTTATGCGGAATAATCTAGGGCGGATGTGGAAGCGGGCGCGGCCGCCACCGTACCGCCGCGAACTACCCTTTGCCAGTGGAATAGGGATGCGCGTTACATTATGTTGGTCGAGTGATAAATTATCGATATTTTGTACTAAAATATTATCATACACTTCGAAAATTTTAAAAATAAAGCGATGAATGAGTTATTATAATCGTTTCAACTGTTCAAATACTGACTAAAGTTGAAAAGCTAAACTAGCAATAACTGTTTCAGGTTATTTTTAGCAGAATAGGTAAACGTATATTGAGCAATTGTTTAAAGAAGTGCGATTAAGATATATTGTGTTACATTATTATCGTTACATCTAAATATTTTTCATTACAATTTCTGACAAATAGTAATAAACGGTGAATTTGAAAAGAGAACACTTACTTAAATCACTTAAAGGGTATATGGTATGACTCTAACATGCAGTTACAATAAAAAAAATTAAAAAAACTACCCTTTTACAAGTTATGAGCGTTTGATTTCCAGGTATTTTTGCCTCCGTTTTTTTCATAAAAGTAGGTGGAAGTTTTTATGTTAAAGATGTTAAATGGTACATATTTTTTTATTTTGTAGTTTTTTCATTTAATTACTAAGAAAATTCATAAAAACTAACTTCAAAATCTCTTAACGTTACTGTTTATGGATTTCCTAAAAACTAAGTGAATAGTTCCAAAATAAAAAAAAAATTATATTTAGTTTAATTTATAAGAAACTGAGCTAAAAATACCTGGAAATTCAAACGGACGTTCATAACTTGTACACGCAAAGTTTTTTTTCAAAACATTTATTGTAACTGCATGCTAGAATAATACCCTTACAGTGGTTTAAGTAAGTGTTCTTTTTTCAAATAGACCCTATATATCCTGATAAAGAAAGCCGTAGTCCACTTAACTTCTCTCCTGGAAGATAAATTTAATACCAACGCACCAGCAAACATACATACATATGTTTGTAACTGAAAATCAAATATGATAATTTTGAGTACATTATGTTTTCATATAGTTCAATGATTCCTAGTAACTAGTATTGTATAACATACATTTCCTTTTAGATATTGTCGTGTTAGTATAATATTTCGTTACTACTCATTTAATAAAACATCTCAATTTTATGTTCTGTTTAAGAAACCCGAAAAAAATCATACCGAAATGAAAACATTTAACTATCACGATTATTGAAGGCACAAAAAACTGTTCCTTTAAATAACATTTCGGATTACTAAAGTACAGCAGCGGTAGCATATCCCATCCCTATAGATATTTTACACATGCGCATTGCTTGCAGACAGACAGTCTTTGTGGTAAATAATACATTCCTATGAACGCTAGTGTACGAAGTCACCTTTTCTAAAAACTTTGCATGATCCAGTTTTCAACTTAATATATGCACTATTTTATAAATAAAGATAAGACGCTGTATGAATACGTGTAGTTAAACATTATTTTATGGTTATACAAAATTTTAATATTATTAATTATTGAAAACTTATATTTTGGGTTGTTTAGAACAGCTAAGTATGCGTGATGACTTTGGCCGCAGATCGACCCTGTGACAGAACTATGAAACCAATGTCATAAACAGTTAACTAGTTATTGCCTTCGGCTTTGAGCTGGGTTTTGTTAAAACCAAGATTCTTCACCTGTCATAATATCGTAAACGCGCCAAGACAATCCTGCACCAAAATTAGCTATCATATCATGACGCCATTCCATGTATAATATCTTATGAAAGTTATCTGAACCAATGTTAAATATGTCCTTAATCTCTTTATACGTGGTACGTATTCTTTGATGAAATTTCAAATTCTGAGACGTTTTCTTCCGCAACAGCCGTCAAAGGGCCACCACGTCTTTCTTAATCGGCCTAAGTTTTCCGTACTCGCTTATATTTGCTGAAGAATCGGTACACAGTTGCCTTAGAAAGGCCTTCGTCTACAAATGCAATATTTTACCTATTTTACTGGTTTCCAGTATAATCTGACGTCAAGATGAACTAACATGTCAGGAGGCCTCGTAAAACGCAGCAAGAAACGACCTTATCTCAAGTCCTACCCTGTAAACTTAAGAGTTTGACCTCGTGACTCATTATGAGATATGTGAGACATAAAGACTGTTTCTCTCTGGGCTGGTCCGATTATACTTTTGGGTTGAAGTCTACTATCCAAATTATATTTTTGGTAATGTCAAATTCCTTAATAACGTTATGGAAATATTTGCTCTATAATCATGATCAGCCCTGTAGATTTAAGGTGTTCACAATTCCACTGCATGATGTTCAGCTTCATGTGTGTATACCACCCAATATTTGTATTTGTACACCATTTCTTTCTTAGCTTATAATGTGACCAACAGTGCATACATTTTTTTCCTTATTATGCAGGCCTGTTGGTCTAGTGGTTAGTGATCTTGTCTACTGAGCCAGAATATTTGATTGCAAGTCTGACACCTTAGCCATTACGCTGCCACTGATTGATTTAAGATATATTAAGTTTAAATACGTATTTCTCTCACAAAATGATTGTTTGGGCTTGTCCTTTATACGGCTAAAATCTCACTACGACAGTGTACAGCTATGTCATGAATATTTAAATTGCCGTCGGAGTTTGGTTACACAGTTTCCTATCTTCAATAACAAAGGTGAAAATTCACCAGTACACTTTTTAGCTCACATATACACCTTATATTTTTATCTAATGCTGAAATATATGTGTTTCCGATTCTTTCACCAAATCTTAATAAACGTTACTTCAAATATCAGGAATTTTAATACAGACTTGACTTCAAAGCAGCTTTTTAAACTCTTAAATTTTTTTTATTGGTCCTTAATGTTGTTACAGTTGTACATGTTACATTTTAAAACTTCATGAATTTAAAATTTAAATCACCCCCGATTCAGAAATCCTTTCAAAGATTAGAAAAGAGCTGATGATCTTCGAACAGCTGAACAGATTTTCTTAAATTATATCTAAGAAAAGGAACTTTCAAACAAAAAAAAAGGAACTAAAATCGGTCTATTTGTTTGGGAGCTATGATGCCAGACACACAGGCACACAAACACACAAATAAGTCAACTTATAACACCCCTCTTTTTGCGTTGGGCTAAAAATTGGTATTTGTTGCCAAAATTTCCAGTTGTAATCTTCATGGTTTAGGCTATGCGATAATAATATTAAAACATTAATAATGTTTAAGGTCGGATAAGAAAAATCCCAAAATAATAAATGGTAGATTTATTTAGACAAAAGACATTAAACTTGTTTTATTTTTGATAAAATATTTTTTTATTAGTTAAGATCGTATGGTTTTACTCACGTGTATATTTCGGGGATGCCCGACTAGTTTCAGACGGCAAACGAGCAGACGGGTCACCTGATGGTAAGTGACCCAAGAGACTCAAGAGTCACAATTGCGTTACCGGCCTTTAAGGTGAAAATAGGGGAGTGGGGAGAAGAGAGGGAATGAGGAGAAGGGGGGAGTGGGAAGGGTTAGGGCCTCCGGTAACCTCACTCACTCGGCGAAACACAACGCAACCAGTGCTTCACTGCCGGCTTTCTGTGAGGCCGTGGTATCACTCCGGTCGAGCCAAAGCATAGCTCTCTCACGAAAAATTTATTTAGGGTTCCTATTTTCAAAATTCTCAATTTTTCTGTGTAATTATATTCTACAGCAGAATTTTCACATAGGAAATTTACGAGTAAATACCATAGCTTTCAAAATTAAATTCTAATGTCACATTTGCTTTAAAAGCCAATTGGTTCAAATGGAAAATGATCTAAACAGATTATATAATGATGGTGACCATATCAGCTTTCTTATACATTGATCTACAGCGTGGTATGTGTGGGTGTTACTCAGAAGGATTTAAGTTTAGTCCTAAATGACATTGCTGACTGATCACTGATCTGCAGACTCATACTTCTTTGAGGATAATCGGGCGAATGGGCCGTCGTTATCGCTCCAACACTGACAGTACATATTTTTGCGCAAAATATGATCCATGTCAGGTTTTATAGCGTGGTGAGACCCTCATATCTACAAGGCTTCCCGGAATGTCGCGTATGTGTAAAGATTTATCTTCTCACCAATAAAGGTAGGATTCCTTACAATGTAAACATGTTTTTAGCGGCATTTACATATTTACTAAAAATAGAGACACGTACTTGATTAGTAATTTGCAAAGTTTAATTACGACCTATTATAATAATTTCACTGGAATAAGTAACAGAGAAATTTAGAAAGACTTAGTTTCACATTTATATCACTAAGTTTATAATTTCTTGCTTAAGTTTTTTTTTGGCCTGTAGGAATTGAAGTCTTAATAACTTTATTGTAGCGTTACTAGTTAATTCTAGCTACAATTAATATTATAATATAATTGTAGCTTATCGTATATATAGCGTATCTTTAAAATAAAGAAAAAAACTTGTTTACTTTTATTCCTAAATAGTTGGGTAAATAAACGAAGATAGTGTTATATGACATGATAAAGCTGTAGAAAACTCGCCCAAATTCGAGGAAAAACTTTAGTTTTATAAGAATTATCCAAGTTAAAGATAACTTCGAGGTAATAAGAAATAGCACGATGGATTATCTTACTTAATATTTAGTTTGATACGTGTGGAACTTAGCATAAAGTTACCGAAAATATTTTAAGAATATTACTGCTAAAATAGATTTTCCAAAAAGAAAAAGAAGGAAAACGTAATTTGACTGTGTAGGTTCGTGGTCGCTTTACAACTTTCATTTACTGTACTATATATGTCTGTTTCATGTACTATACCTATGACGTGCAATCTATATTCGGTTTAATGTAATAATAATAATATAATTATGTGAATAAAATTCTTTGCACCCGTTTTGAACAAATTTCGCTCACGGAGGTATTTGAAATTTTGAAGTCTTAAAGTTTATATGTAGAAGAAGTGGAGAGAGCTAAACATTTTAAACAATATGTGCTATAATTTAAAACATATTTCATAACGGCTACACATGTCAAGTACCCATGTATGTTGACTTACAGGAATATCTATACAATGACAGTTCAACCCAGACTGGCATTATAGATGAGCCTGATTTATGTTACAAATAAGTAAATGTTTTAATATAAAACAAAACGTTTAAAATTTATGAATTATTGTCGAATTTCCAGAACCAGCAGGTCGCCAGTAATACATAAGTACGCAATAGCAAAACTAAACTAACACGCACGCACGCACACATAAAACTTTGCAATAACCTATTTGTCACCTAACCTACGTTATATGTATATACTTGCAGCGCCCCGCGGTCTCACCCGCGTAAGTCCCGATCCCGTGGGAATATCGTTATAAAAAGTATATGCTAATCCAGGTCTCCAGATATCTACGTACCAAGTTTCATCGCAATCGGTTCAGTAGTTTTAGCCTGAAAGAGTAACAAACATCCATACATACATACTCGTACATCCATACATCCTCACAAACTTTCACGTTTATATTTATCTTATTAGTAGAAAGTAGGATAGAATCTGGCTGAATTCTGAGGATCTAATAACTCTACATAAAACTCCAAAAAACATGTATTATAAAAAGCCTGAAAGCTTAATTTTGCTGCATTAACAGAATTTAATATAATGTAATTTTTTAAGTTGGAAAGGAAATAACCAGATCTGAACACGTTGAACAAAGTGTAAATTAAAATCGTCTTCTTGAGAAAGCAAATCCACAGTTAGCTGCCTATAATGAGGCTCATTGGAGATTGTAAAACATTACATTAAAACGGTCTGATTTTGTATATTTGTCACTTTAGTTGTATAAACAGTATAGTTTGAACAGTAAGGTCAAGGTTGAAATTTTCTTCAAATTTCCTTAAAGATAATTTAAACAAACCCAGACAACCGTCTGCCCTCCTAAAGTGCCTTTGCAGCAAAATAGACTTATTGATTGTCTGCCTTTGGCAGGTTATCAAGTTTTTTACTCCATTTTGAAATCAACTTTATAGCCTTTAAACTAAAGCTGAATATCCTTTGCATATTTCAGTAGCTATTAAGATGCCTCTTACAAAAAAAATGTTAAACAGGACGTAAAAGATAAAAAGGGCCATTTTTGGGTGGTGCTTATATTTTATGAAGTTATTAATATCTAAATATAACTAGTAACTGTTGATTAGGCATTGATTGAACTAGACTCACATGTGCCATTCCAGGTAATGTTCTGTGTGTTTACGGAAATGTGTCAGTGTGAGAGGCGATTGGTTACTGTGCCAAAATAGGTTATACAGATATTCATACCTAAACATTGGTTACACACAAGCTGATTACTGGTTAAAACTAGTTCCGAAGGTTCCTAAAGAACATTTTAATTACTTATTTACTATATCGCACATAGTTAAAACATTAGCAACTTACCTTAGGCTTAAAGTTAATAGATACAGGTTCAAGTACGGTATGTTTGAACACTTGATGTGGGATGTGGAGTTAATGAAAGGTGAAATAAATAGTAGTTTTAAGCTGGATTCTCTTCCGCGCCCTTTGCCCAACTAAGTTGCGGTCGGCATTCAGTCTAATTACGATACGGCCGAACTTCGATATTTTACGTGCAGCGACTGCCATCAGATCTCCACAACCCAAGTACTAAGCGATATAGATTCTCTGTAGTTAGACCAGGTTGTCAGAGTTTTTAGGCCTTCATCTACCCGTATCGAATGCTACAGATGTTCTCCGAGGCACGGAAGAGTCTCAATGTGTGACCCATCCTAAACTGACCTGGCACGTATTCCTTGAACTTGTAATGTGCTAAACTACTCGGTTACCACTTAGCCATGAGATTTGAAGTAACTATAGTGGGAAAACAGTTGAAATATTAAAAATATATTATTAGTTAGCATATAATTTGAACATGACTACAAAGTCTGTGATCAATTTCAGAGCTCGTACATTTAAAGGAATCAATACCTTTAAAGCTGATTGCAGCAGCTAAATACGGAAGGCGGGACCTAAAGTCCTTTGGGAAAGATTGAAAGTGTAGTAAAAGACTGCTACTGAACTGAGACACTTTCATTAAAGTGGTTTTGTTCACAGTTGAGACTAATTTATGACGTACTTAAAAGAGACATTGGTCGGCTACCGGTGAGTAAAGTAGAGCTTCTTTAGTTCGTGTTAATAATAAATTATTAATACAATTTGTTCTTATTTTTTAAGTACGAATGTGACTGAAGAGTTGCATAGGTGAGTTACAATTTATTATTTACACTTTTAAGTACAAGAAGTAACAACAAAATATATTTTACAGGCGAAAGAAAAAAATAACATATGCCGAAAATTTTATCAAAAGACGTGGTACGAAGGTAAGTAATATTATCAGCTATATAAATTACGAAATCTCGTTAGCCAAATGACGTACAACGCTTCGACTCATTAATTGGGTCGTTGCCAATAAAATAAAATTGAATACTAATCTATTTTCTTTTTTTTATATTGTGTAATGTGCCGTATTTTTTTTCATGCTGTGGTTTTCTATATTATTAAGAAAACACATCAACCACCATTGTATGTTTAGTTTTTTTTTAAGAAAGATATGTCTATTTGTCGTTGAAGAACCTAAAATAAATAAATAAATAAATACACATCATCATCACTATCTACACTCCAACTATTTGTATCTTTATAGTTTAGTGTCTTCCTGCTCCATCAAATTTTTCCATTTTGATTGGAATTTAACATATTCAAAATCAATCTCTTTAATAATTAGTCTGTAAAAAATAGTAAAATGTAAATTACATCCATACATATTTTTAATACTTAAATAATTTTCAGTAAGTACTTCAAAGATTATCTCCCTCCGTTGATGTTAATATCTTGTTGTAATTTTTTTTTATGCCATGAGATTCTGGGAAACCTATACGTGGTAGAGAGGATACTACTGAATGAAAATTCATGAGAATTAGTATAATTATACATACCTATATAATTTTGCAACACTGGGCTTGATGAATGTAACATTGGATGAGTTATCAATGAAGTGTTGTTGATTTAAAAAGTTTTAACATCAACCTATTATTGTAAACCATAATTTTAAATCATTGTTTCAGAGTGTTTTTAATCTAAATTATATGAAATTAATAAATCAAAAAACATGCCAAAAACAATTGAGAAAAACTTGGAAACAACAACAGGCGAGTATTGAGTTAGACGTAACCCTCCTCAATTTAGTTTGCTATCCTTCTTTGTGAAATCGATAAAATGATTTATGTTGGAAGTTGGTAACCTTAATATGAGCCGTATATATTTTTTATTATACATATACATAATTATATTCATTGATACCTAACTAAATAAAAATTCTGATAGTTGAATGGGGTTTCTCTTATTCATTTTATGGAGATGCTATAAATAGTAATTGAGAATTTAGAACGAACCTAATCGCTCCTGATTTGAATGTGGTGTACATGGCAACAGCCAAGGCTAAACCTCTACGAAATACCATAGATAGGGAAGGTAACCCAAACTCTTTCATCAAAGATCTGTTTATTAGGTGTGGCGGAGGTGTGTGAAGGTACCAAAGCCGTAATATGCAATCTCCTGGCACAAAGTAATACTTCGGCTCAGTTCAACGGACTCGCGGGAGAATGTTATGTAATCTCTTCCATATACTGCAACACTTTATGATTAATCCATAAAATACATATTAATGTTACGTACATGGCTATAACATTATTTTTAATACAGATTTTTACCCGACGTTACCCGACGTTTCGATCGAATTGCACCGATCGTGGTCACGGGTGAACCACGTCTGGAAATAATAGGTCGGGGAAAGTCTTTTCTTATTTGGTAAGTATAAAATTGAACAAAAATATCTTTGATTGTACTGTTTCTATCTGGATGGTTTTAATATCAATAAATATGGGACATTAAAGAAAAATAAAAATAAAAAGTAATAAATACTTTCCCGCCATTTTTTAAATGTTTTTCTTTTACGAAGAAATTCAAATATTCTGAACTTTATTACAAAAAGGGAAAAATGCAACTCAAGCCGCGAAAAAGAATAATTGTGACGTTTATAGACCTAATGCAGGGTCAGTAAGAGTAGCATAAAATTGGTTCAAGAGTTTTCAGTCCGGGATTTTTATGTCAATAATGCAGCTCGCTCTAGTCGCCCTCATGCGGATAAAGTCGATGCCATTTTTGAAAAAGTAGAGCTAGATCGTCATATTTGTAATTACGACATAGCAAAGGAACTGAGGATTGACCACAAAATGATTTTGATCCATTTAAAAAAGGCTGATATTTGAGTGCCACGCGAGCTCACTGAGAGAAACCTAATGAATCGAGTACTCATTTACGATTCTCTACTGAAACGTAATGAAACCGAACCATTTTTGAAAAGAATAATTACTAGTGATGAAAAGTGGATCACATACCACAAGAAGATGCGAAAAAGATCATGGTCAAAGGATAGTCAAGCTCTACAGACTGTAGCAAAACCTAGATTAACACGCAATAAGGTGATGCTGTATGTGTGGTAGGATTGGAAGGACAACAGAAAAGGAGTGGTCTTTTGACACGATAACGCCAGATCACACACATCTTTGGCCACCCAGCAAAAACTGAGAGCTTGGTTGGGAAGTGTTAATACTTTCACCTTATAGTCCTGACCTTGCACCCTCAAATTTTGATCGGTTTTGGTCTCTTCAGAATTCTTTGGGTAGTGTTAGTGAGTTAGTTAGTTAGTATTTCATCTTCTTCGGGTAGTTCTTCAGAATTCAATCTATCTTCGTGCTGCAGAAGAGGGCTATGCGAGCAATTTATAGCGTAGGCAATCGTGGTTCACTGAGGCAGAAATTTAAAGAAATTAACATAATGACGGTAGCGTGCCAATATATTTATGAAAATCTAATTTACCTTCATAAAAATGGAGATCACTTCTGTAAAAAAAGTGATATACACTCTTTTAACACGCGTAATAAACTAACTAGTTGTACCTGCCTCTAGGCTCCAAAAAATTTGCAAATCGTTTCAAGGTCAGGTATTATAATAAAATCAGAGATAATATTCAAATGTTAAGTCTAAACAAGTTTAAGTCTACAGTAAAACGACAACTATGCCTTAAGGGCTATTACTCAGTAGGGCATTATATACAGGATAAAAAAGCTTGGGATGGAATTTGTAATAGAAATCTAATGTGAGCTAATATGTTTCTTATTTTCCATCTCTCATGTTTTTCTTTTCTTCTTTTTAATTTTTTCCTTAATTTTCAGTTTCTCTATCGTCATATTCTTTTTCTAGTTTGTTTGCCGATTTCTTCTCACAAGGCTCAACCATTTGGAAATGGGCGGTTATAGATCGAAACAGGCAGATGTGATATTATGTTATCCATTTTTATTTTCTTTAATCATTTTACATTTGACGAACCAAACTATTGTTGCGATGACTCTTATTTATTAAATCGACGATTTCGAATAATTGATGGTCAATTTTATGAAATAAAGATTTTTTGAATTGAAGTGAAAAGTAAAAACTATTTGTCGCAGTTTTTTGATCAAAAATCAAAAGATTTCTTCAGCAACGAGATTATGTCTCTACCTACAAAATGGCAACAAGTTATCCAACATAATGGCATCCTACCAATATTATAAACGTGAAAGTTTGTGAGGATGTATGGATGTGTGGATGTATGGATGTATGGATGTTTGTTACTCTTTCACGCAAAAACTACTGAACCGATTGCGATAAAACTTGGTATGTAAGATAGCTTGAGATCTGGATTAACACATAGGCTACTTTTTATTCCGATATTCAAACGGCATCGGAAGTTACGCGGTCGAAACCGTGGGGCGCAGCTAGTATATACATATATCATAATTAAATGTAATTAAAATTAAAAAAAAAAATGTATATAAAATACGAAGAAACTTTTCCCTAACCTTATATAAGTATGTAAGAAGGAGGCGCGAGTGTCTGTAACACAGTTTTAGACTACCACAGACACTGACGATCACTTTGTCTCCCAATGTCATTGTGTTGTACTTAATGATACTATTATATAGACAAATTGTAACAGGCTCAAAAAAAAATTGAACATGAATTGATGTTGAAGTCGAAGTGTTTGAAACAAAAACCGTTATATTACGTATTCTGAGCGGAACCGGTTTCGGGACCTTGCAAAAATTAATATTCCTTCAACCTTTCCGACCATATTATATTAAAAATATTTCTACCTCCGACCCTCTCGCATTGTTCCGATAATGCGATTAGAATGGAAAGTACGGACTTGCTTCAAGTAAGGATGATTATAGGGCTTTTATAGTACTTTATTGTTATGATTATACTATTCACAAAGGAGGGTAATTTCGTTATTACACATACAGTTACAATATCTCAATTACTTTTTCTTTAAAATGAGTTCATGGCGCCGATATAATTTTAAATGATAGACATTACAAATAAATATATGAAATCGGCGAATAATAAAACGAGCGAATAAAAAAATACTTAGTGACTAATGGTAAGATACTGTTTTAATAACTTAAGCGGCATGAATTTGGGTTAGCGAAAAATTAACTAGTCTGATGACTAATATTGATTCATAAAAAAAAAACAATATGAGCTTCTAAAAGCGTTATGCGTATTACTAAGTGAGCGACTAGAAATACAGAGAGGGCGACTTTAATTTTAAGTTAGAGTTATTTAACATTAGTAAAGGTAGGTCATTGGAACAGAAATGGCTAGGTCTAGGTTAGGTTAGAACTGCGATCATAACGCCAAGCGAGCGAAACGAGCATTCCACGGCAGCGGGCGGCGAGTGCCAGAACCGAATTATATGACAAACGAAGTACTTGGTCAAACAGTACATAACGTTGTCACTAAGAAAGAAAGAAAATTTTATTTGATACACCCATAATAGGACTTACAACACTATAAACATGTGCCTTGTTTATAAAAGTGAACGGAGCTACCTCTTAAAAAAAGAAAAAAGAAGACTTTCACTAGTTTGAAACTAGTGGGGCCCCGCCGAAACACACGTTAGCAGAAACCGTTCTCTTCAATAAATAGTGAACTTTACTCACTGAAGTTATTATTCTAAGAAAGTACTTACCTAGGATGCTAACAATTCTTAGGTAACTTATTCTGTGTCTCACTACTGTACCAAATGGGCGTCCAGTTCAACATGTGCCAAGCTCAGAGCTGGGCAAAATACATGCTTTGCTTTAATGAAAATACAAATTACAAAATAATTTTTCGCATGTATTTAAAATACGAAATACAAAATACTTTCAAGCCATGTATTTGAAATATAAAATACAAAATACAGTATTTTAACCATTTGTATTAGTACTTTTACAGTAGATTTTTTATACCACATCGGTGCCAAACAAGCGTAAGGCCCACCTGATGGTAAGCAGTTACCGTAGCCTATGGACGCAACTCCATGGGAGTTACATGCGGGAGCATGCGCGTTGCTGACCTCTTAAAACCTGTAAACTCCTTTCTTGAAAAACCCTATACTGTAGTCGCTCGGGAAAACCTCGACAGGGAACTCATTCTGTAACCTGAGCGTTCGCGAGAAAAACTTTTTCCGGAACCGTAATATTCACGACCATTTAGGTTCCAAGGTGTGAGGATGACTGGCAGAGAGCGGTGCGATAGTAGAATGCTACCGTGGGCATCATGTCAAACAATTCTTCGGAGCTCGATTTTACACAAGAAAACTCCTTTTCCTCAAAGTCTTAAGGGTACAATATCGCTTGTGTGTTTAGGATCGTCAACGATTCACACAGCACGTGCTGAAACACGTCCCAAAGGCCAAGCTGGTCTCCTCCCCAGAGATAACAGCAGTACTCCATATGGGGAAGGACTTGTGACGTGTATATCTTTGCCCCGAAGAGAACCGCTTCGCTATATCAAACACACCAATCTTTTGGATGCCTACTTGGCTTTGCCTTCTAAGTGACTGCCAAACTGAACGTCGCGTCGCTGGAAATATAGCATCAGACAAACAACCTCTTTTTGGAGAATGGATCAAAAGTAGCAGAATAGAATAATAAAGTAAAAAATTAATAGCACAAATTTGTTTTAAATTGTATGTAAAACGTTTTTTTTATAACTTTTAAGGGTAGTAACTCTTTGCTTTTCTCATATAGGACGCTGACAATCTATTTAACACTAATTTTGTTGTCTGGGGTTGAAACTGTCTATGTCGACAAAAACAGTTCTTATCTTCTTCACTACTGCTGCTACTCCTGCTGCCGAGGTTAGATTAGATCGCTTAATATATTTGTGAAAATGTATTTTGAAGCCTTAGTAATTAAAATACTAATTACAAAATACCACAATGACGGATATTAAAAATACCAATTATAAATTACATTTTTCAGATGTAATTGAAATACAAATACCAAATAGGTATTTGTATTTCAAATACATATTTCAATTACAAGTAATTCAAATACTGCCCAGTCCTGGCCAAGCTAAGGACCAGCGCTGGTTTTTGACGGGAACCCATTCATTAGTGTGATTCACGGACGTAACATGCAGCGTATATATACTTAAATCATATAATGTTGCGTTTACAGTAAATGTTTCACGAATATTGAAAGGTGTAATATATTTATTATATTATTTATGTACAGCATACACATAATACCCACCTTTATAACTTAATAAATAACAATAACAGACAATAAATGATATTATTAGTATTTTTCAATTGTCCCTCCATAACTCGTAACAGTGCATTATTAAAAGATAACTAATATCCAGCTTTCGTTGTTTTTCCAAAAGATATTGTGGTAAATACTTTTATATTTTTCTTATATTCTTAATTTAGTTATACTTTTTTACTTACCACTATCTTCAGGATGATAACACTGCCGACTCGGTCACAGGTAATGGAATGTAAGATATTTACTTTCGATGCCGTAAATTTAGGAGAGACACCATAAAATCGCTTTACATGCAATTTTTGGCAAATACCTCTACAGTAAAGTTATTTGCCTAGTTGGACCCCTACAAAAATGACTCATAAAAGCAGATAATCATTAAGCTCGCTAAATAGAAGACTGCGTCAAAGTTTTTACTTTTATAAAAAACCTTATAAAATAAAACAAAGTTATATAAAATTAGGCTAGCCTTGTTCATAAATATACTGCGTTTACCATTGCGTTTAATAATTCAGACTCCACTCTGGTATTTTCCTGTGGGAATTGTGACGTGTAGATAACTACTCGCCGATCAATTGTTAATGTGCCCAGGTCGAGCTTTAAATTCTTGCATTACCAACCACCTATATAGTTTCTTAGGGAAAGGATTACGCAATTTTGTGTTTTATTTTTAGGAAGTTAGCAACGTGTTGTTGCCACATCAAAAACTCTTATTTATTATATTAAAAATAGGGACAAACTATAATAGATGTTAAAACAGTTCACTATTTAATAAAAATAAGTTAATAGACATTATTTTGACTGGTTATACCGGTATCGCAATACTATTCTTCAAGTGATAAATATTATCGAATAGTGGGATTATGAAAGGGTAGAAATAAGTGAAGATCTTTTGAAATGAATGCGAATAGAGGAACGAACAACTTGGCAGTTACCGTTAGTGATTTTCATAGTTCATATCAGTGGTTGTGATACTGTTTCTTACAAACGATAGAAATAAATGGAGTTATTTTTGACAATCAACGCCAAAAATTCAAAATTTTGATAGCCCTCGTTAACCGATGAAAACAATGAGTTTTAGCTATTTGATCAAAATCATGAATGTTTTTGAAGATTTTCGACCCTTTTACCTAGACCTATATAAATACAATAAGTCACAAACTGTTATATCTGTTATATTTGCAATGAAACGACCGAGTGCGGGACAACAACTGGTTTATTGTATCAGAACTTATACCTACACTCACAACAAACATTTGTATTGTAATATAATATTATATTACAACACAAACATTTTAACCTTCACCAGTAATATCATTAGGTTATATCATTAGGTTTCACGGTGTACATAGGAAAGTTTCTTAAAAAGCATCCTATTTCAATCAATGTAAACAATGAGTTCAGTAATATTCCCACTTATGCACATTAATGTTAAGCTTATATCACATATAGTTATCACTTGCCTTTACAAGATTAACCAATTAATAAATATGAGAAGCTTTTGTAAAAAGTGTTATGCTTATATTCAGAATGGTGCTGTTGATAGCTCTGTGTTTACAGGCATTACTATCAAACGCTAACTGATATTACAGACATTTTTGTACGTTAATTTCGATTAACATTTAAAATACGATAGGTAAACCGTTGTGCTATTTAAAAAGTGCGAACAACCGCTACAAACATATTATGTACTTTTTCTTTGGTGTAGGTAAAATAGGAAAGATCTATGATTGACTGAAATATTATTACACACGACATTAAGTGTTATTTTAAACAGTTTCTTTACCTTCATTGGAGCTTCATTGATATCAATAATTTAATAAATGAATATCGAATTTCAACCTTAGGCTTAAGGCAACCAGTAGTTCCTAAAACGAAATCACTTTTGCACACCCTATCACGAAATGGCTACATCGTCACGGTAATGTTACGTATTCAGTATTGTGACTCAGCGTTGTCCTTGAAATAATTACGCGAAAGGGCTGCCCGCCTACAGTATTTTAATTTCATCTACCTACTTGAGTTTCTTTCTAGTTTTGTGATTGAAAATTTTATTATATATTTTTATTTAAAAAAATGAAATTTGTTGTGAATGAAATAGGAAGTGTTCAATAAAAATACATGTTTTGTTTTTGATTAGCAGATTTAATAAAAAAACCACCCCTGTTTTAGAACTGAAATATATTTGCACCTCGACTGAGACATACGAAAAATCCATTGATATATTAAGTAAGTACTTGTACCTATTTCAATCATATACACAAATCGCAAGCTTGCTTGCAAAAGCATTACACCGTTCGTTCGTCACTGCGGCACATTTGCAAATGATTGTGTACCAAGTGTATACCGAACATAAGACGCGTAGGTATAACTCGCGTTCCAACCGTTTGTTTCAATATAGAATACTGGATGTATAACTTTACCGTGGCTGAGTGTTTACCGTGGCTGCTTGTTTCACAGTTAGGTTATTAAATAATTACGTGAGCCCGTGAGAAAAAGACTGGAAATCAAAAGTACCCTAAATAATACAATCACGCACAAGGGAAAATCAATACACTGAGTTCCAAAGATTGATCTATACTATAATAATAACAACGGACCTTATTCAGTACTTACTATCATTCAGGGTTGCTAGTAATATAAATGGGCAATTTTGTTCGGTAACTTGTTGCCATCTTATAGGTAGTGACAATCCCGTTGCTGTTGACATCTTGGAATTTTTGATCAAATAACTGCCACAAGTACTTTTGACGAGCTTCGTTCTATCTTGATGTTAACCTAACACTACCCAAAAAACTCTGAAGAGACCGAAACAGGTGAAAATCTGAGAGTGCAAAGTTAGGACCACATCGTGGATTTATTAACACGTCCCAACCAAGCTCTCTCAATTTTTGCTGAATGGCCAAAAATGTGTGTGTTCTAGTGTTATCATGATGAAAGACCACTCCTTTTCTGTTGATCGATTCCGGGGGTTTTTTCTTAATTTCTTGCTTGAGTCTCATTAGTTGTTGGCAGTAGAGATCCATACGAACCTCCGAATCCGAATAAAAGCTCATAATGAACGATGCCCTTCCAATCCCACCATATACACACCATCACCTTATTGCGTGTTAATCTGGGATTCGCTACAGTCTGTGGAGCTTGACCAGCCTTTGGCCTTTCTAATAATGGTTCGGATTCATTACGTTTCAACAGAGAATCGCAAATTAAGTGCTCGATTAATTAGGTTTCTTTCAGTGAGCTCGTGTGGCACCGAAATATTGAGCTTTTATGTATAACCAGACTTTTTAAATGGGTCAAAACTGTTTTGTGGTCAATCCTCAGTTCCTCTGCTATGTCGTAACTACCAATATGCCGATCTTGCTCTATTTTATCAAAAATGGCATTAACTTTATCCGTATGAGGGCGACCAGAACGAACTGAATCTTTGTTATCAAAATTCCCGGACTGAAAACTGCTTTAGGTCCACACGTCACAAATTTTTTTCTCAGCTTGAGCCGAGTTGCATTTTTCCCTTTCGTCACTTTTGTAATAAAACTTCAGAATGTATCGAATTTCTTCGTTAGATTCACTCATCTTGGTGGACATAAAAACAATAAAAAATTTGCGGGAAAGTGCTATTTACTTTTTCTTAATGTCCTATATTTATCGATATAAAAACCAGCAAGATACAAAGGATATCGGAGGACGTAGGAGTCCAAATAAATCTTACAATACACATATACACCTAATATATCTATTCAAAAAGGTAGTAAGTTTGGAATTAGCGCTTGAATTACATCCCACAAAGGTTTCGTGTCGATTAATCACAGTCGACTGGTGCGCTCGCTTCACGTGTTCGATTCCCGCTCTAATACACACGTCTATTTATGCTGTGATATAAGTAGCTATTGTGGAGGAGGTATTACTATTATAACCTTCTATAGTTTTAGATGGCTCAAAAGGGCATGAAACGTTTTTTAAAGTGGCTAATGTTATATTATAAAGACCGGTGGGACATAAAACTAAGTCTATCCTAACTAATATTATAAATGCGAATATGAGTTTGTTTGTCTTCATCACATCATCATTATCGTCATGAAATTATGCGAGGGACGACCGTTACCATTTTCTTTTACATATGACAACATAAATATGTTGCAGTCATGCAATGACGCGTAATTTCATGACGATAATAATGTAGTTAAAAATATAAATATAAATGAAGTAGGCAAAGTACAAGGGAGTATTTTGCTATATCGCTACATAAAGGAGTACTATGCTATACCTAAATTTTAGTTAAAAAAACCGACAAGTGCACGCACCGAGGGTTCCGTAAGCAAACAAAGTTATATGGCGCCCGTCTTGGGAATCAATTCTCGAAGATTTCTGAATATCTTTTACGAAAAACAAACATACCTTTGCGGTTCTAAAAATACTCTTCTATACATGAATGCACATCAAAGTCAACTTTCCAACCGCATAAATATAAGTTTGTAATTACAAAAACAATTTTTTTATGTTATAATAACAAATTAACAACTTACGGTTATTGTTTTCCTTTACTTGTGCTGTCAGACCTTGCTTCTTACCAAATTTCATGATTCTAAGTCAATGGGATGTACCCTATAGGTTTTGATTTACCTGTGAAATGTTCAAATTTATTGAAATCTAGGCTTAATGGCCACATCTTTTGATTGCGTTTGACTTAAAACCTTGATTTTTTTACAGCTTCAAGGGACCGCTAACATAATTGCTATCCGCTATTCAACTTGATGCTGACACGGGTGCCTGAGAAAAAGGCTGTTGACAGACAGATAGACAGACGGAGAACAAAGTGATCCTATAAGGGTTAATTTTTCCTTTTAAGGAACCCTAAAAAAACCCGCTTTAATAGCAAACCGAAGTAAAAAGTAGAAAATAATTTTGAAATATCTTTACTAAAGTTGTATATTTTACTAAATTGTTCTAATAACACTACTTTTATAAATAATAGGTACCCATGAACTTTTTTACAAGCAAATTAATTATTTTGTTAATAATATGGCTTAATCCTTAGTATAAACTTATTAGATTTTTTTACTGGACGTGAGATAGACAGATCAAGTTTAAATAAACCGTATAAAAATTTAAATGAAAAATTTAAAAAACCCCCTAAACAAAATAATAAAAATAGTATGAACGTAAAAAGCTAGTCAAGCCCTTTCATTTAATACCCATGTTGAGGGCGTTGTGAGAAAATATGTAATCCGCTATTTTGTGACGGCGGCCATCTTGAACCGATTTTCATCAAACATAGCTAAGAACACTCCCGACTAATTCATCTTTCAAACAAAAAAAAACCAAATCAAAATCGGTTAATCCGTTCGGGAGCTACGATGCCACAGACACACACACACAGACACGTCAAACTTAAAACACCCCGTCGTTTTTGCGTTGAGTGTTACAAAGGCTCGAATTACAATATTTGTAGTTTGAGAAAATACCCTGGGAGTGCATGCACCTTGCTTTCAATTACAGCCTTTGAATAATATGACCAACGTCTATTATTATTTCACGGAAACCGTTTGTTATAAAAAAAATATGTCTTTTAAGAACTAACTTACACAAAGGGGCTATTATACGATTGATTATATTGTTGAAATACTGGCCTGTTGGCATAGTGGTTAGTGACCCTAACTCTGTTGTTTGTATGTTTGTAAAGTTCCCCGCGACAGGAGTAATTCCTAATGCGGAAGTTGTCTTTTAAAAAATAAAAATGAAATAAATAGGTGGTGCTTAAATAACGATAACTTGCGTAAATTACATTAAAATCACAACGTCTGCGTAGAAGTATTACTTCTAGTAGCCTATTTTTATGAAACATTATTTATTTCTCACTTAACAGACAGACAGATCCACAATGTCACTTTCGCATTTAGATGGTGCACGTAGCTCTAGTAGTTCGCTGGCGTAGAATCTCTCCAATACAAATTTCGATCCTCTATTTCACCACCTTCAAGTTTAATTTACAAAGAGTAGCCTATGCAATTTTTCTACAAGGACTTGTTTGTCTCTGTGCCAAAATTCTTCGTTGGTACCTAATATCATTTATAAAACAAGTTCAACTTTTTTAGCTAAAATTAACTTTTAACTTTTTTATTAAATCGATTAAAACTTCCTCTCAAATACATCGATTGTTATTTTAATCAAATCGGCAACATCACTAATTGACTACTTGCTTATTTCTTTAAACTCAAAGCTCAATTTGTACAAAAGCGGACTTCTTGCTCAGGGCGATCTCTTGGTAGAGAACGCCCCATTAAGTCCGCTTTTGTACTTGACTGGTGTCAACCTTAGGATGATATAGAAATATTACACAACAACAACAAAATAATTTAGATAATCAAAACCAAAGTAGATACACATATTACATGTGTTAGAAACAGTCTCAAAACCACTGATATAAACTATGAAAATCACTAACTAACAGCGACTGCCAAGTTGTTCGTACCTCTGTTTGCACTCAAGTCAATCACTCTAAACATATTCCTACCCTTTTATAATCCCACAAGTTGTTAATATTTATCCATCGACCAATAGTATTGCGTTACCGGTATAACCAGTCAAAATAATATCTATTAACTTATTTTTATTAAATAGTGAACTGTGTTATCATCTATTATAATTTGTCCCTATTTTTAATAAAATAAATAAGAGTTTTTAATGTGGCGACAACACGGCCCTCCTGCGTACGCATCCGTCCCGGATAGCGTCATGGTGTGGTATAGTTGCTGAGGACAAAGTATTTATCATTAGATTGTATCTATTTCAATATATTTCTTTGCATCGATCACTTTTTTTTTTAAACAGCAACGAGGGCTCTTCCATCTACTATTCCATCGACGGCCAGTAGATAAAGAGCTCCCCGCTTTATTTATACAATCCCCGGACACTACTACAACCTTAATGCTTACATAACTGTTCCATCGGCGGTAAGTTATACAGCCAACATTAAGACTCGAAGTTTATCCTAGGCGATGCCTTTGGCCAACCCTAGTTGCATATCACAACAAGTCTCAACATCTGGCTGTAAGAATTTACTCGTGCGGGTATGACTATTCCATCGGCGGTAAGTTATACAGCCAGCGTCAAGCACCCAAAGGGGAGGCCCTAGGCGATGCCTTTGGCCAACCCTAGTTGCATATCACAACGGGTCTTAACGTCTGACTTTACACGAGTAAATTCCGCATATAGGTTACACAGTATTGTCCGAAGCAAATGTACTAGATATCATACATATTTTCTTATGTTCTTATTCCTCACTCTTAAGTCCATCATCATACATACTTCTCTCAAATATCAGTCAACAAAATTATGACACTGTCATAATTATGTACTAGGCAGATTTCACAAATACAGATATATAAATACCGGCCAATATCCTGGTCTATCCAATTTCAGGTGGCTTTCATCCAGTTCTGCTAATTTAGTCCACGGTATCTATTTCTGTATGTTTGATAGCCACTGGTTCGTTTTATGCCTGACCAAGTTTTTCGACGTGGTTGTACTTCCTTTTCCTGTGAAGCTCGGCCTGGCCTGACTTTAAGTGTCTAATAAAACATATGCACCTAGCAATTGCACTGATAAAAACCAATTCTTTCTTTTTTGTTTGATATCAGCGGAGAACAGGCACTAATAGTATTTCTGCTTAAAGCGTTAATAGACTACTTTTGCGAAACTAGAGAGTGCAAATCTACTTTTAACAGGATTGGGGTGTTCTACACACTTTTTGTGACTACTTCATATATCAACAAAAACCAGTTATTAACATCACTTTAAAGGGATATTTAACCATGCTTCATTTTCGATTTTCGTCTTAGTAGGTACCTACTACTAGTACTTTTGATAAACACTTCGAATTAAAGTCTGAATTATTTTATTTTATTTTTATACAATTCTTAACGTAATAACTCGTAAAACCCATTTTTAACCATTTTGTCATGCAAAAATTAATCCAAGCAATCAAAGTATTTACAGTTATGTTTTTAGTGGCAATAGTTTTTTATCCATATACCCTCTTTTTTAAATAAAATACATGTACACTTTTTCAATCCGTAGATTTTTTTTGAACACATTAGTAAATTATAAATAATAGTTGAGCTTCCAACTCTAAATTAACAGTAAGAATATCACAATAATGAATCCGATAGTACGAGTATTCGCTTCTATCACATCTGCCCACATTAGAATAAACACACACTCGGAAATTACTAATAAAAACGTTTTTGCTTACTGTTAGGTGCATACTCATTGCATCACGATTGCTTGATGAACACCATGACGAGGACGTTGGGATTTGCGAAAGCAAAATCTTGCACAAGAAACTTTTTACTTACTAACACTTTTTTTTTCTTTCAATTGGGGTGCGTTCTTTATCTCACTTCTGAAGTTAGAAACAGTCCCAAAACCACTGATATAAACTATGAAAATCACTAACTAACAGCAACTGCCAAGTTGTTCGTACCTCTGTTTGCACTCAAGTCAATCGTTCTAAACATATTCGTACCCTTTTATAATCCCACAATTTGTTAATATTTATCCATCGACCAATAGTATTGCGTTACCGGTATAACCAGTCAAAATAATATCTATTAACTTATTTTTATTGAATAATGAACTGTGTTATCATCTATTATAGTTTGTCCCTATTTTTAATAAAATAAATAAGAGTTTTTAATGTGGCGACAACACATGGAATACACACTATTACTTACATAAATAGATTTTTATACCTCATTAATATATAATTTATACACAATATACACATGTATACATACATATGAATACCAAAATACACAATCGTGTAAAGACCTCATCGAACTGACAAAAAGAATGTGTCAGAGGGTATTGGCGAGATCACACCGTGGCCCCTATTTGTTTCATTTTGATAAAGATTACATTTATTATGTTATAGGGATATTTAGCTTAACTAAATGTTGTGGCGTTTGGGTATTTCTTCGCCCAAAAAGGATTTGACTCATAGTAACTGGTCGACTACGTTAAAATAGTCTTACTTATTTACATTGGCTACTTCAGTGCCTTCAAATTATTATAATTTTCTTTTAAATAAAAATAAATAAATGTTTTGGTTTAAGTAATTTTATAATTTAATTACCTAACACTTGTGTAAGCGCAGGTAGCATGGACAACGTAATTAAAAAACGGTATCTTGTTTGTACTGCCGCGTTCTTTCTGAATCTCACTGTACGTATTATCGTGCCAATCTACTTCAAAAATGTATAGTAGTGCTTAAATATTACTCTCTATCCTAAACTAATAAACACAGGAAAAAAACTACCTAACAATAAAAAAATAATAAGATTCCTCGCCATAATACAAAGTCCAAACCATTAACGTTCCTCGAGCAGTCGAGTTTATTCGCAATGGAAGAACACCCGCGTTTGGCCGTTTGATTCCCGCATAGGACGAATCAATAATCGTGCCGCCCGACAGCCGTACCCCATTTTGAAGCCTACGTGGGAGCGTGAGTAGGCATCTTAATTTTACTGGAACGCTTGTACACGTTGCTACATTTTAGGGTACCATTATGTAACTGATCTAATACTATACGTTTGACGAATTAGAATAGAATAGAAATAAAATGTATTGTACACCAATTACAATTAAATTACAAGGAAACCTCAAAAACAATGTGTATAATGGGCAACCTTTGGATGGCCAAAGACGACGGGAAATAAAAGAAATAATGGGTAGTTTTTGGTGTAAGAGAGTTTGACTGTAATAATAATTATTAAAAACATATAAATATCTATACAAATACACGCATACATACATATATAAGTACACACTAAGTAACTTACATAGATACAGTAAGTAAATACAGCTGATGACAGCAAGCTGTATAACTAAGAATCCAGGTAGCTGTCAAAACCGTTTGATTCGAGCAGAAACCTTTGAATATGTTAGTTCTTTCATGGTATTTCTTCTTTTCCTTGTAAGTAATTGCGTCTTTACCTAGTTTGAAGAACACAACAAACCTAATATATTTTATTACAAAATAGAATAATTTTACTTCCGCCAGTGTTATACCTCTAAATATCATAGGTAATATTTAAAGGTAAAAAACGTAACAGAACTGTTATTATATAATAATTAATAAACTATCTTGCTGGTTCTATTACTGTTTAGTAACTTGAACAGAGTGCCATCTAATCAAAGATACTAAAACGCACAACTAGTACAAAACATGTTAACCGACATTTTGTAACTCGAGTAGATGTCTACGTTCGTACGTGACTCTGAAAAGAGCCACTAGATGGCGTTAGCCATAATTAACTCTTTTTCATATGTAAGTAGCTCTACCAGCTTTTACCTGCATGTAAGTCAAAATACTTGCATGTAAGTAAAAATATAATGCAATCACCAACTATACGAACGTAATGGCGATGACGTAATACGATGATGGCTGGTCCATGCGTCATACTCGTGAACGGGTGCTGCTTGGGGTGACTGGTCTGGCCTAGTCAGCGATGCTTTAGCCTATACTATTATTTTGGTTCGATCAACTGCAACTCTAGCCTTTTAATCCAGTCACGAATTATTTTAACAGTAGATTTTGTAACTGAATGAAGGTAGATGTGCACCTTGAATGATTTCTATGTTTAATAGGTTCAAACCTTCAACGGTATCGGTGAGTGATTTTTATTTTTTAGTACGTTAGCTTTTGGAGCATTTCAATAAAATGAAATTCAGGTGGCATCAGCTTGCATCCTGATTACCTTTCGTGTAACACTAACACTATTGTACCTGAAGATCTGACTTTTAAAAAGAGTGGCCATGAGTTTCTTTGCCAACGTTCATAAATGTCACTTAGTGTCTTAATTGAATAAATGATTTTGAATTTGAATTTAATAACTGATCAACGAAACGTAATAACCAATTTTAACAACATTTACAGCATTTTTTTTTAACTATACGCTATTCATTCGTTTATTTGCTTGACGGTTGCTTGAGAACGTAACCACACTATAAAAAAAATCTTGACGTTACTGTGACACAGTAAAATTTTACTTTAAAACGCGCAGTTAGAAAACTCGGTATTCGTCTTCTATTTTCATGATTATACTATTTATTAACATCCGTAGACATTATGATAATGCAGTATCTTTTCAAAATATATGTTTTATGCAATAAAAATAGTTAATTTCTTTTGTACGTAGTGATGAGAACAAATGTTTCTACTGCATATTTATAAATAGTTGTATTTATTTGCAAAAAAAATAACATCAAAATGTAGAAATTCAAAATTAAATTTAGAGTAATGAACAAACAAAGATATATACTAGATTCATCACTTGAGTCCTCAGTAACTTTAATTATCAATTCTTATATGAAACAGTGGGAGAGCCATGCTTCAACACATATGGGCCGGCTCGACCGGAGTGATCCCACGGCCTCACAGAAAACCGGCCGCGAAGCAATGGATTGTTATTTTTCATCGAATCGGCCACATGTTAGGTTATCATCATCATCACTAATTGACTACTTATAGAAATGTCAAAAGAAAATTAAAGAAAGGACAGAGTATAATTACATTTAAATTATAATTATGTTTCGACACGGGAATTAACGCGTTCACGAAAAGGTATTACATATCTCTGAATTGCCAGACGTTAATTCCCGTGTGAATACATAATTATATCATGGAACGCGAAAGTTTAAAAGTTAGTTTAAATTACAATTGCATAGTTAATATAACTGGGTGAGGAGGTAGGGCAAGAAAGATTTATACTAACTTATTTAACTAAACTTTCGCGTTCCATGATATAATATTATTTATGTATTTACAGGAATTAATTCCCGTAAATACATAGATAATATTATAAGAAAGATTTATGCTTGAATTGGAACCAGCCAATGTACGATGTAGACGAACTAGCACCGGTATAGAGTTGTATTGGCAAATCCCGAGTGATGTCACTGGTGTTAGGCGTCCATTAGACGCTCATGCAAACGTCAATCATTACCTATAGTCATAATTGACGGTATAATATCTACATTAAAATCTCATCATGGAACCGACGATCACTGTATTAGTCGATAGGTTATTCGTTAATCACCGTCATGATCGTGGCAAAACTGACAGCAAAAACCTACCGTGTAATGGGCGCCTACGGAATAATTATAGCTACCGATAACCGCTTGCCATGAGGTGAGAAATATGCTCGTCTACCAAGTTATTTGTTTAAAGCAGAAAATTTAACTTTTCCCACTACTAAATTTTACTTTACATAACGAAAATTATTCGTAAATTGTTTTTTGAAGTTTAAATCATTTAAAACCACTAAATACGATATTAATACGCCGTCGTTATTAAGATTAGGTCAATTAAGTTTTTAATTGATAAATAATTGTTTTTGAGCGTCTTTATTTGCATAATATTTTGTAACGATATTCGCTTTTGGTTGGCAAAAAACTTTTCTGTAATTGGCAATTTATCAATTTGTATAAATCTCCACTTTACAGTGCTTTAGGTAGATTTTTCGAAAAAGGTCTACCTATTGGTTTTGTACTTACCAGTTGTCGAGTTTTCCATAAAATTCTTCACAGGAGGTCTAGTTATGATCTATAGACCGCAAAACAACCACGAATTAAAAAGTGTAAATATATATATATGAATATATGTATGTACCTCAATTTTACCGGCACGATAGAGGTCGCAATAATGCACCGATTGCTTTCAAACTTGGACGAATCAACAGGGCAAAAATAAAGGTAAAGTTCGTGAATGGGGGATATTCCCCCAAAGGGGGGGTATCAAGTATCATTTAATCATTATCAACATCATTTTACATTATAAATATTCCAACATCTTTGTCTATGTGAGTTGTCCAGCGTCTGTAACGTACCTAGTAATATTTTAAACGTGTTTAACAATGTTAACTCTGTCTGTATTACTTGTAATATTATGAGCTTTTAGCTCTTAGTTATAATTTGTAAGAGGACACGTAAACAAATGAGCTCTTGCTATTTGTACTTGTGATATTTCGAGCCTATAAATGATGACGACTTATTTCTTAACAATAATAAGTTTTTTACTATTTACTAAACTCCAGCACTTAAAGATATTATGCATTAAATATTCCTGTCAATTTTATACCCCGAAGTTTCTGTAAAGTTTAAAAAACACGAAATCTGCCTCTACGGGCCTGCTGCGGGACTGTATTTTTTTTATTTTTAATTGTGTAATTCCTTCAAACGATGTAATCTGCTACGAATTTTTAAGATCTGTATTTTTGCGACTTTCGTATTTCTTAGTCTCTTATATGTATATGGTTTTGACTTTCATAGCAGTCAGAATATTGAACATAATATATAGATACACAAAATTATATATAATAATAAATAATTGAAAAAATAAAATGAAAATTAGTATCTACTTCCAGTTTCGATTAGAAGAATGAAAGCGATCAGCAATCTTTTATTTTTACATCCATGTAAGATGATGACGCGTAAACGAGTCAATTGAGAGTCAAATGAGAACTATAAACAAATTGCCCGTTAATTCTAAATAAACGTTGTTGCGAATAATTATGAAAGCGGATGTCATAGTGAAAAATACTTAAAATATATTGTGTAAAGAAAACCTATTAAAATACAATTAATAATCAATAGATAATAGTTAATGACACGAAGTCTATAAAGATTACGGCTATTATCTAATTTAGCGGTTGTTAATTGTTTATAATTTTTATCCATAATTTTTCCATTGAGGTTTCTACATATATTGTTTTTTTTAACATCTGTTATTATTCTAGAGTCTGTCAACATTTGAAGGTGTACCTAATAAATATAATGGCGTATGGCTACAGGCCAACACGCTAAGAGACATACGTAGTATGAACATGTGTAGTGAGAAGGGATGAAAGGAATATTGGAAAGAAGAGATAAGGAGAATCACCTCATTCCACAATCAATCAGTTTGTATTGTGTGTTGGTTTTTTCAGGACCAGAAAGAACCTTGAGTTGAACTCAAAAGATTCCACTCAACACAGAGGTACGGGGATATGAATAATATGAAACTTTGTTACTTACTGAATTTTAACCAGCCCTGCGTTGATTTTCTTACAAGCAATACAATTTTTCTTACAAAATCTAGTTTCCTTCAAAATCCAATCTTAAGGGCCGTCCCAAGAATATAGCCCGATGAAATAAAACGACAAAAGTAAATAACAGGACGCCTAATAGGCAATGAAGGGACGTAATGCCCTATTTCTGGTTAAAACGTTTTTCCAAAAGGTCTCACGGACCAATGGAAAATGTGCGATGTTACTTGGACCCGTATAAAATGAAGTCAATTGCTCGGAAATTGGCGATTTAAGAAATTTACTGCAGGAACTAGTAGTAAGCTGATGGATTTGGTATTTTTTTTATTTGTGTGTTGCTAACTGTGTGATTTGTAACCATTTTGCAGTTAATTGGAGATATTTTTCTTTGATGTCACTGGGTTAGCAAATACGCTCCTGATTGAAATTGTTTGCAAGACTAAAAGTATCACGATAAAAAAAAAACCTTATAGTTACTCTGTGATGTGTGAAGAAGTTCCGAGGAAATATCTCCTTACACAGTAGGCAGTCTTTTTGGTTTTGAAGTGCGAGGATGAACACCCTTCTGGTGGCAACTAGTGCTATGATAAAAATAACGTTGAATTCTGTTGTTGTTATTTCGCTCAAAAGTGTTGCAGCCCCTGCAAGAGTTCAAGGACTATCTCATGAATCTCATTATCAGATTTTGAACAAATTTACAAGACCCTTTCCTTGATATCACTCCGTGTAACAAAAAAGATACCTTTAAATCAAACAACGTTGTGCGGAATTATAAATAAAAAATAAATTTTAACAAAATTTTAAAACCCTTCTTCATTATTGAAGCTGGTTAAACAAGGCCGTTGTATTTGTTTGGAGGTTGTGGACTTGGTTCGAGACAAACCCCCTGCTTGCTAGTCAGTAACCTTGACCTGCCATGTACCTACCTGTAATATAAAAAAAAAAATGTTTTTAAGCAACTCTGTATAGTCTATCCATAATGTTACTCTATAGGATCTAATTTTGCTAAAAGCGTACACAGCCCGCAATGAAATGAGATATTTTCTAACTTATTGAGCGTATATTTTTGTTAAAATGTCAAGCTTAAAGTTTTACAGAATTTCTGCTTATTTTGAAGGATCTTGGTCATTGTTAGTTTTTGACAATAAGTTCTTTAATAAACTAGACTAGTCATATTAAACTGCTCATGACATACATTTGCTTCGATTGATAGATGTAAGCTTCGCATTTCCAGAAGTCTGTAGAAAAACACAATATCCTAAGTATTTATAAGAAAAGCTTCGATTACTAGCTTTGTTTGACCCACAATGTTAATTTTTTTGGGAAGCATTCCTTAGATGTCATGTACATTTATAAAAAATAATAAGAAGAACATGGGAGAGGTATGATCGTCCTGATTCATTTTAAAATTTTTGATAAATGTTAATCTATTTCAATATAAAAAAAATAGCACCTTTGCTACAACATCCTCTTTCTATCACATTTTTTGTATTTTTACCCCAATTCTAGCCCTATTACTCTATACTGAAATAGGTTCTACATATATTTCTGTCACCTAAGACCATGGAATAATGAATACAACGTGATATTATAAATCTTCTTCTTCTGTATATAATATAGATATGTTAATGTTTTATTATAATATTCTGAATGATATTTTGAATAATAACTCTTATGTAACTAGATATATTTCGGGTATATTAATTTTCATGTTCAAAAGATTTATTTGTTTGTCCAGCGTATGTCTTCTTCAATCTTCTCGATTCTAAAATTGGCAATGTCCATAAAAGTTGGTTCTTTGTCAGCTTCTCTGCATCTGTAAACGTGTGTGGCATATCTTTCATAGCAGTCTCTGGCAAAGCAAAAGCAATCAACATTCCAAGTCCAGCAGTAGTGGCGATCACAGCTAAAGGAAGCCAATGTATATATACATTCAAATACACAATGTATGGCGTTAAAAATGACGCAATGTATCCACAAATGTGTACTATAGAGACACCTGAGCCCCTAACTGATGTAGGAAGAATCTCTGGTGCCCACTGCATAGCTGCACTAAATCCCATGTTTACTGCAAATCTTGCAATTACAGCACATATCACAGTTTGCACACCGTTAGTTAATATTATCAAAAAACAAAATATACAGCTTATAAACATGAAGACTACACACAGCCATCTTCTTCCAATATAGTCCATTATCAATGCTACTATAAATACAGAAGGCAACTCAGTAAACGATATCAATGAGAAAGATACGAAAAAATTGTATTCCAACTGTCCAATACTTCTTACTAGTCCATCAAATACTATATTGCAACACATGTACTCCAAGCAAATTAAGATATACATTTTTCGTAATACTGGTCTTCTGAAAATTTCCAAGAAACTTTGATTTTCTTCTTCCTTAATATTATGAAGTGATAACTTAAATTGCGCTATCTTTTTATTCGGCACATCTTTTTTATTAATCCGACCTATGACAAGTAGTTTTTTAATAGCTTCTTCCACTCGTCCTTTAGATAATAACCACCGTGGACTTTCTGGTAATATAAATTTTGTTAGTACTGCAAGACCTAGAGGTAAACTAGTGACTAGAGAGATAATTTTCCAGTGACCGCAAGCCAAAGCAATCCACGGAAATGCTGTTACTGTTAGGGAGTAAAATATGGCCATTGTCATATTTGCCAAAAGTGTTCTATATCTTGGTCCAGTATATTCTAGAATAAGAACGTATGCCATAATCATACAGGAGTCATATGACATACCCATTACAAATCTTGCGGAAGTAAATTCATAAAAATTTCGAGCGAAGGTACTGGCCAGACCGCCTACAAAACCTACAAGACAGCAACTTGTGATAGCTGGTATTCTTCCAAAACGATCACCGACCCATCCAGTGATGATTCCACCAAAAATAGAACCAACAAAGAACATAGATTGAGCGGTCGCTTGGTAACTATTTTTTTGGCAAACCCATTCATTATCCATACCTATGGTAGGGTATGGTATTTCAGACTTCTTAAACTCCCATCCGTGTTGACATGGTACTGTGCTCCACGTATGATTAGGCGTCTGTCCTGTTGCCAATACTTCAGTCCAATTAGTTTGATACATCATACATTGGGAATATCCAAACCTGGAATTTTCATCTTTAGGCACACCGAGATCTCTGCGTTGAATTTCAGTCATATTTGCTAACTCTGGTATCCAGCACCAGTGATTTGGTGATACTTCAGTCATAAATATTTGAGAGAAGTATACAAAGACTCCAAAACAGAAATAAGGGTATGTAGAAAAAAATAATATCCATTGGTATCGCCCCAGTTCACCTGCTGATGATAGTAAATCATCGTATTCAACCTTCTCTTTTGCTATGCCGTGTTGGTTTCCGATGACATTTACATCTTTTTCTGTAGCCATTTTTATATTAAAAAAAATAGCTATAATATTTGTGTAATATTTATTGTCTCTTCTCTTTGGTTTATCCTCTTCCACGAACTAGATTGAACTGATTGAAGGCATACCTCACTCATCTTATATTTTATTATCTAATACCTATTTCATAGATAGTGAGCTAATTTTGTATTTGTTATCTGTTATAAAATTTATTTGTGAGAAATAATATTATAAAATCTTAACACTAACAAATATCAATATAGATAAAGGAATGAAGGAATTTTCCTTTAGACAATTAAAGGGCGAGAATATATACCACAGTAAGAAAAACATGATACTTCCTAGTCATGATCAGCTACTGGAATACACAATTTGTGTTAGTATAGTAGACTACGCTCCCGCGCGACTTCGCTCGCATCAACTTATAACAGAGGTATCGTATTTGAGCTCATTAGAATAGTCTTAATGATTAGGTTATTGATAGAAAATGGTTCTTTTTTGCTTTCCTGGGTTTCGTTTTTTAGTGTGATGAGTATATTTTTTTTTTAATTTATATTTTTTTAACTTGTTGAACTGGCTTAAAGCTTTTGTGGTGCTCCGTTCATCACAATTTATGTTTTTCTTCGCTGCTTCCTAAATTTCTATCTTGATTTCCTTGGTAAATTCAAAAAAGTTCATCAAATTAGAAAACCAATTATAAAAATGTATACCTTTACGTAGTTTTAAAAGAACAGGCAAGAACAGGCTATTTAAATTGAGTTTACCATTCGGCAACGACCTGCTCTAATTTATTCCTACAAAGGAATCAAATCTCTTTTCTATTTGAAATCAGTAGATAAATTGATTTCTGTAAAGGGAAAAATGGTGGTAAAAGTGGAAAAACATAAAAAAGTTGAGAAGAAGTAATGAAAACCAGTCAAATGTGTCCGTTTATTTGTAAATTAAAACAAAACATCTATTCCTTATCACATCTCTTACATCAACTACCAACAACGTAGTAATTCTAAATCTGTATATCTTAGTGCTGCTATTTATAATATTTGATAGACGTCATGGGTTTTCTGAGATGACGTCTATATTTAAATAAGTATTATATTGTAAATATTTTAATAAGAGAGATTATCTATTTTATCTTTATATTATTCTTTATAAAATGTCATTGGATGTTCACAACAATTACATTATAAATGTATATAGGTATGGTGTACCTAATTTTTAAGCTTAACATTTTAATTCCTCTAAATTTAAATTCCTTTATTTGTTACCCACATCAAAACTACCTATTATATTCTTTTATATCTGGTAATTTTTTTCCATCCTAAGGTTGCCTGGAAAAAATTAATGTTGGCGATAAGGCTGCGCTTTGTACACCTCAATTTTGTGTACCAACACTGTTAGCAATATTTTAATCGTGTACAATAAGCTTTGTTCTATTCTATTCTATTATCGGCACCTAAAACGCTATTTCGATGTCTCTTCTCCAGTCGTAATAGAGCCAAGGCTACACAAGATAATTAACTAATTTTGTATATATACGGTAATTATCGCGATCATGAAATAAGTATGAGAGAGGTATGTAACCTCTGAATTGCTTAACGTTGAAAGTTAGCATACACGATCTAGGTCCTCAGCCCTCAGTAACTACGATAAAAATAGTATGGAAACATTTCGACTAGATTTAAATTCAGTTTTACAATCGTTTCTAGTATTATTTACTTTCACAATTTAAATATACACTGCAGTTACATATCTTTTGTAATCCTTTGAGTCAATGTTTGGATTAGTTGTTTGTTTATAGATTTTAAGCTTTATGCTAATCCGACTACTTTGAACATGATGAATGTCAACAATTATAGTCATTTTCTACATTTGATATGTCATGAGATAATAATAAGATAATATTTAAGGGGAAGTGCTTGCTAGGCCGTCGAAAGTTATTATTCAATCTAAAAGAGAGAGCGCTGATAATTTCCATAGACAAACAGCTGTAATGAGGAGTAAGAAATCAAAGCGTATTACCGTTCACCGGAATAATACGACGATAGTACGACACGGATTTTTTATCTTTTTTAAACCTTCTAACTCATGTCAAATAATGCCGCATTAAAACGTATTACTTTTTATTATATAAAAGAACGAAAAGTACAAAACGTTTCAAACATTATATCCAACTTCATGTCAATTACATATATATTAAATTTTTATGCAGACATTTTTGGACAAATCCAGTAATTTCATCAACATATCGGCCAATTTAATTTTAACCGAACATTAAAATACAGTAATATATGTCGTGCGGCTTTCGGGACCGGGATCGCGGTCCCGAATTCCACACATGACATTTTAATAAAATAAAAATTTGGTATGTTGGAAATTAAAACACAAAGTTCCTGTTTAAGGAAAGTAAGGTTCACAAAAAATAGGGAACACCCGAAAACCTCACTAACTCGGCGGTGTTTCGCCGCATGCAAGCATTGCTTCACTGCCGGTTTTCTGTGAGGCGATGGTATCACACCGGACGAGCCGGCCCATACGTGCCTAGGCATGGCTCTCCCACGATAAATTTTGATATATTTTTTTTTCAAAATTTGACGTTTTATTAATGAAAGAATAATTCGTATGTTGCACGAGTTTTGTAAGGTACAAGTATATAGACCACATTAACAAAAAAAAGGCGTTCTATCGTCTCTGCCTACCCCGGACTACCGGACGAAAAGAATTGCTGTTGTCAATATCTGCATGGTTTCTATACAGCTGGTAAAACTTTATCTGACACAGTCTGAAATTGCCAACTGTGAAGAATTGGCTGGATTCGGATATATATTCCAATATCTGTCGGTCTATATTAAAAATCATGAATGTTCCTCCAATTATTAGTGCATTATGTCATTCACTAGGCAGACCCCGTAGTGCATTATGTAGGAAAAGCAGACTTTACGACGATAAAATACGACGACCATACCTTGAGAGAAATTGAAATCATGCAAATTAAACTTCATAGTATGAGGTGTGAGTGTGAAAGATTGTGAGTCAATGCGGATGCGGAATTGCGGATAAATATCATAAATACTAACTTAGTCAGTAGTTGATTATGAATAATAATAATTGTTAACCTATTATTTTCCTGATTCCTATTGATGGTTTGAAAGCAACTTAATATTATCGTAGCCTATTGTCTTCAATTCATTTAAAATAAAATAATGAAAAATTACAGTTATAATTGCGACTTCTATTTTTTACTTTTCGGTTTTTGTCAGTTTAGTCACCATTGGACGTCAAGGGTTTCTTGATGAATAATTGTGGTAATAAAACAATAGGATTTGTCAATGTTTTAATCAACCTATTTAATGTTACTAATTTGCCTAAAGTACTTCTAAGTCATGTGTGTGGCTTAAAAATAGTTTTTGTTTTTAAACACGTGGGCCACAAGTGTCTTCCCTTCGCGTTAAATCGATAGGAGTCGGTTCACGTCGGTAGTTCACTGGTAGGGATTCGAACCCACAATCAATCGCAACCCCAACACCTTAAGCATTACGCTACCACCGCTGAAAATATATTTTTTGATAATCTTCGTAACAACACCTCACACACAGCCACATTAAGCGGAGCAGTATTTTTACAAAAAATATAATTATTACGATTTTAAACATATTTTGCCTGCTTCATTTCGCTATTTCCAGACGTCCAGGACCACAAACTTGGGCCGCAGTATCGGACCAAGTTTGTGGTCCTGGACGTCTGGAAATAGCGAAATGTCCCTGGTAAATGGTTTATTAGTTTTCGGTTAGGTAATTTTCAGTACCAGCACGAAATCTAGCTACGTGATCGGTATGCGGTGACGACCTTTTATCACGTATGGTAAGAAATTTAGATTATGAAATGTTCGTGTAATACACGCCTAAGTTCGCTGTATATAGTCGTAAGTATTAAAATTTTAGAGATAGTATTATATTTTTTATGCTTATGCCTATTATCGTTAAAAGAAAATAAAATTTTAAAACACCCTAACTACCACTATCTCTTCGATTCATTTTGATGCATTTTAAGGTTGACTAAAAGAGATTACACTTAGCAATAAGGCTATGTACATTATAATATGTTCAACACATACTATTTTTAATACCTACTTAAATTGTAACAATGATGTACAGATAAAGTGTTAAATATATCTTCACAAATATCTATTTATCATTTGTATTGGAACAGAAGAATTGGCATTTTTATTCGTTCAGATTACGACAATTATAACAATGTTAGAAAAATATATGTTTAAATTTATTTTCAGATTCTGTAAAATTATTTGAATGTTGACATAAAGAGCTATAAGAAAAATATTTTTTTGATAATCAAATTTAAAACAAATTTAGAGGCTGTTTATTTTCTATTTGAAATTTAGCAGTACTTGTTAACATGGCTTATATTATTATTAAGAGACATCGACATTAATTAATTAGTTGGTGTAAGTAGCTAGAACCTGTTCTGATTAAGATTAAATAGGTAAATAAATAATTTAATTAATTTGTGGTTTCTGTAACTACCGGACCAAATACCTTCCTCTGTTTAGATCAATAGAAATAGGTCCCTAGTAGAAATAATGATCAAACAGGCTAATTCAATCTCAGAAGCATTTACTAGTAGCCACTGAAGAGTTCCACTATCCATTGCTCATTTCTATAGTTCAGCTTCAGGATGCCAAATTATAATAATAAATTATAGTGTTGCCATCCAAGCAACATATGCATATAATTTTTTATTTCATTATGACAATTAGAAGTAGATTAAAATTAACTTCCAAGATTTGTTCACATAGTTAGTTACAAGTGAAACTAATATTAAGACTTTGTTTGAGTAACTAAACTGATATATTAATGTTGATACCTAAATAATGTAATAAAAAATTATGATTGAGAGCAAAAAGAATTTGACGACTTTAGTCTGTGGCGCGGCGGTAGTCTATGCGACTGCCACGCCGAGAGGTGCAAATATTTGTATATATATGAATAGATATGTCTATTTATTGGTCTGGGTATTTCTATGTATGTATTTACAAAAAAAATGTATCTATGTATGTTTATCTGTGTTCTAGAATACATAGTACAAGCTTTGCTTAGTTTGGGCCTAGACAGCTGTGTGATATGTCCCAGGATATTAGTATTATATGTATGTGCTAAGTTTCAAAATCAGTTCAAAGGTGTAAATTCAATGGATGAACAATCATTCGCCCCCAAGTTTTCTACCCTTAGGGTTGAAATTTAAATGGGACCAACTTCGATAGCCTATCCAATATTTTCTTGTTTCGAAACCGAAAAAAAGAACTAAAAAACATATACGGGATGACTTGAGAATATCCTCCGTTTTTTGTCGCTAAAAAAGCTTGTAAAAGCCCTTCCCTTGTAAAAAATCTCCCCTGCTCTTCGCAGTTTTTATAAACTCTATTTCCAATAAACTCATGTCCTCCTACCACCTTTGTGCAGATGATTTACAGATCTATACCCAAGCACCTGTGGAACAGCTATCTGAAGCTATTTTTATTATTAACAAGGATATAGAGCAAATTTATGTATGGAGTAGGCAGCATGGATTAAACGTAAATCCGTGTAAAACTCAAGCTACTGTTGTTGGGAGCTCCAGGGCAACATCTAAAATTGATTGGACACAGCTACCTCAAATATTCTGTGATGGTGCCTCCATTCCCATCGCAAATACAGTTAAGAATCTGGGAATACTTAGCGATAAAAATTTGTCCTGGGGTCCGCAGCTACAAGAGGTAGGTAGAAAAATGTTTGCCTCTGCAGGGTCATTGAGAAGATTACGCAACTTCCTACCGGTTACCACCAAAATTGCGCTTGCAGAATCCCTTCTTCTTCCCATTCTTGATTACGCAGATGCCAGTTATCCTGATCTCACCGAGGACCAATTAAATAAACTTGAGCGACTTCAAAACTTTTGTGTACGGTTCATCTTTGGTTTACGCAAATTTGACCACGTTTCTGAGTATCGAAATAAGCTCAACTGGTTACCTATTCGCCTTCGCCGGAATATTCATATCCTTTCACTATTATATAATACACTTCTCAATCCTAACACTCCTCCTTATCTCAAACAACGATTTAAATTCTTACATAACACACATTCAAGGGTCCTTAGGTCTTCAGAGAACTTGACATTGAAAATACCAACACATTCCACGAATTTCATGGACAAATCTTTCTCAATTCAGGCCATTCGTCTGTGGAATGCATTGCCACTGTCCATCAGGCTCGCAAAAACACTTCCCATTTTCAAAAAACTAATAAAGGAGCACTACCTTAGTTGTTGAGTGGTTAGGTTCATGATATCCGTGCATTCATATGTGTGCACCTATATTTATTTATTTGTGTATATATGTATATTATTATCTGTATATATATAGAGTTAAACTTATGTATGTGAAGACATATGTTATATATATAATATGATATTATTTTTAAGCAACTATACACTGCAACTCCTCTTACCATCCATAAACTCTCTTTCCATCCAATGGTTGCCTGGAAGAGATCGCAGAACGCGATAAGGCCGCCAATTGTACAAGGTTTATAGTTTATGATTATGTATATGCAGTCTTGTATAATTTCTTACAATAAAGAGTTAATCTATCTATCTATCTAAAAGCAGACACAAAGTAGACACAATATTATGAAATATTCAACTGAAGAGGGACACACCACTAACCCTCGGTAGTCGTAGTCGTTGTTAACGACTACGACTACGACGATAACCAACAATAAACCTTTTATGAACTGACATAGACAGGAAAGATAAAGGGTACTCTCACAATAGAGATCTGCTTTATAAAAAGATATACTTACTCATTATTGAGTTAATTTTTTTTTGTCCATATACGAACATAAAGTATATTTTAACCTACATTTTAAAACACTTTTGCGTTTCAAAACCAATATCTTGCCACGGGCGAACGGAACGTGCCTGGCCTATATTGAATTAATTTAGTTACAATAAATTACACAGACTAAAATTCCGTGATAGAAATGTGGGGGTGCTCAATTAAAAGAAGAATCCTATATCTAGTAGATTTTACCCTAAATATCTTTCCCTCCCATTACATATAAAACGGAGACAAGAAGATATTAGAATTAATAAATTAAAAAATAAAGAAAACTTTAGTTTGACCTTTTTTTATTCTTAGTTCTCGAATTGTGTGGCAAATAGAATACTTATGAGCATTGAGCATATCTTTACCTTCGTAATCAAATTTATTTCATCCTAATATTAGTTGTGACAAATATTGCATACGTTCACCATTCAAACCCGAATACCTAAACACCTTGCGTGTGACATTCCTCAAATCCAATTTAAACGTACGTTTTACATAACGCCAGTGGCGTTACGCCAGAGTTTTGCACGACTGAGTTTCCTTTGAAATACGGCATTACCATATTAGAAATTGTCACCACATAGTCTTGGAGTTATTACATGACCTATCTAGCTTTATTACTAACAAGTCCCTATAAAGACAATTTACCTAAATTTCATATATTATTAGTTCTAACTTGTTACTGTCCTGTCCTGTCCGGTACTGACCTGAATGGTATTTTCATTTATTCACCACAAAGAACTATTACCATTCGCTTTAATAGCATAGAAAGTCAAGATAAACGTCATTACGTATTCTTTAAAGCTTAGTATCAGTATAATGACATTGTTATAGTCAATTATTATTAATGAATTAATAAATTTTCGCCAATATCATTATTTTTAAAGGAATGTAATAAATCATTGATGTGGATCAGTCTATGACTCAGCCCAGTTCACCCTGGTACAAGCGTCAAACTTATCGAATGTACATGTATATGACACATCTAAACCACGGCCTCCTAAATAATTACATTTTATAGACCGCTAAAGTTATGATTTGTAAGCAAGAAAAAGAATTTAATTACCAGAATTCGTATTGGAAAAAAACTTTGTAGATATCGTCGAATCATAAGTTATCGAACTAATGATGATTACGATAATGATTATTATAAGTGCGAGGTTACAAAGTAGCGCCTTGAGCAACGATGTGACTAATTTTTGCACAAAATAACACCGGATTTTTTTTTTTTACAGGCGCAGCAAATAAGATGATGTTACACTATAGTAACCTGATTACCACCCTAATTATTTACTCATAAACTATTGTAAAGATACATTATTTAAACAGTTCAAGGTATATAAAGCACTGTTGAATTGGAACAGCCACTATGAATTAAGACTAGAATTAGAACAACACTATGGAAGAAGTTAGGTATGCAGTCCTACTAGCGTACTGCTGTTATTTTTGCTGATTTATTAAACGGCGAAAGCTCCATCCGATGGAATGGTTTTCAAGCACTCTGAAATCTTGTTAGGCACTGGCCGCTAGAATTGGTAATTTGGAAGCATTTGTTTCTTACCACTCTATCACTGTTGCGAGTGTTTGTAGGTATTGGTAGCCGCTTACCATCGTGTGGTGCATTTCCTTTCCAACTTACTTATGTAAAAATCTATGGGCGTTTTCAGACCACCCGTTTTTTTAATCACATCATCTCTGAGAGTAGTATTATGCACGTACAGAACCTCAATATAAACTATGTAATCTTAGTTATAAATTATGATAAATAGAAAAATGTGTTATTGGCATAAGGAGCTGTGAGTAACCAAATTCAAAACTAAAGTCTATGTAGTGGTTTCAAACTGAAATAGGTACATATATATAATGTAAGTTAAGTATAATATTTACAAATCAGTTTCGAAAACAAATAAAAATATAGCAATGTAAATGTAAGCATTTTTGTTTATTTGTGAAATTTCTATAATTCACTTTACTTCCGAGCCCTAAGTGCCTCGTAACTTGACATATAAAATTACGTGGAAATGGAATGGCTTTGTATGGCCTACATGCCTTTGCAATTTATTTGCCGTTATAATAAATTGAGTGTAGAGGATATACTCTGAACAAGATTTATTTGTTGGAGAAGACACGTGTAAATAGATGTGGGCGTGTGTTTAGGGAATTAGCCTATTTCAGAATTTCGTTTTTAAGAAAAATCGCAAAAGTGCGCATATAAATAAGTCCCTCTCTTACTACTTATTCTTTTTAGAGTTCCGATCCTTAAAAGGCAAAAGGAACCTTCATAGGTTATAGAACCTAATCACTACATTGTCCGTCTGTCTGTCTGGCTGTCAAGGCTCTTTTTCTCATGTCTCAAGTTGAAATGAACATCAAATACAGCTGGCTTAGGCTACATCACTTTGTATTATTTAGTACCGGTTGTATACTTAGTATGTAGTGTAATGTAGTGCGGTCCGTATTTCATGATCAACTGCACTTGCACTTGTCACGGCACTTCTACGATTTCGTCCAGTGCATCGTAAATCGACACGAATTCGATTGGTCAGTGTTAGAAATTAAATCACGCACGATATAAAATGCTATCGTTGTTATGATGTGTGAATGGGCATATTATAGTTTTTTATTTAGCCTAAAATTACTTTACTATACCCATTGTAACTTTAACTACCTATATATAAAAACACTGTTTATCAGTCAGGAAAAAATCACAAACATTGTATAGTATATTATAGTTTTTCTATATCCGCATGTAACACATTGCATGTAATATATGCGACATACATATGTTACATGCAAATATAGAAAAACTATTCAGGAATAAAAAAGAACAATTCAATTACGTTAAATTTGGCGTGATGCGAGGCAATAATCGTTTATCAGAGCAAACCAGCCCAGTCGGGGTCGAATTGTTTATTATTGGACTAATCAATACAATTCCAATTGAAATGTAAATTACGTTAAAGAATTAACTATTGGTTGAATCATTTTAGTCACTTCCAATTTTTATGTGTTTTTTGTGGTCTATTTCAATCTTCCTGATACTTCATTTGACTAAACGCTTATGACCATTTTGGCCAAATTAAATCTGACTAAAGACCTTTTAGCCGTTTCCTTTAAACACATATAACATAATCATTAAGGAAAATTTGATAAACAAATACATTAATTTTCATATTTCAATTATCTATTCCAATGCATTCGTGAATCACTACTGCTAAAGCTCGTCAATAGCTAGTAAACAAAAGAAGAAAGAATATTAAGAATATGAACAGAGAAGAAAGAGGTTTTGAACTGTTTTGTCTTTGCCTATTAATATAATATATTATAGATCAGTAGGGTTTTAAGTGAAAAAATTACACATAATAATATACTTAAATATTTTTATACAGTAATCTTTAAGCCTATATGTGTTTATCACCAGTACGTGTCGTAATTTTGTGTCATTTTTAATAAATTAGGATGTTTAGGACTTTGTTACCTACCTATTTAATTTTAAATCCTACCACGCCAAGCATCACTCTCAAATATATATTTGTCCTTTTCTTAAGAGTTATTTATGTCACACAACACAGAACCTCAAAGTAAGTTGCATATAATTGATTTTGTGTTAGGATTTAATTCACGACGCCAGTAGCAAATATACACAAACAATGAAATGTATGTACATATATTTCATCTATTCTATTAAATAATATTAAAAGACTGTTTTCCATACAAAAGATTAATATCTTCAGCCGAAATGATCAGTCAACCAAATGATATGAGCAGTGAGCTTTTGGAATTACACACGAGTACGTATAATGTACGTATAACGTACCAAAACGTAATTTTCGGATAACTTTGACATCTTTGGTGGCTTTTGTGATTTCATTATTCTGATAAATTCGCGATCCGTTTTCCGCTTAAAAAAATTTATTGGATTTATATAGCCTCGTTTTGGCGACTCATGTATGACGTCGTGGGTTCAATACCTGGATCGAACGATCAGCTTAAAGTCATTATTAGAGCAACACAGAACTTGCGTGGCTCTAATATGGACACTCTTGAATTCCCGATGGAGCCACAATAACACCTAAAAATTATGAATTTGCATCTATCGACTTATCCTCCAAAACTATTAAAACTAAGCGCAGGTTATTCTTAGTTCTGGAAAATTACTTAGATCTATTATTTATATTATATAATAAACCAAACGATCAGACCTATGCCGATAGGCATTTTTATGGCAGTCGAATGCTCGCCCGCCACACTGAATAAATTGTCACATAAATAACATTTACCAGATACCAAAATATTTACCAGAACCCACAAGTCATGTTATCAGTGGTGTACTATTTTAGTTGCTCAAATTATTTTAGAATATTGAAGGATACCCCAAAAGTTACGGCTATAAAACTACCCGCTGGCAATTTAATGGTTCCTCTCTTTCCGAGTTTGTTTTGATCACAGCAACTTATATTGTGCCTTGAAGATGAACTGAAGTTAAGGCAAATAGACAAAGTTATATAAAAAGAGCCGTTTTGAATATTAGTTGGATAATAAGTTAAGGTTTGAACTTGAACGTTCGCTATTTCTCTTGATAACTTTTCCATTTTATAGGGTACGCTTTAACAACTACTTTGGTAAGTATTTTATTAGTAACCATTATTAAGTTACAGTCAACATTATAAGCTGGTTGTTAAAAATTACTTTATTTTGTTATTTAGATTTTTGTTATAAAATAAGGTAATTAATAATTTTGTGTCGACATCACCATCTCGTAGGACGTCCACCCACAAGATGGACGGACGACCTTGTAAAGATCGGGGGTCGACGGTGGATGCAGGCCGCTTCCAACCGGTCTTCTTGGAAGTTATTGGGGGAGGCCTATGGCCACATGAGGATGTCCTATGACTGAAATGATGATGATGAACATCTCTCGAGGACAAAACGATCTACCCAGTAACTATCAGTCCTGCATCGTGCAACGAAATTTTTTATGCTTATTATAATAAATACTTCAGACCTGAAAACATGCTTCATGGCAGTATAATTATGATGTTACGTAATAACAAATATTTTTTTTTCCTAAATTCGTTGTTTTTAATTTTTATGAGACCATCAAATAAAACAATCAAGGTTCACAAATGACAAATATATCGCATGACTCGCAAACAATAAAACTGGCACCTTTTCCTTTTTGAAAGCGCTTACAAAGAAATATTATCTAATTAGCCATAACATCTATGCTAGAGAGGGTTAGGTACTTAACTAAATGTAGGAAATAGTAACATACACTTTCAGGTGGCACATTCTCGTTTTTAATATTTTTTTAACTAAATCACCACCATGTGTTCTTTCTCTTCGTATCTCTTTCTTATCGTAAATAAACTTTTGTATGTAGTGTAAATCTGTTATTATTTATTAAATTGCGTTGCAAACCATTAGTAACATAAATACTGGGTGTCTCAAAAGAAAGTTCACATTTGTTTTGGTTATTGCGTGAACGCAACTATTCGGAGGGGCGCGGGGGGGTAGACAATCGGTAGCCTGGCTCTTGGGAATTTAGGCGCTATAGAGCGTTTCTCGGGAGGGGACCGTGCGTTGTGCGTACGCGAGTTTTATAAAAACGGTAATTCGGCGACTGTAGCACGTAGAAAATTCTGCAGCATTCGACATAATCGTCACTTGAATGATGCGCTAACCACTCGATTCATTGCAAGATGGGTCGAGAAGTTTGAAGAGCCCGGTTCAACACTGGAAAACCAAAATCCGGGCGTCCAAGATCTTCGAGAACGGTCGAAAACGTAGACAGTGTCGCCCAGTCTATTCGGGACGATCCGAACCTTTCGATTCGGAAGCGTGCACAGCACGCTTCCGAATCCTTAAACGTGCACAGATCGTCATTATGCCGCATTTTGCATAAAGATTTAAAACTGCACCCGTACAAAATTCAATTGGTGCAAGAATTAAAGCCTCAGGATGCTGGTCATTGGCTTGACTACGTAAACCAGATGATTGAGCGCTTTCCAACGTTTACCAACATCTTGTTTTCGGATGAAGCCCATTTTCATCTTACTGGATAAGTTAACGAGCAAAATTGATGCCATTGGAGTGCAACCAATCCAAAACAAAAACATCAGACACCCCTACATTCGCCTAAAGTCACCGTATGGGCCGCAATGTCGGCGCGAGGAATTATCGGCCGGAATTTTAATGCTCGATTAAACGAATGCCGTGAACGCAACGGTTTACATTTGGACGATGTCATTTTTAAAAAATAAATTCCCAAACAGTGTATTTTAATATGTAATAAACATTTTTTCAATAAACTCCTTACTTTTTTTTTTATTATAGTTTTAAAGATGACATTTCTTTTGAGACACCTCGTATTATAATACTAGCTGACCCGCGCAACTTCTTCAGCGTTTATAAATTTTCCCCGTTTCGCGCCTTCTGGTAGTATTATATTATAGTAGTAATAGTTCCTGAGAATAGCACGTTCGAATTTTTTTATTTTTATTTTTTTTATTATTAGTTTAACAAAAGACAGATACGCAGTATATACATAAACATGCAATATAAACTCATTCTAGTTTTACCGTGCATCAGTGCCGTCAACGCTGTTAAATATAATTACGAAAAAGTTAGTACCCACATACAAAAAGAAGATACAAGTTACAGGTTAAAACAAAAAATATCATAAAATCAAAGTAGGAGGGGTAATTAAATACATAAAAGTCTAGCGCGCTTCGGTGGCCATACCCAGCATGCGCCGCTGTGACGCAGTCGGCTATCAGTCTCACTATGTTATACCGGCTGATCAAGGAAAAAGATTTTGTCTAATTTAATTTCTGCAGAAAATGTTGTTTCAATTTGCTTTTTATGTTTGTATTCGTTAGTGAGTTCTTAATGGTGGTTCTTAAATACGTATTGTAATTGATTAACAATAAAGAACACAAAAGTCAGGTTCTGAAAGCGTTAATATGCGTTTAATTTTGTTATAAACCAAGTCGTTTACTATATAATACTAGCGGACCCGACAGACGTTGTCCTGCCGGCACGTAAAAAATATTATTCCCGTAACCCTATCGCAGCGCCATCTACCCGTTCCAATTGTAAATCTAAACCATTCTCGAATTCACCTGAAGCCACACAAAAAAAAATAATTAAAATCGGTCCAGCCGTTAAGGAGAAGTTCAGTGACATACACACGTACAGAAGAAATACATATATTAAGATATACAGTTAGTACCTAAAGCAGTACCTTTTAATTTAGTAAAAAATATTTTCGGGCATTACATTAAATAACATAATTTATTAAGTAAGATAGACTAGAACTCTAATACTACTAACTATTATAGGCTACTTTTATCACTACAGTTAATAGAGAAACAGTTTCCAGGTTTGAGTTATGTATTTTACTCAAAGCAATTTTTAGAAGTAAACCTTTATAAGCTTATTTTTTCAAAGTACAGAAAAAACAACAAAGTAAAAAAAAAATAAACAAGTACAGAAGTACCTATCATATTAATGCGTAATGACACAACTTTGCCCATGAACCCATGATGTCTAACGAGCAATGAACCCATTAATGCAACTAACTTCTTCACAAACTGCTTTATTTTGTAAATCTCTGAATATTCATACAATATTTATACTAATATTATAAACGTGAAAGTAACTCTGTCTGTCTGTTTCTCTGTTACGTTTTCACAAACCACTAGACATATTTTGGCAATGACATAGACGACTTACTAGGCTTTTGTCTGTTTAAAAGTTATTTTTTGTGGCAAATAAAACTGGAAGGGTTGAATTAATAGGGAATTAGTTTGTATAGGAGGCCAATAATTTCTCAAAGTGACGTATATAAAAAATCATCATGACTATCTTTTTGGTAAGAAAATGTAAGGATATTGATGACAGATTGGAGAAAAACTAATTCTCCTAAGACAAAGTCGCGTATGTATCTATGTGTTTTTAATTCTCAGAAAATATAAGCTGAGATACAGCGACGCCAAAACAAGGTAAACATTTATCATTAGGCTTGTGATGTTAATTGGTGAACAAAGTAAGGCAGTTAAGAATTGATATACTATTTTACTTTTGTTTTGTTTTTGTTTGTGCCACATTAAGCTTCTAATTCTTTAACTTTGTAAAGCTGTGAACTAAAAACATAATATGTAAACTATTGCATAACTCGATTTTTATAGAAAAACTACCAAATTTCAACACTGATTCTGTTGTTACTAAACTCTCTTAAATGAACTGAACTGACGTATTCCGAAAATGTAGAACCTACTTTTATTTAAAATATCTAAAATCAGTTAAGGTACTCAACGTAGTCGTAACGTCTAAAATAAGGAACTTCAAACTAATTTCATCTTAGGAACAACACAATCAATACAATTAACCTTAATCTCAGAATCAGAACGAGTGCTTGTTGAAGTTTAAATTTACTTCGATACTACACCATAATAGCATAATGTGAAATCTCTTAATTAACAGGTTTTTTTTTTTCAAAAGACAACTCCCGCATTAGAAATGACTCCTGTGTTGCGGGGGACTTCACAAACATACAAACAACGGACACAAAGAACACCCAGACTCGGGTGGGAATCGAACCCACGACCTATGGCGTAGCAGTCAGGGTCACGAACCACTAGGCCAACAGGCCAGTCGATACTTTTTAGATACTTAACTGAGATTTACAACAGCATCTGCACAGTAAAAAAACCTTCGTAATCAAAATGAATGTGGAATGAGCTCCCTGCCAAGGTTTTCCCGAGGGACTACAATATAGGGTTCTTCAAGAAAGAAGTGCATAGGTTTTTGAGGGGTCCATATTGCAAGCGTCCATAAACGTGGCATCAGGCGGGCCGTATGCTCGTTTGCCACCGACATAGAATAAAAAAAACTTGCAGCAGATGTTAGGTCTGGTAAGGTACTATTCACAGTCATACCAATGTTTTTTTTTAAATATTAAACAATTTTTCAAATGAGTACAAGGCTCTCACTAAACGGTTACCGGTGCCTGCAAACACCAGGTGTGCCAATGGTGCACGGTGTGAACCCTAAAAAGGGATCTTTTGCGCAGATCCTAAAAAAGACCCTTTTTCACTTTAACCGCTTCAACCGCAGTCTTCTTTAGAGTTCTTAATTGCTAAATGCTTCAATTTTGTGAAAAGTTTAATACGACCTCATCCTTCTGCGTTGTCATTTACCTAAGATGTCTCTCTGTTCTAAGTGTTAGTGTTGTTGCTAGCCTATTATTTGACTAAAATTAGACGTGGAGAATGTTTATAATAACAGTTACTTAAATAGGACATAAATGAAATAGTTTTATTGTAATAGTAACAGTTTCAACTAAAACAATAATTTTTTATCACTGTATAAAACTTTTACCTCTCTTAAGAAACAAAATTGACTAAATTAAATTGGTTATGAAATGAAATTATTTAACTTGCGAACTCTTACACCACGATTAAATTTTAGAGTTTCATTCACGAAAAAAAACCAGCTATTTCTTAACGATAGAAAGACATAGGGCACATAATTGTTTTTAAACTTCACGATTTGTATACATATTAGATATGTAATACTGACTTAATTGAGATAATATATTTATAATATTACGTCTTATTAAGGTACGATACCTTTTTGGTTATCAAACGTCCCGATCGAATTGCACCAATCGTGGGCAGGGGTGGACTGTTCCATAGCCACGATCACGATTGACGATTGGTCGTGGTCACGGTATTATATACATAGGCACCGTCAACTGCGCACCATTGGATGTGTCCAGTTATTATTTGCTAACTTAGTTTATCATAATCGTCATCATTTCAGCCATAGGACGTCCACTGTTGGACATAGGCCTCCCTTGATGACTTCCAAGAAGACCGGTTGGAAGCGGCCTGCATCCACCGACGTCCTGCGATCTTTATCAGGTCGTCTGTCCACCGCGATAGTGGACGTCCTACGCTGCGCTTTCCGGTCCCTTAGTTGAATAACCAAAAAAAGGGTTTTGTGCAGGAGGTAAGAAAGTAGATATATAGTTAGAATATTGTTTATTGTACACCACTAATAACATACAGTGGGAAAAATAATTTTCTTACAAATTATGGTACAATGAAACTTAATTGAAAAGACTACATACATGTGACAATTTTAAAATAATAGGTATAAAGGCACCAGGTACCTACTGGTATGTTTGAAGTCGGTGTCAAGCTAAATAGGTACTTATACTTACTTTTAAACTTTCGCATTCCATGATATAGTTATGTATTTACACGGGAGTTAAAGCGATCACGAAAAGATCACACACTACATCTGTCCTTAACTTCTGAGGGTTACCCTCGTTTTCCCTTAGATATCATCATCAGATACGGACTTGGTGATAATGGGACCACCTGGGGAGCATACCCTTTTAAACAAAATAAGAATTTTTGAGATCGGTCCATAGATAGATGCTGGAAATATCGGTGAACATACATTAAAAAAAAAACATACAGCCGAACATAGAATTCCTCCTCCTTTTTTTGAAGTTGGTCAAATAGCATGAAGTAACGTTAATTACTACCTAATATTTATAAATAAATAATGTTCTTAAGTGTCAATACAGTAACTGCGATAGCCATATCTGTAAATAAATCAATATTGTGTATTGATTTATTAGTAGCTTTTCGCATTATTGTTAATGGCCACACTAGTTTTATATGTCATGATGATAGATTGCTAGATGGAGCGATTAATTCATTAAATACAATTTTTTATTATTCAGTTCCCTTAACATAAACATTAATATATATTTAACATAAATATTTAGTCAGCGTGCCTGCGTCATTTGAATAAAAAGTTTTTATACATAAACATTGAAACACCTACTTCACAGTTTAATATTGCATCAGACACTTCAAATACGCAAAAGATATCGCATCGCATCTTTTATATATTTAAAGATATTGACTTTTAAAAATGTTTCACATACATACACAAATGTTATAATAAAATGACAAATTTTGTGCAAGTTCCGCGACGTGAAATTGCCATACACAATGTTTACCGTACGGGTGGCACTCAAATTATTTGGAATGTCGCGCGTTTGCTGCCTGATAATCTTATTCAAATATTGTATACATGTATGAATGATAATAAATAAATTATTAACTTTAACGCTCCGCCTGTGGAATGAGCTCCCTACCAAAGTTTACCCAAAGTATGCGATTCTTCAAGAAAGCAGTGTATATATTAGATGTGTAATTCAGGACTTAATCGCAATATTTAAAAGGTGCAATACCTCTTGTTTACCCAACGTTTCGATCGAATTGCACCGATCCTGGTCACGAGTGGACTGATGAGAACTCAGCGACACCTCCGTGAAGTGCGAGTTTCGGCAACTACCCGCACTTGGTCTTCACTATTTCTATTCGTACTGGCGCATATCGGTGCTTCGACACACTACACTTACGACGTCCCCTGAATGATGTCGAGGGTGTACTCGCTGACGATAGCATTTGCTGATGACGGGATTCCAAGATGTTGATAAGCGGTACCCATCTTCTCGGTTGATATTTTTATGCTTTTTTAATATTCTGGAGAAATAGTGACGGTCGGTTGAAAGGACCTGTGGTTAATGTAATTCAATCCAGTGGTTTGGACCTGACTCCACCAAATGCTCCGCGATCGCCAACTTGTTAATTTGGCAGTTTTATTACAGCTGTGATGTGTTCTTTGACCTGTTCTGCGATCGTACGTTTGGTCTGTCCGATGTACGAACTACCACAGCTGCAATCTACCTTGTACACACCTGGCGTCTGTAGAGAAGCAATATCCTTCAGTGTTCTTAAGGACTTTGCTATTTTCGAGTGCGGACTATATACAGTCTTAATGGAGTACTTCTTTAATATACGATACGATGTAAAATTAACGGTGAGACAAAATGATACACTCGGACACACTGTTTACCAAACGTCGGGTAACCAAGAGGTATTGTACCTTTTAAATATTATAGCGTACTCTATAGGTTACTAAAGGGCTACGAGCGTGCGAGTCACCTGGAACTGCAAGGGTCCATGGGCTATGGTAACCACTTACCATTACGTGGCCTGTAAGCTTATTTGTCACCGTGTGATACCATCGACATGAAATAAAAACAACACCTCCGGTACAAACAAAATAATAATAACACTGAATACTGTCATCAAACCCCAAGACCATCCTGTCTTGGGGTCTGATGACAGTATTCAACCAGTATTGAGAGTGTCTGCAGACAGAGGTGATAACTTACTACTCGACGTGTGCTTTATTCCCAAAATAAGTGCTCCTCACGCTACTAAACTCTAATATTCGCGAAAAATCCTCTTTAAAAGAAACGTTTTATAAACCCCTAATTTTTAAAGCAATTAAGATACTGTAATAGCTCCATTTTTAATAGTGTTACATTATGTATACTCGTACTAATTTAATTAATCATCGAACAATTTAGAATTACGTTGTACCTACCTATTTTAATGGTTGTCTAAAGTACAAAATTAATTAATACAACCTTTTAAATTACGAACTTCTTAATACCTATATGTATAGATGATGCAATATTACGGTTCGTTGCTCTATCTGCTTGTAAACAAATGGCTAATCAGATAATCATTATACAGTTTGTATTGTTGCGATTTGCATTGATGTTTAGGGTTCTTTGCGAAAATAGTTGATTAAGATCGTAGTTCTAATTATAGATACAACGTGGTATTAAGTTTTATATGTGTTAATAGTTATCATTAACTAGCTTAGCCTGGTGCTTCGGTCGCGTTAATGTATATTTTTTTTAATCAACCATTTTTTTTTCTACATGAAAGATACCTCATGTCTTTACAAAAATTGTATGATAATTGCTTGAGTGGTTAAGGCATATAATATTAGTAACTATAAAATAATCGAGAACTAATACTGCCCCACATGAAACCGACAGTGAAGCAATGCTTTTCGCCGCGTGAGTGAAATTACCGGAGGCCCTAACCCTTCCCTCTCCCCTTTCTCCCTCCCCCCAGTCCCCTCTTCCCTACTCCCACCTTAAAGGCCGGCAACGCATTTGTGTCTTTTGAGTTGTAGGTGCCCATGGGCGGTGGTAGTCATTTACCATCAGGTGTCCCGTCTGCTCGTTTGCCCCTATACCATAAAAAAGATGGACTAACTAAAAACTAAAAACATTATCATTTATGTTTATTTATTTTTTATCATAAAGTAATTACAGCTTCACAGAAGTATATGAATTCTATAGTTTACATATATAAACATATTTATATTATTTGTAATTGAGAGTAGAGTGGAGCCTTAACTAAGTCTCGTAAACTCAAGTCCTATATTTTAGGATTCTAATATACCCAGCCGCAGTATGGGTCATAAGTAGTCCTAACTAATTATTATAATTACGTTCACCATTGTATTCAAAATATTAGCTACTTAACTATGATTTTGAATACGATGAACGTAACCAAATCTTAATGTGTGTGGTCTTCTGCCAGGTATCATGTATTTATGGGCCTGTATTTATACACGCATATACACATATTATGTATATGTGTACGTGTGTGCGTGGAAGTGTGTTTCTGTTTCATATTTTGACTATAGTTATATATAAGATATGCAGTGTCGTTATAGTTAAGATTACTCTAAATATATATTTATTTAATAAAAATATTTTCTCCAATTTTTAATAACATCGCAAAGTAATAACTTGAAAGTGTCTACATAAGTGTTTTTTATGCTTTCGTTAATCGTGCTAATGTTTGTAAGGGTCAAGTGACCCCCACGCTTTATTTGGCAGGTAATGGTTGGTTTTAGTCAAAAAATGTAATGAATGAATGTCAGATATTTTTTCTTTTAAAGTTTCCATTTTTCTTTTATAACACTGAAGCTCGTCCATCTACTAAACAAAAAAAAATCTTTGGACAAACAGAGGACAGAGAGGTACTGCCCTTTACCTATCTAGGTACATTAAAAACACTATCTGATCCATTTTTTTACTGAGATATATAGGCGAAAATGATTCTTACCTTTTTTTGTTTTTGCAAACATACTTGGATGAATGCACTATTACAAGTTTTGCCTAGTTTGGGTCTATATAATTACTTAACATACAATAAAAAAGGATATCTCATATTGCAATTTAATTTAATGATGTCACATATGATGTAAAAAGTTGCATTGAACGGAAACGGTAAACAGAATCATTAGTTTACCTAAAAAGTTGATTGGATTGTAGTATTGTGATATTAGTTTATTTTTTTATAAAAATAGTCTTTATCACGCATGTGTACTGGTTTTAAATTCACTTCGGTACTCTATACCGGGTTACAGGTCGAATCCACAACCTCGTTAACTTAACTTTACTACTGCCAATTTCATACATCCTAACTAATATTATAAAAGCGAATGTTTCAATCGTTGTTTGTTTGTTACGCTTTCACTAATTGACTACTCAACCGATCACCATTAAAATTATCCATACGGGTTGCCAGGAGCACAGAAAAGGATATAAGGTACCTTTCATCCAGAAAAAAGTGTGCGTTAGGACCACGGGTGTACATCCTAGAATTGAGCTGCTTTTCTACAGAAAGGTGGTACCTGTAGTGTACCTCAGTCTACCTTTAAGGAAATCCAGTGTACCTCTTTTGATAAAAAGATATAAAATAAAATATGTACACCCGCCATTCTAACGTTAGGACTGCGGGTGTACATTTTTTTTTTCGTTTAGGAGATGCTTATTTCACTATTTTGTTTTTGTTATTATGCGTATCTGCTCTGTACCTCAGTATGCCTTTAATGAAATTCAGTAAACTTCTTTTGATAAAAAGATATTAAGTAAAATATGTACACCCGCAGTCCTAACGTTAGGACTGCGGGTGTACATTTTTTTTTTTTCGTTTACGAGATGCTTATTTCACTTTTTTTTCTTTCGTATTATGTGTACCTGCTGTGTACTTCAGAATGCTTTTAATGAAATTCAGTGTACTTGTTTTGATAAAAAGATATATAATACAATATGTACACCCGCCATTTTAATGTTAGTACTGCGGGTGTACAATTTTTTTTTGGTTAGGAGATGCTTATTTCACTATTATTTATTTTGTTATTATGTGTACCTGCTGTGTACCTGTATATAAAAATATAAAATAGTTAAAATGTTGATAAATACGACTACAAAACGTCAAGACAACGGCGTATCTCAAATACAAGCTGACGCAGTTTGTCTCACCGCCTTCCTCTCACGCTCGGGCGCATTTTGTTTCCTCCCCCCAACACATAAAAACAAATAAGTGGGTCTAACCATACCTATATAGACAGATACCACAGTTGTCTTTTAGTAATATAGATCACTTCTAGCCTAGAAGTCCTAGGACCATTTTTATTTCTACTAGATACTCACTTCATACATTAATACCTATCTTACGGATCTCTAAAAAAAACAATGTATATCTATCTATGTAGTTCCATGATTTTTGTTCACCCAAGAAATGCTCAACGCACCTAAAGATGTTTTCACTTCAAAAATGTAATTCAAATGAAAGGGCTTGATTAGTAAAATACTATACACTATGATAAATTTCAAATCCAAGATGGCCGCCACCACAAAATGGCGAATTACATTTTTGAAGTGAAAACATCTTTAGGTGCGTTGAGCTCTTCTTGGGTGAACAAAAATCATGGAACTTGTGTCATCATTACCGAACGCTTTCCATGAACTATATGTATACTGTGTATACATGTGTATATACTATATGTAGAATGGCGGGTGTACATATTTTATGTTATATCTTTTTATCAAAAGAGGTACACTGGATTTCCTTAAAGGTACACTGAGGTACACTACAGGTACCACCTTCCTGTAGAAAAGCAGCTCAATTCTAGGATGTACACCCGTGGTCCTAACGCACACAGAAAAAATGCTGTTTCCGATAGATAGAAAAATTACTTTTAAGTAAACGAAGCCGCGGGATAATGCAATTTTCGCGATAAAAGTCTTTTGTTATAATAACCCTGGGTACATACAATATGATGAAGTCGTACTTAGTTTGAAATTTTCTACGAAAACATTCATAATGAAAGATTCATAGGGTTTCGAATACCCTAACAGTTGCTGAAAAATTATTTAACATTAACAAAAGGTTTCACCTACAGCCTTTAGACGGTTATAAAATACAAAACCTAATTTTCCATTCGATGTCTTTTTAATTTAAAAAACAATAACCAATATTTTTCATCGAACAAAAATAAATAAGTAATAAGATCGCCGCTCGCTCTTCACCAAAGGTAAATGAAATTATTTCCTTAACTTGTAATTAGACATTATTGCTCAACTAGAAAAAACTGTCAGGTGATCAAAACAAACTAGTTACTCAATTACGATCTCACCTTCTCATGGAAATAAGTTTTTATTAACTCCACAAAATATTAAGAAGTAGGATATGTCTTTGTAACAACAGAAAGAGGATTGAAGGAGGACGTAGTACGAAAATAGAAAGATGATTGGAAGAGGACTTAGTCATGAAAATTGAAAAGGGTATGTTGAGATGGTTTGGGTACGTAGAAATAATGAGTGCGATAGAAAGACGTGAAATGTTTTTTTAATTGCCTAAATTCAATAAAAACTTACTTTACGTTTTCATCATACTAATATGTGACCACTTAATTTGTTCGGGTTAACTCTGTTCTAAATTTAATGAAGACGACTTTGTAAATTAATAAAATATATATATATATATATATATATATATATATATATATATATATATATATATATATATATATATATATATATATATATATATTTTATTAATTTACAAAGATAAGATAGATAGATAGATAGATAGATAGATAGATAGATAAACTCTTTATTGTACAAAAGATACAAAACTGTTTAAAGACATTCTTACAAACTAAAAGTAGTGACCTTGTACAATTGGCGGCCTTATCGCGCTCTGCGATCTCTTCCAGGCAACCATTGGATAATCATCGTTATTAGAGCTATTTACAATAAATAATATCGTTTAACGCATTGTAACATTTTATTGATTTACTTTTGATTACTTATAGTAAATCTAAGGGGTGCTGATAGTAGGATGTATATTTATTTTATAAACCGTACTCAAAATCGGTCTTAAGAGCAATCTTAGCTGCTAATGACTCGATCTTGAAGTCAAGAACTTGAGTTGAGGCTGTTTGAATGATTGATTGATACAAATTATAATAAAACGTTCAAGTATTGGGCAAAAAAACAAAAAATATGCATGAATTGGACAATATTATTATACTTGACAAAAATAAATATCCATCAAAAAAAAATCATATTATTAGCTCAATTTATTTCAAGAGAATAATATAGTAATATAAAGATTACTATATGAATATGACAGACACAATTACGTGACCTAATATTTTTTATAATTTTAAGTATTTTAAAACGTTTCTAATTCTCAAAGCTTGTCGATAGTCTGATCAATTAAGCTACCTGCACTGGTAGTGCAGGTAGCTTTCTTACGTCTCCTTGCGTGAATCCTTCTCTTTGTTACTGATGCTCGAAGACACCCGTCAATGTTAAGGTAGACCCTGCAGAACATTGAATATACCGAATAGATCCCTCAAGATGACCGTCAAAACGATATCAGGAATGTACATATAAAAGCATTTAGACAGCTAAAGATTTTTGATTGTTTTGATTTCCTAGCATTCTCTCTAGCATTCAGAAGCAGATTTTCTAGAAATAGAATAGAATAGAATAAAATAAACTTTATTGTACACCAGTAAATATTGCTTTAAGTAAGTTTACAAAAATTTAAATGTACAAAGGGTGGCCTTGACGATAAAAGTAATTTCTTCCAGAAGACCTTGGGATGGAAAAATAATGACCAGAAATATAATAATCTAATGGGTAGTAGTCGCCTTCTATTGTCCTTTTTGCATCAAGATAACTTATTTTCAGCTTAAGGCAAAACAGGTATTTTTGCAATATCTTCCTTAGTGACGAAAGGATTTCTTATTTAAAAAATGATGAAAGGCTGATTGTTAGAATCAATGTAGGATCTATTTTTCCTGTTTTTCAGCAGTTGTTTGATTACTTAACTGCATAGTCATGGATGTTAAATGCTTTTTTAAAAGATAAGACATTATCTTTGAAATTCACAAATTTCCGACCCTGTATGTGAGTTTTATTCCTATAAAACCGCAGATTTTTGAAGTGAAACTTCTTTAGAATAGTTGGACTGATTTAAGCAAAAATGATTTTCATCATCAGATTGAAATTCGATAAAACGAAAAACTCACACTAAAAAGAGACAAACAAGACAAACCTTCTTAAATAGGATTTAGCCTGCGAGAGAACGAGATAGAATACAAGCATACAATGTTTTCTATAATGTTTGAAAAGAGACAAACATATTCATAAATAGGATTTAGCCTGCAAGAGAATGAGATAGAATACAAGTTTACCGTGTTTCCTATAATCTTTGTCTTTGCGCCTGCGTACTAAAGCCTTCAGAAAATGCGTCAATGTCAACGTGGTGTAATTTTTGTGCATTTGCGTATAAAAATTCGTTGGTTAACTAATTTATGTTAATTATTTAACACATCTGTGCTAATTTGACCAATAACTTTTATATAAATTATCTAAACTTTAATTTATTAACATTAGTGAATTATTTGTGTTGATTTTACTTTTTATTTCTCATTCTCTCGTAGGCTGGATAATTGGCAACCCACCACTGTGCGATTCAAAACTTATAGAAAAGAGCGTACTCCTATCTGAAAGGCCGGCAACGCACTTGTGACTCTTGAGTTGCAGGTGTCCATGGGCGACGGTAGTCAAGATACTACTTTTTTTCAGTTTCACTTCTGCCGTGTGTGAATTGCACACACACCCTTTTTTTTAATATGTTTAGTACATTTGAAGATTTTACGTTAAGGACACAGGTATATCCCTGGCAGCTCAAAAAAGACTTTCTTCATGTTTCCAGTGTTATTGGTACCGGAAACTATTTATCGTTGTTTACTTGACGAATAGTTTAAAAAGAACTAAACATACAACTATTAATATTTAATTCCTTACCCCTAAAAGATGACACTCATCATTTCTACCAAGTAAATAACATTTTTGTTTCGTAAAAATCTCTTAACATCAAACTCCGCGCTTACGAACATACAGAACCATTATTAACTTGCAAAAATGTCGGATAACTACTTGTGTAAAACACGTGTTTATTCAATTAAAATGCTAACGAGGAGTCAAGAATCGATATAAATAGTAACCATTTTATTCTGCATTTATAAATTCATTAAAGGTATTGATGCTGACGTTGTTTTTAAAATGTTGCAACGTTAAGGCTAGGATAAAATATATTCAACTTTCTTAACTATTTTAGGGAAATAAACTATAGATATTTGATAAACAAACTAAAATGTAATTGTAATGATTATGTTAGTAAAATGTTACGTTAGTAAAAAATAACGTAATCGGCTTTCGTATACGGTATGCCACGGGGCTCATTGTTAGGATCAAAATTTCCTGTACATAAGTGAAGAAACCGAAAGCGCACTATGCTTTAATCAATAATTGATACCCTACATACACGCCGTTGATATTGTGAGATCTCTGTGATGCTTTACTGGCACGCAGGGACTCGTTTTTAATAATTATCTTTTTAAAAAAAGTATCACAGAGTTGAATGCTCTTAAATCGTGATAAATTGTAATAAGCTGCTGCATTATTCATCTCTTAACTGTCCACCCTTATAGGTGGAATAGTTGAAATCGGTTCACTATGAGCGAAAATATTGTGTAACATATCTACACAAAAAACTTTTTCGAATTGAGAACATTTTCGTTTTTTTAAGGTGATTTTAAGTAGAATAGAATAGAATAATCTTTATTGTAGACCAACGATATATTGCTTAAAAAATACACAAAGTGGATATGTACAATAGGCGCCTTAATTTAAGTTTACATTTTTATTTCTTGCTTTTGAGTGGGTCGGTTTGTAATTTATGTAAGTTACAATAGCCTAATATCAATTTCTCATCTACTTTTACAAAATATTGCTTTGCCTGAAGCAGGGACGTTCATTGTTTAATTTCTCCTGGTACTTCACGCCTTGTGACTAACTTAAATTGCTTGACAACCCCAATAGAGTTATCGAATCGCAACCCGTGAATTACTAATTAGTAGGTGGCTATCTGAGATCTTCATCACCAGTTCCTCTTCAACAAAAGGTGCTTTCCGAGAGGAAATAATGTTTTGCTTATAATATTTGTAGGGTTCCCTCAATGTTTTCAGAATTCCATTATCAAATCCTGACCTGATGACAAAAACAATTAGGTATAGGTAGGTAACTAGGGTACACTTCGTACCCTTTCAAACAGAAAAATACGGTCCAGCCATCTCCAAGTAATCGGGTAACATATCTACATAACGAAAAAAGATGATGACGAACTGAGAGCCTCGTTTTTTTCTTCATATATTATAGTTATTCAAAATCAATATCGACAACTGGTTTACTTTTGTATCTACCTGGATTACGATATTCATGGATGATTAAATTTAATCATCATTATAATTATATTGTACGCCTAGCTTATTTTCATAACTAGTTTGTTATGGAATTAGCGATCATATTGCATCATGTCCTATCAAGCTTATTAATAAGCATTGTACTTATTCCTAGAATAAAATCAGTCTTAAATGAACTATTAGGATTCTAATAGATTAAATATGTATTTGAAGAAGATATAAAAGTTGTTGGCATTTTCCGATAAATTATATTTATAAGGATGCATTGTTAGCACTGAATTATTCTCATATGTATGATCTTGCAGTTCAAACCCTGATAATGAGCTTGTTTTATCTGATGCCGATGCCAGTGATATAAGCATAGCAGTGATATAGTGATAAACGTCCACGGTGAAACAATATTTGGCATGCAAAAAATCGAATTCGTCATTGTTTGATTTTTTTAATTATATTTTTGGCTTATTTTATAGACTAATACATTACTTAACCAAAAATCAATAAAGTGGTATTTATGCCTGGTGGCCTTTTGTATTTTAAGACCGCCATTTTGTTTTTTTTTTTAATGCCTCAAACTTATATTTTAGCCTTACCGCCATTTTGTATTTCAAGGCCGTCATTTTGGCTTTATGAAAATTAAAAGTTTCATTAATTACCTAATTGCAATTGAAACAGTCGTTCACAAGTTTTTTTATTTTTTTGTGCGGATATTTTCTTGGACGAATCTGGTCATTTCATCAACATCCTTGGTTTTAAATACCTATTGTTCTTTTTCATGTCAATCCTCTCTTACGAAACTTGTAAATTAATCTGTAAGTTTTTTGAAATCGATTTTTTTTCTGAAATTGTCAGCACTTTACGTCATTTACAGGATTGAATAAACGACTATAACACACGACCACACCCTTCCGTAACACTTTGTAATGTTTGACTCTTCCTGGTCTTCAGCAGTTACAATACCTTGTTGGCAAGGAAAGTTACCTTAACGTGAATATTGTTGTCGGCACTTTATCGTCTTTAACACGCCACTAAGTTTAACATATTCAAAGAAGAATGCAAATAGCGGTTCTCAGCAACCATCGCTTGAGTTGTTCTTTGTCAGGAGCAGGCTTTAATTAAGCTAGTTTGAAACCTTGAATAGCACAACTCAAACATTCAGCAACTCTAAACGAATGAATTCCTTTTTAAACCACTTTTACTGAAACAAGTCTGCGCTGTTATATTAAAGTCAAGTAATTATAAGATTTGAACCCGAGTAATCTACAATAATAGAAATCTTATAAAGGGGAAGTAAACTCTTCCTTTGTTTATGAGAATGCACTAATATTAAATGTTATTTACTATTACATTACATATTACACTAGTCTCTGCGATGGGTTATGGGTATGGTAAGTTTTGTGATATATCACATAACTCGTTTACATCCCACTAGAGTAGAGTGATCGTTAACGCAGGTAACTTTGAGAGGTACGGCTAATTTGAGGATGAAGTTAAACTTTACAAAATGACATAAAATGAAAATGATGGTTAGGATAGTTGTTGACAAACGTCTGATGAAAAATAAAATTGTTTTTTTTTCAGCATGGATATTTGGCCAGAGACATGTAAATTTTACATCACAGAGATCCTCAGTGCCTATAGAAATAACGGAACTACTTTGAAGCGTTAGAAGCCATGGATGGTAGGCCTTAAAATATTTCTGTTGATTGGACAGATTTTAGACCTACTCATGACCACGCTCAAAAAACATTACTCGTGCAGTGCTGTATTTCTTCTTACGATTACAACCGCCAGAGCTTTAGAGGATGGTAAAGGGGGAAAGGGGTATGTTAACAAATGAACGAATGTGTACAAATACACATTTTGTTGTGTAATAAAAAACGAAATCACAAGAAACCCGTCACTACCAAAGAGTGTCAAGCTTGTCCAATGTCCATTGACCGAACATCATATTATGCTATCTTGTTGTATTTAACCGAGTCTAGAAAGTGTAGCATTCAAGGTAGCATACCTAATGCGAATATGCATTGAAATTGTAAAAGGATAACATTACTAAGAGTATAACGATAGTGAAAGTAAAGTAGCTATTATCTTATCTGTGCTAAGGCGTCGAACTTGGGGTCGAGTTGTTGCGCGTTCAAATAATCCTACTCCAAATATGAGTATTTGTCTTAGTTGTAGTGGTTAATAAGAATATTAATAACTAGTCGTTTCCCACAGTTTTACCGGCATTTATGGTCACTACTGTGCTCCTAAGAGTCGTATTATGATGTAAAATAACCTATTACCCTCCTCCAGAACTAGGCTATCAAATGCAGAAATATTTTTTTAATCCGAAATCGTAGTTCCAGAGATTAGCGCAGTCAACCACGTCACAAGTAGTGTTTTTAAGGGTCTACCCAATCATTACCCCGTGTTTTTCTGTTTGTCTCTATTTTAAATATCTATAATCTTTTCGTGCACTTCTTTAAGTATTTACAGATTAAATCTGAGTAATTTAAAAAAAAAACCTGTGTAAGTAAACCTGTAATCAGGAAACTGGTATTTTATTTAAATCTAAAAATTACCTGCACCGTTTGCAGTTAATTTTACAAAAACCTACACAGTGATTGGTTGAGAGTTAAGGCGTGAAAATGCAATAAACAAACACAGTATCGCATTTATAATATTATGTTAGTTAGGATTGCATTCCTTAAGTATTTTAATGTCTATATTATGCAATATTTCATAATTAAAATTTTAGGATTAAATAGTTTGTTTTTTAAGTTTTGTATGACGAACATTTCCTTCTTTATTACGTAAGCCTTCTCAATTTTGTTGTTACTTGTTATTATGCATCTTCATGTATTATTAATTCATTATTTTTTACTATATATGTGTATATTGTATCATATACATCCTTTTACTTGGAGTAATACATGCATGAGTGAGCATGTACAATGTAGATACATACGTATACAATATCAGGAACAAAAAAAATACATAATGTATGTGGTCAGTGTATGTAATCATTACCCCAATTTATGCTAATTATCTATACATTTCTTATGTTTTCAGATGGATCGTGTTCCGTTTTGATGAGCCTTGTACTTTTTTGTTATTTCATAAATAACAAAAAATAAGTTAAAAATGTTTTGTTAAGTTAATCGGTTTTATTGTTAAGAAAAATTATGATGCAGATACTGTACTAAAAACCAAACAATAATTCGGAAATAAAATCGTAGGGTAATGTATGCTAAATATTTTTTACAAATTTTTACTTATTTTATTTTCAAGTTGTTAGTTTTTTATTGCGTTACTTAATATATGGTTTTTTTTTATGGTGTACTGTATTCTACTAGTCGAAACCTCTTCATTTGATATCCATATGGAGCGGGTTTGAATCCGAATTTTGTGACGGTGGCCATCTTGGATTTACAATGATGCTAAATACACATAATTGTATTGTCATCAGAACTTAAGGTGTGTATTCAATTCCTGATAAATCGATCAACAGGAAGGGGGTAACATTTCAAAAAAATTACGAGTATATTGAATAGGATGTTGGTGGGAGAGCCACCCTTCGGCACGTATGGGCCGGCTCGACCAAAATCATGAAATTCATATGACGTAATTATGACGCAACCACCAGTTGGGTATCCAAAATCATGAAATTCATATGACGTAATTATGACGCAACCACCAGTTGGGTATGAAAAACTCTATATATATATATATATAGCGTGATGATATATATATATATCATCACGCTACGACCTTTAGGAACGGGGCTGTGACCATAATAGGTTATCACTTATTGTGCTGAATATAAGCCCACTGCTTGTGTAATTTGAAGATTATTGAAAGAATTATTTTTATGTAACAAAACATTTATTATGAAAATTTCTATGAGAGATTGATGCAATGCTTGGGGAATAGTTTATCAGTTTTTGTAAAATATTACTAGAGATCGCCTTGAACTACTAAAATTCATTTAAATTTTGAATGTTTTGTTTAATTTCATTGACCTATATGTAACATAAGTCAAGTTATTCAATTCCAGTATAAGTTAACCAAAATGTACGGGTCACGTACACTGCTTGATAGATGATAGGAAGGATAGATATTTTACTAGTAAACTAATTTATTGATTCACGCACTAAAATGATATGATTTATGCTAATGAGTACACGATACGCTTGCTGAAGGTGAACTGAACTATACTTGTTACAAAATCATCGTTGTCATCGTAAAATGCTGACCGCGGCAAAATGTGCGGTCGTTGGCCCGTACAGTTACTGTTTATACTTTTCATATCATGAATTCATGACAGATCAACATAATAATATACGTTCAGTATATTCATACTACTACTTGTTATATAATAAACTAGCAACCCGGACCTGGCTTCGCACGGGTAGTAGAGACATATTCAACAATCATCATCGTATTTCAACCAATTTACACAAAACGTTAACAAATTATACACTTAAACCTTTCTCATGAATCACTCTGTCTATTAGTGAAAACCGCATGAAAATCCGTTCAGTAGTTTTCAGTTTATAGCGAACAGACAGACACGGTGGGGGACTTTGTTTTATAATATGTAGTAATGTAGTGATAACAAGAAGAAAACGGAACATCAAAACGAAACACGATCCACCTGAAAACGTAAGAAATGTATAGATAATTAACATAAATTTGGATACCTACTTGATATTGTTTACGTATTCATGTACATGCTCACTCACGCATGTATGCAAAAGCGTGTCAAGCACCCACATTTAAAAACTATATTTTCGTCCCACACACGTAACTGGGGGCAAGCCTGTTGCCATTGGGCACATTGGCAATTAAAGATGGGTAAATAAAAGTATGTTCTTGAAAGGTAGGTAAGAAGGGGAGGCTATGGAAAGAAAAGGATATTACTTAAACAGATGGGTGGGGAGTGTAAGCAATAGCTTGAGTTGGTCAGGGTCGCCTATAACTGTAACTCGAACTGGCTGTTGTGGGGAGGCACGAGCCCTCTCAATCTTAATTAAATTATACACTCGCTGGAAGTGGATGCCAAAACTACAATAATAATGTGAGGTTCGAACCTCTTTCGAACCTTGCGGGAAGCTAGCTGGTAATATAATATTTGAATCGTTTTGAATTGTGTTTGGGAATATGTATAGAATCAGTAGAAAGAAGATAGAAGCGCCGCAGCAAGCAGTCAGAGTAGACGGCTGTCAAGTTGCTGGGCCACATCTATGAAGCTATTATAAAGTGATAATATTATAAGTAGCTAGTTCAGTTCCATTATATATTAATTCCAGTTCCACCAGGTTCATTTCAATTCCACCACCTCCTACGAAAACACCCGATTCCATTTCCTCTCGAGCCAAGTGAGACCTAACAATAAACATAACAACCAAATATTACTCTCTGAAAACAGTTGTCGTCTGCGGTATTTCCTGACCGATACGACCTTCAAACCTTCAAGAAAAGGGTGAACTTCCATCTCAAAGGCCGGCAACGCACTTGTGACTCCTGAGTTGCAGGTGTCCATGAGCGAAGGTTGGTCCTCTATAGTATTTAAAAAAATATAGTAAAAAAGAAGTAACAGAAAAATAATACATTAAGATGCATAATAACAAGTAACAACAAAATTGAAAAAGCTTACGTAATAAAGAAGGAAATGTTCGTCATACAAAACTCAAAAACAAACTATTTAATCCTAAAATTTTAATTATGAAATATTGTATAATATAGACATTAAAATACTTAAGGAATGCAATCCTAACTAACATAATATTATAAATGCGATACTGTTTGTTTGTTTACTACGTTTTCACGCTTTATCATCATATCAATCATTATAATTCTATAAGTTATTGTTCAAATTAGCACAGATTTGTTAAATAATAATTATCATAAACTAATTAGCCAACGAATGTTTAATACGCAAATCCACAAAAATGACACCACGTTCACATTGACGCATTTTCTGAAGGCTTCGTAGTACGCAGGCCCAAAGAATATAGGAAACACTGTCTACTTGTATTCTATCTCATTCTCTCGCAGGCTAAATCCTATTTATGAATATGTTGGTCTCTTTTTGTTGTGAGTTTTTCGTTACACGAATTTCAAATCACAATGAACCCATAGACGATCATGCAGGATGACATGCGTTACGTGCTATCAGCTATCATGATCGTTTAATTGTTTGATTGATGCGAATGACATGCAAACTACGTGCTGGCAGTTGATTGACAATTCCTTTTATTTTTATATTTTTTAATTTAATTATTTATAAATCTGCCCTTGACAAAGACATTTCCATACCAGCGCAGAAGACCCCTTCACTGTACTATATATATCGACTGAATGAAATGATTATACCAAGTGAACCATCATGCTGCACGATAGACTCTCAATAGGTTCTTCATTCAGCATGAAGATTCAGCATGTCATGCCGCATGATTGTCTAGGGACCGTTTAGAGAATTTTCACTCCAAAAATACAACATGTTTGATTGACATCTACTCGTATATGTGAATTAAGATATACCTACATACTTAATTTAACTTAGAAATACAACTAAATATGGAAAAAATAATAATTTCGTTATGTCTAATTAATTTTACACAATTTATGTCGCCAATTAAAATAAAAGATTAATCAATTAATCAAGTCTCTGAGTTTAGATCTTACTGAGCATACGGAACCCACAAACATATCAATCTCTGTTCGAATGGAGTTGGCCAGAGTAAGCATGCGAGAAATTGGTGAACACTGGCTGATATTGGTGCGGCTGTGAGGTATAAACGAATGTTTTCTAAAGTCAGCATTTGCTACTTATTTTAAGAAACTATTTTGCTAAAACCTATCGCCGCGATGCAGACAAACAGTATGCCGCTGCCGCCACATAACAAACATTTTCTTCACGCTGAAAATCAGCGCTGTTTGGCGCACAGCAACTTCCTTGCGGGCGCCTTTTGACTCAATGCTGAACGGTGACCAATTTTAATAAGTGACGTGCAAGTACGTGCAAGGCACTTGTCGCTCTGTTTTGTTTTTTTTTCTTTATTTTTATTTGTATTTCTTTTTCTTGTGTTACTTCAATTTATAAATATTTTTTGTTTGATTGATAGGCTCTTTTTTAACGTCACTAAAATATAATACTTTTTCTTTCTTTCTTTCACTTAAAAAGAAAGATGAAAAAAAGAAAAAGTACTCCTTAACAAAATTTAAAAATATCTTAATCATTATAAAATTTTGCACATACATTGTCAGAGAACACAGAACAGAAAAGAACATAAAGATACCTTTCATCCAGGAAAAAACTCTTCCCAAGGGATACCTGAAAAAAATCTACATTAATAAGAGAGTAGGCCGCGGACAAAAACGAGATGTTGAGTAGATCGGCAATATTGGTAGTAGTAGTAGGTCCAGTGTCTGCTACTAGGTCTGTGTCACTAATTTACCGATCCCCATAAATATTTTCATGTCCATTTATTATGTTCCTATAATAGTATTATTACAAATAAAAATGTAACTTAATCATTGACCTCCTTAAAGCAGGTCTTTCAAGGTTTTTTAGGATTCCTTTCCTCAAAAATAAAAAAAGGAACCACTATAGGATCACTTTGTTGTAAGTCTGTCTGTCTGTCTGTCATGACCCTTTTCTCAGGAACCCGTCGAGGCATCAAGTTGAAATTAACTTCAAATACTTATGTCAACGGTCACTTGAAGCTCAAATCAACGTAATCGAAAGATACGGCCATTACATTATTTTTTTTTTACAAATTTGAACATTTCGCGGATAAATCAACACTTATAGGGTACTTCCCATTGACCTAGAACCATAAACTTGCCAAGAAGCAAGGCCTGGAAGCACAAATTAAGGAAAACATCTGAAAATCGTTAATTTGTTGTTATATCACAAAAAAAATTAGTTTTTGTGATTACAAACTTATATTTTGCGGTTGGAAAGTTGACTTGTCTTAAATCGATGTATGGGAGAGTATTTTAAGAACTGCAAAAATCTTCGAGAATCGATTCCCGAGATGGACGTACTATCTATATATAAGTTTGATTGCTTACGGAACCCTCGATGCGTGATTCAGACTCGCACATGTCCGGTTTTTATAATTTTTACAATTGTCCGAGAATTTTAATTTATTATTTTTTTTTTTAATCTTAGTTCGATTATTACTAACAAAAATAGTCCTTTCCATCTAACCATTCTCAAGTGATGGGCTTACTTACGAACAGAATCCATTTTTATTTACCTATATATAAATTAAGTTTATAATATATATAAACAGTATTATATTATGATATTATAGTAGAACTGAAATAAATATGGTCAGACTCAATGTCAAGAAAAAAACAATAACGATAAATGTGTGTCTATATTTTCCTTCCAGTACTAGTAATTTACCGGATGAGATTGCGCTGTCTCGTAATTGTATGTACACATCAGTGCATGATAAAATATCACCAAGTTACCAATACCACCAAAGTGTATACAGAGTTATGCTTTTACATTAAACAAATAAATATGTCTGTCTGTCTCATAATAAGGATAATAAACAGATACTTACAATTTTCCTTATAAGTAAGAATATAACAAAAACCATAATTTAACAAGAAATAAGGAGTAGGTAAATGTATTAAAATTAACAATGACTGTGCAGTTATACTAAAATCAGATGATAACCGCAGATAATCATTAGATTAACCGACATCGTGATGGACTTATAGGATGTGGTGGTGATTAGAAAAAATATTACGAGCTAATAGGTTTCTTTAGAAAACAGACTTTAGGTTAACAATATCAAGAAAACAATTGTGTTTTAAGTACAGTAAAAAATGTAAGCCGGAATCTTTATATAATTATTTCCAAGAAAAAAACTCTGGGAAAACCGAACAATTAATAACAAAATGCATTAATTTAACGTAGACGTAACAAAAATGTTTTGAAAAAAAATGGTGTTTAGTATCGAACATTTGACATTTATGTTTAATGAGTTTTATTTTCTTATAGATAAGCATTTAAATTCAAAATGCTAACATACGTTTGGGCCAAAAACTAAATCTGTTGGTCTAGAGAGCAGTCTATCAATAATAATTGTAACTAGCGTGTTTGGGTCTTCGTACCATTCTCGTTACCTTTTTCTCACAGAAGCTGACGACGGTGAAGTGGTATGTCGGAATCGAGCCGCCTAAAACCACACGGTGTTCCAACAACAATGGATCTATTGCAAGGGACTCGGGTATAAACTAGAAAGGAAGTCCCCGAGAACACTGGCAGACCTTGGCCGCATCTTAAATAGTAGGCAGCACCAAAAAAACGTGCGGGGCCCTCGCCCCCCTTCCATTAGAAGCACGCGCGAAACACATCGCAACACACCATTTTCGCTACCTAAACGGAAACATATTTGAGCTTGTGTTTGATTTTTATTTTATTTTTAAAGAGACAACTCCCGCATTAGGAAAATTCTTGTGTCGCGGGGGGCTCCACAAACATTTAAACAACCTACACAAAGAACCTCCACTCCACACCAACCGTGTGGGATTTGATATCGCAACTCTAGGTGCGGCGTAGTGGCAAGGTGACCGCTTAAACCATTGCGCCGTCCATGCAGTATTTTTTTTTCTTTTCAGCGGCAAGGAAATTTATTTGGATCTGTAACATAAAGGATACCTAGCACTGTTACTAAATTCACGCTAGCGAAGATGCTAGTAAATTTAGTGTTGCAAAAATTTATAACTTAATTATCTGTATCTTTTGTTTACGCCTATGTGACAGAAGACGCTTCATTGGTTGCTTCTCCCGGGCTCTGTTCATCTTATTATTTGATAAATATTTATAAATAATAAAACTTGATAATATCCAAGTGATCAAGTGCATCGCGAGAAAAAAGATATTAGATACAGATGTAAAAAAAGAAACGAACATTTAGTTATGGACTAATGCCGCGTTCCTAAAACTAAAACTAAAATTTTAGTTGAAAATTCAACGAAATTTTACTGTCCGTAAGCAAATCATATCGTTTCTTGATTATAGGAACGCGGCATGAGTGATTCAACCCTACAAAAGGGTATTCAAACGAAGGTAGGTAAGTATACCATACAATGTATTTTTACTAGCATAGTACAGTAAAAAACATATTTTATCTATTGTTTTTCTCATTTCTATGTGAAACTCAAGTTCATATTACCCACTGTGGATCTACTTCCACAAAAAGATCTTTTCGATTGGCGCTTTAGGCCATGTTACTGAACTTTGTTGAATAACTTTACTTAAAATAAGTGCATTTGTCATTGCATATGCGGATGTAAAATATTCATTTATGGAACTACTATTGCCTTGACATTATTTGGAAGGTTTTATTATGATAAATATGTATTTAACCTCTGCGGTTTATGAAAGGTGAATTTTACTGGGAAAAGGTACTAAATCTGATTTCAGTATTATTATAATCTTCGTTAAGATAAATTTTAAACCATGAATAGCTTAATACATCAAGTTTGAGAAATATATTTCAAATGTTTAAAAAGTCAAAGATTCATATTATAATAAAAAACATGTACCTAAGAAAAACTAAAACATCTGATTTACAGTGTAATACGTTAATATTTTAACACAGAAAGAAAATATTATTTACTTGGTATACAATAAATAGTAACAAGTGACAAAAAAAAACAAAAAAAAGTAAAAGTATAAATTAGAAAGACTACTTCTACAGGAGACAGAAATGGTTTTAAATCAGTATTTGCTATTTTTTATAAATACCAAATTGCAAATACTTAAATAGAAATAACTAATATGAAAAAAGAAAAACAAATGCATCTAAATAAAAATGTGTGCGTAACAGCGTGTGTAACAGATTTACACTAACGACAATAATTTTATCAGTTTGATCGTAAATAACATGTGTATCATATTTAAGTATAAATTAATGTAATTTCTACTTTATCAACTAAAACTGATCAAGTAGAAATAATATTGATAGTGTTAAAGCACCTGCCTATCTATTTCCCAAAGCTTAATGTTATTGTAAAACTTTTGGCATTTATATTGGGGAACTTTTTGTTTCTTATATATCTTATACTTACTGGATATTTTAAGGGTACTGCATATCTTATCTCCTATATTATGATCTCACCTGAAGCACTGGAATGGTTCTCATCTTATCTTCAGGGACGCCAGCAGTCTGTTTGTGTTGACGACCTGTCTTCGAGTTGGTGCGATGTTGACTCTGGTGTTCCTCAAGGCGGTATTCTTTCTCCTTTGCTATTTTCTGTGTTTATTAATCTCCTAACACTTGAACTTCAATGTGCGTATCATCTGTATGCCGACGACTTGCAACTGTACTCCCAAGCTAAGGTTGAAGACATAACAACAGCTATTGACATGGTTAATAGAGACCTTGAAGTCATTGAAAACTGGTCTAACAGGTTTGGGTTATCTGTTAACCCGACAAAGTGTCAGGCCATTGTAATTGGTAGTCACCGATCGATGAGTAGAGTCGACTCTGAGGCGCACCCTGCTGTGATTTTTAACGGTACAACTATACCCATTTGTCGCTCGGTGAAAAACCTGGGCTTACATCTCGACTCTAAGCTAAAACTTCATGCTCACTAAAATGTCATTGCTTGCGGCGTCGTCATGGGGCGGGTCATTTCTTTCCCTCTGATATGGCGAAGGAGATGATGGCTGGTCCATGCGTCATACTCGTGAACGGGTGCTGCTTGGGGTGACTGGTCGGCCTAGTCAGCGATGCTTAAGCCTATACTATTATTTTGGTTCGATCAACTGCAACTCTAGCCTCTTAATTCAGTCACGAATTATTTTTAACAGTAGATTTTGCAACTGAATGGAGGTAGATGTGCACCTTGAATGATTTCTATGTTTAATAGGTTCAAACCTTCAACGGTATCACTGAGTGATTTTTATTTTTTAGTACGTTAGCTTTTGGAGCATTTCAATAAAATGAAATTCAGGTGGCATCAGCTTGCATCCTGTTTACCTCTCGTGTAACACTAACACTATTGTACCTGAAGATCTGACTTTTAAAAAGAGTGGCCATGAGTTTCTTTGCCAGTATTCTTCTCATAAGGCCCTACGCATTTTGGAAACTGGAAGTTATAGATCGACACAAACAGGCAGTAGATTTTGGTGTTTTTCACCTAATTTACCTTGACAATCCAGTATATGCTGTGGCGTCTGTTTGTGCCGATCTATGATTTTTAACTCTAGCTTCAATTTAACGTTCATAAATGTCACTTAGTGTCTCAATTGAATAAATGATTTTGAATTGAATTGAATTGAATTGAATTGAATTGAATTGAATTGAATTGAATTGAATTGAAAAATTGGCGCGACCAAGTTACCAACGTATGTCAAAAGGTTACCGGAACCCTCAGAGCTATATACCACCTAAAACATTTTCTCCCTGCGAATACTAAGACCACGCTAGTGCAAACTCTTATCTTTCATTTAATCGACTATGGTGACATGTGCTGTTATGACCTGAATGCAGATCTTCTCGATAAATTAGACCGTCTTCTTACTAACTGCATTCGATTTATTTTTAATCTTCGTAAATATGACCATATTTCCACCTTTCGGTCTCAGCTCAGATGGTTGCCTTTTCGTCAACGCTGAAAAATGCGCGCACTCACTACCCTATTCACTGTCCTCAATTCTCCATCTCCCCCTACTTATTTAACACCACACTTCCAACTACTGTGTAATAACCATGACAGAAACCTTCGTTCGTCAAGTAACCTACTTCTACTTTGTCCCTCTCATACCACTGGGTTTATCGGTTCTTCTTTCTCGGTTCAGTCTATTCTACTATGGAATGCGCTTCCTCTCGAGGTCAGGATGGCTACTAATCGTTATTTTTTTAAAGTGAAAGTAAAGGAGCTCTTACTCAAAGAGTTAGCAGATTCAACTCTTCAATAGTTAACCATTGAATATTGTTAAAACTTATACTTATTCGTGGATATATATATACTTAGGTATGTGATAGGAATGTTATGGTGATCATGTCTGCATTTATGCATGTATGTATGTTTATGTATGTATTTATAAAATATATGTATATGTATATATATATATATTTATATATGCATATACATATATTTTACGCAACTTGTAGCCCAATATATATATATATATATATATATTGGGCTACAAGTTGCGTATTATTTACTGTACAATTATTTAACATAATTTTTATTTGCACCTACTTCTTCTTTTCTCTGCATCACCCAATGGTTGACTGGTAGAGAACGCCTTAGGTATTAAGTCCGCCAATATACCAAATGTACATAAAGGTTAAAATAAAAAAAAAATAAAAAAAATATATTTATATGTTTAACCAATTTGTGTTATTTCGTCTTATAAACGGAGAGAAAACGAGTTTTGCCGGATACTAGATTGTTCCGATAACAAAAACAATTTTTTGACGTTAATCACTTTGCAAATAATTTTTCGTTTCAAATATTTTTTGCAACTTATAAAAACTGTTTTACTTATGATTTTAATAAAATATAAAATATTGAATCTTTTAGTTATAAACAAGTCATGGTTCTATTCCGGTTTAGATTGTTTTGTGTATTTAACACATCATGGAACTATTTTCTCCACTGGGTTGACTATTATAGAATATTTTTCTGTAGCGATGTAACAAACGACATACCAATCGCATGTTTGGTAACATCGACCCTAAACTATTGATATACGAGTATAACCATTGCGACAGCGGAGGAAAAAATTAATATCAATATTTCATATAAAAAACAAAATCGATTTCCAAATAGTAAAAAGTACCGAAATATTGTTAATTTTAAATATGAAAACGTTGGTTTTGAATATTTTGATTTTTGTAGCGTCACAAATCTTTGGATCACATATAAGAGGCAGGGTTATCTAATTTAAGTGGACAAATTCGCCAGAAACGATAATTAACATTTATCATACAAAACCACCGCATTCAGCAAAAATCTAACGTCGCCGTCCGTTAGTCTGTTCGACTTCGATTCTACTTTGTCAAGCCCTCTTAAATGTGCTACCTAGTAGTTCCACACAATGAAAAAGGGTACATTATCCTAAAATAACTTAATTTTATCAATTGTTCATAAACCCACGGTAATATGATAATTTGTATTTAAGCATTGTTGGTTACTAGTAGACTTAAAACTAAACACGTAATCATCGATATTACTTCAACATTTGCTTTAAAATGTTATTTATAAATTAAATATTACATATTGCTGACCTTAAACATAAACTCTTGACACAAAATAATACCTTGCTAAGCAGCACAACCAACTAAAAGTTGTTTGAATAAGTTGTATTGCGTAGGTCGAACAAGATATTTGCTAAGATGTGTCGTTGTCTAAAAATAAAAGCATTTGAAGTATTTTTAGATAAGTCTAATATAAGTATTTTAAAAATTACAAAGAATATGAACCATTCGAAAGAAAAAGATGGACGACATTGAAAACTTGATAGTTAGGAGGGTTGTGTTCCATTGCAAAGATTACTAAGAAGCCAAAAGTATAGACATTATAATGGATTCAGTACCTACAAAACTGAACTTCTAAAATGAATGAGCAATAACACAAGATCATTGTTAGTTGAATAACTTTATACCTTACCTTTCCTCATACAAACTAATTTTGAGTCGGCGCCAAACAACAAACTAATCTAAATTTTATATGTACTTAGAAATGGAAAAGACTCCACGTAGGTAATTAATCACTTTATTGTTTGGCGCCGACTCAAAATTAGTTTATTTAAAATTTTATAGTTTATGTAAATAAGCTCAATACTGAAGACTTAAAAGGTTTATTTATTTTTTGCTTTTTAGTTATTTTCGTCGGTATAATTTTTTGTTAAACACTTTTATATTTTATGATTTGTTTGTGGTTTGCGTCATCTTTTCTTATTACTCTGACAACTACTATCTTTTAATATATTTAATACTAAATACTTTAAAACGCTATCAAATCTCTTTTCTTCAAAGTATATTAAGTGGTTTCTGTCACTAAAACTACCGTTATTATGTCTAACTTCTGATTGATTAGTAAAGGTATGGTTTTGCATCAGCAGCTCAGCTTCGTGATGTGATGATTCCTAAACGCAAATACCTGATTAAGTTATGAATAGTAAACAGAAACACTATTCGTTCCTACAATTTTTGAGTGTCTCTCTCAATTTTATCAGGATCCGATCATCAGATCCTGATTACCTTGACATGGAAGAATCATCAAAATCGGTTCATAAATAAGGGAGTGAGGGCTGAACATACATAAAAAAATATAGATACGATCGAATTGAGAACCTCCTTTTTTTTCGTCGGTTAAAAACAATAAAAAAGGACAGAAACAAAACTTATATATAAAAATCAATGTTTGTTTGTTCGTATTTTACGTACTGCCGTACCATTCATCTGATCCATCATGAAATTTCGCATATACGTTGCCAGTGATGGAAACAGCAAAATACATAGGGTACTTTCATCAAGAAAAAAAAAAATCCCGAGGAATGGAAAAATTACTTTTCGCTAGTGAAGTCGCGGACTAGGCTGTTTAAAGATAAGATTAAAGATAATTTTCTTACACGAAACTATAGATACATTGTTTTATATTCCTGAATTATCATCGGAAAGTAAACAAGACATGTGTGACGTGTCATACTAACCGGTGCGCTGATATTAATACCTATAACACTGCAATAATAATAATGGTCTGAAAATACCCACGGTCAAAATATTTATTGCAAGATATTTCAATATATTTCATTTTATTTGTCACTCATTGCAGAATTAAACAGCTGACGTAAAATAGAATGTTTTTTTTTTATTTTAACCCAATGAAAGTCGAGTAGCGTCCAATAACAATTTTTTTATAGATTCAAGGTTTCTTAATACCAATATTATATAAGAAAAAGTATAATAATATTAAGTCTCGAATATTCTGGCAGTCTTTGCTTAATACCATATAAAGATTTTTGAGCGACTTCAAAAAAGGAGGAGGTTATTAATTCGGTTTTTTTATGAATGTAGAATGTTTTACTAATCGAATATTCAAAGATGGCTAGACCGGTTTGAAAAAACTTTTTTATTTGAAACGATATACTTCTTTAGTTACTCTACTTGGTCCTATTGTCATCAGGTAAGCATCTTGGAGGAATCGAGGGAACTCTTTAAATATAAAAGTGCACCTATCGCGATTTGAGTATGTTTTATGTAGCTCGTACAGTTACTCTCGGAAACACAATTTGGTAAAGTGGAACTGATCCTGAAGACTGCAGATGATCACCGGAACTACTCAATAATATAAATATTTCACGCGTTGCTATTGGAATACTTTAATATGGTTGCTAAGCAATGTATTCTCGTCACAATGCATGAAGTGGAGCTGTAACATTTACGGACTTTAAAACAGGAGGAACTTCTCATTGCGATCGACTTTTTTTTTGGAAGGTTGGTAGCATTAAATTTTGAGGAAAATATTTCAACTCTGGGGGTGAAAAATAAAGGATTCATAAATAAAGCTCAATTTAATTTATCAAATCATGGTAAATTCAATCAAGCTGTATTTGCATTGAATCATATTGTGTGTAAAATCAAACATTATCCGGCCTTAAAGACCGATTTAATACGACAGGTTAAAGTACTTAGCAGTGGTATGCCTATTTATACAAATGCGACCTACTCGAAGCGACTGTTTGCATTCAATTCTTACTGTGAGTGCACGCTCGATCGATATAGATCACCGGAGTCGTACGTTTCGAGGTACGAAATTGGACATCGCGGGGTATTAATACAGTGTTGCTGTTTAGGGGTTAATTGTTATAAAGTAGTGTGGACAACTGGACATAGTGACATTTTATTTATTGTGTGTATTTTATTGAGTGAGGGAGCCTATTAGCTTTAGTTTGGTAAGTTTTTTTATTTGTTCTAACCACAATTAGGATACGAGTTATGACAAATACTTTTTATTGTTTATATTTCTTTTGATGACATGAAACACTTAACGCTGTATTGTAACCATGTTTCTAACAAATAAAGATTATTATTATAAAATATATAGCGATACATTTGAGTATCAAACATAACCAGAAACTCAAGGTCGCCGAATTACATATGTTTACAAGTTTTAATTAATTCAATGTATGGGTAGGTACTTCTAATTCCATAGGTTTAAATTTCATCATTTCGTAATTACTTAATATCATGCATGTCCCCTGGCCCTGTATGATTTTTTTTTAAATTGAGTTTGCGTTTTAATAAATACGGATCATTGAACTGCAAAGTACTGTCTCCAATTAAGTAGGACAATACATATGAAATTAGATTATACGAAACAATATTTTCGCGATTCGTAATGGAGTCTCAATCTGCTCTGCTTTCAATAATATATGTAGGTAGCAGAACAGAGCAAAGCATTTGCCAACATTTCTTTTTCTATCTGTTCTTTTAGTGTCGTTGTCAACCTGTTGCGTTAAGTATTTGAATAAAATGTAACTGATGATCATCCTACATGGAGTATTTTTAAAATATTTTATATCCGATTCGCAAATATTTGAAAAAGGAAACAATAGATAACATAAACTAAAATATTTATTCTTGTATACAAGATTGATTGCCGATTTACTGCGGATATTATGTTTAATGTTATCATGTTACACATGACAGGGTAACGTAGTGGGTTAGCGTTTTTTCCGGACAAAACAGCGTACCAAACAATATTTGTAAAATTTAAACCACTGATCCAAATTGATTGGATAAACTATTTTAATCAAAAAAAAAAACCGGACAAGTGCGAGTCTGAGTCGCACACCGAGGGTTCCGTTAGCAAATAAACTTGTATGTAGATAGTATGTCAATCTTGGAAATCAATTCTTGAAGATATTTGCCCGTTGTTTCCAAAAAACAAACTTAATTTTGCAGTTCTAAAAATACTCTCCGATGCTTCTTATCAAATTTCATGCTTATAGGTTAATAGGAATTACCCTACAGGTTTTTATTTACCTGGGATAGGTTCAAATTTGTTAACATCTAAAGGTTTATAGCAGTATCTTTAGATTGCGTTGACTAAAAAGTTTGACAGCAGACATTGTATTTGTTATTAATTTCCACTAGATGCCTCCACGGCTTCTGAGAAAAAAGACTTGACAGAGCTAGAGACGGACTAAAAAGTGATCCTATAAGGGTTCCTTAGTTTCCTTTTGAGGAACGAAACCCTTAAAAAGGATTTTTTTTTCAAACAACCTTATATTTCTGTTTTCCTTAAAATAATAGCAGTTACGTTTAACATATTTTTACATATTAGTCAAAACAAAAAGAAAACACAACGTTTAGGTATGAAAGCGGTTATGTTAATGTAATATTTATTGTACATATCTACATATATGTATACTAAATATGCGAAGAGATTTCTTTGTACGCATTTTTAGGCAATTTTTAGAAATTTGAAATTTGGAATACTTAAAACTTTGTATATAGAAGAAGTGCAGAAATCTAAAATGTTTAATATGTGAAAACGGCAACAAGAAGCTACAGACTCCCAATATATGTATGTACGTATCATGGTAAAGTTATACGATGACGGTTCAACTTATACACTTATACTGGTCAATGATATAAAATATTACAGTTAGTAAAACTTAATTAATGATGGTCGTAACTCGACTACCAGGCGATCTCTAGTAATTATAAATAAAAATAAATCGGGCAACACTATAACTTAGTGCTCGTGTTCTTTAGACAAAGATTTTTTTTAAATTTAGTATCACAAGTGAAATAATGATAACGATAAACTTCTTTTTAAAGGGTCTTTAGTCCGAAGCAACATTCATAATCATAAATTTAAAATACCCCCGACTCGAAAATCCCTTCATCGATGAGCAAAGAGCTAATGATCTTCGAACAGCTGAACAGATTTTCTTGAATTGTGTGTGTTTTCTTGAAGTGGAAAGATTGTCAGCTGATACCTTGTAAGGTGTAACGCAGGAGCCAGATGGGAGTATCTATCGCCTATATAGATGTACCAGATGACGATTTTCACTCGGCATACTGCCAGCTGATTTTTATATAACTTACAAGATCATATTTACTAGTGTGTTAATTCTTATTTTATTGAATTTTAATTAGAGTAAATCAATGAAAGCACACAATCTATCTGTGATTTATCTTTAATGAGATCGGTTTTTGCTTAATAAATAAATGTTATGATATTTAGCTACTTCTAAATACCAATTCACGTTTAATAGCACTCATTCATCATTCTGTTAAAAATATACATTAAAAACGAAACGTAATTTGGGAAAATGTATTATCTGTTAAAATAGGAAGGTCGTAGCAGCTTCGGTGTCACTAGCCGATAATACGTATTTGAATACAACGAGACGGTCAATCAGTCTGATCCTTTTAATATCAGTAACTGATTAGATGGATTGAAGGAATTACATGACAGGCCTAATTGTAAAAAAAAACTCTTTAATTATATATCAACGACCCGGCCTGACGCCGCCTGAATTAAACAAATAACAAGTATTTATAAAGTAATGAACACGTGAGTAAATATGAATATGGTTCCAGAATTTTATTATATTCAATTACCATAAGTTCTATGTGATTTCGGTATTGACCGTTACTTGAGACCTCAATTGTGCTAACTCATCTATGTCTAGATTGTAAAACAATTATGGTTAGATAACAAAAAACTTAACAAGGTCTCAACTAACAACAATTACTTTAGTCGTTTTTGCTAAAGCGCAATTATTACTAAATTGCTTGTTGCCAAAGCGTTAGTATATTGACATTATTGTTTACTTATGCAGTACTCGTACGTTGACACATCCTTTGTTTTCTTTTTTAATCTTACTAAGCAGTAAAATTTATTTTGTAACACTAAGAGGTAGCTTAATGTAACACCTACTAATAGTAATAATAATAATTACATAGTGGCAAAAATAAAACATTTCATAAACCACTAATTGATGACTAAGGACTTAGCTGTAGATTATAGCATTATTTTAGGACATCGCCTTGGCCATATTAAAATGAACCTCTTGATGTACATTAGCTATCGTGCAAATAATTCCAGTACTTGTGGTTACAAATCTATTTATTAAAATATTCTTTAATAAATAAATTTTAATGAAATTTTGAATTATAGAATATACAACCATTTGCTTCTAGTGAAATCGCGACGTCTTGATTTTTTTTTTTTAGAAGTTTATCTGAGCCCATAACGGTCAAAGAAAATATCTTGAGGATTCTACGCACTTGAGAGTTCTCGATAATGTTCTCGAACTTTTGCGAAGTCTGCGAAACTGTGCTAAGTGTGGTGGACAATAACTTAACTCTTAAGAAAGGGCTTATATTGTATCAGTCAATAATACGAAAAGGAAATAATGAAAGCCATAGTAGACAAACAGAATGATAAAATAAACTTTTATAAGGCGTTATTTTATTTATAGCTAAAGGACTTATTTTATAACACTTGAATCCTTGCGGTATGTCATGTTATTGAGAATCATGTCTTGAGAACGATATCTTTAACTCTTTACGTTTGGAATCAAGCCCTCTTTTAGCTTTGAGCATTGGCATTCACTCAGTTTGAAGGGTTTTTGGCCGTTATTCATTACTGTAACATTCTGCAGATAAGTAACACTGACAGATCTTTGAAAACACAATGAAGAACTCTGAGGTATAGAGATACAATGTTTTCTTTCGCCGTAGAACTTGAACTTCGAAAAGTTTGAAATGTGCGCACTGGGGATCGAACTGAAACCCCCCCGTGTATAACGCTTATAACTTCTTGCGGCTAAGACTGTTGTTTATTATAAACTAAATATACATACCATTAAGAATCTTTCTTAATTATTTGCAATGATTTATAAACATAACTTCCATATGAGAGAAATAACTCTTGGTGGCGTGACTTTACATACGCAATAAACTAACAAAGTAATTTAAGACTACTTGTAAAACAAATGAATACATAGTTGTTGGCTCGATGCGCTGGCATTTGGCAAGGTGATATAAACGATAACCTACAAATATGGCACGGTGATAGTTCGTTGTCATGTTTCATGATTTCGATTCGTGGGTTTGATTCTCGTAGTGAAATTTGGTCTGTGTCTGCATTTACGATTTAAAATGTGTGTTCTGGAACCATAATTAAAAGCTATGCTTTTTGTGTTAAATAGTTAAGAGTAAGAGTTACGTGTCCCAGAGTAGATTATTATTATAAGTTTATTAGCAGCAGTTTATTAGTAATTATTAATATAAGGATAATTATATTTAATTTTATTACATAATGATAGGTCAGCAATTGATAACGCTTTTCAAGAATTATTAGCACTTTGTTTTTCTGATTATTATTATTTCCAAAAAGATATTAATTACGCACGTTCTAGAAAAAATAAAAAAAAACTATATAATTCAATATCAGTCATATTCTCTTAGCATGCATAATAAAGTTGTTATTTCTAATAACAACTCTATCTCGATTAAAACTAGTTTTTCATGGTCACTTTAATATAGTAATGTACGGATCCGGTTCGAGCGACATCCATTAAAATATGCGACATTTACCCTTTCATTATTACTTCGAAATATGAGTTACCATCTAATTAGTAGGAGGTAGAGCAAAGCAGATAAAAGAAGCACCTCTACTCTAAGAAGGCCGCGGTTTAACGATTGTAAAGTAGGATTGTATTACTCCAAGGGATGTAAATAAGGTTGGTGAGCTACGAGTGACTAACTGGTGTTGGAATTGTTTATAGGCACCGATAACCGCTTACCACGGTGGAAAAAAAACATGTTGTAAAAGAGTTTACTTGGAGTTTCTTGTCTGTTTTTCTCAAAAAGATTTGCATATTGGAAAAGGAAATTTTCACGAATGAGTTATTCTGACCGATTCCTACTCCTGACTATTCAGAAAACACTGTAATTGGTTTCATTAAAAAAAAAATATATATATATATATATCTATATATATATATGTCTGCATTGCATACAGTCGCCCACTTATATTCACGCGATCTTTACCGTTTTAAGAAGATGGACTACTGACATCTATTTGCTGTGAGTTGATTTTTAAAAGTCAAATAAGTAAAATAATACAGGAGATGAAATTGTACACTACTCCTAATATATCAGTTACATGAACCAAATTCCTATTTTTACAAGCTTTTATTTAACTGCCCTGTTACCTGCCTGTTAGTAAGGCTGGCATGGCTGGCTTGTTGGCCTAGTGGTTAGTGACCCTGACTGCTAAGCTACAGGTCGTGGGTTCGATTCCCACCTGAGTCTAGGTGTTCTTTGTGTAAAGTCCCCCGCGACACAGGAGTAATTCATAATGCGGGAGTTGTCTTTTTAAATAACCTAAAAAAAAAAGGGAGAAATCTTGCATCTGAATTTTATATACCTACCAGTTCCCTCCAAAAAATTGAGCTTGAATTTGGAACACTTATGTACTCATATGTACTTATGTACTCGGGACAATGCAATAATAGTATCATGATGGATCCGGGAGGTGGCTCTTAGCATAGGAATTCCATATATACTCAACATAACTTCGTCGTGTTTGGGCACATTGAATTGGTCTTCACAAGTTTTATAGACCTAGATGGCATCCAGTGTCTGATGGATAAATCCAGGAGGTCTCCATACGACCTTTACATCTACTCAATGTAACTCCAGCGTGTGCTATAGACCTACATAGATGGTATCCAGGTTTTTTTAATTTATGGGTAGATTCGTAATATCGACGCAGGATTTACTTAAGCTGAACTTTTATTTGAGTCATGAACTATAACGAATAAATGAGTTTAGGTTTTGTTGAATTTTTTGTATTGTGTTTCTGTTTTTAAAAAGTTTTTCGCACAAAATGTTATAAAAGTATTTAACAATGAATTAATTTATTGTAGAGGGATTATTTCATGAGTAATTACTGGCCGAAGTGTGTATTTTCTGTAAAGAAGAAAAAAAGAAAAAGATTACCGCAACAAAACCTAAACTTATTTTATTAACCGACATGACTTAAAGACAAGCGTGTTTTATACAGGTTTTTTTTATTTAATTGTTGCTATTATTAACACAACATGGGAATATTAAGTAGGACTGTTTTTATTATAAATTAATTACGTTTTCTTACATTTTTATGGCGTTGATATTTTCGAACATTGTATTTGATTTGATATTTCGAACTTTAATACCAAACTCTATTTATGACATTGGATGTCCTATTTGACATAATATGAGATACTAAGTCGATTTGAATACTCAGTAATTTTCTTCTTTCCTGTTATGTTTACGAACACATAGCTTATATTTGAGCACTTCTTATCAACATAATACATTATATTTTGATTATGCTGCAAAGTTCATATTATTGGGTAATTAATGACCCACTGTCTCGCAACGTGAATCGTTAAGAAATATCTGCAAAAATGTGGTCACGTTGTGGTTCAATCACGTTGAAAGCAACACGATGTAACGTGACAAATTTTGTAAGGTTTTACAATGAAAAAAAAGTCAATATACTCTAAAATAATGGCCTGAATAAATTATAGACAATAGACACTATTTTTTTATAAGGCTTCAAAAAATTCTAATGTATTTGTATAAGATTGTTGATTATTCGTGGGAGAGCCATATGCTTCGGCACGTATTGGCCGGCTAGACCGGAGTGATACCACGGCCTCACAGAAAAACGGCAAAGAAGCAATGCTTGCATTGCTTGTCGCCGAGTGAGTGAGGTTACCGGAGGCCCTAATCCTTCCCACTCTTGATACTCTTCCCCCCTCTCCCCTCTCTTCCCCTACTTCCCACCTTAAAGGCCGGTAACGCACTTATGGCTCTTGAGTTGCAGGTGCCCATGGGCGGCGGTAGTCATTTACCAGCAGGTGACCCGTCTGCTCCTTTGCCTCCGCCCTATACCATAAAAAAAAGATTTTTTGTATTATTTGTACATTATTATTAAAGTAGAAGTATCATAATATATATTTACTTATTTTTAGATTGTGCTCGCCTAATGTTTATTGGTAACGCATTCAACAAGCGTACATATATAGCTTGAACAATAACAGATTGGTCAGAAAATTGAGTGGAATGCTGTGATATCCAGTCTCAAATCTTCAAATGATCTTTTACATTTTTCATGTGTGTCATGAAGGAACTTGAACCGTTTTTTGATATAAAATAGGGCTTTAGAGTATCATTGTTAATTATCATGAATTAATTACCAGTCTTTACGTTACTTTTTCTTGTAATTTTTTTTTTCATTTGTGTGTTCCTTTTTTTGAACTCGAAAACGTCTAATATTTTTTTTGTTATATATTTATAGACTAGCTAGTTATTTAACCAAACTATTGATAAAATATTGCTGCAATAATGGATTATTTTTATTACTATATGTTAATTGTATTACTATATACTACTCTGTATTACTTTATAGTTCAGTATCAAGTGATTATTACAGAACCTTATCATTTCATTAGTACATGAAGAGGCGTTTAATAAAACTTTATTTACATACTTTTAAAGGTGTTAATAATACCTATATGAACAATATTTTATTGCTATTGTTGTTATCACATTATATTATAACAAGCTTTTAGCTGTCAGTCAAATATATAAATCTACGACTTATGACTTTTTTTTTTTCGCTGTGACAACTGTCAGTTAACCTAATCTATAATGCGATATGCGACGGACATAATATTTCAACAGTGATATTATAAAGAGAATATATTTAACTGTTTGTTGTCGATAAACTCGGAAACTAGTGACGCGATTATTTCACCTTTAGAAAGCTACTTTAACTAGAAATAATTATAAACGCAGCAACGCTCAGACGTTAGCACAGCTAGTATATATATATAGTGTTGGCAATCCTACTCACCAGTAGAAATATACTATTAATGGTACTAGTTACACAAGAAATAAGCCGCCCAACCAAATACTATGGGTCTTTTGCTGGGCAACTTGTTTTTGAAGTCGCGAGACTTCAACTCAAAAAAAATTATGCTGTATCCTACCCCCTGTGTGTGATATCTATATAAACATTATGATAAGTGATACTATACTCCATAAAGGAATGTGACAGTAAATATACATTAAAAGTAGGTTAACTGCAATAAATCAACTGCATCGTAATTGTTATTGATAGCAGTTTATAAAGAAACAAGACATGTTATCACTGATTATCACTTAATCAATATTTACACGCCCTTGATAGTAGAGTCAGCAACATAAACAAAATTATTCTAAAAATAAAAAAGTGCTAAATTACTGTTTGTATTTACTGAGTTTTCCTTCTCTAGTTGTACTTCGCCAGTTTGGCGGCTTTGATTCGAGCAGAGATATGCTGTGCAAAAAAGAGTCAGTCACAGAGTTTATATCGTGTGGGCCTTTGTCTGCGTAAGTTGTTGGCTAGGGCTATAGAATCCTAACGCTACGCGTTATACATCACGTCATGTAACAAGGGGCGGTACAAGTGATTCTCTGTTCATGTCGAAACGGCGCCGGCCGGCAAGTGAAGCTTCGCGATACTTGCGGTGGGACCCATGACGTGAACACGTGGAAATACGAACAGGTTCTTTTTTGTTTATAAGAACGTTATGTCCACGGGTAGAGTCTGTGCAAAAAGAGAACCGTCGGAGGACTTGAGGCCGCAGGAGTGCTAAATTACCTTTTTTGTTATGTTGACAACACTATTACGTGATTATAGGTCGACAGTAAACAATACTGTACAATACAGTAAACAATAGTGTCGTAACAGTGTACAAAGGTAATTTAGCACTGCTGCGACCACAAATCCTACGACGGTTCTCTTTCCGCACAGACCTTACAAAATGTTATACGTATAAGCCACAACTTTATTTGTTACGAAGCGTCCAAAGTTAATCCACTCGATATAGGAAACATAGTGGATTTTTAATTGTAATTTTCTTAGTCAGTAGGCTGTATAAGATTTTTTATTTATTTATGTGCTATATTTTTTTTGCGTAACTAACCCTTTTGCCATAGGTAACCCTCACTAGCTGAATATAAAAATAGTAGTACCTGAGTCAATACTAAACACCTTGTCTAACCACGGTCTTCTGTGCGTGAAGGTACTTGACGCATTAGTCAACACAATTCGTGTAACAATTTTTCGGTGTCCTACTTCTCTCTTGATAAAAATCTTTTTAACAAAAAATGAAACCGACGAAAAAAACTAAAAAGCAAAAAATAAATAAACTTTAAGTCTTAAGTATTGACCTTATTTACATAAACTATCCAATTTTATATAAACTAATTTTGAGTCGGCGCCAAACAACAAACTGATTAATTATCAAAATTTTATATGTACCTAAGGCTTAAAGTTTATTTATTTTTTGCTTTTTAGTTCTTTTCGTCAGTTTAATTTTTTGTTAAAAAGATTTTTATTTCATGATTTCTTTTCATCATCAGCTCAGCTACATGAAGTGGTGATTTCTAAACGCAAATACCTGATAAAGTAATGAAAAGTAAACAGAAACACTATTCGTTCCTACAATTTTCGAGGGTTTCTCTCAATTTTATCAGGATCCCATCATCAGATCCTGACTTCCTTGACATGGGACCACCCTTGAGGTATACCCGTTTCATAAATAACGGAGTGAGGGCTGAACATACATAAAAAAAAAATATATATATATACGGTCGAATTGAGAACCTCCTTTTTTTCGTCGGTTAAAAACAGTGTTTAAATAAATTTTATCAGTCATATGCCTATAATTTACTTAACAATTTTCATTATTCGGTAATTTAGTATAAACCTAACGTACCTACATTTAACAAATATATTTTTATGTATTCTATACAAGCAAGCATACGATCTAAAAATATAAAGCCACACGTGTCTTGGCATGAGGTTTGTGGAATTACATGGCCGTGTGTGTTTTTGTTCTCAACGCGAATAATATTCTAGGCCGCTTCTCTTAGCATACGATTTGTAAAATATTCCTAATATAAAATTATCATTCTGTCGGCGTACCAACAGACTGATAATAAATTCTTTACTGTTTGTTGATTATTTACAGAGTACAAAATTTAACAAGTGAGTGAGTGGAAAATCTTATAATATTCATAATCCATGTTTTTATATTTAAAACCTGCAGCTAAGCTCGGTAGTTTACTGGATAACCTGGAAAGATACCACCGTTTTATTGATTGACAATATCGTTCAATTAACGACGATACTTTTAACAAGGTTCTAAAAAGAAAAAAAAACTGAATGCAATTTCGATTTACCGCTGGCAAACAGGCTCGAAAGACCACCCTAGAACATACCAACCTTCGTGACTTACAAGCCCCATTAGTGTTGCGAATAATAATAATCACTTGACACATCTCACACACGGCCGTCTGATCCCAAGCTAGGCAAAGCCTGTACTATGGTAACCAGACTGCTCATAAACATACTTATATACTTCTAAATACATACATATTATAGATAAATTACACCCAGACACAGAAGCAAATGATCATGCTCATCACACAATTATTGGTCCTGGGTGGGAATCGAACCCACGACCTCTGGTTCAGCAGTCAGGATCACTAACCACTACACCAACAGGACAGTCTATTCAGTTAGTCGGTCAGAATATTTATAGATAGCATCTATAACCAACTAAGCTGTGTGCATTTTTGTCAATTTGGTTGTATAAAAAGTTTCCCTTTCATTTGCACTGAAGGATCGGTAACGCTCAAAGGACACAACTATTGATAACTAATATAACTATATAAAGGTAAGGCAGCATTATACAGCACCAGTAATCAGGCGGGCCGCGTTACTACTTTGCCTACTTTGCCATAAAGGAGGTCATGATTCCATTTTATTGAGTTCACATTTTATTTTGCGTGTTCACGTATTTTTTACTTTTTATTATTAACAATTTATTATTATTCTGAACCATAAGTTTTTAAATAATTATAATGTACACATATGCATACTATTTTATCACATAACATTGCCTCTAAACTACTTCTTCTTCCTTGATTCATACTCTGTATCGAATATCAGTTATAATTACATTTTAAAACTTAAAAGAAAAAAATATGACATTCTTTATCGATGATGCCAAATTGTTACTATTTTGTTGTCACAGTTACTCAGAACCAGAGTAACGCAACAGAATTGGGACCGCGCCATGCGTTCGAGTCCCACACAAGTACAATGCTACTAAAGTGAATATAATACACACATGACATCATTTCATACATTTTTTTCAAGCCTTTGTACCTAAATTATGCACTTATTATTAGTACATATTATGTACTTTATACATCTATACCTATAACTTGTACTTAGTATTATCAGTTATCACAGAATACATAATAGTACAGGTAGTATTATTTAAATATGTACTTACATAAAGCATACCTCTAAGTACTTGGTATTATTCAAAACACGGAAATTAACTAAGCTAATAATGTCATCGATGTTACTTCCGCTTGTTGGATCATAATAAACATTTCTGTTGTTGTAATTCATAGTTACTACGGTCTTAAAGTTTGACCTCCCTTGTCGGCCTTAAGTGACTACATAGGTATGATAATAATAAATTATTTGCTTATAATAAAATAAAATTATATAAGGAAACGGTTATTGTTTGTAAGTTAATATAATAATAAAAAGTAACTAAGCTTTTTTTGTAATGTTGCTCTTCGTTATCGTTCGTGTTCTTATTTTTTTTTTTTAATATACACGGATATATCCAGCTATCAGCAAGTGGACGTACACTCGCTGTCCAAATACCTATACGCTTACAATTACATGCACTTTGTACCACACCTGTGAACAATACCTGGTTCAGCTAATGCTCGAAAGCCAGTTTTCAGTATTTTTTTTATTTTTTAACCCTTTAATAAAAAGAAAAATAATAATAATAATAACTGGACACATCTCACACACGGCCGTCTGATCCCAAACTAGGCAGAACCTGTACTATGGGAACCAGACTGCTGATAAACATACTTATATATTTCTAAATACATACATATTATAGATAAAAAGAAAAGTAAGAAAAGAAACAATAAAATAACGGACTAAATGCTTGCTCACGGAACTCCAATGGCACAATCGTTTTAGTTGTCCCTTGTTAGATCGCGAACTAAACTTTCTAATTCTTCTCAAAAGCATACATCTGTACCGTTACTTATCAACTAGGTAATTTTGGTTGGGACGGTAACTACCAACCATTTGTAACGGGTTTCATCACAAAGTGGAAATATAGGAAACTTACTTTTGACCGCGGCTTCGCTCGCGCAAATATAGAATTAGTCAATCACTGAATGGATTAGTACCCCTAGGGATCTGTACTTTTTTTCTGGGTGAAACAGTAAGGACCCTGGCAACATGAGTGCAAAATTTCATGATAATCAGCTGAGCAGCTAAGGGGATGTCCATTAATCACGTGATGTTTTTTAGCAACTTTTGAACCCCCTCTCCCCCCTGGTAACACGTGGTGAGGTTTTAAACTAACCGTACCCTCCCCCCTCTAGCCTTAATCACGTGTATTTTTTTATTTCCAAATATATTAAACAAAATCAGAATGTGATCGTTAAATGCAGATATAATAGCGCATTTTATGAAAAAATAAATACACGTGATAACTCACTCCATCACTCTCCCCCTTGTGATATTTCGTGATTTTTAAAACCCCTCTCTTTCGCGCCTCAAGTGATTAATGGACAATCCCTTTGACGTGAGAAGATACAAAACCACAAAGACCAGAAATGGTCGAGGTGGTACTAGGCACTTAAAACAATAATAATAATAATAGGCGTGAGAACGTACCAAACAAACTCACTTTCGCAGTCATAATATTAGTTAGGATTGTATGTCGTAGGTATCGGTTTCATTGGTAACATCTAGAATAAAGTATTCATTCATCTAAGTAATGATAAAACTGTTTCAGTTCAAACTAACTGATAAACTTTGCAGTAATCACAAGTGTGGAAAAAACTCAAGAGGTCAAAACCGATGCCGGGGTGACAAGTATTTGTTAATAAAAATTGTGTGGACATTTTCACGACAAGTTTAGTGCATTGTTGTATGATATTATCTTCAAAATCAATAATATTCCCTGTTAATCTGTTCCAATGTTACTTAATCGACTAAAGCCTTAACGGAGCGTGCCAGCTTAAAGCAGATTAGCAGACTTCGCAAACTATTAATAACATTAACATTCATTTTAATATTAATGAGACATAACTTATACCTTATTGTGGTCATTATATGAATACATAAAACATATAAAGTCATACACATTGTTTTCGCTGAATTTTCTCGTGCACCTCGATGGTTGCATGATTCGTTTGTTTTGACGGTTCGATTCAATCTATACTAATATAAAAAAGCTGAAGTTTGTTTTTTTGTTTGTTTGGTTGAACGCCATAACCTCAGGAACTACTAGTCCGAATTGAAAAAATATTTTTGTGTCATCAATGAAAACTTTTGTAAAAACGAGAAAAAATATTCCTTTTGAGAGGTTCCGTTGCGTGCGCTGCGTAAACGGTTAAAGTTACGCAAAAATCATGTATGGCGTAATTGTTCCCCTTTAAAAGTTCTAAAAAAAAGTCTGGTATACCTAGCATAATGTCTATCGTTTAAGGTTGACTCACTATAACCTTTTTTATGGTAATCAAATTTGTTCTAAGAAGTTGTTTTTATAAACATGGTATTAATCCTTATCAAAATAAATGCGTTATTCATCCCAAGTATTTAATTTTTATTAATTAAAATTACATTGTCCTTGACATCATTTGATTTCAAGGAATATCTCAGGAGAGATGTCATAGTTTTAAAATAACTCCGCAACAAAATAATGATAAAGTACCACGCGCGCATTTATAATGTGCAAGGCGGACTGGCCGGCCGCCGTCGCCGGTAGCTCTGCCAGGTACCAAGGCTCGCGGCTCAGGGCTCAGTCGTCTCCCTATAGCACGGTTGTGTTTTCAGCGAACTGCTTTTTAGGTAGATTTCAAAGAAAAGTCTACCTATTGGTTTTGTACCAGTTGTCTATATATATATATAAAAGTCAGTAGGTGGTAGGTCGGGACTGTGAGGAGGATGACTTACTAGTTCCACATCTTCGATAGACAAATATTCGACAGGCCGTCTGGCGGAGTGAGCTGGAGCGTTGTCGTGGTGGACGAGGATCCTGCTTCTTGAGCGCTGCTGTCTAACAGTTTCCAAGGCAACTGGTAGACAATGACTGACTTACCAATCTGCAGTAACAATCCTTTTATCTTCTAGAATGATTGTTGCTACATGACCCGTCCGTCCAAAGAATGAGGCAATCATCTTTTTCCCTTGACTTCTGCCCTTCTTTACTTTTATCGGCAAATCTTCGAATAGAAATATCCATTGCGCAGATTTTCTTTTGGTTTCGGGTTCGTAAAAATATATACAGCATTCCAGTCACCTTTGTCATACTTTTCAAGCATTGAGTGGCACCAATCAACAAATCATGAGGTATCCATCTAATACAAAGCTTCCTGACCTAATGTTCATGTAAGACTTGTTTCATACCAATATAATTAAATAATCCGCAATCAATTCAGTTTTCGATTCCTACCTAAATATTTCCAGAGTGTGCGTTTATAAAGTAACATGCTATGTTTGTTAAAATATTTACAGGGACAGATACACTTGATATATAAGTAAAAAAAAGTAGCAAAGCTCAGTATTAAGAATACATTAATTTTCAGATTACTAACAGAGGATGGGGGACGCAATATTCACCAACGGGACGGCGGAGAATTTATTCTCCGATATGGTCGGCGACCACTTGAAAGGAATAGGAAGAATGTTCTACATTCATTCACCGAAAGACACTATGTTTGAAAGGAAGGAGGACGTACCAAACTTTTTTAGACAAGTAAGTAAATATATTCTTATTGTGCACATGTGACATAATGGTAATATAATTTGTTTCATTAAAAAATAAATCCATGTAGTTTATTTTTATAGGTTAGTGACCCTGACTACTATGCCATAGGTCGTGGGTTAGATTCCCACCCGAGTCTGAGTATTCTTTGTGTCCGTTGTTTGTATGTTTGTAAAGTCCCCCGCGACACAGGAGTGAGTCCTAATGGGAGTTGTCATTTTTACATTAAAAAAAAATGTACTAAAACATAGTACATAATCCGATGAATGTACGTATTAATAATAAATTATGTTACAGACTATCTCCTGGTAAAAAATTGTAGATACCTACCACTTATTTAGAATATAATTTACTTATTGGCTTGAAAAATAGGTACATCAACGATGTTTAATATTAATAGATATTTATACCGGTTATATTGTTAAAAAAAAAATTAGGTTAATACAGAGAGATGCTTAATAGGAAATATAAAAAAAACTGCTTAAGAACACAAAAGTATAATCCGTATATGAAACGATAATAAAAACGTAAGGAAATGTTGAGTAAGCAAAGCAGTCGTATAACTTGCCCCCTCACCCCGCGGTTTCACCCGCGTAAGTCCCGATGCCGTGGCAATATCGAGATAAAAAACCTATGTGTTAATCCAGGTGTTCAGCTTTAAACATATCAAGTAGTTTTTCGTGAAAGAGCAACAAAATCCATACATCCATACATCCTCACAAACTTTCAGGTTTATAATATTAGTAGGATTTATTACAATATAAAAACATCTTTGAAAATATTCAACAATTAAGTAACTACTTATACTTCAATCAATCAATCAATTAGCCTATTTTAGTCCACTGCTGGACATACTTATAATTACTCTCAATTTGCACATGACCAACTGCAATCAGCATTTGCTAGTGCCGATAAATTTCAGAATACCAATGATGTCACTCGTCTGTTTTCAAAAAACACACACACACAGGCATGACACCAAAAGAGCAGATACTTGAAACTGATTGAGAGACACAGCCTGCATGCCGTAAATTTATAATTATAATTTAACTTTTAGCCAACTATTATGATGAAAGAGGTTAGGTTTAGAATGTTCTATGTGTATATTAGAATATACGCAAGGGTACTGTATAGGATACATTTGTTTTTAATTAGTTTACACAAGTAGAATAATAACAGTATGTAAGCTTAGTAGTGATGGTTGGTGCCAGTGCCTATAAAACACTCATAACATCGGTGTTATTACGCCTTGCCTCTTTCATGGAACCCTAGTAGCTAGTAGCAGTAGTACCTTTCCCAATAACAAATATTAAACCCTAGTAGCAATTCCTTAACAAAAAAAACATTGAACACTGGGCTATTACTTGCTTGTTAGAGCTACTTGCTTCCTTGAATTCAAGCTCCTGTGCACTCTAAATACTTATACGTTATTCCGTAGTTATCATGTGTAATTCCAGCTTTAGGACATCCGCTAGCGAAAAAGTATGTATCTGCGTACATACTTTTTCGCCAGCGGATGTACTAAAGCTAAATAAAAATATAGAATAGCATTAACTAAAAATTAACAATAGCAAAAACTAAAAATTAAATAGTCATCCTAAAAAGTTCTCCGTATCATTCAATTCCCTATGTGTAGGCATATATCTTTAAAATTAATAAGATTGATTGATATCAATTTGAGAAGTTGCCTCCCAATTATGGGTGCTCCACATATACACAGATGATTATGAACCCATTTTAAAATAACAACGAAGTTCATTGACCAACTGATTATTGTATGTACAATATATCAGTAACAGACAAGTGAAGCGTGATGAAGCCATGTGATAAGTACCTGATATTTAATAAGGCCTTTTTATTTAATTATTTTGTTTTAATGTTTAATTTACAAAAAACTTTATCATTGCAATTCGAGTTTTTTTTTATGGTATAGGGAGCAAACGAGCAGACGGGTCACCTGATGGTAAATGACTACCGTCGCCCATGGGCACCTGTAACTCAAGAGTCACAAGTGCGTTGCCGCCCTTTAAGGTAGGAATAGGGCAAGAGGGGGAGGGGGAGGGGGAGGAGCGGGAAGACGGGAAAGGGGGATTAGAGGGATGGAGAGGGGAAGAACGGGAATAGGGGAGAGGGAAGGGTTAGGTCCTCCGGTATTCTCACTCACGCGGCGAAAAGCAATGCAAGCATTGTTTTACTCTCGGTTTTCTGTGAGGCCGTGGTATCGAGCGTTATCGAAGTTATCTTTTATTTCGCTTATGTAAGTATACTAATATTGATACAAAAATGTATTAATATTAATTTCGGTTATATGTGTGAGCCACGTTCTTTAAAAAAGGCAATCTAATAAACCTGAAAACTGTATTGTTTGTTTCTTGTGCGTTTGTTTCTTTATCTGAAGGCAGTAATATCGGGTCCCATAATATACACCCTAGATAGCCTTTGACAAAACACTTTGACAAAGATACTTTATTACTTCAAGCTATAGCCTATAAGAAGGCGGCAGTAACCACGAACTTCTCCACAGTACTTTTAAACTTCTTTTTGGAACTTGTCTTTTAATTCGTTACGTTTTTTTTTCTCTAATACCTTACAAATAAAAAATCCATTAAGTTTTTACACTATGCATACATTCAACTGATACAAACAAAGCTCAGGTACAGTACAGCCTGATGAGAAGTGGTTATCGTTGCATATAATCACTTAAATTAAACACTATATACAGCGTGTAAGTATCACCGTTGCGAATAACTTACAAAAACGTCTTCTTTGAATACTTATCACAATGCAAAAGTCAGTTCAGCATAAAAATGCGAGATTAAGGATTTACAGTCAATAGTTTGATTTTGAACTACGCAGTGTAACGCAACACGCGTACTGTGCGGTACGGTGAATGACCTTCAGTGCACGGCGCCATCGAAGCAGCTGATTGTATAAATGTTTTACATTGCAGATTTGGGTGGAATGGGGTATTTACTGATTTTTTTCTTTAAAAGTTCTGTTTACTCATTGTGATATCACTTTAAGCCAAAAAAATAAAAAAATATGAATTTTCCGGCAGAAATTTTCAATGATTTTCCACTCAGAATCATGGTCTGAATACACTGGATGGTCTGAATATTTCAGGATCCGGTACGGTGTCACTTACACCCTGTATATATATTCATTTACTCGGTCTCGGAGAAAAGAGACCTAGGCTATCAGACACACAGTAAACAAACACGACGGTTTCGTTCTTTCTTCCGAATCGTGATTGCTTTTACGTGACCTTCTAAGATAAACAAGGTCAATCAAAAGCAATCTCTACAATCATTGAAATATGGTTCATATATATCTGATATGTGATTACAAAATTTCTCATTAAAAATTTCATGTTGCAAGAAAATTCAAGGTTCTATGTGTTAATGTCAATTTAGATATTTTTTATCAATACTATGCAACTATGATAATATGCACTTGACATATTAACATTAATGTGAGGCTGATTAGAACTTTCATTTATAAGGTCACCTAAAATAAGAGTAGTTCATGGTTATCTTGGGCAAGAGTTTATGTTAGACATCTTTAGACTGGGATTTCAACTGTAAACTTACCGAATACATTTTATTTTAAAGTAATAGTATAAAGTAGTAAGTATAAAGTAATTCTTATATGTATAAATTAAAGAAATATAATTAAAACTGAGTGGTAACAAAAAGATTACATACTTTTTAAACGTTTAACTTAAAGTATTAGCTAAACCGATCTTCTTGGAAGTCATTGACATCTGACGACCTAATTTTCAAGAAAAGGGCGTAGCTCCCACCTCAAACGACAACACAAATGGCACTTGTGACACTTGAGTTGCACAGGTGTTAATGGGCGTCTGCTGTTTGCCCCTATACCATAAAAAAAATGAGGGAGGCCTATGTCCAGCAGTGGACGTCCTAAAGCTGAAATGATGATTATCTGAACTACGCAGTTTTTTCAACGCCTTTAACGTAATACCTGAAGCTAAAAAGTCCTCGATCACTACTTTCTGCTTAATATGACGTGGAGTACATAAGTTAAAAGCCGTGCATATTATATTGATCAAATATTGAATTAAAAGAAGTTTAGTTTAATTAAATATAATTGTTGACATCGCAATATAATCAATGTTAGATTTCAAAGAGAAAATAATATTTACATTATATTATAATTTCATTAATCATTCTCGCTGTATTATATATTTGAGATTGTCAAACAATCTTCAAGACAATGTTTATATAAAAGTAATTATTTATATAAGAGACTCGCATAGAATTTCTATGACAATTTATATTGACATACAGAAAGTTTCTTTAAGGTATATGTATTGAATGCATGAGTCGCTCAACGAGCTATGGAAAGGGCTATGCTTGGTGTTTCTCTGCGCGATCGAATCAGAAATGAGGAGATACGCAGACGAACGAAGGTCACCGACATAGCCGAACGGGTCAGCAAATTGAAGTGGCAATGGGCGGGGCACATAGCACGTAGAACGGATGGTCGATGGGCCCAAAAAGTTCTGGAATGGAGACCACGGACCGGAAAGCGCAGCGTAGGACGTCTACTATCGCGGTGGAGAGACGACCTGGTCAAGATCGCAGGACGTCGGTGGATGCAGGCCGCTTCCAACCGGTCTTCTTGGAGGTCATTAAGGGAGGCCTATGTCCAACAGTGGACGTCCTATGGCTGAAATGATGAATGATGATGATTGAAGAACTGTTCTCTAATATTACTAACATAATGTTAACTATCAGAAAATTTTAAACAAATGGTTTACAAACGACACCGTTATCGAAAGAATACGTATCCAAAACTATTAAGCGACGATATTATTTATTCTCGTAATTAATAATTTAAAATACAATTACACATCCAACACAATAAAATGCAGTCTTCGGAATAACACATTCTCGAATATTCTTGAGTTCCCTTCTCCATTTCAAAGCCTCGTCTTTGTCCGAAAATAATGAAGTTTACGCGACAAGAATAAATTTATTCTTTTGGGATCCTTTTACAACTTATTTTTAGGTAGTAATTGTGACCTTTTGCATGTTGCGTGTGTAAAATTTTAACGACTTCCTAGAATTTATTACGAGAGTAAGTTAATTAATGATATCTCAGTACATTATTATAGATTTTTTATCATTTCATACCTATCAGTTGTATTTGAACTTTAAAACAGTAAAAAGTATGTAGTGGTACTTCATTTTGTATTTTGCGCCGAGAAAAATCGTTGTACATCGAATTTTTAGCTGTCAACAGAGGTTCTGCTTTAATTTAGTTGTCTTACCAAATAAGTTGATAATGTACGTCTGGCAATGCCCCAAAACAGTACAAAAACATGCCTACCATCAAGAATTAGAATGTATGCCTATATTGCCTATTGACGAACTTGTCTTAGAATATACTTATACCTCAATAATGACCATTACAAGAGACGTCACGGGTCTTGTGCACCAATCACGCATTGATTTCTATTTTTATCATTTAACAGTGTACCATGCAACTCAATTTCAGTGAATAATTATCATAAATTTGTATAATATTGAAATAACTCAAAGTTTACGGAAATTAACATAACTTTAAAACCAGATGGATTGCACACTTCCTTCCGCAGACTTATGGGTCACCTCGCTGGTGATCTGAGCTTCGGTGCCATGGTCTCAAAAGTGTCTATAACTTATGTTTGCCAAAAAGGGCTTTAGAAGGTTTTTACAGGCGGACTGTAAAGTTGTACATATGATAGACGGAATCAGGATTTATGGTTGTTGTATTAAATAAAGTTATAAGTTATAAAGTATAAAAAAAACTAAAAATAAAGTTGTAGCTTTATCAGATAAGGATTTAAATAATTACTTACCATGATCAATGTTGTAAGAGAGCCCTAATACGCATAACTACAAAATTATTCTTCGCTTGATGTCAGCGTCATATGGAAATCATTGTTAGTACCCATTTGTATCCAATGAGAATCTCATTTTATCAACTATTTGTTTTAAATAGCTACGTTTTGTTTTTCAAATGAATAAATACATATGAACAAGCAATGGGTGTAACCACCCATTGCTTGTTCATGTGTATTTATTCAATTTCAGTTCAAGTTCAATTAATAGAAACCTCCTTACTATACGTGCCGTGCGTTCTGCATCAAGCCACTGTCTAACTCTAACGCGAGCCTCCTAATGATCATGAAATCGATTTGTTATGTAGGTGATAAAATCATTTCATTATTTCATAGTGTTTTACAATAATAATTATGATAAAATGCGTAAATACATTTTTAATCATCAAAGCATTACTAGCACTAAATACTACAGAGTGCGTGTGTTGTGCGTTGTGGCAATAGTTATGACATCGAAACCTGATCTGTGTACATTCACTGCTACGGCTTGTGAACGAAATATGTAAAATGATATGAAACACACCACAGGTGTACATGACTATATAGGTTTACACATTTGTACCGTGTGATTGAGTATCTGATAGATTTATGAAAGCTTACCATTAAATACCATTAAAGTCTGTACTGAGGAGAAAAAAACTTATTTAAAATTCGAATTCCATAGAAGGGAAGACGACTCTCAGTCAGACCATCACAGTCTATTTATACAGATTGACGCAATTTGTGCCATAGCCCCTAGTCCTCCGAATGTAATCTATCTCAGATATCTTTTTCAGGTAGGTAGCCGGTTTATCTCACTGAGGGGCATTCTACTTTACGTTTGTTAATTTGGGTTTTCTCTTATCTTGGGTTCGTAAGATTTTATGGGTCTTTGGAGAGATATGACCATTCAATTGCTAAGACCTTTAACTGTGTTACAAACGAACAGAGTTTTCAGAAATAAAATACGTACTTGTAGAGGTTATCCGGCACTCTGTAGAGTTTAAAGTCGCTTCGCAAGAAAATATATAATTTATCTATTTTCCTGAAATATGGTAATTACAGATCTTACAACTAAAAGTTCTTCATAATTTGCCTTCTAAATTCAGCAACCAAATTCAAATTTATTCGAAAATTTGCGAAGGTGTGATTTGACATTTGATTCCAACATAACCACGTTCCGTACCATTAGCAAGGAGGTATCTGAGTCTGTCAACAAAAGGAACAAAACTGAATATCACTCAATGAAGTACCACATTTTTTTTTTGCGTGTGGATACCCCCTTTAGGCGTCACCCCACCGGGGTTTTCGACAGGGCGGTGTGTCGGAATCGAACCGACTAAAACCACACGGTGTGCCGTACTGCGCCTTAAGTAGGAGGGATCCGGGAACAGCTTTTATTAAGACATTCGAAACCCTCGTAGCGCCTGCCCGCAAAAGCGCGGGCACCACCTCCGGGTAAAAGACTCACTCCTCGCGGGGGGCCACTATAGCGGGTGGAGAGGAAAACCCGTCCAGCCGCTTCCTTCTGCGAGATGACGTCGCCCAGGCGGAGCAAACCGCCAGCGTGTGCTGCGTCGAGTCCTCACTGCAGTCGCAGTGATGACAGGCGGGACTCAGTTCCCGGAAAGAACCTGCGTCAGTCGGAAGGAAAGGGTCCCGTGCCCTGCCCACTCGACGATGAAAGGCTGGAGCGCCTCCACGAAAGCAAAGCCAGCACGTGGAGTCTCCAGCCGGTACGACCAACGGGCCATGGTGGCTCGGCGAGCGGCCTCCCGCCATTCACGTACATCTTCGGGCGGGGGCCGACTGCCGCCTCCCGCCCGGAACACAGCCGTTCGCAGATATACTTCGGCGAGCACTAACGCCTCCAAATCACACGGGGGAGTCCCGGCCAACGCTTCCGTCGACACGGTGCTGTATCCGCGTAGGGCTCTTACCACCATAACCCTCTGAAGGCGCCAGAGGCGTGCCTTATTCTGGGCGGTCAGAGCCTCCGCCCACACCGGTGCACCGTAAAGTGCCATTGACCGGACAAAACCCGTGTACAGTCGCCTCATAGCGACGCTGGGTCCGCCCAAATTGGGCAAGAGTCACCCAAGGGCGGACGCAGTGCCGACCAGCCTGGGAGCAAGCTGTTGGAAGTGCTCGTCGAAGCGCCACCTACCGTCGAGGATCAGGGCCAGATATTTAATGAGGGCCTGAACCGGCACGAGGACCGAGTTCACCTCGATAGAGGCGCCAGGGGGTGAACCACGACGGGGCCCATGAAATAAAAGAGCCTCCGTCTTATCCAGGGCCACCCGCAAACCCAGTGCCTTGATGCGCCCGACCACCAGAGAGACTCCCCTGGTGGCCAGGCGCGCCGCCTCCTGAAAGTTCACCCCCCGGGCTGTAACCAACGGGTCATCGGCGTAACAGATTACGCCGAGCCTGGGGGGGAAGTCGCCTCGAAGGGCCCAGTCGTACCCCATGTTCCACAGGAGTGGTCCAAGGGCAGACCCCTGCGGAACACCGCACAACATGTGCCAATGACTCAAAACTCCGTCTCGGTTCTCGTACATGACGGTACGCTCCTCTAAATAGTCTGCCACTAGCCGCCTGAGGTACCCTGGCACTCCGTGATAGTGGAGTGCTTCCCTGATGCAGCTGAATGGCAGACTATTGAACACGTTGGCGATGTCCAACGACACCGCCAACAGTCACGTCTTCGGTCACGGCCCTCAGGTGCAACACAGCACCGACCGTCGAACGCCCATCCCGAAAACCGAATTGAGCATCCGACAAATCGGGGCCGACCTCGCGAAGGTGCCGGACGATGCGGGCAGAGAGGACCCTCTCAAACAATTAACCCGCCTCGTACAGCAAAACGATGGGCCTGTAGGCTGCGACCGAGTCGGTAGGACTTCCCGGCTTCCTTAAAAGTACCAGTTTCCCGCTCTTCCAACAGTCAGTGAAGCGCCCGGACACCAAGCTAGCGTCAAACACCTCCCCGAGGCGGTCGGACATGTGGTCGAGGGCCAGGCCCAACACTCGGGCAGGGATCTCGTCTGGCCCGGGGGCGGTGTTCTTGGAACGGATCCGTAGAACCTACCTCCGCCTCCGTGACGGGCGGAAGACCATCCTCAATGTAGTACCACCTAATATAACCTACTTAAAACATACTTAAATAATCACTTTCAATAAAAAGATATCATTGAACACAAGTCATGCCTAAAGTTTCAATCAATCTTTTTAATGCAGCTTACGACACGTAACTAACTTTATTTTTTTATTGCAGTCATGGCCGTATTTCATCCTCTTTATGATAATGGAGCACATAGTCTTAAGGTTAAAAGGAAAACCGGGCATTAGACTGAATGATGGCATAACAAGTTTATCAAGTGGAATCATCCAGGAATGTGGAAGGTAAGTTTACATATTAATTAAATAGTATCAACTATTTTATTCAGAAAATCATCAGATTTTGGCGAAGTACAATGTGTTACGTGAGTGAGAATATGGACTTTGCACTTGTCACGTAGAATGGCATAAATGTTTTGTAATCATAGGTCTCCAAATTGTCTGATTTTGTTAAAACTTCAAAATAAAAAACACTCCTCATGTCGCTTTTTACCCACATTCCAGAAATGGTTTCGTTAGTCCCCTGTTTAATTAATAAGAAACCCAAATCGATCTAGATATTATATTTTGAATAATCCTACTTATATTATAAACGTGAAAGTTTGTGAGTATGTATAGATGTTTGTTACTCTTTCACACAAAAACGGCTGAACGGATCTGGATGAAACTTGGCACAGAGATATATTACCATATTCTGGAATAGCACATAGACTACTTTAATCCTGGACAAATGTACGGTTCCCGTGGGATAGATTTCACTAAAATTTCCACGCCAACGAAGTCCCGGGCAACAGCTAGTTTAATATACAATATAATTACAAAGGTTAACGAAGAAAAAGTTCAAGTGTATCCAAAATCGCTAGAAACTCTAGCGATTTTGTGTTGTAAACTACACAGCTTGGCGTTTCGTTGCTACAGAAAATTTTCCGCATGATCTGCGCTATGTAGATTACGACGTTATAACAATTTTAATTTTGATGTAACTTACGAGTATACGGGATAAATCTTATCTAACTTAAAATATCTGTTCTAAATAAACGTAGGTCCGAGAATTCTATTTTAACATTAAAAAAATATAAGTATGTTTATCAGCAGTCTGGTTACCATTTACCATACATACAGTCGTGTGTGAGATGTCTGAAATTATTATTATTATACATCCACCTAAAAAAAAAATTCTTTAAATGTAAAACACGAAATATTTCAATTCTTGCATTTTATTTTACTGTACTGCCTTTTCGATTTTTTTTTAGTTTTTAGACAAAACGAAATGTGAACGAAAACAAAATGTTCCTACGAGTATTTCACTTGCAAATGTAATTAGTAATTCACTATGCCCTAAAATATGTTGGAAACTATGCAAACGTACGGGTGTCTTAATTTAGTAAATAGTTTAAAAATTATAATAATTTGTTTTTTGTTTGTTTTAAGAAGATTGTATTTTAAAAGGGGTATTTCGTAGTATTTGGTCGTCAATACTAAGGGACGAGCCAACTACCGTTTCTCGCTCTTACTCTTGATATTGATATCGAACCTTGGGCAACACGATAGTAGATAGAACTAAACAATAAAGAAACTATCATATATGTTTACACGTGTATATTAAAATACGATATTTTTCTAGGCTTGTCTGGCGTGGGGCTGAGTCATATATTTACACATGGATATACGTGAATTATAGACTAGTAGATCTACCATGGGACCATACCTTAACGTGGTATGCTGCAGCGCTTGGTGTTGACTTTTGTTATTATTGGATGCACAGAGCTTGTCATGGTAAGAACCAAGTTCATTTTTGTTTTTAAAATTACTAAGGTATTTAGGTTGTACCCTTAATATAATCACTGATTTTCTCAATTAATCTATTTAAAGTATATTTTTCTTGCTTCTATCATACACATAATACTGCCAATGGGATAATGTAAGTGTTTATCATAGAAGCATTGTTTATGTTAAAAAAATATTCTTGTACGGATTCCTACACCTCGTTTTGCGAAGACGTGATGTATGCCAAGGAGGCGGTGAAAAGGGAACGGGAGAGAACTAGTATTCTCCCATCCCGCAGAAAACGCACCAGGTGCCGGAGAGAGCAAGACGAGTTCCGGTCTCCATGAGCGCTTGCCTGAAGGCGGTGCACAAGGTTATCCATCGCCCAAGCAGAATTAGACCCGCGAGTCTGTTGTTCCACAGGCAGCTAAGTCTGCCGGAGTTCTGAAGGATTTTCTTTAGAGTGTACACCTGAGGCCCTGGCAATAAGAGTACGGAACGGAACACCGTGGGGTTTCAACCTGTTCGAGTGTGACATACCATCTTACCGTTTAGCCCCGGTGACATGGTGACCCGTCAGGGTTTCCGTGGGTGTGGTGTCGACAATTTCTCATCAGAGGCATGAACTTTGGGAGACCTTCCTAGAATAATACTACTGAACTAACTATATTATAGGACACTAAAGCATTTTTAATATTGTATAAATAATATCTTTTGACAGAGGTTCACATACTATGGGCCCAGCACCAAGTTCATCATACGTCAGAAGACTTTAACATGGGTGTTGGTATACGGCAGTCTATGTTGCAAGGATGGTGTGGATTTGTAAGTACTAAAGAACTTATTATATGATAATCGCAATATTTTATGGACCGTGTTACAGAAAGGCGTGTTTATATTTTAGGGTCGTATAGATCCAGCGAATTCTGTAAACCGTAAAGTATTTATATATTATATACGTACATAACGATTGCGGAAAACGTTGTATGGGTACCTCGAGTAGATAGTTTCTAACAACTTGGAGGACAGTAGCGTTGGTATTGTTAGGCATAGGTAGCCTGTAAAAACATGTACAAGGATGTGGTGACTTCCACCTACTACAAACAGGTCTTCAGCGCCATGTAACGAGGACAAGCTGAACCACATAGGAACCAATAATCTTGTATCGTGTAATGAAAGTTCTCGCGCCGATTAGTTATTCATATATTATATTAAAACTTCAGAGCATCAACCGTGATCACCTAGCCTGGTCGGAGGATCCTCCGCTTGTGTTGGAGGGGTATACTCGTAACAACCATAACAGAGAGTGTATCCTGTTCATATCACGTATTTATGTAGTAAGCCTGGTTGGATGGGCCAGTAATGATAATTTCATTTTCATATTTTGTGCAGTTCTATCATTGTCCCATAAAAATACGTAAGTTGAAGTCAATGTGACCGAAACTTTTGGTATTCAGCTCGTGATCTTGAATATATTAGAGCTGGCGGAAATACGGTTTATGAATCTTTAATGGAAATCCCTGTTTTATTTTTGTAGTAGTAGAAACGCTTTCATTTATTGGCAAACGAGTTAAGATGTTCAGTTATGGGCTTTTTTACTCAGTAATAATTGGCGTCCCTGCAGGAATTATAAATATTTTAATTAAAATAATGCTCATGATTTTCCTCCTGATGTCCTCCTTCCTAAATGTTAAATTTTTTCTGTGTATATAGCCATAACCTACACGGGTTGTCAAAGTATGATAGTGTAAAAATGATGATAGTAAGTAGCTAAAAATAAAGGAAGTACATGCCTACATCGCAGAAGCATACATGATGTGATAGTTGTAGAGAAATTAAGTCTATACTATAGTGGTAAATTTTTACATGTCCAGTACAGAGCTGCGTATAAAACATGTTGCGACTTACGTAGGTACCTTCAATCTCAGTACTATAAATATTTTTACTTTTGGGTTGGAGTGAGGCGTTGAATCATCATCGATTTTCGAAGTTTTGAGAAGGTGCTAATGTTCACTAGGTTTTGACAAGATTTTGAACGTACTAAATGTTTATTTTTTCTGTTTCCTAACATTTGTAACTTTTCCAGATTTTCTACTTACCTCTGGCGCTGGCAATACCACCAGCACAATTCGTGATGCACCATCAATTCAGCTACCTTTACATGTTCTGGATTCACACCGAAGCAGTCAAAAGCTTAGGGCCTCTGGAGTATATTCTAAACACACCTAGTCATCACAGAGTTCACCACGGTGAGACATATATATATTTTTTGCCATTTGCGTAGTTCACTTGAAGACACACTTCAACTGAACTACGCAATTGTACGCAAGCGTGAGTTTCGTAAACAATTTTGTGTTATAATTAACGTCTTCCACAATAGTCTTATTTTGAAATCCTTTTAGGGCTTGAATTATTGTTCTCATTCCAATTTTATATATTTTTTTCTTTGTTAGAACTTCTATTGACATTGTTGATCAAGTGTGATTTCGATAACATTATTTTTCCTGAGATTTATAGTTTTGTAACAGTCCCTTTAGTAACAGTCGTGTTAAATATTGCTACATTATTTTATTTTTCAGTAGAAAAGATAAAGGTTTAAGTTTTTTTTTATAGAGTAGAGGTGCTACTAGAAAAAATTCACTATAAATATTTGTATTTTTTAAACATTTTTCTTTTTTTCGCTCTCCAGGTAGCAACAAATACTGCTTAGATGTAAACTACGGCGGAGTTTTAATCATTTGGGACCGAATCTTTGGTACCTTCAAACCGGAGACAGATAAGTTTGAAATCGTCTACGGACTCATCTATAACCAGCCGTCCTTCAATCCGGTATACTTGCAGGTAAGGAAATATATCTCAACTATCTGTCCCCGCAGTTTCACCTGCGTTTATGATCACTGCTCCGCTCTTATTAGTCGTAACATGATGTCATATAGCCTATAGCCTTCCTCAATAAATGGGCTATTCAACACTAAAAGAATTTTTCAATTCGAATCAGTAGTTCCTGAGATTAGCATGTTTAAGCAAACAAACAAACAAACTCTTCAGCTTTATAATATTAGTATAGATTAGCATGAAAATAAATAAATGTATTTATCGTTATCTAAATATAAGATTTATTTATCAAAAGTTGCTCTTATTAACCAAGTAATAGTTTATTCATTTATTGCTACAGTTTATATTCATGTTTGAGAAATTACACAGTATTTCTCTGACCTCGTACTCTTCAAAGTAAACTTGAACGTTTCTGCATGAACACAAACAGAGAGGTTTAAAATAAAAGATTATGGTAGGTAAACCTTCTACAAGTTATCTTAGAACTAAAATTTACATTTGGCTGTTTACTTATGAAGTTCTAACTTGATACTAAACTTAGAACTAGTCAATGTCTGATATGTTCCAATCACGAACCGATATAATATATGCTATTATGCTACTTAGAAATATACCAAAGGGTGTATTTATTTAATCTATCTTATTCTGATATTTTAATATGAATATACATAAGTACATGTAACAAGATGAATATTGAATCTAAAGTTAATAAGATTTATTTATACGCAGTATCAACGTTGTCTGTCGCTTTATCAGCTGTCATTATGTAATGTAGGTATTAAATAAAATATAAGTCGCGGTTTTACTTCCCCTTACGGTCCCTAACTAGAGTTTACCAAAGTGGTTTAAGTTTGTATGTACTGTATGTTACTGTATGTATGTTACATAACTTACTTACTATATCCATAACGTTCCTTAAAAACTTATCTAAAACATATTTTTAAATTGCTGTTATAGTTATGGAGTACATTTAAAATGAATAAACAAAACTTCACCTTGTAACGATTCGTGAAAGTGCTAACACTGATATTTTTTTCTATCCACTTTTAACTCACTTGTTTTTAAATAGTTTAGACAGAGCACGCCAATAAATACTAAACAGTTTATTTTTTTTGGCTAGCATCACATAACTTTGTAATGTGCTAACCTACTCAGTTACCGGAGATTAAACAAAAGTGTGTCTTGAAGTTATTTTATTTCTCTTGGAAAATGTGTTCTCCCTGAATTTCCAATTATTAGTTTCGTGGTGGTCGAATTTTGACCATGGTTTTTTCATTGGCCAGTATAATATGAGCTGGACGCGTGTATTTTATGAAGTCGTTTTCACGTAATTTTTAAAGTTGTAAGACATATTGTTTAAAAATTGTAGCTTTCTGCACTTTTTCTATATATAAACTGTAAATATTCCAAAATTCACGTTATTACGCGAATTTTCTTAAAAAGGGGTATTAAGAATTCTCTTCACGTATTAACATAATGATAATATAATTGATAAAATGGTTTTCAAAATCAAAATATTTTTAAATAATTTAAATTTTATTTGACAAGATCAAGGACTCTCTGGAGGTAATTTAATTGTTTTGCCCGCGGCTTCGATCATATTAATCTACATTAATTAGTTTCAAATTACAAAAATTAGTTTCATTAGTTTCAAAAATCTACATTTTTTTAATAAATAGATAGATTTGAGGGACAATTTTTTTCCTCATGCAACGTACTTTATGTCCTTTTCTGTACCCCTGACAACATGTTTGCAACATTTCAAGTGGAAGCGAAACAAACTTATATCCGCATTTATGATATTATTTAAGACTAGCAGCTATACTCGCGTGTACATATTTTTATATTTCGCTAATTATTTTTCTAAAATAAAAGTAGTCAAGTTACTCCTTATTACATCAGCTATCTGCCAGTAAAAGTCCCGTCTAAATCAGTCTTCCCCTTCCGGAGATTAGCCGGAAGAAACAGACTGACAAAAAAATTTTAAACTAATTTTTAGGCATAGGTAACGTGCAAACAACTGTATGAGCTTAAAATATATATATATTATTCTGACATTACAAACAAAGGCTTAAATATTATTTTTTTTGTATTGATGTAAGAGAGTTAAAAACGCCAATCTGATGTGATAATCGGGTCGCAAGTTATATTATGCTTAGGCATTTACGTTATCGTTTTCGACATCATACATAACATAATGCCTATGATGTCAATCTTGTATCATTAGGTATTATCCGTACAGTAGGTAATTCTCATTGTAATTATAATCGTGACATTAATCAAGAATCACATTTTAACTTGTGGTGTCTCCTTAGCGATATATCATATTGCTCGCGTCAATTGTGTGATATTAATAATTATCTTTTTACTTTGTGACCTTATAAGGTTAATTATTATTATTTTGTAACGTAGCTTGTAGGTACAAATTATAATTATCAATACTCAATACTAAGTACATACAAATAAATAAAATTTAAGTGTCTGTTTGTAATGTCAAAATAATAGTTCTTTTTAAGCTCAAACAGTTATTTGCACGATACCTATGCCTAAAAATCAGTTCTCAAAGTTTTCGTCTGTCCGTCTATCTGTCTGTCGGTCTGTTTGTTTCGTCTAATCTCCGGCACGGGTGGACCTACTTCCACGGGACTTTCACTGGCAGATAGCTATATATAAAGAGAATATATGTATATAAGGATTAACCTAGGCTGCTTTTATTTTGGAAGAATAATTAGGGTTTCTTGGAAAATATATAAATATGTACACCCGAGCGAAACCGCGCGGTAACTACTACGCACATTTTTTCTAAGAAATTGATGTTTAACCCAATTCTCCAGAAATGAAAGTTGAAACAAACCACGTCAATAAAGCAGACGAATCATTATTTGTGCTTTTCTAATCCCATTGTTTGTACAACTAAGATCATATAAAATTGAATATCAGCACCAATATAACAACACTACGCTCGCTCGTACGCTAAATATAAAACTAAATACTACGTTTCAGTTCGCGAAAAACTTCTGATCTAGTGTATTTCATTAAAACAAAACCATAGACTACTCATATTTATCACTCATTCGTATAACTCTTAAAAAAACTTTTTCTTTACAGTCGTTTTACAGTAACTACGTGGTCGAAAAGGTCCGTAGGATGGACACATTCGGCAACAAGGTTCGTGCCGTGATGTGGGGGCCAAGTTGGGAGCCAGGTACCCCGCGATTGGGTGAAGAGGACGAAAAGATTGAAGTAAGTTTACTTCTTCAACTAGCTACTCGCAGGAAACCAACGGTGCGTCACCAAAATAATCTGTTTAATAAATCTCATTAATATTATAAATGAGAAGGTTTGGATGGATGGGTGGATGGATGTTTCTTACTCTTTCACGCAAAAACCATTGAAACCATTGCAATGAAACTTGGTATGTAGATAGCTGGAGACCTGGATTAACGCATAGGCTACTTTTTATCCTGATATTAGTGTAGTGACTCCGCCAAGACGAGCCAAGCGAAGCGCAAAGACACTACCTACCTTTTCTCGAATCGCTTCGTCGTTTTCCTGAACCCACATAACTTGGCTTTGGATTTTTACATATTCTGGAACCGATTCTATATGCCTAGTTCAATGTGCCAGAAGATATAAAAAAAAACCTTAGTCAGGATTATTTTTCAAATTTAAAGTCTTTTAGGAAAAGCAAGTTAAAGACTTTTAGTACTGTAGTCTTAAACCCTTTCCGAAACTCATAAAGCCTTATGGAACTGCGAAGGTTTTTCATACGTATTTGAAATTTAAATTTAACCCCTTAACTGTTGAAATTTAAATGGGTTCGTTTAAATTAATTAAATGTACATACATATTTACAAAACAGGGGAAAGTTGAAGCGCTTTAAATACCTATTTAAGCCGATATTGACCTCAATCATTTATTATATAACTTTTTAATGAAAGTTTACCCTTTTGTTCCAAGAAACGTTGTAACGACTAACTTCGGCCCACACTATTTTCTTCAATTTCGGAATAACTTAAATTATAAAATAGCTTTTAAGTTAGAAAAACATCAGGTAACTTATTATTTCTACTGTTTAACTTGAGTATCTACTTTATTTATTTTTACTTTCAAGTTTTAACAGAATTTGGTTGGTAAATGTTAGTTCACTGCCAACCTACAACGTTACTATTAAAATTTTATAATATACTAGCTGCGCCACCGGTTTCACCCGCGTTAATCCCGATGCCGTGGAAATATCGGGACAAAAAGTCTATGTGTTAATTCAGGTCTCCAGTTATCTATATACTAAGTTTCATTGCAATCGGTTTAGTAGTTTTTGCGTGAAAAAGAAACTATACGTCCACACATCCATACATCCTCACAAACTTTCACGTTCATAATATTAGTAGGTGTATCCATAAAGGCCATCGCATACATGCTTCTTTTAACCACTGCGAGTGCACATTGGGAACTCGCGATGGCCCATTACTAGAAATGGGTATCGGGTATCGGGCTTCCGAAAAGCATTTAAATCGCTGGTCGTTAATTCTAAAAGTATTGTATGTATTGTAAGCCTACAACATTATTGATCATGAAATGATTTATACATTATTTATTTAATTAACGAAAAACTACGTTAAATCTAGAACTGTAATTCAGTTTTCTTACACTAGTGGCTTGAGCAATTAGATTCATGAGATACACTTCACTGTAATATTTTAATGAACTCTATTTTAATACAAATAATATTCTTAATTACCAGTTATTTGCTTTTGGTGATAGATAGGATCACGAAATACATTATATCATCATATTTATTATTCAAGACAGGGATGTGTTTTATGAGATGAAAGGATGAGATATATTAATTCCTAGGAGTTATTTGTAGCTCAGATTTTAACATAATGCATTGGCAGAATTCCAATTACTTAGTTATTATTACTAGAGATCGCCTGGTGGTCGGATTTCGACCATAGTTCGTTAAGTTTTATTTAATCTTTTGTTTTATTTCATTCACCAGTATAACTTGAACTGTAATTGTATAGACAGGTCTACATATATACTGGACCCCTGTAGCTTCTTGTAGCCGTTATAGCATAATGTTTAAACTTATAGCCACTGAGTTATTATTACTACATAATATCTCGATGCTTATAGCACATATTTATTAAAAACTTTAGCTCTCTGCCCTTCTTCTACACATAAATTGTAAGTTCCAAATTTTACATCACAGTTTGAAATTTACAAAGAAATCTGTTTACCTATTGATATATAGATATATAAAAACTAGATCTGAGATAAGCATAGCTTGTACAGGCTCTAGAACACGGATAAACATACATATACCAGCAATGCGGCTTGTACTTTAGGCTCTAGCACACGTATAAACATACTTGGGTAATGTTTTTTTATAAATATATACATAATATATAATACGTAGAAACACTCAATGCGTATTAATTCGTAGCACTGAGTAGTAATCGAAACCTCGACTACCGACAAATCAGTCAAATGATCTTTCACCGCGCCACACAGGTCGACGAATCAAAATCGTTTTATGTATACAATGTGATTTATATTTAAAACTCTTTACGTTTGAGTGAAACATGGATATTAACCTTTTATTTTTCTTTAACAGGTGGAAAATAGAGACAAGTACGACGTCCAACTACCAATCTGGTGCAATATGTACCTTGCAATACATCATGCAGTAGTCCTGTATGGTTTCCTTGAACTAGCTTCTAAGTATATGGTGAGTAGTTTTACAGTTTTGTAATTAGTATCATACTAGGTTACGTCACAGTAAAGGGCAGCTATACGGATTGAAACATAATTTTTTATTGAATAATTAGCTTTTTAAAACAGTATCACCGACTTCAATGACCCTAAATCATGATCGTCTATCGTCTATGAATCGTAATAAGCTGTATTCTTCATCCCTTAGTTTCCCACCCTTACGAGGTTGAATATTTCCTTCAAATTTAAATGGGAGCAATCTTGATTCTAAATTATTTTCATTTATATTGAAATCGGTTTACAAATGGCGAAGTTAACGCGTTAAAAAATCTGTCGTACTGAGAACCTCTTCCTTTTTGGAATCAGTTAAAGTTTTTTTTTCTTTTATAATTATTTAGTTGTTTTATAGGAGTTTACAGCTGACTAAAGACGGTAATATTTTTAGTGCTTTAACTATCTCGCATGAATTAATTTTTATGATTGTTTTATTTAGTATCGTTATACAATCAGTTTTTAATGCCAAACCAGTTAGGTATGTTGTAAATTGTAAATATGTTGAGTGTAGTGTTATCGCGTATTTTTTGTAGATTATTTTATCTTTTTTATGTTTAACCATTTAAAACTTATCTTAGTTTCTCTTAAAATTAATCCGAGATCTTACTTAACAAAATCATGTTTTATAGCGAAGAAACTGTATTTATCTATCTGACTCTGAGACATAAGTATATAGAGCATAGACACAACAAGACACTCATATAACACTAAACCTTTAAATCATTATGAGGAACGTACTGAGACTGATTTTTATCCCACTATATTGGTAAACAAGAAGACGTGGTTGCTAATACCTATAAATATACTCATAAAAAGCAGTGTGTATTCTGCCAACTTTACTCAGAGTGGTGTTTTAATAACCAACCACCAGAAATACAACATTACGCTATCACTGTTTTTCTGTAAGATAAGAAGAAGAAGACGGTTCCAATTTGACAAGAAACTACTGTACATAATAGTGTTAATTGTGTGTTAGCATAGTACGAGTCTCTAAAGTGTGTCATCACAACGGCCCAAATGTTCCTAAGCACTGGTAATCGCTTGAAATTTTCTGTTTATTTTGTTTAAGTGTTTTTGTTTAGTTTCCAGTATCCTCCTTTTCCACCTTAATTGTAATAATCTATGATTGATTACATTGTCATACCTTGAAACTAGTTTCAACTAATGTATAACATACAGTAGTTTAAGATACCGTAAGTTAAAAAAAAATGTCTATTTAAACCACCAATTTGTATACAATCAGGGTTTCACTTTAATATACTTGGGTTTATATAAACGACTATCCCTGACCCTCAAAGGTTACTGTTACCCTTTAGTACGTCATCGTGAAATTCGAGCATCTATAAATAATATTCGCATGTAAGCTCGTTATAACTTTGTAATATTGTATTCTTACAGAAACCTTATAACTGTAAAAATACGGTTTTTAATAACTTACAGACAATTGAAACGAAAATAAAATATTATAAATTTTTAAGATGAAGTTGTCAGATGAGGTTATTTTTTATTGAAATTATTAGTGTCTACGAGTAGATAGTCTCAGCAAAATAATTGATGAATACTTAAAAAAATATTGAAGTTCTAATACTAAAAACAACGTTTTTTAACTTAAATAGCAGTAAAAAATTGCTGAGGAACGAAAATAATGGATTTTTGTACAGATGAAAATAAAGAACGCCCTCTTTTGGTTGTGTTGTAGGCAGACAGGTAGGTACACAGACACACAGAAGCACACGTTAAACTTATGACTAGAGATCGGATATTCGGATGCATATTTACCTAAAGATGAGATGTTAGCTATTATGGAGAGCACTTTTTTATCGAAAGAATCCCGCGATTCCAGGAAATTCAAATTTAAGTGTACCTATACTCCGTGAGATGTAATAAACCCCAGTTTGACACAAATGACACTTGCTCTGTTACAACGTATAATGGTTGCTTTTCCCTACTTTTATTGTCAGTGATTTTTGACGAAGCAAAAACAACCTTATTACGTTGTAACAAGAACAAGTGTCAAATCGGGCCTATCAAACCCCAGGAAATTAAAAAGTAAGTAAGCATTTTATAAGAGTGCGAGTAAGACGGCAAGTTATACTTGCTTGTGCGCAAGTAGCGACGCGACAATACAACTGCATTCGTAAATAAAAATATACTTAGAAGCCTCTTCCATAATTTGTTATCCAAAAAATAAGTTTAGGTAAATATGCATCCGATTATCCGATCTCTACTTTTGACACTCCTTTTTGCGTCAGGGGTTAAACAATTTAAACCATTGGCCACCGCTGAACGTTCATTTGTGTTTAACAATTTATAACTTTAACGGGACAGTCCATATTTTTAACCCGTACGCTTTTGTATTATTAAAGTTAATCCTAATTGCTGGAGGCGAGGCAAGGCTTTTCAACTCCACATCTTATTACTTTAAACGAGCAATTCATGTATGTAACGATGTTGATCAAATTTTGTATACAGATACAGTTTTGCAATTTAAGTTGAACTGCATAGTTGTATTTCCTGTAAAAACGCAATTTTACAAAAAAAAATAAAAAAAATTACGATTTTACAAAAGCTACCGAGCAAAGTTTGGTCTCCCAGGTACTAATAATTACAAACACATTACATTTTTCCACCTCACGTCACTTTCACGGCTATAAACCCGCATCAAGTGAAAAATATAAATGTGTTTTTTTTTTAATAAATAAACAAAAATTTATTCCGAGGTTGAATCGCTCATCTCTCCTCGTTGAAATAATTATACACAAACATTGACTTTAAAACGTTTGTTGTAACCTAATTCGTAAAACAAATATTTATATGCTTGATTTCAACTAAGACAATATTTCTATTGTTATATTATTATAATAATATAATTACATATCATTGTCGAACAAATTACGCAACTCTTTCTAGACCGAAACTAAGTGGTGCTTGTACTATTGTTTCTAGATAGGTACATAATTTTGGAACAGAAAAGTCTACAAAATATGATTAGTAATTTAACATATTTAGAGTAGAAAATAACTTCAATTATGAGTATCTTTATATTTCCGAAAGGTAAGGCAGAGCTGCCTTACGTACCTACATTTTTAACCGACGAAAAAAAAAGAGGTTCTCAATTCGACCGTATATTTATTTTAATAGCTTTATTTTTGGCATCTTTAATACTTGGCGAGCCTATTCACAATCGCCTAATACCGGGCATGTGGTTGACCTCTCTTTTACTACTGAGAAATTGCTGAAAGAAAAATCCAATGACAATTTGTCTGATCCTAGAATCAATCGCAAGATGGACGAGAGAACGCAAACACCTGCCTGGTCTTCCGGTTTTATTATTCGCGTTTTTGCGCGTTCTATCTGGAGGCAGATTAATTTATTACGTTTTTTTTTTATTTTATTTAGAAAGGAATACTAGTAACGTGGGTCACAAATTACTAGTATTCTCGTTAACCCATCTAGCTAAGCTAAATGCTTGTGTTAGGATTGAGTTCACGTCGGTAGTGCACTGGGTGGGGTTCGAACCCGCAACCACTTGATCGCAAGTCCTATGTCCTTTTAGATAAAATTTGGTTTAATCCTTTTATTTTATTGTTTCAGGGTATGACTCCAATCTCGGTTCTCATCTTTGTCCTTTATATTATTGCTTCCTTGTCCGTCATCGGAATGCTCTTCGACAATTCCAAGAATGCAGCTCTTCTCGAAGTAATAAGATGTTCAGCGTTGGCCTTCCTTACACGAAGTGTGGCAGTCACGAGCCCAGGGCTAGCTACTGCACTTCAGATCTTTTACGTTACATCTGCAATGTTTTGGTGCCTAAATATACTAAAATTTTTAGAAATCAAAATAACAAAGAAGTTGCATTAAGTAATTAATATAAGACCTTTTCGACTGAACATTAATAAAATATATTTGTAATAAAAATGAGTGAATGTAGTTAATTTTATAAAAGCTCTTTCTTCAACTTCCTTGTATATTGATTGCACAGAACTTTATTAATTGTACTGTAAAGTTAAAAATATCTTGACAAAGAACTCAGTAAGCAAGTACTAAAAATATTATTATTATGACAAAGCCATAACTAGAGTCACAGCCGTCTTATTAATTGAAAGTAATTTTGTTACCTCATATAATTTGTTTGCAAACACTCCTAAAATATAATAATTAAAAATGTATGTGTGCTTTGAATCGTCAGAAAATGAAATTCTGAATTGCCATATTATTGAGGTAAAAATTAATATAATTTATTTAGTTAACAAAGTTAAAAGTTCATGAAACGCACATACATGTAAAAAGATATGCGTAATGTCTACAATACAATCATCGAATTTCAGATGAATTTTTATTTCACGATGTTATTAGCTCGAAAGTGTATTAAACTAAAATATGATTTAGAAAAATGAAATTAACATAATCTACTAAAACGATATGTAAACATTTTCGTTTAATTGGAAATTGATTTTAATCTTGATTTATTAACTTCATTTTCATAAAAATCTCTTGAATATTTTTGTTTATATTGACTAGAGTACATATCAATTTAAATAAATATTGTGAAATCGTGTATCATAAACAAATATCAGCAATCGCAAATCAATAAAATTTGCCTTTCAAATGTAATATACTACGTATATATTATAGTGCATTTGCTTACTGTGTAAATAAAATAAAGAAATTGAAATTGTTTATAAAGTAATTGAAAGATCTCTGATATTCTTTTTAAACACGAATCGAATATACGATATTTTTCATTTAAACTGTTTTTTCATGTAATTAAAGCGAATTTAAAAGCGTATTTACGGGAATTAACGCGATCACGAAAAGGTATTACATAATTAATTCCCGTAAATACGTAAATAATATTATATTTCTATTGAAGTGATTACTGAGTTGCTTCCATTTAATATTATTATTATCTATTGTAGTAATAATTTAAACACGATGTTAATATTAAAAAGGACACCAAATAAATAGAAATTTAATTAGTAATATTTAAATACTTTTATACTTAGAATTAGTTAAAGTTACAGTGTACAGCAACTTATTATAAATAGTTAGTTTGTTTTATATAATTCCAAGTTGCCTTAAGCTTAGCATTTTAATAGTTTTATATTATTGATACGTTTGAGACGATTGATAATTTATTTGCTACTATTTTATAAAATAAAAGATTTTTTTATTTTTTATGTGTTTTCGTTTTTCAACGTTTAATTTGAAACATCAATGAAACCTACGAGATGTTTGTCACTTCTTAATGTACTCGTGTACTTGTTACCAATGTAACAAGTACACGAGTACATTAAGAACTTATAGTTCATTGTACTTTTTAAATAAAAGTACGTTACAAAAGTTTCTTACTAAAAAAAGTTTTTTTCTAACATATGAGGAATTCAAGACCTATGGCAATAAATATATACTATAATAATATACTTTAAAATTATTACGCGATAGAGTAAAAACCATAGAGTTTAATTATTAGAAGCAATATCTTAAATACTAAACCGAACGATGAATAAAAAATAATCCAAAACACTTCTGGACTTTTTTAAAATATATTTGTAAAGCAGACTGGTGAACATATTTGCGAGGCTTTCTCTTCTTACTTTAATCAACTTTTCTAAGCTCGCCCGACGGAAGTACTGCGTCTCAATCAATAAATGTCCCAAATTACTAACCATAACACTCTCCATTCCATATTATACAGTCGTAACATAGTCGAATTCAAGTCAAAGAGTCTGACGTTGCCAATTTACTTACTAACTTGGATAAGACTAATGGCACTGAACCAGACTCTTGAAGGTTTATATGGGCTGGAAACTTTTATACTTAATTTATGGAAACACTTCTTCAAATTGACATATTATTTTTTTGTAAACCAAACCTTTTTAATCGCCCATTTCGTCGTTACAGAGAACAATGAAAACTGAGTGATCAAATACAAAAATCGATATTCAATACAGGCAATATATCCTCACAGTTTCTCACTAAGTATGCAGCATCTATCTCTTAACCTATTTCCCTTTTTTCTCAGTCTTTCTCTCACTTCTTATTAGTAAGAGAAAGACTGCCATGCTTCGGCACGTATGGGCCGGCTCGACCAAAATGATACCACGGCCTCACAGAAAATCGGCAGTAAAGCAATGCTTGCATTGCTTTTCGCCGAGTGAGTGAGGTTACCGGAGGCCCTAACCTTTCCCTCCCCCTCTCCCCCTCTTCCACCCTTCCCCTACTCCCACCTTAAAAGCCTGCAACGCACTTGTGAATCTTGAGTTGCAGGTGCCCATGGGCAGCGGTAGTCATTTACCATCAGGTGACCCGTCTGCTCGTTTGCCGACTATACCATATAAAAAAAAATTCACACTCTTCTGGTGTTATTCCTGTGATCGCACCTGTGAGTGTAGGTACATAAAGTAACACTAATAAGTACTAAGTAAAACTAAGTTTCTTATTAGCGGTAGCACCTTATCTGAAATATTCAAATATCTAGTAAATAAGTTACCAGAAATTAAACGTTATTTTGTGTTAGAAATTTTATATTAACCTTAAAAATTAAAAAATGTGTTGTTATTTTTCAATTTACATTCAAACAAGAAAACGTATTTAATCAATTTATCTAGACACACGGCAGCCTGTCAAGCTAAGTCAAATCTTCAGGATTATCTACAGAACTTGGCAACCATTTAGATCTCAATTCTTTTCATGGCGTAGTCGATAACCACGTATATTCTTAATATTGAACTTGGCTCCCATTTTGATATGTATGTTTTTGATGAGATTTGTTTTTAACAGCCTGCTCCAGAACTGAGATTTCAATCAGCAACCATATATTTGATTACGTATGAATCATTTATTAATGATCAATTTGTTTTTGTTTATTTGGGTAACTAGTATAAATAGCCTGAATCGCAATGAATCTTTAAACAACAATATAACCTGGACAACACTATAGGCCACAAACAACAAGATAGTATGTCAAAGCATTTCGTACAATCACAAACAGTTACCAAAACTATTATTATTTACTGGGTTTGAACGTACACTAAACTTAGTTGTGTTTACTTTTCATATAGCTCCTACTGTTCACTATTTGTTCTGGAGAAACGAAATATGTAGTTATTTACTCCTCAATGTTAGTATTCGTGAATAGTACGCCTGTTTGTGTTCAAACATGTTTCTGGTATTATCCTCTAATAACGTTATTGGTACTTACATGTTATGACTGGAGGCCTCTCGATATTTGTTTTTTTATGTCACTATAGACCACAAACCAAAAATTATAATGTGCGTATTAGTATAATTTTTGTGAAGTGGGGATGTTTTTTTAATATCTATATAGTAATGTATATATAATATACATTACTATAAAATGACTATAAAATGGAGTATATTGTTCTCAACAAATTAGTAAAATCATTATAACAATTAAAATTATTTTAGTATTGTTGTAATAGTTTGATAAGTATAAAAACTGCAATGTATAGCGTATATAGTTTACTTAAGACACGGGACCATATTTAGGGCTACGTATTCCACACGCACGCTCGTGAGATTGACAACGACAGGAGTTCAAGCTACGTATTTAAAAAACCCAACTTTCCAAATTATCGTATTGGACAGTGTCATTATTTGCACTTTAAATAATTTAAGTTTTCATAAAGATATTAAACTTACCGAAAGTATGGAATTTTCCCAGCACTGCTGCAACATGGAATTGACATTCTCCTTCTGCATCTGGTAAAACTGTTCCGAGCAAGTTACGCCCGAGGAGTCATACCAGATCAATGGTCACAGGTCACGGTATACGCTTCATACCGAAAGTAGGAAAAGGGGACTATTCAGTTCCGAAATCCTTTAGACCTATAAGTCTTACCTCTTTTCTTCTAAAAGCTATGGAAAGAGTTATAGACCAGCACATTAGAGCAACGTACTTGGTAGAAAGACCACTAAGTCCCTACCAACATGCTTACCAAAAGGGCAAATCCACGGAAACAGCTTTATTAGATCTGATCGACAAAGTGGAGAAGGCTCTAGAGGATAAGCAAACTGCTCTATGTACTTTTCTTGACATTGAGGGCGCTTTTGACAATACACCCACAGCAACAATCGTCAGAGGAATGATTGCAAAGGGCATTGATGTCACCACCATAAAATGGGTGGAAAGCATGCTCTCAAACAGAATTGCGACAGTTTCACTAAACGAAACATCGCACAAATTTCATACGACACGAGGGTGCTCAACACTACTACAAGGAGCACTCAACACCATCAACAACTGGTGCAGAGATAACGAATTATCAATTAACGCAGACAAAACTACGATAATTCCATTCACAAAGAAAAGGAAGCTGGAAAGTTTGTCAAATCCTTTCTTTCTCTAGTGAAGTCAAGTACCTAGGGGTCACACTTTACCAAAAGTTAACCGGGAACTCACATATCACAAACATAGTCCATATAGCAAAAATGGCTTTATGGATGAGCTGTCGCATGGCCGGCGCCAGATGGGGACTTCAGCCCAAGATTGCCCTATGGCTGTATACGGCGATTGCAAGGCCAATCGTAACGTATGGAGCTGCCGTCTGGTGCCGTAAGGTAAGCCAAACGACTACCTCAAACGAATTAGACAGCCTACAACGTACGGCTTGTTTAATAACCACTGGTGCGCTATCCTCGACGGCAGGGGAAGCTCTAAATGCACTACTAAGCCTGACTCCGCTCAGCATCTATGTGCAAAAAGAAGCTGCCAAAAGTATATATAGGATATGTACACAGACGAAACCAAAGTGGCAATCACGAACACTAAACTCACTAAAAGAGTCGGTTTTTGGAATAAAATCTCTGAACATGCCAGCGGATGGCATGCAAACAGAGATCGACTTCGTAAGAAGGTACACAGTAGACATACCACAGAGGGATACATGGCTGGAAGGCCTCCAACAAAAATGGTAGTCACGAGTGGTACACCGACGGGTCCAAAAAAGGCCTTGATGTAGGTTGTGGAATTTACGGAGAGAGCCCAAAATTCAGGTGGAGCGCCAACCTGGGAGCAGAGGCCTCCGTCTTTCAGGCTGAGCTCTCTGCATTAAACATGTGTGTCGAGATCAACCTTAAAAGGAAAGTAAAAAATCAACACATCTACATCAACTCAGACAGCCAAGCGGCGCTATTGGCACTAGACAATTTTGAGACTAGCTCAAAGCTAATACAAAATTGCAAGGAAAACCTGAACACAATGGGACAATCAAACAAAATTACATTAAGATGGGTACCAGGCCATTCAGGTATCGATGGCAACGAAAAAGCCGATGAACTCGCCAGAGCTGGTGCAGACAACCGACAGCATGGCCCAGAACCATTCTGCGGCATCAGCAAACAGCGAGCGTATTCTATCATAAACGCCAAATATACATCATTGGCTATTAAGCGATGGAAGACCACAACTGGTCTTAGACACTCGAAAGCCATAATAAAGAGCTATGATAATAAAGTATCTAAAGAACTTCTGGAGCTCAAAAGATACAAAACCTGTGCAGTAACAAGAGTCCTCACCGGACACTGCAAATTGAACAAACATATGTTTAACCTAAAATTGGGTGAGAACACAATTTGCACATTCTGTCAAGAAACAGAAGAGACTGCAATGCATATTTTATGTTCTTGTGGCCCACTAATGCGGCACCGGAGTATTCACCTAGGGTTGCACATCATGCAACCGCAGGAAATACAAACAATCACTGCTGATAGGATCTGGACGTTTCTCGAATCCATAAGTCTGAGCAGTGAACTGTAAACCAGAAGTGCGCTACAAAAGACCAGAAATGGTCGAGGTAGCAAAAGGCACTCAAATCAATAATAATAATACCGAAAGAACGATATACCATGCCTTCTATGCATTTCTAAAGGGTAGATTTAGCATTTTCAACTGTATCTGAAACATCGCACCGCTAGCGTCTGATGGCTCAACTATGCTTAGAAGTTAGAACTCCTTTATGATTAAAGCACAGTTTAGTTGATGTCATTTTTTGTCTATGGTATATAATGATCAAAGGTCGAATCACACAAATCATTTTGGGACTCGAAACCACAACACAGCTATCTGGAACTGGCACTACATCGAGTGTGGGTTTTTCAACAAATATACTGGACATGTGGGACTTAATGTAGTCCTTTTCATATAATTTTTATTAATTTATGAAACATATCGATGTTTAATAAGCTTACTTTCCTATTTATTTGTTATTAACAACGAAGTGCCGCTGTAACTTTGATTACTAAACAATTTCTGAATCATGAAGAGACACTTAGCAGTAATTAATTATAACTTTATTTAAGGCTTACACATTTGGCTTTCTCGTACCTTGTATTAGTGACTGGTGCTAAATTTTTTAAGCCTTAAAGCACCCATAGCAAAGAAGTACTTACTTGTGTTAGGAAAAAACTGGACAAGTGCAAAGTCTGACCGAGGGTTCCGTAAGCAAACAAACTTGGATGTAGATAGTACGTTCTCGGGAATCAACTGTCGAAGATTTTTGCCTGTATTTTCCGAAAGACAAACTGAACTTTGCAGTTCTCGAAATACTCTCAATAAAGTCAACTTTCCAACCACAAAATATAAGTTTGGTAAATATAAGGTGAACAATTATCGTTATATATTAACACATTAACACAATCCAATATAAAACTATACGTATAAACATTCCTCTTCAATCATTCTATCTATTGATGAAAGCCGAAAATTCGTTGCTTCGTTTAAAAGATCTAAGCGTACAGACGGCGGGAAGCGACTTTGTTATATACTATGTAGAGATAACCACGACATTCAGATTGTTTCCTATATTTGTGTTATCAGACCTTGCTCCTTACCAAATTTCATGATTCTAGGTCACTGAGAAGTACCCTAAAGGTTTTGATTTACCTGCGCAATGTTCAAGTTTTGTCAAAGCTAAGGCTTAAACAGCCGTATTTTTTGATTATGTTGACTTAGAAGCTTGATTTTTTTACAGCTTCAAAAGAGCGCAGTCATAAGTATTTGGTATTAATTTCAATTGAATGCGTCTACGGGTTCCTGGTACATTTGACAAGGCACTAGGACCAAGAACTTACATGGAAGAAAAATGATCATTAGCAAACGCGCGCTGCTATAACAGCGCAGTTGTTTTCTATTCAGTTTAGTATTTAAAGCAAATAAAGGCAGACGGTTTTTATTGTTTTTAAGAGGTCCGGATGTTATGAATAATGTTATATTAATCACTTGGTCCATAACATATACAATAAACACTAATCAGATCGTAAACTTTCATTGCGCAATGCGGGATCAGCACTTACTACTTACTCGTCGTACGGCTTGACTTCGTCTGTCATAGCTAAAATAGGTTAATGGCAGTTGAAAGCACCTCTTAAGATAATTGAAATGTGTGTTTAATAACGATACCAATCTATTTTAAAGGAAATAAAATTAGACTCTTTGCTTGTTAATAAGAGCTGATAAGTAACTTTATATTTTTTATGATTTTCCACTGCGTTAGAAGTCTTAGCATAAAACGGTAAGCAATTTTATCTAAGTTAGGAAGGCTCCAACAAATTGTTTTTAAAAGATAAAACAACTTTGGATGTAATGCCGGTTATAATTTATTTGTAACCAAATTATTCTAATTCCATTATCCAAGAATAAGTAGTAGGAGCTAAGCTAAATTTGACAAACAAAATATTAGATACATTATGTAGTAAATAATGGGTCGTACAGAGAAAAGTACTTGTCTAGAGGGCACTAATGAATGCGTCTAAAGTGCATTTTGATGAATTTTTCAATGAAATACTTTTCTAAAACCAAAAAATATATTCACTCTTTTTCTGAAAGGTAATATTGTGAATTAGATAAAAATGGCAGAAGTAACGAAACGTAAATAGCATAATGAAAAATTTCAAAATATGCAACAGTTAAACATACTATAGAGCTACACATTTTTGGCTATAATAGTGTTGTCGGTCTAAGCTTTTTGTTTGTTCATGTAATAATGGTACCCAACATGTAAGTATAAGAAATTAATCTAAAAGCATTTACAGGGTTCTAGTTTTGAACTGGTGGTCAAGATGGCCTATCTAATCCCGTGTAGCATCTGATGAATTTTTTCGACGTTTAGTTGCCGTGATTGAAGCCTAAAACTGAATTAAAGTAGATTAAGCCTTCGCAAGAGTCGTGAGTACGAGACACCTTTCCCATGCCCTGCCCTGCAGGAAGGTAATGGAACGCGCGATTTAAACGTAATTTTCGTTGTTTAAAAGTAGTAGTGATTTATAATACGGTTAGTTCATAAATATTAACCTCTCGAAGGGACCAAGAGATTTTACCATCTTAACTAATATTATTAATGCGAAAGTAACTCAGGCAGAGACTCTGTAAATGCGAATTTGAGTACATATACGTTATCAAGAGTACAGAAAAGGAAATAGGGTACCAGTCTTTTGGAAAAAAAGTACTGTTCCTGAGGGACACACTAACGTGATTGAAGTCGCAGACAAACACTAATGCAACTATTTGTGAAACAAACAGATGAATTGAAAAACAGAATCTGGTTTTCTTGCTCAAAAATCTGTACACAACAAGAACAAATTACAGGTCGACGTCCAAGTAATAACTATATACAATTTAGTTAATGAAGATTACCTTTTTCGATCATCAGTTATAGCAGAATATTGTAACTGCATGACTGTACATGTCTGTTACTATTTTGCTGAAAGCTTCTCAACTAATAGCATTACCAAAACTTAGTTTGATACACTAGCGGTCCTTAATACGAACGCTTCGTCTCACTCACTTAGTTGACGCAATCTCCTCCCTCGGCATTCATATCAGGGGTGACCCTTGTATTTTCCCCAGTTACAACGAAGAAAGCTTTCAATAAATTAAATTTATATAAATTCGGTTTTTTTTTTGTATGGGATAGACTACAACCTCACGGGTAAGATGAATTTAGGAAAAAAAAAAGTTAATTAGAAATAAGAAATAATATAAGAAACTTAAGAAAAGCGGGGTGTTAGGGCTTAGAGATCGGACTTACGATTCAGTGTTAGCGAGTTAAAAGCCCTTCCAGTATATATACTGATTACAAACTGACTCCTACTCCTACTCTAAAGGCTTACGTACCTTTTTTTTTAGCGTGGAAATCCCCACGGGTACCACTTCACCGATTTTATAATGACGCGGTTATGTCCGGCTTGAACCAACTAAAACCGTAACGTAAACCGTGGTTACGTCAGAATAGCCTATAGACAGGACTCAATGTATACACTGGAACTGAACCCCCGACAGACTTTGCCCGCCTGTCAGGACGTCAGGCGTCGTCGAATACACCTTAAAGTTTTGATTTACACTAAATCTGTAATTACATTGGATTGCAAAGCATTAATTATATAAATATTATACTATTAAAAATACGTGTTGTGATCTATCTACTATAATTAGGCCGGGTTCCGCATACCTTTGTAGGTGTTCAGTTGTGTCATCAAGTAAGCCCTTTTTTTCTTCTTTTTTTTTAATATTTATTTTATTTTATTTATATATTTTTAGAATGTATTTTTAGTAGTATTGTTGTCTCTCCAGTCCTGAAACCATTTCGCTGGAAGGAACAGCGATCCCAGTGTGCTCCACCTTCAAATACCTCGGATCTCTTCTTCAAAGCGATGGCGAAATAGACCTAACTGTACAGCATCGAATCAATACAGGGTGGATGAAGTGGCGGCAGGTATCAGGAACCATTTGTGATCCCAAGTTTCCTGTTAAGTTGAAGGGACAGGTATATAAAACTATCATCAGACCTGCCGTCCTGTACGGTTCTGAAAGTTGGCCCACAAAGAGAACGGATGAGAGACGCCTGCACGTAGCCCAAATGCGAATGTTGAGATGGATGTGTGGTGTGACTAGGATGGACAAGATGAGAAATGAATATATTAGAGGGAGCCTGAAAGTAGCACCAGTGGAGGAAAAGCTGAGGAGTAATAGGTTGTCGTGGTATGGACATGTGATGCGGAGGGATGAGCAAAATGTGGTGAAAAGAGTTTTATGTATGGATGTTGACGGGTACAAGAGAAGAGGACGACCAAGGAAAAGATGGATGGATTGTGTGAGAGAAGATATGGCTAGAAATGGAGTAAGCAGTTAAATGACGAATGATAGAGTAGAATGGAAGCATAAAACATATTGCACCGACCCCAAATAAAATTGGGACAAGGGTAGGCAGATGATGATGTTGTCGCCACATCAAAGGCTCTTATTTGTTTTATTAAAAATAGGGCCAAACTATAATAGATGATAACAGTTCACTATTTAATAAAAATCAGTTAATAGACATTATTTGGACTGGTTATTGGTCGATTGATAAATATTAACGAATAGTGGGATTATAAAAGGGTGGAAATAAGTGAAGATCATTTGACTTGAGTGCGAATAGAGGTACGAACAACTTGGCAGTTACTGTTAGTGATTTTCATTGTTTATATCAGTGGTTGTGAGACTGTTTCTTACACTATTCTATTTACTTATAAATTTTTATAAGTACTAAATATTTTTAGACATTTAATTTAACAAGATGTTTTAATAAGTATGATAATTGTAAGTTCTGTATCACAGGTCCACACCACATAACAGGTCTCGAGGTTTCAGTTTTGATTGTTATACAAAGCCAATTATAGTAATAAAGCTTTAACCTCAAATGTATAGCCTTATTTTTTTGAGAATCAAATTATTTATAATAAAGTTTTAGTGCCCTTGAGTGACGCACGTTCCGTTGTTTACCTTTATTTCGAGTATTATAATGTATGACCCAGGTTACTAGCAGTCTGATTAAAAAACAACATACGCCTAAGGGTATACGTGTGTTTCTACCCTTGGGTATAGAGTATAGGTGATATCTAGACCCTATACGTAAGAGTATATGGTATAGGTGTCCCCTATATGTAAGGTAAAAGATATTTTATTAATTTCAGAATTCCATTCCAACTTCGAGTGATCTGGCGATATTTTATTATAGTAAATTGGCGAATAAATGCATGGCCCTTTTCATGGCGTTAAGGTGAAAACTGATTACCAACTATTTTATCTAAAGCTCTGCCAACCCTAGTCACCTTAAAAAATACAACATTCCTAGTACAAAGCTACTAATCAAAAGTTTTGTTTACAGGAGAAGGGTATAATATATTTTTTTAATGCTGATATGCTGTACTCAATGTAGGTAGTTTGTAATGGTGTTATAGTTTTTTATATATCTCTAATTTTCACTAAAAAAGCGACCGATGATCGTGTTTAAAGAGAAGCTTTAAAATTTTAGTTTTGTTTATTTCAGAAAATTAAATATATGGTTATATGGTTCAAAAACACCAAGGTGTCAAATTTGGTTTCGACACAATTTTCCCCAATAAAATCTTGAAATAGTTGGGTCACAATTATCTTTAACTTTAGTTAATTTTATCTAAACCCCTTTATGTTTTTTGCAAAATGATGATAAAACATTTTCTTTTCTCATGAAACTAGTGTACATGTCATTTTGGGAACGAGTCCCAATACGCAATTCCTTATATGAAATGTTCATATAACAGTGAAATGTTTATTTAAAAATAAAATTTTCAATCACGTTTGATACACTTGTATCGTAATATCATAATGACAATGATAAAAGAAAATGTAAGTAAATATACATTTCATCTTACGTATAACTTTGTCCGGAAGTACGAGTATGTAGGTCACTTTGTGTACGCAGTCTTTCTTTACGCAAGCTAGGTCATGTTAGTGTATGTGTGAGGTATCTAAAAAAGAGAGTTTGACTTGCTGTAACAGATATTTTTACATTTATTTTGTGTCAACACCATGAACTCCGGTCTCATTGATCCGATCGCAGATGCTGGAGCGTTTAGCCTCTGCCAATCGCCGCCGATGAGCTGGCAAGGAAGGGATCGACAGCGTGAGCGGCAGGTCCAACTATACTACTGCCACCTCCCTTCAACCAATTTCGCTCATAGGTAAGGTAACGGACTCGTGAAGCGCACAGCGATCGCTGGATCGACATACCTGGCTGCCGGCAGTCCTAACTGGTGCTGACCAACGAACGACCAACTGAAGGTCTCACCACATTTGACTTGCAGACTGCTCAGTTTTAACTGACTCGACATCACGATAGTTGTAGGAACCATTACGGAACATTTGGTCCCGAATTGGCATCTAGTCACCATTAATGTGACAGACAGAACCTCTAAGCAGAGGATGTCTCAACGCAGAGGAAACGGTCGCCCACGTTATCGATTTGCAAATATTCTTGCGGATGCAAGGTCGCTCATAGAATCCTGTGAACGCCCCAGGAGGCTTCTGTGCTTCTGGAAGGAGCTAGGCTTGCTCAGTTGAGCAATCGCCAATCGTTATCCTGGCTAGTTAGCCAGCCATATTTGCAAGCCTAATGAACCGTTTTTGAGTATAAATGCGGAAAAAAGAACCCTTAGGTATCCAATACATTTGTTTAAGCTTTAACCTAGAAACATGGAGACAGAAGAACTAAAAAAGAAAAAGGTTTCCAAAAAATATAAAAATATTCAAGTTTTGAAATACATTCCCGGAATGATGTTATGACTACACCCAATCTCTTTGGAATCCCGGATAAATAATAATAATTAAAATGTGAATATGTTGCGCGCCTCTTTTACGGTGTTATTATTGATAGTACGGTGTACATTGTAAGTTATTTTTTGGATTTCCCTGACATAATAATTTTAACAGAATTTCACATTGTCGAATTCACCACCTTAGTGATTTTGACCCATATGCGCACAGTTAAACAAAAGCTAATTGTGAAATAAAAATAACTCAATTTTGGACATCACTTTATATAGGTAGGGACCGCCGATTTCATCTTTAGTGCTGGTTTATCGCGATCTTCTGGGCGATTCCAAATGAGGAAAAACTCCGTCCTACCTATGATCAACTATAAATATTCTACAGTATCAAAACGCTGTAATGCCAATCATTTGAACAAGCAAAACATCACATCCACACTGAAGGAAATCACGTCAAAGCTTTGTTTTATTGAATCTAAACATTTTGACATAACAAAGTCTTCACTGTAACATATTTTACTGAAACTACCTATATTATTATAATACGAGTAAAAGAAAAAAACATATGATTAAGTCATTTCGTTATATGAATAATAAAATATGTATTTTTCATGTTAATATTGGGCGTGAATATCGGTGAATTGGAATCGGTCTGAGCTTTCGACAAAATACAGTAAACGGGTCCTGCTCTGAATTCAGTCAGTCCTGAGACTCCGAGCTTAGCTGACGTTTACACGGCTCTGGTTTAAATGAGCTTACGATTCGCGAAAATAATTTTGTGCTTACCGTTTTATTTTTGCTTTATGAGTGAAAATAACTAAACATTTTTTTTTGTGTTGAAGTGTTACCGTTTCTCTTGAGGTATGTTCAATTGAAATTCATAATTTAATATTTTTTTAAGTTTCCTATTACAAAAAATAAATTGGTAATTTAGTTTTGTCATTGATATTTGTTCTTTTTAAATGAATTCAATAAATGAGACAGATTTTTGGGTGTATTTTAATAGATTTATTTGAGTTAAATAAGTAGATCTTGAAGAGTATCTTTGTAGCATGAAATTATTTAATGAAAACCATCACACTCCTAAAGTGACTACACTACTCTTGACTAAATTCAGTCGTTACTGAATTTAGTCAAATATATTCGCATTTAGCAAGTTAGCATCCTAAATTTAAAAGCTAGAATGGCTTCTGACTGATTAAATCATTTAGAAGCCTAAATTTGGGAAGGTGTAATCGAAATAAAAAAGTGAAGAATATTAAAGAATCATATTCCCGAATATAAAAGAATATTAATTATATATTTGAATCTTGATATGAGTTTCACGTTGCGAGAAATCTTAATGATCGTAATACTAATCTTTCTTTTGCACTAATACTTTCTTTCCTTTTTTTTTAAAAGACAACTCCCACATTAGGATTTCACAAATATTCAAACAACGGACACAAAGAATATCCAGACTCGGGACAACTATTTGTGGATCACCCAAAATTTTGTCCCGTTTGGGATTTGACCCACAACTCTCGGCACGGCAATGTTTTAAGTGGCGAGGGGACCACTTAAAACATTGCGCCATCCGTGCAGTCAAGAAACTGTTTATAAATGTAATACTGTCTTAATGTCTGATTTAATATTGTGTCAAATGATCTCGAATCCATTCTTAGATAATTGCTAAAGCCCTTTGGTTCTAAAACACTCATAATATGTTTGCTAACTTTCCGCGAACCAAAAAATATTCCTTCACCCATGTTCTTATTTTCCTTTTTGTATTTTAATTGAGGCTGGAGCTGAGCGGTGCTGGAATAATACTGGAGCCATCCTCGTACACGTACCACATGTCCAACTTCGTCTCGCTTTAACTGGTAATTAATTCAGCAACCAAATTTAGGGCAGTGTGATCAGAAGCTTCTAATTTCTGAATTCAGTAACGACTGAATTTAGACGACTAAGTTTAGTCAAGTATAATAAGCACTTAAGGATGGAAAAGTTGGTAAGAATCCAGTGACTATATAATCTTTCATGACTTAGGTGGGCCTAAGTCGATTGTACTGTTTTAGAAGATAATTATTGTTTATTGTTTTTCCTTTTGTATTAACAACTCTCAAAATTCAGTTCTTACATTTTAACATTTTTATGATACGATAGTTTTCCGGGCGTAAATAAATATTTTTGTTTCTTGGAATATACTTTTTTTACAAGTTACAATTTCATTTAATGCAAATATTTTATTTTCTTTAAAAAGTAACGCAACTAATGCTAAAGCCAAGTTTAAGAAATACTTTCTAAAATATCCTAGAAACCTGTAAAAGTAGTGTAAGAATATTAAAAACAATTACTTAGCTGGACGCCAAATTTCAACTTTCTAGGTCATCTGGAAATGAGTTAGGTTTTTGATCTATATGTCAGTCAGTCTGTGATAAAAAATTGAGTTTAAAATCGAGCTGTATTAATAAAATTTGAGGATCTACTTAATCTAAAGAATTTCAATAAATACACCAAATTTCATATGTTTGTGTAAATGGATTTTAAGTTATTAGGACGTCAAAAGTTGTTGTCCAAATGGTTTGTCTAATATAACACACGTCTGCTTCGCCAGTTCCTTTTTCTTGAACTTGGCTTGACACGCTACATTATTTTAGCTTGGAAATGTAAATAGCCATAATATATGACTTAAATAATTTTTACATTTATAATAAAAACATGTTATTGACATTTCCTTCAAAGTGATACAAATCTTCAATATAAATAATAACCTGCCAAGTGCGAATAGAAATCGCAGGTAGAGGATTCCGTACGATATTTAGAGATTTACCGCGTTATTTTAAGACCACAGACTACGAGTACTTACAGGTTTTTCTGTATCTATAAGTAAATAACTACTTTCAAATTTCAGGCTCAATAGCTTCAGAGATAAGCCTCTACCCTATATCTCTGAAACTACCGAGCCTGGAATTTAAATGGTAAATTTTAATTAATTTCCTAAATATCTTTAAAACTTTTAATCATAAAATTACTAATATATATATATATATATATATATATATATATATATATATATATATATATATATATATATATATATATATATATATATTTGAGATTTTCATTTCTTTACGTTGCACATCTATGTTTTGATCAGAGGAATTGATATGTGTACCAAAGGAGATTATCCATTTTCTATAGAGTCTTTGGCAACTCATGGACAGACACACAAGCTTTTATTATGTCCTACATGTGATAGTTCATATTGCTAAATAAAATGAAATCAACTTACTTTTGTACCAAAATGTAAATTTAAAGTAGATTTCAACATCTAAGAAAAGAAGGTTATAAAATTATTAATAATTTAAATAATAAAGTTAAAATTTTGACAGGACAACATCTGCCGGATCACCTTGTATAGTTTCAAAGTAAAATGCATACACATGATTGAGTTGTCTATAGTTTCCGATATATTCAAATTGAATTATACACGAATGTTTTTGCATTCCATTTGATCGAATAAACAGTCAATATTACAAAGGAAAACGATATTGTATCAATAAGGCTCCTTTTCAATTAAAATTGGTAATTTTCCTTTAAAAAGCCAGTCAGAGAGACGTCTGTGGTCCTGTGGAAGTTTCCCATAAATTTCATTACAAAATGTAGGTTAGTTGTTAAATGCAGTGTAAATGGTCAGTAGTGTTTGGAGTTGAGTTCTGCTTATACTGTTAGGTTTATACAGTTTTTTCTTTGGGGTACTACATTGTATATTTGTGATTAATGTGTTTATACTACAGGATTATGACCTTTAATCCGTTTTGGGCTACATTGAGAACCCCAGTACCGTAAAGTTGTAAAACGTGCATCTGTCATTTTACAAAAGGAAAGAGAGTGCTTAGTGTAGATATAGAAGACTAAGTGTAAAGGGGGACTTTGTACAAGATAACATGTTCAGAAATTGAGTAATTGACTAGTGAAGGGAGCCAAAGCAGAAAGTACTTGATGTAAAAGAAGCACACATAAGTATGTACTTGAAAGTTTTATGTTTATACTTAGCTCGCATACTTTCAAAATGTTTTCATAATTGAGAGACTTTATTGTTTTGTACGTTTCTAGAATTACGAGTTGATTATTTGGACTTTATTATCATTCTTCTTCATTATCAGAGCCTGTTTTCTAAAGGAAATATAAAAAATGTGCATAGAATCGCCAATAACTTTTTAAAACTCAAACAAGTATGATATATCGCTGTAATTTATTAAAATAACCTTCTGTTTTGATGTTGACACAAAAATAATGCACTATATTTATAAAACCGAAATAACACATGTTAACAAAGTATATCAAACCAGTAAAATGTTCTTACAATTCACAAAGTTTTTCTTTTGAATAAAAACATTAGTGAAAAAGTAAAAATAAAACAGATCTGGTATATTTTTTTAGGTGGCGTGCAGCAGTGGAATGAAAGCCGCACCTGACTGCTCATTGTGGTAGTCTTTTCAGTCTAGCGTATGTTGTAATATAAAGCTAAGCGTTTAACTTTTACAATACAATACAATGATCTTTATTGTACCATAAAACAATTTATAATATTAAAAGTAAAACAAATAATAGTACAAACGGCGGTCTTATTGCTAGTTGCGATTCATTACAGACAACCTTTAGATGGATAGATGCAATGGACTTTTGTATAAGGCAGTTAACAGGTGCACAAATTATCTAAGTAATTTATTGAAATTATAAGAATGGAAGAAGATAAAAATATACATAATAAATAAATGTACTTGTACTACAGAAACTTGTTTACATATTATATACAGTCAATCACACATACATATATGCCTAAATGCATATATATACATACATACATACGTATAATAAATAAAAATATCATGCAAGAATCCTGTATTGTAAGTTGTATGTAAAAATATAAGTATTAACGAGATTATTACTATGATGACTATTGATGACAGATAGTTATCAAATACCAGTATTTTAACACACTCGAGCAATGCATTCCATGTTACTCAGTTTAATTATGCGATTGCCGCAATATACTATCAAAGTAAAATAATGCCATCAAGCTGCTGGTTGGTTCTGTTTAGTGAACTGTAAATTTTAAAAAATCTCTCGAAAATACCATCTTTAGCGTGTCTATGTTTTTGAAGGGACATCGTATTGCAATAATTTAGTCTATGCTTATACGTGCCCTTAGCTACATCATTTGAGAATTCTAGGTGTAATGTAATGTGTAATTCTAAATCCGTTATATACCACGGTGTAGCATTCTGTTCATTATTATTATCGCGACGCAAAATTTACTTAAAAATGCATACAAATAATTATCTTCACGTATTAATATATAGATAATACACTTGATTTAGTAAATATAAAACAACAATAAAACACAATGCGAAATACGAATAACTCTACCGAACAAAACAATTAATTAAGGACGTAAGACTTAACATTTCACAATATGAACGGCAAAACGTTATTCATAAGGCAAAAACGAAAACTCTTGCAAACCTAATATTTATCTGTCTTGGCAGCGAGTCGCTTTTGAAGCCCTTTACTAAAGGGATCAAAAGAGTTCTATTTATCTGCTTCATTTCAAAATCACTTATCGCGCTGCACTTTTCAGAACTTTACGCTCCATAATCAATCCGATTTCAGGAAAATAAAATAAAATTCCGCTAACAATACTCGCAACGCGCACCCCTGGCAGCCAACATGAGCTGTCGTTACATTTAGTTCCAGCTTTCGTCACCGGTCTTGAGCGGTAGCGTTAACTCTATAAGCAAACTGTATGACATAAATTCAATTAGTGTCAAGTCTATTCAACATGACGCATATTAAGAAAATTATGCCGAGAACAGGTACACATCTAAAACCCTGTGAGAGAATTATCATAATGTAACATAATGTATTTACTGAAAGGGTTTACCTTCGTTGGCTTTTGAAATGTGATAGATGATGAATCATCATTATAATCTAGAATCTCGGCTTAGAAAAGCGTGTTGCTTTTCATATGTGACGGGAGGCACCATAATGCATTAGTGAATTACTTAATGTTGATGAACAAACCAGAACGCATAGGGGCGATTATGCCTTAAATTTTTTACAGTCAACATAAAAATAGCGTATTACGATGGATGATGGAATAATATGTGTCACAATGGTTTTTAGCTCTGTAGCTACAAAATTGATGTAAATTAGTGCTGTTTAAAAATTAAGGCTATATTTTTTAATTGTTGTGAACAAATTGAATTAAAATAAATTAAGGAATTGTTTTATGTGCCTGATATATGTTTTACAGAAAGGTGAAGACATATTTTTGGAGTTGTTATTTTAGCCAATAAATAACATTTTATTATAACTGATTCAGCCTGAACAAAATTTAGACTTGAAACTTTTATCTAGGAAAAAAGTACGGTTCCCGAGAGTTCGAAAAATAACGATTACATCATCATATTTTAAAATCACACAGATGTTTTCCTTTTTTTTACACTTTATTGATACTTTTTTTCACATATTATTATTATCAACTGCCGGTTTCATACATAGCACCAAAACTATGAAGTAACTTTTCAAAATAGCTTCCAATATCCGCAAAATAAACAATGGAATTACCAAATTCAAGGGCATGAAAATAATTTTTTTTTACAGGCGAGGCCAACACGATGTTTCACCTCAAAGTAGTATTTCTGTAGAAGCTCAATCCAGCAAAAATTTTTACCGGGTTTTCGAACTGTAGAAGCCATTTCCTTATCACCCGTCCAGATTCGAAACTTTCGTCTGATCAAATATTTCTTGAAATGCTGTTAGGTCTTCACCACTGCTAAGAGATATCTTCTTATGACACAATAAATTTTCTGTGTTTTTGAAGGCGACTTCTTCTGAAAGAGACTTCCTCCTAAGCCCACATTACTTACATAGTATCAATTATAAATTAGTTGTCTTAGATAGGGTATTTATTATTATTGTTTTAAGTGCCTAGTGCTACCTCGACCATTTCTAGTCTTTTGTAGCGCACTTATAGTTTACAGTTCACTGCTCAGACTTATGGCTTCGAGAAATCTCCAGATCTTATCAGCAGTGATTGTTTGTATTTCCTGCGTTTGCATGATGTGCAACCCTAGGTAAATACTTCGGTGCCGCATTAGTGGGTCACAAAAGCATAAAATAGATAGGTTAACATAGAATTGGCGCTTCACACAAACGTCGCTTAATTCTTCAAAAGCTTTCTGGCATTCTTCGTCGCAAATCCATTGCTGCTTTTTTCAGTCGGTTTATGTAGCGGCTTCGCGATACATGAGAATTGTTTCACGAAACGGCGATAATAGGAGCAGATTCCCATAAATGCCCGTATTTCCGTTTTATCCTTTTATTTTAACCAGCACAGTCCTATTGTACCTATTTATTTAACTGTCTTGTTTGTATTATCTTTACCTTTGTCCTCTCTTGCTCACTGACTGATGAACAACTTTGTAGGTCGAATTTAGAGAGAAATTTGCAGTAGTTTCAGGAAAATACGCATAATCTTCTCGTCCCGGTTGTAATGCTCAAACATTAGAGTCTATCAGTGTGCGTTACCAGTGATGATCTACGGTAATGAAACAAGGCCAGTAACTAAAGGCCTAATAGAAACGTTCAAAGCCGCTTAACATACAAAGTAAAGAGCTCGGCGTAGGGTTTCTCTACGACATATTGTTTTGAATGGTGAAATCCATAGAAGAACTAAATAATATAGCTTATGCCATTAGCAAGTAAAAATATCAGGCAAAATAATCTTAAGAACCGATGACCGTTGTGGTATAAAGGTTGTGGCATGTTCATGATAAGATAGACTAGCGACCTCATCGAAGTGGCAGGAAGAAGTTGAATGATAGCGCCATAATTGACCCCTCGTTGTGCACGTTTTGCGTGAGTTCTATGTTCAACAGTGGGTGTCTCATATCTTCGACAAGGATGACGTTGATAAATATCTATTATTACTTTTGAGTAATATATAATAGATATTACATTTGTAATTTGTAAAATGTAAAGTCCTTTGGACTTTACAAATGTACGATGCGGGAGATATCCCAGAGTAGAGGTATTATATATCATGGTAGTTTATACACACTACTGCGGTTAGATAATGAAACTTTTCCCCTTAATATTACTCCGAATCCTTAATCAAGCATTTTTACCTAAACCACAATCTAATGATCAGGTCCGATGATCACTGAATCATGTTATTTTTTTCATATTTAACTAATTCCGTTGATTCTTATTTTATTTGTTCTATAAGATTCACAAAAGAGAGCGAACATTAATAACTCCTGTTTCCAATTACGGACGGTAAATCATTTTTATTGTTACAAATATGGAGAAATGTGTTTCTTAATAACAAAACCAACAATTTTGTTACACTTCTAACGATGTTTCATATTTTTCTAATAAAATATTAATGAAACATGTGTTTATTAAAAGAAAGCATTCCATGGTTTGTTTTAATAAGTTTAGTTTCACTACTCAAACGACTCAAACTAAGATATTTCTTGAAACAATTCTCATAAGGTACAGCTTTCTTATAACTCTTAGTTTGTCTTTATCTGTTGCCTATAATATAATGTATGTAAATGTTTCTCCGCTCCGGAGATAAGCTGCGATGACCCTAAAAAACCAGTTAGAGAAAACAAAGGTATTAAGACATTTTGGATGATAATAAATGGAATAAGTATTGCGCGGGTCTCTTTCTTTTCTATTATAATTTACGTTGGCAAATAAATACCCGACTCATCTAATGTCGTAATCGTTATTACCAATGTCAAAGGTGAGGAGTTCTGACAATTCTACTATCAACAGTAAAACAGTACTACTTACAGTACATAAGTGCGTGAACGAAAAGAAGTTTATTTCCTCAATTGGGTGGCTAAATTCGGGAAAAAATTATCTTATTACGAGATTGCTTTTTTATAGTATAGGGAGAAAACGAGCAGACGGGTTAACTGATGGTAAGTGACTAACGCCGCCCATGGGCACCTGCAACTCAAGGGTCACAAGTGCGTTGCCGGGCTTTAGTTATCATTCCGTCTTTCTCTTATAACTTTTTTTTATTCTATTTCATTCTCATTGCCTGCATGTTTTTGTATTGACGTGTACCTGTATATTTTATAGATACATTGCAAAAAAGCCCGGCAATATAAGACTTTATGAATATGCTTTATTAGCGAACCAAATGAAAAAGAGTTGTCACACTATATACAAAGTTTTATTACGATACGACAATTAGAGGTAGGTTAACATTTACTTGCCAGATTTATTTCCACGTAACAAGTGAATCTAATGATAAAAGTGTTTAAAAGATAATAAATAATAGATTTCTCAAGCAATTGCGATAGAATTTAAACATCTTTTATAAGATATAACTGTATCGAATTTGAAGAAAAACACAATTATTATAATTATCATATTATTGACTGCTGACATTTTTATAGTCTTGTTTACTTTATTAACACATACGATTTTAAGGTAGTCGTGAAGCTGAAGGGCCTTTGTTAATAAAACCCCACCCAGTGCACTACTAACATGAACGTGAAGCCATTGAAACATTTTGCTTAGCGGGAGGGATTAAGAAAAATACTAGTAATGTGTGATCCACGTTACTGATTGTCTTTAAAAAGAAAAAACTATAGCCCATCTAATTATATAATCGCTGGGAGGTATTGCATAATGATCATGAAAATGAGATGATTAAGTCGATACGAATCTACTAGAACGTAATGGGCTTACGTCGCAGTACACGTTAGCGTTTGATGTTTGTGATTATAAATCTCAAAATAGGAAGAAATAAAAAAAGTATCCTTATCTCTAGGATTAAGTACCCTTGATTTCTTTGTACTATTCCCCAGGGATACTTGAATTGATTGATTAAATATACATGAAAGCGAGCGAAACTTAGGTGAATATGCTGGACATAATATACATTACCTTTTTGCAAATAAAATGCATGAATAATAAAAACATACTACAGCAATAATACTTACATACATACTAACACACGCTTGTAACCCTGAATACCTGAAACTCAGGCACAGGCGTATTAAACACCCACTTTTTTGCCAAATATAATTTGGTTTCACTCGCTTAATAGTGCACAGACCTATTGCCATCAACAAAGCACTTTGGGAATTAAGGATAGAAAAATTGAGTTTCTTTTGAAAAGGAAGGTAATGGATGGAAAATATACATTGCTTAAACGGATGGATTGGTGAGTGTAAGTAATACTTTGAACTTGTCAGGGTCGCATACCTGTAATTTGAACAGGCAAAAGCCGGGAAACCCGAGCTCTCTAACTTCTACAACAACAAAAATACTTCATGAATATATTTTTTTGTATTTTTTCTAATTACACAAATTGTTCATTCAGTTTGTTTTGTGGTCACCCTTAACGTATTTTAAATGCGGACGAGGTTACGTGGTTACGTTAAAATGAGGTTAATACGGTGTTAATTCCGAGTGTAGATTAATTTACACGGACAGTAAATATATTTCATCATATAATTCAAAGTATTCACTTTTTAAACCAATGCCTGAGCGCCATCTACTGACATATTTCGTGATTCGTTTTTTTTTATAATACGTGTGTGCAGTATTAGTTAAGATTTGTTTTAACTTTTAAAAAACATAGTGTAGGAAATCCGAGTCCTTTAACATTTAATAATTTATTTTAATGAACTAAAATAATAGGAATGAATCATAGTAAGTATATATATACTGTAAACAGAAACTGCACATAACAGAAGGCTGAAAGACTGTACATTTTCAGAGACCCTAAATAAATTTTCAACCGCTGTATATGCGGACTGAATACGAATTTCCAAGGAGTAAATCTAATTGAAAGGCTTTATTCTATCGCTCTAATTGTCTTGACGAAGACGAATACAAATTCGTATGCGAAATGTAACGTATTTCTCACAATATTTAGTTGGACAAACAATGGTTTATTAGAAACCGAATCAAATTGAAACTATGAGAATGGCTTTGAAGTGGCATTCTGAAACCCAAGTATTAGATTTTTACAATTAAATGAAAGAACATATTCGTAAATCAAAATGAAACGCCAGTCCCTACCAAAAGGGTAGCTTATTTTAGGGTACGTACATTCTCTATGAACTATGAAATTGCTATTTTAGTTTGAACAAATACAATTTTATTTTAAAATGAAAACAATATATGTTATTAATTAATGGAGTATAAACTGTTATAATCTATGCCTTTTCGGCATTTAGTGGAATAGATTTGCTGTACAAATCTGGAGGACGAAAATTGAAAATCTCCTTAAACTCGCATTTTTTTTGTCAATGAAAAATTATTAAAATTCCGAAAACAAAAGTGGATATCCATCGCAGCAAGGTCTTGTGAGTAAGGTGAGTGACGGAGAGTTTTCAGTTGTAACTCCTGTGCTTCAGTTCAAACGTTCAAACGGATGTACGGACGAGCGTTTACGTGGAGTTGGACTGAACAAACTGCTATGTCTCAGTTAATTACGGATATTGTAGATTATAATTTGCAATTCTTCAAAGTACACCTCTGCAGTAATGGTTGCAAAATGTTTCAGAACCTGTATGTAAATTAACAATTAAAGCACGGGTCGATAATACAATCACAAGCAGCTTATTTTGACGTAGTTTGAGTTGCGTGTCTCCGACCCGTAAGGCGGACGTTGCCAATTTTTATAGAGGTTAATGAGAATCTTTCTATCACAAGTGACAATCTGATTTAGAATCCATTCATTTGTATGTCTATTCAAAAAGTTAACTAAAGCATCGATTTGTTGCATTTTATTGTTGTTCAGTGAGTCCATACGGTACGATACGTATAAAAATTCGAAAGGTTTAAGTAAAAAATAATATTTTTTTTATCGTTCAATTTGACGTAAATGAATCAGTGCCGTTTTAACTTGTCTTTAACTTCCTTACGTTGTAGAATACCCTTAATTCTGACAAGGTTTAAGAAAAATAAGTTTCGCCTGTAGTTTTCAATTAATTGTTATTGACGTTTGTTTCCGGTCAGCCCTTTAACTCATTATTTAATTCAAAATTGCCAAAACGGGAGCAATTAAATTAAAACCGCATCACGGGTTACCTCGAGTCCATACACGTCGTCGCCGTCAATATTTCTCGATGGGCACAGGAACGGTGATATGAGCGTGCGGTGTAAAAACGAATGATTTCTTACGTTTTATATTTACAGTTTTTGTGTGGGTGAGTAACATATATTAACCTATAAAAATAAAATTTCATAGGGTAATATAATATATAATAAGACTTATTACTAACCTATAAAATTATATTTAAATATATTATTAAATCTAGCTTTAGATTCAGTTTATGCAAATAGCCTATGTCCAAACCACTTAACAAAATAAAGTGCTTCGACTGGCTCACCTGACGGATTAATTGAATGAACCGGCAATGTCATTAGCGCACCCAACCATTCCGCGCACCAACACACTTATGCCGCGTTCCAATAAACAAAAAACGATTCGTTTTGCTGACGGACGGTAAAATTTTACCGTCTGTAAGCAAAACCAATCGTTTCTTGTTTATTGGAACGTGGCATTAGTCAGTTGCTATTACATTAACTAAAAATTAAACACCTATCAAGTTTATATCTAAAAATAAGCCGATTTAAGTATATTTTTGAAGATTGATATTCTACCTGTATCCATATAACGATCTTAACATGTGTACCAACATTTAAATCGCAATTTTGTTCAAATAACTTAAAGTAAGTAAGCAAAGCCTTACATATATGTAATAGTAACACTAATAAGTTACAAAACCTTACAAGGCTTTCATACCACCATTTCTGCAACTTTTACTGTTTTTAAATAAAAATTTAACTCACATTTCGAAGTTATAAAATGTTAGGAAGCTGTCACGTTTTATCCCTCTTACAACAATGTATGTGTTATAATCTCCTCTTTAGAGTGTTCGTATATAAGACCAAGATAAATCATATAAATATAATACATAATACAAAAGTACAAAATAAATAACAATAAAAAAACAAAGACAATACTTAATTTATTTTTTTTAATTCTAGATCATTTAAATCTCAAGAAAGAACGTATGTAATTAATTCCATGTTATCTATACAATCTCCAATCATCATCAATGACAAGTGACATCAATACAAATAAATTAAATTTAAGTGTCTGTTTGTCGGGAACGGTTAGACCGATTTCCACGGATTTTTCACTGACAGATAGCTGGTGTTATAAGGAATAACTTAGGCTACTTTTATTATAGAAAAAGGATTAGGGTTCGCAAAATATATAAATATGAAGCCGGGCGGGTACTGCTAGTTGTTATTAATAATGGCAATTTAACTACTGAACAAACATAGTCCTGTTCCAGTGACATCCCCAAAGAGTGGTCAGACACCCGCTTGTCCATAAGGTCCCTGACAATTCCTTCGGTCGGTCTTTCCCACCAACTTTGCGCTAACTTATGCATTGGTCCATTGTGTTTTTTATTCCTAGTACTATATCGTTGTATTTATACATTAGTTAGTTCCCTAAACTTCCATGTTTAAATCATCTAGTTAATTTATTTTGGATTTTTTCCCACTCAGATCTACTGACGGAATGGTTTCTATTATTTGACTTTATATCATCAGGGTTTTTCTTATAAAAGTGTATTTATATATTATATTGGTATATAAAGCTGTTTAGCTAAATTTATTTGAGTTTCAATTAAAAAGGTAATCTTTTTATGTTGAATGGGAATGTTGAGTGATATTTTTAGCCAAAATTCTTTTGAAGCATTGCAAACTAATATCTCAAATAACTTAAGAAGCTAAAAGAATTTGCTGTCTACCGTTTACATAGTTTACGACTACTAAATTCCAACTGGAAATTCCTTCGGTGGCGGCAGGGGCGCGACGAGCGGCGCGGCAACGCTCTCGTACGCCGCTGGCCGCCCGCTCCCCGCGCCGCTGCCTTCGAGGCCAGTTCCATATAAATGTATGCATTGAAACGCGCCGCACCCGCGACGCCGCCGCTGCCGCCCCGCTCCCGCTGACTTCATGCCCAAGGCCTTAGGGTGATGGGAATGTTATCTAAAAGATGATTACAGGACACAAAAGGTTCTTAATTTTTATTATTTACCATAACATTAACAGGATGACACCGTCGAATAAACTATGGATATGGGCAATAAAACTCAATCTTTCAAATAGATCCCTTTCATAGAATTGCTAATAAAATGAGGTGGTATAAATTATTCAATCTAAGTAAATACTGATAAATAACTAATGTTACTGAAATGTTTTTGTTACTTACATCTGTGTTTCGGGGATATCCGATCACTTCAGCACCCGACAGGGTAAACATTTATCAAGAAATGAAGCGAACTTACGCGTTGGCATCAGGTGCTACACTCCTATTATTTATTTATTTAATAGTACAACTACATCATAAATAATAATACATATCCAAAGTATATTATCTATATATTAATACGTGTAGAGAATTCAATTTTGAACACCATTTTAAAAAAAAATTCACGAACGAAGGAAATGCAGAATGCTAAAATTTTTAAATAATATGTGTTACTAATTTAGAATTTACTTAAAAATGGTTACATCAAGCTACACGCGTCCACTGATATGGTTGACCTGTCATGGTAAGCAAGGCTATACAATGGCAGTTCATGTTATACTGGAATATGAAATATACCATAAAAATTCAAACTTATGAATGATGGTCGTAATTCGACCACGGCAATCTTTAGTATTGTGTTTCATATGTATGATACTTATGGTGTTCATGACATTGGCTAGTTATGTACACTGTAATGGTTTCTTACAAGGTAAATCGCTGCATAAAAATGAAATACTTTCGGTAAAAGCTATATGTCTTCAATCTTGTTCATCGGTACAGGTGACCGCTTACCATCGGATAGAAAGTGTGATCTTTTTGCCAAATTTATTGTACGAAAAAAGAATTGAATTTCACCCAACCATTTTATTTTAATTTATTATCCGGAAGGAATTATGTTTAAACAGATAACTGACCCTGACATGTTTCCTTATTTATAGGTAATATAATTATAATAAACTTTGAAACAGCAATTTTTGTATATTATAATATTTAGACATATTTCGCGTGTCTCAGAAATAAAATAAAATGTTATGTTCAGACAAGGTTTTGGTTTATAGGTTTATCAATGTTTAATTACAGTTTTTTTTCGTTAACTATAATGAAACACCACACACCTTTAAACTATGTATTTGCCACTGCCGTGGTCGATGACACAAAACCATCAAATAATATGTAATTGCGTTAACTGAATGTTGGCTCCCGCCCCCAGTACACACTACATCTCCGGCCTCACCGACTATAAATTTTACGTGACACAGAACAATCTCACACAAAATGAAGGCGTAGTTGTTTATGTACATAATCAACTTCATGTATCGGTGGGAGAGCCTGCAATTACTGACTCAAACTGCCTCCAATTAAAAATTGATCACAACACAATATTACTAGCAATATACCGAACTCCAGGTTATGAAGATGAATCCAACTTCTTAAACTCATTAAACACAATTCTAAGCAATATCTCACACTACAGCATAATAATCATTACCGGAGACATAAATATAAATATACATCACCAACGCCCTGACTCAATTAAATACAGTTATGTAAACTTGTTAGGCGCGCACGGATTGCAGCCCGCTCACACACTACCCACACGCCAAAATAATTGCATAGATTACTTTATCCTGAAAACCACACAACCTGCGTACACTTTTGTAACTGACTCTGCTCTCACTGATCATGAAAATATTCTGTTCTTTCTTGCTAAAAGATTTCCCAAAATAAAAACAAAAAAATACAGAACTCCATAACTATAATCAGTTAGACGCAGATATAAAAGAAATTAATTTTAGCGAAGTATATAACACACAACATCCTCATGTAGCAGCAGAGGCAATGATTAGACTTATCAAGTCGGCGGTTGACAGAAATTCAATAGTTATAGTTCGCAACCAACTGTATTCGACACAAAGACAGATTGCACAGAAAAAATAAACAGGCGCCTAATAACGAACCATCTTAAGTTGCTAAGGAATGTAAAAAAAGAATATGAAACACATGAATTATTGTAAAGCTGGAAACAGTAAGAAGCAAATATGGGCTTCAATTAATGCGTTTAGTAAATAGGTCAAAATAGAATCAAAACTCAATTAATTTACTTTCGCTTTCTACGACTCACGAACAATCAATAAATTCGTAAAGAACCTTGCTGAAAGTATACCACGGCGTGTAACTGGGTCTGAACAAAACTAATATTAACTATTCATAAAGAAAAGTTACCAATCCATGGCACTATTACTGACTTATGAAATCGAGGTTAGGTTATATTAACGACATGGGTACACTGTCACTTCCTCGAGGGAGAATTATGATTCTCCCTCATATGTTTTGAAGACAATACCGTCCTAATTGTTGCCCACACGTGCCCCGAACCTCATATCGGATCGTGTTTGTGTACTAGCCTGCCTCAAAAGGAAATGTTAAATATCTAGGAGTGGTTTTCGTCAGCACTCTAAGATTTCAAGATCACATTAATAACCTTAATAATAGGCTGTGTAAGCTAATGTATAAGTCTTTAAGACCCTAAGACATGTAGCCAACGAAAAATGAATGAAAACTATATATTTTTCTCTAGCCCAGTCCCTATTAACTTACTGCATTACCTCTTGGGGTGGTGCACCGAAAACAACTCTGATCAGCTTGGGAAGGACACGGAGAGCAATCTTGAAAGTGTCAGCCTTTCTGCATTTTCGCTATCCAACAGCGCTCCTATACCAAAAGATTGAAGTCCTAACAGTACGCCAGCTACTTATCTAAACTTATATTATAAAGAGGAAACATTTGTGTGTATGTTTGTAAAGTTTTCACACAAAAACTACTGGACCGATTGAGATGAAACTTGGTATGTAGATAACTGGAGACCTGGATTAACGCATAGGCTACTTTTTATTCCGACATTCCTACGAGATCAGGACTTACGCGGATGAAACAGCGAGGCGCTGCTAGTCTTACATATCTTACTAAAACAACACACAAGTATAAATGATGATCCACAAATTATGGCACAAGGCAAAAGAAGACAACCCTGTTAATCGTTATCAAACTCACGTTACTACTACATTTTCGAACTACAAAACGATTCTTTTGCCTCCTAAATTGCTTTCAATAAAACCAACAAACGGTTATCTACTCCTATATTCGAGTTGACAAAAAAATAGATTATATTATTATTGTTGGCTGCAAATTCTGACCTATAATCAAACAGAACATTGACTTACTCACCCCGTATAACAATAACGACGTACACAAATACACACACATATACCTACACAAACACACACTAACTCCTATCACATAACAAAGAATTATAACAATAATTATTCTTGTCTTTTACTTCCTTTTAAAAGATGTTAGGAGTGTAAGTAAATTGAAAAATGTTTAAGTGCAGTAGTTTCTACCGCTCCTATACAAAGTTATTTAGAGTTAGATTACTGTAAGCGTACGCAACATGTTTAGTGTACTAATGTGTTCAGACATTTATCTTTCAACGACATCGCAGCACTACACTGACACACTACACAACTTAAGTGAGCTCAGCATTACTAACGACATTTTTGAAAAGATTTTGTTGTCATCTTAAAATAGTTATGTTCAGTTTTGAATTATAGTCAGATTTAATATCAGATTTTATAAATAAAAAAAATATTTCGATATATTTAAAAAAATATATTAAATTTTGTTTATTAACTACGAGTAGTATTATCGCTATTATTAAACATATTTTTGAGTATAACGGTAATTTACTGAATAAAACCTATAGAATATAATCTACTCGTAAAAGACCGATACTTTAGACGGTGGATCATCGATCTTTCCTTTTTTAACCGACGAATAAAAAAGGAGGTTCTCAATTCGACCGTATAATATATTTTTTTTTTTATTATTTTTTTTTTTATGACTGTTCAGCCCTCACTCCGTTATTTATAAACCGATTTTGATTATTCTTTTTTTGTTAGATAGGGTATACCTCAAGGGTGGTCCCATGTCAAGTAAGTCAGGTTCTGATGATGGGATCCTGAAGAAATTTAGAGAAACCCTCGAAAATTGTAGGAACGAATAGTGTTTCTGTTTACTTTTCATTACTTTATCAGGTATTGCGTTTAGAAATCATCATCATTTTTCATCATCATCATCATGATGATGAAAAAAACCATAAAATAAAATCTTTTTAACAAAAAATTAAACCGACGAAAAGAACTAAAAAGCAAAAAATAAATAAACCTTAAGTCTTAAGCATTGACTTTGTTACATAAACTATCTAATTTTACATAAACTTATTTTGAGTCGGCGCCAAATAAAATTTTGATAATTAATCAGTTTGTTGTTTGGTGCCGACTCAAAATAAGTTTATATAAAATTAAATAGTTTATGTAAATAAGCTCAATACTTAAGACTTAAAGTTTATTTATTTTTTGCTTTTTAGTTCTTTTCGTCGGTTTAATTTTTTGTTAAAAAGATTTTATTTATATACTTACTTTGAATTTACTCAAGCTACATGACATCGGATATTTTCGGATCAATGATCACAGAAAGAAAGAATTCTTATTTCTAATTTCATTTGAATTTATATTAATACAAGCAACCCGCCCCGGCTTCGCACGGGTAGCAGAGACATCTTCAACAATCAACATCATATTTCAACCAATTTACACAAAACCTTAACAAATGAGCTTTCCTTTTTTTATATACATAATTTGAATTTACTCAAGCTACTATAAGATCTGATATTTCCGGATAAACGATCACAGAAAGAAAGAAAACTGGTTCTAATTTCATTTGAATTTCTATTAATACTAGCAACCCGCCCGGCTTCGTACGGGTACCAGAGACATCTTTACCCATCATCATCATATTTCAACCAATTTACACAAAACCTTAATTTTTTTTTATTATATACCTAAACCTTCCTCATGAATCGCTCTATCTATTGGTGAAAACCGCACGAAAATCCGTCAGGTAGTGTTTGAGTTTATCGCAAACAGACAGCAGACGCGGCGGAGGACTTTGTTTTATAATATGTAGTGATGTAGTGATACATAACAGCGATGATACTTCCTCAAATACTCAATATTTGGCGAGTAAGTAGTATATAGGTATTTCTTTTCAAATAAAAATATAAGGAAGATGAAGAAAATACTGCGTTTTACTAGTCAATTATCATCTTCTTGCCCTTTTCCCAATCTTCATGGGGGGTCTGGGCAATGTGTAACATTGCAAAGGGTCTTGGCTGTTTTTTACGACATTTTTTTAATTACACTAGTCATTCAAATATTTAAAAATTAATTATATAACTTATTTATGTATGATAAATCCGTTCGTCGTGCAGCATTATCTTAACTCATTGTCTGACATAAATTGTTCATCGTCTTCCTTAGTTTTAGGGTGATTCAAGTCAAAAGTAACTAATACTCATTCATTTGTCAAAAGTAAAGATGAAGGATTGCGTTAATGTCTATGTCTATTATAATAATAAAAACAGTCTTTTACAGCATTTGTTCAAGTTTTGGGTGCATTAAAACGGTTTCATGATCACCTGCAATTGTTGTTAAACGAATTAAAAAGCAGTTTGTGTATTTCAGACGTTTATAGAACCAATTGTTATTCCTTTAATAACAAACATCTATTCTAAAGCAAATTTGCTTTAGAAGAGATGTTTGTTGTTAAAGGGCTTACAATTTTGTTGTAGTTAATAACACAATGAATAAATAATAGAAGTAAAGGTGTGAGGTGGGAGGAAGTTTGATTAGATTTAATACAACCTTCCTATTAATCTTTTGGATGGGATGGGATGGTGATAAAAATAAAAATATTATTGCCCGACCGGGCAAAACCTTTGTTCCACCTTTCTTATCTAATATTTAATGAAATTACAGTACTCATACCGATAGGAACAAAACCATATCCTCTCGTCCCATGGAAGTCAGAACGCGTACAGTCATAAAATAATGTCGCAGATAAGACATTAATGTGGATACGTTGTCGTAAATATGAATTTATATTATTATCGTAAAATTTAACAAAGGACATTAATAATGATAACAGCATCGTGAAGATAATATTTAAAGATGCCTTGGTCGAGAATTTCAAAACAATTAAGTAAAGTCAAAGCTTCTATCATTAAAATGTTCAAATTTGAGAATAATGGTTCTGAAATACATACCTATTTAGAAATAATGGTATGGTAAGATAATTTATATTGCTGATATAGGCTCAAGTTCTAAATGGAATAAACATTTGTTATCAAGTAAAATCTTTCTATTTCATGTCATTGCAATTTCTGCAAACATTTAAATTATTATACCTTGGCTGGTATACTAAGGTCGGAATATAAATAGCTTAAATTATCTTTAAATTGGCAGAAAATCATCTCCAAAATATATCACGATAACAGATTTTTATTAATAGTTAAAATTAAGGTAGCCACTTTGGGGAGACCGCTTGATAGAAAGTAAAACAACGAAATACCATTAAATATGAAGACATTATTGCAAATTTTAGTTAAATCAAAACAAACCATTATTAATAACTAATTGTCCACAGTTTCGACTACCTCGTCTATAAACCACATCAATGACCGAAACCATATAATTGTTAAACACGGTTATTTAATTACAAATGTGTGGTTTTATCTATAGGCAAGTATAACTATAGATCAACTAGTGGCTAGTGGGTGGGGCGGAGGACGGAGACAGTTCAGATCGTAAAGGCGCTTGATCACCGCTGCATTGCCGCCATCACCGGGACTTGAGCGAGAATGGCGGTACTTCGAGCTGACTTAACATGACTTGATGGCGATCGTGCAACCGCTCTCGGTGTGCATCACGCCATGCGTTCGACTGGCATGATGGCGCTCGGATGATGGGAGTGCAATGGACGAACGGCTATAGTAAATGTGTTTATCGCTACTTCGTCATCTCGTTCTAGGTGATATTTCCGTTACGGTGGCGGTGGACAAACGCCCATTACGATCTAATCTACGTAGTGATGTGAACAATCTTTTCTACTGCATATTTATAAATCGATATTAATGAAATCTAAATCGGTATAAAAATCCAAAGTAAAGTTAATATAGAAAATGTCATACAGCGCTCTGCGCTGGGCGCTATTACATTTTAACCGGTCACGACACTACGCCCACTACGTCCCCGACCGCTGTATGCTCAACCTTAAGATCAAACCTGTAATCAAACCTTAAGATCAACTGGCAGATCAGATCAATAATATTCGTGGGGGAATCGAATCGAATTTCGCCAACTTTGTCCCCCCTTGGAGCTCTAACGTCTATAAAGGGTTGAGCTGGTGAACAACTAACCACAAAAAAAAAACATTTCTTTGCAGTGCCAGTTTAGTACGATGGTTTGTACGAATCTGGCAATAAATAGAAATGTAAATCAAAATTGTGTTACCCTAACCTAAATATTCCTTCTTTTCCATTTGGACAAATATCTTTGTTAATAAATTATGATCAAGGTGCAAAGATACTTTTCGTGAATAATATTAATTACTGCTTGATCTTATAATCGTTCTCCTTACGAGCTGTCACTAATAACTTGTACTAGACTATAATTAATTCATGAATATTACATTCAAAGACTCATCTTGAATTACATTACGTCTAAATAAAATACATAAATAAATTATTTTGAAGGTGTTCCTCGAATAACCGACGTAACCAACTGAAGCCCGACTGAAGAGCTAGCGGTAGACTTATTCATGTCTGTCATCTTGATATTTTAGTTATTAAGCAATTCATAAAGTCTGTTGCTCTTACTAAAGATACACTCCCTTAAATGACTTATTGGAAATGTAGCTGTTGAAACATTATAGTCTCTGGATCTTCGTCATTTACCTTCCGTACACAGTTCCTAATAATGTTGAATTTCATTTTATAATGTAAATTATATGTAAATGCTCGGGAAAAATTATATATATGTGATATTTATTCGATCCAAGATAAAATGACGCACACCTATACGTTCAAGCTTCAGAACATTAAAAATACCATAAAACTAGAAAAAGTTACGTTGTCTTCTGTTTTAAAAGCCATTCTGAAACTGTATTTCAGTAATTGTAATAATTTTTTTATGAGTCCTTGCAGCCGATGGCAGCCGACTTAAGACCTATTCTACTAACGTCTTGTAACGTCTAGTAAGTCCAATCCTAGTATAATTTTGTGATAAGTATATAGCAAATTTTTATAATATAATATTTATTTTATTCTTCTTACAGTTGACAAGAACAATAATTGAAAACCATGCAATTCTCTTAAAAAAATGTTCTTAAGTTAATCGAGTAATCCATCAAATGTCACCTTTAAGCGCAAACCACGTCAAACTTGGAAGGATCAGCTGATTAGAAAGACAACCAAAAGTATTAACGATCGGCAAGTAAGAATTAGGTCATTTCTTACTTGACGATCGTTTAGTTAAGTAAGTATAAATAAAATTTAATTACTAATATTTAAACAAAACCACTCAATTTCCTCAAAGGTTTAATTGTTGAGTGACGCCCCAATTAAATAAACAAAGTTTGATGATATTGTGCTATTTGAATCACAAGTTTTGTAAATAGTTCGATATGCCTTAAAAAAGCGTCACTTTTTGGTGTAAGCAAATGTAATAAGCTTTTCAAATGTTGGGTTTACACTGAATCAAACAGCATTTGAAACAAGAAGAAATTAAATAAATAAGCTATGTACGGTGATTACGGCTGTACAGAATAGTAAAAGCATAGGTAGTTGATTATCAGTTCCCGACCCGTGTGTTGGTATGTGGATTCCTATAACACTTGCAACATTGAGTAGCTGTTGTCACTGATGCTTTTAAATCCTATCCTCCCTATCATAGAACGCAGATGATCCTACTCATTTGTGGAAAAAGCCAGGTCTATGTCAGTGCGCTAGTAATAGATACTCTAGAGCCATTTTGTTTGTTGTAGGGTACCGTGCGTAAGATTTCCTCCTTTTTTAAGTCGGTTGAAAAAATATTCCTCAATTTCAACAGCGGAGAAATCGCATAACTTTCCCACAAAAAACAATTCAGGGGAACTAGGAATAACCTCCTTCCTAAAATCATGTGAAGATGTAAATTATAATTTTATTCATTTAAAGATATATAAAACAGAGAAATCTTTATACAGTGTGAGCCCTATATACAAGAATAAAAGTCTGCTATAGACCATTGACGTGCACAGGATCATGAGCAATTCATTTTCCTGACCGCTATTATTCAACGGCTTATCGCGTCATTGGCAAACGAGGGTACCTACCAAAGGAAGCTATCAATCAGTGTTTTTCTCCATACGTTACCATAAGTTACCTTCAAGGGCAAGCAATGATATAATTCATGTTCAATTGGTAGACTTACAAATAGGGGTATATAAAAATATTCCTAAACAAGTGGATAATGCTGTTAGTAGTATAATTAGCACATTTGTACTGAATTATAATGTGAATAATTTAATATTGTACTACTGTTTGTTATCCCAAATAAATAAATCATGAGTATTTTATAAGTAAGGTAAACAGTTTTAATTAGATTTTTTATTAAATAAATGAGAACGTCTGACTGAAAGCTTAAATATAATAAATATATCTTGTACTGTTCTGGTTGATACAATAAAACAACAGGTTCACTACACTGTGCTCCTACTAGCTCGGCGGTACGACTAGAAGTGAGCGGCAAGCGTTCGCTCCGCACGCCCCTACCACCGCGCGCCCCACTCACTAGTAGGCGCACATATATATTTATTATGTAAACACTACATATCTTATAACACAAGAACTGAAATCCACGCTATTTCTTTTTTGGTTACCCGACGATTTAGACATCTAATATGTATAGTCGCGAAAGTTTAATAACAGTATATTATATTTACTCCCAGAATCTTTAAACATTTCAATTTCAACGTTTCCAAGTGAACATGTGGTGGAGTCATCACCGCCGATATAAAAGATGAAATCTATTTATTAGTATTGATTTTACTTTAAGCTTTTTGAACATTGACGGTTGAAACTGGGAGATTGCTTTAAGGTTTGTTCACTCTGGTTCTACAATATCTGCGAAATCTGAACTTTAGACAATGTTTATCTATGGCAAAACATTGCTTGCTATTACTTGAGTGACTTCCACCTCTCTTCCATTTTTCCCAGTGTGAATCAATTGAAGCTGATTTGCTGTTATAGTCTAATGGAGTCCTCCATTGGCGGTAATGAGCCATGATTTTGGGACTATTCGTAAACAACCTATTTTCCTTTTTGTTTACTATTCTAGGTACCGTTCGAACTTCATAGATCTACTTATGTAAAAGGTACAATTCTTATTTTATTAAATGTCTGTTCTAATTATGGAACTACGCTTTAGAAGTTTACAGGTAAAGTTCCAATTTTATAGAATTACCATTTAGAAGTTTGTAGTTACCGTTTTAATTATATGGAACTACGCCTTAGAAGTTTATAGGTGCCATTCTAATTTTATAGAACTAACATTTAGAAGTTTGTAGGTACCGTTTTAATTTTATGGAACTACGCCTTAGAAGTTTATAGGTACCATTCTAATTTTATAGAACTACCATTTAGCAGTTTGTAGGTAACATTCTAATTTTATAGAACTACCATTTAAAAGTTTGCAGGTACCATTCTATTTTTATAGAACTACCTCTTAGAAATTTGTAGGTACCGTTCCAATTTTATAGAACTACCTCATAGAAATTTGTAGGTACTGTTCTAATTTAATAGAACTACCTCTTGGAAATTTGTAGGTACCGTTCTAGTTTTATAGAACTACCTCTAAGAAATTTGTAGGTACTGTTCTAATTTCATAGAACTACCACGTATTTGTTTCCGATGACATTATTTGAAAGACTTGATATCTCTATTAAAGATTATTGCGGACAGAGTTACGATAATGCATCAAATATGGCTGAAAAATATTCTGGTGTTCAGGCTAAAATAAAATAAAAATGTTTATTTGATATTTTTGTCCCGTGTGTGGCTAAATTCATAAAATTGTGTAGGTATTCAGGCTGTTGAGCGTGTTTTAGAAGCAGCGGCATATTGTCCATGGTTTCTCGTTTTTTCCGAGTGACAAACTTAACTTGCCGTTCTAAATTACTTTGCCAGATATCCAATTATAAGCCAGTCAGTTTTCCAAGCGCAAAATGTAAGTTTCCAATCGCAAAAAAACACTTTTGTCTATGATAAAACTATAAATTAATCACTTTTGATTTTTTTTTGCTGAGACACCTTGCTTCTCGATAAATTTTATGATTAAAGGTCAATGGGAAGAACCCCATATAGGCTTTGATTTACCTACGAAATATTAAAATATATAGCTTAAATGGCCATGTCCTTTGATTTTTTTTTTTGACTTAATAGCTTGATTTTTTTACGCGTGTTCCTGATAATTTTCTTTTTGAAAGACAAACGGAAGGACAATAAAGTGATCCTTTTAGGGTTTCTTTTTCCCTTTTGAGGAATGGAACCCTAAAAATTGGAGACTATTCTAACGGAGATAAGGTGTGATGTTTTACGGTATATGAATAAAACAATCACTAGTTTACAGAACAACACCGTGACTATAGTCGTTACAACGAAACGAAAAAGTTTCACAGCAACAACATAATTGACACATTATATAAACGCGCATTTAAAAAAACGTTTAGGAGCATATCAAAAAATTGATAATAGTTTTATTCTTCTTTCTCAGTTAATTACAATCGATCGTTTTGCCAATGTACATTTTTTTTTAAAGAATACTAGTAAAGTGGGTCACACATTAGATTTAAGAAAATATAAGATAAATAGTTGTGTTAGGAGGCGGTTCACGCCGGAAGTGCACTGGGTGGGGTATTAAAAAAAGAATTACGAACGACAATGAAACATGAATGTTTAAATAATTAATCAGTTATGTGATTTTTAACAATGAAATTAGCATTAAAATATATTTTTTCTATTTGATTAGTATTAACAATAGTTAATTACTTATAAAATCATAACAACAAACAGTTTTACTTGTCATTTACTGTTTTGTATTTTCCGATAGGGCAAGTTCTTAATGCACAGGGGCACACAAAAAACGGCCTTAACCACATCACGCATTACCTAGAAAATTTGATTCAACAGTACAGTAGAGTCTAAAATCAAACCAAACCCATGTTATGGCAAATTCCATTTGCACGTGAAAGCATCAACGTAATTGTCTAGTTGAGAAATGTATGGAACAGTAAAATATAGCCCCATTTGGTTCCATTAGCGTCTAATTTGGTTTCAGCCATTCGTGCATTGATATGCAAGTGCTTTGTTTTAAGCCTTATATTATGTGATTGTTTATATTTCACGTAGAAATACGATTTATACATATTTCGCTTATGGTACATATCCACTTTGTGTTTTTTTTTAGCAATATGTCGTTGGTGTACAATAAAGATTATTCTATTCTATTCAATGCCTGTTGTTGGCAAAACATTACCCGTTCCAATTTAAATGTAATATAATGTATCAAAATAAAAATGTGGTTTGAGACCATTGTAATTTAGCAATATTAATTTTATTATTAATGGTTTTGAGAATATTGTAGTCGATTCTGAAGTCAGATCACCATCTCTTTATTAAACGTCAAAACAGTAAGTTCAGTCGAAACTTGTTTGAAATAACAACATGTGACGTCATACTTTATTATCGTCAAATCGTTTTTTTTATATTTTTTATTTGGTTTAACTATTAAAAAGCTAGTTATAAAACACTTAATTTCATGTCAGCAAACATAGAAAATCGCCCTATGAATAGGAATCTAGTCATGATCTGGATCATCTGTAAAATTTGGATAAAACGATTGTACTCATGACAATCTAGTACACTTTCAAACTGATTATAAAATTTTTCAAGTGTCTATAAACACTCAAAGTACTCCACTAGGACTAGGAATACACAAGTAGTACCTATTCTACCACCATAATAACAAAAGAAGTGTCTGTCTAAAATTTAATAGCCAAATATAAAAATATTAACAGATGCGTCTTTTTTCTGATTCCGATGATGGTTGTAGCTCAATTTCGCAAAAAAACTGTCAGTACTTCGGTACGGCAGTTTTATCAAGCTGAAGATTTATGTACAATTAAAATATATTCCAAAGCGATCAGTTCTAAATTTAAGCAAAAATCCAATAATGACCTGATTGTCAAGTCGAGCGTTACTCAGCTTTAAAATTGGACGTAACTGAAGAAGCATCGCGCTTGAACGATTTTTTATTATGATGTTAAAATGTTTCTGCAATACTAACTTTTAAACTTTCGCGTTCCATGATGTAATTATGTATATATACGGGAATTAACGCGATCACGAAATGGGTATTACATTCCTGTGAATTGCCTGACGTTTCGACCAGGTTGCACTGGCCGTGGTGACAGGCTGACTGGTCAGGTATGTAATACTTATTGCGTGATCGCGTTAATTCCCGTATATATACATAATTATGTTTCTGCAATGTCTGCTACGAATATATAAATCGCCTGCCTATAAATACATATGGTGCGAAAAACTACTACACATTGTTATATACACGTGCCAACATCCTTATTTCAAGTAAAGTTTGAAGTACACTAAGGCACCGAACCACTATACTGTGAGAACTTATTGGCACTTCAAAATTTGTCTATGTAGTTAGTATCCAAGGAAAGGTATTAAATTGTTTTATGTTTTAATAAAATAAACAACTATATTGGTAAAGAACCAAACGAGCCCACATGATGGTTAATATTACTTGCATCCCTTGGCCGTTACACACCCTATTCCTCCCTCCCCCTCACGAGCTCCGACCCTACTTGCTGACTGAAAATTTTATATGTAATTTATCGATTGCAATTGTTTTTCTTATTATTTCGTATGTATTATGCGTGTTATTCGTAAGTGATTTATAAGAGGAAACTCACGTCATGCCTTGGCAATACCTTTCAGTGCTTCATCAAGGGCACAGCAAATTTCTATTATTAAGCTAAACTGAAGATACAGGATAAAGCAGTTAGAAATCTTTGTGTTGCATGTTCCTGGGAATATTGTAATTTTCCATGAACAAAGGAATATAAGTAAAAGTGAAGCAACAAACGAGCAAAAGCCCTAACAAGCTTAAAAGCGGATAATCGCTTATCATCAATCAGGTCGACGACTGTGAACTGTTTTACCTATACGTAATATACGTATATATAGGTATATATTATATTATGGTATATATATCCGCACAATTTTTTTATAATTTTTTTTACATCTCCGTATGAAAGTACATATTTTAAAACTAAGACCCTAATCCAGTGTATCTTTATTCGCTTCTATATGAATCGTCTATTTATAATGTTGATTTTATTAAGTTTTTAGATAGTTACGAAAAAAAATAAAAATATAAAACCTTCTCCAAGGAACAAAATTATAAGTTCCTGAGGTGGTTTTGGGTTTACCAACCCTACGATGGTTTTTTTAGTATGTTTATTTTTTTATTAATTCCAGTTTAGGTGAGAGGTATATATTCTTCTTGTCTAGTTCCATTCCATCAATATTAATATATGCTAATGTAATAAATCTGAAGAGATTTTTATTTATCCGCGTCGATCTCAAGTTCGACCACACCGCTTTTTTAAATTATATTTTGATTTAAAACAGGCAGGATTAGAGGTTACATTAGACACAAATATTAAAAAGGCGTGTAATTAAATTTAGCTTTTTGTCCACGTGAGCTGGAATAACAAACTGAATAATAGTTCATCTTACTATGATAATGGTTTCCCTAAATATCTTACAAGTCAGCGCTGTCAAAACTCCTAAGCATGTTAACACATTTGACAATGTAAGACAAAGTTTAGTACCAACCATACATTTGTAGCCATATTGTTACAACACAACATTGAAAGTTGTAATTAATATACATAATGCCTTAGGGCATTAATTAATTTCAACAAACATATTTGTGAGAATATACTTATAAAAGAACTTTAAAAATTACCTTGTACTGTGCAACTCACACCTGACTTTTAGGTACCTAGTCACCTAGTTCATATGCCAGGCTGCGCTAGGATAGGGTAAACTAACGCAACGTTACACGCTCTACGCTGCACCAAAGCTTTTAAACTTATCAACTCACGCCGAAAAGGCTGCCGCTAGCCTCTTTGAAACTTCGGTTCCCACAGCCTGGTCGGACGTAACGTAGCGTGGAACCGCATCTTATTATCTAAGCCCTTAAGTGAAAACTATGTATTTGGTTAAGATATACGATATGATTAAGGCACCTGCAACCGGCGCGGCAGGACGCCTCACGCCGCAGGGGCATCCCCAAAATATACAAGTGAGTAAAACCGTATAGCTTAACTAATATGAATACCACTCACGAGTTTTTATTCAACTATGTATTTTCTATATTTGAATTAAAAACCCGAATACTAGTCTCTGGCCTAATTATATGCTGCAAAGTTGCCTCGAGATGACTCATTTTCTGAACAAACAGAAAAAGAACCTATGCTGAATTATTATACTCGTACCTATTGACAATTGAGACAAATAGTAATCGAATATCTGGCTGTAGTTCAATGTCATCATAGATCATGAGACGTAAGTCTTATTCAATGTATGTTTTCCAGTCTTAGACCATAATCTCGACATGAAAAAATTGTCTTTTTATTATAAGTATGATTGGCGTTCTTATATGTGTACGATATTTTTCACTTCAGTGTTACAGGCACAATAAATCACATTGTTGTGCAGATGCAGTACACGATTTGTAACAATTTAACTGCTTTAAAACTACATACTACAATCTAACGGTGTAGCTCTTAAGATCTAAAAAAGGTGTAAAATTATAATATTCTAAATTTTGTATATCGGATATCAACCAACTATTTAATGCATTCTTTTAAATGTCTTCTTTTATAAACTTTCAGAACGTCAACTTTCTTCTTTGACAACTTTACTATTGAATATTGAGTACTTTTAATGACATATTTCTTGCTGTATATTTTAAAATAATGATATTTTGTGTCAAATTTTGTCATCGGTAGTTGTAAATAAAGAAAAACAAAATGTTACCAAGTCCCACAGCCGTTAATCGTCAGTATTTTGCACATGAGTATATAATTTTAGAAGCCGCTTCCTGTCAGTACAAAACAATGTTTGTTTGTTTTAAAAGATTTAAACTCAACCGATTGTTTGGAAATCAATAACGGAGCTTTTTCATAATTGTTTACAAAGTCCTTCCGGGGAAATGTACCGCGGTATATAGAATATTCCAGTTTTGGCACTTTAATTGTAACTGGAGGTGGACTACATCATTATTATAATTATCGTTCTATTTCGTTAGTTAACAAAGTAGCTGGCTTAAGAATTACATGCTTTTCAAACATGTGGTGTACCTAAAACATGCCATCGAGACTACCGACAATCGCCGCCTCTGTGCCCAAAAAAAAAAGGATGCTAATGAGAGTTAGTCGTCCATTACACGCTCATGCAAGCGTCAATCAATTCTAAAAGTTATGATTGACGAATAACACTAAAACGGTCATTTTGTATAAACGTTGTCAGGGTTACTGAAACAGACAGGAGGTACCCAAAAAAAGATACAGTTCCCATAAAAAAGTACACAATATGTACAAAATCTCTAAATCATAGCGGTAGACGCATGTTAATTCTATAAATTATTGAACTACATTAGAAAAATATCACCAATATTAAAGAAGTGTATTAAAACAAGAACCGAGTTATTAATGGCGTATCCAGAAAGTACACATATGCGAGTACAAATAATTATATCTGCAACGTAAGTCTTTTTAGAAGACTAAATTTTTATAAAGTGGAACAAAATCGAATATTACTTTACTTAATACTAGAAACCCTTGGGCTGTTGTATAAATAAATATTCAAGAAACTGCCTATTACTTAAGCAAAATAAATATTTCAGTTTGACATAGGTCTCGGTAGGTATGAGTTGAAATAAGGGATTATCATTTATAATGCGAACGTTGTTCAGCTGGAATTTCCGAATAAAACCCTTTTGTGTTAAACAACATTAATTATTTTGCTTTAAAAACTTTTTGGACTTGATTCTGTTATGTTGTGTTTGGAATTAAAATTATGTTTATCAAATACACCTACAGTACAAATTTAAATATAAATTTTAATGACAATGGTTAAACATTTATACACATTAAGAACCATTTAAAAATATATCTATAGGCCGACACGGTGACTATTTATGCGTCGCAAAATGCTACAGGGTAAATGCCTCGTACTGATATTCTTGTGTAAAACGTATAGAATTGGTAGCACGGTAGCACTGATTTTTTTCCAGCAGGCAGTGTGTACTTACCATCAATCTTGAGGTGCAAAGTCGTGCGGCATTATATTATTCAACACTAGAAAACATTGATGCTAGACTTTGGATTTGTCACAGGCTGACTCTGTTCAAAGGTATGTACGTACTTAAACCATCGACATCGCGTTTTTGTTAATTACGTTAAAGATAATATTAACAAACTTGATTAATAATATACCAAAATAAACTTAATTGCACACCAAAAGGTTTTTTTTTTAAAGGAATAGGTACGGTCGGCCAAATATATCGTCGGTTGAAGATCACTTGACATAATTGTGCATATCTTACATTGTTAAATAGGTTCAACCTTATCGCTATTGTGATTACACGAAAACTTTTGTCAAATCTAGTAGACGTATAAAAAATACGTATAAAATAGACCATATTCTTTGTCGACTGTACATCTTGCGAATATTTACAAAGGGCGGCATTTCTAACAGGCTTCTAATTCTTAATTTTATGTAATAATATGGAGCAGGAAAAAATACAACCGGGTCCTAGATTAAATAAAACATTGTTTTTATATAAGAGGAATTGCTTTTCGCAGGCTTATCTCTGTACACTAGCGTCTGAGATAAATTTCTAGCCCATTGACTTTTAAATGAAGACTCTGAACAAATATTATTTTAGGTCTTAAGTTGGGTGTTATATTGGATAAGTGTACCGTGCACAGTGCACAGACGCGAGGTAAGAGCGGGTCGTCTGTTCAGCACTACTTCGTGCCAAAGTAACGCCGGACGACGCGCACCCATATACCAGCTGGTCAATGACTAGAACAATCACTTCGAACATATTGACGTTTTTGCACTGTCCGCTCCTAAATTTAGGGATACTATTGTCAAAGTATGAAGACGTATACCAATCTAGAATAAGATACGCACAGTAAAACCACCGGTGTTTTCAATACTTTGTTTGTACAACGTGGATAATTAAGTTGGTTATGAATTAATTACTATGTTATTATTTATACTGTTGTTATACGTAGTGTACAACTTTTTATTGTTCCCAATAAATAAAATAAAGTCTCGTACTGAGTGCTTGGATAAAATAAAAGCAACACTGAAACAGCTGGATGGTTTGACTGAAATGCAGTACATACATTTTGTGTCCGGGATTGCAAAATCGAAATCAATTATTATTCCAATAATTTAGGCACTTTTGTCTTTTGCCTCCACACCTTTCTGTCAGCTGACAGACAGACTTACTTCTTTTGTCTCCTCACTTTACCATTAAATCGTATCATACAGTTTGTTCCTATATATTTTCTTTGGTACCGACTGGAAATCATAAATTGGGTGAAAATTTAAAAAAATGAATGAATTAATTAAATGTAGATGATAGATCCATTTGCTGACTATATATACGGGGAACAAAATACATAGGGTGCTACATAAGTTTTGTCCTATGGAAACTAGATATAATAATATTGTGGCATATTCATAAACTCTAAGTAAAATTAAAAAAAAAACAAATTTGGAGGCAAGGAATCGAGTGTTAAATTTTTAAACTAATGTTGTAAATGAAAATGGCGTGCTTCTCTCGCTATGACATTCGTGTAATTATTTTGTATACCATGGTTAAACAATATAGAGCAATGTGTTCAGAACCTGGTTTACACGTATGAAGACCTGTATTACTGCCAATGGAGACTCCTTCGAGAAAAGTACAACAAAACTTATGTAGCGCCCTAAAATTTTGTATCATATATAATAAATATGTCAGTCGCAATGAGAATATATAGATGCATATTATACAATCATGTTTTGAGAACCGCTTCGTATTCATTTACTCATGTTCATTCATTCGTTTAGGATATAACATAGCTTTCAGAACGAGGGTCACTCCCAAAAGACGTTATAAGGTGTTGTTTACTTTGCTGTGGTATTCGTATTTATATTGTAAGTTGCTCAGTGAGCTATTTGAGAGGGCTATGCAGAAAAAATCCTTTGAAAGTAACCGACATAGCCCAGCAGAGCAGCAAATTGAAGTGTATGTTGTTGTGTGTTGTATTGGCTGAAAACTACACGAATGGAAAAAACGGACCAGAAAACACAGCACAGGATGTCCACCAACAAGGTGAACTAATGACTTTGTAAATACCAAAAACAGCATTTCTAACGATTAGTAAAAAACAACTATGAGTCAGTCGGTGCAGGCTAGTTCCAACCGCTGTTCATAAAAGTTATTGAGGGAGGCCTATGTCCAGCAGTGGACGTCCTGAAGCTGAAATAATGACGATCATGATTAGTGAGTAAGTAATATTGATAGTGATTGGTTTTTCACGTTGCAAAATACAGTACTTCTTGGTACAGAAGTTTAACAGAAAATAGTCACGTATCAATTTATTACATTTTCTTAGTGAATTTGACACTTACTCGTACTTACATCTCATGGTAGAACTGTTGGCATATGATAGCGACTATTCGAGTGCTATTTATATGAAGTTTATGTAAAAACATGGAAACATAGCAAAATAGAAGTTTGGTACAATCTGCCCTGGGACAAGATGCTGAACTTGCCTTAACAACTCTCGTAGTGGACAGAGCTGTACACCCAACAGTGAAACAGTTTCTATATGGGGCTGGGATTATAATATTATTATCTTATTTATGTATTACGTTTAAAGAATTTGAGTACGAAATACAATACGCGTTTTTATTGTGTTTAGCCACACACTACAATTTAAACGGAATGTAAATAAGTTTGACACTGAGCAACATTTTGATTAAAACATTACAGAAATGATTCAAAGTACACATCGATTCAGTACAATGATTCTCGTGCCGAGTGCTTGTATAAAATACGAGAAAAGTACGAGAGTCAGGACAAAGTTTACTGAAACCTCGATGTCTAGTAAGAGAAAAAAAATTAAAGCTTTGGGTATAACTTATACATACGTTATTTAGAATATTCTCTTTGGTTTTCACACAGCCTACTGACGTAGGTGACGTGTGTGAAAACCAAAGTTAAGTGTCTCTATAAAAGATGTAGCTAAAAATACTCGAAACCCTAAAAATGCACATGCTCACGCTAACGTACACACAAACACACACACAATGCACATGATCTATTATATCACTGAATATTATTTTTAAAACAACTTTTATCTAAATGTAATTACAGAAGCTAGATCAAGTTTATCGGCTACTGTAATGCTATCGTTGAGGAAAACCTGGCCTTGTGATACAGGTGTATTACACTTAATAGATGGTCACAATCACAAGAAGATAGTATATTTCTTTTCTTTAAATAAATCATTTTTATTTCATTGTTACATATTCAGTGATAAGTACAAAGCTCTACTCTCTACTAGAAAACTAATTGTGCCATTTTGTCTAAATTTGCCAATTTTTTGAGCTGAACTTCCTATATATTACCTAAACCTTTCTGACGTTTGTCTTTTTTATTTAGAATTAATGTCTTCGAATGTGTGTTTAAGGTACGAAAATTCATGTGAAATTTTGTTTGACACTTCGGCAGGGTCCAAAGGTGAAAACTTTTATCCTTACCTAGAATTCCACCCACTTGGATAAAATCTGTTTAACAGAAAATCGTTACAGCTCACTCGTCCTAAGCAAACTGTGTCCACAGTATTTATTTATGTTTAATAATAAACTCGTCTGGTGGCTATTTGTAAGTCTGCAAACTTTACTGTGTTGGTGAACACTTTTCTAATATTGCTTGTACGAATTCTTCTTTAATGTTTGCTGATGTGATTTGTACAAAAAGCCGCAGAAATAGTTTAGTGATACAGAATAGAACAAAATAAACAAGGCCTATTACTACAATTACAAAATAGCTTGAAAATAATACGACCTATTTGTAACATAACTCATGCTATTACTTTCCAGTATTAGTTGAACTGTCATTGTATGGATTTCCGTACCATGTCAGGTCGATATATTATGTACATAATATGTTAACTGGACCTGTAGACTTTTGTAGCTATTCTCGCGTTTTCCTTTAATTTACAACACATCATCATCCTCCGCGCCTTTTTCCGAACTAACAACTTTTCGGGGTCGGCTTTCAGTCTAACTACGATACGGCCGAACTTTGAAGCGACTGCCATTAGACCTCCACAACCCAAGTACTAGGCGATATCGAAGTTCTGTAGTTAGATCAGGACTTTTTAGGGCTCTAACTACCTCTAACGAATGCCACAGATGTTTGTATGGCACCCAGGACCGACGGTTTAACGTGCTCTCCGAGACACGGAGGGGTCTCAATGTGCTAAGAATGGTCACCCATCTAGACTGACCTGGCTAGTATTACTTAAATTTGTAATGTGCCAACCTACTTGGCTACCACTTAGCCACGAGTCCACGAGGATGATGAATAAGTAAATTGTAGTTGTAAATTCTAATTAGTCGACTACGACTAGTCGAATGCCCTTAACGATGCCGCCCGTGCCTTCCTATTTTGAGACAAATAAGAAGAGATTGGAGAAATTACAAAAAAATATAAAGAGTTGTGAGAGTATGTTACTACATACTCTCACAACTCTTTTTTTACAGATTATGAGATGTAAGAATATATTGCCGGTCTGTTGGTCTTGTGGTTAGAAACCCTGACTGCAGAGCCAGATGTGTTGGGTTCGATGACCACCGAGAACAAATTATTGTGCGATGAGCACAATATTTTTTTCTGTACCTGTACCTTCTGTAATTAATCTATAATATGTATTCATTTAGTAATATAAAAGTATGTTTATCAACAGTCTGGTTACCATAGTACAGGCTCTGCCTAGTTTGGAATCAGACGGCCGTGCGTGAGGTGTCTCAAGTTACTTTTATTATTATTATGTATAGAGAAATATTTCGAAAAAGATATGAGACAAATAAATTAATAATTTAATACAATATGTTAAATAAGAAATATTATTAAAGAAGTTATCAGGTTTCTACGTCTGAATGGAAAAATATAATAAAATATCGCTTTTCGTTACTTGCCTAAATTCTTTTCTAAACGGCCGTGTAGCTCGCGTTCCAAAGAAATATGAAAATTTTACTTTATTAGGCACGTTGGGCACTTTTGGTATGCGAAGCACTGAACTCGCGTGACCGTCACGCTCAGATACATCAAGTCCCGACCCCGTGGGAATATCGGGATAAAAAGTAGTAGTTTTGGCGTGAAAGAGTAACAAACATCCATCCATCCAAACTTTCACATTTATAATATTAGTGGGATATATTGTGTGTGTGTGTGTATATGTAAGTTATGTTTTCACTTCTGACGCGCAGTCCTACGACTGAGAGTTTTTTGTTTTATTCCAGGATCGTCTTATAACATTCTAAATAATTGACGATCTATGTGGCGCATGGCAGGGCGATAGAGCGTTATTCGACTGCAACGACAGAGCTCGCGGGTTCGATCTCCGTTCAGTTATTATATTTGTCTATTCGTATTGCATGCATAAAACTATTATTTTTACTTAATACACATCTACAGGTGTTCCCACACAGCAGTTATATAACGTTAGAGAATGTTGCATAAAATTTGTTGTCTAACATTATTTAACTAATTGTAACAAAAGTTATAATTGTGTAGTGATGTTATACAACTTCATGTAACAAAATGTTATACAATTAATTACAACATGATGTGACAATTATAACTTTTATTTATTATCGTTGTATAACATCATCCGAACGACAGCCACTACCAGCTTCCTCAAAAGGCAGACTCAAACTGATGGTAACAGAAGGTTATACAACGAGTTAAACCAGTGTGGGACCGTTTAAAACATATAACATTCTTAATATGCTGTGGCAAAATGTTACACACTGTTATCAAATGTTATCGTGCTACACAATGTTCTATAACGTTATGTAACTGTTGTGTGGGAGCACTTAAACTATACACAACACCGCAACACACAACGCAACGGAAACGCAACCAGCTACATCCGTACGTTCCGAAAGACAAAAGAACCGGTGGCAGCGCCAACCCAGTATGATGCCTGACACCATCGCGGCAGGACGTTTCACTCCTTGAAAAAGGATCCCCGTGGGGTCAGAAACTAGTCGGGCATCCCTCAAAAAAACACGTGAGAACAACCGTATATATTTGATAAATATATACATTGCACTGGGTGTTTCTATAAACAATATGTATGTATTTACAAAATCGAATAGATTTAAGTATGCTAATCCGTGTTCTGAACACTAGAGTACAAGCTATGCTGAGTTCGGGTTTAGATAATGCTGTGTCAACTATACCAAAGAACATTATTGTTTTAATTATAACCTCGAAACCGAACTATTCTCAAAGTAACTTAAATATCGCTGATATGGAACAAAAATATTGCCCCTTTAATTACCTTTTTGATGGAAATAGATGTTTTATTATAGATGGTAAAGTAATAAATAGTGGCTCGAGGCAGATCCTGACCTCCGGCCTTTGTAAGACTTTCAAGAACAAGATATTTTTTATAAAGGTTTAGATAAATAGCCTTGCTTGTTTTATTTTAGAATAAATTAACTCAGTCTTACAGTGCCAAAACCGGCCATAAATCGAATTATTTTAATATTGACTGTATATGTTTTTAATTTAAATGAGTTACTTTTTTGAAGTTATATATCTTATGTCTAAAATTAGGTAAAAGTGGCAAATATATATATATATACGTTATCCCACTAATATTATTAATGTGAAAGTTTGGGTGGATGAATGGATGTTTGTTACTCTTTCACACCAAAACTACTGAACCGATTGCGATGAAACTTAGTATGTAGATAGCTGGAGACCTGGATTTACGTATAGGCTACTTTTTGTCTGCATATTCACAAGGGATCGAAACCGCGGGGCGCTGCTAGTTATTTGTTTTTGCGGGTATCAGTATTAAACACTCTCAACTTTTACTGGTTTACGTTAGGATTCTCGTTCTACATACACCGTTTAGGTTTAGAACGAGAATACTAACGTCACATGGCTGCGTGCGTGTTTGCTACATAGCCACTGCATGCGCGGCTCCATGGCTGAAGTTTGGTATAGAAATGAAGACTGGCCTTCCAAAATGTAATAATCAGCAATATATACATATTACATTTGATTCATTATTTATAGGGTTGATTAGGCTGGTGGTTGATTCATCACATTTTTTTTTTCAATATATTGCAAGCTAATTTTAATTCACTGATAATGGGTTACAACATTTTTTCATCTTATAATGATTCTACAACAAGATCATTAAGACAATGTACGTTGGAGGTTCTGGGCACTTTGCTATTTAGCACCCCAGTTGCGAATCAGAGATGTGAGGACATTGGTTACTTGTGCTTGGTACTCCTACGATTCTACTAACAACTTGCATTATGATAGGAATAAGGTTAAGAACTTGAAAACCAATTAGTAATAGATTTATTTGTTAAAAGTTGTCTATTTATTTAAAGTTATGTATGTAGCAATGGATGAAACAATTACCTTGCTGATTTGCAATATATGCAATATAATGGTAGATATAATTGTAAGTATTATAAGTAAATTCATCATCCTCCGCGACTTTTCCCAACTAAGTTGAGGTCGGCTTTCAGTCTAACTACGATACGGCCGAACTTTGATATTTTACGTGAAGCGACTGCCATCAGACCTCCACAACCCAAGTACTAGGCGATATCGAAGTTCTGTAGTTAAACAGGTTATCGGACTTTTCAGGGCTCCAACTACCCCTAACGAATGCCACAGATGTTTGTATGGCACCCGGGACCGAGGGTTTACCGTGCTATCCGAAGCACGGAGGGGTCTCAATCTGTTAAGAATGGTCACCCATCCCAGACTGACCTGGCTAGTATTACTTAACTTTGTAATGTGCTAACCTACTCGACTACTACTTAGTCACGAGCCCACGAGGATGATGAATAGGTAAATTGTAGTTATAAATTCTAATTAGAGTAAAAATAATGCGTTATTGCCTACCGGCGTCTGGTGACACTTGTGGTCGGAACTGAAAAGCATCCATTCGTAATTACAAGGCAGGAAAAAAAAGATCATGATCATTCTTGAATAAACTAACTAACCAACTAACATCCGTCAATCATGACTTTTGATAATGATTGACGTTTGCATGAGCGACCAATGGACGCCTTACAGGTATGTGACCCCGATCTGCAATACCTATTACTTATTATTTAGGGATTAGGGAGAGCCCTAATCCATCCGTAAAAATATTTATCCGTCTTTCATCCTCAAAGTGTTCTGTTGACGGTAATTCGCTTGTCCCCTATTACTCGAGTCGAACCAATTAGGGAGTAAGCAAAATGTGGGTATTTAATACGCTTCTCTTAATCTAATGAGACCTATATGTATACTTTATATAAAGTCTCCATATAGCTACTACCGAGACAGTCTACCTATAGCCGTTCTAAAATAATAAAACATTCTGCCAGATAAATATCTTAGTATCTCGTAGTACCGTAAGAAGTAGACATTGGAAAAGTACTGGCGTTGTCAATACAACGCCAGTACTTTTCCAATGTCTACTTACATGAAACCGTTAGTACATTCATTTGTTTGTTCAAATTAAATAATTTTCAAGCTCAAGTTTCGTGGGTGGAAAATAAATAAACCCCTGGATTTTCTGTGACAAATGAAACTTGGAACCGGTCCGACAGTTCTGTGAAGTTTTACATGTAATCAAAACTTGTTTTCTTCATGTAGGTACGTACCTATATTTATGTATTTAATTACTAGTTTCTTAATTAGTGCGGATTGCGACATGTACCTAGATACAAATGTACTAACTTAATAATAAGTCTCTGATATTCGATTACAAAGCTTCTGTCTGTTACATAGCTACTAGGATGAGAATCGCATGGGTAGCTAAGCATATGCCTACATTTTTTTTCTGTCGTAGTGTCGTATCAGAATGTTGCGTCGAGCATGTGGTTACATTAAAATATAAAAACACACTTGTGAAAATGTAACTACTGATCAGAATTGGTTGGGAGAGGCTATATTTTAATCTAGATAAAATAAAGAAAAAAGATTATTTAACTAAATAAAGATACCTACTACAAAAAATCCCTTAATTTAAAGATATGTGTAAAAGTTTTTTCCATCAATATTTTCAATTAAAGAGTATCTACGTATGTTTATCCTTTTTCTAGAACGCTTAAAACAAGCAGTATTTAGTTTGAGTCTAACTAGCGCTGCTTTTAAAAGATTCAGAATATTTTTTATTATCACGTTACGTAATATTTTTTTTATTTATTCATTATGTATCATTGTTCGTAATCGATGATGTTCACTCGCATTTTTTTAGTTGACCTCAACTATATAACATTAATCTCGCTTGAGTAATGAATAAACAATTTCAATTTTTTTTCGATTACTTTATAGAGTGCTGAGAGCTTTTTAATAACCAGACTTTCCATTTTGCCACTTCAGCGCACCGCAATTGAGGTACGCCCTTGTATTTTTTGGCAGGTCTCAAGTAGCAGAGAAGGAAATAAAAATTTGATTAATTAATTGTTTTTTCGAATATCTTTAATCTCATCTATATTTATCCATATAAAATATTATGTAATCTAAAACCCTAACCGAGAAAATTAAAGCTACGATATCGGTTCTTCTTGATTGAAACATGAGTTTATGTTGATTCTTACTTAAAATTTAATATTTATGTAGTAGAGTAGTAGTAGTCGTAACGTTAATATTATACTTATAAAACACACGTAACTATCATAAAATGTTTTATAACCTGCACTTTTTGCTTGGACTATCAGCTAGTTTACTAATATTATTAGTAATATGTCTCATATTACATCCAATCCATCAGACAGTTAGTTGAATAATTGCACTTATTAATTTTAAGCAAAGTTCACATAGCCAACGTAGAAGCCCCTGACATCGACAAAATCCAAATGGTTATTAGTGATTCTGGATAAAAAGGAAACTTCTATAGGTAGTGTCTCGTTTAACCGCATTGTCAAAGTACGAGATCAAATATTGATCAAATATCTAAACCTGGTCAAAGACAGAAGCAATCATTTCGACAAATAGTTTCGATATGCGAACTGAAGCCTTATCATTACTTATATCCTTCGTTAACTTTTGCCCAACTTTACTAAGCCAACGTAGCGTATTTATACGACTATTTTAGTTTCACTTTGAGGTAGAAGCGTTTACAGAAATTTGTCAATTTTTTCAATCAAATTTGTTGGCTAAGATTGATTTTTCCCACCGCACCTTAACCTAAAAGGTTACAACATAAACTATAACAAAAAAAAGACGAAATAGTTTTGCCAAAATATATTAGGAAAAAAACATTATGCGAAAAGAAGGAATGCTTTGTCTGGGTACAGCTGTTTTAAAACATTCTACCCGCGTAAACCTTATAGCGACTAAATATATTTATTATATTTTATAATATTTAGTCGCTATAAGGTTTAGGCGGGTAGCCTTAGTGTATTTTTAGCTCAGTCGTTCAATGCCCCGGCTGGACGAAGGCCTCCCCATACTGTTAGAGAAGGCACTTATTACTAGAGCAACAGTAGTTGAACGGCTGTAACGTCATTCACGAAGTTATGAGATATAATAGAGCTAATAAGAGTAGGACGTTATCATTGATTTGTTTTTTCTTTCAACAAACCGCAAAAACTAAAATTCAAATACACACTTACTCCAGCGTTAGTCTTAAAAAATTATAGAAGAACAGCAGTCATTCATTGTGGTTTATTTTTCCGCAACTTTAATATGTACATATAAAAATAACACTATCAGATCAAAAACAAGGTACTAATTGCAGTTTAAATAAAAAAAACTTTACTTACTTATGGTATATTATTTATATTATATTATATTACTTTACTTACTTATTGTAACTTTAACTTGCTTATTGTAACAAATTCAATATAACAGCTATTGAGTAATCTTCGTTTAAAAAATTGCGTTAGTTTAAGGATTTTAATGAATCCTTAAAAGTAACTTACATTTATTGATGGCACTAAAGCAGAAAAAATAAAGACAGTAAAACAGATATTGGGTTTTGCACAAATAATACACTAACCAATTTGCAGGCTACACCTAGTATCTAATATAATACGATTCACGTTTGTTACAAATCTATTCTGCTACATTTCCCCATTTTGTCGAAAAACCGTTGGACCCATTATCCATGTCTAACCAGTCTAATATCCCAGCAATAACCTTGTACGTACTACTAACTTTCAATTCGCGAGATTGTTACGAAGACATGTATATAACCTAGATGAACTAATATTTTTTATTTACCTGTCGAATTGATATTGCGATAAAAATAGGTGTTTATGTTTGTGGGAGATCCTGAGGGCCCGTGATCGTTATCCGAGTCAGGCAAGTTGAAAACGTTCCAAGTAGATATCCAAAGGCCTTGCCTTGCCCTTTTACGTGGTACTAAAAATAAAGCTGGAAAATGTGGGTATGTAGTTTACTTTTATCTACCCTTGCTTGGATATGCAGCCTACTTTTACTTTTAAAAGAAAAGCGGAAAGCTGCTTGGTCTAGGTGTCAAGCTTGTTAGCGGGTGATGGGTAAGTTCATTGATACTGATTTTAAAACATTACTTTAATATTTTTATGAAGTCCACAAATGGCTCACATATTAAATTTATCTTATGTCATATGTCATTACGTACATGAAACAGTCGCAAAAGTTAACGAAGTGATTTTATTTGTATGTATGAGCGTACAACAGTGCTAGTATTTAAGTTCTGAACTTTTTTGAATCCCTGAATATTTTAAATTAATTTACAACCTTTCGTTAAAACGCCAATTCCAGCTGATCAAACGCTTCTAGGGCAGTTGTTTTGAGCCGTTTTCAATTTTCCTACAGAGAAAACGACAATTTAATCATGCACTTAGGAGGCAATCAAACGGTTTTGTTATTAGATTCGCAATCCCATCACGTTCATGAGGAATCATTTAGATTAATTCTGTATTGACATTCCCATTTGAGGTTAGTAAAGTCCAAATAAATGCAGATAGTTTTTATGATGAGCACAATAATTTCTTCTGTGTCTGGGTGTAATTTATCAATAATATGTATGTATTTAGGAATATATAAGTATGTTTATCAGCAGTTTGGTTACCATAGTACAGGCTCTGCCTAGTTTGGGATCAGACGGCCGTGTGTGAGATGTGTGGAGCTATTGTTATTAGCTATTATTATTATTGATCAAATAGACAGCGTAATCATCAGTCAAACCTGAGGCGTTCGAGTCTATACTTTGAGTGAAACTACGTACTTTCACTATTCATATTCAGACTGAGGATGTTCTCAGTCTGGTATTCAATTACAAGAACAATTTCCCAATATACAACAATCTCAATAATAAAGGAGTAGAACTAAACGTTTGTTTGTCGCGATGGTTTCGACATCATCCATAGCGAGGGCATCAATTTTTTTAGAACTCTTCTGACCAAACAAACACTGGCAAATGATTGCTTCTTATTTTGAATGTTGTATATCGTTGGGTTCAGGCTATGGAGCGCTGATTCGCAGTCAATGTATTTTTTTCCCACTTCAGTTTCTTTTAATCTTTTAGATTACCGAACAGACGCTTCTTACGTAGCCATGTAGGCACAAGTATCGTACCACTCAAGTAGCGGAGTTGGTTTATTTTCTTAATGTAAATCACTCAGGCAACCATCGGAAGAATCAATCATCTCTTATAGGACTTATCGCAGATGTAGGAATCCAGCAAAAGTAGTTCTTTATTTGCCTTTTTTGTGTAACATAAATAAAACTATTAGATTATTTTTTTAAATATATAGATAATAATTCGTACCTCTGAAACTATTGCAACTACATAGATTGTAATTGTTTTATGTGTACAACAATTACAATCCCAAGAATGGCAAATTAGACGACGCACGCTCAAAGGTATACAATTACAAAGCAAAATCCTAAATAATATTATAAATGCGATCCTTAACATGTCTCGTTATGTAATTTTAAACGCAATTAAGATACTTATGCTTACATTTATAATATAATATAACTGTATAATATAGCTGTGCCCGCGACTTCGTTTGCGTTTTTTTCGGAAAACAGGAATTTGTCGCTTATTGCATAGTACCTCTTTCTCCAGGCAGTATTTCTGATACTGTATTGGCGGTGAAACAACCTGGAGCGTACAAAAATGGCTGTTTTGGTTGGTTACACGTGACATAATTTGGTCGTGGTAACATTACTCATTTTTTTTTCGTGTGGAAGCTCACCTCACCGGGCTATTGGTGAGGCCGTATATCAGGCTTAAACCAACTAAAACCACACGGTGTGCCTCACAGCACCGTTTATGAGTTGACCGTCGGTACGGCGACGTTTTGCCTCCAATCATCCACCCACCGCTGGTTGGCGGACGGCAACTGGGCGATGTCCAGACACCCTCTTCACGGGAGACTCTGCTTCGGGTGAAGAACATAAAACTCGTCTCATACACCCACGGCCACTCTTAGCGTACGCATGAGAGCGCGAGTGAAAGGTTCCTCCTGGAAGTTTTTCTACCGAATCCACACCGTCACCTCTACCTTGCACGACAGTTGTTTTCCTCGCAGAAAATCGTCATAAAACTGTGACGACCTAACATCTCGATTCGTCCGACCAATTGGGAGACTCTTGCTGTAGTCAGTCAGTCAGTGCTGCTTCCTAGAAAGTATGGGCCCCCTCGGTATACCTAACAGATAAATGTTTGCTTCTGAGCTTTGTTTAGTCACGGTGTAAAATTAAATTTCACACTTCTGTAACCGAACGGAAAGTAAATGGTCTGAAAGTGTAAAAAAACCTTCACCGGTTACATGTCAATATTTGAGCTTAGATGTAATTTTTTTTGGCGATAGTGTCCATGCATTTAGTATAGTAAAATACTGTAATACTAACAAAGTGTTAAGTTAAACTAACAACTAAGTCATAGATGCTTTAAATAAAAATTCTTTTCTATTCTAATATAATCATGTTGACGGGAAACAACGCGATCACGTATTGAAAAGGTATGACATACCTTTGCTTCACCGTGGTCGTGGCCGTGATCACAGGCCTGTACCTATAATACTTTTAAATACGTGGTCGCGTGAATTCCCGTCAACATAATTATATTATCATGGAACGCAAAACTTTAAAAGTTTCATCTTCTTTTTCTATAACTCTATTTATAAATATATGTATATTTACTGGACTGGCCTGATGGTCTAGTGGTTAGTGACCCTGACTGCTGATCCAGAGGTCGTGGGTTTGATTTCCACCCAGGACGAATTATTCTCTCTCTGGGTGTAATTTATTTATAATATGTATGTATTTAGAAATATAATTATAAGTATGTTTATCAGCAGTCTGGTTACCATAGTACAGGCTCTGCCTAGTTTACGATCAGACGGCCGTGTGTGAAGTTGTTATTATTATTAATGCCCTGAAACATATTTATGAATTTAATGGCTGGGAGAGGCCAAATAGATCGTTGGCATAGTCAAGAACCAGCTATTTTTATTTCATCATCAGCTCGGCTACATGATGTGATGATTTCTAAACGCAAATACCTGATAAAGTAATGAAAATTATACAGAACCACTATTCGTTTCTACAATTTTAGAGGGTTTCTCTCAATTTTATCAGAATTCCATCGTCAGATACTGACTTCCTTGACATGGGACCACCCTTGAGGTATACCGTAACAAAAAAGAATAATCAAAATCGGTTCAAAAATAATGAAGAGGGCTGAACATACATAAAAAAGTCGTTCGAATTGAGAACCTCCTTTTTTTTCGTCGGTTAAAAACGATAACTAATTTTAAAAAGTAAATTAGTTTAAATATTTAAAACAAAGTGCAAAAAAGAAAAGAGTGTCAAAGAGGGATTCGATCTGGCACCCATCCTAGTAGAATTCGTACGCTACACCAGATAGGCTAATCATGCGCTGTAAGTTAATTCGAAATAAGTATATACATTCTACTAACGTTACAATGTTATTACAGCTTTCATTGATTTTCCTGTGGGAACCAAAGTTTAACCCGGGATAAAAAGTACCCTATAACCTGCGCAGGCACTCAAACTATTATCATACTAAGTTTCAAGCATATATCCGTTTGAGTAACTTCTTAGTTAATCGTGAACATACAAACAGACAGACAGAAAGACAGACCGACAGACAAAAATTGTTTGAATCGCATATTCGGCATCAGTATCGATATCTTAATAACCCTCAGTCGATTTTTTTTAAATATATTCAATGGTCAGAATTCATCCCGCTACAGATTTATTATAAGTATAGATTATGGGTACAAAGAAAATTGGATTACAAATTAAGTTCGCTTACCAAAGAAAAGTTAATATTAGTATCTATTGATTTTTTTCGACATCTTCCACAATCATCGTCATATTTCAGCCATTTTACACAAAACTTCAAAAAATTATACATCTAAACCTTCCTCATGAATCACTCCGTCTATTGGTGAAAACCGTATGAAAATCCGTTCGGTAGTTATTAAGTTTATCACAGACAGACGCGGCGAAGGACTTTGTTTTATAATATGTAGTAATTATATTGTAGTAGGTATTATAACACAATAAATAATCGTATTGAATTCATTTACCTATACTATTTTTGACAAATTAGTGGGCTCAGACTTCCCGGCTGTTGCCAGTGCGACACAGGCCTGCTCGAGCAAATTATAGTTGTATATTAATAAAATTATAGTTTATTTTCCCCTGCCTCCCCCTTCGGGCGGGGGGTCGGGGGCGTGAGTTTATGTATTTTTAACCCCCGACGCAAAAAGAGGAGTGTTATAAGTTTGACGTGCGTGTGTGTCTGTGTATCTGTGTGCCTGTGTTGTCTGTCTGTGGCACTGTAGCTCTCAAATGAAATTACCGATATTAGTGCGTTTTTTTTGTTTGAAATTCGACTTGATCGACAGTGTTCTTAGAAATATTTCAAGAAAATCTGTTTAGCCGTTTGAAGATCATCAGGGGTTATTTTAAATTATTTATGATCTTTGACAGATGTGTTCTATCTGTATCAAAATGAACTAATTAAAATACTCTCCGTACACTTTTTGTCTTAGGCGCCCATTACACGGTAGGTTTTACTGTCAGTTTTGACACAATCAAAACGGTGATTGACGAATAACCTATCGTGTAATGTAGTGATTGACGCTTGCATGAAGAGATTTTAATATCAATATTATTTCATCAATCACCAACGAACATCCGCCAATCATGACTTTTGGTAATGATTGACGTTTGCATGAGCGTCTAATGGACGCCTTAAATTATGTACGAGTATATCGACATGGCTAGTCTGTATATTTAAATGTAAAAGTCCAGACTTTAGTGCGTTTGTGTATTACGTGTTTAGAGGCAATTACTTACATATTGGTTTTACTGTAAAGCATTAATTATACTCACTTGTTGACAATAATTTTATTTATAAGTGAAGTTATATAAGTAGATCACGCTATTTAACAACCTCCTTTAATTATTATTTTAACTTGATGTTTTTTTCTTTACAGATACATTTATTTAAGTGACATTTTGGCGTTGAGTGAAATTTGTTTTGCAAACTGTTTCAAAACCCAGTACATATGAAGCGTAAACTATGCAGAACATCTTTTAATTGCGACGATATGGAGGAGCTTAATGTGGTAAGTATGTACTACATAGTATACATTATGCATAAATAGGCAAAGACAAAAATGTTAAGGAGCATTTTCTCCTATGTTTGTTCACCGATTTTCTTTTTTTTTATTTGTAGCTATTGATAGGCTTTAGGGATATCAATAAAAAAATTGGATGCAATCGTTTTCTTTTTCCTTAGATAGGTAAAGACAATACAGTGCAGTACCTTCCTGTCCTGTGTTTGTCAACAGAGGACAGAAAAAACAATTCATTAATTTTTTTTATAGACGACACAACAGTTCAGAACCTTTCTCTCCACTGTTGGTCAACCGATATTCTTTTTTTAGGGTTCCATGCCTCGAAAGGAAAAACGGAACCCTTATAGGATCACTTTGTTGTCCGTCCGTCTGTCTGTCTGTCAGGACCCTTTTTCTCACGAACTCGTGGAGGCATCAAACTGGAATTTATATTAAATACTCAAGTCTACTGTCCCTTGGAGATGTGAAAAAATCAAACTTCTAAGCCAACGCAATCAAAAGATACAGCCGTTTAAGCCGCAAATTTCCGCAAATATTGACACTCGCAAGGGAATCAAAACCTACAGGGTACTTCCCGTGAACTCAGAATCTTGAAATTTGGTACGAAGCAACGTCTTATAGCACAGATAAAGGAAAAATTGCGAATACCGTAAATTTTTAGTTACATCATAATATATATTAAAAATATTTTACAGAACCCTCGGTGCGCGAGTCCGACTCGCACTTGGCCGGTTTTTTTGTTTAGCACATATTGAAGAGCTTACTTGTTATCAATAAAAAATACTAAAAGTTAATAAAGCATTCGCAGGAATATAAACTAAATTATTGGAATATAAACTTCCGCGAGTAATATTCACACGATTACGAAAATATACGGCTGTACCCATCTATCTTTTTTTTTTGTTTCGAACCCGATGGGGGGAGGGTACTCAGGGTCACTGAAATACAGACGTGAGTATAGCCGCATTACTTCAATAAGAATTGTATATATGTTTATTTTCATTAATAGAATATCGAATAAAAACAAATATGGCAAAATCACTTATTATTTTTAAGTCCCTCGGTAGAATTAATTCTGAGTTTGAATACTCTGCTAAAATAAACACATATTTAGTAATACACATTTACTAATATTGCTTAGAGAAGAAGAGTTGGTAAAAATACTTTGAAACCATACCTAAGACCGAAACCAAAAATTTACTTTAAGCGCACCCTTCAACCACAAGAATCTTGGTATCAAATATTGGCATCGCATTTAATTCTAATTAATAAAAAAAATTATATAAAATATTGGTAATCTTGGTATATCGCTAAAAAATAACCATAGTTAGTTTGTAATCTGCAAATTAGATAATTGGATAATGTAATGCTATAAACTAATTATGAAACAACCTATTACAGATTTAACACATTTCAAATATAGCTTTGTTAAACTGTAATATACTAAAAATATCATAGAAATATATTTACTTTATAGTACATAAAAGAACAAAGTATTTACTTTGTAAAGGATAAAAACACTCATTTCATTCAATAGAGGTGAAACAGTGTAAAGTCTGTATTTGTTTAGGTTCCCGTTTAATGAAATAGAAGCGTGTGATGTTTATTAATAGATATTTAGTACGTCCCAAAAAGGGTTTAAGTTAATTGAATTTTGGGCAAAGATAGTACATATCTATTTATGTAACATATGCTTTTGGATTTGCCTTACACTTCTAAATCAATTACGGGAAGGTTTCCGGGAAATGTTTCCGTAATATGTATTCATTGCCCGTCGTCAAAGTTTGAGGTTGTTTAAAAATAACATGTCGCTTTTTCCCACCTCTCTCCACCGGTTTTAATAAAATCTGGTTTTTTTTGTGTAAAGTTATGATGAAGACGAAGATGGTACACGCCTATCCAAGAGGAACCTATTCACTCTACTCTTGAACGTTCCAAGATTATAATTCTCTGGAAAAATAGACGCTGGCAGTTTATTCCAGAACTTGGCCACTCGAACCAGAAAGGAGCTGTCAAAACGTTTCGTTCGACGTTTTGGTGTTTCGACAATGAATGGGTGGAACCTTTGTCTGCGTCTAGTCGTCCGATGAAGAAATAAGGAGGGTTCAATTAGTTCGAAGAAACCCTTCTCACACTCACCAAAGTGAATCCTATAGAAAACCGATAAGCAGGCGACTTTGCGACGATGCTCAAAATTATGCACTGCCCTATTCGTAAACACATCGTCGTTGGTAAGCTTACGGACTCAGATTTTACAGTGATCCGATATCCCAAGAGGTTGTGAAACGGACACCAAATGTCTGTCAGAATCGGCCGTCAACAGCAGGTTCAGGCAATGCGCAGTGTGGCCTGCAACGTCAGGGAGGCGTGAGGGCTCGTCAACAAGTTGGGAGAGGCTGCAAGATATTGTAAACATATAAATTTCTCTCCCAACGCGGTCGGTATCCTGGTATGGGCACAGCCTCTTTCCGTGGTGGGCATTAAAGTTCCCCAGAAACACTGCGCAGATTGAAAACCTTGCTGGACCGTGTCTGCAGCATCGCTTAGATAGTCCATAAGCCTTGTTGTCTCTCGGTCTTCGCGGTGCGAACAGTATAATATACTGGTGAAAACTATTTGATCAAGGCCAGTATTTACTTGAACCGGTAAGACAAAAAAGTCCGGAACCTTCAAGTCACGGAGACGTCAACAACAGATCTCGTCCCTGTTATAACGCACACGCCCGCATGGGGGTGAAATTGGGTCTCTCGGATATATAATATAAATATAAAATAAATGTATTTATTGCACTTACAAAATTTACAAATCAATTAAACTAAAACACTTACGTTTTATTTTAATTAGTTGCGTACTAGCGTCTAAACTAGGCCGAGCCTGTATCTTAGACGCCAGTTTCTTCCTGTGACACAATACTGATAAACAATTTGATTCGCACTTATAATTCACTAATGAATACAAAATCTAAACACTTCACCAATATTCTGAGATATTTGCACAAAATTTTTTAACTCGCCCAGTAGAAACAGAATAGGTAGTATTAATCTGTAAGTACCCTCAATCCGCTCGTTAATTCTACTTATATTTCACTTATAGTGGTATATAACCCCTTTTTGTTGATAATTAATACTCGCATAAAAACATTATAAATTTCATAAATTTATACATATTTGCGTGTGTGAATGCGCGTGTGAGAGTGCATGAGTGGATGTACATAGATAACAACTTGTAGGGTGCAGTCTATCTTATAGTAATAAATAATTTTTCGACATCCTCATATGTTTGACATTTCAACATTGACGTCAATACCTTTTTACACTGTTGGTCGGGCAGTGGATATATTTTAAGAATACTATTTATTTTATTGTACAGCATTGGTCCTAGATAACACTGAAATTTATTTACAAAGTAGCTGTTTCGAACAGTCGTAGGACAAACTTTTTCTCTTCTCCGTGTAACTTTGGTGTCTATTTTATATTGTATTTTTGTATGTTGTGTCACTATAGTTGCTCTAATGAAAAGTTGTCTAACGGTTAGCAAGTGACATTCAGAGTAAAGCTTAGATGTTGGGTACCTAGAAGACTTAAAGTTCATAACTTTGAGCAGTGCTCGTTGTGCTCTCTCTAATTTCATAAGATGGGTTTTACGAGCTCCACCCCATGATGTAGGACAATATAGACTGTCTCAACTGCAAATATATCTAATGTAATGGAGGTATGTAAGGTAAGACTGATTACAGATCTGCGTCTCCGTTAAGAAGAGTAAGTGTGGTCTTTCAGTCTCGAGATAGGGGTGGATATCATTGAGATTTGAGTGCATTCCTCGAATGTTAGAGATTTGCACTTTCAGGGAGAGGAGGTGAAGCCGCTGTGTAAAGTAACTCTGCTTTTGGACTTTTTCATAATAAGTTATAGGACGAATAGGGGAGGAGGACAGAAGTCAGGAGAGGCGCTGCACATGAAACCAAGCAGATCGCAAGTCACTAATGGGAAACCGCGGGGACGCCCGAACCCCCGGGAGTCACCATCGGGTCCTCTCCATCTGGTCGCCGGCCGGCATGGTGGAGCAACTCAGGGATTATGCGTAGTCAGTAAGGTACTTCATCATCAAGACAATTTTATGAAGACACACTTTGCTCTTCATAGCGAATTATAGGCGTCCTCAGAACACGTCGCGCCACCATATCAGGCCTGCTACTGCTAGGGTAACTGGCCGGTATAGTGTAACTCTGGCCGATTGGCAAGAAACGAGCATTGCCCAGAAGACACGAACTGTGCCTGCATGGCAAGAAAATATTACTAAAATATCGTCTATATTACAAATCACCAATAAGTGATTTCTTTTTAAATTATAGGCGGATAAAACCGCCGGGCATATCTGGTATGCAAATAAAGAACGAACGATTTCGTATTATCCTGATGTGTGGTTCGCCACACGCAGATGAAAATAAGTTTTTCATAAAAGGCTACATGCCTTTACATGACACTAAGTACAAACTTAACCCATTAGCGACATGTTTTAAATTAGCTGCGCCCCGCGGTTTTCCGCGCGTAAGTCCCGATGCATGATGTAGGGATAAAAACGCTTAACTATGTGTTAATTCAGGTGTCCAGTTATCTACGTACCAAGTTTCATTGCAATGGGTTCCGTAGATTTTGTGTGAAAGAGCAGCAAACATCCATACATCCATACATCTATACATCCGTACATCCTCATAAACTTTTACGTTTATGATATTAGTGGGATAATATAAAAACCATGTCTTTGGTCACTGTTAATATTATAGTAGCATGAAATATAATAAAAAAAAACTAGTTTAAAAAAAAAACTTTATTTAAAAGCATTTGTACTTATAAAAAGTGTATATTTCGTTATGGAGAAAGAGAGAGAATGATGTCTATCCACTGACCTCTGAGGTCAGTGTGTCTATCATGAATTTCTGTCTCTCCTGTGGTGTTCACTTTACTGTTAAAATAAAAACAATTTCCCATGCAATTAAATTTTTATTTAGTGTGTACAATCAGTAAAACAAACTAAAATAGTAAAATAATTGTAGCATAATTTATACTATTTTATTAGACGTCAGTCTCGAAAATTATGAAAAACTATAATAAATGTAAAATGATCCCAGTATCAGATAGCAATAATATAATATATTCTAGATCCGATTGAGAAAAACATTTAAAATTACAAAGAAAATGATTAGCACACAATAAAAAAGAAATCGATTTAAACCGATAAATTTAAGTTTTCTTGTTCTACTTCATCAAGGTCGGGCTCTAAAGCTGGTCGAGGCTCTGAATGATAAGAAGGTTTTTCAGGATAATCTCGATCTTCCTCGGTCTCAATTCTATCTTTATGCATCTTGACAAAAGCTTCTTGAGCATTTAAAGCCTGTCTTCGTTCTTTGCCTTCGGCAATAGTTTCGTCCCAATTAAATGGTACCTTATACGGATTTTGTTTTACAGTTATAATAGCGTTTTCCTTAAGATATTCATAATCTTCTAAGTATTCCTTCTTAAGTTGCTCTTTGTCACTTGACAAAAGACTTTTTTTTACTTTTTCTGGTTTTTTTACCGCTTCTGGGAACAAAATGGCAACAGTATCATTGAATATTACTTTCTGGTTTTTCATTATATCTAACATTCTTCTTTCTTTCTCTAAACGCTGCGCTTCAAGTTCCCTCAACGGTTTTTCATGTTCTATTAATTCTGCTCGATTTATTCTTTTCTTGACTGCAATAGTTCGTTCTATTAGTTTTTGTATAATCCTTTGCCATCTTTCTTCGGGACCAATTACTTTCATACTAGCTAACTTTCTAGCTTCAGCTTCCTCTTCTTGTCTCTTTTCTTGTTCTTCTCGAAGTCTACGTTTTTCTTCTTCCTTTTCGGCAAGAATAGCTCCTTCTTTCCTTTTCATTTCAAGTAAGATATGCGGGTTACTTTTCATGTACTTGTCTTGCCACACGATAAAATTGTTCATAACGTTTAACTCTCTTTGCATCATAACTTCCATTCGTCCGTTATAAATAGTACTTTCCAATTGAAATATAGGAGGATTTAAATACATCCTAAGTGAACCGTTGCCGTCGCTGACTCCGATCAAATTTTTCGTTAATGGTAGAGTGTGTAAATTAATATCTGTAAGCATAGTACCAGAGAGTGTTTGAACAGATATAGGTTGATCGCTTCTTAATAATAAATCCCATGTCTCGAGATCCCCTTCACACGTAGAAATAAAAAGTAAACTAGGTTTATACAAGGACCATACTCCATCAGTTAAACGGTATGGTCGTTTCTTCCAGGTCAATGGACGACCTGCCAATTTGTCACTCCAAATTGCAAATATTTTTCCTCCAACGGTTAATGTTAAACTATCCATAAGGGGATTTTTGGTACAACTAGATACAACCCCATCATGTATACAACAATTAAATTTTAGATCACAGTATTCAGAATTTACTACCTCACCCGTATTGAACTCATGCCCTTCCCAAGATACTTTTACCACATCTCCATGCTGTGAACCACAATAAAGGTTCGTATTTATTTGTGATCGGTCTTGTGGTAAGATACTACAGCAAAAATACTTTCGGCCCTTGCCATCGGGTTTTGGTGTATGAGTATAGTTAAGAGAAGGAGAGGTCATAGCAAAAGCTTGCAAACATAATGTTTGTGGTTGACCCGCTGTACCTAAAATGATCTTGTAACATGGTTGTAAAATACGGTCCAATATTTTTAAGGGTGAAATATCAGTAAGTAATCCCGAAGGTCTTTTGGAAACTCTTTTTGATTTTTTTACTTTTTTTCCTTCAAATATGTTTATGTTTTCGGTTGTTAAATTCCATATAAGGATATTTCCATCTTCTGAGCTTGTAATAAACTGTAACGACTGTTTTCCTTTATCATTTAATATCATTTTACCAGTAGGTGTAACGGTAAAATTGGGTGACAGCCATTTGATGTCAGTTATAGGTCCGTAATGACTAGTCATTTGATTACTTAACACAGTAGAACTTACAACAGCATTGTCTTGTACTGGTTTCATCCATCCCATGTGAGCATTCATAGCAATTTTATATTTTTCTCTTGTTTCACTTAACACTTCTATATTTTCAACGTTTTCAAGTTTATTAGTAATGTCCCAAACAACGACTTGGCCATTTATACAACCACCAACAAGAATATTTTCATTGAAAGGGCAAAATGAAAGAGCCTTAACTTCTCGAGGTGATTCTAAATAAAGTTTTGGTATTAGGCTATCTATATGGCTCCAGATCATAACAGGATTCAGACCATATACAGCTCTTTGAATAGGATCTGGGCGTGAACTCAAAGTCTTCATGACTTTTGGTGATCCGTCAGAATAACAAATAGCCACGATTCCAGACCACATCGGGTGAAATACAGCACAAGATACGTATTTATCTTTAGCTCTGACGTCTGTAAAACAGACATATTCTTCAAAAGTCATCGTGGTATATGTGTCTGTTGATTTTTGCACAATTAGGTTTGGGTAATCATTGCAATATATATCCATAACCGTGTTAAGTTCTATAATTGAATTCATTTCAACCGTTTTAGAAGATATAAAATGATTTAATAATTTTATATAAGAAGGTCGACGCAAACGCTTAAATGCAGCTCTATAAGCAACTAGAGCAGCTTCGTCAGGTTTTTCAGCCTCCTTCTCATCTTCATCATCAGAACTTTTTACTTCAGTGTGTTCTTCTCCTTCCACTAGTGTCTTACCATCGTCTCCCCCTCCTCCTGTCTCAGTATTGTCACTTGATCCTAAAGCATCTGCAATAGACTGTGTCCACTTATTTTGAGGATATCTTAATACGGTTTGTGCAGTTTTGCTAACCAATGGAGGAGCTGCTTGAATAGCACAATCAACTCTACGCCGAAACACATTATTGAATTTCTGTCGATATGGTGTCAACTCTATGTAACCGTCTCTAACAGCATTGGCGTCTCTGACCTGAAATGTATTGGGTTCATACTCTGTAGGGAATTTAGATTTTATTTCTACTTCCATCAAATTCCTAGTATTTCTAGGTAATAGACCAATTATTTCTCTTTCACTACCTAAGCTAATCCAAGGTCTGGGTTTCTTTTGTACAGCTTTTTCTAGTTTCTTTTCTTGCCTTTTGATAAATCTATCAGACTGCTGCTTACAGTGATCTCTTGCCTCTTTAGTACAACAAACATAATATTCATCTGAATCTTTTGACTCGTCAACAATGTACCCTATAAGAATGTTTTCTTCACTATATGCCTCAATTTCTTGTGTTAACAAGAAAAATTCTGACAATTCCCCACCTACGGTAATATTCTCCATAATTTTAGCTTTTGGGACTTCTTTCCAAGGGTATTGCACGGTTACATGGACACCTACAACGACTTCAATTTGTATTTGTGTTTCCTCACCCAATATTACTTTTACTACACCTTCAACGTCATATTTTGGTATAAATCTCTTCCTACGCGGTTTTCGCTGATCATGAGTAGACGTAGATGACATCATGATATCTTTAACTTGAACTGGAAGAATTGATATTTAGTATATAATATAATTGTTGGCTATGAATCACTATGAAGTTCAATATTATATCATTTGACAGATGAGTAAATTAAAAAAATATATTTAGTCCTCCTACACGATATAGGAAACGAGTATGCATATATTGAGGTGAAAACTTTTTGCTAAGCCCTATACAGTTTATATTATTATGTTCATTCTAATTAATAAATGAAAATGTACAATTTTAACGTCACATAATACACTTCTCATCAAAAATCTAAACACTTCTAAAGTTTGGTTTTGTATGAGTTTTATGTATTTTTTTACATTAAACAAAAAATAATAATAATGCCAGTTAATAGGGAATATGCTTGTATTTTTTTTATCTTTTATTGACTCGTTCCATTATTCTACCCTAATAAAAAAACATAAATAACCTTAGCAATGTTCAAATTAATTTCTAAAATAACATTGAAAACATCGATAAAATTTGAGCTGTTTGAACGCCGCCATATTTGATATGGATGACGCCACGTTCCACGCTTAGTGTTTGTTTCAAACACTTGAAGTGTTACAGAAATTTTAAACCGATTTCCAGTTGTAATTACTATTTATTGTAATTAATAGACGATGGATAAAGTTTAAAAGCCATATTATAGGTATTGCTTTGTCCCTAAGTGTAAAAACACTATAAAAAGTACACCCAAAACAGTATTTTTCCTGTATAAAATAATAATGTAAAATACGAAAACAATGGTGTACATTAATGAGAAGAGATGAAGTATCTTCAATATCGTGTTTATATTGTTGTGAAGATCACTTTAATGTAAGCATATTACAATTTAATTGCTAGTATACTGTGAATTAGTCAGAAGTAATTTATGTTTGTTTTAAATATCAAGCAGAAGGCAACTTGCTTGTCTACTTAAACTAGGTAACAAAAGACCAATAAAACTTCATGAATATAACTAACTATACATATCTTACCGATCCTTTAGATTATAATATAACAAGTATTATAATAATTACCTTGCGGCTTTCACTCCTTTAACCTCAGCGGACGTAAAATCTGGATTTGATGCATAATATATAGTCATCATGAATGCACTTATTTTCGGTAGATTGTCGGATTGCGCTTTGACAAAACTACATTCAGTCTTTGTCCTAGATGATTTCTAATATCACTAGAATGCGCCGATAAATGACAGAACGTGGAATGTCACGTCATGTTTTGTTTCGACCAATGGTGAAGCGTTTTGCAAAGTTGACTTTCGCGCCCTTATTTTGCATATTTTAATTAATATTTTTTGCAATTAAACACGAACTAAATAAGAAAATAATTGTTTAGGCATAATATCTGCACAATAAAGATTCAAGGGAAAATTAATCAAGTAAATTTAAACAACATGCCTATTCCCTATTGCGAATATTATAAGGTATCGTTTAATGTTTCAAATTAAAATTGAATTTAGCTATCGTGTTTTGTTTGACAGGTATGTTTTTAGCCTTTAAGAAAAAATTGTAAAATGTTAGAAACAAGTACGTAAAACAAAAAAAAGTTTATTCAGTACATCGTATTTTCTCCCCGGGCTCTAATGACTGCTTCCATGACAATCATGTGTTGTGGGATGTAATCCCCTCTTCTTGTATAGCTGTTTTAAGCTGGCCAAGCGTCTCCAGAGCAGGGTCTCTCACTCTGACTCGTCTCTTCAACTCATCCCAAAGATGTTACCGTAATACCTACTTCGATCAGGTATTCATTTATAATGCTTGCGGCATGAACCCTCTTATAGGCGAAGACAGAAGCAGTGCCCTGCATAAAAATTAAGTCTTTGCCAATAAAATGTGCGTAAGGTACCACATGCGGCTCCAGACACTCTTCGATGTAACGTGACCCATTTAATGACGGTAAGCGTGGTCCAGATATAAAAGCAAGTTTGGTTTTTCCATCGGCGCTTATGCCTCCCCAAACCATCCATGAACCACCACTGTAACTGACTTTTTCTTTAATGCATCACTACGCTCTTCCTCTCTTCGATGCACCTCCTTTCTTCCGACGTTATCATACAGCATGATCTTACTCTCGTTAGAAAAGAGAACTTTGCTCCAATGAAGGCATGACCAATTTAAGCGCTCACGTGCAAAGTTAAGGCGTTAGCATTAGCTGGTTTATGAGGTTTTAGGCCATTCTCTTTGCTAGGATATCACAGAGCTTAGTTAACTATTTAGTTAACAATCACTATTAAATAAAACAATATTTATTGGAAAAAAAGTTATTAAATGCAGAAATTCAGATGGAATACACATTGAAAACAATCTCTACAATCATTTATTGGATGAAAATTCAAAAAATTAAATTCAAATTTGGAATTGTGATACACAATTGTGTAGACTTATGCCGCGTAACTGCCAGCTATTTTTTAATGATATCGGTACTTTTTTTATTTAAATGCCTAAATAGTACTTGCAGTACTGTTTCGTTTTTTTGATGAGAAGTGTATATTTACATACTGAATGATGTATTTTTTCTCTTTTCTTGCTTCCAAAATATTTCATACACTATACCACGGTAATATTATCTATCAAGTATTGTGACTCGGCGTTGTCCTTGAAATAATTACCTACATCCGCGCGGTACGTAAACACGCAAAAGGGTTGCCCGTGCCCGCCTACAGTATTTTAATTTCATCTACCTACTAGAGTCTTGCTAGTTTTGTGATTGTAAATATTATAATAATTATATTTTTTTAATTAAAAATTAAATTTGTTGTGCATGAAATAGCAAGTGTTTATTGAAAATACATGTTGTGTTTTTATTAGTAGGTTTAAGAGTTTCTTTCTAGTTTTGTGATTGTAAATGTTATAATAAGTATATTTTTTATTTGAAAAATTGTACTTTGTTGTGAATGAAATGGGTAGTGGTCGTACTGGAAACGAGATATCACATGAAATGTAAAAAAAAGGCTTTTTTAGTTAAAATGAAAAAAAAAATTACGCGCCCCTTGTCGAGACTGCGGGTATCGAAATTCTTAATCAGCGTATTTTTTTACTATGTATTCAAAAATAAAAAATATTAAGCGTATTAATCGAAATGTCCAATATTTATCATAAAACAGCTATCTAGCTATTTTATGATAAATAATGACCAGTCCACCTTGACTGGGCTAATATTATCAACCTAAGGGACTGTTCTAGTAGTAGTGGATCTAGTAGTAATGATGTAATAAACTTTTTTAAATTAAATAGAAAAAAAAATGTTTTCTATTATAATCGACCATGCAACTATGGAATCCAGGTTCTATGATAATAATAATTGATAATTAAATGGGTTCAATAACGATTATGCACTATTGCGTCCCTACTGCGAGCTGTCAAAATTATCATCCTACATTTGACAAAGTATAAAAATAAACATTCCCATTTTATTATATCACTAACTATGCCCGCGACTTCGTAGTCGTAGACCATCGAAAAACGTTGTAATTTATACGTCGTGAAATAAGAAAATATCAGTAACAAACTTACACTAATTGTAGTCCATTTTCAAAATCTAGTTTATCTGTCTTTTAGTTCAGTCAGTTATTTAGCATCCCAATTTTTTTTTTAAATAATCACAAAGATGTACAGACACGACGAGTTCACGTTTTTATTGAATGTATAAATAACACGGGCTTTATGCGGCGTATCAAGATGAAACACCAGATTTTATGTTAGACCTCCATCAATACAAATACTGAAAACCGCATCTAAATTCATGCAGTCGTTTTTACGTGATGCGCGTACAAACATACAGACCGACGGATAAACAAACATTCTAAAAAAATGTTTTGGCTTCTATTGCTCCTATAAAAACCCTTCATATTATTTGTCCTTAACCGTCTCCAATGTACACACACTGACCAGTTACAATTTTATTAACAATACCTGACTGAACCAATGTTTCATCTTTGGTTTCATCTGTCTCCATAGGTTTTGGCTTAACTATATCTTCCCATTCTTCATCATAACTTGTTTCGGAAGAAGAATTCTGCACTGGTTGAATACATTTATTTTCATCTTCACTGTCTGAGTCGCTCATTATTTTTTCTTATGCAATATACCTGAATAAAATAATAGGTACATCAGTCTTTGTCTGTGAAGTACTTGTAGTATCATTCTTATTTACTTTTATGTGTCTTGCACCTTTTAATGTTGAACCTGCATGTGTATATAACGCCTTCGACAGCATTCATGGCAATATGTAAACAAACATATTAGCATCATCGCACGGGTGTAATGTAGATACTAATGTGGTGAACAATTATCGTCATAAATATGATTATACAAATTAACACAAACCAATATTAAACTATACGTATAAACCTTTCACTTGAATCGCTCTATCTATTGGTGTAAACCGAATTAAAATCTGTTGCGTAGTTTAAAAGAACTAAGCTGACTTCGATTTATACTATGTAAAGATTCTTGGTTTGTAACTAATATAAAGTAATTCGTAATAATAAATACATGTATACATTATTTTGTATGAGTTATGTTGAGTAGAAAAGATGTGTTATGCTTGTCTCCTGAATCCATCTATTGTACCCTATACACCATCTAGGTCTTACGTACACGTTAAGACAAATTCAAAGACCCCGAACATGATGTAACATACATAACATTGAGTAGTGCTATTTCGTAGCAGCTGTAAAAACCGTTAATACTTATTAATTTCGTTCGAGATACAGAGCAGTGTACAACATCGTTTATAAAAATACACGTGCAGGCTGAGTTACTTTAAGAGAATTGTGACAAACTTACTTTAAAAAAATAACTTTTGGAATCTGCATAACAAGGTAAATACTATGTTTATTTTAATCTATATCAATCAACTCTAACATAAAAATAGTATTTTTTTTTAAAAATAGTATGCTTAACGTAACATAACCTAAAAAATTTCAATTGAATGATATCTTAGTACAATATTAAAAAATTATAATCTCGTTTATTCTGCACAAACAAATTTAGTTATACTCACGATAAAATTGTTAAGGCATTATTATTTCGATTTTGTCTTTTCAGATTATCAGTATGGATGAATCTGTTTGTATAATCTGCAATAAGGCAGATGATAAGCAAGTGTATGAAATAAAAAAAGCAACTTTAATTCGTTTAGTGGTCTAGCAAGATAAGAATCGACAATAGATATAAAAAATTTGAGACTTTGACATCAGCTTTTATTCATTTCATCATCAGTTTTTTTTCGATTTTTTGCATTTCCTGAGAAGATTTACTAAAGTAATATATATATACAAAACCTTAGAAGACAATAAGATATATATATATATATATATATATATATTATAGCCCAATGGAAAGTAGAGATTTCAACAAACAGAAAGCACACCAAATTTTTGAAAAAAAGCTGATGTTTTGACGGGTGAATTTTCTTATGAAAATTAGGGTGCTTTGTCGATATTAAGTCAAAATGAGGTGAAAAAATAAATATTTCAAATCAAATAAATTACAGTGTATTTGGGACATAGGTAACAAGGTAAGTTTTCAACAAATTTCGTGAATAACAAAAAAGGTTTTGTAAAAAATATAAATAAAAACCGAAAACTAGGTTTTTTTAATTTTTTGCATACATTTTGAGGTTATGTGAAAAAAGTATAAATACAAAAGTTGTGGATCTTTTTATTACCTACAACTTTGCCATTTGACTTTTTTCCATAGGACTTGTAGTTTTGCCGGAAACAGAGATAAACCGTTTTTTCCCCTTAAAACTCACCCTTCCCTTCCCGACCTCAGATCGCCCGTAAATTATTTTTCCTTTCATTTTTATAATATTCTCCTCCTTTTCCAATGGGTTTCATCCTACTGTTATTTTTTTTCACTTTTTATTATTTTTAAAGCCTTCTACTAGTATAAAATTCAGTAGCAAGATTTGATCCACACTAATAAGGCAAGTTAAAATAAAAGCTTGTATATATAGGACCCCTGTTCTAAGTTTAGTCGGAACCTATACAATAAAGAGTACTGCATAGATTGCTACTACTGCTATACAATAAAGACTCTATTTCCGACAGGATTGTAAATTAAAAAGAAAAAATTGAGTTGATTAAATTTCTAAAATTAAATTAAAACTTAATTTTGTTCTCGGGGAACAGGTGGTGTGTGCCCCACAAGTACTTGAAAACTGTGTTGTGTCAAAAAGGACTTTATTACTTCCACTGTCTAGAAGAACAAAATCTATGTCTTCTAAGGTTTATACATGTACTTATTTTACGACACAAAAGCACAATCTGCTAACCACACTTGTATATTTGTACGTGCGATATTAGTAGATAGAGCTTTTTCTACTGGCCCAGTAAATTTTGGCGCAATGTTCGAGAAGTCACCTTTTCATTATCATTGTAGGATTATTAATAGGAAATACAGTCAAGTCACCTTTCCAGCTCAGCTAGTCAGTTCTACAGAACAGTGTTATGTCAGAAATAGCAAAGTGCCAAACAGCTGTTAAGATTTTTTTCACACTGAAATTTGATACGGTTTTTTTCAGTAAGTAGAAATTTTAAAAACAAAAGCTTTTGCTCTGTAAAATGCCTCTGCTTCTAAAACTTTTGGATTTTGGACATTTCTCTCAGATATTATTTCGAAGTAAAACTGAAGGTTCGTAAAAAAATTGTTGTATTTTTATGTCTTACTAAGTGATTTTCTAGGTTATTGGAATGAAGAACTTTCACTAAATAAGAAAACAATATTTTTTTGGATTAGACAAGATTTGCTATACAAAAGGAAGAGCGGTGTTTACCAAGTGGTTTAACAATTAAATTCGTTTTAAGCTAACAGCTCAATTTTGTTCCCCGGTCTCAGCTACGCGTGCACTACAAGTTTTGAAACCGCTAGGACCGCATTGTAACATAAGGGTTTAATGCTACTACGTGCACTAGTCGGCAAAGTCGCTGTAGCGTCGACAAGTTTGTAACAAGCTACAACTCTTGCAAAAAACTCATAAATTTTTGACATATTTATGTATTCAAAGAAAAAGACTTCGGAGAACTACATACACAAGAATAAATTTCAAAATAAAATACTGCGACGTCGTAGTGGCTATGTGCAACTGTCAGGTGCATATGTCAGGGGTCGCGGGTTTGGTTCCCATTCAGTGCAAATATATGCATGAATATATATTTTACACTGGTTTTGGGATCTATGTACAATAAGTATGTTTCTACAAAAAAGTATCTAAGTATGTATATCAGCGTACTAGAACAAATAGTGCAAGCAACAACAAAAACATACTAACTGGTCCCAAGAAATCTTACCGTCAAGTTCAACTAGAGCCAGTTCAATTTAAATTCAAAAACACGTAGCAAAACAACGTACACATGAGACTGTTAAATTACTGGCTAAATTCAAGAACCTAGTTTAAATAGCCCAGATACAATACCTATGGAATGAACACTAATTTGTGTAGTATCAAGGCAGGATATTTGCTAACAGTTCGGTTGCGTTGGTAAACAGTAGTTGACGCATGCGTAAAAGCACCATGGTACAGGGTGGTACTTTGGAAAAGCAAAATTAGTTACAGTAAGTAGCAATATATAATTTATGAAGTAATTTTAGAGACAAGTTTAGGATATGAACAAAGTTTTTTAAACTGGTTGGTAGAAATCAAAATTAGTTCTTGGTATAATAGCAATATATTATTATTTATTTATGGTATATGGTAAATTCTTCTAGCTAACGTGGTCTGACCAAATACTGTTCAAAAATTTGTGGGTACTTTATTCTTTTTCTCCACCAAATTTTTTTCCATGTGTTATTTTTTTTCAGTTTATTTTCTTTGTGTTTTGAACTAAGAACTAGGAACGGGAAAGTAAAACATAAAAAGTAAAAGAACAGTTAATATAATAGATATTATTTAAAAAAAATGGTCAGATCCAATAAAATTTTAACTCCATTTCAATTCATTTAGACCTTGATACATAAATATAATTAGGTCTGAATTATTAAGAAATTTTTAATTACACAAGAACATTTAATAGGTACTGTAGTACCTACATAGATGTGCTTAACAAATATTATATATACCTAGTAGCAAGTTTCAAAGTGTTAAATCTTCGCTAGTACCTCCATAAAAAGAGATAAAATGTCCATATTTAATCCGAACACGATACTGGCTAAAAGCCAAATTGTATCGTTGTTCAATGCTTAGCAAACGGTTGGACGTAAACACTCCTCTATAATAAAATATTTTACGTTTTAAGCTCAAAAGAGAGTTATAAACACGTCTTCATTAGTTGTTGCACTAAATATTTTATTCGCTTATTTTGCACCGCAGAATTTTACTATTCAATAACATTTAAACTGAGCATCCGAATATACCGAAATACAGGCAACGAATGTGTACAGCATGCTATAATATATATTATAAAAATTGAAAGTCGCAGCTTTATATTAGTACATGCAAACCGGTTCGATATAAAAATTCTATAAGGCCACGTTCAGATGACGGGCGTTGGACGCGCATTTTGCTACTGCGCGATGACGCGCGTCAATAAGAACACGCATTGTGTTCAAGTCGTACGTCAGAAATCCCTACTACGAACAAATTCCGAGATTGTACTAACACTGGACTTTCTGATAATCAGAACGATTTGCACATAAACAGAGAAACCAATGATTGTGGGTCACGATACTAGAATATTAGCTAGATACAATACTTTATTCTTTAAAGAAAAAAAAATAGATAATTCGTTGCCAAGAACGCGGTACAAGGAAGAAAATAACCCAGGGTATCCGTGTCTTAAAAAATGGATACCTACGCGGGCACGAAGTACCTTGATTGGCCTCTTTTCACTCACGTTCGCAGATACGTTCTTACGTCTTTCTTTATTTACAATCATGATTGAAGGCGACATCACAGATATAATAATATATGTTTCTATTATCCTGTGACTGTCGATTATTTCTCGTGATATAGTAAACATAGAAGAGCACTCTTAGTCAAGGGATATCCTTGACTAAATATTGACTAGCCCTTTTGAGGAAATATATATTTTCGCTAAACACAGCACAATTATAATAACATTAAAAATATTTTATTGGATCGAGCATGTGTTTACAATTAGTTTGCATACCGTATGCTGGTTTGCTGGCAGGTATGCGTATGCTGGTAGGTATACTACCCTGAGCTGTATGTGAAGATTCAGTTCCTTCCTAAATACAGATGACATGTAACAGTTTACTATCACTTAAATAAATCTATCTAAATTTGTTTCGTGTTCTGTGATTTTGAGCATTCTTAAGATAGTTATATTCTGTTTGCTGAATTTGTGCCTAAACATGAAAGTGTCACTTTTACTTAATGGAAGCGATTTAAAATCCACGATTCTTTGTGTAACTTAAATTAATGAAAACCCCTCTTAAGGGGATATAATTAATCTCCTTTTCGGGCTAATTAATATTTCAGTAAGCTTTTCCTTTTATAATTCACAATCTTGGTATTAAAAGACAAAAAATCTGCTAGAATGTGTGCAGAAATCTCGGGCGGGGCTGCATACATTATTAAACTCAATAAAAAGGAAGTAGAACTTAGCGGTGAGTAGACGAGTGAATGTAGTACAAACATAAGGGTAAATAAGAAAAGTATTACTAGGTGAACCAGTGAAAAGTATTTTTTATGCTTTATTTTTAACAAGTTGAGTGAGTTATAATGTCATAGTGTGAAAATACGAGTACATACTGTAATCGTAGTGTGAATTGACATACTTCACAATGCTCTCACGAATTTCCAATAAGCCCGTAAGTCCAAATTGCCGTTAAGACATCAATGGCAAGACCGCTCAATATCTCACACCGAGAAAAACCCCATTCAATCTGTGGGAGATGTTAATATGTATGTAATGTTAAACAGGGGTGATATTATTTTCGCTATTACAACTTTCTATCTTAGCACACATAATTTAAGTGTATCGCTTTTACTTTGATTGACGGCACCAATAGTGTTTCTATTACTTATCAGACATAACTAACAGAAAAATTTACATGTGGAGGAACGGATGATATGTCCCTCCAACACAGGGAGGATCCAATCAGGCTTGGTGATCATGCCTGGCGGACCGCGGGCTAACGGTTGATGTTGGGAAGTATATACTCATCGGTGCGAGAACTTTCACAGCGAGATGCAGGATTAGCAGTTACTCCTTAGTTAAGCTCGTCTTTGCTAGATGATGTTGAAGATGCCACATTAACATCGCAAGTGAGTAGGCTTCATTTAACAGTTGTACTCACATGTAAGTTTCAAATGCCTGACTAGTTTTGGGGGGGATTTTACCAAAGCGACCTATTGACTCGCGTTTGTGTCAGGCGCCACATTGCAAAAAATTCCTACTCCGCTTGTTATGTACTAACTCTTCACCATTTATAGGTAAGATCGGTACAGAACGAGCAATGTAGGTACTACTAGCCACTTGTACTAAACAATGTATCTAAACAAAGCACCAAGTTTGGAATGAATACAAATTCACTCTGTATTACTCCAATCATAAGACCTATTTTTAATGACCCATTCTCTATTTAAAAGTTATTCATTGTTGCAGACCGCTCTGTCGCGGCGGAAAGAGTCAGCGGCACCATTGACGGGCGATGGGAACAATACGCTCTTTCGGTTCGGATATCCCCTCGCCCTGGTGTTAAGACTACGAGTTCTGCAGGTGAGTGATATATAGGTGTTGAAAAAGTACCTACATGAAATGATTTTTCATGTTTAGCCTATTTTATTTTCTAGCTACATTATATTATTTTCCCTAACTAGTACACATATATTAATCAGTGATCATAAATTAGATAGCCAAAACAATCCCAATTTAAACTTGCACTCGCAAGTAATACACTTGCTGTCAAAGTAAACTTTTCAATTATGGGAACGAAATGTCTGAAACCGTCTGAAATTTTTATCAAAATTAATCATGACACAAGAAAAGTCGTTATTTTCAGAAAAAAACCAGTATTAAAAGTAATTGAGATCAATTTTTTCAAGTTAACTTTTTTTCACATGTTGATATTTAGATGCCGGTGTCTTTTTACGTTTTGATACATGGGTTGTTATTACATTGTTATGCCTCAGGCCATGTATGTCTGAGTCGTACTAACTAAAATGCCACGGTGTGCCATTCTGCGAAATTAATAAGTGGCAACCCTACTATGCTAGAAAAAAATATCTAATGGAGAACCATTAGCTATTTTTAGCTATTTTTTTTTATTCTACAGGATTCCGAGGGTAAGTTTCTGTTTACCCTTTGGAATCGTAATTCTACAGGACTACCATTCTACCATTCGGTGGTACTATCGAATAGTCCTACTTTTTTAACAGTCCGGTGGCAGAGTTGTAGCAGAAATTTGCTATCTCCTTCTAACGCAACTATTTATTAGCTATACATAACAATCCTAAAATATAATAACACATTCTTTAACATGTTCTATAACTGAAGTATTCTTTTTGTTCCAACTACAATATAGTATGGGTCGCTCATATTGACGGCACAACAAAGCAGAATATTGCCGTAGTCGTTAAATTTTTGATGAAAGATCGACGATTACCAGAAAGGAATTCTGCGTGAATATCATAACTTAAGGGAAAGATTGTTTATCGCTATTTTATTATACTGAGACGAGGGGTGGTTCTATATGTCAAATGTCTACAGAGTTCGTGTAATATGTTAGCCTTTTCCTTAATAGGAAATTAATAATAATAATGTTTATTTGTCTCAAACGTTTTTTTACAATATTTTTTTTACAAACTTTATAATATGTTCCATTTTTTAACAATTGGTATTGATACTGGTTCTCAAACTAGGCCAAAAGCCTGTATTTTCGGAAACAGTGCTCATCTGAACATGGTGACTTAATATGGTACATTTAGGACACAGAGAACCAAAATTAAAGTACCTACTTTTTCTAAAAATGTAACCATAAACATTGAGACTATAAGTAGTTAGAAATGAAAATTAAAATGTGGATAGTATTAGGTAGTGTTAAGTAATTTGCGTAATGTTTGCGTGTTTGTGGGTGTGAGTATATGTATGAGTGTATGTGTGTATGTTGTGTAGTTGGATGTGTGTATGTTGTTTATGTGTATGCGTACGTATGTGCGTGCGTTCATGTGAGTTTGCGTACAAGTGATCACTCCAGAAATTTTAATAGTGCCTCAGTACCTTCATAGTCGTGTTGAAGTAACCAACTTGTTGCTATGTTTTTTACCTCGTGCCTATTTAGACCTACTATGTTTTTATGTTTGTTGAGTAAGTTGTATACCTTAGAACCTAGACTTTTAAATTGTCGCCTAGCGAAAGCAGTCCTACTACGCACTATGGGACACGCTGACTTCTTGCTGCGCCCTTTACCGGGTCTAGGAGGAGTTACGCTTTGGTGAATCTTAGTGGTTGATCAGAGCATAAAGAGCTGTCTCACAGTAAGGACTTGGTTTTCAGCGTATAGTTGAGCAGTAGGATATCTGATTGGCTTCTTGTTCAAAACTTTTAGCACCGCTCTCTGTACCCTCTTAAGTGCTAGAACTTGTGATTTAGCTGCTCCACCCCAAACTGGGATACAATATTGTATAACTGATTGACAGAGTATAAAATATATTTTACAGACACGCATTTCGCCTAAATTTACAGTTTACTTTACTGTACGTATGGTACGTTTATAGGCATCACTAAAATTCTACTATCGGATGGGTTTTGTAGTTGTTGTTTTAAAAACGTCATAAAGACCAGAGATATTTTTAGGATTTTTTCAGGAAAAGCGATATTCTGAACAAGAATAAAAGCGGCCGATATGTTTATACACGATATCACGAAATACATTTAAGGATGTTAGTAACTGGTCTACAAACGCCTATATTTAATATACATACACTATCTATATTAAAACCCAAACGCTTTTTACAAACAACTCGACAAAAACCGATCTACAGCAATCCTGAAACGAAAACAGTCAGCTTTACTACGCTACAAGTGACTGCATATTTGCCACAAAGCTAGGCTTCGCCAGCCACAACCGATGCCAGGAATAGTTCTTAGGGTCGCATTCTCGATAATAAGTCGAGGAGAACATTATTACGACGTCATAATATTGTCGACTAAGTTCAAATAAGCCACGGCGCCTTGTCGAATGTGCCCTTTCACTTTCTGCCCCTTTCTGTGTGGTGTTGTAAAAAATATGTGTAGTTGTGATTTGTAAACATGAGTATCATATAAATATGTGTCGTGTTTTGTCAATTTGAACACTAGAAAGTATGATTCAGATACTATGCAATGTATTAAGAAAAAAAATTGGGACTTATGAAATCTGCAGATTCTACGGAACTTCGGTGATTAACTCTTGTAAGAGACCGCTGTTTGTAAATTGTGCATATATAAAAACGATTGGTGGTTCCAAGTCCAATAAAATTTAATTCAATCTATCATAAAATGGCTTTGTGGAAATATTAGATGTGTAGTTCGGGACTTAATAGCGATAATATTTAAAAGGTACAATACTTCTTTGTTACCCGACGTTTCGATCGAATTGCACATTAAATATTATCGCGATTAAATCCCGAACTACACATCTAATATGCATCAAAGTTGGGAAAGTTTAAAAACAATTAATAGAAATAATACCAATATTAATCATATTATTATGACAACTAAATATATAAAATTTAATACATATGGACGTAAATCTATGATCACGTGACCTCAGTTCTTATTTACGGTCTCGTTCTCTGGGGTAATTCAACTGATATAAACAAAGCATTCATTGCTCAAAAAAATATGTTAGAGCAATTTCCGGGGCTCCTTAGGCTTGGCTCCTTAGATATCTTGCAGGCCTTTGTTTAAAACACTAAAGTTATTGACTTTGCTATGAATGTATTTATTTGAATGTGCTAAATATGTATGGTTAAACAAAACTTTATTTACATAAAGGAGAGACTTTTACCCGAGAAGTACACGAATCCAGATAGGATTGTTTTATATGAAGTCCCCAAAACTACTTTATACAGAAATAATTATTTGGCTATGTGTGGATATATATTTTTAATTGTACACCAAAAGAAGTTTCAGAATGAACTTGTAGCGGTTTGTTAAAAACTGAACTGAATTAGCCATAATTTTGAAAAGTTTTTAATCGGTAACAGAATTCTTAACGATGACATAGACATTAAGTACATAGTAATTTAGAATTGGTGTGAAGTGCCCCGGTGAGCACGTTAAACTGTCGGTCCCGGGTGCCATACAAACTGTCTGTGGCATTCGTTACGGGTAGTTGGAGCCCTAAAAAGTCCGACAACCTGGTCTAACTACAAAACTTCGACATCGCCTAGTACTTGGGTTGTGGAGGTCTGATGGCAGTCGCTTCATGTAAAATATCAAAGTTCGCCCGTATCGTAGTTAGACTGAAAGCCGACCCCAACTTAGTTGGAAAAGGCGCGGAGGAGGATGATTTTTTTTGAAAAAATAGAGCTTTACTTGTTTTATTTAAAATTGAGGGATAAATGATAAAGAAGTTCACGTTTATTTTGTATATTAGACGTGAATAAGCGCGTAATAGAAAACATGAATTATCACTTCGACATTAAACTTTGAAAATACTTGCCATACCTTGTACTTATCTGGCATGGAAAGTATCTCGAAAGCTGTAATGCGCAAATTCTTACAGCAAAGAGTCAGTTATTCCTTGCCAAAGAGATAGATTTGCTCCTGTCTGTAGCAATTCTTTGCCGTTTACATATTCTCAGCCCTTGTCATCGTTAAGATTGATAAGGCAAGGCAATGTCCTTCCTCGGTTACTATTTTATGATTAAAGCTCAGTGCGATAAAATGTCCTATATTAAAATAAGGTGACTATGATGAAATATAACCACTGGACCTCGAAAGCACCTTAGCAATTATTACAACCCATATATAAATGTACAAAGTTTCAATAGCCTATATTATAACTGTGACATAAATATAAACGAAGAAAGGAGCTTAACAAAATTGAATCGGTTCCCTTTCCCCATTTGGTTACGGAACCGCAAAAATGTTAAAACGGGATGTGATTAAAACATTGCCAATTCCCATCAACCTCTTTTTGGCGAAATATGTTAATACATATCACACAAATTGCCTCACGCCCTTTCGAAAAACGTGTTCTTCTTAAAATAGAGCTGATAAAAAAATGAGAATTTCATTTAGAATAACAACCTGCGGCAATTTAGAATTAATCCTAGCTTTGAACTGACTGACGAGCAAAAAATGCTTTGATAAAAGTAACAAAGCTAATAATTTACATTGTAAGGGAGTTTTCTAATAAAAATTTGAAAAAGAACTTACAACTCTTGAAAAAAAAAGGTACATGAACTTGAACATGAACTAGATTTCGCTTAAGATTCTCACAGAGATTAAAGAGACAAGACATATCTATACTTATAATAAATCTGTAGCGGGATGAATTCTGACCATTGAATATATTTAAAAAAAATCGACTGAGGGGTATTAAGATATCGATACTGATGCCGAATATGCGATTCAAACAATTTTTGTCTGTCTGTCCGTCTGTCTGTCTGTCTGTCTTTCTGTATGATCACGATAAACTCGGAAGTTACTGAAGGGATATGCTTGAAACTTAATATGATAATAGTTTGAGTGCCTGCGCAGGTTATAGGGTACTTTTTATCCCGGGTTAAACTTTGGTTCCCACAGGAAAATCAATGAAAGCTGTAATAACATTGTAATGTTAGTAGAATGTATATACTTATTTCAAGATTTATCACAGCGAGCGTTTAGCTTATCTGGTGTAGAGTACGATTTCTACTAGGTTGGGTGCCGGATCGAATCCCTCTGTGTCAAAGAGGGATTCGATCTTTCCTTTTTTTGCACAATTTTTTAAATATATAAACTAATTTACTTTTTTAAATTAGGTATCGTTTTTAAACGACGAAAAAAGGAGGTTCTCAATTCGACCGTTTTTATACATATTCTTTTTTTTTGTTTATGTATGTTCAGCCCCTTTCCGTTATTTATGAACTGATTTTGATTATTCTTTTTTGTTAGATAGGGTGTACCTCAGGGGTGGTCCCATGTCAAGGAAGTCAGGATCTGATGATGGAATTCTGATAAAATTGAAAGAAACCCTCGTAAATTTTAGAAACGAATAGTGTTTCTGTTTACTTTTCATAACTTTATCAGGTATTTGCGTTTAGAAATCATCACATCATGTAGCCAAGCTGATGATGAAAAAAAATCATAAATAATAATCTTTTTAACAAAAAAATAAACCGAATCAAAAAACTAAAAAGCAATAAATAAATAAACCTTTTAAATAAGCTTAATACTTAAGACTTAAAGGTTTATTTATTTTTTGCGTTTAGTTCTTTTCGTCGGTTAAATTTATTTTTTTATATTTTTTATAAAACCACTCAATTTCATTAACTAATAAATATTAAGGGTACAAAGAATCGATTTTTACCTGTGATTTAGAGAAATATTATTAGTTACATTAGATTTCACCTGCAAATAGTCATGTCTGTTTGAAGGATTTCGAGTGAATGTATATTTTCAAACGTAGCATATCATAGGGGAATATGCTTTTCTGTGGTGATTGCTGAAGCAGCAGGAGTTTTTTTTTCTTTGTTTGGTGATCCTAGAGTAATCGATAGCTGTTTCTTGACTATGCCAACGAGCTATTTGGCCTCTCCCAGCCATTAAATTCATAAATATGTTTCAGGGCATCAATAATAATAACAACTTCACACACCTCATACACGGCCGTCTGATCCTAAGCTAGGCAGAGCCTGTACTATGGTAACCAGACTGCTGATAAACATACTTATATATTTCTAAATACATACATATTTTAAATAAATTACACCCAGACAGAGAATCATTCGTCCTGGGCGGAAATCAAACCCACGACCTCTGGCTCAGGAGTCAGGGTCACTAACCACTAGACCATCAGCCCAGTCCAGTAAATATACGTATATATATAAATAGAGTCATAGAAAAAGAAGATCCAAACTTTTAATCCTTTGCGTTCCATGATAATATATTTATATTGACGGGAATGCACGCGATCACGTATTAAAAAAGTATTACGGTACCTACAGGCCTGTGATCACGGCCACGACCACGGCAAAGCAAAGGAATGTCATACCTACATATTTCAAACACGTGATTGCGTTGATTCCCGTCAACATGCTTATATTAGAATAGAATAGAATTTTTATTTAAAGCATCTATGACTTAGTTGTTAATTTAACTTAACACTTTCTTAGTATTATAGTATTTTACTATATTAAATTCATGGCAGACACTATCGCCAAAAAATTCGTCCCAGTTGTTTTATGACGATTTTCAACGAGAAGAAGATCTCGCGCAAGGAAGAGGTGACGGTGTGGATTCGGTAGAAAAACTTCTAGGTGGAACCTTTTCATTCGCGCTCTCATGCGTACGCTAAGAGTGGCCGTGGGTGTATGAGACGAGTTTTATGTTCTTCACCCGAAGCAGAGTTTCCCGTGAAGAGGGTGTCTGGACATCGCCCAGTTGCCGTCCGCTAGCCAGCGCTGGGTGGATCATTGGAGGCAAAACGTCGCCGTACCGACGGTCAACTCATTAACGGTGCTGTGAGGCACACCGTGTGGTTTTAGTTGGTTTAAGCCTGATATACGGCCTCACCAATAGCCCGGTGAGGTGAGCTTCCACACGAAAAACAAATGAGTAATGTTACCACGGCCAAATTATGTCGTTATTTCACGTATAAGCAACCAAAACAACCTTTTTTGTACGCTCCAGGTTGTTTCTTTCTGTGCCACTGGCTTCGCCCACGTATATGTCGTAATGTATTAAAGATAGATAATATGACAAATATTTAACATTTAGCTAAAATTTTGAACTTTTAGCAAACTTGTTGCCGATGCAAACAACCTTTTTATTACATTGTTTTATAAAATGCAAACAACCTTTTTATATTTTTTTTACAATTGTGTTTTTATAAAAAGATCTTGTCATAGTTGACTTTGGAAAAATAAAAGAATTGAAGGACACGCCCGCTGGTCTTGGGCGAACCAGGAACTCTTGTTATTATTTTGCACCTATCTCCCTGTCGTCTACATAAGCTGGTCCTTCGAGCCGGATCTTCGGAACCATCAATTTGTAATGTTCAACACTCCACCGCCGCACAAAATGGTACAAACTCGTGGCGCTAAGGAAAAGGAGAAACAAGAACAATCCTGCAAGGGAGAACTGTATGGTCAAACTGGTGCAAAATCTGATGATTGTAACAAGCAGGGTGCTGCAACGGGCGGTAATGTTAAAAACGTTGGCAACCAATCTACTGCTTCGTCCAAGAAAGTGTCCATGGTTTCGACAACGAAATCTCTCGAGGCGCGCAAGAAACAGTTAGAGTTGGAAGCAGCAGAAGCTATCGCGAAGATAAATACAGAAATTATAGAGAAAAAGCTAGCGGCTGATATTGCCGCGCTCGAAGAAACGTGCTCACGAAAATCCCGTGAAAGTTGTGGTGAATCGTCTATGAGTGCGTCTCAGAAAGTAGAGCAATGGTTGAAATATAGTGAACATGAGATTAAAGAACCTCTCCATGCCATAGACTCACCTTCCCGTCCGCATAGCACGTCAAAACTCCGTAACGGTGATATATTTGTACCTACATACTCACCGAATATACCGCCGCCTTCCGATTTTCAACAGTTAGCTCAGGCAATGAAAGATATCGCTGTGGCGGCAACCTCCAATGCACCAAACGCCAAAATGCTGAGTCGATTATGCACACCAAGAGATTTACCCACCTTCTTCGGAGACCCTATGGAGTGGCTGAACTTCAAACATGCCTACGAGGAATCGACCGAGGTCTGTAATTTTACGCCGAAAGAAAACATGTGGAGATTACGGAAGTGTCTTCGAGGAGCAGCGCGTGATGCAGTAACAGCTCTCCTAGTGAGCTCCGCCACTCCAGAAGCTGTAATGTCGACGCTGGAACTACAGTATGGTCAGCCAGATATCATCTTACCTAAGATCATACGTGAAATTACAAAACTCCATCCTGTGAACCCTGAATACCACAAAGATATTGTGTCGTTTTCTGTGAAAATAAAAAATTACGTAGCAGCTGTACTAGCCCTAGGACAAGAAGAATACCTAAGAGGAATGAGTATTACATCTGTTGTGCTGTCTAAGTTACCCCCCGTGCTTATCTCCAAATGGACTGACTACGGATACCTACGGATTGAAGAAAAAAAGAAATCAAGGTTAGAAATACTGTCGGATTTTCTCAGTGAAGAAGCTATAAAGATAAGTAAAACATCTGTAGCTCTTAGCATAGGTCGTAGCGATTGTAAATATAAGCATAAATATAACGACAACTCTCATACTTTATTAGTTCAAAACAATGTATTCAATAGCGATGAAAAGTGTAAATTCTGTCGCGTAGGTAAACATATCTTGCCGGAGTGTAAAAAGTTTAAAAGGGCATTAGGCAGAGATCGGTGGAATTACGTTAAACGATGTGGGTTGTGTTATAAATGTTTAGTATTACGTCATAACCGAGACAGCTGTACGGAGCCTAACTGTAGTATTGATAACTGCGACAAGTCACATCACAAGTTATTGCATTATAAAAGCGCAAATAAGTCTTCACATAGTGTCACAATCACACCGTTATCAGATTCTGAGCCTAATGTAGAAAGTGTTGCTAACGTTAATTGTATGTCAAAGGTTTTGTTAAAGACGTTACCGATAAATATTCACAGTTCCAACGGTATATTTAAAGTCAATGCATTGTTAGACGATGGGTCGAGTGTTTCAATGATAACTGCGAGCCTAGCAAACCAGCTAGGTATACGCGGAAGTAAACAAACTATGCGTGTGTGCGGCGCGTGGAATAATGCGCAGCTTGTATGTGAAAGTGAGATGGTTAGTCTATGTATATCTAGTGTTGGAGTTGATAAAGATACTTTGTACAATTTAACAGCGCGAAGCGTAAATGAATTAAGCTTACCTGTGCAGAATATTCCGTCTATAGATGTTTGTAAATATAAGCATTTATGTGAAATTAAAAATCAGATACTTACCGGACACTGCAAACCGGATATATTGATAGGGCAGGATAATTATAATTTATTATTACCGTTAAAAATTATACAGGGAAAATCGTCGAATGAACCTTACGCAACCCTTACACCACTGGGGTGGTGTATCCATGGTTATATGTCACACTTGCGTCCGGTTGACTCGTCACACTCCTCACTCCTCGTCTTCGGAGAACCCGATACCGTTTCCGATAGTAAACGTATACTACTAGATATTCAGGAAGAAATCCGTCGTTCTTTTACTTTAGAGTCAATGGGAATTACAACCAAACCACGTGAGAATGCTGATGACTTGCAGGCTGCTGCGCATCTGGAGAAGACGTCTACCCTTGTAGCTGGACGATGGCACGTTGGCCTTCCCTGGATAAACGGGAATTGTACATTGCCCGAATCGTTACCTAATGCAAAAAAACGTCTCTTTAATGTCGTAAAGAAGATGCATCTGAATGAAGAATTTGCTATAAGGTATACTGAAAGAATTCATCATCTTCTTGAAAATGACTTCGCACACGAGTTAATTACGCCCGAACCGTCCCCACGGACATGGTACCTCCCCCATTTCGGCGTGGATAACCCGAACAAGAAGAAGTTGCGTCTTGTGTTTGACGCTGCTGCTAGAAGTCACGGCGTTTGTTTAAATGATTACCTTTTAAAAGGGCCAAACCTATTGATGTCTTTATATGGGATTATGCTACGTTTCCGTGAAAATAAAATAGCCATATCAGCTGATATCAAGGATCAGTTTCTTAGAGTGAAAATTAATAAGGAAGATCAAGATGCCTTGAGATTTATATGGCGTGACAGTCCAGAAGATCCCGTCAAAACATACGTGATGACGTCACTTATTTTTGGCGCTAATTGTTCTCCGTTCATCGCGCAATTCATTAAAAATAAAAACGCGGTTAGGTTCCAATCAACTAAGGCAGCCGCGGTGGATGCGATCTGTAAACAACACTACGCCGACGACTATATAGATAGTATAGATAGCGAAAGTACCGCTATGCAACTCGTCAATGATATTGCTTACATTCACAGCCAGGGCGGTTTTGAGATAAGAAACTGGACAAGTAATAATCCGTCTGTTTTGTCCGGTTTACCTACGGATGCACTTGGTACCTCGGTAGTAAAATTCAAAACAGGGGAAAAAGATGAAGGTGAACGCACTCTCGGTCTAATATGGTTCCCGACTGAAGATACCTTGGGTTTCGACGTCTCTTTCAAACGAATTTCCGCAAGTATTATGGACGGTTCAACGAGGCCTACTAAAAGGGAAATGTTAAGAGTAGTTATGTCTATATTTGACGTGTATGGATTTTTGTCACCCTTTACAATAAAGGCGAAAATAATGCTGCAGGATACATGGCGATGTGACGTGCAATGGGATGACGTCATACCCGATAATGTATTTATTAAATGGACTGAATGGCTACGTATTTTAAAGAATATTGGCTCATTACGTTTGCCCCGCTATTATCAAAATGTAGAAAGGAATAGAACCAATAGTGCTTCCCCGCTATCGTCGCCGTCGTCGGGGGTTCGAGTCAACGTCGAGTCGCCACCCGTACTGGTGAGCGCACCCATATGTATGAGTAAGGAATCACCCTTGACTCGCTCGATCGTCTCCGGTTATACAAACCTAGAACTACACATATTTTGCGATGCGTCAACTCAAGCTATGTGCGCGGTAGCGTATTGGCGTTGGGAAAATAATGGAATACGCACGGCGTTTATTACAAGCAAGTGCAGAGTCGCTCCTTTGAAACACATGTCAGTGCCACGACTGGAATTGCAAGCGGCACTTCTCGCCGCCCGGCTAGCTGACACGATTAAAAATGAACAGAATATGAAGCCAGTTAAAAGATTTTTCTGGACCGATTCTAGTACTGTTTTGCATTGGATTAAAAACAATACTCGCACCTATAAATCTTTCATCGCTCACCGATTAGGGGAAATTGATGAATTCACTCGGATTAGCGAATGGCGATATGTACCGACCAAAATAAACATTGCTGATATCGCCACAAGAGAAAAATGTGATTTTACTATTTTTGAAAATGAATGGTTTTACGGGCCATTGTTCCTCCACAGTGATGAATTATCATGGCCGCATAATTTTGAAGCACCTGCAATAAATAAATTAGAGTTAGAGTATACTTTGACGCTTCAACCGATTAAGGAAAACTTACCAGTTGTTCCCGATCCATTGAAGTTTTCCTCCTGGTTACGCCTATTGAAATCTACATGCATTATGTTAGCATTTATCGATAAAAGAATCAAGAAAGCTACCGGTACTATCGATGGTGACTTGATGATGAGAGCTGAAAGACTGCTGATCAGGTATGCACAGATGCAAAGCTTCCCCGATGATTTAGAAAACCTGAAAAAGACAAACATCATAAGTAGAAAAAGTAAATTACGTACCTTGTCTCCTATTCTCGATGAGTACGGCGTCCTGCGCGTCGGCGGTCGCATTGATGCTGCTCGTAATGTTCCAGTTAACATGAAGCATCCTGTAATTCTCGATGGGCGACATCATATATCCCGTTTAATAGTCTTACTGTTTCACATTCGAGCTTTTCACAGTAACCTCGAAACAGTCGTAAATGAATTAAAACAAAAATATTGGATACTACATATTCGACCAACGGTAAAAAAGGTTGCTTTAGAATGTGTGGTCTGTAAAATAAGAAAGGCTCAACCTAGACCACCCAGAATGGGAGACTTACCTGAAGCTAGATTGGCTCATCATCAGCGTGTATTCACATTCTGCGGGCTTGATCTTTTTGGCCCCATGGAAGTCACTATAGGGAGACGGAGAGAGAAAAGATATGCGGTTCTTTTTACGTGTCTTACTGTACGAGCCATACATATCGAACTAGTGGCTAGCCTGACGACTGATTCTCTCATTATGGCTCTCCGTAGAATGGGCGCAAGACGGGGATGGCCTTTACATCTATATTCTGATAATGGAACGAATCTAAGAGGTGCTGACAATGAACTGCGTGACTCCGTAAAAGGATTAAATCAAAAAAATTTAAATTTTGAAGCACTCAAGTATGGAACCACTTGGACGTTTATCCCGCCTTCAAGTCCACACTGGGGTGGGGCATGGGAGCGCCTTATACGGACAGTGAAAACATCACTTAAGGTTGTTTTGAAAGAGCGTGCTCCACGTGAAGAAGTCTTGTTTACACTGTTAACTGAGGTGGAGCAAATAGTGAACGGACGCCCACTGACCCATGTTAGTGTGGAACCAGGGACTGAAGAGGCACTTACGCCGAATCATTTTCTGCTCGGATCTTCGTCTAATCTGCCCATACTAGGAGAATATAATGATACGGACCTGCACTTAAGAAAGCAATGGCGCACTGCCCAACGCCTGGCTGATATGTATTGGATGAGATGGGTGAAGGAGATGCTGCCTCAGCTAATTCCTCGAAAAAGGTGGACTGACGAAGTTAGACCCTTACAAGTGGGAGACCTAGTGGTGGTTGTGGATCCCAATGCTCCTAGGAATATGTGGATGCGCGGTCGAATCGAAGCGCTTCATCCTGGTAAAGACGAGCGAGTGAGGGTTGTTGACGTCCGAACACCCACAGGTAGGATTACGCGTTCAGCAGTACGCGTCGCACGTATTCCCGTGACTTCAGAGTAGGAGTGCTATCTAGCACTAGGGTGGGGTATGTTGCCGATGCAAACAACCTTTTTATTACATTGTTTTATAAAATGCAAACAACCTTTTTATATTTTTTTTACAATTGTGTTTTTATAAAAAGATCTTGTCATAGTTGACTTTGGAAAAATAAAAGAATTGAAGGACACGCCCGCTGGTCTTGGGCGAACCAGGAACTCTTGTTATTATTTTGCACCTATCTCCCTGTCGTCTACAAAACTATTAAAATTGGTTTTAGGATATTACTCATGTAGACTTTCATTCGATGTTTGGGTGGGTTTGTCCACAAAACTGACTTTATTTACACACATAATTTAGCCGCATTTACCCAATTTATATTGCTTTGCTTTACCCTAATATCAATAAGCGATTTTGTCTCAGTCAGCTGTTTCCGTTTAAAGGATTAAGGATGATTAATTGATTAAAACAAAAATTAAATGGTTCGTACGTCCGAATGGAAAAACGGAACCCTTGAAATGTAATGATCCTAATTATTTTTTCCTAACAGGTCATCATTAAGTTTAAAATTTGGTATACACACCAATTTCTGTGACCCAAACACAGATATGCAACGTACATACATTAATTTATACCCTGTTTGGAAATAATTTTAAATATTAAAATAAATCAAATCAACTGTTTTTCTGAAATGAAAATACTCCTTATAACATCAGCTATCACAATCTGTCCATCCGTTCCAGAGATTAGCCCGAATAAACCGACAGACATATAAACAAAAAAAAATGTTTATTTGTTATATTGGTATTAGTACATACTGTGTAAACAATTATCATAATCGAAATGGGTCCACCTGTTCTGGAGATCAGCCGAAGTAACCAAACAGACAGACAAACAGTAAAAATAAAAAATAAATGTTTATTTGGTTAAGTATCGTGTAAACAATCAAAATTATGCACTTAATAAGGAATAAGCTGGTATTTTAATTTTACAAACAGACACTTCAATTTTATTTATTTGTATAGATATAGAAGATTACTTTTTTTTGCACGGAATTCAATTTTTTTTCTAGTAGTGAAAGTGATGTTATCAGGTAACATCAGTTACCATTGAAAGTCCTGTTAACATCAGTTCATTGTTTCGGTGAGTAAGCGTTATTTGTATAGAAGATTTCCTTTTTTTGCATGGAGTTCAATTTTTTTTAAACTAAAATCAGCCTGTGTTACTTCTTATAACATCAGTTATCTGCCAACGAAATTCCCGTTCAAATCTGTTCACCCGTTCCAGAGATTAGCTGGAACAACTAGTCAGACAGACAGACAAAAATTTCAAAATATTGTAATTGGTATATATAAGTGCTCACCGTGTAAATAATCATATAATTTTAGTAAAAAGCTGTTTTTCGACATTATAAACAGACACTTCAATTTTATTTATTTGATTACATACTTATATTAACGATATTTTTCCAAAAGAAACTCGATTTCCTAAATTATATATCTTTTTTCTGAGGTTTTATAATATGAGAAATCCCTCCATTGAAAAAACTTTTTCATTAATTCCGCTTGTGTGCGATGATCTTTAGATTTATGGTAGGTTCTGGAAGTTATGAGAATCATTTGAATGAATATCGCTATGTGCGAAGTGCATGGTGGGGGTATATAAAGCGATCGCAGCGCATGCCGTTTCAGAAATTTGCAATAATACGGGATAGTCTGTCATATCAGTCAAACAAAATCCTTTGAGATTTCCTACAATTTGTTTGTAATTTGAAATAAATCATAATTATTGTTGTGTTGTGAACTGAAAAAATTTGTTAAAGTACCTAACCTACCGTTAAATACCAAATTAAGTGTGCTTCTTAATGTAGCACATTTAATTACTATTATTAATAACATACTGTACAACGTAATGTGCCTACATTACGTTAAAAGAATTATTAGAGTACTTACCTTTAAACTTGTTTTATAGGGTGTTAATGTCACCGATGTTTGATGAATGATGTGGGCTCTTATTAAATAACTACTGCCATTATTTCGTAGCTCTTCAACATTTCTTACATGTTGAGCTAAAACTAATTTATTTCCTTTGAACAGAGTTTGAGGTTGAAAACTTCAGTTCAGTTTTTTACATTCAAAACGTTTTTATAATTTCTATAAACTGTTTCTAACAAATTCCTTTGAAAACTGTTTCTAGTCTTTCTATGTACCTTTAATTACTTTATTCATTAGAAAATAATAAAACATTCGCATGTCATTATTTGACATGATCCCGAATAGTTGTGCATGCTAAGTGGCGCTACTGTCGTGCACTATCCCAAGTACGTTTGTCGTCGAATCAGAACCAACTGAGTGGTGCGAATACCACCCTCTACAAACTGGTGGTTTGTAGGTTTCTAGAGCTTTTCAGGGCTATATGGCATTGGGTAAGTTCAATAACGTTAGAAGTATTTATGTATACGCAATGATAACTACTAACTAGCAGACGAGTTGTATGCTTTTTTTACAAGCTTTTATTTAGTTTCACTTGTCCAGTTACATGTCTGTAATCAAATCTTGCAAGTTAAATTTGACACACGGTTTCCGATCGAGCTTGAATATACAGACATAGAGCTGATCTGTTGATGGAGCTGGAAGGTGGCCATAGGAACTCTGAAATGAAACGACGCAACCCCATTGAGTTTAGACTCGTTTGATTCATAGTAAATCCCGAATCATAAATACAAAAAAATTAAAAATTAAAACAAAGAAAAAAAGTTTTTTTAAAAACAAGCTTCTATTACTTGTTAATAAAAAGAACTAAAAAGTTCAAAAAAGAATAAAAGCGTGTTACATTTTGACGGCAAGAGAAATAAAGAAGGTGTAACGCGCTGTTTGCAACTTTTTAGTTCTTTTTATGAGCAAGTAATAAAAGCTTGGTTAAAAAAAAACTTTTTTCTTTATTTTTATTGTACCTTAATATACAAAGCTGGTTTGTCTACCCAATGACTGTTGTCGCACCTACACAAAATATAGAAATAAAAGTAATACATATGATTTCACACCTTCTTGACGCGTTTCTAATAAAAAAAGGAAGTAAAAAGATCATCTCTTTGTGCTTTGATAATATAACAGAGGAAAAAAGTCACGAGAATATAAATAAAGGACCTATAATAAAATAGATCGAGACATGTATTATGAAACCGCTCAAGAAAGATGTTACTGAAATAATATTTGATTTCCCTACATTTGCGTTGAGATTACATCATACATTCGATATTCAAATTGTGGATCAAAGAGCAATAATAATTATGTTTGTCTTATGATAAATAATATCAAAGGTTTCGATCTCCTTTGTCGTAATATGAAATTAACTTCCGTTGGATTTGTGGACTCTAAAAAATATTTAAGAACATTAAACAAACGTCTCAATGTAATTCTAATTCGCGAAAAAAGTTTTCAGTGGAGCAATTCCAGAAAATAAAAAAGGTCTTAAATCATATCATTTATATATAATTTGGATAATCGAATTGCTTTTGGAAAAATATCGTTAAAATAATAATAATAAAAATCATTTATTTACTATAAAATAGATTGTACAAGTTTGGTAATACAATTTTACAATTATGTGTTAAACCCTGAAATCCAAGCTAGGTGGTGACCTGTATTTGGAGATCAGTGTTCTGCTGTAGAAACTAATAAAATAAAAACGGGTATATAATAAGTTAAGCAGAAATAAAGATCTATTATATGTGTGTGTGTGTGTGTGTGTGTGTGTGTGTGTGTGTGTGTGTGTTATTTCTGTCTGTCTGTCTGTCTGTTTTTTACGGCTAATCTTCGGAACGGGTGCAAAATCTTGACGGAACTTTTACTGGCAAAATTTGTAACACCTACCGTTACTTTTTGATATTCTAACTAATCCTTAGATTAGCCATTTATTCTTATTATTGTTTCATTAAAATAGTTAAAGCTACTAGACTTGGAGAATCCGCCTGTAAAGACCAAGTCTATGCACTACTTGCACAATGTTATATTTCTGCTCAATGGATGCGGTGCATTGTGGCAAAATTTTATTTTTAGCAAACACCATAATATTCGTGATCTTGGTTTTTTAATTCTGTCTTTTTTTGCAATACACGAGTATGGATTACGTGGCTTGTTGCAAGCGGTGTCAATTACCATTCTCAAACACTGAAAATTATTATGTCAATATTTTACACTATCTTTTCATTGTGATCTCATTAGTTTGGTGTAATTTAAATTGCGTAGTAAATGTCTTTATGCAAATAGCAAATAAGAAAATTAACAGTCTGTTTTATGAGACCAGATACATAGCATTAGTACAGACTTTAACTAACATACAACTACAATGGCTAATTACAGTAGCTAGCAGATGTGGTCCAGACTTTACTTACTAATAGAAGTAAAGTAAATAATACTGCGATTAGATCATTAGGTACTGCCTAATATTCTCTATAGGTGCGGTAAAAAACTAATTAGGATTAGGTTCGCAGTAGCCTTACCACAATCCCTCGTTCTGTTTTTGGTTTATTGCTACCAAGCGAATATCGGGTGTAGTTTGTATGCTATCTAGAAAATTAGTTTTTACAAATCGATATCCACTGTCACTGCAATATAACTCTTATGTAGTACTTTAACGTATAGTTTGTAAACGCTTTTATTTATCTTGCTCTATTTGTTTTCTCAAATTTAGTAATTGAAATGTTACCCCTTCCTGTTAATTTGGTACACACCTTTAGTTCTGATGACATAACAATTATGTGTATTCAGCATCATCATTAAAATTGTAGTAATTAGATTACAGCGCCTTACATGATCTAGAACTTAATAGTAGGTATTTAGCTACATGCAACATGTTTTGTAAATATACCAAATACTTCACAGAGTACAAAGAGACTGTCTGAATCTTTTGAAAATGTAATAGTCAGTTAATTCTTCTTTGTATTAAGTCTGACAAGTGAAGGTTCGAAAGTCATGGTATTTTTTTAAAACGAAATTACGAACGATTTCGAAGAGACCTCTATTGAACGAGCTGAATATTTGTTTCACATTCGTCGCCCATCGCGAGCACTAGGTGATAATTATAATCTACGTAATTGACAAAAGGAACCCGTGGGTAGAGCTATACGCAAGGTGTACCCTTGCGCATAGCTAACTAAAAAGCTATATACCACAAGAAAACATGATACTTGCCGGCAATAAAGATCTCGACAATTGGTAGTTTAAAAAAATAAATGCTACTTAATTAAAATAATTAGAAGAAGCGAGTAAGTATTACAACTATTTACCATTCCTTTTGACCGCAAACTCAAATGAAATTACTCCATAAAAGTTTTCTTTATCTTTCCTACGTTTTATTGAAGAAGACTAAAATTGGATTAAGTCGACCCAAAGTTGTGCTCAGCACTCAATACCATTACGATATATCGTCAATGGAATGTATCTTGTAAAATCCAATGTAGTCTCCAATAGCGAGCTTCTGTAAAGGAAACGTTCACTTAAAAAAACTCTAACCTCTAGATTTAGGTTCCGCATGACGTATTTTCTAGGTTTTAAACATGTATCGATTACATGTTTAAAATCTAGAAAATACGTCATGCAAATTACCTAAAATTAACAAAATCGGTTCACGCTTTGAGTAAAGACTCACGTTTGTATTTCGGGGATGCCCGTTTAGTTTCAGACCCGACAGGGGCCCTTTTTCAAGGAGTGAAGCGTCCAGCGGCAACAGCGTCAGGCGACACACTGGGTTGGCGACGCCGCTGCTACCGGTTCTTTTGTCTTTCAGAACGTGCCAAAGTAGACGGTTACGTGTCCGTTCCGTTCCGGGAACCGTACATTTTGCCTTCATAAAAATTTGCCTATGTGCTATTCCACACTATAATCGATCTGTGTGCCAAATATCATCTAGATCCGTTTGGTCGTTTTTGCGTGAAAGAGTAACAAACATCCATCTATCTATTCATCCCTCCTCACAATTTTTTGCCTTTATGGTATTAGTAAGATTAAACAAAAATTACATTTACAGTTTTCTATAATCATGGATGATCATGCTATCATCTATAGGTCTCAAACAGTGGTGCGAGTGTTTCCTTCGGAACTATATATCTTTGACGTGGAATTAGATTAGCCCTACGTATTGGATAAGTAAAAGTATTGTAAGATTATCATTATCAGTTAATACTGATATAGAAGGTAATTCTTCTAGACCTAAAAAGGTTATGATTGCCACCCTTCCTATTTATTAATGCATGATATATTAACGTCATGATGTTATTCTTTTTTGTTTTGAATTTGGTGCAGCGCGTAATCGTAATGTTGTTTTCATGGCCAACATTTGCCATGTTTGATGTTAAGTTTGGCATGTTGCCAATATATTTCAATAACGTGATCTTGCTTTTTGAATGTCTTGATACCAAATCCGCAGAGAGAAAGAACCTTTACCTAAACATTTTCGAATAAATAAATGTAAGCAGATTACAAAATTAGTGTTGAAACAACTATTCTTGCTACTTATTGCTGCTATTACTTTCTGTTACCTAGATTTTATTTTGAAAATTCTAATTACTTTCAAATAGAATAAGAATGACCACAAGTTCTATTGGCAAGTTATTTTCCCACTTAGGTTTTACTCAACGGCGTGGCCACCTGATTTCCCGGAGACTACCTTCTTAGAGTATACTCGGATTCCTTGCAATAGATTCAGTTGTGACGGAAACTAGGCATTAGTCAGTTCGACTTTATCGTACCATTTCACTGTTAACGCCAGAAAGGTGACGACCCGTGGGAAAAGAAAAGATAATTTGTTTATTTTTTAACAACTTATAAGGAAAGGCTTTGTGTTAAATGAAAGTGAGCTAAATTATAACACATCACCTGCTTCGCTATATAAGCCTCTCCATGCGTAGTCAATCTTCAATCGCCAATAATCAGCTTTTCGTCCAATTCCATATTATCAAAGTTATTCAAGCGCTAATCATACTTGGCTCCGCGAGGCGTAGTAACAATTTAATAAGGATGTGTAATTCGAGACTTATTAAATAGCGATAATATTTAAAAGGTACAATACCTCTTGATTACCCGACGTTTCGATCGAATTGCACCGATCGTGGTTACAAGTGGACTGATGAGAGCTCAGCGACCGAATTACACATCTAGTATGTATCAAAGTCGCAAAAGTTTTAAAACAATAATTTAATTAGGATTTTTACACTTTTAAGTTGTGCCCAAAGCACCACCAAACTTACATTAAGCGAAACTATGTAGTAAGTATCTAATACTGCACTGGGTTTCGTTTTCAATATTACTGTACCCTAAACCATACCTATTCGTTCCGAAACGGATTATTTCTTTTCGCATTGAGCCTCGCCCAGGCAATAAAGATACAGCATAAACACTTGGACGCTCCTCAAATAAAATTCCGGAATACGACCTAACTCCTGATGTCTACCGCTTGGCCTGACATATTTAAGTACGCTTAAATTTTATTCTACGACCCCATTAGTGAAGGCTAATACAATACTAAAGTCTATAATGCATTCGTTGTTTGTTTGCGATAAACCCCTAAACTAATAAACTGATTTTAATGAAATTTTGCACAAAGTTTGCAGTTTAGTTCAATTCGAGAGGTAGGATAGTTCTTTTTTTTATTGCAAATTACCTAGCCACAGCAACGCGTGGTCGGGTTGGTAGTGTTATATATAAAGAATCGCCTTTTACCGTCTTAACTAGGTTGGGCACAGAAGATTTTTGTTTGGGTTAGACCCACCTGTCTGGTCCAGTAACTGCACCCTGCAGAAGACCGTAGTTACAAATTTTCTACTGATGATCACTGTAGACAGGGTTCCATGTGAGTACAGGATGGCGTTAACAACGCAGAAGGAAAACCATTCCTGTTGCAAGAGTTTATGGGCCGCTTACCAGAAAGTACGCCACGAGCACAATGTTGGTATTATTTATATCTTTCTGAAAGGCAAGTGTGTCTGGTATATTAATAAATATTACATACTAGACCGCAGCAGATAAGATTACGTAACCACAGAGTAAAATTTTATATTTTTTTTACAGATAGTATGTGGCATATCAGCTATGGTGATGGGCAGCGTGGCTTTTATAGAAGAAAGGCAAAAATTCAACATGGGCCTTGGCATTCCTGCTGGAGGCATCAGTGTTTTAGCAGCAGGTAATATTTTACGGTTTTCTTTACGAGTTAACGAAATTAAATATGTTGATTGCGTCGTTGGTTTCAAAAGAAGTATATAGATAGTTTTGGGTCAAAGTTGACGGTTGAATTTTAATATGATTGTAAGGTCCTTGGCTCGATTTCAAAGTCAAGAAAATTTGTTATTAGGTTTTTGTGTTAGGATTAGTTAGGCCCGGTGAACGGTAACAAATTTGTAATTGTCATTGCTCACAATAGATAAAACTAATTCCTTAACTAGATAATGTGTGTACATAAATGTTAAATTCAGTTCGTAAGGTACGTACGTGTACGGTATGTGTATGTGCCGTAAAAATGCAATCGTTACGGGTAGTTGGAGCCCTAAAAAGTCCGACAACCAGGTCTAGCTACAGAACTTGGATATAGCCTAGTACTTGAGTTGTGGAGGTCTGATGGCAGTCGCTTCACGTAAAATATCAAAGTACGGCCGACTCGTAGTTAGACTGAAAGCCGACCCCAACTTAGTTGGGAAAAGACGTGGAGGATGATGATTGTCTGTTTATTTTTCAAAAATAATACAATGACGAATAGAGGTCTCGAGTCATAATGTTAAGGAAGTCTCAATTGACCCGCGGGCGCTACCTATTGACGAGTAGAGGAAGTCATTTAGGGTACGATTACCTAAATTGAGACGGACGCCTTCTTTTGACAATTAACGGAAATAATAATCTATTTATAGAATGTCCCACAATGTACTAGAAGATTAAAGATTGGTTTCGAGTTTTCGGGAAATTTCACGAAACATCTATGAGATAACGGTCGGAGTATATAAGGCAGTTGCAGTGCAGTATTGATTCAGTTCTAATTGAGCTATAAAGCAAATAACCAGTCCGAATTATAGCTAATAGTACAAAGTGAATAGTGAGTTGAAATAGTGACAATTAATTGCAATTGTATTAATGACTACTTATTTAAGTAAATTGTGACTATTTCATTTTAATATTTAGGATATTCAATTGCACAAACAATAATTAAAGTGTTAAATACATTATTTCTTTCAAAAGTTTCCCTAAAAACACATAACTGAGGCTGCATTAATACTCGTATTATCTCAGGTACGCGTAGAGGTATCAATTTGAAATTAACGTCAAATATGTCTTCGGTTCCTTAAAGCTGTAAAAAAAACAAGTTTCTAGTCAACGCAATCTACGATCTACGAAAGATACGGCACAGTTCGCAGGTAAATCAAAACCTTACCAAATCATAGAGTACAATTTTTGAAAGTGGGGCCTGGCCAAATATCTATTTGGTTTCTATCGGGGGGCTCATATTGAATGGAATCATAGCAGTATCCCGAGGTGAAGTGTTGTTTTCGGTATCCCTCGATATCACAAACGCTTTCAACATTTTAAACTAGAATTGCAACAGAGAGGCGCACGTTATCACAGAGTGCCTCTTTACCTACCGCATTGTCGGGACATATTTATCGGAGACACTGTAATCTAGCTGAGTCGGGCAGGATATGCTCGGCCAGAGATGTCGTGTGGTGTTCCACAGAGCTCGGTATTAGGTCCGCTCCTGTAGAACAATGGTTACGACTGGGTGACTGTGTCTTTGGGAGATGTCGTTGTCACCTGTTACGCCGATGACACACTCGTGACGGTGCGTATCGCTCAAGTCGTTGGAAAGATTCGGTGGCAGGATTTCAAGGTGGCCCTGCATAAAATGGAAATCCTTTGTTTCCATGGGCAGCAATAGAGGCCACCAGGTTATTCAGTTCTATCGTGAGAGGCGTTGGCATTATTCAACAATCGCTGACAATTCGACAAACCCAACGCCTGCGTGCGATCACTGTTGAGGCTGTCGCAAGAGTTAGTGAAGTGCTAAGCGTGAATGCGGCAGTGATAGGACCTCGCGATGGCTATTGGTGTGAGAAGCCTCTTGCTAGAGACCAGGGTTCTGTCCATGGTTCAAAGTGAGAGGGCGAGCCTACGAGAGAATGAGAAATAAAAAGTAAAATCAACACAAATAATTTACTATGTAAATAAATTTAATTTTTGATAATTTATATAAAAGTTATTAGTCAAATTAATACAGATGTATTCAATAATTAACATAAATTAATAAACCAACGATCTTTAATGCGCAAATGCACAAAAATTACACCACGTTAACATTGACGCATTTTCTGAAAGCTTCGTAGTACGCAGGCGCAAAGACAAAGATTATAGGAAACACTGTATACTTGTATTCTATCTCATTCTCTCGCAGGCTCAATTCTATTTCATTTAATTTTCAAGTATCAAACTATCCAACTCTATGCCGACTGTAAAGTACTTTCAGTGTGGCAACTTTATATTCTTCAAACAATCCTTAGGTACCACAATACCCTTACATCTCCAGAACCCAATAAACGACGATTTAATGCACCTCCTGGTCGTCTTAAAACCACCTTTTCCGAGCATCAATTTTACACGTTAAGCCCTTACCTATACAGTAATATTAACAAAGAGTTAAACATCGTACAACTGAATAGATTTAAAATCAAACAACAACTAACTGAGTTGTTATTTCTTAAAGATTACTCTGCTACTGAATCGGTTCTTCAGTTCTTAAAGTTACAATATATATATTCACACGCACAAACGTACACACACACACATACACAAACACACACATACACACACACGCATACTCTGTCACACATAAACACAGTATCTTCATCGTCTCAAAGCCCAATGAAAGTCATTATTATAACACCTTACAGCCGTAACCTGTCTCGTCAGATACAGGTGTAGCCTAGTTTAAGAGACAATGGTGCCGATTCTATTGTACACTCGACTAAACTAAAACCTGACTTAATTTCTTCATATGAATTCAACCTTGTCTTCTTCGCAATAAGGTCTATTTGTTACTGGCATCTATTTCTCAGCGCCACTAAATTTCACCAAAACCTGTCAATGTACACTCAACTTTATTTCCACGCAGCGAGAGTCTCCAATTATTCAAATGCTGTATAATTGCCGTATAAAAACTTGGTCAAAACGAACTAAGATGACGTTATTTTAATCGACACCTACGAAGACGCTTACTAAAAACACAGATCTAAAGAGATGGCATTCAACGGATAGCGGCTCTCGCTACGTGGTATTAAAGTTTATTTAAGCGTATCAGACTTTAGTCGACAAATAAATTGCTTATTTCTATAGCGACATATGTTACTTACTTGTTTCAATTTGAAATAAGACCTTGTTTTGAGGTGTACAAGGTTTACATCTTATATGTGAAGAAAATTTAGTGAATTTTAATTTAGCGAGTGAAGTAACAGAATTGGGACCAATGTTAAAATTTTTGAATATGTTACAAGATTAGTCTGACTTGTTCTACATACTAGTTTGAACGGGACCGACCAACGTGGGTCTAACTCGCACTTGTCTGATATTTTTTTTATAGCGTCGCACCATTTTACCTGTAAAAGAGGGTAACTTCGATAATTTTTTGAATCTTATGATTACCTTGATAATTATATACAATGTTGCCCCGTACCATTCACAAAGTAAACCCAGGGAACAAATCTCAACATACTAAAACATATGGCCGTCAGTCGACTAAGATTATTTATTTATTTTACTTTATATGTACTTTACAATAGGTAGTAAATAAATCATAAAAATAATACCTTCTTTTATACCATTAAAGTTATTCACACTAATTCACAGGGTTTCGCACAAATAAATATATAATTTATTACACGTTGAGTTTTGCAGACAACGACACTCACGCATTGAAAAACTATGGCCTATCTTCATTTCGTTTTATGCTGCTACACAGGTGCCGTTGTTGTACGATATCCTCAAAAACATTAATTTCATTAATAGGAGAGACTAATATCTTGTGCGACAAGACTGGGCGGAGAAGAAAAATTAAAAACAAAATGTAGAATAGTCAAGCAAAATTAAGACCAACCTTCAATAATACTTATACATTAAAAAGTTTCTACTAATTAAGACTTGGATGGAGCTTGTTAAAACTAGACAATGCAAAGTTTGTTAGATTCATAAAATGAATTGAGCACAGCAACTGTTTCTTTTGAAAACAATTAATTTAGATATAGATATACTTTAAAGTATCAGATTATAGATGGGTAACAAGTTTATCTACTTCTTGGTCACGCAATTGCTCGTCCATGTAAATATAAAACTGCTTTCATTGCTTCACTAAAAAAATGCAATCATGTAGCATATTTTGTGTTGAAAAATTTTGAATTTTTGATCCATAATCCATAACCTAAAATATTAAATGAATATCAACACAATACATTTGTTTAAAGAAGACAGTGATATATATAATCAGATGTTTATTACTGTTACTCCTTTTTTATGGTATAGGGGGCAAACGAGCAGACGGGTCACCCGATGGGACGTGGCTATCGTCGCCCTTGGACACCTACAACTCAAGAGTCACAAGTTTGAAGGTTAGGTTAGGTTAACATGGGCACCGGATGTCTTAATAAAAGCTGTTCCCGGATCCCTCCTACTTAAGGCGCAGTACGGCACACCGTGTGGTTTTAGTCGGTTCGATTCCGACACACCGCCCCACCGAAAACCCCGGTGGGGTGACGGCCCGAGGGGGTTTCCACACGCACAAAAAAAGAAAAAAAGGTCAACATGGGCAGTCTTCCGCAACTCCACGACAAAAGCTATTCGAGCCACCCTAACTCCCCGAAACATCCCAGTAAACCCATTACGTTACCGACAATCTCGGAGAGTGACCCTGGCGAGCCAAGTATTCTGCATCCCCCTGACAGTCCAACAGTACATGGGTTGCTGTTTTCTCTGCTTCCATGCAAACTCTACACAGTAGTAGAAAGGTGTTTGTTAAGCGAGCCCTGCCCGGTGATAACTCCAGCTGCCGCTCGCAGCTGACGTTTGTGATCATAGTTAAATTGTGATGAGCACTACGGGTTCCGGGCTCATGACGCACATCTCCAATACCCTCCTAGCCAATTCGTCCACTGCATCGTTGCCTCTATAGCCGCTGTACACTTTATCCATTTGAGGGTTACTTTATTTAGGCCCGAACTGATGACATTGTCGTCGAAGGCTTGTAATACTGCTATGCTGTCGGATTTAAATTTAAATTCAATATCTTTATTTCATAAGAAAGATTACCAATTAATCGAAATCGTCAATTTGAAAAATAATGATTATAATTTAAAATTATTTTTTTAAATTATGGATACGACACACACAGAGTCACCGCAACAATAGTTTGCTTTGTCAAATGGAAAATTATAAAAAAAAATGGATAACATAATATCATATCTGCCTGTGTCGATCTATAACCGCCCGTTTTCAAATGGTTGAGCCTTGTGAGAAGAAATAGGATAGTATGCCTATCGATTGATCCTTTACCTTCTCTGCAGTGCAGTGACAGCTGCAGCAGCATGGAGATACCCAGATATTCGGCCTAGAATACTGTGTTATGGGTACCTAGAGTGGCTGTTGTTTTATTTAGGTCCTCTGAGAAGACTCCAGAGCCAGTGCCATACCTTGTTTTGGAGCCGTCAGTGAAGATCCTGAGCTTACGAGTTTCCAGACCCTCGATGCGTTGGTCCTCGTGTAATTGGATTCTATATTTTTTGTCAAATACGAACCGTTTATTAGAGATCCGGTCGTTTGTGGCCATGGCAATCGGTATGTCCTTGGATATATCTTCCAAGGTCGTATCGTTTAAATAAAATTATGCGATGACGGGTATTTAAATATTGTAAGAATACAATATTTTTTGAATATGCTTAGCTTAAGAGCTTTTTAATAGAAGCTTTTTATAATTTACTAGCCGCTATTATGCTTCGCAGTAACTTAGTCTTTTTTGAAGTTTTATTACTATTAATATCCTAATCTAATATATAAAATTCTCGTGTCGCGGTGTTTGTAATTAAACTCCTCCGCAACGGCTTGACCGATTCTCATGAAATTTTGTGTGCATATTGGGTAGGTCTGAGAATCGGCCAACATCTATTTGTCATTCCCCTTAATGTTAAGGGTAGTCCACTCCAATTTATTTATTTTTTATTTTTAGATTTTTTTTTTATGATACAGCATTAGAAAATACATACAACCCTGAATTTTCAACCCTCTACGATCAACCCCTGTTTTTTAATAGCGATATTAGTATTTTAATTTCATTCATCACATACATTTCTTTCAGTCATAGACCCCATCCCCACAATAAGTTAGTTATTTTTTATTTGACTACCAAAATATTCATTAGAAATAATTAATATGGCAAAACAACGTGTGCCGGGTCAGCTAGTTTAATTATAAAAATGCAACGTTGTTTAAAACATTTTAATCGACACAAACAATACCTTTAAAGTTTTGCGAGCTTAAACATACGGAGTCAGAATTTTTACATAAGTAATAATGATTGTTTAAAAAAATCATTTAATATTTACAGAGCTATGGCAGTTGTTCAAAAGATTTTCGGTCAAACCAATCAATAAATCACACGCGATAACTAGGAGTTACATTACATATGTGTTTTTTACATACATAAAAAAATACATTCATCTATTCTAATTTTCATCTATACTGCTCTGATTATTTGTATATAACGAAATACGAGAAATTTCTGAATGACAAAATTCGATAGATATCACTGTAATAGCTAGATGGAGCAAGTTGGTTCTGATGTTACAGCAAGTTAGGGAGTAAATAAATTAGATATTACGATCAAAGTCGATTGTCCTTAGGTTTGCCAATACTTAGATTGTAATTAAGAGTAAAAGGTATCGACCGGGACAAGTTCAAGGAGTTTGCCAAATTAGCGATAGCAAGACTTAGTCTCGCTTTTTGTTTTTTCTTATTTCAGAATTTCAGTTTAATTTCTTTGTTGGAAAGGTGCACAATGTCTTTTTTTATATTAATGTTTCATTATTTCAATCTGAGTTTAGATGATTAACATAGTGATTTCACTATCGTCTACATTTTCAATGCATAGGTGGTTTCCTTTTTTACACAAATAAAAAAGTATTTTGTTCGTACTACAGAAAATGATGCCGACGTGGAAATCAATCTGTCCTCTAGAAGATTGCTTATCGATTCACATTACCACAGTGTACCCTTAAAAGGAAATCCTTATGAACCCCAACAGACTTGGTCACCTGGTGATGCCAGGCGATCCCGCTGTGTTGTGGAGGATCTTACCTCCTGTCAATGAGTGAGTCTCGGGCTTACTTTTACTAGGGCACGGGATAACCCTGTCCGTCGCCCCCAGGCATAGCGCTCATGGAGGCCCGAGATCAACTTACTCGCTCTGGCGCCTGCTGCGTTTAGCGTCTTCTGCGGGACGAGAGAGTTCTCTCTCGTTCTGGTTGGACTATGGACAAAATCATGGTCTCCAACGATAGTTTACCCAATCCTACGGCTGTCGCGAGATCAGCACGCTAGAGCGTCCATGCAGGGCACTCCACTAGACCTTGGAGTGGGGTATCCTCGCGGCAGCCCCCGCAGTGGTGGCACACAGGTGTTGGCTTCCGGCCTATCCGACAAAGATACTTCCCGAAACAGCCGTGTCCGGTAAGTACCAATCCTCCATGACGGGCCTTACCACGACGGTCGTGCCCTGGCTAGCAACATATACCTATATTCTTATAAAAAAATAGTAATACCATTTAATTTACTTCCAGTATTATTTCTTTATTTAAAAAGAGACATCGTTTTAAAATTATTGGACTAACTTACCAGTTTTAGAATTTAATTAAAGAGAACAAATTATCATTGCCCTTGGAATGAGTAAGTAATTTGTCAACCGGATCTTTTCCTTTCAAACCGCTTTGGTTGGTAAGTTAAATATAAAGTAAACGTTTTTCTATTATAAATTTTTATTTAAGGAAAAAGAACAAGTAAAATTGAAATGAAAAGGATACAGTACAAGTAAAAATGAACAGAAATGTTTTTTCCAGTCTTTTTTACCTACTATTAACAGAACTCTATTAGCCTTTAAAGCGTTTTTAACAATACTTTTAAATATCTGTGGCGTATAACTTATATTTCACTAAAGCTTTTTTAAACATTTGCTCACAATAATAGTAGGTATGTTTTTTAGTTACACACCAGACCAGAAGAAGCCAAAGTCCCCGTTATTAAATCACGCCTCGATCGGCATACAGAGCTCGCTGTAGCCCTTGATCTTTCTCATTCTCTAGTATTCTGACTTACTTTCATGCGACTAAGTTATCGAAGTTAAAGCATACCCAAAATTTTACGTCTATGAAGTTGGATATATATAAAATACTAGCAGCGCCTCGCGGTTTCACCCGCATAAGTCCTGATCCTGGGAATATCGGGATAAAAAGTAGCCTATATGTTAATCCAGGTCACCAGCTATCTGGGGTGCTGTCTAGAAAACCTCCACGTGGTGCACGCCGTCCTCAAAAAACTGAGGAACAAAAGGCAGCGTCATCGCCAACGGCTAATATTCTAGTAAGGAGAGGAGGCCATTTTCTTCGGCCACTCGGTCGAGGCTTGGTCCTACAGAGCGGGCGTGTCTGCCGATTCCTCTATTGGCTCTTCGCTCTTCGGAGCTATGAGGATGAAAACCTCGGTAAAGGAGTTTCTCCGCTGTCCTCAGTGGAGAAAGAGGGCGGGCTCGGCGTGCACTCACACTGCCACCGAGCAGGCATGGGAAGATTTAGTGTCCTTGCCACCGTCGGCATATCATAATCCCGATAGGAGTCGTGGTCATGTTTCGCGACTCCGATCGGGGACGAGGGTCTTGGCTTAGCCGCCCGGACTGCGAGGAAGAAAATCTCTCTAAAAAGTGACAAGGAAGGAGAAGAGTAAGAAGGCGGATAGTCAGAAGGCGGACGACACCTCGTCTAACGATGAGGAGGTTTTAATCCGGACGCCTATTTCGAAAGAGCTCTCAGGAGTTAATATAACTCCTGGGAGCAGAAGAATTTCAGAACGTCTACGTTCTAAGGCCGGATTATCTACGTCAGATAATGGCCCTGAGGTCGTGGAGATGGAAGTTGAGCTTCGCGACCCCGAGAGCCGGAAACGGGGTAGCTCAAGGGACGAGGACTGTGAACCGTCAACAGACATGCTCCCTCCCAAAGTGGCCAGTAGCATAAGAGGGAGGTCGAGGTCTCGTACGCCGATTCCGTCTTCGGTAGGTTCCGTCTTCTCAAAGACGGAATCGTATACGCGAACGCGTGCAGAGGGCGAGGTCGTTGCCGAGGAAGAGATCGCAGATCTCCTATTAAAGATCCAGGCGCCGGTGGAAGGGGGTTCTGTCCCTCAAACACCGGTGTCATTGAAGGAGAGGACGAGTGCGGCGGTGACCATCATACAAAAAGTGGCCACCAAGTCCACTAATCTGAAGGGCTCTTTCATCAGGGCCCTAAAGGACTCCTTCTCTGCCGTCTCGGGAGTCGTTGAAACTCTCATCGGTGACGTCGCACGCCTCCAGGCGGCAAATGACCTATTGACGAAGCAGGTGGCCGAGCTCAGCGCTCAGTTTGCCCAATTTAGGGCTAAGGCAGACTGTCCAGAGCGACCGAGCCAGGTAGAGCGGCAAACTGCTCCCTCCTCTTCGCCCCCTGAAATTCCGGATTCCCACCTGTGTCAAGTTATTGACGCAGTGTGGAGAATGATGGATGGGCGTCTCGCTGGCCTGGAGGCAAGACTGCCTCCTGCCCCCATAATACGACTGCCGCTTGCTGCGGACAAAGGTAAAGCCGCGTCAGTCCCGACGCCGCTTCCTGTCTCAGGTGGCCGCGTCGAGGTCTCCTATGCGGCGGCGGCGTCGGCACCAAACCGTGCGGCCGTGCCGAAAGCCGGACGACCGGCTAAGGCTACACAAAAAGCGACGGCAACGAAAGCCGGGCAACAGGCCAAGGCACCGACATCGGCGGTATTGGCATATCCTCCGCTGTCATCTCCAGCAACCAGGGGGACGACCGCGCCTCCCGTTGCTTCTGGCGCTGAAACTGAGCCTGTCCCCTCGACGTCTGCCCCCCCGACGTCTGCTTCCTTCAGCGACGGGTTGCAGAAAGTCGGGTAAGACAAAAGGTCTCGAAAGCGGAACAAGAAGGCTGCCAAAAAAACAGCCTCTTCACCGCAGGCTCCATCGATGGCAGTAGCCAGCCCAAAGAAGCCGCGAAAACTGCAGCCGCCTAAGACAGCGGCTGTGGTCATAATGGTTTCAACGGAGGCAACAGACGGCGGGCTGTCATACGCGGCCGTTTTCAAGAAAGCTCGGGACAGCCTCGCCGGAGAGTTTGGGGCTGTAGGTGTGAGGATGCGCCTCGCCCAGACGGGGGCTCGAGTTTTGGAGTTCCCCGGGGCTGAAGGCGCGAAAACACCCGATACTTTCGCCGAGAAGCTGCGGGGTTTATTTGCAGCGACGGATGGTGTCAAGATTGCCAGGCCCACAAAGTGCGCGGAGCTACGCATTTCGGGCCTGGATGACTCTGTGACGGTGGAGGACGTCCGCATTGCCGTTCAGGAGAAGACGGGATGCAACGCGGACAAAATCAGAGTCGGCACCATCCGCCCCGGTCCAGGAGGCTTTGGCGCGGTGTGGGTAAGCTGTCCCGTAGCGTCGGCGAAAATTTTGGGCGACGTCGGCAAGGTCCTCATCGGTTTCGTGAAAGCCAGGGTAACAGTCCTGGTGGCAAGACCGATGAGGTGTTTCAAATGCCTATCGTCGGGACACACCCGCGTCAAGTGCGCGAGTTGTTTTGACTGCAGCGGACTTTGTTTCCGTTGTGGTCTACCGGAGCACAAGGCAGCGGAATGTTCCGCAGCCCCTCACTGCGCGGCGTGTGCGGTGGGCAAGTCACCCTTGCCCGCCAACCACCAGATGGAACAGGGGGGCTTCAAGCCTCCCCGCACTTCTAAAAAATTATCGGAGGCTAGCCAATCGACCCAAGCTGCCACCGATGTAATAATGGAGGAGGTTGTAGAGACGGTCCAATAAATGGATCAAGTCTCTAGCCTCCTTGTCCAGACGAACCTAAACCACTCTGCCGGTGCGCAGGATCTTTTCCTGCAAACCATGGCGGAGTGGTCAATCGGTGTAGCCGTAGCCTCGGAGCCCTATTACGTTCCTCCCCGTCCAAACTGGATGGGTGACCGGGACGGCTCCGTGGCAGTCATCAGCTCCACGGCGGCTCATTCCCCGCCCTTGTCGCTAAGAGACAAGGGTACCGGATATGTTGCTGCCGAGTGGGGGGGTATCACCATATATGGTGTCTACTTCTCCCCCAACCGGTGTCTGAGCGACTTCGAGGTTTTCCTCAACAACTTGGAGACCTCGATGCGGCGACTAGCGTCTGGGCACGTCCTAGTGCTGGGTGACTTCAACGCAAAGTCCATTGCATGGGGTTCCCCCAGGACGGACGCACGGGGCGATGCCGTGGAGGAGTGGGCGGCATCGGTGGGCCTCTGTCTCCTAAACAGAGGCTCCACCAACACGTGCGTGCGACAGCAGGGGGGGTCGATAGTGGACCTGCTCTCCCCGCACGAGTAAGGAACTGGCGTGTCCTGGAAGAGGTTGAGACGCTCTCGGATCACCTCTATATCCGATTCGAGCTCTCCCGGATCCAGGACCCCAGAAGGGGTCACACGGCGCGGCGTTCTTCCCGCTTCCCGCGGTGGGCTGTTACAAAAGTGGATAGCGACCTACTGGAGGAGGCAGCCTTTATTTACGCTTGGCTGTCTCCGCGGCCTCAGACTGAGGAGGCAGACATGGGGGCGGGCCGCTTTCGCGATGCGATTAGGCAGATTTGCGATGCGGCCATGCCCCGCATCCGAGGTCGTCGGCCTCCAAGGAAGGAGGTCTACTGGTGGTCCCAAGAGTTGGCGGACCTACGTGCGGCCTGTACTCGTGCCCGGAGGTCCTACACTCGCAGCCGGCGGCGTCACCGCGAAGATCGGGAGGAGGACCAGCTTCATGAGGAGTACCGAGAGGCGCGGAAAACTTTACTACTCTACGGATCCGTTCCAAGAACACCGCCCCCGGGCCAGACGGGATCCCTGCCCGAGTGTTGGCCCTCGCCCTCGACCACATGTCCGACCGCCTCAGGGAAGTGTTCGACGCTTGCTTGGCGTCCGGGCGCTTCCCTGACTGCTGGAAGAACGGGAAGCTGGTCCTTTTAAGGAAGCTGGGACGGCCTACCGACTCGGTTACGGCCTACAGGCCCATCGTGTTGCTGGGCGAGGCGGGTAAATTGTTTGAGAGGGTCCTCTCTGCCCGCATCGTCCGGCACCTGTGCGAGATCGGCCCCGATTTGTCGGACCCCCAATTCGGTTTTCGAGCGGGGCGTTCGACGGTCGGTGCTGTGTTGCGCCTGAGGGCCGTGACCGAAGAGGAAGTGAGCTGTGGCGGCGTGCTGTTGGCGGTGTCGTTGGACATCGCCAACGCGTTCAATAGTCTGCCATTCAGCTGCATCAGGGAAGCACTCCACTATCACGGAGTGCCAGGGTACCTGAGGCGGCTAGTGGCAGACTATTTAGAGGAGCGTACCGTCATGTACGAGGACCGAGATGGAGTTTTAAGTTGTCGGCCCATGTCGTGCGGTGTTCCGCAGGGGTCTGTCCTTGGACCACTCCTGTGGAACACGGGGTACGACTGGGCCCTTCGAGGCGACTTCCCCCCCGGGCTCGGCGTAATCTGTTACGCCGATGACACTTTGGTCACAGCCCGGGGAGTGAACTTTCAGGAGGCGGCGCGCCTGGCCACCAGGGGAGTCTCTCTGGTTGTCGGGCGCATCGAGGCGCTGGGTTTGCGGGTTGCCCTGGACAAGACGGAGGCCCTTTTATTTCATGGGCCCCGTCGTGGTCCACCCCCTGACGCCTCTATCGAGGTCAACTCGGTCCTCGTACCGGTTCAGGCCCACATAAAATATCTGGGCCTGATCCTCGACGGTAGGTGGCGCTTCGACGAGCACTTCCTGCAGCTTGCTCCAAGGCTGGTCGGCGCTGCGTCCGCCCTTGGGCGACTCTTGCCCAATTTGGGTGGACCCAGCGTCGCTACGAGACGGCTGTACACGGGGGTTGTCCGGTCAATGGCCCTGTACGGTGCACCGGTGTGGGCGGAGGCTCTGACCGCCCAGAATAGGGCGCGCCTCTGGCGCCCTCAGAGGGTGATGGCGGTTAGAGCCATACGCGGATACCGCACCGTGTCAACAGAGGTGGCGTGCGCGTTGGCCGGGACTCCCCCGTGGGATTTGGAGGCGGAGGTGCTCGCCGAAGTATATCGGCGAACGGCTGAGTTCCGGGCGGGAAGCGGCAGTCGGCCCCCGCCCGAAGAGGTACGCGAATGGCGTGAGGCCGCTCGCCGAGCCACCATGGCTCGTTGGTCGTCCCGGCTGGAGGCTCCACGTGCTGGCTTTGCCGCCGTGGAGGCGCTCCAGCCGGTCATCGTCGAGTGGGCAGGGCCGCAGCACGGGACCCTTTCCTTCCGACTGACGCAGGTTCTTTCCGGGCACGGCTGCTTCGGGAAGTACCTGCACTCGGTCGCTAGGAGGGAATTGAGTCCCGCCTGTCACCACTGCGACTGCAGTGAGGACTCGGCTCAGCACACGCTGGCGGTTTGCCCCAGTTGGGCGACGCAGCGTCGGGCCCTCACTGCAGTCATCGGAGTGGATCTGTCGCTACCGGCTGTCATTCGCTGGATGGCCGGTAGCGACAGGAATTTTACCGCGGTCGCAACCTTCTGTGAGGAAGTCATCTCGCAGAAGGAGGCGGCGGAAAGGGTCCGGGAGGTTGACCTCCACCCGGACCTAATTCGCCGCCGGAGAACCGGGCGGCGGAGGCGCGCTTACCAGCGCCTCATGCCGCCCTGAGTGTGGCCGCGGGTGGACGGGACGGGTTTTCCCCTTCACCCGCTAGAGTGGCCCCCCGCGAGGAGGCGGCGTCCGCGTGTGCCTGGACGTCGCCTAAATGAGAGGTTTTTACCCGAAGGTGGTGCCCGCGCTTTTGTGGGCAGGCGCTAGGAGGGTTCCGGATGTCTTAATAAAAGCTGTTCCCGGATCCCTCCTATTTAAGGCGCAGTACGGCACACCGTGTGGTTTTAGTCGGTTCGATTCCGCTAACCACCCCATCGTAAACCCCGGTCGGGTGACCGCCCGAAGGGGTTTCCACTAGCACAAAAGGTCACCAGCTTTCTACATACCAACTTCCATCGCAACCGGTTCAGTAGTTTTGGCGTGAAAGAGTAACAAACGTTCATTCATCCATCCAAACTTTCACATTTATAATATTAGTGGGATAGGCCAAATTTTCGGTATGCTTTATTCCTTTCACTGAATCCTTGATTTACGACGTACATTTGTTGTATTTGGCTCAAGTAAACGTATAAAGTTATGCATATACGTATTGTATATATTTCTAGCTATAGAAAATGTGCCTCTTAACTACTTATTTGTAAAATATGGGGTTAAAACCTTACGCTTATGTATTCGAAGTATTAATATTATATTAATAAATATATTAATGCCGCTCACTGTCTGACTTCATAATAAAGAGTTTCCACGCCTGTATGAGTACTGATATTATTAGCGTTGAATTGGTTGGTTTAAATAGCAATGTATAACATTTGTAAGTCTGTTTAGACTTAAAAAGAGACTTGTGTACGGATAGTTGGCAGATGTTTAAAGAGCAGTTGGCATTTGAGATTTAGTAGATAAGGCCAAGTGAATTTCTGCTCAAATTGAAGCTACTCGATTGAGGACAAACATTAGTATCCTGCAGGGCACCAACATCAATCAGCACTACTAATATAATAAATAATAAAACTTTTATTCTATAAAAAGGAGCTGTAGTACAATACATGAAGTAACTTATAATAATAACAACAAACACTTAAGTAATAACTACACTTAGCGGTTAAAGTACTGTCCTCTTAAATAGGCTACATAATAGCCTGTAGTAAAGAGAAACAGTGTCACCTCCTCGGAGATTGGAAATACAGTGTTTGAAAATATAACATTATCAATCATGTGAGTACTAAATATTTCTTAATTTTCATATCTATTGTATTGTACCGTGTGTGTGTGTGTGTGTCTTGTTTATAAGTAATAATAAGTAATAATAATAATGACGACAATTTCTTAAAAGCCGAAAAAGATAAAGAAATTAAATATTTGGACTTAGCCCACGAGATTGTCGATATGTGGGATGTGGATTCAGCAATCATTGTGCCGATAGTCATTTCAGCCCATGGGTTAATTGCTAAGAGCTTCGACCAACACCTTCAGAGGCTCACGTTAAGCAGCTGGATTAAGAGCCTGATGCAGAAGGCAGTGCTCCTTGATACGGCACGCATAGTGAGGAGGTTTTTGTCTCTGGAACCCTAACCACCGGTAGCTTGGTCCCTGTGCCCGATACCGGTGGGATTTAAAAATGTAATTTATATGTATATTTAAGTGAATAAAGAGAATAATAATAATAATAATAACGAATAACTATCGGCAATATATCGTGAAAGATGGTACGGTGGACATCTGTCGGGCATGCCACCGTCCCGGTGAATCTATCAGGCATATTATTTCTGGTTGTTCTCGTCTTGCCAACGGTGAATATTTGCACAGATACAACCAAGTGGCCAGGATTGTGCATCAACAACTTGCCCTTATATACAATCTTGTGCATTCAGAGGTGCCATATTACAGGTATGTCCCCGACCCAGTTCTCGAAAATGGTCGTGCCACATTGTATTGGGATTGATCTATCATCACTGACAGAACTATTGTTGCCAATAAACCTGTCATTGTGGTGATAGATCGATTAGAGAGCCGCGCAATGATTGTCGATATTGCTGTTCCTCATGACGACAACCTCGTGAATGTTGAAAAAGAAAAACAAATCAAATATTTGGATTTATCTCACGAGATTATCGATATGTGGAATGTTGATTCAGCGATCATTGTTCCGATTGTCATATCTGCTCATGGATTGATAGCCAAAAGCCTCGATCAACACCTTAAGAGGCTCGCGTTAGACGGCTGGATCAAGGGACTGATGCAGAAGGCAGTTCTCCTCGACACGGCCCGTATAGTGAGGAGGTTCCTGTCTTTGGAGCCCTAACCACCGGTGTCTTGGTCCCTGTACCCGATGTCGGTGGTATACTATTTTTTATATTTTTAAATACATATTTTGTTTTATAGTTATATATTTAAAAATGTAATTAATAAGTTTAATGTTGAATAAAGAGAATAATAATAATTTATTGCATAAAGTTAACCATAAAATAGGTAGAGAAACACATAGTTACTTCATTTAACAATAGTAATATTAGGTAGTATAGAAGTCAATTATATGAGTCCCCTGATCCTCAAACTAGGATTTCCTATTTTTCGAGAATCAGTGGTTCCGCATTGCACAATTCGTTAAAAAAAATCTTCAGTTATTCTTCCTTAGAAATTAAAATGGTTAGGTTGGGCAATGAAGTGGGTCATATGCGTGTTTGTTTGTGTGTTGAGTGTGTTTTTGTGTGTGTGTGTGCGTGTGTGTATGTGTGGGAGTGTGTGTGTTTGTGTGTGTGGGAGTGTACGTCTGTTTGTCTATGAGTATGTATATCTATGCCTGTCTTGGCAAACTACAGTAGGTTCTCTGTGTCGTGGTAATCAAGACCGTGTAACCATTGTTTAATTTTAATTTTCACTTTCGGCCTTGTCTGGTGTTGTAAGTTTAGGATCTTATGTAGTTTGTTGTAGATTTTTGCACTAAGATACTCGAAGTTTCTCCTACCAAAGGTTGTTATGAAGTTGACTATAGGACAAGGAGGTTTGGGTCTTCTAGCTAAAGTTTGTGGGGACGACATCTGTTATATGCACAGTTTTGTGTCGGCGGAGACTAGCTCGTAACATATAAAGCTGCCTAACCGTGAGACATGCAGCGTCTTTATAAAGTTGGTTGGTAGGGTATCTGTAGACATGACTTTGAGGACCGCTCTCTGAGCACGCTCTAGGTCGATGAACCTAGTCTTGGCAGATCCTCCCCAAATTGGGATGCAGTAGGTGATAATTGATTCGCAAAGTGAGGTATAAACCGCTTTAAGAATAGGAAGGTCAGCAGGATTCCGGAGCTTTTTGACGACGTATATGAATTTCCTGACCCTTGCTGTTAAAATTTGCATATGTTCATACCAATTTAGGCAATGATCAAGGGTTAACCCCAGATATTTTGTGGAGGAGGTTCTAGTTAAGACGGGATATGAACATGTGGGACTATTGTTTGGACAAGTATGGGCTCTGACTGTAATCGAATCTTCAGAAGGTTGACTAGAAGAATTGATCGCGAAGGTTTGGTAGTTGGTTTTTTTAATATTTAGTGTCAGCAGATTATGCGCAAGCCAGCTGATTGTCAGGCCAAAAGCTCGTTCAGCCGAGATTTTTTTCTAAACTAGTATGGCAGTTTCATCAGCGTACGAATAGATTTGGGAATTTGGCAATGACATGACATGACATGTCATGTGAGCTAATACGAACGTATTGTGTGCGGTCTCTTAAATAATCACTGTAAATTTCCAAGGCATCTCCCCTGACACCAACCGATTCCAGTTTTTTTTACTAAAATTTGAACGGAAACTGTATCGAAGGCCTTGGAGAGGTCAAGAAATATTCCTAGGCATTTCAGTTTACCGTCAATCTTCCGAACAGCGAATTGTGTAAGTGAAGCCACTGCATCCTCAGTAGACAGACCCTTTCTAAAGCCATATTCGTTTTTCGATATAATGTTATTCGCCTCTAGAAAGCTGGTAAGATAATTGTTCAGAACTCTCTCCAAGATCTTTGAAAAAGCTGGAAGTATAGATATGGGTCTATAGTTACCCACTTCACTCTTGTCACCCTTATTACCACTGATCTTTTAAGGCCTTGGGGAAATTGTGCCAGATCTTATTGCCAGATTGCATATGTGAGTTATTACTGGCACTAGGTACATTCTAGCAGATTTCAAAACACTTGTGTAAATGCCATCCCATCCCGTAGCTGTATCGAAACGGAGGCCATTAATAATTCTGTTTATCTCTATTTCGTCTACCTCAACAACGCCTATGGATTTTAACGGTGAGGGATTTGTGAGAGGATCCGGTTCGGGTATGTGTGTCGGTTTTATTTTACTGGCTAATTCATTACCCATATTAGCAAAGTATCTATTAATATCATTAATTGCTATGGTTTTGTTTTCATTAGCATTTAAGAGGTCTGTGGCATTGCAACGTATTTTGATAGTGTCAGTCACTGTTTTGATCACCTCCCACGTTTTTTTAGGGTTGTTATTACATTTTGCAAATTCAGATCTCTCATAATCACATTTGAGTGTTCCGAGCAGATTGTTGCAAAAGTTACGATAGTAGTTTTTTAAGCTCCAGGTGCATGTTGTCTCGATTACGTATGCATCTAAGTAACCCAGGTGTTATCCATGGTTTTATAATTCGAGACTTACGGGGGACTTTAACGGTTTTAGTATGCATTGCAATGGTAGATTTAAGGGTATGAATAAATAGATCAGTCGCTACATTTACTTAATTCTCAGAAAGAATAATAGAGAAATCAGTCTTTTCAATGTCACTAATAATGGCACTCATATCAATACGGTTAATTTCACTATTTAACTTAGGGGTAGATCGAGTCAGACCGACGCTTAGCAACACGGGATAGTGATCAGTTATAGAAGATTCAATTACTAATGTTGTAGCAGAGCTGTGAAAGAAAAAGAAAGAAAGAAAATGTTTATTTTTGGCAACACAAAAATAAAAAATATATATACAATTTTGCAGCTGTGATTACCGTTATTGCCAGAAAACGGACCCAATTCAGCATTGTGTCAGGCGAAAGCCTGACGGTAATTTTCAATTGGGCCCAAATGACGCCGTGCGTAAAGACAGTTGGAGACCATAAAATTATTCTATATATATACCAGGATATCATACACCATAATTATTACTATATTATATATACGGTAACATGAATTAAACAAGATAAATAACACATAAGGAGATAATTCGAATAATTATACATGTGTGTTTGTGTGTGTTTTAAGTAATACATGATCCCAACAGTTGTTTAATCGAGTGGGAAACTGATGTGCTGGGAAGAGGCCATGTGAAGCTGCAAGATTTAGGTATTCGCTGGCGCGGTTGTCTGAGCTATTCATTTTAATATCTAGGTTTAAGTCACCCAGCAATATAATGTTTTTTTAAGTCGATAGTTCCGATAAAATATGATTAAAGCTGTCAAGGAAATTATCTATTTTCTTGTAGGAAGGTGGTCTATATAAAGCTATAATTAGAGTTTTGTTATCTTGCTTACAGACAATATAGTAAAGAACGTAAAAATGATTCCGCTTCATCATAGGCTGTATTTTGAAGATAATTTTGAACAACTTCCTTACATTCATAATATGATGGATTGTAAATAAACGTTGCAGAATTTATTTTATTATATAAATTTGGGCCAAGATAGAAGAAAAATCTTTTTGTGAAAGAATACTTAGTCCGAGGCAGGGAGCAAATTTTATCTCTACAACGGTGGTTAGCAAGCATAACGTATGGCGTATTACGATGTAGCAAGAGAATAGTTTGAAGTATAAAGTTTTGTCTTAAGTTAGGGACCCTACAATTTTTATAAAGTAACGTTGTTGAATATAAAATCGGTTTGTAAGTTGCAATCTTCAGTATGGCTCTGTGCGCTATTTCTAATGGGTAGATAATAGTTTTACACGCCCCACCCCAACAAGATATACAATAAGAAATTATAGAGTGGCAAAGTATTATATAGTGTATATATAGTATTATATTACTTCTGATAAGTAGTTTTGCGAGAGGTCCCTTAGATACAACATTATGACCACCTACAACAAGAAAGTTACCATTAGGTGGGTTATGTTATTGTTTGCCAATCTAGTTGTGAAAAAATAACTGGATGGTAGACCTGAATTACTTAACATCCTGGATATCATTGTGTTACAATATTACTCGTACAACGAAAACCAATGAAGAATATGTCTGATAATATATATTTGTAAATTCACGCAAGGTATTCCTAAGCGTCAGCTCAGAATGAGTGACAAAATACGCAAGCTTTTTTTAACTATACATAAAATATAAACCTTATTTCCTTAAAAAAAGAGCTCAAAATCCTATGCAAATAGTATAATCTACGCCAGTGGAGAGTGGCGTACGATTTTCAGCTCTATTTTAATGGAATGAGGTTTATATTTATGCAAGTTTTAAAAGTTTTCCTGCATTTTACCACTTAGTTGATCTATGTGAAAGATGTGACGTAAAGATGTAAAAAATATACACTTTAAAAATAATTACATAGGTTTATTCTTGTATCGCACAAATGCCGCCATTAATATTGCTGGTATTTAAAGGCATTGTCTAGTTAGTTCGCTATTGGTCGTAGCGTGATGTTATATAGCCTATAGCCTTTCTCGATAAATGGGCTATCCAACACTAAAATAATTATTTAAATCAGACCAGTAGTTCCTGAGCTTAGCGCGATCAAGCAAACAAACAAACAAACTATTCAGCTTCGTCCGCGTTTGAAAATTTTCCCCGTTATTTTTCAAAATTTTTTAGTGATGCCCCGTTCCTATTGGTTGTAGCGTGATGTTATATAGCATATAACCTTACTGGATAAATGGGCTATCCAACACTACAAGAATTTTTCAAGTTGAACAAGTAGTTCCTGAGATTAGGTCGTTCAACCAAACAAACTCTTCAGCTTTATATATTAAATAGCTGACCCATGCAACTTCGTCCGCGTTTGTAAGTCAGCTTTATAATATTAGTATAGATATAGATATTTTTCTGCTAATCAGACCAAGAACTTTATCGCATACATAATTAACTTTTATAAAACACTAGCTTTTGCCTCGGGAGCAGTACTTTTGTGTAGGAAAAGGGGATCTTCCCTTGTCTGTACTCATGAAACATGTACCTATGAAAATTTCAAGTCAGAAATGCAGAAACATTCCTTATTTTTTACTAAAAGTATAGATATGATGAATTTATATTTTTTTAAACTTGAGAAATGATTGGTCTTCCATAAAAAATATTTTTAAAAATTATTACAAAGGAGTTTCTTCCCGCGAACGCTCCGGCTTTGGAATGAGCTTCTTGTCTAAATTTTCCCGAGGGTGTAGTCATATATGGGGTTCTTCAAGAAAGGAGTGTAAAGGTTTTTAAAGGGCAGCAAAGCGCATGCGAGTCCTCTGGAATTGCAAGCGTCCATAGGCTACGGTAACCGCTTACCATCAGGCGAATCGTATGCTTGTTTGCCACCGACGTAGTATAAAATAAAAATTAAACCCCTATGCTATAACTTGAAGGGGGTCACCTTCAAGTTTTATTCTCGCGACATAAAGTCCAAAAGTATATAATAAAAGTCCAAATGCCTATATCCTTCTTCAAGGTCTCCAAGATCTATCTGTTTACCAATATTCATAAAAATTGGTTCAGTGATGTAGGTGTGAAAACGTAACAGATAGTCAGACCTTTACTTTCGAATGTATAATATTAGTATAGATTCAACTACTTTAATTAAAGGGTCTTGTACGACACAATTATTGCGACAGGACTGGGGCCGTTCATAGAATACGTACGCAAATAAGGGAGAGGGAGAGATTGGTTACCGTGCCGAGAAGGAAGGGGGAGGGGGTCTATTTTCCTAACTTGGTATTTCTTAAAAAAACCATTACGATAGAAAGTCATTTTAAAGTACTTGAAAGCCTGTAAATGAACATATGGATAGTCAACACTTAATGTTTTAGACTCATGGTCACAATAGGAACGACTTAATCCTACTAACATTATAAACGTGAAAGTTTGTTAGGATGTATGGATGTTTGTTGCTCTTTCACGTAAAATGTACTCAACCGATTGCGATGAAACTTAGTAAGTAGATAGCTGGAGACCTGGATTAAGACATAAGCCACTTTTTATCCCGATATTCTCACGGTATCGGGACTTACGCGGGTGAAACTGCAACCGAAAAGAGCGGTGCGATTCATCGCGATCGGTAACTCTTTAGATTCCACGAACTCTTGGCTGTCGAGACAATAACAAGGCCAAGACATGGACATTTTAATATTCAATTTATCTGTGTGCTATTTTAGGTCACAAAAAAACGTTTATCGGAAGGTGGGTGGGCTAGCTTTTATGACGTAATATTTGTTTGAGGAGTCGCTGAAAGTGTGACTTAGAGTGACGAAGGGGGAGGGAGAGGTCCAAAAAACGTAATATTCTGAGTGACGTATTTAATGGCCGGCACTTGAATTGTTAATAAGATAATTTAAAAATTTATTCTTACTTAAAATTTGCAGATGCTATGTGCCAGAATATCAATATTATTATATTCTAAGGTGCTACACTCCAAGGTGTTCCTGCAGAATTTCATATTTTGTCCTCCCTGACTTCACAAAATCTTTTTGTGTGATCCACAAATACTTGTCCCGAGTCTGGGTATTCTTTGTGTCCGTTGTTCGAATGTTTGTGAAGCCCATGTCAATCCATACAAATAAATACGTTTTAAAAACCATTACTTCATTACAAGGTTTCTTCAACTCATTCCCACAGTCATTTCATTGAGGCAGTTGCCTGATAGTAAATGATAGTGGAAACCGTAATCAATGTAATAAAGCCATGAAAGCTAAATCAGTTTTAATTGTTTTTTTAGGGACTCAGTTCAGTTTTGAATTTTAAATAGCTTTTTTTAACAGACTTCAAAAAATTGAGGAGCTTCTATGTTCGGCTGTATGTATTTTTTTTTTAACCTAAGAATTCGAGAATCCCTAAGTCCAATTTAAAATATGTTTCTTAAAGAAGATAAAAGGTTATACTCGTATAGCATGGATAACCGTAAACCCATGCAGTAAACGAGTGAGATCATCGATATTAAATACGTACCCGTATGATATATATGAAACCGAGGAGGAATTATTTATTTTATTTATTTATTATTAGAGAGATTATGTTGTATCATTAGAATTAAATTATTATATTGCTAATTACAAGTCTCTACATATAAGAACTTTAAAGAGAACTGCCGATATACAACATATATATATTTACACAATAAGAAATAGACATAAAGATACGCTCAAAATAAAACAAACATAACAAAATAGTACAGTTTGAGTGCCGCTTTAAGATTCAAAGAATGATTGTGCTTCAACCGTGTTCACATTGGTGCAAAACAAGTCTATATTGCAATTCCGTGGAAGATGATTAAAACTACATCACTACATATTATAAAACAAAGTCCCCCGCCGTGTGTCTGTCTGTCTGTTCGCGATAACCCAAAAAACTACTAAACGGATTTTCATGCGGTTTTCACTAATAGAAAGAGTGATTCATGAGGAAGGTTTAGGTGTATAATTTGTACCTTTGCGAAGCCAGGGCTCGTTGCTAGTGCACTCATAAGAGAAAAATCATTAAGCCTCGTTTTTGCAAAAGGTACATGTAATTGTAATGTTGTAGAAAACCAATTTTATTTGATACTTAAGAACTCGCTAATGGGTCTAACGGACCCAGTCTTTTTTTTAAAACAACTCCCGCATTAGGAATATTCCTGTGTCGCGGGGGGCTTCACAAACATTCGAACAACGGACACAAAGAACACCCAGACTCGGGACGGCTATTTGTGGATCACACAAATTTTTGTCCCGTGTGGGTTTCGAACCCACAACACTCGGCGCAGCGTAGTGGCGAGGTGACCACCTAAACCATTGAGCCATCCGTGCAATCCTTTGCATTTTGTTTAATAACTTCAACATTTTGACGTTTGCGACGTTGCCGCTCTTAGTACCTTTCAACGATAGTGTAGCACGGCAGATGGCGCTGTTACGACCGTTTCCAATAACCTATCTATCTGTTCCACCTACAAAAGATTGACAAATCTATCATTTGGTCTTAACTTGCTTTTCAATATCCTACTGGGGTATAGCATGTTCTACTGAAGTTGTCAATCTATCGACGAGAAGACAGGTAGCCTAGTAGAGATAAGAACCCCATACAAATGGTTCTCACTTTAATTTTTTAAATATAAGTTTTAGGTTACTTTTCCATAGAGGGATATTTAAAATTGTATTTAATTGTGATAAAGAAATTAAATGACTATGAATTTGCCTACGGATTTATACTGAGTTTGCTTTAAACCAGTTAAATAAATAATTTAGTACAAACTATATTTAGTGTAATACCTCTTTAAAAAGTAAATTTGTTTTTACCAGAATACGTACTACTATAACTGCTTCTATTTCTGTCAAATAGATATTAATGAAGTTTTGTTTTTATTCGAATCGAAAAATGGAAGAAATAAAATGTTTTACTTTGTACTTTGATTCTATTATTACATTCATTGCTTTGTTGTTTGAGACGACATTTGCTGCCACAATAAAATCTTTTAAGGGTTATTATTGTTAAGTGGTTAACAAAAACCAGATGTTTCAAGAGGCTTGAATAGACTAGAGGAAAGGCGCAACCTTTCGTTGGATAAAGATAGATAGCGATCTTTAATTATGAAACGCAGACTATAGATAGATATGACATTACTGTTTTTTTGGAGATTTGACGGCCGTTAGTCGTTAGTTGGCGCGCTGCGTGTGAGAGCTACTGACGTAAAAAGTATGTATGGGTCCACCGGACCCGATAGCGACTAAATACGTAAATGTCTTTATCAACAAGTTATTAAATTGTTAATGGTAAAATTCCTTTTTTTTTTGTAGTGACTTTTCGATTAAGTAAAACAATAAATATCAATATTTGATTAAATATTCTCTTTCTTTATTCATATACTATCCTTATAAGACAGTAAACATTCCCTTTTATTGACAAGTCTAATAAACATATGATATTATACTGGGTTCATCGCACCCGGCAGTGAGTATTTGCATTACAAATTAAAGCGCAAGTCCCTAAGTGTTAAACTTATTTCTACTATAGCAACAAGTTCAGGGCAATCGGTGTAGCCGTTATCAACGTTTATCAAATAACAGAGATGTCATCGATTCAATGTCTTTGCTCAAGTGGTGGAAAATAGAAACTTTTGCAACGGTTGCTGTAGCCGCTGTAGTCGTCTGTTCACTGCTGCGCTTTCAAATCCAGAAACCAAAGAAATTTTATCTGGACACCTTCAATTCATGACTTATAAATGTCATCATTCTACACTATGTTCTGCGTCAATAGACACAACTAAAATCGATATTTGAATTTTGGAATTCATATGATGCTGCAATCACTAGTTGTTAAATGATTTTTTTGTTATTTCATTGTTGCAGCGGTATCAATTCACACTTCTCGAGGGTGGACTGCTGTGTCAGGCGTAGCGGGAGCGGGAGCAGGAGCGGCCAGTGTGCTGTGGGCTGCCGCCGCATGTTTATTATTAGCACTAGTTGTGCAATGCTGTAGAACTATCATGGACCCGCCTGGAGTTGATCATGGGTAATGATCTCAATACTATTTTCGATTATTCTAACTTATACACTATATTTATTGTGTTGCAAGAATTTAAAATTACTATTTAACGGTCTGTTTCTTTCCTGTATTTATTATAGCATCAGTAAATAAGTATATTTTACGTTTACCCCAGATGCCCACATATACTATATCTTCGTTACTAAAAACAACCGGTCTCAATCGAGTGTTAGAACAGACCTCAAATAGCTTTGGATCCGACCTGATTAATTTGGATTCAGCATGGTAGGCGGTAGACTGAAATTATTTAGGACAGTTCGCCAAAAATTGCCCTTCATGAAGACGAGACCGCGGAAGTTGATTGAAACGTTGGAAATTAAAACTTATTTGTTTATTTATTTTGAATTTCCACCAAAGGACATGCATAACAGTGTCACAATACAAGAAGTATTATATTACTCCCTCAATTCATGAAGACGGGAGCAAATATTATGCAATAAGACAACACAAATCTATACATTACCATTAAATGAAATACCTAAAACACTAAACGCCACTGAGGCCTGTATTTATTGTGCTTACAAAGTGTAATAAAAATATGGCAGTAAGTAAATATTATATCGCGTAGGTACATACCTAATATATTATAATTTGATTAAAAGTCATACAAATAGCAGCGAATGAAATATTCATATAATTCGTTATTGAAAACCGCTGAATATTCAGAGAAAAAAGCATTAATTTGTAAATTACCATTAGTATTACAATACTTGGAGAAAGAAAGGAACAGGGGTGGGAAACACATTGCTTAGCAACAGGCTAAAAAAAACACCCACATGCAAAGGAAACTTTGCATACTATCGTGATACTAAGAATAAATCGATGACGCAAATATGTAACAATGTTTATTATATACTATGATTGATTTACACCGAACAGTGGTTAAATCGACCGTATACACAGCAAATAGCCAGAACTGGTTGACGTGTCATTGTTTGATGACGTGAATAACAGTTCAGTAAATCGTACTTTAATCGTAGATATAAATGTGACCTTGTTGTAATTCTCAAAATAAAAACAATAAGAGGCAGGAATAATTCACATCACTTTGGTTAGAATTCATACATGAATGACTAGTTATATTTAGAAGCATTTTACGTCCAAAGGGTCAAATTCGAAACAACAATTCATTCCACTCCATTTTAATCATTATAATTAATCTAAACACAAGCCAAAGTTTAGCCTTAACATCATGTAGAATTAAAATTGTGGAGAGTACATAGAAAAGCAAAAATAAAAAAAATCCTTCTTACAGAGGCGGCACGATGGAAGATGACACGATACCCTCATCACGTGATTTAGTGGTAATCGCGTGCGTGCAAATCACATTGGCAGCAGCAACATTACTTAGTGCGGCTATATGCGCAAGGATCGACTGCAACACATGACGCGAGCCGCAGCGCTCGTTAACGCGACAACGCGTAAGCGAAGCGCCCGGTGTCAGCCCCGCTGTCGCGGAGCGCAATGTGTCACCACCCGAAGATGTGATTGTCGAAAGAGAAGGTAGCCGTGTAGCTTGGTTGATATAAAGATTAGGTTCGATGAGAGACAAACAGTGCAGTGTTAATTAGTAAAGGGTGTATCATAGTAAGCAGTACGTTATTATTTGCTTAAAGGTAATATAATTTTGGTTTAACGTAGCTTTGTGTCAACAAGAGAATCTATTAAAAAAAATCCGTTGAACCATTATTTGGAAATCTGATGAAATGTACCCATTGAATTTCGTCATTACTGTCACCATTGAAACCTGTATCCTTGTAACCTAAACTTTGTATCTTTAAAATAATATACCAATACGGATCTGCAATTATTACGTTACCTTAATTATTAATTTGCTTTGAGTACTTGTAATGTACATTCCTGGCAAAATCGTAGATTGACTTAATACAAGATTAGTTAGCGAGTCATGTAATGATATTCAAAGTCGATTATCGTAAACTTGGATAATCTCCGTACGGGTAATTGTAACTTCGTTAGAACCATATGCGTGATCAAAACTAATATCAACTAACTTTGGTCAAACAAAACGTAGCAGTTCAATTACATTATTTGAAATAAGTTATATTTCACTTACAACCACTGATGTAACTAATACAATAAATTGCACTAAGTTATGGTAAATTACGTTGTTCTAGTCTGTAGCCATCTTGTTTTTTTATAACAGCTGAAAAATATTTTTATGAATATAAGGCTATTGTACATAAGTAAGTAAGTAATATAAGTCGTATATAAGAGTGTAAAACCTCGTACGTCTTAGTAAATGCCGCGTAAATATCAAGAGGACGAAAAAGAAAATTATAGATTAATATTTCTTTATTAATTATGATAGTTTCAAAAAAAAAAGTAAATTATGTAGCTTCTGTTGTATCGCTACTTATAACATTATATGAAGAAGTCACAAGATAAAGTAATAAAGTAACCTTCGCCTCAGAGGGTAACTTCTGTAACCATTCATATTATAATATTGAACATAATATAATTACCGAGAATAATGATGTCAAAAAATGACATACTCGAAAATTACTTGAGCGGTAATGTCCGAAGTCTCAACAAAGATTTTCACGACTTGTATGTACATATTAACTGTATAAATATAAGATTTAATAGCGAGAATAATATTTACTAAGTACGATTACGATACTACGTACCTTTTTGTGTACCCGATAGTTCAATCGAATTGCACCGAACTTGTTTGTATCTTATAAAAACTAACTCGATTAAATACCGATTTAAACACTGCAATATAATAATGATAATTTGATATTTCCATTTCATGTTATCAAGTCTTGTGATGACAGCAGTTGTTTTTTATTGAAGTAGAATAATAAAATTATGTCTTTTAGAGGTAAAAAGACGTAATTTATTACTTCTACTTCTTTAACTTCTTCAATCCAATAGTTTTTCAGTGACTTGTAAAATAAAATCTAATAACACGGAACAACTTTGAAATGTCTTTTAGATTTTGTAGAAGAAGTGCTTAATTGTTTTTAAACTATCGGAACTATACATATTAGATGTGTAAGATTAAGTTCCGATTTATGTGTACATCTAAGAAGAAAACGCAAATTTGAGCAAATCTTTACAAAATTGAATGAAATTGCCTTGGTTGATGCTTTAAAAATAAATGCTTTACTAATTGTTATTTAAAAGTGATTCAAATGTTCTATACGTACGGTCAGAATTTTGGTGTTCCATTTTTTTGTTGGTAAAAAAAGAAACAACTCCGCACTAGGAATAATACCTGTGTCGCATATAACTTTACGAACATTCAAACAACGGTCACAACGAAGATCCTGACTCAATCGATTCATTTGTGCATTTGGCTTTCAAGGTATTTAAAGTTTAAGCGTTCATCTGTAGTAGATATAATTATATATATCACCCGCCAATTCTTTAATTTATTATCTTTTATTTTTGCATATTCAAGTAACAAATTCCAATCTTGTTTTAATAAACTTTTAACCTATACGAACTCATACAATATGAAACACCGTTCTCTGAAAAATACATCAACCAATAAGTTTTCGCCATATCTTCGTGCATTGCGTGACTTTATTCAATTAGTTAGAGATGCTTTTAGTTTGCCAATGTCTACCCAATGGCTTCTTTTTACCATTTTTATAATCATATAAAACTTGCTTGTTGGAATAGTGGTTAGTGACCCTGACTGCTATGCTACAGGTCGTGGGTTCGATTCCCACCTGAGTCTGGGTGTTCTTTGGGTCCGTTGTTTCTATGTTGGTAAAGCCCCGCGACACAGGCGTAATTCCTAATGCGGGAGTTGTCTTTAAAAAAAAATGGTAAAAAGAAGCCTTGAAAATATACTTTGTAAATACTGTAAGTAAAAGTAAAATATATTCTCAGTTATTCAATTAGAATAAGTTTAGCATTAGTGAATTTAGTAATAGCAATTAAACTTTCGACTGAAATCAAACATTTATAACAGCGTAATAATAGAAAGAATAATAAGGTATTATCACATTATCACTCCAAATGCAATATTTGATACTTCTTTTTGTTCAATTTATTTTGAAAATTGTTCTTGCTGGACAAAAATACTTAGAAAGTTATTTAATTAATATTTTATTATTTCTTTTCCTTATATTTACACTTCACAATTTCCCGCTGTCTCAGTATGTACTTCAGTGAATTAATTATCTTATGGTCAATGTAACTGAACTTTATTACTTAAAAAAAGTTTTAGTAATAAAAATTATTACTATATTAGAAAACTCTACAATAAGTCTATAAAGAAGTAAGATATAAAAGTAAACGAATCTTGTACAAACAAAAAGTTCGTGGGTAGGTTCCACGATTAAAATTAAGTTTAAAATGTACATAAAAAATTATTATCTAAGTAATTATGAATGTTATAAAATAGTTGTTTAGTTAAGAAATAACGTAGACTTCACCAACTCAAACAAAGAACTCTCAAAACCTTAATTTTTCTATAGTAGAATAAATCTTGAAACCCAACTTTGTTTCATTCCATTCCATTCCAATGAAACAAAGCTTAATTTATCTAACTTTTATTTTAGGATGATTGGTTGTAATTTAAGACGTTCTTATTTTTAAGACTCGCGACGTGTTTATCGTTCTCTACTCTACTCACGTTTATCGTTACTGCTTCGCTCACCTAAGTGTCGTAGCGTGATGTTAAATAGCCTTTTACCTTCCTCAAGGACTAGGCTATTAAGTCATTTTTTCAAATTTGACCTTTAGTTTTAGAGATTAGTGCGATCAAAAGAAAAACCAAACTCTTCAGCGTTATAATATTAGTAAAGCTTTTACTTCCTATCGGTAGTCACTGGTCCACAAGATTCAGTGTAAACAGGCAAATTATAATGACGATTATGAAGTGTTTTTATTATTTAAATTTTGTATCTACTTGGCTAGTCTAGAGGTAAGTAAATCAACCGTAGGGAAAGTTAAATAGATAAATATATAAAAAATCGAATATAAAAATGTTTGATTGATTTATTTTATTTAAGTATCTATGTATGTAGAAAATAATCACTGCCACTTTTTTTTATTTATTGCTACTGTTTTCCTGGGCCTAGTGTAAATACTTACTGGAAGACTGAGTAAAAAATATATATTACTAAAGTTTCCGCACTGTTAAAAGTTTTTCCGATACTGAACGAAGAAGAAAAATATGTCAAAGATGTCCTGTGGTGATCGTCCAGGGAAGAAGATATTCTTAATGGACTGATGGAAGAGACTGTGTATCCATTAGGAGGACTTTTATTGCTCTGATCATGATTTGTTGGAAAAGGGATAAGATATATATACTTCAGACCGAAGTCCATGCGTAGTAAGCCCAGGAAAAATAGACGAACTGTGATACATTATACAATTGTCACCTAAAATACTACATAGACGTTCTTGCTGAGACATGTATCAAGCCCAACTATGAACCCTAAAGTATATCTATACTAAACTATATACACTATTATTACTTTACAATAACTGGGAGAAGAGGAGGAATGTCCATGTATGTCCACAATAGACTAAAGAACAAAAATTACTAAATATAAAATCTTTTTAACAAAAAATTAAACCGACGAAAAGAACTAAAAAGCAAAAAATAAATAAATCTTAAGTCTTAAGTATTGAGCTTATTTACATAAACTATCTAATTTTATATAAACTTATTTTGAGTCGGCGCCAAACAACAAACTGATTAATTATCAAAATTTTATTTGGCGCCGACTCAAAATAAGTTTATATAAAATTAGATAGTTTATGTAAATAAGCTCAATACTTAAGACTTAAGGTTTATTTATTTTTTGCTTTTTAGTTCTTTTCGTCGGTTTAATTTTTTGTTAAAAAGATTTTATTTTATGGATTTTTCATCATCATGATGATGATGATGAAAAATGATGATGATTTCTAAACGCAATACCTGATAAAGTAATGGTAAGTAAACAGAAACACTGTTCATTAATACAATTTTCGAGGGTTTCTCTCAATTTTTCAGGATCCCATCATGAAAACCTGACTTCCTTGACATGGGACCACCCTTGAGGTATACCCTATCTAACAAAAAAAGAATAATCACAATCGGTTCATAAATAACGGAGTGAGGGCTGAAAAAGTAAACAGAAACACTATTCGTTCCTACAATTTTCGAGGGTTTCTCTCAATTTTTTCAGGATCCCATCATCAGATCCTGACTTCCTTGACATGGGACCACCCTTGAGGTATACCCTATCTAACAAAAAAAGAATAATCAAAATCGGTTCATAAATAACGGAGTGAGGGCTGAACAGACATAAAAAAAAATTAAAAAAAATATTATACGGTCGAATTGAGAACCTTCTTTTTTTTTCGTCGGGTAAAAATAGACCCAGAATATTATACTCTTAAAACTTCTTATACCAAAACTATACTAGATCCATCAGCTCTAATTTTAAAACAACTAATTTTACTTGATCTGTCGTCGAATCAGCTATGACATATCATAAGCACATATTTCTGGATATTGACATGCACTGCCCAGAAACGAGAAACAAGATTATATACACAATCGCTGACTGTGATAACCTATGTATTATGGTTAAACAGTAGGTCGCTGACAGTAATCAAATGTGCTACGAGGGACTAGAGATGGAACTGACTGATTCTATCAAGAATTCTAAGGTAAGCAAAACAGAAGTACAAACCTAAGTAAACTTAGATCAGAATAAAAACTAAACAAATTAATAATAACATTGACAAAAGAAACCGACTATGGTATGCATTTTTCTTTTATAATATCATCTAAAGTTTAAAATTTCATTTTCACTGAAATTCAATGCCGAACCGTAATAATGATCTCCTTCAGAAACATCACAAAGTTTGTTTAACTCAACGTAATTGGTTTAAAACAGTCTAAATTAATGATAAAGTATGTATTTATGTAAGTTGTATAGAATTATTAATTCTGCTATTATGTTTTATTATTTCTATTTTTAGAATAATATCCTTAAAAAAGATTTGAAATATTAACCCAACCTTGACCTTGACTATGTGGATCCTTAAGCCAAATAACGCCCAAGCCCTGATTTGAATATTGTGTAAGCAGTGCTATAAACCCTTAACTGGTTAGTTTTCATTTCTTTATTGTGTAATAGAATAGGTGTTTATCTTCCAACTCACCTCATGGAAAGTGACGATCAAAACAAAAATGGTACATGCCTATCCAAGAGAAACTTATTCACTCTACTCTTGACGGTTTCTGGTTTACAATTGTGTAGAAAAGTAGATGCAGGCAGTTCATTCCAGACTTTGGCTACTCGAACCAAAACGGAGAAGACAAGTTCATTAAACGAAGACATGATCTACTGTAGAAGATTGGTAGGACATCCAGATTCTTCAATTGTTCCCTATGAACCTTGGAGCCTTAGGTTCGCCTAATGTCGTCTCTACATAACTGACGATCTTAATTGAACGCAAAATTTTCCGTAAATATTTTTAACTTTGCCACTAGATCCTCTGTCAATTCGGCAGTAGTTTTTGGGAGTTTACCATGGGAAGAGTCAGTGTCATGTATGGATGTGATTACATGTATAGATACCACCACATTTTTGCTGTCCACCACTTTTAATGGTAAATAACAGTTGCAATGCTGATATTTTGTATTTTTTGCACCTAGAACTGGATAGCTAACTAGTTAAGGGTTTATGACCGTTACTATATTCAATGCAGGACTTGGGATTTGTTTGGCGTAGGGATTATCGTGTAGAAGGATCCACACACAGTCAAGTTCAACTGTATTAATACTTTAAATTTTTTTTTAAGGAATTTACTCTTATTTTTAGCTTAGGTTAGTTTATAGAATGATAAGTTTTATTTTTAGTAGTTTAGAAATACTTGTCAACAATTTACACCCCTTTTATATTTCATAAAGAGGAGAAGTGATAAAATCGGTGTTTACTGTTTAACAACCATGACGACAAAAAAACAATTTTCCCGACCAAGAATTGTCCTATTCAATTTGTTATTACGGTTTTCAATGAAGACATTCTCCGTAACAGCGTGGAGTCCTGAATCGTGCCTGGGTAGATGACAATAGTATAGATGGTGGAATCAACAATGAAGCTTGCGAAATGTGAATGGTAATAAACCCCTACCTATTCGATAGGCATAAGTATATAAGTAATAAACATTTGGAGCTTGTTTAGGTATTAATTTTTATTATTCATCAAAAAAAGGATAATTTGAACAGATGGGTGGACAACAAAGTGGTCATACGATGCATCTGTTTTACCTTTTGGAGTACGGAACCATAAAAATAGAAATAATATAACATCATTAGGTACAGAGTTAATAATATAATTATATAATAACAACTTGACACATTTCACACACGGCCGTCTGAGCCCAAACTAGGCAGAGCCTGTACTATGATAACCAGGCTCCTGATAAACATACTTATATATTTCTAAATACATACACATTATAGATAAATTACACCCAGACACAGAAAAAATGATCATGCTCATCACACAATTATTTTTCTTAGGTGGGAATCGAAACCACGACCTCTGGCTCAGCAGTCAGGCTCACTAACCACTAGACCAACAGGCCAGTAATAATTCTAAACAACTTACATACTGTATAATGAAGTAAGACCAATTACGTTGAGTTAAACAAACTTTGTAAGGTTTCTGAAGGAGATCATTATTACGGTTCGGCATTGAGTTTCAGTGAAAAGGCAATTTTATATATTATAAAAAGTTTAAGGTAATATATACAGCTTGTACCTACCTCTCTATGAGGTGCGGTTATATTAAAAGGACGTTATCAGAGCCCGTAAATGAGTTTAGGAAAATTCGTGATTCTTATTACAGAAACAACTGTAATAGATATATATATATATATATATATACATATATATATATATATATATATATATATTACAGTAGTAAGGTAAGAGAGATAGATAACTGATATGTTAGTACATATTATTATTAGTTTCCACAACACAATTATGTGTATCACCTCAATAGAAGCGACCCCAATAAACATATATTATGATTTCCGTACTAATTATAATATTTTACTAGTCAGTTAAATATCTGTTTCCTTCTAAATCTGTATAGATGTTAGGTCACACACGTTTAATATTATAGTATAAATACTAACACAATCTACTAACACTAAGAGTAATAAAATAGTATCTAAACACGCTACAGTAGTTTCACTACAGATATATTATACAGGCTGTATCTGACAATGGAACAGTTACTTGGAAAGGGCATGACTCTAGCATGCAGTTACAAAAATACTTTTTTTTAAACTATCCGTTTTAAAATTAAGACCGTTTAAATTTTCAGGTATTTCATCGCCGTTTCGCATTAAAGCTAGTGGAATTTGTCAAGTTAAAAAGTTTAACTGCATGCTAGACTCATGCCTAAAGTGCCTTAAGTGAATTAAGTAAGTATTCCATTGTCAGATACACCCTGTATAAGATGTAAGAGAAATATATTATAACATGGAATAGAATATAGAACACTATAGGCAACAAAATTTCAAGGATATATCGAATATCCGGATTTGTCCGAAAAGATCCAAATAGCAATAATAACTACACAAAATCATTGAAATCGACATGAAAATTCATATCGTATGATTTAGAAATACGCACCGATACGGGGAAAATGATTTTCCGAATATTTTTGTTTCATCATAAATTTATTTTAAGGCCAATTAAAATCTGGTCTCTCTTTTCTACAGAAAGTTACAACGTGTTACAACAAGTTGTATAATATATATTGAATCTTTCAACTTTTGCTTTGATATGAGGTGTGGTAGTGTGGGTGCTATTACTCGCTGCGAGTTTATTAATACCTTCATTTTAGTCTAGTCTCCTTTATTGTCAGCTTCTTATTATATTTAATGAATAGCTGGTTAAGTAAATAAGAGCAAGACGGCGAAGCTTGACCTCTATTATCATACTTGTGAACGGATGCTCTCAATTGGTCGTTGTGCAGTTTCTACTAAATTAGTTTTCATCACTATAAAACCCCATATATAAAACCCCACCGCGTCAATCTGTCTATTCGCGATAACCTCAAAAACTACTAAACGGATTTTCATGCGGTTTTCACTAATAGATCGCTCTATCTAATACACGAGGAAGGTTTAAGTATATAATTTGTTAAATTTTTGTGTAAAATAGTTGACATATGATAATGATTGTTGAAGATGTCTCTGCCACCATGCGTAGCCGGGGCGGGTTGGTAGTTTCATTTATAAAATGAAAACACCATGTGTACCGCTTTTTGTTTTATTTTCTTTGTCTTGATTTGAAGTGTAGTTAGTCATCAGGGTAAACTATAATAACGCTACAATTTCATTTCTTTTTAATGAAATATCTATAATAAAATATCCAAACATTCACAACAAAATTCACAATCTACTTAGTTTTTTACTGATGTGATCACGTAATGTCATGATGGTTTGTGTTTCGTATATTTATAGAACAGGTAAAAACACTAAAAACTTTGATGTGACTTCTAAAATTTATGAACTGAGACTAACATTTTCCGATTGCTTGTTACCTAAACTACCTTACGATTATTGATGATTTTATTTAAATAAAAGGATTTAGTCTTACAAAGCACAGTTTTATTTTGAAAGATTTTTACAGACAATGTGACAGATAAAATATTTTAGTCTATACTTACTATACTAATACCATATAATAATATATAATATACTTACTATACTCACAGTGTGTGTTTAGCTTGTTACTAGTTATAAAAAGTTGTCATTAATGAGTAAAGTCAAATTTAATTAGTACAACAATTATATTTTTTAAGTAAAATACCCTATTGCCGTCGTTTATGTAAAGTGAATTTTGTTTCACGTTTTATTCTAAACTAGAATACGGTTAACAACACTATAATTAGATTTTTCACTCGAACTATTCCGTACTAAACTACTGACCGAAAGTTTTAATTGTATTGTACAGTTGTACTACGTTTGGCATTAAACGACGTTATGAACTTCCTGCTGCAATGTTTTAGGTCAACTAATAGACAAACAACAACTAAAATATTACCACATTTTTTAAAGTCGGATGTATGCTTTTTATATAAATAAATAATACTAATGAATGCATTTTGTCGATAAAAGCATCATGTGACAAGTCCAGTCTTTCTCGCTTTCTATTTTTAAACATATTTAATAGTCCGAACAATGAGTTTAGGGGAAAAAAACTGAAAAAGTCAACTGCGCAATTGGAAATTTCGGAAGAAAACTTAGTGCTTTTCCTTTTGCAGGAACCAAGATGAATGTGACGTACGTACAGCTGGATAGATTTGAAAAAATGAAACGAAAGGGTTTTATTCCTGGAATATTATACATAGTCATACGGGAACTGAGGATCCAGTAGGTGGAGGTAGTAGCTAATAAATGCGGTAAGACCCAACATGGAGGATTAGCTGGAGAGGCGATAGGTCAGCCTCTCCTACCGAACGGCGCAGGTACTTACCGGTCACGGCTGCTTCGGAAAATACCTGTGTCGTATAGGCCGGGAACCTACGTCAGTGTGCCACTCCATGAGCGCTTGCAGCCCTAGCAGAAGCAGGCCCGAGACGGCAATAACCAAACTGTGCCACTGTGGGGTCGCCTGTTGTTCAAGGCGGTCAAGTCTGCCGGAGTTCACAGGGATTTCCTTTGTAGAGTACACCTGAGTAAAATATATATAATAGCCTGCATCATAGTTGCAATATTTACATAGATTTATTGTTATTATTACTTTCGAGTCGAGTTCAGATCACGAGCCATATAGATATATAAGTGTAATAAACTAGATTAATATTTTCAAAGTAAACTTTTCTTTTCGTGTATTTCGAATAACGTGTACATGCGACTTTGTATAGATTATGTAATGTTAGACCGTTGAAACATATTATTATATTAAGACAAGAAATCAAGCAATCAAAAAGTTAATTGACAGTAATCGATATTGAAATGACAATTTTATTCATTGCCAATGCACTCTAATTTATTTCATACTTTCATAATATTTGGCATAAAGTATTTAGGATGATTTAATTTTATTTTGGGATGGCTCAGGTAAATAAGTTTGTTTAGTGTTCTGTTACAACTATCTTGACAATGTGATTTTTTGTGATGGTATTTAGAGACATTTAGATTTGTAGAGAAACAGTACAACAGAAATGCTTAATTGCTTATTCTTGGTAGAACATAGAAAACATTTGTTTAAAGCAGACTAATAAAGCTTCGCCATTCACAAAGACGCCTTTGCTTTCATTATTTATAGTCTAATTCATTCTACAATGGACTCAACTAATCAAACTAACATATTTAGTACTTTTATAAGTACCTGTTCGAACTATTCACAACTTTCAGGCAGTACTTAATTTGTTCATTTAATTCTGCAAGAAAAAAGAGGCTTACAAGACGAATGCGAATATATATTCAAAATTTCATGAACACTTTTTGATCATATCGATCATACAATGTTTTTTCAATAAAGAAATTAACATAACTTTTCGATTCTTCGAGCCTAGAGACTCTCTATCATTCAAACAATCTCAACGTCCATCCACACATCCATACCTCATACATCCATACATCATACATACATACAATAGTCTCAAACATGTTTTAGTTCCTTAGCATGAGGTAGTCTAGCGTTTGTCTCTTCTAGGATTTTGTTATATATTCTAAAATGGGTTTTCTAATTTGGTAAACCCGGTGTAATATGAACATGTAGTAGTACAAACGAGGGTAACATCAACGCGAACGAAATTCACCCCGGTCACGGTCTGACGTAAATCAAGCTCACAAATGGCCCCTCAGATTGCCGCGGGCGTTGAGAAAGTAGGGTCTTTGTTATTGCAATTATTGTTAGGTTTTTATTTTTAACCGACTCATGAAAAAGGAGATTCAGCTTAGCTTTCCTTTGCATATTACCCATAATAAAAAAAATAGCTATTTAGGCCTGGTGTGGCTTCAATTTCCTGATTTCGAATTAATATAATTTTTTAACTTCAATATCCAATTTACGACAGAATTATGTCAGTTTGACAGTTTTATTGTGTTTTAAAAAAGTTCTATATATATTTTACATTATTAGCTACCTATAGTTTTATTTCATTATTATCTGGTACTAAAAAACTGTATAATTTGTCACAACTTATTTTTGTTATCTTAACATTTTCAAACAAATGCATAATTTAAATCATGTTCAAAAAAATACTTAAACATTTAACATTTATCTAATTATCCTTCTTTCAACATAACAAGAAGTTCGACATCAGTGTATTGTTGCGTGTTACTAAGTCATAGGTCCTAATAAACAAATATTGTTTCTACATGCGTTTCTACAACTTTAATAGATAAACTAATACACATAAACTTTTTCACAAATGCCTTATTATCTACGCTGATTGGTTGTTATTTTTTATTTACTATTGTATTTTTCTCTATAAGTGATTATTGTAAACTTTTGAAAAAAATAAAAGTCTTTAACCGTAAATCTTTTTCTATTTACATTTAGCCCTGTAGGTAATCTTTTTTCGTAATGTCCCCTTCACCTCAGCACCTTCCGAGTTGGCATTGTAAAAAATTTATTCTCATAAAAATTTTAACACTTAGTTGTAAGACTGAATTTTTTTTTAATGCCGTTTTATTACAATGGACAGTAAAATAAATGAAAGTCGCTGAAGAGATCGTTCGAATTATCCCTCTAACGATCTACTTTATGCGAGTAGGCTGATATTATCGCGCTATAACTACAAAAGCGGTGACTGCTGCTTCATGAGTTGATAGTAGTGATAGTGATAGTAGTTGATAGTATTGTAGCTCTGCTAGACGCCGTATATCGTCATAAAAACCTCGGCAAGCACCTTAACCATGGAACAAAAGTATTTTTTTAATCGCTCGAGGTTATCAACTGTGATGATGCACCTCTGTCTGCGGTAAATATAGGCGTAAGTGATGATATATTATAATTTTTAGTGTAGTATATGGCAACTGATTTTGCTACTCAGTGTTTAAGTGCAATAAGTGCTATTGTAGAGGAAAATATTAATAGTTCTGCGATGGACATACTGGGTGACTTCAGAGCGCATCCAGGTGAGTTCTTTTGTAATTATTTGTTGGACTTTTGAATAGATCAGCAGTGAACATGTATGGTCCACACTAATGTAATGTAAAAGTAAAATAATGATTAAAATATATATGTTATTATGGCTTACGGTAGCAATTCTGTGTTAACGATGTAAGACCTCTTGGGGGTGTATATAAAAAGATTAATGGGTTGCTAACGGAAGACAGAGGAATATAGAATTGCTCATGTGTAAAAAAGGTCTGAGGTCAAGAGTCTGTCCAGAGCAGGTATTTTATAAACAAGGCTGATATCAAAGAAGTTTTCACTAAAAAGATTCGTATAGTAGATAAAAAATAAAAGACAAAACCTTAAAAGAAATAATGAGTAGCAAGGGTACCATTACATAGATCTGCAGAACCACGAAGCTCCTTTTCGTTCTTCTTATTTAAGAGGTCTCGGACTTCCCGCCATCAGCCACTTCGAGTTACACACACAATTGCTTGCACTCCCCAATTAATCCGTACAAGCAATGTCCCTTGTCTTCCATTGTCTTCCTTTCCCTTTCAATGTACTGTAATTTGTTCATTCAATTAACAAAGTGCCGGGTTTACGGCAATAAGCTTGCCGCTCCTATTACATAAGTAGCAAAATGTGGGCGTTTAATACGTCTTTGCCTACCCCTTAGGGGAAATAAGCGTGAGTGTATGTGCTGTACAGGGCTTCTAATAAAGATGAAATAAAATAAAATACTAGTTAGTACTTACGATCAGATGAGATTAATAAAATTAATTTAAAAGTAGAATAAGTTAATTTGAAAGTCCATCCATTCATTTAAAAGCTTGTTTTTATTAAACAGAATAGGTATCTCTAAATAGCACTTATATGTAATTATATTATTTTTCCATAGGCTCCTTAAATATATTGTACACTGCAGCCCCTCTTTTAACCTATGTTTTCTCTATCCATCCAATGGTTGCCTGGGAGAGATCGCAAATTGCGATAAGGTCGCCAATTGTACATAACATTAGCTAGTAAGTAGATATAAGTAAATTATTATGTGTACAATAAAGAGTACATCTATCTATCTATCCAAGTAATAATCTCTTTGTACCAGTGAATAATGTGAGTAAAGTAGGTAAGTACATAGGAGAGAGGAGAAAAAGCATGAGTCAATGTTCTAAGTCTGGTGTTTGTTATTTTATACCAATTTGAATACGTCTTGATATTCCAAAAGATTTTTTTGTTTCTTAGCAACAAATGCTCAATGTACTGTCTATCTATACCATTATGTATTACTTTTTTTTATGCGACAAATATAGTCTTTTAAACCAATTCATAGGCAACAATCATTTTTTACCCACGACGGCACCCACATGAAAACCAATTTTGCCATTTTTCTCCAACACTACGGACTAATAGTCCAATTTTAATGCAATTTTCAGTGATGGGTTCGTGGTTGATTGGTGCTGGTTCTTAGCTGGGTGTTACGGTATTTACTCACTAGGGGGCTCTGCAGTAAACATTTCTTTGTGCAAACCAATGTTGCCATTTAACTGCAAAACGAATAGTTCGATCTCTATTTCAAATTTCAACTAAAATGAAGATATCCTGTGTTACATTATGTTGTCGTAAAACATCTTCAATAATTAGGTATATTCGCGTTACTATAAAACTGCAAAACTTTAGTTCATTTAATGGCAGCCCCCGACGGATAATTTTTTGTATAATCAGATAATCTGGTTAAGTTGGGGGTTTTTAAATTATTTTGTCCTTTTTCGATTAAGTTTTAACCGTCGTGGGTTTTAAAAAAAAATTAATTTTGCTTTTTATGTATGTGGTAACGAGACTCCATCACTGAACATCACAGATAAATATCTATATTAATTACATTATCAGAATAAAAAGTATCTATATTTATACATACTTTAGTAAGGGAACTGGTGCCGCCAAACTCACACATTTTCAGAAGTAATTGGTGTCCAAATACAATTAAAGTGCTCCAATCGTCGTGAATCGCAATTTAATAAATGTTGCTGATTTCCGACGCTAGGGGGTGACAGGCGACGTAACACCCGAGCCATCGCTACGTGACCTTTCCTCTTGTTTGTGACAATTCTTAACTAAATTAATTGTTATAACTTAAAAGCTATAGTAAAAGTACGTCAATTAGAGAATATATCATGCATTATGTCATACACAAAAACTATATTGTATTTACATTTTTAGAACGTCAAGCGAGAATGATTTCTGTTTATTAGTAAAAAAGTAGGTAGTCATCTTCCTATCCTGATCCAGTATTCTCAACTGCTGCGAATGCTCGGAATATGTTTTTGCTTCCACACACAAATCATTATTTATATAAACAAAATCGAAATTCTGTTCGTCAGTAGCCGCATCTTTAAAAAATGCCTGAGTAAATAGAGCCATATTTGATGAAAATTAAATTACCATATTACTCTAAATTCGTGCAAAGTAATTTATGTCGATAATAAAATTTATGAAAATTGTGCTGGTACCATGGGAATTAGAGAAAGCTGGAACCGCGATTGTCTTTTAAAAATGATGACGGATATATTGCTAGCACAAGGGGAATTAGAGGAGGGGATTAAAACGAAGCATCTGGTTTATCCGGTAATGCTTAAATTATATTTCATAATATCACATAGTGCTCACATACTGCTATTGTTATAATTTTGGCCCAGCGCCAGAAGATCCTTGACGCAGTGTTTCAATGTACTCCACTTGTACTTTGACCATTTTGTATGGTCTTAGGATGCTTTGTGTTTTATTTTATACAAAATAAATGTTATATAATTATGCAAGACTAGCTTCTGCCCGCGACTTTGTCTGCGATTTACCTAGATTAAGATAAAAGATACTTTTTATCCTGAAGTAATGTTCAGTAAGACACATTTATACCAAATTTCAAGTGGATACATCCTGTAGTTTTCTTTTCGATAATCCCACAGGAACCTAACCTTTTTCCTGCTTTATAAGGTATACTATGAGTTAATCCAGGTATGCTCTCCTCGGTCCGAATGTCTTAATAAAAGCTGTTCCCGGATCCCTCCTATTTTAGTCGCAGTACGGCACATTGTATGGTTTTAGTCGTTTCGATTTCGACACACCGCCCACTGAAAACCCCGGTGGAGTGACGGCTCGAGGGGGTTTTCAATCGCACGCAACCAAAAAAAAGGTATCCTATCTGTGAGCTAAATTTTATCATAGTTTAGTGTTTGCTAAATTTTATCAAAATTCGTTCAACCATTTACCGTGATTAAGTAACAAACATCCAAACATCTAAACATCCACGTTTCTTATTGAAAAAATGCAATAATAATACTTAAATATTAAGTTATATGATATGATAGTTCAAGTTATACGGGCCAATGAAATAAACAGTCGAAATTCGACCACCAAGCAATCTCTAGTATATATTTATATAAATGACTTACCTAATACCATAAAAGGACCATGTGTACTGTTCGCGGACGATGTTTTCTTACTAGTTGCAAGCCATTCTATGCCTAATATTTAAATTGTAAATGAAATAACAGCTTCACAAAAACAACCTACTGAATGCAGGATAACAGACTAGAGATGAATTTTTCAAAGACCTCACCAAAAATCACCACTACACATAATTTTAGTTTTAATAATATTAAATTAGAAATAGTAACAGAATTTACTCTTCTTTGGTAAATTAGTTATGTCAATTAAAATTTTAATAAGGTTTCAAAATCCATAAAATAATTAAGCAAGTAAACACTACACTACGGGCATTAAACAGATATTAACTAATAAAGCCTACTATACAATATATGAATACTTAAATGACAACAACGTCGCCCTAGACAGTAAGTAAAATGTTAAAATGTATATTGAAATTTAGTTAGTAGTAGTTAGTGATACTTTATCAAGCTAGTCAATAATAATAATAATAATAACTGGCAACAGGAAGCATACCTGGATTAACTCATAGTATACCTTATAAAGCAGGAAAAAGGTTAGGTTCCTGTTGCCAGTTATTAATACTAATAACTGGCAACACTAAGAGGCAGTCTTGTTTTACCAACTTACAGCTAATATTTATATTTGTTATCATAATTTAACACTAAAACAATATGTTTTGATAAATCTATACAGAAAAATGCAAACCAAAAGCAAATTTAAAATAAAAACACCGAAAGATTGACTAAAATAGCCATAAATATAATTTCCAAGTCATGTCATGTCGAACAGAAAATTTATTAACATAATGTAATAGACGATGTAATACAGACGATGCTAACAAGATCCAGAACCAGAGCGCATTTTCCATCCCCGGACTCGTCGCTTAGCTCCGCATTGCAGCCCCCGGAAATCGCAACAAGAGGTGCGGCCACTGCAGTGACGTCGAGCTCGACATCCAGTGATGAGTTTTTCTCTCCGCCGACGTCGCCAACACCTGTACGTCGGCAGGGGAGAGGCCGGCCACCGTCCAGCTTGGGACCCCGAGGCCCATCGGCTTCGAATAGGGCCCCCGCTACCGGTGGTAATGTGCGTCGCATGAAATAGACGACTTCAATGAACGAAAATGTCATGCGAGCATATTTTGTGGCTACAGAGGAAGAAACTATCCTCACTGCGTATCGTAATCGTATGATGCCTCTGTTTCAGGAACTTGAGCCAGTTGTTAACGTTTCGGTGCAAAGATTTTCGGATCAAGTGCGATGCGATGTAATTTGCTGGATAACTCCGCATAAACGAAACAAAGCACTAGTGTGTACCCTTGATTCGATGTTACCCATTTATTTAGAAGAAAGCATAGATCTCAGCGATACCCACCCAATTTTGTATTGTGCGGCTGTTACAGCATGTCGAGTAGCTGGTGTTAAATTCCCAGGAAATGACACCGCTACTCGGTCAAAGCTTGTTGTTCCGCCGTGGCAATGCAGGATTGAGCGTCGTATCGCTGAGTCGAGGGTACTCATTGGCAAGCTTATCTGTTTCAGATCGGGCAACACACGCTCGAGAGTAATGTGTTTTGTGAATCGGGCTTTTTCGGGAACTGGTATCAGTTCCTGTGATTATATGGCACGAGTCACAGAGCGCATTGACTTTCTGAAACAGAAGGTTTATGCATGGGCAAATCGCATACGAAGGTACAAAAAAAGGGTTAACCGTTATACTCAGAATCACACATTCCAAAGAGATGAGAGGTGGGTTAATAGAAGGTGGGAGCAGCCTGATTTAGTGAGTGACATTCATTTACTCTGGTAAATGAATTTCAGTATCTGTGCTGAAATCACGAATTCATTTTGGCGGAACATCTGGTCGATGCCTGTCGCTCACACTGAGGGTGAATGGATGCGAGATGTCGAACGATCATGGGACTCAATTAATAGAATGGAGCCAGTATCAATATCAAACATTGATATAGCTTATGCAGTTCGTTCGTTGCCGAATTGGAAATCAGCGGGACCGGACGGACTGCATAACTTTTGGTTAAAATGGCTCCGTAGCTCACATGTACAGTGCAGCAATGGAGAACGGTTCTTTGCTATCCAGGATGGCAACAATCTCAGGGTAACGGCGAGTATATACAGATCAGGCGGGGTATATTTCAGGGTGATAGTTTGAGTCCCTTGTGGTTCTGACTAGCTTTAAATCCTCTCAGCACTATGTTGGAGGGTTTGGGACTAGGCTATCGTTTGCGGAGAGGAGGTCAGGTTATATCCCATCTCCTTTTCATGGATGATTTGAAACTTTTTGCCTGCTGCCTGCAGCAATTTCCAACTGATAAAATAACTAGAGGTAACTGAAAACTTTAGTAAATGTATCAAGATGGAATTTGGTGTGGATAAATGTGCAGTCATGCATGTAAAAAGAGGCAGGATTGTGGAATCTGAAGGGATGGAACTCTCAGATTCTACACAACTTAGATGTCTTTCCGCGAACGATACTTACAAGTTTCTAGGAATGTCACAGGCGTTAGGTTGACATGAATTGACTATGAAGCAATCGTTACAGGACCGCTTCTATGGCCTCCTGAAAAAAGTATTAAAAAGTCTTTTGTCAGGTGGTAATAAGGTGCGGGCCTATAACGATTGGGTCATACCAGTCCTAACCTACTCCTTTGGCATACTTAGATGGACTCAGACGGAACTTGATGCCCTGGATAGAAGAGTCCGTATATTGCTAGCTGCGTACCGAATGCACCATCCACGTTCATCGGTTATGAGATTGTATATCCCGCGGAAATGTGGGGGTCGTGGTTTTTTAAATGCCAGGACACTACATAACCGCGAGGTATGCAATCTTAGAGATTACTTCTTCTCTGTTAACGTGGAGGTGTATCGGGATGTTGTGACAGTTGACAACGGACTCACTTCGCTTGCTCTAGGTAGAGAGAACTGGCGCAAACCTGCAGTACTCAATATTACAGATCGCAGGGAGATATGGAAGAACAAAGAGCTGCATGGACGTTTTTATCGGGCCTTAAATGGGCCCGAAGTAGATCTATTATCGTCTGTGTCCTGGCTTCGGTGACTTCTTTGGAGAAACTGAAGGTTTATCTGTGCAATTACTGACAAAGTTGTTATGACGAACAACTATCGGAAGCATATCCTGAAGGACGGCACGATTGACAATTGTCGGGCATGTCATTGTCCCGGAGAAAGCCTCAGGCATATAATTTCCGGTTGTTCTCATCTTGCCAACGGCGAGTACTTGCACAGACATAACCAAGTGGCCAGGATAGTCCATCAGCAACTTGCTCTTAAATATAACCTTGTGACTATGGAATTACCGTACTACAGGTATGTGCCCGACCCAGTTCTTGAAAATGGTCGTGTAACATTGTACTGGGATCGGTCTATTATCACTGACAGGACTATTGTTGCCAATGAGCCTGATATCGTGGTAATAGACTAATTAGAGCGCTGAGCAATGATTGTTGATATCACCATTCCACATGACGACAATCTCTTAAGGGCTGAAAAGGAAAAACAAATGAAGTATTTGGATTTGGCCCATGAGGTGGCCGACTTGTGGGATGTGGATTCGGCAATCATTGTGCCGATAGTCATATCAGCCCATGGGCTGATTGCGAAGAGCCTCGACCAACACCTTCAGAGGCTCACGTTAGGCAGCTGGGTTAAGGGCCTGATGCAGAAGGCGGTCCTTCTTGATACGGCACGTATTGTGAGGAGGTTTCTCTCTTTGGAACCCTAACCACAGGTAGCTTGGTCCCTGTACCCGATACCGTCGGGACACTATTTTTTATATTTTTAAATATATTTTTTTTCATATAATAATGTAATGTATATGTTTTATAGATGTTAATAAAAAGAATAATAATAAAATCTTTAAATATATGATAAGAGTAATAATAATATAAAAACGATTCACTTGCTTTATGATAGTGTAAGTATGTTATCATAGACATGTATTGACTATTTCAGTTAATACGTTAATATAAAATTCAATGCATCGTTTATATTCTCGACGAGTACAATGCTTGCTACATTTCTCATCTAAGAAAGACGTCTAGACCCCTGACAGCAAATACCCTTTAAATCAAATTGCAAGATCTTGATCTGCGACTTTCGATTCTCAATTTCTTTTTGTTGGAGAATTTGGTGTCTTGGTTGAGACACAAATAATAGTCAGTTTTGTAAAACAATATTAAAGGGACGTATGGTCCATACAGTATAAGCATTTCCTAGCCCCTTTTTTATAATTGATTAATAATCATGACCGTGAGTATTACATAAACTTACAAGCTAATTTATCATCAAAACCAGTCTGGTTTTGATGATAAATTAGGTTGTAAGTTTTTTGTTTATAAGTTTATCCAACATCGCATTAGAGAAACCATCCTTGATTCTAGTATTACGTTACTGATTTTTTTTAAAGAAAACTCACAGAAGTAATCTTTGAAAATAATGTAAACAATTATACACTACGAGCCCCAAATCCAAAGGAACTTTCAACTTAAGAATTGCTTTGCTTTGCTTGGTTTTGTTTTATAAAAGCAATTTGTATATTACAACCTTACTGTATTAAGTTTTTTATATTTAGTCGTAGTAGCAGAAAGCTAGTGGCGATCTACCAAAATTATGATTAGCTCACATTTATTTTTAATTTTTTAATTGTTCTTTATTCAATATAATATGGTATTTGCGTATTTTGTTAGCATAACAAGTTTCTATGACCTTCACCCGACTCAAAACAATATAAACTTCCCTGAACTCACTTTGTAAAACGGTAGTCTTTGTTAACTTTGTTACCAGCGTTCGTGAATTTGTTACTTCAAATTAGTTAAGTAAAGCTTTATAGATCTATTTGCTTAATTAACATTTGGAACTAACTATTGAGTCAAGTAGTTGTTGATTGTTCTTTGATATTGTTTTGTCTATTTATTGTCTTTGAGTAACCTACTACTGAACGAGATTGTAAAGAAAGAGGTTTTTTTTTTTTTGGAATAGGGGTCAAACGAGCAGACGGGTCACCTGATGGTAAATGAATACCGCCGCCCATGGACACCTGTAACTCAAGAGTCACAAGTGCGTTGCCGCCCTTTAAGGTGGGAGTAGGAGAAGAGGGGGAGGGGGGAAGAGTGGGCAGAGGGGAGAGGGGAAGGACGGGAATAGGAGAGAGGGAAGGGTTAGGGCCTCCGGTAACCTCACTCACGCGGCGAAATGGAATGCAAGCATTGTTCACTACCGGTTTTCTGTGAGGCTGTAGTATCGAGCGGAGTCGAGCCGGCCCATACCTGCCGAAGCATGGCTCTCCCACATCAGGTTGTTTTTATGACACATGATATAGTGGAGCAAATGAAGATTTCAACTCTACAAATGTCGAAAACAGGGCGGACTTTGTTTAAATCTCTTGATTATGGTATTAATAATATATGGTAAAAAGTCACCATTCGAACGAACGAAAAAAACATTTAAAACATTTTTTTCGTAGCTATTCAAAAAGAGCCAGTAAAAATTTGGTAACTAAGGCATCAAGTTGTGCTGCGTTGATCGCCCTCATGCAGAAAGCAGGGCCGTGCGAGTGCGCTCGCTACACGTAAATGGTTTTAGCTGAAAATTGACAAATGCAAATGATTTGAAACAAATTGAACTTTGAAAAGTACTCATTACTCAAACAATTTCAATTGATTTTTCTTCGAGTTATTCCGTTTTACCTACATGTAATTTTGCAATTATTGTTTGGAAAAATATGGTAATAGCCGGATTTTTTAAATGGTGGACTTTCATATTTAAGGCATTTATAAGGTTTTGCAAAAAGTTTGTTGAGTTAAGCCCCTTTTTTGTGTTCATTTACTCCAGTAATAGCAAAAAAATATTTATTTGAGAACAGTAACTGCATATTCTTATCTGTAGTTTTAGCTAGTATATTAAAAAAAAAAATTGGGGGCACTCTATAATCGATACTGAAGACAAAACTATATATATATTTTTTTTTATTTTTGTCTGTCTGTCTGTATCAAGGCCGCTCTTCACGCCGAAACTACTGATCTGATTCAAATAATACTTGGCATGATTTGAGTTAATACTATGAGGTAGGACATAGGATACTTTTTATGTCGAAATTTGTCACGGTTTCCTTGAGTGGGGGAATGAAAGTAAAAATGAATACTAATGTAAGTTGTAATTCATTAACCCGTAGTCCGCTTTCAATTATTCTTGTTTTGTTGGAAAGAAGGTACTTTGAAGATTGTCACTTCTTTCTTCTATATTTATATGTATAATAAATCTGTAGACGTGAAGTTTGTTGTTTGGTTGCTTCACGTAAATAGTACAAAATAATCGTCGAAACGTATTATGCACAAGTATTGTGTGTTATTCGCAATCAGTTTTCTCTATCCAAAAAAAATTAATACAACACGTAACGACATTTGTTTGTCCCAAGTAATACTCACTATACAAAGTGTACAATACTAAACGGGAAATTGTCAATGTCGGACACAAGGAACACCCAGGCCTGGGACAACTATTTGTGGATCACACAATTTCTTTTGTCCTATGGGATTTGAACCCTCAACACTCGACATGGCGTAGTGGCGAGGCGACCACTTTAACCATTGCGCTATCCATATGTAATATAAACATAATTATACATTATACCCTTAAGTGAATATTTGTAGTGCAATATTCATTATAATTTAATAAAAACTAATACAATCTACATATACTTACATAATTATGTATAATAATTATACAGTAACACAGATAGCTGGTGGAGCAGTGGTGGTTTTGTAAGTTGCAGGTGTTGTTCAGATAAAATAAGAGTGTGCTGGAGTTTGCCTAATCAGCGATTTTAATCTATAGAAATTGCGTTTCTATAGGTACACTAAAAATATATTTTTTTTTAATCGTAGGAGTGTTAGACGACAACCAACTGAAACTATTTCAACCATTTTATAATTTTTGTCAGATTTTCTGTTTAGTTGTGCTTCCAAAATGTTAAAAGTATAAAACAAACCTGAAAACCTTTTCTGCAAAACAAAAATATTAGCAGTTTTTTTTTTTTAAAGACTACTCCCGCAGTAGGAATATTCCTGTGTCACGGGGGCTTCACAAACATTCAAACAACGGACACAAAGAACACTCAGACTCGGGACGACTATCTGTGGATCACACAAATTTTTGTCCCGTGTGGGATTTGAACCCACAACACTCGGCGCGGCGTAGTGGCGAGGTGACCACTTAAACCATTGCGCCGTCCGTGCAATTCACTCTATCCATAGAAATAACCATGAAATTCCAGAAACATATCATTACAATGCAGTTACTTTAGATTACACCAATAGATGTCAATGCATTCCGTTATTGGTTCAACTTAATATGAACGAATACACTGTTTTTTTTTTCACGAAACAATAATGTTAAATATTAGTTATTTTGTTTCGTTTTTAGTTTATTTTATAAGAAATGTTTATTCTTGAATTTAATTGAAGTTCTTTTACGTTTCTAGGCCATTTATTTCAGTTCGGCTACATTACTGTGAAATCTTATATTACCCCGCGACTATAAACAAAGCTCAGAGCCAAACATTTATTTATTGCGGGGGTTTACTCCCAGCCACTACTAAGAACAACTTTCTGAGTACTCTGTTAGGTTCTATAACATGTTGGTGACCCATAATTTCTAGGAAGCAGCACTGGCTTACTAACTACAGCAAATCTCCCATTTAGTCCGACGAATCGAGATGTTAGGCGACCACATTTGTTTTATTGCGATCGAGACCGCGAGGTGGCGGAGTGGATCCGGTAGGAAGACCTCCAGGTGGAACGGTTTTGCTCGTGCTCATATACTTACCCTAACAGTGGCCGCGGGCGGATGAGACGGATTTTATGTCCTTTACCCGCAACAAAATCTCCCGTGAAGGGTGTGGCTGGATATCGGCCAGATAGTAGACGGAGTCCGCTTGCCACCCGCCGGTTAGTGCCGCTCATTATAGGCTGTAAAGCACACCGTGTGGTTTTCGTAGGCTTAAGTCTGATATACGACCTCATCAGTAGCCCGGTGAGGTTAAATTCCACAAGGAAAAAAATGGGTGCTTTTCCCCTTACGTCGTTATTTATAGATCTGGCCAATGGATCTTCTGAGATTGAACTCTTTTTTCCAAAATAATAATATTTTATACGCTCCAGGTTGTTCCACCACCTATACATTATAAAAACTCCTGACTGGAAGATTCTAGTCTTTCAGAAAGAGGTGCTACGCCTACTATTAGCGACATACATATTATTGTTTTCCGACAAACGAAGTCGCGGGCACAGCTAGTTATATATATGTACGCGAATTAGCGCGATCACGTAATGGGTATTATGAATTGCCATGCTGTGACCACGGCCAGTGCAACGTGGTCAAAACGTCAGGCAATTCAAATGTATATCGCGTATATTATGGAACACGAAAGTTTGTTTTTACTGCTTCAGTAATCAGTAATTTTATAAGTATCAATGAATTCTCAACACTGTACCTATACCATACACTGTACCTATCATACTGCTTTGCTCTGCTTCTTACAGGCGGAAAAAATTCTGTGCGTGTGCGTGAAGCTCAAACAAACACACATGAAAACATATGTACTTACTGATTATGAAACACGTAATTAGTTACTCTCTTTACTTCAAATAGATATTTCATGTATAGTTTTCTAAAAATAATAAATCAAAACCAGAAATATTCCATATGATATAATCATATTGTACATGAGCACGTATTTTCAAAGCAAGAAAACCAATGCAAACTTTTAAATTCTGCAAGTTTCGCAAAAGTTTATTCAAAATAATGCTCCCAGGGTTAAATAAACAATTTACCGCTCGCTCGTGATCTCGTTCCACGGAAATTGAACTTTTTTTCATTGCAATCATGAATCTTTTGACGTCGACATGTTAAAGCGACTCGCGAGCAGAATGAAGGCCGGATATAATTGACATTGAAGATACAGTTGAAAAGAGTTTCTTTGTAGAAAAACAAACAGGAAAAATGGGATGTCTGGAACAGCTTTTATTTTTAAGTGCATTTTTTTCTTGCTTTATGTAATAATTTGTAAGGTTTAGGCAAATCGAGTTTTATGAGTTCTTCACAGTACTGTATACCTCTAAAGTAATTTTTGTACCATGTTTCAAGCAGTTGTAATAAACAATGCCGCATCTGTCTATCATACACACTTCTTTTCTTCTTTTCACTCAATTTGCGTCTGGGTTTGGATGTCCAACCAGTGTGATTTTTTTATTATCACACTACGTCCTTATTCATAGACTTTTTGTCATAAGTTGATACAGGAATCAATTATTTGTGCCTATATAAGACAAACTTTGACGCAATTTTCGATCACTTCGAGAAAACCAAAACCGCAGCGTAAGTTCAGTTACTGTATAATATATTAAATTAGCAACCCGCCCCGGCTTCGCACGGGTACAAATTATACATCAAAACCTTCCTCATTAATCACTCTGTCTATTAGTGAAAACCGCAAGAAAATCTGTTCCATAATTTTTCAGACAGACGCGGCACGAAACTTTGTTTTATAATATCTAGTGATTCCATACGCTATAAACGCCATACGTCGTTTGTCTGCGTATACATATGCCATTATTTTTTATTTTATTATTATGGTATATTATATTATGGTATTTCAATTTTTCCATTCCAAAAGATTTTTGAAAAGAAATGTATATATATTTGAATTTGGAATCCCAACTTAATATTATAATTAGGAATATGAGTTTGTTTGCTTGTTTGTTACGCTTGTGACTACTCAAGCGATTACTGCGATCTAATAACGTGTCGTGTATGCAAGATTATATATCTTGCATACACGTTATTACATACGAGTATGTTCTTCCGTAGAAAAGGAGGTTTCAAAAATAAATACTATTTCCGAGGGATTTGCTTGAAATGCTTGACAAAATTTACATTAACACGAGCTAAGCCGTGAGAAAAAGCTAGTATGTAATACAGTTACGCAAACCAGAATGTCTGACAATGCTCTACGAGTCAGCGTGTAACCACGGCCAATGTGACCTGGTTGAAGCGTCAGGCACTTAAAGGTCCGAATATGTAGGTATATATCCAAACCATCGCGTATGTTCCCATTAGTGTAAGTGGGATAACGTGAGACGTGAAAATTTAAATGTTAATATGTAATACATAATACGACATACTCGCCTTTTCATATTCATTTTAAACTTGCCACAATTGTGTTGACGCAACATTGTATTACTTTGTTTCATATCTCATACCTGGATGGAAGAACACAACGAATTTGTTTGGTATTGCGGATAAACAATGTAGCTAGTTCTTTCCCCGGGGCAAAGGTAACTCGCAGACATAATAACGTTTTGGTCCAAGTTGAAGTGAAGACCTCGCTAACCTCCATCGGGGTTAGAATTTGCAAGTTGTGTTGTGAGGATACAACCTCGGTTGCTATTTTTATTGACCCCAACAACTATAAACCGAAGTGTACCGTCAGGCGTCAGACTGTAAAATTAAATGAAAATAAATAAGATTTATTCGCTGGAAATGTGGTTTACTATCATATTTCGTCTTGACTAGACATCTGAATATTTTGTAACATATCGCATATTTTAAAATTAAATTAATAATAATTTAATTATATGAGAAATGAATGGATTAAAAGAACTATAAGATACATATAAATTAAGCATGCAATTATTAATTACTAGCAACCCGCCCCGGCTTCGCACGGGTACAAATTATACACCTAAACCTTCCTCCTGAATCACTCTGTCTATTAGTGAAAACCGCATGGAAATCCGTGCAGTAGTTTTTCAGTTCATCGCGAACAGACAGACAGAAAAACGCGACGGTTGACTTTGTTTTATAATATGTAGTGATACAGAATTCCAATTCAAAACAATCCTATCCACGACATTATCATTATATCAATAAAAATTAATATTGTAGTCGTAATTTAAAAACTATCTATGATTATTATGGAGGAATGGTTTTACCTATAATTTGATCTTAAATGTTTTTAATTTCTCTTATGACTGCTGATATTCTACATACTATAGATTTGAATTATCATCGAATATTACAATTGCATTATAATATTCTGTTTTAATATTTGTCATATAATAATTAATAAATAATATTTGGATGTTTCTTAATAAATACACAGCATTCGTAAATGTACATTGTCAGCACCATTAAGAGTTTCCACTTGAAATAGAGGTTTGCATGATGTTGAATCTACTGGACCAGTGAAGTTGAAATTTGGTACACAAATGTGCAACGTAAGTAAATGAATTTTGAGAATAGGGCCACTTTTGGGGGCCAAATTAGAAAATTTTTAAAAATCGTAAAGGTTGTTGTGAGGGTCTCAAAAATATATTTTTATAATTTTCGATTAATAATTTTAAAGTTTAAGGTAATCGATGAAAATTGACCACTTTCTCTCCCAAACTACGGAGCAGAAAATACAAAAAAAAATGTAATAGATAGAGTAACTCATAGATTTGAAAAAAAGAAAAGGAAAAGATTACAGGAAACCTATAAGAAGTTTATGATCTCAAAATAAGACTTGTGCGTACAAACTTAGATACTTAAGAGGTGACGAACTCTACCTTTTGACCAGAAAAGGGACAAGTCTTTTTCAAATCAATGTAAACAAATGCAGTTTTGTTTTTAAAATTACTGAGAATTATTTCCACGACAACGGTACCGAAAGTGTTCTCTCAGTTATTCGAAATAAAAGAATTTCACAAAGAGAGACAAAAAGGGACTAGCATTATTTGCGGAACCGCTACCGCCTTCATCTTAAGTCACGGGGAAAGGTCAGGTGTTACATCGTATCAGCTGGAAACGTATGGTCGTAAAAGAAAAAGTGAAGAATTAACCTTCAGAAAGTACTTTTTTTGCTGGTGTTTCTAAATATAAAAATATATATAGAAAAGAAAGCAATAAAGCAAGCCTAGAACTTCTGAACCTTTTTGTTTTTAAGGAAAATACTCAATATTTTATATCACTGCAAACAATCACACTGCTCACTATCAGTGACCTGCAAAGCTCATAAACTGATCTGCTTCTTCTACCTGGCGTTATTAATCCCAACAATTGCTAAAGTCCGGACAATAGCAAATAGATATATTTCTGCATACAAAAAATGCTCTGAGTGGGAATCGAACCCGCAACCGAAACGTTGCAGTCGAATGCATTACCGCCACCGGTTGTCAAACCTTATTTGGCAAACTATTTAATTAGTTACTGTTATACCTATATTTAAGTTTTATAATTTTTGTATGTCTATGGCGTTTAATCCTAAAATACTCTCAACTCCGCTAAATAGATGTAACGAAGTAAAAAAATAAAAATGTCAGGTAATCCACAAAATTACTGTATAATAAGCCTCATTACACTTTCAGCCCATATCCTCTAGACTCTCATTAGGGATGCCGACATTGCCTTTGTACTGTCGAAAATTTAAAAGTCAAGCTGTAGAAAATACAATTAAATTGTCGAGCTTTGGTTCTCAAAGTTCTTGACAATATTAATAAATAGAAAACAATAATGGTAGTGTTGCAAAGTATTGTATGCATACATCAAAACAGTTTAGTCCAAAGTAAAGTCTAGTTATGTGCGTATCACGAGTTCGAGACCATTTCTGAAAAGTGTCGTATTCTAAACAGTTGAGTTAAGAGTGTTTCAATTGAGTTGAAAGAGTTAACAGAAACGACAATATTTACAAAATATATTTTTTAACCATAAACGTATTTTATATCATTTTTTTTATTTATTTACTGTCTTCCAAACATACATGCAAAAATTGCAAGTTAAAAAAAGTTTGGAAAATGTTAGGATAAGAATGATTTAAAAATTCAACCCATAATTCAGACAGTTATCAAAAACAATACTAATGTTTATTTTTGTGTTCTATAAATATTTAAAACATTCGTAATTTATGTAATGTTGTGTATGAATTGTTGTGGACGGGAATTCCAACATACCAGAATTTGACCTAAGGTATCTCAGTGGGTCAATGTACCTACCGCTTAAGCCCCTTAACTCCTTAATCCAGCGTTGTCCACTATGGCCTAACTCCTCTCATAGTCCAAGGATGCATAGTAATGTGCTGATATCGAAACGATCGTCATAATAAATTTTTACCCTTATTTTCTTCTCGTCTTTTTTAATTTAAGAATTTTATTTTAATTAAAGAAATATTAACGTATGGGAATAAATCAATGCCCATTCCCATACATTGACATTTCTCAAATAAAAATAAAATTCATTATTGTTATTGTCTTTATTAACATAATTAAACATAAACTACATTTTTAACATACACAATGGCACAATGATGTCGAATCCATATCTATCATTTGTTTTTCTTTTTTAGCCGTTAAGAGATTGTCGTAATGGAGAATGGTGATGTCAACAGCCATTGCTTGGTGCTCTAATCTATTACCACTATATCAGGCTTATTGGTAACAATAGTCCTGTCAGTGACATCAGATATTATTATTATTATTGTGCTCGTAGTATCCATAACAGAAACCTAAAAAACTTTTAGAATCACTTTTTTTCTTTTTAACAAAGCCAGTTACAGAACAATATTAACGTTTCTTTGTGACTGCTAGGAAATTACTAAACAAACTTCTACAAAGTATCTTTAAGGTCAGTATAAGAATAATTATAGTATGAGGAAACTCATCATCCGTCAAATGTTTTGGCTTCGGCTGTTTACGACTTGCGGTCAAATGACTTTTAGAAGTTTTGGAAGTCTTGATGGTTTTGTGGGTTTTGATATAAACCGGGAAATCGTTTCAACTTTTTATTTATTTAATAGATCATACCCGTTTACTTGTTTTTGTTTCTAGAATTGGTTCTTTAGGTTTAATCTATAGAAAAAAAATCTAGACACTTAAGACACACAATAATTATTATAGTAATAAGAAACTTGCAACCGGCGCGGCAGGACGCCTCACCCCTTGATAAAGGGCCCCCGTCGGGTCCGAAACTAGTCGGGCATCCCCGAAATATACACGTGAGTAAAACCGTACATTTTAAATAATAAGAAACTTACATCTAGAAACAATAAACGTGCCTCAAACATGTGTCACGTGAGGTACACATCATGATGTGTACCTCACGTGGCTAATGAATAGGATGTGATTCTATAGTGCTATTTAGAACATCATCAAACTTCTATAGGTTTCCAGATGTTATTATTGAATAAATTTTATTTGCACCTTCTGCAAGAGTGTGTTAGACCTATTAGTTACAGTCAGTCTACTGTTATCAGAAGGCAGATAATTTACAACAGCTTTTCTAAATATTCACAATTACCGAAAAGATTATCCATTAATTAATGGATGTCTGAGTTACATGAGTTGGTGCTAAGAAATAATTTGTCAGATTAAAAGGCTTAAAAGGCATTTGCATTTAGCATTTGATAAGAACTTTAAATCTCTTCCAAAATATTAATGTTAAAATCACCATAGATAAACACTGATTTATTGTAGTGTTTCGCACAACGTCTTCTAATCAAATCAAAGGTAGAATAGTTTTGATTACTTGGAGGCTTGAAAACGCCTACATAACTCAACACAGGATAACTCAATACTGTGTTCTACCAAAAGTCTAACTACAATTGTACATATATTATAGTCGTTTACATTTAATATTTTACATTATAATATTTTAATATCTCAAAAAAAAAAAATCCTCTTTGCAACATAGATTTTCGGTCAAAACAACTGGCCACATTTCAGTTCTTATAATTAATTAACACTGTAATTCCTTTAACCAATGTTCTGTAAAACACACCACTGTCATCTAAGAAGTTTTTTATGTAATACACTCATGCACAATATGATGACAGTCAATCAATGTCATCATATTGTGCTTTTTTCTAAAAGTATTTCTATTTCTAGTAATTTACAAGAAAAGTCTTGACTATTTTAGAATAGCGTCAAAGTATTATGCTCAACCCCAATACTATTAGAGGACTGCCTAAAGCTGGACTTGTGACTTATTGCTGTTTTTGAAGTGAAAACTTCTTCAGCGGCGTTGTGCACTTTTAGATGGGTAAAAAATATTAAACTCGCATCAAGACACGTGACCCTGATGTCCGACCCTGATGTCTGACTCTGATGTCCGTCCCCATCGAAAATTCATACGACACGGAGCCGAGTTTGTTATAGTTACATGTACAGCGCGAGAGAGAGCGTAGAGAGAGAGAGAGAGAGGGAGAGAGGGAAAGAGGAAGAGAAGAGAGATTTTTCACTTCTGTCGGCAGTCCCATGACTGCCTATTTTTTTTTAATAAATGTAATAACAATACAAAAATCAGTATAGCAATTTCCCACAAAAATAGTAGTAGTAGTAAATAATAAGTTGGTCATAGTATCCTCTGTTGTCATACTGACTGGTTTAAATGCATATCCAAAGCGTGGCTCCCAACCATGTCATCACCAGGTGGCAAATGTTTACTGCATGCCTATAACTGTACTCATAGCTTAAGTAGCCTCCTTCGTCCTATAACTACTACTATCTAAACCCACATAAAACGTTACCAAGACTTACATGTCAGCCCTGTATTACATATAAGTTTGTGTTCCAAGATTCACAATATATTTCTATTATGTAACTACAAAACGATATGCCGATATAAAATTGTCACGATTAACCATTACAGATTATTTGTTTGATATTGTAACATAATCTTATTTACTTAACAGCCCACTCTATTTTACTTTGGGCACCTCAAGTACAGATCAGATTGCAAGTTTATTAACTTGAAGAGCTCAATCAACAACCATCAAGTCGCGTACTTAAAAGGGACACATGATTTCTTTTACTAAAAGTAACTTTTTCTGTTGTTCGTTACATGGTGATTTTTTTATAGTTTTGAAATTAACAGAATTAAAATACGTAAATGCATTGCACACACACAAGATTCTTAAGGTCGTCGAAAACCCTTGAATTGGCTGTACTTTCTCCTAACTTTTATGACAAATCCTTCCCTGTACAGGCTGTCCGGCTATGGAATGCTCTGCCTTTATCCGTTAGGGGTGCGCTGGCACTGGCACTGGCAGTATTCTATTCTATTATATTCTATGAATGTTCCATCATATTTTATATATTTGTTAAATTAACTGTTCTTTTAGAGGTAGTAACAGGTCTTTAATTTACAAAAATTAAAAAAGCATTTTTAACCAATTTGAAGCAAATAGTTTATTTTTAGTTTTATTAATGCAACGCGACAATTGATTTAAATTAAAAAAACTGTCAGTCGTAGGACTGCCAGTTTTCAGAAGTGAAAACATAACTGACACATCTGTCATCTGACCGTGACCGCCACGCGAATTAAGTGATTTTGGACTCGATATGTGTTTGGAAGATTTGAGTTCTATTTATTTTGCAAAGAAACAAATAATCCTTGTATGTTCTTAATATGAGATTTAATAAAGTTGTAAGTACTTACACGACTGTACAAATATTCGGCAGAACGACCCTAATTCGGAGCTTCTGTAAGTACTTAAATTTTTTTAATAGCTAATGTTGTTTCTTTGTGTAAAAATTTACCTATGGTAAATGAAATGAAGCATGAAAAGTCGTCATAAACGTAAATGATATAGGATATTTTATGCTCCAAAAATGTCAGGAAAGTGGAAAAGTCAACATTCTTGAAAATGCTTATTAACGATAATTCAATGCTCTTATCGGCTTCCACGAACTATGTAAAAGTGAAGGCCCTTTTCAGAATGTAATTGAGGTTTTTGTAAAGTTTCCGAGCAATTGATTCCGTCACTGTTGACCGGATCACTGCGGGCACATAGATGTAAATCAACGTATTTATAGGCCAGGCAGCCTACTATACTATTTAAATTTTTTCATTAAAATATAAAACTGCTTTCAGTGATAAATTTATAGTTCGTCTCAATTTAAGCTTGCTAACTACTTTTGTGTCTTCCAATTCATGAAACATCTCAAGATATGTACTGCATTGCAGAAAGTTGTATTTATATTGTATCGTTATGTAGTTAATCTTATGATTAAGATAATATTTGATTAAAATTTTATACGGATATCTTATTTTGAAATTGAAAATTTACAGATGAAACTGATATCCCGTAAGAAAGCAGGTTGACATGATGACAGATCCGGATTCATCAGGATAAAATATGTTCGGTTTAAAAAATAATAGAAATTGACATCGATATAGACAAGACATTGTTTCGAAATATGCTATGAACGAAAAAGGTGAAGAAAAACAAAATAAAAAAACAAATCCATTTTTTTTTAAGTTTTTTTGGGGATTACATAACAGTCCTAAAATTTGAGTAAACCTTTCTGTAACACGTTGAAACCATAGAGACATAAAAAATAATCTAATACTGCACTTACAGTGTTGATGGCAGGGCAGGCGATAACTCAGTCGTGTGGTGTAAATTTTTTGTAAAAAAACTTTTGTAGAAATCACTAACAAGTACACTTACTTATACCATGCTGCTAACAACAGGTTTCTTTTCAAAAGTAACTATTAAGAGTTAAAGGTTACGGTCCAAATGAACATATCGACCTTTATGTTGCCCTCAAAATATCTTTATCTTTAAAATAATAATAATAATAGTTTGTTTGCTTTTAATGAAATCAAAGCAACCCGTGTGACGTGTGACGTGTGACGAATAACATGACCCGTGGCGTATCATAAAACATTTTCACAGTCATCTTTCAACTAAGTATAGATTAAAATGTCGCTTCGTTCGAATTCGAATTCGAATATACATAATCAGAATTCGTCACAAGGTTATTCAAAAGGTTTTGAAAAACCATTAAACCGTGCTTGTAAAATTTACTAAATAATTAGTAAAACTAAAACTAATAAATGAACACCAAAGATGAGAACCTTATAACTAAAATCTAAATTGGTAACAAAGTTATACAATATAATGAAAATATTGTTACTAAGACCACCTTCTCTTTTCTTCTTTTCTTTTTGGCGAACAGACAGTCAGATAGATGGCTTAAGTAATTTAACTTTTAACATCAGTTTAAATATGATATTATTTACGTTGCTAAAGGTTACTTAACATGTACAGCAATAAGATTAAAAATTAATGAGGGTAAAAGATCGCACATAAAGCTGCATATTAAAACTTTTGATGAAAACATTTATAAACTTCGTTTCGCGTTCACTTTTCAAAGCGAATGAACAAAGAACAATGGATTTTCCTTATCAAGTAATTCTCTTAAAGCCTTCAAAATTATTTGCATGTAGATTTTGTAGAGCTTTTGCCTGAACTGTGAGGATAATTTCGTATACTTTCTTGACACTTTATTGCTGAGAAAATAAACGATTTTTGTTTTCTTTTAAACTCAACTCATAATATTAGCATCCATATTAGATACTCACAAACAGTAGCATGTATGTACAAAATATATTTTTCTTGATTCATTATTTCATTATTCGGTAATACTAATATAAATTCTTGCTAATACGATAATTAGAGCGGGATAATAATATAAAATATAATAAAAGTGAATGTTAATTTGTTTGTTGGTTACGCTCATCATAGATATAACATACACGTTGCCTACGGTACAGAAAGAGATATAGGGAACCTTTAGCAGGAGCAAAGTCGCAGGCAAAAGCTAGTTAACTTAAGTGGGAGAGCCATGCTTCGGCAGCCTGTGGGCTCCCTCGATCGGAATGAACCGGCAGTGAAGCAATGCTTGCATTGCTTATAGCCAATTGAGTGAGATTACCGGAGGCCCTGACCCTTCCCTCCCCCTCTCCTCCTCTTCCACCCTTTCCCTACTCCCATCTTAAAGGCCGGCAACCCACTTGTGACACTTGAGTTGCTGGTGTCCATTTGCGGTGTTAGTCATTTACCATCTGGTGACCCGTCTGATCGTTTGCCCCTGTACCATGAAAAAAATAATTTAAGTATTATAAAAATACTATGCAACTACTACTGCAACTTTGTTTGTTGTAAGTTTGGGATACAACATTTTACAGTTATGCGTGATGTATATAAGCTCTTTAGGAAGAACTGTGAATACAAGACCATTGTTAAATCATGAAGGTTTTGCCGACGACAGAGCTCTTCACTTCATTGTCCGACATACACTTGACCGCTTTTTATTTCAATGCAGATTTTTGTTACTACAATTTCGTATATAAATTTTATAGACAAGCCATTTTCTAGCAAAGGCGTCAAGCTAAAATTCAAACCTAAAATATTAAAATAAATTATTTAAGTATCATTTCTGGTTACATGAAAGAAAATCCAGTTATAATCATTTACAGCTAATGCGCTACGTTCCTTAAATTATTAAGCGTGTTATTATAATTTATAAGAATATCTTAAACAAGACACATTTTCTTTATTTTTAACTAAAAGTAAAAAATTTTCGTTCCACTCATTTCTAGAACATGGAACTAACTTGTCAGAGCCGTAGCAGTTTGTTGGCCAAATGTATCAACACTAACTATATAAAATCAGGGTCATTTGTCGCAGCGACAACCCTCTCTCTAATTACGATCTTGTAGAGTATTCTGCGCTATAAAGTGTTTGAGAATACCTAGTAGTAGGAATTTACAGTATTGTAAGATTGCCCATAAATATATATTTTTTAGGAAATTGTGAAATTTCAGGAAGGCCGTGCAATCCATTAAACAGTTTTACTAAAGATTTGTTTCTGTACCCTAGAGAATGCTTACAATTAATATTTTAGGTGTTTTATCCATTAGATAACACTTATTTTTGAAAACCAAGTTTTATTAACCCTATTTTTACGCCAGTAGCGCGTAGTACGTCTATAGCATTTTAGGGGATATTCTTACACTATATTTGCGATGTCGTATTACCGTAGTAGTCTTAGAGCGATGAACATGGCAACTTGAAATGTACATTTCTATGGTTACCTTTCAAGTCGTATTAAATTTGGATCACATGCTTGTAGTCTTCCCATAAGCTGAGAGAATCATGACTGATTATATTTTTTTGGCATAACTGTATCTATACTAATATATAAAGCTGAAGAGTTTGTTTGCTTGAACGCGCTAATCTCAGGAATGTTAGATAGCCCATTTATCGAAAAAGGCTATAGGCTATATAACGTCACGCTAAGACCTAGTTATTAATATATACCTAGACATAAACTTTGTTCTAAAATCATTTCATACATAAATATATGTATCTATACAGGAAACACACACGTAACTTACTTGTAAACTCTAATTTTTTAAGAAAATAGTAATGATGCACAAAATGGTTAAATTACAAAGTTCTATTTATAGAACAGATGACAATGAACAGTACAATATATAGTAATAAATTATCTCCGCTGAAAACCACTTACGTAAACACTAAACTAACATTTAAAATTGTTACTGTAGTAGTAACAATTTCAAACCAAAAGCCGCACTAGTATGTAGGGATGAAGAATGTATAACAGGATCTTCCTAAATCTCTAATTTATAGAAAAATTCAGTAGATTATACTTATTTTTTAGTTTTGAATTCTGGCTATTGTTAGCACTTACTATATTATGTAATAGGAAAGAAGCTCTGGATGATAATCAGTTACAATAACATTCAAGGTAGTAGTATTATCAATCCCTTAAGCAAGCAGCAACAAACAATTCCATTGATTTCAGACCGTACTTTGATCTAAATATCCCACCTAAAAACGTACTTTTGTCTCTACAATCGTCTATGTTTCAACACAGTTTCTAAAGTCTTCAGAAGAAGTCGTTTTAAGAAAACCTTCAAAAGTACCCGTACCCTGCACCTTATCAATCTTGATGTTATTACTAAAGTTTGTCTCCCTTTAGATTCAAAAAGGTCTTAGACACTTAGCTTTAGTCAATATTCAGATATCAAATTTGGTCGTATAATATAACAAATTCTTAATTAAGAAAATAATTAATTAATCATTGTATGTAACTTTCAAACGCTTAACTACACACTAAACGTGACAGTGTAGTTTTATTTCTTTCACTTTAAATTTTGGTTACACAAATTGTACATGATTGTACCGTAGCAATGGGGTAGTTACAATCTAAACTTTGTTACGAGTAAGGATTTTCTTTCTATTATAATTAATAAGTACTTGAATTAAACACTCCCACGCCTCTCGTTATTATAAATAATACACAAAAATATTCGTAGTAAATAACAGAACAGTAACATCAGAAGAGCATATTTTATAATTTGATCATAATAGAAACAATAAAATCTAATAGACTAAGTCTAATGATAACAGGGACACGTACATACAGGGAAGACTAAATCCATCAACGAATACCTCAATTTTTATTGCTACTTTTTTTACACCTTAATTTGTTGTGTAAAAACCTACAGGGGTATCTTTTCGACCTAACCGCGGAGAATGGCAGGGTGGTAATTCGGACTCGTACTGACTAACACCACGCAGCCATGCGGTCTTATTGCCGGAGTCTCGGGTGTAACGGGTGTAACCTAGGAAATAAATTCCTGTAATGCTCGGCAGAATTACCCCGTTGTTTAACTACAGGAGACCTCACCATGGAATGCGACGGACCTTGTTCCTTGTAATTCAGAAAGGGGTTTTACACTCTCCGGGTCTGATGAGTCTTCTGTGATGAGAGTATTAGTTCTCTGCCGTTCCCTTTCAGCCGCTTTTTTAGCACATGTAATCCCTCGCGCTCTCGCACTAGACAAGAAAGCTTACCATATTTCTAGCTTTCTACGGAGGTAGACCACAGTACCTCAGTACCCTAAGCGTAAAAATAGGATGTTTATAATAGATTCGCTTAATTTCAAAAACATTATTATTTCACGACAGTGCAACTACTCAATGTTACAAATTCAATACATGAACTCAAACTGAACTGTTAGAAACTGAGGCTTATGAATTATTCTTCATATAGAATTTGAGTAATATTTGCATAAATTACCTCATAGTTGGCAATAGCCTTCAATGTGAAATTTGAGATAGCTCAATTGTCTTTGTAGTTATGGAGAGAAGGATTAATTTAATCATTATTCCTCGTCAGACTAAAGCTAACAAAGTTACTATTCTGTACATACAATTGTTTATTCATTGTTGATTTGATGATGTTTCGGATGCCACTGTGCCCAGATCTTGTCACATTAACTAACCCCCTTATCGTAGTCGTGCTTTAGAGGTATACCTAAGTCAAGCAGAAAATCATAAGTAACTCATGATCTAGACATGCGGCAACGTGTCAAGCCAAGTTCAAGAAAAAGGAAATGGCGACACAGCAGCCGTGTGTTATATTACACGAACCATTTGGAGCCACTTTTGACCGCTCAATAACTCACAATCTATTTAACATAAATATTTGAATTTCTGTTCATTTATTAAAACCCTTGACCTTAACTAAAACCCCAAATTTCATAAATACAGCTTAAAGAGACATTGAGATATTATCGTTTAAAAATCGGCATTTTTATCACTGACTGACTGACATATAGATCAAAAACCATAAGCCACTTCCCGATGACCTAGAAAGTTGAAATTTGGCGTCCAGCTGGAGATATCTGTGTATGCAACGAAAAAAGTCAGAAAACAGTGATTTTTACGATTTTAAATATTTTCCAAAATAAGTGATTTTTATTAATACCTAGCGCCTGTCAAAATTATAATAGCAATTTTGTTAGCGGGTGAATCGATAATAGTAAAAACATAAATGTGATTATGGGAGCCAAGTTCAATATTAAGAATATACGTGGTTATCGACTATGCCAACAAAATAATTAAGATCTAAGTGGTTGCCAAGTTCCTGGAGATAATCCTGAAGATTTGACTTTGCTGGTTTTCTTATATTTGACTAAGCAACTTATCTTCTTTATTTTATACGCAAGTTACTACATAGCACTATATTTATATTCTAAGGTTAACATATCTTACTCTTCTAAATTATTGATGTGCTATGAAAACTAGCCAAGTCATATCATCAGGATTATCTACAAAACTTGGCAACCACGTTCAATCCCAAACTAGTCCTAGTCTGTAACCAGACTCCTGATAAACATACTTATAAATTACCTAACACATACATATTATAGATAAATTACACCCAGAAAAAGAACAAATGATCGTGCTCTTCACACAATTATTTGTCCTGGGTGGGAATCGAACCCACAACCTCTGGCTTAGCAGTTAGGATCACTGACCACTAAACCAACAGACTCGTCTAAGTATTGCCGATACGATACTTTCATATCGATATTTAAATATTAAACCAAACCCAAATCTTTAGCTATAAAACAACGGATGGTGATTTTGAGTCGACACTATCACTTTCCTGTTACAACTTTAAAAAGTAATGTTGTTGGGATATGGTTTGAAATATAAGGGTTTATTCCCTACGTCACAGGCCTAACTTATTTAAAGTAGTTTTGAGCCATCTCCCCATAGTTGCTACTAAATCGGTGGCACTTTATTCTCGAAGGTAGGAGTTACTGTCACGGCAAGTGGGAATCGGGTATGCGATAAAAGACTGTATAAACTACTCTTTATAGATGCCATTCATGGATTCGAATTTGATCTGTAAAGTACCTTCCACATGGATTTAAAATAAACTAGCCTGAACTATCTTATTTTTTCTTATCCGGTAATTTTTAAGTAACTTAAGTAAAGTTCATTTATCACCTAATTATAGTATGCTACTATTATTGGGTGATAAAAATTAACTTTGTAGACTTTGAATACAAATTACAACATAAGTTCCTAAATATTTTGGTTCAACATATTTTCATCACAAGTATATAATATTTCAGGTATTTACTTGCCAAACTGTCTCTTTATTAAACGGGCCCTTAATTTGAATATGGTAGGCAGTCGTTAAAATTCGATGTCCAAATTCAAATAAATTTTAGATTTCAGAAAACAAAGTCAAATACACAAACGATTTTTCAAGTGAAAACTTCTTTAGCGGCGTTGTGCACTTTTAGATGGGTAAAAAATGTTAAACTCGCGCCAGGACATGTGACCCTGATGCCAGACACTGATGTCAGACACTGATGTCCGACCCTGATGTCCGTCCCCATCGAAAACTCATACGATGGAGCCGAGTTTGTTATATCAGAGAGAGAGAGACAACATATATCAAAATGCCATGAAATCCTAGCATTTCACTCGTATTTAATTGAAACATAATGCTTTTAGCCGTTTAATATATCATCTATCTGCCTAAAACTATTTATACACATGAAATAATTTTACAAATTTTTAAAGCTCAAAATACAATAGAGTGACAAACTAATATGTTGCCTGTAATTTGACTACCTTGACCAGAGTTCTGATCACTCATCAAATAGGACAGGTCAGAAACATTAAAATCTGGCGAGTCAAGCAATTTAGCAAGGGTTAATGATGGTAGAGAAAGCTAGTGAGGTAAATAATGGCAGAAGAAGAGAGGGCTGTTTATAATACAAATAATATTTAAGAATTTAATTAATCAATTTAAGAGAATATTTTTAAAATCAAGCTTATATTTAAATGCACTAAAAAGAAGAATATAAGCTTTAAATTAATCTAATTCATCATTTTGTTACATTATACATTTTTTATGATATAATTAAGTAATTCTGTATAGATATCTACGTATGTTTTTCTTAGAAATTTAATTTTATTTAGTGACGAACATCTTGCGACAAGCCGTACCTTATTGGGCCACAATTATGTGCAAATTTTGTTCTTACAATTACCTAACATTTAGACATGTAAAACAAGCCCTAAACACACAACTGGTACCCCTTCCACACAAGTACATATAATAACGACTAAACAGCCAGACTACCCTTTAGGAGTATGAACTCTTCATTGCATATTTATGTTATAAAATCTATTTGATATCAGGTTTAGAATTTCAATTTAAACGTGACGTGACTTGTAAACAGCTTCGAATGAAGATGTAGTACTTTGCTGAACATTGTTAGCATAACACTTATGAATGTTGGAACTCTAACATCTAGTAAGTAGAGTTAGATTTTCAAAAAAAACTTTGCTGTCTCATGTTATCATTAAATTGACTTCATTACTAATTAAATATATGTTGCAAATGACTCTTAATTAAGCCTTTTTAATAGGCAGAATTATTTAACTAATGACGTTAGCATAAGAACACCAATGAGTTTTTATTGCTTTTGTTTTCACCGGCTTTACCTATTGCATTTACCTATTGCTCATCCTCTAAAATATCTATTCACCTTTTAGGTCGATATTTAGATATTTTTCAAACAAATTGATTAGGAATTGGTATGACATCTTAAAACGCCATTTTCTCTAAATAAAGTATGTGTGGCTTGACACTGTATTGCTTATCAGCGTCCAATTATGTTCGCTCCGTTCTGTTCCGTCCCGTTCCATTTTATTTATTATTGATATTCAAATGATGAATGATTTTTCACAGCCTTCTCTTTATCGAATTTCACAACTTCTTTTTTCAAATTACTGTTACTTTAAATCTATACTACAAATCAAGCTAAGTATTTTATTGTACAACTTATAAATAGCCTCCTGTTTCGTTAATTTCTTCATCATAAGCCTTTTTTGCGAGTTGTTTTAGGCCCATTATTCCGTGAAGCTTACTAAATAAAAGGCCGATATAAACTCGAGCAGTGATTGATAAAGTGAACTATCTATTTATTCAGACTTATTTAGACAGTCTTCAATGGCATAAACAAAACTATATCCCTAACGAAAACAAATAAAAATGTAACAACCTTAAGTACTAAAAAAAGTGGAAACAATAAGTGTTACTAAACAACAGAAGTGCTGATGAATTGATGTTAAAGATAGATTGCGTTACAAAAGTCGTGACTCTGAATAGGTTTTATTTATAATAAGTATCATTCTATTGAATAAGAACAATGTAAACAAAAGAGAACCTTTTCAAGATTATCTGATAAATCGTTAATAAGACTTTATTAACTCTCATGTAATATTAATTGGCTTGTGGAAAAACCTTTTTTTATAGCAGATCCGCTTGGTCCTATCATTGTGTCGGTAACCGCAGGACGGACTCCGGTCACCAACACAATGGTAGGATCATCTGACCAGGATATGGGATATTTCCATAAAGGTGTCTAGATTAATGCAATTCTATCGTAGTACAACTACATTTCAAAGTTCATCAAATTGTATAACTTTTAATTGAGTAGTTTTTTGGTATTATGTATGGATATCTTGACATCTAGTAAGTGAACGTATGAATAACTTCAAATTCAGGATATATTCTTCGTTAAGAATTCAATATGCTCAAAGAAAGATTTTCATTCAAGAAAGTAAAGTATGAGATCATGCTAACTAAACACACTTAAACGTTAAAAATGTATTAAAGGTGTTCTGAAAGGAGACCATTCTGAGAGGGCCACCATCTAAGAGGAATGCTGCACGTTTCATGATTGGTGTAGTCATGAGGCGTCATGAGGGCTAGTTTTCTGATGACGGCTCAAGTGCGAGTCTGATTCAGGCACCGAGGGTTCCATAAGCAAACAAAATTGTATATAGATAGCACGTCGATCTCGGAAATCAATTCCGGAACATTTTTACCTGCCTTTCCGAAAGACAAACTTAACTTAGCAGTTCTAAATACGAGTATACTATTCCATACTTCGATTTGCGACAAAGTCAACACAAGTTCTTTCCTTTACTTACTACTACAAGACTTTTTCTTTACTTGTGCTGTCAGACCTTGCTTCTTACCATGGTACCCTATAGATTATATATAGATTTTGATATTCCTGCGAAATTTTCAAATTTGGTCAAATCCAAGGCTTAAATGGCCGTATCTTTTGATGGCGTTGCCTTAGAAGCTTGATTTTCTTACTGCTTAAAGGGACCGCAGACTTAAGTATGGGTTCCTGAGAAAAAGTGTCTTGACAGACAGACATACAGAGTTCCTTTTTTCTTTTGAGGAACGGAACCCTTAAAAAATGGATTCTAGACCACTTGGCATACTAAAACTTTTTTTGTAAATGGTCAGTATTTACAACTGATCTGACTGACTGACCGATGCAAATAGATAAATACAAATTTAATGTAATAGAAAAGCGAACATGAGAATCCCTAAGTTCCATCGAAATTTCGAACGCTGCTCGTTAGACTAGGTATTGTATAACTTTATATTATTTATATATTATTTAATTATATGTTACTAGCAGCGCCACGCGGTTTCACCCGCGTACGTCCCGATCCCGTGGGAATATCGGTTCACAGTAGTTTTGGCGTGAATGAGTAATAAACGTACACATACACTTTCACAAACTTTCGCCTTTATAATATTAGTGTGATATCAGTTTTGCTACAGTAACTTAACATTTAAAATACTGAAACCTAAAAATAGCAACTAAGGTCCTTTAGTACTTGAAAATCGTTGCGGGTTACTGTTTCTAAACGAAGGTAATCTAACTTAAAATGATTAAGTTTTTCAAAATCTGTAATGACTCCCAACTGTACTTCATTATATTTCATTAATATTATACTTCGCCGTCATAACAATTTCGAGCTTAGTATAGACATCAACTTCAAAAAGTTTTCAACTAAAGTAAGGGTCTACTTTCCAATTAAAGTTAGGGCCTTGAGTTTCAGCCGTCTCTGAAGTTCATGCATTTCTAATGTGAAACTCTATGTTGCGCGGCGGTAGTTCATTCGATTGCAAAGTCAGGGGTCGCGAATTCGAGTCCTGCTCAGTGATAATATTTGTATGCATGAATATGTCTCTGCATTATTCAAGGTTTTTCTATGTATAATATTTATGTATGAAATTATAAAAATGTATCTAAGTATGTTTATCCGTGTTCTAGAACCCATAGTACTTGTACTTTGTTTAATTTGGATGTAAAAATGACGCATAGATTTAATACTAAAGGTTCGCCAGCGAAAGCCTCGTTTATTGTCATTTTGGGTGTCTGAACACAACCTGATTGGTCAGATACAGACGTACCTGATATAGAAACAGTACTTTATCACAGGCTTTATACACCGGCCTTGTGGTTCTATTGGCTTCATTTGAATGGATAGGACTACTACATCCTCATCTCCTTCGGTTCCTCAGTCGTGGCACGGCGGACCCCGGCCCGGTGTAGCTTCATTAGCTTTTAGACATGGACGATATAACCCGGACACCGCACCTTAGTGCGCATAATTACGAAACACACTTAGTAGATGAGATTAAAGTACTATGCGCTCTCGCCAGCCTTTTCAGTAGAACCATAATTAAGCGCTCGTTATTCTTAGCGAATAAAATAATCGGTATATTCTAGGTTTAGAAAAATTAATGTTATGAAATCTGACTGGTGATTTCCCAACAAACCAAAAACACACTCATGAACTTTATAATATAAGTACAAAGTTATACATAGGGCACACTGAAAGTTCTGGGCTCCTGGCCGCTCATAAATGTTTGAATTTAGAATGTTATATGTTTTTTTAAACATAAGAAATTTAATCTTTTAGATTAGATTTCTATTACATTAAAAAATACTAGGCGAAAAATCGCGTGTCAATTGTTTCTATCGTACGTTGAAGTTCGTCGTCCGTAGCAAAAATGGAATTAACGCGAAAAGATTTTTGGGCGACGATTTTTTATGATTTTAAAAGTTCTCTGACTCCGCAAGACTGCACTGCTCATCTACAAAATTTTAGTAGGGAAGCAGCTCATTTGAGCACCGTAAGGCATTTGATCGTGACCGTGTTTCTCTCCATGATGAAATTCGTGAAGGTCGACCTCATCTGCGAGCCCTGAGGAAAATGTGGCTACTGTCAGGCAACTAATTGAAGAAATCCGACGTATCATCTATGAAGAGATTCGAGGACATTTGGGGATTGGTATAAGCCAAATTAAAAAATCTTACATCAACATTTAAAGATTAGAAAACTTTGTTGCTGCTGGATTCCTTATGAACTCAACCCAGAACAAAAACGGACTCGTGTTATTGGTGTAAAAAAATGTTGTTAAAGTACGATCACGGAAGTTCAAATGCTGAGAAGAAACATGGATATATTGTTACATGCCAGAAAGAAATCAACAGTCTTCTGTATGGGTGTTCGAAGGTGACAGCAAACCAACAAAATTGAGGCAGGCGAGACAAGTAGACAAAAAAAATTATTGCGGTTTTTTTCTCCCGGACGGGTCCTATCTGCCCAATCCTACTTGACGAACAAAAGACAGTTAATGTTAAGTAGTACACAACCATTTGTTTGCCCAGTGTCTTTGAAAAAGTTAGGGAGAAACCGACCAAGAAGTAGCATCATCAAATTGACGTGTATGAAGTGTGACAAATAAAATATTGTTGAGGTCGCATGTCATGTATTTCAGGGTAATGTCAGCGGAAAGCTAATCGCCTTTCTATGAATCATATGTTTTTATTTGAGTAGATATTAATAACCTTAGTGAACTTGCTTTTTTACGGATATCATTGTCGTTGTTGAAGTATATGCACCACGATAAGCTTTTTATCTCTTCGGCTTTATTCAATGGTTTGCTTTTAATATACTTGTCATTTCAGTTACTCATATTTACTTTTCCAATTCTTCGGCAATGTGTCTTTACAGCCTTTCTCTTTTCCTAAAGCTTGAATATCCAAGCTCAACACTCTCTTTTCGCTTTTATCTTTTTTTTTATTTAGCTTCTATTTTTTTTTTATCTACTCCTTTTAAACTGCGCCATACCTTTCTAAAAACTTGCACTTCCAAATTAGATAGTTAGAGGCTACATGGATGATCACTTTTCTGCTTAAATACTTGTAAGGTTCAGGTAGTTTAGGACTAAAGTTAATTATTTGGTTTCGTAAACTCAAAGTATCTCTAACAACTGATTACAAATTTTAGTTATTAGGTTACTGATAAGTAGCTTACAACAAAAACACAGTATCATGATGTTACTTCGAGCATTACCGGCTTAAAAGACGCCACTAATCCATCATTCATTCCTTGTTAAATAAGAATTTCATGTACATCTTCAGATACCTATTACTACTAAGCTACAATTTTAAAAGTTAATTCTGCATGCAATGTAATGTTTACTCATGATTCTTGATCTAGTCCATAATTTAAGTTGGAGATGTTAATATTCTAACAAGTAATAAATTTCGTTAAGATTTCTACTTTTTATGATAGGATGAATAAATTTCATAGTAATCGAGAGGGAAGTGAAATATACTCGTAAATAGGGTTATCTCTACAAACATTACAATTTATCAAGTGCGTTCAAGGGACTTCCACAGTCAGACGATTCCGATATGAGGGGGAATTCCGCAGGGAATGCCCACTACTTCCTATAATGGATATGACTAGTAATTGCATTGCACATTAAAACTTACATGTTTTTTAAATCTAAATTTTTGTAACTGTCATACACGATGTCATCGTAATTTAATTTAGTAAAATTAGTAAAGTTAATGATAAGAATTCTATTTGTTAACAAAACATTTATTTGAAATTAGGATTTTAATGCAACAAAGAAACATAACTACTGACGAAGAAAGTATGAAAGATACTTATTTGTTCCAATTTACATATCTTCATTGAGAGATAGCATATTTCTATGTTAACCCTTAAGTGTCGGTGCAGTGAGCGCTTTTTATCGTGCTGTCTTTTACGTTGCAGGGACTGATTTTGAGCAAGTCCTGTACGAGTATATGAGCAAATCAATGGTAAGCGCCTAGCTGCAGGGCTTGCCCAGGCTTCTCATTTCATGAGAAAATATTTTGGCTGTCGTTTAAACATTCTTAGAACTCTCTGATACAACGTGGTGCTCCTAGTCTTTAATGATCGTCAACTAATATAATGTTTTTGTCTTGCAAATGCAAAATCTAGGGGTTTAAAAGGTTAGACAAATGATGGCTGCATTCTCACTTCGTGCAAAGCAATCTACGCCATTTTAGTTTCATTAAAACTTCATGATATGCATAAGTAATAAAGTAGTGAAATTACGGGATATAGATCCGAATATTTAACATAATAAACGCATTCCAAGCTTCTAATAAGAAAAATTTAATAATATTTTTATAAACTGTAATTTTATTTACTTATTGTTATCCCTTGCCTCGATTAGGGTGATAAGAGGCTAACTTATGCTTATAAGAATGCCTTAACATCAGGTGGATAGACATACAAGGATTTAAATCCAGGTAACACACTTACACACATTAAATACACACAAAATTATGCATGAATGACTTTTATCATACAAATCGAATCTGAAAACAATAAAGTGAAAGTGTGTAGTAGTAGAATAAACATCAAATTTTGTCTCACAATTTTAATTAGGTATCTACATAGGTTGTGTTGTACTAATGTACAGACTGTAATCCAGCTAATGGATTTAATAAAAAGCAGCGATGTAAAACTTGTAATGGCTGAACAGTACCGATTGAAGTGAACATTTATAATGTACCGACATATGTAACATGTACACCTAAGTGTAAGCGCCCTATAAAGGTAAATAGCTAATTGCGTAGGCGCTTTAACAATTAAGGACTTCCAACTAGTTTAGATGAAAAGACAGAAAATACTTTTTAAGCATTCAATCATACCATTCCCTTTATATAAAGTTCTGTTCATATGTCTACGGATTAGTAACGCAACCAAAAGGTCAGATTTATTTATAATATTATAATTATGTATACATACGAGGGCGGCACTGAAAATTTCGGGAATGAAGGAAGTGACACAACATTACTATTTAAAAATGTATTTATTGCTTTTCGAAGTATTCTCCGCGAAATTTGACACATTTTTCCATACGATGGAACCAATCATTGAAGCAACCATTCCATTCGGAAGTTGGGGTCTCCAAAATGGCCGTTTTGTAGGCGTCCACAGCTTCTTCAGGTGATGAAAATCTCTGACCACGCAATTTATTCTTTATTTTAGGGAAAGTATAGAAATCATTAGGGCTTAGGTCGGGGCTGTACGGCGGATGGTCTAATAATTCTATGTTTTCTTGCTTTAAAAACTCTTTTGTTCTGTGCGCGGTGTGAGAACTCGCATTGTCGTGATGGAGGATGATGCGGCGGTTGCAGTTCTCTTTACGGAGTTCAGAAACGACCTGTGGCAAACAAATGCTAGCATTGCAACACTCCGTTAACGAACAATTTTTGTTGGCTTTAACTCATTTTCGAACACCCAAACTCGTGACTGGTTTTTTGTTGCGGGATCGTACGCATATATCCAGGATTCGTCACCTGATACAATGTTGTATACAGCATTTGAGGATCCTGCGTGGAATCTTTCGAGAGTTCTGACGCACCAAGTAACGCGAGCCGCTTTTTGCTCTTTACAGAGCGAATGCGGTATCCATCGGGAAAACAACTTTTTTACACCTAATTGTTCATGCAAGATTATTTGTATTTGACTCATGCCAATATCTAAAGTTGCCTGAATTTTGCGGTATGTCACATGTCGATCTTCCTCAATCAGCTTACGCACAGCATCAACGTTTTCTTGGGTGACTGCAGTTTTTGGACGATCTTGACGAGGATCATCACTGACCTTGACACGTCCACGTTGAAATTCAGCAAACCAGCGATAAATTGTGGTTTTGGATGGGGCTTCATCACCATATGCAGAAATCATCCGGTCAACACACTGTTTTTGCGTTAAACCACTTCGAAAGTCATAATAAATCATCGCTCTTGAATTTTCTCGAGTCAATTCCATTTTCTCAACGACTAAACAAGTTTGACAAAACCTTGTGATAAGACCGAGAATCTTTTTTTAAATAAATAAATGGTATTCGATTTTTAAAACCAAGGAGTTTTCAATTAAAAAGATTTTAATATTACAGAAACAGTGGAAATATTCCATTCCCGATACTTTTTGTGCAGCCTATTGTAGTATGAACAATTTACAGCTAAATATTATTTGTGATTTAAGGTAAATGATTTAAGCAATTATCTATCCCGTTCTCGCCTCTGCATGTTGCCGTTGCCATCACTTCCTGTATTCTTGACTTCGGACACGAAGTCAGCGGGAGCGTGGCGAGCGGTGTGGCAACGCGCTCGTACGCCACTCGCTGTATTCATTGGAACGCGCCGCTCCCCGCACCTCCACCGCCACCGCCCCGCTCCCGCTGACTTCGTAACCGAGGCCTTACAGGCCTTAAATAAGCGATAATAATATATACTCTATAAGACCCAGATGCAATCCCGATATAACAGCATTCTGTTCAGTGTCACAAAAATGTATATCGGGACGAGTAGTGTGATATGTTTTGTGCCATGTTTTGTTATTATAATATTTTGCGTTTCCTACACCGAAGCTCAAATATGTACAAAAACAAAAATGTGAACATTCCATTTATTATTTTTCATTTCGATTTGTTTATTTATTTTTCATTATTTAATTATGGACTTTTCCCACGCACTTACTTGACAGTAAACCTTAAGTTCGTCTGAAATTTATGTGCATACATTTTTTTAAACTATTTTGTAAGATCTACTATGTTATAAAATTTTAAAGATTTTTAGTTTTATGTAAAACGATCATCAGCATCTGATGAATTATGAAACTATTTCCTTAAACCAAATAAATATAGTGAAAACAATAGAAGGCTTATCAATATTCTGTGTTTTTAGGTCTACCGTAGGATTGGATTTCAAGACCGCAGTAGAATGTATAAGGAGATCTGGGTCGAAATGTACGGGTACTAGAACAGTTCGACGCACCATCACGAAAAAACTGTCTGTAAGTTGTACACTTATTCACGAATTTACTAAAACTATTATATAATATAAATATAATATATATAAGTTATTTACCAAAGCTAAAGTAGAACGGGTTTTATTTTTTAGGGATTTTATACAAATTGATATTTTGCTATTTTTTTTCATTGAAGTTAGGACTTTAGGGCTTTATTAAACGATACATGTCTAATTATAAAGTTCGAGATTTGCTCCCAGAAAATATATTAATGGAAACGTAATCTATATATATTCACTACGACACAGAGGACGAAATTTGACCGCAATTAATTAATTCGTTAATTATAATATACAAACGGAAGTATTCAAATACGTTTTTTACAATTACAATTCACAGACATATCGCGTAACAGTTTGAAAATAATGTCAGGCTGAAGTCGTTTAATAAAATTAAAAATTTAAAATACCCCCGGCTCGAAAATACCTTCAACGATTACAAAAGAGCTGATGATCTTCAAACGGCTGAATAGATTTTCTAGAATTATATCTACGAATACTCTCGATCAATTCACCTTTCAAAAAGAAAAAAACAAAATCGATTTATCCGTTCACGAGCTCTGATGCCACAGACAGTCACACACACAGACACGTCCAACTTATAACACCCTGTCGTTTCTGCGTCGGGGGTAGAAAAAAGAGTTCTTCATATACGTTATGATAAAACAAAAAGTTATCAGAGAGAAGGGCTAGAAAAGGGTGCATAATTATTGAGGGTAACGTTTTCTTTTCTGTCCAGAAACCTGTGAAGACCACTTATAAAGACTGCTGTACAGGGTACATTCAAGATAAAACTAACGTCAAAACGTAAGTGTGTATTCATCGTATTTCGTCGTATTTATGTATGTCGTCGTTCATCGTATTTATTTGATGTATTATAATATAATTGCTAAAAAAATCACACAACAGAAGTAATCCATCCGGTTGTTCCTCGAATTAGGGACCCGGTTTCATCCTATCAGCCGGTTCTTTCCGATCGGGATGAGACAGGACTGCAAATATAATAATATTTTTTTTTGCTGTTAAGTAGGGTCAGTAGGCCGTCCAACTCCAAGGCAAGAGATTTAACAACTCTCTAGGGACACTGGAATTTGGCACATATACAATATACCGTGTACTTAAACCAAAAAATAAATTTGAAACATTTTTGTCTGTCTGTCTGTCTGTCTGACTATTTCTTTCAGCGGATCCCCGGAACAGGTGAAGCAATTTCCACAGGATTCGGATTCCGAGGTTATAAAGAGTAACTTAGGCTACTTTTATTTTGGGAAAAGAATTTTGGTTCCGCGCAAGAAACATAGATACATATGTACACGCAAGCGAAGCCGTGGCGGGCACAGCTATTTATTAAATAAAACGTTTTTTTTATTGATTTGAAAAATGAAACAATATTTTTTTATATACGAACTAAATTAACCAACAACAACGACATCACGCCCATCTGTGCAGACTTGTATTGTGAGGCCAGTTGGGTTATGGCCATTTGGTTCCTTAACATGCACACTAAAATTTGGTCAAAGTTCTTAAGGTGTTTTCTCTAATTAAGGCGAGCCAGGCTGATACACGTTATTCATTATAACAAAAAGTACTGAACCGATTTTGATGAAAACTTTACTGTTTTCTAAGTAAGTGTAAACTAAAAAAATCGATTACTCGTTTCGGCAAAAAAACGCTACCAAAAATACATACCTACATCTTCAAAGTTGGTTTGTAAGCCCTAAAATATCATTATATCCACGTTAGTCATTAACTATATATATTTTTATATGAATATTTTATTTTTAATATAGTCACAAAATCTTTACGGTCGATATTATACGATACGATATACGATACGTATATGAAAGTGTGCTCAAAAACAAAATACATAGAAAGCGGAGTGGCTCTTTAGTATAATTTGTATCTATTTCAGTTTTTTTTTTCTAATTATTGACAAGTTCTGTGTTTTTTTACTCAGACTCGTCTGTAAGCCTGTATGCCCTAAAGGCTGTCAAAATGGTTTCTGCCAGAATCCCAATAAATGCGCCTGCAACAAAGGGTATCATCAAGATTTGAAGAATAAAAACATATGCTTGCCAGTTTGTCTTAAAAGTTGCGGACAGGGCAGTTGTATCGCACCAGATACCTGTAAATGCAACAGTGGGTATAGCTTCCAGCACAAAACGTGCGAACCAATATGCACAAAGAAATGTGTAAATAGTACCTGCGTAGCTCCCAACAGTTGTAGATGTTTGCCAGGGTTTAAAAAGTCAAAAGCTAATAATATTTGTGAACCTGTATGCTTGCAAGGATGTGCCCATGGAACCTGCATTAATCCAGATACCTGCAGATGTGACAAAGGGTACGACAAACTGACTTTAATTAAAGGAACTAAAAAAAGTAGTTGTCAGCCTGTTTGTAGTAAACCTTGTGTAAATGGCACTTGTATCGCACCAGACACTTGCGAATGCTTACCGGGATATGAAGTGTCAGATAAGTATAATTGCAAGCCTCATTGCTCTACCGGTTGTCTTCACGGTCGCTGTGTAAGTCCAGAAACCTGTGTCTGTAATAAAGGATGGAAACTAATAGTGTCAAAAACCAATAAAACCTGTGAACCAATATGTACAAAGCCTTGCATAAATAGTAAATGTATAGCTCCAGAGAGCTGTCAATGTTTACCAGGTTATACAAAGTCAAAGGATAATGTCTGCACCCCACAGTGTTCCAAGGGATGCAGTCATGGAACTTGTACCAAACCAGAAATATGCACTTGCGATAAAGGATACCAGTTAAGTGCAGTAAATTTATCTAAAATTAGTACATGTCAGCCAGTTTGTACCAAAAAATGTATAAATGCTACTTGCACAGCACCAAATACTTGTACATGTTTGTCGGGATATAAAAAATCAGATGTAAGCAATCCAACCAGCGAAATATGTCAGCCGTATTGTTCTAGAGGGTGTTCTAATGGAAGTTGTATCAGTCCAGAAACTTGTGTCTGTGACAAAGGTTGGAAGACAACAAAATCAAAACTAAATGAAACTTGTCAACCGATTTGTACTAACTCTTGTGTCAATAGCACTTGCGTAGCTCCAAATACGTGTAAGTGCCTAGCAGGTTTTAGAAGGTCCAAAAATCATACATTATTAGACAATGTGTGCGAGCCTCTATGTTCTAATGGTTGTGCCCATGGAACCTGTGTTAGTCCAGAATTTTGCAACTGTGATAAAGGATGGAAGCTGCTCATAAACACTAAAGACAAAAATAGTACTTGTCAACCCGTTTGCAATAAGATCTGTGTAAATAGCACTTGCGAAGCACCTGACACCTGCAAATGCTTGCCAGGGTTTAAAATGTCAGATAAATATCGTTGTAAACCTCATTGTCGCAGAGGTTGTCTTCACGGCAGCTGTGTGAGCCCCGAAACTTGTATTTGTGAAAAAGGATGGAAGATGGCAAACGGTGCAATCAATAATACCTGTGAACCAATATGTACAAAGCCATGCATAAATGGTAAATGTGTAGCTCCAGAAACCTGTCAGTGTTCGTCAGGTTATATAAAGTCACATAACAATGTCTGCAGGCCCAATTGCCCCAAAGGATGCAGTCATGGAACTTGTACCAAACCAGAAACTTGCACTTGTGATAAAGGATACAAGTTGATTGTAGTGAATGGATCTAAAAGTAGTACATGTCACCCAGTTTGTACCAAAACATGTGTAAATGCAACTTGCACAGCACCAGATACTTGCACATGTTTGCCGGGATATAAAAAGGCTAATGTAAACAATTCTACCGCCGATATATGTGAACCAACATGTATACAACCTTGCGTAAATGGTAAATGTATAGCTCCAGAGACCTGTCAATGTTTACATGGTTATATAAAGTCGAAAAATAATGTATGCAGCCCACATTGCTCCAAAGGATGCAACCATGGGACATGTGCCATGCCTGAAACATGCATATGTCACAAAGGATGGCAGTGGACTACAGTGAATGAGTCTAAAATTGGTACGTGCCAGCCAATTTGTAACAAGATATGTGTAAATAGTACATGTGTGGCACCAAACACTTGTGAATGTTTGTCAGGATATAAAAAGTTAATAACAAACAACGAATCCAGTAATATATGTGAACCTCATTGTTCTGGAGGATGTTCCCATGGCAGTTGTGTCAGTCCAGAAACTTGTGTCTGTGATCAAAGATGGAAATTAACAGGATCAAAATTCAATAAAACGTGTCTACCAATATGTACTAAACCCTGCATTAATAGTGTTTGCGTAGCTCCTGATACTTGTGACTGTTTGAAAGGATATGAAAGACTGAAACAAGACAAGTCAGCCAATAATTGCAAACCATCTTGTTCTAGTGGTTGTAGCCATGGTACTTGCGTGAGTCCAGATATTTGTATTTGTGACAAAGGTTGGAGGATGAATGTGACAGGAAAAAATGAAACTTGCTTACCCACTTGTACTAAATCATGTGTTAATGGAACTTGTGTTTATCCAAATATCTGTGAATGTCTTCCTGGCTACGAAAAGATCGAAGAACATATTTGTGTGCCACATTGTTCGGACGGATGTCGGCATGGCAAGTGTGTTGAACCTGAAATATGCAATTGTGATTTGGGATTTCATAAAAGTAATTTCACGTGTGTGGCTACCTCTGGCTTTGCGAATGGTATGAAGCACGTGGGGCATTGGTAAGTTTTATCAATTATAATTATCCAAAATTTGTAATAGAAATAGATTCTTGATAGATTCTATAAATAGTGGAATAGATTCTTGGTCAAAGTTGTTTAAACAATGAGATTAGCACCATCTTAGGTTGATTTTAAGTCATTAACTGAGGTTAAATCAAAATAACAACAGTATAATGGAACTAGAAAATTTAAAAAAAAAATGAGATTTTATAAATCAAGGCTCAAAAAGCTTTCAACAGCTGGCCAAAGTATATAGCATAATCAGGGCTCTATGACCATCAGTGAAAACACTGTGATTAAAGTCGTGTCCAGATTAAAAATACCACCTGACCCCGGTGAGGTGACGACTACAATCTTATGGTTAATAATTGTTCAATAAGCTTTAAAATGACAGATGAATGTAGTTGGTTGTAGCCAATGACCAATGTGTCCTGTGTTGCGGCTCCTATTATTTAAATTTGGATGTACTTTATATCCGCAAATTGTAAGTTTGTAAAAATAAATAGGTAATATTACGTCAGTTGTGCTTGTAGAAATAATAAGTTTCACAAGCAAGCCTAATTATTAATGGATCAACTTTTAAATTTACGCGTTCCATGATTTATAGTTAATTGAATTTTGCTTCAGGATAACCTCTAACTGGATATATATAGCAGTAACACTGATAATAACAGCTACAGCTATCGCGTCCTGTATATGTATGATATACCGCAAATATATTAGGGCACATAAGGGTAAGTTTATCTTTTATAACATTATTATATGTATGTGAATTTAATTTTATTTATTCTGTAAGACGCCTTGACTGGCCAATGTCCTTCTTTCTAAGTAAAAAAATATGGCTTCCTCACAATTCGTATGTGCTTGCAAATATAATTTCTTGTGTGCTTTCGGGGGTATGGAGACTTGTATACTGGAAATACAATTTTAAATACTAGTTCTTTGGTAATTGTATAATTAGAGACACGAAAAACTAAATCGCTAGGATTATGGGTCGGAATGATTGTAAGGAATTGCTAAGCAACTTATTGACGCTGTTCTGGACTCTTTCAAATGGCTTTTACCGGTATGAGGAATTAGGATTGCTATTCACCTTGACAATACCATTCCTGTCAACATCAGTCATCCGGCTACGTTGCCATGTTAAGGCTGCAATGACGGGCCTTTTGGTCTAGTGGTAAGTGATCCTAACTGCTGAGCTAGAGGACGGGGGTTCAATTCCCACCTAGGACAAAAAATTGTGTGATAAGCATGACCATTTGTTTTGTGTCTGGGTGTAAATTATCAATAATATTATTGTATTTAGTAAGTATGATTATATTATCAGCAGTCTGGTTATCATAGTACCGGCTCTGCCTAGTTTAGGATCAGAGGGCCGTGTGTGAGGTTTCTCAATTGTAGTCATTATAATGGTTTATGCGGAGAAACTTTATAAAATTTTATAAATATTTTCTTCAAACAATAAAAAAATAAAATAGGGTTATACAACCCTATTTTATTTTTAACTAGCAGCGCCCCGCGGTTTCACCCGCGTAAGTCCCGATCAAGTGGGAATATCGGGATAAAAGCCTATATGTTAATCCAGGTCTCCAGCTATCTACACACAAAGTTTCATCGCAACCGGTTAAGTAGTTTTGGCGTGAAAGAGTAACAAACATCCATACATCCATACTCACAAACTTTCACGTTTATAATATTAGGATTATCTTAAATCTCCTTCTTTGTAATAAGATATTTTAAGTCAAAAGTAAAATGTATTAAGTATAACGTGAAAACAGTTTTCAGTGTTACATTCAGATAATACACATAGTTTACATATTCTGAAAATATGTCAAATATTATCTTTCATTTTGTCAGCATCGCGTTGTAGTATTCTCTAAAGGTATAAAATTATTTGTTGTCTGGGTATCTTTATAAGAGCTCGACTACTATCTTTTTTATACAGGTATTTGTTTATTTATGTGTTTTAGTGAACAACACCAAGGCTGTCGGAGAACAAGAAATTAAAATGACGGTTCGTCGAAGCCCGAAAATCTTGCAACAATAATAACGTCTGTAGTCTTTGCTAAATCAAATGCTACAGAAAACTGGAATAATTAGGATAATGCTTTGTTTTAGAGAGAAAAGATATAAACGCATTTTGAGTTTTAACCATTGTGATACTTTGTTGTCGATTCTGTAGTGGATCTCAGTAAACTAAATTATTTCTCAAATTAGTAAAGTTAGTTGAAGATACTTAATCAATTTGTATTGTCCGCAATTAAGTTTTTTTCTACTGATTGGTCCAAGTTTTAATGGTAGTGGTGATCACAAACCAAGTCCAGTTAATACTCATAGGCTATTAGTTCATAGACTTTATTAATAAGTTGCTTAAAAAATTTAAAAGAAGCTACGAACAAAACCTACTGCAAAAAGCAAAACATAACACCAGATCTACGTGGGATGCAATAAAAACTATTACACATTCCAAACCCACATTATCACCCGCACTTGCACTTTTGAAAATCAAAGAAAGTCCCAAAGAGTCAGTTGACGAAGTTAATAAGTTTTTTAGTGATATAGGCAGTGAATTAGCAAGTGCAGTTCCTAGCAGTCACAAAACATCCCACACAACATCCTTTAGTCACCCTGCACATAATTTACATTCAAGCCAATGTAATTCATTAGTCCTATTTGATGTGGACTGTAGGGAGATGGAATCACTTATTGAAGACCTACGGAAAGACTGTGCTGTTGGACATGATGGTATCTCATCTGTCATTCTACAGGATTCATCCTCAATATTTGTCCCTCTGTTAACACACATTTGTCAACTTTCCTTTTCGAGCGGAACTTTTCCAGACATTTTTAAAAAAGCCATTGTACATCCTATACACAAGGAAGGTGATGTCAACGTAATTAACAATTACAGACCTATTTCTGTTCTGCCGGCTATGTCCAAACTAATAGAAAAAGCCCTAAACAAACGACTGACAACCTATCTGGAATCAAAAAACATTATCTCACCAAATCAATTTGGATTCAGAAAACAAAAATCAACGGAAGACGCAGTGCTAAATTTTGTCAATGGTATAGTGGAAGGTCTGGATCGAAGAGAAAAGTGTCTGGGAATGTTTTTAGACCTCTCGAAAGCCTTTGACACGGTTTCCATTCCCATTCTAGTGTCAAAGTTAAAAAAGATTGGCGTCAGGGGAACAGCACTAGCATTGTTCAAAAGTTATCTCACTAATAGAACTCAAGCGGTCAAAATGGGAATCTATATTAGTGCAGACAGTTTTCTTAGTTACGGCGTTCAAGCCGGAGATAAGTACGGAGTTAAAGCACACAAATATTCAAGCGCCATTCAGTGTAATTGTGTCTCTATAACTAAAGCAACGCATGTTTAATACCTCGGTGTGCATATAGACCAATTTCTCAAATGGCAACACCACATTGATAACCTGTCAAATCGTATAAGAAAACTAATATATTTTTTCAAGCTTCTTCGTCATGCCGCAGATCTTGATACACTCCTCATGGCCTACTATGCGATATGTCAATCCATATTGACCTACTGTATTACTGCCTGGGGAGGAGCAGGTAAAACTCTTCTTCTACCACTTGAAAGAGCACAAAGAGCGGTACTTAAAGTGATGTCCAAAAAGCCTTTCCGGTACCCGACAGTAAAACTCTACACAGATATACCAGTGTTAACAGTTGTTAAAACACATGCAACATTAACGTACGACTCCAGCATATACAATGGGAAAAGAAGAACCGACAAAGTGTGTCCCCCTGTAAAACATAAAACAACACTGGCAAAGAGACACAACAAGGCTATCAGCGGATTTTTGTATAATAAAATTAATAAAATTTTAAATATATATCAACTTAATAGATATCAATGTAAAAACAAACTTAAATCATGGCTAAAAAGTCTTAACTACTCTGAAACAGAACAACTTCTTCATACATTTATTTAATAAAGTACTTACAAATGTTCCCTTAAACATATTTATATTATAATCACTAGCAGCTCCCGCGCAGCATCGTTCGCGTGCACATATTTTTATATTTTGCGTGGAACCCTAAATGTTTTTCCAAAATAAAAGTAGCCTAAGCTACTCCTTCACACACCACTCGTTCCGGAGATTAGCGGAAACAAAAAGACAGACAGACAGACAGATAAAAATGTCTAAGACTGATTTTTAGGTATAGCTATTGTGCAAATATCTGTATGAGCTTAAAAAGAAACTATTATTTTGACATTACAAACAGACACTTCAATCTTATCTATTTGTATTGATGATGATGATTTTTGCATGACAGGGAATTTTGAGCGATTCTACATGGAAATCGTATATTATTGTAATGCTAGCAACATGCACACGTATATAATATATATATACTACTGGAAAAATACTAATATATACTCATATACACACACATTCTTATACAGCAAATCTATACACACACATACATACACATTCAAATCTTATACACAAAAATAAATATAAATAGAAGGTGAATATGCATGCACTTACCTTAGTTTACTACTGGATCCTAAAAAACAGTCATACTTAGTTTAGGAACCAGATTTCAATTACCACTTTTACATATTAAGCAAAAAAAAAAAATTTGTGATATACTGTGCGGACATCGGCTCAACGGCTCTGACTACCCGTAACACAGGTTCATTCCTAGTTTGGGAGTGAGTGTCTGTCGTGCCGTTGACTGCGAGTGGACATGAAATTTTATGGTATTAAGTAATAATATGTGGTCTTAAGTAATGCACTTTTTAATGAATAAAGATTTATTATTACTAGTTGCGGGCTGTACTTTTCTTAACACGTTCATTGCCAATCACGCGACGACGCGTGTTTGTAGTGCGCTTCGATCTGGCTCATCACTCGACGTCGCGTGAAGGGTCCATAGTATTTTTGAAGAGTATTACGTGAGCCGTTGCGTTCTCGCTAATGTGTTTCTTAGGGGCCTCTAGGGAAAGGATTGAACTATCGGGCAGTGTGTGGGCGTGATTCCACGTAATTTTTTTAACATTGCCATGGCCCATCACGCGACGCCGCGTTATATATTGTGATATTATGTTAGCCACATATATATATATACTAAAATCGTAAACATACCTGGAAATAATACCTGGTACACTTCAGACTCAATTCGTTTAAAAAAAAAATGTGGGCTACGTGTACGTTTTTGGTTAGGCAATGAACGTGTTAATGAATTCCTATGTTATATCATTAAAAGTCCAATTGTAATACTCCATTAATTATGGACTTTGAATTTATTAAGCTTGCGCTTAACTAGTCATTTTTAGGCTGGGCTTTCAATCTGACTGAATGAAGACTTCGTAAAATTACGTTTTATTAGATGAACTCTAATTGTAAATAATTAAAAAATGTTTGTATAAAATTTGGAGTAAAGGTATAAAATATAGCTTTAATTGTTTATAAATTATTCTTTAGTTCTAAAAACTTGAAGATTATTTATTGCCCTGTATTCCCTAAAAAATCAGTAAATTTATAACGAACATATATTATGTTATACATTTTCTGAGTATCTTCTACAACACAAATTTAATTTAATATAAATAAGTATAATACAAAATACAGAACATAAGTTAAATAAGATAAATACATGAGTCATTAAAATAATATAATCTACAAAGTCGTGTAAATTAAAAGGGTTCGGAGTTCCATTTGTTAGGTTTAAATTACTTGGCTCAGTTTATTTAATATTAAAATTGAGAAATAAATAAAACTGGAATATTAGAAAAGAATTCTCGACACAAACCTTGGCATCTAGAATATTCCAGAGAATCCAGAGCATCGGGGTCAACGGATCTGCGACTGATTTAAGCCTTGACAGTACCTGTTTACGGCGACATAGTACTCGAGCCAAATGTTGGAATTTTCATAAGGTTGAATTCTTTACATTTTCGTAATGAAATAACGAAATATAAAAATGTAAAGACATTATTGCAATGTAGTAGTATTATTCAACCCACCTAAAACAGAGATAACAGGAATGTCTTAAAAAACAGGTAGGAGACCATGTGGGTTAGGCTGAAAACAATACAAAATTAGGGGTCTGAAACAAAATCACAAGACACGTGACACGACAACGTCTTTTCGGAAATTATTATACATATAAACTATATTGTTCTACAAAGGCCTCAACCTAATCAAGATTAGACTTGTATAATAAATTATTATATATATAAACTAAATTGTTCAACACAGACTTCCTAAATTAGGTACCTACAATTAAACCCAATCAAGATTAGACTTGTATAATAAATATTAATGTATGATTTGAGGTAGTACCTATGGTCTAAGCTCCGGCTGTAGAATTAGTGCGCTCATCGAGTATTTGTTAAAAACCAAATTTTTACGCATATTTATGATTAGGAGAATATATATCTACCAGGCTGCCTATCAAAATCAGGCCGCTAGTATTTTAATTAAATTATTGTTACATGTTATCGCGGTTACCGATTGAGCTGAAATTTTGTATACATGTGTAAATCACGTGGCAATGCAATGTTATGATGACATGGTGCTGATCTGGAAGCTGAGCTGGAAGGTGCCCAAAGGAACTGCAATGAAACGACACAACCTCATCTAACTTGGGCTCATTTGAATCGTCTTGACGAGTAGTTTATCTTACAATGGTAACCAGGGTCTGATGATAGAGCTGGAGCGTGGTGGTGTATTCATAGTAAATTCCGAATCTAAATACTAAAAAGGTAAAAATAGAAAAACAATTATTTTTTTTAAACATGGTTTTATTTTTAATAAATAGAACTAAAAAGTTAAAAATAATAATAAAAGCGTTACATTGTGACGGCAAGAGAAATAAAGATGGTGTAACAAGCTTTTATTATTATTTTTATCTTTTTAGTTCATTTTATTAATTATTAAAAAAAATCTTTATTTTTATTATATAGTACGTATTTGACGTATTTTATAATATAGAAACTAACTAGAATCAACCTAAAGGCCTAGTAAATGAAATAAAACATCATTAGCTAATTTACCACCCTTTAGGAAGAACACTTTCACATGAAAGTGTTAAAATATTTTCTTCCATTTTTTACTTTTTTCACCTTACAGGTAATTCTGACACATGGTATTTACTCTAAATTTAAAAATGTCTCCGAGATAACAGTGTTTACATCGTTTTAATCTTTATGTTGGTCCGTATTCTTAATGATATTTGTGTAGGAATATTATCGCAAACAAAATTATTTCAAGGTAATCTTTTATAAGGTGAGGCTGTCATTTGTGATTCCTCATTCCAGAAGTAGACCGACTTCTCATACTACTGAATACGTAATATGATTCGTTTCGTTTTAATTGTTTTATATAAACCAGATGGCCCAACCACGGGCCCAACAGACGTTGTCCTGTCAAAATTTCAATAATTTGTTTTAATTTCGTGGAGATTTTCCTGTTTCAGTTAGCTTTGATTTTTTTTTATTTTTCTTGCAACTATTCCAACTTTCCTTTTCATATAAACTTAATTTGAACTAGTACAAACTTTTTGAATAAAAAGTAACGAAATCGGTAAAGCCGTTCTTAAGTGATGCGCTTACTACCGTACAGAATTTCATTTCATTTTATACTTACACATGCATACTACATACTTGTATTGCTCATGCACTAATAATCAACAAATTATAAAAGCGTCTATAAATCTGGACTTATACTTAGGTTTAAAAAACTCTGACCACAAAAATATTTAAAGCCTATGTGGGACACAAAAATGCGAATGAAACCTATATCGTATATCTGTAATGAGCGTAAGGATGTGCGTCTTCAAAGAATATTATTTCTTCATAAATAAAACCTGCAAAATGAATTCCTATACTACCTACTTATTCATATGACTGAACATTTCAAGCACATCTCAATTCGACTACTTCAGAATAAACCATTTCCATCAAACATTAAAACAGTACGTGAATGTAATACTAATGAAGTTTTATTGCTTAACCCGTAGATCTGCCTACATTACCACCCATGAGCGCCGCGGTACTCCAATTAAGAGATAATGCAAAGGGAAACAGCTTCGTACGCCCGAGATGACGGATATTGTAAGAGTTTGGGACATAGGAGAAAGCGAGTTGATAATTCTGTTTCCTTTAATTCCTAAAAAGGTAGATCGACCTATCCTTAAAACTTTTGATGCCATGTAAAAGGATGTGGACTGCTAACGGTTTTCTAAAAGAAAAATTTATTAACTAATTGCCCAACCCGGAAATCGTAATCGGGACCTCTAAGCGAAAACTAATGGCTTGTAACAACTGAAGCACAACTGTCAACTAGCGTCATTTTTTTAAGCTAACTGAGAAAGTAGATAATTGTAATGAGTCTTGTTCATAATAGCATATTCAATATTTTTGAACTTACTAACTTTAATTTTTTTCTAAGACAGCAACTCATTGTGATTGGACGAAGTGACAACTGAACTGAAGTAAAGTCACTCTTATATTGAATTCGAGTAAACTATCACACATAATTACTCACCCGCAAACAAACACATCTACATATACACACTTACGTACACAAACACTCTCATACACGCACGAACTTACATTTACACACAAACACCCAAAAATGCATGTTATTTTAGATTTTTTTCAATTAACTAACCTTAATGTTATATTTTTTTTTTATTGTCTATTATTATAAAAATAATATATATATGAATATTGAATATTTTATTTAACTTAAAAAGACAATAGGTTTACAATTTTGAACAAAAAAAAAGTCAAATTTAAAAAGTCCACCCCGAACCCAACCCGACGCAAAGCTGCCCATTACACAGGCCGCGTTTCCCCGCTGTACGGCAATGGACAACCTTTTCGTCAAGTAAGACCCTCCGGAACTGTCAAATCCCCGCTCTCTAAGGCGATGGCCGATTTCTCTGATAAACGTAAGGGCATTAGACCCCTAACATCCAGACGTCTCGAACGCTGGTGGTGTTATAAATGTTTAATAATTCCTTTTTATGACAAAATTAGGTATGCTCTCCATTCTATGGTTGACAGTAAGAGATTGCCTTGTGCGATAAGGCCCCCAGTTGTACAAATTATTTATAGTTATTAGTTACTTACTGTATTGTATATCTGGTGTACAATAAAGAGAATTATTATTATTATGTTTCAATCGTACACAGCGACGATTCCATGACATAATCCACGACGGAATATTATTATCTACTATATATTTATTATTATCCTAAAATATAACATGGTTTAAGCTAGTTGTGAATGCAGTTTCTGTGCCTTGTGTATAAAGCATTGCGTAAAATGTAAAAAGTCTAGACTTGTCAATGTGTTTGATTTGTGTGAATTAATTTGTCCTGATCATGTATTGTCTCTAACTGTAGCCCGCTAACTCTTGTACCATAAACATCATAATCTATTTAAGCTAGGTTAAGCGCCTCTTAGACAAGACCATATTTATCTTTGAGGAAACTACTCATTTCACTCACAAACTTGTCTAGTGACAGCTGGGTTATTTATTACACATTTTGTATCGGTATGGTGGTTTACAACCTATTTTTTAAACACTGCTAAAACTAATACCCATTTATACACTCGCTCACACACACGATACGTACCAATTCCCTAACTAGTAAAGTTTGTGCGAAAAGAGAACCGTCGTAGGATTTGAGGTCGCAGCAGTGCTAAATTACCTTTTTACACTGTTACGTCATTATAATTTTTTTTTTATTAAAGAAAGAATACTAAAGCTAAACGCTTGTGTTAGGAGTGGGTTCACGACGGTAGAGTACTGGGTGCGGTTCGAGCCCGCAACCACTCGATCGCAAGTCCGACGCCTTAGCCATTACGCTACCGCCGCTTTATTGTATACTGTATTGTATAGTATTGTTTACTGTCGAACTATAATGACGTAACAGTGTTGTTAACATAACAAAAAAGGTAATTTAGCACTGCTGCGACCTCAAACCCTACTACGGCGACGGTTCTCTTTCCGCACAGACTCTAACTATAACCACAGATAAGATAATAGTTACCAGTGATGACGCAGATGTGTCTTTTGGCGTGCCCCAGGGTAGCGTATTAGGACTTACGCTCTTCATATTAAATATAAACGACTTATGTAACATGAAAATCAATAACGCGAAAGTTTTCTCCTACGCCGATGACACAGCTGTTGTTTTCTATGGCAAGACCTGATGTGATGTTAAATGTAGTACAGAAATTGGTATGGCTCGCATAGCAAAATGGTTAAATGATAACTTACTTACGCTAAACACGAGTAAACAAGTGACAGTTTTGACATCAAATTACATACATGTTATGACGTTAAGAACAGCAATTGCGACTGTCCATTTATAAACAAAGTCAAGCAAACAAAATATCTTGGTGTAGTGGTTGACCAAAGATTATCCTGGTACCCTCATATAGAGCAAGTCACTAATAGGGTCGGAAACTAAGCTGGATTTTTAAATCCCTTAGATATGTGGTACCGAAAAGTTCGACTACAGATGAAAATCACAATAGAAACATTCTTAATGAGATATACGTTGCTCTGGTACAATCTATATTGACATATTGTATTCCCATTTGGGGTGGTGCAGGAAAGACCAAATTCTTAGAGATAAAACGTGCGTAACGTGTCTTGATAAAAGTAATGTATTTTAAAAAGATGAGATACCCTACGACCAGCTTATATCAAATTAGTGATTTGCTCTCTGTAAGAAAGCTCTATATAATCCAAACAGTATTAAAAGTACACAAATCAATTCCATATATGCAAGTATTCTGACTAAGAGGCGTAAAGACTTGATAGCCCCGATCCCTAAAACAAAAACTAAATTTGCTAGTATTCAGTACGGCAAGCGATCTGTTTAGTTATACGAGTATAATAGAATAAATAAGGAGCTTTATATCTACCCTAGGCACTTTAATGATTCAAAAGAAATGTTAATAAAATGGATAAAACCTTTCACATATGAGGACACAGAGGTATTGCTGCACCACATAATATAACATTTTCATTCACACACACAGACACACACACACACACACACACACACACACACACACATATATATATATTAAATTATCGTTTCAAGTTAAGTGTTTTGTTAAAATACATAAGCCTATGAGTCACCTCGCGTGATGTATTATATTTTTTATCATTTCCGCTCCTGATTCCTAACAATATATATATATATATATATGAACTTTTTAACTGGCGGTTGTTTTGGGGTCTAGGGATCGTAACTAGACCTCCTGTGAAGAATTTTTTGTAAAACTTGACAACTGGTACAAAACCAATAGGTAGACTTTTCTTCGAAATCTACCTAAAAGCCTCCATAGTTACAATCTACATAATAAGTATTAACTGATATTATTGTACCACAGCTGTATTTAGATTATCTCTGAAACATTAAATAAATATGTACGTATAGTGGACAAGACGTGCCCATACAATGGCTCCAAAAAACTAATATGCGGGTTGACTTGAAACCATCCTCCGTTTTTTCGTCGGTTAAATATTTAACAGCTCGTATACAGGATATATTTGAAAAGGGAACACTCACTTAAATCACTGAAAGAGCATGACTCTAGCATGCAGTTTGGGTGCGGGTCAGCAGAAGTATTTGAAACAAAGACTCGTTATACCGAAAAGTCAACTTTCCAACCGCAAAATATTTTGTAGCACAAATATTAATGGTTTTTATTATTGTTACGGTTTAAAATAAAGAAAAGGAACCCTTATAGGATCACTTTGTTCTCCGCCTGTCTGTCTGTCAAGACGCTTTTTCTCAGGAACCCGTTGACGCATCAAGTTGAAATGAATAATATATACGTATGTATACCTGCGGTCCCTTAAAGCTGTAATACAATCAAGCTTGTAAGTCTACGCAATCAAAAGATACGGCCATTTAAGTCTTAGATTTGACCAAATTTCAATTCATTTGTTAATCAAAACCTATAGGGTAAACCTAGAATCATGAAATTTAGTAAGAAGCAAGGTCTGACAACATAAGTAAAGGAAAAAATCCGAAAGTCGTTAATTTGTTGTTATATTACATAAAAAAATGTTTTTGTAATTATGACATTCTTATATTTTGAGGTTGGTTGGAAATTTGACTATGTCGTAAATCGATGCCTGGGAGAGTATTATTAGAACTGCAAAGTTAAGTTTGTTTATCGAAAAAGACGGGCAAAAATCTTCGAGAATTGAATCCCGAGATGGACTTACTATCACCATACAAGTTTGTTTGCTAACGGAACCCTCGGTGCGCGAGTATTTTTCTCAAATGTCATTTATATTTAGTACTCACATAGTATACAACACATCAGCCAATCTTTGCAATAATAGTTAGTAAATTTCCATTTATTTCCAAGGCTTAGCTAAGCCTTAGAGTTTCAACATTAACACATTAAACATTATTAACAAAATGCCAAGGAAAACACAAAAGACAATATAAATGTTAAGGTACTCAACTATAATGGATGTCTCAGATTACGCAAACGAGGTGATCTCGGGTTTTTATCTAGTAAACTTCCCTAGCAAACTTCTAAACTCCTTTACGTTACGACACTTTGGTCTTGTTTGCGATTTTATGTTTATACTAACAAGGTTGAGATTTTATAGCCGATGTACATTTGAAATAGTTATAATGCGGTATTATCTTACTGTATTTTATTTATAATATTATATTACGCTCCTCCAAAGTTGGCCTCCTAATTGGAAGTTTTTAAAAAATAAAACAGAGGGTTAGGGTTCCGTAATTCAAACAAGGAACCCTTCTAGTTTCGCCATGTGCCCATGTCCTTCTGTCTGTTCATCCGTCCGACCACAGCTTAGCTTTAAGACTGTTAGTACTAGAAAGCTGTAATTTGGCATGGGTATATTATATTAATCACGCCGAAAAAGAGGTAAAATAAAATCTTGAAAATCTAAATTAGAGTTCCTCCCCTACGCGTTAAGTGAGGATGTTTTTTTCTATCCCATAGATACCGTTATGTCCAGCCCGCGATATTAACACGAACCTGTGACATTGCAGTCGAATACACTACAACGCCACATCGGTCGTCATATTAAAAGCTACAGTGATATAATTCAACAATTAATCTCGAACCTTGAATAGTAATGTGATAAAACATATATTATTTTACGTTGACTTATAGTCATCTTTATAAAATTTTCGGTTAGTAATATCCGAGAACAAGTAACGACCAATCTAACAATCTAGAAGAATAATCTAATAAGTTTTGAGGATAGGAGTAAATAAAAAAACTCCGGGAGTGCCGGCAGAAGTGAAAACTTGAACATTAACGTTATGAATTTTTGAATATTTTGGAATGGTTAGGGAATAATTTCGCATGAATTGCTTTATTTATCAGTATAAAAGTACTATCATTTATGTGGTTAAATACAATATTCATTTATTGCGCTATCGTACACACAGGCTGTAGTACAAACGCACACTCGCGCAAGCGCCCTGCGCCGCTTAATGTTTAATGTTATTACCTACTTTTTGAAGTTCTCACTTCAAAAAGTAGGTAATAACACATCTAAATGTATTTAAATCTAAATGTATAGGGTTCTGCGCTCCTAGCCGCTCATAGTCATAAATCTTTGAATTTCGAATGTAATATTTTTTAAATATAAGAAACTCGATTCCGTCTTACGAATTTTCGATCAGGGTCACCTGTCCTGACGCAAGTTTAACATTTTTTACCCACCCTAAAGAAGTTTTCATTTCAATATCTCTAATAAAGTGGTACTCTTATTGCAATACAATTATAATTAAAACCTTTCATTTTAGATGAATGAAATAATCTTCTTTGATCATTTTCTTACCCTCCAGGACAAATTCGTGACACTACAATACAAATCGTTTCGTTCAAGAGATTTTGTAGGTTGAATAAGATTTAACAAATTGTTGTCATCAGGGTTGCGCAGATTTGTCAATGTTTCATTCGTCTTTATGAAATCTCTGAAATAGTTTCAATATATTGTTTAATTACATAATTATACAATACTTAATGAAATGTTTTAAAAGATCTTAGTTAAAATATTATTAGGTAGATTTTCGAAGAAAAGGCTACCTATTGGTTTTGTACCAGTTGTTGTTTGTTGTGGAAAACTCGTCCAAAAAATTCTTCACAGGAGGTCTAGTTATGATCCATAGACCCCAAAACAACCACCAGTAAAAAAATCCAGTCCCGCAGCAGGCCCACAGAGGTAGATTTCGTGTTTTTTTAATTATTATCTCCAAAAATATAAGTCGCATTAAAAACTTTTTAAACCAAACTTGTTGGAAAAAAATTCATATCTCCGAAACTGTAAACCTTTTTACAATCGGTAATATTTTTAAATGAAAGCTAATTTTTTATTTTACTCTACAATGTAGACATTTAAACTTTTAATGCGACTTATATTTTTGTAGATAAAAATAAAAAAAACACGGAATCTACCTCTGCAGGCCTGCTGCGGGCCCGGATTTTTATTTCATTCTAAAATGGTTAGAGATCAATTTTATATATTTATTCAATTTTATATATATTATGGGTTGTTCATGTGTATTCTTTGTTTTGTTTACCCAATTAATAAATGTACACAATATTAACTAATTAAAATCGGATTTATTGATACAATTTTGGATATTTAGACTTTTAAAAATCTGTAAAGTCTGAAATAATATTTTAACTAGAATCTTTTTTTTAATCTTGTTTAATCTAATATCTTCTACCCATTGTAATATCCTCTTATGTTATACTAAAGATTATAGTAGTAATAAAGATTACTTATCGTTATTGGTGAGAGTTTTTACCTTCATCAATTTATCATCTCAAATACTTTCAGCATAGGTACATCTGGGTAAAACATCCGATAACAGTGTTTAGAAATTCTTACATGTTTCAGTTGTGAAATAATTATTAAAAGTAGTTTGTGCAAATGAAGTGCTAAAACAGAATTATTAATTCTGGCGATATTATGCTTCTCAATTTTGAGACCACGTTTTATCACGCTAATTTGTAGTATGTGTGTGTAAAAGGCTAAATAATTGCTAATATTTGTTAACTATCATGTAAAATATTAACGTGGTTTCTGAATACTTTAGATGAAAATACTGTATAGCGTTAATATTTAGATTTTTATCACCCGACAGACAAATGAGATAAAAATAAAGTAATATTCTTTAAAAACAACCATGTTGCGGACTAGTCCGACGTGGCTACGCAAGGAAGTTGTCTCCTCTTTTGACGGCGCTTTAAAGGGTACAGCTACGTCAATTCTCAACGTCTCCTTTGGTGAGCAGCAGTGGCTACAGGCGGCCTATAAGACATGGGAGGCTTGGATTGCGACGCGTACAGGACGTCGGCCTTTCGGCTTTCTTGGCATCGGCTCATGGGGTTGCGAACCTGGTTGCTGTCATCCTTTCTACTAATGGTGATAGGGCAAGCAAACCCTATGTGGCTGAGGCACTGTCGGCATGGTCTGCTTTCAACGCAGATATGGCGTCTCCGGGACCCCACATGTCCAGCGGTCATCTGATGACGTTGGTGTTAAAGGGACCTTGAAAGTGTTGATGGACAGGGCAACGGGTGCCGATTTGGCTAGACTCCGGGCTGTATCGCAACCAGAATCAGGGGCATGGTTGCAAGCACTTCCTTCGCCACATCTGGGAACCTTACTGGATGAGGACTCCTTACGTATGGCAGTGGCGCTTCGCCTGGGCTGCAGGGTGTGTGAACTCCATCGACGCACCTGCAGTTCCATGGTTGGGGCAGATGATCACCATGCGTCCGGTCAATGGCACTGTACGGTGCACGGGTGTGGGCGGAGGCTCTGACCGCCCAGAATAGGGCGCGCCTCTGGCACCCCCAGAGGGTTATGGCGGTTAGAGCCATACGCGGATACCGCACCGTGTCAACGGAGGCGGCGTGCGCGTTGGCCGGGACTCCCATGTGGGATTTGGAGGCGGAAGTGCTTGCCGAAGTATATCGGCGAACGGCTGAGTTCCGGGCGGGAAGCGGCAGTCGGCCCCCGCTCGAAGAGGTACGCGAATGGCGTGAGGCCGCTCGCCGAGCCACCATGGCTCGTTGGTCGTCCCGGCTGGAGGCTCCACGTGCTGGCTTTGCCGCCGTGGAGGCGCTCCAGCCGGTCATCGTCGAGTGGGCAGGGCGGCAGCACGGGACCCTTTCCTTCCGACTGACGCAGGTTCTTTCCGGGCACGGCTGCTTCGAGAAGTACCTTCACTCGGTCGCTAGGAGGGAACTGAGTCCCGCCTGTCACCACTGCGACTGCAGTGAGGACTCGGCTCAGCACACGCTGGCGGTTTGTTCCGCCTGGGCGACGCAGCGTCGGGCCCTCACTGCAGTCATCGGAGGGAATCTCTCGCTACCGGCCGTCATACGCTCCATGGCCGGTAGCGACAGGAATTTTACTGCGGTCGCGACCTTCTGTGAGGACGTCATCTCGCAGAAAGAGGCGGCGGAAAGGGTCCGGGAGGACGATCTCCACTCGGACCTAATTCGCCGCCGGCGAACCGGGCGGCGGAGGCGCGCTTACCAGCGCCTTATGCCGCCCTGAGTGTGGCCGCGGGTGGACGGGACGGGTTTTTCCCCTCCACCCGCTATAGTGGCCCCCCGCGAGAAGGCGGCGTCCGCGTGTGCCTGGACGTCGACTAATTGAGAGGTTTTTACCCGAAGGTGGTGCCCGCGCTTTTGCGGGCAGGCGCTAGGGGGAGTTCGGATGTCTTAATAAAAGCTGTTCAGATCCCTCCTACTTAAGGCGCAGTACGGCACACCGTGTGGTTTTAGTCGGTTCGATTCCGACACACCGCCCCACCGAAAACCCCGGTGGGGTGACGGCCCGAGGGGGTTTACACACGCACAAAAAAAAAAAAAAAAAAGATGATCACCATGCACTTAGCTGTCGTCGGTCCACCGGTAGGTTTCCGCGACACCATGCCCTCAACGGTATATCGGCCAATGTGCCTTGCGTACTGGAGCATCCAGGTCTCAGCAGAAAGCGATCGGGTGGTTTGACTTCTTTGGTGCCGTGGAAAAACAGCAAGTGCCTGGTGTGGGACGCTACATGCGTCAGCACTGTTGCGGGTACACACCTTGGTCGAACCGTCCATGCAGCGGCAGAGTACGCTGCAAATAAAAAGGGTGTGAAGTACGCCATGAGCAAAGAGCTCCATGGTCGTTTTATCGGGCCCTAAAAGGGCCTGATATAGATTTTAAAGCATCTTTATCTTGGCTACGGTTTGGTGATCTTTTCGGAAAAACCTAAGGTTTTGTCTTTGCAATTATGAACAAAGTTGTTTTGATGAATAACTATTAAAATATATATTCTGAAAGATAGTACGGTGGACATCTGTCGGGCATGCCACCGCCCTTTGGAATCTATCAGGTATATGCTTTCTGGTTGTTCTCTTGATAACGGGGAATATTTGCACAGACACAACCAAGTGGCCAGGAATGTGCATCAAAAACTTGCCCTTAGATACAATCTTGTGCATTCAGAGGTGCCATATTACAGGTATGTGCCAGTGAGGACAGTCAGGAGGAGGAAACTCGTCATTCTGGACCGCCGGTGTTTGGGTCTCTGTACCCGATATCGGTGGTCTACTATTCCACTAATATCCCACTATATATAATATTATAAATGTGAAAGTTTGGATGGAGGGATGGATGGATGGATGTTTGTTACTCTTTCACGTCAAAACTACTGAACCGTTTGCGATGACACTTGGTATGTAGATAGCTGGAGACCTGATTAACATATAGGCTACTTTTTATCCCGATATTTCCACGGGATCTGTACTATGTGACCATTTTAGACAACTGGGCCGGGCACATACCTGTAATATGGCACATTACAGGTATGTGCCCGACCCAGTTGTCGAAAATGGTCGTGCCACATTGTATTGGGATCGATCTATCATCACTAACAGAACTATTGTTGCCAATAACCTGACATAGTGGTGATAGATCGATCAGAGTGCCGCGCAATGATTGTCGATATCACTGTTCTGATGATTGTCATATCTGCTCATGGATTGATAGCCAAAAGCCTCAATCAACACCTTAAAAAGCTCGCGTTAGACGGCTGAATCAAGGGACTGATGCAGAAGGCAATTGTCTTCGTCACGGCCCAGTGAGGACAGTCAAGAGGAGGAACCTCGTCACTCTGGACCGCCGGTGTCTTGATTTAAAGAAAGCTTTAACTTCCTTAATTATTATTACAAAACCAGGGCCTATTGCTTTTTTGACCTGGTGGGAACGAATTGTTCCATGTGCGAATATAAAACTCGGTTTGCTAAATGTTAGTTTAATAATTTTTAGTAGCGTTTAATATGGTCTGATGCTACCTTTCATAACAACAAATAAAATAAACAAACGCAATAAAATTAATTTTAAAGATGTTAAAAATGATTTAATTTTATGCTTGTCCAAGTGTTACCCCAAGGTCAAGGACACTTTTTACCACACCTGTTTCTGTTTTTATCTCAGGATTCGCTCGAAATTTATAAATGTTTCAATGTGTTTCTTGTTTGCAACGTCTGAAGATTACTTAAATCCATCATATGGATTTATGGATATTCCATACGAATTATTGTCAAACCTAGAACACACTATATACCACTACTTAATTGAGATTGTATGTATTAATATTAAAATCAGAATGTTCACATCTTGGTTTCAGAGTAAAACTGTAGCCACATTATTGTTTAGTCCCCCACTTGAAACTTACGTGAAATATGCCTTTGGAGTATTAAGCCAATATTGGGACAAGTTAGTTGATTGTGTGGCAATATTCCGCAGTACAAAAGGGACGAGAGTGGTTTGCCAGTGATAAAGTGGACATGTGTGTCATTATTGTATAATGTGTCGTTTCCAAAATGATGTGCCTCCTAGGGCTCTTTCTTTGGCTTGAATCAAATAGAATAAATTTTATTGTGCACCATTAAAATATTACTTACAGTGAATACATAAAGTGGATATGTACAAATAATGTTTTGGATGCTTACACAATACACATGGTATGTTCTTGAGATCATTGGGAAATTTGAAGCTTAAAATGCCTAGAGGCATTTTAAGTTTCAAGTTCACTAATGATTCACAGACGAGTCCTTTTCGGTGCAAGCAGGACTGTAATAACTTACCTTTGACTCTTCAACAAGCGAGAACCTTGCATGTATTTTAAAAGCAAGTGAAATATTATTACTTGTCATTATGAATACTGATCTTATTTTATATGTACGTATGTAATATTAATACTGAGATGAGTGTTTATTTATACAAATATATATGTACTATGTATATAGTTAATGTAAATATAGCATAAAGCTCATATCATGTATCCTTAACTTTATATTAGTACTCCACAGAGTAGTAGACAGTATCCGTAATATAATAAAGCTTAAGAAGTTTTGTGTTTGTTTGTTTAAACGCGCTAATCTTTGGAACTACCAGTCGGATTCCGAAAATTCTTTGTGTATTGGATAGAGTATTCATAGAGGAAGGTACGTACAAGGCTACGTAACATTACCCTAAGGCCCTTAGGCGCGGAGCAGTGAACATAAACGCAGGTGAAAAAAAATAAAACAAATCAAACGAAATTTCCTTTAATAAAGTGACAAATTAACACTTATAAATGTAAAACTTCCAAAAAAACTCACGATACCCTTTTTTAACTGCCTTTATAATAAGAAAATGAATTACACCACAATTGTAGTAAAAAAATAACTATGCTATTATTATTGTGTCTCCTTTTAACATGAGATGTATATGTACAACAATAATTATATAGACAAATGTTGTTTTAAACCCCAGACGCAAAGTAGGGGTGTTATAAGTTTATCGTGCATCTGTGTATAAAATTTTATAAAAATCATAGTGGAAGTACCGTGTTTGAGCTCAATGGAATGGTTTCAATCATTTGGTTATTGATAGAAGATGGTTTGTTGTTATTTTCCTCGGTTTTATTTTTAAGTCGATGGTAATAATTTGGGCCATCCATAAATTACATCATACGTTAAGGGCGGAGTGGGTCAACGAAGTGGAAGGTGGGGATCATAAGCTTTGTGATGTCATATGTCAAAATTTAAAGTATTAAACACAAAACATTACCTGCAAACGAAAGACTACATACGCTAGCACACTTTTACTAAAGAAATTATTTAGAACTGCTCTTTTCAATAATGAAATTCGTTTGACGTAATTTATGGATGACCCCTTAAGTGTTTTATTATTATTATTTACTCTAACTTAACCTTATTACGAGGTTACTCATCCACAAATTAATAACTCTTATTAATAAATTAACAAGTATGAATATTGTATCACTTGTGACATGTCTAGATGGTTATAATTTAATTTGTAAAGCTGACCCTTATCACTCCGGTCTTTTATACCCTCCTTCCTGTTTCACCATAGTTGTAGTTACTCTCGTTGATCATCCTAGCCATCTGTGGAACGAGAAATAAAATACAATAATTAGTAAGTTGTTAGTTAGGTAATCAAATACAAAAAAAAAAAAAACTACTAAAACTTTTCATTTGACATATATATCATATGAAGCACAAAGTTTTTTTTGAGCATTTTACATTACCTTTACTTGCGCTGTCAGACCTTGCTTTTTACCAAATTTCATGATTCTAGGTAAATGGAAAGTACCCTATAATACCCTATAATTATTAGTAAATTGTTTTTTTTAATAGAATAAGATATAGTAGAACTTACCTTACCGTTAACGACTTCAACCATTATTACAATGACGTGGTCGCTTTCCTAAAGTATTTCCTTAAAACAGCTTGTCTTCCATCTAATTCAGCTTCATCAACTGGAATACGAATAGTAGTCATTACAAAAACCAATTCCGCACTGTGGCATATTTTGGCATCACGGGGGTTTTAATAAGATATCTATAGTTAACGGGCACAATATAGAATAGACCCAGGGCAACTATCTATAAATCACAAAAGATTTTTATGTTTTGGATTAAACCACAATACTTGACGTGTTGGCAGTTTGATGACGTCATTTGGGTCAAACAGACACTTTTTGCAAGAACAAGCTCTTAACGCAAAGATTTATAGTTTGAATAAAAAAGTTTACATGTTTACAGAATGTTATTGGGAACTAGATACATACCATTCCCATGCGTCGAATTCTTTTTCCGGCAAATTACATATAAATACACTGAAATAATTAGAACTATCGCTATTAGTATTGCTGCTACCAAGTAAACCAAATTAGACCTTGTCCTGAAAGAAACCATTACATTCATTAGAGGAATATATAGTACATTCAAAACCAAATCTTTCATGCATTAAATCTTAATATTCGATGTAATATTACTGGAATAGAAATAAAGTTGTATATCAATTAAAGTTGTACAAAGATGGCCTTATTGTTGCATCAATTATTTTTAGCGGGCAAACTTTGAATAGAAAACAACAAAAGAATTATGATCATATGAATGCTGCTTTACTAACCAGACTGCCGCCCTTTGCATAACAACAGGAGACGTTTCATTAGCTACACACGTGAAGTTACTTTTAGAATATCCCAAATCACAAATGCAAATTTCTGGTGCCACACAGCTACCATGAAGACATTGGCCAGAACAATGGGGTACGCACATATGATTTACAACCTTTTCATAGCCAACTTTACATTCACAGGTATCCGGGGCGATGCAGGTCCCATTGAAGCAGGGTCGGGTACAAATGGGTTGACAGGAACTGATGAAGCTATTATTTGCTGCCATATTCATATACCATCCGTAATCACATATGCAGATTCCGGGACTAAAACAAGTGCCATGGGAACAACCACCATGGCAATAAGGCTCACATTTGAATTTTTTGCCCTTATTTACAAAACCCGCCAAACATTTGCAAACGTTTGGTGCTACACAAGTTCCATTGAGACATGGTTCATCACAAATTGGTTGGCATACGTGTTTATTACTGCTATTGGTTTCTAAATGTTTCCCAGATTTTTTATATCCTGATAAACATTTACAAGTATCTGGGGCAATACAGGTGCTATTAATACAAGGCTTGATACAAATCGGTTGACAGGTTTTGTTTATGTGAACATTTGTAACATTCATTTTCCATCCTATATCACAAACACAAGTTTCTGGATTGACACAAGTCCCGTGAGGACATCCACTAGAACAGTGAGGCCTGCATGTATTACTAGCTGTCATGTTTTTACTTGACTTTTTATATCCTGCAAAACATTTACAAGTGTCGGGAGCTACGCAAGTGCTATTTATGCAAGGCTCAGTACATACTGGTTCACAGGTCTTGTTCAAAAGGGCATTTTTTTCCAAAATCTTCCATCCTTTATCACATACACATGCTTCTGGACTGACACATTTACCATATAGACATCCATTAGAACAGTGGGGCTCGCAAATATTACTTGCTGTCATATTACCCGACTTTTTATATCCCGACAAACATTCACAAGTGTTTGGAGCCACACAAGTGCTGTTTATGCAAGGATTAATACATATTGGTTGACAAAACATGTTATTAGGGGGATTTTTTCCCAATATCTTCCATCCTTTATCACAAACACATGTTTCTGGACTTACACATTTACCATATGGACATCCATTAGAACAGTGGGGCTCGCATACGTTACTGCCTTTCAAATCTTGACTGATTTTTTTATATCCTGATAAACATTCACAAGTGTCTGGAGCTACACAAGTGCTGTTTATGCAAGGTTCGGTACACATAGGTTGACAAATCTTGGTATTTAGCGCATTTTTTCCGAAAATTTTCCATCCTTTATCACAGACACATGTTTCCGGACTGACACATTTGCCATGTGGACACCCACTGGAACAGTGAGGTTCACATACATTACTAGTTGGAAGTAAATTATTGGACTTTTCAAATCCTACCAAACATTCACAAGAGTCTGGAGCTACACAAGTACTATTTATGCAAGGCGTGGTACATATTGGTTGACAGATCGTATTATTTGTGCCGTTTTTTTTCAATATTTTCCAACCTTTATTACAAGTACATGTCTCTGGGCTGACACAAGTCCCATGAAGACACCCACTAGAACAGTGAGGCTCGCATACATTACTGCTTCTCAAATCTTTACTGATTTTTTTATATCCTGACAAACATCCACAAGTGTCTGGAGCTACACAAGTGCTGTTTATGCAAGGTTCGGTACATATAGGTTGACAAATCTTGGTATTTAGCGCATTTTTTCCAAAAATTTTCCATCCTTTATCACAGACACATGTTTCCGGACTGACACATTTACCATGTGGACACCCACTGGAACAGTGAGGTTCACATACATTACTAGTTGGAAGTAAATTATTGGACTTTGTAAATCCTGCCAAACATTTACAAGAGTCTGGAGCTACACAAGTACTATTTATGCAAGGCGTGGTACATGTTGGTTGACAGATCGTATTATTTGTGCCGTTTTTTTTCAATATTTTCCAACCTTTATCACAAGCACATGTCTCTGGGCTGACACAAGTGCCATGAGGACATCCACTAGAACAGTTAGGCTCACACACATTACTAGCTGTCATATTTTTACTTGACTTTTTATATCCTGACAAACATTCGTAAGTGTCTGGAGCTACACATATGCTGTTTATGCAAGGTTCAATACATATTGGTTGACAAATCTTGTTATTAGAGGCATTTTTTGGTAACATTTTCCATCCTTTATCACAAATACATGTCTCTGGATTGACACAAGTCCCATGAAGACACCCACTAGAACAGTGAGGCTCGCATACGTTACTGCCTGTTAAATCTTGACTGATTTTTTTATATCCTGACAAACATTCACAAGTGTCTGGAGCTACACAAGTGCTGTTTATGCAAGGTTCGGTACATATAGGTTGACAAATCTTGGTATTTAGCGCATTTTTTCCGAAAATTTTCCATCCTTTATCACAGACACATGTTTCCGGACTGACACATTTACCATGTGGACACCCACTGGAACAGTGAGGTTCACATACATTACTAGTTGGAAGTAAATTATTGGACTTTTCAAATCCTACCAAACATTCACAAGAGTCTGGAGCTACACAAGTACTATTTATGCAAGGCGTGGTACATGTTGGTTGACAGATCGTATTATTTGTGGCGTTTATTTCCAATATTTTCCAACCTTTATCACAAGCACATGTCTCTGGGCTGACACAAGTGCCATGAGGACATCCACTAGAACAGTGAGGCTCACACACATTACTAGCTGTCAAATTTTTACTTGACTTTTTATATCCTGACAAACATTCGTAAGTGTCTGGAGCTACACATATGCTGTTTATGCATGGTTCAATACATATTGGTTGACAAATCTTGTTATTAGAGGCATGTTTTGGTAACATTTTCCATCCTTTATCACAAATACATGTCTCTGGACTGACACAAGTCCCATGAAGACACCCTCTAGAACATTGAGGTTCGCATACGTTACTGCCTGTCAAATCTTTACTGATTTTTTTATATCCTGACAAACATTCACAAGTGTCTGGAGCTACACAAGTGCTGTTTATGCAAGGTTCGGTACATATAGGTTGACAAGTCTTGGTATTTAGCACATTTTTTCCGAAAAATTTCCATCCCTTATCACAAATACATGTCTCTGGACTGACACAAGTCCCATGAAGACACCCACTAGAACAGTGAGGTTCGCATACGTTACTGCCTGTCAAATCTTTACTGATTTTTTTATATCCTGACAAACATTCACAAGTGTCTGGAGCTACACAAGTGCTGTTTATGCAAGGTTCGGTACATATAGGTTGACAAGTCTTGGTATTTAGCGCATTTTTTCCGAAAATTTTCCATCCCTTATCACAAATACATGTCTCTGGACTGACACAAGTCCCATGAAGACAACCACTAGAACAGTGAGGTTCGCATACGTTACTGCCTGTCAAATCTTTACTGATTTTTTTATATCCTGACAAACATTCACAAGTGTCTGGAGCTACACAAGTGCTGTTTATGCAAGGCTTAGTACATATTGGTTGACAGATCTTCTCATTTAGGGCATTTTTTTCCATCATCTCGAATCCCATATCACATACACATGTGTCTGGGCCTACACAAGTCCCATGAGGACACCCATTGAAACAGTGAGGCTTGCAAAGATACTTTTGCGATATTTTATAACCAGGAAAACACGAGCAGGTTTCTGGTGCTACACAAATGCCATTGGTACATGGTTTAGTACAAACTGGCGTACACGTTTTGTTCGTGAAGCTGTATCCAAAAGTGCATTCGCAAGTATCTGGTGCAATACAATTACCATGCCCACAACTTTTCACACAAATTGGCGTACATTTGTAGTTATTGTTCAAATCTGGTTGATAATTTTTATTGCACGTACATTTCTCAGGACTTTGGCATAAACCATTTTCACAGGGTTTAGAGCATACCGGCTTACAGTTGAGTCTGAATGAACAGAAATAATTATTTAAATCATTAAGCAACACAAACAGTCTATTTTTAAATTATCTTATCGACATAAATATATCGATATATATAGTTATGACATGTTAACGGACGTTATAAAGGGATCTCTGGCATGTGTAATATTTTTATATTAAATCGATTTGTGTACATGGCTGTTACTTCTCACTTCGATTTAGAATACTACTCATACTCAAAATTATGATTCTTAGCAAGGCGATCTTGATAATTGTTGACTCGAATTACATCAAATTACCTATCGTTGTTCTACGATTGACTATGCATTTTCAGTAACAATGTTATTTATGCAAACCAAAATTTTGTTTTAAAACGCTAAACTTTGCAAATATTCATAATATATACATTTATCTAACAAATATTTCACAAATAAGATTAAAATATAGTTATTCAAGATGGTACTCAAATGCGCGTTTCGGGGATGCGCAACTAGATTCGGGCCTGACGAGGGAGGGGGTTTTAAGGAGTGAGGCGTCCTTCCGCGTCAATATATGCATAAAATTATCCTAAAAGTATATGCCATAAGTAATATTATAACAGTACCTGGGCGACCGAGTATGTAGATAAACTTTAAAAGCAAAACCTTTTCTATACTCAATGTTTAGCAATTTCCGAGATAATATACGTAATGGATATATAACATATATTTTATTTCGTGTATCTCGGAAATTGCTCTATTGATTTGCATAAAATTTTGTATAGATAAGATTTTGCTTTTAAAGTTTATTTCTTAAACAAGAATTTCTCGTTTAAAGTTATTTGATAGATATATTCATAACTCACGTGTTATTATGCTCGTCTCTAATGTAACCTGGACAGCAATCATTATATGGCGTATTCACAGTTATCTGAAATACAACAGAAATGACTGCTTGAATTTGTGTATCAGTCTCTGAAAGTATTGCCTTCAAGGACTAAATAAATGACAACGGAACTAAAATGGTCATAATTTTGACTAAGGCATAAAATAGCTCGATTAAACTTACTGGTATTGTCCTGGTCATAGTCCGGTAGACCCATCTAGTACGCTTGCATCTGAACCAACAATGATGTTTTCTATAAAGTTCTCTTCGCGATTCGGTATATGTTGCCTGGTGAAGCTCCGTGGTCCTAAGCAAAAATTAATTAAAAATAACATGGTTATTTCGTTTACGTTTCTAGGTTATATTCGCAAAAATATACATTTTCGATAAACTAATTTTCGGGAAAAATGTCAAATAAACATTACATTTTTTTTTTACCGATGAGCATTTGACAACAAAGTCGGAGTAAGTACTTAATTTTGTATTAACATACATGATCAGGGCTATTTACCAACACACAGATTACTTCTGAAGTGTCCTGCAAGACCGATGCCATAAATGCTTGACGGAAGGCTTATCCCAATATTCTCTTAACTGTTAATCATTATCTCAGAGGCACTGGGACACGCCGCTATGCACTTTAAAAAGAGATTCTTTAAATAACACACCATCCAATACTATAAAGAACGCTCCGTTTTGAGTTTTGTTTTGAGCAGTTTAGGGTCCTTAGGGAGACCTTAGGATAATGGGGTCTAAGTGTTCGTTCCATTTACAAGGAACTAGCTAAGCTAGTGATCGACACTTCTTGTGTCCAGAAGACGTGGCTTTTTCTTGCACAGAGAATTGCCATTTGGCAATGGCAATTCAACGTGGCGATGCTACCAGCCTTCTAGAAACGCTACCAGCCAGTAGGCGATGATACGGAGGAGTTCTATGACGCATGCATGTAAATAGTCCTTAGCACGTATGTTAACACAAAAAATAAGTACTTACTCTGACTCTGTTTTCAAATGCTTATCAGAAGCACCTAATAAATCAAATGAAAAAGCAAAAAGAAAATACATTAATAAATTTTACTGTTGTGATCTTAAAAATAATAGTGATCCCTAATAGTCTTTTCGCAAAAACCTAATATACATTTAACAATTAGACAGACATAGTAAATTATGTTAATTTCTTACTTTATTGTTGTTACACAATTTAATATTTAATTTGGTATTATATTTTTAATTAATATAATAATATATAGATTACAACAAAATACTAACTACTTGTGAAAAATGGGTTCGAAAAAATGTAAAGTAAACGATACAATAACTATACATTGTTGTATTTACATAATTTTGAATTTTACTTTAATGTTGTAAAATAAAAATCAGTCACAACAAAATACAACAATGATTCCAATGAAATTTTGAAAAGAAAAGGGTAAATTATGACTATTTTCAGGTCTAACTACTCTTACTCTACTCGTGTTATTACTTGTAAAACAAATCCCAGTTTTTAACGAATTAGATTAAAACAGATTAATAGTTACACATTAAATTTTGTACATATTTGAGCTTTGGTATATGAATTATAAAATGTTATAAACACAATGGACAACAGGAACATTGACACACTTGTCCTTCCCACACACATTTTCACGATACTGGGCCTGTGATGACACTGCTCTGTTGAAATTGAGATAAATCATTACTCATAAATGAATCAACTTAAATAAATCAACTTAAATGAACCGCTGGAACCTCCTCTTTTGGTTTAGGTTACTTTAAATTGGCCATTGTCAAATTATTGATGTTGATAACTGTGCATAGCATAACATAATTCGGTAGAGCAGGTAAAACTAATTCTAGTCCTATTCTAGTATCATAAATAAAGAGAAACCTCAAAATAACTGCGGTCACCATAGAACCAAGTAAGCAGTATTTTATATTTATTTAAAAGTCCACTTGACTTAATGATGTAGAGATTAAAGAAGAAGTTGTTATAAAGTGAGAAATATAGGTACATAAATATTGTAGCATCGATGGTTTAGAAGAGCAATCCTGTGCGTGTGCTTGATTTGTAAGAGGATTTGTTTCAGGACAGTGGCGATGTTGAATAAGACATAACATAGAATGTCATAGTAAAAAAAACTAGGTATATGTATATGATTATTTATTCAATTAAACCAATTATAGGTATTATTGAGTTGTCAGGCGTAGGAACCGGTCAGACTAAGTGACTATTATCACTATTATGTCACGTTATCATTTAAACACATTTATAGATCGCATATCACGATTAATATTCAGACCTCTACTAATGATGTTGAAAGCTTTAATGTCAAAGGTTGCTTCATCACATCCCATCACGCTTTATTACAGTCCGTTCTAACTCCGTTCTAGCATTTACAAAAGACTTCGGGTCGGTTTGACGTGTTCTGACTTAATTAACCCCAAATTTAAACTTTAAATTCGATACCAACGAAATGCTGTTTTAAACTACCGAATGGTTTCAAAGTAGAACAAAACATCAATGTAAATATCGGTTGTGTAAAAAGTAATGTGGAATCTTCGACTTTTTCTTTAGGTACATAAAGACAAATTTCTTACTTGTTTCCAAGGTAGTCCATAGTTTATATCGATCAGTAAACGATGTACCTTTTCGTATTTATTATAATAAACGAAGAAAAAGAAAATTCCAGGGTATAAAAATTAAGGTAAGAAGAGTTTGATAAAATTTTAAATTGCATTATAATAGATTATAACAATAATAATTTATTAAGGCTGTATAAAAAAAAATATTATGATAACCGTGTAATAATATGTTTAACAGCTTTCAGTATTAAGAAAATTTATCAGCATATAAAAAAGCTTTAAGAATTATTCGAACTGAGTAATGTAAAAGATAGTAGAGTAGAGTATTATTTTCTTTTACTTTTCGCTACTTCTTAAATTAGTTTTTATTAGAATAAAATCATAACAATTTTGCAAGCAAGAATATTATTCTACGTTGAACGTTCACTTAAGTAAATTATTTTTAAACCGCGTAATACATTCTCAGTGGATTAATTATAATCTTAACCTTTTGTTTAGAACACATCAACTAAATAAAGTAGGCTCAAAATTATTTATAAATTATAGTTCGTAAAATTAAACAAAAATAAAAGGCAATAGGGCTTATCAAATCTCCCGGCCTTATCTTGCGAGCTATTTCAGTAACTTTTGTTCTTTGTCCGATGACCTCATTGCGAAATTTATTCTTCAAAGAGACTCCATAGCTCGCTCCATAGCCCGCTGCGTGACTTTGTTTTTTGTATTTTGTGGACTAGCCCCACCGTTAGTGTCAACGTCTCGGCACCGTATGTCATAACAGGCCTACCTGTTATGGTTATGACATACGGTGCCAGGACACACTGGATGCGGAAGGCGGAGGACCGGGAGCAATGGTCTATGATTGGCAGAAATGCTTTTATAATGCATAATATAAATAAAAAGCAAGTGTGTATGATGTATTTTTGTATCCCTTAACTTGACAAATTTTGATTGGTCTCCAATATATAAAATTTGGTCTATAATCTATAGTTCTATATTAACCATAAATTAAAAATTAAAAAAACCCCCGACACAAAATAATAACAAAAATGCCTTAAATAATTTTGGAAAAGAGCTGATACTCTTACACTGCTGGACCGATATTAACCAAACATAGCTAAGAACCACCGCAAGGAAACTGGCTTTCAAATTCAAAAACCGACAGACACACACACACACACACACACAGACATCGACGTCAAACTTATAACACCATCTTTTTGCGTCGAGGGTTAAAAAGTAGCTCTTCTCAAAGGTCTTGTTTATATCTATACCAAAATCCATCAGGTTCAGCGGTTTAGGTGTGAAAGCGTAACAGAAAGACTGACAGACAGAACGTTACTTTCACAATTATGAAATTAGTATGGACTAGCTGTTGCCCGTGACTTCGTTCGCGTGGAAATTTTGATGAAATCTATCCCACGGGAAACGTACATTTTTCCGAAATAAAAGCCTATGTGCCATTCCAGGCTGTAATCTATGTGCCAATTTTTTCCTAGATCCGTTCAGCCGTTTTTGAGTAGAGTAACAACATCCATCCGCAACGTGGAGTACGCAAATTAACTTCTTAGTTGGGTAGGGTTAAAAGTTTAAAAAAAATTTAGATAACATATTCAGCTAAACTACATGTAGTTGACGCATTAATAGTTTAATTTATCATTTCCGGCTAAAAATGTTATAGCACTATATCCTCTCTTAATGACTAATGAGTAGTAATATATAAAAATAATATATAAATAATAAATAAAACAAATGTGTGATGGTTTTTCGTGTTTCTAATAAAGATTATTATTATTATTATTAACCATCCATTCTCATAAACTTTCGCCTTTAATATTAGTAAGATTCTTTGAAATACACCAATTATGTCGTCCATGAGTGACCATACTGACAAAATTCTTAGTTGTATAAGATCTCAATAATCACAAATATTAGCGAAGTCACAAGTGGCAAGCCGCTCTTTAAATTATAATTCAAAATTATTTACATAATATGTTAACTTAAACACAACACTTACGTCACTCGCAGTTCAAACCAGACAAACTTTATCCCAATAATGTTGTCAAAACTCCAACGAAAACCATCAAAGAACCCAACTAATCCAATTCAGTGTGAAGTGCAGAGTTAACCTGCCAGCTATTAGAACTTAACGAGGTACTTAAACCACTTTGAGAGCTTCGGTTATTTAGGGAATATGTAAATAAAGTCTCAAAAGTCTTTGTTAGATCGTACTTGAGAAAATAATGAGGGTAATTTTTGAAATAAATATCTCAATAACAGTATACCGTTTATATCTTAACTTGGATTTAGAGATTAAACGAGACCTAACGACATTTCTATCCTTATTAGTCTGTGATGTGAAACAAGATTTTTAGTTTTCACTTGTTTTTTATACGTATTTATTTTTAATACTTATGTACGCCAGGATCAATAACAGTAATAGACCTAAATTGATCAGGAGTACACTCACCATTACCCGCGAAGTTCAGATACTAAACGCTCCTCCTTTAAACGCCTTGCATAAAAATATCAGAATAAAGGATCATTTAGGGGAAACTACTGCACACCGTAGCACATAGAAGCCAGAAAAATTATAATTGTCGTGGGAGAGCCATACTTCACAGAAAACCGGCAGTGAAGCAATGCTAGTATTGCTTTTCGCCTAGTGAGTGAGGTTACCGGAGGCCGAACCCTTCCCTTCCCCCCTCTCCCCCTCTTCCACCTTTCCCCTACTCCTACCTTAAAGGCCGGCAACGCACTTGTGACTCTTGAGTTGCAGGTGCCCATGGGCGGCGTTAGTCATTTACCCGTCATTTGCCCCCTATACCACAAAAAAAAAATTGCTCTGTTTGTTATTTTGAAAGATGTTGAATGAAGGACCACAAGTTTGCGATTGATGTACTTGTCAAGGTGTAAAAGCTCTTTTATTTTTTACTTACTGTTGTGTTGAGCGCCTGACACCTACGCCGCAGGTTGCTTTATTCCTTGATTATGGGCGGCCCCTGTCTGGTCTATCGTGCTTAAACTAGTAGGATATCCCCGGAACAGACACTGGAGTAGAATCGTATATCTTAATTACGAATTAACGCGATCACGTATTTAAAAGGTATTAAATACATTTGATTTGCCTGGCGTTTCGCCCAGGTTACAATATTATATTACCAAGGAACGCGAAAGTTCAAAAGTTAGTAACCATATATCTTCTTATATATTAAAATCAATTGCTGTTTGTCAGTCTCGCTAAAACTCAAATATGGCTGGACGGATTTGATATTTTTTTTTTGTTTTGTTCGCTCTACTACAAGGTGATTTAAAAAAAAAAAAAAAAACCCAAAAGAAGAAACAAGAAAATCTAAAAAACTAAATTTGCTAATTTTGTATGGAAATCGACCCGTTGCGTCGAATTACTTTTAATAGATGACGATCGTGAGTAATCGCGACGAACCTATCGTCTAATAATAGCACGTTCCAATAAACAAAAAACGATTAGTTTTGCTTGCGGACGGTAAAATTTTCGATGAAAATCCAACGAAATTTTACCGTCCGTAAGCAAAACGAATTGTTTTTTGTTTATTGGAACGCAGCATAACTGACGTTCTATACACAATTGTCATTACTTCCAGCGCTACTTACTTTGAATAGATGGCGTTCGTGGTCATTTTTCCGAGTAAAAGTTAATAAATAGTTTTTCATTTTTTTGTAAAAAATGTAGATTTTCAGAAAAGATTTAGTTAGTAAAACCTATACATTGACATTATTGATTTTGATCTGCCAACCTATCTAACAGAAATATTGGCGTGACTCGAAAGACTTAGTTCGAGGTTTTCAAATTGACAGATTTGATTAACTATAAAACTTCATTCCAATTCCGAGGAAAAGACGAACTGATAGGTCGTTGAAGTCTATTAAATGTGTGAGGAGTTACTTGCAAACCGCACTGATGACCAGCGAAGGACAGATATTGATAATAGTAGTATTAAATTCGGCAGGGTCATGTACAGGTAAGCTAGCTATCGGATTTGCGACAGAGCTGGATTAAGGAGTTCTAAGGGCTTTTGCAAGTTTACATGAAAGTCATGGGTTTTTGTACTAGAAACCCTAAAATTTAGCAAGAAGGTGGTATATAGGTAAGTCACGTCAGTTTAGAATGAATTCTACGACAGGGCTTGATGAAGGAGGTCTAAGAGCTATCGCCTCTTTTTACGAAAGTAATTATTTTTTTGTAATAGAGACCTGTAATTTGGCAGGGAGGTAGGTATTAAGATATAACCGAGGACTCTCGGAACTATGTGAAAGTCCTGAAATAAATTGTAGGCAATACAAAGTTCACCGGGTCATCTGGTCTTAATTAAATACCACTTACGAATTTTTTTATTGTAAAAGCGTCATGTATCCATTCGCGATAAAAGAATAAATAATGAATGAAGATCACTGAGGAATAAAGCCTTTGTTGTCGTTAAATTAAAAGCCTAGTTGTGGCCTCTCTGCGAGCGCCGGAACCTTCTTATAGGTCCTTCCGAATGACAAATACGTTTGATTTGAAAAACGAAATGAAGTTGGCTGTCTTCATTTTTATGTATTTGTTTTTTTTTTTTGCGTTAAACAGCCGGTTTATTAAAGAAAGTTTTAAGCTTTAAATTATGATCCCGTGACTCACAAGAGCGGAGTACTACTCCGCCTCCGCAGTTTCACCGTTTTATGGTCACTAGACAATAAGGCGGATGAAACTGCGAGACGCGGCTAAGCATAAGCCGTATTTAGATACGGCTTATGCTTAATGTTCAGTAATTTTAGAGCAACCTCATGATAATAATAAGTAATTTATTGCTTGAAACACGGTGTAGTACAATGATGTAAATGAAATGAAATAGTGTTCACCATGTTTCGCAAATTCTCTGCATGTAACATTTTTTGGTTACAAATATGAAATATTATTCTAGTATTGAACATAAATTAATGTAATCAATTAAATAAAAATAATATATAAATTCAAATAATAAAAATAAAGTTAAAATCGAATCAAGAATATCAAATAGTCCATATCATAACCTATATAACCAAAAAAATAATATTTTATAATAGTGCGTCTATTATTATTACTGAGTATTTATTATGACCAATAAATGCTTAATGATCATTACATGTTATAAATGCTCTCTATTTATCTTCAAGAAATTCTTTGACACAAAAATAACATTTTTCAATTAGCCATTTGTAACTTAACAGTTTGTTTCTAAATTGGTTTGTACTTAACTCTCTAATCGGCTTCGGTATATTGTTATAGATTTTTGCTGACATATAATGCGAGTTATTGTGATTAAGAGTGCTCGCACACCTAGGCAGCAAAAATTTTGTTTTGTCTCTAGACACGTAATTTTTATTTTCGCAGGCTTTTTTAAACAAATCCGGATGTTTTCTAACAAATATGCTGATTTCAAAAATATATAATTACGACGAAACATTTTTTTTGACATATAAGACCTTTGAGATATGTGTTGAGTTACCCCATAAGAGCAAGCCGTATCTAGGTATAGCCTGAATGTAACCGTAATAGGGAATCATTGGAGTTTTTAAATTTACGGTTTTACGCAATCTTCTTGATTCAAAAACAAAGCGGTTTATTTCAATACATACGCTATTTATATGTGCTTTCCAATTGCAATGTTTATCCAAAGTAATGCCTAGAAATTTTGTTTCAGATGAGTTTGCTACATTTGTACCCTGATATGTACCCGATTAATTAATTGAGTTGTAGTTTTCAAATTGTACAATTTTAGTTTTAGATACATTTACGATCAAATTGTTTTTGATTAGCCAATCCATTACATCATCTATTGTGCTATTTATATTAGAAATGTGCTGTGTTTCTCCCATGCAGTCGGCTACTACAACTGATATATTATCTGCAAATAAAGTACAATGGTGGTTTATGACTTTAGGTATGTCGTTAATTTAGAGTAGTGGGCCCAAAACACAGTTGCGTCGCAATCGGTTCAGCAGTTTTGACGTGAAAGAGTAACAAACATCCATACATGCATCCATACATCCTCACAAACTTTCACGTTTATAATATTAGTAGGATATTATATATAATCTGAATCTCGGAAACGGCTCCAACGATTTTCCGGAAATTTTGTATACAGATACAATTTTGCATTTTAAGTGCATAGTTGTAATTACGTTAAAAGAATTTACAAAAAGCTAACGAGCGAAGCTCGTTCTCCCAGGTACTAATACTGATATCTATATTTTCTTTTAGTTATGGCCGATATTTTGATTCCCTTTGTTAACCACCGGGGACCTGTGTTGTTCGCTGTAATTTTTATTTTGTTAATGGGAAAGCATAGATTATACAAAAGAAGAAACATATCATGGGTTTGATCGAATTCGTTATTGCTATTTGGTTCATTATATATTGCAGACCATGATAAGGAAGAAATTTAGTTTTTAAATCTTTCAACATGTCCTTTGTTAAGGTCCCTCTTGCATACGAGAACGATGGTGTTTGTTTTTCATTTGCGCTTAGAAATATTAATGTTTGTGCTGTTTCATGATCTGATAAAAACAATCAATGAATGTGTATACACTGTTTAATGTATATATGTTGTATACCTAACTTTAAAATCACGACACCGCTGCAAATAGAGTGGGTCTTTGGCAGTTGGCAATGAATTATTATTATGAATTAAATATACATTTCAATCATAGTGTTCTATGAAGTGACTACCTTCTTTAGTCGAGTACGAGTTCTTCTCTAGCACAACACATTGAACACATTTTCAATAAAATTTTCACACTTTGTCATGGTTCTCACATCACTAATATTTTAAAACAAAATATTTAAAAAAATCTAAATACTTTGTCTGTTAGAATTTGAACCCGAAACTACTCGATCGCAAATGATTCCTTAGACATTGCGCTACCGACGGTTAGGTTTGCCTTGTTGTTTACTGTTATCTAAATAGAATACAGTATTGATATACTCTTAAAAATAAAAAAGTCCTTTTATTTTAAAGTGATGTGCTGGTCAAAAGAACAAGAGAAAGAAAAGGAACTTACAGTCATGAGCGCACACAACCACGCCTTTCATAGAATCTTGGTGTAAACTGAAATTGGCTATTTACACACCAAGTTTCCTTTAGTGTCTAAAGACTACGCAACCCCTTATTTACATTAAGTTGTAATGTAAAGCTAGTTTCGCTGTACTTTGCGTGTAAAGTTAACCCTAAATAAATAAACGTTTTGCACTACAGGCTGAAGACTGTATATGCACTATGTGCTTTTTTGTATTTAAAAAAAATTACCGTTCAGAAGAAGAAAGAAGTAACTTTATTGGCTATTTTACTTTCTTTTAATGCAAATGGTATCAAGGTTAGAACGATGTATTACAAACTTTGAAACAAAAAATCAAAAATCACTAAAATCGAGTAAAAATTAACCTATACTCTTTATGGAAGTGGAAAGCACGAGGTAACTACCAATGTCTTTATTAATAAAAATAGATACTCCTCGCGAAAATGACTTTATATTACTTTCCTGATTTAGAGCTTACGCGTTATTGCATCGGTATATATGTATATATGGATATATATTTGTATATTTATATATGTATATTGTATGCTTATGTATAAGACTAGGTATATGTATGTGTATATATGTAGGACACCGACAACTACCATTTAATTTTGCCACTAAATCCATTCTAAGTTTGTCTGGTAGAGATCGCTCTTAGCGATAAGACCGCCCATTGTACATAACATTAATATTAAGATCAATCATTGTAGTTTAATGTATTATGGTGTACAATAAAGAATATTCTATTCTATTCTAGAGCTGTGATGCAGCAAGTATTTGTATTTTCTAACTAAAACTTACAATAATTTCGTTTTTAATTAACATTGGTGCCAAATCTGTTACTTCACTCTCTTAACTAATCTTGACAAAATTTTCCTCATATAAGATGTAAACCTTGTACACTTCGAAACAAGGTCTTATTTCAAATTTAAACAAGTAGGTAACATATGTTGCTATCGAAATAAGCAATTTATTTATCGACTAAAGTCCGACACGCTTAAATAAGCTTTAATACCACGTAGCGAGAGCCGCCATCCATTGAATGCTATCTCTTTTGCTGTGCTTGTAGTAAGCGTCTTCGTAGGTGTCGATTAAAATAACGTCATCTTAGTTCCTTTTGAACAAGTTTTCATACGGCATTTGAATAATTGGGGACTATCGCTGCGTGGCAATTATACAGCATTTGAATAATGGGGACTCTAGCTGCGTGGAAATAAAGTTGAATATACGTTGACAGGTTTTAGTGAGATTTAGTGACGCTGAGAAATAGATGCCAGTAAAAAATAGACTTTGTTATGAATAAAACAAGGTTGATTGCATATAAAGAAATTAAGACAGCTTTTACTTTAGTGAGTGTACAATAGAATCGGCTGGTACCTTAACTTATAAGAGAGTTATGTCAAATCAGGTAATTAACACTATTTGTATAGTGTCGTGTGTATTTGATTTCAGAGTTAAAGACAAGTGAATCAATACTCATATTATGTTTATGTTACCTTCTATGTTTACCAAGTTGCGGTTGCAAATTATTTCAATATTCAAAATATTAATTAGTAATAGATACGCTTCCTTCAATACTCGAATAACATCTACTAGTAATCAGTAGATTTGTCTAAAATTCTACTACGAGTATAATAAATATCAATATGTTTTCAATAATGATATCCCTACAAAATTTTATGCTTTAGAAAATACACATAGGTTTAGAGAGTTATTTTTTATACTGATACTACTATACTACTGACTGAAGCTATTGTTGTTGGAAATAGAGTAAAGATAGATCGATCATTACAGTAATAATTAAAATTTTGATATCTGCTATTCGTCGTTTTTGGACATTAGTAATAAATCTATAGTGTTTGTATACTCTTTGGCAATAATCTTTTGTTAATGATGAATTATTCAATAACAAATTAAAAAGAAAACTAGTAGAAAAACTTTACTTTATTTCGGAGTAAATGGTAGTACATATTATAATGTATGTATTACATACCCCTATACTTATAAATGCACATAATATAAAAATATACGGAACTAAATATCTATGTGACTTATCTATATGTTTTTAATATGTATGAATATTTATTAAATTATCCCTATTTTATTTCTCCCATGTCTATCTTTCTATCCAATTGATCTGGAAGACATTGCATATAGCGATATAGCGATAAAATCGCCAACATTCGCTAGTACATTGTATCTATTTTGCTTTTATATACAAATAGTATTGCATCAATTTTTTTTTTTTAATAATGACACATCTCACACATGGCCGTGCATCTGATCCCAAATTAGGCAGAGCCTGTACTATGGTAACCAGACTGCTGATAAACATAGCTGCATAAATTACATCCAAACATAGAACATAGATATCATGCTCATTACGCAATTATTTACCCTGTGTGGGAATCGAACCCACGACCTCTGGCTCCGCAGTCAGTATCACTGACCACTAGACCAACAGGTCAGTCTAATATCGAATCGAATGAATTATATATATATAAAAAAATTAAAAAAATGGTTTAATTAGGATGGTTCACTGTAGTACATTTTTACTTATACTATCTCTTTTCAGTCTGCATTCAGTCGACAACACCGTAAATTTTTATTCTTGAAGCGCGCTCTTGGCTCTGTAACACTACGTCGTCAATTCAATTTTATGACTACGGAACTAAAAGTGAGTTCGACGTTTATTTCTTTTTTTCACAAAGAACGTAGTAAGTATGTAGACTTTGTCACACGTAATATTGTAAATATTGCAACATAAAAATCATACCATACCTCTAAGTGTAGAACTATTTATTGGTAAACTTATTTCAACTACAAGTCCATTTCAAAATTATAAAGCAAAAAAGTCGTGATACAGATTTCTAATAGGGTTCAGTGGGCTCAGACAAGTGTCAAACGTTTCTTAGTGTTTTCATTTCTAAAAACGTTGACGATAATAGATTGGTATACAACATTAGATTTACTTTGATTTAGCGAACGAATTATAATTATATTAAATTTTTCTCTAAAACGCAGAATAGCAGATAGTTTCTTTCACAAACGTCAGTGTATGGCGTCCATTATTTAAGGGTATTCTAGAGGGGGAGAGAGAGTCGATCGATATTTTTTGTGCATTTGCGTATTAAATTTATTTTAGTTGCATTTTCAATTACATTTAAATGCAACCTTAACCTACATTGAAAACGAAGTATTGTTTGTTTTGGAAGTTCTGTACAGGACTTCAGGTTTGCTTATCGTTTATTATTAAGGCCATTCCTTGTATAGGTATCTTGATCTGTTGTGTTGTCTGTATCTGGGCCTATTGAATAAAATAAAATAATTTGACCAATAACTTTTATAGAAATTATCTAAAATGGACGTCCCCTAGCATTACATCTTCCATTAAAGTTGCAACGAGTGCGTTTTACAGAAATTTTAACAATATGTCATTACGACAATTACCAACTGGTTGTAAAAAACTAAATTTTTTTGCCTTTTCTACAATGTGTTGACGTTCGCTCCGTAACGAACGCTTCTTACCGACAGCGTTTGTCATCAGTGTCACTTGTTTACCGTTTCAAAGTTCTTCACGCTAAGTCACGTGATATTTCTTTAGCTTTACTGTCGTTGTAGAAAATAACAAGCCACTTGTCTGAGACCGTGTGTGTGTGTGTGTAACGAGTGTTAAAAGTTCTCTTCCAGGGTTAAGATTGCTATCTATTGTAATAACTGAAATTTCAGAGCAATATTTAAAAACTTTAAGTTTTAAATCAAATGCCAGTCATTAGACATATGACATTCTACCTTCATTTATATATACATACTCGTATATATGCACGTATATCTATTTTAAATCTGACCATATTACATGATTTCAAACACTCCCATCATCTTGCCAATTATTTTTCTAGACTATTATCTTATCTGTGGTCTACTCAAAAGGGCGCAAGAATATATTCTACCGGGCACTTTTCCCAACCTGCATTGTAAGTAGTACTCAAAGAGTATACAAACACTAGTACTACTTACAATTTTGTAATAACCAAACTGTAACAACGACCCAAATCAATTCGTCACCAGACCAAGGTAGATATATCAATTCATAGAATAGTATCCCTAAAAACCAAATTTTAGAAGCTGCAGTTCAAATTGTAATTCATATTGTGTAAAAAAAATGACAAGTGCGAGTCTGACACGCACACCGAGGGTTCCGTATATACTACTATGTAGATAGTTCGTCCATCTTCAGAATAGATTATCGAAGATTATTAGCCGTTTTTTTAAAGAAACACTTATCTTTGCCGTTCTTAAAACACTCTCCTATGTACGTCACGTCACCGTCAATTTTCCAAGCGCAAAATATAAGTTAGATAGCGCAAAAAATATTTTTCATGTGACATAACAGTTTAAGGATTTTCAGTTTTTCCCTTTATTTTTGTTGTGAGATCTTATTTCTTACTAATTTTCATGGTTCTAGTTCAATAGGAAGTAGTCTACAAGTTGATATACTGTTTGATATGATTGCGAATTGTTAAAATTTGTTAAAATATAAGGCTTAAATGGTCGTATCTTTTAATTGTGTTGACTTATGTTTAATTTTCTTAAAGCTTCAAGGGACCGCAGATTAAGAATAAGTATTTGATGTTAATTTCAACTAGCACGCGTTCTTAAGAGAAAGGGGTTTTGACACACAGACAGACAGACAACGAAGTGATTTTATGAGGGTTTCTTTTTTGCTTTTGAGGAACGAAACGCTAACAATATCGCAAGTAATTTTTCATATAGAACTTTTTCTTTAATACTAAATGTCAATTTAGGTCACATTGAGTTGTGAAATAGATTAACAATATTCAAAAATGGCTTAGGATATTTTTTGCGCTTTACCCGAATCTGCCCAATGGTCTTAATCTGGCAATACGCTAACCTTTTTTCCATACTCCGTTCCGTACAGCTGCCAAGTCAATTCCAACAATGAAGTAGTATACGAGTACTATGATGGGCGAGGTTTAAACTGGTTCTTTTACTTTTTATTTTATATTTAAAATTTCGTTCTTCTCACCCTTTAGGAACATATTTGGAAATTCCCTCGCTTCACGCTTCAAGAAACAAACATTTTAGAGCAAACTAATTTTTATAGAATTATATGTTATTTCAAAGCGAGCAGTCATAAATACATAAAGCCATTGGATCTCCTGACCGAAGCATGAATTTCCCTCAAGTGAATTTGGAAAGTAATTGTATACAAGGAAAAATTTATATCCCAATATATTGAAAGTTTGTCGAATTTTTAAAGTTTGCTTGTGCATTCCAAGAGAAGTATTTTCTAATAATGTTGTATATACTCTTTGGCACTAAACTTGTTTTTTTTTTTATTATAACTTGTCAGTATGACCTCAACCCGTGTGATGGTAAGCTAGATTGAGGTCCAAAGATTGAAGGCCACCATTATAGATATGGAAGATACTGAATATATAAATGTCAGGTTATCGTTACCGCTATATTAAAATATTCTATAGTTAAATCAGTCGTATAATTAGATAGATAATATAGATCATCACCAAACATCATATAGGTACCTACTTAATAGAATACAATATCGCAGCCTGCGATCTCTTTCAGACACTTGTCAACCCCAACCCTTTGGATGGATTATATAGAAACCGACAGTTTGTGTTATTTGTTCAACTGCTCAAGGTTTGTGTAACTGCAAAATTTCCGAATATAATAAAATTTGTCAGTTTTCTTTTGAAACCTCATAATCAATCGAACACACGAGAACTCAAAGTCCGAATGTTTATTTCAATATCCTGCTAGGGGACGAACCAAATCGACCCGGGGATTCAATATTCAATCGGCCCCGCCGCTGGCGTTCGAATGTGATGTGAATAAGCGATGCTTGAACCAGTTACGTTAATACAAATAAAACTTATAAATTGAAATAAAAGTAAACAGTAATACCAGTGTTACCGCACTAATGGAGTATTGGTGGTTATCTTACTAGCTTATACCCGATCCTGTGTTTTATCGGATTCCCATAGGACACATGTCTTTATCGACTACACAGTAAGTATTCTGAGATTACTTGCTGTTAATCCTATATTCATAGAGGCATAGGGACCCCTCTAAGACACAGAGGCATAGGGATAGTTACATCACGAGTATGTTGCTTTACCTTGCAATAGGTCTGATAATAATTTCCCGGATCCCTCCTATTTAAGACGCAGTACGGCACACCGTGTGGTTTTAGTCGGTTCGATTCAGACACACTGCCCCACCGAAAACCCCGGTGGGGTGACGGCCCGAGGGGGTTTCCACACGCCCAAAAAAAAAAAAAGGTCGGATAATAATTGTTTTTAAACTTTTGTGACTTTGATACAAATTAGATGTGTAACTCGCGACTTAATCTCTATAATATTTATAATGTAGCTACAATACCTTTTTTGTTTACCCGACGGAAACGTTTCGATCGCAGCGATCCATATCCTGTGTGGTTTTGTGCCTTATAAATATTATCGGTATTAATTCCAGAGTGGTAAATCTAATAGGCCTGCTGTCAAAGACACCTTGTGGTGTTTCAGCGGTTCCACCCTGTATAAGCGTTTAGTCGCTATACCGATAGTATTAGTAGCTATATATATAAACATAGCTCATTTTCTTAGCTAGGCAATTAACTATTTTGTGCAGCCCTATTTAGCTGAACAAATTGCTTGTGATGTCGACTCCTATACAATGTAGCTAGTTGATTTATTAAAGTAGAGGAAAATGAAGCTCAGCACATTAGGAAAAATCTCCAAAATAATTTTGTACTGTTTGGCGACTTCGTGTCCATGAACGACAATTCCCAGAGTCGTACGTGGCACGAGTATGATGACCTAAGTACAATATATATAATGAATTATAAAAACAAGATACTTCTTTTTATAAATACATGCCAATTATACGTAGAAACACCAATGATCAATGCAAATACATATACTTTTCCCAATTTTATTTAGGGTTGGCGCAATCTGTAACATTGCAAAGAGTCGTGGCTGGTTTCCTCTATGGCTGGCCGCCGGTATGACGCCCTCCTTGGAAATGTAAGAAACAGAATCAAAACCACTGATATAAACTATAAAAATCACTAACTAACACCAACTGCCAAGTTGTTCGTACCTCTGCTCTGTTTGCACTCAAGTCAATCAATCTAAACATATTCCTACCCTTTTATAAACCCACAATTTGTTAATATTTATCAATCGACCAATAGTATGGCGTTACCATTATAACCAGTCAAAATAATATCTATTAACTTATTTTTATTAAATAGTGAACTGTGTTATCATCTGTTATAGTTTGGCCCTATATTTAATAAAATAAATAAGAGTTTTTGATGTGGCGACAACAGAAATGTAGTGCTTTAAGACGTAAAAGACGGAAGGAGGTAAATTTGTATAAGGGAAAATGTGGGTAGGGAGAAAAACTTAGGGTAAGGGATACCGAAAGTCCCGAATGTCCTGTACTTCTTGTGACTGGAGAGGTGACCAGGACAGAAACAGCAGCTGGCATGAAATATATAATGTATTACATAACAGTGTAACGTCAAATTATTAATAAAATAATCAGTACAAATTACGAAATATGAACACGCAAGTAAACAAAATTATCTACGAATATATATTGTGTCAAATTCCCAATTTTCTCTTGTCATTAGTCGCCCACGATATGATGTTTATTAGTACGAGTAACTACGTCGTAATCAATTGTTATAACACCACAAATCTGTAGTTAGTAAATTCATTTAGTATTACTTATGTGTGGCCCGTCATAAACACACGCGTCTTCCCCCTTAGAAGAAACGCCGGGCCATAATAATGACAAGGAAAATGTGCTGGTATACACTACAGCCCATTTTCTGATTAATTCTTTTGTGCCTTGTGATGTTGGGAGTGTTCTGAAGGAGTGACGACTAGTAAGGGTATCCATTTATAAAAATTTAAATTGCTGACAAAAAACTTGATGAGAAACTATAAACGTAAAAGTTGATTTTGATGATTTTATAATGTGTGTTTACCAAATAATATGAAGTTAAAATAATAAAAGTATTCACAATTTCTCTCCACTTCTTGATTGTTTTGTACAAAGTGAGAAGGGTTTTTTTACCATATTATTATTTTTAGTCTGATTTCCCATAAATTTTTGTATTTTTTTTATGGAAAACAAATAGGTAGACCAACAACATACTTTCTCATTTGTAATATTATAGAGTTAGAACTAGTCAGGATTAGATTATCGCAATAAAAATGACACACTATAATTTTAAAGTACTATAAACTCCATTGATTGCAGGGATGGCACAATGGATTCGACAAATACTGCCATTGGGTTTAATCCATAACGTTATACCAACGTAACGTTATCCATAACATACCTGGATCAAATAAACAATTGAAAGCTAGCCGTTAAAGTGTAAGTGTTTTGTGTCTTTATATGCTTGAGACACACATAGCTAGTGAGATATACATTTTCTTTTCAAGGTGTATATACCCCTCACTGGTATACCTCATCGGATGTTGTTGGTTGGTGGTGTTCTGTTACTGGTTCCAATTGCTAACGGCTCGGGTGTAACCTATGAAGGAAATCCTTGACAGCTTTGGTCGTCCTTGTTCGTCCGTTGAACAACAAGGCCTTGCTCCCTTCCCCATCATAGATAACGAAATGGAACACAGTACGAAATTTAAAGCCTGCTTCTGCTAGAATATTGACCTACCTCTCATGTCCTGGTGCATCCTCTGTAGGATGGGAGACTACTAGTTCCCTTCCGTTTAGTGCTTAGGGAAATATTAATACAATTGAATTCCAGAACTGAATAGCAATTTAAAATAATTAATAAATAATATAGAAAATATTTAAAGTCTTTTATCTAAAATTATACACTTTTAGAGATCGTTTTATTTAGTGAAATCTACAAAAGAAGCACGACTTTTACTTAATTTAATTTAAAAAATTACTCAGCTAGCACTACCATAGAATATTTTTTAAATACTACAAAATAATATGATCTCTCAAGCAATATTTTGCCACAAATCTTGGTCCGAGATTTATGTAGTCAACCAGTCACAGTCTGTGTAGAGAATGAAATAAACATGATTTACTACTGAAAACGTTTCTTGACAGCGTCCTCTCGTTTTATACACCGACCATTGTAACAGATACAATGCTACTTGAGTACTGAGAAAATATATTAGCAATGTCCATAAAGGGGCATTCAAATGTAAACTTTATTATTGAAAAGGATAAAAACTAAAATTGCTATACTATGAATGATAAATTGAAAAGAATCAGAGTCAGAAGTCTTTTAGAATGGATTTTTATTACCTTACCTTTGTGATGTTGTATAAAAGTGTGAATAAAAGAACAATGAATAAAAAATATACATAATTAACTTGTAACGTCAAAATCATGTGAATCCGGGTACCATTTTGAAAAGTTTTGTGTTGTAAAATCAGCCAAAGATATACCAAACCGTTATACCAAGACAGTAGTGAAACGAATAATCCTGAAAATGTTTAAAATTATATATTTCTGAAATGTCCGAGGTCATAACTATTTTAGAAAATAAACGTAACCTGTTGAATCCTTAATTTTATTCCACCACTGCTTGAAAGATTTACATGCATACAGAAATGTTATTTATTTATTTAATATTTTTGAAATTCAGCCGGAGTTGTTTCTATAAGACAATCACCACAGTGTTTGAAAGAAAGATGCAATTTGAATATATGTACATAATATATGTATTTATATGTTATATGTATATTATACATCACGTCGCATGGTACATCTTGTGAACATCATAAATACGAGTAGACTGGTTATTTTTCAAGCAGCTACAGATTTGTGCTGGAATTCGCTACAGAAAACACCAGTTACCCAATACTACAAGCGTAGTGTTGTATTTTTTAAATAAAGTACTACAATTTGCAACAATAAATTATTAAATAAAAAATAATCGACTACGTTAAAAAACTAACTAAAAATCGAATAGTATACCCTATCTCACTCCCACAACTGAGAGTAAATTCTTAAAACAGTTTAGGCTGTAGAGAATGCCAAAATATTAGACGTACATTAAACGTACATACATAATATACGCTCGGAAAACATTACCCTCCTTTGACAGTAGAGTAACAATTTGAACCTATTACTGTTGTACTCGTATATCAACTGCTTGTCCTTGTCCGTCAAACGTCAAGATGAAGTACTTTGAGTAGGTGCCGCCCAGATATTCTCCAATATAACTTTGAGGAAATTTAACGTGGATGAATTAATTCACAGTGGAAATGTGTCAGTAATGTAGTAGCACTGTCTTGCGTGCTTATACTTGCCAGGCTTTATCAAGAGGGTTTCCCTCGGGATAGTGGCGCGTCTTACTGTCTTGTGGTGAATATAAATTAATCTCTGGTGTCTGCATATAAATACATATTATACTGCGGCAAACGCTTATTAGATTATTACAAACCTCTAGTCCACAACATTCTTCTATTTCTTTCCTATCAATTCTACTTTTATACATTTAAAAAATACGTAGCAGAAATACAACATCTCACATACCAGCACCTTATGCTTGGCAAAAAAGTTTTATATGCTACAGTAATTACAACATGTTTAGTCTCCAGTTCTAAGTTTAAAATACAAACAGATCTTATATGGTGCAATTTTTTCTTTATGTATTATCTTGTGTAACTTCCATACATAAATAGCGGTATTGCGGAATAACAACCGATATGACACTCAATCTTGAAGTCTTGGTATCAAAGAGGACATTATTACACAGCGATTTCTATATTCTTAAATACATTGTTTTGTAAAGATGTACATACACATTAAATATATAAGTACATATAGTTTGCACTGAGCGGAAATTTTACCAAAAAAAACAATAGGAAAACATTTGAGTGCCTCGTGGGCTCGTGGCAGTCAATGTTCAACCAGCCTCGCCACATACATATTCTATATGTCGGGGCCAGATCTTAGAATTGACCACTTCATGACGTGTCCGAACGTTTCAAAACATGGTCGTATTTCATGAATTCATGATATAGCGAACTAAAACTGACCTTATTTACTTACGTTTAAACAACAACGTTTGATGATAAGTCGATCCACGATTGGCCATATCATTACTATAGGAACTCCATGATATTAAAGGTTTAATAATAATTCTAAATAAAGAAGGACTTTATATATTGCTCTTTTAAATTGTGGCAACGACATTTCACAGTACTTTTTTCTTCTATTTGCACGTTATTATTCGCTTTTCAAACCAAAAAATTGTCAGCCGCCATGATGCAATACAAAAGAAAACTATATCAGCGCCTCTAACTGTGGATAATGTAACTATTTTACGATAAGATGACTTTAACGTAGTGTTTGACGCTAATGTTTGACAACATCATCAAGTAGTCGTGCCTTTAGTTGTTTATATCGTCAAACGCTTATTACATATTCATTGTGTGATGATGATGGTCAGACACATCATGAAGTGATCAATTTTAAGATCTGGCCACGACATATTTTATAAATGTATTAATACATAAAGAGAATTCTTTCTACTTAACCCTTTTTAAGTAAATTTCGCAACCGGATAAATGTGAAATTTGAAGTACTAAAAGTTCATATGTCTTAGAAGTCCAGTCTATTCAATGACAGTTCAACTTATACTGGTCATGAAATAAAACAAAACATTCCAAGTTCAACAATGTTAGTGAAATTGTAGAAATTTGACCACCAGGCAAAGTGCAACACAATTATAATATATAGATATAACCTTTGTCACCTTAAAGTTAAAAAGTATCTCTTAATTTTATATATATTTAAAATAATCTATTTTTTATTTCTCTTTTTTTGTTATTTTTTTCTGAAATTACATATTTTGAGAATACAAATGACCTGATTGAGATCTGAGTGGCGCTGTCAACTACTTAAACTAAAGCATCAAAAAGTTTACATAAAAATAAAAACAGACCCACTATATAATGCATAATAATTCCTAATGGAGATTCAAATATTATCTCCATGTCGTCAGTCTCCATTCTCTATGATAGATGACGCTACCTATCTTTATTCACAGGTCGTTACACACGTACAATTTATTGTTACAAATACGCGGACTTCCGAGCGTTGTTTTTCTTCCCCATATACTGCTGAGTGAAATATGTGACGTTCTAGAAATAACTTGAGAAAGTATTACGGTTTATAAGCTATTAAATTGATATTTTTACCAAACCATAATTTTCCCTCGAAAGGGAAGGTATATGCATGCTGTCAGATTTTGTTAAGTTTTCATGTAATAGGTGTACCAACATATTTAGGCATAATTTCAAGCTCCAGGATCTTCAATTTCTGGATGGAATAAATTCAAAATCATCTTATAAATTTTAACTGTCTATAACCCAATATAGCAAAAGTTAATCCAAGCCATTAAACCCATCATTATCATTCGCCCATCCCGACGTGAATAATCTTCATAAGAGACTTTTAACCCCATTCAGCTGACAGCGTGACTGAAATATGGACTATTGAGAGCACAGAATTTGAATTTTCGTCCATTTTCTATTGTTAAGAAACGTTGAATAATCAGATTATAGCCTTTACTTGCAAAGCTGATTGATGCTCGACTTTTACGATTTCATTTAAAAGAAATTCTCCTTTCGTATGAAATCGTAAAAGTTGGAAAATGGCAAATCTATCCCCTGTCTTTGTGTTCATATGTATGATTTCCTTTCATCTGTCTGTCTGATAAGTTCTTAGAAAAACATCACAAGTTAGATACGCGAATTGTAATGTTAATGGCATTCCGGTAACGTCTAGCGGCAGTAGCGTAAAGCTTAAGACTTCGGACTTGCGATCAACTGGTTGCGGGTTCGGACCACCCACTATGCTCCACTCTTAACACATGCATTTGGCTTGTCTGGAATGTACCACAAAGAAGCTTAATCTAATAAAGGTTAACCTTCCATCGTGATGGATTCATAAAAAAAAGCCTTATGGGAGTAGATTTATTCCCTCTCGCAAATAAGTACTTAGAAAAATAACCTTTATAAAAATTTACAAGAAAAATCTAAATATTAATATGTGAAAAGAATTCTTTGTGCGGACGGAGAAACTTGGAATTTGGAATAGTTATCTATACTAATATTATAAAGCTGAAGCTGTATTGAGCTATATAAAGCTGTTTGTTTGTTTGTTTGGTTTAACTTGAGGAACTACTGGTTCGAATTGAAATATTGTTTTAGTGTTGGATAGCCCATTTATCGAGGAAGGCTATGTATGTTATATAACGTCACGCTACGACCAATAGGAGCGGAGCAATGACCATAAACGCAGGTGAAACTGCGGGGATGGCTAGTAGAAGTGCAGAAAGTTAAAATTTTGTAACAACTTTAAAAATTACCTGAAAACGGGTACATCAAGCTACACGCGTCACGTAAGTATATACGAGTATGTTGACCTATCATGGTACAAGTAATACCATCCAATCAAATTAACCACAAAAAAATTAAACTTAATTAACGATTGTCGAAATTTGACCACGAGGGGATCTCTAGTACAACTAAATACCACAAAAGAGAGAAGCCGTCGCTCGCGGCTTGGCTTCAATTTCGTACGGAAACTGAAAAAGGAGTCTATTAGTACCAAAATTGTATCCAACGGAGCGTAATTGAATGACAAACTTGTTTAGATGTTCTGTCAAACGATTAAAATCATTGCTTCATAACTTTAGTTTATGAAGCGTAATTACATTTAGACTGAACAAACAAAGATTGTTATTAAGCGTAATTACATTTAGACTGAACAAACAAAGATTGTTATTAAGCGTAATTACATTTAGACTGAACAAACAAAGATTGTTATTGTGAAATACTTTAGAACTATTACTTTAATCATGCTCAGGTTAATTTAATTAGCTTCAAACTGGAATCTAGATGGAATTTTCTATAGTGTTGTTTTAACATAGCTAAGTATTACCAACTAATGGTGAAGTGATTAAATTCCAACGTCAATACGTCTATAAATGAACGGCAGTATTCTGGATTCCTCTCATGCCCTTTCACACCAATATTCGAATGTCTAGCAATCTCCTGTGAATACCTGAGACGTTTTGCTTCCTACGTATTTTATTTTTATTTTTATAGTTACAAATTATATATTTATATAATCATGAAAATTTAAAAACCCATCCCACCCATCATTTAAAGACCCCATCTAAGTGTGCAAAGAAAATTAAAACGCCAAAGATGGAAAAATACGTGATGAATATAAAAGTGTTTCAAATTCAATTTAATTTTATATTTTTTTGAATTCCGAAGATTTTTCCGGACTACTAAATTTCAGTTCGGATTTTAATTATAGGTTATATTAAGGGCTCTTTACTAAAGTAGCAAACAAACCTACTGTCTACTGAAAGTAGTCGGAGAATGCTCACTATCACACTCCGTTTCTCCACGATTATAGCGTTCAGGTAGAGAGTAAAAATAACACATTGTTAAAAAATAAAACACATGTTCCTATTACTTATCACTTTTTCATCAGTTTCGCGACCGGACCGGACACCCAGTTCTGTAGGTAGGGTTCGTAAGGGACATAAGATGGGAAGAACAGGTATAGTATATTTCAATTATTTCTTCGTTTAAGGAATATTTGTTGCTTACCTTACATAGAAATTATGAATGTTAGTGTTTTTATTATTGTTTTCAAAGTGAAGTAGGTAAGTATCTACATACTTACCTACTTTACTGCTTATAGGTCACCAAAAAGGTACTGTTTGTTATAATTATTACGATACAAAATCTAAAAAAAATATTAGAGTAGTAGAAAATATAATACATTCAAGTTGAAATTATTGTAGGTTACATAAAAATACAAAGTAAACATAAAATGATGTCACCCTTGACAAAATTTCACCAATGTGGGGCTCAGTAAAGGATAAGTATTTCAACCATAGCTTAGACCGTGTTCCACCAGTTCCTATACAAAAAGTTGTATCGAGAACTTGCATAACATCAGATGGGCGTATGCTTGTTAGTTAACTCAGTAGTATAAAAAATGATGACATTAAAATAATGCATATATACTCGTCTTCATTGTTATGCTCACAATTATCTATTATTATCCTAGTCTGTGTCAAGGAAAAACAAATCGATCTCCTGATGGTTTTTCGCGATATCATTATTTTGCTTTTGAGCAGTCTTATATACTACTAGCGCCAGTATAACTTGAGCTGTCATTGTATAGACTTACTTACCATGACAGGTAATCACAAATACTGGACTCGTGTAATTTCATTATTACATGCGTGGTTTCTGATTTCCTTTTCATTACCAAACAGCTATTTTTGTGCTTGAAGATTGAATGTTTTTGTATGTATCTCTCTGACGTGTTAACTTTATATTGAGATACACCAAATACTAAGAGTACCAACTGAGTATTTGTTGTATCTCAATTACATACACACATTACATATATACACTGTGTTACAGATAAGTACAATCATATTTAGTGTCATATGGTTTAATTTAATACAGAAATTTTATTTATATATATACATTTATTAAAAACTACTTACATTGGTATATAAATAAAGAACCTAATATGTAATTACACAACTAAACTAAAGGAAAACCGGAAGCGTGACACTAGGTCTACTCTATTCAGTGTAGATTCTCGCAAAACAGCTCTCTTCTAAAACAGTATTTTTTCTCTATAAAATCGGAACTGTAAAATCTTAACACATGCACAGTCCACTAGAAAACGTGTCAGTTGACGCACTAATGAGTCCTACACTGTTGTCCGCTAAATGAAACTCGGTCTAAAGTACGGTATGCAAAAAAATCTTTACTCTTTTATTAGTATAAAAATTACTTGAAGGTATTCGTTTAATATGTTAACAGCAAAATATTGTTACTTCTAGTATACAGCGTCTAAGCTGTATTTACCGGTCTAGTTGGCTTAGCAAAGCTTTTGATTCACCAAAACTTTTGAATTACAAGGTGTACAAACAAAAACCAACTACCTATACATTAAAAAGAAAATATATATATATATATATATATATATATATATATATTGTAGTGATGAGACCTCTCGCCACAGCTTGCATACTCCTTCGATTGGAATAATAACTCTTTGATACGCGAGAGGCCTGGACTGGTGGTACCAAACTCGAATTTAGAACATGTTCGAAATATTTTATAAAGAATAAGAATAGAAGAAAAGACAGTCACGGAGAGCACAGAGGACGGTCGTGACGACTGTCGTGCCAAAGGTGCACGGACTAATTCAAGAAGTATTATTTATAATTAATTTGTTGAAAGTTATAATTGTTACATGAATAATCTGATCCTGATTATATCGCATAGTGCGTTTGCCTGCTCTTTTAATTTTCCTCCTCTAGATAGAACCTATCGTTACTGGTTACCGTAAAGCCCCAAGCTTTATACGTGGTGGAGTACGCCGCAGTTGTTTTAGAAGAAGTACCCACGCGTTACAATATATAATAATATATATATATTGTAATATAATGTGTATATATACATTATTATATAACCGTAGACACCTTATGTTCAGAATCTACAAGAGATAATTATATCCATGGCTGGCTCTTAGTTAAAAGGTTATGGGAATATCAAATCAAATCAATCTTTATTTGCCAACCAAGTGTACATAAATGGTCTTATTACAAAAATTTGTCTCAACTTAGTAATTGCAAATTTGAGAGAAAATATATAAAAAAGATTATCAATTACAGGCATTATAGAAAAATTACATTAATGAATCAATAATATGTGTAGTATGATAATTGAACAATATTAATCATACAAAATATCATTAACTTAGTGTACCAGCGTAGTGTAATCAGTTTATGCAAAATACAAAGACATTTATGACATTTTACATCTACACATTCTTATCAAAACCGTTTTTTTCCTTTTTATGTATTTTTGTTTGCTTAATGTATATTTAATTCTGTTATTTGTGTAAAAGATTCAGTAGTAAGTTATTTGTGTTTTGCTTCAATGTATTCTTTAACTGAATAGAAACAATTTTTAGTTAAGAATGCGTTTAGTTTTTTAGTGAACAGTGTAACTATAGTTTCAGTTTTTATATAGGTGGGTAATTTGTTGTATAATTTTATAGCCCTGTAGTAGGGACTTGGTTTAGCATTTTAATTCTTGGTGGTAGTAGGTATAGTCTATCTCTGTAGCGTGTGTTTAAGTTGTGATTGTCTTTTACTTTCGTGAAATGATTCATGTTCTTGGATACAAATATGCAAATGTCAAATATGTATAATGATGGTAGTGTGAGGATGTTATATTTAAAGAAGTAGGGCCTACAACTGTCACGATTTCCAATTTGACCGATAGTTATGATACATTTCTTTTGCAGTATAAATAAATCCTGAAAGTGTACACTATTTCCCCACAACATAATCCCGTATCTTAACCAGGAGTATGCGTATGCGTAGTATACTGACAGTGCGGTTGGACATTTTAGTTGGAATAGAGCGTATGTGAATCGAGATAGTTTATTTTTAATATGTTCAATGTGTGCTTTCCAGTTGATGGGTGTTTCTGTAGTTTTACCAAGTAATTTAAATGTTTCTACGGTTTCTAGTTGTGTGCCACCGCGTCTGTCTGTCTGTCTGTTCGCGATAAACTGAAAAACTACTGAACGGATTTTCATGCGGTTTCCATTAATAGAGAGAGTGATTCATGAGAAAGCTTTAGGTGTATAATTTGTACCCGTGTAAAGCGCTAGTATGATCTAAATTGGATAGTTTTTGATTTGTTATAGTTTATTTCTAAGGTATGGTCCTTGAGCCAGTGATTTACTGTGTCTAGAGTTTCCTGAAGAATTGGTGTTTGATTTTTGATTTGGTTTTGGTTCAGCGAATAAGACGGGCAATGTTTGTTCCTTATTTTGGCAAATCGTTGATAAAATAGGTTATATTAAAGAGAGATTAATCATTAGGTACATACAAATATGCTTAGGTGACATGAAACCAAGAAAGCCCTTCAGCTACCGTTAAGACCCGCTCTCTAAAATAATGAAAAATTCGTTCCTGGCAGTTAAAATTAATTATCTGGTGGGTGCACAACAGAGCCCTCCAACTGAGTGTAGGTGCTCAAAGTTTACAACTTCTTACCGCCTTAAATATAAGTTTTACAATACAATCCTGTACATCGAATAACTTTCGAAGTGTGTTGTTGTTGACAACAATGAGAAGTTTCTCTACAAAAGGTTTTCGTCATTCAAAAGCATTCCAAACTTGACATTTATTTAATCTTGTACCCTATTCCTTTATGACAAAAATGGTTACAAGTACTAAGGCAATTACTAAAAGTTGTTTTCCTCTTTCGCTATGATCTGTTTTCTTAATAACTAAATAAATAATTGCCTAGGGAAGTCCATCTAGAAAAATACTTTTAATGGGTTGCTTACGTGAGTAAAACACTATTTTATAAAGTAAATGTTTAACTTTTTCCTTTTATTAATGAGACAGCGATGTTTGTTAAACCAAACCTAGAAATAATAATTTTATTTTCACATCGAAGTTTGTAAAACACGATACTTGTACGATAAGAGTAGAGGAGAACCCGGAGCGCGAGAACGGAGAAGCGAGACTAGAGATATGAAGTACGTCATTACGTGTAGTAAGTAAACAATTATCTAATTTTAAGTATGTTCAATTGTAACATACATATGTATGTTAATATTTCCATATAAAAACAAAGTACAAAAATTAAACAAGACCATCTATACTACTCCTACTAATATAATAAACATGAAAGTTTGTGACGATGTATGGATGTGTGGATGTATGGATGTGTGGATGTATGGATGTTTGTTACTCTTTCACGCCAAAACTACTGAACCGATTGCAATTAAACTTGGTATGTAGATAGCTGGAGACCTGGATTAACATATAGACTACTTTTTATCCCGATATTCCTACGGGATCGGGACTTATGCGGGTGAAACCTGTTAGTAAGTCATATAATAACGCTGAAGAGGTTTTTTGTTTGTTTGTTTGTTTAAACGCGCTCATCTACGGAACTATCAGTCGGATTAAAAAAAAAGTATGTATATGATAGCCAGATTCATGAGAAATAGAAATAGTAGTAGGTTACGAAAAATCACGCTACGACTCTTAGGAGTGGAGCAGTGACCATAAGCACGGGTGAAACTGCGGAGATTGAAATCTTGAAATATTTGTTGACTGTATTTAATTTCCTGCCCTACCATCAAGTATGTAATTAGTATTGTATCTAGCAAATAGGTTCACTATATTAAGTTTATAGTCTGCGGTATATATGATATTGCCTTATTTGCCTACGCTCATATAATTTAGTCATAACAGTGAATTACACCGATTGTATTTTAGAACGTAGGTAGGTACATAATTACAGGGATCTGAATTCTGTCAACCACAAAATGGTTACGTTTTTTATTACCATCGATAAGAAGCAATGGTGGTTTTTTAGACCACACATTTGTAACATAATAGAAACAGAAACACTTAAAAGTAGTTTTGTTCAGAATCGATTATTTAACCGATCTCGGTAATTTTACATATAGGTATTTTAACCAACACTTCACTTAGAAGACAAAACAAAGAAATTGCGTTTTAGCCGTGCAGCATAAGTATTAGCGAAGTAAGCACTATTGCTAGTGCACTAGTGTGTCTTTATAAAAACCGCCAAAACGATGAACCTCAAAGTATCGACTTTACTGCAGCTACATACGGACGGTTTGAGACGCAAACGCTTCCACGCATTTATTCAGTAACCAGAAGTTTCTCGCATAATCACCCGCCCCTGAAACGCTTCTCTTCTCGAATGGGTCGTACCGTGTTGTTAAATAGCCTTCATCGACCTTTCTCAAGAGCTGGGTTAAAATAATTTCTTTAACTTTATTATACATGACAGAGAGATCATCAGAAAAGCGCTGACTTAAAGCGGTCATGGCTATCATTCTCCATCGTAGGCGTGACAATGGCAGAAACTTATAAATAAAGGTACGTTTGCTCTATTGAATTATTTTTTTAAAATTTTACAATACTCTTAATAATAATAATATCCAAACATAGATGCAAACAAGATTAAGAGCAAATAGTTTAGCATGTACGCCTCGACTATCAGTTGACAACGCAATCTTCAAATGTCACTTCCTCTGGCGACAAATGCTACTCTATTCAGGGTTACCCGCTCTTGAGATAATTTTATTTTTCTACATGATTAGAGAGAAAATACTCATTGAAAGAAAACATATTCCATTACTAAATTACATAATCAATCCAAACGAGTAATTTTAAAATAAATACAAAATAATTATTCTCATACTTATTGTAGTAATTATATATTAACATAGTGCTAATGAACGTACGTTACATACTCGGGTTAAGAAAATTTCAAGGATTCTATTCAAAGATCAACTATGGTACATATTTATTAGGGGTTGTGCTAACGCACCCAATCAACCCAATCTTAACTTAAATCTTCGATCGATGCCAAAGTCCAAAATCTCTTGTGGAATAGTTTTCATATTCCACAAAACAATGAAATTCTCATTAAAAGTTTTGTTTTAATCTTGTGCTAACGTGTGTCTAGGTAAAGTTTCCTAATATTTTTATCTCTGCAGGGATATAATCGATCGATTTCAGAAAAATAGAGCTCCGAACACTAATAGTATATTACACTTACAAGTATTACCCTTACAAGTAACAATAACAAGAAGACTAAACCGACCAACCGTCTACAAGGTGACGTCATCTAGGTTTTCACTTACGAACAACATAAAAAGTCACACATTACATAGAGAGTACTTTTATATAACATTGCATAAAGATTATACAGTCGGTATTAGTCAGTCTCTTACGAAATATAATTGAGAAACAGAATCCTTAATTCAGCTCTAATTCAGTTTTAAAGCGTTGTATAAGTTGATTATTTCTCTAATACTATAGTTTTATATTATATTATATTTATATAATTAAATGCAATTGTGTTGCTAACTGTACAGACACTAATTAACCATAATTGTGCCTCGCTTTATCACCCCTCTATGCCCTTCACGTGTGAACAGTGATGTAACATGTCACGCCACTGGCCTACGTCATCTCGTTATACAAGATTACAAGGGTTTATAAATTTGACAATTTAAACTTTTTGCTCGTCGGATTACCTACAGTTGTTTAAAGGTTTATGTTATGACTATGACATTGCAGATGGAATAATGTAAGGGAATCATTAAAAAAATTATGTTAAACGAAACCTTTGTCAAGTGCCAAACTGAGGATACTAATATCCCTGTCTACATTCAATAGAGAAAAATGTTTCAAAAAACCAGATGTTCTAAAATTATTATCTTAAAAATGTTACTAACTCTGTGTGGCATGTAAAACTACGGTTAGTGTTTAAAAAAATTATATTAAAAATAACATAATTTAGTTAGCTAAAACTTTTTCTTTAGACACTATTATGGCAGCCTTATAAGTCTCAAAAAACTCTTCACATTTTTCTTTTCGCTCTGCGCTTTGATGAACACAATCAAGATTGCCGGAGGGCAAATTTGCGGAAAATTGAAATTTCCTTCAACTCGCGATTTTGATCTCATGTATGATTTCCATACAGACTGTGGAAATAAAAGATATTATGTATTATATATGATAGAAATTGTTGACATCAAAGCATGTGTTCATATAAATTGTTGATACCATGGAAATATTATTCGGTTATAGTGTCGCTGACATAGCCTTCAAGATAACTAAAAGAAATTTGCTATCACGTAACTCGGTAGGTACCTATAGTTCCCATTGAAATCGGTGGTAGCTTAATAAGGCGATTTACGTAACGATCAAGTGGTTGCGGGTTTGAACCCCACCATCGTAGAACAACGATGTGTACCCACTCCGAAAATAGGCGAAAAGAATACTATGTGACCCACATTAGTACACCTTTCACACCTATTAGAAGTATTTCTTTAAAAAATAAATTTCTTTAAGGCCTATGTGCTTGACCTGGTAGCGACAGCTACAAGCGAAATGTTCTACATTTAAGAATTTAATTCAAATAGTATGATGATTGTACCATTTCCTGAATTAGGAAAATTAAGTTAGTGTTTTTCGTTAGTTATGTCCTAGGGCCTCGGGCCTAAGCTCGCTCTTCCAGCCAAACTTAAATTGATTAATTGGTTCACGATTGCGGCCTATGTAATAAATTTATTGAAAAGTTGTAAAGGTAATACTAGTACAGTGGCGTACAAGGTATTCAGATCTTTCAGAATTTGCTTCTATTAATATTAAAGCTCAGATCAAATCGATTAATGCCGCGTTCCAATAAACCAGAAACGATACGTTTTGCTTACGGACGGTAAAATTTCGTTGAATTTTAACGGAAAATTTTACTGTCCGTAAGCAAAACGAATCGTTTTTTGTTTATTGGAACGCGGCATAAATCAAAATAATTTCTTTCAATTAAACCAATTGTAGGTATATTTGAATTGTCAGGAGCAGTAGTCATTTAGACTATGTCAGTCGTGAAGCCTTTTCCAATACGTAGATAATCTGGAGAAGATCGGGCTAGAAACTCCAAGGACACTCTTTTTTACAAGTTTCTGGTTAGGTACATTGCTTATTATGGCAACGGAAATGTGAGGATAAAGTAACATACGAGTACTGTTCTAAAATATAAACAATCGCGCAATTTTATATTATATTTCAGTAAACTCTGGAGCAGCCTCGACCAACGCACTCGTTCACGAGCATGACGCGTGTGTCAGCCATCGTCCACTTCAAGCATAATATTTTAATGGCAGCCGAACCCCCCCTTTTTATTCCATCCAATATTTAATTTCCAGGTCTCCTGAAGCAATATTTTACCATTAATAGTGAATGGCGAGAGGAATCCATACACATCGAACAATGACATAATCACCTTTTTCGCATTTTGTAGGACATTTTGTACCATTCATTATAACTTCAGAGCTCCGATTAAACGATGTGACAAACCCGAAAGTATCGTCATCAGGATACCATATAATTCCCAAAGCGCGCTCACCTTCATGTTATGCTCTGATCTTTACGGTAGCTGCCGAACTGGCGAGCGACTCCTCAGGTAAACTATTTAAAACTAACGAGATGTTACACCACCAATGACATATCTCGAACCTTTTTGGTCCGATATTACGTCTAAGCAAAATCCAGCCGACTGCGCGTCTCGCGGTATTTCTCGAACAGACCTGTCCATATGGTTTGATGGGCCGGATTTTATGAGACAGAAAGTAGTTGATTTCAAGAGACCAAAGCACCTAAGCACAAACCTGGAAGAGACGAAGACACACACCACTGTCGTTGACATTACCCTTAGGCAAAGGTTCTCCTCTATATCCAAACTGATCCGTGTAATTGCTTATTGTCGCAAATTCTTGAATCTCAAAAACTTTGATGAGAAAACACAGCACTAAACATTTGACAAGACAGGAAATTGACGATGCTTTAGAGCTATGTGTCAAGAAGAGGAGTTTTTCGAAGAGTTACGGGAACTGAAGGTTAAGGGATGTTTAACTACAAAGGGAAAAGGATTAAAGTCATTAAACTTGTTTTTAGATGCGAAAGGTGTAATAAGAGTCGGTGGGAGATTGGAAATGTCTCTAGAAGAATAATCGGCCTTTAGACAGGAATTGGTCGAGCATCTCGCCAACAATGGTACCAAATGGAACTTTATTCCTCCTCGTACTCCAAATTTTTAGGGATTATGGGAAGCCGGAATAAAGTCGACCAAATGACATTTAAATGGGTAATTGGGAATTCAACGCTGAGCTACGAAGAACTAAGCACCGTATTTGCTCAAATTGAGGCCTGTCTCAAGTCGAGACCTCTGTCTTGCATAGACGATCAAACTGATATCGTCGTATTAACCCAGGGTCATTTTCTTGTGGGTGAACCACTCGCCGTGATACCAAATGCTAATTAAGAAATGTAAACCATAACTACTCTAAGGCGATGGTAACTCCACCAGAGAATGATGCACGACATGTCGGTCGCAGGATTACCTCCACCAATTCCTCCAAAGGCACAAGTGGCATTACAAGAACCCAAAACCATCACTATGGTGATGCAGATCTCATAAAAGAAGATATTAAGCCTCCTTTTAGATGGTTGCTAAGAAAAATTGAACAGAAGCATCCAGTTCCGGATAATATTACACGCGTGGACACGTGGAACAGTACGCACAAAGGAAACAGTTATTAAAAGACCTACCTCTAAGTTATATATATTTCCTTTAACAATCTAACTGTACTTTTTATATATTGCTAATATTATGTAGTAAGACATGGTATGGTGGTGGTGACAAACTGTTGTTCGAACCTAAGTCACCACTCAAGTGATTGTTATCAACTTATAATACATTCCTACCCTTTTATCAATATTTATCAACCGACCGATAGCATTTCTTTACCGGTTTAACTAGTCATGATAATGTGTATTAACTCATTCTTATTAATAAGTGAACTGTTTTTCATCTATTATACTTTGCCCCTATTTTTAATAAAATAAATAAGAGTTTTTTATTTGGCGACAACATGTTTAACCCCAACATAATAAGAGGACTTCCTAAAGCAAGAACACAAACATCTTGACTTCTTGCTCTTAACTGTAGGTAATGGTATCCTCTGTCTTACTGATTATATCTTAAATTAAAAAGGGAAAACCTTCTTCGTCCTATAACTACTACTGTCTAACCTGATATTAGTTAATACTAAAGGTTGTAAAATATAACGAATTAGTCATACTATTTATGACAGAGGTAATAGTTTTGCTAATGGCGAAGCTATTTGGCGTCTGAGTTTAACCGGGAGGTGCATAAATGTTATTGTCCCGTGAATAGAATAACTTTATTTAGATATTTTCTGAATGTTTCTTTTGACACATTTTTAGTGACGCTTCATATCTAAGCCTTATTGACAAACATATTTCAATTATATATTTAATGTTTAAATCGGTAGTTACACAAAGGGTTCTTAACAATTGAATGTTTATTCAAAATGCAAAAAAGTTTCATCAGATTTACAAAAATTCTGATGCTATTTGTACACTTTCAAACGAAATATAATTTTCAATGGCTGAACCGATTTGAGAAAAAAATAAAGATTCCGACGAACTGAGAACTTCCTTTTTTTATGTCGGTTAAATAATAATGAAGTTGTCAAATAAACTTTTTTTAACAACATACAAAAATATCGACGATAGATAGTGTTTTGCTTTTTGTCAATCCCAGTGTCAAACGCAGTCTTATTCACATACCCGTACAATGTTTTTTATGTAACTTTTCTTCAAAATGTCTTTCAATTATCGTCGTTTTTGTCAGGTTGTGTATAAGAAAATGTGCATTTGATGAAAGCAATATTTTAATTGGTGTAATTTGTTAATTAGTTATGTTGGTGTGTAAACCCGATAAAGAACCTTTGTGTTCGAATTCCATCATTTTTAAAATATAGATATAAAGAAATGCGTATTTGAGCATTTTTGTGACATTAAGATAGTAAAATACAGGAAGGAGGATGTTTGGGAACAATTTTATTCTTGGTTACAGACAAATTGTTAATTTCTACATAAATGAACTCACATGCAAAGAGCTTTATGTAGTAACAATATCTTACTTCTGTTTACTAATATCATCTTATTTTTTGTTTAAGCAAGCAAGTTGAATCCATAAAAACAAAACGTAGTTCAGTTCAGTTTTACTTTATTTTCACAATGACATATTAACTATTGCCTATAAAAACATCTTAGTATGTTCAGGTGTATTTTTAAGTGTACGTGTAGACGGTTATAAGACAGCAAACAAATTAAAATACTGCACGCGTGACACTAAACCCTATCGTCTCTATCCCCTACTCACTAAATTCTATCTAATTTATATAAAAAGCTATTACAAATTACAATAACACAGACTATACAGCCATTGAACGTGGTTGCGTAAGAATCGAAATGTGATTTGATTACAATATCGGGACATCGTCTCGTGCAGGTTATTAAAAAGCATTTTCGGTCGGGTAACGCAAGCCTCCACAAAATCGTGTGACCGTATTAATATTATTTACTCTCTCATTATAATTCCAATTCAAAACTTTTATTGGTTTGTCCCAATTGTTTATTCTTCTCTTTTCTGGCTTCTAAAAATGGCACAGACCATAAAGGTGAGTTTCTCGACAACTCTTCTGCTTCTTCGAACGTATTAGGCATAGCCTTCATTGCTGTTTCCGGCAGGGCAGAGGCGATTAACATTGCCAATGCACAAATACCACCAAATATTGCTAACGGGAGCCAGTAATAAAATATCTGTAAGTACACTATGTATGGTGATAAAAGCGTTGCAATAAATCCACAAATGTGCGCTAAAGCAATTCCTGATCCTCTTACTGAAGTTGGGAGAATCTCCGCACACCACTGCAGAGATACGCTAAACCCTATGTTTATTCCAAATCTTGCTACAACGGCATATATCATACTCCGCAATCCAGTAGTACTAAATATTATCAGAATACAAAATATGCTGCCTAAACTCATAGACAGTATGCACAACCATCGTCTGCCTGTGTAATCCATGGCGAGTGCTACGATTAGGACGGCAGGTAACTCTGTAAAAGACATTGCCGAAAAAGATATAAAGAAGTCATAATCCAACTGTCCAATACACCGCACAATCCCATCAAATACTATTGCACAACACGTAAATTCCAAACACATAAGAATAAACATTTTTCTTGTCACTGGTCTCTTGAAACATTCCAACCAATTTTGATTCTGTTCCTTTGTGGTGTTAGCCATTGATAACTTAAATTTATCTATTATACCCGGTGGTAATTTCTTGTTATTTGTTCGGCTTATAACAAGTATTTTCTCAGTAGCATCATCAACGCGTCCTTTAGACAGCAGCCACCTTGGACTTTCTGGTAAAATGAATTTTGTGAACACTGCCAAGCCTAAGGGCAAACTAGTTACCATGGAAATTGTTTTCCAGTGACCGCAAGCCAAAGCTATCCAAGGTAGCGTAGTGACAAACAGTGAATAAAACACAGCAAACGAAAAATTTGCTATAAACGTTCTATATTTTGGCGCTATATATTCTAAAATGACGAGGTACGGCATGGTCAAGCAACAATCATATGACATGCCCATGACAAACCTTGCAGCGGTGAATTCCATAAAATTTCTTGCAAACGTGCTAGTGAAGCCACCTACACAGCCCACCAGGCAACTGCTTATGATGGCTGGTATTCTTCCGAAGCGATCAGCAACCCAACCTAAAGTTATCCCCCCAAGAATACTACCCGCGAAAAACATTGCCTGAGCGGTCGCTTGGTAACTTTTTTTGTCACAGACCCATTCCATATCACTTCCTATGGTAGGATATGGTATTTCGGTTTTATTGAATTCCCATCCATGTTCACATGGCACTATACTCCAACTTGCATTCGGCTTCTGTCCTGTTGCTAGCACCTCAGTCCAGTTAACTGCATACATCTCACATTGTGAATATCCAAATCTTGAATTCACATCTTTAGGAACACCGAGATCTCTGCGTGCAATATCAGTAATGTTTTCTAACTCTGGTATTCTGCACCAGTAGTTTGGTGATGTTTCTGTTATGAATATTTGTGAAAAGTACGAAAACGCTCCGAAGGCGAAGAAAGGACATACGGAGAAGAACAATCTCCATTGATACCGTCCTAATTCCCCTGCTGCCGTAAGTAAATCATCGTAATCCACTTCATCTTTTTCTTTATCCGATTTGTTATTGACAGCTGCAACCATTATAAAAACTTATTTAAAAAAAAAAAAGGTCTGCCTTAGTCTATCTAGCTCCTGGAGTGTACTGGGTTAAGAAATCGCAGAAAGTTAGTCTTTTATTTCCTTATAAAAGTTTAAACGATGGAGTATTATATTTTTATAAAAACTTGTTTATTTAATGATATATATTATATAACATACTTAACAACATGACACTTTATTTACATAAGGATACGAGAGATATTTGGGAAGTTTTATTACGTATTAAGATAATTTTTATTTTTTTTCCTCATTATTTTAAACGAAAATATGAGTCAATGTCTATTCAGATAACTGAAAACTTTTAGAACATTGTAAGTATTAGAAAAACAATAGGCTCTCATGTGCGTAGACACATTTTACACGTAGAAACTCTTCTAGTTATTTTAGGAAAGCATATAGGTAACATATTATTATGTTACCTAGTCTTCATTTTATGCAGAAAAGTAAAACCATTGAATTGAACAATTGGGTGTAATTTATCTATAATATGTATGTATGTATGTAGAAATGTATGAGTAGGTATGTTTATCAGCAGTCTGGTTACCATAGTGCAGGCTCTGCCTAGTTTGGGATCAGAGGCCGTGTGTGAGATGTGTGGAGTTATTATTATTTAAACTAAATACCTTCTAATTCTTCCTTCATATTTAATCCAATTTAATATAACAAATTAACTTATGTGATATAAAAAAAATATTCGTTTAACATAAATGTGTTCAAATGTCATTGTCAAAAATCAGTTCATCGAAGAGTCAGGTAGTCATAACTTCCTATCGCCACGTTTGTAATGTATATAGTCAATACCCGTTAAATACACCATAACAATAACTAAATTACATTATACTTATTATATTTATAAGCATATGAATAGGTCCCCAATGATTTTAGCACGTTTCTGGTCCGTTATTCCTGAATCATAAAAGTCTGGCGTCCTATCCCAAAATCTAAGTTCTTCAGATTAAGCCAGTATAGAAACGATGAGCCTGGAACGCAAGAAATTAACTTGCAATAGCGTTATAATAAAGTAGATTAAACATCGCATTTTAATGGCATAAAGTACAAACGTCAAATTCGTGAAAGATTTGAGTAGATTTTATTTTACAAGCTACTTATGGTGTATTTATTTAGCGATAGGCTTGGATTTGATAGTTATCAAAACGCATAATTTTTTTATTATGTGATAAGATGGTAAACGTAATATAACTTAAACAAGCCCGCACCTTTACAATTTTGTTTAAGGTAAGGTGTTGTTCTAGTGTGCAAAGTAAATTCAAGTGGCCAAATGCGGCAATATTCATAACATAGATCTAACCGTTCCCATTCGTTCGTATCTGGAAGCCTCACTTAGAACTTCTTACTAGACGAGTCCGCGAGGTTCTTTGCTTTAAAAAAAACTAGGGTACCCTCTGATGAGCACATCAGAACGCCTAAAAGACAGTATACCAAGCCTCCGTTAGGATGTGAGCCTATGAGGATCTGGAATGTCTTAAGAGCTAGCTTACCTGATAAATGCGGCATTACTGTTAATTCATGCCAATCTTCATAGGGTTGGATAGTTCACGTGTCTAATGTTAGCAAAAAAATTTACATGAATCGATGAATGTGAAAATTTTTCTACCTTCTCCAACCAGAGGCAAAACCAACCGTACACTGGCACCGGTAACTATCAGACGGACGCTGCGCTTTCTTGCTACTTTAATGGCGTAAAAAAGGTTGATGGTTGATCTTTGATGTATCAATAAAACAATTAAATTACGTCCTTATCATTTTATTCTCACAAGAAAAAACGTTAACGGATCTCTTAAAAATTACAATAACGAAAAAATTATTCACAGCTAAGAAACGCATAGCTGCTTAATACGATATATTTACAGTTAAGCTCTTTGGCTTCTAATAAGATTTTGCAAAAAATATTAAAAATCTTAAAATTGCGAATGCAAGTAACGCAACATAACATAATTTAAAATTATTAATAAAATTTCAACAGAGGACTTAAATAAAATAATTATTATTACACTATACAAAGTGCCCAGAATTTTTTTTTTTACAATCGTTGTCGAATACTGTATCGGTAAACGAGTTATAATTGCTAAATTTACAAACAGAACTTAGATTTTCATTAATAAAAATGAATCTTAAAATTCCTACATAAGTAACATTTACAAGACAATTACAAGAAATGTAAAGTTAAGTAAAACAAATAGATAATTTAATGTTAAAATGTAGATTTAATTGTACAAAGCCCTCTTAGAGACAACTAAGAAAATGATCTTATTATAACGCTTCAGAGGTATCCAGTCCACGGTCTCTGGTTCAGAAATAAACTTCACTTCACAAAACCTAAACGTTTGTAAATTTATGCATCTTACTCCGAGTCCAAGTCTCGGATTTCGGAGAAAGACGTTTCTTAAAAAAAAAACACTGAACTGAAATAGACTTTGTAATTTAGTATCACTATTTTCGCAACATTTATGGACTACTGTAGTAAGTAATTCAATTAAGATTCGTATTTCGAATTTAACTGGTCCCAAACCGTGTACTGGATACTATACATATGGCTGTACGTTAATGCCATCAATTAAAGAAAACTTTCCTAAAAATCTCAAAACATTCGTGGACTCACATTGTATACCGGTTTAGAATAAAGGTTTTAACCAAAATTGATGATGCTACTAAGTCATATTTTGCACACAAACTTCTCAGTCTAAACATAAAGGTTTATAACTCTTGTACGTCACGCGTTAAATTGTAGTCAAGATAAGAGTCGCAAATGAGAGTCGAGATGGGAAAATTACAAAAAATACGAATGAAATATTTTGTTAGGCTAAGAAGGATCTCAATAACAATGCAAGTCTACTTCTAGTCCAAAAACTCACCCAAATACTTACAACGGTAATGAACTAACTGAAAGCACAAACATCTACAGGATTAATCTTAAAACGCGATATTAAAATGAAGTACTTTACAATATGGAAACAAGAATATAGCCCAGGAGCTTCTGTGCATTGTAAAATATTTTTTGTTAGCGCTAGCTCCCAGCCTATAGTCACGAAGCGTACTACCTAGGTAGGCACAGAAGGATCAGTACATTTTGGTTTAAAGGGAGACCTTAAGTATATCACATCGACTATTTTACCCCTTGGTGCGGTAATATATTACAATTGGAATGTTATTCTCCGTGATTTGTTAACTATTGAAGAAGAAAATTGTTCACGATCTTTTATACTATGTAAAAATTGTAATAAATGTAAGAAAATTTATAACGTAATATCAAAAATAGATACATTAATCGGAGAGTAACCTAAAAATCAGATATTTAAAAAAATAATACTACAAAAGAGCAAGCAAAGCCCACCTGGAACCAAAGAAGCAATGTTAGAGTTAAAGAATACTTTTTGGTCTTATTCTTGAACATACAAAGTTGAGCCGAACATAGTGTAAGCACAGTTATACTGTGGTGTAAGTGTAGGCACATGTATACCAATCACAGAGAGCTCATACTGTCATAAAGAGTTCGCATAGCACGTGAACGCAATAGAACGTGTTAGGGCCAATATTTGTATGAACAATATTTTAAATTCAAAATCAGATTACAGATCTGCCGTTCATTATAAACCATGTTTTGATTTGTATTTTGCGCAGAACCCTAATTCTATTTAGAAAATAAAAGTAGTCTAAGTAACTCCTTATACCACCAGCTATCTGTGAAAGTCCCGTGGAAATCGGTCAACCCGCTCCGTAAATTAGCCGGAACAAACAGACAGATAGACTGACAAACATTTTAAAAACTGATTTGTGGCCATCGGTATCGTGCAAATAACTGTAGGAGCCTAAAAAAACTATTATTTTGACAGACACTTCAATTTTATTTATTTGTATTGATTAATGTTCGACGTCAACTCTTACATGTAGACAGATTTCACGATACGTTTTACTCATTTCTTACATATCACTGATCTAAAATATATGTGTTCTTACACATTTATTGATAAATTTAACATTTATGAAGAAATTTTCTTTAAAGTCTAGTTAAAAAATCACGGATCTCACAACCAAGGGTTTTAGGGTAAAGCATGAGAAATTACCACTAAATTATCCTATACCCTACAATAGCATTGAGCTGAGATCTCGCTTCTAAACGATTAATTAATAACATCTATTCTAAAGAGTGACTTTTAATGGGAACTGTTATGCTGAGAAAGTACCGGCAGAAATTTTAAGAGTTTATGTTTTTATTGCATTGTATCTCACCAGTACATATTGACCTTTTACGTGAATTTAGTGACGTTGTTTTAGAAACGTCACTGTTCTGTTGTGTTGTCAACTCAAAAATGGAATAAACTACCTATATAATAACTCGGAAAAATATTTTAAATGAACAAAAGTATTTTAACGGAGAACCTTGCTGGAACAAATTTATCTTTTATTAGACATGTAAATCGAGGCTTAATCGCTGTAACATTTATAAGGTACTACACCTTTTACTTTCCCCAACGTTTCAATCGAATGGCACCGAACATATTCACGGATGAACTGCTTTTATATCCTCACTATATAAGTCCACTAGCCATCCCCACAGTTTCACCTGCGTTTATGGTTACTGCCCCGCTCCTATTGGTCGTAGCGTGATGTTCTATACCCTATAGTCTTTCTCGATAAATGGGCTATCCAACACTAAACGAATTTTTCAATTCGAGTTAGTAGTTCCTGAAATTAGGGCGTTCAACCAAACAAACAAACTCTTCAACTTTATAATATTAGTATAGTATAGATTATAATGGGAATTCCTGAATGTATGCTTTTGACGTCTATCATATTTTTTTACTAATTTAAAGCTACAGATGAAAATCTGCAGCTTTTATATTTAATCATATAAGTAAATATTTCCAAGTAGATATATTTTTACAATCACAACCAATATAACAGTCCATCTGCAAACATGCTTGTTTCTATTTTCCAAATAACCATTGAAATTGGCTGCAGAACTGTGAAATCCAAGTGCATATACAAACGTGTCACAATTTCAATATTTTACTCAACGTGTTTAAAAATTTCCAAGTGTTAAAAACATTTCACTTTGTTCCACAGTCAATATAGTAAGTACAGATGTGCTGAAGAAATATAATGCAATAGTTTTATCTGCAGATTCAAAATGTAGTTTTGCCGGTACTTTCTATACTAAAATAGTACTAAACTTCATGTCACGTAGACTAGTTTTCCTAAACAACTGTTTTTCTTAACATATAGGCTATTTTATATCACTTAATGGGTAGCACACGAACGGGTTTAACTCCGCGATTGGAAACTAAACGCTTAGAAGTAACTTCATTATATTTATACGACTTTTTCTATAGCTTGAGTTGGAATTTCTTTAATATTTTGTTTCTAGGGAGAAGATGAATGTAATGCTGTAGGTCATCGAGATATTTTCTCTAAAATATGTTGGTTCTATAATGCAATTGGTACCTATTCTATGCCACTAGACGAAAAAAATTGAACTATTAACATCGGATATGTAATACGTAAAAAAACAAATGTTATAAAGTAAGTGTCTTGCATTTAAACTACAATCTGTGAAGATATATTTTAAATAAAATTACGCATTTGTAATACGCTAAAATTGCCTAATTTAATTAACTTTTCAAATTGACAAACACATAAATTCAAGTTATTTATGAAATTTTTTAAGTATGACGATATCGTTACGTCAACTGTACCTTCAGTCGAATGAAAATATGTATACAATTCACATATTAGTACTAAGTATAATATACAAAAAAAAACTGTGAAGCACTGTTTTGTAGAGTAGGTATATGTAAAAATCACATAAACAGCCTACGCAGCCATATTGATTGATTGACCAACAATCCCAATTGCAATTGGGATTGATTTCGATAAGCTTTAAAAATATTCTTTAAATTTTTTATTTTCAATTGACTAAATTATATATATTTATATGATTTATAAATATTTTATTTTATAATATATTAATAAATTTTACTAGAAATAATTTTTAAACCATTGTAAAATACTTTACACAAAATGCTAGCTTGTCATCAAAAGCAAAACAAAATAATAGTACACATTAATTTAGTGTTTCGTATAGCTGCCATTTTTTTTTTCTGTATAAAATTAAGTTTAACTCTACAAAACTGCGCCACACACGAATATTAAGTATAAGTTATACCTGCCTGGTAACAAACTTTCAGTCACAGTATCAACATTTAACTTCAAAACCGACATTTAGAAATATAGAAAAAAGTTACACAACACTTCCACATTTCCCATTCGTTAAAGACAGATTAGGACCTAGAGACGGTCTGCCCAGCGTGTTGTGGGGGAAATTCGCCATACTCCCGTTGTGAGCATCAAATCCATTCATATATTGGTTGTTCTGCAATCCAATGAGAAGTTCTACTAACGCCTTACTCGCACTCTGAGCGTTCAAGAGCTCAAAAATAATGCAGTTGCAATCAGGTTCCGGATTTTTCAATGAGCTTTTGGTGCTTGAATTGGAACTAGTGGAATTAGTTGCGGAACTATTGGTGGAACTCACCGGGGGATTAGGGTGTAAGGGGCAGGACAGCTGAAGGTTCTTAGGGTATTGTAAAGGGATCCCAGAGAGGTGGTTAGCTGCAGCTCGCGCGTAGAAGACGCAGGTGTGGCCGTCTGCGTCAGGGTAGTTGGGATTGCCGTTGTGCTGAGGACAAAAAAAAAGAATTGTTTTTTTTTATTTTTTTTTTTATGTAGAACTGGAGAATAAAGAGTTAACTCTGAAAACGAGAGCTGAACCTGTGACAAGACTTCAGAATCAGATCATCTACCGATGATCTGATTTATTTAACAAACTAAAACCCATGCTTCTTGGAATGTTGGAATTCTCATAAGTTCAGTACATACATTAGGCACGTATAGTACACATACCTTTTGGACTACACTCACCGGCACAATTAACGGGCCACCCCTCATAAGTATTGTTTTAATTTTTTTTACTAAGTAACAAGTCCTATCTTTTTCTGCATTATTTGTTTGATGGGTGGTTTTGTCAAAAAAAATACACTTGTTTCCACATTTATTTTACAGATAAAACTTCTATGACCAGATTATTTTTTTATTTTAAACTAGCAGTTCCCGCGCGGCTTCGCTCGCGTGTACATATTTATATATTTTACGCGGAACCCTAATCCTTTTTGGTAAATAAAGGTAGCCTAAATTACTCCTTATAACACTAGCTATCTGCTATCTAACTCCCTCCCTGACTCCCTCCCTAACTCCCTCCCTGACTCCCTCCCTGACTCCCTCCCTGACTCCCTCCCTGACTCCCTCCCTGACTCCCTCCCTATATGCAAATCAATTCTTAAGGAGTAAACTCCAAAAAATGCACGCAGAACTGACACTGGGTTTGTACCTACTTAAGACACCTGTAACAAGATAACACGTGAATTACACGATCACAACAGGAGTATTTAGTTTGTTTATATTTAATTTGATTATATTGGGTATAACAGAACCTTTTATTTTCGATTTCTTCAAATCGGTCATTATGTGTTATGGCCTATATGTGTTATTCTGATGTATGAGTTATATTACTGTAAAGTTTCATTGAAATCCATACAGTCATTTTTCGTCCATACATCACACCATTCACCAAACATCCATACATCCTTACAAACTTTCACGTTTATAATATTAGTAGGATACCGCGATGCATTCTACAAAAAATAGGAACTAACAAAACTACTACTAAAAGTACCATTAACTGAGTTTGAATTCGAATAAGCTTCTTAGGTATAAACTATTTGTCCGTTCTGTTTTGTAGCTTAGCGCTAAATCTATGAAAAGAAATCTTTGTAGCAGTTCGTTGGGTAACACGCGTAAACGCCATGAAAATCTCGGCGCTTAGGACCCCTACACTCGTGAGAAAACTACAACTCAAAAACGATTGAGCGTTGCTTGTTAATACCGTAGGATTTGACTAGAAACTATTTTTTTAGCGCTGCAGTGCTTTTTAGTTTTAATTGAGCATAGCATAAAGCAGTTTGTAATATGTAAAGATTTGGCAAGGCAGCCAGTTGCCCCATGAACGCTGCATTCGCGCGATACTGTGTTCTTTACTCTCTCTTTTTAACTAAATTGTAACCTTCTGATAAATATAACAAGTGAACTTTCTAACGTGTATTATTGTACAGTCCTCGAACACGCCGAATAACTGGTAGAAACGCATACATCACTTAAAGCTTGAAAGTAGCGTTAGTGGATGAAAAGTGGAAGGATAATAGATTATCGCGGTGCGAACATGTGATGCGGAGGGATGAACAGTGTGGTGAAGAAAGAAAGTTTTATGTATGAAAGTCGACGGGTACAAGAATAGAGGACGATCAAAGAAACACCAAATAAAAGATGGATGGATAAATAATAGAGAGACTCTAAGTAAAATTTGGGAAAGCAGTGAGCTGTTTCATTGAAGACAATGGTGGTCAAGGAGTAGGCACGTACCCAGATCAGTAGCTGCGCAGCGGCGACATGGCCGGCGGCGGCGGCGGCGCGCAGCGCGAGCGCGCGGTCGGGCGGCGCGGGCAGCAGCGGCGCGGGCGCGGCCAGCGCGCGCGCCAGCGTGGCCACGGCACCGCGCGCGCCCGCCGTGCGCAGCGCCTCCACGCCCGTCGGCACCAGCGCGCCGCACACGAACGCGCGCCGCTCGTACTTCAGTCGGATCCACCTGTAGGCGAACACATCATTACTAACTAAACAATAGTATGTCTTCTTACAGAGGGCATGCCGGGATATCTCGACAAGATTATACTTACTTCAGTTGCAAAAACGTATTAAAATAAAAAAAAATAAGCACTAGTTTCAAAAAAGTTCAATTTCGACAGAACATACAAATTTATTAACTAGAGAAAACATGCCGTCGAGTTAATTTCCTAACCTGTTTAATGTCTTCGATTCTATATCACATCAAATATACAAGCAAAACAATTCAGAATAATAGAGCATTTGTTTTTCTGTTCTTCATGATTTACAGGATTACTTAAACGGAAGCAAATAGAATGACAAGGTTACTGAAATATATTTCAATAATATATGAAATTTAAAAGAACTGATGTGGTATGCCTCAAGGTAGATTCTAGGACCAGTCCTAATCCTACTGTTCATAAACCTTTTATTATTGAATAAAAAATTAAAATGCTTGAAAAATATAATTTAGCTTGCACCTCAAAACAATAAACAATTTAATTCCCAAAATAAAAATTGATTACCCTCACCTTTCTTTCTCCTCCCGACTATTGGTAGCAATCGGTTTAACGTGTCCTCTTATGTCTGCTTCCCATATTGTATTCGCAAGATCGTTGCCAATTGAAACCATTACACTCACGTGACTTAACCTGGAAATAAAATTAATAACTCACTTGCCTGGACCAATGACTTAATAACTTAAGTCTTTATATCATTAAATTCACAATAATCCACCAAATTTATTATTATACATATTTTAAAATACTGCTTGCATTTTCCAATTTACTTGAAACTATATATATCTATGTCTTTGGTTGCAGCCTAATATAATTTAGTAATAAGATAGATACTCACGGCCACTCGTCAAGATCGAGCGAACGTACTCGCGATATGTGAGATCCGAGATTCCTGTGTATGCCCGAACATTCGATGCATATTAATACCCCGAGGTTTAAACTCGCCCAATCGGGATCTGAAATTATAATAACCTTGATTTATGGAAAATACACTCTGTGAAGTTAAACATTAATAATTTAAAGCAAGGTAGAATATTATTTGTTATTTATATACAATTTGTTATTTATTGTTATAATAATTTTACTTTTAGCAAATTATGTTGTGAGTACATTGTATGACTTAGTCAATTTTTTTTACTTAAAAGAATGTAATAAAGATGATTAATCACCACGGAGGAGGTATATCTTCAGTATACGGCATTATTTCAAAACTCAATTTGAAGCAAAAAAATATTTATATTAAAGGAATAGATTTATTAAAAAAAAACTAAAAGGTCGAATGAGATAGTTACCTGCAGCGCCACAATCGCAACACTTATCGTTCCCGTTGACCCTGCGGATGTAGTACGTGGCGCGGACGTCGCCCGTTGAATTAGCACCTGTCGGGACCGGCATCCGGGATGTCTGGAGCAAATAATATATAGTTAGTTGCGATTTCAAGCAGACCATCAACTGCCATTAAGTACCAGGTGGCGACCTTATATGCATACCTAATAGTAGCAAGTGTATTTCCTTTTATTTCATTAATGTTTGTGAATATTTGATGACCATGCATTTGATAATGCATTCCACAAATGAATAGTCTGTACTCTGAAGGAGAATCTATACATTTTGTAGAATGTTTTATATATTTTTACCGAAGATTCTGAGACAACTTTAGGAACCTTCAAATTGTGTTGTGCAAGAATTGAAATTGTTTTTGTGATTACATTTAGGGTTCGGGGTATTTAATAAATATGTTGACAAACCTAACGAAATAAAGTTATGTACAATAAAGCAAATGGCAAGAGAGGGACAGTGAAGTATTTTCAATCGCCAGTGATAGTGCAACAACACCTCGAGGGTCTGTGGGAGTCAAACAGAGAGAGTAATCAGAAACACAAGGAGAAGGATCGTAACGATACTGGTGATGAATGATAATTGACCCTGAATGATTTAAAGCCAAGTAAGTTATGATATTAGAAACCACAACAAAAGTGAAATTTTGTTAGCATGCAGCATGGGTTACTACTACTTGAGCCCGACTACATTAGTGAAACTAATTTTAAAAGTTCTGTTGTAGTAGAAACCATGTACTCTATTTTGTGTTAATAAAAGATTAATATTATTATTATTCAGTGACTAATAAGGTTGCTACAGTATTTAAGACTTTATGGGTATTGTCTCCCCATCAAGCCTGCCGATGTGTGTAATAAGTCTGTACCCGTCCCTGCAGCGAGGCGAGTATCTGCGCCTCCACGGCGGCGACCCAAGCGTCGCGCTCGGCCGCGGCGGCGCCCGCGCTGGTCGCGCCCGCGCCGCACACCTCCCAGCGCCAGCGTTTGCCGTCCAGGCTCACGATCGTGAACTCACACGACGTTGCGTATTCACCGTCTGCAATATACATACAATCATACATTCTTCACTGGGTGCCGGTCAAACAAAAATATTTTACTCGTACTACAAAATTGTTCTCTAACTCCCTCCCTCTCTCCCTAACTCCCTCCCTCCCTCTCTCACTGCCTCCCTCTCAAATCACTCCCTCCCTCCCTAACTCCCTCCCTCCCTCCCTAACTCCTTCCCTCCCTCCCTAACTCCCTCCCTCCCTCCCTCCCTCCCCAACTCCCTCCCTCCCTCCCTCCCTACCTAACTCCCTCCAACTCCCTCCCTCCCTACCTAACTCCCTCCAACTCCCTCCCTCCCTACCTAACTCCCTCCAACTCCCTCCCTCCCTACCTAACTCCCTCCCTCCCTCCCTAACTCCTTCCCTAACTCCCAAACTAGCTCCCTCCCTCCCTAACTCCGTCAAACCCTCCCTAACTTCCTCCCTCCCTCCCTAACTCCCTCTACTCACCCTCAACTACCACCTAAATTGTTGAGCTTTGAATTTATCGATAAACTATAATAAAGATTCAATAATATTACACTAATAACGATGGAATAATAACGTACCTTCATCGCCATCTTTCTTCACCCCGCTGCTCTTCATCCGTCGATGTCGTTTCTTAACGTGCGGCGTGTCCTTATCTTGACCGTTAGTAGAACCGACTTCCACCTCCGATCCTAGAGACTGTCGACTCGAAGCTGGTTCTTTCATTGTCTCAAACGCTGAGAGTAGTGCTTTGTCTGTTGCACTGCGGGGCTTCTCTTTGTAACCTAAACAAAGAGCTTCAATAAGGTGACAGATTTAAAATACATATTGTAAAGAAGTTGTGGAGACATCATGACTGGCGTTCGAATCTTGAGAAAATCAGCATCCAAAGACAAGTAAAAAGAAATCTAACGGAAGTACGGGGGCGCAAAGTCATAAGCAAAGAGACCGACCGCAATAATGGGTAACTCTAGATGATAAAAAAGTTTTCTTTTTAAGTATACTACTTAACTTTATCTCAAAGTGTATAAACTATTAACACTGATAACGAAAAAAAAAATTTCGCGGCGATGTATGCAAAAATACCGAAACTTCCTTACTTGTCTAACCGATTAAGGTTAGACAAAAACTCAGTTAGAAAAAAGCATACTATGGTCGATTTCGGTAACTTTATAATACCAGATACCTTTATAAACGCAGATTGTTTTGAACAGTTTAATTAAAACTGGTAATATATATACCTGCAATTTGCGAACTTCCACACAACCGGTATCTGATATGCAACTAATGAAAAAAAAAACATGAAAGTAATCTTCAGCCTTGTCAAATACCTTGAAATGCCTGATAAGTTATTAAGGGCTAAGTAGAAGTTATAAATTGACAATAAGTACCTACATTTTAATGTCCTTTTGATGGAATTCATGTTAAAGTATAAGACATGGTACAAATGATTTTAGTAAAATTATGAAGAAAACATTAATATTGTTTCTTCGTGGGTGATACAAACTCACAACATGTAGGTATGTACATAAATATTAGGAAAGTTACACATAGGTCGTTTTGTATTTGGGTATTGGCATACCATAAATATCTATAGTTGTGGATCTGCTGTAGAGTCGACTGATGCGCAAGCGTGGTAACGGTGAAGCAGCTAAGAAATGTTTGCATAAATTAAAGAATAAATATTTTTTTAGGAATAGTTGTTGACCAATTTGACAGTAGTGAACTTTAATCGTAATTACATGTGTAAATAACTATAATCTGTCAATTCTTTTATTTTCTTTTTGACAATTGCTTGAGAGCGTAACTATGCCGGCTATCGAAAAATTAAATATTAAAACGCACATTAAGAAAAATATAAACATTACCTATTTTCATTTAATTATTTTATTTATTACCATTTGTACATTATGATACTGTATGTAGTATTTTTTCAAAATAAATGATTATTGTTTTGCGCAATAAAAACAATTATTTTGCTCATAGTGATGACAACAAATGTTTTTGCATATTTATGAATCGATATTATTTTGATATAATAAAAGTAAATAGTTATGAATAGTTGCATTTGCAATAAATAACATCAAGATGTTGAACTTTCAAAACAAACTTAGAGTTTAAAAAAATAAGAGATGATACACAGTAGATTTGTCACTAGAGTCCTCAGTAACATTAATGATCACTTCTTATGTGTAATATATTTATTTACTAAACGAGTTCAGTATTTTAGCTATAATTAACTTTTTAGATTTTTTAAATCGATTCTAACTTCGTCTGAAATAAAATCGTTTATTATTTTTTATCGGCAACGGGCATCACTAATCGACTATTAATCAAACTGTCAGAAAGAAAATAAAATAATTAACAGAGTAAAAATGGGTGATTATGTAAGTTTGTTAGCTAACTGAAGTCAACGTTCAAAATATACGAACCAGTACAGAACAGTATAATATGTTCAAATATTTATTTATCCAAAGCATGATGGCGTTTCTAGTTTCACTCACCAATAGTTAATCCACCAATACTATCGTGTATGTCCAAGCTGCTGTATCCGTTGTAACCTGGCACCGTCGTGATGATAGACTTGGAACCGCGTGGTTTCTGGCCTGGTACTTTCACTGTTACGTACTGTAGGGAAATCTCCTTGCCGTTAACATCTTCCATGTAATCCTGAAATATTCAAATATCCTTTGTTGTACTGAGAAAATAAACAAAATGTAAGTACTTAGCTAGAAGTGAAGCAGTGTGTACTCCTTAGATATAAGACTAAGCAAATATATGTATACATATTGACCAAATGCAGGTGACCAAATAGAAAACCAAGCAGTTATTTTTGACTACTTTAAAAGGTGGCGGACCACCTGTCGTCTCCATTTGTGCCACTTTATCTTACAAAGAACTGACTCAATTTATATTTTAGTTTTATATGTTTAAAAGGTACCTATAACCATTTCAAAAACTACTACCAATTACAAGTAAGGCACAGTTTTCCATAAACAGCTCGGGTTTGGCTTTAGTTAGACATACATCACACAATAGTTTAACACATTTTATAAAAAAATTACGTTTTTTTGGTAAAAAAATTTCAACCACATACTTTAGCCGTAGGGCTGTCGATGTAGCCATATCATAATGATACTAATTGACACAGTAGAACACAAAACAGTAATGAATGAGTTCATTACTGTTTTACATAATTCTACTTGCATGTGTTTGCTCGCAACGCACAAGTCTACCGGGCCAAAGCAGCGTAATTTTTAAGTTGTGTTATCTAGTGTGTGCATCCTACAGACACGTGTAATCTGCATTCGCTAAACTTGTATAAAGACAACCAGCTGTAGTGTACTGTTTTATTTTTTTCAAAAATACTTTTTGCTATACCCGTTTGATATTTTTGCCGACACGAAACTTGACTACAAATATAATTTTATTGGAAACTAGCAGTTCCCGCGCGCTCCTTGGTCAGGGTTGTACATATTTGTATATTTTGCACGGAACCCTAATTATTTTTTCAAAATAAAAGTACCCCATGTTACTCCTAACGGAAAGTTTCTGTCAGTGAAAGTCCCGTGAAAATCGATCTACCGGTTCCGAAGATTAGCCGCCAACCAAAGACAGACAAAAATTTTAAAAACTGATTTTTAAGCATAGGTATTGTGCAAATAACTGTATGAGCCTAAAAAAAACTATTATTTTGACATTACAAACAGACACTTAAATTTTATTTATTTCTAGTAATTTTCTTGGCAAAAGTTTGATTTATTGGTTACAATTAATTTTTACTTTTGCCTATTTAGATAGACTGTAAGAATTTATTTAAAAGAAGTCGGTTAAAAAGATGTAGTACCTTCACAGGCAATAGTAAAATAAAGTGACATTTGTGTTCAAGAAAACAAAAACATAAAAAACACTTACATGTAAACTCGGATGGTAAGTTAACCTGCCATCATCGCACAACGTCACGTATTTCTTTTTCCACTCTTTATTTAGAGCTTTACTGCTCTTTTTGTACAAATATCCTTGCTTCAAGGGAATCGCCCTCCCGGAACCAAGCTCTCCATTTTTGAGCCTATCATCTCCCTTTTTGGAAGGAGTAAAAAGATTCGACCTCCTTCTCGACTTCCTCGATGTCGTAGGAGTAGAAGACGGAGTAGGTAAATCCTTTGAATCCTTGACTTGAAGATTGTCTAAGCAATGTGGAGCTGTGAATTTGACATTGTTGTTTTCTGTCGCTATGGAGACGAGTCCTGATGAAGATCCGTGGCTTCCGAGGGAGTTGCCCCATCGTGATGACGTATCAGATCCGTTAGTGCTGTGGATCTCTACAACGTGTGTGGAAGAGATTCCGCTGCTGTTCGACGAAGCGTCGAAGGATTGAGTGCCTCTGTGCAAGTGGTGGGACGACGCTGACAGGGTGTGATGGCCTCGTGGTAGGGAATCCTGTAACAATTTACATTGAGAATAAATCTTTGCAGCATAGGTAGATTCTTTACATATAACAACGTTTCCGTATTATCCTCAAAAGGGCGGGATAGCCCCGCACTACACTTATAATAATTATATCTTTATATATATATATTCATTATATTTACTTTATATTTATTTGTAAATAGTTTCCAAAGATACACCGTTCTTTTTACCCGTTATAACGGTTATTGTAGGATATCCTTTATTAAGTTTAAAGATCTTTTTTTATTACCTAAGTTTGTGAAATGAAGTGTGATTGATCGTATGTTGGTCCTCATTTCACGGATCAACGTAATTTTCATAAAGGCATTATTTATGGGTCGAAGAGTGGTATAGGACACTTTCTATGCTAGCAAAATGCACTATTCCTAAGGGACAGCAACGCTTCGCGCTAGAGATGGCGAGGACAAAAGCCAGTGCGATAAATGAGCTAACAAAATACATTCCACAAGATTTTTTTACGCTAAACGGGACATGAATAGAAATCCGTAAAACTCGAATCAGGAAAACCGTAACAATGGTTCTCGAAGGTCAGTCGACGTGTTTAATACATTATTGACACGCAACGGACTCACTAACATGCAACGTCTTAGCCTTTCTTGTTGCGGAAAATTTACAAAATTTGTGTGGAGTTAACTGTACCGTTATGGTGTGTTACAGTAAGTTACAACATATAAACTTTGTTCTAAGTAATAATTTAAATTAACCAGGTTTGGTGTTTTACGGACTTGGGTAAAAATTACTACCGGGTAATTATCTGTAAGCACGTAAACGGCTGTCCAAATCATCTTTTCTAAAAGTAATACTGTTTCGTAATTCAAAATATATCAGAAAGCACTCATTAGAATATTCCTTTTTTTGGTGCAGTTACAACGCAACGGTATAAATTCAAACAATGTTCCCTGTGCTATTCTATTTCCAGAATTATCACTGAGATTTTATATTAAGATATTAATTTACAATATAGAATTTTGTGCGTCATTTTTGACAACACGATTAAATAAATTACTTTATTTCAAAATTAAAAACATATAAAATCAATTGATTTCATTTCATTCCGACCGAGCTTTCTAAGCTCGGACGGAATGAAATGAATGCAAGCTTAGTACCCTGAAAAAATTTATTACCAAAAATACAATTTTCCACAGTACCTTTTCATGTTATCCTGCCGCATATGTACAGTTACAGTACAGTAGTGTACAGAAAGTTATGCCAGTAGCGCCAGAATACGTATCGGGGCTGGCTGTTACGACAAACGGTCCCCTGGTAATTATTTATTCCTTCCAATTCAATTATCAATTTATTTATTTAAATTGGATATAATATCGTCGGATAAATGCTATATCATTTAAAAACGATTTTAAAAACAAATTTATCTATAACTCACAAAATTAAATACATTACGATAACTTGCTTGATATCTCACGATTAGTCACGATTTAATCGTAATACAGAGTCCCCTACTTTGTAAAGTGGCAGAGGAGGAAAAAAATTGTTTGCTGTTCACCGGAACAAAAAAAACAACTAAACAATGTTACCAATAACTTTAAACGTGAAAATATACTATCCGCTAATTCTAATCGCAGCACACTAGACAGACATATGTCTTATCATAGTTATCATAAAACCGTAACTTTTATAGGACTATAAAAGTAGTAGGTGTTTTTAATATGAAGAATATTAATATGACTGGACAACAATGACCGGCTAAACGGTCTTTACAGAGAATTATCCTACCAATACTTGTCACACTGGACGTCTACCTCTACATGGTAGTTCTTTTAACCAAAAGATCAGATCTAAAAGAAGAATTGTGATCATTAAAAATATATCTAACTAGAACATTTGTTTAACAATTTAATATGCGAATAATTTAAAACATCGCACACATAGACAACAAAACATTCTAAAAACTACCAAACGTATTTTTAAAAAACTTTCACTATTTTATTTACCAGACAATTCCATATCGTATGTTGTGATACGTCTTTATTGACTTAAGTGAATTTGGATTTCACTTAAACGTAAAATTACGTTTTTAAAAAGTTTTCTTGGGGTATGTTATGGTATGTTCTGCAGTGTACATCCTGTGACACCATCTTGGATGATAATGATGACAATGATAAGATGACATGCGAATGTTTATAGCGCCTGAACCCACTTTCTGATCGTACAAGGTTAATACCAATTCCTTAAGTGTGATAGTTAACATCGTTGGATACGGTCGGAGACAAGCACTCGAGCGCTTATGGAACTACACTAAGGCCACGTTTAGATAACGGGCGTTGGACGCGCGTTACCAAGAACACGCATTTTGTTCAAGTCGTTCACATGTTAATACGCGTTTTGATCCGACCCTTGCTTGGCTGTAATTGGCGTGTAAATTGGTTCACATGAGCGCGCGTTTTTAAACGCGTCAACACGTGATTGCAATAAAAGGATTCGGTCATTTAATTAAAAGTTCGAATACCGTTTTTCACAAAGCATGAGTTCGCTGACACTTAATTTTTTGCAGTTTATTTAAATAAAAATATAACATACAAGAAATGCCAAAAGCATACTACTACTTACATACTAGGAATTTAAATACAGGCACGCTGAATGAAACAAAACAACCGATTACTATGTCCTCTCTAAAGGTATGTCTACACCAGTGAGCTTTCATGTTCATTTTAGTCTTCGGTGTCTTCCTCTGACGCACCCTTAAGCAACTTTTACTAGACAACATGGGTAAAAATAAAGTTAAAATGTTGGGCATTTATAGAAGATTATCCAGATTCTTCTTTTCTTGCGATTTTTCCTTGCAATTAACACTAAATATGTCGTACAGAGTTCGCACATATTAGGATCAGACCGCATAAATGTTGACGACTGACCCGAGGTGCACACAGGTGTAGGCATGCAACTGAAACCAATCAATGTTACCAAAGCAAGTCGAATTTAAAGGTGAAGACATAGCTTTGTAAGCACAACGCATTTCCTATTTAGGACCAGAAATAAAAGCCTTTTTAAATAGTAAGTACTTTTGTATCGTTTAATTAACTTTTGAAAACTACCACCAATTTCAATGCGCCTAAATTATGATATATTGTAATAAGCTGTATTCACACTTCTTAATATGGGTGGAACATTTTCTTCAAATTTAAATGGGGCCATTCTGAGTATAAGCAATCCAATAAAAAAAAGAATTACTGAAATCAGTTCACAAATGGCAAAGATATCGCGTAACATACCTACCTCCAAACGAAAAAAACGTCGAATTGAGAACCTCCTCCTTATGAAGTCGGTTAAAAATCTGCCGAGCCGATTATGAATACGGAATGGATGGTTTTTAAAACAAAGCACATACGCATTAAATTCGAATTTTGTAAAGGCCATATAGGTTTGGCACGTTAAACTATGACCATAAACAAACTTGAGACACGATCCCACTCAAGTGGGTATGCAAATTTTATTGTTGCCAATTAAGGATTTATGTGACCATGACCTATTCAGAATGTTAGAAAAGCTATCTCCACGTGCTATTTAAAATCTGCGCATTAGATCATTAAAATATTGCGTAAATGGAAACGCTGTCATCTTCACCTATTGGGCTCTTTATTTCATCTACTTCTGGTCTATACATAATTAACTCTGCCGTCGCCGTCTGTCTAAAGTTGTTTGTAATCTCAATCTGCCTCGAATCGTTTTCACATATTTTTAATTTGGGATTTTATATATTTTAACGTCGTTATTTTCGTTTAATTATTGTTAGTGCAGCTGTACTATTATTAGGACTTCAACAGTTGCACTAACAATAATTGAGATTCAATAAAATGAACACAACATAACTTGAAATGCCATTGTATGGACTCTCCGTACCTACCAAGACAGGTCAACAGATATACTGAACGCGTGTAGCTTGATGTAGCCGTTTAACGTATTTTTTTATTTCGTAATCGTAACACATATTGTTTAAACATTTTAGCTTACCTACTGCACTTCTTCTTTTATATAAGCTTTAAGTAAATAATATAAAAAATAAGTTTATTTTGGAACTAAAGATAACTAAACGCACAGTAAAAATATGGTTGATAATGGTCCCAATTCTGTTACTTCACTCGCTATATTAAATTCACTAAATTTTCTTCATATAAGATGTAAACCTTGTACACTTCAAAACAAGGTCTTATTTCATATTGAAACAAGTAGGTAACATATGTCGCTATCGAAATAAGCAATTTATTTGTGGACTAAAGTCTGATACGCTTAAATAAACTTTAATACCACGTAGCGAGAGCCGCTATCCGTTGAATGCCATCTCTTTTGCTCTGTGTTTTTAGTAAGCGTCTTCGTAGGTGTAGATTAAACACACGTCATCCTTGTTAGTTTTGAACAAGTTTTTATATGGCATTTATACAGCGTTTGAATAAATGGAGACTCTCGCAGCGTGGAAAAAAAGTTCAGTATTCGTTGACAGGTTTTAGTGAAATTTAGCGGCGCTAAGAAATAGATGCTAGTAACAAATAGACCTTATTACGAAGAACACTAGGTTGATTTCATATGAAGAAATTAAGTCAGGTTTTAGTTTAGTTTAGTTCATTGTCGTATAACTGTGTAGCAGCCATTAACGCCCACCTCAGGAAGTATTCCAAATTTCACGTTTTGGTTTTATGCGTACAAAGAATTATCTTCACGTATTAGTATATACTTAGATTATTAAATTTATATTATTATTAAATTAGATTTATTAAAGCTGAAGTTCTTTGAGGTCAAACTTCTTTAGGCCCATTTGTGCACTTTTGGTGAAAAAACACTGAACTCGTGACCGTCACGATAATAATACATATTTGGATCCACTAGAGGGCCTTATTAATTAATGTCACCAACCTGCTAATGTGACGTTTTAAGTTAGTCGTTTCGTTTAAGTTCTCACTTCTGTCGGCAGTCCCATGACTCTATTGTTTTTTTCAATTAAACGCGCTGATCTCTGGAAGTACCAGTTAGATTTAAAAAAAATGTGTGTTCTAGGCTAATAACATTAAGCTCTACGAAATCTTAGGAACACAGCAGTGACCTGATGACCATAAACATGGGTACTAGGCCTAGGTAGGTACTGCTGCAACGGCACGGGCATCGTGCCCGTTCCATAGCCTTAGACTGTACCCTAAGTTTCATTAATATCATTTATTTCAGTTATGACTTTATGAGTAACTAAAATTTTAAACGTTATTGCGTTTAAAACTTTAGTTTTTTTTTTGTATTTGGCCTCTTGAGAATGAAGATGGCCACCTAACACTTCATATTTTTTAAATCAGAGCTAGTCATCTGTGATTCACACACTACTTTACGTCATAACATAAGTGATGTATGTCACAACATATATGAAAGGAACAATGGATATTGTTGCCCTATTTTAGGACAAAAGATGCCAATCGACCTATTCAAGACAACATGTCGTAAATGATTGGAGGTAATGGGAAGTCAATGCGTTTGTAACTTTGTATGTACATTGAATGAATTAACATGATAATAATCCAGTAAGTATAAACTTTTTATGTACTTAGAAATAAGATTTCTTATGCTATGTTCTTAAATTAAATATTGTTTAGGTACTTTATTATCATGTTTACATTATTTAAATGTAAAAGAATTTATATTAGACACCTATTCAAATATTTAAATTTACTATTACTTTAAAATGAGAATGTTATTTAATCAGTTAATACAAAAAATAAAAATTTTAACATAAATAATTTATAAAATCTCTCTTTTCTGGATTTGAATTGTGCGAAATATAGACATATAGAAAGAGGGGTTGACCTCGGCATACAGGTCACAAGTCTTTTTCAGGTCTAATTCGACCATTCCAAACTAATCTTATTAAGAACATTAAGGTTTCAACGATAATATATAAGTAGCGCACGTGCACGCTTTCAATCGAATTACCTATTTTTATTTTATACATTTTGCTCATTTCTGTTGGTATTATTGATTTATCGGGTTTTTTTTTTCATGACTAGCTGTGGCTTCGCTCGCGTGTACACATGACAGCTGCTATCTGTCAGTGAAAGTCCCGTCCGTCAGTCCACCCGTTCCAGAGATTAGCCCGAACAAATAGACAGACAGACAAAAAATTTTTAACAGTTTTTTTTGTAAGGACATTTTAAACAATTAGATGCATTTAGTAAAAAGCTGTTATTATGACATTACAAATATACACTTCAATTTTATTTATTTGTATGGATTGTGTGTTAGATCATATTATTCACCCATCACGTGTTGTATGTTTTGGTAAATGCTGTGTGTACCGGTAATGGGCATGCATGCCAAATTCTTTTTACTTTCTGTAAGAATGCATTGTTAAAAACATATTATTTGTTGGCTAAACCGAATAGTGTTCAATATGTAGTGTTAAATTACATCCCTATATGTTTACATTTTATATTTAAAATAGAATAGAATAAACTTTATTGTACACCAAAAGAATTTTAACAAGAAATAGGTACATCTGGTGAATACGTATTTACCAGATGTACCTATTTCTTGTAAAGGGCAGCACTTATGATGATGATGAGATGGACAAAGATACAATAAATAGTTTTGGTGTAAAAATACTGATATAGGAGATATTTTGATTTGTTCAAAGAATCATAACAAACTTGTTTTCGGTTGCAAACAAGGAATGCTTGAGTTTATTACACAATATTCTGTTACTACGTTTAGAGTGTAATTTACGGAGCTGGGCCGGAGGGTCGAGGTTTCGATTCGAGCTCAGCGCAGATATTTGTATGCATGGATATGTATATTTGCATATCTGTTTACTATCAAAAATCTATCTTAAAGTATGTTTATCCGTGTTCTAGATCCCATAGTACAAGCTCTGCTTAGTTTGGGTCTAGGTAGCGATGTATAATATGTCTCAGGATATTGTTTTCATTAATAGCTAGTATAGCTATTCTAGAAGTGGAGAAAAAAAAGTTACTACAGGAATTGAACAGCACAAAGGTTTAGTGATCACAACTAATAAAGTGAAAAAACGATAATAAAACGATGAAAATAATACCATACATGATGAGCATAGGCTCTTCATTTCTTCATACGACACATTGCAATGGAACAATGAAGGAAATACTTTTTCAAATCTACATACATATCTATGACACTAAATCCGGTAGTTCCTTGAGTGTTATTGTAGTTTCGTGAAGGGCAACAAATAATAAGGAAATCGATAAAAATATAATTGAGGACTTTTTAAGGACACACTGTTAACAGTCAACAGGTTTTTTTGGCCGCTAACCTGCTACCCCGATATTTATCTCTCAGATGGAAAGAAACAGTGGAGAAGAAGGGGGTAAGTTAGAGAGAGTGGACGAAAGAGATGGGGATAAGAAAATAAATAGTATAAGGAGAGAGGAAGGAGCTAAGACAATGTTTGGCTAGCCGGACTTGGGGTTAGTAGCTCCACCATAAAGAAGGCCATGACTACAAAGCAATAGTAACATAGTATTGACATTCACTTGGCTAGAGCACGACCGGGGACATTATGTTGGCACTAGAAAAGAGTGAGAGAGAGTTAAAAAGGAGGGGAGATAAAGTGACACACAGAGTATAGGTCATGGGTAAATATGTCCAAAAAGGGGAAGGAAGAAGAAGAAAGAGGGAAGGCGTAAATAGACGGAAAAGAAAGAGCTATTTCCCCTTTCCCATTTAATCAAAGGGGAGAGGGGTATAGAAAGAAAGTTATAACTCTTAAGAATGCAGCCATTCACACAATGTTCTTACCTACTTGTATCTTACCACAAAATGAAACATAACAAAAATGTAGAATGCAGATGTTTTCATTCAAATAATTCTTAATATTATAAGTTTATACCAGAATCTATGTGTTAGCCTTATGTTAATGTTAGCCTTGAAATGCCAAAGAACTAGTCGAAACGAAATCTAGTTATTTTGTATAATTGTTAGAAAAAATCTACAGATAATAAATACCTATAAATCGAATAGATTATAATATGTAAGAAAGATGTGGCTTAGTCAGGAGTCAGAATGCTTAATGAATAACATACATTGTGTCTAATACTATCTGCGCCTTGCAAGAGCGACGAATGCTACCTTCATTCAAAGAGTGAAGTTTGATATTAAATTCGTAGGTATTATCTTATTTCCTTCGGTGTTGTGGTCTAGTTTCATAGATTGATAGGAAAATAAACATGTATTGAGCGAGACTATCAAATCAAGTTAAATAAAACCAGAATCTTAGTCTTAGCCTATGTGTTAATCTAGGTGTCCAGCTATCTATATACCAAGTTTCATGGCAATCGGTTCAGTAGTTTTTGCGTGAAAGAGCTACAAACATCCATACATCCTCACAAATTCTCACGTTTATAACATTAGTATGGAGTAGGATAATCTAAGGCCTAACCTATACATGTATAAGTGTTACTTTATAACCTGAATGAAAAACACATTGTTATTTTGTTTGGGGGCTTTTCGAATATCAACTACTTAAGCATTTATTTAAATATTGCTCAACATTTTCAATTATATGTATGCTAAGCTTGGAACAGGTTTTTACACAGATAAACTCTGGCCCGACTAATGACTCGCGTGTATATATATGGTTTGAGGAACTGCTAGAACATAATAATATTTACAATCAAAATAACACAGTCGAATAGAGTTACGTGTGACCTGAACTTTCTCCGGTTATGTGGAGTAGTTCAAGCTCCAACGCATTACGTCATAAGATAAGCCGTATCATAACAAGATTAGATACAGCAGTGTTTTTCATTACATATCTGTCGAAAATATTGAGTGACTGTAACATCATCGATAAACGACTGACACCTGATATTGTTAAATTTCCGAAGTGAGTTATCGTTGAATCGATAAAAGATTAGTGACAATCTAATTTAGTAGATAGATGTAGAGGAAATATAGTTTTTTAATATATGGGTTATATTGTCTCAGCTTATCCCGAAGTGAGAAAAGCACGAGTTTTTGTGTGTAGGAAATAATATATATATAGTATTAGGACGACCTCTGTGGCGCGGCGGTAGTGTATGCGGCTGTCACGCCCGGGGGTCGCGCGTTCGATTCAAATATTTCTATGCTTGAATATGTTCATGTGTCTATTTCTCTGGATGTATCATTGATACTTAATAATATATTATTACAAAAAAGTATCTATGTATGTTTATCAGTGTTCTAAAATCCATAAAGCAAGCTCTGCTTACTTTGGGTCTAAGTGTAATATCTCACAAGGTTTTACTATATTGTGTTATCTATTTCTAAAGTTGCAGTATTACAGCACCAATTATTAATCAATATATTTTTTCTCTAAATCTTTAGTCCTTCAAGGTGATACTGTTATCTAGTATTTGATAGCGATCTTTGCTAGCATACCAGTCATGCTTCGATGATTGGCTAAATTATCAGTGGTACAAAAATAAAAAAATACATTATCAATTTGAAGTTATACACATAATATATTTATCAATTGCATGCTTTGTTAAGTTTGTTGACACCACTCATAGTTGAATTATATTGCACAATGCTTAAGCAAACATATTCCAGTGATTGTCACAGTATAATTTATGTGTCAATTATAACATACAAACTAAAACACTCAGACACATTTAACAGTTACTTGAGATACTCCTTAGTATTGATTCTCTATAAAGGAGCTCTTAGCAGTGTGTTAGAATAAAAACAGCCTACGCTGACACAGCTGCACAACCTAGCCTGTGCTGGCTCATCAATTACTTCCAAATCAATCAGTTACACATAAAATGATGAATATGTTGTACATATCTACAGCATAAGAATTTCTTAATACATATAAAGAAGAATAAAGATGAGGTATAGGTATATAGTACATTACACAAGTAGTACATAAACTGTAAATAATAATTGAGAGTATACTATTTGTATTAATACTCTTGCAATGAACGTATTAGGGCCGTTTAAGGGAAAATTTACTAACTACCTATAAGAGACTAATCAATTTCTAGGTACTGAAATTAATAACTGTAGTTTTACAATTGAATAAGTAAAAACCTGTATTAAGCAAAACTAATGATCTGCAAGCCATCAAAGTAATTGTGTACAAGTGTTTGAACTTTATCGTTTTAAAATACAATGCTCGAAATACTACTTAATTGAAAATTATAATAAAAAACAAATTTAAATAATTGTTAATTTAATTTTAAAGAAACAGGGCTAGAATTACTGATTTATAGGAAAGGTAGAAGATGTTCAGCATTTTACCTTACAAAGAATATACATAAATATGAATGAATATGAATGTTTATGATGTATTTAAAAAAAGAAGACAAAATGTGTAAAATGTAGATAATTTTATAAACACTTGCTTTATAAAATTACCTACATTTTAAACATTGTGTCATAGCATAACCTAAAATAAACCTAAGATATCTAGTATTCACCTACTAATTTAATTTTTTTTAAATATCTTGATACCTCTAACACTGATTGTGTAACAGAATGATTATGTCATCTGTTTTTTTTTTAATTCAGCCAGTGGTATACAGCACAGATATTATTACCATAATAAAAATTTCACAGTAGACCATGTCTCTCATTATCAGACTTAGGACTTGATAAATTTAAGATTTGATATAAATATACAAAGCAGTAGTGTCATTGGATTAATTAGGGTAATAAAATTATAATTAATTTATCATATTGCCATTAATATTAGTAACAATAATTTGTATAGATTATTTAGACTACTAAACTGGCAGGTCCAACATTAACAACATTGGCATCATGTTCTGATCAGTTCACTGTGTAACTGATCGGGAAAAAAATTAAAACTACACAACAACTTTGTAACTAGAGAGTTTTGCAATGGAATATTTGTAATTCAATATTAACTATCAGGATAGTTTAAAGAAAAGAAAAGAAAGATTGGCTTTTACTGACTGTAAGGATTACCAAGACTAGAACAAGAAGGTTATTATTTATTAAAAAGTCTAATGCATTTCTATATCTTTCAGATAACATAGGCCAATTGTATTAACCGTAATTTTAAGAAATTTTGCTTTTTAATGTTCCTGGTGTACAATAAAGAGTTGTATTATTATTATTATTATACTTATGAGAGAATTCATATGAAAATAATTATATAGTTAGAATCAAGCTACAATATATCCCAAAATCTTTTGCCTGATAAAGACTGACAACAGAAAAAATACTCTTTTCAGAACCAAATTTTAATGATGATTTTAAATATTATTGTTTCACTTTGTGTCAGTACTGTCTCACTTAAGTCTTTTATATTTAACAATAAATAACCACTACAGTACTTTAATCTTGGCCTACTTTGCCACTAATTCAATATAGTGATTATTGTGCTCCATTGGTATTAATGATAGCACAATTGCTGTCCTAGCAGTAATCTATTTTTGTATAGGTACAATGAACATGTGGTAATTGTTAGAAAAAGTGTTTACACATTTTTCTAATTTCAGTTTTTGCATACCTTAAACAAGTATATTTACAAACTTTAAACACATACATTTATTATTAATGGTGCAATTGGTAAACTTTCTAGTGTATATGGAATGCAAGCTGTTTGGCGTGGTATAAACAAACTACGGCCAAATATCTACAAACTAGGAAATAATAACACATCAATTACCTTGTAAAGAAATGTCGAATGATTGTGACTTGGTGAGTTTACCAACGGTTGAGGAGTTACTGGCCTCGAGCTCCCAGACAAACATTGTGATGATGCCGAGAGTCTAGTCCCAACAATCTTTTGGCACGCTGCAAAACAACAGAAATAATCACTAGTATAAAATCACCGCACAACACAAAAACTTTCACAACTTGATATCCAAAAGCACTGTAACTATTTCTAAGAAGTTATGTGTACAACAAAATTTTCACGCACATTCAAATTTTGTCGATTTCCTACGATCGCGTTCCTCTGCTCTTTGTATGTTGTAGCACGAGCTCCGACGTCTCAAACTTGATATAGGCGACATGTTAGACTTAAAAATAAGTGTTCTCTCCATACTTCCATTCAAAATACAATCGAAAATAAACGAAATACAATACAACCGACGCTATAAAACGTCAAAAAATGTAAACAATGCGACGTCGCGGCGTGCGGAACGAAGACGACCGAATGAACAGACCGCACGACTGGGGGGCCGGTGTTGCCACTGCGTTGTACAGATCACCCCGCTAAGCAATCGACATCCACAAACTAACCAATAAGTAAACTTATATCTATCTTATAGTCTCATTACGTCGTCGCTCGTACCAGCTTTTCAGGCTATGCGCATGCATAAAAACTCGTTAAATAATTTCATAAGTCTGTCGAATAAGATAAGTCTGTAAATATAAAATCATTATAATTATGGTTTGCAAGAAAGACATTATTTATCAGATATATCTTATCGAAATTGATAAAGGTGGAAAAGGATTATAAGGAAGATAATGTAAGACAATAACATATATATCACGTATGATATACGAATACAATATTTTTAGTATGAAAGATAAGCACTAATCGAAATACTTTCATATACCTTAAAAATATTATGGTCACCATCATCTTAGTTATTCAACGTCAACTCCTAAATAAACCCCTTTGGCACATTTTATTTTATATTTACAAAAGGTAAACGTTTAGACGTTATTAATTCAAATAACGTAATATAATCAGCAAAACCAGTTTATGTAAATTAAAAACGGTAATAACATTCCAAAAACGTTGTCGTAGAAAAAACAAAGTAAGCTGACATCATCTTACATAAATATTCAAAGTTCGTTTAACTGAATTGTTACACTTACCGTCTTGGAAGACTCGCTCAACGTTTAGGCCGTACGTAGCGCAAGTCTCATAGTAAGAACATCTCCGCAGCTCATTCGACAACTTACGAGCGCGACTATCGTCTACCACGCGTGGACTACTTTCACTTATGGCATCTGGAAGAGTAACCAATCATTTAATAGGAAAAAATATAACTGAACGTGCTGGGAGCGTTTGCATTACGTTATTGCTAATATTTTAATCAAAGTATTTATTTAAGTATTGTTTTTGTTCTAAGTAGGTACCGTTATTGTGTGTATTGTATTATAGTGATATTTTTTACCCTAAAAGCCATCGTTTCACTGAAATAGTAGTAAATAATAGTAAGAAGGCACAAACTTTGTTTAACAAAGTAGGTTTAAACTTGTTTAAAAAAGCAGGTAAAAGCTAATGCAATATATCGCGCATTAAAATGTTGTCATAATTATAACCGAAGAAAGAATCTCTAAATTACATGATGAAACGGATGGGTATTGGAAAAAGCCGGAAATCTCAATACCATACCAATACCCTAATTCAATACCTTGGGTCCCAACCAATATGATTGGAATCTCCGCGGAATTCCTATAATGAGACATTTTGTTGAAGTAGTTCGACACCGTATTATAGCTGATCTCGTTGTCCAGGCTGAACACGAAGATTACGGCATCCACCCAAGCCGTAAACTGTAACAAAGGAGAAACATAATATTAATCATATTTACAAATAACATCTAGGCTTAATGCACTACTACAAACTGATTCTCGAGAAAACGATCAAAGATTGGTACAAAACATTACAATTTTACGATATACTCATAAGTATTTGGTTTATGGATATATGAATATTGTGTACGCGTAAATATTCTCTCCTCGAGTCCTCCGCAGGACCTTGGCATGCTCATAAACATCAATAAAATAATTATAAGACTTGAATGAGTCGTCAGTTTTATACTTTAACTAGCAACTCGCACGGGTAGCAGAGACATATTCAACAATCATCATCATATTTCAACCAATTTACACAAAACCTAAACAAATTATATACCTTCCTTATAAATAGCTCTATCTATTTGGGAAAACCGCATGAAAAGCCGTTCAGTAGTGTTTGAATTTGTCGCTTTGTCGCAACAGGCAGACAGACAGAAGCGGCAGGGGACTTTGTTTTATAATATGTAGTGATAGTGATAGATGTACGAATATTTTACAAGATCCTTAGATCAAAATTTTGGATTTAACATATAATGTGCGTCACAGATTTAAATTTTTTTTGCTTTACATTCGGATAGTTCCTAAAACATTTGTTAAGTATACAATCAATGTATGACGAATATTATTTCAAATACTTTAACTGTCAAATTAAAATACCAAGTAAGGAAAATAATATAAGGTGAAAAGTCAACAACCTATGTTATGGATGATCCGATATTTTAACATGAAACTCCGTAGACTTAGCCATGGCAAAATATCACATAAAGAAAAAATACCCTATGCGGGGAATCATAATAATTACAGGGGTGAATATTATGCAGCCACAGAAGGTTAAAAATGAAAGGGTTATGTGATACTTGTTTCTGCAAATGTAACGTGTGTGGTAAATTAAGTAATTGGATAATACCAACACATTGGTTACAATAGACGAAAAAGAAGTAAGCAAGCCTTACAGAAATCTTATGTGTAAGAACTTATGCAATTTGATTTATTTCTGACTCTGACTCTGATTTATTGCAAAAAGTCTGAAATTAATGATTAGGCTCCATAGGATAAACAACAACTTGAATTCTGTTATAGTGTCCACAACACTGAAAAGTAATATAAATCATAGAGAATGGCTGTGTGAAAGACTAATTTTAGCACAGACGAATGATATCGTGGGGCTGATCAACGGCTAAATCTTGTCACATGTTGAAAGTGATATTTGACTTTAGAATTATCAGAGGTGCCTTCAGTTAAGACTGGTGAAAAATTGATGTTTCAATCCTTTTAATAAGAAAACTTGACACACTGGAAGTGTGTTATGTATGACACACGGCAACACACACATCTGGGGGAAATATTATAAGAGCAACAATTATGGTAGGAACAGCAAAGGGAGAAGATGTATTGATTCCCCGTATTCTAATAATCCCGACCGGTTTGGCATTCCAGTATAAAAGAGTAAAGTTTCCCCTGACAGTAGTATTCACAGTAACAAATAAACAAAGCTCAAGAACAAACATTGAAATTAGCAGGTCTACAGCAAAAAAAACATTATTTTCCATGAGCAACTATATGTGGCGTACTCACGAGTATCAAACCCAGGAAATCTTTATGTTTTAGCTCAAGATGAAAAAACCAAAGGTGTATTTTAAAAATCTGTTAAATTATATTATCTTAGCTATTGACTTACATTTTGATACGTAGATAGATATTTAATTAATAAAGAGATTGATGAAAGCTTGGAAAAAAGTAGACTACTCAAAGAACTAATTCTACGCAGAGGAAGTCGTGGGCGCCCGCTAGTATCCTATATATACAGAGCGCAAAATATGTGACTAAGTCAGCCTCCACTTGTATGAAGATGCGTGCGTGGGAGGGTGTCACGCCTTTCCTCTGAACAACAATCGAGGATTCAAGAAGTGTCATCCGCCGACAGAGTGCGTGACGATGACACGAGAGGAAAACCCTTGGAAAAACCCCTACACCCTTTAGTTAAAAAGTTCTCTTATCTCACGGAAAATAATTTCGTATAGTAAAAAAATAGAGTGTTAAGCACTTGGTACGTATCCTTGGTATTCCTAACAAATATTTTTTTAACACATCATCACACACGGCCGTCTGATCCCAAACTAGGTAGAGCCTGTACTATGGTAAGCACACTGGTATTTGTCCTTTGTAGGAATCGAACCGTCGTCAGTTCGAAACTCAGCAGTCAGGATCACTAACCACAAAAAGACAGTTCTGTCAAAATATTGCTCTGTTCGATGAGATATCAATTACTATAAATGTCACAAAATAAAAGGCTTACGAGTGGATCGCATGTCGTAATGAAATCATAATCCGTGAAATGTGGAAGCGAAGGTTGTTGCGGCCAACCCGCAAAATATATGAAGTACTTTAAAGGATGCGTGAAATTGTATTGCTGATGAAATTTATCACACAGACGTAAATAACATTTTATTATATATAAAAATACGCATGTGTACGAAATATGTATGACTTCCACATCAATTTAATAATGAGGAATTGCACTAGAATTAATTATCTTCAATGATAACGAAGGCACTATACCTGCTCATAAGTTTCAGGTAAAATAATATATGTCATGGGTTATACACTACCAGAATTATACAACATAAGACACAAGTTATTTACGTAATAAAAATATAAAATATTGAGAACAGAAATCTTACCCATCTATTAAAGTACTAGTTAATTCGGCGATATTACACTGATTACTTCATCGATTTAATTAATTTTGTCATTTAGTATTACAGTGCAATGACATTTAAAAAAATTATCTGAAGTAAAGCCGCCGTGTATTCAGAGCGGCGCACTGAGGGTAACTGGGCGGGCGGGCGTCTCCAAACTTGGGCGGCGAAGCCTTCGTTTATTTCCATTTCCCTCGCACACACTGTACGCCTTTTGTAGAAAGAGATAAAACCATTTAGTGCAATCCTATGCAACCGCCTGCAAGCCTTTAGTTAGCCTGGAGTTGTTCCACGTCAGGATTTCCACAACAGATAATAAAACAATAGCGATTAAAATAATGCATGGTTTATATAATTGTCTCTTTGTATAGTATTAAGTTATAGTGTATATTTCTAATGATCATATAAATATTATATTTATGGTACATACATATATCTATTTCATAATGATGTTTAGTTTATATTATTACACCATTATTCATAACAGATTAGTCAGGTCAGGGTTACGTTTTCTTTTGAAACAAAGGAAAGAATAACAACTAAACCTCATCATTTAATATGGAAATCAGAATTTGATTTGAAATGTTAAATTATAGAAAAAAATTGTGAAGAAAGTGACTTGGGTACTACTTAAAAACAAAGGGTGTGATTTTTATTAGTTCATTTATTTAGATTCGAAAATTTCAGAATATAACTCGGATGAAAATAGCTTTACAAGAAAATATATCATTATAATTTTTTTTATAAACAAGACAAAAAGTGAGCCGATATTGATGAAATTTATATTGATATTATTATAAAAAAGAATAATAATTACACAGAATTGCATTTTTTTTAAATATAAAAAGTATTTGCAAAGGAGTCTGGGGTTGTGGGTGAACGGACTATAAGCCGAAGTTTCTAGACCTTGGGCCTCAGACGGCTAAGTTCATTCGAGTCGGGCGTTGCAAGGTCGGCAGGTGATGAAAATTATTTTTTTTAGTGGATTTCGAAGAACAGCAACCGATCTAGAGACAATAAATAGTAAAACGACTGGAAATTAATAAAACACCAATGGTGAACTATCACAGCTTTTACATGCTGTAAAAACAGGGCACCAGCATATTTTACTGTCATCTATAGAAACTAGTCTAGGGGAAGTGAAATTACAGGGAAGTAATCGAACGCAAAGTACCACAACTTGCGCATGCAGTGAATGTTGCCAGTGAAAAAACCATTTTAAATTACCCGGAATTCGGGTGAAATTTGATACGTTAAGTGTAAAATAAATAATAATACATGGTTATTAAAACGAAAGCACAATAAAATTCGTGCTTTTAATTGTAAATGTTAAATTACATAAAAATTATGGTTACGTAATCAATTAACCTCACTATCCAGCCTTCCGTAACTTAACACATTCCTAAAAAAAGCCCATTAGAGACAAATTAAAAAAACGCATTAAGGAAGTGTCGACAGGATTTAGCACTATGAGACAATATCATTGCTAGAAAATTTTCGCTATTATTCAGCCTTTATCTCTCTTTATCTTTTGGGGCCAATGTACCATAAAAGAGATTCGTACGTCCGCAAATACTCATGATAACATATCCGGTTAAAAAGAACCTACTAAAGCGATGCAAACGAATTTCGAGAATTTTACGTCGACATTATTATTGCATAACGACCTCTAGTCAATGACAATGTTTAGAAGTTTTAATAAACTTGCTTGATTGGTTCCAAATATTTATGTTTTGTTTTGTAAAACTTTGTATACCGCAAGCAACATACCTTAGCGTACGTACAATGGAAGATACACCAAGGCTCTTTTACGAAACAGGTTTACAAACCTCTTCATAACCACGGTATGCCGCGTCGACCGTCCCAAAAGAAATACGAACAATAGGGTCTATCAATACAGGACTGTTGGCTCTGTTACTTAGAAAATTAGTTTAACGAGCTCAATACTATGAATATATAATTAAATCATGTTATCTGCGTATAAGTGAATTCTAAAGTTAATATTATATTGTCAGTAATTGTTACTAGTTAATTAGATATCCAAAAATGAATTCAACAACTCCGATAATGTAAATTAACAAAGTAAAATTTCAATGGACTTGTAATATATCTGTTTCATTGTCATGGAACTTAACCCTATGCATTGTATTAGTTACACCAGTTTTTTAAGTATAAATAGGAAAGTGAATAGCGCGAGCCAGGTAACTCGATCTACGGACGTGACCCTCTCTAGTCTACATTGTTCGTGCTATACGATACTTTAGCTGGACCGTGCATAAATCTCTCGGTGAAATGTATCGTCGAAAACTTAAGAAAGATATAGTGAAATCAGTCTGTTCTTCTTTCTCAGATGTATGTAATGTAAGGCGTAAATACTAAATCTAAGAATGATTGCATATTAATTTTTAGATTTAGTATCTATTACAATTCACCAGACTACAGTTTTTAACACTGTAAGTCACCTAGATAAATGACAGTACTTTGTCGACAATCCTAGATCTCATCCCTGTCTTCAAGTACAAAGTTAAATGAACGTCCTATAAAGAGATTAAAGACAAGTCAACTTGAATTAGATTCAATGGAATACATTTGTATTACAAGCGAGATTATGGGTCAAAACATTGTAAAACTTATTGAAATTAGTATTTATTATTTATCTTCATGTGAGTTGTTGTCCTAGGTATCTTCTGTTTTTTAACCAAATTATTTTTGTTATTAAAATACGAATTTTATGGTAGGTATTCCTTTTTTCTGTAGGTACATGAATATACACACACACATATTTCTTTATTAATGTTGAGAAAACATAATAAAAAAATATCTTGCTTTGAAAGCGTTCCTAGAAGAATCTTCCTGGTCCATTAATAATGGAAAGATCAATGACGTTTGTAGGCAAAGTTTCTTTTCTAAAGGCCACACAATGACTGTATGAATCTATTCCCTTTTTAAATGTCAACCCTGGTAGATTTGTATAAAAACATTGCCTCAAATGAGCTAATAATAGTTTTAGTTTTATTGAAAGAGCAAAGAAAACGTGACCAAAAGATTAAGAGAAACGTGTCCCAGTACTCTATGGTATGGGAAAGATCTAAAGTAAAGCACGACACAATATAGTTGTACGTAATTAAAATCTTTAACACATTATATAATACCCTATATACGTACTTAATAAACCTATAAGAAACGTATGTAAATGGCCGTAATTTAGAATACGTTGGTTTGAGTTATATTTATATGACATAAATAAAAAATAGACTTTATTTGCTACTAAGTACTTTACATAATAACTTTAGAAATTTAGAACTTAAACTACACTAAAATAATTTTGAGTATCACAATCATATGTAATGTATTATTATTATGTACTTATATATATTCTTTTATAGATGCTTATATCATACTAATATTAAACGTGAAAGTTTGTGAGTATGGATGTATGGATGTTTGTTACTATTTCACGCCAAAGCTACTGAACCGATTGCGATGAAACTTGGTATGTAGATAGCTGGGGACCTGGATTAACATTTAGGCTACTTTTTATCCCGATATTCCCACGGGATCGGAACTTACGCGGGTGAAACCGCGGGGCGCTGCTAGTTATACATTATTTAAAACAGTACTAGTGCATATTGGTAGTACTTAGTAGTCGCCTCTTCGGCGTAGGCCTCTCCTAAACCTTTCCATGTATCTCTTTCCTGGGCCTTTCGCATCCAATCAGGTCCACATCTGTGGTTGGAAATGTCTCTCCATCTTTTTCCTCTTTTCCTGTCTCTTGGCACCCACTCTGTCAAACGTTTTGTCCATCTGTTGTCACTCAATCTACAGATATGTCCGGCCCAGCGCCATTTAAGTAGTCTCGTTCTTTGCTTTAAATCTATTATTTTTGTTTTAGCTCTAATTTCGTCAGTGCATATCTTTTCTGATAGCTTTATTACAAGCATACTTCTTTCCATTTTTCGTTGGCAGATAGCTATTCGTTCCTCGTCCTCTTTTCTCAATGACCACGTCTGACAACCATAATATATGTCAGGCAACTGTTACCTCGTATAGATTTTTCTTCATATTTAAATTAATCGTGTTATTTTTCATTATTTTTTTTATACCCCAATATTTCCTCCACGCTAAATTTAACATAACTATTTTAAATGTTATCAGCCTAAGATCAGTACGATACACATGTAGAAACTAAAATTAACTATTTTGAGTAAAACGTTACAGTAATTAACTCTAATAAAGTTTATATTCTGGCCAAAGACAAACATAATTGGGGCCGTAGCTAACGAAACACAAAATTACGAGCGAATTAAGGAACCCCATACTAATTAAATTGTCTATTACTCACTGCATGGTAGAGATGAACCTTTTGTGGTAAAGAAACTCATGAAAAGCAATTAAACGTTTGATGTTTCGAGTATGACAAAGTTTTTTACTAACCTTGCATTGTTGAGATACATCACCAAATACAAATACTAAGTACGTACGTACGTAATACGTTAGTAGGTATCTCAGTGAGTACAGATTTGGGAATAAAAACCAATGATGCGTTTTCAGACGACGTATAAATTAGTTAGGGGTATTTTTTATATTGATGACATGATTTTAACTAGATAATGATAACATCAAAGACAGAGAAATAAATCAGTGAGACCAAGAGACGATTTTTTATTATTAAATTAATAGATGGATTGCATTATTATTTTCATTATGTTCATTTAATACTAGAGAGCGGTAAAAGTATTAGTAAAAGATATTTTTAAAGCGTTAAACTAAATATATGTATAAATCTGGGTGTATGTTTGTTCTGTATGTATATGTGTACATTTATATGTAGTACACCGACAGCTACCACTTACTCTAGTCACTAAATCCATCCATCCATCCATTACTATTAAGATCATTTGTATTTCTATGTATAAAAGGTGTACAATAAAGCATATTCGATTCTCAACAATATACCTACCTGCCTAAACAGTAACACTGAAATTTATTAAAGCTGCAAGATTAGACAAAGCAGTGAAGTGAAGGCAGTAGAATAGAAAAGTAAATGTATAGGAATGACTTAGGCTGAAGCAATATCACGTGACTAAGCGTAAAGAACTTTGGAACGGTAGACAAGTGACACTTTTGACAACCGCTGTCGGTAAGAAGCGTTCGTTACGGCGCGAACGTCAATACCTTATAGAAAACGTAACAAAATAATAATTTTAAGAATCAGTTGGCAATTAACGTAGTGACAATTGCTCAAATTTCTGTAAAATGCACTCGTTGCAACTTTTGTAGGCTACCCATAACGAGAAATTATTTTTACAATAAACTTAAAAGACTAGTACCTACACGTAACTCACTTTTCCAACTTCGAAAAGTATTGGAGGACGTCCATTAATAACGTAACCCTTTGATGAGATGTCGGATGTGTAGATATGGCTCGACTTCCTTCAATCGTTTTATACGTTACGTTACGTTACGTTATATATAATTACGAAGATCACAGTCTATCCGGCTTTGATAGCGTACACGCTTACTCTTTCGACAAAAAATAGATACTACCTTTACGTTTAAATTTCAAATGCTAGTAAAAAAAAAATTGTTTAGTGGTCGTTATTCGTTTTATAACCGTTGAATCGACTATTGAAAAAGCTACACGACCAAACATTTATGATACACTATTGATATTGATTATTAGAAGATAGCCATGAGTTTTCCTGAATTTATTCTACTGAATTAGAATCATGAGAATAATTATGTCCTCGTATACCATATTTTTTTTTAATAACTACACCTTTGAAGGAAGGAAGGAAAAAGTAATATGGAAATGAATATAAATTAATAATTTATATTCATTTCCATATTACTTTTTCCACCTACCACACATTCAAAGGTTGACTGGTGGAAAAAGCCTACGGTCATTGACCTTGTGCAGTGTATCTGCAGGTGTAAATAAATTAAAAATAAATACGTTAAATTTGTCGATACATTTTCTAATAATAAGCAATTGATATAATGACTGCGACTAGCGTAGAAATAGTATAATATTACCTTATAACACAATTTTTATACTATATGTATCTATATCGTGCAATAAATAAACTTTGAGTTTATTACCGTAACATTTTACTTAACATAGTTAATTTGAATTTCTACAAGTGCTTTCGGGGTAATCTCATACTAGCCTGATTAGAAGATCCTCCCTTTGTGTTAAATGAACACAAAGGGAGGACCATATTCATCCACTATAACTACATATAAATATATTGATATATCTCAACGGAAAAGAACATTAAATTGTATATCTCTTAAAAATTATTTAGATATCTGCTTACATATAATCGTATCCAACTGCAATATAATTACCAATATTGTAGGTGATAGTAAGATAAGATAAGAAATATAAATTGATTTCGTTGTATTATTACTATTAGTGTACAGTAATAAAAAACAAGGAAAAACGATCTTATCGCACATTAGATACGGAGTAAAATTCTCTTGTCTTAACAACACCACTAAGTATGTTATTCAATAAAACGATAGTTCCAAAAATTATTAAATCCGGTTTTATCTGAAGGGGAAAAAGGCTATATTAAAGTAATTGCTTGTCTATTAATAAAGTTAAAAGAAAATTTTTGATTTATGTACTTAGCATTAAGCGTACAAGGATTTTTTAAAGATGAAAAGTATCTTCATCTACTAAGTTTTAATCCTAACTAATATTATAAATGCGAATGTGAATTTGTTATGCTTTCATTCCTTAACTGTCTAATTGATCATCCTGAAATTTTGCAAACATGATCCCAAGAAGGCCACAGAAAAGGGAAAAAAAATTACTGTTCCCGAGGGATACTTGAATTGATGGACAAAATCTATATTAACGAATCCAAGGGTAAAAGCTAGTAATAAATAACTGTCCAATGAAATAACCGGTCTCAAAGTAAATACAAAATACGCATATCAGTTCCACAACTTCCTGCACGTTATCATTACTCTGCATCAAAGTTTCAATGCTAGCGAGACATATTAAGCTACCTACGGCGAACTTTGCGAGAAAGCATACGAGCCTCGTATCAAAGACGGAGAAATGAATAAATTAGATAACACTAAATGTATTGCTTCCAATTTCTTGTGGAACAATGCTGCTGATCAATTTTAGGAAGTTCAGTTATTAGAAGTGGGGAGAATTTCTTAGCAACAGATCGCTGGGAATTTGGAAATATATTGAACAAGTATTTACTGCAATGTAAATACTTGTTCACACAGTACAGTTGACATAACAAAAATACTACTTGTGACGTCATAGTTTGCTATCATCAAATCGTTTACCATAACTGTATGGTTTAATAAAACAGCAGTTAAAAGGGTGAAAATAGTAACAATCTTTTATAAAACTTAATTTTATGAGAACAGGTACATAATTAATTTTAACTTATTTGAAAATAATAAGGTACTATTTCTTTACATATTACATACAAGTATTGTAATTTGATTACCTACCCGCACAATGTAAATTACATTCCAACTGACACTCATTGAATAAATTTAAATACCACCAGGCAAACATCGATTTAACTTGCCTTACAGTTTTTTGAACCTTTGTTCATTTAGATGCAGAACGCGATATCGAATGTCGAAATCTGGTGTAACTCATCTTCAAATATTGACCTTTTTCAATACAAGTTCGCCATTCGCCAGTAATTGTTGTGCGTGGCGTGACCTATGAGATCAACGCACTTTGAACGTGAACTCACTATGTCTAAAGCTTAAACAATAAATTCAGGCTATTTTAAAACTGAAAACATTAACAACTCTAACACTATTCTTTCCTGGTTTTTGTTTTGTAGTAAATATTTATTTTCAATCTGTGTTTCAGTTTCATTTCATCGGTTCTTTTATTTCTTTGAACAACACGCGAATGTTATTAAAAGCTCGAGCTCCTCTAGGAAATTTAATTTCAAGACCCCTGTACCCTGTACACAGTGTACACCAAAAGTTCATCACGGTGAAACGATTGACGTGTCCAGTTATTAAAAAAATATATATATGTTTGGCCTTTACTAAATACATTAATATATACATATAAATAAAAGTGGCACAGTGCCTATTTTGTATGGATTTGCATGTGTCATTAACTAAAAATGCCTAAAATTGATAAGATTATTTCAATTTTATACACAATGACACGGTAAAATAATTCCCCAAAGCTACTTGTATACATTACCTAATTTGTACCTAGTACGTCTCCTCTAAAGACATTCCGTTTTTGCACCAGGAGAGTCCCCGTGGAGTGTATTTGTATGTAAATAATAAATACATAAAACTTATTTACGATTCGCACAGGTGTCGGTAACACGCCTGCCGGGTCCGAATTCATGAATACGTTTTACCGACGTCGCTAATACCTTCTTCGTTACTAGACGAGTGTGCAGGTATATTTTTTAAAAAGGTAAGTAGAAGCTAGTAATACAGTATACAATGGAATATTTCTAATCGTAATAAAAATAAAAAATCAAGCCAATAGTAAATATAGTTTTCTAGCTTGTTTCAGTAGAATAAGTACTTAAAGCAACGGGTTTAAAACCATAAACTGACAAAATGAATCATTTTTTAAACTTTGGAATACGTGCAGAGCTGTAAAGGCAAAACTAGCTTATTTACTTATAATGTTTTCAAAACAAATTGCCGGCAACTAAAGCTTCCGCTTTGCCTAATGTCCACATCACGTCTAAAATATCAAGAACTAAATTAAATAATTATAACAAGTTCTGAGAGCTCCGAGGTGTTAAAAGCTTTGTAGTCTAAAAGGGCAGGTAATGTTGTTTTATGCTTCTCTATAATTTTACATATTAGAGACATTATTTAATATTTAGTATGATTGAAGTAGTTAAAGTTCACCATCGCATATGAAGTCTATTACAGTATCAACAAAATCACATGTGTTCTACACACAATCATTGTGTATAGAATTAGATAATAAATAACATAAATTTAAAATACCTCCGCGTCAAAAATCCCTTCGCATAATAGAAAAGAGCTGATGATCTTCGAACAGATTTTCTTGAATTATAGCTAAGAACACTCGCGATTAAGTCACCTTTCAAAAAAAACAAAAACACTAAATCAATATCGATCCATCCGTTTAGGAGCCACTGATAGACACACATATACACAAATACACATGTTAAACTTATAACACCTCTCGTTTTTACGTCGGGAGTAATAATAATTCGAGTACATAATTATTATGACAAACGATGAGTTTTACACAAGTAAAACTTTACAGTGGGAGAGCCATACTTCGGCACATTTGGGCCGGCTCGACCGGAGTGATACCACGGCTTCACAGAAAACCGGCAGTAAAGCAATGCTTGTATTGTATTTCGCAGCGTGAGTGAGGCTAACGGAGGCCCTAACCCTTCCCTCTTCCCCTCTTCTCCCCCTCTCCTCCTCTACCCCTACTTCCACATTTAAGGCCGGCAACGCACTTGTGACTCTTGAGTTGTAGGTGCCTATATGGGCGGGGCGGTAGTAACTTACCATCAGGTGACCCGTCTACTCGTTTGCCCCCTATCCCATAAACAAAAAAAAGTAGACATGAAAATTAATATATAGAGTATATTAATATATAGTAAACATAATAAAATTTTGATATTTACATAATTTTAAAATTTTATTTCGTAGAAACAACGATCAAGATTAAAAGAGGTTATAATGAAATGAGTAGCACGATGATAACGAATTCATTTTTAATTGTTTTTTCCTTATACATACAATAGTCACATATAGCCTTCCTATCTGGTCAATTTCAAAACACCGTTTCATGAGAATTTGCCTCGAACTCGTCCTGTACTATATTTGTAACGGCCCATCAAAAGCATTGTTACCTTGTCGATTGACAGTTTATAATTAGACGGACCTACTACGACTACCTACCAAGCCCCGGTACAGCTTTGTATACAAAACTGGCGACTCAGTGGCGCCTCACGCGATCCCACCCTACCGACTACAAGTGCTTTCACCCTACGTAATGTAACCCTGTGAACAAATGTCACTTGATGACAGAATGATAATATGTAATATGTGCCTATTTATTCTGAACTCATTTACGTTCAATTGTGCAATTAGATGTTTAGAAAATTAGGCACTGTTGCCGTAAATGCATTTATAAATGAAACATTATATTTATAATCTTATCTATAATAGTTGTGCGTCTGCCGGTGCGTACGTGTGCGTGTACATGTGCACGTGCGTGTGCGACATCAACATACAACCAACATTCAAAGTATCACACGTTCTTAAATTCTATACATCCTTGCAGTACGATGCAGGCATTCGGTTCCCGCCACAACCCGCCGCGTCCTGTAGTGCTGTCTAAAACTAAAATGGAACACAATAGCCTTTTTCGTTGTTTTGTATCCCCTCCGAGCCTTTCACATCGCATATGCAGCGACTGCCTTTATTATTTATTACATGTTTTATTTCTATGTGTACAGTACTGAGTACGTTGTACCTATAAGATATTGGCATTATGTTACAGATGATATTCTTGTTTTTAATTCATGTTTTATTTACACTGGAAATGATGATTTGAAATAGGTTTATATGTATAGGTAACTGAAGCATATTCATATTTTTAAACGCTCTTAGCATTTTGTTATCTCGGAAGGTAAGTAAGTACTAGGAACAATAATAGTAATTTTCCAACCGTACGAAACAGATATAATATTTCTACTTAATATTTTTAGTTTCGCCTACTTTTGTATTATTGTCAAGATATGGATTCTATTTTATTCTAGTCTTGAGCAGAAAAACAAAAAAATACAATGTTTTTGTTATTGAGCAGGTTCGTTTTAATTGGGAAGAGGATCAGATTGTAAACAGAAAGAAAATGGGTAGGTAGTATGAAATGGTAGAAAGTAAAATTTCATTAAATATTCGTGATGTTTACAATAAGCCTGTGATCTGAGTACCTACCGCAATTTGAAGATATTGTTTTAGGTAAAGGTTTTATTGAACAATAATCAACTATGAAATAACCGAGCACTGACTCGCTTCCAATCAACTAGACACGGACGGAACGGATGATACAAAGTCACCAAGCATAAAAATATCGCCAAAAATATAGCCCATTGTCGTAATTAAGTTAACATAATTATTTTAAAATAACAGGCGATAAAAAAAACTGGTTAATCAAAAAAAAAAAAAAAACGATTATCAGACTAAGTTTTAATACAACGTAATAAACATTAGGCGACAACAATTTGTCAGCAAGGCGCCAAACTGTCGCGCACGGCACGGCAATCTTGATTTAATAAACTTGTAAAATCATTACGTCAACCCTTAAAAGCCAGCTTGATTTAGGGTCTATAATTGTAAACTGTTTATTGGTGAAAATACATGGATATAGTAAAAAAGGATGTTGTACAAAGCAGTATCCATGGGTGTAGCGAGGAACACCTCGCTACGCCGACCAACAGGTAGAGGGACGGGGAGCAGCTGTCTCATGCAAATGTGAACTTGTTTGTTACGCTTTTCGCCTTAACTAGTCAAATGATCAGCATGAAATTTTGCATTCGCGTTGTCAGGGGTACAAAAGGACATAGGGTAGCTTTCATCTCGAAAAAAGTACCTGTTACCGAGGGATTTCTAAATTGATTGACAAATTCTACATTAACGCAAGCGAAGCCGCTGGCAAAACCTAGTTACTTAAATTCAAGAGAGATTTTCGATTTCAGAAAACCTTTCTTAAAGAAACATGTAGTCTATGGTGTCTGTCTTAATCCACGATTTTATTAAACTATTCAAATTGTTATTATGCAGTTTATATGGAATACAGTTTGTGTTTAAGATGGTTTTATGCGACCACTGTGACACTTAATTTACGTGATAAAATTCTGAAGAAACATGTGATGTTCCCCGCCCAAATAAATGATGACTTAGAGGGTTGTAAAGAGGCCTTTTTAAATAGACAACGCCACCTCCATTAACCATTATGGACTTAACGTACAAATCCGGTTGTCTCTTTCCACCGTGCTTTACGTCAATTAGTGAGAGGAGTAATTTGATTGAGAAATTCCGGCTTTACTGTCTTTGTTGTACTCTGGACAGGTATATTGGCTTTTTAAATTATTTTTCTTTTATAACTTTAGTATTTTCAGTCTTCCACTTTTATACTACTAAGGTGGCAAAAAAGTATGTGATCCGCTTGACGATAGTTTGTCATCGTCGCTCATGAATGCTTGCAACACTAATAGAGCTACTTGCTTACACAGTAAAAAAAATTAAGCCCTCTTTTAAGAATCCCATGGTATATCCCTTGCTTGCGTGAAGCAAGGTAAGGCACTAAAAAAACCTATACAGTCTGTAATACATACAACAAAGGAATCATTAGTATCTCGAACCAGTGGGCCTTGAGCCATATGATCAACTATGCGAATAGATAATAATAAATAAAGAAAAAAATAAATAAAGATAATATTACACCCAAATCAAGGCCCAACGGTACCCAACCTGAAAACACCGTAGGAGATCTAAAAGATCTCTTGGCTCTTGCAAGATGAAGAAGGTATGGGCAGGTCATAAATATATAGGTCTCTGTCCTCTGCGAATGAAACGGGATGTCTTGTCGCTAAATGAGCTGAGTCGATAAGACTGCATCGCAAGATCGCTCTTTGAGAGTCTTTCGAAGAGGCCTAACTCCAATGGTGGACGTTCCATACATACTTCCTTTAATAAAATAGTAATGTAGTTAAAATAAGTAAAGGCAAGTAGGTTTTATAATAATAACGATCCCTAAATATATCAGCCCTTTTAATTAGTAGCGAGAGCGATTTTTGTATGGCAAGGGTACAAGCTGTGAGAAAGACGTTTTATCTTGTTGTAGAATAAAATTTTTCAACATAAAATTTAACTCAAAAGAAATTACGTAGGAAAAAGGTTCCACGAACATCCAACGAACGAAACCTTAGCGAATTGTTCAAGGCAAATAGAGCATTTTTATTTTATGTATCTTTGCTAAAAACCCACATGATTCAACTCAATTAGAATGGATATATTACGTTGTTCTTTGATCATTTGTTTCTAGGCAGGACAAAGCAGATTTCTGTTCCAAATGGTGTCGTCCGATAGGGGAATCATCTTCATCCTACTGTCGGAGTAGATTATGATATGATTTTTGTATTAACAATTTTAATAATGACAACCCATCTGCTATACTACACAGCATCATAAATTATAGTCGCTCGCGGGCTCACCGTATTTCATAAATAACACTCAGTCCTTGAAAGTTTTCAAACAAAACCAAGCTCTCGACTCTAGAATATTCCTCGTCCTTCAAATTATTCGACCGCACTTAGTTTTGCCAAACCACACCCACCTTTTCTTATTTCAATTCTGTTAACAGCCTTCATGAATAATTAAAGACGAATGTTATCTATGTTTCATATACTCGTACAAACAAAATGCTAATTGATTGAAGTATGGATATGTTATTTTTTTTTATTTGACAATATAGGGAATCCGTATCTACAGGAGATGCACAGAAACTGTCTCAGGAATCAATTATTCTTTTTTGGTTAAAAACACGTTCCAATAGTAATTTTTTGGTCAACCCTGAGTTCTCGGTAAAAAAAACCGGCCAAGTGCGAGTCGAACTCGAACCGAGTGTTCCGTAAAATATTGTTATTATATGATGTAACTAAAAATTTACGGTTTTTCGCAATTTTTGATTTATCTGTGATGTAAGACGTTGCTTCGACCAAAATTTCAAGATTCTGAGTTCATGGGAAGTACCCTGTAGGTTTTGATTGCCTTACGAGTGTCGAAAATTTGCGGCATAAACGGCTGTTTCTTTTGATTGCGTTGGCTTAGAAGTTTGATTTTTTCACAGCTCCAAGGGACAGTACTGAGAAAAAGGGTCTTGACAGACAGACAGACGGACGGACAACAAAGTGGTCCTATAAGGGTTCCTTTTTTTTCTTTCGAGGTACGGAACCCGGAACGGTAATAAAATTGAGATTTTTTTTAATAAGTAACTTTTGAATTGAATTTTATTGAGAGACCATATCTATAAAAATCAAGACTGCAGAAGTATTGTAGACATTTTTCTAAGGTCAAGGCAAAAACCAATTCGCTCGCAAAGACTCGGAACACAATTCCAAAATAGAATTTCAGGAGCCCCTACATTGACAGGCGACTCACGGCACTGGACGGTTTCTGCAGTAAAAAAATCACCAAAGAAAACAGTATGAAATCCCGGAGTAGCTTCAAAGGACGCAATTTGCATGTACAGCGCATTATTACTCTCGTAGGACAAGACTGAAGCGAGGCTGAATGCAACTAGGTCGAATCCCAGGACAAACAAACTTGAAGCAAAGCGCTTAACACGTCTGATGTAAATATGTACAAAGTTAGAGGATATAATTAAAATACTTTAAGCAGGGAAGTTGTATGTGCGTAAGGTACTTGTTAGTATTTTTATGCCAAACATAAAGAAATGAAGCTAGACCTAAACGGAAACTCATCATCAACAGACCTTTCTATTCGAATACATAATGGTGGTAACCACGATTCATTTTCCCCCCTAGGGAGGTTAGGATAGGTAATTTTAATCCTACTGCTGGGTATATCCTTGTAAAGGCCTTGTCTCATCTCGTAGCCACCAATCTGTGACTGCGTTGGTTTACCGATTGTCATCCCATCTAGCCAACTGTTCTGCCTCCACCTTAGCCTTTTCTGTTAAGTAACAAAAAGTTTTTTGTTACTTAACAGAAAAAATAGCAATTTCCAAAGAGGGCGAAACCAAGCAAAGTTCATTCAAACCAAAATACGCCGCGAGCAATATGTATAATTAATCAAACCTTTAATTAAGGAATTGTAACATCATGGTGCGGGGAAGACAAAACCTTTGAACAAATATTTGGGAGATATGCAAATATTTGAATTGGTTCCCTTATTAAAACGTAAATTCCTGTTTAATAATTTAGTGGCTAGTGTATTAGCGCCGTACCTATTGCATTAAACTTTTAGGCAAGTTATTGGGGTTCTTTTAAAAAGGGTACTATGATCTTTCTCATTTTTCAAGGGAGAACCATGCTTCGGCACGTACGGGCCGTCTCGACCGGAATATTACCACGGCCTTACAGAAAACCGGCAGTGAAGCAATGTTTGCATTGCTTTTCGCAGAGTGAGTGAGGTAACCGCAGGCCCTTATCCATCCCTCTATTCCCTCACTTCCTCTCCCCCTCTTCCCCCTTCTCCTACTCCCATATTAAAGACCAGCAACGCACTTGTGACTCTTGAGTTGCAGGTGCTCATGGGCGGCTGTAATCACTTACCGTCAGGTGACCCGTTGCTCGTTTGCACCCTATACCATTAAAAAAAAAAAGCAAAGTCATTCCGTATATCGGATTCCTACTTAACAAATCACTGCACTGGGGATAGTCGTGCCCCACTAACTCATTAACTGTAAGATTAACCGAGCAAGTGGAGCAATTAGAGGAGCTTCCTCGCATTCCCAACTTGCAATGGAAAATGGGCCGACATGCCGAGAGACTCAACAATGCACGCTTTCAATTTAAAACTATTAAATGACTGCGAGCGTTAGATTCAGTTTCGGATTGCCGAAGGATTTGATATGTGTTTTACGTTGTTAAGGTGACAAATATGGCACTGTCTTCTATATATCTTACAATGCTCTTATTAGTTAATACTGTATATTTTTGATACAGAAAAAAAAATAAAAAATTGTCCATCAAAGGTTGCCTCTGGAGGGTATTGCTTTTTGTGATAAGGCTAAAATATATCACAAAACACGCTTTGTTAATCCAAGTATCCTACCTGTTATGTATTTGCAATACTTGCATCCAGCGGCATTGTAAGTATTTTTAATAATTTAATAATGCATATTTTTATATTTTATATTTTATTACTTTTTTCTAAAATTCATATTAACTGAGATACCTATGCGAGAAAATAGGAAGAAAACAGAATTGTTTTTAAACTTATTTACATGCTGTTTAATAAAAAATTAAGCTTATGGTTTCAAACAAGTTCTTATGTCTTTTCGGACCGAATTCAACAAAAACTCGTACGTACATACATACGTTTCGACTTACCCTAAAGAACAGATCCCGCTTGGGCTAACGTATACATAAATGTATTATAATATCGGCAGGTGCGTCTAACAAAGCTGAATCATTTATTCGTAACTTCAATTTACAATCCTTTGTTTGGTGAACCTATGATTGAAATTGGTTTCCAGGGACGTCGTACGTTGGTCAAATATTTTCATTTTTATTTGTCTGAATAGAACTATGGATCAATTTGCATGAAATAGATTGGCTAGCTGCTGGACAAATGGCACATACGGATATAAAGTGACGATGTATTAAGTTATATTGAAATTTTTTTATTATATATTATATTATTAACAAGTGCATGTGTATTATAATAAGTAAGAATAAAATATTGAGTTGGTCATAAGCAAATAATATACTTCCAGGATGGTGAAGAAAAGGCAAAAAATTACCGCAACAAGAACTTTGCTTAGCAGTTGTGCCTTCAAACCCGTAATGTGCAAATCCCCGCTGGCATTAAGTTATACTTCGATACATGTTTTGCCTCTTCGCGAGGCATCCTCAGGACCGGTTCGGCAGCAAATTAGCGCATTTATTATCGAGCCGGGCTACGTTACTAATATCCTACTCAATTACTGTTTAAAAACCTATTGATGAAAGAAAAAAATATTTTTTTATGTTATACCTATACAACAGCTACGCACATCATCTAATAATAATAATAACTTGACACACTTCACATACGGCTGTCTGATCCCAAACTAGGCAGTCTGTACGATGGTAACTGGACTGCTGATAAACATAGCTATATCATTATATTAATACCGGAAGAGAATTCTTTGTACTCCTTTTTAAGAAAATTTCGCGAACGTAGTAACGTGAATTTTGGAATATTTACAGTTTATACATAGCAGAAGTGCAAAAAGCTAAAATTTTTAAACAATATGTCTTACAACTTTAAAAATTACGTGAAAACGGCTTAATTAAATTACACGTGTCCAGTATATGCGTTGACCTGTCATGGTAAGTAAGTCTATACAATGACAGCTCAAGTTATACTGGCCAATGAAAAAACCATGTTCGAAATTTGACCACTAGTCGATTTCTAGTATTCCTAAATATAGTAAATACATTTATATTATATGTAAATTATACCTAGACAGAACAAATGATCATGCTCATGCAATTATTTGTCCCAGGTAGGCCGGTCATACAATATTTATACAGCGATGTAGTGAAAGCCAAAGTATTACTTGTTGATTTTTTTTCAAGATCCCAGAGGAACGCTAGAGATGGATTTGACAGGACAGAGGATGGTAACCTTTATCCTGATAGCCTCCATTTAGAACTAGTAATGGACTTTCGTGGATTTGACAGGACAGAGGATGGTAACCTTTCTCCTGATAGCCTCCATTTAGAACTAGTAATGGACTTTCGTGGATTTGACAGGACAGAGGATGGTAACCTTTCTCCTGATAGCCTCCATTTAGAACTAGTAATGGACTTTCGTGGATTTGACAGGACAGAGGATGGTAACCTTTCTCCTGATAGCCTCCATTTAGAACTAGTAATGGACTTTCGTGGATTTGACAGGACAGAGGATGGTAACCTTTCTCCTGATAGCCTCCATTTAGAACTAGTAATGGACTTTCGTGGATTTGACAGGACAGAGGATGGTAACCTTTCTCCTGATAGCCTCCATTTAGAACTAGTAATGGACTTTCGTGGATTTGACAGGACAGAGGATGGTAACCTTTCTCCTGATAGCCTCCATTTAGAACTAGTAATGGACTTTCGTGGATTTGACAGGACAGAGGATGGTAACCTTTCTCCTGATAGCCTCCATTTAGAACTAGTAATGGACTTTCGTGGATTTGACAGGACAGAGGATGGTAACCTTTCTCCTGATAGCCTCCATTTAGAACTAGTAATGGACTTTCGTGGATTTGACAGGACAGAGGATGGTAACCTTTCTCCTGATAGCCTCCATTTAGAACTAGTAATGGACTTTCGTGGATTTGACAGGACAGAGGATGGTAATCTTTCTCCTGATAGCCTCCATTTAGAACTAGTAATGGACTTTCGTGGATTTGACAGGACTGAGGATGGTAACCTTTCTCCTGATAGCCTCCATTTAGAACTAGTAATGGACTTTCGTGGATTTGACAGGACAGAGGATGGTAACCTTTCTCCTGATAGCCTCCATTTAGAACTAGTAATGGACTTTCGTGGATTTGACAGGACAGAGGATGGTAACCTTTCTCCTGATAGCCTCCATTTAGAACTAGTAATGGACTTTCGTGGATTTGACAGGACAGAGGATGGTAACCTTTCTCCTGATAGCCTCCATTTAGAACTAGTAATGGACTTTCGTGGATTTGACAGGACAGAGGATGGTAACCTTTCTCCTGATAGCCTCCATTTAGAACTAGTAATGGACTTTCGTGGATTTGACAGGACAGAGGATGGTAACTTTTCTCCTGATAGCCTCCATTTAGAACTAGTAATGGACTTTCGTGGATTTGACAGGACAGAGGATGGTAACCTTTCTCCTGATAGCCTCCATTTAGAACTAGTAATGGACTTTCGTGGATTTGACAGGACAGAGGATGGTAACCTTTCTCCTGATAGCCTCCATTTAGAACTAGTAATGGACTTTCGTGGATTTGACAGGACAGAGGATGGTAACCTTTCTCCTGATAGCCTCCATTTAGAACTAGTAATGGACTTTCGTGGATTTGACAGGACAGAGGATGGTAACCTTTCTCCTGATAGCCTCCATTTAGAACTAGTAATGGACTTTCGTGGATTTGACAGGACAGAGGATGGTAACCTTTCTCCTGATAGCCTCCATTTAGAACTAGTAATGGACTTTCGTGGATTTGACAGGACAGAGGATGGTAACCTTTCTCCTGATAGCCTCCATTTAGAACTAGTAATGGACTTTCGTGGATTTGACAGGACAGAGGATGGTAACCTTTCTCCTGATAGCCTCCATTTAGAACTAGTAATGGACTTTCGTGGATTTGACAGGACAGAGGATGGTAACCTTTCTCCTGATAGCCTCCATTTAGAACTAGTAATGGACTTTCGTGGATTTGACAGGACAGAGGATGGTAACCTTTCTCCTGATAGCCTCCATTTAGAACTAGTAATGGACTTTCGTGGATTTGACAGGACAGAGGATGGTAACCTTTCTCCTGATAGCCTCCATTTAGAACTAGTAATGGACTTTCGTGGATTTGACAGGACAGAGGATGGTAACCTTTCTCCTGATAGCCTCCATTTAGAACTAGTAATGGACTTTCGTGGATTTGACAGGACAGAGGATGGTAACCTTTCTCCTGATAGCCTCCATTTAGAACTAGTAATGGACTTTCGTGGATTTGACAGGACAGAGGATGGTAACCTTTCTCCTGATAGCCTCCATTTAGAACTAGTAATGGACTTTCGTGGATTTGACAGGACAGAGGATGGTAACCTTTCTCCTGATAGCCTCCATTTAGAACTAGTAATGGACTTTCGTGGATTTGACAGGACAGAGGATGGTAACCTTTCTCCTGATAGCCTCCATTTAGAACTAGTAATGGACTTTCGTGGATTTGACAGGACAGAGGATGGTAACCTTTCTCCTGATAGCCTCCATTTAGAACTAGTAATGGACTTTCGTGGATTTGACAGGACAGAGGATGGTAACCTTTCTCCTGATAGCCTCCATTTAGAACTAGTAATGGACTTTCGTGGATTTGACAGGACAGAGGATGGTAACCTTTCTCCTGATAGCCTCCATTTAGAACTAGTAATGGACTTTCGTGGATTTGACAGGACAGAGGATGGTAACCTTTCTCCTGATAGCCTCCATTTAGAACTAGTAATGGACTTTCGTGGATTTGACAGGACAGAGGATGGTAACCTTTCTCCTGATAGCCTCCATTTAGAACTAGTAATGGACTTTCGTGGATTTGACAGGACAGAGGATGGTAACCTTTCTCCTGATAGCCTCCATTTAGAACTAGTAATGGACTTTCGTGGATTTGACAGGACAGAGGATGGTAACCTTTCTCCTGATAGCCTCCATTTAGAACTAGTAATGGACTTTCGTGGATTTGACAGGACAGAGGATGGTAACCTTTCTCCTGATAGCCTCCATTTAGAACTAGTAATGGACTTTCGTGGATTTGACAGGACAGAGGATGGTAACCTTTCTCCTGATAGCCTCCATTTAGAACTAGTAATGGACTTTCGTGGATTTGACAGGACAGAGGATGGTAACCTTTCTCCTGATAGCCTCCATTTAGAACTAGTAATGGACTTTCGTGGATTTGACAGGACAGAGGATGGTAACCTTTCTCCTGATAGCCTCCATTTAGAACTAGTAATGGACTTTCGTGGATTTGACAGGACAGAGGATGGTAACCTTTCTCCTGATAGCCTCCATTTAGAACTAGTAATGGACTTTCGTGGATTTGACAGGACAGAGGATGGTAACCTTTCTCCTGATAGCCTCCATTTAGAACTAGTAATGGACTTTCGTGGATTTGACAGGACAGAGGATGGTAACCTTTCTCCTGATAGCCTCCATTTAGAACTAGTAATGGACTTTCGTGGATTTGACAGGACAGAGGATGGTAACCTTTCTCCTGATAGCCTCCATTTAGAACTAGTAATGGACTTTCGTGGATTTGACAGGACAGAGGATGGTAACCTTTCTCCTGATAGCCTCCATTTAGAACTAGTAATGGACTTTCGTGGATTTGACAGGACAGAGGATGGTAACCTTTCTCCTGATAGCCTCCATTTAGAACTAGTAATGGACTTTCGTGGATTTGACAGGACAGAGGATGGTAACCTTTCTCCTGATAGCCTCCATTTAGAACTAGTAATGGACTTTCGTGGATTTGACAGGACAGAGGATGGTAACCTTTCTCCTGATAGCCTCCATTTAGAACTAGTAATGGACTTTCGTGGATTTGACAGGACAGAGGATGGTAACCTTTCTCCTGATAGCCTCCATTTAGAACTAGTAATGGACTTTCGTGGATTTGACAGGACAGAGGATGGTAACCTTTCTCCTGATAGCCTCCATTTAGAACTAGTAATGGACTTTCGTGGATTTGACAGGACAGAGGATGGTAACCTTTCTCCTGATAGCCTCCATTTAGAACTAGTAATGGACTTTCGTGGATTTGACAGGACAGAGGATGGTAACCTTTCTCCTGATAGCCTCCATTTAGAACTAGTAATGGACTTTCGTGGATTTGACAGGACAGAGGATGGTAACCTTTCTCCTGATAGCCTCCATTTAGAACTAGTAATGGACTTTCGTGGATTTGACAGGACAGAGGATGGTAACCTTTCTCCTGATAGCCTCCATTTAGAACTAGTAATGGACTTTCGTGGATTTGACAGGACAGAGGATGGTAACCTTTCTCCTGATAGCCTCCATTTAGAACTAGTAATGGACTTTCGTGGATTTGACAGGACAGAGGATGGTAACCTTTCTCCTGATAGCCTCCATTTAGAACTAGTAATGGACTTTCGTGGATTTGACAGGACAGAGGATGGTAACCTTTCTCCTGATAGCCTCCATTTAGAACTAGTAATGGACTTTCGTGGATTTGACAGGACAGAGGATGGTAACCTTTCTCCTGATAGCCTCCATTTAGAACTAGTAATGGACTTTCGTGGATTTGACAGGACAGAGGATGGTAACCTTTCTCCTGATAGCCTCCATTTAGAACTAGTAATGGACTTTCGTGGATTTGACAGGACAGAGGATGGTAACCTTTCTCCTGATAGCCTCCATTTAGAACTAGTAATGGACTTTCGTGGATTTGACAGGACAGAGGATGGTAACCTTTCTCCTGATAGCCTCCATTTAGAACTAGTAATGGACTTTCGTGGATTTGACAGGACAGAGGATGGTAACCTTTCTCCTGATAGCCTCCATTTAGAACTAGTAATGGACTTTCGTGGATTTGACAGGACAGAGGATGGTAACCTTTCTCCTGATAGCCTCCATTTAGAACTAGTAATGGACTTTCGTGGATTTGACAGGACAGAGGATGGTAACCTTTCTCCTGATAGCCTCCATTTAGAACTAGTAATGGACTTTCGTGGATTTGACAGGACAGAGGATGGTAACCTTTCTCCTGATAGCCTCCATTTAGAACTAGTAATGGACTTTCGTGGATTTGACAGGACAGAGGATGGTAACCTTTCTCCTGATAGCCTCCATTTAGAACTAGTAATGGACTTTCGTGGATTTGACAGGACAGAGGATGGTAACCTTTCTCCTGATAGCCTCCATTTAGAACTAGTAATGGACTTTCGTGGATTTGACAGGACAGAGGATGGTAACCTTTCTCCTGATAGCCTCCATTTAGAACTAGTAATGGACTTTCGTGGATTTGACAGGACAGAGGATGGTAACCTTTCTCCTGATAGCCTCCATTTAGAACTAGTAATGGACTTTCGTGGATTTGACAGGACAGAGGATGGTAACCTTTCTCCTGATAGCCTCCATTTAGAACTAGTAATGGACTTTCGTGGATTTGACAGGACAGAGGATGGTAACCTTTCTCCTGATAGCCTCCATTTAGAACTAGTAATGGACTTTCGTGGATTTGACAGGACAGAGGATGGTAACCTTTCTCCTGATAGCCTCCATTTAGAACTAGTAATGGACTTTCGTGGATTTGACAGGACAGAGGATGGTAACCTTTCTCCTGATAGCCTCCATTTAGAACTAGTAATGGACTTTCGTGGATTTGACAGGACAGAGGATGGTAACCTTTCTCCTGATAGCCTCCATTTAGAACTAGTAATGGACTTTCGTGGATTTGACAGGACAGAGGATGGTAACCTTTCTCCTGATAGCCTCCATTTAGAACTAGTAATGGACTTTCGTGGATTTGACAGGACAGAGGATGGTAACCTTTCTCCTGATAGCCTCCATTTAGAACTAGTAATGGACTTTCGTGGATTTGACAGGACAGAGGATGGTAACCTTTCTCCTGATAGCCTCCATTTAGAACTAGTAATGGACTTTCGTGGATTTGACAGGACAGAGGATGGTAACCTTTCTCCTGATAGCCTCCATTTAGAACTAGTAATGGACTTTCGTGGATTTGACAGGACAGAGGATGGTAACCTTTCTCCTGATAGCCTCCATTTAGAACTAGTAATGGACTTTCGTGGATTTGACAGGACAGAGGATGGTAACCTTTCTCCTGATAGCCTCCATTTAGAACTAGTAATGGACTTTCGTGGATTTGACAGGACAGAGGATGGTAACCTTTCTCCTGATAGCCTCCATTTAGAACTAGTAATGGACTTTCGTGGATTTGACAGGACAGAGGATGGTAACCTTTCTCCTGATAGCCTCCATTTAGAACTAGTAATGGACTTTCGTGGATTTGACAGGACAGAGGATGGTAACCTTTCTCCTGATAGCCTCCATTTAGAACTAGTAATGGACTTTCGTGGATTTGACAGGACAGAGGATGGTAACCTTTCTCCTGATAGCCTCCATTTAGAACTAGTAATGGACTTTCGTGGATTTGACAGGACAGAGGATGGTAACCTTTCTCCTGATAGCCTCCATTTAGAACTAGTAATGGACTTTCGTGGATTTGACAGGACAGAGGATGGTAACCTTTCTCCTGATAGCCTCCATTTAGAACTAGTAATGGACTTTCGTGGATTTGACAGGACAGAGGATGGTAACCTTTCTCCTGATAGCCTCCATTTAGAACTAGTAATGGACTTTCGTGGATTTGACAGGACAGAGGATGGTAACCTTTCTCCTGATAGCCTCCATTTAGAACTAGTAATGGACCTTTCGTGGATTTGACAGGACAGAGGATGGTAACCTTTCTCCTGATAGCCTCCATTTAGAACTAGTAATGGACTTTCGTGGATTTGACAGGACAGAGGATGGTAACCTTTCTCCTGATAGCCTCCATTTAGAACTAGTAATGGACTTTCGTGGATTTGACAGGACAGAGGATGGTAACCTTTCTCCTGATAGCCTCCATTTAGAACTAGTAATGGACTTTCGTGGATTTGACAGGACAGAGGATGGTAACCTTTCTCCTGATAGCCTCCATTTAGAACTAGTAATGGACTTTCGTGGATTTGACAGGACAGAGGATGGTAACCTTTCTCCTGATAGCCTCCATTTAGAACTAGTAATGGACTTTCGTGGATTTGACAGGACAGAGGATGGTAACCTTTCTCCTGATAGCCTCCATTTAGAACTAGTAATGGACTTTCGTGGATTTGACAGGACAGAGGATGGTAACCTTTCTCCTGATAGCCTCCATTTAGAACTAGTAATGGACTTTCGTGGATTTGACAGGACAGAGGATGGTAACCTTTCTCCTGATAGCCTCCATTTAGAACTAGTAATGGACTTTCGTGGATTTGACAGGACAGAGGATGGTAACCTTTCTCCTGATAGCCTCCATTTAGAACTAGTAATGGACTTTCGTGGATTTGACAGGACAGAGGATGGTAACCTTTCTCTGATAGCCTCCATTTAGAACTAGTAATGGACTTTCGTGGATTTGACAGGACAGAGGATGGTAACCTTTCTCCTGATAGCCTCCATTTAGAACTAGTAATGGACTTTCGTGGATTTGACAGGACAGAGGATGGTAACCTTTCTCCTGATAGCCTCCATTTAGAACTAGTAATGGACTTTCGTGGATTTGACAGGACAGAGGATGGTAACCTTTCTCCTGATAGCCTCCATTTAGAACTAGTAATGGACTTTCGTGGATTTGACAGGACAGAGGATGGTAACCTTTCTCCTGATAGCCTCCATTTAGAACTAGTAATGGACTTTCGTGGATTTGACAGGACAGAGGATGGTAACCTTTCTCCTGATAGCCTCCATTTAGAACTAGTAATGGACTTTCGTGGATTTGACAGGACAGAGGATGGTAACCTTTCTCCTGATAGCCTCCATTTAGAACTAGTAATGGACTTTCGTGGATTTGACAGGACAGAGGATGGTAACCTTTCTCCTGATAGCCTCCATTTAGAACTAGTAATGGACTTTCGTGGATTTGACAGGACAGAGGATGGTAACCTTTCTCCTGATAGCCTCCATTTAGAACTAGTAATGGACTTTCGTGGATTTGACAGGACAGAGGATGGTAACCTTTCTCCTGATAGCCTCCATTTAGAACTAGTAATGGACTTTCGTGGATTTGACAGGACAGAGGATGGTAACCTTTCTCCTGATAGCCTCCATTTAGAACTAGTAATGGACTTTCGTGGATTTGACAGGACAGAGGATGGTAACCTTTCTCCTGATAGCCTCCATTTAGAACTAGTAATGGACTTTCGTGGATTTGACAGGACAGAGGATGGTAACCTTTCTCCTGATAGCCTCCATTTAGAACTAGTAATGGACTTTCGTGGATTTGACAGGACAGAGGATGGTAACCTTTCTCCTGATAGCCTCCATTTAGAACTAGTAATGGACTTTCGTGGATTTGACAGGACAGAGGATGGTAACCTTTCTCCTGATAGCCTCCATTTAGAACTAGTAATGGACTTTCGTGGATTTGACAGGACAGAGGATGGTAACCTTTCTCCTGATAGCCTCCATTTAGAACTAGTAATGGACTTTCGTGGATTTGACAGGACAGAGGATGGTAACCTTTCTCCTGATAGCCTCCATTTAGAACTAGTAATGGACTTTCGTGGATTTGACAGGACAGAGGATGGTAACCTTTCTCCTGATAGCCTCCATTTAGAACTAGTAATGGACTTTCGTGGATTTGACAGGACAGAGGATGGTAACCTTTCTCCTGATAGCCTCCATTTAGAACTAGTAATGGACTTTCGTGGATTTGACAGGACAGAGGATGGTAACCTTTCTCCTGATAGCCTCCATTTAGAACTAGTAATGGACTTTCGTGGATTTGACAGGACAGAGGATGGTAACCTTTCTCCTGATAGCCTCCATTTAGAACTAGTAATGGACTTTCGTGGATTTGACAGGACAGAGGATGGTAACCTTTCTCCTGATAGCCTCCATTTAGAACTAGTAATGGACTTTCGTGGATTTGACAGGACAGAGGATGGTAACCTTTCTCCTGATAGCCTCCATTTAGAACTAGTAATGGACTTTCGTGGATTTGACAGGACAGAGGATGGTAACCTTTCTCCTGATAGCCTCCATTTAGAACTAGTAATGGACTTTCGTGGATTTGACAGGACAGAGGATGGTAACCTTTCTCCTGATAGCCTCCATTTAGAACTAGTAATGGACTTTCGTGGATTTGACAGGACAGAGGATGGTAACCTTTCTCCTGATAGCCTCCATTTAGAACTAGTAATGGACTTTCGTGGATTTGACAGGACAGAGGATGGTAACCTTTCTCCTGATAGCCTCCATTTAGAACTAGTAATGGACTTTCGTGGATTTGACAGGACAGAGGATGGTAACCTTTCTCCTGATAGCCTCCATTTAGAACTAGTAATGGACTTTCGTGGATTTGACAGGACAGAGGATGGTAACCTTTCTCCTGATAGCCTCCATTTAGAACTAGTAATGGACTTTCGTGGATTTGACAGGACAGAGGATGGTAACCTTTCTCCTGATAGCCTCCATTTAGAACTAGTAATGGACTTTCGTGGATTTGACAGGACAGAGGATGGTAACCTTTCTCCTGATAGCCTCCATTTAGAACTAGTAATGGACTTTCGTGGATTTGACAGGACAGAGGATGGTAACCTTTCTCCTGATAGCCTCCATTTAGAACTAGTAATGGACTTTCGTGGATTTGACAGGACAGAGGATGGTAACCTTTCTCCTGATAGCCTCCATTTAGAACTAGTAATGGACTTTCGTGGATTTGACAGGACAGAGGATGGTAACCTTTCTCCTGATAGCCTCCATTTAGAACTAGTAATGGACTTTCGTGGATTTGACAGGACAGAGGATGGTAACCTTTCTCCTGATAGCCTCCATTTAGAACTAGTAATGGACTTTCGTGGATTTGACAGGACAGAGGATGGTAACCTTTCTCCTGATAGCCTCCATTTAGAACTAGTAATGGACTTTCGTGGATTTGACAGGACAGAGGATGGTAACCTTTCTCCTGATAGCCTCCATTTAGAACTAGTAATGGACTTTCGTGGATTTGACAGGACAGAGGATGGTAACCTTTCTCCTGATAGCCTCCATTTAGAACTAGTAATGGACTTTCGTGGATTTGACAGGACAGAGGATGGTAACCTTTCTCCTGATAGCCTCCATTTAGAACTAGTAATGGACTTTCGTGGATTTGACAGGACAGAGGATGGTAACCTTTCTCCTGATAGCCTCCATTTAGAACTAGTAATGGACTTTCGTGGATTTGACAGGACAGAGGATGGTAACCTTTCTCCTGATAGCCTCCATTTAGAACTAGTAATGGACTTTCGTGGATTTGACAGGACAGAGGATGGTAACCTTTCTCCTGATAGCCTCCATTTAGAACTAGTAATGGACTTTCGTGGATTTGACAGGACAGAGGATGGTAACCTTTCTCCTGATAGCCTCCATTTAGAACTAGTAATGGACTTTCGTGGATTTGACAGGACAGAGGATGGTAACCTTTCTCCTGATAGCCTCCATTTAGAACTAGTAATGGACTTTCGTGGATTTGACAGGACAGAGGATGGTAACCTTTCTCCTGATAGCCTCCATTTAGAACTAGTAATGGACTTTCGTGGATTTGACAGGACAGAGGATGGTAACCTTTCTCCTGATAGCCTCCATTTAGAACTAGTAATGGACTTTCGTGGATTTGACAGGACAGAGGATGGTAACCTTTCTCCTGATAGCCTCCATTTAGAACTAGTAATGGACTTTCGTGGATTTGACAGGACAGAGGATGGTAACCTTTCTCCTGATAGCCTCCATTTAGAACTAGTAATGGACTTTCGTGGATTTGACAGGACAGAGGATGGTAACCTTTCTCCTGATAGCCTCCATTTAGAACTAGTAATGGACTTTCGTGGATTTGACAGGACAGAGGATGGTAACCTTTCTCCTGATAGCCTCCATTTAGAACTAGTAATGGACTTTCGTGGATTTGACAGGACAGAGGATGGTAACCTTTCTCCTGATAGCCTCCATTTAGAACTAGTAATGGACTTTCGTGGATTTGACAGGACAGAGGATGGTAACCTTTCTCCTGATAGCCTCCATTTAGAACTAGTAATGGACTTTCGTGGATTTGACAGGACAGAGGATGGTAACCTTTCTCCTGATAGCCTCCATTTAGAACTAGTAATGGACTTTCGTGGATTTGACAGGACAGAGGATGGTAACCTTTCTCCTGATAGCCTCCATTTAGAACTAGTAATGGACTTTCGTGGATTTGACAGGACAGAGGATGGTAACCTTTCTCCTGATAGCCTCCATTTAGAACTAGTAATGGACTTTCGTGGATTTGACAGGACAGAGGATGGTAACCTTTCTCCTGATAGCCTCCATTTAGAACTAGTAATGGACTTTCGTGGATTTGACAGGACAGAGGATGGTAACCTTTCTCCTGATAGCCTCCATTTAGAACTAGTAATGGACTTTCGTGGATTTGACAGGACAGAGGATGGTAACCTTTCTCCTGATAGCCTCCATTTAGAACTAGTAATGGACTTTCGTGGATTTGACAGGACAGAGGATGGTAACCTTTCTCCTGATAGCCTCCATTTAGAACTAGTAATGGACTTTCGTGGATTTGACAGGACAGAGGATGGTAACCTTTCTCCTGATAGCCTCCATTTAGAACTAGTAATGGACTTTCGTGGATTTGACAGGACAGAGGATGGTAACCTTTCTCCTGATAGCCTCCATTTAGAACTAGTAATGGACTTTCGTGGATTTGACAGGACAGAGGATGGTAACCTTTCTCCTGATAGCCTCCATTTAGAACTAGTAATGGACTTTCGTGGATTTGACAGGACAGAGGATGGTAACCTTTCTCCTGATAGCCTCCATTTAGAACTAGTAATGGACTTTCGTGGATTTGACAGGACAGAGGATGGTAACCTTTCTCCTGATAGCCTCCATTTAGAACTAGTAATGGACTTTCGTGGATTTGACAGGACAGAGGATGGTAACCTTTCTCCTGATAGCCTCCATTTAGAACTAGTAATGGACTTTCGTGGATTTGACAGGACAGAGGATGGTAACCTTTCTCCTGATAGCCTCCATTTAGAACTAGTAATGGACTTTCGTGGATTTGACAGGACAGAGGATGGTAACCTTTCTCCTGATAGCCTCCATTTAGAACTAGTAATGGACTTTCGTGGATTTGACAGGACAGAGGATGGTAACCTTTCTCCTGATAGCCTCCATTTAGAACTAGTAATGGACTTTCGTGGATTTTCGTTTCGGAAAACACAGGCTTGATGTCTTTTTTTTGGATCTAAAAGGAATAAAGTCAGTACCGGAACGGATTACTTTTATTGTTCTTTTTACAGTGTTCGTTCGTAATTAGGGACTTGTATCGAGGGATTTGCAAACATAAATACATCTAAATCCACATACACTAATATAAAAAAGCGGCAGAGTTTGTTTAGTCGGATTACCCAGTTTTTGAGGAAGGTTAATAGGCTACCTTAGGAGCGGACCAGAGAACATAAAGGCGATCAAAACTGCAGGGAATGTATGTAGACAAAGCTCCAATGACATCAGCTAAACTTTTAGAACGTAAAAAGTAATAATACTGCTCCTGAACAGTGTAATTTATTGCACGATATTTTTTTATTGTCCTCTATGTATTGTATAAACGTACGGCCATAAACAGGGGATGCGCAGACTATATTTAGATGGTTGGCCGATATAAATCGCTCGATGGGTCGCGGGTCAATCCGTCCTAATGCGATGACGTCACCCGTTATGGGGATCGGCAGGAAGGGGTGAGATAACACGTCAGTTCGCGTGCGAATCTAAGTGGCCGGTATTTTGAGATTTGGGCGGCAACTTTTTGTGGCTAGAAGATCAATAGAAATGAAGGGGGACAGATTGAACGTCAAGGTCTACCGGTAAATTTAAGCTGATCCTGAATTGGCTTGTCATTACTTGCAGCCTATTTATAGTAGCCCAATCAGTATAAGCGCCATAATCCGAGCTCATTAGACAAATGCAACAAATTAAACTACTTGAGACCATGCATGCAGAAGCTTTAAATTTCATAAGCGAATGCTTTACTAACTTTTAAACTTCCGCGTTCCATGATATACTTAAGTATATATATTTATACGGGAATTATGAATTGCCTGACTTTTCGACCAGGTTGCACTGGCCATGGTCCCAGGCTGACTCTCAGCCAGTAACCACGGCCAGTGCATAATACCTATTTCATGATCGCGTTAATCCCCGTATAAATACATAATTAAACGAAATGCTTTTTATACAACTTAGTTAGCAAGCAGATAGCCCGTCTAATGGTAAGCGATTACCGGTGCCTATTGTGTGTTGCCAATCAGATAATGGAGCTCAGGTATACCTCTACTTCTCAGCAGAAAACAACAGCACTACGGCAGTACCCTACGCTAAGTGCTGTCTAAATACGGTGTTCTGTAGGGTGGAGGCACTGGATCAGTCGCACCGGTGATACGCAATATGATGATAATGGATGATCTAATATAGGTACAGGACTCTTTCGGCGGAGAGATACAGTATTTAAAACGTAATCTGGAGACAAATTGAATTAGGCTTTTAATTTTGTTAAGTTTAAATTTTAATACATTTAAAATAATGTACAACACGCCTAAAACCATTATTAATCAACCATTACATTCGAATAAACAAACTAATCTCAAATCGATTCGCTATCGACTGAGTGTCGAAGGCTAGCTTCAATTACGATATAAAACGATAATAGAACCAGCTCAAGACAAGTGTCGATACGAACTACCTACTTTATATACGGATATAACATACAATATGCACGTGACTCCAAAAAAGCCTAAATATTTTTGAATATCCTGTAGAATAAAACACATATTTTTATTACTCTGCCCAATAGGTGGGGCACATTATTCATGCAGCCCGGTCCATTTGCTTAATTCAATCGCTATTATTATATTGACTACTCATATGGGGCATTTTTAAATGGTCTGGACATTATGACTAATGCTATATTAATCAGTTGGTCCATAACATATAGATACATAAATATAAATATAAAGACAACTTCCTTAGTCAAATTTTACGATTTTCGTGAGATAAGTCGGAGGATGCCCTATATGGAAGATACATGTTTGGGTTGTAAAAGAATATGATTATGGGTTCTTTACTCTTAAGGGGTTCCTCCATTTGTTGACGAAAACTAAGGCACCCTGTATTTAGCTATGAGTACTTTAGTGCCTATAAACTTGAAATGTGAGTTTTTAGCTTTTTCGAATTTGCTCTTGATCGATCCCTTTATAATATATTAGTACCTGGGAGACCGAGCTTTGCTCGGTAGCTTTTTGTAAAATCATATATTTTTTATATTTTCATTGTTGTAAAATTGCGTTTTTACAGGGATTACAACTGTGCAGTTGAACTTAAAATGCAAAACTGTATCTGTATACAAAATTTCATCAAAATCGTTGGTGCCATTTCCGAGATACCCGAAATATAAATACATACAGAAATAAATAACTACATACAAGAATTGCTCGTTTAAAGTAATAAGATAATATATATTCTCCCGACAGGGGTAAGTAAACCTTTATTTTATTTGTACATGAAGGTTTAACCTTCCATCGGTTATTTTCTTTGCTGATAATGTTTAGAAAGGCTCATATGATGTCCTTTCATTAATTACCTAGTCGTCCTACTACTACGTTAATTACCTACGTCGTCCTTCGAAACCGATAACAATTCACGTGGTTACAAATTCTGAAGGCTATCGAAATAGTAATTACTAGCGAACTGTAACATTCGAAGTACGCTACACAGACTGTATACAAATGTCAGTTGAACAAACATATTTGCACTCAAGAACGATGATCGAAGAAAGAACCAAAAAAAATATGCAAAACATTGCAGGAGCGCTTAGGATGTTTTGTAATTCTTTTTCGTGTTCGATTTCGTGTTTCGTTCAAATCAAATATTTTCCATGGCTTGTCATCCTAAAAATTGTCATCCTGAAAGTTCTTTATACTCTGAGTTCTTTACATATCAAGTTATTTTTTTATATTGAATACCTAGTCAGTGATAGCAGACTATAGTCATTGGTTTCACACACAAATCTACAATTACGGATCTTCGTTCTGTCCTTTTTTTAATTTTATGTGCGTGTAAGAAGTTAATAAATAAACATTTTATATTTATTCATAATTATGCTTTAGGTACAACAAAGATTATTTTCTCTCTATCTGTAAATATCTAAATTTAACGTTAAAGGTAAATATTATAAAGAAATCTTTCTACTTGAGAGTTTCTTATAATGTTCTCAAAGTTTTAACAATTGAATATTATATTAAAGTAAAGCCGCAACAAGATAGGTAACACCAACTTTACTATCGTAGTACTATACTTCTGCTGCTGAATTCGTTAGAACTCTTTAGAGATTTTATTATGCCTGTGACAAAGCCGTAGGAGATTGACTGCAACCGCTCGTGTGCGCCTTGATTGTAGTTATTGCCTCCAACTGTGCGTGATTTTGAATTTTTTATAGAGTTGAAACTTGTTATAAGGGTACAGAATCAGTTTTATGTTCCTTCTTTCAGTATTAAGTTTGTATTTAAACACATGGCCCAACGGATGAAAAGTGATTACCAGTGCCTCTAAACTTTCTGATTTGACCTCCTCCCTTACGTACAGAGATCTAGTGACTCTCCATATCAACAGTAGCCATACTACACTGCGCCAGTAGTGCTCAGTAACCACAACTTCTACCGAGAGCTACCTTCCTTGTCAGATCGCTATACAGTAACAAGAAGTTGCAGAAGAAAGAAGAAGGCAAGGAACAAAATTCTGTGCTCAGTCGTGCCTATTGCTTCATCTGCAAGTGTATTATACTTTGTTATTATTACATCAGCATTATTATATGCAAACAGCATACAGATCGACGTAGAATCTTCTTTTGAAGTCTTTTAAAAAACAAACACGGCATAAGGAAACGTCGTATTGAAACAAGAAAAGTCAATGTTTTGGTAAATATCGTAACACCGCTAAGCGGCTTGTAAATTTGCTACGACAGGCAGTAAAACGGCTTTTGTTGTAGCGTAAACAAAATAACGTCTATTTAAATGTACCGAGTCCCGTCGAGCTCAGTTTTATAGCACAAATCGATAGGCGCATCCTGGTAAGCGCGTGGCTCCACTGTTGGACACGATACGGCTTTTGTCATTAACGAGCTTTTTGATGTGACGGAAAGCAGTGTACCTACTTAGTTTTAAGTAGGTAAGTAATTCATTAAGTTACACTGTTTACTCATATTTATTTAACTGAGCTGAGCCGACAGGCGTCGTAATGTTTAAATTTCAATGAATTTATTTGTGATGGTTTCAGTCCCATAAAAGAGTTTTTTCTCTTCATGATGATTTGAGTTAGGTAGCGGTGTACACTACTAACGTGAAACCACCTCGGGCCGTCACCCCATCGGTGTTTTCGGTGGGGCGGTGTGTCGGAATCGAAAAGTCTAAAATCGAACGGTGCGCCATACTGCGCCAGGGATCTGGGAACAGGTTTTATTAAGACCCCTGGACATGAACCCACCCATAACACAAGCATTTAGCTTGGTTGGAGGGGTTAACAAGCATTGTAGTAATGTATCCAACGTTAGTTTTCTTTTAAAAAAAATACACTTGCTTAAACAATAGCATGTACCTATAGTTTTTTTTGGATATTTTATTCTCCTTTATCATACAATAATTACTTGCATTTCTCGTGTCGTACTCCACAATAGAAACGTACATTACTAGTAGTTCAAGTAGGTCACTATTTCGAAATACGTGAAGCTTGCCTTCTATCACCAGTTACGGGACATGGTATCAGTACAGGATAGAACGTTATATCATAGAACCACACGCTACTTACGCCCTGAATAATTTATTCAGATTTTATTGATTTTTTTCACTTTACAAGCGACGTAAAGCTCAGTAGAAGCTAATGTTTTATGAATTGAGTATGATTGATAACCCTAATCAAAATAATATTAGTTTATTTATACCTTTAAGAGGTCAAACAGACTTAAAGCCCTCTTGATGATAAGCGACTATCGTAGTCGAACTATAAGGGGGAGTTTCCGGAGGCTTAATAAAGGCTAAATACACGGGTTTCTTGCAATAGGGTCACTTTAAACGCACCTCTGTTTAGTTGGTTCACTCACTTCACCGTTAGCCCCACTGAGGTGATGACCCGTGGGGACTTTCGCACAATGAAAAAAAGCATTCAGGACGGTGGCGCGCAAGTGACACCGCTGGTATTGTCTTTATCGGTAACAGCTTACTTATATAATAATAAAATAATTACTATTTAGATATTATAAGTTAAATAATTCGTACTTTGATAACTTTTGCGTATGATTCGAGGCTTTAATGAAATGTTTCGAGTGTACCAACCTGCATTTCCGGGGAGCCCCCTTCATCTCTTATGAGTAGAAGATAGCTGTGTCCGTCGATGATCACTTCCTTTTTGAAGCGACCGCCTGCGAAACAACATTTATATTTGTAATTACGAATATACTTCTAAACTGGAAATTTCTAAAGGTGTTTCATCACGGCACATTTGATCTATAAAAACAGTTAAATATTTGCTTAATAATAATCTACTATTATTTAGAATGTATTCTTACACCATAATATTATTAATGCCTTAAGTTATAACATCTATCGCAGACAAAAAGTAGAAGCGCTCCAAAACTACCGAGTACCGAACGTAGTTATAAAACTTTCATCATTTTGTAGACAATTATTGGATGAGCTCTCTTAAAGTATACAACTGTTTTTAACGAATCTTCTTCTGTAAAATAATCTTCTTTGAATAACATATTATGAGTTTGCTATATGGAGTTGCATCGCTTAATTCCTTGTTGATTTCTATGTTTGACAGTAAACGTCCTATGACTGAATTTTTTTACTGCTAGTGATAAAATAATTAAGAGCTCCACCTGGTGGATTTCAAAGAGACTTAGATGTTGGTGGATGGACTTCATTATAAGAGTTGAGGCATGTGTAATCAGAAGTGGATGTCTTAAGGCTCAGGTCATCACGATAAATTATTGTCTGAGGAGAGCATTAATTAATCAACTAATAATATTATCTAAGACAGGTAAATGGGTAATATGTACAGATAATTTATTGTACGAATAATTGTTCTGTACTAATTTATTTCTTTCTCGAATGCAGCTGTCCACTGCACATTAAGATTTATTTTTATTGGATAGGTTATATCTTTATAGCAGTCAAATAAAAAATATTAAAAGTAATTCCTACCCCGAGGTTAGCAAAATCTTTCAATAAAAATAATTTTCCTATATATGAAGGAGCATAACTTAAGGATGGCTCAGATTTGGCTGATTTTTTTCATTACAAGAATATTGTGTTGTCGGTGATGTGTTGAAACGACTATTTGAATAATCTATGGAACTACAAAACACAAAAAAAAAGATTTTGCACGGCTAAATGGCTGGAGCGAATTTGATTTAATTTTTTTTTCATGCAGTAGCATTGTTGCCGACAGCTAATGGTGATCACAAATTTCTTCAGGTTTATTTCCTTGAAATAATTCTTCCACTTCTGATGATGAAATGAAGCAGCATTGTGCTTTTTATGTACATCATACATTTTTCTATACGTGTTTGTGACTCAACTCCTCCTAATTAATTTTGATGACAGTTTTTGTGTGTGTGAGTGAGTTCCTGATTGGTTTAGATTCACGATTGGGACTTTTTTTTTTCAGAGTGTTACTGTTATTTTTTTGAGATTTTAAACCTGCGAAAAAAAGGAGTCGGTTCTTAAGTCAACAACCCAAAATTATTAAGGTATTTACATTAGTTTGTAGTACTTTGTACAGTACTTTGTAAATACACCATCAACTGCCACTGTCTCTCCGATTCATTTTGATCCATCCTAAGATTGCCTGGAAGAGATAGCTTATATTATGCTTGACATAATTTTATTATGTAAATGTATTGTAAAAATAGTGTACAAATAAAGAGTTATCTATATATCTATTAGTGTAACAGTTTAGTTATTTTTAAATCTTTGATTATATGACAATGACAATAACTGATAGGAAGTTCAAACATGATTCCGTGGCATTTATAATGTTCAACTTTGGCATGAAGGTTGAATAAAATGCAATTTATAAAAATTGCATTTCAGTCCTACGCTTTAATTAAACCCTTAAACAGTGTAATCAGTGCAATAACGCCGTCAATAGTTCATTGAACTTTTTTAGTGTCGTTTCATACAGCTCCATCTTGTGAAGTATGACGCTTACGAAGCGAGAAAGGAATTATTTAGTGCTGACATCTAGTGTTTTTAGTTGAACTACCTCATAAAATACAACTTACAAAGTGCTACTACTTAACGCTAGATGGCAGTTTGCCTAAATAACTGTTTATTAAAAACTATCATTGATCGAATTTATAACATTACCTTCCGGACTTTCTTCTTGCATGTATGCCCCTGTTAGGTATCGATGGACAAGAGCTGACTTTCCACTGTCCGGTGAACCTAGAACTCCAACGCGAAGTTCTGTTACACCACGTGATGAAGTCCATTCTTGACTATTGACGAATGAATCTGTTAAAGAAATTTAATAGTTAAAATCCAAATTATAGGTACTAAATACAAAACATAATACAATTTTTTTTGCGTCGCGGAGCGGCGTCGTCTTAATCTACAATGAACGAGACAAGTTTTACTACAGATAGATATAGATGGCGCACGGATCAATTTTCGTACCAATTTTATGAGCTTATTTTATTAAAAAGTTCTAATAGTGTGTATTGATTTATAACATGTTCTAATAATATATAAACCACTTAGTGACAGCTACCTTTGAATACTTACATAATTAAATATATCAAATACCAAAAGAGTCATATCAACTAAATTGATAACCGCGCTTGAATATAGGAAGTAATGCAACAAGTTAACTAACATTTCCAATGAAACGAAGTCATTTATTATTCATTAAACGTAATGCGAGAACGACTTTCACTAGATATCCCGATACTTCCTTATATCTAGTTAATTCCAGTTTGAGATAAAATTACAACCAGTTCTTCCATATTGTTTCGATGGAGCGTGAATGACGACGTAATATTTAACCGGTTTTTAATTATTTATGCACACTAATAAATTCATCGTACCCGAGTAATTATGCACGTTATCTCACATTCGTACAAGTCGATTAACCTCTATTAATCGATATGATAGTTTTAACACAAATACTTCAATTGTTATATACATCCACGTGTTTATTACCTGTATATACGCAAAGTCGACCAAAAAAAAAAAACAAAGACTCAGTCGTACCATCCCTTTCTCGATGCCATTTAGCACATTTTCGACGCCCTGTAACTTCGTTGTGAGCAAGAGAGCATATAATGTAATTAGGTATATTTCAAAACTCCATTCAATATGAACTTGTGGTTTAAGAAATATTGCAAGTCAAAGCTCCTTAATTGTGTCACTGACTCATTCACCGATCATTAAGGTTCAAGGTACTTCTAGCAGACAAACTAGCTGAACACAATTTAGTGTTCAACATACAGCAATTTCAGAACCGTTTTCTGGATATCCAAACTGCATAAATAACTTTACAATTCCCTATAATAGACATGGGATTAATAAGTTATTTTTTCAGGTTATAAAATTTTCGTCGCTTACACACCTAGAGCGATAGATAGTTAGGTAAACAGTGGATATAGGTAGCTACAGTGTCATTGACTTACGATGTTTCCTTCAACATTACATACAAAAAGAAATAAGATCCAATCGAAAACATAAAATATAAAACCCAACTCGTGCAACTCGCTGCGCAGTTCTACTAACGCAAAAAATTGTGAGATTCAATTGTTACTTAATTTTTTAACTCACAACAGTTTATAGCGACCGTGTCTATACTCTTCTAGAAGACATCTTCATTTCTTTAATTAAGTTCTGATAGTATTGTTTAAATGTAGCTATTTTTTATAATTATTTTCTATGTATAACGTCGTGATCGGACTAGGTAGATAACGAAAGTAGATTAATATAAAAAAGACTATTGGACGAATACAAAAACTGTTAATTACCTGGCCAATGTGGCAGGTGTGTGTAAAGTTTTCTTTTTCAACTATTAGTCACTGGTTAGGATTACAGACCGGACGGAGTGGACGTCTGTGCTAGACCAGGTACATAGCTTCGAAAAAGCCCGCCCGACCACGCGGGGTTCTACAAATGCACGCTTATTACGCTTGCACCCCCTATAATCGCAGATAAAGCTCTTACCGGTGAGGCGTTGACACGTCGTAGAGGACACGGAGACAAAAAAAAGTTTGATGTCAGAATCGAATCGACTTTACACACAATGTGCCGTAATAAATACGTGTTCGTTGCAATTCTCGTATTACCTGGTAATTCTGATATTATTGTGTAAATGTAGCTATTTTATAATTAGATTCGATGTATATTACAAAAGGTGAAGCCTTATCGTAAATTGCGCATAACCTCACGATCGCAATAGGTACATAACTAAAGTAGATAAACACAAAAAAACGCTGAGTTTCATTAACCTTTGTGTTGTTTAATATAAACAATTCAACTTGCCAGTGGCATAGGCAAGGTGCATCGCAGAAGCGATGAATGAGGGAGATAATTGAATCTGTCGGTTTATTTTCTTTTTCACCCTTCTTATAATATTAAACTTATCTTAGTACAATACAACTATCTTGTTGACTAAAGTGCTTTGTAAAGAGTTATCGCACTAATTACGGCATTTTTACGGTACTTTAAAAAGAATAATATCGATAAGCTAGCTAACAATACAATGCACATATATATTTGGTATGTATACACACACTGTGCAAACATACACAGTTTCTAGTAAAATTGCTGTTCGTGTGTAAAAATGTCCTATAGTTAGGTACTACGTGTAGAACCATGTGTAGTCATGGTGCAATTATCATATGCAGTTGTTTACGTATAAATAACTTTATATATGCAATTACCGGTAAGCATATAATTAATTGTTTGCGGAAAACTATTAAGTACAATATATATTCACGCTCGACTGCAATGAATCTAAACTCCAAGAATTTTATTCCTTTCGTTAGTTAAACCTAACGTCAACTTAATAGATTGAACACCATGTTTTAGTTTAAGTCCGTGTCACCGCACTGTTAGTCAGGGTGAAATGCTTGGATGTCTTCACAAAAAGGGACCCGTTTCGAAGTACCCTGAGGTTGTGTCTTAATAACCTTCTGAAACGTTGGCAATTAGAGGCTTTCGACACGCAATAATATATTTCAACGAACTTCAAACCTTCTAAGCCATGCCACTTGCTACTTTGATTGGCTACTTCGCCAACGCTGGGGTAAATATTTATCAAATTATGCGACCATTTTGGAAATTGTAACCTATCCCGTAAAAATTAACATGCAAATCTGTTCACAATCAGTAAAGATATCGCTTAACATACACACAAAAGAAATACAAAACAATTGGCCACCTTCTCGTTTTTGGAAGTCGGTTACAAAGTGACTGTAGTGGCTAACCACAGTTATGAGAGTAACTATAGAATTCCAATTTCGTTCCGGTAATGTAGGTACTTCAAATGTTGTGTAACAAAACTGTGAAAACGCCGATAATATTGTTATGTCAACCAGAATTCAGAAAGTGCTAAATTACGTAACTTGTTACGGCCTATTTCTGTTCAAGTTTTACATTAGCATAAGGATAATAAGTCGTATATTTATTGCTTACTTTGTTGTGTGACGTATGTTTAAAAAATGAAACTCGCTCTATCGAACTGCCAAGAAACAGCCTTATTTTACGTACAGTTCTTATTTTATATGCCAAGCCCGCTCAATATAATGGTGTCTTGAAACTTTTATCGTTCATATAAGGCAATAAAACAGATGAAAGCAGGGCAAGTTAGATTTATTTTTTATGTTATTCTAACAAAGGGAGAACTCAATGAATACGGGAAGGAATTAAGGAAAGCACCTCCACCATAGAGCAAGAAGTGTACGTGTTGCATCACATGTAGCAGCAGTAGCAGCCGTAGTTGAGTTATTTCCACACCGCTGAGTTGGTGGAATACTCTAGGCTCAATAAGTAAAGTAGAATGACGTCGCTTTTGCTGCAAATATTATAAGCACCGGTTACCACTTACCGTCAGGCAAGGTATATGTTTGTTTACCACATTTCAAATCGCGGAAGTTTATACAGCGTTTAATGAGAATGTTAAAATAGTCGGGTAACTGAAAACAAAATCATTGTTGCTAACAGTATGTAGCAATTTTGTTGCAACCATGTTACAGCCGCAACAAATTATAGGCGAAAGCCATAAAAACATGTTATAGTATGACTGAAGAAAAAGAAAAATTTGTTGCTGCTTTTTGTCACCAGTCGTGACATATAGATCAATATGAAGATAAAATATAAGAAGTAAAGGAGCGTGTCCACCGGTGACGCGAGATTGAATTAGAGAGTACAAAACAGTTTCGCCAAAATTTTACATTAATTTCTAACGTTATCATTTATAAAATTTAATTTCACACGGAATTAATTCCATTAATAATCAATTTTATCATAGAGTAGTACACGTGTATAATATTTTTTTATAACTTTTCATAAGTATAATGTTTTTATAAATCAATGCGTAAACTTAAGTTATTATATTATTAGTACGACCGAATAGTCAAGTATATAATTAAAGATTTAAGCATAGTAAACTAAACCAGTAATCCGCAAAATAAACAAAGAAATTAAATTTTAATTCAACGGTTTTATTAACAGCATCATCTTACAGATTTCTCGAGTTCTCGAGGCGTTGAGTATTTTTTTCCCGTCTTGACTAAAGACTTTCTCGAGAATACTCGAGCAGAACCTTACTTCGGAGGAAGTTGGTTAGAAATAAATTTAATAAATTAGTTTTCATTTGACATTGGTTATAATAATAATCTTTGCTTCATAACTTTAAAATGTGTAAAAAAATGGCTGACCAAATTAGAACATTTCCTAGAGTATTTATTGTATCTTTTGCGGCTCCAAATCATGGGATGGTTTGGAGCCATCGCCATTAATAGCGAAATTCTAGATCGTTCCAAGGTTCCCATAGTAGAGACGCGAGTCTACTCCCAAAACAAATCTAATTACTTAAAATGAGCAGTTCTTGTATAAAAATACGCATATTTCGTGTATCTCGGAAATGGCTCTAATGATTTGAATAAAATTTTATATTTATCTACTTATGTGTATATCCTGAAAATAAATTTAAACAAAAACGTCGTGAAAAACTTTCTTGTGAAGAACTTAGTTGCAGAATTCGTAACACCTAAAGGTTTAACACCAAAAGTTAAACAGCTAAATATACCTAAAATTAACCTCTACGCTAAGAGCACTGCGCTAGGTCTACGATCACGATCTACATAAGCGTAGGTACGAGTATTACGTTATACAATCATAATAGATGTGTAACTCGGGACTCAATCGCGATAGTTGCTGAAACACGCACTTCACGGAGGTGTCGCTGAGCTGTTGCAATTCGATCGAAACGTCGGGTAACCAAAACGATTACAATATACAAGGTCTATAGATTTTTTTAATAACATCATAAATAAACAAGACAAATAATAATGAAGTATACTTCATTATTATTTGTCTTGTTTATTTACGATATTAGTATTTATAAATACTAAAATCGTATTATAAAGACCATATTTAAAAAAATACTTTTAGAGTATGTGGGTTTGAGTGAAAGAGGCATACGCAATATCTTACACTTATACACTGTAGTATACTGTTATTTGTTAATGTAGGCAATAAAATCGCGACAATTGTATATCCGTGGTGTGTCGAAATCACGCACACCGCAAGTCGCAACCCACTCGATTCTCGTACCTGATAAATCCCATATAAGAATCAAATCCCATACAAAAGAAGTTTTACAACATGTTTACAACCATCGTCGTCATTAACAATGTTCCCGTAATATTTTTTTTTTATTGCTAACCAGACAGTCATAAATAACTTTTAGCGTTCATAGGGTCCCTTTGACTGATCGCTCACAGTATAGGGTTAAATTAACATTCATGGGTTGCCTTTATAGGTTCGTCAAGGTGTGAAACGAGGCTTTAATCGTGTTTTTTGGCACTTGAAACTTGGAATTATGGGGCTTATTATACCGGATTTATTAAATTTATGTACGGCTTTAGAAATATTTAGTAGAGTCTTTATAGCGTTTGATAAAACAATATTTTTCTTATGTAGTTAGTATTAAAGACGTTAACTGTCATATAATTTAGCGCAGAAATGGCCGTAGGTATATTTATAACTTGTTATATATATATACTGGCGAATTGCTAACGTTGACTATCCTAAAAAATACAAGGATTCTCCAAGATATGAAGGGCCCACCTTAATTCCTTGGGGAACCCTTATATGTTTTTATGCCTGGGGCCTGCTGTCATTTATTTCTATACTGATTAAATTGCGAAGTAATGCGATTCTGCAATAGTTTTTATATACTTCATGCTAAAATAATTTGTAAAGCTCCATAACTATTCCAGAATATTACCTAAGACTCTCAGACTTCTTCACCGTGTTAGACAAAGACGAATACGAAGAGAAGTTAATTTTACTAAAACTTTATTTTTTATTAAAACATTGAAGTATCTCTAGGGAGACTCCGTACCGACCCTAAAGTATATACAACCACAAAAAAAGGAACAAGTAAGGATACTTCATAGGAGGTATGTAATAACTAGATCTCCTAGGGATATGTGTAGATTATCCTATTAACAAAGATTTAAGATTTTATTAAATGTTGAGCCGTGAAAAGCCAGCGGTTACAGCACTAGCCAAACCGTGTATTTTCAATTTAAAACCTGCGCTCTGTGCACATAAAGGCTTAAAATTTCGTTTAAGGCTCACGTTCATAAACTTGGATTAGCACTGAAGTACGCCAGTAGTAGGCACTTCAAGGCAATTTCACCTTCTTAAACGCTTTATCATATTTTCACTAATTTGTTGATACTGCTAAAACCAGTATATTGTTCCATAAATATTAAAATACTTATTTTTTTAATATTTTTGTTACGTTCTATGATTATGGTCAAATTACTTTTATTGTTGCTGTATCTACTACTGCAAATCGTATCTCACAGTATATGTATTAAGGAGTACAAATTCTTTCACCGATTAAGTAGTGTAACTTTGACATTTATATGAAAAAAAAATATTTTTAATTTTAATTGGCATGTTTTATTATGTAAATTTGTTAGATAATTTGATATAACGACATTTTCAGTATTAAAGCATAAAATAATAATTCAAAACCTAAACCCCAAAAAAGTTAAAAGTAAAACAATACATTTCTTATTACTTTTCATACTAGCCAGTTCCAAATTAGTTGACCTCATCCAAATCTATGGTTAATTAGAGCACAACACGAACACGTTATGTTTTGAGGCAGCCTTGACCCTCACGCCGCGTCGTCGTGAAGTAAAGCGATACGCGCCCACTGCCGCCGTAACAAGACAATTAAACAGAAGGTTAACTGCGAGCAAACTATTATATTATGTCATTATGGTAAAAGTGTTTCTGATGTGTGTTCATGATAGTACTTTATTACACAAATAATAAATATATCACTGCTATGTAGTACTAAAGTTGAGCTCTAGTTGTAGATAACTCTAGTTATAGTAATAGTTATAGGTAGTCATGAGGCAGTCCACAAGGGCTGACTTTAGAAAAATCTGATTTTAACAGATCACGAAAAATAGTCTCTCTGACTTAACAACATTGTTTGTAGGTGGTCGGTGACTTAAAAACCCACTATTATTAAATCCAGCCAATACCAATTAATACCTGAAAAAGTGATTTTATCAACTGCATGACTTTATTAAACCTCTATAATGCCACTACAAAAGAAATTCAAGTATTTTTTACATGGGTGTCAAATATAAATAAAAATATGCCTGACCACGTCGAGACACTACGGAATTTGTAGAAAACAGTTTAAATAATTATTATCAGTTAGGTCATCATATCCGATTATGTTTCTAACATAGAATGATATCCGTTAGATATAGTAGTACCTTCTTTCCTTTTGGTAACCTAAACCTCCCATCTCCGTTATGGTATTCAAAATGTGGTTCTTGCAATAGGGCCTTAAAGCGTTTTCACAGGATCGGTTACAAATAATTGCCATCACTGGCATTTCAAGGTCCTATAGGTTATGAGACCGCTTACCAACAATTGCCCTGTATTCTTGCTTGCCAATTTACTGGTAAAAAAAAAAAATATATGTCAATTCTGCCAATTCCTGTATATTGGCGTAATTCAAGCAAGGGGCGCGTCGTACAATGCGGCGGGAAGCGTCGCACGTCCATATGGCTTCCTTCCGTCCCACAATGAGTGTTTGAACCTCCTTTATCGATAAAGGAGGTCGTTTAGCGATGATGTATTTTGTTCGATTTATGTTGGTTGTAATATGTGGAGGCATGGTCATGTGTTGACAATTACGTCTAATCTAATTTAATATCTATAGAGTAATATTTAGATTTAAAAAAAATATCTTTTCAGACTAAATCACAATGCATTGTACTTTTGTATTTGATCCAGAGAAGGCATGACAATTAACGATAACGAAAAATTACAGATTAAACGATAGCAAAATTACATTTTTCCAACAAGATTGGTGACATTACAAATTACTTCAGCAAAATCCTAATCCACCTAATATAACAAACTCGAGAATAAAAGCTTAGCAAACAGCAGCCCCAAATCTCATCAGCTTGTAACCCGATAGCGCGAACATTTGCAGTGTAGTATTTCTATTGACATTCTATAGACACAGGCAGCTTTTTTTAGTTAGGCGAACAGAATAGGATTACTCTACCTACAGTACTCAGGTACTATAGTGTACTTACAAGAGAGATCATTTATATTCTGTATCGCCCTTAGCTAAGAAAATTAAGGGTGATATTAAAAGCGTATGACTTCTAGCAAGCCGTGCGTGATGCGTCGTCCTAACAAAGCCGGCCCTCGCAGGTTCCGCGCACGCCTCTCTTTTAAACTACAATACATGTGTAATAAGTGTATGTGTATTTTTATCGTGGGAGAGCCATGCTTCGGCACGTATGGGCCCGGCTCGACCGGAGTGATAAAACGGCCTCACAGAAAACCGGCAGTGAACTCTTCGCCAAGTGATTGAGGTTACGGGGTTAAGGGCGGCAACGCACTTGTGACTGTTGAGTTGCAGGTGCCCATTGGCAGTGGTAGTCATTTACCATCTGGTGACCCGTCTGCTCGTTTGCCCCCTATAACATAAAAAAAAATGTGCCTCACTGAGTGCCGTAGTGTCAAAAATACGAATATATCTGCACCAGACGGCCGTCAGTCAGTGGCTCTATATGTAGGCACACAATCATGCACTCGCGCGTAGTGATTAGCTACTTATTAGATAGCGCGTGAGACCTAAAGAATATGTGTAATAGTAGAAGGAGATAAACTCTATTACAGGTACATAAGTGTGTATGTACCAAGAGAGTTGCTGTTTACATATATACTGTTCATTAATCTGTGATCTCATCCAGATATCATAAATACCATGCTATTAAGTTATTCCAAACTGGTTATTTAGGCGTTATTATAGAAAAGGGTATGAAGAAATCAATACCCTTTATATATATATTATAAAGAACGAGTGCAAATTGGTGAGTTTGTGTAAATGTGGAATGTAAACTCCGAAATCTCTGTACCAATTAGAATGGTTATTTAAACATTTGAAACGTCCGTTATTCCAGGTTCCAATATAGCCTGTCACTATATTTTATAGATAATATAATTGTTCAAACCGAGTGAACTCTTGATGGGCCACTAAGTTTAAAGACACATTCGTCGTGTTTACATGGTATGTGTAAGATGTTTCTAGGTTATACGCGGTAGCCTAGAAAAGCAAACGCTCCGTTTCTCACAATTGATTGCATTATTTGTGAGATAACTGATCGCCATGGGAAGTGGAGCAAAATTATTAAAAATTACCTAGTTCATAAATTTGTTTTATTTTTATTGCTATCTTCTTTAAACAACCTCATGCTTTAATATTTAAATAATGGTGCCGATTCTATTGTACACTCGACTAAACCAAAACCTGACTTAATTTCTTCATATGAAATCAACCTAGTGTTCTTCGTAATAAGGTTTATTTGTTACTAGCATCTATTTCTCAGCGCCTCTAATTTTCAATAAAACCTGTCAACGTATACTCAACTTTATTTCCACGCAGCGAGAGTCTTCATTTATTCAAACGCTGTATAATTGCCGTATAAAAACTTGTTCAAAACGAACAAGGATGACGTGTTTTTAATCTACACCTACGAAGACGCTTACTAAAAACACAGAGCAAAAGAGATGGCATTCAACGGATAGCGGCTCTCGCTACGTGGTATTAAAGTTTATTTAAGCGTATCAGACTTTAGTCGACAAATAAATTGCTTATTTCGATAGCGGCATATGTTACCTACTTGTTTCAATTTGTAATAAGACCTTGTTTTTAAGTATATAAGGTTTACTTCTTATATGAAGAAAATTTAGTGAATTTTAATTTAGCAAGTGAAGTAACAGAATTGGGGCCAATAACAAACATATTCACATCTCGGCTGACGGTTACCATTACAGGAAAGTTGCTTCAAATTAAAGTGACGTTAAAAAGATAAGATAATTGCTTCTGTTTACTTATACGCATATAACCATACATTTATTTTTCTGAAATAGGTAATTGAATGGACTTGAATGTTAAATCTTTTCTTTCTGAGTTAGTGTAGCTACGTTCATCTGGCAAATTTAACGATTGGAAAATGATAGTTATTAAAAAAAGAAACTATAACACTATTACAAATAGGGTTGCCACCTTTTTTTGCGAAAAATATAGTATTTTTTTTAAACTTGCAAAAAATAAAGTAGTAAAATTTTCTAATACCTAATTAGAAAATTCTGGAAAAGAAATACTTAGTACGGTCCTATCTTTTACTCGAACCTTCACCCGCGTTATTTTAGATTTTGTCAAACCTAAAAGTTATTTTTCCATTCCTCGGGAACAATTTTTTTCTGGTTGGTAGGTTGAGTAGTTAAGGCTTGAAAGCGTTACAACAACCAGTTCCAGTTGTTAACTCTCGCCATTTTAACTGAAACTGAAACACCCACTTTCCCTTAAAGTGGCGACAGTGGAGTTAGCAATAAAAATGTATTATTTTTCGTAATATATTATGATTCTATAATATATAGTACAATTGATCAAAATATAGTACGATACTATATATTATAGTACGGGTGGCAACCCTAATTACAAACTACCTAGGTACATTGAGCAATTAAAACGAAAAACGTTGATAAATATATCGACGTTTTTCGTTTTGGTAGGCTCTATAGCTGAATATATTTATTATAGCCTATCAATCTATGGGCAGTAATGTATAATAAAAATTTGGCAGGTCTTGTAAAAAAACTGATAACTTGTGTTATCTATTCTTTATTTGGAAAGCGTAGGCGGACAGCTCAATGGTCAATAACCAAAGCAGCGTGTGTCCACTTAAAAAAAAAAAAGGTTCAATAAATTTGTAGTAAATTCTCTAAGAATACGACAGATGCTTCCTTTGAACCTTTCATGTCAATGTTCCTTAACAAATGTAGGGCAAGACACAATTTATATCTATGAATACTGTGAATACAATCATTTCTATACGTGCTCCACATTTGACCACACTTCGGAATATCTATTTTGAGCTTTATTCTAATCACAATTAAGTCTTTGTAATGAAGGTCTGGAGGTTATTATGCGACATTTAATAGTTTTTTTAGTAAATCCGTAGGAAACGGCTCTGATAAATTTGACAGGTCGGAACATCTCTTCTCGTCTATAACTGGAATTTAAATTAAAAGGAAACAATTATGAAATGATTAATTTAGTACATACTTTTCGCTTGTGCTCTGATTCCACAAGCGACTAGTACCAAAGTAGCGGTGAGAACTAGTGAGAAGTGCTGTGCTGTGAAGTGAATTATACATATACCTACCTATTTTTATTTGGTAGACTAATAAAAATAGATAAAGATATTAATTTACGCGCAGAAAAAATATTACTTATTGAATTCTAGACACATTACTATTAGATTATATTTATAGATTAAATAGAAGAATATTAGTTATTTATACATAGTATAAAACAAAGTCACTTTTCACCGTCTGTCCCTCTATAGGTAAACTTAGATCTTTTAAACTACGCAACGGATTTTAGTGTGGTTTTCATCAACAGATAGCGATTCAAGAGAAAGGTTAATAAGTATAGTTTTATATTGTTTTATTGTATATAGTCGTGTAGATAATTGTTCAAGATGTCGAAAGAAATCAAGTCAAGCAATCTTATTCTTAAGAAATATATCAAAATAATGTATGACGGAATTGAAAGGCGAAAGTTTTTGATGATGGATGGATGTTTCTTACTCTTTCACGCAAAGTCTGAATGATGAAGCCTGATGAAATTTTGCACAGAGATAGATTATAGTCCATAATTAATAACATATATGTTACTTTTTATTCGCGGAAAATGTACGGTTCCCGCGGGCAACAGCTAGTACATTTATATTATTAAGATTAACCAACTTGAAATATTTATTTACTCTTTAACCCATCTACTAGATAAACTACTCATCAAAAAAGCCTGGGAACCGTTGTAATTAACTTTTAATTTCAAATGTTTTGTTTCCAAACCGTTTTTCCCTTTAATTCATTGCTTAGGGCATTAAGAAGCCAAACAGAAGAAAGAATTTAGCTATACACAAATAAACACCGTGAAATCCAGACTGTAGTTATTACAAATGAATTTTATGAATGAATAATCAAAGTAACGTTAGACAGTGAGAAGGTCAAAGGTGACCCAAGACCAAGAACAGAAGACAAAACAATGCACTGACAAAACGTAACGTCAAAGGAAACATAGGAGGCAACAAAGATCAAAGAAACACCGTCGCTTTGGAATTTGACGATGGTAATTCGTGTTGTTGAGTTCCCTTAAAATGTATGTTGCTTTAAGACAAGTTTTGGATAGTTTTAATACGTTTTTATTGACTTCACTTTATCTTTATTCGTTTATAACATATAAGCAGCACAGTTTCACACGAAATAATTATAAACTAACTAACTAATTGTAACTGTAAACTAACTGTAACAAAGCTTGGAAGTCAATTTTAACCTACTTACTGTCGTATCGAAATGAAATTTTGTATGTATATGTAGTTCAAACTATACTATAAATTGGCATCTTGGAGCTGATCCGATGATGGAGCCAGGATAGTAGGAAATTGTATGCTACTCTTCAGTGGCTGCTACTAAATCCTTTGAGTTTGGGTTCATATGAATAGTTTTGAGAGTCGAGTCAACAGATTGGTTTTGGTAACGATGGTCTGATGATGAAGTCAGGAGGTGGATAGTGGAACTCTCTTTTACTCGGTTCGCCATTAAAGCGCGTTTTAAGGGTTCCGTACCCGAAGGGTAACCAACGGGACCCTATTACTAAGCCTCCGCTGTCCGTCTGTGTGTCTGTCAGTACGCTGTATCTTATGATCCGTAATAGGTTAGACAGTTAAAATTTTCACAGAATGTGTATTTCTGTTGCCGCTATAGCAACAAATATTAAAAAAGTACGTACATAGTATTAACGCGCTTCATGCGCTAGTCTGACTCGCCCTTGGCCCGTTTTTTCTTTTTAGTTTTACATAACTACAATTATTATGACATGAAATATATAACTTTATGATGGGTGGTTGTTCCCTTGAAACTGCAAATGCGTCTAGTATTTTAATATCGATTCCTGCATAAGATGTTTCGTATAAGGGAGGGAATACGAGATATTTGCTGGAATGATACGACCTATGTGGCACGGCGGTAATGCACACGACTGCCGAGTCGAGGGTTGCGGCTTTGATTCCCACTCAGTGAAAATATTTGTAAGCATAAGTATCTAAGTATGTTTATCCGTGTTGTAGAATCCATAATACAGATATGCTTAGTTTAGGTCTAGATGGTGCTGAGTAACATTGGGACATATTAATAATAACCTTTTGACTGGAGAAGTACCATCATTTCTCAGAAGACAACGGTTAAACAGAAAGATAATTTGGCAAGTTGTGGTATGGACCTTACTACGGCTTCATTATATTTGCATCTCCACCATTTCACTCTTGATTAAATTGGTTGCCGATGCCAAGACACTCTAACTTTCCCTAGGATTGGCCTAGTATATCACTTGGTGTTTACACTGATCGCTGTTGGTAATTTTCTAGTACATGAGTCATAACAGAGATAATGTGGGTTAGATGATTTCAAAGAAAAATCCCTTATACCCTTGGTGTTGGTAACCCAAGGGTATACGGGGTTACACACTACACTGACTATGTTCACTGCCTTATCATTAAGACAGCCGTATACTTACGTGTACCTTAATACTTAAATAAAAATAAACCGGCTTAGTGCGAGTTGGAGAGGGATTCATCAATGAATTTCAAATGTACGCTCAATATTGAGAGATTTACAATGACCCTCATATTCAAAATTCATTTATTTATATATACCTATTGTGTGTTTGGATCACAGGAATTAATTGAGTACAGAATTTCAAGTTAATCGGTCTAGTACATTCGGAGCAAATTGGTTGTAGTAAACGGACAAACAGACGCACGCACGAGTGATCTTATAAGGATTCCGTTTTTTCAATTGGACCTAAGAAACCCTAAAAACGTGTACAAAAGCCATTCACGGAATATGCTCAAAGGTTGTATTTACCTGTGTATTACCCATGTAAGTAATTGTATTTATTTATATTTCCTGAGCACTTTATAGTATACTACAGACTTCCGACTTTTGTTTATCCCAAACGTACTTAACCTTCAAATAACGTTTAAGCAACGGACCAAATAATGTAAAAACAATTGTTTTCTAACCTTTAGAACACAATGGTGCATGACTGTTAAGGCCATGCTAACTAGAACATTGATTCAATGACATAGTTAATGGCATTATATCATTCTATTAATGTTGATAGTATCATTCAACTGATTCTATTTGTTGGTTCACGGATTCGAATAGAATACTGTGTAATAAGTGCCTACCATGTGAGTTGTAGAATGTATACGTGCGTAATCTACATGCGTAAATCGGGACTAGGTACAAGTACGTACGATACCTTTTTGTATCGTACAATGGAGTCGACGTGCCTTTATGGACAAAAACTCCTTAATAAATAAAGATTAAATAAAAATCTTTTTGTTTATCTTATGTGACAGCGACTACTACTTTTTGGTTACCGCGATTCTACACATTTAACTAAAGTGCATCTATGCAGTGGAAGTTTAAAACAATTGAATGAATACGTAATAACGAGACTTAGTAAAGATTCGGCTACTCACTACAGTCATGCTTACAACTTAATTAAATTTTAAGACGGTCCCAATAGTGTATAGTGTGTAAATACTGTGTTACATACATACATATATATACATTTGATTTCAACAAGTTTCGTTCGACTTGCACTGCTAGTGGTCATTGTCGGATGTCAGTTCAGACTTCAGCGTCATATCAGTCTTTGCTTGTTTTTTCGTCTTAAGTAAAATTGCCGGTACATGTATATCGATACTTATCTCTTACAATGCCTATTTTAATCGTAATAATTTATCATTCTGATTGCTATATATATATATATATTATGCTTGCTGATGATTGGGTCCTTAAAAAGGTGCAATTGTTATAATAATATCCTATCTCAGAATACAATAAAAATATAGCATCAGTTTTTAATTAATCGCCCCTAGCAGTAACAAGCTAGGCAAGGTATATAATAATTAGATTCTCATGCATTATCTCTTTCTTTTGAAAACAAAACGAGCTCAAGCTCATCCCACGCTGGGTATGACGTCACTAGCGACATATAGTTGCGCCGGCGCCCCGCACGGATGCATCTTAAATTAAGTTGCTTAACAACATTAGCATTGACCAACACGAGTAGTCAGGGTTGTCACAAATATATTAATTACGTTCTTAACTCGACTAATAAATTTACATTAAAATACTGCTACTACTATGCATTTGGTACCAGTTAATTTACTATTAATGTGTACATATATGTAAATAAAGGGTAAACCAGCTTATTGGGCGTAGGAAAACTGTAATCCTCACATTAAATTTTAAGTTTCGAACTAATGTTGTGATCAATGGAAAGTAATTGCCTGGCTTTATCTTTTCAGTACTAAACAGTTCACAGTTGTTTCAAGCTCCTGAATCAGACACTAAAAGAACAAGGTACGCAGTAGGTAAGGTGAGTTCCCAACTCTGTAGCCCGATTATATGCATCTGCATGACGTTTTCGTTATTGGAATTAGTCCATTTCATGCAACGCACATCACCATGGACAGTAGGGGCGGATCCCGCTGATATGTGTGAGGGTGAGGACCACTGGGTCCTCAGGATCCGAAGCAGGTCGGTGGGCGGCCTCTCCTCTACCCATGCACAGGTGTTGGCGAAAAACACTTGTCGGTAAAGTTTGAGCTCGATGTCTTATTGTTTACCGATCTCACTGAAGAGTGCATTGGCAGCTGTAAGACGGGGATATTTGTTATATATTTGTATTTCTGGCTTGATATCTTTTTAGATTTTTTGTTAACTGCTAGAAAATATGATGCTAACAGTTAGTGTTGTTAGATTATTTAACCTAGGCGGACCCCGGGCACCGAAGCGGAAGTTTCGGTTGTAACCGGGAAGCAACGCCATGATGATGATGAGTGTTGTTAGATTATTTATTATTATTATTACAAAGCCTGACTTGTAAACTGTATGATAAGATGCATGCATTATATGTGTTATGTAATGTTACGAAGCCGTAATATAATGTGACTTGTAAATGTTCTATGCTGTGATTATATCTCTGGACAGCTGAATTCTTGAGAGATTATGCAAAAATTTCAGCACTAAAGTTTCATTACACACATGACATTTAACATTTTATTGCATGTCAAATGAAAACACCGTCTCCAAAATATGATTTCAGTGTATGCTACACGTAAAAAGACCTTGTCTAAACATTCGAGGTTATTTGTCATCCTTGACATCCTTGACTTCTAATCTCTTTTACACATTTCACGCTAATAACTGTAACAGTGTTCTATAGTAAGTAGTTTACAGTATCGCTGGACATAGATTATTTTTATTTCAATTTCACGGCATTGTTCTGGCTAGTACTTTTAGTTTACTATCACAAGTTATCGAAATGAAAGTTCGTTTGACTTACACAAAACCGCTTAGAAGCTCCAAACACTTGCTTTTTATAATGTTTTTTTTTATAAATCCGTCCAATCGTTTTGAGCTAATCTATTGTAAACAACAAACGAATAGAAATAACATTTTCGGTATAAATGTGAAGGCTATTTATAATATATTATATAAATACTCAAACTAATAAAAACCATTTTTTATCCCTTGATAAAAAGTCTGTTGGGTCCTTGATGAAAAGTGTGACAGGCTTTCCCGAAACACATACGTAACTGCCACCGTATATATGTTTATATTTAGTAGCTATTAACGAGGTTTAACGAAACAAATAAAAAAATGGAAACAAAAAAATCAAGCCTGTTTTCAATAATGTAAAGAATTAAGGCCGAATTTCGACCTCTGGGTGACTACTAGTAACTATAAAAGATCAATTATTTAACAACGGAGAAAAAATACCAAACAATAATATCAATAAGCTGACAGCCCTTGCTCATGCAGGATCATACTGCAAACTTGCAGTTCGTCCGAAACCATTCAAAACAAACCTTATTCCCGACACTGTAAGCTACTGTCACCGCATCAAGTGTTGCGTTAAGTTGGTCTAAAAATAGTCTGCGAATGGACTAATGAGCGCAATTATGCGCTAAATCGCCCTCAGATTCTGCGCTAAAAGAGGTTTTCACAGTTAAGAGCAATCGCAATATGGCGTGCACGTTGTGAAATGTTATTCATCATAATTTTATGGCAATTGCAAAACCGTATAAGTGAAATACTTGCCTTATTTGTAGAAGTGATACTAATATGGTCTGGAAGGAATAAGCTCATACTTAGTAAGTTTTATATTATTCAACGAAGGCAGCAAACAAACAAACACATAGTCGAAATAATGGTAACTGGTTACAGGCTGCACTCTCAACCAAGTCGCATCGCCAACCGTGGTTTCCTCACTATGAAGCTCATCTTATTCATCAATAAACTCAACACCGCAGTCTTTTTTATATAACGGCAGGTTACTGTAGGATAGGGGTTTTATTTCAGTTACTCAAAATTTATCAGTAGGTAATCAACACCGTACCTTATCCAAACTGTGCCCAATCTTCTCTGAGACAAATGTTCTAAGATATCTTGGATTAGATATTCTATATTTACGTTACTAATTTAAAGAGTTTTTGGGGTTGATTTAACCACCCCACTTCAAAGCAAGTAAGTACGTGAGATTTTAATTATTATTTTTCTATTGAATAGGTTATATGTCTAGAGTAGTACAAAACCACTAGCAAAAAAATAAAAACAAAAATCTTGAACCAAACATTACAAAATTATTAGCCGCGGGCGACGCACGACGACGCGACGTGTCGACCCGCCCTGACTTTGCCCAAGTTAAGCCTTTTCATGTTATCAGTAGATTTTATAAATATGGAATTCAATTCAATTTATTTGTGAACACAGGGAAACTCTTTGTCCTATCGCTAATGAATGGATAGATATCATTAACATTTTATGTTTCTATTTCAATTGATATTATATATCATTATATCTCAAAGTAATAATAAATTTTATTATCCGTCACCGAATTTTCTTGACGTGTTGGATTTACACCGACAAAATTATATCAAAGGTCGAGCTAGCATAACAGTGAGTGAATGACCGCAGTTATAAAAGCACTAATAATGTTTATTTCAAGCTATTAGTATAAGATTTATTAGTCAGTGTTACAATATTGCCGGTCGACAGGCGATGCGGCAAATTCATTCATGCCATTTATAACATTATCATATAATTTATGTATTTAATGTCGGCAGTTTATTTTAATCATATTTGTAGTGTAATGCGGTTTTTTGCCTATTTACTAGCTACGTTCAACATAAAATCATCTTCCAGTGTCACAGAGGAGATCTGAAACTAGTTCTGCAAATCATTATGGGTCTTGTGCGAAATATAAGAACGTGGCTAGTCGTGTGCTTGTTTGCCAACTTATTGTAACCAACTAGTAATTGGAAAGGGACAAACCACCAGGCACCCTGTGATTATGTCTGTTGCCTTCTCTGTTTCTTGCAATTCTTTGGTGTTTACGAATTGCGGATGAGTATTGGGGTCTCTCTCTTCAATTAATATCTATCTGCTAACTAGGAATTAAAAATTGTAAAATTTCTGTAATCGCAATTGTGAGCGTTATGAAGAATCAGGACACAGCAGGCTTTTGATAGAATTGATGTTGTCAGTCACTTCTTTTTTAACTTTTAAACAGTACAATACTAAATAGTGCAACCACATCATAAATATTAATACATTTACAAATTATCTATATTATACATATCGTATTGTGTTTGATATGATTGTGTCATACATAACTTACTTATATTACGGTGTACATAACATAGCTTTAGCTAGTGACAGTGGCGTGCTACTATTTACCTACATATTAAGAAAACAAAGTACCTAACTAAAACGCATAAGTAGTTTCTCCTTTACGACGACCTCTACTTTTTTTTTAACTACGGGTAGGTAAATTTGGTCTTTCTATTATAATTTAATTGCTTGATTGCAACAGAATTAGCGGAATAAGGGATCGAGCAAGTCTAATGATATGACTCAAATAGAGTACAGTATTTGACGGACTTAAAAAAAACAGTTTTCGCTTTATTTCAGTTTCATAAATAATGCGATATCTACGCCAATCCGGAATCAATTTTCATGGAATGGAGGACCCGCGCTGTGTGTTGCATTAAGTTTAAGTTGAATGTTCACACCAAGCTCCCTTCCAACTCAACCTATTTAAAAGGGCAAAAGCCCAAGTGAAAGAGGTAGTTTCAGCGAGTGTTCTTAGACCTACGTAACTCAACAAGAACCGGAGATATAGAGAAAGACAGCTATCAACACACAATAACATGTATACAGAATGCAATTGCGTTTGAGTATAAATTGAAATAGGTGATAGTTAATAGATTTCCAATGCTTTCATGAGAAATCTGTGCATCATTAGTTTATTAACTCTCATAAAAAATAATTAAGCCAATCGGTTGGATAGAAAGGCCAGACGGTCTCGTAATAGATTTCATATTCTTTGTAGTATTTAGATTTTATGAAATCGGACTTTTTTATAAAATACTCTTAGTTTTATAATATTAGATATCATGCAAATATTGTAGCTTTTTCCTTAAAAATATAGCCAACGATTGCTATCAAAAGTTATCGAACGACACTTTCGTGGCAGTCTCATTTCGCGGTTCGGCGAGCGTTACACAAAACACGACACTCTTACGTACCAATCCCTTTTTTGCCACCACATTAAAGGCTCCTAAAGATCCAAAAAAGTGCGTTATAGCGTAAACACTTTTTATAGCTAAACCACAATGTTACTGAACCCATTTACGGTGCGCGCTCGTGGCTTTTAGGGCTTGAACAAAGGACATGGTTAAGCAAATTTGCTCAGGCCAATTAATAGAAGGGTTTACAATACAACGCAAAATGGTGTTGCGAATGTATATAGGTAACGGCTTACCATTCAGCATACTGTGTGCCTGATTGACACTTTAGTTGTAGGCATTTTTTGAAGGAACTCTCTTATTATCTGTATAAGATGTTTGTTAAATCTATTACTATCACCAATTTGTAACTTATTATTGTCCTAAGTATTTATTATAGATAGATACCGCTCTAAATTCGCAACACTATGTCTACACAAGTGGTGTCCAAATAATTAAATTAAAAATATACAATAACGTACATTTCTTAGTACATTGTTCTTGAAGCATCTGCTCCAGTTACCTGTGAACATCTGCCCACCAAATAATGTACCATTGAGCCCTTCGCGAATAGATTAAGGCAGCTTTGTGTGAACCCTTATCCTTGACTAGAGAGGTGATATAAATATAAATATAGCAAGTTTATATCGATCGAAGTATCGACATATCTGTTGTGTAGGTTGTAATTAAAATATAGTTATATTCGTAATGTGGCTACATTACGAATATATCTATATGTTATCTATATATCAATTAATTATGTACTGACGGTACGTAATTAATTATCATACTTAAAACGCGTTACTAAATCAGCTGGACATGTGTTCAGTATGTATTGAATGAGAGAATATAATAACAATTGTAAAGTTATCTTGTTATTACATTTACATCTCTTGAGTGTAGTAATAATAACAAAGTAATAAAGAACGACAATATTATATAAAACTCTAGGAATACAATAAATGAAGAATGGCGTCATTTTGATAATTAAATACTGCTTTTGATTAGATTAAAATACTCCCTAAAAACTCACACACTAATACTCACAAATACACACTACATCAAAGGAAACTGACTTTTTTACCTGTATAATTTAAACGTATACTTTCACACTGAAGGTTATTGCACTGGAATGTTCGAATATATTAGTTATCGATAAAAGGTATTATTTCGAGTGTACTCTATTCATTTCAATCTTTATCTTGCATTTTTATCTCGTGACATTACCGTGTTACAAGATAATAGTGATCTGTAAATATTTACGAATACTTTTTTGTACTTACCTATTAAGATACTCTATTTCGATTGTATCCGTTTTAAAAACTAGAATACATTTTTAGACCCAAGGTTGGAATTATCTAGATCGTTTTGATTATGAAATATATGCTTATAGGGTGAAATAATACCATAAAATTTTCTTCCATACTTTCAATGTGATGCAAAAAATGTGTAACTTTAAACTGCTTTGTTTATAAATATAAATTTTATCGATAAAACAATTTGAAGTTACTAAATTCATCCCAACCCTAAATCAACTCTCCTCACAAGAACTACTCTTTTCAAAGATTCTAAATCATAATTACATGTTTTCTGATACGTGAATTTCGCGATCATTATTAAGTGATTTAGCAGCGGTTGCTATGGTAACGCCCACATTAACAGTCGGGGTTCTTTCAAACCTCGTTGTGTTTACAAGTGAAAGATCTGTTTGTGTTGTGATGCAAATAAACCTTTTGTAGCGTTAATTGGTTTTGAATTATGAGTATTATGACTAGGGTTGCCAGATAGGAAGCTCAAAATATCTGGAGAAAATTTAAAAATGTCGGGATTTTGAGGTTATTGTCGGGAGAAATAAATATAAAAAATAAAAATGTAACTTTATTTTTTAAATTGTACAAAAAGACATTCAGTAGACAGACAGTCAACCTAGCTGTTTTATGATCAAAAATTAATATTTAAATTACCATGTTTTTTTTTTGGATAAATAGTGAAAAAAATCGCTGATTAAGAATTTCGATACCCGCTGTCTGGACAAGTGGGGCGTCATTTTTGAAGTGAAAACTTCTTTAGGCACGTTTGTGCACTTTTGCTATGGGCAAAAAGCACTGAACTTGTGACCGTCACGCTAATAATACATAATTATGAAGATCCACTTCAGGGCGCTAATCTTAACATTGAGTTCTGTCAGCTCCTTTTTAATTAATGTCACCAACCTGCTAATGTGACGTTTTAAGTTCGTTGTTTCGTTTAAGTTTTCACTTCTCATCGGCAATCCCATGACTGGCAATTTTTTTTTTTCAATTTAACGAAAAAAAACTTTTTACATTTCATGTGATATCTCGTTTCATGTACGTTTTTCACTATATGTACCTTAAGCTTTTTTGTTCTTTATTAAATTACCTACAAAATGAGACCTATTTAAAGTCGTTAAATGCTTTTGTTTAACAACAAATGAAGGTCAAAGTTAAAAAAGAGCGTATTTTTCAACATTTTATTACTTTGAAAGGAAAGTATAGAAGTCTTAAACTTTTTGAAATTGTAGCTTGTGAAATTGTGTGTAGCTTGTGTGTAAAATTTCAGCGAATTCGGTTTTAACCTTTTTAATTTATTTACAATTATAATTTTTTTAGCGTTAATTGCAAAATACACAATTTTTTTCTAAAATTTAAATTTATGAGTACCATTTAAGTTTATGAGCCGGTTGAAATTTTAAAGAAATCTCGATTTTAACCGATTTTGTAACGATATTTTGAGGTTTACTTTTTTTACTTTTTATAAAATATCGCTATAAAAACGGACACCGGGACTGTCGTGGGTGAAACCTTGAGGCGCAGTTAGTATATATATAAATACGCTTCTCAAATATCTTCCTGTTTGCATTTGTCAACCTCTTCACTATTACTTAAATAGCTTAGACTTTTGGTTATAAGGCTTTAAAGGCATGTTTGACACAATTGTTAAGAACATGGTAATTACAGTTTACTTTAATCAGATGATCGTTTGTCTCTTATATTTTTTGAACCACCGAATTGTTTACGCTATGTTTTACTGAAGTGTTATCAGCGCTGTATTGCTGGTACTATTATGATTCTGTGGCTGTATGCAGTTAACGGAGTCAGTTTTAAGAAGCAATCTTCTGTCACTGTTTTATTTAAAATCATTATTTCCTAGAGAACTTTCGGAAAAGCCTTTTGTCTGGAGATTTTGAGATTTGTCGGGAGTCTGGAGATCACTGAAAATGTCGGGAGAATCCAGACGAATCCCGACCATCTGGCAACCCTAATTATGACAGATGACTTTTGAGCATGGGAAGGATTTGGAAATGGTACGGTTTTGTTATGAACTATTTAATTTGAAAGTTCTTTTTTTTATGCCAGTAGTTGAAAATAATTATATTTATTTACGATATACATAGGTAATCGTACCTATCTACTTTTTACATCGTCCATCACTACGGAGAGCAGCACACGTTAGTAAGTAGTACATTTATAACTGTTTGCGTCACAGATATTGCCAATATTCGCACTGACGTCACATTAAGCCCAATCACCCCATACACCCACTTTATGAATGATTGTATGTCAATGACTCCTAATTTATTTATATAGTTGCTATAATACTAAATTTAAGTATGAAAATAAATTCCTTGGCATAATGTGTAATTTATTAAAAGAGTGATAGCAGGTTTATTAACATCCCGCCTACATTTTGTGTCAAAAGATTTGACATAAATAAAAACGAATAACTACGGCGGACTTTTCATATGAATTACATGAAATTTTATGAAAATGAAAAATTATCCATCATCGGCTGAAAAGCCTAAACAACAGATTTAGCTTATCAATTTCCAATATACAAGGGGAAGGGTCAGGGCCTCCGGTAACCTCACTCACCATTCAGGTTTTCCATGAGGCCGTGATTAGCAGTTAATTAGAACTAAGCATAATTACCCATAAGCGTTTTTATTAATTAGAATACTAGCTCGTGGCCGCGGTTACGTAAAATCTCTTAGTAATATTCAAATGTCCAATAATAGCATTACAATTTCACTATCATTATTTATTTCTATTGTTAACATTCGATCTATTCGACTTATTCTACAAAACAAATTTATGTCTCTTTGAACAACGTCATACTGTAGAGGTAGACCATCGGGACTAGACTAGAGTATTGCCCAATGTTGCGTGCTTAGGATTAAATACACCGCCACACGGGACAATTATTAGTGTGATTCAAAGGCTAAGCTAGATATAGGCCAAATACATCAAGGACCTTTTCAATTAGAAGAGGAGACTATCTATAAAGGTTCGATAGATTATACCAATTTTTTTTTATCTATTAAGGAATGGTGTCACCCGCCAAAAATAAGCCGCTCCATATCCATATCGATATCGACAGAGCGCAATTGAATTGTGATTTACGATTCAACTCGTGCCGCGCCGCTAAACAATGGCTTCCGTTTCCTGTGAGCCACGTGCGCGTACGCAGCGAAACGATCGAATTCAGAATTCACACAATCAGAATTAAAAGATAAAAATCGGGTACGGTAACGTGAGTAAATTGTCCAGTTCTGGTTACGTCATGATGAATGGCATTAATTTTAGGTTATTCTATATTTTTTATTAGAAAAGGGTGCGTTTTTGCGGTTACTTTATCTTGGTCTGGTGTAAGTAGTTAATTTGAATAAATGAAGTTTAATTAAGAAGGAAGATAAGAATTAGAAACACAAAAAGTATTGTAGCCAATTTGAAAATTTAGAATGTATATTGTGTTATACTACTATTTCTAAATTCATGAATTTCAGTTCAAAATATAGTTATTTAGTTGATAAGTCAGTGATTAGAGGTGATCCACATTTGTGTATATCTAATCTACCATAAAAAAATATGACAGATTTTTGTTTATGAATGACCGATTCAGTGACTATGTTAAAAAGCAGTTTCACAATACTCTGCAACAATAGGAAGGAATTTGAAATGCTAGATCTGATGCTTATTACTGTTATCAAGTAGTTTATTTATTGATTCATAAAAAGTAACTATGATTGTAATCATTGATAGTTTTTTTTTCTAGACTTTTATAGACAGTGCAATGGGAATTGACGATTTTGTCCATTCATAACCAAATGATTTTACTATTTACACAATGAGAGTTGTTTTCATTTGAAAACAAACTAGACGGCTATGTGAGTTAACTTTAGATCATTGATGTGGTGCAATCTGGGCCCAATCGAAGTGAGAAGATGTTCAGGAATGAACATTAGCCGGATACGCTTGTTACGCGTTAAAGGACCACACAATTAAAATTACTATTGACTAGGTTTGAGCTTTGAAAATTATATATAAGTAGGTATACGTGTTTAAGTGTCTCAGAAATCGTTTGAGGAATTTTAATCACTTCATCCATTATTATTTCAACCTTACTCATTTCTTTAATCCTTTATAGAAATTACCTACACCTGGAATGAAAGAATTGCACCTGTTTAGAAATAGAACAAGAATTGTATTTCTATTCTGCTTTTATCATTAATTACATCAATATTCGATATATTCCCCGTAACTACGCGAACGCAGAAGAATAGAACGACAATACAAAGATATGTGCATAGTTAAATCAATATAAGTATGTACCTATGTCCGCTTAATATTTCGATTCCCTTGTTGGTCTACAAGTCAATTAGGGTTCCCTCTTATAATATTGTCACACTTTAAAATAATATGTAATACTTGAGATGAGATAGTTCGACTCCTTCAGTTTTAGATGCAAACTAAGTTTCTGTACAAATGTTGAAGATTCATGATTTCTGAAATTCCTTTATTATAATGGTCATGTTAATATCTCTATAATAATAATAACAACCGAACTCGACAGATTAATGAATGAAGTCTGATATACAGGGACATCGAAAAAGATTTACTCAATAAGTCGTTTAATGCAGGAAGTATTAAATTTATATCCCTCCGGTAGTGTAATTTTTTTAAGTTTCTCCCTCTTCCCCCCCCTAACTATCACATGAAGGCCACAATGAAATATCAGAAATTTACCCAGCCACGTTAAGAACTTTCGATAATTGTTTATTATTAATTAGCCATGTACATTTCAATATTACTTTAAGACCAAATGTTTTCACCTATATTATCCGGATCGTAGTCAAGAATAGACTAACAGACTAATCAACTGTCACTTGACTGACATACACTGCTTTTATTTTGGGAATTGATTCCGATGTTTCTTGTTTATAATTATATAGAGTACGTTGTATAAGTTATATCGTAATGATGATTTCAAATGAATATAAATATAAAAAATCTAGACAATGGTTGAAAAATAGCTAACGAAGTAATGCTCTTTGTAGTAAAGGCATTATTTTTTTACTGGATAACACAATCATTATTTTCAGCTAACAAATTAAATTATTTTTAAACCATTTTCATTAGTTTCATATTTAATTATCCAAATGATTTTAGGAGTATGACAGCCCTGGCTTCCTGCACTTTCAGTATCCGCTGTTTATTTGCTTTTATATCGACACGGGACCGTTAGCGCACTGTCCTTACATTAATGTGTTCTTTGCAACATGTTGTATGGGTTCTCCGTAATAGTGATAGGACACGTCTTGGACCGATTTGTTATTAAAGATACTGCGATTACTTTGTTTAGAGTTTATATTCAGATTTGATTTTAAGTCCGTGGGTTTCGTAGGCTGAGTGGCAACGCAGATTTTGCTGCCTTCATATAACAAGCTAGCCAGTAATTCAATTATGCGTATGTGTCCAGATTTGTGTCTTAAAACTTTATTCCTAAAACTATTATTAGTTGTTACTGATTAACAGAAATAAAATATGAGTTTTAGTTTTGCCACAAAAACTAATAAAAATCGTCAATCGTGGAAGATAAAAAAAATACGTTAAGGAAAAAACCACTTAATGTGTTAATGAAACACGCTTCTCCTAAATCAAAAAGTAAGTTTCTGTATGGCTTTCAATTATAAAGCAACGTCATCTTTTTGCCAGGGATGGCGCTAAAATATCAAATTTGTTAGACCTTTAGTAAAATGGCATAAATATTCTGCTACTACATAGGCGGCGTCATTCTAAATTATTTTATTTGAGCAAACCATGTCGAAACAGTAAGAACTTGTCGTGTTACAAGGTCACACGCTACTCAACACGTGCTGGCTAACTATGATATAAATGCTTTTTTCATCAGTTCTTTGCTTAAGATAATGTTGGTAATCACTTGCACAATGCTCAGGATGTCTATCTTTACCGGATCCATTAGTATGTTCGATTATATTCTTTAGATAGATAGATAGAATATTCTTTATTGTACACCATTAATAAAATACAGTTGAAAAAATAATTATCTTAAAAACCAGAGTACAATCGTCGGTTTTATCGCTAAAAGCGATCTCTACTAGATAACCTTAGGATGGAGATAATATCAAAATTATTTAATAAAAACATAGTAGTTGATGGCGTACTATTCGAGATATTGACAAATACTTACATACATACACATATACAGTTACTTAGTGGAGATAATATAGTATTGTAGACAGCAATTTAAATCTTATGGTAAAGAATAGAATAATATCTAGTATCATAGTGACAGATAATGTTGCTTTATCTTATTATGCTTCATTAATTAATCTGCGAACAAATCTTATCCTACTCTGTCTCAGTGACAATTATGACGTGTACATATTATATAAAAGTGACATGCGCTGTCCGCTGATTGAGTCGCCGCCGTTCTTTAGACAGAATAGGTTATCTAGCTAGAAAAGCCTATACTAGCTAAGAGAGAACTTCTTTGGACTTAAGAATCTATCAAAATGTTAGAAATGTCACGTCACTGTTCTCTTCTACTTACATCTTCATAGTGTAGATAAGATTTACAAAGAGTCATCGCACTGAGTAAAGTTACATGAGAGAGCACATTAAGACCAACTTGTTTCAGTACGTTATCAGTACGATCTACACGGACTAGGGTCGCTATGGTATGAGTATTGCAATCTATATTTTTGGATAAAAGTGTATTTATTTATAACTTACAAACAATCCAAATTACAATCAATTTATCTAAACTAATAAAAAAATCCGTTACTGACAGTTCCCGGCACAAAAGTGCCCATCACACTTGCCGTGTTTCCACGCTGGATTGCGATGGCCAGCCTCTGCACAAGGAACGATCCGGATCGAGGGTCACCAGTTGTCTCTATGAGCCTTTGTCCAATCTCCTTCCAGCTTTTGTCCAATACATCTATATTTTTTGCAAAATCTAATAAAAGATCCTTTCGGCGGTCAAAAACTTATTTGCAATATTAGTTTAAACGATAGGTACATAGAGCTCAACTTTACGACTCTTCTTTAAATTAGACAATTCGATGTAATATGAATCCAATGTATTATAAATTTTATGTATTATTTATTTGTGTGTCGCGGACTTTATAAATATACAATAAAGGGAAACAAAGTCACAACCAGATTCTTCAATTTATGTCTGAGAATGCCTCTTATACATAAATTGTAAGAGGAGAACAACATCTTTCTTTGTGCATATCTACTGCAATACTTCTACAGTCTGCCTCAAGTTTATGAATTAAAAATGTCAAACTCATGTTCATATTTGTCAACTACATAATATATGTCATGTCAACAACGTCACATACATGATAATCCTTGATTTATTCCTACATGTTTATTGCATTCTAATAATAACACTGCAATCTAGAACATCTGACAGACCTAGCAAAGATAATTTTTCTCGCTTCAGAAACTTAATTAGTTTCCATTGTATTTTATAAAAATACGGGAAAGCAAAACTGGGTCGGCTGTCATGGCGACTGGCGACCTCCGTGCTCCGCAAATGGCTTTTCCGATTGCACTCTGCCGTTGACGGCAAATGCGACTGTAGTGGGCTATTTCTATTACTTTTAGTAGTTTTTAGCGCTGTTTGTTTTTATTAGGCAGCTAAACGGTTACCGCAGGGATCGTGAACGAGTTTCTGCGATATGTTTTTATGGGTTATGTTATGGAATTGAAATCCATTCTTTAAGATTATACTTCTATTGAAAGTATGGTGGAATTAAGTGATAAATAAAATGCTTATATTCCAAAGAATATTATTCCTTGCCTTATTTTTACTAAGTATCTCATCGGGTTCTAGTTTTACTTGACGAGTTTTGTTTGACCCCTTAGATCAGATTGTCGTGATATTTGAGGAAACTAACTACCCCTATCGATTTATATACTCACGCTTGGCCGCTCGCCTGACCGCAACAGTATAGACAGAGTGTGATAAGTGGCAAAATTTTGCCATTTATCAGGCTAAAAGATATTTTCTAAAAAAAACCCCAAATACAATTTGACAAACACAGTTATCGAATCGCACGCATTCATACGCAAAACTCAAAATTATCCTCCGGGACAAAGGGGCAGTCTCATTTAGGTTGTCGCAAGCATTTACAATAAGCCTCGCATCTGTAATCTCAATTTGGATATCATTTACACCTTCAATACCTTGCGTCGATAAAATCTCTCTAATTTAAACATTTTACGAAAATTGGAATCATTAAAGAATCTCTCCCGGAAAGTCCTATTTGCTCACGTACCTACGTGATTCTATCAGAATCCTGATATCCTCTTTCGTCTGGCAGCACTATTTGAGACCTATTTTATCTCTCTACCGTTCATCTAAAGTTTTCGAAATTGGAACGGTACTTTTCGTTCACGTCTCTTGACTTGTTTCTTTTTGCAAGTTCTTGCACGGACAGTTTTTAAACGTTTTCATTTGTGTACAGTTACTATTCGATTTTCTAAAACTTACGTTCTAAATTTGATAGGCCTTTAATAATTTTGTGACGGGTGTTACGATTTTTTAAATAAACCTGACAACATTGTTTTTGTAATAGGATACATTTTTTAAATTTGTAAGTAATTTATAGCCACTTGTATTAACAAAAAGCTATAAGGAAAGCAATTAGATTGCGCTTGATTAATAACCTCGATAGTAGTTTTTGTAACAAGCAACACAGTATAGTGAATGCCTGAAAAATATTACACTCAAAGCCATTGCCTGGCTTATTCAAGTTTGCCACATATGTGTATGACGGCAACCTTCAATACATTCCCAACCTTTTTTGCAGATGTTATTTCTACATATGGATGTACATAAAAGGTACGTTACACTTGTGCATTGAACTTCACAATGCGCAACTGAGGTCAAAATCAATGTCACACATACATGAGTGAGTCACATCACTACTACTGCGCAGTCGCAGACGAAACATGACGAATCGAGGATTTAATCGATTGCATCAGTGCGATTAAGTTGCGCCATGGTGTACGGCGTCAGTAAGTATTTGTTTCAGTATTGGTGTTGTTTTTATGCGATCGCTGTTTTGATTCAAGCACAGCGTCGATTATTGGACTTTTTGTAGACCTGTGGTGGACTCATAGCTAATCCGCCTGAAACCTCTTTTGAATCGAAGTTATTAAAAATCGCAGTTCAACTATCAGAACGTCTGAATTCCGAACGAGAAGTCCGTCAATCAGTATTTTTAAGGACTGTCATTTCATAATCCTTATGGCCATGTTACGAGGACAAAGATCAGCAATGGAATTTTCTTGCAACGGCTAAAATTCACCTTTTTCTTATCAAGATTCCCTTCTTATAAAACGAACTGAATAAGGTAAGGATTAAAGGAATTAACAGTCATTGTATTTGTTTGTCTCTCTAATGAAATTAGAACGCTTTTTAAGGTTTTTTTTTGTGCTGGTTCTATCTTCAGGATTTAGGTGTATAGGTTTATAAATGCCAAATAGATATCTCCTCACCAGCCTTGAAAGATCTATTTTTTGAAACATTTTCAGTAATTTAACAAGTTTTCTGAAACTGGGTATGTTTCTCCAGGTAAGCCTTTTCCTCGCATCAATCCACCCGCATATCCATACATACCTATTTATTCCACATATTGATCCCCGGAGTGTCGTCTCTAAGCGGATACTGGCGCAATATGTTGCAGAACCTTTTCAATAACGTAAGCCCCTCTGCTGACCCCAATAAATTTTCAGAGCCGTCTTTTGAGGGGTTGTGTGATACGTGGAAACAGAGCGAGTTGCGAGAGGTACTTACCGGTGGTCTATGGTAGTCATAGATATACTATAGTACTAATTTGACAAACTCTGTCAACTACGCATCCCGAGTCATGCAACTGGCAGATTAGAGCAGATATGTTCGCCTGATATAAGCGGTTACCTATAATTTTAGACAATAGTAACACCAGTTACAAACCTATTTATTACACCCTTGAATGTATTTTGGTATAATGTGTATAATATCTGTAGATATTCATTATTCGGTGTAATCACCTGAATAATAAATACTCTAGAAATGTCTAATATATAAAAATTTTGTGTCACGGTGTTTGTGATCAAACTCCTCCGAAACGGCAAGACCAATTTTCATGATTTTTTTTTGTAGTATGAGAGAGTTTTGGTAGGTATGAGAATAGGTCGTGAAGTACCTACGTTTTACCCTCCTGGCTCCACCCCCCATTTTAAAAAAAGAAAAAAGACATTGCAGCTAGTATATGTATAAAAAATTCGTGTCACGTTGTTTTTTCGCGATGAACTCTTACATAAAAGAACCGATTTTAATGAAATATTATTTTTTTATTGCAAGTTCTCTGGCTACTGCGTCGCGTGGCCGGGTAGCTAATCTATATTTATTATTTTTAAATATATAATTATTTATGTATGTTTGTGTGTAGGTATGTACCTACACTACACCTACTATACATACGTATGTAGGTATATGTAGGCTTATTTAGATAAGTAATATTTTTTTTTACTCTGCTACTAAGTCTAAGATTTTAATTATACACCTGCCATGCACATCTCTGCATTACTCAAAGGTTGACTGGAAGAAAATGCCTACAGCAGTAAGTCCACCTTATGCAATTTATTTACAGGAAGTGTAAATTAATAAATAAATATTTATCATCTAAGTATTTTATGTACCCGCTTTGTTGCAAAGCTCTCGCGCGAGTGAGGCCTAAAACTTCAGTAGTTCCTCTAAAAAGTCCACACCTGAATACTATCATGTCAACGTTAAAATACTGCCTATTTTCGCTAACTCTCCCGTCTATAACTTAGGAGAGTTACAAGCGAGTTGGCCGTGTAAGCCGACATTAAATGAATTTATTATGAGTAGGGCGCGCTAAACTTTTGCAATTTCGATAGTGTGGCCAGCCTAACAGTCAGTTTTTCTACCGTAGTCATTTGTCTTAGTTGGTTAGGGGTTGTTATACTTCTAATCCTCCCCGGATTAGAAGTATAACAAATGGATTTGCAAATTAGATTTATCTGATGATGAATCTGGTGATAAAAGTCAGTCAAGTTTCTTTTTTAACCAACATAAGTTTGTGTTTATAAGCATGGAAAAGATTATTGAATTTCAATTTATAACAGGCATAGAACAAAAACTCATCCTTAAAAAAATTCTAACTATGTATTCATTGCGGTAAAGTGGGACAAATATACGAAATAAGGGAATTAGATATTCAACTTCTTCCAATTCAGAAAAGAACAGATTAAATAAACGATCACGTCATTTTTTGTTCCATTTTCATCCATCCAATCTAAGGCGCAAGGCGACAATGTATACAGGCACATTCATATTTAAGTCCCGAAACCTTATTACGGTCTGTAATTCCAAATAGCGCAAAGGCAACCATCCCATTTGGTGTGATTTACCTCGACCGTATAACCGTTTCATTAAATTGAGAGTATTTGAGAGACAATTTCAGTTATAAAGACTATTTAAATTCAAGGTTTGGTGGAAAGGGGTTGTTGGAATGCATCCAATATTGTTCCGCTCCAATTCCTTCTATATTAGGTCACTGGAATAGACAGGCATTAGAACATTCATTGCAGTAATGTTGCTGTTCGTTTTTAAATACGTTATTTCATAGTAAAATTTAAAAATATACAAGTTATAGCATTTGACAGTCTTGATAAAGGAAACTTGTAATTATAATACGGATAAAGAAAATTTACATAGGCAAGTCCCTACTTACTTTCTAGTACCTACCTATGTCAATTTTTAATTTTAATCATTGAATTAAATGTCAATTTAGAAAGTTGCCAGAAACAAAATAGCTTTAGCAATATTTCTTCAAAATAAGTACTTAATTTAAAACTGAACTTTACCACTGGACTTTATTTTCTTGGGCAGAATAACTATTAATTAGAATAAATTATGTGGAATGTAAAAGCATTTTTAATTCTAGGTTTTCTAATGATCTTAAGAATTTCGTATGTGTATCGTGGAGGAACTCAAAACGTTTCTTAAGGTAGGAAGGTGTGGAAGGGTTAAACAATATATTATACAATAAAGAAAGGATATGAGCATTCCAACGAAGGCGTATTGGTAACCACTCGAGGTTTTGTCGAAATGCTGGGACGTGGTCATACTTGCGTAAACCAAATATGAATCTTCTACTAAAATTTTGAAGACGGTCGAGTTTGTCTAATTGGGTCTCGGTGAGATCTGGATAGCTGGCATCTGCGTAATCAAGGATAGGAAGTAGTAACGCATTCGCAAGTGCAATTTAAAGTTACTCAATGTTAATTTAGGAGGACCTACAGTTTTATATTGCACGTATGACTTGAATTTGTAAGAACAGAAGAATTAGAAATACAAATTAAATACAGTGAAATATTTTAGGAAGTTATCAATGAACTCTTAAATTATTACTTGTATACAATGCAATTATTATTTGTCTACCGTGAAAAGAACCAATCAATGAACTAAATATCAGTCCAATCAAACTGATACGTATTTGGACAAAGTCCAACGGGTACTGGGCAAATATTCACTTTGTACATATGTATGACGTAACTGCACTTGCATAGCTGCGGATACTTATAGGTTATTGGGCCTTGAAAAACGAAAGAAATATTAAAAGGTTGTGTTCCAAGTTCATAAGCTTAAACTTTTAGAATTAGCAACCGATTACGACAGAATGTAAGACAAAGTGCAGGAGTAGATTAGAAGAAAGGTAGGGGATAATGTGTGTTTAGTAGTAGTAAGTATAAATATTTAGTTTCTTATTTTACCTTTTTTTTCAATCTACATATAAAACAGAGCGTTATGAAATAGAATTGTGTCGTTACTGTCGTTCTTTAGACTTCAATACATCTTCCCACGCGATGCTTGACAGTGTGAAAATAATTATTTGAATTTAAAAATAGAATGTGAAGTTTTGGCGGACTCGTTTCACACGAGGTCGTGAGCTTTATTTTTTTTTCACGACCAAGGTTCTATGTAGTGAGTTCAGTTGAGAAAATACATAATGTGCTGAAATAAGTTTTTCTCACATTTAAGAGCATTCTATTAAAACAAAATTTATTTTGAATGACGATGGATTTGTCATGTTGATGGACGTTAGTGTTTTCTTGATTTACACAATGAGACATTAACATACACACATACTTATTACGCTTGGTCAATCTCAAGTCTTGATTCACAACACGTGATTTTTTTGGCGTATCGACAACTATTTATATGTACCTACTTAGATACAGAAATATTGCAACGAAAACTTCTTGTTATTTATAAATAGACTATGCTTATTGTTCGTGTAATTTAATATGTCTTTCAGATGATAACAAATACCGTTGCTTGGTGAACTAATCATGCTTAGTTTTTTTAAAAAAGGAAAGAGCAAAAGCCGTTATTAATAATGCAAAGAATTTTAATTGTATAAAAAAACCTGGGTTGAAAGTTAATTTATACAATTTACAACATAGCTTTACAGTGTTAGTCGTTGCTAATAAAAAGGGGTCAAGTTTAATTGGTTATGTAACATATGTGACATTTTAGTTGGCACACGCTAGCCAGGTGCATTTAGTCATTAGTGGTGTGTCGTTGTGGCGGAAACAATACTTTTAGTCGATTTTATTGTTGCGATAGGTATCTAAAAATCAATAAAGGTTTTGTGGTTTTGGGGTCAAACTTTGAGATATAAAACATGCAACTGTTTTGTGTCCGTTCGTAAAGAGATTTACTACATTGACGAGTTCAATAAAGTTGACATTTTATAAAACTTGTTTCTGGTACAAATAATGTGAAGAAGCTGTGAGCCATTCAGAGGGTAAAGGGTTACCGACGCCTAGAAACACTTAACATTAATTATCTCTCGCACATAGCAATCCAATAATTTCTATGAAGCTTTGAAAACCACATTCAGGAAAAAAAAACTGCCCGAGACAAGTGATTTGAGAAAACCATTAATAAAGTTTTTAAAAAGGTTTCCTCATTAAAACGATAAAAAGAAAATAAATAAGGGAGTACGCTATGGTTTTTGCTTTTCTACTATTAAATAATTATAATGAAGATTCGCTTTAAATCAACTTTTATCAAGATAATATCAACAAAATCACTCAAATTATTTTAGTTTTTCAATTAGTTTACTGTTTACATCAATTGTTCACACTGACATTGGATGAGCGGTCGTTGCATGTCTGCCCTCCAATTAACTTAATATAAAGTGACTTTATCGCGGCATCTATCGATCTAAAAGTTAATCAATCTCAAGCCCATCTGATAAATTCTAAGCAGATTAGAAATATTAATGCTATCAGTGAAATGAGCGCCTTCCTTTTATGAATCGAATAATATTACCTAGTTGAATCTTGTTAAGTTTATGCGTCTTTTTTCTGTAGTTTCCGGAAGTAATCGATCGAAGCTTTTACTTTTTCCGTCCTTTAAATGGAGTTCAAGGTGCCTTCAGTTTTTACGTATTCGTCCTTAATTAAAATTAATCATATAATTATGCCGTGTTTTTGTTAACTCTCATTTTTTTTAAGTTTGTCCAACACTAACAAAGTTACCGTCATGTGGATTTTAAATCAATTTATATTTATGTGATATACACACGTATGGATAAACAAAGAAGAAAACACATGTGACCTACAAAGTATTAAAAGTCACATAAATGCCCAACATATGTTGTTTATAGCATTGTTGCAGAAATGTCAAAAGAACAATGTAATTTGCAGACAGTGTAGAAATCCTTGAGATTGTGATTGAGATTAAGTAACATTAAAATAAACGGCTCCGTCAAAATTTGTTGATCTCTGTATTAAAATGTTAAACGATTCGGTACCAACTGCGAAAAGAAAGGTAAGTGGAATGAAATAGGTATGAAGTAATAATCGCAATTGGGAATTGCGGTCGATTGGCCGTTGAGGTTAAATAGTGACGCGAATTGAAGAAATTGAATTGAAATTAAAATCGATTTCAATAGATAGTTTAATATGCTAGTTTGTACAAAAGGAATAATGTATTAGATCCAAATATCGAACCATTCCCATATTAGTTACTACACTGTCCCACAAATATAATTATTGTTACTACGCTGACAACAAAATAATGAATTGACATGTAATGAGTGCAATCGGAAGTTGTTAATGTCGTTAATAGTGTCAAAATATGGATTGTGAGTGTAATTAATTAGATAAAGATATCGAACCACTATTCAAAATAAGTACTGCGGCCTAATATGTTATAAAGTTAAATGTATTGTAATACTTTTACGGCCTACAACATTTGATTGAATTAGTAGCTAAGTGGACTACATATTATATGCGATTGTTAACGGAATTTACGAAGTAAAAACAAACGTGGGAGAGCCATGCTTCGGCACGTATGGGCCGGCTCGACTCCGCTCGATACCACGGCCTCACAGAAAAACCGGTAGAGCAAATGCTTGCATTGCATTTCGAGGCGTGAGTGAGGTTACCGGAGGCCCTAACCCTTCCCTCTCCCCTATTCCCGTCCTTCTCTTCTCCCCTCTTCCCCCCTCCTCCTCTGCTCCTACTCCCACCTTCAAGGGCGGCAACGCACTTGTGACTCTTTGAGTTACAGGTGCCCATGGGCGGCGGTAGTCATTTACCATCAGGTGATCCGTCTGCTCGTTTACCCCCTATACCATAAAAAAGAAAAAAAAGTAACTATTATCTTATCTGTGACGGAATCTAAATAGCCACTGCCCATTTAAAATATGACATAGGTATATAGGCATTTGCAACAATGCTTAATAGTACATGTAATGTAATGTATCACGTACAAACCGTGACGTCAGTGTCGTCAAAAGACCACTCCACTGCGGTGTAAAAAATATACTGTTCAATTTTCAAATATAAATTACCGCTTACTGCGGTATATTAAGAGTCATTACATTACTAACATCAACATTAAAAACAACATTTGTCTAAATGCCTAATCACACACCTGAAGTTATTTTTCTCATAATTAATAAAAATTTTGATTTTAAACTAAGAATTTTTATACCTGTCGTCACGAAATAAGTGTTTTTTTATAATTTTAACTTTTTTTCGTACTACAGTTTCTTTCGTGTCAGTATTATTAATTATACTGAGAGGTTTTGCTCATTTTTATAGTCGATTACTTTATAGGTATATCCAAAAACATCCAAATACCTTTGGGGAAAAATAGTAATACATATGTATTACGTAATATTTGTGTTCAAGATCCGTCATGGTATAGCTACAAGGTCATATTTGCTCATATTATTTATAGTTTGTGTAAATAAACATAGTTTTACTTCAAATAGTTAAAAGTAAGAATAAATAGTTTAAACGCGATAGAGACAGAGACCTTGTCTTGAGCTTTATTAAGAATAATGTTATTTGATCTTGATTAGAGCTTTTTAAAAATAACCTTCTTGCATTATTAATATTTCATACTTTTAAATTGCAAATAATAATATTGTAAAAATCACAATATGTCTTTACTTAAGTCTGAAACGTCATACGCACAGTAAAAAGAAATGTGCCAATATAGTAAAAACGAATGATGGTACTGACAATTCTGCAGACTCGTAACTATAACTAATATTAAAATCAATTATTGTAGTTTATAATGTAACATGGTGAACAATAAAGAATATTCTATACTAAATTACGAGTCTTCAGAGTTGTCAATAATTATAAATAGTTCAGTTACGATATTAACGCAAAAAATCGATACCTTTCGATTTTATTTGAACCTTTAATGGTGCTCTAACTAATAACGTTATGCGATTTTTTAATTATCAAAGAAACGGTGTTATTAGAAGTTAAAGTCGTTTTAGTAAAAAGATCTTATTATCTTAACGACTACCTAGAGCTGGTTCACGACAAACAATTTATTTTTAAATGAGTTGAAAGAAGAAGGAGGTTCTATTTAACTGTATCTTTATATTATAAGTACATACCTACACATTTACGCGATATTTTCGCGAAAAAGCCCATGGGTGGCAATATAACTAATGAAAGTTTCCAACAAAACTTAGTTTCGATCATAACATATTAAAATGGAAAAGAAAATCATAAAAGTAAAAATTTTAAATTTAAAACAGAAATTTAAAAATAATTAAAAATAATATTTAAAAAGACCATACGCTACCACTCACCGGATTTCCTCTTTTCATTCACCAGCACCAGTGACTTGGTCCTCTTTACTCTCAAAGAGCGTCGTCTTATAGACCTCATTAAAGCCTCTGGCATCCTCGAGAACCTTGGGGAATCCACTCTCTTTTCCGGCATGAAAAAGTTCTTCACCGCTAACATTGTTATTTTTGTGATTTTGCACTTCCCACACTATTGATTAATGACTATATATAATCAATTTGACAAATCCCATGTCTATAACAATTAAACAATATCGATCGAAATCATCCGATTTATTAACAAAAAAACGCACAGATTTTTTATTTGTTGCAAGATTACTAAATTTTTTAAGTTAATCGGCAACACTATTTCGGCGTTCCTTTTTTGAAATAGTGTCAATGTTATTAACTCTCATCACTATTCCGAATGCGGAGTATCCTGTTTGAATAGTGGTCGTGAATATTTTGAAAGCGCGCGATACATCTGCTCCTGCATAGAGCTCGCGGCGTACTGGCCTGTCTTCAATTATAGTCGAAGTTGGAGGGGCAAGGCTCACGAGCTCACGACGGGTTTGCAATACTATGTTATCTCTTTTATCAGAATTTACCTATCGTAGACACAATAAGGTCGTAAAATTTACCTTAAATTGATGACCATGGATAAGGTAGTAGTGGATGAATGAAGTGTTTTTTTTTATTCGAAAATATCACGAACAGTGCGGAAACGGAATTTCTCTACACTGTTTTCACATCGCGAGTGAATTAAGTGTAGATAAATTTAAATAATGTTTTGAAGCAGTTGTTCAAACAATATAGCCCCTAGATGAGTACTTAATGTCGATGGGAAATTCATAGGACTTTCCCAAATACTTCAATTGGATTGGATTCATTCGGCAATAGACTTCAAGTGTTTAAAATAGTGATAATCATGTTACAAGTTGACATGCGTATGTTTACATTTTACGCCTTAAATAAAGGTGTGGTTATATGTTAGGGTCGTTATGTATAGCCATAAATGAGAAAGAAGCAATAGACTTAAAAAAATTTTTTTCAGAGAAATGTTGTTCTTCATGTAAACTATGATATAAATGAGGACTCGTAGATAATAAATGGAGACTGTTAGCCCAAATAATTGGGATAAAAGCCAATAAGAGCAAGAATATGATGAAAACATGGTTGTTGCCACATAAGTAGTATAAAAAACTTCCCTTCTCTGTTGCACATAGTATGAATCATACGTGTATTATCCTCTTTCTAGTTACCTTTATAGGCACAATGTACAGAGCGACTTCCATAAATATATATTTACTTCCTGTGCTACTTGCGACTCCAAATCAAGTTGTATGATACTCACGATTGTTATTTGTATGGAGACTAGATGCCATTTTTGAACAAAGCTGTTAGAGCAATCCAAAAAAGAAAACAAGAATCTATGCTAAGTAAACGGGTTTCTTCTGTATTCTACTACAATTAAACTATAAAAAATAATAATATAAATTAATACTTTGTCACATGTGGAGATGGAAACAACAACACACAGGCTTTCGATCTGGGAAAGGTCCTCGACAGTAAGGTGCCTAGTTGACAGTCAATTCAAATCAGTTTCTGTTTTTTAAACGTCAAAACAGTAGGTTCTGTAGAAACTTGTATGAAATTATAAGATGTTACGTCATTCTTTGCTATCGCCAAATCATTTACTTATTAGTAATAATTATAATGTTTGGTTTGGCTATTAAAATTAATAACAAACTTAAATAACATTACATCATTTATTTTACCAAAGGATCCCTGCCAGGGAACTAATTAATTACAATAATGAACTACATTTAGTTCTTGATTGGTCACCTTTGGCGATCCAGATCAGCTATAACAAACTGCAGATTCATTTCTGGAAACGACATGAGAGTTGGAGCAAGATATAGGCCTCCAAGTAATCCCACACTTTTGATCAGATACTTCTTGCTAAGCGTTCGTCAAATATAGATTGTACTACAGTCTGATGGTACGGATATGTACAGATTGTACATATCCGTACCATCAGTTTCCAATTTAATAAGCAGTAAGACATGCTTGTTGTACCGGTTGCATCGATCGGCGGTCACGACTCCACAGAACGTGATCAAGTATTGCAATATTTGCTGACTTATATGAATTCACTTACGTAGTTAACCGATAAAAATATTCTATTATCTTAATATGAAAATGTTATATTATATTTATTTAGATAGATACAAAGCATTTGATAGTATATCTGTTTTTAATGTACCATCCTACTAATATTATAAACGTGAAAGTTTGTAAGGATGTATGGATGTTTATGATGTGAACTACTGAATAGATTGAGATGAAACTTGGTATGTAGATAGCTGGACACCTGGAATAACACATAGGCAACTTTTTATTTCGATATTAGAACGGCATCGGGACTAACGCGGGTGAAACCTCGGGGCGTAGCTTGTTATATGTATATTATAATGATATTGGACAGGTAGAGTAGATGGCATAAAATAATTCCGCTGAAATTGGAGCTACTTGATTTCGAAATTCTCTACACATTAAGGAAGGTGGCACCTCAATAGCAATAGTTTACTGCGGGTGACTAGAGGCACTAGAGCTCCTCAGACAGGGTTCTGTGAGAAAGTTCTTTGTTTTCAAATACCTTCGGTGGATTACTGAGTTGTAGATTTATTTGTAAATTCTTGAAAATAAAATGGGAATCTTGAAAGTGACAATATATTTCGCTTCTTGTTTCGAAAGTCAGTAAAGTTTTTTAGTTTGCAGGCTTCTGTATACTGCAAAGGTATTACCAATCCGGGATTAACTAATTTACGACATTTGTAATGAAGTTAGCTATAAATCAGGTTTAGAAAGATTAATTTGTTTCTGGAACTTTTGTCAAGAATGAAAGAAGGAACATGTTTAATTACTAGTAATCATCAGAATCAAATTAAAATGCAAACACAAAGAATTGTCTAGTCAAACAAAAGAGAAAAAGCAAATACTGTACCTACTCTCTTTATAGGGGCTTTTAATATTGTATGTACGGTGCGGTACATTGTGCTTGGTCCAGGAATGTGCAGTAACAATTCGTTTCATTCACGCCAATTTTGTAGTTTTAAAACACCCACGCTAAATGCTGTACGACGCCTTATTTAAGTACAAAATGGCGTGAGTCAGTGCCGAATATACGGTTTTGGCGAACATATGAACGAGTGTGTCACTGTTTTAAATCTTCATTAAGATGAGTATTGAATATGTCTCTAAGTGAATTCTTTCAATTGACTTGTTAGCTATTTCATGTAAAAGCGTTTCAATGTTTATGTCACTCAAATTTTCTAAACTCATTTACCGACGCACATTAGATTTCCGTAATTTTTTATATTATTCCGTGTATTTTTTTTTTCATTGTATCGAGGGACTTCCTACACATCTATGTAGGTATTTAAAAAGCTGGTAAGTAAATATTAGATGTGTAACTCGGGACTTATCGCGTTAATAAATGAAACTTAGAAATTCATTGATTGAATGTGGTTTTAGTCAAATCTGCATACGCAATGTACTAAGCAAACGCAGCTTCATATTAAAAGCGTTGACTAAATTATTGTGAACCTGAGATGTGTGATCACGATGATTTAAAGATCCTGTTCCCAATTATTCTTAAAGCGGGCGAATTGAGAGAAAGGGAGAGAGGCTTAACAGCTTACATTAAAGTTATTAGTACTACTACTAAATGTAACATGTACAGGTAACTACATAAATAATAAAAAAATGGGCTACGCAAATCAAAATCTTCTTTTTTAACTTCTTGAGGCAATTCATGGATTTATTAATTCAATTAATCCTCAACAGCTGAACAATGGCAAAAAAAATTGCAAAACTTATAAACCAATAACAAATCAACAGTAAATAACAATATTAATATTTATTTTTAAGAGTCACCCAGAGATCTATTCTGGGACTAGGTTAATTTTATACTTAGTTGTTTTTCAAAATACACCATATCAGGTAATTTTTTACAAAACTGCGCTTAACAAAAGGCACTAAATTAATTAGCACAGTACAATATAAAAAGTGACTTCGATTTAGGCGCGATCTAAATGTTAAACGGATGGAATGCCTACCGTAATAATGACGAATGTAGGCCAATTTATTTCACTTCAATGTGCATATTTAATTCAGCCAGTTTCCGTAATATTTTGTATTCGCTTAATGATGATTTTGCCTTTACGTTTAATTTTTTCGATTCGATATTTAGGTCACAATATACATACATACATCAAGACAAGTATAAACGTTATGAATTATGTATGTTTCAGTTGAGTACAACTCTTTACAATCAAGGTGGATAGCGAGTACCCAACCTTACCAAGGTTAGGTACTCGCTGTGATCTTCTTACCCTTTTCCCAAATTTATTTAAGGATCGGCGCAATATGGAAGAAATAAACTCTTCCATTATACTCTATCATTCATTTCACTGCTTTTTTTACTTTCTAACCATAACCTATTTGCTGTCGTTGTTTTCTTCGATCGACTCTAGTCTTGTACCCGCCACTTTCCATACATAAAACTCTCTTCGTCACTTTTTGTAAATCCATCTGCTCTCTGCTCTCATATTAATTAGAATATTATTTTTGACGGATTATGAATAACCTTCTTGTACAAATCCGATTTCTGTTCTGAATCATTGCTGTCTTTACTCGCAAAACAGAAGTACTTAGTGTACTTCTAATAACAAATGATGCTTGAGACATTTCTTAGCTCTGTTTATTTCCTCGAAGAAGCATAGTTAGACGCTAGACATGTAGTCGCATGTTAGACAGATTTGTGTCTCATTTCTGAAAACTGTTAGAGACACAAATTCAGAATATAAATACTATTTATACAGATTTATCTCAGTGAGTTGGCGTTTGGCACACAATTTGTCTAGTCCTAGAACTCCGCGAGAGATTACAACGCCGAAACAAAACCGCTAAAGTCTCGGCTTCCAAGATTAATCCTAACAATTTAAATGTTAATGCCGACATTAACATTTTAGGTTTACTCTTGATAAACGTACGGTACTTCGACTAAACTTGAGATCATGTTAAGATCATGTTGCACGAATTGCTACGAGAAATACCTTAAATTGTTTACCGTGTATATACGAGAAATACTTTGAGCGAAGGAATTTAAACAAAATGTTTATTTTATGCATTAAATTTCCGAGTTTAATGTAAAATTGGATAATCAAAGCGATAGTATAACGATACGACCCTGGGGGTTCTTTAAGTGGTGCGGGAAAAGACATATTTTAAGGCCGTCAAACTGAACACTACCATTTTGGAACAGTTAACATATAGATTTGAACTACACACAGGTTTTCCATCAGGCGGGGAGTAGTGAACTTGTCGAGACAAACATAAAAAAGGGGCACCCCTTAGCAGCTTTACCAGAGAGCAGCGGATTTCAATCAACGATTTAACAGGAGGTGAAGAAATTTATCACGAAGACGACACTAAACCTCTTTTAAATTGATAAGTAACTCTCATGGTATTCCAAAATAACTTTAGTATGAAGTGTGTCAAAGGTACAAGTATTTTAAGGTCATCAACGAGTTGACACAATACTCCTGCTACAAAAAGTCTAAAAGCAATAATAAAAAAATTAAATAAAAAAAATTGCATATTCTTAAGCTTGAGGTACTGAATTGCTCAGACGCCTAAATGATGACAGATAAATTATGCTTTCGGCGGCCTAGAAAACTGAATACGTTTTTTTTAATAGGCATCAAGATGTGGTTTTTACAGAAACAACATCTGATACATATTATATACACCTGCAATGCCACCTTTTCTGTAGAGTGGACACGTTTACTTAGTCGGGCGGCTCCAATTTGAGCAAAAATCTGGTGTGCTCTCGTTTCATCCCAAAACATTCGTCAACTCGACCGTGACGAGTATTGAGGTTTTGATCAATTAATTGGGTGACCAGAGATAATTGTTTTGAGTTCAGGTATAGGTATTTCTATTTGTCGATAAAGTTCCTCGCAACAACAAATTATATTAAAACAAAACGCATATCACATCAAGAGAGATAGTAAAACAATATTGAAGATATGAATATCATACACAAAACACAATACACAAAGGCTAAAACTCACACATTAAAATACAACCGTTATCTGTTAATAACGTCGGGAGATTGTATTGTTGGAACAGCCTTATCTGCGGCAATAACAAGCACAGACAGTCTCGGGGATCTGCCCGAGGCTGAACACATGCAGCTTCCGTAGCTCCTTTAGATATTGTAGCTACTTATAGTTTTTATTGCTAATTACTTAGTGGATAGAATAGGTAACAACAATACTTGTGGTTAAGATAAATAATAAACAGGTCTTGAATTGTGTAAACTAGGCACGTCGTCGTCATGTAAGGACCTACTAAAACTGTTATAAATAACGTCTAAATCGTTATGTAGGGGACGGCGTTAACCAGCACTACTCTATAGCGATGAAACTTGGTATGTAGATAGCTGGATTAACATATAGGCCACTTTTTTCCCGATATTCAAACGGGATCGGGACTTACGTGGGTAAAACCGCGGGGCGCTGCTAGTACAATATAAGGCTAGTTGTAGCTATTTTTGCAGGTAAGAAGGGTCCCTAGAACGCGCCGGCAACAAGTTATGAAACTACATACAGGCAAATACTAAGTTCACCATTGTACGTACCACTTTAGGTAGAAAGGGAGGTTGTGAGAGACAAATTCATTTTAAACACATTATGTATCAGGATCTGCCCTACTTGACGTATGGCTCCCAGACGTGGACATTTACAACCAAAATAATTAACAAAATAAGAACTTGTCAGCGGACAATGGAGAGAAGCATGCTACGCTTAAGGAAAATTCAAAAAACAAGAAGTCAAGAAATAAGAAAAAAGACAAAACTGACAGATGCGTAGGATAAGTGTCCAGTGTCTAACAGATCTTGATACAAATACATGTTTTCCCTCGTTCTCACCCATGGTAGGTACATAATCTGTTTTAAAGTAGGTAATGGATTTGTCTATCAAGTGCAGCGAGATTCAGGAGCCAAAAGGGTCCACTCAAATGTGTATGTTCTTATGTATACTTCTTAGGCTAAAAGATAAGTTTAGTACGTGAAATTTGATAGAGTTGATGTTTATCCAATCTTGGACTAAAGTATTGAAAACACTAATAACCTTAAACGGTAGCAAGATACCCATTCCAATATTATGAAACCAAAGATTAATAATTGACCATATAAATGAAATTTGTTGCTCCCATAGAACCCTTGCCAGTGGAGGTTACAAGTTTACAACTCTTACTTTATTCTACTATATTGTATCTTACCGTAACGACCTTTGCTTGTACCAACATACTTATTGATATTCTCAAGCATTGTAATTGGTAGTGATTGAAAGAGTAGCCGTGAGTTTATCGCTTGGTACTTTTCCCGCTAGCTATGTTTATGGCATTGTGGACCTAGTACTAAATGTAAGTTTGGGTTCTGGTGGTCATAAATATTACATTTTGAAGAAAATTTATGTTTGACCTTGATGTCATACCGCGCAAAGACGAATAGAATTTGGTGAAAGGTGGATCAGTTTAAATGTGATTAGTCTTCTACTAATCACATTTAAACAACCGTTTACGCGAATCTCAGTAAATGTAAGCATCTTAAAGTAGATCATCGTTCTCAATTTAAATTATGATGATAGAACAACAATAGAATAACTATTAATATAAGACTTGCCATATCTAATCATAGTACTTAGCATAACTTCAGAAATATTTTATCTAACATCAAGAACGAATGAATTTGTTTTAGTTAAGATATTAAAAATATTTACTCAACCAAGTCTAATCAGTATTATAATATGTATGGTGAATAAAATAAAATTAATGTTTGGGCTGGCTTTGAACCGCAAGTGTTCGTTTTAAGAAATTTTAAACAGATATACCTAGGTAGGTTATTACCGTGGGTATTAATATTTGCAAGGTAATTCAGCAATTTTAACAATAATGTGACGTATAACAATAAAATCAGCAACACAATCGCAAAATATATTAAATCAAATAAATAATCAAGTACAAAATTTGACCTAAACAAATGAAGCTAAATAAAAAAAATATTTTGCGAATTAATCACATGATAATTTTTTTTTAACATACATCACACTTTCACAGATGCGAATTAATTGTTAGTGCAAATCATAGTCGTAGTAAAGAATAATAAATGAACTTGTATACTTGCTTGTAAGTAAGGCATTATCATATTTAAAGGATGATATCAATTTAAAAGACATTCAATGATAATTATCTGCTTTATTGTTTTATTACGTTACTAATTACATAACTTCGTACTTTATTTATTCTCACCATCCTATGGAATTCTTTAAAACCTTACCTTGTGCGATAAGATTCCTAATTTAAGTTCTATACATACATATATTTTTATTATAGAGTAGGTACAATAAAAATATATGATATTATTAAGTGTCCAACGAGCACAGCTACGCCTACTGGCAAATGCAGTTACTAGAAATTAAAACATGTTTCAACACCAGACGTGTCACTAGTGCGTTTCTAACCATATACTTCACCCACACCTAGCTACGGTAACCACTTACCATCATGCGGGTGGGCTCCTTTGCCGGCAACCAGGAACAGCTCATATCAAACAATGAATAATATGCAAGTTATTTTTTTTATTTCTAAGAAAGCGGTTGCATAACAGAACCTCAGAAAATATTAAAGTCCTTCGGTTCCGCTGGTATAATCTAGCAATTAGAGTTCCCTAAAAATCCAATAATAATGCAAAATAAAGCGCTTTATTGCTTTTGTTTACAAAATACCGAAGAGAATCGTGCAAACTCTTATCGTTGCATCGAAGCACGATGCGGTTCACATTTTGCATCACTGTCCAAATTAACAAGATCTCCCACCCTGCTCTCTGAGACTTTCAGATAAAACTGAACGGGGAAAACCTCATGTATTTGAGAGACCATAAGAATTTGGTTGGTGGTGTAACTTTGTACTTTAGTTCGGTATTTCTAACAAAGATTTATTTTTACTGTGATGTTTAGAGGCGAATGTACAGCAAAGATTAAGTAAGATCTTGTATTATATTACAGGCATACATTCAAGAAATGTCTTCATAACTTACGTTGTCTCTTAATATTAATATAATACGTACCGTAGTCACAGATAAGATAATAGTTACTTCGCCGTAGTCTGGAATGAAACAACAGACAAATTCAAAATAATTTCACTTACATTTTCCGGTAATTATTATCTAACGAAATGGATATCAAGTATTTAGATGACTTGTGAAAAAGGTCTAAGCTTTGATTTTTATTACCAACGACCGGAACGGAGAGGGTATATGCGTTTAGGGTGAGAGATGTTTGTGTGTTTGTCCAAACCAATGTTGCTATTTATCTCCAACACTAGTCCGATTTTGATGCGGTTTTCAGTAATGGGTTCGTGGTTGATTGGAGCTGGTTCTTAGATGGGTGTTACGGTGGTAACTTACTAGGGGGCGCTGCAGTAAACATTTGTTTGTGCAAACCAATGTTGCCATTTATCTGCAAAACTAATAGTCCGATTTTGACGGGGTTTTCACTGATGGGTTTGTAGTTAATTGGTGCTGATTCTGAGATGGGTGTTACAGTGGTTACTCACTAGGGGGCGCTGCAGTAAACATTTGTTTGGGCATAACCAATGTTGCCAATTTCAGTAATGGGTTCGTGGTTGATTAGTGTTGATTCTTAGATTCGTGTTACGGTAGTAACTCACTAGGGGACGCTGCAGTAAACATTTGTTTGCGCCAACTAATGTTGTCATTTATCTCCAAAACGAATGGTCCGATTTTGATGCGGTTTTCAGTAATGGGTACGTGGTTGATTGGTGCTGGTTCTTAGATGAGTGTTACAGTGGTAACTCACTAGGGGGCGCTGCAGTAAACATTTGTTTGTGCAAACCAATTTTGCAATTTATATCCAAAAATTGAGTTTTTGCTGGTTTTTGCTGAGTTGGATCGTCCTGGCAGTTTGAAATATTGCAGTTATATGTGGTTTACATGTCAATACTATAAATTGGTAACTTTAAACTGATCTGATGAGGAAGCCAAGAGGTGGATACTGAAACTCTTCAATGATATATTTATATCGATATGTACGTAATACCTAAATGCTCTCTAAAAAGTCTGAAATAAAAGCAAAATTAAAAATTTTGCAAAAACCCACGACGGTTAGAACTTAATCGCAAAACGACAAAATAATTTGAAAACCCCCGACTTAACCAGATTATCCGATTATACAAAAGAATATACATAAGTGTAAATCGGGACTTAATCCCGATATAATTTTTATAAGGTACGAAACGTTTCTGTTTACCCAACGTTTCCATCGAATTGCACCGATTGTGGAGTTTGCATTAGTACGATAAAGCCTTTAACTATGTTTACCATGGTAGTTATATATATTGAACATACATAGAATCACCAAGGCCAATACAGTTAGACATTTACATACATAGAAATATCTGCACTGAGCGGAACTCTAACCCTAAGCCAAAGCACTAGTGCCGCGCCATAGAGGTTGTCTATATTTCAACCCCTATAGTATACCTAAAATAAAGAAATTGTACATCAATCTTTGCCTGGTTATTTATAAAAATCAATATTGCGTTTTTACGTGACGGCATATCAATCCTCAACTTGCAACACTAATTGACTTTGAACAAATTCTACGACGTCTATTTTAAAACTATACCCCCCCCCCATATGTAATCGACATATTTAAGTGTACAAATATAGTCCACATGTCAAACCTGTCCGTTTAATTGTAGGCTCAATTATAGCAGTTCGTTTTGGGAATGCAGTCCTGCCCACGACTGCACCGGTCGGGAATAAAACCGGTTGTATCCTCAACGAGATAGCGCTTAGTGTTTCCCTTCATAATTTGTCTGCATGATAAGATATTGTAACAAGTGACAGTTGGACGCAGGGAAATTGTTCTGTATTCTCCTTTTATTATTTTTTTTTTGTTTGGCCATAGGAGACATATTTTTTTATTATTTAACGAATTACCCGGGAATATTTTGTCTTCGAACCAGCATTGAATTTAATCTAAAACAAATTAGTGGAGTCAGTTATAATTATATGTATAAACTTAATAGAACCATTTTGAAATAGTATCATGTGACACTGACTGCCATATTTTTTCCTGAATGTAGAAAGTAATGTACTTCAAAATACATCAATTTATAATTCGACAATTTTAAAAATTATAAGTTATTTAAAGTTCTCTCAAACTGACTTTAGTTCTGATCCGTTGGTTCCATTACCTCCATTATGAATTATTATCTGTACAAAATCGATTGTTCTAATTTCAAAACGGTACAGGATATTATCTCTTTATAATCGACTATGAAGTGAGTTGGCTGTTTTAAATATATTTTAGACTAATTCTGGAATTTTGAAGTTCCATTTAAAATCCCAAACAAACAAATTATGACCAAAAATTGACTTTGAAATTAAAGGTAAATTGTTTTGATAATAAACAAAACCAGGAAACAGTTAATTTGGATGTGGAGTCGAGGTCTGTAAAGCCACAGAGAATAAATTAATCGAGCTACTGGCAGTTATAACTGATGATGTGATTTTAGCGAGAGTTGTGTAATGGAAGAAAAACAAGTTGTGTTGGTTGTTGTTAATAACATTTCGTTTCGGAAGTCTGGAGGAAATGATTGAAAACAGTGAGAACACAGTGTGTTAAAGGATTATGTTGTTTTTTCTATATCTATATTTTTCTATATTGTACTGTCTGCACGGCACAGAAATCTGTCAATGTGGAATAACAGTTAAAGAATCAGTCTTCACAATAACTAGATTACATGCCAGGATGTACGTTTTCAAGATCGCGATAGCTTATTTAAAATTAACGTATGCTATCTTGTGTTGGACTTAATCATTTATCAACTGAGATCGCGTTTTTTTAAATGAAAGAAATAGTTTACAATTTCAATATCTTGAAATCTGTCAATTTAAGTAGTGATTTATAAAAATAAACTTTAAAGTATTATTACGTTAAGGGTGCCAGCACACCAATCGGTCAATATGACAATGGCATCGATTTCATCGATTGACTGCGATTGATTGCTGTAGTGTCTTTTTCAGACCGATTGATGTGGCAATAACTTATAATCGACGAAAACTGTTTCATTACATCATCGATCGATGTGTGTGTTGGCAACCTAAGGGAGGCCCCCATCCGATGAATTAGCTGCAGGCCTCAGATGATATAGTTACGCCACTGGCTATTACTCTCCAATTTCAGCAGAAATCTGCTGCACACAACCTTCTTTCCATTTAGACTTAAATCAGCCATTATGACTTATATTTATATGGCCGAAAGACCCGAAAAAACGTTGGTTAACAGGTCGCTGAGGGTCTAGTTTTTAATGTGGTTTGTTGAGTTGTTTCAAAATAGAGTGGTTAGTTCCCTTGGCTGTCCACGTATTCGGAGCATACTTCGCCAACACCACATCTCGCAGACATCGATTTTCTTCCTTTCTATTCTATTGTCCTCGACTCTGACTGAGTGACTCTGAGTGAGCCACGGAGAGAATCGAATTGTAACATTCTTTAATTCTTTTCTCTTCTCTCTCAATCCGCGTAATACATATTCCGCAGATAGATAAATTATATTTGCTTAACCAACAAATCCTTGGTTAATATTACTCCCGTCGTCTATTTAGACTGAGACAAGTACGGCAAACATTTACACTTGTCGTTTTAGATACCTGTCCTCCCACAGTCATAAACAAATCAAATTATATTGCATTCAGGTTTAAATCGAGTAGGATGTTATATTAATGTCTAATTTAAACATTGTAGGAACTAAAATAGAGGCTTGTGGCATTCCATGTAGGTAGCGTTTGGTAGCAAATAATGGTTCCTACTTTATGGCATTATCCTTATTTTAAAGCATGCATTCATTTGCATATAAAAAAAGGAAGTTGCACGTTTTATGATCGTAGGTTTGAGTTGCTAAGGGTAATTTATATAATATATCAATGAGAGATGAAACGTTCAAGGGAAACCATCTTGAATTTACATATGTTTTCATAGTTATGTACATTTTTTTTTTAAATACTCTTTTTAACATCCTTAACCGTATCTTACTAAGCATTTGATTAAAAAATTGGGTATGAGATTACCTTAAGGGGATAACTATGTTTGGATTATAATTAAAATTATGACTAACATTTGTCATTTTAAACAAATTTTATGTTTAAAGCCAACAAGCCAGAAAATACACTTATGTGCATGTTTGCCTCTCCTTCTGTGTATGGAAACATATAATTGTAAATTAAACACGATTGCTCCAAACTAGAACAACATGTGGGTAATTTGTAAAAGCATTTTATACTTTCTGAATAACATGTTGCACGATTAAAATCATTATTCGTAGAAACTGTACTATATTACGTTAGTTCGGCAAAGTTCTATATTCACGCTTCCATGTAAAACCTAAACATAACATAAAATCAATAGACTTTAGCCAAACCTATTAATCTCCTGAGACATTGTCAGAACTGACTTGCCTTGGGCTAATTTATTTGCAAATTGTTTTACCCAAGATGATCAGAAGTTGCGTAGGAGTAAACTTTTCTTGGATAATGAAGGTAAAATATCTGTATAAGAGGAATACCTTCACAATGCCTCCCGCGGCAATACTTACGCCTACGTGTACTATAGATATCTTTTTATAAATTTTAATCTTTACCAGTATCGGATGTACTAATTATATTATAAGTGATACTATAGTATCATTTACAATATAGTAAGATAAGATAATATTTAATTAAGTATATGCAATCCTTATAGGTACACTAGCTTTAGCTTCGGTCAAATATTTTGTATCTTAAATAAGTTATATTTATCTTAAAAATTACATATTTTTATTTACGAGTAGGAAAGGTGTTACATGTTAACTTCGTTAGTTTAGTAGAGTTGTTTATATTATGTGTACATTGTATGAAATATACTAGAGTCTTCATACAGAGTATTTTTATAAAATGTAATTATAGCAATACAAACTTGACTTCCTTCCAGAGCTGATTTGACTTCCAAAAATTCTGCAACGAAAAAAGCAATATTACCTGAAACAATAATAGAACATGTTAACACCATTTAAATCCCATTAGAAAACCATCAAACCAACATAGATGGAATAACGACATCGTAAACCGAATAATAGAAACATCTAAAATGTTAAACAGACATACGAATTTAAAAGCCGGTCATGTTTTTCTCACAAAGGACGATTTTATGACCGCGGTCACGGCAATGAAAGATTTTACGATCAAGGGACCTATATAGATAAATTTTAAAGAGAATATAAAAAGTTCCCTTCCGAATAAAAATTAGGGAAACGGTACGAGACTTTAAGAATTGCAGAATCAAGGTAAACTTACCTTTATGATTACGTGTTATGGTTTATACTATTAAAGCAAAGACAAAGAAAACAAAATAAAGTATAAAACGGTTCAAATTTAAATAAAAGTTATTTTTTCTCTTCTATATAATAATTGTTATATATAAGATACCATGTACTGTAACAAGTTGGAAATAAGCGCTGCTTAAAGAGAGTGTAAGTGTAAATAAAAACGACACAACTTTCTGAACTTTCATTGCACCACATATGTAGATACGCAGCGCCCCGCGGTTTCACCCACGTAAGTCTCGATCCTGTGGGAATATCGGGATAAAAGTAGCCTATATGTTAATCCAGGTCACCAGCTATCTACATAATTTACACCTACATAAATAACATAAGTTTCATCACAATCGGTTCAGTAGTTTTGGCGTGAAAGAGTAACAAACATCCATCCATCCATCCAAACTTTCACATTTATAATATTAGTGGGATAGTGGGATTAATGCTGCTACATAAAGCATAAATTATTTTATTTATTTATTATTTCTTATTAGCCATGGTCGTCCCACTGCAGGGCAAAGGCCTACCTACCCTCCTTCCACTCCTCACGGTTTAGAGCTTTCTGTTGCCAATCTTCCCAATGACCATCCAATTCATCCCGCCATCTCTTTTTGGGCCTGCCGCGACGTCGTTAAGCATAAATTACATTCTTAAATAGGTTTTAAAAATAAACGAGCCAAGTGCGAGTTGAATTCACGTGGAGGGCGTTCCATATGATGAATAACTATCTAGGTTATTTTTCAAGTACCAAAATATTTTATCCCAAGAACAAATTTAACATTGTAGTTGAAGATCATGTTCTCCTACATTTCAGCTGCAAATGTAAGTTTGCGGGAACAATATTGAGACATTTACCATGTTATGTATAGACTTCTTATAGGCTGTAATATAGATTACAGCCTATAAGTAAATAAATATTTTCTGTATTTTTTTTTTTTTATTTAGGCAGTGGTTTCGGAGATAACTGGAATGGTAAATTTCATATATTTTAAAACTAATAACTTTAAAACTATTAGTCTTAAAATTATAAAACAAAAATATATTTGAGACCCTCACAACAAGCCCCTTCATTTGATATGTCACATTCATTTTTTTATTTTATTTTAATTTTATTTTCTAATTTGTGTGTTCCAAAAGTAAAGTAAGTATAATAGCAAATATTTAAAACTCATTTATTAAGATTGCGCTGTGTTTAGGTCAGAAGAATTGATATGTGTACCAAATTTAGGGAAGTAGATAACGGTAAAGTCAGTTGAATATGGCACCTTCATCTAAGCAACCTAGTTTGTACATATTAACTTGAAAGTTAAAACTAATTTATTCACACAGTGATTAGTGCAAGAGAAAAGCTGTAACTACATTGCTAACTATCAATCATAATAAAGGGTCAGTTATAAGGTTCAACCTCTCGATTTTTGTTACTATTTTATGTGCATTACCGTGAATACTAAAGCTTCTCGGTATTGTAATGAGATGACGGCAGAAGGTCTTGAAAATTTATTACGATGAACGCAGACCATTTTATTTATATATTAGCTGCGTCCCGCGATTTCACCCGCGTAAGTCCTGATGCCATTTGCATATCGGGATAAAAAGTAGCTTATGTGTTATTCTAGGTGTCCAGCTGTCTACGACCTAATCACGAACTTTCACCTTTATAATATTAGTAGGATTTAGACCATTTTACAAATGAAAAGACAAAGTCATTTCAGTTAATGGCACTATTGGAGTATACTATACTTTATACATATTTATTTACCATGTAATTTTAAGACACATGAATAGTCATGCTATCCGGCAACAAATCTGATTTTCGTTTACAAGTTAGTTAAAATATGTTGAAGGAACAGCAATAGCAGTGAGATATAGTGTTGTTAAAAAAATAGGAACTTGTTTCACAAAACATGTTGCAGTGCCTGTTGCTCTTGGTTAAGTTAAATATCTAGACAATCAGATAAACTCCGAGAAGGCGAAGACGTAGAACATTGTTTGACGCGCATTAATTAGTATGTTTTGTAAAGGTCACAATTTCTTTAGCACAAACTAGGACGAGCAATAAGCCATGGTTGAGTTTCAACATCGAATTTTTAAACTTTAAAATTAAGAGCAGTATTCGACTGCAAACTGTATTTGTGTATTTACATGGTGGCAGTTAATGGGTGTATCTTTTTTATTGTCGTAATAAACTTTTATGAATCGAGTGTACCGTATACAATTCTATGTGGTGTATTGCCTGTAGCTCATTACGTGTTATTTATTACTAGTAAGTATCACCGTTGAAGCTAAATATTACGCAAAGGGAAGTCGACGAAATGTAGGTACAACTTATTCATTTTATTACAAAATCTGTTTCATTAACCATTAAAGACGACCCGAAGAAAGTAGGTGGGAGGGATTGGATGCCAAAGGTAGAGGACCGGTAGCTACGGGCTCATTTTGAGAGGCATATGTCCAGCAGCATGAAACTCAACATCTCAAATATTACACACAGCTTTTGACAGTTTACTAGAGTTGATACACATGCGGGTTGTACACAAGAAGGTTTCAGGAATCATTAAACATTGTGAATATTAATATTATTTTAGTCATCTCGCTATCGACATGACGTCAACTTCTAGCAGAAGTTTTAGCTGTATAGCACTATATATTATAAATCAAGTCCCCAGCCGCATCTGTCTGTCTGTTCGCGATTAACTGAAAAACTACTGTACGGATTTTCATGCGGTTTTCACTATTAGGCAGAGTGAATCATGAGAAAGGTTTAGGTGTATAACAGTACTAAAGGATGCTTAGTACGGCTGGCAGTATAGTTAAACTAGTCGGGTCACGAACTACATCTGCATCAGCTGTTTTAGGTATAATTCGGTTTTGGTACAATAATACACTAAAAATATTAAAATGTGGTATCACTAGATTCTAGTAAATTAAATCGACCGTGTTTACATTTTTTACCGCAATAAATGAAGACTCCTACTATACAGAGCTTTTCACGAATTAAAATATAAATTAGTTAGGAAGAGCGATAGGTAATTAGTAAATGTTACTATAGATTATTCCCCAAGTTCACTATTTGTTTTGCCCACTTCCCACGAGCGTCAAGGTCAGATAATTATCACCGTAATGATGGTCATTAAACGTGCTATAAACGACATTGTCTCTATAAAAATTTTAACGACTTCGTAAAACATTAACCTAAGAAAGATTGCCTATTTGCTCTATATAGAAATGAGTGTATTTCTTTCAAACTTTTTGGTAATGACGACCAGAGGGTTTTGATAATGAGCTTTGTTTTATTCTTTTGTTTACTGGCAAATAAAGGTTATCTTTTGTTATAAAATGATTTGTCAGATAATGACGAAATAAGATTCTTAAAACTTTGTGAGTCTCCGAAATCTAAATTGAAGCAAAGTAAGTGTCTTCTCTCGCAGACACTGCTTATTAGGTTGCGAAGACAGCCCTTAATTAATATGTAACTTTTGACATAGATAAATCATTTTAATTTCAAACCGAGGCGATCAGTGAAAAATATGAAGATCTTTGGTGTGGAGAACTCAAGTTATGCCCAGTAGGTAAGATTCACTTTTAAGATAGCACAAAGGTAGCCGCCTGTTATACCTTTGTTTCTCATTGTTAAAAACTTTACAATATTCACAAAAACAATTAAGAGCTTTAATCTATTTAAGAAATTAGCGAACTAAAGTAACTAAAACACAAATGGCCTAAGGGCCGCAACACATTAGCGACATCGATCCAATGCGACTCGACCTACATTCAAAACTCGTAGAAATTCCGAACAAAATTATTCATTTCGATGTAAAAAGGGTTGGAAAGGTCTACAACATGTGACACAGGTTTTTACTCAGCCGAATGAGAGTACCTACAGCTGTGATTTAACTGATTTTAGAGCTGTGAATGCTGTAACATTCGTTTGAATTTATAATTTTAGCTATCACCGAGGAACCCTAACCTGACACAATTTCGTGACTGACAGACAGACACAGAGAGACGAACCACAAAGTTATCCTATAAGGCTTCCTTGACCCTTTTGAAGAATGGCACTTTAAAACAGAGCTTAGTGAAATGAAGGAAGACGTTACTATAAAAACTAATTCTTCGTAACTTTTAAACTTGACGTGAAACTGATTTTAATTAGGATTAAGACGACTAGTTATATGTAGGTGACTTAAGGTTGAGGTTGTGTGCACTTAAATTGTTTATTTCCTTTTGATTGTTGAGAACAATGGTATTATATTTACTGAGTACACTTATTATCTTCAACTACATACAATATACACGTTTGAGAACACATGGCTACAAAAATTATTTAGTTTTAATAATCTTAGCTAGTAGTTATACAAATGACTAATTATACTTTGTTACGCGAAAGCATTTAAATAAGCAACAACTTGTTCTGTGCTGACTATTTAATTTTTAAAGTTATGATAAAATAAGCAATGTAAGTACTACTTGTTGTCACTTGTACCTTACAAAATATGAATGAGCCATAAAGTAAGCAAACAAGCACACGGCTACGGTGATGACAAGCGGTTATCTGCGCCTACATAGGTACACTCGTAGCACCAGTGAAAGCACTCCCGTTAAGCCGATCTTATCAATAAAACTCTGACATCGCATCAGCAAATCTCCTGACTACAGAGACTACAGAAACCTGCTGTGCTGTCAGAAATTTTTTAGGACTTTATTTAGCTCTGCATAAGTACCTTTGTATTTCTTAAACAAAGGTATTTTTAATCTTATTATAATTATATTTAAGTATAATCATAAAAAGGAGGTCGAGTGCGAGATAATGTCAAAAAAAGCAAAATATAATTCCTCTGAGATCATTCCCAGGTTCCTCAGTTTGAGGAACGGAACTTTTAAAAGTCTAAGTAAACGAACCGTGTAGATGATAATGCTAATGAATTTTCCGCTCTAAGAAATTAGTTTTTTATACAAAACATACTGAATTTTATATTCACGTATTTCATAATATTTTAATGGTTAAGCAATGTAGCCACTAGCTCGTGAACAGGTGGGTAACCAATTACAAAAAGACATACCCCTCAGTGAACCGGAGAGCAAGTAAAACTCTTTGACAACGAATATCAGTACGCAATATAATCGTAAGTACCTGGATAACCGAGCTTGGCTCGGTTTTTTTACGTATTCTAAAAATGAAAGATCTAGATGAATTTATCGCCCCCGACACCCCATATATGTACATATATATACAAGAATTGCTCGTTTAAAGGTATTAGATAGATGTATGACTTTTTACACTTTCCGTCTACAATAAGCGTTATAATTTTTTTAAATACGTTTTCTGATGCCGAAAATGGTGGTAAAATGAAATTAGTCGTTGTTATAAATTTAAAAAACACATACATATTAGAGATACTGATACAAGTTGCCCAGCGGAACAAAAATGATTACACATTTTTCAAATAATAGGCCTCCCCTTTTCACTTTATTATAACAAGACTTGACGGTTTGTGTAAAATTTACAAAAACGTTCAGGTCTAGTAATTGTTCATAATTATCAGCTGACAGCTGTTAATAAATATTCACACTGAATATCTACTGACAATTGTCAGTTTTTTCTCGTTTTTTTATACTTCGTCGGTGGCAAACAAGCATACGGCTCGCCTGATGGTAAGCGGTTACCTTTTAAAAACCTATACACTCCTTTCTTGAAGAACCCCATACTGTAGTCCTTCGGGAAAACCTCGGCAGGGAGATCATTCCACAGCCGGAGCGTTCTCTGTGATGGTGAGGGCTGTGTCTTGGAAGTTTGGGGTCACAGTGAATCCCCATTCACTGTGACCCCAAAGTTTTTTGACGCTTTCTTCCTCAGGAAGCCCACAAGGGTTCCTGGAGGCGACACAAGTGTTAAAGTGTCACCGGAAGATTGTGCACTACGACTTTAAATGAACCTGTTACACCTGGAAAGCCTAAGTTAGCTCAGAGAGTTTGGTTTGCTATCGCTGTCTATAGCAATTCGTTAAACTTCATCTCACTTACCTAAACAAGAACATTGTTTAGGTACTCTATCAACGCTCCAAGACTTTTTAAAATAAATTAAAAAAAATAAACATTTTTTTCCATAAATTGTAAAGGAAAACCCCTAAGTTGACAACACTGCCCGTGATTTTTATATAGCTCTGACCTTTCGTCAGGAGACGTAGCTTTTAACATTTCAATCAAATCAAATTTCCGTTCTAAAACATACGCAAACTTCGTTCCCCAAACCAAAACTAATTGCTCGATGACTTACGAACCGACAATCGATCCCACATTACGCTCTAACGATAATCGCATAATAAATATTCGAATAATCGATTCAATTCGATCCGATCGAAACCCATCCACTTGTAACTAATATGGGGAATATTCGCTCGTAAATTGTATCCAGTTTTGGATCGTAAACCTCTCGCGCCTTCTGTAGATACCTATTTTTATTTTGGTGGGAAGTGTGGGGTGTAGAAGTACAAAAGATTCAATGAATACTGTAGTCATTGTCAATCTTTCACGAGTAGATTGGTCTGATTTCTTGAAAGTAATGCTTACAAAATGAATGTAGGTCTTTTTTTTATTAAAATCAAACATTAATTCATTGCTTTAGTAAAAACATTGTAAGCGTACGATATATTACATTTGAGGATTCAGCATATCACTAAGGCTCGTATAACCAGCACTGCCAGCCCAGTGCTGTACTACTGCTGTGAGTAAGGGCGCTCCAGCTTCAGGGGGAGGGAGGAGTATGCTGATTATATGTGCGACAAAGTGCGAGTGACACCATTAGCGTGGCGAGTGTACGTATAAATAATGTACCACATAGGTTTAATACTAATCTTGTTTGTTATCTTATTTATATGGAAAAATAATAATGTAAATATCATTGAAAAATAGCGTTTTAGGGAAAAAAATTGTTAATCAATTAGCTTAGTTGGAGGGGTTAACAAGAATATTAATGACGACCCAATACGCTTAAATTCACAGATAACATATTGCATAACATTTACGTGTTTCTATGACGTAGTTCAATTTAGAACCTATAAGGTCCTTGAAAAAGTAGGTCCACTGAAATGGTCCAATAGAACTGAGGTGTAATAAATTAATGGTACTTTGTATCAATATTCTATAAACATTTCTAAAATACAAGTGATTTTTTTTGCGGGAGGTCATTAAGATTATTATAATAAATATTGCCGTATACGTGCAACCAGAACCCGTTGCAGTTGCAAGTTCTTAACTACATAATACTACATATAGCACTACTCATTCTTAAAGTTTCAGGCTTGCTATTAGAACATAGATCTGGCATCTTTGATGGACCTATCATTGTTTGTCGTCTATTACCAGGTCGTAGTATAAAAATATATTATAAGATGAACTGTATATATGTTTAACTATAGAAATTAAGCACAAGGGGAATTATTCATATGGATCTCCCATTTTTACGATTTAGACTTCATTCATTCTCAGAGGAATGCCAGACGTATAATATAGGTCTCCTATGACGTAAGGCGGTGCCAACAAACTCATTGCGAGGTGGATGGTAATCCTGGTCAGAATACCAACGACACACGTGTTCGTACTCCCACGCATATCGAGTTGCCTATTAACCTATTTTGTAAAGGACATTGTTCACAATTCTGCACATCAATAAATCGTAAACGCCATTTTCTTATGAAAAGTAGCAGTCTTTCCGCCTGCGTGTTAGGTATGGCATTACGTGAAAACAACGAAACATTTTATCGTAACGTTATGGAAATAGTGTACCTAACATCGTAATTATGTTTTATTACTAACTACTACTACACTTGTTTAGTAAATATTTAGACACAGGTTGACCTTTTACATTGTGAGTTAGTACGGAATACGGTAAATCGTACACTTTGCTGGATGTTATTATACATATTTAACACGAAAAGAAAAAACATTAATTTCGTTAATAGAAAACTTTAAAATATACACAAAGGCAAACGCAAAACTTTGCAGGCCTGGAACGAGAAATGTATTGTTTAAAAAAAATATAATATAACTAGCAGCGCCCCGCGGTTTCACCTGCGTAAGTTCCGATCCCGTCAGAATATCGGGATAAAAAGTCTAATATATAAAATATAAAAATCTACATACCGAGTTTCATCGCAATCAGTTCAGTGCTTTTTGCGTGAAAGAGTAAAAAACGTCCATCCATCCATCCATCTAAACTTTCACATTTATAATCTTAGTGGGATAATTTAATTCAAGTCTAGAAGATCTAAATTTTGCTACTTTGAAAAATGTTGTATTTCCACATGGCAATAATAATGATTATAATAACATTTATATAAAATGTGTAGACTGTAGTATGCGTTGTTTAAGAAAGCCCTAGCAGCTGAGCGGGCACTGCGCAGTGGCTGCGCGGTGGCTTTAAGCGTATTATACATATAAAGATAAACATGGTCTTAAAGCCCTCAATGTCGTACTTTAATTATCAGACTTTCTTAAGCACATATAAATAAAAAAATCAGATTAATAGAACCTGAGATCACCGCTTTCAAATAAACAAACTCTTCTGCGTTATAATATAAGAGTATAGTTTAATACACTATTAGATTATTTAAACGAGAACAAAACGCGGAGGCACCTAAGTCTAGTTTTTGTACTTACTAGTTTAAGCACGTCCGTAAACCTCGAAAACTAACTATCAGCAGATTCTAGTCTCTACTCTGAATTGCAAACGGCTTTTGGCCAATAATCCAGCTCTCGCTTAAGTACTTAAGTTATGCAGACGAGGCAAGCATAAGAAGACTTAGGAAGTCCTCGATTCCAATAACTTTTAGCTGGTCACTTATTGTAAAGTAGAAGTAAGAAGGAAAACTAGGAAGTTCATTGTAAATAGCAAATTTATTGGACAGCAAAATTTAAACAATTTCAGATCATTAAGATTTCAAAACTAATTTTCTTGTTGTAGGATAAAATCGGAAATCAGAAAAAGAACCTACCTTAAGTTACTACTAAAGTTTTTTTGACTTGTTTATTTCTTTTTATTTATGTATTTTTAGGTACTATGAGGAAGCCAGGGTTCTCTAGCAGCATGATGGAATGAAATTGAAACAATTACAACCATATCATAGTTACATAGAAAGGAAACCCCTTTTATTTGAAATATAGTGCAAATTTAGAAGTCTGGTCCTATTTTTTCTTATCGCGAAGACTTTTACGATAGGAGTTTAACTTCATAACCTTGGATTTTAATCGCATTGCATCACAACCGTGCTCTTATTGATACGCTATGTATATAAAAAAATTAAAATCCAAAATATTGGTGACGTATTAATTGGTGGTATACACATTTGTAACTACAAATCTTTACAACCTTTATATCCTGAGCTGCTTAAAAGGATTGTACGTTTTTGTGTGTACACGCCTTAAGCATCGATTTAAATTTAAAGTAACATGACACTAAAAGTGCTCTGACGTCAACTTGCCAAAAATAAACTTTATTATTCGTATCGCAAAAAGAAAACAGGTCACAGACTACCTCCAAGGTGATGCACGGGAACTAGAACGTAAACATTAGATCATTCCATCACTTTCATGAAAACAGTTGTGAAAGGTCCTTGATATATGTATACATATTACAACATTAATAAAAGTTACTCTATTAAGATGTTTTTTTATGAATCAATGTTTTTGTTAAGACATCGCACAGAGTACAGATCAAACTTTTTTGTGCCTACCCTCAAACTAACCTAAAAAACACAGGACATCCGTTGTATTTTGCGAGAGTTTAAAAATACAACTATTGAATAGTTTATTTTTGTATACAATAAGAGATGTTAATATTATCTTTATGATTGTGCGTAAACCTACACGTTTGCATCTATCGACCGACAATACTCAAACATTTAATATCATATGTTATCAAATACTAAAGGTCACCCAACGGTTGTGACGTACTTACTACTTTACTGTTATATATTTACTAGTAGGTAGAGTAGAGTAATAATTTTTATAATTGACTAGCAGTTCCCGTACGGCTTTGCTCGCGTGTACATACTTATATATTTTGCACGGAACCGTAATTACTTTTCCAAAATAAAAGTAGCTTAAGGTACTCCTTATTACACCAGCTATCTGCCAGTGATAGTCCCATGGAAATCGGTCTCCCCTTTCCGGAGATTAGCCGAAACAAACAGAAGGACAAAAATTAAAAAAAAAACAGATTTTTAGGCATAGATATAGTGCAAATAACTGTATAAGCTGAAAAAAACTATAATTATGACATTACAAAAAGACACTTCAATTTTATTGATTAATTTTTTTATATTATTCACACTTTATGCACAAAAAAAATGTACAATGGCGGACTTAATGGCGTAGGCATTTTCTACCAGTCTACCTTAGGGTGGTGCAGAAATGAGTGAATAGGTGCACTAGGTTTAATTAGAAAAGAAAAAAGAAACTAGGAAAGATGACAGGAGAACAAATATATATACCTATACATACATACATACACATACAAATAAACATAGATACGTGCTAACTTTCACGTTAAATATATAAATAAATATAATGTATTACTGTTGTGATGATTCTGCTAGGTTCCGCGAAATGTGGGTTCGTCCTTGCGCCTTGAACGAAAGGCGACTACGTGCTATGCTGATTTCCAGAGGTAGAGCGTTCCAGAGGAGGACAGATTGAATAAAAAAGGAAGAGTGAACACACGCGGATGTATGAGTGGGGCATAACAGAAGAAGATTGTTTGAAGAACGGAGAGTTCAGTTGTGATTGGAGCATAAAAACTGAAATAAGGATGTTAAGTATGTGGGAGAAGTAGGTGAGTTGAAAATAGAATAAAGAGTGGTGAGAGCGCGTAGCTGGCGGCGCTGCCGAATCGGCAATTTTATTTATTTGTATTGATAACTCATATTGTAATTCATTATTACAGTAATTTTGCATATTAAAATGTAATTAATCAATAATTCACTCTTAGTTTAGTTTTACAAAATATATAAATACAATAGAATTATTAAACTGCTGCTAGGACTGCACGGATGGCGCAATGGTTTAAGTGGTCGCCTCGCCACTACACCGCACTGAGTGCTGTGGGTTCAAATCCTACACGGGACAAATGTTTGTTTGATCCACACGTAGTTGTTTGGAGTCTGGGTGTTCTTTGTGTCCGTTGTTTAGATGTTTGTGTTAGTGAGCCTAAAAGTCCTGTAGACCAGTTCAAAAGGGAGACGGGAACGACGTTGACGTTCAAGGTTACAGGCACATAGTTACATCAACTCCGAACTACAAAACCTACTAGAATATTGTGACAAAATTTCTCATGAAAATTGAGTACCAATTTCGCAACTTATTCGTGAGCTAAATATTTGAGTAGTAGCTAAGTTCAACTTTAAGTGGTAGGTAGCTCGGCTAACTTTAGTTCACGAACTATAACGACTTCTCAAACTTCGTGTGTTGGAGCACTTTAGCTAATAAGTTCTCAACTTAATTGTCACTTAAAATTGGAGCTTTTAGTTAGGTGATCTTCGTTTATTAATTGGAGTACCAGAGATCTTAGACGCGGTCGATTATATATATATTCATATATTATTATATATTCTCTCTGTCTCTCTTCTCGTCTCAGAATAGAAAAACGAAACGAAGATTTCTCAAAATTGAATAAGCTCAACGCACGGATGACGTTGTGGTTTAAATAATCAAATGGGCAATCACTACCGAGTTGAGAGATGTGGGTTCCACCTACAATAAACTTAAGTCTATAGACCTTCGCCCAAAATAAGAACAAAAAACCAACAGATGCAGAAAAATAGAAGTTAAATAATAAATAAGCACACGGCATGATTATAAGTAGTTTCAGGTGCCTATGTTAACGCGCAATACCAGTGGTGTAACTTAGGTAGTGTCACCCCATCTTCCCCAAGCTACGGTGACCCTGCTCACCAGCAAAACCACTGAATTACAGTTATTGTAATGTGTGAGCAGGGTCAACAATACTAATCGCCTTCGATCAGAATACTGCATCCTTCTACTGTGATCAATGTTTTTATCACAGTTTTTGTATTTACAACGTGTATTCTTAGTGAAAATACTTTAGATAAGTTTCAGTTTCATATACCGCTTATACGTAAATGATGACGTATATGGCTATACTAAAACATAATCATAGCTGTTTATAATGATCTTAATAAATATGAACATGCTTTAATACACAAAATTGTAAAAATTATATTTATTTCACCCTCTGGGAGCAACTCGTACGTAATCGGTCGGCACCTTCATTGGTTAACCGTGACAGTTTTCTCGCTTCGATGCTCAACACACTATGGAGTGTAACGAAAAAAATATTTTTGATTGGTGCAAGATTTCTGATTAATATTAAGTCTATAAACGAATGGAGTTTACGTTAATGGTCAGGATATTTGATCAGAGTGACAGCTTTTACTGACTATCGCAAGTAACCTTAGAAGCCCGATATTCATAATATTTTTTCCCACAATCTTTAGGCTGAAGTTAATAATGCTTATAAAAAGTTATTTGTTACAGATGTCTCTCTTTCATTTTTATTCCTAAAAAGTTTGAAATATTTGACAACCACTAGGAGTAACATATAAGCTTAGTATACGCGGCGTCGGGTATTGAGCGGAAAATTATTTTTATCAGGAGGTAGGAAAACACAAAGTGGAAGCATGAAGAATTTAAAAAGAACTGGCGAAGGGTATTATTCAGTTTGGTTTAATAAAGTGTTCTACTTGGACCACACGTCAAAACAGCGCCAGATGTGACAGAACAGTTTTATGATCAATATACCCTTCTCTACCCTAATTTGTTTATAATTGATTCTAATATTAGTACAAATTGCCTACCGCGGCTTATTGAAACAGGAAATAAAATATAAAAGCTTTTAATGAGGAACTATAACTTTTCAAAAAGTTTAAGTACCGTGCTAGATTGGAAAGTGTATGTCGAATAGAGTATGGTTACCTACCTATGGTTACACAGATAATTAATAACGAATAGTTAATAGATAAGGAAACACTTGCAAATCGGTAACCTTTGTAAACTAATATAAACACAACTAGGTAACTCAAGAAAGGCCGATTTAGGACCTCGCAACGATAGAACCGCTAGGAGCCGTCGCAATTATTTTACATTTATATTTCAACACTTGTAACATTTAATCAACTTGAAACGAGTCATAAACATAAAACCTATGTGTGTACAGTGAAAGTTTCATTTTCACTTCCTATAGGTTGAAACAGAAGAAAGTGCACAATTATACTGCCGCCATGCCGTTACATCGGATATTGCGAGAAATGACTAGTTGCTACGTGTTTTCTTGTATTCGTTTATTATTATGGTTAAAATGTGGTTAATTTTCTGCTTCGCTATTTGCAGTGTATACTGTAGAGAATATGTGAGAATTTTGATTCGTGCAATTTCTACAAAACACGTGATCCTCTGCTGAATTGAAAAATAAGTTCTACAGGCACTTGGTAGCAGGATATAAATATAGGTTTTTCTTTTATTGAACAGTATGGCCAGAGCTCCTTGGGAGTAGACATAGTTGAACTACAACTGACACGAGACACCACTGGTCCTGTGAGTATTTATAGACACTGGTAATCGCTTACCATCACGGCGGCCGGATTATTTTTGCCAACTCATCCTCAGCGCCTTTTCCCAACTAAGTTAGGGTCAGCTTTCAGTCTAACTACGATGCGGCCGAACTTCGATATTTTACGTAAAACGACTGCCATCAGACCTCCACAACCCAAGTACTAGGCGATATCGAAGTTCTGTAGTTAGAACAGGTTGTCGGATTTTTTAGGGCTCTAATTACCCGTAACGAATGCCACAGATGTTCGTATAGCAATCGAGATCGACGCGACGGCTTAATGTTCTCTCCGAGGCACGCAGGGATCTCAATGTGATAAGACTGGTCATCCATCCTAAGGCTGACCTGGCTAGTGTTACTTTTCTTTGTAATGTGCTAACTTACTCGGTTACTGTTTGCCACATAAGTTGTATATTCCAAATATCGTTCTAGGCCATAGTTACATAAATCCCCACATTATATTACATAACTGGTATATAACTACAGGAATGAATAGTGCTGCACTATTTATAGGCACTTCCTCTAACGTATAATCCTCGACTTCAACGTCAGAACACGTACAGTTGCGAGCAATAAGATACACTTTGAACTACCTCGTAATTCAGCGTATGATGAATAGTAAGTGAGTTGAACAATGTATTGAACATATTTGGTTTTGATATGTATACCCTAAAGCTGAAACACCCAAGATTTTTGTTTTCAACTTATCGAATAAAATCAGCTATCCAATGAAATAAGTATTAAAATAGACTCTCCTCCTTTTCCAAAAAGTGAAAAAATGTAGATAGTGACATTAAAAAAATAAAAATGTACGAATCAATCAAACCAATACCACACTAGCACATCATACTCAGTAATAGAAACATTACATTGCACCCTACTACACAGAGGTTTAGAGGGGACGGCCCTCTTCAATAAACCTTCTATAAAAATGTCCCTAACAAGATTGTGGTATATAAAAACGTGTATGTCTATTGGGTTCCGTGGTTTATAAAGTCATTATACACTCGCGTTTAGTCTCCTAGATTATGATAGAACGCCTGTTAGAATAAACCTGGTGTAGATCAAACTCTCTTAAAGTTAAAGTCTAGTCATAGTCGATTAGTGACAGTTATCCTGTGGATCTTTTCACACATGAATAAATTATAATTCAAATATGTAAAATAATGTGTTGTTTCGTTACTTCAGTAAACTTATTGAATAACTTTCGGAGAAAATAGAAAAATAAAGACTTATGAGGAATCAGAAATTATACCTTGGAACAAGACCCAAGTTTAGTTAGGCCAGAATTTAATGTTGTATAATCAACGCAATATCACCAGAACTCTCAATGTAAGTGGTGGCTCATTTGATTCCAATCTCACAGACGAAAGCAAATTTTAAATTTTCCGATAAACCTTTCCCTTTTTTTTTCAAATTTAAAAACATAGTTAGCCCTATACATATTAATAGCAAATGAAGCCAAATCTTTACATCCATTCTAAAATGCACTTTCCAACGAACAGCATCTCATTTCTATATCGATTTTGAAAAAGTAAGTCAACTGTTGTGCTGTTAATAAATCTATGACAGAACTCATATACAGAGAATCATGAAACACAAAGAGCAATATCTATCAAGAGATAGGGCATAGTTAGTTATGAACTCAATATTTTTGTAGTGCGGAACCCAAACCCAGAACCACTCACGTCCCTCCTGTAGATACATAAGTCATAAGTCATAAGTAAAATGTTAAATTAAAGTCTACTGCTGATACGATTTATTTTGTGCAAGTTTTTATTAAAAGGATGTAGAAACGGCAGAGGTATTAGATTTTAATAAAATTAATTGAGCTGCAATACAGTTTTTTTATATACATATAATTTGGGACAAAAAAAAAATGTTCTAACATCGCAAAACGTCTACTTTGTTTTGATGACATAGAGATACAGTGTCGGATGTGAGAATGATGACATTATGTATATGAGAGGTGTCGTTCAATCCAAACTACGAATACAAGGATTACGATTTGGTTGTGCAGTTTGAGTTAAAGACTTTCAATGCTACAGTTCACATTTTTACAAGGAGAATAATATAATAGAATAATACAAACTTTCCCTTCTGTAAAAGTTTAAAGAACGCTCAAATGTGTATATGATTGTTTTAAAGCGCAAAAAGTCTTTAAAACGTTATAAATACATTTAAATATTTTTGAGTGATCTTGAAATAATTTTTCTTCTCCCAAGAAAAATATTTAAAAAAGTCTATCGTGCATATACAAAATAGTCAAGAAATCATGATCGTTTTCATCTTCAGACTTCAAAAAGAAGATTTCTTGTGCGCTTCCATCCAGCAGTTTCCTGCTGTCTGCCTCTTGTCTTTTGCTATTCAAGGCATACTTTTCCTAAATTTAAAACCTTTATGTCCGCTGATTTATTGTATTATGAAAAGGTTGGGACATTGGTTTAGGAATTATTTAGGTACACTTTTGTATTTTTAATCATAATATCTACTACTCTTTTAGATGTAATATTTAGTTTAAAAACAATTCAACGCTGACAATTGTGCATCTGACTGAACCTTAAAACTAATTTAATTCTATATTGAGTCTCGTGGGCATGAGTAAAAGATCGCCAGCGATTGAATTGATAAATAAAAATATTTTTATTTTTTTTAAATAAGCTTTTATTACTTGTTAAAAAAAAGAACTAAAAAGTTAAAAAGCGTGTTACACCTTCTTTATTTCTCTTGCAGTCTATTGACACGATGATGTAACACGCTTGTTTAAAAAAAAAAATCCTTATTTTTATTTTTTAGTATTTATGATTCGGGATTCACTATGAATCAAACGAGTCCAGACTCGAAGGCGTTGCGTCCTTTCATTTCAGGCCACCTTACAGCTGCATCATCAGATCAGCTCCTGGTCATCATAATTTTGCATTATCACGCGATTTACACATGTATGCAAAGTTTCAGCTCAATCGGTAACCGGGAAGTGGATCAAATTTAATTTGCAAGATTTGATGACAAACATCGGGACAGGTGAAACTAAATAAAAGCTTGTAAAATCAGATTACGCTTAGATCTGCCTCGATATCTATTTATCCCTTTTAAGTCGTTGTTTTTTTATTATTGTTGTTGTTTAGATTAAACTATAAAGCTGGCAAACAAGTACACAGCCTAGACGAGGGTAGGCTGCTACCTGTGCCTATAAAAACTTAGATCAACAGTACGGTTACTTGCTTGTTATTACGTTGCGTGCGGTGCCCTGCCTCTTTAAACAAATTAGAGATCGCGTGGTGGTCGAATCTCGACCATGGTTTTTTCATTGGCCAGTATAACTTGAGCTGTCATTGTATAGACTTTTGTACCATGCCAGGCTAAAATATATACTGGACACTTATAGTTTTATGTACCCGTTTTTGCGATTTTTTTTACTTTATAGAAAATATTGTTTAAAAGTTTTAGCTTTCTGCACTTCTTCTATATATAATCTGTAAATATTCCAATACGTTACAACGTTTGCGAAATCTTCTTAAAAAGGGGTACAAAGAATTCTATTCACGTATTAATATAATGATCTTATCTCTTTAAAATAATAATTTGTTAATATTTCAATTTCAATACAAACATTCTACTCCAGCGTTGAATCTAATGCCTAATTGTATACAAATTACAATCAACTGATGTAATCTCTATTTACAGATGGTTATGCAAATTGTAAAATCTACGTGTGCAACGCGATGTTATTATTACAAACCGTGGCTAATTTAGTTAATGATGTCATGTTCAGCATATAAACGAGTTTTAATAAATAAAAACAAGATATTTAACATACGTTTACCAATGTCAGTAATACCGATACGTAAACTATGATTCACAGACAACATATTATTTCAGTTTCGCAATAAGTTGCCTGAAATAACATATACATACCTAAATAAACGTAATTCTGGAGTAAAAAGAGACCCTAACGGTACTGAAAGTTAGATGTTCCAGCAGAAGATTAGGTAATGTGTTCACAAACGACTCGACTTTAACCCCACCAAGATGAGGCATAATTAGCGGAAAATGTTTTATACTATCTATAGCGCTGCATTCTAAATAAGAGGGTATCTGAAAATGAGCCATTTTCTGGATCCCTCTAACTTAGAATCGAAACCATGGTTGAACTTGACGCTAAATTCGGATTTATTATACAAAGCACTTGCCCTTTCATTCACATTTATGTTTTTGATCGGATATATTCTACGGAACCAATTGATAACAAAAAAGAATAATTGTTAAATTTGCTGTGACCATCAAATCTTTTGAAACAACAACACTCAGTAATTTTTTTCTTCTCATTTCTGATCATAACACAGCATTATAAACAAGTGCATTAATCATTATATGCATACAGGGTGATAAAATCAATACAGACACACTATTAACGCGTCAGCGAGCACCCCTATAACCCCGATCAAACCATTGTGCAATGTGTCATTCACATTGCACAAAGGTTTGATCGTGATACGTGCCAATACACGTGGAAATTACAACCTTAATAACCTATTACTTTTATTACATTATTTTATAAATGACTCTTTCATGTTATTAGCAGCATTACAACTGAAATAAATTAAATTTGACTAAACTTACTATACATATACTTTTGCCTCATGTATTCTTATAAATGCAAGATTCTTGAGAATGGCCTGACGGATTTTTCTAAGAGGGAGAGGGAGAGGGAGACATTTTTATTCTTAAAAAAAACTTTGACTATCAATATACTTGATAAGAGTCCGTAATAATTCTACAATAGGTACCATTCTTCCGACGATTCCGAATATGATGACTTTGATATGGGTTGTGTGCCTAATCATTATTGTGTGTATGAATGCTGTACATATTATTAAAATATATAGCATTTATATTTCTCGCTTAAAAAATATTACAATAAAAACATAGTAATAAATTTTACTGACATAAATTGGTACTGATTGAATGTACGTAGCATTCAATAATGTGTACTCAGTACTCATCGATCGAATCTTTACTAATATTATAAAACTGAAGAGTGTGTTTGTTTGGTTGAACGCACTAATCTCAGTAACTACTTAGTAATCTGTGCTACTAGTCACTATCACTAATATAGTATCTAGTGTAGATATGACTCCCTGACATCGGTCACTGTTATTTCGCTATGTTATAGTAAATATTATTTAGTTTTATGATTCCGTTATTATCAAGGCAGAATAAAAATAGACACCGACGCGGCGGCGGATACAGATTAGTCTCATCTACCATGTATATATGTTTAATCGCACTTAACTATAGCTTTAATTGACTTATCAGCTGAGAGTATATTTGCCCTTGACATAGCTAACAGTATGACCCCTCTAGGTCAGGAACAGAATAAGGAAATGAGTTATTGAAATAGGCGTTGATCATATAATAGGTGTTAGCTTTATGCACAGTGAGTGAAATAAATATGTTATTTATAATAATATTTGTTATTTTAACTATTTACTGATAACAACAATTTTAACCTCCGCGCGGAGGTTAAAATTGTTGTAAAAAAAAAAGTTGTTGAAATCGCCTGCCTTTCATCCATTTTCTTTAGCGATTCATAAAATATATAATAGCCATAGCCTAAGGACTTGTCGGCAAGGTGCACTAGTGTTTGCTATGACAACGCTAATGAACAGATCGACATCGCAATATTTTTAATACGCCTTCACCTAGTTTTTCTCAATTTTGTCGGTAATATAGAGAAGCGTAAATAAGAAAAGGTGAATTAATTACACAGCACAGAAAGTACAAAAACGATATAAATAAAAAGTAATTTAAAAACATTAAAAACCCGGGTGTTGTGGCACGCAGTATGAGAGGCCTATATCCAGCAGTGGACTATGATAGGCTGATTAATTGATTGATTGAAATCCCCGGAAATTGTTTCAATAAATTACAAAGAAACAGAAAAAATTTGAAATAGAATAACGCAGTATTATAGAAAACACCAACTATTAAATATTTATACTAATCTGTACTAAAAACTAGTAACCCGCCCCGGCTTCGCACGGGTACAAATTATACACCTAAACCTTCCTCATGAATCACTCTGTCTTTTGTGAAAACCGCATGAAAATCCGTTAATTAGTTTTTCAGTTTATCGCCAACAGACAGACAGACGCGGCGGGGGACTTTGTTTTATAACATGTAGTGATAAATCTGATGAATTTGTTTCTTGGTTAAAAGCTCTAATTTAATAAACTAAAAGAAGTAACTTTTAAGCTTTCGATTATATAATTTTCCATTATATAATTTTGTATTTACACGAATTAATGCGATCACGAAACGTCAGGCAATTTAGAGGTATGTAATACCTTTTCGTGATCGCGTTAATTACCGTAAATACATAATTATAACTAAAAGTAGGATTTAAAAAATATTTTTTCTAGCTCAAATTTTTAACGAAGGTTTATCGGCTATCTAAAATCACCCTATGACCCTTAGGAGCGGAAAAGGGGTCATAAACGCGGGTCAAACTGCGTTGGATTTCAGAGATAAATGTAGTCACGCTAGTCATTTCATTTAGCAAATGTGAAACATGACACGGATAACAATGTCATCACTTTATTAAAAGGCTAATTTTGAACTTAATTTTCTCTTATTTATTTAACTTAGTAACTTAATACTCTCGGGTGTGCTGTTAGACAGCCAAGGCCTACAGGGGTTTCCGGAGGCTTCCTTTTTAGTATATACCCGGGTCCCCAGCAAAAGACACTTGTGACGGAACACTGTGTGGTTTTAGTCAGATCCATTCCGACATACCACTTCACCGTTAGTAGTAAGATTGAGTGTTTCAGAACAACGTAAGTAACAAGACTTGTGCTTGTTGTGTGCCTTTGATTCCCAACTTAGTTGTATACAAAAATATTCCCAAAAATAATCTCGAATAATAACGCCATCGATCATACTAATCCGAAATAATGCCTATAATAATAAAGCTATCTGAACTCTTAATACACAGGGTCGTGCAGGGTGTAATGAAGGGGAGGTACACGACCGTCAGCCTACGACACAATGTCGTGAGTTCAATGATATTGCGGGGGTGTGTACTGTGTACCGCTCTTAACGTGACGGATCACCGACATTGTCTGCTGTGAGAACTGTATCAACCTTTATTGAGTTCCCGCAATATTGTCAGTTGTTTTGTGACGTTGAACGATTGATTGGGATGTATTTCTAATGAGTCGGTTTTACAGATATCTATACTATCACTACATGTTATAAAATAAAGTCCCCCGCCGCGTCTGTCTGTCTCTTCGCGATAAACTGAAAAACTACAAAACGGATTTTCATGCGGTTTTTACTAATAGACAGAGTGCTTCATGAGGAAGGTTTAGGTGTATAATTGGTTAAGATTTTGTTGTAAATTGATTGAAATATGTTAATGATTGTTGAAGATGTCTCTGCTACCCGTGCGAAGCCGGGGCGGGTTGCTAGTATATAAATAAAGCTGAAGAGTTTCGTTTGTCCGGTGGATAAAATATGTTTTCATTTGATAGGCTCATTCATAAGTATGTTTCAGGAATGGATAGGCTCTTTAACATCGTCAATAAGCTACTACGCTTCGGCAGAGCTTTATTGTCGAATTTTGACCTTTCAGCGACAAGTTGTTTGGTTATATCAATGCTGAAGAAAAGGTTAGATATTGTAATGTATGAAAAAGATATAGTATATAAAGTTTTTAATAATTGGCAACAAAATGTTAACGCTAAAACAGTACACTGGTCTGATAACTCCAATCATAATATATAGTAAGCTATTCATATTCACAGTTTAAGAAAAATACATTTGAAACAAAATGATCCAAATGTCAGGTTTGTGTTTTAAGAAAAAAATAGCTTTATCTAGCTCACACGAAAATGGAAATTAAAAAAAACGAATAAAGAATAGCATTGGTTGCATGCTTCTTGCAGGAACAGTAATGATTGATATTCTTATTTTAGTCAAAGACATGTGTTTAGGATTCACGGAGTATTTAAATACTATTGTTAGATCAATAACATAGCTTGCTGGCTTTCAAATAACTTCATATCGGTTAAACCGCTGACGACGAAGCGATGAACATAGGTACATAGAAAAAACACGGCAAAAGCTAAAAATCATTTATAAAACCGACCTATATTACGCATTTCACGTGTGAAAAACGTTCACAATATTAATGATACGCTTCTTATGTCGTTGAACAAAATGAACAATTTTACTCCATTTGTGTCAACGCTCGCGCTGTTGTGCCCGCATTTAGATTAATGATATGAACCCATATAAATACTGGAAAGTTAAAAACATTTGCAGAAATGATTTATCATTGTCTGACATTATTGCTGTTTCAAATGATGTTTCGTGTTGGAAGAGGAATGTAGTTGGTTAATATAGCGTTAGCCCATAGACACTGTTATTTCTTTTTTGTTGGCACTGCATAAGTCTGTATAATATGGTACTGTTATTGGTAACGTAAGGTTCATACACAATTTATACCAATATTTAAATGCATTACAGCAAAGGACACGGCTGGCATTCCGCTTTGTGTTGGTGGTTACCAATTTACTAAATAAGACTATTATTAGCCTTAACAATAATATTACTAGAAATGTCATTTTGAAAATTTAACTCTGAACAAGTTTTCCTGTACAGGAGTAAATCTGTTCAAACAATGAGGAGCACAGTTTTTATAGTCCGTCAACAAGCATTAGCCACGTACGCGACTATTTAACATAACAATATTTACATAAAGCATGTCTGCTCTAAAGGCCATAACCGATTACCGTAACGGATTAACTTTGATACTAACCACAAATGACAATATTTCCCATCACTCATTTTGATGTAACGAAACGTCAAACTTGAACTTGACATTAGGGAGACAACAATAGCACCCCAATTAAAATGTATTTAGAAAACTAATCCTTACAAAAACTAGAGTCGGAAATAGACATGCCAAAAAATTGAAGTCACCCTTCAGAACAAAAAAATATTTGAATAAGATTTTCACGGTTCTAACTACAGGGAGTCCAGTTACAGGCTGTAACGACACCTCGCATTCGAAATTCAACTTTATACCTTACAAGTACAGTTTATAACAGTATCAGGATATCGGCATAGTATGGCCACTCATTCCTTCAAGGAACAAACTTGAGCTAATTCAAACTGACAAAGCCCATTGTATTACGTCGTGTGTATGATAGAAAAAAATATTTTGTTTGACACATACCTACGTACACATTAATACAGATGAATACCTTTGCGAATTACTTACACGGATTACCCACGTTCCTATTCCATACTTTATGGTGTACGTAACGTGTGTATTACTCAAAGCATCAGGCATATTTTTTTCCAAAAAGGTCTCATTACTAGAGTATTACTCTTCATTCTCTTTTTACGGTTCCTACCTAGGTAACTGGTTTTGGTACGCACTTAATTGCACCTTGATTATTTTTAATGAGGATTACTAGGAATTACTTAATTGTTCATCAGTTAGAGAACTTTAAACTAACTAGAATTTTAAAATTAAATACAGCATTGTTCTACTTAAAAATAAATGCAAACAAGAACTATTTTTCATAAAAAGCAAGTGGTCTTTACAGAACAAAAAAATGTATGAGCTTTAAAGTCATTTTATTGATATTGCATATGTATAGTAAATAAATTCTAAAATAAGTGTACTAGAAGCAAGTTCGAGCGAGTTTATTCTGCGAGGTATTAGAACTATTGAATAAGTAACAAGAAACTCGAGCGTGCACAACCGAGATCGCACAATCAATTATTCTTGCTAGCATTACCGCCCTGTATAAAAATGAGTAGAAGTTACCTACACTGGGTATTGCCACAGTCTTTGTTACAAGGAACAGTCTCAAGAGACTAGCTACGGTTAGACACATCGGTAAACGCAACTCTCGGTTAAAAAGTGAAGCCATCTACTCATGCAATCAATTGGATTAGCAATACCAGTGGGTGTCGTAAAGGCGAAGATAACTTTAATCTCATCAGTGACCAAGTTGAACATTGATTCCTGATAAAACATTGAGAGATCAGTAATATTATCGAGTTACCAACATCAAAACATGCACATTTTAATCACAGTCATCGAAAAACCATAACAATTGGATGTGTCATTTCCAAAAAAATAACTGACAGCTTTATTCTTAAACGCTACGAACAAAAATAAGAACCCACAAAATGGCACAAAATGGTAAAAAAGTAAAAATTCAATTCGCTTTGGGAAAAAAATTGGACGACCCGTAACTGTAAGGAAAGAAACAGTCCTTGATGTATTTTTTATGTAATTCAAGAAGGGTGCAAAATAAAGTTGCAATTTTAAGACGTCGCGATTGGACAGACGTAGTTTGGGGTGACACCCAAGAGAAAAGGGCGGCACATGTGAGGGTTTGTGAGAAGATTATTAATTTTGGAAGATATACTCCAGGGGATTAAATAAGACTGCTTTGCGTCTACATCTAGATATTAACTCTTAACTTATGGAAGCCATGTTTTCGATAAACAGGTTGTGTTGCTAGGTTCATTATAATTTTATTATTCAAAAACCTTGTAAAAAAAGAAACTGTAAAGTTTTGTTTGCTTAAAAATGAACACAGATAGCGAATTAGGTTTTTTTGGAGTTAGAATCATTTTCAAAAATCATAGCAGTTGAGAGCTAAGTGTCTTATGTATAAAGATCGTTTTTCGTTACGAAGAAACTGCGGGATTTTTTGTCACGTTTAAAATATTGTCATTGTGTATCCTATTTCATTTGCCCTCAAATAGACATCCAAGCTATAGTAAAGCTTCACTGAAACTAAATTTCATTACATAACATATATTTAATGTATTATTTTGAATATTGATTAATTAATTTAAGATACATACATAATTTTACATAATTCTTTATAATAAAAAAATACGTCATTATCACAATAGGGACACAGAATTCGATTGAATGACTTTGTAAAAATGTAACATAATTTAAATTTACAGTAATGCTCCTTGATCTGCTTCTAAGAAAACAAAAGGTGTCGTAAATCAAAATATTCTACCAGGACAATATCGCTACGACATGCGCGCACGCAAGGATCATGATACAATAGAATTTCTCAATTTCAACGACATTACTATCAAAGGTGTTGAACAAATTTATGACCCGTAAGCCCATTAGAATTATTCGTACCACATAAATTATAAGAACATATATTTCTTAGAACTATGTTAAGAGTATAATTTCTAGCTACTAAAATTTGGTTACGGAACATTTAAGAAATTGGTAGTTCTTTGCAAAACTCGTGCAAAATAATTTTAAAGCGAGGAAAGGAGTACGAAATATTTAAGTAACATCAAATAAATGACAAGTTTACAAACTTAAGAAGGCATACTTGACTGTTGGCATGAGACGTCTCAATGTTTTGGTTGATAAAAACATACGTACGTTAACAAAATAATAAATGAAGTAAAAAATAAAGGCATAGGAACAAATCTCAGGTATGCAGATATACATTTGCAATTTAAAATAGACTGAAAGGAGACGTAGATATGCGCCTAATATTGTCAGAGTAATGGCTCCCTGAATTGATACCAGGAACGATTCGTCTCCATAATATACGAATTTCAGATGTTACCATTGGATCATTTTACATTAGGAGCTGTTGCCACAGAATCCCATGTTGCTAATGCAACGGTTGAGAACATAATCTTTGACACGATTTTAAAAACACTGTCTTTGAACAGTGCTTATTAGGTACTAGGCATCTATGGAAAGCACCCGAGGTACCCAAGACGTGGTTACAATAATAAGGATGAGAATTACAAGTAATGTTAAAAAATAACCTATTCCACCCGAAAGTCCGGAACTCAATCATACAACGTCAGTTTTTGACGTGTTGAACAAAACGGTGCATTTGTGCAACGGACTGCAAACAATTGACAAAAGACCGCCGACAAATAGTCGCAGGACACGACAGATGGTACAAAGATTTACTCCAGAATACAAATAAATGTACGCCTAAGCTTCCGTGTTGCAAGACCGGTTTGGTTATAAATATAACGTTTCTTTAATACTGTGAGAAAATTTAGTTTTAGAATGAATAGAGATTGTTGCGTTACTTTGGGTGTAGTAATTAAAGCGTAGTTAACAAAAAATAGACAAGGTATACCTACACATGATAAAGTCTGATTTTTATTTAAATAGAGCTTGACTTTTTAATTTGCTATTTGCAAATATCACACTACACTAGTGGCGTCACACGCGGGTTGCTTATTTATTCCCTCTCTTCCTCTCTTGAAGTTCTGGCACTCACAAAAAGAAAGACAACACTACATCATCTGTAGTTTAATGCTACGCGTCCTGCGTCCGGCTGTTAGATCAGGGTACCACGGGAACCGGATCCTGAGCCCTCTGATGGCGAAAGCTGTCAGATACCGGTTTTGGAGTTGGACTCGTGGGGGTATTGTGGATAGCTGCAGAGAACGGGCACGTTCGTCTGCTCCACTTTTGTCGGTGGAGCGTCGGTTCTCGCGCGCAGCGAGCAGCGGAATTAACCGGTCTAAGGCGAAGGGCTCCTTGGTTTTCCGATGCGAGGCTTGGAGCGTCCTTTAGCAGAGGTCCCGTCGGACCGATGCAGCTCGGGTACTTGCCTGCTTAGCAAGTAGAAAGGTGACTAGACACTGATCCGGACACGAGACCGTAGGCCAGGGTAGACCTACACTTGAATGTAGATCGGGATGTGAGCGTGCTGACAGCTCCGGTACCAGCTGGATACTGGTAGTCGGCTTCTCTGACGAACTTAGCGGTGTTACCGCGAGCATATGCAAATATGCGGGAAGTGAGCGTGCCTTACAGCTCCGGTACCTATCTGGACAATAGGGAGTGTGCTGGTTGCGAATGGGGGGTCGCTGCGAGTGTGGTTTCACGAGTGGCGATCTTCTGTGACCGATAGGCATACGGGTAACTTAGCCTTAATTAGGACACGCGCCATGGCGTTGGAGGTAAGACCTGCCGTATAAAGGTCCCTGCGTCTCGGGACTTTGGAACTTGATGCAGGTATACTGACCCTGCTCATATAACGTAAAGTTGGGGGCAGTATAAACAAATAGATAGATAGATAGATAGATAGATAGATAACACTTTATTTGTACACCAGTCTTACAGTAGAATTATCATAAATACATTTGTCATACAGATAATGTACAAAGGGCGGCCTTATTGCAAAATGCAATCTCTTCCAGGCAACCTTAGGATGGATCAATGTGTTTCGGAGAGACAGTTGTAGTTGGAGGTGCATTTCAAATTTTTTATGAAAACTATAATTACTATAACTAAATCAATATGAAAATATACAGATATACAAATACGTAGTTGTGAGAAGGAGAGGGCCTGTAGCTTAATGCATAACATAGGTAATGCACAGCAGCCTACTGTTGTACTTTGACCCCTTCATTTGAATGTTGTACTAACCGTTCCCAGCAATTTTTCTAGCGTTTAAGGCCATTGCCAAAAATTGTAGGGTTCGGCTCATTTACAAGAGTTGACTGGATTATTTTATGTTATAGATACTAAGACAGGAAGTTAAAGTACTGTGCTGTATTTTCTTGTATTTTAAGAAGACAAATAATAACATACTAATGGTACAACGGCCACTATCAAACGGTCAATAACTACGTTGACACGAAAGAAATGTCAATCGTACGTTTCCAACCCTATCCTCCTCTCTGAGCTCTGATAGCTCTATTAACCAGTAAAATACAACAAAAACACATTATACATACATTAAATTAAATTAAAGTATAAAATAATAGTTCTTTTTTTTCGTAACATCAATTATTAAAAAGTAAAAATACTTTCAAATGCCCCTTATACAAAAGAAACTTTAATCCTTTCTAAGCAAATGACCTCAAAGTAGCTTGTAGCAGTTACTTAATATTAAACAATATACTTATCGATAATACCATTAAGATTACAAAACAGCCTGTTAGATCTAAAGAAGATAAAATCATAACAAAAGCTATTTCTTAACTAACAAAGAGTCCTAAACGTTAACTTATGAAATGGTTCAAATGGTATTGTTGACCCGAGGGCGAAAAGGTCGAACCCTTTCATGTCATAGCTGATTGTCACGACAATGTCAGAAATTGCAACATGACAGGTCGTGTCAGAATGCAGTTTGATGAGGTTCGAATAAATGCAGCGAAGGAGTTTTCACACGCACGGTGAACGTGAAGTGCAACCAAAAAAATCCTCCCTACTGCGTATTGGCCAGGTAGGTACTAAATGAAAGGGGTAGGCAGTGTTATGGTAAATGTGACTAAATATAATGAAAACAGTTTTGAAACAAACTGTGATCGAAACCAATTCGTTTATTTCATTCGTTTGGTTTTTTTCCCACGGCTTGAGACTATTTAGTTCACCCAAAGGTCAATCAAATGTGGATGAAACTGAATTTCCATTATAGGAAGAATGAAGTATAAAAACTTTTTACAAACAACTAAGTTGATAAGCAAGCGCACGGCCTACTTGGTCTACACCAATAGAAAACAAAAGCACTACGCTAATAGTACTATCAAACTCCGATCCTTTTTAAGATTTAGTAAGTCGGCCGGCTCTAATTTCAGCAGAAATATGATATACACTATCTCCTTAAATGTTTGCATGAGGTAGATAAAGGAAATTGCTGTTCGGATCGGCCGCCCAGTTAATTAGTGCTTAGCCTACGATATGCACTGAATATAAAATTCCATTAGGCAGGTCTTACCTGTTTATTTGCCAACTTAGTTCTTTCAAAAACTTATTAAAGTTTACTATTAAAAGTAATTACTCCTTTAAAACACATCAGGCCATTGACGTAGGCCTTCTAAGAGAGTCTTTTAAGGTTGCGTTATCAGATAGTTATATCACAGATAAGATAATAGTTACTTCGGTTATATTCATACAAACCATGAAGTGTGATTTTTTTTTATTGTGTAATGGAATAGTTTGTATTCCAGCTCACCTGATGGAAAGTGACGATGAAGACGAAGATTGTACACGCCTGTCCAAGAGAAACCTATTCACTTTACACTTGAACGTTCGAGGATTATAATTCGACTGGAAAAATAGACGCAGACATTTCAAATTGCACATCCAACGTTAAGCGTGATATCGATAAATCTCGTTGTTATAAATATATGTTCAAAATCAGAAAATATTATTTATTTATTTAACTACCTCTATCTATCTATCTACAAACATAATGTAAACATTTAGGTATCAATCGGCGGTCTTATCGCTGATTTTTTCGAGACAACCTATGTATGGATAGTTAGGTACATATATAAGCAGAGAGATCCATATGTCAGAACTGATTTACCGCAACTACGGGCTGTTAATAACTAATGAAAGATATGTAAAATCCTCAAAATACAAACCTACAAACCAAATATTTTTTTGTTTTATTTATATATTCAGAGATTTTGCATGAAAATCTTCTAAGTAAAGACCGCTGTGACTTTGCCCGAATCGTGTTTTATTAAAATTATGTTATACATAATAATATTATATGTACCTACGTATAACGTTTGGTTTATCTAACGCTTAGAGTAACTGGTTTTTTTTTCACCATAAACAAATAGTACATTTAATGTACCTTCAATGTAATTTAAATGTCATGCATGCCTGTGATTTGTTTAATTACTCTGACAATGTTAAATTAAGAATGTCTCAACTACAAAACATTGTAATTACACAGTTGGTATGCTTAATAAATAAATAACAGTTCTATTGCATACATCCGTCAACTTCGAGCTGCAAATACTTATTTAATATGTATAAATTGGCAATTTAAACACTAAATTCAACTTGTAGTCGCCCAGGGTTCGAAATAAAACCGTAGTTCGCGGGTTCGATTCCCGCATTCTCATCACATTGGTTTGGGTGTTTCTATGTATGTAAAAAAAAAAAAGGTGTGTGTCAGCTCCGACGTACGACTGGAGTTTACAATTTACTGGACTCTCTCTCTCTCTATCTCTCTCTCTCTCTCTCTCTGTCTCTCTATCTCTCTCTCTCTCTCTGTCTCTCTATCTCTCTCTCTGTCTCTCTCTCTCTCTCTCTGTCTCTCTATCTCTCTCTCTCTCTGTCTCTCTATCTCTCTCTCTGTCTCTCTCTCTCTCTCTCTGATCCCTCCCTCCCTCCCTCCCTACCTTCCTACCTTCCTACCTCCCTACCTCCCTCCCTCCCTATATATTTACACATATATATAACATAAAGGTATACATATCTACATGTACATGTACATCTCGACATGCGTCGAGAATAAGGAGTAAACTCCAATAAAGCATAAAAAGCACAATAAAGCATAAAAAGCACAATAAAGCGTTACGCTGCCCTTCGATCACTACATTTTACTCCTTATATTTTTTTCATACCGGGCGCCTTATATGCAAATCGATTCTGAAGGAGTAAACTCCAATTACATATGTATGTTTATCCGTGTTCTAGAACAGTACAAGCTCTGCTTAGTTTGAGTCTATATAGCGATGTACTTTGCGCGAGGATATTATTATGATTTTATTATTGACTAGCAGTTACCGCGCGGTTTCGCTCGCCTTTATATATTTTGCATGGAACCCTAATTACTTTTCCGAACTTAAAGTAGCCTAAGTTACTCCTTAGAACACCAGCTATCTGGCAGTGAAAGTTACATAGCCTATAAACTTCCTCAAGGAATAGTCTATCCCATACAAAAAATGATTAAATAAAAAATCGAACACAAAATCTCGTCAGCTTTATTATATTAGTATAAGATAACAATAAAGCTTCGTCGAAGATAGGAAAAACCTTCCAATTCCTTTTGTTAATAACGCTAATGCCGAAACACAGAAGACTTGAACTATTTCGTACTCGTTAGATTCATCTGTGGCCATGAAAAGAGCTGCCAAATATTTTTATGAATTAATATAGACAGAGATTACCTACTAGCCATTCCACATACTAGCTCTAGCTCGGATTCAATTCAATCAAAATTTTCAATGAGCAATACATTTACACGTTCGTAATGTTTCATTTGTTTGAAGCTTGCATATTTGTAATTAAGTAATCCACTTATGTCCAAGCCATGACGATTATCGCATCGCTCTAATCAACTAATAAGAAAAAAGACTATAGTTATCATTTTCACACACTCTCATTTTGTTTCATCTAAATCAACCTTCCCAGATCACTAAGCATGAAGTTATAAAAAAATGTGTTTCTATTATACTTACTGGTTGCGTTACGTTGTGAAATATTGGTTACACAGTATTTGGAATTTTGCAGTAAACAAACCAAAGCACATAACTTTGTTCCCCATCTCATTATTATATCAAAATTCTATTCAAAAAGCTGTCATCTCATCAAAGAGTAGTCTACCCTTGTTTCCAAAAATAATGTTTGAACAAACGCCCTGACATTCAAGACTCGTCGACTTGAACAATTGTTTTTCATTTCAAATTTACATCTAAACCTTTATTTTGTTGACATAGAAGTGAATTTCCTTTGACATATTTAATTCGAGTACTTTAAGTTATTTGATGTTATTTGATCTAATAAATCGCTAAAATAAAGTAGGGGCTTGCGGTATTCAATATTACAATGGTAGTAATCGAGTGAAGAAAAATAGGGCAAAATCGTAAACATTGTAACGTTATAGTTCCGTGTTTTCCCGGCTTGGGGATATTTTATTTTACCTTTTACTTGTATTGATATCGATCGCTTTCAACCTTGTTTTAAAAATATCCTATTCTTGCGGATGGGCCTAAAAAATACACTTTGTAAACAGTTATGAACTTCCTACATGAAACAACAAGTAAATTACAATTGTTATTTATTAGCAGTGCATATTAATATCAAGTACCTGGATGAACCTGTGTACTTTGTGTGTATTTCGGGGACGCCCGACTACTTGTTTGGAACCGACGGGGACTCTTTAACAAGGAGTGAAGCGACCTGCCGCGTCGGTATCAGGCGCTACACTCAAGTGTTTTCTCACACCCGTTAATAACTCTGAATACCACTCACGAAAGTTTTTATTCTAATTGATTGCATCATGTTATTATAAAATTCTAACACAGAAAATTAGTTCGATTGAGATATCACGCCTCCCGAATATATTAGTTTTGTATAACGGAAAAAATCAAACAGACAGATTTGTAATAAGTATAATCAAACCATTTGACTTCCGCACTCGCAATTCCTAGATGATGAGATCATTCTGAATTGAATAGCGCCAATGGGAAGTGTTTTACAACAAGGAAAGCGAACTGGCAGCATAGACTAAATAGTCTGACAGTTCTATGTTTACACTGAAGATTACAGTTTAATTAAATAATAACAATTACATGACGTGTGGGCCTCGTTCTAGGATTTACGTAACTGACGATGAGTCTTTTATAAACGAATTTTCGCACCTTATACACTAACAAACAACTTGACAGTCGACTTATGTTTGAATATTGTGCGATTGTGTTTTGTTTCATTTGTGAAGTTTTCATCATATATATATATTTTATAACAACTTGACTTCTTCTTGAAAAACAAACTTTGGCATTCAAAACGGACTGACGATTACTATATACAATGGATAGTGTATTTTGTGTGAATTGTGGCTCGGCTTCTGGTTGCATGGTGTTGATGACGAGCAGGTTCTACATCGCATACAGCAATGGACTGCTCCGCAGTTGGTAAGTTGATCTTTCGTTATAATACTATACTCAGTCTGTATGTCTGTCTGTAGTCACGTCTCAACGGAGACCAGCGTTACCTACGCTTTAGATATTACATAACTCAAGTGTGTGTCTAATAAGTATATTATGTTTATGGTATAAACACAAGAGTACTCTATTTTTCCTTACCTAATGAGTCATATATCCCACACAACCAGAGAAAGATCCTCCTCTCTAACGCACGAGGACGCAACACTTTCAATGTCTGATTGGAATCGGGATGACCCCAAATACCCGATACATATATTTTTTAAATTAAAGTTCTTGACAGAAAATCCTGACTACTAAACTTTTTTCAAGTTCAAGCGATACACTAACTTTTAAAACGTCAGGAAATTCAGAGGTATGTAATACCTTTTCGTGATCGCGTTAATTCCCGTTCATACGTAGATAATATAATAATTCAAGCGATACAATCTTATATGCACAAAATGTTGGACAGAGGTTAGAGCAGCAAGACCTGTTCCCAACGTTTTTCATACAAGTGCTCTCTGTCAAGTTACATTACCACTACACATTCATTCGGAACATAACAATAATATTAAAAATATTATCATAGAAAGGCTTATTCCATTTGCGGTATGCATCTAATTAATGTTTTTTGTAACTATAATTTATTTTATTAACATTTAAATGATTGGCTTATAATAGTTCGTACTATTTAGGTGCGGGCATCACATTACATTTACCATCCTTGTTGCCAAAGAGCTGATCGTGCTGCAAAACACTATACAACTGCTTCAACATGAAGGGCTACTCGAAGAACCAGCTCCCAAATCAGATCTATCAACTGTGGCATTAACCTTAATAGGCTCAAACGCCACATATTACACCATGACAGAATTCTACAACAAGTGCAGTCACAGGTTGCACCGCAGGTTGTGAGTATTTATGTAATCTATATAAATAGTATTTTCTTATATTAAATTATAATATATTAAATGACTACCAACATTTGATAACCTTATCAGTACCTTATTACTAAATGTTAAAATAATAGATTCAACCTATTTTTTTATTAGACAACTAGGTATGACTTCTACTTTCATCTTTAGTTTTTATTGTGTGATTTGATGATTATAAAATAAATTAAAATCTTTATAATAAAAACAATTATTAGTTTGCTATTGCTTTATTTTCAATATAGGGATCTTCCCATTGTAAATGATTTACACTTTTGGTACTTGAATAACTGTAATAATTATATTTCAGGTGACTAGATCTGACTATATTTATGATGCCTGACACTCATTATTTGATAGTGATGTTGTGAATATTGTGGCAGATTCTATATCATCTATAGGAGATCAAAACCTTTGCATAAGATGTGGTTGCTTGGTAGCCCAGCACCGACACTACAATGTCCAAGATGAATCTTGCCAACATATTTTAAGTGTAGTGCGAAATTGGATTCTACCACGAGAGGTACGAAGCTGTTATTATGGTATATTGTAATTTATCTTAATAATATAAATGTATAATAGTAACATATTAATATAAAACTTATATTTCAGGTAAATTCATCTGATGTTATTTGCTATAGATGCTATCTAAGAGCTGAAGCAGTGCATCGTGTAGATGCAGTTCAAGCAAATAACCCCATAGAGCAACAGTCTAACAGCATAATTTTACCAAATTACTCGAGAGCACCTGTTACACATTCGCGATGTATATTCCCAGGCTGTAATAGCACAGTACAGCACATAGTGCCATATACTTTAAGGGTCGAACCTCCTGCAGAATCCTTAAATCAGATTTTGGTCGAAAATATAGATGATCCAGATACTTGATTGGATAGGTAATAAATGTACTCTAAATAAAATATTGTTTTTTTTTTGTTAATTTCTGTGTTGTTTTTTCTCCACTACTGTTAATTATTCATCTTAGCATCAATTCCCGGTTGCGTCCAGAGCCTTCACCGAATTTTGATTCCTCTTATTTAGCTGCCGCTGCAGAGCGATTGTTCATCTGTTATATCAATCTCCAGAAAGTCGCCTGCGCCAGAACCAAGCAGGTAAACCAGCTGGCAGGTGCAGTTGAGTTGGCTTGGGCCTAAAGGTCTTAGTTGGGCTCCCTTGCACCATAGGTACTTGCACTCTCTAACAGTTAATTGAGTAAAACGTAAACTAATATGTTTTAAAAAGGTTTTTAGGTTCAATCTATTCCAACCTCAAAATAAATGCCTAAAATTAACCATAGAATTAAACATTATATTGTAGTCTTTAACATACCAAAAGCGCTGATAAGTTATGTTGTTGTGTGACACTAACCTTTTATCATGTTAGGTAATAATCGTTTCGTAAAAATTCGAAGTTGTTTTAACCTAAAATCAGAGTTAAATGTAATACTTTGTAAAAGCAAAGTCATACTCCATACTCGCCATACTGATTCTGAATGAAAGTGACATATTATTTTAGTGAAATATTTATAACCTCAAAATCTGTAAATGTTTCTAATAATAATGAAACTATCAAAAGTGTCCGTGACTTTCATTTAATTTAAATCGAATGTATTTGTCATTAACCCCAAGGTAAGCATATTCTTATGTATGCTGGTTGTTAGGCCAATAATTTTTGGAAGCTGAACAATGTCCTTTCAGTGGTAGATATACCTTATTGCACAACAAATATTATTGAAGCAGTAAGTGGCTGTTTTTCGTAATGATAAAAATTTAAATGAACATTCATTCATTTACACATTTCTTAAATATTCTAGTGGTGTTCCTATTAGCTATTGTAACTACTAAACATAAAACTCTTCTCGAATTTAAGGAAAAGTAAATTGAAGGAGTGAGACTATCTTTTGGATAGGTTATTAAAAGAAAACAAATTCTGTATTCAATATCATTAATAAAAATACTACACAAAAGGATCAGAATAATTTTGTTCTTTATTCAAACAAAATAAAATTTTAAATTACGTAATAACTACTATGAAATAAATAAACATATTGCAGTAAAAAGCGCGTAGTTTAGTTTCTTTTTATTTTACTAATTTTATATTATGTTCATGACAACCAAACTAATAGGTTTAGTCTTCTGATATTACATTTATAAATGTTTAAACATTGGCTTAAACAAAACATAACAGTTCCCCTCTGTTCTTCCGCGTCAGTGACTATCCAAAGAGCCTACAGCTGTTTTAGACAAATGAAATTATCCTATTCTCTTGTAATTCCCCAAATCATGATATGGATACAGGAGTCTTCGTAAAAAATAAATTGTATTCTTAGCTAGAGGCAACACTTCTGTTTAGTAACCGGGAGAGCAAAATCAAATATACTGCTTGCTAATATTATAATGATATTACATAGGATTGGCGGAGTAGCAGTTGTGTGTTTATTTTTTTAACGAACTAAAATTTGTTATTCAGGCCGGATCCCCTAAACGATCCACTGGTGGATCAGTTTTGTTTTGTATGTTTTATTTTATATTCCGATCGGGACCTTGTGGAAGTGATCAGAAATAAATTAAAATATTTTATTACGGTCGGATCCTTCGGAACTATCCGAATAAATCAGAAAAATTACTGGGATTGGTAAAAAATATTATTACTATTTACATGCACAAAATACAGAATTTTGATAAATTATCTAGAAGTAAGAACTTAATTCTTTAGGCCATTTTTGCCGTGTTCCTATAATCAAAAAAAACTTTTTGCTTACGGACGGTAAAAAATCGTCGAATTTTCAACGAAATTTTTTTTAAGGCCGTTTTAAGGGCCCTGGAGGGCAATCATCAGTGCGACAGACAGTCCTCTATGCAGAGAATGGCTCAACGCGGAGGAAACGGCCGCCTACGTTATCCTGGAGTGCGAGGAAGTTGCCACACAACGGGCAAGTATCCTCGCGGGTGCGAGATCGCTCCTACAAGCCTGCGAACACCCCAAAAGGCTTCTGTGCTTCTGGAAGGAGCTAGGCTGACTCAAACTGCCTGCCTATCTGAACGCATAATGGACCATCTTTGAGTCTAAATGCGGAAACAGAGCCCTACACCAATACCAATTTACCGTCCGTAAGCAAAACGAATCGTTTCTTGATTATAGGAACGCGGCATTAGTCTATTCCGCAGTCAATAATCAGACATCAAAATATTTTATATAGTCAAGTTATTGTTCTTACTAATTGATCTTATTGCAATCTACTCCACCCAAAGGGTTAATTATGTGCATGAATAAATAAAATAATCATGGGTATCTCTAACACATCAGGCGTGTTTGTTTGATCAGTTAATTGTTTCCAGCACGTCATTTTCAGGTTGAGAAGTTAAAAGTACTACAAAAACAATTCCATAATAGCGACGGACTAGGAATACAAAAAGCCCACCACAAAGATAATCAGTTCATTATTAAAACATTCAATTTATAACCTAGAACACAGAGTAAAATACATCAAGTTTGTATGTTTCCAGTCTTGTTATTACAACATATGAATGTTAGGGTAAACTTGATCTCCCCGCGTAACGATAATGATCCCGCATTTAGAATGATATATTTTATTAGAGCATTGTATACAAACAAGGTACATGAATAACTCCTTGAGACGAACACGGGCTGGCTACGGGCAGAACGTGGTAACTGACAATTGTATAAAATATTGTTAAGTTTCTTATAAGAAACTAGATCATGTTAGGTACCTACCGTCATTCTTATTAGATTATAGATAAAGCTAAGAGCTTCGTTCAGCGTTTTTTTTTCAGGAAAGACACCTGTAGCTAAACTTAAAAAGCAACAGCTTATCTAAATACAAAATTTGATCCATATCTTTATGGCCGTTTATGAGATACACGAAATATTTAAAACATATAGGTACATAGGTGTATTCCTTTCAAGGGTACACCAGAGATCCTGGCACTAAGGGCTGGGATGGAACACCGTTTTAGTCGGTTCGTGTCCAACATACCACCCTACCGCTTATCCCGGTGGGGTGACGACCCGTGGGGGTTTTCACACGTTAAAAGTGTAGGATGGATAAAATATTAATTAAGTAGGTGTAACGAAACGTGGTGCAGAAGAGGAAATGAAAGGATGGAGTGAAAGTATAAGTACCGTGTAAACATTCCGATGCATTTAGTAAAAAGCTGACCCGCGCAACTTCGTCCGCGTTTATAAATTTTCCCCGTTTTTGCAACATTTTTTATTGATGCTCAGCTCTTATTGGTTGTAGCGTGACGTTATATAGCCTATAGCCTGCCTCGATAAATAGTCTTTCCAACACTGAAAGAATTTTTCAAATCGGACCAGTAGTTCCTGAGATAAGCGCGTTCAAGCAAACAAACTTCAGCTTTATATAATAGTATAGATAACTATACGCATACGTGTTTTTTGGAATGAGTCTAATATCATTAAAGAAATATTTGATTCCTGATATCTTCGAGCTAAATCATATGACAAGGATCGCATTTAAATTTAGATACTCTAAAGGTCGTAGGCCCGTTCAGAATATTTTAATGTTTTTCTCCATATATACGTATTATTTTAATCTTAAGAATACATTTTATGAAAAATAATATACGTAATTCAGGTACAAACATCAAATTTTACCGAGATGATTGTTTACATTGATAACTTTGCGAGAAAGAGTTATTAAAGTTGTAAGCGTTAAGTAAATTGAAGGAATAGCTCGCAATTTTTGAGTTACGTTGCAAAAAGTGACTGAAATAAATTCAGAGTAGCCGAAGGTTATATTCCTGTTTAATATTGGACGCAAACTCAGGGCTCTCAGGACACGCTGCTAATCTGAATAAATCTTAAAAGTCCAGCTGACTGAAACAGATGGCATTCAAATTTGATTAAGTAATTTAAATAAATACAATTGCATAGCTGCCAACGAGAAAATCAGAGATAGATATTAAAGCAATCTAATGCCGCGTTTCTTTAGTTAAGAAACGATTTTTTGATTGATCGAACGACGTTTTGCTTACAAACGATTATATTTTCAACGAAATCTTCCGTTCGTAAACAAAACGAATCGTCTCTTGATTATAGGAACGCGGCATTAATCAAGCCGTCCTTGTTGCCGTATCATATTATAGTACAGTTTCATATCGTACAGCTGTAGTCGTTGCCAAACAAATAAAGCGCTGATGGTAAGCGGTAACCGTTGTCTGCAAATACTTGGATAAGCAGTGGGCTCACTGAGATGTGGCTCTTGTGCTTTTTACTCCATGGACATATTCATCAAATTAAATAAATCAATACACTAGTAAGGTAAAACTACTAAGCCTTATCTATATTCTTTGTACCCCTTTTTAAGCAAAGTTAGCGCATGGAGCAATGTAAAATGGATTACTTAAAGTTCACATGTACAAGAAGTGTAGAAACCTAAAATGTTCAACCCATATCACTACTATTGTAAAACAAAGTCCCCCGCCGCGTCTGTCTGTTCGCGATAAACTCAAAAACTACGGAACGGACATGCGGGTTTCACCAATAGATATAGCGATTCATGAGGAAGGTTTAGGTATATCATTTGTTAAGGTTTTGTGTAAACTGGTTGAAATATGATGTTAATTGTTGAAGACGCCTTCTGCTACCCGTGCGAAGCCGGGGCGGGTTGCTAGTGTGTCATAAATTTAAAATTATGTTGACCTGTCATGATACGGAAAGTCTATTGAATGACAGTTCTAGTTATACTGTTCAACGTTATAAAACAAAACATTTAAAGTTACGTAATGAATTATGGTCGAAATTTTACCACCAGGTGAACTCTAGTAACTACAAATAGTCCAAGGCACAACTACAACTAAAGAAAACTATTTAAAACAATGTAAGAAGAAAATACATAATCAGTTACCCCGTTGTCCAAGACATGAATCAGACAAGTATCTCATAATCCCTCTAGTTAGCTCACCCAATTTGCGTGCGACGAGGGTTAGCTCAATGCGTGCCCTTTCAAAGGCAACGCGCAAAAAATATGTCTTGTCTTGAGCACTGGTTTGTGACATTGTCGAACTGTGATTTATACCCGAAAGGGGTTCATTCAACGTATCTTTTTTGTGAAGTTTAGGGCGCCGCCGCCGGCGTATTCGTCTTGGTTGTAAAATTATAAGTACTTATGTAAGTACATGTGCAATAAAATTATATCAAAATTATTCATTTATACATACTGTCCATATCATATTTAGGTAAGTCTTAATTACATTTCGAAGCCAATTACAAGTTTTCGGATTTAAATTTCGAATTGCAGTATACAAAGTCAGTAGACAGTAGGTAAAGTATCAAGACAGTTACTGTTAAGATAATAAAAAAAACACTGCAAGAAATGATTAGATAATATAAATTGGTTAATACTGGTGAAGAATAGATCAATATCATGCGGTTGACTCAGGGAATTATACGCTCCACACACTCTAATCATTATATTTATCTAAGATGTTTTTATAAAATGTTGTCGCCACATTAAAAACTCTTATTTATTTTATTAAAATTAGGGACAAACTATAATAGATGATAACACAGTTCACTATTTAATAAAAATAAGTTAATAGACATTATTTTGACTGGTTACGCCGGTAACGCAATACTATTTATTGGTCGATTGATAAATATTAACGAAAAGTGGGATTATAAAAGGGTAGAAATAAGATGAGAACTTCACTTGAGTGCAAACAGAGGTACGAACAACTTGGCACTTATTGTTAGTTGGTGATTTTCATAGTTTATATCAGTGGTTTTGAGACTGTTTATTACAAAAATGTCATTGATATAATGAATTTTGTCTGCAGTTGTTGTTCTTGGCACGTATAGTAGATGCACGTATATAAGATTTGGTTCCTTAGTTAAACGTACAGACGATACGCGCAGTGCAATTTTATTATGCAGTGCAGCACAATCTATGGAATGCTTTACTAATTTGAACAGAAACGCCAGATCAGCTCTATACCTAATTACCTAAGTTCGTACAATGGGAGGAGCAATTTCCTATATCGGCTTAAGTAATTCGGTAAAAAAATACCAGATCTGAACTGAATGTAAAAATATTTGGATAGCTTCAATTCTGTCAATATAAATATTATAGACTATATTCCTTCCCGCCGAGCAATATTCGAGGTGACTGTAAATAAAAAGCACTAGAGGGTTTTGATTGTTTTAATGTATGGTAGTAACAGTAGTATGGCCTCTGGAGTCAAAACCCACACCTAGATCTCTAGTTAATAAAGTACCTATTAGCTAAGGCATAATCAAAGTAAATAGGCCCCGTTTTTCGTGAAGACGTAACAAATTTTTTTTAAATAAAACTATGTTGATTAATGCATGCAAACAACTAACCAACTAACAAACCAGCAATCAAACGATTGCAAAAGAAACGATTCGAACATAATGATAAAACTGAAATACCTATAAAAAGAGCATTAATTTCATCGAATTTCTCATCGCTCCAATAGCCGTGATCGTCTAGTGGTTAGGACCCTACGTTGTGGCCGTAGTAACCCAGGTTCGAATCCTGGTCACGGCAGTGTAACACACTGTCATGGCGGAGCATTTTTTGGCTTTCTTCATGTTGATAAAACCTTTTAGAAATTTAATTGAAATTTATATTTGCCCGCTAGGTACATTTCTATTATTTTCTCCAAATATTGTAAATATTATTAAATTTCTAATTATCTTATTTCTAAACCAAAATATTATTTTGATGGTATTTTTATTACTAATTCGAACAAAACAAAACAGTTTTCATGGTTATTATAATTAAATAATGGTATTAAAGTGTCGAGCTGCCCTCTAGTAAATAAAAGATAACCTAGCTACTATATTCATACAGACTAAGTAATTGTTTCTACGTGCTCATAGATGGCGCTGTAAAACTTTACTTCTCAAAGACAATCTCACTTTTACCATTTTTCACAAGATGGCGCTAAAGTTAAGTTACATTTGCTCGCCGATGGATGTCACTACAACAAATATGAAAAAACATTTATATTCCTTACGACAATGAGATGGCGCTAGTAGTATTTTGAACACGATGTAAGAATATTTTATGAAAGTATTGCAGTACATGGCCATAAGTAGCAGATAAGTTACGAAAGTTTCAAGCACGTTCCTTCGTTTCAAATTTTAAACTTTAAAGCATCGTACAAATAGATTTTGTATATTACAACAGATGGCATATCCAATAGAGTTCCAGGTTTATTACTACCTACCTTATATTATTTTCATAGAAGGATTAGGAACATCTCTGGTATCTCTTTCGAAATTTAAATGTTGATATTTACTGTCTAGTTTAGTCTAGTCACCAATAAAAAAAATAATTTGCAGTCACTTCGGGTAACTAACTGTAAACACCATTAACATAACGATAGTACTTTACGGAACAATACCGCCTATGTCGGTACGCTTGGATTGCTACCATACATCCTGTTGATACTACTTCAGTCGTATCAATTTACAACTCTTTAAAAAAAGAACGTTCTATATTATACCTAAATATTAGTTATGGCTGTTGGTCGACCAAAAACTACATTTAAATTACACAGTGTTATCATTGCCCGGTTATAAGTAATTAAAATATCGGACCCAACAGGTCATTAAGAGCGAGGCACTGATTTTTTTTGCAATCCGTACGAACAAAGAAAATTAAATTGGTTAGGAAAATTTATTTAGTTAAAGTAAATAAAAATTTTCAATAACAGTTATGTATTTAAATATTAGTAACAAATCGTGAATAATTTTATATACGATTCGTGTTAGGTATAACTCAGTTATGGAATATACATCACGCCCATCATGCCCGTTCGTCGTCGCGGTGAGGTCCTAACAAGTTTACGAATTTAGTCACTTAACCGAACTTTAGCATAAATATGAATAGTCGTATAGAATTAACCGAAAATCGTTTAAAAATGGGTGAAATTGAGACAGTCGGTATTTTTTTTTATTTGTTAGATAAAAACGTCACGATTGACATATTTTATTTGAAGGCATATTCACCGAAGGCATATAAATCGTAAAATACGTTTTTTTTTCAATTTAAACTTTACATCTTGCGTGAAAAGTGTTTGGACATAAAAATTGCGCATTAAAAGATGAATAAAGTTAAGAGTTTAGCAGCCCCGATCGGATCAGTAGTTTTTTTGCAAATTGCAAAAAACCGCGTTTTTTGGTCGTTTCTTCGGAAATTCATAACTCATATTCATTGTTTTTTTTTCTTGTAAATCGAAAAAGAAAAACGGTTTTTACGATTTTTGACAATTTTTTGACGGTGATGCCTCGGATGAATATGTTTTCAAATGAAATATGGCAGCCGTGACCTTTTTATTTAACAAATAAAAAAAACGATTTTCTCAATTAAAGTTGCGAATATGCTAATTCTATCCGACTAGAAAGTAACTCTTATCGGATGGGGATCATACACTAAAGTTAATTAAGTAGTGTTGAGTGCGTTTGCGCGGTGTTATTTTTGTAAATTTGAAAAAAAAGTATGATCCTTATTACATATTGTGTATTAAAAACCATGTTTTTTATGAGGCGCTCTAGAGCTTTTCGTTATAGACTATATTAACTTTTCGACAATTGCACTCATACTAGGAGTGCCTAATATGCACGCTAAAGCCGTACGTTATAATTTGTAGTAAAACAATATAATATTAAACACTTTTATTAAAGTATACTTATAGTCCTTTGTTTTTTGTCTTTGTTTGTCTGTTGTCCTCTCCTAGCCAACCAAAAAAGAAAGAAATCTAGAAATCTGTTTTTTTTTAGGGTTTCGCAAGGCAAATTCTCTAGATTATAATAGCTATCAATTTGACATACAGTAATTTTCCTTATTCGACAGATAGATGGACAACAAAGTGATCCTATAAGGTTTCCTTTGAGGGACGGAACCCTAAAAATTAATTATTGTTGAAATTCGACTACCATGTGATCTCTAGTAACTATTCAAACCTTTACATAAAACACAATAACGCCAAAAGTGGTACAGACTTTATAAATATTTATTAACATTAAATGACCACCCATAACCTTGCAGCGTTAAATTTCATTTAATGTCTTCGCAAAAAGTTCTTGGAAAGGATTTGAGGTGAGATACTCACACATTAAACGTTGTCTGTCAAGATATAAACTGTGGTATAGCACGCACGAGTAATTGTTTGTTCTTTATTTCATCCTAGTAATATTATTTGAGGACAATGCGCAAGAATAGCCCATCCGCTGGATGTTATTGTCATCGCACTAGTTTCGGTTATGCTTGACAAAAAACAAATGATCATTTTAAAAATAAAATTATAAAAACTAATCAAACATCTCATTTCGCAAACATAATATATTACTATATAAGTAATCATTTGAAAAATACAGATTTCGCATATGTTTTACTTTGCAAATATTTAAAATGTTAAAATATCATTCCAAAAATATTCATTTAACCAAATACTTCGTTTTGGTTTCAGTTCGATTCCGATACAATCAGTGTGAGGTCTCATCGATGAGGTTCCCGGATCTTTCCATACGATAAAAAACCCTCCTCGGCTTCCCTCTGAACCCTTCCAGGCTCCTGACAGCAAAGCATGATGTGCCACCTGTATATCTACAGGCTTGTCAAGGTTCCTGGGGATTTCCTTTAAGAGTTGATAGATGGAAGCCGTATGCTTTCAGTCGATTTGGTTCCGACAGACCTTTTTGCCCTTGGCAAGAGTAGGGTATAAAGGCATCCAATGAGTCCAAATCGTGTTTATTACTTTAATGGTATGCAAAAAACTATCAAATGTAAAATTATTAATTAAGCAATTCAGCAATATACGTAAGAGCAGTTGTAGGCAAGGGATAGTTGTAGTGATATGAGCGTTCTTTCGCTCGAATAACCCACTCACCATCTTAGTAATAAGTATAAAAGGCTCTCCTGATACTACAATCAAATTATATCCTAACATTTGGAGTACATACAAACCTTTTTACATTTCTTATTTCCACAACACATTAGTTTGATTTACGGAACAAGCTAAAGAAAACAATCTAGCAACTCGCAAAAGTAAATAATGCATAAGTTAAATGTAATCCTCCGTACATGCTGGCTACATTTTTAATGTTGGTTGGAATTACACTGTGTTGTCGGACAGCAATGGCCGTGTGTTGTAATTGGGTAGCTTATGTATATGCATCCTAATGGTAATTGTTACTGTTGGTTATTTGATGATAGTGGATGAGGATTAGAGAGGGCTGAGGTACTTACTTTAAGACAGTTCCGTGAGACGTAAGGATATTCACGTAAGTGTTGGTTTGTCTAGAAAAGTTTTATCAGTTGAAATACCTGTAACAAGCAGAAAAATGTCATTAGAAAATTATCTATAGGAGTTTTAAAAAATGAGAACCTAAGGCCTAACAGGCCTGTGTTCATGGCTGTGTCTTATTTATTTTTCATAAAAAAACAACATCAGCTTACACTGTAAGCTGATGTTGTTTTTTTTATGAAAAAAAAAATTATGAAAAGTTGGCTGTAAGCCATAATACTGTAAGCCTTACAGTATATGCCAAAGCGCTTATGTTATGCTAACTTTACCTACATTTTGTTTATGGTATAATCCATAATATCTGTATTTTTATTAATAACTCTAATATATGATGATGCATGATATATATTTTTTTAAATTATATTACAAGTATTTAACCTATTTTTTTACCGTCCTGTAGTGCACTCTTGATTCTCTGTTCGGTTATCGGTATATGCTTTTGTAGTACATATTTACATAAATCGAAACACCAAAAATTCGAACGAAACGTTTTTACAGCTCTTTTTTGGTTCGAGTCGCCAAGTTCTAGAATGAACTGCCTGCGTCTATTTTTTAAAGACAATTATAATACTGGAATTTTCAAGAGTAGAGTGAATAGGTTTCTCTTGTAAAGGCGTGTACCCTCTTCGTCTTCATCGTCACTTTCCACCAGGTGAGTTGGAAGACAAACGCCTTTTCCATTACACAATAAAAAAAAATTAATTGAAATAGATAAAAATTGCCACAAACCAAAAAAAAAGAATACAAAACTGCACACGTTGGTGATTGATAAAATATAAAATGAATATTGTTTCACCGTACAGCGGTTAGTAACAATTTGAATATTAATTTCATATGTTCCAATATCGGGCAACCGCACGCTGAATTTCGTTAAATACATATATCAGGGACACCCGGCATGGACCGCACACACCTTTAGTGGGCAACGTTGAACATACATAATAAGAGTTGTATCACAGATTTATAAGAGAAATACAAAATAAGATCAGAAAGGTATATTTAAGCATTGTACAATATAATGAATAACGTAAAATGCTAGCAATACTGGTAGGAAAAAAAAATACAGAAACCCTAAACTAATAATTATCGTTTAAAAAAAGCATCACCGACTTCAATGTGCTTTTTAGTGGAAAGTAGATGTATTTTGTTTAAATATAATATGGGTAGGCCAACTAAACGCACTGCTGCAATGAAACAGCTAGGTTTTGGAGTAGGTAATGAAAATATCATCTATGTGTACAATTTACAGATATTTGTTGATTTTTCAAAAACCGCTCGACTGATTCCGATAAAATTTAAACGGGACCACCTGGGAAGTATACCCTTTGAAATATAAAAAGATTTTTTCAAATTGGATCAGGCGTATTCGACTAATCGGTGAACATACCTTAAAAGTTTGCCGGAAAAATATTCCTTAAGAAAAAAGCCTGACAGTAATAAAAACGTAGGTAATAAATGTTAAGGATGTTGACGAATCATGTGGATCTGAATATTTGCGGACATAACTGTAAAAAAAAAGCGCAATCGACGAGACACGAGGAAAAAACATTTTTCTGAAAAAAATGCGTTTTTTTTTCAGATGTTTCAGGATTTTTCAACTATTTATTGGCTACTTATATATAACGATCCTATAATATGACTACAGACTACAATGCAGAAAACCATTTGATTTTAATGCTGTTGACAACGTTACAGACTTCCAAAAGTCACCAGCTTGACCAATAAAATATTTATTTAATGTTCAAAATAATTAATACAAAGAATCAAATAACCGAGATTATTCTAGATGATTTACCTTTAGCGATAACATCAACGAGCAATGTTTACCCGCACGCCTTAAGAGCATATAAAAACAAATAATATCATAGAAAAGTTATAACAATTCAATCTTTGACGGATCAAAGCAGCACCTGGTTTGCGATTTCATATCAAGAAGGGATAAATTTATTCAATTTCGCTCAAGCCCCGGGCTGGCCTTATGAGCTTTTGATAACTGAATGTTTTTTTGTTCATACTCTACAATCCTACTAATATTATAAACGTGAAAGTTTGTGAGGATGTATGGATGTGTGTATGGATGTTTGTTACTCTTTCACGCCAAAACTACTGAACCGATTGCGATGAAACTTGGTATGTAGATAGCTGGAGATCTGGATTAACATATAGGCTACTTTTTATCCTGATATTCCCACGGGATCGGGACTTACGCGGGTGAAACCGCGGGGCGCTACTAGTACACAATACGAGTATATAGATATGTTTTTGTTTAGACAGAAATATTTGGATTCATCTAGCTTTTGTCAGTCGATCTCATTTGGTATCAAAAATTGTGGTAAATTATTAAAATAAAATATATATTTATATTATAATTTTCAATTCAAAATAATTGGATTTTTTATAATGTGATATAATGTTTACGAAAGTCAACATATTTGACATGTTGACGACACATTCGGTTAGGCACGACTTAAAAAAAACTATTCCATAAAAGACTTTTATGGTTTTCTCATGGATGCCATTGTCAAAACTGGACCAAATTGAATATAAAAAGGATCATCAAAATCGGTTCACCAAGTCGAAAGTTCTGAGGTAACAAACATAAAAAAAAAAAAAGTCGACTTGAGAACCTCCTCCTTTTTTTAAGTCGGTTAAAAAGTGCTGCTTGATAGAAAGTGGTATTTATATAGGTATAGAAACAAATTTTTTGGAAGTCTTTGGGAAGTCCATAACATGTGATGCAGAGGGATGAGCAAAATATGGTGAAGAGTTTTAGGTATGGAAGTTGAAGGATACAAGAGTAGAGGATGACCAAGGAAAAGACGGATGGACTGCGAAAGAAAAGAGGATGTCGCTAGAAAGAGAGTAAGGAGTGAAATGACAAATGATATTTGATGAAAGAGAACACCGCACCATTGCACCAACCCAAATAATTATCCAAGGGTATAACGAAATCAATATTTACGACCAACATCATAATTAACCTAAGCACACAATACGTTTTATTAAAAAAAAAAAAACTATTAAATAATCGACCTCGGAATGACCATTATTGTCGCTACACTTTTGGAACTTTAAGACGTTTATTGATGTCTCTACAACCGAAATCCTGGGGAACGAGCATTGATGAACTCTTTAAACAAGTTTACACTATTTCATTAAGCTACTTCATTCGTCGTCATTTCATTCTATCCTGTAAGTGCTGTGATAGCGCCATGACGGAAGTCATACTCGAATAAAGTCATGTTCGAAAAAAAAATAGTGGTGGAAAATTTTTATAAATGTATGTTTGCAAACATACATTTGAATTTGGAATTCTAAGTTGAATGGAATACATATTATATCGACAAAATAAGGACCTTATATTTTACATAGCACATCAAACATTACCCCTTCCTTCTAACAAGTAATCCAAATCCCCTTTCCATTGGACATGTATAAAAGATACCAAATGAACTCCCGAACGCCTACATTCAATACGAAATGCAGGCAATTATATCGGCTTGAACGTGCCATGCAAATTGTACGAATGCGTTACCCCGGTATTTCCCTCGGGATGATCTTTCTCGCCCGGTTAAGGGTTAAGCAAGGGGTTTAACTATGCATGAAGGGAAAGTGTGAAGCGTTTGAATTTGCCTCAGTGTTTCTAAAAATAGTTGAGCATGGAGGCTCGCTATTATATGTACACATGAATTGAGCAGTGTGTTCATATTTTGTATGAAGTTTTATATTCAAAACACAAAGAAGGTATAAAATAAATGTTTACAACTCTTACCGTTACTGTAAACAACAAACTGGTTGACGTTATTGTAAACAGTTTCCGCAACTCCAGCGATATTAACCACCTTACTCACCTAGATATACAGCTGTTTAAGCGCAGGCATCTGTAGGCTGTAAGTACTTAGAAAATCGGCTCCCTGCAGCAATCTGCTCTATCTAGCATTTGTAAACCAATTCATTACCAATAACATTAACCAGAATAACATTGACCGCACAATTAAAGGTCAGAAGCAAAACAAATAAAAGATCCTGGGTTCGACACCCTGGTGGGAAAAATTGTTAGTCTGTTAGGAAATTCGTTAGACTAATAGTGTCGCTTTTTGTGTGTCGGGCCCAAAAACATAGCTGGCGAAAGATGTGGGTGTGTAATACACCTCTATATACCCCATCAGTTAAATACAGGGAACACATGTACTTATTAATAATAAAAAATCATACATGTGAATTTAATGTTTGGTTTTATTAGAACGTATGTTAAGGACATCGCCGTATCTCGCCCCAAAACCAACAAACATGTGGCTTACCCCATAATTATTCATCAATTGTAATTTATTACATGCAAATATTTGTATCAAACGGATCAGCAGCTATTCTAAATCGATAATTCCTTCTATAGGTCATAGTACATAGTTTTTCAAAACTGATTCAGAGTGGCATATCTATCTCTAGTTATTAGTGTATGATCTATGACTGTCACTTCGATAGTTCGTTGTGTAAGTGCAGTGTTTTCTTCTGATATTTTGGATGTTTCTTTTACTACTCGACTATTCTAACGGACTCTCGTTTGCAATATCGACATCGAGCGACCGACGATCGACGGCTGTGATTTCTGAACTTTATTTTACTTTCATGAGACCTGGCTTTGATAACGAATATAAGACTGAATCATATGAAATGGAATGTGCATATTGCACTAATTACGGATCTGCTGGTGGTGCCATGTTTTTAGAAGATGAGCTAATTCTTCTACGTATGTAAGAAACAGTCTCGAAACCACTGATATAAACTATGAAAATCACTAACTAACAGTAACTGCCAAGTTGTTCTTACTTCTGTTCGCACTCAAGTCAATCGTTCTAAACATATTCCTACCCTTTTATAATCCCACAATTTGTTAATATTTATCCATCGATCGTATTGGTTACCGGTATAACCAGTCAAAATAATATCTATTAACTTATTTTTATTAAATAGTGAACTGTGTCATCATCTATTATAGTTTGGCCCTATTTTTAATAAAATAAATAAGAGTTTTTGATGTGGCGACAACACGTATACAACAATAGAAACCACCTCGTTTGGTAAGCGCATTATGCCCTTTACTAACGCTAAGTGATTTGCTGCTAATGATTATCGGAACCGAAGTTTTCGATCATATAAATCAATATTTTGCGTTACTAACATAATAGAAAAATGATATTATTTTTTGGATTATGACTACATAACATTTATGAGACAAATATATTATTATGTAGCAAAGGAGTAAACAATTGACTTTATAAATACATATACGAGAAATACTAACATAAAATAATATAAGTTTTACGACGAACTCGTTGGTCTCGTGGTTAGTGGCCCTTACTGTTAAGTTTAATGTTATGGGTACGATTCCCACACCACTACAAATTTTTGTATGATGAACATGTATTTATTCTGTAGGTTGTTTACCTTTAAATAAGTATCTATAAATACTTACCGCATTTATAGATTGCTATTGATTGTCTCGATATCTATTAATAGTATTCATAAGAAGTATTTTAAAGTCTCTAAAATATATAACAAATAATGAATTAATGATTCAAACATAACCTCAAAATCTGATATACTTTTTCATTTCTGCGCTTTACTAGCTAGTCTTTTAGATAACAAGCATGTTTCCATTGCTGTTGATTTTGGGGCGAATACGGACGCAGAACAATGTCCTTTCAAATTAATAGCTTAGGAATACATATCCTGAACTAATGATTTATTTGAAATCTTCTATACGAAAATCGTTGCGCATGTACATACATGCAATGAAAAAAAGTCGCGGGCAACAACGACAGTCGAATTTTTCTGTGTAAATGCCGTCGGGAAACCTGTCGAGGGTACTAAGAAGAGGTCATGTCAGCGTTGAATGTACTAAAATATAAAAGTGCTTTGACAATAGACATGTATCCCAGAGAGCCTTGGCCTTAATTTCTTCTTTATCTCTTTGTAACAATCGCACGCAAATACAGCAAACGTGTACACCGCGACGAATCGACGAAAAATATAAAATATCCACAATCGTCTTTAGTTGCAAATAACAAAATGATATGACATAACAAAAGTTGAGATCAAAATTTGTGTCTGTTCACAGTTCAATAAATACATGAAAATACTATAAAATGTATCTGATTAGAGGGTAGTGTTGCGTTGCTATAATTTTATATTTCAACATTTTCCATAAAGCGATTTTACACTGAAATTATATGTAATTGCCATGAAACTTTATCGACGTAAACCTTCATAATATTTAATAATAAATGACGGAATATATATAGTGTCACGCAACCATTTGTTGATGATAGACGTTAGGTATACTTTTATACAGGCGACCAAGGCCGACATTCGAGATCAGAGCCTGGGCCATGGCATAACTTAAAATAACCTAGCAAAATTACTAGAGTTATACAGTTGTACTAACGTTGATGTATTTCGGGGAAGCCGGACTAGTTTTGGACCCAACAAGAGTCCTTTATCAACGAGTAAGACGTTCTGTTTGATGATGACGTTGGGTACTTTTAGTATGGGGAAAAGCACTGAACTCGCGTGACCGTCACGCTCAGATGACATATATACAGATGTGTGTGTGCATGTGCATATATGGGTATGTATTTTCAGTCTTTTTTTTTGTTTGTTTGCAGTTTGCAGTCCTACGACTGACAGGTTATTAAATGACTGGTGATTTTGTACGTACTTCCAAAAATTAGCGCGGTGAACCAAAATAAACAAATTTTTCAGCTTTATTATATTAGTATAGACGCAGAATACATAATAGGATTTAAATTTCAGCTATTGCATTAGGTTTTCAACCTGTAATAGAAGTTGTAAGTTTAGTAAATAAAAAAATACAAGTAGAACTATTTCCCCGTGTAGCCTATTGCAAAACACGGATGTGTTACACTGTATGGTTAATTTTCGGCAGGCAGATCGAGGTCTTTCGAGATCACGCCATCAATAAACAAATGCAACGTACCATGAAGGCTGTTTAACAATAGAGGCGCGTACACTACTCAATGGATTTATTATAAACAGAAACGAATATATTATAATAATAATATTATCTATAATGATTAGAAGTTGCTAGATATTTCTGACAAGTTTAAACTGTTTTACAAGATTTTATTTTGGCGCAACACCGGCGATCGACACCGACGCGGTAAGACGCATCACTCATTAATAAAGGGCCGGCGTTGGGTCTGAAACTAGTCGGGCACCCCCGAAATACACACGCTAATAAAACCACTCACATATGAAATTTGTAGAAATATGATATTTTATCCGGTTTCCTCGCTTTGATAGTGATGTGTTGCCAATCAGATTAGAAAAGAAATAAATAATAGTCGATACTGACTCGATAGTAACACAGTTTGTAATTAATACGAAATGCCTGGATAATCTAGGGCAGGCTCCGGCATTCGCGGACCGTGGGGAATATAAAACTGGATTATCAGTCTACCTCTCTATTTGTGCCAATCTATTTGTATTTTAAAATTCAATTTAATATATTTCAAAATTCAATGGCGTATTGCATGCTATAAGTACATTTGACGTGGCTTTGATTTCATTTAGATGTTGACAACATTTTCACTGTTCCTTTGCACCTGTTTTGCAGGAAAATTTATATTGGTAATGATTTATGTAATATCACTTGCCTATGTAAATTTTACTTCGCAACTTTTTGCTTCATTATGTCAAAAATCATCACTATCAGTTTTAATGTGCAATGATATGGTGAGAGCCTTAAAACTTCATGACCGTGCAATTTCAATACTTCATCTATCTCATATACAAGCGCACGCTTGCTTTGTTTTACTGCTCCAAGTAGTTGACATTTACGCCATTGATCATCGTAATGAACATCATTTGCGAGGAGCTATTCTTTTCTATCAGCTATCGCTGATGATGAGAAGCTTGTGTGGGAGTTTGTTAATCTGTACACCTTAGATTATATATAGGTCCAGATGCCTAATCAGCGCCCCAAAACTGAAGCCAAAAAATACGCCGCTGAAGTAAGTCTAGAGCCGCTATTTATATAATATTCAAAATGCCTGGTTGTGTAGTTACACCCTGTAAAAATTATATAAAAAGAAATCACAAGTGTCCAAACATCACATTTCACTTGTAAGCATTCTATTTTTTTTTTTTTTATTTATTTAATGCATGGAAGACTTACAGCTATATAACAATATAATAAAAATGGAAAATTTAGTTTTCAGAGAGCCAATAACAAGTCCTCACTTATAGTAATTGAATAACAAACAATTTCCTAATGTATTTGTAAACAATAGAACAAAATTTCAAAATAATAAAATTGCGGACGCCATTATTAGAGATGTTGCCAGGGACGTGAATTTCATTTACCCATAACGCATTCTAGCAGTATGTGTAATTTTCATTGCCAAACTTGTTATTTATAGAAAGACGAGAAATATGCTTACTGTTAATGTTCGCGAAACTGGAATCCTTCAAATATTCTTAATTTCTAAGCTCTAGCGCCCGGAGTTCAATGTGTCCGTTAAACGATACTTTGGCTATAGGATTGTACTCGTCTTATAACTTATCATTACTACTCCTAACGAACACAGCTATAGAGCACTTACGAATTGTAAAATTTTGCTAGTTTCTAGGTAGTCCATAAAATATATATATATATATATATATATATATATATATATATATATATATATATATATATATATATATATATATATTAGGGTGGGCCAAAAAACTTTTGATTTTTTTGCATTAGTTACCATGAAAGTATTGTTCAAGATGACGTAAAAATAAGCCTGTGAAAACAGCAGCTCTTAATAGTACTATTAAGAGGTGCCGCTTCGTGATTTTTGATTTCCCATTTAAATAACTAAGCTAAGCTACCAGTGGTTAGGGTTCCAGAGAGAGAAACCTCCTCACTATGCGTGTCGTATTGAGGAGGAGTGCCTTCTGCATCATCAGGCTCTTAATCCAGCTGAATAACGTGAGCCTCTGAAAGTGTTGTTCGTTGCCTCTCAGCAAATAACCCATGTTCTGAAATGACTATCGGCACAACGATTGGTGAATCCACATCCCACATTTCGACGACAATTTCAATGTATTATTATTGAAGTGAAAATTTCTTTAGGCACGTTGTGCACTTTTGCTATGGGGAAAAAGCACTGAACTCGCACCGTCACGCTAATAATACATATATAGATCCGCTAGAGGGCGCTAATCTAAACATTGAGTCCTGTCAGCTCCTTAATAATTAATCTTTAAAAAGATAATTTAATTAGTTCAATAAAGTACTTATTGTTTGTGCAATTCATATGGTAAAATAAACAAAAACATAATTGTAATTAAAGTGAAAATTTATAACGCCTGTAATGCTTAATAGCGAAAACCTTTATTCAAAATTTCGTCCGAACGTACGTCAGTTTGATGGATGTCACAAGTAGTAGAGTAGTAGATGGCATCACTTTCTTCAAAATTAAACACTTCTAACAACTCACAATTACTTATTAGCAATTTTTGAAGTGAAAACATTTTTTTTTTTATTTCGACGCTTGGTATATTTGTTGCAAGGGTTGCAACTAATTACTTAGTGATCATTACAGAAAACACTGTTTCGGGAACTGGTAAACGAGTTGCTTTGATTTTATATTTTAGTTTACCTAATTTTTGAACGGGCTTTCAGCATAGCAGACAATATGCCTTAATTACAAACATTACCCACCCGTGAGATTATATTTTTATAAAAAACCTGTTTGATAAAAAGAATAAAATTCAGCTTCAAAGACATTCACAAATTAAAAATCTTTATGAAGTTAGTTTAAAAAAGGAACCAATCCAAGAACCCCTAAAAGGGGTTCTTTGATAGGATTCGGCCGATGTGGAAAAACAAATCTGACTGCACACTGAATGATTGATATTAAGCCCGTGAGCTAGCCGGTTATATGCCCAGTCAGGGGATTCGCGCTCCGCACACTTGGGATTCATACTGTTCGGATGTACATAGAGGTGTTTATTGAACAGTATTTTTATGAAACTAATTTACTTACTCGAGCCAGCGGAAGATGGCTCATTACGGATTTGAAGGTCTCTGCCATTCCCGGTAAGCAAACTGTTTGCTTAGGGAGTCTTGTCTTTCAATGAAGAGAGAAATAAATAAAAAACAAACTATTGCAAATCATCATTGATGTCTTTTTTCATTAAATTCTTCTGTAACGCAAATATATAATAGATGTGGATGAGGACATAGGATGTATAAACAGCTTATTGTATATTTATATCAGATCTTGTTTAAAAAAGGGTCAAGTCAATAGTCAAAATGCATAATCAATATCTGCAATACATTAAAATACCTATGAACTTCAAACATGAGTATGTTATACGTGTCGAATGAAGGAAATTTATGAATAAAATAATGCTATAGAATGAGACGAATGACATGGCACAATTGACACATGTAATTCACATAAGCGTTAACAGTAGCGAAACGGATGTGATATCTTCCTCAATTATGAGCTTCCTGCTTAATTTAATTAATTGTTTCCCGTTCTTACACCAAGTTATTAACTGTAAGCTAGTTTCTATTTCCTTGCCAATGACAAGTAAACTTAGCCAACGCAACGCCAAAAGGAGTGTATATTTAAAAGCCGATAATAAGGCGATCTCACTAATAGGTTTAATATACTTATATTTGTATATCTACATTTAGGTAACTGTTATTGTCATGATCGGAAATATGAAAGACATCAAATACGAACCAGCTATTCGGCTCTGTTTGATAGATATTTTCTTAAGCCTTGCTCCGTGGTGCCCATCTTATACACGAGCCGTTCAATACCTTTAGCGATCGATAGCATTAACACAGCTTGATGTGGCCTACATGTAATTGTTTTATTTTAGATTTCTGCACGAATTCGAGCCATCCGTGGGTAAGCACCACCACACTCCAGAAGTTCACCAGTAATATAAGTGTAAGCATTATTATTGGTTTTACTAGCATACTAGGTCACCTGAATAGCAGCGAACCCAATATAGTTTCCGTATACATTATTTACTTTTAATATGTCTACTACTTAGTAAGCGAAATTCTTGTTCCATGGGTGTATAAATGTTAGCTCACACACGTTTAATATTAAGGTATAAATACTAACACAATACAATGTAAGAAAGAGTATTAAATAGATACTGAACACGCCACCACAGTAGTTTCCCTACAATTGGTGACCCCGACGTGATTTGAACACGCAACCTTCTGATCAACAATCTAGCAGTCCTTGGGCCTCACCTTTACATGTGGTTACCAAGAAAAATGGTTAAATTAGGCCGTGCGGTGACTATCGTCGTCTCAACGCGATTACAGAACCCGATCGCTATCCCGTGCCCCGCCTACATGATTTCACATACATTTTCAAGGGCAAGACTATCTTCTCGAAACTAGATATTTCAAGGGCATTCCACGTTATTAATGTCCACCCAGAAGACATTCCCAAAACAGCCATAATTACACCCTTCGGTTTGTTTGAATTTATGAAAATGACATTTGGCCTACGCAATGCAGCTCAGACATTTCAACGTTTCATGAACATGGTCCTGAAAGGATTAGAATTCGCCTACTGTTTCGTTGACGATATCCTAATCAGTTTTGATGAAACGAGCCATTAACAAGATCTAGAAGAAATCATGAAAAGGCTAAAGCAGTACGGACTCACGCTTGACATAAACAAATGTGAGTTCGGCAAGAGTGAGCTAGAATTCCTAGGATACCATATCGACAAAGATGGCATTCGCCCGCTGAAAGAAAAGGTCGACGTTATTAGCAACTACCCCATGCCTTAGACGATACAACAGTTGAGGCAATTCCTGGGCATAGTCAATTTCTATCGCTCCAGCCTACCCTGCGCAGCTAAATACCAAATGGAATTGAACAACTATCTGCACGACGCGAAGAAAAATGATAAGAGGCCAGTACGATGGACAGAGAAGGGAAAAGAAGCTTTTGAAAAGTGTAAAAAAAGCATCCAAAGCGCCGTTACACTCTTTCATCCATGACGTCACCTCTCACGCTCGTGACTGAATGTTCACATGTCTGCGCTGGTGCAGTCCTCCAACAGAAAGTCGATGGCAAATGGCAACCACTTGGTTTCTTCTCTAAAGCTCTCAGCAAGACGCAGCGGACCTATTCTACATATGACCGAGAGCTGATGGCTATATACATGTCGATCAAACACTTCCGACATATGGTTGAAGGAAGAGAATTCACTATACTCACCGACCACAAGCCGCTCACATACGCACTAAACAAAGCCTCGTCGAGTAATGACACTCCGAGAAGACTTCGACAAATCGATTTTATCTCGCAATTTTGCTCGGACATCCAGTATATTCCGGGTGAAGACAACGCAGTCGCGGACGCACTCTGAGGAATAGAGGAAATTAGCTTATCTAGTTTTATAAACTACGAGGAATTGTCTGCGGATCAAAAACAGAGCAAGGAGATCCTAGACTTATTAAAAAATAGCAAGTTGACCTTCAAGAGGTACACACTACCCAGCTGCGCAATGACAGAGAGATTTATTTGGCCAGGAATAAACAAAGACGTTGGATTATGGGCCAAAACATGCATACACTGTCAAAAGTCGAAGATCAACAGACATACCGTCTCACAGTTGAGCTAGTTTCCCCGCGCAGAAAGATTCGAGCCCGTCGACATCGACATTGTCGGACCACTGCCAATATCTCAAGAGTTCCGGTAATGCGTGACTATGATAGACCGGAAAACAAAATGGCCTGAAGCAATAACCGTAGCAAATATCACCGCTGAAACGGTAGCTACAGCATTTATTAGCGGTTGGATGGCGCGATTCGGCTGTCCCGATACAATCACAACGGGTCAAGGACGCCAATTCGAGTCGGATCTTTTCAACCAGCTGACAAGGCGATTACAAACAAGATTACGAACAAGATCAACACGACTCCGTATCATCCGCAAGCTAACGGGCAAATAGAAAGATGGCACAGATGCCTGAAAGCAGCCCTCATAGCTACGTGCAACAGCGCCAACTGGGTAACTGGATTACCTTTAGTAATGCTCGGACTTCGTACAATAGTCCGCGAAAAAACTGGAGTAAGTGCCGCGCAAATGACGTACGGTTCGTCATTACGATTACCAGCTGACTTTTTCGCTGACAATAGCAAAACGTCAGTCAACGACGCCGATTACGTCACGCAATTATCAAATTTCATGCGAGCCTTACGAACAGAACCAGAGAAGCAAAACACGACTCGGAAATGTTTTGTACACAAAGCGCTACAAACATGCGATTACGTATTTCTCAGAAGAGACACAACAAAAAGGTCACTGACTGCTCCATAAGAAGGTCCTTTCAGAGTCCTGAAACGAGAAGGAAAATGCTACACGATTCAACTAACGGACAGGAACGCCGTCGTATCCGTGGATCGTCTAAAGCCTGCATTCATCCTTAACATACGTCACCCACAAGAATGACGTCACCCGCACCGGCGCTCACATCTGATACTCGTGCATCAGCAGAAACGACCACGCGACGACATGTCACACGATATGGCCGTGAAATTCGACCAACCCAACCGTGCGATTTGCAAGCTAAGCACTAGTTGCAATCAATTAGTTAATTGCCTGTTAATTATTAATTATTTTGTTAACTTTAGGTTCTATACACCTATCATAGCTTTACTGTTATTTTATTTACATAATTTCGATCTTATTTTCAATGGGGGGAGTATTCTAAGCATTATGTTGGTTTCACTAGCATACTAAGTCACCTGAATAGCAGCGACCGCAATATAGTTTCCGTATACATTATTTACTTTTAATATGTCTACTACTTAGTAAGCGAAATGCTTGTTCCATGTGTGTATAAATGTTAGCTCACACACGTTTAATATTTAGGTATAAATACTAACACAATACAATGTAAGAAAGAGTATTAAATAGATACTGAACACGCCACCACAGTAGTTTCCCTACATAAGCATTGCATTGTCTTTCTGCTGATGAACAAGAAGGATAGGGTCAGCAAGGAAAGAGCTTCATCACTGGTGTCCGATTTGTTTGTTCATTAAGTTATTTATTTGTAATAATTTTGTATTCTACTCCGTTATCCGAAGTCGGTCCTAAAATCATATAAAATGATTATTTTATACATATATTTTATGGTCACTATAAACGGGGAAGATTACTTCACTCTGTGCCAGTAATAGCAAAAATAATTTCGAAAAAAATTTAAAACATCAAAAAAAAAAGTATAATTCAATTTACCAATTAGAAGTGTATCAACCGCTCTATACGAAATACTAACCCAGCAAACCTTGTTTGGCTGATGGAGGCCATTTGTTTCACCCGCCATATGATTGAGCTCCAGCGTCGCTCGCACAATACGCCGGAATTATGTTAACCGTATTTAGATGCACCGTTTCGTTAGCTCTATCCGGATATTTCTCGTAGAATATAGCGAATAATATAAATATTCATGCAGTTTGTTGTAATGGTACTGTGGTCTCCGTTTCTGCATACCTATTATCTTTTCATTTCATTTCCAATTTTCAATTTTTCTATTTGATAGTTATTTAAAAATCATATTACTGAACCATAATCTCCGTAAAACGTGTTTATTTGAAGCAACAACGTGATTCAGAAGAGAAGGAATTCAAAGATAAGGGAGGATAACACCGAGGGTTCCGTAAGAAAACAAACTTGTATGTAGATAGTACATCCATATCGGCAATTAATTCTCGAAGATTTTTGCCCGTCTTTTCTCTACTAAACTAAAAACTCAACCAAACATCAATGTAAGACTAATAAGTAAGTAAGTAAGTAATAAGTTTGTTATAACAAAAACAATTTTTTTAAGCGGCGGTAGCGTAATGGCTAAGGCGTCGGACTTGCGATCAAGTGGTTGCGGTTTCGAACCCCACCCAGTGCACTACCGTCGTGAACCCACTCCTAACACAAGCATTTAGCTTAGCTGGAGGGGTTAACAAGAATACTAGTAATGTGTGACCCACGTTACTAGTAGTCTTTACAAAAAAAAAACATATATATATATATATATATATACAAAAAAACAACGTGTGCACTTACTAGATTAAATTTAGAACTTCAATTTTAAAGTCTCAAACATTGCTAAAATAAATTTCTAGATCTCGGTTACGGAAGCCTTACGTATCGTGGATAACACAACCGCTAATCGTGGTGAGAGAGTAGAGAATGTTTAAGATTTTAATAAACCTTTTTATTTTCTTTACACAAACATGTTTTGAACTTCTCTTCTACGTTTCTTTTTTGCGTTTCTGTTCTCTAGAAGCGTGGCTGATCTTCACACAGCAAATTAGCAAAATAGTAACAAAGAATAAGCCTGTCTCAACATGTGCACGATTGCAAATAGGAACCCACAGGGATGAGTACTTTACCAAATCGCCCGTATGCTGAATAGGTCCGCTTTTCGACGAATACGCCCTTTGTGTTAGGTCCTATACTTTGTTCGAACTACACAGATAATGGAACAAAATAGACGTACCAAACGATAGGGTTTTGCGTAAAAGCTTATTATATTTCTGTAATACGTGAATGGCTCAAGTATCAGAACATCACACATTTGGTTTTGTATGTGTATGGAACGGTATACTTAGTAAAAAAAAAATATGTATAATAAAGAACCCTAAAACGTTCTGGTCTTTTGTGAAAAATTAAAGAAAATACATATCCATCGCAAATGTCTATGAATAACAAAATCGCATTAGGCGTAAAAGAAATTTTTAACATGTTTGGAAGTAATTTCGTTAGTACTTTCAGTGCCCCTGGCGATATGTACAGAAATCCCTCGAACACTTCTCAAACTGTCAAGTCTGCAGTGTACTCTTTGAAATTTTACGTTACGTTGTGCAAAGGCCCTAGCATGACCCTACAAACAATATTTTATCGATCTCTACGCGATAGTATCTTTCTTGGCATCTGAAGAGAAGCTCTCGTAATACCTATATTTAAATCCGGGGAAAGCATCTAGTGGCTAATTATAGACCAATCTCAATACTAACGACGTTTGGAAAAGTGTTCGAAAAACTTGTAAGCAAACATCTGATGTGGTTCCTCAAACCACACATAGTTGAACAACAGCATTATTTAATCTAGATCAACCAATACCAACCTATTATATTTTACATCAGCTTTGTCTAAGAGTCTTGACAGTCGTATTCCAGTAGATACCATCTACACCGATTTTAGCAAAGCATTAAATAGAGTAGATCACTCCCTTTTTATTCTCAAATTACCTCTCCTAGAAGTAGGAGGAACGTTGATAGGGTGGTTTAAATCTTACCTAGTAAACAGAGAGTCAAAAGTACGACTTTTTTATTAACGGTCACTTCTCTAAAAGCTATCTAGCAACATCGGGAATTCCGGAAGGATCACATTTGGGTCCGATTCTTTTAACGTTTTTATAAATGACATAACTGAATGTTACAAACACTCTCGTTTTTATTTGTTTGCTTATGATTTTAAGATCATGAAGCCAATTCAGAGCCATTTGGGCTCTGAAATGCTTGAAACTGGTGTAAACAGCACAAAATATTTTTAAACATCAATAAGTGTCACTATATTCAGTTTACCAACTGTGCTACGGTAATATGTTTGCTAAGCAACTAACGAGCTACACTAAAAGGTTGAGACACTACGATATGAATATTTTAGCCAGTCGTAGGTAGAAGCTGGACTTCATTATCCTGCACAAGGTACTGAATGGATCAATATATTGCAGTGAACTTTTGAGCTCATTACTCATTCAAATTCCAACTCGGATCCCTAGGCATAACACTTTTAGTCTATTTTACATCCCTGGCTCAAATACAAACCTGGGTCATTACGCCGCTGCGCGCTGTACCAAGAATTTGTAGGCTATGTTAGCCAAAACGACCGATTTAGAATTATAAGAAATGCTTAAAAGCTTTAACGTAATATAAGCCTCAATGTAATTTTTTTTTATTTTGTAAATTTTACCACCTTTGTTTTTAATTTTTCTAGCGATCATATTTATCAATTTCCCCTATTACGTGTAACCTTGTTCGCTTAGTTGATTTTATTTTACTTTTTCCATTGTGCTTGCTGTGGTCTCCTATAAGTGAAGGAGTACACTAACTCAAAACGCCTTATTGTCACTTACTGTCATTAATTGTGTATATCTTGTGTTGGATATCTAAGAAATAAATAATCATATTCTAGGACCCGTCACACAGCGCTTTCAAAACATAAGATAGATAACATAGTATAGTTATATACCTATATATATAATACTAGCTGCCCCGACAGACTTCGTTCTGTCAAAAGTTATTGATTAACGTCAAATGTTTGACAGCTGGAGACGTGTGTTTTAATTATTATTTAGTATGTGGTTTGTATAGGAAAATAAAAGTGTTGTTTTTACTATTTTCCTCCCAATTTTTAGGTTTTTTTTCTCCATAAGAACCTTCCTGGTGCCTTAACGAAAATATGAAAAAAAATATTTGCCGAATTGGTCAAGCCATTCTCGAGTTTTGTTATCTCGGGGTATACGCATGTTAATATAACATGGCACCACCTACGCCGACCACTGCTGATGACAGTACTGCAATAATCAAATGTAACAATAGAGATACGTATGTACAGGAAATTAATAATACTTTAAAAAACATAATAAATTGGCTCAACGTAAATAACCTAGTAATAAATTTACAGAAAACCAAAATTATGCATTTCTTCCAACGCATAAGAAATGACAATATTGATATTAATTATAATGGACAAAGCATACATGAGGTAAATGTAGCTAGCTTTCTGGGCATTCTTGTTGATAGTCAGCTTACATGGAAGCCACAGGCAGAAAACATATGCCAAAAATGAAATAAATCTGTTTATGCACTTTTCCATCTTGCAAAAAAGGTCAATACACACACACTACTATTAGCCTATCACGGAATGGTTTCCTCAATATTGAGATTTGGCATTGTTTTTTTGGGAAATTGCACGGAAAGAGACATAATATTTAAAGCTCAAAAACGTTGTATAAGAGCAATGACGTACCAACTACGGACAGCTGTGTATCTTCCTTTAAGAATCTTAAATTGCTGACTTTTCCATGCATATATATCTCAGAAATGGCAATTTTTGTTAGATTAAATAAACATCTCTTCTCCTCATTCAATGAGAGCAGGAAACGATCAACAAAATGACGACCACAATATAAAGATAAGTTATGCACGGGTGGATACAAAACTGCATTTTTAAGGCAAAGCATTATGTGTATGGGGTCTGTAATATATAATAAAATACCAGAAACATTGAAGAATTTGCCGTTTCAACAATTAAGGAAAAAAATGACCAACCTGCTACTAGAAAAATTTTATTATTGCGTTACTGATTATTTAAACGATGTTATTTAAACTCTGTAATTTTATAATCTTTGACATGTAATGTACAAATCTTGCAATTATTATTATTATCTTGACTAATCGTTATTAATGTCTATGAATAAATTTGTTATGAATTTAAAATTTGTATGCCTTATGGCAGAATGTACCAGGATCTTAAAATTGTTACATAACATCTTAATTCTTCTTACCGACATTCTGTACAAATAAAGATTGATTTGATTTGATCCCAAACTAGCAGAGCCTGTACTATGGTAACTCGACTGCTGATGAACATACTTATATATTTCTAAATACATACATATTACATACTAGCTGCGCCCCGCGGTTTCACCCGCGTAAGTCCCGATGCCGTGGGAATTTCGGAATAAAAAGTAGCCTATGTGTTAATCCAGATCTCCAACTATCTACATACCAAGTTTTATCGCAATCGGTTCAGTAGTTTTTGCGTGAAAGAGTAACAAACATCCATACATCCATACATCCATACATCCACACATCCATACATCCATACATCGTCACAAACTTTCACGTTTATAATATTAGTAGGATAGATAAATTACACCCAAACACAGAACAAATGAAAATGATCATCATACATTTTATTTATCATGGGTCGGAATCGAACTCACAACTTCTGGCTCAGCAGTCAGGGTCACTAACCACTAGACACGTCAGTCATAACTATAAGACTTCACTTGTCAAAATCTAAAGTATTAAACACAAAACATTACCTGTAAATGAAAGACTAGACACGCTACTACACATTTATTTAAAAATAATAAAACTGCTCTTTTCAGTTCTGGGTGTAAAATTTAAAAATATGTGACGTCACGACGAGGAGGAGGGGGGGGGTCCTACAAACGTGACCACCTGTGACAGAGGGGGAGGGGGGGGGGGGTTAATGGCAAAAAAAAAATCATGAAATTCGTGTGTCGTAATTTTGGATGGCCCCGATTTACGTGAGTGTGACTAAATTATTGTTGGCAAAATGTGTTTAAAACTACTCTGTCGACGACGTTCGGGGATACAGGCTTTGGTGTGCGTATGTATGTACGTAAATATTAAATCTGAGTTATAATCGAACTCGCGACCTTGTATATTGCAGTAGAATGGTATACCGTCACGTCAGAGGTTGTCGAATAGTACGAAAAAGTAAAGTAATACCCATTTGTAACAGCTCCTATCATCACCCGAAAAATCGCACCCCCAAAGTTCCAAATCTCATTCGATACGAAACTTCTAACAACACAACTCTGATTACTAACATCAAGAAAACAAAATAAAAACGTAACGGAACGAAACCGAAGAAAAATAAGGAAATTTTTCAGGTGTGTGTTATCTTGGGAAAGAGAAATCTGAAAGCGATAGTCGTCTAACAAATAACAATTACTTACTGGAGTTGAAAAAGGGAGCCCGTGTCAGTGTCGGGAGTGGGGACCATGGAGTTGGGGGGTTATTTCGAGAAACGATATAAAAGGTTTTAGATAGAGGGGATTTCTTGATGCATTGAGCTATGGCGTTGATTTGTTTGTTCAGTAAAGTTTACATAATAATCTTATTTGTGATCATTACAGTCTGAAAGTATCTCCAGTGCTGGCAATTATAACTGTAACATATTAACATCGCTCCTTTTCACTGAATTATACGAGGCACAAACTAAAATTAATCTAATACAAAGTCTAAAGATTGTAAGTAAATTATTTTCCATCATCATGGCCGATTGTAAACAACTGTTAAGAATTCTGTCCTTTTACACACCCATAGTGTCAATACTTCTCGATTAATGATTACAAAATACTTGAAATTTCTCCCGAAGATGTACGTTTAGTGTCTGTCTGCAGTAAAAAAATTACCAGATAAATACATTCTTATATTTTAGAATAAATTTGTCACAATTATATCAAATAAAATTCATAAATACTATTTTATATGACACATACAAAAATCAATAATCATATTTATTAGTTTTATTTTAATAAATGTTTATTAATATTTATTCCATGTGATTTAATTTGATAACAATCCATACTAAAGTGAAAGACTTGCCGAAACAAAAGATTCCAGAGGATGGCTCACACAATACAAAATAAATTCTCTCTATACCGATAGCCTTTATCACCCCCTAAACGATAAGATAACTTCGATAAGGCCTACCTCCGCTTTAATGGCCTGGTGCCTCAAATTAAAAGTAAATACGTTTAAAAATTGAGTCGCCTTCTTTGTTTACTCGCGATTATTGTTGTCCGATCTTAATTAAAGATAACTTTGCAGTAAAATACGGGGATGTCAGCTTGAAAGAACAGTGTGCAACGAAATTTATGATGTTGGTTTTAATTTCACTTCCTTGATACTGCGTTTAAGATTTAGTATATTGGGTTTTTACGACTGCATGGGCGACATCATTTATGTTAAACTGTTAAATGTTAAACTTACTAAACTAAATGTACAACTTGCAGACAATAGCCCAAGGGTCTGCTGAAACGCAAGCAACACAGTTGTACTCTTGTAGAACAATGTAGTGGAAACCTGTTTTTGTAATGTAAAAATTCCGATTCCTAACTATCCTAATTCTAAATAATATTAGACAAACAAACTCACACTCGCATTGAGTGTGAGTTTGTTTGTGACGCTTTCACGCCTTAATTACTCAAACGATTAAATTTTTTGGAATTTTACACACGTTGTCAGTACTGAAAAAGATACCTATTCAAGATAAACACGACTGTTGCCGAGGGAAAAATACAACTTTAACGCGAGCGAACGGCGGGCAAAAGCTAGCAGGTTAAAAAATATACACAGAATGGGTGTATTTAATTGTAATGTAATGAATTGACCTTTATAACGTCTGATCAAGTATAGAGCCGCGGCTTTAGAGGTACTATTTCTACCAAAAGAATTCGATTCTACACTACACTGTGCGACCTGCGCATCTGCGTCTTAATAGCTTAGCATAAAAACTTTAAAATAATTAAAAGCCGAGACGAATGGGCCAATATGATAAAAAAAATGGGCTTGCCTTTCGGAATTTATGTTTTAATTAAGTTTAGGTTGAGGCTAATCTAGTCTAGATTAGTCTCAGATTAGTCTTTTATGGCAGTGTGGCGTGATACGATACTGAGCTTATCTTTAAATAAAATGTTTTAGAGGTTAATTAAACCGTTATTTTGTTAACTAATCTTGATGCTCATAAACACTCACACAATTACGATCTTATTCCTACCACATATGGAATGATGACAGTGCCTTTTAAAACTAAGCACTAATATGGCAAACGAGCGTTATAGTCCAACTGATGTTAAGCAACCACTATACACTTTACAAAGACCACAGCAGACAAGTCTTTTTGCGGAACGAAATTTCTTGAAATTGTCTTGGTTTGTAACTATGCAGATTTTAAAGTATTAATCTGAAGCCCTAACTGTGAGGAACAGTGCATTGATATAAAAAAGGTCTTTGGCATTATTTTAAACAATTACTGAAAACACAAACCATTGTGGAAACGGTAGAACAAACGTAAAGAGCAGATGCAAAAATAATGCAGATCGCATTGATGTTTGGCCCTAGGTATAAATAGGTTATGGTGAATATATAAGTATGTAACATAATTGTAGGCAATGTAGGTTGCAGTCGGGGCTATAACGAGACTAGCCGATCATTTCCCACGGGCGTCGTAGGGACGGCATATGGTTTATGTCGGTAGAAAGAGGAGCGACATCTATGTATGTGTTAGTCCTCTGTTCACTTGATGTTACTTATTATGTAGAATTAGAATTTAGAATAATAGCTTCCGTAAATGATATTTGTAGGAGGTTGAGAAGCTACGATTGTAGTCACTTATGTGTTTCGAAGAAGTTCTACTAGTTTTTGAAAAAGGGTACCTTGAACTACCTTCAGATCAATTGACTATAAACGCGAGTAGATGTAAATGAATTTTTTTTTCTATGACTTTGTATGATTTTATGTTTTATAACTTTAGTCTCACTTTAGTTTATTATGCAGTTTTTTTTCATTACAATTGCTAATCAGACAGGTTAAGCTGTTTCCGAGAAATCCGTGCACATTTACGTCATATACATATATACATGAAGTATATAAGCCTCTTCCTTTTTTGAAGCCGGATAAAAATAAACTAGGGTGATAATTTCCTTATCAAATCAATATTACCTTATTGTCACTTTTTGTCATATGGTTGTTACTAACTTATAATAATAATAGGTAGGTAGTTTCCTATGGTTCATAAATTATATTATTCAACAATCTTAAGCACATTGAGTTTTATATATAAGGGATTTGTTTCAAATACCTTATATACATACTAAAAGATTTGACAACAGTTTGGGGCGTGCCGTGGCAACCGCGCAGCTTGCGCAGCTCTCTTAGCGCAGCAGCCACAGGCACGAAACATAGGGAGCTACTGCTAGGTGACAAGTTATTTCATAAATACATGTTTCTACATAATTTACTGAACTGTTTTGGCTAGACAGTCAAAATCCATATTTTGTTTCTACTAAATAATCCTTTGACCACTCCATACATTATAAGCACTTTATATTTCCATTCAAAGTAAATGCGAAGTTTGTAGTATACCTTGCACGCGCAAACGAAAGTTTGTGCTTTGTGGTTCGGCTGTTATTTGCTAAGTGACTGCAGAAAAACGACGAACAGACAGATTGTATCTAGGAAAGTAAACGTTGTTTTAATCAGTACTGCATTGCTGCACATTAATGTAGTAATTACCTGAGGTACTACTTGTTTAGCACTTTACTAATTAATAAGTTAGTTAATACATAGGAAAAATGTAGCAACTGTTGAGTTTTAACTTAAACAATTGCTAAAAATATGTATGTAATGCAATTGATATTAGAAACAGTGGATCCTCCTATCATCCAGTCATGTACCTATAAAATACAAAACATTTGGCAATACATACTTCCTCTGATCTGAGTCATTCTCGCAGAGAGTGGTTATCAATTTATGATTAATTTATCCATGTAGCAAGAAGTACCTATATTCCTCATTTTGTACTGATTTGTGAACCATAATAATATCAAATAATCAGTGGCGGACAGGCAATGTAGGTACTACTTGTAAGTTCCACTAAATAATTGTAACTTATTCATTACCAAAGAACAACAAACATTTTTGTAATGTGTCAAATAATTAAAATTAAAAACATCTAAGGTTCATCTGTTCGTTCATCTCGGGAATCGATTCTCTAAGATTTTTGCGTGTTTTTTCCGAGTTACAAACCTAGCTTTGCATTTCTTAAAACACTCTACTATATATCGATATACGTAACAGTCAGATTCCCAACCATATCAATGGGAAGTACCCTATAGGTTTTGATTTAACTGAGAAATGTTAAAACATATGGCTTAAATGGCCATATGTTTCAATTGCGTTGACATAGTTCTAAGAAGCTTAATTATTGTACAGCTGATACTTTCACGCATTCCTGAGAAAAAGAGTCTTGACATACGGACAACGAAGTGCTATCACTTCGTTGTCCGTAAGTCAAGACTCTGAACCTGAACAAGAATGGAACCGTAAAAATGAGTCGAACTTTCGGGCTTTTACCGTCGGAATATGGTAAATATTAGGTTTTACCGATGACAATAAGTCAATTTTGCTTTTGGTAATGAAACAATGCCTTTTTATTTTTTATTGCAATCATTACTACTTACACTTATTAATCAAATATTTTAGATAATTGTAGTTTTCCTTTTTTTAATAACAATAATATGGGATAGTTTAGGCACCCACCCTGTTATGAGTTGTATTGTTTATCATTATACCCTGTTTCTAAGATAAAACCTGAGATTTACTGTTTGAATGTGCTCGTAAAACTTCGAAATTAACGATTCTTACAGAGCAGTTCGGACTTTTAATATTAGAGACTAGGTAAATATTACGTTTCACCGCCAAAAATTTTGATTTACCTTTTGGAGTTAAAGATACATAAAAAACTGCGAAATCACGTACCTCTGTTATTAATATGGATACTATATTATGTATATTTGAACCTACTGTCTAATCTAACAAACTTATCATAAAAGGGGTTGCAGAAAGATGTGATCATATTAAAGTATTTATATGTATATATTAATTTAAGTAGAGCCGATAAATTAATTGTATACTTATTTCAGTTCAATATTACACTCACATTTAAAAACAAATATTTTCCTACACTTATGTCTAATAAATAGCCGATCCACATCTCCGCAACTAACACGTCAGTTTAATCCCGACCAAACATCACGTAAGTTATTCCAAGCCGACGATAGCTTCATTACCTGTTCAATCAGACGCCTCTGAGGCCCAAAGCAATTTGCCGATTGATAGAATTGGCCCTCTCATTACCGAAAGCTTCTTAATTTGTGGTACAAATATAGCTTTAAGTATATGTATTAATGAATATATTATGCTTTTGAATAACAGGCAGCGTAAGTGGTATGTGTATTAATGAGTTAAATGCGAAAAATGCGTATGACAAAGTGTATATGAAAAAAATATTCTTAATGATATATGTATAATGAATTTGAAAACTTTTTATTTATAAAAATATATGTGAATTGGTTATTCGGATTCCATATTAATATTTCTACTAACCCTATCTTCTGATAATTTATATGTACATAAATAACTCTTTTCAGACGTGGAAATAGCTACTTAGTTGCGGTTGGTACATAGTTACATACTTACAATTCCTTTTTAACCGCTATCGGCGCAACTCGACCAAACCTCGGGTCGGAGTAAACAAAATAGTATCTATCGTATTATATAAATATTAAGTACGGATTTGGTCGTCTAATATTACTCCAATTTTAGCAGTTTAGAATGGTACTAAGGGTAATTCTTGTTTACGCTTAAAATCAATCTTTTAAATCTCTTTGAATCTGATTAATGTACGAGTACACGCATGATCAGATATTTTGTATTCCAATTATTAAAACATAATCTATGTAATATACCAAAACTTCATAGAGACTATAAATCTTTCATTCGAAACGCTCACCATTAAATCACTAATAAAATATTGGTAGCGACCGACCAGTTTTCTCCGCTCTCACTGCTTCTTGTGGAATCTCTATTCTCCAATCAGCTGAGTGTCGCATGCTCGCCAATAGTAATGATACCTACTCCCATATAAGGGTAAGGCGTTGGACTTGCGATCGAGTAGCTGCGGGTTCGAAAACTGTATTTTACTTATGCTCAAATAAAAATAAAATATTATTTTACTAAAAAATAATATTATTATGTGTCTATGAATTCTTTGTCTAGTTCCATAGCTACCTCCTACCTATAGTGTTCGGTTTTAAAGAGTACATACATGGGCTACATGAAATAATTACGGGACACAAATTAATTTCGTTATGGAATAGCCTCAGGCACAACACGTCTCATTCTCGTATACAACGTACTAAGTAAGATGTATATAAAAGGCGCCCTTGAGGGTGTACAGCTAAATGCAATTTTACACTCCGTTCACACTATCAAAATTCACAGCATGTTTCTCCTATATAAAGCATCTTGGTCATATACATACGGGAGGTTATTATGTGCGGTTATGAATAACGGTTATTAGTTTAAGTTATTACAATAAAATTTCAACCTATTTACGGAATACCTCGTCATCGAGTGTAACCTGGGTATTGAAGCGTACTTACACCCTTATGGGTGTAAGTACGCTTGTGCAAGGCTGCCGCACAATTTTCCGCTCCGTATGTCTTTCGTATAGTTTTACATGGCGACAATGGTGTCCACGCCGCCGTCCCTATTTCTATCCCCATTGTCCGTCAGATTCTGTGCGGGACACCTCGCCTCATTATGGTGTGGTCCAATTTATAGCAGCCGTGTAGTACATAAAAAATGTTTCCGAAAGTGACTGTTTTTGTCATGTTTTGAGGAAGAATAACATTATATTTCTACATTTTTATACGACAAAATTTACAAACAAGTTCTCGGCAGCAGCTGAAAATCTTCTATTTTCTACCGCTTTCTAGGATTTCTTAACACTGTACTGAAGTTCAGTCAAAAAGAAAATTCTGTATGTAGAAAACCATGCATGTAACTATAGAATTGATTTTAATTTTCATCAATTTTTTTTAAGTGAAAACTGCTTTAGGCACGTTGGGCACTTTTGGTATGAGGAAAAAGCACTGAACTCGCGTGACCGTCACGCTCTGATCCATATGTACAGATTTACTGACGTGCAGTCCTACGACATACAGTTTTTTTTGGTATATTATTATATTGTTTCTACATTTTCATTTCATATTTGCACATTTTAAACCAAATTTATGACTGAACAAAATTGTCTAACATTTTTTGATAAAGCAATAAAATGCAACATTCGCGATCTTTGTAAATTCCTATGTTTTCTTTTAATGAATACAAAATACAATACGTTTAAGTAGAAACACCGGAAAAAGAAATTTCCAAAACTCCGCTCCGCTTTTATAACTTAAGTTTCACGTGGCGGTTTCATTACAGTTCGCGTGACGTCAACCCCTGATCTCCGGGATACGACACCTTAGTGTAGGACGTAATTGGACATTGCGTTCACTGTTTCTGTACCAAAGCATTAACGATTAGTCTAAACGCAAGGCTTTGTGGCACAACTCTACTATCTTCAGATACTCAGATATTGTCATGTGTATGTTGTTCCTCGTGTTATAACTTTCGATCCTAATAAAATAATGTTAGACAAATCGGGACTTAACCAATATGTGGATTTATATGTACAGAAACATCATTGCCATGAAATAAGTATGATAGTAAAAACAAAAAACAAGAAAATAAAACATCTAACTCATAAAAAGGCATATGAAGTTCAACAATACTTTAAACAAAACAAAACTAACATATCTCTGGTTCTTCAGAGAGAAGATGGCATACCTAACCTACCTGTGTGTGTGTGTGTGTGTGTGTGTGTGTGTGTGTGTGTGTGTGTGTGTGTGTGTATACGTATATACAGTGTGAAGTTATGTTTTCACTTCTCACGTGCAGTCCTACGACTGACAGTTTTTGAAGCGAAAACTTCTTTAGGCATGTTGGGCACTTTTACTATGGGCAAAAAGTACAAACACCCGCGTGACCTTGCGTGACGCTCAGATACAGTTTTTTTGTACTAATTAAATATACTCTTAAAACATATAACGCAACTTTGTTTAAGTATATATTTTTATAAGTAACCCAAACAATTATGAAAAATAAAAAAATAAATTCTTTATGCTCGCTTCTTCTTCTAACTTATACCAAATATTTCCCTCAAGGTTTGCGTGAGATGGGAAACTCCGCGATAACACCGTGATGTCCGCCATCATGCCCCACTGTTTGTTATGGCTATTTCGCAGAAAATACGGTGGACCGTATTTACAGAGAGCCTTGAAATAAACGAAGTGGGGTAAAGAAATACTATTATGCATTCGGGACAAGAAAATAAATTATAGGTTATAAATGAATTAACAATCTGCCTGAAATATACTGTGTTGAGTACGCGTTTCTTCTTTTGTTTGTTAGGTGGGTACCGTTAGAATACAACAAAGTTCATTAGAAAGAGTTGATGAAGCACTAATGACAGCACTATACGATAACACTATCTTATTATGGATAGAATAGTTGTATTGTGCGAGCAAGCAGAAACTTCAGCAAATTATGTAAACAGCAAGATATTGACCCCTTCGTTATCAGTGTTCTTTCGGCTAGAAGGTTCTCAAGTCGTTTTTTTTTAAATAGTATTTAAAATCTAGAATGCACATGCAACCCAAGCGGCTCGGTGAGATCATGTTTCGGTTAGTTTAGTTTTTATTTTTTTTAGATTGCCCATCAAATTGTTAATACACAAGCTCTATACGTGAAGACTTTTAATTGGCTTTTATATGACTATTCAAATTTATATCGTATTTAATTACACACTTAGCTATAAGTCTGCCTTGTTAACTTGACACATCTCACACGGCCGTCTGATCCCAAACTAGGCAGAGCCTGTACTATGGTAAACATACTGCTGATAAACATACTTATATATTTCTAAATATATGTCTGTCTGTCTGTTCGGGATAAACTGAAGAACGACTTTTCATGCGGTTTTTACCAATGGATAGAGCGATTTCATGAGGAATGTTTAGGTCTATAATTCGTTAAGGTTTTGTGTAAATTGGTTGAAATATCATGATGATTGTTGAAGATGTTACTACTACTCGTGCGAGTTGCTAGTTATATATAAACTAGCAACCCGCCCGGCTTCGCACGGGTAGCAGAGAGTAATATATTGATTTTTTTCCGATGTCTTCAACAATCATCGTCATATTTCAGTCATTTTACAGAAAACGTAAAAAACAAAACAAATTATACACCTAAACATTTCTCACGAATCACTATGTCTATTGGTGTAAGCTGCATGAAAATCCGTTCAGTAGTTTTTTAGTTTATCGCGAACAGACAGACAGACAGACGCCGCGAAGGTCTTTGTTTTATAATATGTAGTGATAACAAAGGACTTTGTTTTATAATATGTAGTGATTACACCCAGACACAGAACAAATGATCGTGCTCATCACACAATTATTTGTCCTGGGTGTGAATCGAACCCACGACCTCTGATTTAGCAGACAGAATCACTAACCAACAGACCAGTAGTAGTAAATAAATAAAAGTCTACGATTGGAATACTCATGATGACCAACATAAAAGATCACAGCAATGCGCCAATAACATGTCGATTATTATTACAAATTAGGTCTGATCAGCAGAAGTATTAAAATATAATTCTTTTAGCTAATCAGAAGCACCTCACATTCCCAATCTTGATATTTTCATAATACGGTAAGGATTATAGATTCGTCCCACGAGATGAAAATATGAGCGATAATACGAACGTACGATATTGCCTTTATCCAGCCTCCGGGAGATCAACTGGAGGATAAGATACGTTAATGAGGTAAAAACAAAAGCGAGTCATTTTTACGATACATTTTCGCTAATGTGTTTGTACAATAATATCTGAGTATCTGATTATATACGAGTATATTAGAATCTAAGAATAAGGTAATACTAGTTTTTACAGGATTTTGGAAGATAATAATATTGTTTATTTGACGGCTACCTTGTTTCTTACAAAAAAAAATCAAATCAAGTATTTCAAAACCATAAGTTTAATTAACAAACTAAATAGAACCAAACCTAGCAGAAGTTTCACTAATCTAATCATTGTACGAGTAAGTACATACAAATATAAAATAAACAAGAGACAACAAAATTATAAGCCATTTTCTTAGACTGTTTAGTCACTTAGATAACAAACGAAGAAATGCCGATTTCACCTAAAGTTAATTTTCTCCTTGTCCGTCAGTAATATCCGATCTCGGGCCTACTTTATGTTGCTGTCAGATGTTCACCGCAATGAATCGTTTTGTTTTGATTGTACTGTTTATGTCAGGTTCGTGTGTTTCACCAATGTGAAATGGAGGACGGACGGAAATATGTTATGTAAGGAACAGGGAATCGTACGACATCCCTACTGAATGAATCACTCGTCTTCATAGTGTTTTTCATATAAACGTATATAATATCACTGGTTTGTATATCGCAAACTATGTTACATAGCTTTAATAAAAATAAAAAAAACGAAAATTATTGTTTCTAAACTCATTCTGTATTTTATATTACCTTTACCGCTGAGGGCTTGTCCACAACGTCACGTCACGATGTTGTCTAAGTGGAACGGTGCGTTGTCGCGGGCGCGGCACGTTGATGTGACGTGCTAATACACAGTACCGCAACGTCACCGCGGCACGACGAGTCGGACGTCGTCGGAAGCGGCACGTGGCTACTATGCACTCGCTCAGTTGATGTTTCATTATATCTAGAGACTGGTATTTCACAGGTTCTGAAGTGAAAAATGTAGCGGAATTTTACAAGACACTACAAAGTGTAACGTTACGTCATCGTGATGTGCGTTTTTACGACAAAGTAACGTAAATTTGCACGTCCCGTCAACGAGCCGCGCCGCGACATCGCAGCGTTCCATGTTGACGATATCGTGACGTGGTGTTGTGGACAAGCCCTGAGGAACACGTTACGTTGCGTCGTCGTGTTCAATTACAGAGATGCAACGCGATGCGCTGGCCACTGTTAAGGGAAAAATTTTGTCCGGCTATTCAGTAAAGTCACTATTCGTGTCTTCACTAATATTCAGGTTTTTTTTTTTTTTCTTTTTACCACGGCCAGTGCAACCTGGTCGAAACGTCAGGCAATTCAGAGGTATGTAATACCTTTTCGTGATCGCGTTAATTCCCGTTAATACATAGATAATATTCAGGTTAACATTTTTAACATATTCCTGCGAAAAATAGCTCTAAATAGATGGACAGATGGATTTACAGACGACCATCGAAGTTATCCATTTTTTCCTGTTCTAGTGAATCAAAAAAAAAACAACCAATACATAAATTTAACAAAATCTCAATTACGGGATGTCGGAACCAACAATTCTCTGTTCGATAAGGGTACATGTAAATTCAATTAGCACCGAATACAAAGCCAATGGGATGACCTAACGCACTCGCTGTGAACGCTCTCACTTGCACCACGGTTGCACTCATCTGACGTTCAATTTAGCTAAAGCAGTTAATGGACTTCATTGTTGAGTTCAGTTTTGAACATTATTTGATTTATGAATATGAGTGAAGTAATATTATTTGGCAAAATATAATTTCGAACAATAACAATTATAATACATACAGACACGTCGAATGATGCTAGAATAAATTATTATCTATTATTTATGTTAGATTAACATTTACAATCAGCATTTTTATGAGTAGATAGGTTGATATGTGAGGATGCTCTCTCCATTGAGAACATTACTTTTAACAATAGGAAAATGTACCGATTAAAATATGTTGCAAGAATTTCAGATATGGATATCTACTTTTTTAAATAAATCTATGCTGGTGCCTTTCACCTCATTCAATTAAATTGTGATGAATATTCATCTGAGGGTGACCGCTACGGCAGCCTGTATACGTAAGTATATCTGCAACACCAGTTATCACCAGTTTAAATCAGATGATGTAATTTAGTTTCTTCCTCTTACCACTTACAGTCACATGACCGGCCTGATGGTAGGCGGTTACCGGAACTTAGCACTCGCAACAGTAATGATGTCACTTGTACGTTGCCATTACTATTCCTGCAGAAGAAAACAGGAATACGGTAATAAAACTATTTTAACGCTGTCTTCTGTTTGACGACACCTATTTTAGTATAACTCTGCTGTTACCTACTTAAGAAGGTGGGCAGGTGCAATTTGAACAAAAAATTTGTTCAGATATGCCTTGTTTAAATATTACGTACGTTATTTCTCAAAAAAAAAAAACACATTTTCCCATAATTGCATTGTCACCCATGGGACAAGCCACGAACGACAGCCGCGAGCAACATTAATAAACTGTTGGCTATTTTTATAATGGACTCCCCATGTGAACATGAACACATTTCAACACTTTTCTTACTCAATGAAATTTGACAAAACACAACGAACCCTTGAAAAGTCCTATTTAATTAAAGCAACCCTTACGGACACATTATCGTGGGGTCTATCCCGGATCGCTCGTAAATTTATATGATTCACCTAATAAGAGTTGTTTGCAACACCCAAATGTTGTTTTGATTTTAATTTGGTTTTTAGAATTAATTTTCGATAAAGTGTAAGCTATTGTATTAGGAACAAGTATGTACTAGTAAAAACACAGCCCGCCTATGGGTAAAGGCATAGATTACTAAGTGGTTACTAGTAAAGGTATAAACGAGCTAGCAGTGCTTGTAAACGAACGCAACTTACCAACAGAAACATAACATAATAGGCCGTCTATTGTACATTATCCATTTTTTGTATTTATTTTAAGCTATATGTCGTTGGTGTACAATAAAGATTATTCTATTCTATTCCATTCTATAATACGTGTGTAAGTAATGACGTTAAATCTTGGTCTTTTGGACCACGCAGGTACTTTCAATGTTGAGTGTCTGTTGAATGTTCTGGTGGCCCTAGCTCGTCACGAGAGGTCTATTGCTAGACCAGCATCAACTAGTATCTAATAGACATAAATCGCAGGGATTCTTCTGTTTCTTACTTTGTGTTTTCAACAAATCGGTTCTCACCAAATCTCAACAAATAGATTAGTACTACTTCTATAGTATGTTCAACATAGTTCTTTATGGAGCACAGAATATTTCTGTTCGACTTCGAGCTAGCTGCCCAAACCTCGAAGGCACTTGCGAAGAACCTTCAACCTACAGAAGACCGTGATTAAACAGTATTAGTCGGGAAAGGGTTAATGTAACTAAAGAATGGCGAAAGAAACTAAACTTACCAAGTTTTTTAAGTTAAGGGTACTTCACCCCTAGTGTTTGGACCAGTTTTGATATATATCTTACGCATTAAAATCATATCGGACAAGCAGAACCGCCTCCATTATTTTAGTTGGTTAATAACAAATAACATCAATAAACGTTTTTGGTAAAAAAAATATCTTGTAGAGAAGCGTTAATAACTGTATAAAAGGTTCTTCTCTCGGATCGCAAATTCCAAATGTAATTTAAGGACTGATAGCATCAGATGTATCTTATATTCTTGGCAAGACTTTTTCAATTACTTCAATAAGTATTACAAATAAATCTAAAAGAAAACGCGCCTTCAAAATCTGCCACGCAGGTGTAATCGTTCCCTGGCCATAAATCGCGTACCTCATAAAATCCTTTAGTTTACCAATTTCGCATATTTCCTTTTTTTTCCCCCCGACGTTACCATTTTGTAAGCACTCTTAACATTGTATATTTTCCTTAAATTAAGGTAATTTCTCGTCTCATGATCCAATTTGAATTACGGTGGGGATTTGAGTTCTTTGTTAAAATAAATTGTGAATGGGTGTTCAAATTTAGTTCGCCAGATGAGGCTTCGTTTAGGCTTCAAGGGAGGAAGAATTTGCAGGAATGTGTTGCTGAGATTGGAATTTGGACGACATCAATTCATTGCATTAAAACTAAATTAGGTGGTAATTTTATAGGACTACTAGCTGACCCGGCACACGTTGTTTTGCCATATTAATTATTTCTAATGAATATTTTGGTAGTTAAATAAAAAATAACTTACTTATTGTGGGGAGGGGGTCAATGACTAAAAGAAGAATGGAGCGCTGTCGTCTATTGACGGCCTTTAAAAATAACAAAACACAGACCATTCATTTTCTTAATTTAAAGTACTTCATTAACTTAACTGACACATTTAAAGTTTAACAGTGGGAGAGCCATGCTTCGGCACGTATGGGCCGGCTCGAAAGGAGTGATATCATGGCCTGACAAAAAACCGGCAGTGAAGCAATGATTCGTTGTACTTCGCCAAGCGAGTGAGGTTACCGGTGGCCCTAACCCTTCCCTCTCTCTATCTTCCCCCTATCTCTCCATCTCCCCTCCTCTCCTACTCCCACCTTTAAGGCCGGCCAGGCACTTGTGACTCTCGAGTTGCAGGTGCCCATGGGCGGCGGTAGTCACTTACCATCAGGTGACCCGTCTGCTCGTTAACCCTCTATTCCATAAAAAAAAAAATTGACATCGACTTGACGGCAATCGATTATTACAATCGATTATAACAATCGCACTTTCTATTTTCACTGAGTTAAATACTTTAAAAAAATTCTACCAATGAAAGTAAAAATACTAATATCGCTATTAAAAACAGGGGTTGATCGTAGAGGGTTAAAATTTCAGCGTTGTATGTATTTTCTAATGCTGTATCATAAAAAAAAAATAAAAAAAAATAAAAAAAAAATTTAGGGGTTGTTTGAAAAAATGTTAAGGGTAGTCCCCTTAACATTTATGGGGATGAAAAACAGATGTTGTCCTATTCTCAGACCTACCCAATATGCACACAAAATTTCATGAGAATCGGTCAAGCCGTTTCGGAGGAGTTTAATTACAAACACCGCGACACGAGAATTTCATATATTACATGACACAATACTCGCAATCCTTAAAATATCATCAATACAAATAAATAAAATTGAAGTGTCTGTTTGTAATGTCAAAATAATAGTTTTTTTAAGCTCATACAGTTATTTGCATAATACCTATGCCTAAAAGTGAGTTTTTAATTTTTTTTATCTGTCTGTCTGTCTATTTGCTTGTTCCGGCTAATCGCCAAAACGGGTGAACCCATTTTCACGGCACTGTCACTGACAGAAGACTGGTGTTATAAGGAGTAACTGGGGTACTTTTATTTTGGAAAAAGAATTGGGCTCGAAGCAAAATATATAAATATGTAGACGCGAGCGAAGCCCTGCTAGTTTATAATGTAAATGAGTGTACGTATGTTTGTGAGTTAACTGTTTCTGCTTAAATGGCTGGTCAGATTTTGATGAAATTTTGCACCTTAGGTTTAATAATTTTAATAGTCAAAGAATGAAGTAATCGTCTCTTGAAGTTTACATGGAATAAATTTCGAGATGTGCACATCTTTACCACGTCTTTTAATAATTAATAATTAATTTTACGATTACAAACTTAAATATTGTGCTTGGAAAATGGACAATGACGTAAATTGATGTATGAGGGAGTATTTTCAGAACGGCAAAGTTTGTTTTTCAATGCGACTTGAAAGATACCAATTTTGTAATTATTATGTGTTTCAGGGACTACTTTTGTGAGGAGACACAAGTGAGTCGCACGGAAAGTTTTTAGAATAGGCCAGTAAGAAGAGCAGGCGATGAAAAATTGATTTTAAATTCGAATTAGGAACTCTTTGGGAATCAGTATATGTTTAATGATTTCATATTATGTCAATTGTTTTTACAAATTGGCGGCAATTTAAAAAGTGTTTGTCGTGCATCGAAATGGATTTGACTAGAGAAAATTTTCACTCAATGATTTATTACGACTTTCGTTGCGGTCTTACTCAACAACAATGTTACGATAGACTTCGATTGGCATTTCATTACGAAACCTCATCTCGTGCCACTGTTTACAACTGGTTTAATGACTTAAAACGTGGTCGAAGCAAACTCACTGATGAATTTCGAGAAGGACGTCCTTCTACGGCGACTACTGAAGATAACGTGAGTGCTGTGCGGCCAATGATAGAAGCCGATGGAAGGGTGACATATCAACAGATTCGGGCAGCTTAAGGCATTGGTATGAGTCAAGTACAAAACGTGTTACTCATTTAGGCATCAGAAAGCGTTGTACTAGATGGATATCTCATAATTTGACGGAAGATAAAAAACGCCGTCGTTTGGATATTGGTACCGCTCAATGCTTGAAACGTATGACGGAGGTGACTCGAACGCTGTATGACATCGTCACAGGTGATGAAAGCTGGATATATTGTTACGAACCCGAAACCAAAAGACAGTCTGCGCAATGGATGTTTCTATTTGAAGATTTGCCGACAAAAATAAAGAAGGCCAGAAGTCAAGGGAAAAAGATGATTGCCTCATTCTTCGGACAGACGGGTCATTTCGCAGTAATCATGCTAGAAGATAAAAGGACTGTTACTACAGATTTGTATGTCAGTCATTGTCAGTTGTCTTGAAAAATGTTAAACAGCAGCGCCTAAGAAGCAGGATCCTCCTCCACCACGACAACGCTTCAGCTCACTTCGCCAGACGGACTATCGAATATTTGTCTATCGAAGGTGTGGAGCTAGTGAGTCATCCTCCTTACAGTCCCGACCGACTGTGACATTTATTTTTTTGGAAAAATAAAAGATAAACTCAGAGGAAATCTTTTTATGAATACTTAAGATGGCCGTGGCCGCGTTTGAAAAAGGCGTGGCAGAGATCCCTAAAGAAGAGTGGGCTCACTGCTTCAGCCAATGGTTCCACCGCATGCGACGGGGCTTGGAAAGGAACGGAGACTACTTCGAAAAGCAATAAAAATATTAATCTATATCATTCCGTTTTTTATTTTCTAAAAACTTTAAGTGTATGTACTCTCTAAAAGAACGGGCAAAAATCTCCGAGAATCGATTACCGAGACTAATCGACTACTGAGATGGACGAACTATTTACATACATGTTTGTACGGAATCCTCGGTGCGCCAGTCAGACTAGCACTTGTGGCCGGTATTTTTTAGCTTAAATCACTTAATTTTATAAAAGTAAAACATTTAATACCGCTCAAACTGGTATATGCTCTCAAGTAAATTGTACTCTCTATTTAATTAAAGTTTAAAGCGATTTGATAGATGTACTCCTGTACAGTTCACGACCGCAACGCGGACTGCAAAACTTTCAAAACTTAGATAACTTAAATATCTTCTAGACATAGCGATAATATGACCGATAGTGAAACAACAAATGGCCTTAAATAATTGAGTATCTACGTATCTCTTTGAACATGGTAATATACATATTTCCATAGTCAACAGTAAAACAGAATTGTCTCTCAATGACAAGATAAAACTTCTTGAGTGAGGCCAGTCAAATATTCTAAACGCAGAATTAAACTTAGACTAAGTGACTAGGTAAGGTTCTAAAAACTGATAAAATTAATACAATTGAACTATAATGAACACAATCATGTTTATTTTTATTTAACACACAACCTGCTTGTAAACACTGCTCCACCACTCCAGCTCACTCACTCGGTTCATTAATGCTATTCATCAGCGTAAATACAATACACTACGCTACTAGCTAGCACTAGCGTACACCAAAGCTTACTTAAACTACGTAAACCTGCAGTTTCTCTTCTTGCAGAAAGTTCCTTAAGAAAAATCATCTTAACTATTATAACTCCTTAGTCAGTAGAAAAAGCATCCAAAATTTAACGAGGGTTTTTCGAACCAAATCGAATTACACTGACACACATTCACATCTTATGTTCAAAAAGTGCAACAATGTGCTATAAAAAGTATAATGAATCAGAGGGCATAAGAGTGTCCTCAGTGAACGTTCCCTTGGTAGTGGAGCGTGACGCCCTTCCAATAAACGCGGTTTCATGTCATCTTCCCTGTCAAAATATCGAATATACAATGTATCATATTATTAAACCGAAAAAAAATAAAGGAAGACATTTGTTTGTACACGTATACGAGTTCAACGCGATCAATGGTTGTTGAATTACATACATTGTATTTCACAAAAAATTGCACACATATTCAATTTATTTTACCTGATTGGTCGTTGCATTTGACAACTCTTAATACCGTAGATGAGTCTGCCAAAAGTTTAAATGTTTATTTGGTTTTTTTATATTTAATATTTTTTAAGGCCTCGTTGTTGCCGTGGCATAAATTAGCGGCATTGCACCACGGACTTAACACTTTCCCTGCTACCCTTAACTGTCTCAATAGTTTTTTCCATGATTCCATTCGGTCATATAAATTGTGACTAGCAGCACGACTTCTAAAATAATATCATATAGACGACAAAGGGACTCTCTATTACGTGGAACCAAAATGTCACTCGTAAAATGTGGGTATGACACATAAATACATAACATGGTTCCTTCGGGGATACAAAACATGGTTTTCAATGGAGTTCATCACTATATGAGGTATATTGTGTTATTGCTGTTTCCAGCTTTCCTTTATCAAAATCAATTACAAAATAATAATGGAACGTGACAATTTTTTGTGCGTGCAGCCAGCGTTCATCGATTTATAAGACGTTATCAAGTCAAAAACCATCACAATTCATTTCGGTAGCTTTTAGGTCAAAACCGTTACAAACAGACAAACAACCAGAGTCTCGCATTTTTAATATTAGTTATGACAAATGACCAAACACATACAGACCTTTACTCAAACTAGCACTTGCACACGCACACGCGCGCTCTCACACACACATAACACACAGACACACACACACGCGTGCGCGCGCTCTGATGCATTCAGACACCTTATTTTATGTTTTTACTATTAATACATACCCTGTTCTCTTTTGATAGTGTTTCTCTATAAATATTTTACCAGATTTTTGCTATTGTAGGTAATTTGTCAAAGTATTAACAAGGTCCTAGTGGGGACCTGGTGACCTGTAATACAGGTGATACCCACCTACCTCAGGCACCAGCGATCCACGGCTGGAATATTTTGGATACACGTTAGCTTAAGTCTTTTCTTTTTGTTATTGTGTTTAATTTTTTTTTGTATCATTGTATTTCGGTTATGGTGAGAATTAACAAAAAAATTATTCATTCTGATGTGAATTTCAACATTGATTCAGGTACTACGAAATGGACACCTCAAATGCTATCCATAATCCTGCAAATCTTATGGAGTCCATTTGCTATACAAATTTTTGTATCCAAGTTGACTGTTTCATTATAACAAGCTTCTCATCTCTGTATACATATATCTACTCACAATCTATCAAACGTCTGTCTTTTCAAACTGTCGCAAGTCTGTAAACTTGTAACAGGTATGTCGTTTAAACTTAAGTTATTGATAATGGTGCCGATTCTATTGTACACTCGACTAAACTAAAACCAGACTTAATTTCTTCATATGAAATCAACCTAGTGTTTTTCGTAATAAGGTCTATTTGTTACTAGCATCTATTTCTCAGCGCCTCTAAATTTCAATAAAACCTGTCAACGTAAACTCAACTTTATTTCCACGCAGCGAGAGTCTTCATTTATTCAAACGCTGTATAATTGCCGTATAAAAACTTGTTCAAAACGAACAAGGATGACGTGTTTTTAATCTACACCTACGAAGACGCTTACTAAAAACACAGAGCGAAAGAGATGGCATTCAACGGATAGCGGCTCTCGCTACGTGGTTTTAAAGTTTATTTAAGCGTATCAGACTTTAGTCGACAAATAAATTGCTTATTTCGATAGCGACATATGTTACCTACTTGTTTCAATTTGAAATAAGACCTTGTTTCTAACTATACAAGGTTTACTTCTTATATGAAGAAAATTTAGTAAATTTTAATTTAGCGAGTGAAGTAACAGAATTGGGGCCAATCTCAGCTTAGATAGAATTTTCGATCGACTGACGATTGCTTTTGTTATATGTTAAACTAGAGATCGCGTAGTGGTCGAATTTCGACCATGATTTTTTCATTGGCCAATATAACTTGAGCTGTCATTGTATAGACTTACTTACCATGACAGGTAATCACATATACTGGACGCGTGTAATTTCATTAAGCCATTTTCACGTAACTTTTAAAGTTGTACGACATATTGTTTAAAAATGTTGCTTTCTGCACTTCTTCTTTATTATAAACTGTAAATATTCTAAAATTCACGTTATTACCTTCGCAAAACTTTCTTAAAAAGGGGACTACAAAGAATTCTCTTCACGTATTAATATAATGACTAGTAACACTAAATGCCTAATAATTTTCGCTAGAAGTATCTTGCATGTTGATTGAAAAAATTTCTTATAATAAAATAAATACAAAAACAATACTACAATCTCACTGATTTTACGTTGAAGAAAGCGTTCGCAAATGTATAGACGAAAACGTGTGAACATCTTTATCTATATATAAAAATTTCGTGTCACGTTGTTTGTTGGCTGATGAACTCCTAATGAAATTTTTCACACTGTGTGCAGTTTGGTCCAATTTGAGAGATAGGATAGTTTTAATGACAGTCACAATATTTTAGACGTGATAAGTCTTATAAATCGATTGACGTTGGCTACACGCACGAAAAAGCATGACTCTTGTCACGTTCCGCGAGAGCGGGGAACAAGCGATAGAGAGGCACGATCGGCCTAAGCGTTCGGCTTGAGACGTGTAGGTTTTCTTATGACGTTATCAGGTAAAATTATCGTCCGTAAATCGACTTTACAGACAATTTTTGTTTTTATTGCCAATTACTTAGCCATAGCAATGCGTGGCTAGGTTGCTAACAACATGATTAACTGCAATTTCGAACCATTTACTTGCATTGGTCTAATGTTTCTATGTGATCCTTATTAACCAGTATTCATTTATCGTTTGAGTGTTACAAACAGCACTGCGACATATATTTAGATAAACTCAACATCCAACCAACTTACAACAAATATTCACATTATGATATATATAATATCATAATATTAAGAGAATAGTGTGTAATGGATACGTACATTGTGTATATTTTCATGTAAAATTCAATATTTATGGAGTCGCCACGAGCTAGGTTGACGTATGTACGAATGTGCTAGTGGAGATAAACGAAGGGTGAGGTGCTTTGTTTTGTTTAGTTTTCTGTTTTAGTTTTATAGCAAAATATTTATCCCACCAAAAACATTTTCATGTAAAATGTTGCCAAGACGAGACCATATTGCTCGCACTGCAAAAAAGAAATGAGATCTCATGTAGAGCCAAGCTTCTAACTCTACACGCCCTAACTTCACAAAGTCTACGACTTAGTTAAAATATGTGGTCTGGCTGTTTCGCTACCGTCACATGGGCGTAAGGTTAATAAAAATAAAGATTTAAGAAAAAAAAAACAAGCTTTTATTACTTGTTAATAAAAAGAACTAAAAAGTTACACCTTTTTTATTTCTCTTGCCGTCAAAATGTAACACACTTTTATTATTAATTTTAACATTTTAGTTGTTTTTATTAACAAGTAGAATAAAAGTTTGTTTTAAAAAAAAAATCTTTTTAGTATTTATGATTCGAGATTTACTATGAATCAAACGAGTCCAAACTCGAAAGGGTTGCGTCGTTTCATTACAGAGTTCCTATGGCCACCTCCATGCCACGCGATATACACATGCTTGCAAAATTTCAGCACAATCGGAAACCAGGAAGTGTGTCAAATTTAACTTGCATGATTTGATTACAGACACAACGGGACAAGTGAAACTAAAAAAATAATAATAAAAACTTCTAAAAATGTATTCGCTGTTCATTACTTTTCTGTTATACAATAGTTCTTGTAGTAACGAAACGGCCAGACCTTTCCATACCTTTCGCAGTACCCATACATCCTTAAATTCGATTACCATATATTACACATATATATATATATATAAGTTCATTGTTGGTGGAGTGTGTCAAAAGGAGAACAAATCGTTCAAAGGAAATAAGTAATGCGAAGCGCGTTTGATAATATATTTATTTTCCATCGCCAATTTAATAAGCCTCTTTGTAAGCAAATCACTTTCAGTAAAATAGAGAGGCACGTTATGGTACGTATTAAATTTTCTCTTTATAATGAAATATTAGTTCAATGATGTTTCGTTTATAAAGGTGCGCTTACAAGGATAAGTTAAACTGCTTAATTCCGGGAATTTCTGGATTATTGATGTCACGACTAAAACAAACAATATATTACGATGACTGTACATGTACAAAGCCATTGTTGTTGAAAAACCCGACGGCTTTGTGAGGTTGGTTTAAGTTATAACAAGATAGTTTTTGGCCATCGTGAGTGAGGAACCCTATGTGACAACTTTAACTTTCCAAACCGTACTACAAACAGGTACTGTGACACGAGTACTCATAGTAAGCAAAACATTACCTAATAAGATTGTTACAAACTCAATTAACTTCAACCTCAGTATTCCACTTGTTTAAGTAAAGGTTCCCAACTATAAGCGGTGACCGTTCGTTGCGTTCGTTGTCTATGTAGAGTGTTATATTTGTAACAATTTATATGTGTACAACGTTTAGGTAAAGACTCGTGCTAATGAATATAATTGTGGACGGAAACGTTATTTATGCCGCGTTCCAAAAAACAAAAAACGATTCGTTTTGCATCATCTGATTCTGATTTTAATAAAGAAAATGAATGATGCAAAAAAAACTAGTAATTAATTATTTACTCTATTTTCATTTCACAAAATACAACAAAAGTCCCTTAGTGCGTTTTGTGTATTAAGCAAGGAATGTCACCTTTATTACCATAGTTGATGATATTTGTCAAAAATAATTAATCACCGTAAAAGGGACAAAGGCATTTGGCGGATGATTAATTTTTGCAGGTACAACGGTACAGGTGCGCGCAAACCTTCAGGGTATAAACAAACGGAGGGTAAAATATTTTACAGTGTCGTGACACACAGACAGATGGATTTGACAATGAAGTTTATCAGAAGTTTGTTAATTAGGTCTGAACGGTAAACAGGTTCTTCATATGGTCAGCAGTGTTGACATTGTCTGAGCCCATGGTTGAGATAATGACTATGATTTTGATTAACTTATTTGTAAGTAAAAGCAAAGAAGTGAATGCATGCGTGTCTAATAAATATGCAACTACATCTAGCTGCTTGGTAATTAAATTCAGTTTTTTAATTATTGCGACATGATGGGCCCATCACACTTCATACTCCCGGCGCCACATCATGATCGATTAAAGATAATTAATATTAACGTTCAATAGTATTAAAAATGTTAAGGTTAAATTTCAATGTTGAAAAAATCACTAATTTGGTAGACTAGCAAATCATCTCCAAACAATCAACATCATCAATCATGAAAAAACATAAGTAACACTTCAATGTTTGACAACTTCCATACATACTAGACATACATATGCGCACGCCTTTTTCCCAAAAGGGTAGGCAGAGATGTATTAAACACGCACATTTTGCCAACTATTACGTGAGGTAATAGGGGAAAGCCTCTTGCCGTCAACCTGGCACTTTGGGAATTAAAGATGGATAAATTGGGAGTACATTGAAAGGGAAAGGTAGTTAAGAAGGGTAGGAAGAGGATATTGCTTATACGGCTTAGGGAGTGTAAGCAATAGCTTCAGCAGATCAGGGTCGCATACCTGTAACACGAACTGGTTATTGCCGAGGAGTCCGAGCCCTCTACCCTATAGTCAATAACATAACGCTGGTTTGCGAGAATAGCGACGGAACTAAAAAATATTGATTTTAGAGAATGCAATGAATGTGTGATTTCCGTGTTCCGTATGTTTTGTCTCAAATATATACTCGTAATGAACTTGTCGCTTTCCAACGAACGTTAGCACGAAATCGGCGTTGCGTTCACGATAAAATATCAAAAATTTATGATGTTTGGCATACTTAGTTCAATTCGATTGAATTTTGAATTACGTCAATATTTATTTATTTATCTAAAACTTTATGCACATAGAGTACAGAGGCGGACTTAATGCCATAGGCATTCTCTACCAGTGTGATGCAGAGAAAACAGGAAGTAGGTGCAATAAAAAAATATATTTTAGTTTATTAGGTAAATATGCAAACTAAATATCAGACAAAAATACTTAAAGTATAAAGGATAAAATACATATTCTCGTAAATCAGCGATAAAATGTATTATTGATCCAGAGATTGAGGTTATATTCATTGACGACAAGATTCTTGATATGTAAATGAAATAATCGCTACATATAATATAACAACTACATATTATAAAACAAAGTCCCCCGCCGCATCTGTCTGTCTGTCTGTCTATTCGCGATAAACTGAAAAACTACTGAATGGATTTTATGCGGTTTTCACTAATAGGTAGAGTGATTCATGAGTAAGGTTTAGGTGTATAATTTGTTAAGATTTTGTGTAAATTGATTGAAATATGTTGATGATTGTTGAAGATGTCTTGTTACCAGTACGAAGCCGGGGCGGGTTGCTAGCCATAATAATATACCTTGAAAGTTTGTTAACTTGTTTGACCCTTAATCTCAGGTTCAGTCTTATTTGAAACGGAAATGTATTGCGTTACTCGTAGATTACGTGTTTACTGAGGAAGGCTATAAGCAATTAATAATATGCTATGAACCATAGGACCACATTTTATAATGAATTGGTAATTTCCTATTTATAAACGATCAACAAGTTTGGCAACACGTTCGTCTAACAAATCTACCATACAACACGCACCCATAAATACCGGTAGTAAGTCAAAGGCGATCATTGAAAAAGGTCTCAAATGTCTATATTTGTCTCCACAAGGGGACTATTTGTCAAGTACTACTTATTATATTTCAAGGAAATGGACTGCACTTTATTACTTCCAATGGGAGACATTGCAAGCACGGTTCAATATGGTGGACATTATGGTTAGAAATTACATTTGTGTAGGTCCGTATCAATAATTAGTAAAGTAATAATTTCTAATCGTTTTATGTTATGGCCATGAAAACCTCATCAAAGCAAAAGAATCATGATTCATCAAAAATTAACTTTACATTACAATTCGTTCTAAATTAAGTTTGGACTCGTTTGATTCATAGTAAATTTCGAATCACAAATACTAAAAAGTTAAAAATAAAAATAAAGATTTTTTTACAAGCTTTTATTTAGTTTCACCTTTTTTTTTTTTTTTTTTTTTGTTCGTGTGGAAACCCCCTCGGGCCGTCACCCCACCGGGGTTTTCGGTGGGGCGGTGTGTCGGAATCGAACCGACTAAAACCACACGGTGTGCCATACTGCGCCTTAAGTAGGAGGGATCCGGGAACAGCTTTTATTAAGACATCCGGACCCCCCCTAGCGCCTGCCCGCAAAAGCGCGGGCACCACCTTCGGGTGAAGAACCTCTCAATTAGGCGACGTCCAGGCACACGCGGACGCCGCCTCCTCGCGGGGGGCCACTATAGCGGGTGGAGGGGAAAAACCCGTCCCGTCCACCCGCGGCCACACTCAGGGCGGCATGAGGCGCTGATAAGCGCGCCTCCGCCGCCCGGTTCGCCGGCGGCGAATTAAGTCCGAGTGGAGGTCGTCCTCCCGGACCCTTTCCGCCGCCTCCTTCTGCGAGATGACTTCCTCACAGAAGGTAGCGACCGCGGTAAAATTCCTGTCGCTACCGGCCATGGAGCGTATGACAGCCGGTAGCGACAGATCCACTCCGATGACTGCAGTGAGGGCCCGACGCTGCGCCGCCCAACTGGGGCAAGCCAGCGTGTGCTGAGCCGAGTCCTCACTGCAGTCGCAGTGGTGACAGGCGGGACTCAATTCCCTCCTAGCGACCGAGTGCAGGTACTTCCCGAAGCAGCCGTGCCCGGAAAGAACCTGCGTAAGTCGGAAGGAAAGGGTCCCGTGCTGCCGCCCTGCCCACTCGACGATGACCGGCTGGAGCGCCTCCACGGCGGCAAAGCCAGCACGTGGAGCCCCCAGCCGGGACGACCAACGAGCCATCGTGGCTCGGCGAGCGGCCTCACGCCACTCGCGTACCTCTTCGGGCGGGGGCCGACTGCCGCTTCCCGCCCGGAACTCAGTCGTCCGCCGATAAACTTCGGCGAGCACTTCCGCCTCCAAATCCCACGGGGGAGTTCCGGCCAACGCGCACGCCGCCTCCGTCGACACGGTGCGGTAGCCGCGTATGGCTCTAACCGCCATAACCCTCTGAGGGCGCCAGAGGCGCGCCCTATTCTGGGCGGTCAGAGCCTCCGCCCACACCGGTGCACCGTAAAGTGCGATTGACCGGACAACCCCCGTGTACAGCCGTCTCGCAGCGACGCTGGGTCCACCCAAATTGGGCAATAGTCGCCCAAGGGCGGACGCAGCGCCGACCAGCTTTGGAGCAAGCTGCAGGAAGTGCTCGTCGAAGCGCCACCTTCCGTCAAGGATCAGGCCCAGATACTTGATGTGGGCCTGAACCGGTACGAGGACCGAGTTGACCTCAATAGAGGCGCCAGGGGGTGGACCACGACGGGGCCCATGAAATAATAGGGCCTCCGTCTTATCCAGGGCCACCCGCAAACCCAGCGCCTCTATGCGCCCGACCACCAGAGAGACTCCCCTGGTGGCCAGGCACGCCGCCTCCTGAAAGTTCGCCCCCCGGGCTGTGACCAACGTGTCATCGGCGTAACAAATTACGCCGAGCCCGGGGGGGAAGTCGCCTCGGAGGGCCCAGTCGTACCCCATGTTCCACAGGAGTGGTCCAAGGACAGACCCCTGCGGAACACCGCACGACATGGGCCGACGACTCAAAACTCCATCTCGGTCCTCGTACATGACGGTACGCTCCTTGAGCTAGTCTGCCACTAGCCGCCTCAGGTGCCCTGGCACTCCGTGATAGTGGAGTGCTTCCCTGATGCAGCTGAATGGCAGACTATTGAATGCGTTGGCGATGTCCAACGACACCGCCAACAACACGCCGCCACAGCTCACTACCTCTTCGGTCACGGCCCTCAGGCGCAACACAGCGCCGACCGTCGAACGCCCCGCTCGAAAACCGAATTGGGCGTCCGACAAATCGGGGCCGACCTCGCCAAGGTGCCGGACGATGCGGGCAGAGAGGACCCTCTCAAACAATTTACCCGCCTCGTAAAGCAACACGATGGGCCTGTAGGCCGCGACCGAGTCGGTAGGCCGTCCCGGCTTCCTTAAAAGGACCAGCTTCCCGCTCTTCCAGCAGTCAGGGAAGCGCCCGGACGCCAAGCAAGCGTCGAACACTTCCCTGAGGCGGTCGGACATGTGGTCGAGGGCGAGGGCCAACACTCGGGCAGGGATCCCGTCTGGCCCGGGGGCGGTGTTCTTGGAACGGATCCGTAGAACAACCGCCCCTACCTCCGATTCCGTGACGGGCGGAACACCATCCTCCTCGTTCTCCCCGTCGTCTCCGGCCAAGGGGGCCATCGACGGGGGTACGTGCTCCACCCGTTGCGGGAAAAGGCCCTCAACCACTTCCCGCAGGAAGCTGGGCTGGAGAGTCTCCGTAAGGGGGGGGCCCGACGCGCGGAGCTTTTGTTGCACCATTGAGACCTTCCAGCATCTCCTTTCTTTTATCCTCTTTGGCGCGGCTAATGGCCAGCTTCAGAGTTTTCCGCGCCTCTCGGTACTCCTCATGAAGCTGGTCCTCCTCCCCCTCTTCGCGGCGACGCCGCCGGCTGCGAGTGTAGGACCTCCGGGCACGAGTACAGGCCGCACGGAGGTCCGCCAACTCCTGGGACCACCAGTAGACCTCCTTCCTTGGAGGCCGACGACCTCGGATGCGGGGCATGGCCGCATCGCAAATCTGCGTAATCGCATCGCGAAAGCGGCCCGCCCCCATGTCTGCCTCCTCAGTCTGAGGCCGCGGAGACAGCCAAGCGTAAATAATGGCTGCCTCCTCCAGTAGGTCCCTATCCACTTTTGTAACAGCCCACCGCGGGAAGCGGGAAGAACGCCGCGCCGTGTGACCCCTTCTGGGGTCCTGGATTCGGGAGAGCTCGAATCGGATATAGAGGTGATCCGAGAGCGTCTCTACCTCTTCCAGGACACGCCAGTTCCTTACTCGTGCGGCGAGAGCAGGGGTAGCGAACGAAAGGTCCACTATCGACCCCCCCTGCTGTCGCACGCACGTGTTGGTGGAGCCTCTGTTTAGGAGACAGAGGCCCACCGATGCCGCCCACTCCTCCACGGCATCGCCCCGTGCGTCCGTCCTGGGGGAACCCCACGCAACGGACTTTGCGTTGAAGTCCCCCAGCACTAGGACGTGCCCAGACGCTAGTCGCCGCATCGAGGTCTCCAAATTATTGAGGAAAACCTCGAAATCGCTCAGACTCCGGTTGGGGGAGAAGTAGACACCGTATATGGTGATCCCCCCCACTCGGCAGCAACATATCCAGTACCCTTGTCTCTCAGCGACAAGGGTGGGGAATGAGCCGCCGTGGAGCCGATGACTGCCACGGAGCCGTCCCGGTCACCCATCCAATTTGGACGGGGAGGAACGTAATAGGGCTCCGCGGCTACGGCCACACCTATCGACCATTCCGCCATGGTTTGCAGGAAAAGGTCCTGCGCACCGGCAGAGTGGTTCAGGTTCGTCTGGACAAGGAGGTTGGAGACTTGGTCCATTAATGAACCGTCTCTACAACCCCCTCCATGGGCGACGATAACGACGCAGGAATGACGTCGGAGGCAGCCTGGGTCGACTGGCTAGCCTCCGATGTTGTCTGAGAAGCGCGGGGAGGCTTGCAGCTCCCATGCCCCATCTGGTGATTAGCGGGCAAATTACCCGCCGCACACGCTGGGCAGTGAGGGGCGGCGGAGCATTCCGCCGCCTTATGCCCCGGTCGACCGCAGCGGAAACAAAGTTCGCTGCAGTCAAAACAACTTACGCACTTGATGCGGGTGTGTCCTGACGCCAAACATTTGAAGCACCTCATCGGTCTTGCCACCAGAATAGTAACTCTGGCGTTCACAAAACCGACGAGGATCCTCCCGGCATCGCCTAACATCTTAGCGGCTGCCACAGGACAGCTGACCCACACCGTGCCAAGTCCTCCTTGTCCGGGGCGGATGGTGCCGATCCTAATGTTTTCCGAAGTGCAACCCGTCTTCTGCTGGATTGCCCCCCGGACGTCGTTGACCGTTACGGAATCGTCCAGGCCCGATATGCGCACTTGTGGGCCTGGCGATCCGTATCCCATCCGTCGCTGCAAAGATTCCCCGCAGCTTCTCTGCGAAGATGTCTGCCGTCTTCGCACCCTCAGCCCCGGGGAACTCGAGAACTCGAGCCCCCGTCTGGGCGAGGCGTAGTCGAGCACCTACGCTCCCGAATTCGGAGGAAAGGTGGTCTCGAGCCTTTTTGAAGACGGCAGCGTAGGAATGACCGCTTTTTTCCGCCTCCGGCAGCACTGTTACAACTACGGCTGCCGTTTTCGGTGGCCGGAGCCGCCGAGTCTTATCCGCCTTCTTTGTTTGCGTCGCTCCTGTCGGCGCCTGTGACGAGGTGGCTTTTTTGTTCGCCGTTTTCCTCTTCCTGCGGCTTTTGCCTCCTTCAACTGTCTGCCAACCCTCGTTTGAGGGGGCAGACGTGGAGGGTCCAGGTGCAGGCTCAGCACCAGAAGGACTATGAGACGCATTTGCTCCTTTAGGTGCTGGAGCAGGGAGTGGAGGGAATCCCGTCGCCGCCTTTGTCGCGGCCTTAGCTGGTCGCCCAGTCCCCGGTGCGGCCGCCTTCGTCGCAGCGTTAGCCGTTCGCCCAGCCTTTGGAGCGGCTGCAGGTGCCGGTGTCGACGCCGCCACTGCATATGAGACAGTGACGCGTCCACCAGCAACGGGAAGTGGCGTCGGAACTGACGCAGCCTTCTTCTTATCTGCTGCGAGTGGCGGCCGAACGATGGGGGCTGGAGGCAGCCTTGCCTCGAGGCCCGCAAGGCGCCCGTCCATCATGCGCCACACTGCGTCTATAATGTGACGCAAGTGGGCATCCGGAACGGGGGTGGGACGGAGGTCAGGTTGCTGGGCATCTGGAACGGGATAAAGGCAGGGGGCAGGTTGCTGGGTAACAGGGCTCGGCTGCTCAGGGCAATTCGCCTGCGCCTGAAATTCGGCGAATTGAGCGCCAAGCTCGGCAACCCGCGCCGTGAGCTGATCATTCGCGGCCTGGAGGCGCGCCACGTCCCCAATCAGGGTCTCAACGGCCCCAGAGATGGTGGAGGAGGAGTCCTTAAGGGCCCTAACAAAGGAACCCTTAAGGTTTGTGGACTTGGTAGCCACTTTTTGAATGATAGCCACCGCCGCACTCGTCCTCTCCCTCAACGTCACCGGTGTTTGAGGGACTGAACCCCCTTCCACCGGTGCACGGATCTTGACAAGGAGATCCGCGATCTCCTCCTCCGCAACAATTTCGCCCTCCACGCGAGCTCGCGCATATGATGCCGACCTTGTAAATACAGAACCAGCTGGAGCAGGGATCGGCGTACGCGACCTCGACCGCCCTCTTTGGTTACTTGCTACTTTGGGAGGGAGCATGTCTCTGGACGGTTCATAGTCCTCGTCCGATGAGTGACCTCGTTTTCGGCTCTCGAGGTCTCGGAGCTCAACCTCCATATCCACAGCCTCAGAACTTCGGTTATCTTCTCCTGTGGATAGTCCGGCCTTGGAACGTAGACGTTCCGAAACTCTTCTGCTCCCAAAAGTCAAATTGACTTCTGGGAGCTCCTCCGAGATAGGCGTCTCGATTTGAAACTCCTCATCGTTCGAAGTGTCGTCCGTCTTCTTACTCTCCGCCTTCTTACTTTTCTCCATCAATACACTTTTCTCCTTCTTTTTTTCTTCGTTACTTTTATTTATAAATGTTTTACAATTTTCCATATTAATCCCACGAGAGGGGGAGAAATGAAGGTCGACCCGGGCAGAGATCCCCCAATACCCGGGCAAGCGAAGGTTTTTGCCCAACCGAGGGGTCCGCAGGTGCCCCGGCTGGAAGTGCGCTTACGACTGAACTACCCATCAGCCATGCATCCCCTGGTCACGCACCAGAACACGGGATTCGGGGTGATTTTTTAGAGAGGTTTTCTTCCTCGCAGTCCGGGCGGCTAAGCCAAGACCCTCGTCTCCGATTGGAGTCGCGAGACATGACCACGACTCCTTTCGGGATTACGATATGCCGACGGTGGCAAGGAAACTAAATCTTCCCATGCCTGCTCGGTGGCAGTGTGAGTGCACGCCGAGCCCGTCCTCCTTCTCCACTGAGAACAGCGGAGAAACTCCGACCCAAGGAAGGGTCCCTCCTTCGTGATTTTTTACCGAGGTTTTCATCCTCATAGCTCCGAAGAGCGAAGAGCCAACAGAGGTATCGGCAGAAACGCCCGCTCTGTTGGACCAAGCCTCAACCGAGTGGCCGAAGAAAATGGCCTCCTCTCCTTACTAGAATATTAGCCGTTGGCGATGACGCCCTCCTCAAAAACGGAGGAGGAAAACGAAGCGTCATCGCTAACGTTTCCAGGGTGCACCACGTGGAGGTTTTCTAGACAGCACCCCTATTTAGTTTCACCTGTCCCAAGGTTTGTCATCAAAATCTTGCAAATTAAATTTGATCCACTTCCCGGATACCGATTGAGCTGAAATTTTGCATACATGTGTAAATCGCGTGACAATGCAATATTATAATGGCCAGGAGCTGATCTGATGATGCAGCTGGAAGGTGGCCATAGGAACTCTGTAATGAAACGACGCAACCCCATCGAGTTTGGACTCGTTTGATTCATAGTAAATCCCGAATCATAAATACTAAAAAGTAAAAAAAAAAATAGTTTATTTTTATTTGTTGTAATAGTGATTAAGTCCTAGACGTAAGAATATCGTATATATCGTGCCTAGTGCGGCTATCACAGTAAATGTTTATATAACTGTAACTATACTAAAATAAATATTATTATTATGATTATAAAGATTATTTTTATATATCTAATATATCAAATTCTCGTGTCGCGGTGTTTGTTACCAAACTCCTCCGAAACGGCTGGACCGATTTTTATGAAATTTTGTGTGCATATCGGGTAGGTCTGAGAATCGGAACATCTTTTTTTCATACCCCTAAATGATAAGGGTGACCCACCCCTAAACATATTTTTTTATTTTATTATATAACATTGGAAAATAGATACAACTTCAAATTTTCACCCTTCTACGATCAACCCCTGTTTTTGAATCGCGATTTTACTCGTATATTATGTTCTGTTCCATCCACAGATACGCAATAGGGTTGCAAGATGGCAATCGAATATAATAATAGTAGTACGATAAGTCTTTATGTCTTTATGTTCCTCAACTCCTCCTAAACGGCTGGAAAGATTTAAATGAATTTTTTTGCGTGTTTTCAGGTGGATTCGAGAATGGTTTAGATTTACAATTGGACCCGGTAGATGGCGCTGCGAAAGGGTTACAGAAATATTTTTTTTACTTGCTGGCAGGACAACGTCTTTCGGGTCCGCTAGTGATTATATGATACGATTTACATTATACTTTTTTGCTCCCTCTTTTAGCTGACATAATTATTTATACCGCATAGTTTTTGAGTCTCTATTTACAGTAAAACCCCGCGCTCTTGCGAATCAGGCTGGGCTGACCAACTAGTGATGTACGCAATGATGCCTGCGGATATTCTCGCTAGACACCATGGTTCAGAATGTCCGCGAACTTGTCGAAAGATAAGAAGTTTCTAGTTACAGGCTGGCAAAGTGCGATCCATAATTCTACTCGTATTTCAAGCGTCCATAGATAATGCTAATCGATTACTACCAGGGATGTGATTGTTTTGCATCCTTAGCAGTACAAAGAACAAAGAAATATGATAGGAATCGAAATATATCGGTGTACTTGTAAACTGACTGCAAGTGCGGCGGTACTTATTACGATTAATTACGAGTTACTACTCATAATTACTTGCAATAAATGCCGACATTCAATATAGACTAATGGGCCAAATCGTATCGTCAATATCATCTACTGAGCTGAACTAGGCCAAATGATCTAGTCTTCGTTCTAGTTCGTACACATATATGTACGTTGTCGTTTTATCTACATATCGATACCTTAATTGACAAAATAGCCCACCCCTCTTTTTAAAATAACAAACAGGTAACTCCTAAACTCATTGTAGTATTATAATAACAAGATGGCAAGTCCATACCTTAAGAATAAAAGAACTTAGAGACTTAAACACTGAACTACATATAATTTTAAGTACTTTTTAAGAATGTATGGATATGATTTTGATATTTATTAATTAATATATTTATCCACATTTTTTTTATAAAATACTCTAGTTTTAGTCTGTTAGACTGATTTTATCTTAAAATATGTAACGTTAACTCACTAGACTGTTATGTTTTCGTTTTATTGTACACTAGTTTATAATATAATTTGAGGGTTACGGTTTCGGCTGTATAATTAGTTAAACTCCTAGATAAGATTAATGATTGTATATCTCTTTGTTTGGTGTTTCTGTCCTAGTAGCCTCTTCAGTCACAGGAAATACAGGCCATTCGGGTGCGTGATCTCGGTTTCTACGAGCTACTGCAGTCTCAGTGCCGTTCCCCATCCGAGACTTGCGGTATCCATAACCCTAGGTACCACTCCCTACCCATTTTTTCCTTTTACAAATTTACCTTAATCCTTCTTTCCCGTTTTAAAACGACTACATTCTTAAGGAGGGCGTCAGGCATGCGGCCGGCCATAAAAGAAACCAACCAAAACCCATTGCACATTTTGCAAGTCAGGAAGATGATGATATCTGTTTGTTTAACTAAAGAATAAATAAATAAGTACTATACATTATCAAAACTAATAATAACGATATTATAACGGCCACAGTTTTTTTCGACTTTTTTCAGTAAATAGTCTACAAACAAAATAAATATAGAATAGTAATTTTAAATAATAATCTTTATTGTACACCAACGACATATTACTTAAAAAAAAGTTGTGAGTGTTTCTTATAAAAAAATACCGAAATGAAGATAGTGGGTTTGCCAATTACGGTATCGATATAGGATCAATATACAGCGTGTTGTCCAAATCACAAGACACGATTTGAAAAATAATACCATTCTAAAAAAATATTGAAATCGGAAACATTTTTCGCAACCACACTAGCCGTATAACACCCTCCATAGACCACATTGCATTAGAAATGATTAAAAAAATACATTTTGTTATTAATCTATAGGATATGTGTATAGTGATAAGTTAGCCTGAGTAGTGAAGGGTATTTATTATTATTATTGCTTTAAGTGCATAGTGCTGCCTCGATCATTTCTGGTCTTTTGTGGCGCACTCTTGCTTTATAGTTTACTGCTCAGATTTATGACATCGAGAAACCTCCAGATCCTATCAGCAGTGATTGTTTGTGTTTCCTGCGGTTGCATGATGTGCAACCCAAGGTTACCTTCGGTATAGAATCTGCATATTGTGTTTTCGCCAAACTTTAGGTTGAACATATGTTAGTTCAGTTTGCAGTGTCCGGTGAGGATCCGTGTTACTGCACATGTTTTGTATCTTTTGAGCTCCAGGAGTTCTTTTGATACTTTATTATCATAGCCCTTTATTAAGGCTTTCGAGTATCATAAACAAGTTGTGGTCTTCCATCTCTTAATTGCCATTGATGTGTATTGGGCGTTTATGATTGAATAAGCTTGCTGTTTGGTGATGCCGCAGAATGGTTCCGGTAAATGCTGTCGGTTGTCTGCACCAGCTCTGGCGAGTTCATCGTCTTTTTCATTGGCATCTATTTAACGGAGGACTCGGTTTGAAAGACGGAGGCCTCTGTTCCCAGGTTGGCGATCTACCTGAATTTTGGCCCCTCTCCGTAAATTCCACGACTTACATCAAGGCCCTGTTTAGACCCATAGGTGTACCACTCGTGACTAAAATTTTTGTTGGATTGGAGGCCTTGCAGTCATGTATCCCTATGTGGTATATCTACTGTGTACCTTCTTACGAAGTCGATTTCTGTTTGTCATCTGCTAGCATGTGTAGAGATCTTTTTTCGAAAAGTAGTGAAAGGTAAATGGAACACTATTCACGACGTTAATTTAGAAATCTCCAAAAAGTAGTCCCTGTGCTTTTTTGGAGATTTCTAAATTGACGTCGTCAGTTGTGTGTATACATAGACTTAACACCCATGTAAACATACTCCTCCCTGAAGCTCTGAACAGTAAAATAAACTCAGAAACAAAAAAGTATACATGTGTGACCCTAACTAACTGTACGGAGCCTGGCCCAGTGTGAGCTCTCCAGAAAAAAAGCTATATAGTATTATTGTGTTAAGGACTTTTTTTAACAAAAATTCAACTGACTTCTAGAAAATTTACTGTAAAAAAAGGAACTAATGAATATCTAATGTAGGTAAGTACTTTATACTGAAACCTTCTTGAATATAGAATACGTAAATGAAACAATCATGAAAATTTGTCCATTATTTTTGAAGCAAATCGCGGACATACATACATATACGGACCAAATACAGAACCTCCTATTTTGAGGTCGGTTATAAATCATTGTGCCTTTAACTATTGATTTCAAACGCGAGTAACTTACCTTCAACTAACCCTGAGTACGTATACTCTAACTTCCGTTCCTTATCACAGTTACAATAAAAAATAATAGCAGTGAAAAGTAATAAAACAGCAATGAAAGATAATCTGCAATTGATTCGAATTTACGTCACAAACATGTATTAAGGGGCTGATACATTTATCGCAAGTTCCGAATCATTCATACATGTTTTGAAAGTTCAATTGGAATCCCAGAAATATACTCGTAGTAACGTCCCATCGCGTCGTCTTAAAAAAGTTAGTAAGTAACTTACTACTACATATTTGTTTGGGAGCCTATTTGTTGGGGCTTATTCTTATTAGTTGTTCAGTTTTTTTTCGTCAGTCTAATGTTTTGTACTTACGCGGTTCCAATTTTTGTGCCATTAACTATAGAGTTTTGCTTCCCCAATAAAAAAATAATATCAAATCAAATCAAAATCATTTATTTCAATTAAACCATGGGTATTTTTGAATTGTCAGGAGTAGTAGTCAGTCAGACTAAGTCAGCGGTGAAGCTAGTTGCCTGTTCCAATTCGTAGATCCAATGGAGAAGAACAGGCGAGAAACTCCAAGGACACTCTTTTTTAACATGTTTTTTTACAAATCTCTGGTTACATTGCTTATATGCGCAAGATAACTGTGAGGACAATGTATCAAAATATGACCACTCTTTAAAAAAATATGCGTGATCAAATCTTTTACTTAACTAAATATTTTTGTAGTAAGTAAGTAGTAAGTGTAAAAGTAAGAGAAGTAAATAAAACTAGCCTTGGTGTGTGCAGCAAGGCAAGTTTTATTCATTTGTGCACACAGTTTATTTTAAGGTATAATGTTTTTTTTTACTTGTGGTTCGCATGTACCAAGTTTGATAGAAAACTCAATGATCCCCAATTTTGTGCCTTTAAGTGACCATATTCAATAATTATCTTCAATAATTAAAAGGGACCAACCTTGAGTTAAAATAATTTGCCTTTTTGAAGTCGGTTAAAAAAATTAAATCAAAGATTGGACTCCCTTTTAAAAAGTTATGCGTAATTCATACATAAAAAAATAACGAAGAATTGGAAAAAAAACAGTCTTTTAAAAAGGGAGATAATTAATAGCGTGCACACTAGCAGGCTAGTTTTATTCAACATTGGATTGTCTCCTTTATAGCGAAAATGATTACATTTGAAGATCTTTCTGTTGATAGCAAAGTGTGTTAGAAGCTTTTATAGTGTGGCCATTACATTTGTTGGTTATCTTTATGTTTCATTGCAGGGCTAATGGTAAGAGAAATCGATACGAAGAGTATAGTTATAGTCGATTCATCAAATAGTAAATAACAGATTAGATACATACATTTTATGGTTAAGTAAAATTAGAACAAGTCAAACGTTCCGTATTTCGTAAAAACATAAATGTAGAATCTAGTTGAGAGTTCCGTGCTCGTAAAAACACTTTAGCCTCTCTTAAAAATGTAACAGTAGTGAAATTATTACAATTTGGGAATATAGTGTATCAGGTAAAACAAACTTGAAATTAAGCAATACAATACAAATATTGCTAACAATAAGCATTTCAATCCAAGTAGTCCATATAGTATTTCAGACAATAATAGATCTTAAGACACCATGTTCACTTTATAAGACACTAGCTTTTGCCAGCGGCTTCACTAGCGTATAAGTTATTTTTTTCATTCATCTGGAAGACTATAACAGTACTTTTTCTGGATGAAAGGTACCCCATGTCCTTTTCTGTACCCCTGGCAACGTGTATGCAAAATGGTAATCGGTTCAGTAGTTCAATTGTAAAAGCGTATTAAACAAACAAACTTATCGCATTTAAAATACTACGCGATCAAGCTTTATTTTTATGAATTAATTTCATAAATTACGGTCGAATGTCGGCGTTAATACTATTACAATTTTTGAAAAATTCTGATATACCTGAATTTTGGAACTTTTACACGGCACAAAGGAACAAGTTGTCCACTCTCTCTGTGAGGAACAAAACTCACTTCATATGTCAGCATCTATTCATTAATCTATAACACCGCATTCTCTAACGCCACGTATTCACACCCGCCATCTTGTAAACGTAATGTTGCTTGAATAAAGCATATTAAAGCTTAAAGGTATTATAATACGGGGTGTGAACTGAGGGCGTCTGAGTGCCAATACGTGACCGCGCATATTTCAGCTGTTACGTACGAATACGTTTCAATTTTCGGGAGATTTTCACTAAAAACCTTTTTTTTGCCGGTGGATTTGAATGGCGATTTATAAATAGCATTTGCATGAATTTGGAAAGGTTTGTAAATAAACTCTCGTTTGGAGGTGATGGATTTTTCATCAGAAATTCTTTGAAAACAACTTTTAAATTTCAAAAGATATATTTTATCAAATATATTATTATTATTCTTTATTGTACACAAAAAAAACAATCACACAATATACATATACCATATAATATAATATAGGTTTTACTCAAGCACATTTTTTTAAATTCGAAGAAGCCGCTATCACCGAGTCCACTACATAGTTCGACCAGTCCAAAGAACGTCCTAGTGGTTAGAGTTCTTTAGCCGTAGAAAAGACTTCTGCACGAATTGGAGACGCCAGAATTATCCAGTGAAGAGAGAATTCCGATCGCTGGTGTCACTACACCACACAAAGTTGTATGGGACGGGTATAGGTTACCTATTACCTACTGATGTAGGGTTGGCAATGCACAATTGACACTACGCATGTGAGAGTGTACGTACAGATATAGGTAACCCCTTACCATCAGGTGGGCCAGGTTCTTGTTTGCCAATTTAGATGTAAAAAAAAGCTATTAAATAAAACCGCCAGCAATGCTTAAAGTATGTAATGCCTACATTTAAAAGTGATAAGGGTTGACATTCAAAATTTTTCACGAGTCATTGTGTGAACGAAATTTACGGTCTAACGGTTTATTTTTCTACATTATTTTTTATACATTAGCTTTTTAATATATTTTCAATTTCACAAATGAGTTATAGGTCCTTTAGTCCTCTAGGTCCTCCTTAATACCGTTTTTGTAGCTATTATAACATTCCAAAGCTGTATAACTTCTTTTGTGTACAGTTCACTGTAGCCACCTGTACATAGACTACATTAAGATTAGATGTAGTGTGTTGCAATCCCCGCACATTGGGATATTTCAAGGTTTGCCCTTTTAAAACAACCTAATTAGATCAGGAAAATGACAATTTCTTCCTAGTTTGGTTTTATTTAGTAAATCGGTGAAATATATATATCTGATGCATAGTTTCGGGGATATAGATTATGGCCCGCGAGCCAGCAACATATTTGCATGACTAATTCCCTCTCGGGTGAAAACTCATAAAATGATTCAGAGAGTCGTATCATGAAGCCTCGTGAATGTCAGCTGCGATTCCGTCGGGGGGTTGAGGAGCAGCAGCCTCCCGCGCACGTAAAAAAAAAAATACTTTTAGCCATTTCCTCCCATTTGAAAATTGTATCAAATTATAGCTAACCTAATATCTTGAAGACAAAGAAAAGTCAGCTGACTATAAAGTGGTGGATTATACATCAGCTGATCACATGAACGTAAAATAAATATATACTTATACGTTCAGTGATTTCCTCTCAATTGAAAATTTATCAGATGACAGTTTATATGCTATTGTAATTAAATAAAAATGTCAGCTGGCTGTATCTCGGTGGAAAGATTGTCAGCTGATCCCCAGGTGTAACGCAGAAGCCAGACGGGAGCATCTATCGGCTATTTAAGTATAATAAAACTAGGAAAGGGACAGGAAGATGAAGATGGTTCACAGGCGAAGATATCACGTAACATACACACTAAAAAACAATATTCAGTCAAATTTACAATCACCTTTTTGAAGTCAATTAAAAAAACGTCGAATTTTATAACGCCATAAAGTATATAGCATAGTGTAAGGCTCCAAAGGCTTTGGAAATGACCTGATAGGACACTTCTCATTAGGTTTGTAATTAGGTTTGTCTCTCAGGTTTGACCCCTGCCCGCTTCCTACACGCAGTTGTTTATTACATTGTGGAACACCAGATTTATTGGAATCCTATGGAGCGTACCACGAGGACATGCAATTATATGGTAAGACATAGTTATGAAACCAAAAGATACAAAAGCTACAAATTTATTTAGTCTATTCAAATCGTGATATTTGAAAGAATTGACGCGAAGGTCTCAATGCAATATGTTCATAAAAATTAACCATTATCCTTCCATTTTAAGGTTCTGTACCCAAGGGCTGCCAACGGAACCCTATTACTGAGCCTCCGCTGTCTATCTGTCAGCGGGTTGTATCTCAGGTACCGTAATAGGTAGACAATTGAAGTTTTACATAGAGTGCGTATTTTTATTGCCACTATAACAACAAATAATAAAAAGAAAAATCATGATTTTTTCGTAATATATAGTAACCCATGTGCGAGTCCGATTCGCAATTGGGCAGTTTTTTCCAAACAACCAAGTTGGCACGTGACATAGTCTTATAGTAAGTAGACACCGTCATATACTAAATCTGGCAATATTAGCATTGTCACTGACGCATTGCTGACTTTGTCCTGGGAGTTCTGCCAACCCTACTTAAAAACAGAAAACTTTGAACTGTATATCAACTAGCACAACTATTTGACCGAGCAGAGTAGACATTCTTCCCCAGTTTGATATATCTGATTCGAGAAAAATCTGTTGTGCCCTGGCCTCCTTGCTTGTAGCACTATAGTAATTGCCGTGTACGTCAAAAGAAGCAAAACTGATGATTTACGTCCCAATATAGTCTTGTACGCTTTCCGCAGGGTCTATATAAACTCATCTCAATAAAAAGGGGTGTATACCCCGTTCACTGCGTCAAGCCAAGATTAATGTTATCCAAACACTAACAGGATATTAGACCGTCCGTTCAAACCAGTTTTGAATTTTGATTGTTTAATATTGTTAAGTGGGTCTGCTAATGTTTTGTTGCTGGTTGTAGTTTGGTTGTTCAAAGTTGTATCATTTCAGTAAACTATTGCTCAAGAGTAATTTATTGTGCAAATAGACACATGCAACCATATCACAATGAAAGAAACGTTTATCATAATTAAGCTATCGGAATTTTAAGTCCTAGGTGTTCTTAAGTGAACAGGGTTAAATACACTCTTTCACGAGAGCGGTAAAAGTTTCGAGTGGAAGTAACAAAACGATATCTTACTATCTAATTAAGTGAATCGTTAAAACGTTTGATAAAAAGTTTAAACTTTACGATTTCCATGATAAACAGTTACATATGTTTAAGGAACTTCACGAAATAGTTTCTCTATGTAACCACAATTTCAGCCACGAGCAGTGTAGGTTACACTGCTCATGGCTGAAGTGGTCGAGACGTCAAACAGTTCAATGGTGGCCGCATGTATATGTATGTGTTATAATTTTTGTCTAAATAGCGCCGTATATGTAGTATATTCCAGAATTTCCGTCTAATATTATAAACGTGAAAGTTTGTGAGGATGTACGGATGTATGGATGTATGGATGTATGGATGTGTTGATGTATAGATGTATGGATGTATGGATGTTTGTTACTCTTTCACGCCAAAACAACAGAACCGATTGCGATGAAACTTGGTATTTTTTTTTCTGGTATGGCTCACGGTTCGTATCGCCACAGCTGGAGACCTGGATTAACATATAGGCTACTTTTTATCCCGATATTCCAACGGGATCGGGACTTACGCGGGTGAAACCGCGGGTCGCTGATAGTTATTATTATTAAATATTATGTTCGACTGAGAATCTAGTCCACGTAGTATTTATTTACAGTATTTTTCTCTATCTAATAGATGCACTGTTCCAACTGTTACCCATCGCTCGTTTGCGACAATAGCGACATACCTAAAAATTATTGATTTAAGAGAATGGCAATGTTTTGTGAGTTCCGCTAGAGTATTTTGTTATTCTACTCGCTATTCACCATCAATGAGACATACAGTCCTCTATGTAGAGGCTGTCTGAACGCGGAGGAAGCGGCCGCCCACGTTGTCCTGGAGTGCGAGGGAGTGGCCACACAACGGGCAAGTATCCTCGCGGTAGCGAGGTCGCTCCTAGAAGTCTGTGAATGCCCCAGGAGGCTTCTGCGCTTCTGGAAGGAGCTAGGCTGGCTCAACTAGTCAGCCTACCTAAACGCATAATGGACCGCTTATGAGTCTAAATGCGGAAACAGAGCCCTATACCAATACCAATAGAGTATTTTGTTCTAAATATATAATGAACTTGTCGCTTTCTAAAGGACTTTACAAACATACAAACAACGGACATAAAGAACACCCAGACTCGGGTGGGAATCGAACCCACGACCTATGGCGTAGCAGTCAGTGTCACTATTTCTAACTTGTACGATATACTTCTGATAAAATTTGATGCGGGTTCCAAGATGGTTTGTCTTACCCTGGAACTCGCCGAATGTCATGCTCGGTGTTTTCGGTAGTTAATTTGCACAGTATTTTTAGTAATATATGAAAGTGTACATATATTCTTTCATACACTACTCCCCTAGCATTATTGAAGTTAGTTTAACTTTTTGTTTTAAGTATTTATTGTTACTTGTTTTGAAAAAGCTATTCGCGCGAAGTATTTATTTGCTTTCATAAAACATGCACAACCAAAATGAAAACAAATAATTCAACAAAACCCACATTATTTTATTTCTTTTACCACATGGTTTAATTTAAAAAAGTGCTTGTTTTTTAAAAGGTTTTTTTATTTAATATAAGTAAAGATTTATAATTTTATTTTAAAAATAATGCGCAATAAATCAGACTTTTTAAGTGTGCTGGCAAGGCAGTGCTTTGTAAGCTTTCATATGGACCGACACACGCAATAAAAATATCTGATACTTTGATCTTATATTTAATCATGTCACGTATGGGTTTGCATTTAGTATAGAAATACATCGTTTCGTGTCTCACACACACGTACATTTAAAAGGAACAAGTTTAATTTAATACACCCTTAAATGTTAGAATATTAATTAGTATAAAACCATACTACGATGAAGGGTGAAGTTCTGTTTCAAAATATTATTAGCTAATAGATTAAAGTGTTACTTGGGGCGGTAGGGTAACCGTCCGGTATGACAATAGTGACTGTTTAAATTTTGTTATGTTTCAGTTTCATTTTGTCACTAACGATTACAATTGACCGATTTCATATAATTCGTATTAGGGGACATCCATAAATTAAATCACACGAATTTCATGATTTTTGGACCCCCCCTGTCCTTGTCCAGGTGGACATTGTTGAACCCCCTTCCTGATGTGACGTCACATATTTTGTACACACAGTGAAATAATCCACTTTGCTCACCAAGCCGCCCCACTGGTGGGGCAAAGTGGAATGCCTTAAAGTTTGTAGTGGAATCTGCCCTACCAAATATATTTTTAGTGGGGCAGTTTCCACTACTTTAAAATTTAGTGGAATCTGCCCCACTAGGGTCGTCACTTTAGAGTTTGTGTAGATAGGTTTGCTCATATTGAAAAGTGGTACATAGGTAGTGTTTTAAATACTGGATACCCTTGAATTGAGGCGAAACTTCTTACATATAATGCACTATTACCTGCTACGAAACAACAAGGTAGGTAACGCATCCGTCAATGAGTGCATTCATTTCTTTGTGCTCCTTGTAACTCCACTACTACACACTACTCGATTTACGACAAAGTCAACTTTCCAACGAGGCGTGAACCTTAGTGTGTACATTTCAAAGTTAATAGAATGCATTCAATTCAGGGCGGGCGGACGAGTGACGTCATTTCCTGTCGACGGTCTAGTTCGGAAAGGAGCGTCTTCATTGCTGCGGCGAGGGCTTGTCTTTTTTACTTTTTGACTTGTCGCATTTGTGATAGTTATGTGAAAAACTTGATGTTTTAGGGGTCCTTATTATTTTAAATTTACTTACCACTAACAGTGCAGTGGAAAGTGCCGCCACGAAAGTAAAAACTACATTTAGTAAGTTTTGCCAACAGCTCTTGCTTCAAACAGAACAGCAAGCAATCCAAAATCGCAGGCTGAATAAATGAAGAACTGCTTCATCAGTTCCACTTCTTCGTTTATCTTTTTTTTTCTTTATTTACCGTTCTTCTTTTTCGATTATCCTTCCTACCTGTAGGTTTCCAAAGTTTTCAAAGATAAAACATAATTGGAGGCGAAAGTATACCAAAGTGACCAGTTATTTATTTTATTACTTACCCTGGATCACTTTATTTTCTGTAAATTTAGTCATTCTTACCATTCAAATCCCTTTTAAGAACAGTGTCTACGTTCTGAAACTTAAAAACTCAAGAACTCAACTTAGCTTTTCGCATCTAAAATAAAAATGCCATTTCATTTTGTTACACGACACTATCAAAAGGGCTATGTCCCATATTCATAGTGAACTTAGCAGATAGCTTAGCAGTGCCAATTTCGTATATTATTTAATAGGTCCTTAACAGAGGGCTTTGTTCCACTGATATGGAAATCAGCTTTCGTAACACCCGTACTAAAAAAAGGCGACAAATCTAACACTGAAAATTATCGCCCAATATCAAAATTATGCCTCTTTTCAAAAGTGCTCGAACGTATTGTATATGATGAGATTTATTATGCGATCCAAAATACATTCGGCCCAGAACAACACGGGTTCCTCCGCGGACGTTCTACTACGTCAAATCTAGTTTTGTCTCACGACTTTATCTCTAAAGGTATGGAGCAAGGAGCACAAGTAGATGTAATCTATACTGATTACAGTAAGTGTTTTAACCGTATTGACCATGGAATATTATTGCAAAAAATTTTAGCTTCCGGGATACATGGTAATTTATAGCGTTGGTTCTGCTCCTATATTGACAATCGATCACAAGCAGTAGTATTGCAGGGTTATACCTCTAGTTGGTGTTCAATACCATCTGGGGTTCCCCAGGGATCACTTTTGGGCCCGCTATTATTCACCATATTTATGGCTGACATCAAATCCTGTTTTAAAAACTCTTATATACTATTGTATGCAGACGACGACAAATTCATAAAACTGTACAAACGTTATCTGATATTGAGCAGCTTCAAAGTGATTTGGATAGATTTGTAATTTACTGCAAATTAAACAAGCTGCAGCTTAATATAACTAAATGTTGTTACATAACTTATACACGTCAGAGACTTACAATCGGCTCCGGGTACAAACTAAATGACCAATACATTAACAAAGTTGAACAAATTAAAGATCTGGGTGTAATTATGGACTCCAAACTTCTATTTGATAAGCACGTCAACCACATCATAGATAGGGCATCTAAAGCACTAGGTTTTGTTTTAAGAATGTCTACATGCTTCCGATCTCTTAAAACTGTTAAAGTTTTGTACTGCGCCTACGTACGTAGCCACCTTGAATATTCATCCCAGGTATGGAATCCGCAATACCAGGTTTATAAATCTCGTATCGAGAGTATACAGCGAAAGTTTCTGCGGTATTTGGATTATAAAGCTAATCAATATTCGGTTGATTCTCTTGAGCGGTGTAAGCGGTACCACTTTTTAATTTTAGAAAACAGAAGAACTATCAGTGATATCTGTTATCTAGTGAACGTCGCCAATGGTACCTTTGATTGTCCAGAATTATTGGGCAAAATTATGCTTGGCACCAATCAATTAGTTTTTAGACAACGTCCCCTATTACATGTTCCATATGCTGCGACTAGATATAGACGAAACTCATATCTTATACGTTGTGCTGAAAGTTACAATACAGTATCGTCCAAATTTAATTTAGATCTATTTTGTAATACCTCAATTACAATTAAAAAACTTTTTATTAATGCTTTCTTTGGCGGTGATCGGTAGCTATAGTTAGACCTGAGCTAGGCAGGCTATGTATTCTATTTGATTTTTTATTTGTTTTTTCTATCCTTGATTAATTAATTTTATATTTTAAGTTTAAAAAAAATACCTCATATGTTTAAATGTCAATTTATTTAAGCACTACTTAAATACATCTGTATTATCTCCTTTATTCCTTTGATATACACAACTGGTGTAATTTTAACCAATACTCAGTCATCATATGTGGAAGCTTGATAATAGCAATTTATTTTTTTCTTATTCAGCTATACACATAACAATTAGTCTGTAAGCTTTCCTAAAATAAATAAATAAACACGATATTAGTACCTAATTATGTTGACATGAAACTACGCTAAATGCTACAGCATATCGGTGATATGCTGAACTACTGAACAACACTACAGACATATCATTTGTTTAACATTTTAGTGAGAACCTATTTCCTTGCTATTTATTAAAGCGCCAGCGCAGCAGTGCTAGCATTTAATCTAAAGACCAGTTATTATTGCTTGCGTAGGTAGTCGGCTGACGGCTTCGAAACTACTAGTATCTTATAGACTTGCAAACTCAACCAGATTATCACTAAGTAATAAGAATTGAACCTTATCTCGCCTTTTCTAATAACACTGTTGAAGCGACGATTATCTCACGAAGATAGTGGTCAAAGTAGTAATTTTTACTTGAAATTGCTGAGGGCGATATATTTGATAGTTCAAAAAAAGTAATATTTTTGTTCTAGTAGTTTAGTAGTTTACTACATAGCCTTACACGTCCGGATGACACTCACAAGTCCATAGAAGTAGTATAAGAGGAGGGAAAATATACTACTCACCATCGATTTGTAAACCCCAGCGATGACAACAGTTAAGTATAAATTTTCCAGATTTCTCATAGACAGTAAACAGAACTGCCTATATCAATATCTGCTTGTCAGATGTGGCAGGCAGTTCTAAAGCCTTATTGCGTAATCCCTATTTATCGCGTAGTGATACTTCGACACGTGTTTCGCCTAAATAAATATTCCAAAATCTACATTTTCACGGCATACGATTAATAATCGAGACGAGAAATTATTAATGCAATGATTTCTAATAAGGCTTTCTATGCGACCTTACATACCTTACCGTCAGAAAAATGGAGTTTAAATGCTAAAACATGCAAATTACAAGCAGATTACTCATTCGTAGCGCCATTGATATAGATTCATCAATTTCCTCGAAATAACATACGGAACCAAACTCAGAAGTAAGGGTTTCCGCTTAAAACTTTGATGTCATAAAATATCGAAAGAGGTCCAAAGTAGTAAAACAGTTAGTGTGAAAAATATCAGATGATTTTCTTGAGAAAGTTTTATGCGCATTGTAACTTTCTGTGGTGTAATAAGTGTGTTTTTTTTTGCAAGTTTGGAATTAATAATACCTAATTAGTAATTAAAATTCACATAATCAATTTTGTTATGATATATGTAGTTTACACATTTGGCATAGCAGTTTAAGTGGTCATCTCAACAATTGATATTATCAAGTATTGTGATTTGGCTCCCTACTTATGTGATTCACAGGCAGTTTTTCTAGTTTTATAGTGGGTATAGTAGTTAGATTAATACTTCTCCTATATAATCTGGGTGTATTTTGAGTCAGAGTAATAAGCTGTAGTTTTCATCCCTTAATTTTCCATCCTTAGAAGTGATATTTTTGAAGTGAAAACTTCTTTAGGCACGTGGGGCACTTTTGGTATGGGGAAAAGCACTAAACTCGCGTGACCGTCACGCTCATCAGATATATGTATCTGAGCGTGACGGTCACGCGAGTATACATAAGTATGTGTGTTTTCTTTTCTGACGTGCAGTCCTACGACTTACAGTTTTTTTTTATTTCAATAAGACCAACCTTGGTTAAAACTTAGTAATTTAACAAATGCACGAGTCACTATAAAAAAATAATCTTTATAATATAATTTGTACGAAAATATATCGCTTTAAGTGTGCCTATAAATATTTAAAGAGTTACCACGATTTCAACAGGGTCCTATCATCAGATCCTGACAATAGGACCATCTGGAAAGAATATCCTTTCAAACAAAAAAAATTACAAATCGGTCCAGTCGTCTTTGAGTAATCGGGGAACATATCTATCTAAAAAAAAGATTCCGACGAATAATAATGATATAGGAACATACAGATAAGGACAATAAATAATATGGCAAACAATTTACCAAAAAAAAGACATTTACAAATAGTAAAGTAAAGGTTGCCTGGAAGAAATTGCTTTTAGCGATAAACAACAACCTTTGTACAAATAAATTCTTGTAAAATTAATGTAAGCAATATTTACTGGTATACAATAAAGTTTATTCTATTTTTGAACGCTTACGAAAGTAAGAGAATCTGCAAACATGTCTACAGAAACATTACATATTTATTTAATATTAGAATGTGTATATGTGAGTATTTATAGCTATTTTATATTTATTTGTGTTTGAACCTATAAAATGTATTTAAGGTATATATGATTATTATGTATCTATCTACTGAACTGAGTTTGTATACCTGCAAACTGCCCTATGCACTAATCCATCACACTTTTCCATCCTAAGGTTGTCTGGATGAAATCGCAATTAGCGATAAGACCGCCGATTGTACCATTATTCAATGTTTCTCATTTATGTTGTAACTTTTCTATGGTGTACAATAAAGAATATTGTATTGTATTGTATTGTATTATACTGCTTTAGTGATAGGATAGGAGCAAAAAAACTAGATATCAGTATACGCTGATATGATAAATATTTTAATAACACTTAGTAACTTTCTGAATCGCATTTATTTTAAGACTAATTTTCTTTTTTAAAAACCGTTATGTGTAGACAAACTGTGTGTGACAAAACTTAATGTGCTAAAAAACACGAACCACAAGTGTTTAGAAGCACTAGAACCTACAACACTACTACATTTTTTTAACAGACTACCCACACTCAAGCAACAAAAAACGACGAAAGAAACCAAACTCTAGGTATTGCACTTAATATTACAGAACATTCAGGCCACAGCTACTCACAGAGGACGCATTAACGGCAACATGGTCTACCTACGTGCTCAAGAATTTTCTCGAATTTTCAAACGACCTCTAGCAACATAGGTGATGTAATTGAAAGTAAGGTGACGCTGCAGAATACGCGATAGCGGACGTTTAAATATTTAATATTGGAACGTAAGTGTTTCGTGAATTTTACTGGGAAATTGAAGAGGTGGTTCCATTATATGTAATTTTAAAGTAATTTAAACTGGTTTCCTCAAAAATTGCACTGTATGAAATCGATTTCAAATACGTAATACTACAGGGGAATACATGGATGTAAACGGTCAGATAAACAAATAATAAATAGCTAAGGATGCATACAGAACTAACAGTATGTATTAGACAGGTTTAGGTATAGCCCGGTAATCAGGTTTTCATCAACCTTTTTCATCAGATAGCAAAACTTCCTCGATGGCAAGTGACTTGAACGCAATCTATGTGCCTGTACTTTTATTTTGCCATGTGCAAACCAAGGGATTAGACACTTTGTAAAGCCTTATATTATACGCTTTTTTTACTGTTCTCATCGAAATATTGTTTAAAACTAGTAACATATTTTGAGTGATTTCCTTTTACAAAAATACGAATGGATAGACTGATTGATATGATATTAGGTTTTTGAATCTAATTCTATGACTAGGAACTACGACTTAAATTCTTATCTTACTTAAACCATATCATTTAATGTTGACATATTATTTTTGCTTTCCTTTCATGTCCGTAAGTTTTGATTCTAGTATTCACCCATTTATGTTTTTTTTTATACTAGAAACATTTAGTGTGTGCGCTATCTGCCGATTCGACATTCGGATAAAGATTAATGTCGCGCACCTTCTTTTATTTATGGACTTCAAAGATGAACAAACTATTTCTTTTTACATTACCTGGTGGAAAACAAGCAACAAAAAACCTAAAGCATACAAAGTGAATGAAAGGATGCCCAAGCACCGCTTCTCTATTTTGAATCATCAATATAAACACAATTTATTTTGATGATTTAACACTCGATTTGGCGGCGGGTGGTTCCAAGAATGAGCTCATGAATGCATATTTTGTAAATATACATGTTCGAAGTACGATCATATTAAAATCTGTGTATATTATAGTATTATAGTATTTGACTGGCCAGTTGGTCTAGTGGTTACTGACCCTGACTGCTAAGCCAGAGGTCGTGGGTTCGATTCCCACCCAGGACAAATAATTGTGTGATGAGCACGATCATTTGTTCTGTGTCTGGGTGTAATTTATCTATAATATGTATGTATTTAGAAATATATAAGTATGTTTATCAGCAGTCTGGTTACCATAGTATTCAGGCTCTGCCTAGTTTGGGATCAGATGGCCGTGTGTGAGATGTGTGTGTGAGTTATTATTATTATTTACATAGAAACTTGGTTGTAAAGTATACTTGGCCCCGCCCTTCTTCAAATTAAGGGCTAACATATGGTTCATTTTCTATTTTCTTATCCCCTCTCTCTCTAGTCCACTATGACAGCGGCCTAACAGATGGCATGCCTGCTCCTAGTGAAACTAGTTCCTTACTTTCTAACAGAATTACAAGAAAAACTTAAGTTAATTGAAAAAGCAATTGTTTGGCCCGTTTGGCTTTTGAAAAATCGCGTAATATCGCTAAATATTTTTTTAAATTTACTAGTGGTAATGTGTGTGTGGTAATACTTAAATTTACTAGTGGTGGTAATACTTTGACTTCGAGACTTTAAGATTCGCTTTCTTTTTATTTGATTATAAGGAAGGAGGAGATACTGAATTCGACAGAATATTGGTTGTTAAATATCGTCAGCAATAAAAATTCATCAATGGAGATTATATATATATATATATATATAGACTAGAATAGATAGATAGAAGATAGAATAATCTTTATTGTACACCATTAATAAGATACAGTTGAAAAATAAATAACTTACAAACTAGAGTACAATGGGCGGTATTATCGCTAAAAGCGATCTCTACCAGACAACCTTTAGGATGGAGACAATTTCAAAATTATTTAATAAAAACATAGTAGTTGATGGCGTTCTATTCTAGATATTGACAAATGCTAATTAATTAATTATATATATATATATATATATATATATATATATATATATATATATATATATCATTTAATGAAGTAAATAAACAAATAGGTAAGCCGATATTTACAACATGAACTGGTACCTAAAGATATGTATCTGCTAATTAGCGACATGGGTGGCACGTGTATTGTATGTTATTATTAATTATCTTAATAAGAAGAAACGTTCTGATTGTTTGTAGAGCAAACCGGGTTAAGGACGTTTCGCCTGCGGCTTGAGCTGAGACACCTGAAATATATTTAATTTACACGTATACGGAGGTGGTAAGATAGAATGACGTAAAATATAGACAGACATAAAATAACTATACCGATTTATTTATTAGAATAGAATAAACTTTATTGTACACCAAAAGAATTATTTTACAAGGAATAGTTAATCTAGTGAATATGTACAACTGGCGGCGTTGTCGCTAAAAGCAATCGCTTAAAGGCAACCTTTGGATGGACAAAGACGACAATAAATAGTTGAAATCATGGGTAGTTTTGGTGTAAAAGTGCTGATATGGGAGATACTTTGATTAGTTCAAAGAATCATAAAATATTTCTGAAGAATACAGCATTGAAAATGGTTTAAATAATAATAAATAACAATAGTAGTAAAAATTGAAAATATACATATATGCAGTTATTCTTAGCAATGCTATATTATTGTATACACTAGTACACAAACATGCATATATACACTCTGTGTAAACGTATACACAGATTACTTCTTAAAGATCAAGTAGATCTGTAGAAAGATGACTTTGACTTTCGTCGAAACTTTAATTTCTTTTTAAAAAATCTCCTAAAACACTAATGAATCGACACCAAAAAGACAATTAGTAGAAGATGTATAAATCAAAACTTAATAGTGGTAATATTTATAAGGAACGTTAGCTTTTTATCAAGTCTCTATATATATCTATCTATGCAACTAATATGCATACAAGTCCCTACAGTTTTAGAAAAGTAATAGAAATTTACAAAAAAAATCATTTTTGTGATACTTGTGTTGTTTTCTTAATATCTACAATTAATTTCGATTATAACACTGCTATTTAATAACTTGATGGTAAAATTCATATAAACCACACACATCAGTCAGGGTATACCCCGGGTCCTCCTGCAATAGACCTCCTTGTGACGGAACACCGTGTCGTTTTAGTCGGTTCGATTCCGACATACCATCTTACCGTTAGCTCCGGTGAGGTGATGACCCGTGGGGGTTTCCACACGATAAAAAAAAAACTCTAAACTTAATGAATAACTAGCAATTCCCGCGCGGCTTCGCTCACCTGTACATATTTTTATATATTTTGCACGGAATATTATATTTTGTCTTTAAAAAAAAACCCTTTTCTAGTTTTCTAAAATAACAGTAGCCCAAGTTACTCCTTATAATACTAGCTATTTGCCAGCCAAAGTCCCGTGGAAATAGGTTTACCCGTTCCGGAGATTAGCCGGAACAAACAGACAGACAGACAAACATTTTAAAAGCTTTTTTTTGCCGTAACTATAGTGCAAATAATTGTATGAACTTAATAAAAAACATGACATTACATTTAACATTACAAGCAGACACTTCAATATTATTTATTTGTATTGATAATAGTCTAATAAAAAATGCAACAATTTGGAAAGACGACGTCCTATGACCGCTGTTGATGAGCCTATTTTACTACTACCACTCTTTATTATTAATAAGAGTCTGATTACTTCAAAGCTTATACTATACAGAGACCGTTTTATAAAAACAAATTTAGACAAAATCTACAAAGCAATTCCACCAACCTCAAGGAAAGAAAAACAAAAGCGACTCCAAAGATAAATCTTTCTACCGGAGCCGAGTGCATAAATTAGTTGGAAATATTTCCGAAGCCCAGGGGCTAATAACATGAAACGGAAAGATTTAATTAAAATAATACGGGCATATATACTTTTACATTCTTGTTCCTGTAACAATAATATTTTAAAGCGCCCTTGGAAGTAAGGGGGAGAGGATAATTGCTTCATTTGCGGTAAAAGGAAGATGCAATAAAGGACTGTCAGAACTTAATTGCGATACTAGTGACCAAAGAATTACTTCAAGCGGAAGTCAATAAGCAAGTCTTGTAAATTGATTATACGTAAATGTCTTAACTGGCTTACTAAAAAGAAAGTAAGTTTTTGGACGAAAACATGTATTACTGCATTAATTAAGGTGCAATTCTGACCCATTTTGAAATATATTTGAACAGTACTGTAATGTATTTCGAAATAAGGGTCAAAGGTGTTTTGGAATATATTATACAGTGCTATTTAGACTGAAAGCATATCTTGGACTACAGGTTTGTCAGAAAACATCGTTCGTCTCTGACTGACTGTACCTACCTATATCCACTATATACCCACCTATCAATGTATTTCGGTAGTGTAAGCACAGATAAGATAATAGTTCTGAGTAAGTGATAAAAATTGTATGAAGTGCAAAAGTAACTTTGTAATCGCATGTACTTATGCAGTTTGTATACCTTGAAAACGGGACCGAAATTGCGATATACTCGTATTTGAGTTTTTTCTTGCTTTATAGCCAAACCCTAAAATTTTAAGCTTCTGCATGTAGCCTTAGAATTTTGATGATCAGTGAGTAAATGAGTGTCAATGACAACATTAATTAAGTCAAAGGACTTGCAAAAGTTTTTAAACTACAGATTCAAACTGAATGTAATCTTAGGATATAGTCATTCATAGTTATTTATATTAAGCCCTCTTGGTAATTGAAAATTCAGGTTTCTACCCTTAACCACAATAAAGTTACAGGGGGATCGAAAATGTCTTGAAGGGCTTCGATAAGATGGTACTGTGCTTTTGTTCTTTTTCGCTTGCCATTATTGTAGATATCTAGTCAGATAATTTTAGAAAAAATAGTGAACCACAACACAGTTTTGATTAATGATTTTCTCTAGATAGTTTTATTGTATTGATACGATAATGATTGCTGAGATTTCACTTTTTTGATCGTGGAACATTCGTACTAATTTAAGGTGTTGCATTTTATTACAGCCCTATCAGCCCTATTGAGAGAAATTATTATTATAAATAAATATAATTATACTAGCAGCGCCACGCGGTTTTACCCGTGTAAGTTCCGATACCGTGGGAATATCGGGATAAAAAGTAGCCTATATGTTAATCCAGGTCTCCAGCTATCTACATACCAAGTTTCATCGCAATCGGTTCAGTAGTTTTGGCGTGAAAGAGTAACAAACATCCATACATCCATACTCACAAACTTTCACGTTTATAATATTAGTAGGATAATTTCGAGACGCTTGTGAATTCTATTGATTGACAATTACTTTTCTATAAACTATGGAACGACCAAGCCGATTCGAATGTTTTTTTACTACACAAATATAAACACAACTTAAGTCACACATAAATAATAATTTACAGGTCGAAACTGCCTTCACCGTTAAGGCCGACACACCTTAACCTTACATTTTTATACACTTCAAGATACATTACGCACCTAGCCAAGTTCTGTTTTTTACCTACATAGACCCCTTTCTTTAAAATCCCATTCACACATAAACTTAGTAATTCAATGTTTTTCGAAGACTACCTTTTTCCCATTTTGTACAGAATCTTATACAACGTGCAAAATGTACTTACGTGGCTCAATTGACAATGTATTAGGCACACGACCTCCATTGAATGAGGCCCTAACATGCTATATAACCTGACAATATGCAATAGGACACAACTTAGGAATATTGGGACAAACTTATTTTCATCAGAAAGTAATAAAAGTAAAGGAACGCCAAGTTCCTTTTCAGAAACTTTGTAAAGTTAAAATATACACTATTTGTAATATGGGTACTTATAGTTGGTTTTAGTATTGTAATGTAAACACATAAACACATTGTAGCTTAGTTCCCGTCTCATGTGGAACTCATGTATCTGAAAAGCAGAGCCCACGTTTATACTGCGTTTACTTCAGGACACATGAAAATCTTGATTCTGGAGGACTGTTTTTTATTTGGTCTGATCCAGGTTACATTACTACAACCGTGACTAATAGACCAGACTCAGGATGTCATTAATTATGAAGTTCAGTTGCAAGGAAGTATCTCTTGAACAGACGATACATTTAATTTGAAGTAACCGGGAACAGTTTGAAATAGATTAGATCCATTTGCGTGCACAGTTAATTACATTTTTAGGAAAATTACGTTTTTAGATATTAATTGTGTTTTGGATTCAAAGCACTTCATTAGTTGGAATGAGATAATTTAAAGTTGCTTTTTTAAAAAAGCTTCTTTACAACAAGCATAAATATGTGTGAGGGGCTCGTGGCTAAGTGGTAACCGAGTAGGTTAGTACATTACAAACTTAAGTAATACTAGCCAGGTCACTCTAGGATGCTAACTTTTAAACTTTCGCGTTCCATGATATAATATTATCTATGTATTAAAGAGAATTAACGCGATCACGAAAAGGTATTACATACCTCTGAATTGCCTGACGTTTCGACCAGGTTGCACTGGCCGTGGTCACAGGCTGACTGGCTTAGCGGTGCACGCCCTCCGTCGTCGACATCGTGAGGTAGAAGGTTCTTCATCCACCTCCACTTTTTTGATATTTTTGTTTCTCCATGTACCGTCACATACTATACTAACAGTGTCCCTATTCTGTAAGCAAACCGATGTGGCCCTATTCTGGTGTTCACCCGACTGCGCATAAAAGCGAGGTGGCATGTTTTTTATCACTGGATTCCACGTTACAAACTCCAGGTGTCTACAAAATAAACTGCAGCTGTGGTAGTTCCTACATTAGCCAAACAAAGCGGACTATTGCTGAAAGGGTCAAAGAACACATCGCTGCTGTGAAGAACCGACAGATTAGCAAATCAGCGATTGCAGAACATGCACTCGAAGCGGGCACCAATCACTGGATTGAATTTCACCGTACGCAAGTCCTCTCCACGGAACGTCACTTTTACTCAAGAGTTGTACGTGAAGCGATTGAAATAAAAAAACACAAAACTTTCAATCGGGAAGATGGTTTCAAATTATCTACAGCGTGGAATCCAGTGATAAAAAACATGCCACCTCGCTTTTATGCGCAGTCGGGTGAACACCAGAATAGGGCCACATCGGTTTGCTTACAGAATAGGGACACTGTTAGTATAGTATGTGACGATACATGGCGAAACAAAAATATCAAAAAAGTGGAGGTGGATGAAGAACCTTCTACCTCACGATGTCGACGACGGAGGGGGTGCACCGCTAAGCCAGTCAGCCTGTGACCACGGCCAGTGCGACCTGGTCGAAACGTCAGGCAATTCAGAGGTATGTAATACCTTTTCGTGATCGCGTTAATTCCCGTTAATACATAGATAATATTACACTCTACGATGGTTGACATTTCTTAATACATTGAGACTCCTCCGTGCCTCGGAGAGCACGTTAAACCATACACCCCGGGTGCCATACAAACATCTGTAGCGTTCGTTAAGGGTAGTTGGAGCCCTAAAAGTCCGACAACCTGGTCTAACTACAGAACTTCCATATCGCCTAGTACTTGGATTGTGGAGGTTTGATGGCAGTCGCTTCACGTAAAATATCAAAGTTCGGCCGTATCGCAGTTAGACTGAAAGCCGACCCCAACTTAGTTGGGAAAAAGCGCGGAGGATGAGAAGCTGGAATTTTTTGACACAGAAATCATCGCTATGAAATGTTTTTATTTGACTTTATTTTTTTATTTCATTTTAGTTTTAACTGCCGTTTTAAAGTTTTAATTATGATAACCTTTATGAAACATTATGGTTTTGCAATCTCAATGACAACTTGGCAAGCATACTACTGCGAACCTAAATATCAGACATGAGTCACCGATAGTACGAAGGTTAGTTTAATACTTTTGCGACAATGCTTTTATTTTATTATGTCCGTACGGTATTGTACAGACGCACATACGTCACTAGACTTTGTCGAGCTAAGTTGTTTAGTAGGTCAGAGACGTGACTTGGGTATGCGTGGAAAAGTTATAATTAGAACTTTTATTTTCAAGGGAATCATACATACATACTTTAACTTTCTCTGAAACATCACCTGCACAAATTCATATCCTGAGAGTTGTTTTTAATGAAAAGTTGGTTGTCAACGTGTGATCCGAGTCGTTCAAGGAGCTTCTAAATAGTCAATTCAAGTTCGTGAATACGGAGAAATTTTGTTGAGAATGGAAGAGTTGATCTTGTAGAGTCAGGGATGTGCCGGCCAGAGACTGCCTCTTACTAGTGCAGATTCAGAGTTAATAGGAGCAACACAACAAACATAACAGCGTAAACATTTATACTTTACTGCTTTCAGCGTTTGAGGCGGAGTATGGTGATTATGCAAAAGGTGCCATAAGTCTTTTTTAAACATCTTAACCAAGGATGTTGAGCTCCCGCAGACTTTGAGTGGTACATTACCAGCCAATGGTACCAGCTTTGGTATCAAGGTCGGTCCTGTTTATAAACCGGTGGACACTGGTTACCTTTTTGTTGGATAATAGTTAGGTCGTATTCCACGCTCGCCTAGGGCATATTGGCAGGCTTCACAACCCTTCAAGAAGGAGAACTCTCGAGTCTCCTATATTTTCCCTCACCTCAAAAGTGAGTGATAATTCTTTTCTCATACGCTCAAACTTCTAAAAGTCAGAGGGGCAAGACCGGGAAACGAACGGGAAAACCACAAGTAGTGAGCAAACGTGTCAATACTCTCTAAAGTGAAAATAATTAGGCGTACCTAACCATCCATACCGTGCACTACCTTCATCATTGTCCACCCAAAACTATTTCACGACTACCCTCGTTACTCGCTAATGTACCACATTTGTCACGGCTTCGGTCAAACGGTTAGTTTTCAGCTCGTTCTGTTGAAAGGGGTTTAATGTTTACGGCTTTACCTTTGGAGAGCAGCTTCTTTAGTCGTAATGGTTCTGATTGCCGGTGTGTGATTAAGAGAAATGATCCTTTTGGGCGAAAATGATTGAAGTGCCTCACTAAAGACATGACCCTATAACGTATACTAAGAGCAATGTCAACGAATTTAAAATACATTAACACGATAATGCACAGTGATAGTAGTCTAATATTATCTATGTAAAACGGAGATAATAGATACTTTTGAAGGGCTTTGTAAGGGCTTGTAAGGCATAGAAGATTTCTGCTTAAATCAGATATACCGATTGGGGAAGTAACTGCACTCAAAGGACTTATGCCATTACATCTAGCGAAGTGCTTTTATTCGACATTTCGGTGTGTAGGGTGCAAAATCTTCATAATAATAAAGGAATAAAGCAGCCAAAAGTCCCCTTATGCATATTACTATAAATTAACTTACACCTACTGACACCGTTCTACTTTTATACCATCAATGAGAGTATTCCCCATGAAGATGTGGCCAACATTTTTCTCCAATTTTCTAGGATTGGAGCGGTGCCCAATAAATGTCGATAGTCTCGTCCAATATACTCGTAAATCGGGGATCCAATAATGTCAAGCGGAATGTGCTTATATACGTTCGTTCGTACGTTTAAGGAAAGATGGAGTTCGAAAAGATTATTTGTCACACGAAAAGTTGGAATGTAAAAGTTACTATAACTAACATTGTAGGCTTTTGAATTAGATATTATTTATTAGCCAACTTCAGGACTCGACTACTTTTAAAATATTTGATATTTGAATGATTGTTGTTTATGAGGTAGGGTACCTATGTCTCCGAGAGGTGTGACCAATATTTAAAAAAATTAAAAAATCCAATGGTGGTAAAATGAATGTGGCGCGATTCAAGCGCATTGAAGTCGGTTATTTTTTTTTCGAAGAACTGTGTGGAGAGACATTGAGTGAAAGCACAGATTTGTTTGGAATACCAACATACACAGCATTGCAGTTAACCAAAACGATTGGCGTAGTGCTGTTTTTGTACTGGTGAGTGCCTTCAATCTCTTTATAGTAACCGGTAACTTCTTACTACCAAGCGAAGACGGTTTGTGCAGTGCAACATGGTCGAAACGTCAGGAATTCAGAGGTATGTAATACCTTTTCGTGATCGCGTTAATTCCCGTAAATACGTAGATAATATTATACGAAGACGGTTTATCGCCAAACAATAATATCAACGTTTTGAATGATTATACAGGATGTATTTGAAAAAGGAACACTTACTTAAATCACTGAAGGGGCATGACTCTAGCATGCAGCTACAATAAGAATAAAAAAAATATTCGTTTACAAGTTATGGCCATTTTAATTTCCAGGTATTTTTACCTTCGTTTTTCATAAAAGTAGGGGGAACGTGTAAAGTTAATGATTTTAAATCGTACATACTTTTTTTAATTTTGGAACTATTCACTCAGTTATTGAGACAATCCATAAAAACTACCTTAAAAAAATTCGAAGTTAGTTTTTATGGAATTTCTTAACAATGGAATGAAAAATTGCAAAAAAAAAGAATGTTTCAAAATTTTTAACTGTACAAATACCAATTTCCTACTTTTATGAAAAACGAAGCAAAAAATACCTGGAAATTCAAGTTAAATTTCTGTGATTTAGGTAAGTTTTCCTTCTTTTCTTTACAAGAAAAGAAGAACAAATGAAGGTCAAAAACTTTTTTGTCTTAAATACCTATCCATAGATTTGTCCCCTAAAATAATTCTCAAAAAACACACCTCTAGGGTTGCTCTACGTGTTATTTTTTAAATTATTTCTAATTAACAATTGAGATCCATCTCAAGACAATATTGGAGTTCCATCTGTTACAATACTAGTGTGAAACTTTTCTTAATTCATCATCGTTATTCATTATTTATATTTCTTGGAGAGGTCAAAATTAAAATGTTATGGTTAAAGAGATTACAAAAGAAAGTAGCGTGGCATCACCTTAACATTCCGGTCAGGTCGAACGATAGAATTTTTCAATTAGGTCGGCAGTTCGTGTCATTGGGTAGCACACTACACGCACGTGGAAATAGCGAGTTTAAATTTCAAAATTTTTAAACCTTCATATGAAACAGATGGATCACAAATCTGGAGAAGGTAGCTGAGATAGATTGGATGAGGAAGATGGAGGACCTTTAACGCGGGTCTAACTTAGTGTGACTGTCACAGGTTACTCACATATTTGTTATTGGACCACGGCTGCGTCTGTCTATCCGTCTGTCACAGCTACTTTGCTCCGAATCTACTAGACAGATTAAGTTGAAGTTTCGTACACATAACCAGGCTTGTGACCACTGAATGTGTGAAGCACTGATGTGCAACGTACATAAATGAAATTTGAATATGGGGTCACTTTTAAGGGAGAAATAACAAAATTCTATTGCAAGCTGTAATTAAATAAAATCAAAATCATTTAGTTTAATGAAACCCATTATAGATATTTTTGAATCATCAGGAGTAGTAGTCAGTCAGACTAAGTCAGTTGTGAAGTTAGTTGCCTGTTCCAATACGTAGTTCCTGTGGAGAAGAACAGGCAAGAAACTCCAAGGACAATATTTTTCAACATGTTTTTTTACAAGTCTTTGGTTACGTTGCTTTTATGCGCAAATTAAATGTGACGACAATGTGACGTATTATTCTAAACTATAAACAGTCGCGCAAACTACTGTATGTAAGTAATAGCAGTTCGTAGATGACCAGCCCCAACCAACGGCACTCGTTCACGAACATGACGTATCAAATAATAGGGCTTATTGTGGGAAGGACCCAATTTGTTTTTTTTTTATATTTGCAATGTGTGGGAGAACATGCTGTAACTATTATGTTAACTTTCTTCTTCATCGTACGGAACCCATTTCCAAGCGAGTTTAACTCACACTTGGTCGGTTTTTTTTTTATATAGAAACCGCTAGTTCCTACTTCTTATTGCTTGCATCATGTAAAAAGAAGGATACCTATGTATATCTAAATAAAATCACTTGGAAGCAACCATTGTATTCGCGGTACGCCAATGCAGACTGTAGCGAAGTCTCTTTTTATTCTTGTTGGGAGGAAAAATCGAACTATCAAACTAGAGAGGCAATCTGCGAGCTTCATGCAGATTGAGAAAATAATCGTATTTTACGATTCGTTCCACCGTGTTCGTGTAATATGTATGTCAAAGGGGATAATCACGAATGTGTTTTATTTACCAATGGGGTTACATTCAAAGTTATTTGTTGTGATCTCCTTTTTGGCGACATTTACGAGTTTTTTTGAAAGGAAAAAGAAGCCTACTCGTAGATATACTCCGTTATTGTTGTGACTTTCATAATTTCGATGAATATGTGTTTGTGTCACTATTACATAGGGACCGAAGGATCGTCTTTCTTTAGATAACTTCCGAACACCTTATATTGTTTTCAACTTTCCAAATTCCAAATACCAAAATTCGACAAGATAAGAAAAATTTAATTCTTAATGGCATACGTCAGCGTTGCGGCGACCTAACAATTACGTTTCAGACCTCACAATATGCTTTTCAAATACCTAAAAACGTTTTCAGGTAATATAATCAGGTAAAATAATCCTGATGCTAAGTAAACCGTCGTGAGCCGTCGAACAGTTGGTACCTGTGCTCATACCTACTATGTTATGCTTGACGTAAAGAGGCACTAAGTGTAAAACAATAAATTGCCAGACTATTTCCAGTAATATATTTTCGCTTATGATCTATCCTCCTGCATCGATTCTCGATTCTCGACGATATACTAGTTGTGTATCATTATATTAATACGTGAAGAGAATTCTTTGTACCCCTTTGTAAGAAAATTTCGCGACGTAGTAACGTGAATTTTGGTATATTTACAGTTTATATATAGAAGAAGTGCAGAAAGCTTTAATTTTTAAACTATGTCTTACAACATTAAAAATTATGTGAAAACGGCTTAATGATCGTTTGATCTGTTCTTTCAGTTTATAGGAAACTGGGGATCATATATTGTTCCTGTTACCACCCTGTATTGATTTGATTCTGTACTGTCCAGTCTATTCCGCCATCGCTTTGTCACCTCCTAAATTTATAACTACATCAGGAGGTATTCAGTTTTGGTTCTGTTGCTTTTTAAGCCATTTTTGGTCTGGAGCTCGCACCTGTCTTCACCGGCCAACACAATGTCGTCTGCAAACAGGATGCAGCAACGTGCGTCCTCCTGAATATCCGGTGTCAGAGCATCCATCTGTCCCTGACCTTCACATGATAACTTAATATTATAAATGCGAATTTGCGTTTGTTTGTTAGCTTTTACCACTAAACCGATTATCATAAAATATTGCATACACGTTATCAGGTTTACAGAAAAGGACAGTAGGTACCGTTTCATTCAGAACAGAAAAATGTACTGTTCCCGAGGGATAGAAAAATAACTTTAACGCGAGTGCGAAGGTGTGCGCAAGAGATAGTATTATTATCATACATTTGTTTGGTTTTAATTAAGAACGTAAATAATATGTACGTATAATTTTGTCGCAGGAGTAAGGGTGAGAAGTAATATGACACACAGCACAGTTCCTAGGCTTCTACACGCTTTTACAACAAACATTAAAACTATTACAAGGTTCTGACGTTTGTGTGTCGTTTCACAACTGTATTCAGGATCCGGATGCGACATATATATATTTCTTTAGATATAAATTCACGATCCTGCGTCCGCGAAAGTTTCTTAAAAATGCGTTCAAAGAATTCCCTTCACGTATTAATCGATAGATAACATGATCTAATGGTTTAACTTATGACTACTTTTGGGTAAAACTTTGTCACTTAAATACATATTTTGTCACTTCATTTTAGACACAAGTTTTAAAGGTGTACGAGGCTTTTCATGCCGAAGGAGCTTTGTATTACTATTGCACCAATCGCAAATTTTTAAATAGTAACTGGCACGGCAGGACAGGCAGCTACACGTATGTGACCCTAAGCTGCTCGTACCCATACCCATAGCTATGCTTAGTTGAGTCTAGATACCGATGAGTAATATATCCAAGGATGTTAATATATAGTCCTAATTTTCCCATCTTTAATTCCCAAAGTGCCCGGTTAACGGCATTAGGCTTGTCCGCAAATCTGCCGTCGTAAATGAAAATACAGTAACTCCAATTACTGTATCACTGTAGTTACTGTGTTTTCATTTACGACCCCAGAATTACGCGAGTGGGACCAAACTTTACTTGGCAAAATATTAGCTTTTGCTCTCCTACCTCTGCCTACCTACCTACCTGCCTACGAGATAGTATTATGTGCTATTGAAACGTGTGGGAGTTCATCGAATGTCGGACAGTATCTCAAAGGAGATAGGTTGTGACTTGTCTTATTGCAACTTAAATAGTGATGAACTGATAATAAAAAAACACGTAAAAAGAGTTAGTCTGTCACTTATCTTACTGTAATGGCAATAAATTGATAACATAATAAGTACTTAAGAAGGTTAGAAACAGTGAAATCAAAGTAAATGTTTCTTCTAAGTAGAACTGAGTGTTTCACTGAATACTCTCTTACCTATTTTACAATTATTTAATTAATGAAGCAAAACACAGAGCCGAATTAACTCCGTCGACCTCATCAATCTAGTGATGTCAAGCTTGATTGATTGACATTAATAAATCATTACTGACTGTAATATAATCAAATCACAAACTTATGGTAAACATTAACATAGGAATAACAAATTTAAAAGGTAATTACGATACTACGTATAATATTGGTAAGAAATGTTCAATGTCGCATGCATAGATTTCATAGTAGTCTGAGTAAATGTATGACTAAGCCAAGACTTGGAGGAGCCCATGCCCAGTAATTCACATACAATATTTCTTTACATTCTTAACTGACTTAATTTATTGCCCAACTTAATATAAAGTGAGTTAAATACAAACAACCTTCTTAAAAAGGGCTATTACTGACTACAAACATAGATCTGCTCTCTATTCACTAATACATTTTGACTTAATATTCACTATGGAAATTTAACTACGACCTGTTAGCCTTTCTAAAACGATAAACGATTCAATATTTTATAAAAGTAAAATTAAAGCATTTATTAGATCTGTACAGTAGGAAAAGCCTACACTTGGCGTTTGATAATATTGACATACAATTTATTACTTACTAGCAGTTTCCGTGCGGATTCGCTCGGGTGTACATACTTTAATATTTTGCGCGGAACCCTTATTCTATTTTCAAAATAAAAGTAGCCTAAGCTATCTATCAATGAAAGTCCCGTGGAAATCGGTACACCCGTTCCGGAGATTAACCGGAACGAACAGACAGACAGACAGACAAAAATCTTAAAAACTGATTTTTAGAAATAAGTATCGTGCAAATAACTGTATGAGCTTAAAAAAATATTTTGACATTAAAAACACTTCAATTTTATTCATTTGAATTGATAGCATTACATAACTTCACTTCAATTAAAAATGAACCTGAACAAGAAATAAATTATGAAATATAGAAAAAAATTTGATAGATTCTTAGATGGATAAATTCCTAATATTTCACAAAACACAGAATTAGATTATGTTTCACGCCGGTTTTGGTCCGTTACACATCCCTTTTTTGTCATAACTTTTGACACCTTCAGCCTACAAAGCATAAAATAACAACGTTATCACAGAACCCACACCTGCATTTAACATTAATATTCAAAAACCGTGGCATATGACGTCATTATTGCACGGTACACTTCGTCCCCTGTATGGAGTCCGGACGCCATGAATATCGCAGCACGGGGACTTTTGTTGTCTGACGATAGGGAAATATGAGTAAGGCTATAGCCGATTAACTTGGTAGCTATGGAGTGTATGTTTTCGGCTTGGTAAATGAAATTTAAGTAACTTCAACCGCACTGGCAAAACTGTGTCCATGATGTGTGTATTATATGTATTATACGACATTTAAAAGTCCAGAAATTTAAAAAATAAACTAAGATCCTTCTGAATTAATATATTATATGAAATAGGCGTTTTATATGGTTTTTTTATGAATTTATATATTTAAATAATCAAAGTATGTTATCACTGTTATTTATGCACTTTTGCTATTTTATAGGAAGTTTATTAATTCCCTTGCTGAAAAAATTGTGAGAGCGAGAATCAATGAAATCTTTAAAGGCGGTTTGGATTGCCTTATCGGAATTGAATTTATTTCCTCGCAAGAAATTGTCCAAATTCTGGAACAAATGGTAATCTGTTGTGCAGTGTCTGGTCTAGGGTTGTCCTAAAGTAGCAATGTGCTAGAGCAATTGACTAGTCTCGTTTTCTCTCGTAGTCTCGGTAAAAAAATTGCAAACAATTGTTTTCAATTTTTGGTCCACTCACCGGACACTCACCAGTACCTTTTTTTGAGTCAACTTTCGCTTGAGGCAAGATTTGGCCGGTTCTCCTGGGGTCAACAGTTGTGGTGAGCGTTTTCGATTACCGTACAGGATCCATTTTTCATCACAAGTAACAATACGATTCAAAATCTCCTCGTTATTGTGACGGTTGAGTAATGTAACGCAACGCGTGTTTGTTGGTGTATTCACTCAATTCATGCCGTACTCATTTTTATAGCTTTTTCACTTCACCAATTTGATTTAATTGAATTGAAAATGTTTTAACACTTACACCGATGCCAGCTGCTAATTCTGATGTGGTTTGCGATAGATCCACTACTAGATTGTCAACTAGGGTCTCCGGCCATGCACGAGGTTTGTTCTGTAGGTTTTCTAAATTGGATTAGTAAATGTTGGAACCTTAAACGTATCACATTTTTGTTTTACTGTAGCTTTCCCATAAACATCTCAATTCTTAGAGCTGTTTCGGAAGCGCTAATGCCTCGGCGGAACTCGTATTCCTAAATAATACGATATTTCAAGTTTCCATTTTGGGCGAAAACAAAAGAATCACTAAATTCGAAACATAAATGCACATTAATGCATAAGTCTAAATTTGGCTTCGTCGTAGAATGTCCGTTTCGCAAAATGTCCCCTACTCGCAAGATGTCCCTTTCTCAAAATGTCCTTTTCGCAAAATGTCCTCTAGTCGCTGAATGTAATTTTGTGTAATCAATACAAATAAATAAAATGGAAGTTCTGTTTGTAATGTCAAAATAATAGTATTATTTAAGCTCATACAGCTTATACAGTTAATATGCAGGATACCTATGCCTAAAAAGCTATTATTTAAGCCCTAAAATTGAATTTGGAATTCCTAACCAAACAGGGATATTTGAAATCGAAGTGGCCAGTACGAAAAAACACCGATTTCACGTAAAGACCTGATATTAAACTCTTACGTACCCCGTTGTTTATTGATATAGGTAGAGAATGAGAAGAGAGAGAGAGAACGTGAGAGATATTTTTAATAAAATTCTCATAATGTTTATGTTTACTACTCATGCTCAATAAATAGCGTTACAGTGTTAAGCTGCAAGAATTTTACGAATCGATCTATACTAGAACAATTTGGAAAAATGTTTTAGTGAAAAATTTTGACCCTGGGTTAGCGTATTCACACAAACAAACGATAAGTTCTATTGTGCTTGAGCAGAAACAGTCTCAGGCCAACGAGTATGATCCCGATTTATAAGTTTATGTGAGTAAATAATTTATTTAGTGAAGAAATTATCGCAGGAAACTTGCATACCTACTAGGTGTTTTTCATATTATTTTCGAAGTCGTTTCGTTCTGAAGTTGTTAGGTAGTCTTAGCTCATACATTAAACCACCAAATAACATGCTTTAAAAGTTATAATTACATTTTAACGATGACTGTAATGATTGTAGTATGACTGAAGTAAATGACTGCATGTATTTGCTTTAATATTTCATAGCCAAGGAATATATATGTATCTTTTAACATTACGTTAACCTGAAAACTGCTCGATGAGGATGGACATTACGGATCGAAAACAGAACCTACATATGTATGTTTTTATATCTACAGTTTTCTAAAATAGTAATGGATCTATTTTCATAACTCATTAACTAACGTATTCTACATATTTTCAGAACAGTTTTGGTATATAATATAAATGTATATTATTTGTTAATGTACATAATTTTTTTCACAAAAATATTCATTGAAGTCCGTTTATTTTTTGTTATTTTTTTGCAATGAATAATTCCGAAGATTACCTCTCTACATTCAACCTCACAAAGTTACAAACTCACAAATATATACAGTAAAATAAACTTAAAAATCGAATCATACAATACTACTTTCCATTCCTGTATTGTCAATACAAACATAAATTCTTAAAAATCATTCTGATTGTGCTTCCGGACAATTCCTACAAAATACAAACAACTTGATCACCCTACGTAGTAGTATCTTCCGGCCGAAACGCATGGCTACGGTACTCGTTTATTTCATATTCATCCTCTCGGACCAGTATTTGGGTCATATTTGAAATAGTCAGAACTTCAATGGCCTTTGATGGCAGCTTCCATACGGGCACAGATTTACAGGTGGATGTTACCATGAATGCTTTATGTGTGCCTGAATATTTTCGTACTGTAAAATTAGGTTTGGAAAAGTATTCCACATATTTCAAACTCGACTTCGACTCGGCTTTGGTATGCTTTTGAGCATATTTGATTATATTATTGCTTGCTATTGGCTATAGAGCATATGCATTTTACACGGAAGAGTGCGTTGCTGTTTTGAATACAAAAATATGTCAGAATTGATTATAATTAGCAAATAACTCTCCAAACTACTAAACCGAATATTGGAGTTTTTAGATTTAAATGAAGAATTTTGAATTCTGAGAATTTGAGCTTATTTGTAGCACAGTTTCTTAAACTTTTAAACTACTTTTAAGTTTTTAAGAAACTAGAGCAAGGATTGCGAAAAATTTCAAAATGCCACTAGTTTTTTATACTTTTACACTGCGTAGAATTAGAATAATAATATAATTATTCTAGAAGTAGCTCTTAGCTGCAGAAGGCCTACGATTTATGACAAAAATATTTACCAAACTTTGACATAGGGCTATGTCAAAGTTTGGTAAATATTTTGTATCGTATATAATATAATATAAATATATATGTAACCTTTGTGTTAACGTTGACACTGAGATTGACATTTGAGCCACCAGTGAGGAGAATGTAAAAATTGTGTTTGTGAATTTGCTTTAATTTAAAAGTGCAAAAGACGATTCAAGTTTTTATAATAAGAATAGTAAAGCATGAACATTTAATTGTCGATTCTCTGTTTTAGATGAATCACATTGTGTTATGCTTTAAGAAGGATCTTATATATATATATGCTGTGGTGGCATCGAACGCACTTTTGAAATTAAATATCTCGGAGTCACTATAGATAGTGCACTACGTTGGCAATCACATATTAATAACACCATAAATCGTGTTAGGAAACTGATGCCAATATTTCGAAAATTGAGAAACTCTGCTGATCCCGAGACACTCAAAATGGTGTACTACGCCCTGGCACAGTCAATTATATCGTATGCTATCCTGGCTTGGGGTGGTACAGGTACAACCTGTATGATTAGACTTGAGCGTGCACAAAGGGCAGTTTTAAAGGTTCTGTCATATAAACCTCGGTGGTATAACACAGCTGCCTTGTATCGGGAATGCGGTGTCCTAACAGTTAGACAATTATTTATTGTACAGGTGGTAATGAGAAGGCACACAAATATATCCTGTACCCCTACAGGTTCGGGCCGTAAGAATGCCAGATTATGCTTCACCGAATCCCATAAAACAGCTTTAGCAAGGAGACAATACTATATTATAAGCACACGGATTTATAACAGAGTGAACAATATACTTAACATCTCCAAACTAAACTACACTCAAGCTAAAACTCAAACCAAACAGTGGCTTCTACAATTACAATACGCAGAAACAGAAGCATTATTCAACTAAAAAGAAAAACATAAAGAAATAGCACGAACACACACACACACACACACACACATCTACTATTACTTATTTACTATTTACCTTCTTTTATTATATTTTTTTGTTTTTTTTGTTTTTTGGTTTTGTCTTAATTTAATGTTCTAAGGCAATCACTACCACTACTACTTCCTTGAAGAAAATTTCAAGTAAGTACGTAATATCCGTACCAAGTATGGAAGGCGCAGACAGCTGTCATACAGTTAATACTAGTACAGCTGTCAACGTTCAACATATCAATCACAGTATTGTATTCAGTAAAATTGAAATTTCTTTAATTACTTAATAATTATTGTTAATAGTATTAGTGATATGTAAGTTTAACTTGTATTTTTGAACCAATAAAAATTATTATTATTCTCTTTATTTACTTAATATACATATAAATTACATTTTTAAATACATTCACTATAAAAAAATAAAAACAAATATATTTAAAAATATAAAAAATAGTGTCCCACCGGTATCGGGTACAGGGACCAAGCTACCGGTGGTTAGGGTTCCAGAGATAGAAACCTCCTCACAATGCGTGCCGTATCAAGGAGGACTGCCTTCTGCATCAGGCTCTTAATCCAGCTGCCTAACGTGAGCCTCTGAAGGTGTTGGTCGAGGCTCTTAGCAATTAACCCATTATTATTATATATATAATATTATATATAATATAATGTAAAATCGACTTGTATAAAGTTTATTAGGGGGTAACATACTTGAACTTTGTGGGGGAGTCATAAGATATGTATTTTACTTCTTAAACTAAGAAAGCCCAGTCTGTAGTCTCATTAACCAATGCGAATTATAGACACAACTAACTGTAGACGAACATTATGAGCAGAAATCACAATCTACATGGCCTAGCCGATCTATATACTTAACCAAACATGTAAGTTGTGAGCAAGCTATTTTCGTTTATATGTTGTAATCGAGTGGAATCGAATTAAGGATTATTCACATTAAACCGTATAGAGTGCGAGCCGCCGAACTTGTGCGTCCCTCGTCCGTGCCGCGGGCGTCACACGTTGTAATATGAAATACTTCATATTATTATGAAATGTTTGTGGCTTTTCCAATACGTGCCCCGTACGAGTCACGGCTCGCGACTGGTACGTTCTAATGTGAATCATCCCTTAACGGTTCGTCACAAACACGATGACAATAAAATTATAAACAAACTCTCTACCACAAATTACTTTGGGACTTACCATAACGAAGGTACGTTTCTAGTACGTCAAGCAAATTACGATATGAAGATAATATAATATAATATGAAGATATTATTATATATTGTAATAACTGGGGGGTATTTCGGTTTCCGGTTTCGGGGGTCGCTGATGAGAGGAGGGTAATTAAAAGATTAAACAATCACGTATGGCGTTGTAATGAAAATAATGATATTAACAGATATATCAATAATCAAACAATTCTTTAAATATCTTGAACAAATAAATATTTCTTGAGCGGACCCTGTATCTTGCACGGCGTCTTTCACGAGAGACCTCTCTTCTTTTTCTTTGAATATTTAAAATAACATAATTATTCTTAATTCGAGTATGGTGCTACCAGCCAAGACCTCCGTGCCTTATCAAGGAGTTTTCATTCCAATAGAAACAAGCCAGTACCCAAACACACCCCGCTCACTATAAATAATATCCCATTGCAACAAAAACACCATGAAAAATATCTCGGTCTACATATGGACACCCACTTAACATGGAAGACTCATATTGATTACATTAAAACAAAATTAGTTAAACTCTGCGGCTCCCTTCGCCATATTGTTCGATGTGTACCACGTAAACTACTTTATACAATTTATAATTCACTCGTAAAACCATAATTAATTTACTTAGTTGAAATCTGGGGCAGTTCAGCCAAAACAAGAATAGCTGAACTACAAACACTACAAAACAAAATGATTAAAACCTTATTTAATTACCATTATCGGACAAAAAGTATCAAAATTTACAATGAAACAAAGATAATGACGGTTAAACAACTATATACCTACAACAGTTGCATTTTTATACGCAAAGCAATTAACAAAAATATTTACACTAACTTAGAATTTCACAAAAGAAAAAAGGTTGCCAGCCCCGGGGTACGCACGCGCCGCGCTAGCTATCTCGCTCTGCCAGGAATTCGCACAAACTACGGTAAAACGATGATCACGTATGAAGGAGCGCGCTTTTACAACAAAATACCCACAGAAATAAAAAATGTCAACTTATTCAATACATTTAAAAGCAAACTTGCTCAACTTATAGTGGAAAACAAATCTTTATTATAGTATTGTATAATGTGTTAGCATGGTAATTGGTGTAACTGTTGTTGTGATAATGTATGTATTGTCGTTAACCATTTATTATGTTGTTATCTATCTTTGTGACGACGAACACTGCTAATATTTATAATAATAGCTATGTTCTCATGGAAGTGATGTACATCTTATATGAGAATAAATGTTTTTAAACCTAAACCTAGAAGAAGTTTGCGAGCGGCGCGGGAGGTCTCATCACAACAATATTATCTTTTCTTTTAATTTTTACATAATCATACATCATGAACAGGGCGTCATCCATCCCTCCAATCACACATCAGTAAAGCTACTGAAACTTTTCATTATATTATTCGTTATCCACTACCCTCACAATAAAATTTTGTTCACAAACCTACACCAGGTGTAAATTTCCTTCGCGTCTGTATTAAGCAACGATTTTTGTATAAAAGAATACGAACAAGTGATACAGAGAGAAATTTAGAAGATTTTTAAGATAAAATGGTGCTAGAATCAAAACATATATCTTTACGCACACAGGTGACTGTGGTTTTTCCAAGAAACTCATTAAGCAGCTTTAAATGCTAGAGAGTTTGCGTGAACGATTTTTTTGTTTTATTTTTTTTAATTAGTCTGTTGTTTGTTATATTTTTAATTATTCTATATTACTCTTTTTGATAAAAAATATGCAAAAGTATTTTGTTTAAAAAAGTAAATACCTAATTTATATACAATTGCCACACATGTTATGGAAGGGACTGGGTATGGAGGACTTGATAGCAGAGGTTACCAAAGGGCAATTAAAACCCAGGCGGCATGAGGTGAGTTTCTTTATAAGTTACAACAGGGCTCTTTGCTATAGGCACCCTTATTCAATTCAATTCTAACAAAACGGAAAAAATTACATTAACGGGAGCAAGTACTCACTACCTAAGACATAGGGATAACCTTGAAATTGTTTGTTAAATTCAAAAAGTGTCAAACTCATATACATTTTGAATTGCACTACGAATACCTTCAGACCGTTCCATTGAAGTTACATGCGTGCACAGTTAAAAAGCACCAGTGCACGTTGAGTTTTAATGACGCGGGCGTGCGCTGTCATTTTACATTTAATGGATGCATGCGCGATCAATACACATTTACAAAAAACATGGAAAAACCTCCTTGTTCAAAAGCGTGGCTGTATCGTACCTCTTTGTTGCCACTTTATTGAAATACTGGCCGATAGACCGTGTGTGTATTTCGAAGTTACTTGTTGAGTGCATTTGAATTTTGAATGAAATATTGACCGTAGAAGTGTTTAAAAATTAATTGATTCCTTTTATGTAATTGTACTTTTAATTTTGTTTTTGCTATAGGTTCGTTTGTTTTGACTTGTTGGTTAGCTTATCTATATAATAGATATAAAAAAAATAATAATAATAACTTCACACATCTCATATACGGCCGTCTGATTCCAAACTAGGCGGAGCCTGTACTATGGTAACCAGACTGCTGATAAACATACTTAAAACGAATCCCTATTTTTCTTGGTCACGGCACGGTTTTTTTTTGTGTTTGTTATTGTCAGGAGAAGGTTCTTACGAATGAAAAAAATTATAAAGTTGAGTGGTAAATTAGAAAGATAAATATATCTACATGATAATCTTTTTTTCATTTTATATCATAACTGTATGGGACATATAGATATGTCGTTGAGGTTGTGCGTGTTTTATTAACGTCAAAAACTTTTCTACAAAAAAAAATTTGGTCGGTAACATTAAAAGTTTAATATTTCACATTTTAGAATAGCCTTCTTATTAGGATAAAAAATGGTGATTACAATAAACGTATAAACTTTTAAATCTGTTTTGTCTTATTTTTAGGTTTCCGTATGTCAGAATGAAAAACGGAAACTTTATAGGATCACTCGTGCGTCTGTCTGTCCGTCTGTCACTGCCGATTTGCTCCAAATCTATGGGATGATGATGATTAACTTGAAATTTGGTACACATATCAATTCCTGTGACCCAAACACGTATGTGCAACGTAAATAACTGAAAGTTACTTATGGGGACCAAATTAGAAAAAAAATAAAAATTAAAATGTGTGTACTTATGTACACGCGTTAGAAGTTATACTTCTTTGGCGTATGGAAAAAAAATAACTAAAATGCAAAAGTGATTAACGATAAATATTAAAATTAATCAAAAAGATTTTATTTAAATAAATTAATCAAAAAGATTTTATTTAAATAAAAAAAGTTTTATTATTTATTTATTCACACTGTTTAATTGTACTGTTACGAAACACGTGTTCTAAATATAAAAATTCTAGAATATACAACTTGAACATAGTTATCGATTTTCATGGCACCTATAACTAACTTCACGATGTTAATTTCAGGTGTCGGTGTGCGCGCATCGTAAAAATTCACTCTCATCATTTTTCTCCATCGCGCCAAAAGAAGTATAACTTCAAAAAGCAAACCGTCTGACATATCAAATGAAAGGGCTTGTTGTGAGCGTCGTAAATATCTATGCTTTTATTTAAAGATTAATCGTTTTAAAGTTCTTTCATTCGTTTTTTTAAAGCCCATTGTAATCCAATTTTAGATGGCCGACCCTATACATCACAGACCTCACAATTCATTTCCAACGATGACGTGAGTAGTTCATATTTGCGATTCTGATATTATTCGAGGTATTGCAAACTAGACAGTTGGATTACTATAGGTACTATAATATTAAAATATTTTAGACATTCAAATAGACTTTTTTGGTATAATAATTAGGCTTAGATTATATATAGGTCCAGATACCGTGACCAGTACAAAAGTCACCGTTTACTTTGAAGCCACTTTTTGGAGCTGTGTGGGTGAATGCCGCCCAACGCGAGTGTCAACGTACAATATCTGCGCTTGTGTGCGTGACGGTTTTACTACCAGTGCATAGAGGTTACCCCAAAATTTAGGGACTTTTTTATAAAACATTTTTTTTTTTGATATAAGTAATATTAAATAAAGACATTTAAATGTATTTAAATGTGTTACAAATATTCGTTTATATCATTTTTTTTTTATTTAATCGTTTAGTTTAAAAGACAATTGTAAAATAAAAATTAAGCTACTTAGTAGGAACTATTTATATACTCAATGTATCAGAAAACCGGGGCATTGGTGCCGATTCTATTGTACACTCGACTAAACTAAAACCTGACTTAATTTCTTCATATGAAATCAACCTAGTGTTCTTCGTAATAAGGTCTATTTGTTACTAGCATCTATTTCTCAGCGCCGCTAAATTTCACTATAACCTGTCAACGTATACTCTACTTTATGTCCACGCAGCGAGAGTCTTCATTTATTCAAACGCTATATAATTGCCGTATAAAAACTTGTTCAAAACGAACAAGGATGACGTGTTTTTAATCTACACCTACGAAGACGCTTACTAAAAATACAGAGCAAAAGAGATGGCATTCAACGGATAGCGGCTTTCGCTACGTGGTATTAAAGTTTATTTAAGCGTATCAGACTTTAGTCGACAAATAAATTGCTTATTTCGATAGCGACATATGTTACCTACTTGTTTCAATTTGAAATAAGACCTAGTTTCTAAGTGTACAAGGTTTACTTCTTATATGAAGAAAATTTAGTGAATTTTAATTTAGCGAGTGAAGTAACAGAATTGGGGCCATTGTATCCCAATATTATTGCATTTTAATTCAGCCACTCAAACCATGTAAATTTAAAGACATATTTACAACTATACTTAGATATATACATATGTATATATATAATTATTTTTTTTGATATTTTATCACGTTCCAACGAATTGACAAGTTGTTAAAATCAATACATAATAATATATAATAATAAATAATATACAATAATAATAATAATATTGTAGGAAATTAAACGATCTACGAAAAAGGTTGGATATGATTTTTCGCTAAGTTAGCTCGTTTAAAAGTTATTCAAGGTAAAATTTTAGTAAACCCAGTTGGAGAGACTGACGTAACTTTAAGTATTATTTACATCTGAATAATGCCATAAAGGTGGCTCTCAGATCGATAACTACAGTGATTTTAGAGGAAAAATATGAAAATAGTAATAAAAATTAACAATTAGGTTCAACATAGTAGAATTTATAGCTTTTATCATACTTTCAAGTACGTAATTGCAAAATTTTAAATGAGCTTACTTAGCGAAAAATCATATCTGACCTTTTTTGTAGACTATTTAATTTCCTACAAGAATATGTATTGATTTTTACAACTTGTCAATTCGTTGGAACGCGATAAAATTTTAATAAAAAAAAAAATATTACGTTATTTAAATGGGAAATCAAAAATCACGAAGCGGCACCTCTTAATAGTAACATTAAGAGCTGCTGTTTTCACAGGCATATAACAATACTTTCATGGTAACTAACGAAAAAAAAGATCTAAAGTTTTTTTTGGCCTACCCTAATTAATATATATATTTTTTTATGAACTATTTTAAGGATTCCAGTTTCGCGAACATTAACAGTAAGCATATTTCTCGTCTTTCTATAAATAACAAGTTGGGCAAAGAAAATTATACGTTCTGCTAGAATGCGTTATGGGTAAATGAAATTCACGTCCCTGGCAACATCTCTAATAATGGCGTCCGCAATTTGATTAATTTGAAATTTTGTTCTATTGTTTATGAATACATTAGGAAATAGAATATTTACAAGTGAAATGTGATGTTCGGACACTTACGTTTTTTTTTTTATATGATTTTTACAGGATGTAACTGCACAACCAGGCATTTTTGAATATTATATAAATAGCGGCTCTAGACTTACTTCAGCGGCGAACGTTCGCTCGCGTGTGGCAAGTGAGTCGCTTGTATTTTTTGGCTTCAGTTTTGGGATGCGGATTAGGCATCTGGACCTATATATAATATAAGTAATTAGGTATTCATGTGGTTTCTGAATACAACAATACAATTTTTTTTTACGAAAACGATAATTTAAAAGAAAGGAAATAATAATATTTACGTAATAAGAATAAAAAAGGTTACCTATAAACAATTCATGGCATGGCATATTTTCCATCCCGTAAACCAACGAACAACGTCTAAAAAATTACAAATACAAATCACACTCCAGTTCAAAATGAAAACGTATCACCTCCCCTTAATAAATAGTTGAAAGGGAATAAAAAAGAAAAATATAAACCGTTACATGTACTTGAACAGGGTGCGATATAAACTGACGGGGGAGTTTTATACGCAACGCGTTCTGAATCTATAAACAACTACTACACCTATCATTGGAAAAGCTATGCCTTCCCTCGCGTTTTCTCTCTCTCTATCCTTTTCTAATGTTCATATTTTATCAGACCTTTCACTTGACGCGTTAGAAAGGTACAGCTTTCGTGATGTTGATCCTTCCTGCAAAACATATCTTTGTTGCTTTATGTCTCGTTTTAATCTTTCAGCTTTTATCGGATCTCTCGATCGCACGGGTATTAAAGTTGGTAGGTAAGTTTGATCTATTTTGTAAAACGCGAAGCTTTTTCACAGTAGTTTGTATTAAAGTCGTGGTAAAACTAAGTGATTGCTTTACCGTATGTTGCGTATAAATTTTACCTGGAATATGTTAAAGTTGGATGGTAGATTAATTGGCGCAAAAGCGTAGAAACTATTCAGCAGTTCCTACGTTTCCTGCGCTTCGAGATTTATGTTTCTATGAACTTCTAAAACAACAAGCTAATAATTATATTTAAGGACAAAAAAGGATTTTTGAGCCTCGAACAAAGTTATTTAAATATATAAAATTTCGTATTCATACAATAATACATACTAGGTACAAAATAGTAGTTATAAAGGTAGGTTTTCCCGAATTAGTTATAGAATTACAAAGCAAATTTCTACTCCAATCGGATCGGCCGACTGGGTACCTTACAGAAGGTTGCGGCGACCCAGCGCTACAAGCGTAGTACTGATTTTTTTCCTGTAGTGAGTAGGGTCAGCAGAGCTGCATGCAGTGTTATTGCGAGTGTATGTAGGACCGGTACCCGCTCTTCATCAGGTTTTCCACGCACTTGTTTGTCAACTAATTTAAAGGTATAGAAAGAATCGATGATTTTCCAATAAAAAGGTGTAACACTGGGCACGCTCTCACCGAGGGAGTGTTTGGGACAGAGACACCGACATCATAAATCCAGAAATAACCTTGCTCGTATCGTGTTACTCGTAATTCGTTGGAAACCTCATCTAAGACGTTGCACATTTTTTATACAAAGAAGTCAAACATTCATACAGCCTACTGACGATAAGCGGTAATCGATACCAGGAAAAATCTAGTAACATTAATGCCACTATTACAGAAATGGCAACCCATTCTAGGCTAGAGGTGTGTCATCAGTCAAGTGACTCCATTGTTTACAGAAAAGCAGGTATAAACGGGAAAAGGTCCCAGTCCAGTCTTTACAAAGGTACATGACTATAACAAAGATTAACAAAAATAAATACTATTTAAATCATATAAATCACCCTAAAATGTATTCTAAATATAAATGACTTCAAACATTTCTTTTACTAAACAGTTCCAATACCTACAAAGTTTAGTAATTACAAGAAACTAATCTGTAACTATCTACCTCTAACCTCTAACCATTTGTGTAGTAGCCATCTCGTGTTATTAGGTATTGCACGCAGTGCCCGACAGAAATTAATTGATTCAGGCCATTCTTCTTATGAATATATATTAGCTGATCGACGGCATAATATGACAATATTCATAAACCATTAAGGCATCATAGAGACGCTGCACATCGATTAAGATTAATTAATAAGCAATGGACAGCAAAAGTCTAGTGCCTCTCCTTATATGATCACTTAATGTTTTTGTTAAAACAAATTGACAAAAACACTTACAGCTCACATGACCAGAAGGGTCGTTTCATACTCTATGATCTCTCTACAAGCCTAGAAAGCTTATACGAGGAATTATTTATTATTAATGGCAATAATAGAATGAGAAATGCTTGCTTCGTATAGACGGAACAAACCCTTCTAATTCGAGGAGTTGCTTACAGTTTAAACATCAAAAAGAAGCAGTAGTGGCGTGGTAGTGAGCTTAGGTAGGTTTAAACAATGTGGGAAAACTTACTTTAATAATAGTATAATTAAGGTTATAGGATGTACTGATAATACAAACCATTATATGTGTATGATTTTTAATATCTGTTATTTACATAAACTAACAATTACTTATTTTTTATTTTTATATTTTATATTTTTATCATTCAATGCACACATATATATTATAATCATCCAACTAGCATTAATGACACACAAAAAATATATATTTACACTTTTACACATAATAACTACATTGCAAAATAGTAACAAAGCGGACACTATAAATTGTACATTCCTACTTAGCCATGCACTAATTACAGTATTAAGTATATATCAGATAGGAAAACTCTTAAACAATTCTAATGACTAGGAGTAAATACTTGAAGTTGGGTTTATTTAATGCTGGCTCACTAGGAACACGGCATGATGAATTCGTGTTAGCCATGGAGGAACTAGCTGTGGATATAATGGCAATTAATGAAACATGGCTGCGGGATGGCGAGGAGGGCCGCGCACCTTCAATCCCCAACTATCGTCTGAGACATGTACCTCGGCCGTCGAATGTACGGAGTGGCCGTGGGGGGGGTGTTGGTTTTTATGTGCGCTGCGATCTCAAGGTTCGAGCTATGGCACATCCTGTCGTGCCAAACGTGGAGCAAATGTGGCTCAAACTCACTGTCAACTCACATACAGTTGTCATAGGCACAGCATATAGGCCACCATGGTTAAACATTAACACCTTTCTAGATGCGATCACAGCCTCCCTCACATCATTCAATTGTGCTGATAAAACAGTACTTCTTGGCGATTTCAACATTAATTGTCTAAAGAGCAATGAGAACAGTACATTATTGTTAAACAATTTTCTGCAGTACACTAGTCTTAATCAAGTGATCCAGCAACCAACACACTTTACAGATCACAGTGAGACACTAATAGATATTGTGTGCACTGATGCTCAAGTCAATAATATTCCTGTTCAATATAAACCTGAATTAGGGCAGCATGCCATCTTATCCGTGACTTGCCTACTCAAAATCAATAAACCTACCCCGCAGTGGATAAATTACAGACCACTAACTTGTATAATGTCGGATATTTTCCAGGATGACCTCTGTAAATTAGACTGGCCTTATATAACAGCCCAGCAGAATGTGGGGGACATGGTTACACTTTTTAACACTTTTGTCACAACTCTTTTCGATATTCATGCACCAATTACTAGAATTCTAATTAGAGAAAAGTCTTACCCATGGATTACAGACACAATCAAAGAAATGGTGAAATTGCGTGACAAGTACCATACACGATACAAACACAGTAAATCTGACATACACAAAAAAAGTTACAAAGATCTGAAAAGTATTGTATCAAGTGCCATTGATAATGAGAAAAGGGCCTACTTTGAGTCGTACATAAACAGTCATATCAACAACCCAAAGAAACTCTGGTACAACTTAAAATCTACAATTAATATAGGTAAACAAAGACTGCATGATTTGCCATATACACTTAAAAATCCGGAAGACCTTAATAAGCATTTCATAAATATCCCGGGCAATGATACAGTTTCTCTGTCAGATCTGATATACTTTGAAACAAATCGCTTCCATTCGAACACCTTGAGGCTTGAGCCAGTTAGTGAAGAAGTAGTCTATTTGCACATCAGGAGTCTCAAATCGAATGCCCTAGGTACTGACAACATTTCACTTGAAATGCTGATGAGGACGCTCCCTCATAGCCTTCCATTCATTACAGCAATCATAAATAGGTCAATTACTTCTTCTACCTTCCCTCACGTATGGAAAACTGCAATTGTCAAGCCTATACCCAAGAACCCCAATCCAACCACTCCCAAAGACCTTAGACCAATCAGCTTGCTTCCCTGTTTATCTAAAGTGTTGGAAAAGGTGGTCAGCAATCAGCTAAGGAAGTACCTCGAGAAATATAACATAATACCTCACAAACAGTCTGGGTTTCGACAAGGACATAGTACAACCACCACTCTCCTTGATGTAGTTGATGATATTTTGGAGGCTAGAGACCAGGGTATGGGTACTTTGCTAACTCTGCTTGATTTTTCACGTGCCTTCGAGACTATAAACATTTCTCTTCTTCTAGCTAAACTTTCATACTATGGGTGTGACTCAGCAACAATAAAGTGGTTTCATAGTTATTTGTCTGATAGATCTCAATTTGTCCAACTGGATAATGCCAGGGATGGTAACAAGGCCAACTCCTCTTGCTGTCAGGTGACCCGGGGCGTTCCTCAGGGATCAGTTCTCGGCCCTCTCCTCTTCATATTGTACAGTGCCGATGTTACCAACCATATCCACAACACTAAGTATCATATGTATGCCGATGATCTCCAACTATACACATCCTTTCACCCAAATGATTGTCACGACGCTGTAAATGGAACAAATGCAGATTTAGAAAGTATTTCAGGCTGGGCAAGAAGGAATTCTTTAGTACTTAACCCCACTAAATCAAAGTTTTTAATTTTAGGGACTAAAGAATGCATCAAAAGGATACAAGAACTAAATCCTGTATTAATGGTTGATGGATGTCCCATAGAGCAGGTCAGTGAGGCTCGCAATTTGGGTCTGGTTATGGACGGAGAACTGCATTTTGAGACGCATGTTCTTGAAGCGGTCAAAAACTGCTTTTACCGTCTTAAACTGCTGTACCATATCCGCCAAAACCTCAATACAGATATGCGCATACTATTATGTGAGACTCTCATACTTTCAAAATTAAATTATGCTGACACTGTATTTGATGCATGTATATTACAAAGAACTCGAAATTTAATTCAGCGGGTACAGAATGCTTGCGCTCGATTCTGCTATAACATCCCACCTCGTACACATGTCACCCCATTTCTAAACAGAGGGAATCTCATGAAAATGACTACTCGCAGACACCTCCACCTATCAACCCTGCTTTATGGCGTTATTCTATATAAAAAGCCTGAATACCTGTATAATAAGTTGAAGTGGTCTAGTGAGATCAATCAATACAGCACAAGGGCCGCTTTACATCTTTTAGTAACTTCGAGACACAGGACGACCGCTTTTAGAGGCAGTTTCAGGTACGCCGCTACTAAATGTTGGAATGATCTGCCACCGCCTCTGCGTAACCTAAAAACATTACGTTCATTTCACAATAAGTATAAGGAAATTTTATTAATACAACAAAAATTATCACCTTAGTCAATATGTGCGGCAACTTTACTTACTTTTATGGTATCCATATCATAGAAAGACATAGTTTCAGATATACACTAACATTGTTACTTTCAATTACCTAAACAATAGACAATTGCGTAACTACCAATCCAATAAAAATAATATATTAATATTATCTGACAGATGACAGAAGCGTTCGGAAATACACTTATAAATATAGGAAAATTTAATTTGTTTTGTTAAATAGTGTGAAATACAAGTATCTATGTATAGTAAATGTATAGTATATGATTATTTATATAACATTATTAATATTATTTATATGTAAAATATTAATATAATTACAATATGTATATTTTTTTATTAATGTATATATTTAAATTTAATTGGGGCCTGCGAGAATACCAGCTTTGCAGAGCGATCTGCGACACTAGCTGACGCAGGTACCCTATTTGGTCTTCAGTACCAACCTAGTCTTAAGGCATATGAATTTTATTGTTATAGCTGAAGATACAAATAAAATATTTTTCTTTCTTTCTTTCTCTAGTTCTTAAACTTAACTATGAATATTGCTCACTTTGAAGAAGGTGTTATGACACTCAAACACAAAGGGAGCGTTTTCTGACCAGACTACCTGATCATGTCTAGTTAGCTGCGAGTTAGTGGTTAATGTTGGGAAGTTGTATTTTTGTATGTATGAAGAAGGAATAACTTGCGGATTCCGGTTATTTCGGTTTATCATTGCTTGATGGCGCTGAGGCATATTTGCTGTATGAAGCATCTTACTCCGGAATCTCTTCACGATGGCAAGATTTTACTTCCTATGTGAAGATGTTGCATACTTAATCTTTCGTATAGTATAGTGGCAACGTGGGTGTCGGCAGACTTCAAAGACTTATACGAACTGATTGACCTTTGTTTTCTAGCGACATATTATGTACAAGGTGGTGCAAAATTAATTCCGTAATGTGATTATGGAAGCAAATCAAGCGTTATGATTTTAGCAGTCTATGTATGTACGTAAGTATGTAAGTATGTTTGTATTTAAGTGTGTTTCACCTTAGCACCTAAACTCCTTAACCGATTTTGATGCAAAAGGTATTAATAGATTCGTAATAATGGTACAGGTGACATACTAGGCTATATAAATTCTCTCTAAATTCAATATAGTGGTACGTCTGGTTTGGTACACGTAAACTTTTAACCTCAAAACAAAATTGAGATAATCATGACATGTTCGGTATCCAAAGAACGGTCTTGACGAGCACATAAACAAATTTGTTTAAATTGTTAACAAACAAGCAAAACTGAGATTGGATTAGATACGGCGCGGCTGTAATAAAAAGCATAACTAAAATAATTCTTCTTTCGTACTTTTTAGATCGATTTATGTTGTAGACAGATAGAGAATTAGTTGACAACAAGAAATGGAGCGAAACACACCTGAAGACCGTGGAAAACTTTTTAACGCAGCGTGAATGAACTCGTGCAAAGTGGGTCCACTAAAGATGTCGCAAAAAGTAGCTAGTCTCGTATGGCTCTATCGACCGGGAACATAGCAGCTGCTGATGAAGAAGCTTCAGAGAGAATCCACAAACGTCGACGACCCGACGATGCACACAAGGCATCAGCAGGCGTTGGTTGCAACTAATCTTACTAAAAGAGAGATGCTCCCGTTCGAAGTGCAAACCATTTATGAACTGCTGCCTGCTGACCGTCAAACGCCATAAACGACTGCCATTCAAAATGCTGTAAAACGAGCAGAAATGTGTGCAACCTAGAGGTGGCCATTTGCCCGATATATTTTTTTCAACTTAATGTCATCAATTTTACACTTTTAAATAAAGTTTTCGTGAAAACAGAGCAAATTTTTTTGTAATTTCTGACACAAATACTTAAAAAAAAGTTAAACCGACTTGAAAAAGCACTAAAAATGGTAACTGAACAGTGAAACATAATTGATTTCAAACTTAATTATAACATACAGAACATACAAAAAAAAAATACATACACCCGAACATGAACCTTTTTAGGGTTCCGTACTTCGAAAGGAAAAAACGGAACCCTTATCACTTTGTTGTCCGTCCGTCCGAACGTCTGTCTGTTTGTCAAGACTCTTTTTCTCAGGAACGCGTGGAGGTATCAAGCTGAAATTTATATCAAATACTCAAGTCTACTGTCCCTTAGAGCTGTGAAAATCAAACTTCTAAGCCAACGCAATCAAAAGATACAGCCGTTTATGCCGCAAATTTCCGCAAATTTTCGACACTCGCAAGGGAGTCAAAACCTACAGGGTACTTCCCGTGGACTCAGAATCTTGAAATTTGGTACGAAGCAACGTCTTATAGCACAGATAAAGGAAAAATTGCAAAAACCGTAAATTTTTTGTTACATCATATAATAAAAATATTTTACGGAACCCTCGGTGCGCGAGTCCGACTCGCACTTGGCCGGTTTTTTTCAACAATTCACATTGTGACATTACTTTTGCGCCACCTTGTATGTACATACAAGTTTCTTTTTACGTTTGTAAAAAAAAAAGGTTTTCATCCCTTCTTATATTTAGGTACCACACTGTATGCCTCCACGTTCAAGAGTTTTATGATTTAAATAAGAAGTACTCAAATCTAAGTAACGGTCCATAACATCTTTGTGATACTTAATCCTTTCAGCACATATTTTGATGGAGAACTTTTTACTTACTCTTTTCAAGTCGGAATAACCGCAAAAACCCGCCGGACATTTTATAAATTGACTGTCAGAGCAAAGAACAGTTTATTTATCGGGCCATAGTATTTTATATTGGAGTGCCGAAACTAATGGGTTTGGGGGATCGGCATTCCTCTGAAACAATTCGGGACCTTGAGTTCAGAAACTTGGAAAATGGATGAACTTACCAAGCATTGTTTGATGGTTCACGAACTTTTTTGCTTTTAGGAATCATAATATCGTTTTGCTGGGTTGCATCGAAGTTGGAGAGCATTTATATAATTGAAAATACTAACTAGGTTATATTATTAATGATTATGTAGAATTGCAATTTCGATTTCGCTTCGTTAGTCATAAAGCTCTGGTTAAAGTATCAGGTCCCTTATTCTCTATTGTCACCCTAAAATACTCAGAATACCAGTTGGCACAGCGAACATTATACTTCTGAATGTACTACCAAAGCTCTCAGCACAATATAAGTCTTCTAATGTAATCACTATGACAAAGACAAATGAATTTATTCATGCTTATCTCTAGCCCAAATAAGGGGAGGAAGAAACTTAATTACAAATCCTCTAAATTATACGAAAATTAGCACGCATCTTCGGAAAAAGGCTGTACATAATTATTACCATAATGAATAGTAATGAGATAAAGTTCTGAGACTGTCTGCAGGAAAAATATTATGATGTTTCTTAACACGATACATTAACCCTTACATTACAAAAGAGAAGTTGTCAGTCTTGCCAGTTTGTTTGTTTACTGTGCGATATAATTTTAATAAAGTCTCAAAATATCAAACAAATTGAACGACTTACCCTCAAACCGTACTGTAGACAATTTGAACATAATTATTTTTTAAAAAAGGTATCACCGACTTCAATGCCCCAAAACACCCAAATTGCTTTAAGTTTGTCTATAAAATTTTAACGTTCCCTTCGATTTCTCCAGGATACCATCATCAGATCCTGACCTGATGACCATGTGACCACCTGGGATGTACCTTTTCAAACAAAAGAAGAATCCCAGGCATCTTTGAATAATCGATGAACATACATTAAAAAAAATATACAGTGGACCTCCGCCTTTTTTGAAGTTGGTTAAAAAAACCGCTCTACCTTTCGAATTTCCTAGATGTTGTTTAATAAAACCCAAAATGATATTTGTTTCCTCGAGTTAGACTAGGGTATTTATTACGGTTTTACTCACGTGTTTATTTCGGGGATGCCCTACTAGTTTCGGACCCAACGGGGTCCTTTATCAGGGGGTGGAGCGTCCTGAAGTCACGATTTCAGGCTTGGGTAATTTACACATTCAATCAATCAATCAGCCTATCGTAGTCTGCTGGACATAGCCTCTACATTATATTTACACATTATACTTGTTAAATTATATTATCACAAATTCTTCCAAACTAGGCGTCCTTTCGAAAATGTCAGACGCGAAATTTGACAGTCACATGTCAGTGTTACCACAAGAAACATAACGTACTATTATTTTGTTCAATTTCTATAGGAATTTAAAATAGAAAATAAGTGCTATTTGTAATCTTGAAAATACTATACTCCATTTAGAAGGCTAGAGATACATATTAAATATATGTAGTAAGGCTTGCCAAAGGAGGAAGTTGAACTCATGTTAAACTTCCTAATAATAATGGGCTAATAAGAACCATCCTTACACCGGTGTGAAGTAATATACAAAATGTCCCACGCAAATGAGATGTAGCAATCGCCTGTTTTAATCAATCAGCGGCTGAGTTTTTAGGTGTGTACCGACTTCAGTTACCAAAAAAACATCTTATTTTGTCCGTTTTAATGTTTTCAACAAAATATTTTTAAAAAATCAATAAAGCATTTTACTATTTCATTTATTAGATACTTACTAGATTTTGCCAGCGGCTTCGCTAATATAGATTTTGGAGGAAATTCGGGTATCCCTCGGAAATAGTACTTTTTGCTGGATGAAAGGTAGCTTATGTTCTTTTCTGTATCCCTGACAATGTGTGTGCAAAATTTCATGATCGGTGGAGTAGTTAAGACATGAAAGCGTAACAAATAAAATGGCTCGCTTTGCATTTATCATACCAGCTTTTACCGGCCGCTTAGCCCACGTGGTCCTCGTTTACCACGGTAAAAAGTATCATGTTTTTCCACGTCTGTGTGCCAAATCATATCTAAATCCGTTCAGCCACCCATTCTCACAAACTTTCGCATTTATAAGTAAGTAAGAAACTAGTAAGATTAGTTAGCATCATGACAAGATGCAATGACAAAAGTTGTGTTGTTTACTGTTTCATGACGGACCTCTCTAACATTATCTCTGGAAGTAGTATATCAAATTTTAGGGGTAACAGTATTGCTTTGCTTAGCGGATAAACTGGCAGGTTGCCAGCTCATTGTCTCTATGGTGCAATGTTTCATTAGAACCATAGCAGCTCATGTTAATTTGTTAACTAGTAATTGTGCAAGTCATTAATAATATTAGATTTGTTGGAGATGATAAAGTTGTAGTATGACTAATGGGGCTGGCCCAAATGTACGTTATGGTATGGACGCTTACTAACTTAACCAGGGGTGCCACATACGTATGAAGATAAATATACACAGGATATACAGACTTATTTTTAAATCTAATATTTTCTTTTACTCGAAGTACTAGAAGGACGTCCACTCTCTCTGTGATTTACATACCTTTAGGAATTCTTTGAAATATGTGTCATAACCATATTCTAAAGTTTATATACAGGGTGTATTTTAAAATAGAACACTTACTTAAATCGCTGAAAGGGCTGCTACCCTTTCAGTGTTTTAAGTATACTCTATTTTCAAATACATCCTGTAAATTATATCGCTAGGCACCAATGTTTTGGTTAAACATAACACATATTTTTTTAATTCATTGAAGTGCTCCTTAGATGTACCCTTGGTTGTTTAAAAAGCAGGGTGGACCACAAAAATGTGAATGGTTTGTAAACAATTAACACGAAAATTTCAGTTACGAGTCTTTAGTTAATAAGTTATAGGTAGAACGCGTTCCTTTATGCACATAAAAGTTTAAATTAACGTAAACGCGTAATATCACCTTTATATACATACATCTATATATCAATTCGCGTAGGAGAAGAATTCTTTGTTTTAAAAACATATTGTTTCAAAATTTTCGCTTTCTCCACTTCCCTCCACATTTTTAGTTTAGTTTATGTTATAAATTATTTTAAAACGGCTACAAAAATCTACACAGGTCCAGTATATATATATTTTGACCTGTCATGGTACGGACAGTCCATACAATGACAGTTAAACTTATACCGGAAATAAATAAAATGTCAATAAAATAAGACATTCAACATTTAATGGTAAATCATTTTATGGTCAATTTCGACCACCAGGCGATCTCTAATATAGATAGATTTTGCACAGTCCGTTCAATTGATGCTCAAACACAATTACTTAGACGTCGAAAACTCGATTACCGAGCAAGGGTATTCAAGCGCTAAGGTGCACGTACGTAGAAGGAACAGATATTGTGCTCAAGGAATATTGGAACATTGAGATTGATTGTAACTAAACAGAAATTCTCTGTAAAATACACTCTGCCTCCTTAGAGTGCGCCATGTGATATTTTTAAGAGCTTTTATTTAAATTGCAGTGTTTGTAAGTTTGTGTCAAATCTTGGCAGCTGAATTAAAGTCACTTGTACTTTTCGTACAGAATTGAAATTTTATATGTTTATAACAATATGTTAGTTCAGATCCGATGACAATGCATTTTATATACAAACTTTAGGGGGTAATAGCCATGCTGTTAGATATTTTATATCCAAAGTAATTCATAGTATAGATTTGTCTTGCCATAAAAATATACATACCCGTAAGCAGAGTAGAATAAAAAGTTATTGACTAACTTCACTAATTGTATCGCAACTTTACGCTACGCCTCGCCAATAAAACGTGAACCCGCCAAAGCAATATATGCTCCAATAATTGTATTAATTATTTAAGAGGTTATTTTCATGAACATGACACGATGACCATTGATGTTTTACGGTACTACCTATGCATGCATGCACTAGTATACGGTGTGTAGTACAGTTGGGTAGTTTTCTGAGAAACTGAGATGATGATAACCAAAATAAGCCGCCGGCGGGGAGTTAAATCCTTATAATTTAAAGCCGGATTGGTCGCCTACTACTTCGAATAAAAAGGAATTCCCCCCGCCGCTGACGCTCAAATTGGGTTTTTCTCAGAGACATCTTCCAAAAAATTTTAATAACATTTTTACACGGTCACCTCTAATAAGTGATACCTCTTTAAAAAACTTTGCAAGTTCAGGATTATAAAAAAAATGTACCTAATTTCTACCGAGAGCACCATATGTTCGTTTTCCACCATAAATATTTAGTTTCACCTTTAATTATATGACTGATGATAACATAAATCAAGAGGTATAGTACGCTCAATGCCTTATCATAAAGAAAGGGTGTAAGTCCCGCTCATTACGTGGTCCCACGTTGGGCGCCATAAGCCCGCTCATCATATTGATAGCACTTTTGATATCATCGCATAAACGTAAGAGCCTAACTTTGTTTCAGAGATATTGAGTCGTAATGAATTATGGGGGCCGTATGAAGAGTATGTATTAAAAATAGGACCAGTAAATATGGCAATAATATCTTGATGAGATTAATAACTTTCTGATAGCTGTCATATACTTATAATAATACGGCTGTCAACGTCGAGTATATAAACAATTTGCGTATATTACTTTTACCAGTGATTTATTTACATGTGTTATACTTAATATAATGTAAAACATACATATAAATATATTGTACATGCATGGATAGCTAAATTAATATAACGCGAAACTTAATTTTTTCAAACTTCGTAATATAACATTACGTTTTTGGACATACTCACAAAAGCTTTTAAAGGAAAAAGTATTTATAATGAGATAGAATATAGACTAACATAAACATAATATTTCATAAAATGAAGATTCTTTTCATAATCTTACAGCGAAAATAAAAATACAAGTTATTACAAAGAGATAGCTTTGTCTGGAGCACGGGGCTGGACGAGAAAATTAAATAACTTCTTCAAATTGTGAGTGTTTTTCTAATAAAATAAGTAGCGAGTTCTGTCTCTAGTCCAGACTCATAAGTAAGATGAATGTCGCTTACAAGCGATTATATACAATGTGTATTGGAGACAAATGAAATACAAGTTTTAATTAAGACAAAAGTATAAAATGATAGAATATAACGCAAAAAGAAACCCAACGACCAACAAACGACAGAAAGGTAACGCAATGTTTTGTCTATGTATCTACATAAAGAATAAACTATTGGGTCCTACTTTTTTAATTGATATCAATAACGTTCGTCAATAGCTATAAAACTTATTTCATTAAATGAGATAGTTATCGCATTATACTGGTCAGTACGTTATCGCTGCATTACACATACGAGTATGTTGCAAAATGCGGAAACGAAAGAAAAAGAAATAACTCCTGTAGGTAAACCACTAAATATAATAATAATAACTTCACACATCTTACACACGGCCGTCTGAGCCCAAACTAGGCAGAGCCTGTACTATGGTAACCAGACTGCTGATAAACATACTTATATATTTCTAAATACATACATATCACTACATATTATAAAACAAAGTCCCCCGCCGCGTCTGTCTGTCCGCCATAAACTGAAAAACTACTGAACGGGTTTTTCATGCGGTTTTCACTATTAGACAGAGTGGTTCACGAGGAAGGTATAGGTGTATAATTTGTTAAGATTTTGTGTAAATTGATTGAAATATTATTATGTTGATATTTGTTGAAGATATTTCTGCTACCAGTGCGAAGCCGGGGCGGGTTGCTAGTTATAGATAAATTACACCCAATATCTATTATTTCGTTAATATTTTGTAAATTGTCTTAGAATAGCATATACCTACTATATGTGGTAGCAATTATTGTGACAACTCTGTATATATTGATAATAAATAATAACAGATTCAATGGGATGTGGGCTCAGTTGACCATGAAGGGAAATCTTTTCAGTAACTCTAAAATGAACCAAAACAAAATACAGGCGACTTTGTCTCCAGATTTATAAATCCAGTATTAGCTGAGAGTAAACAATGAGTTGCGACAGACTCAATTACGTTGCAGTTATTCTAATTTCTCATGGGATCTTGAGTTTACTTGAAATATTACGAACATTGGATGTATTTTTTTGAAATGAAAACTTCTTTAGCGGCGTTGTGCACTTTTTGGGATGGGTAAAAAATGTTAAACTCGCGTCAGGACACGTGACCCTGATCGAAAATTCGTAAGACGGAGCCGAGTTTCTTATATTCAAAAAAAAATATAACATTCGAAATTCAAATATTTATGAGCGACCAGGAGCGCAGAACTTCCATATATGTATACATTTAGATATGTTATTACCTACTTTTTGAAGTTTTCACTTCAAAAAGTAGGTAATAACATTAAACATTAACATTAAGCGGTGCAGGGCGCTTGCGCGAGTGTGCGTGTGTGTTTGTACTACAGCCTGCTACGCGCATCCACGGATGGTGACTGCTGATCGCCCGACCGTATACTTGTAAAATTTATTCATAAAAAAAGGGACGAAAAAATAGTGAAAGAAAATGAGTGAGTACTTTAAAAAAATATACATATGTACCTACACATTAAAGATGTACTATTTGAAATATGTTTATACTTTATAGCATTAACCTATGTTTTTGAAGTGAAAACTTCTTTAGCGGCGTAGTGCACTTTTTGGGATAAAACAATTCGTGCGAAATTATTCCCTAACCATTCCAAAATATTAAAAAATGCGCAACGTTAATGTTCAAGTTTTCACTTCTGCCAGCACTCCCGGAGTGCAACCCGTTTTTTTTATTTTAAGCTTTAAGCAATAGTGTCTAGGTATATAGTTTGTTTCGAATTCATAAGCGGCGCGACGTGTTCTACGCATGCCTTAAGGCTACTTGTTTCTTATTAAAGGTGACAAAGACCTGTCGAGGGTTCAGGAGTATTCCGTGTACTTCAATCCAGGAAAGGTGCGTCGTGATGGAACAACAAATAGTTTAAGTATATTCGAGTTAAATACATCCACCTCTTCGTTCAGGCGGTTATGTCGGACCTGAGGAGCTTTAAACAGACAAACAAAAAAAGGCTTATACAGTTCTCTAATATAGTTATATGAGACATTATAACTCAAGAAAAGCTGAGTTTAATCTGATTAGAATACTGTCTCGATGTGACATGTAATGTTTGACTGCCGTGCTCAGATCCTCCGGGCCTGATGGCGAGCAGCATTGGGATTTTTAGCAAAGAAATACCGATGAAACCGAACCATTTTTGAAAAGATTGATCACTGGTGATGAAAAGTGGATCACCTACGTCAAGAACGTGCGGAAAAGGTCATGGTCGGGTTTACACGCAATAATGTGATGCTATGTGTATGGGGGGATTGGAAGGGCATTATGAACAAAACCATGGATTTGGATCTCTGCTGCCAACAACTTATGAGACTCAAGCAAGAAATTAAGAAAAAAACGGACGGAATTGATCAACAGAAAAGGAGTGGTTTTTCATCATGATAATGTGTGACCACACACATCTTTGACCACTCAGCAAAAATTGAGAGAGCTTGGTTGGAAAGTGTTATCCAGTGTTATCCAGTGATATCCAGTCCAGTTTCGGTCTCTTCAGAATTCTTTGGGTAGTGTTAGGTTAACATGAAGAGAGGACTGTCAAAACTACTTGTCGCAGTTTGTTTTATCACAAAACCTAAGATTCCTGCAGCATCGGGATTATATCACCTCCAAGATGGCAACAAGTTATCGAACATAATAGCACATTTATATTATAATTAAATGTACCAAATTAAACTTAAAAAAATGTCTTGAATTTGTATATAAAAGACGAAGAAACTTTTTCCCCGACCTTATATATTTAATATTATTATATAGGTATTATTATTTAATATTAGTATGAGAAGCTATTTATTAGACTCCCAAATGTTTATCACTACCTTATCAGTCGATAAGCAAAGGAATAATTTGACATTTGTGTATGTATATCTGAAATAAATTTGATTAACCAAGACCAAGTCATGATCAATACAAATGAGCTTTTTAATCCAATTTTCAGCCTACAAATTGTTTTCCTGCACTTTCAAACATGTTAGTTCTCACACTTCTCACACCTGTACCTCTCGTTGTTTTTTTAATTCCAATTTGATGTAAGTTTGATTAGAGCTTAAACAACTACGGCGGGAATAGTTTTAAGTGGTTTCGACTTACTGGGATTGACTAATGAATTATCTTCTCGATTTAGAGCGAAAATACATGAGCACGAAAATATGTGAATCGCTTATTTTAATTACTGACTTAGGTATATAATAAACATACAATAAAACTAATTTGAGAAGGATACACAAAAATATCGGCTAAGTGCAAGTCAGACTCACACACGAAGGATTCCGTTCGTAAAAGATTGAACAAAATCGCTGAAAAAATCCTTGTATCCCCATACAAGGAACGTGATTTTTTCAGCGATTTTGTTTTTTTATTCCTTTATTTTACTATTTATTGCTATGGAAATATTGCGGTGCATGAGATACAGATAGACTTAGTAATAGTGTTCCGTTAGCACCGTTTGTTAACAGAAACCCAAAAAAGTTATAAGTGCTTGAATTTCTTTATTAATTTGAATTTTTCTAGAATTTTATTAATAAAAAACATTTTTTAAATAACTCAAAACTTGTCTAACATCTAAACTTGCACATTTTATATAGGAGGTGTTAAGGCTCCATAAATAATATTTACTACAAATAGAAATACTGTCGCTGATTAAACAGAAAAGTAGCTAAAGTTCTTAATTGAAGTGCGAGTGCAGGAATAGTGGTTTAGTGGGTTAGGTAGCCACCTCATCAAATGCCCCTACGTCAAGTGTTGTGGTATTGTAGCCAATTAGGGCAAACATTTGAGTAATTCATAAGTGGTTGTACTGGATAGATCGGTCTTTGTACTTTTAATGCAATATTTGTCTCTGCAATGGATACATATTTAGAGAGTTAATAGAAAAAAGAAAATTGTAGCTAATTAAGAAAATAAAATATAATTGATTTAGTATCTTTGATTGGATCTATATTGGCCACATTAGGAATTTGGAAATACTCCTAACTATCTAACTACGGATACGCCTTAATCTTACTTTATTTATTTCTATCTTCATAATTGTCATCATCATAATTGTAATTTATCACGATAAAGATGTAATTAAGTACTACTACTACTAAAAGGAATAAATAAATACAAATGTCAAATTAAGTTACATCATAGCCATTCTATATAACGAAACGCATTGTTTTATAATGGCAGAGTTCTGCTAAGGAAGCATTATTTAAAAATTACATTTAGAAACACAGAGGTTGCGCTCGTATCGCAATCATAATATTTTTTTCTTACCCAAAGTCAGCAATATGTTAATAAGGGGACCCAGCTATTCCCGTTACCTGCGACAAAGGGAAATATTTTATTAATAAAAACATGAGTATAATAATATCAGATAAGATAAATCAAGTCACAGTATTTTTCAGCTTAGATTAAGCCGCATGAATATAATTGACAGTAAATAATTTACGTTCAAACCATTTTTCTTATGTATAAATAATGGGCAGATTTGAGGTTTATTGCAAAAACACTAGTAAGTGGGAATGAGGCACGCATTGGAAGGGTTTCGTCACACAATAGTGTCTTTTTATTTGTCGTAACTTAAGATGACTTGTGCTTAAGACACTTTGTATATTAAGCCTGCCATTGGTACTGTCAACTGTATTCACTAACGTCCGATGTTTACTAACTTGAAATTCCTATGACAATTATACCGTGCGTGTTCGTGACAATATGCATTTAAAATTTCTTAAAGCAATGAATGAAACAGTTCTACATTCATAAATAACTATGAATGATATTTGTTTACATAATTGTACAAGACGTGTTTTGAGGACGCTCCATTGTATGGCACGTGGTATTTTATAACAGAGAAATGTTGACGTAAGCTTTTCGGAACCTGGAGAATTAGCTTACATTGGTGTTAATTCTGTGGTTACAAAACTCTAAACTAGACTGAAAGTAACTAAAATGTAGTTTAGTCCTGCTAAATGACGCTTCGTATCGTGAACACATGGGACTAAACTTATTTTAACTTAACAAAGCTAAAATTGGATAAATTACTCAACATGGATCATATTTGCTCATTTGCTATTCTGTTGTACGTTCTGAATGTTTAAAATTATAAACGTCACACTTACATAAGACGTCATAAATACATGCAAGGCTGAACGGATCTGGCTGAAATTTGGCACAGAGATAGATGATTAGCACAGGCTACTTTTTATCATCAAAAAATGTTCGGTTCCCGTGGGATGGATGTCATCAGAATGTCCATGCGAACGAAGTCGCGGGCAACAGGTATTCGTTTATAAAATGATCATTTATTTCGGCACTTATTTAGTAAATTAAAAACTACTTAAAGTTACTATATAATGATGTATACGTACGGGTATTAACGCGATCACGTAATATGTATTTCATACCTTTGTATTGCCTGGCGTTTCGACCAGGTTGTACTGGCCGTGGTCACAGGCAAACTGGTTTAGTAGTATTATTACCATTACATATTATATAATATACCTATTAAGTGATCGCGTTAATTCCCATACATACATATAATTATGCATAAAGTTATTTTGAATTTGTCAGTTTCACTTGCACAGTCACTTATTATAGACAGTTATTTGCACAAATAACAAAAAAAATATTTACAGTGGGTTGCATGTTTTGAAAACTTAGTAATAAACTTAGTTTATTACTCTAGTATACTAAGTTTATATCAGTAACACAGTATTTACTTAGTTATCAGTGAGAAATAGGTACAACAGTTTACTTTCAAATAATCTATAATATGCGTTAAGAAATATATATAGGCATTCGAAAACCTAAAAATGTTATTTCAAGAGATTTTATTCACTTTTTGTTATTCATTCTTAATTTTTAATTAAGGGCAACACTCGTTTTTATCAGAATCAAATTTATTGCTGTAGTAATGAAAATTACAATTAAGTAATTGTCTTAACTAAAATCAAAGAAATTTTAGTTTAGTGACGTGAACAACAGAATCGGTACCACTAACTGCACTTTTAACATTTTTACATTGCTTATACATACTAAGACATCATAGGTTGCAACCAGGGACACTAACATAACAAATACTAAGAGGTCTCTAACTGATTATGAACAGATTTTGCTAAGCGGCGGTACTATAACCGTTAAGGCGTCCCTACCCAGCACACTACCAAAGTGAACACTCTCCTGGCCGACGCGCGACGCCGACGCGACGCCTGAACGACTAGTAATATTTTCTTTTCACTGCCATAATTAAATTTAAATGTATATAAACAGCAACTTGCAAAAGCATTTGGAACTGATCATTTTACATCAATTTAATATAACGACGATCCGGTATTATGTTTGTTCAATTTTTATACCAAGAAAGTCCAAATCAATCTTGCAATGTTCCGCGAACCGTAAGATTCAATGAGTGCACCAATAAAAGACGAAATGAAATCCTTTTCAATAGGGTTTTATACAAGTTCTAGACTTAACTCTTGATCGAATTCTCTTTATGTCCGAGAAAATGTGATGGTAGCACCTAAATAAAATTTTGTTTTCAACTTGAGGAAAATGCACAACTTTGTAACGTTTTAACTGAATGTGTGTTCAGTTAAAACATTACGATTAAAAAGTATAAATATGTTGTAACGTGCTCGAAGGACAACTCAAATTATATAACGGCGGTACATTTTTTCTTTTGTATCCGTATTTGTCGAAAGTAAACCGAGTCCTTTTCCAGCTAACAAAAAAAGGCCGACCCTCTCGAAAGTTTTCATAGTCTATTCAAACATTATAAAATAAACACAGAGCAACAATTAAAATTTATTTTAACTCTTGGACCAGATATATAGTCGACACTTTGGGTATATCATAAAGTGGAAACGGTTTTTCAAAACGGAATAGACTGTAACTATCTGTTAAATCCGTGGAGACGGATCTATTATCGTCTGGTGCAAGTTGAGAGCGATCGTTTCCTCTTAACTAAGTTCGTAACGTGCTATTCAGATGCTTAATGTGTCATAATATGTTTGGCTATATATAATATGTCCGCTGTTATTGTTTATCATAAGTTTAGTGTTTACCTAACTGGTTGTTTAACTTGGATGTTGTGGAAAAGTAATTGAAGCTTTGTCTACTAGGACGTTAGTTATAAATAGTATATTTGATATTTTAATTGTGGAATGACTTTCACGCAAACTGTTTTCGCATGTGAGTGTTAGGTTTTTCAAGAATTATATTAAAGACATATGAGACATCATTGTCAACGATCCGACGAATGAATCTCTAAGCCTGAAGTAAGACTATGTGGTCCTACCCCTGTACAATGATCCGTTTACAATCTTATTTATCAATAAAGTCTTCGAGCTTGCAATTTAAAACCGTTGCGAGAGGTTGCATACTGGGGTTCTAAATGTCGTCACGTCACTGCAAACATAAGTAAGTTACGATGACTGCTGAATATCAGTTTTTACACGGACCGATTACCATCTGACTCCCGCTTTCATCGATCTATGAGTTCATTGTGAGCTCAGTATGTTAAGATATTTGACCGTAAGGTCTCGTATATCGACTGTCACTGTACTGTATTTGCAATAACCGGGATTGACGGCTTTAGATAGTTTCTGACACAGACAAAGGTTAATCGCCATTCCGATGCATGTCTGTATTCTTTTGATTTACTAGAACCCCTGGAATGAATAACAGCATATTCCTCATGGCAACCGATATCAACAGGCAAAATCGCGGGCATTAGCTAGTAATAATTATGTAAGAAAGAGAAGAAAAGAAATCTAGTAATTAAAACGCCCGCCAATAACCGAATACGTAAGTAAGTCATCCGTAAAATGACATCCAAATCAACATCCAGATTAAACGTTTGCATTCTGCGGCTAACAGTCGTAGCGAGCAGACACGAGGATACCGCTGACTTTTTAATTACATTTATAATTAAAAAGCACGTCACGCTGTGTGAACTGTTGTGCACCGGAAAATTGAATGTACAAATTAGAAAAAAATATAAAGAGCTACCCTTTGCTCTTTTCTGTTATTTTTTTTCTACGTGAATCGCCATTTCAGTTTCATTTTCTCGTGTTGCGGTTGGTCTGATTTTCAGAAGTTTTTATTTGTAAAACAAAATAGCGTTAATGCGAGTTGAAAGGGTTAAATATATTAATTTTTAATATTTATATGCGAAACTATCCTATAATAGTACGAGTATAATTAATGCGAAAATAACTCTGTCACGCTTTTACGCCTTACCTACTCAACCGACTACAATGCAATTTCGTATACAACGTGTACGTGTGTCAGAGGTACAGAAAAGGACACCGGATACTGTTCATCCAGAAACTAGTAGTACTATTCCAGAGGGGTAGAAAAATAACTTGAGCGATTGAGCGAAGGGCAAAAGCATAAGGCTTGATATGACGATGAATGAGAATACATTTTAACAACAGAATCCAGTTTTTTTTAAATCCCAATACACATCAATGGCAATTAAGACATGGAAGACCACGACTGGTCTAAGACATTCGAAAGCCTTAATAAAGTAAATTAAATTCTAAAGCTCAAAAGGTTCATAGCCTGTGCAGTAACAAGGATCCTTACAAACAAACATATGTTCAACCTCAAATCTACAGAATTACAAGTTGGAATTTAAATCCTGGTTCGCATAGCAATAGATAAAAGCTTGAGAAAACAGCTAAGAAATAATAACCTCAGGGGAACTCTTTCATCACCAAAAAAAAAAAAATTGTATGGTCATGCTTCAAAATATTATGGATTAATTATAATAATAAAATAAAAAAATAAAGAGGGAGATACAAGCACCGTGATTTTTCGGCGTTTTTGTTAAATCTTGTACGAAACCCTACGTGTGCGAATCCGACTTTTTAAACTTTCTAAAAAAATCTCATTCAATAAGTTTCATTTCTATGCAGTCACCGGACTATTAGCTATTCCTAAACCTAAGAAACCCAGGTGCACACTGTGCACTCATCAGAAAAATCTCATTTCGCAAATAAACCTTTTCAAAGAAACCAAGAGAATGAAAGCAACAAATGATACAATGATATTACTTAACCAGCAAAAAGTTTCACAAGAAATTGAATTGCTGAGTATACAAGCTAGACTTATAATAGCGGAAAGTAGAAACGAATCAGGCGTTCCACACGCGGGATCAAAGCTTGGCATTATATTGAAAATCTTGAGAAAGCCGAGATTGGGTTTTAAAGTTTTCATTAAGTTTTGAAGTCTGGCTGTTTTCTATAGCGTAACGGTACCTCTATTTTCAATTTTCTGTTGTTGAGAACAAGTTGAAGTTTATTATTCTCATCCATTTCAGTACCTCGTTCCTGTGAATCTTTTATATTATTTATCGTAGCAAAGAGTAAGAAATTCAGGTTTCTATTTCATTGAAGCCTTTTTATTGTTTTCATACAATAAAAATCCAATTTCTAAGCCAAAATCAATGCCTTTCAAAATAATCATCCAGCATGAATATAATCACCGCTAAGGGCCCAAAAGCCCTGATAAATCATATAGTTGTTCCTCCGTGTGGAAACTTTGCCTCGTAAATAACAGTTCAGTGTTGCCCGTGGTCGCTTTTAGATAAATAAGTAGCAGCATATTTTAACCGCCACATACATATAACTAGGAAGAAGTTTTTAGTTTGCACGAGAATGAATATGTAATTTACTGGGTTCTGGGCTTATTACAAAGGAAATGAAGTGGAACTGAAAAATTTAGTTGATTACATACAATATAATACAAAATCTATATTAATGTGTTGTTAGTTTTTTTTATAATGGTAATACATATTCCAAAACAATCGTCGTTTTAGTTGTTTTTAAACGTTTTTTAAATATTTAGAAGTTATACCTCCTAAATATTTAGTTTTATTTATATATATTTATTTAATTGTATCTTTTTGGTCATCTCACATCTTAATCGAATTACACCGGTCGTGTATAGACTGAGAAATATTACCGCGATAAGTCCCGATTTATCCGTCTAATTGTCGTTACAGAGAAATCTTACACTTTTATTTTTTAATGTAACATATCATATTATGTAAAGGGGTTACCGTTATCTAATGAAATCTTGCAACACCTTAAGTAAAACTTCAAAGGGTATACAAGAATTTGTTCAAAAATAAGGTAATATAAACAAATTGATTGTGCATTAGCTGACCCGACAGACCTTTTTTGTCGATTTTCAATAAATAAGTTTTCAATCGTTTTTATTTCAAATAAAAAGCACCTTCAGCTTTTCTTAAATTTTCTCAATTTTTCTGGCACATTTCAAATTTTTCTTTATCTAAAAGCCTAGTTCGTACTATTATGGTTATTTTAAAACCAGGTTTAGCCAAATCCTTGTAGCCATTCTCAAGTGATGCACTTATCAACGAATAGCATTTTATATTTATATTTGTACCAGCTGACACGACATACGTCGTTCTGTGACTGTCAGCCCTATGGCTGTTAGTCATAAGACCGAATTGATCCAGCCGTTCTTAAGTTTTGCGCTTAACAACATATTTGGCCATTCATTTTTAGGGTTCCGTTCCTCAAAAGGAAAAAAAGGAACCCTTATATGATCATTTTGTTTTCCGTCTGTCTGTCAAGACCGTTTTCTCAGCAACCCGTGGACGCATCAAGTTAAAATGATTACATTTTATGGCCTTTGTTGATAGTGGGGACGGTGGTGTTGGTGGTAATAGTATTGATGATGATGACCATGATGATGGTAAAGATAAGAATTTATTAAAATTCAATTCTTTACAAAAACCGTGCGAGTCTTGTTTGTAGATAGTACATCCATCTCGAGAATCAATTCTCGAAGATTTTTACAGCCTTTTCGGACTCACAAACTTAACTTTGCAGTTGCGAGGTACGACGAAGTCAACTTTCGAACCGTACAATATAAGTTTAGTTTTCACCAAAAGTATATTTTTTATGTATAGGAAAAAATAACGACTTTCGAATTCCTTTACTTGTGCTGCGAGACCTTGCTTCTTATCAAATTTCATGATTCTAGGTCAATGGGAAGTAACCTATAGGTTTTGATTTACCTGCGAAATGTTCAAATTTGGTCAAATCTAAGGTTGCTTTTTTTACAGCTTCAAGCGATCGCAGACTTATGTATTTGGTATTAATTTCAACTTGATGCGTATACGGGTTCCTGAGAAAACGGGTCTGGACAGACAGACAGACGGACAACAAAGTGATCCTATAAGGGTTCCTTTTTAAGGAACGGAATCCTAAAAAGAAACAATCTCCATAAGTAAGTGTTTTTCTGATACGAAAGTTAAAGTTGATGATCGTATCTTCTTTATAGATGTTACCAGAATTGAATTTTTAGTATGCTGCAGTAAAATAATGATTTCAATATCCCCCCAGAGGTTTGAACTTGTAATTTGCGATAGGGTTCTTAAAGTCAGTCGACGAATTTTCGCAAGTTGTTTGGCAAAGAACGTGCAATGGCAAAAGTTTCAAAAGGTCACTCCCATTAAATGTGAGGCATCACCGCTTTGTTCCTTTCTCTCTTCGAATGTCACAGACGTAGACGGTTCGCCTTTATATATTTAATAGGTTAGATGTTTCTTTATAAATACATATATTATACAAGTAACTGATATAAATCAACTCGTTAGTATTAAGTACCGATTGTCAACTTGAGTTACGATTTGTTATTGTTATACATATTATACATACGCGTATGCTTGCAATTTGTTTGTATGCAAGCTATGACAGAGAGGTGTGGTAATATTTGTCGAGTAGTGAGTTTCGTGTAGTTTAGGAAAATTAGTGATTTTTAATACAAAACTAATATTTTGAAACTAACAATTTTTTTTTTTTTGTAAAAGACAACTCCCCGCATTAGGAATTACTCCTGTGTCGCGGGGGACTTTACAAACATACAAACAACGGACACAAAGAACACCCAGACTCAGGTGGGAATCGAACCCACGACCTCTGGCTCAGCAGTTAGGGTCACTAACCACTAGACCAACAAACTGAAAATTGACTGATGAAGTTAATATTTCGTAAGAAAGAGAGGGCTGACAAGAATTAAGCTACGGGCTATTAAATACCAAGGATGTTGATAGAATATTAGATTTGTAACTCAGGGCTTAATCGGTATAATATTTTTATAAATATTATCGCGATTTGGTACAACCCCTTTTTTAGTTACCCGACGTTTCGATCGAATTGTACCGATCATAACGGGTGGACGTAGAGGCGATCAAGTCCCGAGCTACACATCTAATATGTATAATAGTCGCTAAAATTAAAAAATAATTGTTAATAGGATGTCAGGATTTTTCTGAAAATATCTGCATAAAAAACAAAAAACACAAAATCATTGAAATTGACATGAATAATCATAATTATGTTGTTTAGAAATGTGCACCACACGACCACACCAGAAAAAGCATTTTGCGAGGTAAATAACATTTTCGTTTTTTTTTTCAACTATAAAGTGTCAATTGTGTGTCAACTATAATAAATTATTTTCGGCTACAAATACCGCTCTTAGAACTTGACCATACCTTTCTATATAAAGCGCAAATTTAGTACAAGAAGTATATATAATGTTAAAAGAGAAACTGTTTTGGTGTTAGCGCACATAATCGTTAAACTCTTAAAAGGTATTTTTCCCAAATTTATCAGACTGATTTTTAAATTATTTCTCTAACATCATTTAGAAATTTTTACAATATAACTCTGGATTAATTGTTAGATCAGGTCTCAAGAAGCTGTAATGAACAATTGAGAGCGCGGCACAGGCCCGCATTACAATCATAAGAAGCAACATAATGTAGTTTCTGGACTTGGTTTGTATGCCTTCGCAACCAGTTTTGTAGGGTCATGTTTTCATCGCAAGTGACGATCTGAATCAGAATCAGTTCATTTGTGTGCCCATTCAACAAGTTAAGGCAAACGTCTATGCGATTTTGTTGTTGTGTCAGTGAGTTTATCTGGCGTATCTACTTTTTGAGCTTTTTTATCTTGTAAATAAATCAGTGGCGTTATATCTTTTGCGATAAGGATTGAAGCTTATTTCTTTTTTCTGTTTTAAAAGGCATCTGCCGTTTTAGGAATGATTCCTATGTCGCGGGCACTTTTCAAACATTCAAACAACGAGCACAAAGTACACCTAGAGTCTGGTGAAGTATTTGTGAATTAGACATTTTTTTTGTCCCGGCGGCGTCGTAGTGGCGAGGCGACCACTTGAACCATTGGGCCATCCGTACAATCAAAATTGGGGTGTGGTTTAAATTGAATCTTTTTCCACTATGGCTTTCAATTTATTGTTTTTAAGCTTTCGCGACTTTGATACATATTAGATGTATAATGTGTGTCACGATTAAGTCCCGAGTTACACATCTAATATTTTTCAATTTATTGTTATCGACTCTAGTATTCGGGGATCGGTGGCCTACCGGACGGGGAGTTTAAATACGGAAACGATTAAACCAAAACACTTGCGATACCTTCAACGCGTCGTTGTTGGTTTCTATAGCCCCAGAAACAGATAGGTAAGAACATTTTTTTTAAGAAATGTCATAGCTACATAATATTTTGAATTTGAATTGGGAATTATAAAAGAATAAAAGAAAGCTAATAAACTAGCGATTATTAAAAATAGGCATTTCATAGGTGAGGAACTTATGTTAACACAGCCTTAATTACACCTTTTAACTTAAACTTTGAGAACTTTTACAATATTTTTTATATAGCCCTGGCTGCCGAGAAACAAGCATTGCCAAGAGGAAACGAATTGTGAACGCCTATACACATTTTTTTAGTAACATGCCAAGAAAATGTTACTAAAATATTGTCTATTGAAGTATTACAATTCACCAATTAGTGATTTCTTTTAAATTATACTCGGTTGAATATACACATTTTTTTAGTAACATGCCAAGAAAATGTTACTAAAATATTGTCTATTGAAGTATTACAATTCACCAATTAGTGATTTCTATTAAATTATACTCGGTTGAAATCGTGGGGCACAGCCAGTAAAATTTATACATATAACCACATATAAATTGGAACCGTGCAAAGCGGGGGCGGCTTGCTAGTCGAACATAAATCGAATCAGTAAGGTTGCAAATGATTTCGCAATTGGCTTAGCTTAAAGAGCGGCAGCGTATCAAAAGGCGTCAAGTTCATTGCACTCTCAATGTTGACACTAGAATGGCAATGCGAAACCAAATAGGGTCCAACTTCCTGTGTCTTGAAGAACGGAATTTGCAACGCCATGTGTGGTAGTAGTGGAAGCTAATTTGTATTTCTTTCTGTGGTTTTATGACTTACACTTATTGTTTGAGATTTTACTACGTATAAAGAATATAACCGTACAGTATACAGTCTATAGCTTGGTCTTAGTCGAAACTTAGTAGTGTGACTTTCGTCGATATAATTATTATTGGTAAAAAGTTTTTATCATGCGGTTAGACTGATGTCAGCTCAGTGCCGCCTTCTTAAATAGCATTTTTACATTTTGGAAAGGAAACTTTTGCCAAATGTATAAAAACGAGCTGGGTAACTCCTTGGTCTCGTCTTGTAACATAGGTTTGCACTTAACGTGGCGACTAGTAGCCGGTAATAATTATGTTGGCACCATATTACATATATGACCAAAAATTTTATTACCGACATGTGGGTATTATAACAAATCTGTGCCTACCCCTTTGAAGTATATAGTAAAGCAGCTTGAGTATATTCACAGTCTGTTACAGAAGTGCCAAGTAATCCATTCACCGACTGCTAAGGAGTTAGTTATAAACTATAATGTTAATTTACAAAGGAACGGACAATGCATGTAAATTACTTCTGAATAACTAATTCGTTGGATAAAACGGAGTTCGCGTTAACATTAAATGGGGCGGGCTCTTCAAAGTTCAAATTTGTACTGTTTCTACAAAACTGGGTTAACAGTAACTATGTTACTATAAATGTTACATAATAGTGTTGACATTTTCTGCGATGGTGTTTGAAAGTGTAGTGGTTTGGACTCACACCTATGTCCCCGAAGGGATCAGAGGCGTATTAAACACCCATATTTTGCCAACTATCATATGGTTCAACTCACGTAATTGAAAACTCTACGGGCACTTTGGGAATTAAAGAAGGGAAAATTGGGAGTGTATGGAAAAGAAAATCTAGGCAAGAAGAGAATGGAAGGAAAAGAATATTGTTTAACGACTGGATTCGGAAGAGTGAGCAACACAGGGTGGTATACCTGGAACTCGAACTGGCTGTTGGCGGAAAGTTAGAGCATACATACCTATTCTCACCCCATATTCACGTCCGGGGAAGGCAGAGACGATAGAGCGCCATTTGCCACGATCCTGATAATCACCTCCAACCCACGGAGAACCACAGTTAGCTAACACTTAGCGTAGTACATCTCTTCTTTTGAATAGAGTTTCTTTTGATGGACTACAAGTGACACCACTAGCCTTGAGAGCGTTTATAAATACCGGTAACCGCTTACCATTTGGCAAGCCGAGTGCTGTGTGAAATAGAACTAATTATTTATTTAGTCATAGCTCTCAGCATACATGATAATTTACAAAGTTAAATCAGTTGCTGCAGTCAGTGGCACCAAATAAAAGTGCAAATCGAATAAGGTTTGTTCGAGAGCACAAATACGGATGTTAAACAAGTTGAATGTGTTGTGAAACAACATCGCACTTGCAGGGAGATTGGTTCGTAAACTGTTTTGTTTGGTTTAAAAGTACATGCACGTTAAGCTGCAGATTTCACTACAAAAATACTTTCTTATCGATTTCAAGCGATTCTTGTATATATATACAAGAATGGCTCGTTTAAAGGTATTAGATATAAACACATTTGTAGAGAAGAGGATGGATTGATGGATGGTGGAATATGTCTATGGTCTACTTGCAGTTACGGGATTTCTGGAGCTACAAAAACTACTCGTCCGGTCTCTACTCGTCCGGTCTATATTCGTCAGAACTAGCCGCTTTTATGACTAGTTGAGCATGAACGTCGTTATTTTTAAGCATAACATTAACAAGAGTACTTTAGTAAACATGGCACAAGCTTTTTGCTATTTAATCTCTTCAAATAAAATCAACAATAATCAATTCATTGCTCTTAAATTCACTTAAAATGTCTTTTGATATAACATAAGAATTATAATTAAAAATATTTACATTTCCCTCATTTATCCGTTTCCAATTAGATTTTTCATGTTTTTGAACGTAATCAATGCAGTTTGACAGTAATCTAATGTGTGTACATATATATTATACCAGTTACGGTCTCTTCTAATAACAATAAACACATCCAAATCAGTGCATCCGTTTGCGACTTACGATGAACACATAAACACAAAAACGTTAAAGCTTAAACGTCTCTTTTTGCGTTGTTAAAATAAACACGTTGTTTGTGTGCACAGTTGTAATTCTATAAACATACATGTGATAATTACATACATACATTAGTTACATAACATATAGCCTGTACATAAAATGATAACATCAAATAAAATATGCAATTTGTAGGAACGACTAGTATCAATTTGCCAATTTTGCCAATTTAACAAATAGGAAGAGAGAACATATTCAATTTAATAAATAATAATAATTTAAGATTAACCTAGATTAAGAGGTGTAATTTAATATTTAATAAAAAATGCTGGATTTTTGCATGGTTAAAAACAACATCTTTACTTTTAATTTAAAAGTGGTACAACTAACAAGGTTACGAAGCGGCGGCGGCAAATTATTCCAGCATTTTGTTGCAACCACCCCTAAACGCTGTAGTTCTGTGTCTAGGTATGTGCAGTGGAACAGACCCTTCTCTACTCATGTACCTTTTGCGCTCAGCCATCCAGTCCAGTTTGGTGAGCAAATATTCTGGCGCTTTGTATTTAAAAACGCCAAATAAGAGTGTAGCCAAGTGCAGCTCCCTCCGCCGCTGCATCTTTAAAATACCAGCTGCGTTTAAAAATGGTGTAACATGGGCTCGTCTTGGAATATTAAAGCAGTAACGCGCACACGCGTTCTGCACTTTTTGCACCAAACCAATCTAGAAGTCTTAGCCAATAGCCTAGGACCATACACCACATAAACATAATTAAACTTGGACAACACAAGTGAGTCACATAATTGTATACGCAGGTCAGTACTTATTTAATTTCGAATTCTATATAATAGTTTGAGCCGGTAAAAACAGTTTCGTACTACGTCAGAGATATAATGTTCGAACCTAAGCTCTTCGTCAATAACTAACCCTAAATTTCGCGCTTCCAGCACACGGTCTATACGGGACCCGTTAATTTGTATTTTGGGGTCTAAGCTACCTATTTTTTCAACTTGGTCCCTGGAACCCAGAATCATGAATTTAGTCTTGCTTGAATTAAGTAACAGAGAATTGTTCAAAGCCCAGTCATATATATTATTTAGATCCTCATTAATTCTATTAACTGCATTTAGAGTTTCGTTAGGTTTAAATGATAAATATAGTTGAACATCATCAGCATAAATATGAAATTTGCAATATTTAATAACCTTAACATTTATTATATTTATTTATATTATCATTGTTTCTTAAATAAGGTTTTTTATGCAACTTCTTTAATATACAAATACCTACTTAATTAGAATGGTGGAACCATTTGAATTATACAATTTATTTAATTAATTTTTTTTTCTAATACATGGTATTTATTTCGAGAATATATTTTACATTAATTTTAAAGGATACAAATTTATCTTTTCCCTTTAATCCCCTTAAAGTAACCCGTCCCGCATCACTCCCGGCGCAAAAGTGCCCATGATGCTGGCAGCGTTGCCTCGCTGAATGGCAATGGACAACCTTTGCACCAGGAAAGACCCGGAACGGGAGTCACCGTTCCTATCCCTAATCCGGCGGCCAATATCCGCGATGAAGCCCTTCGCCTCAGAGCCCCAACTGCCCAAAGTCTCCACTGCAATAGGCACAAAATAGTATCGCGCCTCCATTGCGGCGTACTTTACACGCTTTTTGTTTGCAGCGTTCTCTGCCGCCGCAGCCGGTGCGTGGACCGTTCGACCAAGGTGTGTGGCCGCGACAGTGCTGACGCATGTAGCGTCCCACACCAGGCACTTGCCGTTTTTCCACGGCACTAAAGTTAAACCATCCGGTCGCTTTCCGTCGGACCTGCTGAGACCTGGCGGTTCCAGTAACCTTAACTATGTCAGCACTAAAAATAATAAATAAAAGTGGTCCCAAGACTGAACCTTGAGGAACTCCTCGCGTTACTGATTGCTCAGCAGAACGGGAGGTTGATCCATCTTCACAATGAAGCTCTACGTATTGAGAGCGATTACTTAAATAAGAATCAAACCAACGCACAGTAGAATTATCAAAACCGTAATATGACAACTAAGATAATAGCAATGACATATTTAGAGCATCAAAGGCCCTGGAAAAGTCCAACAATAGCAAAATCGATCCCTGTCCCGTGTCCTGTGCTGCTAAGATATTGTCCGTAACATCCAGCAACGCGGTCTTTGTTCTCCTATTCATTCTGAAACCTGATTGTTTGTCTGGTAAAATGTTGTTAGATCCCTGATATTTTGTAAACTGCGAGGCCACGCCGTTTCCTAAAACCTTGGAAAGGAACGGTAAAATGCTTATAGGACGGAGGTCCTGTACCGATGCTACGTCGTTTTTCTTTGGTATTGGTCTTACAATGGCGGTTTTCCACAGGGAAGGGAATTCGTATGTCATAATTGATTTGTTCACTATAGTGGTAAGCAAATCTAAGGTGTGTGGCACTGTTAAATTTATCATATACAATGTCAGGCCATCAAGGCCATCAATAACTTTAGCATTAGATTTTAAACCCTTAAGTATGTTAATTATGTCAGATGTGTGAACCGTATCGAGAACAAATGTACTACTACCAAAGCGGTTAAACTCGAAAAATGTTAACTGAGATATGGGAGCAACTGGGTTACCGGGAATGTTCAAGAAATAATCATTAATCTGATCGGCAGTACCAACGTACAATGGAATGTCTGACGATTTTGAGGGTATCAAATTACTTTTTAAGTTCTTCCAAAGTTTTCTGGGATTTTTTATATTATTATTGATGTGTAACTTAAAATAACATTTCTTCTTATTTTCAAGAGCCTGTTCTACAATTTTTTTTTAGATCTTTGTAATAGGTTGGATGCGCAGTAATTTGACTAGCTCGAGCTCTATTTAAAGCAGCATCACGAAGCCTCATCACGAGCCTCATATCATATACTATAAGTGTACTTATGTATGACAAATTAAGTTTTATGTAAATTTTAGTGTGTTGTATTGTAGAATTGTTGCTATGTTTGTGTATATTATGTGCTAAATATATGATATATACTATAACTAGTTAATTTTAATTATTATTTAAAATTAAAAAAACAAATATTATATATATTTAAAACCCTCTCAACAAACCCTTTCATTTGTCATGTCTCACGGTATAGGTTTTTTTCTTAATTTTATAATTTGGCTCCCAAAAGTAACCCCCATATTCAAAATTCATTTATTTTCGTTGTACATCTGTGTTTGGATTACAGGAATTGTTATGAGTACCAAATTTCAACTTAACCGGTCCAGTAGAATTGGATCAAGTTGGCTGTGGCAGACGGATAGACAGACGCACAAGTGATCGTAATCGTCGTCGGACGTAATGGTTGAATTCAGACTCTCCCCCATTATTTCGTCAATACAAAATGCAGCAGTCATCACTGCTAACACAACTAACATTCATCTCCAAGAGATAGTTGCTTTATTCGTGCTACTAATGAAATAGATGAATATAAACTGATTGCGGCGATTAGTCGTAACTAATGGTAATTACATAGTCGTAACGTTTAAGAGCAGCCTAATGATAGCACTTTGGATTGATATGTCGTAAACTTTGCCACTGCATTAGGACTTAAAAGCATTTATTTATCTCAATTCTCAGTTTATTTATTTCACCTTGTGACTTTGTGTCGTTTGTGTAATTATGTTAAGTTACAAAAATTTTTAAATTTTAGAACACTTCCTAGAGATAGAAAACTTATTTTCTCATAGGAATACTTGTATTTACAAATTACACAAATACCTACATAAGTTAAAGCTTATCCCTTTGAAATTTGTGCGCGTTATTGTGTGGGTTTATACTTTTTTTCATTTGGTTATAATTACATTACGCATTTACAAGACTGTATGACCTGTATTATTTAGTAATACGTGAAGATAATGCTTTGTGCTCGGAATAATGTGATTTTTGGAATTTTTTAACAATATGTGCTATAAAGTTAAAAAAAATTGTAAAAACGGGTACATAAAGCTATAGGGGTCCAGTATTTTGACCTGTCAAGGTACTGTCAATGGTACTGTCAAGTTATATTGGTCAATGAAATAAAACAAGACATTCAAAACGGTCGAAATTCGACGGCCACGTGATCTCTAGTACTTATATATAAATAGGCAAAGACAAAACAGTCGGAAACCATTTTCAGGAAAATGATTTTTGACTGTTTTCTCTCAAGCGAAAATCCAATTCTGAAAATACTCCTTTGTCAACCGATTTTCTTTATTTTATTATTGTTGAGTAGGTATTTACGAGCTTAAGTATGTAATTTTTTTCTTTTAGAAACGGTTAGCTTTTTAATACAGACTTACAGAAAAATGTGGTAAAATGTTAGGAGCGTTGTGTAGCCGACAATTAGTTGATTTAGCTTAAAAAAAGGTTTAGCTTTTTTCGGAAAATACTCTTTTGTAGGTGAACATTTTAAACAACAGACATATTATGAATGATTTTCAAGTCAACTTTGACCATTTTGTTTCTTTATTTTTTATTTTATTATTAGAACTATCGAAATCGGACTACTCTATTTAAAGTTAAAAAAAAACCAGCCAAGTGCAAGTTGAACTCGCGTGGAGAGGTTTCCGTACGATGAATTGCAAATGTAAGTTTGTACGCACAATATGGAGAGATTTACCATGTTTGACTTAATGATTCGAAACAAATTGGCTGTGATAGACGCAGACAGACGATTGATCGTTTACTGAACCCTAAAACACCTTTTAAGTGAAAAAAATACCCTATCGATTACATCGTACATTCACGACCATAGTTTACGAACCATGAAGTACCATTATTAGGGTATTGGTGGAGATTCGATTGAGTCTCGAGATCGAATCGGGCAATGACCGAGAGCTAGTTGATATACCTATCAGACGTTATCGGTGTACATTATCAACTCTAATATTTACCTCACGCAAGATATTACCTCTCAATACCGTTATTAGCATATATTGTAAGTTGCTTAGTAATGCAGTCAGTGTATCTAATAGTCTATCATTTATACATATGACATAAAGTTTCCGATGACAATCAACAGATTTGATGCAGACAAAATGAAATATATTTTAGGATTAGCGCAACATTATTAAGCCTCTAAAAGCCGCTTGTAACGGACTTCTCTTTACACATGTAAATATTATTTACATACACACATACACTATGCCTGTAACACCGAAGGAGTAGGGAGACGTGAGTGAACACCCACATTTTTGTACACACACACACACACTATAATTTGGTCTTTGGTCTAACTTCCAGAAAAAGTTACCTAGTACCTTGTAACTAGTTAATTATATAATCTAATTAATAATTAAATTACAGAATAATTTTATTAAAATGTAATATAATATTATTTTACATTTAATTCAATTATTTTGTAATTATCGTTATTACACAGTGTCCCAATACAATATAATTAGAATTACTTTGGATGTGCAATAAAATGAATTACAATGTATTTCAATTTCAAATTCAAAGTATTTCAATAACTAATTACAAAGTAACAGTAATTTGTATTCATTATTCTAATTACTTTTTGCCCATCTCTGCCTCCTTAAGCTTCCGAGAGTCGCTCAGAGAGTCGGTTAAAAACCAAAGTAGAAGTGTCCTCTAAAAATTTTAGTCATTGTCCAGTCTAGATAGCTTAGATGCAGGGGTAAAGGAAGTATATGTATTCTCCACGAAGCAAGTAGATTTGCGCTCCTCCTAGAGCCATCTGTAACAGTTGAAACTTGTTTGCCAACTTACATAAAAAAAGATTATACTTCGCTGTAAATATGCTCAAATTCACAAAACATATCTTACATACTTGTGATGCTGAAAAAATCGGCAATTTTTGACCACAGTACGATTTAGTATAAACTCTATTAAGTGCATTTAAACATAAAGTAAAGTTAGTAAAATCTATACAAAACACATAGAAATACTCAAATTGGGATTAATGCTCTAAGGAACCCACGATTCACCAATGAGATAACCAGAAAGATTTTTTTCTTGAACTATAATTACAGACGGATATAAAAACATCGTATTACATAATTATTAATATAAACCGATCATTGACCGCGTAACCCTATCGTGGTGCATTCGACCTTATCATCGGTTCTCACGCTCGATAGGTCTGACGCGTCGGATATTATTAGATACCTTTATATAGATCACTCAACAGGGGTAAAAGTGACATCATACGCCGCTGATAGATGTTGTGAAGGCAGAAGTGTAGGGAATTACTGGACATAAAAGTAGCTATAATAGAAGAGCCCTGTCAATATTGAGATCGCGCAGATATTCAGTAGGTGATATAAGACCAAGCGCGAATTCAAGTCCTAAGCTCCCCTCCCTCTGGTCGTGGTTAGCCAAGAAGTACAAGGTTCTTTAAAATAAAAAATAGGCAGTCATGGGACTGCCGACAGAAGTGAAAACTTAAACGACCTATATATGTATTATTAGCGTGATGGTCACGAGTTCAGCTCTCTCTCTCTCTATGCTCTCTCTCACGCCGTACATGTAAATATAACAAACTCGCCTCCGTCGTATGAATTTTCGATGGCGACGGACATCAGGGTCGGACATCAGTGTCTGACATCAGGGTCACGTGTCCTGACGCGAGCTTAACATGTGAAACATCTATAGCCGTACGTAAAACCGATTTCTGGCATGGCGACGAATGCCGTGGCAACGCGTCGCCACGCTATATGATGGTATATATATACAGTCTATATGCAGTAGTGTGTACGGTGTGGCGACGCGTCGCCATGCGCAATCGACTGTGCGATTCTCTCCCACTCGATCCGGCGTAAAGCCATCTCTCTCGCTATTGTATTTAATGAAAATAAATGTTTATTAGGCTCGTGGCTAAGGGGTAACCGAGTAGGTTAACACATTACCAAGTTAAGTAATGCTAGCCAGGTCAGTCTAGGATGGGTGACCATTCTTAACAAATTGAGACCCCTCCGTGCCTCGGAGAGCACGTTAAACCTTCGGTCCCGGGTGCCATACAAACATCTGAGGCATTCGTTACGGGTAGTTGGAGCCCTAAAAAGTCCGACAACCTGGTCTAACTACAGAACTTCGATATCGCCTAGTACTTGGGTTGTGGAGGTCTGATGGCAGTCGCTTCACGTAAAATATCAAAGTTTGGCCGTATCGTAGTTAGATTGAAAGCCGACCCCAACTTAGTTGGGAAAAGGCGCGGAGGATGAAATGTTTATTCAATAAATAGTCATCGTTATCTAGAAAAAAAATCATAATATTTTATTTCATCATTATGACATACTTAGTTCATCTGTTCTTTTCTGCATATTACTTTTACAAAATAATGTCGATGTTTTACATCTGCCAGGCGTCCCGTGACGACTCACTTTTTTTTTTTACCCATCTAAAAGTGCACAACGCCGCTAAAGAAGTTTTCACTTAAAAAAAAAACACCTTTTTAGATATTTACTGAATCTTATTCAGAAATAAAGTTCATTTGGGTTTGTCAGTTCATAAATACATTTGGGTTAGTCAGTTCATAAGTTTATTTGGGTTTGTTAGTCCATAAGTTCATTCGGGTTTGTTAGTTCATAAGTTTATTTGGGCTTGTTAGTTAGGTTGAACATTTACAATTTATTGTTAAGTTCTGAGTTCATTAATATCATACTATGTATGTATATTATCAAAGTATGTGTATACCTTTTAGTACATAAGGTCTTGTTGTAATGTTCTACCCTCATCAATGACATTATCTCAATTAATAAGTTTTGGTCTATTTTATTAAGGACATATTCTTCGATAATGTCCTAGGTGGGCGGTATGTTCACGTAGTATTAAGTTCACACGATGATTGTATTGTTTAGTTTCTCATGGCGCCACTAGGTGGCGTTGTATGTAAATTACAGTCGGTGGTAAGAGTTTCAAGAGGTCAATGACCTCTGGAGAATTTTGTAAATTAGTTGATTCTGAGAGGTGAGGATACAGAGATCACCAGTGCTATCTCTTGGTCCCCATCTGAATATAGTTCAGATATATTCTATCAGGTATTTCATTTAGAATCCTGTAGGAATATATCCCGCCCAGTTCATCTCGACCTCGGCCACAAACATTTGACGCGAATCGGCAAACGGAAGGTAGGACGCCCCCCAGCCAGATGGACCGACGCGACGCCCTGAAGAACGTAGCAGGGATGGACTAGATGCGGAAGGCGGAGGACCGGGTGCTGTGGCGCACATTGGGAGAGACCTATGTCCAGCAGTGGACTATGATAGGCTGATTGATTGATTCAAAATGTTTAAAATGATGACCTGAGGTACTAAATAACTATGGCTGTCCAAGTTCTTTCTTTTAATATAATTATAAGCACTTGGGAGACTGAGCATCGCTCGGTAGCTTTTTGTAAAATCGTCATTTTTCTTTTTTTTTAAAGGAAATACAACTATGCAGTTAAACTTAAAAAGCAAAACTGTATCTATATACACAATTTCATCAAAATCGTTAGAGTATCTGGAATCTCGAAATATAAATATATACATGAATAAGTACATACATACAAGAATTGCTTGTTTAAATTAATAAGATAAAGAACTTGGACAGCCATAGATAACATCCACTAAAAAAATGTTGACCAGTTCTAAAGGATATTTTGTTCATATACTCACATCAACTGAATTAAGACATGTTGTCAGGAAATACATCCATCACCGGCAGAAAAAACACTATCCTGGTAGGGCTGTCTAACCGCGGTCTTTTATAGGGTGGAGGAATCTTAGTAGTAACTGATTTATACCCTACCTCCAGTGCATAGCTTCGTATATCTTCATAAGGAGCTTCTCTAAGAAATACCTGCTTGTATAAGAAATTCTTATACTGGGTGAGGTTTGAAAGCTATTCAGTGCCTTAACAGTTACACTACTTCATTGAAGTTATTATTTTATTTCTTAGTATTAAGTGCAGGCGACTTAATTACCTATAGGTACAAGGAATGTAGAGAAAATACCAAGCCAAAGTATAACCAACGCTACTAGAGTAGGTATGAGAAAACTTTTCTGAAGTAAAATCCTTAGATCCAATTAAATGAGCAATATTTTTTTTCCAAAGAAAGTAAATACAAATCGTTTACTGTGAAATCCTATGTGCGTGAATCCGGGGAAATCCCGAGAAATCCCTACAAACGAATGCGATCCTTTAATATTTCATGACGTGTGTTTTTAATGTGCAAGTCCTTGGGGATTACACTGAATAAGCAAACATGACATGCCTTTGAAGATTAAGGGGATGTTAAACCTGTTTAATATTTAGTATTCATTATTATTTTTGGGTCATCTTGTGCTGTGCCTTGTAGTATACATTTATTTAACTTCATTCCTGTCAGCTTCGTTTTTTACAATTAATTTGTTTTTAGTCACAAACGCTCGTTGATATATTTGAAAGTCGGTCGCAGTGGCGGATTTACCAGTAGGCTGAGTAGGCTGAGTAGGGATTTTAGGGGCGGCGAATTCGGGAAAAACATTTTTTTGTCTTACAAAAATTAAAAAGATTCATATTTACATATATGCCTAAATAACAATAGGTACACAAACAATTCAACATGTAAAATGTTTCACCACCTATATAAATGTTTTTACCATTTTCGTAGTCGCGTTTGGTTGCGGGCGAAAACGAGTGACACGACCGTTCGCTAGTGTGTCTGGCCAACACAGTTCGGATGAGAGAAGATTTTCTAACTTAAAAGTTATTTAAAATCTACCTTAAGCAAGAACTTTCATAATTTAATTTAATTTCGTCGTCCTCATCAGGCGGATTATTACCAGATAATTAAATATTAAATTTTAAACTCAATAAAAATATTTTATTATGTTTAAGTCTCGAAAGCTGTTCCCCGGGAAACGTAAACAGCAACAGTCCAAATTCTCTCCCAAGACTCTCGAAATTCTGTGTAAAATGCGCGAGCTGTCAGCCACTCAGAAGTCTTCGACAGATAGGAGAGCCTAAAAAACTGTTATGACGCGACCTCTGAAGCTTCAACATTCACACAATAGAGAATGCAATTAAGTGGAACAGGGGGTTAAGTGTTCGTTCAGCATTCGGCCTCCCCATCTGACAAAACTCAAAACTAAGAATGGCAGTCAACTCAAAGTGCCAGATTCTCGATGAGATCGAGAAGTTTTATGGATAGCTGTATGCATCACGGATGATAGAACCAACGAGACTCAGTGATGATGACCACAGAGCCCCATTAACGCGCCATTACAGGGAGGACATACCACCTCTATCTCGCTGTGGACAATTCCACGTAATGAGTCATTCGACAAAGAACCAATGCTACCGACATAGTTTGCAGAATAAGCATGCTGACGTGGCCCGGCATCGTCGTTTTGCATTCGTGTCCTTGAGTTGAGACCGCGAACTGGTAAACGGAAGGTAGGACAGCCAAATGAACTGACGAACTGAGAAAGGTAGCTGGGATTGATTGTATGCGAAAAGCGGATAACCGGGTGCTTTGGTGCAAGCTGATGGATTGAACGTTTATTAAATGTACATGTGTAAGTAGTATTAAGGCATACCTTACCCCACCTTAACAGTAGCACATGATTGAGCTTTTTTATTAGTTCAGAAATAAAGGTACCATAAAAAAACAATCAATCTTAGCTAAATCGTTGGGTTGTAAAAAAAAATTTAGAAACTGAGACTTCGATATTCTAGTTCACAATCGTACTAATAATGGAAAACTCGAACGAAAAAAAAAGTTGTAAATAATATCATTGTGAATTGCCTGTTGAAACGAAGAGGAGGCAGGGGCGGCAAAATTTAACTAGCCTGCAGGCGGCAAATGTGTAAATCCGCCACTGGTTTTTTACTAAAAATGGAATTGTATTATATGTTTCCTACTATGTACAGAGTAAGATGATGCACAAAATTAATAATGAGTATTATCAGTCACAGAAGTAAACTTTAGACTACTCGTATATTGACTGATAATACACAAAGTAGATATATCTACAACCGTTCAGAGGAAATGACAACATAGCGTACCGGCAACTACTCGGTGTAACTAGATTAACAAGAAGCAAATTACACACACACAGGTAAGAAGCTACTGAAAGTCCCCTCCAGCAATGTGTCTAACGTTTCAAAAGCTTAAAGCCCCTACCAACGAACTGCTACTAAGTAGGGCTGCTCAGTCGGTTACCTAGAAATTTGGCTCGTAAATAGACAAGTCAAAACTGTAGGTAAAAAACTGTATGAAACAGTATTTTTTTTAGCTTTACGAGTATAAAACGAAGCCAAGTAGCTTCTTGATGAGCTTGTGTGATATTATGTGTGTGTGTGTGTGTGTGTGTGTGTGTGTGTGTGTGTGTGTGTGTGTACATATATTCGTACACTAACACACAGTGAGCGCATTAATGTGTTTGTATGTCTGATATTTTTTGCACTAGTTGTTGTAATTTTCACTGTTATCTATACTAATATTATAAACAAGAAGTTTGAGCTTACTAATCTCGCTTTTCTTGCATTAGGATAGCCCGTTAATTTATGAATCAATCTGAAATAATTTGATTGCTATAATAAATACTAGCTGACCCGCGCAACGTCGTCTGCATCTCATAAGAGAGAGAGAGAAAGAGAGGGTTAGAGAGAGAGAGAGTGGGTCGTAGGCACCGCGCACGCAACAGAAGCTCTCAAAAGGAATAAATTTTATCCGTTTTTGCAACATTTTTCATTGATGCTCCGCTCCTATTCGTTGTAGCGTGATATTATATATATATATAGCTTTCCTCAATGAATGGGTTTTCCGACACTAAAAGAATTTTGCAATTCCTACCAGCATTTCCTGAGATTAGCGCGTTCAACCAAACAAACTCTTCAGCTTTATAATATTAGTATAGATTAATTATTGCCTCTCAGTAATACAGCAGCCAAAACGCAAAAATAGAAATAAGCAGCCAAAACGCTACATAGAAATATTGTAAGTTGACATAATACATCTACTGTTTATTGTTACAAAAAATGTACTAACAAAAGTTTTATTTTTTAACCACTATATTTCATTATTGAGAGTGGTTCAAACCTGGTACTTTAGTTAAGTCCATAAGACGACTAAAGTACTCTTAAAGTCTAACATTTGCCCCGACACACCGTCCGAACTAATCGGGTAGAAACAACAGTAGGAACTTTAAGCCCATCTTCAAGACTAGTTGTAATGGCTGAAAGGTACCTACACTACTAGCTAAAGCAAGATTTGTGCATCTAGAATTCTGGATTCGCTTAGTTTTGAGCAGCTTTAAACGACAAATGATGATATAGCTAAATGTTCAATACAATTGAATTACAGTATATTTTAATGCAATTGGTGACACAGATAAGGTTTTATACACGCTTTATATTAAATGAAGCTGAATTGTAATGTAATATAAATATAATGTTATCTCGCTTTGGATTTTAATTTGTTTCAGACAGAATTGTTTGAATTTAGCACAAATACTGAAACGTTCTGCTGCGCAAACTACAAAAATATAGTAAACTACACTACACTACACTACACAATAACAAACTTAAATTCGCATTTATAATGTTAGTTGGGATTACTTAGTTGAAAATTATTTTTTTTTGTGTTTTCCAAACGCTCGTTAGGTTTATAAGGAAATCTCGAAGCGACTGATTGGCTTCCTATAACCAAAGGGCTCTCGCCATTCATCTCGTAGCAATGTGATCAATCTTTCGGCCTCGCTACTAATAATCAAATGCAAGGAATATTTAAAGAACGGGAAACAATGTACTAACATATAATAGCTGCCGTTAATATTTAATGCATGCTTCTGAAATTGCTGTAAATGACCTGCTAATTAATACAGATGGTTAACTAGAAGGTACCTATACCTTTTATACCCCCAGATTGTAGCTATCGCACATGAAAGTCTTTCAAAGTTCATAGCTAAACACGTAACCTTACCCATACAAAACTAATCGTACCGTACATACATGAGTTAGCCTGTGATCACTGCCTGTGCAACCAGGCAACTCAAAGGCCAACGTCAGGCAAATCAAAGGTATGTAGTGCCTATTAATTACATGATCGCGTTAATTCCCGTCAATATAGAGCAAGCAAGCCTACTGAGGAGTTTGCCGTCGGACGTAGGGACAAATATTAAAGAACACGGGTATAACCTGATTCAGAGGTACAGTGAATTACACATACTTTACCTTGTGTGAATTGAACCAACAATACTCAACGCCGTACATATAACACAATACAAACTCAAATGTCGTTCAACACATTGTGCCATCTACAGCTAATATTGTACACACTATGAAGATTATGTATTAAATTCCCTATCCGCATCAGAATTCCTTAGGTTACTAAAATCGAATACCGGGACAGCATAAACAACAGCATGCTTGTAGTATGCAGTATGGAGTTACAGGGTAACTAATTTAACAAGTTGGACATTGTTACATAGAGCGTTAGGTCGGGGTTCCACGTTTAAGTTGTTAAGCTGTTTAACTACCTATTATAATTAATATTGCTGCTTTACCTGCGACGCTGTTTTCATAAGAGATTTTCGGGGTAAAAAGTATCCTATTTATATCTGCACTCGGTCGCTAGGAGGGAATTGATTCCGCCTATCACCTCGGCTCAGCACACGCTGGAGTTTTGCCCCGCTTGTAATTAGGGCCCTCCTGCAGTCATCGGAGATGATCTCTCGCTACAAGCCATCGTAAGCTCTATGGCCGGTAACGACAGAAGTTGTGTCCCGGTCGCATCCTTTTGCGAGGATGTCATCTCGCTAAAGGAGGCGGCGGAACGGGTACGAAAAAGAAGATCTCCACTCGGACCCCCAATTCGCCGTCGGCGAACCGGCAAGTGTAGCAGCAGGTGGATGGAACCGAGGCCGGAACTGCGAGGAGGCGACGTCCGCGTGTGCCTGGAGGTCATCGCCTTATTGAGATATATTTTTTTTTTTTTTTTTTTTATTTACAATTATAATATTTTTTAATAATAATAATAACTTTTTATTGTTCTCTCACACAGACTGATACATAGGCAGTTTTAAAAATAGCTGTACTAAGTAGTACAATTACAGAATCAGGTATCTGTACTAGGAGACCTGTATGACAGATTACCAGTCTCTCCAGACTCTGGACAAATTAGATGAGTTGTGAGGATGTGCATTAGTGTATATGTGTGTAAATGTGTGAGTGTGTGTGTGTGTGTGTGTGTGTGTGTGTGTGTGCATGAGTGAGTGTGTCTGTGTGTGTGTGTTTTCTGGTAGGAACGTATATGTTGTAGTCTAGGGACCTACATTGAGTAAATTTTCAGTTTCTTCATAATTCAACGACTTAAGCCATACTGTGAGATTTTGTTTGCATTTAAATTTCGTTAGAGGGTAAATTGTAATCAACTTATTAATTTTATTGTAAAGGTATATTCCTAAAAAACCAAAATATTTTTTGGAGAAGTTAGTGGACCATTGTTTATCCGAAAAACAGACCTTATGTTTGAGCCGTTTATTTTGATTGCATAAGGGATTGAATTTGATAAGAGAGTGCTGTTTAAGAATGGTGTATAAAATATAAAGTTGCCGTACTGTTAGAACATCGGCAAGTTTATACAAATCATTTCTGGGGAACAGAAAAGGCAATGATAGACTAACTTTTAGTACTGCTCTTTGGGCTCTCTCAACTTTTATCAAGTTCGTCTTACATGCGCCGCCCCATACAGTGATGCCATATGATAAGATGGATTGACATAGGGCCATGTACACCATCCTAATGGCAGATTTATCAGAAGCGTGACGGAGGTTTTTGAAGATAAAAATCAGTTTGCGAGTCCTATCTGATAGTAGTTCAAGATGTTGATTGAAGCTAAGGGTGTTATCTATCATGATGCCAAGGTATTTTATGTGGGAAGCTTTTTTTAGGTCTTCGCAAGTACAGGCATGGTTAGGAGAACAAGAGTGTGCTATGATGGACAGGCTATCATTTATTGCGGGTGAATTGGTTTTAATAGAGAATGGTATGTAATTTGTTTTGTCTATGTTGAATGTGAGACCATTCTAGCGACGCCAAGAAGATACAACATTAAAACCATTTTGGGCGGTGGTGTATGTTGACTCCCAAGTATCTCCGTGAAAAATTAGGGCCGTGTCATCAGCGAAAGTCACTATTTTACCATTAGGAAGTTGTAAGTTACACAGGTCGTTGATGACGGTCAGGAATAGCGACGGGCCGAGTACAGATCCCTGTGGTACACCGAAGGATGTAGGTAAGTCATCGCTAACAACATGACCAACTCGCACTCATTGTTTTCGGTTACAAAGGTGCTCCTTAAACAATTTTAGCTGCGTGTCACGGATTCCTAATCTTTCCAGTTTATTTATCAGGAGTGGGACAGAGACCGTGTCAAATGCTTTTTTTATATCCAGGAATATTGCTATTACTCTTTTTTTGGAGTCAAGTTTAGGAACAATTTCATCGATCAGAGCATGTACTGCATCTGTAGTTGAGATACCTGCTCTAAATCCAAATTGAGAATCAGATAAAATATTTTTGGATTCAAGGTAATTTATAAGTCGTTTATTTAGTAACTTTTTTGCAATTTTAGAAAGGGTGGGAAGTAAAGATATAGGTCTATAATTATTGACACAGTCTCTGTCACCACTTTTGTAAACAGGAATAACCTCAGCGAGTTTTAGTAAACACCAGTAGTGAACATAAGGTTATAGATATAAGCTAAGGGAGAGATTAAACTATGGTGATACCGCTTTAAAAAGGCACCAGAGATGTTGTCACGTCCAACAGATGTATCTTTCCTTAAGTTGAGTATAATGTTACGCACCTCGGTTTCATCAGTGGGGACCAAGGCAAAAGAATACGGGCATGAGTTTATTTGTGGCGATTCGATATAGGTAGTGGTATTAAGCACTTTTAAGGTCTTGGCCGATAGATACAAAATATTTTTTGTTTATGTTGTTAGCAGAGGACAGAGGGTCTCTTTTAGAAAGAAGATCAGTAGCAGGGTTATTAGATTTGTTACAATAAGATACCTTTTTTATAGTATCCCACAGCATTTTATTGTTGTTACTTTTTACTGCATTATTTATTAAGTTATATTTTCATATTCCTTTTTAATTTTTTTTAATAGCGAGTTACAAAAGTTCCTGTAACTTGTATATGTGATCTTAATTACGTCATTGTTTGGATTCTTCTTAGTTTTTATGTGTAGTTTATCGCGATTTTTCATACATTTTAATAAACCAGTGGTTATCAAAGGATTTTTTATTCTCTTGCGGTTTGGGACACTAAAATTGTATGTGTTGGTCTGGTGTTCACGCAGTATTAAGTTCACACGATGTTTGTTTTGTCTAGTTTCTTGTGGCGCCACTAGGTGGCGTTGTATGTAAATTACAAGTCGGTGTTAAGAGTCTCAAGAGGTTAATGACCTCTGGAGAATTTTGTACATTTGTTGAGCAGCAAAATCTAGCTGCCAAGCCGTCAAAGATTCCAACGCCGACATCGACAGCCGCCTCAACCCCAACACCGGGAGCAGGAGAGGAATTTTTCAGTCACCCCGCGTCCTCGCGGCCAACGACACCTGGCGTATCTAGCGCTGGGTCACACGCCGCTGCCCCAATTTGGCCAACTCCAACTCCAATTCCAGCACAGCCGTCTGACGGGCCAAGCACCGCTGCGCCTTACACCGTTTCACCGAGCATAGCGGCACAGCCCGCTACTCTGCAACTTCAAGATGTACCGCCTATAACCGTGCCTTCTCTAATAGCGCACCCTTTGCCTCAGAGAGCAAAGAAAACGCCGGCACCCCCACCTCGCTTCCCCGCCCCGCCGACTACCGTTGCGCCGGAGCGATTTCCGTCTCCGCCGCAACAGGAAAAACGGCGAGCTGTGTTCACTACACCGCCTTTCCAGTTGCCGACACGTACAAGCGGGTCCCCGATGGAGGTCGCGGATCCATCATACGCAGCCATCGCTGCTGCCGTATCGCCAACACCCACGCCCCGCACTCCCAACATGGCGCCCAATATTGATGACTCGTTTGCCGCCGTTAGCACCGCTCCCCTCGCTGCTGCTGGCACAACTATCTCCGATGCTAGTGCTGCTGTCGCTCCAGCGAAAAAGCCGCCAGTTGTCCGCTACCCACCTTTAGTTGTGGAGGTGCTCCCAGACTGGTCAACGCACTTCAGGGAACTCAAGAAGACCCTTGGACATGCGTCAAACGGGCGCCCATTCGGAAAGGGCGTTCGGTTCATCCCAAAGTCGGATCAGGAATACCGCACCATCCAGAGATATCTGTATGCTCTAGAGACAAAGGAGAATATCTCGTGGTTCTCATACTCTCTCCCTGCCGAACGCAGTCTCAAAGTAGCCATTCGTGGCCTGCCTGTGAACACGCCACCAGAGGAGATCGAGCGAGAGCTCACCGAGCTTGGTTATACGCCTGAGCACGTACGCCCAATCCGTGCTCGTCAGGGCCGCCCTGGCTGCCTGTTCTTTGCACAGCTGGCTCGCACCACAAATCTCACGCCGGGCATCTATGAAATAACCGAGCTGCTATGCATGCCCGGTGTGACAATCGAAGCATGGCGCGGGAAAAAGGGACCCGCACAGTGCCATCGCTGCCAACAATTTCGGCACTCGTCTCACAACTGCCACAGACCGCCCCCTCCTGTGTCCGTTGTGGCGAACCGCATGCTGCACGAGATTGTCCGCGCCCCCTAGAAGAACCGCCGACATGTGCTAATTGTGGAGGTGCGCACACCGCGAACAACGCAAACTGTCCGGTGTTCAAGTGGGAGATACGGAACAGGAAGGCCGGTACAGTCGCACGCACAACCACAGCAACAGGCGCAAAGTCCGCAAACGTCGTAGAGGACAATGCACCTGGCTCCCTCATGGCAGCCGCAAACGCACCCCAGGAACACATCCGTCGCAAGCGACGACGAAACAGGAAGCGCAAAACAAAGCCCAAAACTAAGCAGGCCGACCAGGTGGCCGAACATAACAAAGCTGAGTCTAAAATGGCCACCGTGGTTCCTGCCCCTCTCGAGGGAACAGAAGCGAAACGCACGGTCCAGTCGAAGCCGGCATCTCAGCCAGCTAAGGCTAATCTGGACCCAAGATTAACCAGCATTATCGGCACACTGCAGCAAGTGCTAGTGGCGTTACAGGAGCAACGTGACCCTATCCCGCTGATCCTTAAGTGCCTTGCAGACATATGCCAACATGGACCCAGGTAGTCTATGCATGCTATTTTGGAATGCTGACGGGATGTCACCAGAGAAGACCAGGCTTTTGAAACTGTTGCTGGCTCAACGGCAAGTAGACATAGCCCTGCTCAACGAGACCCACCTTAGACCAGTAGACAAATGGAAAATGGGCGGTTACTATGTATACCGTGAAGATCAACGCTCGCCAACAGGGACTGCTTACAGAGGCCTAGCAGTCCTGGTCAAAAGAAGAGTTATCCACCAAGTTCTTCCAATACCAGCACTGCAGTCTGCCTATGCACTTGGCGTAGAGGTCTGCATCGGGAGCCAACCCACCCGCGTGTACGCTTTCTACAAGCCGCCTGGACAGCGACTCCTAGTGGCTGATGTCCACAAGATGCTGGACTCGCCGTTACCCACAATCATCGCTGGCGATTTCAATGCGAAGCACACGGCCTGGAATTCAAATTACGTATGCCCGGATGGCCGCCGCCTTCTGGACGACGCAGAACGCAACGGGTACGAGGTAATAGGTCCAGAAGTCCCGACGCACTACCCGTACTGTACAGCCCACTCACCAGACGTCATTGACATAGCTGTTATCCGCGGTGTCACTGCACCGCTACACCTAGACGTCCTAGACGACCACCTTATCTCGGACCACCAGCCGGTGTATCTGACTTTGGAAGACATCCCAAGGATCCTCCGAATACCCTCTCGATCGCGTCAAGATTGGCGGGTTTTCGCCGATTACATGGCTGGGCACACACCCTTCTTTCCTGTAAAAACAACCGCTGACGTCGATAAGCTTGCGGCTGACCTCAACACGGTTATGCAGGCTGCGCTTCGAGAGTCGAAGCTTAACACCGCGACCACAAGGAGGCCTTCCCAGCTCCCCGCCTTCATCATGGCAATGATGGACAGGAAAAGGAAACTGCGCCGGCAATGGCAGCGCTCCCGATGCCCGATAATGAAGTCGCAGCTAAACGCTCTGGTTACAAAGATCTCTGCCGCATTGGCAACAAACGCGGCGGAGTCCTGGCAACGTACCATAGAGCAAACTAGCGAAGACTGGTCAGGCATTCACCGCCTGTGCCGCAAACTCTCCGGGAAGCCATCTCCGATTAGGCCCCTACTGGGCAGTGACGGAACACCACGTTATCGAGCCGAAGACCGAGCGGAGATATTTGCCGATTTCCTGGAAGCTCAGTTCCAGCCAAATCCTGCCCATAACGTGCAACATGTAACAGAGACTGAGAGGAAACTCGAACAATACTTCGAACGACCAATAGCTCTGACAGAGGATCCTATCGTCATCTCTCCTGGTCAAGTACAGCGGATGATTCGCAGAACACCCCTCCGAAAAGCCCCCGGGCCCGACCGGGTCACCAATGAAGCCCTGCGTCATTTACCTCCGCGAGCAATTGCGACTCTGACGCGCCTCTTCAATGGTATCCTCCGCACTGGACACTTTCCCACCACATGGCGACTAGGCAGAGTCATCATGCTGCCCAAGCCAGGAAAGAATATCCTGCTGCCAAGCAGTTATCGCCCTATCACGCTCCTCTCGACAACATCGAAGTTGTTCGAAAAACTGCTGCTGCTTCACATGACGCCACACCTTCAGCCACGCGACGAACAGTTCGGCTTTCGTGCCGGACACTCGACTACACACCAGTTAGCGAGGGTACTGCATGACATCGCGGTCGCCCGCAATAAGCGCGAACGAGTTGTCGCCGTCTTCTTAGACATGGAGAAGGCGTTTGACCGCGTCTGGCATGCTGGCCTGCTGCATAAGCTGTCCACATCCACTACTCCTCGCCGAGTAGTCAAGATTGTGGCCACCTTCCTGCAAGACAGACGCTTTCAAGTGGCGGTTGAAAGCGCCCTATCTACGGAGCGGCCCATAAGGGCCGGTGTGCCTCAGGGAAGTTGTCTGTCACCCGTGTGCTACTCCTGGTATACGGATGACATCCCAGTATCCAACGGTGCTAAACTCGCGCTGTACGCCGATGACGCAGCCTACATCACAACATCGTTATCCGGCGTCCACGCTGTGACGAAGATGCAGCGCACCCTTGACGCACTCCCCGTTTGGCTCATGGATTGGAGACTGACGGTCAACACGGCGAAGACTCAGGCGATCTCCTTAGGAAGTATGACCCTGCCGCAGCTGAAACTCATGGGAGAGAGCATCAAGTGGTCTGCGACGGTGAAATACCTCGGTGTTACCATCGATCGCACCCTCTCCATGAAACCCCACGTAAACTACGTCATCAGCCAAGCGCGTGCCGCGCGCGCACTTTTGCGACCTGTTTTGTCGTCTCCACTGCCGCTCCAAGCGAAGCTCGGCGTGTACAAGGCGTACATCCGCAGCCGACTTACTTCTGCTGCCCCGGCCTGGTATGCTCTCGTCTCAGAGACAAATCGCTGCCAACTGCGTGCGCAGCAATCGCTCACGCTACGTACCCACGCCCCTCGCTTCGTGCGGAACAAAACTATCTCCAGGGACCTGCGCATGGAGAGCTTGGATGACTTTGTTAGACGCCTGAGCACCAACCTGTTCGAGCATACAGACGGATCGCAGGCCCATCACTTGCGCGAGCTTGCGCCATACCATCGACGACCGCCGGACAGGCTAGGGCTACCGCGAGACCTCGTCTCCGTAGCTACCCCCTCGGAATGATTCCAACTCAGCCCCGGTACTGGCTGACAGGCGCTCTTCAGGGACAACCCCTCGGAGAGCTCGACCTCGCCAAGCACTGGAGGCAGACCACTGACAGGACGAGAGCGCCGCAAGTACGTTGGTCGCCCGCGGGTTGCTCACTCGCAGGGGCTCGATCTCGCTTGCAGCGCCACCCTTCGGCATTTACGACCCGGATTTTACCAAGGAACCCATACGGGGGCAACCCAGCGACCCGCCTGTATTAGCAGGTGGCGATGAAAGTCACTGCAACAGACCTACGATCTGGATAAGTTACCCCGAGACCCCATAAAGGGTCTACGAGATGAACCTTGATTGACATTTGTTGATTCCGAAAGGTGAGGATACAGAGATCACCAGTGCTATCTCTTGTTCCTCATCTAAATATAGTTCAGATATATCCTATCAGGTATTTTATTTAGAATGCTGTAGGAATATATCCCGCCCAGTTCATCTCGACCTCGGCCAGAAACATTAGTCCTTCGAGCCGGATAAGGGCTAGTCAGGGTGACTAGTCTTCGGGGAAGAACGGCGTCGACACAGTGGTGGATTGCTGCTGATGGCGCTTGGGTGCTGAAGATCAAGCTGAGGCCAACGGCGGGCGGAAGCGGAATCCAGAACACAAGCGGTTGTGGTTGGTGGAAAGTTTGTACAGTCAAGTGAGTGCAGGTGGACAAGTGTAAGTACTTTCATATACTTCACTTTGAAGAGTTCTAGTGGATAGACTTAGAAAAATTTAGAAGCCATTCAGAAAAGAAGAAATATCTCAGACTTACAATAATTCAGTAGTTTAGTTTTAGACTTAGAATAATTTTAAGAAAAGTACAACTACGGGGAATCCACAAATTTTCCAAGTTTCGTTTGTATTAAACACTTGGAACATTTTTTGAAATCTGAAACTGGACTTATAATATTTTGTAATAAAACAGTTCGAGGTAAGAGTGGTATAAATAATTGTGACGCAAAATGTCACTCTGACTTAAAAGAATTTCAAGTATAATACAGTTGTTGTTTCTTACTAATATTTGTACACAAAATGGAGTCATTAGTAAATTTACAAATTGATACACGAAATAGAATTGAAAAAGCCAAAATAAATTTCAAAAAATCACCGAAGGACAGAATTACACAAGGTTATATACAAACTAGATTAGAGACATTAGAAGAACATTGGACAAAGTTTAATAATACACATAGCAAAATAGTTGAACAGGCCACAGCACAGGATATGAAAGGTGTTTATTTTACATCAGAGATGTACGAAAAGACAGAAGAAACATATATTAATTATAAGTCTGAATTAAAAGATATTTATTTAAATATAGTAGAACATAGTACTAGGGTCGAGCAGGTTTCTGCTAGTGATAGTACAGCACGTAATGTTAAATTGCCTAAGATCAATCTTCCAACTTTTTCGGGTAAGTATGCTGAGTGGGTAAGTTTCAGAGATCTATTTATATCACTCGTGCATAATAATAATGATATAGATAAAGTACAAAAAATGCACTATTTAAAAGCATCTTTAAGGGAAGAAGCTCATCAATTATTACGCCAAATACCTATAACTGCATCTAATTATGAAGTTTGTTGGGCTCAGTTAGAACATAGGTACAATAATAAACGTCATTTAGCTAACAACATTTTACAACGTCTGTTCAGTCAAAAACGTGTTAGTGCGGAGTCATCGGTTACTCTCAAACATTTATTAGATACTACAACAGACTGTATGAATGCTTTAACTAATTTAGGAATTAATGTGACTACCTGGGATATTATTGTGATTCACATTGTGACATCTAAGCTCGATCAAGAAACTCGCAAACAGTGGGAGTTGAAAGTTGCCACGGATAGTTCCACCGAATTACCCACCTTAAGTCAGTTCAAATTATTTATAGAAAGTCGTTTTAGAGCACTTGAGTATATGGAGCCTCAGTGGGAACATGGGCAGTCACGTGGTACCAACTCTTCAAAGCACAGGGTTATGTTGGCGACTAATAAAACAGATTTCGATTCTAAATTATGTTGTGAGTACTGTACAGAGCGCCATAAATTGTGCTTCTGCAAAAAGTTCATGGAGTTAGATTTAGATCAAAGAAGGCAATTTGTATTGGAGAATAAAATCTGTTTTAATTGTCTCGGCGGTAACCATATGGTAGGTCAATGTTAAATTAACAGGTCCTGTCGTGTATGTAAGAAAAGACACCATACTCTTTTACATATATATAGTACAAATTATGTCCAAAAAGATCAAACAGTCAAACAGGTTAATTCTTCTGATGATTCTAAGCCATCAGATGCGAGTGTGCCCTTAGTGTCTTGTCTCTCTACGAAAAATACACATCTTCGTCAAGTGTTACTAGCCACAGCGCTAGTAAGAGCTCAGACAGCGTCGCACAATTTTTATGTAGTTCGAGCCTTATTGGATCAAGGCTCTCAAGCTTCATTTATAACGGAAGCTGCAGTTCAGTTCTTGTGGTTGAAGAAGTGTCCAATTAGGGGAATCGTTTCTGGTATAGGCAATGAGAAAACGTCCATTGCCAACTACATGGTAACGTTATTGCTTCAGTCTTTGGCTGATTCTAGTTTTGAGATAGAGGTTGATGCTTACGTTTTAAAGAATATAACTTCTTATCTTCCAGAGCGGCAGTTAGAACCGTTAAGATGGCCAGATCTAGAGAATGTGGTATTAGCAGATCCACAGTTCAATAAGCCCAACAAAATTGATATTTTGTTGGGTGCTGATGTGTTCAGCAAGGTATTAAGAAATGGAGTAAAGAGATCTCCAACTGGGTCATTTGTTGCTCAGTGCACCAGCTTAGGATGGATCCTTTCTGGTACAGTTTATCGGAAAGCTGAGGTCAATAGTACAAATAAGATCACGGCAATGTATGTAAACATGAGTGAAAACGATATCCTGAAACGATTCTGGGAAGTCGAAGAGCAGTTGCCGAATGAGGGAAAGATACTGACTGAAGAAGAAAAAATGTGTGAAGAGTGGTTTGCATCTACAACCAAAAGGAGCACAAATGGTCGTTATATTGTAAAACTACCATTTAAAGTACAGAACCCCTCGTGTGTAGGTGGTAATAGTAGAGAAATAGCCCTGAAAAGATTTAAAATATTAGAGAGGAGATTTAGTAAAGATGAAGACCTAAAACATAAATATACAAATGTTATTAAGGAATATTTACAATTAAATCACATGAAGAAAGTAGCAAAGAATGATAGTAAAATAAAAGAAGCTGTGTACTTACCGCATCACGCAGTCATAAGAAATGACAAGTCTACTACGAAGGTGCGGGTGGTATTTGACGCTTCCTGTAAGAACGAGAATGGTGTATCGTTGAACGATACGCTTATGATAGGTCCTACATTACAGTCAGATTTTCGACATATCGTTCTTCGTTGGAGAACACATAAGATAGCAGTCGTAGCAGATATTGTGACAATGTATCGTCAGTTCCGAGTCGCAGAGGAAGATGTAATATGTCAGAAAATCGTATGGCGAGAATATCCTAATGAGGATATACAAGATTACTATTTGACAACCGTAACCTGTGGTACAGTATCGGCTCCATACTTGGCGGTAAAGGTATTAAATCAGGTCGCAGTGGATGACGGAGCGCAGTTCCCAGTAGCAACTGAAAAGGTTCCTACCAGTTTTTGTATGAATGACATGATGACAGGTTGTTCAATCGTCAAGGAAGGAAAGAGATTGTGTAGGGAAATAAAAACTAGATTCGAGTTACAAAAATGGAACAGTACTTATACAAACACTCTAAAGGAATTAAAGTGCTATGATAAAGACAAGACAGACAAGAATTTAAATGATTCAAAAGAAGAAATAGAAATGTGTAATAGTACAAAAATGTTGAGACTTACCTGGTGTTATTATGAAGATGAGTTCCGGTACACAGTTCAGGTACCTTCAATATCATACAAAGTATCTAAATGCAATATTACATCTCTCATTGCGGGCCTTGTTGACCCATTTTGCTGGTTAATGCTCAGTATAATATTAGTGAAGACATTGATCCAAAAGCTCTGGTTAAAAGTAGTAAATTGGGGCAACGAAGTGCTAAACTTATTGAAGGAAGAATGGCAGACTTACTTTAAAGAATTGATAGAGTTACCTATAGTGCGTGTTCCTAGAGGGCTAGGAATCAGAGTCAGGAAAAGAAAAAAGAGAAAGAGAGTTATAGAAAAATTACCTCTATATTATGAAGAGATCAGCACTTTGCTTACTCCAGTAAAGGTTTGTCTTAATTATAGACCTATGACTGTTCTTAATGGTGAAGATCTTGATGAACCGATGCCATTGACACCGGGTCATTTTCTAGTTGGTGAACCATTAGTGACAGTCCCCGAACCCAATTATGAGGTTTCGTATATTAGTCCTCTTAAACGGTGGCAGCTAATTCAAAAAATGTTGCAGAACTTTTGGCGGCGTTGGTCTGCAGAGTATCTAACCACGCTAGTTCATACATATAAATGGTCCTTCCGAAATCCCGAACCAGAGATCGGTGATGTTGTTCTGGTCAAGGAAACAGATTTACCCCCTGCTCGGTGGTTACTTGGTCGAATAGTTCAAAAACTTCCAGGGCCTGACAATATTACCCGTGTAGTCACATTAAAGGTTAAAGGGAATCTTTTAAAGCGACCTACATCTAAGTTATGTGTTTTACCGGTAAATGAATAGATCAATTTAAATAATAGTTACTTAGTATTACAGTTCTTGTTCAGACAACTGTTGTCCGTTCATAAGTTCATTTGGATTTGTCAGTTCATAAATTTATTTGGGTTTGCAAGTTCATAATTTTATTAGTTCATAAGTTCATTTGGATTTGTCAGTTTATAAGTTCATTTGAGTTTTTCAGTTCATAAGTTCATTCAGGTTTGTTAGTTCATAAGTTCATTTGGGTTTGTTAGTTCATTGAACATTTACAACTTATTGTTAAGTTCGGAGTTCATTAATATCATACTATGTATGTATATTATCAAGGTATGTGTATACCTTTTAGTACATAAGTTCTTGTTGTAATGTTCAACCCTCATCAATGACATTATCTCAATTAATAAGTTCATATTTTTTGGTCTATTTTATTAAGGACATGTTCTTCGATAATGTCCTTGGTGGGCGGTATGTTCACGCAGTATTAAGTTCACACGATGTTTGTTTTGTCTAGTTTCTTGTGGCGCCACTAGGTGGCGTTGTATGTAAATTACAAGTCGGTGTTAAGAGTCTCAAGAGGTTAATGACCTCTGGAGAATTTTGTACATTTGTTGATTCCGAAAGGTGAGGATACAGAGATCACCAGTGCTATCTCTTGTTCCTCATCTAAATATAGTTCAGATATATCCTATCAGGTATTTTATTTAGAATCCTGTAGGAATATATCCCGCCCAGTTCATCTCGACCTCGGCCAGAAACATCTGGATATTTGTATTCAGTGTCGTAATTAGCTGGGATAATGCTAAATTCGCGTCTGCAGTTTCATAAATAGAGTTAAAGCAACTGTTCGTCATATCATTGTCTAGAGATGTATAATTTATTTTTTTAATGATACGAGGGTTATTTTTTGAGTAACAGCGTTCCAGTATAAATATCAAGCTATCATGATCAGTGAGAGATGTTGCCGCAACAAAGCAAAAAGCTGGTAGCTTGTTTTTAAGCATGAGATGATCAAGGCAGGTCTTGCCATGTGTAGGTATTTGATGCGCTGGCAACATACTATGTGTAGCTAATAGGTTGAGATATACTGAAGCGTTTGTATCTTTTGAATTCATCATAATATCTATGTTTATATCACCAATAAAAATAACATTGGGATAATTTATGCTGTTAAGAAATCTATCAAGTGATGATATAAAGGGGTGTATATTTTTGTAGCCGGGGGGCCTATATATTGCGATAATAAATGTGTCGCTGTCTATTTTTATTGTAAGGCACTTTGCATCTTGTAGCTCAGGTTCAATTATTGTAACATACATACTGTTTTTAAAGTAAACTACAATGCCTTCATTTTGGGTCAAATTAGTTTCATTTTTGGCGATCTTGTAGCCGTCCAACGTTGGTATGGAGCTCGTATGACGTAACCAGCATTCGGTTAATATAATTATATCCCAATCAGTGTTAGATCGTGCAAGAAGAGTGAGAAGTCCAGAGAAGTTATGATTTATACTTCGTATATTCTGGTGGATAATTTTTAGTGACGAATGTTTGTTTTTTATTAGTTTAGGACACTCTTCTATTTCTCAAGTAGATGATTGTGCAATTTGTAAATGGTCAAGATTATTATTTATAGTATTTATATTATCGAATTGTATACAGATATAGTTACTAGTTGAGTTGAGGGTTGATACATGAGTTTGATAGAGATGCTTGTTTTACCCGAAGGTGGTGCCCGCGCTATTGCGGGCAGGCGCTAGGAGGGGTCCGGATGTCTTAATAAAAGCTGTTTCCGAACCCTACCTCATGTAGTTTTAGTCAGCTCGATTTCGACACAACGCCCGACCGAAAACTTTGATAGGATGCCCGTGGGGGTTTCCACACGCAAAAGATTTTCTTCTCACAGGGCTCAACTACTTGGAAACGGGCGGTTATAGATCGACATTGGCAGATAATACGTTGTTTGTTTTACTTTTTACAATTCAACCTATTGTTGCGGCGACATTGTGCTGATCTATCATTTTTGTTCTTAGTTAAAAAAATATGTTTTCAAACCCTTTTAAAGAATGTTATGAAATAAAGATAAGAAGAATACTTTGACTGCACAAAAAAAGGTAAAGAACTAAGTGTGTGCTAAGTTTCATCATAATCTGTTCAATCGTTCTTTTGTAATTGAGTCACATACATCATAACAAAGAATCTTCGAAAATTATAATATATAACTATATTTTAAATTTAACTAAAATTGACCATATAGTACCACCTTACTTACTACTTACCACACCACACCTTAAAAACTTGTAAAAAGAACTAATGGTACCTAAGATGGTTTTTTCCGCATGCTGTTCCAGTAAAAATTATAATTATGTAGATATTCTATACAGGTACACAACACCTTACGACAAAGAGTAATTTTATACAACCGCACCTCAAAACCAAGAAGTCTTTTACAAAACAAAATATAATTCAACATGTTGTTAGGTCCACCTGTATTTGACAACAAAGGGAAAGATCATCAAAGAAACAATAATTTACCTACTTACTAATAAATAAGGGGCATCGGAGAACAGACCCTTATTACCTTTGAGAAAATGAATCGCTGAAGGGATGTATCTATCGGGGAAAGCCTGGAACTTGACTCGGCGATGATGAATATTTGAAGCGGAAAATCGTTGCCATGGTTACGTGCCAAGTGGCGCTAGGGAATGAATATCATAGAAAGTATCTATGCAAAGTAGTTAGGTTTTCTTTAATATTTTTTTTATTATATTTTTAGGTTTATTTTATTTATTATTATTTAAGTTAGGAATATACATTATATGAACATTGAGTAGGTATATGCGGATTTGATGGCTGTGCTCAAACTATTTGTTAACATTTTTTTTTTGCTTAGCTGTTCATCTTTCGAACTCGAACAAAGTTCTTATCTTGTAAATCTGACCTAGATGAATGACTAATTTATGTAATTCTAACATCTACATTCTTAAAGGTTTCCTTAAATATTCCTTGACTTAGACTGACCTAACTGAAGTACTTCTAAGGAATGTCTTAAAGAATTCTCGAAATTCGTATTCTAAGTTCGTCAACTTCAAGTTGTTAACTTCGTCTTGAGGCGTCTCGAATGAGGTTGAGTCGATGTCACAAAATTGCCTATAGAGAGTAGTTGAGGACGGGTGTTTTGATTTCCATCTGCAAGGATTATATTAATGACGGCAGTTTTATCACACAACCTACGCAGACATGCCCAGTAGATCACATCCGCATATTTATTCTAAATAGCCCCTAAATGAAAGCACTTTAATGCCATGTATTTTTATCTTAAATGCAGTCTTAGGCTGAATAATAGCTTTAAAATATAATTTCTTCTTCGTACAAGGCTTAGCTCTTGAATTTCTCTAGGGATTTTGTAGAAATATACGCACTGTAATCTAAAAGGTTACTTGTTTTTTTTTAACCTGGACGCTGAAATGCTCAAAGTAACTATTTTACTTGCGCTCTTTAAACAAAGAGTTCGTTTTTGTAAGTTTGTGAGTTACTGAGTTACTACATGATTACTATTTTTCGACGTCCGAGTGCGACTTTTAGCGATACATTCGATATTAACTTTTGCCCGCCGCTTCGCTCTCGTTAATGTGTATTCTGTCAATCACTTCAGGTATCCCTCGGAAACAGTACTTTTTTTCTGGACCAAAGGTACCCATGTGCTTCTCAGTACCCCTGATGCAAAATGTCATGATGATCGGTTGAGTCGTTAAGGTGTGAAAGCGTAACCAACAAACAAACTCACAGTCGCTTTTATAATATGTATTTAGGATAAGGATTTTGCTAACTTGCTTTATTGCACATTCTTAAAAGTTTACATAAAAAGATTACCTATCTGGTTTTGTTCCCGGATTTCTAGTCACGGAATAACACCCTAACATTCTTAGAAACCAGTAATTAGTGATGCAGTTCTAATCTTTGATTACACGAACGTCGGGGAAATTGTTACAGGGGGACGACCCTGGGGTGGAGCAGTGACGTCACTAAACTTGAAATGTTTTGATGAATATTTTATGAGGCAGTGAACGTGTAAATAATTGAAAACGTTATATTATAGGATTAACATATGCATAGGTACTAGCGAACTCTGTCGAGACGAACGTTAAAGGGTTAAAGTCACAAGAGAAAATTGTGCTTTGCATGTTAGAGGATGGCTCAAGATTTAGAGTTGTCATTCATTGGCAAGTTCCGTAAATGCTAATACGCAGTGCTGCTTGAACTTTGACTATATGTAATATATTTCATTAATTTATTTACGAATGCAAGGTGGCGTAAAGAATGTCACTTAAACGTAACACCAGTAAAAAATATTCTAGCAGAAAAATGTAGAAATGCATTTTTGGAACAAAATAAGTAGAATAAAAATAGTCCCGAATTACAACACCATTTACATGATTCACTTACCTGTGTAGTCATGGTAACAATAGTAAAAATTTAATAAAAAAATTAGTTTTTCGACATTATGTCCACCGTTCACTTCAATACACCAGTCACATCTTTGTACCATATTTATTAAATTTGTCATCATCATAAAATTTATACAAAGCCGATAACATTTAGTGAACAAACATGACGTATTGGTAACCAGAGGTAATAGATAAAGATGGGAAAACAAATGACTGAACCGAATAATTCTTATATTGATCACTACCAAAGAGTTTATTTTTATCACTTGATATATCATACCTATTATATATCTATACCTCAAACATGTACTGTGAAATTTCGGGTTGGAGCAATCTAAGGCAGCAACCTGCATCATTTTATCTTCTTCTTTTTGTATGTGTTCAAAGGAATTTATACAAGACGCCGTACAAATTCAGCTTAAGCTTTCTTTAATTTACTCCTTGACTGACTTCAGCCATTGTAAAACTTTTGTTATTCTTCCCATACGCGATTTTAATTGCGTCCATATTAATTAAATTGAGTTTCACAGCCGGACATAGCTGGCCGTGGTAGACAGCAGCTCGGCTATGCAGCATTACGTCCATGGGCAGCAATTACCACTGAACACTAGCTGGGCCGCCGGCACTAGGCAGTTAAGAAATAAACTGACGGAGTTGGAACACAGCTCTTAAAATTCGGTCAAAGAAGCCGGATTTATCCGGTTATATGAGATTCTTACGAATGTGTATTCTGTCTACAGTTTTTAAAGAGTACTAGTAACGTGGGTTACACATTACTACTGCTTTTGGTAACCTCGATAGCTACGCTAAATGATTGTGTTAGGAGTGGGGTTTCATGGGTAGTGAAGTGGATGGGTTTCGAAACCGCAACCACCGAATGGAAGTGTGACGCCTTAACCAGGTCTTCCAAGACGAGCCAAAGCCGACTCATGTTATTCGCTCTCAAAGCACTTCAAAGACGGTGGCCATGTTCGTTGCAAAAAGCGGTCACGTTGCGACGATTGCACTTGAAGATCGTAGAACGATCAATGGAGAATGGTAAACCACAGCTTGTTTACCACAAGTCATCACCGAACTTCGGAAATCATCCTACACCATGACAACGTAAGCTCACACAGCGCTCGTCAAAACTCAATATTTTGTCTTGACCTAAGCCCTAACGATTTCGTTAAATTTCCTAAAATTAAGAAAAATAAAGCAGTCGACGCTTTCAAGTCAGCCATATCGAATACGCCTACTTTAGACTGGAATAAAGGTTTTAATAACTGATTCGAGGTTTTAATAAGGAAAAGTTTATCAAACTACGTGGTGAATACTTTGAAAAACAATAAAAAGTACTATACGGTTCTAGTTGTGTTTTTTTCCTCAAACGACAAAACTAAAAAGGCATGACTCGTACATAAAAGAACTATAACAAGAGCTTATTTCAAACTAGCTAGTTGTTGTCGCGAACACTCGCCGGAATAGTTATGTACATGGTGAACATATATTAGGAAATGGATTATACTGCCAATATTGCTTAGCAACCATAATATGTACCTATTTTGGGTTCAAAATCAAAGCTAAAGCAACTTACATACTATCTAGGAAGGTCTTCTTATTACCTGGATACCAATCCGTCAAGGGCATAATCGTGGTTTTATGGGATATTCTTACCTGCAATAGAAAAAGAATGTCATAATACATTAATATTAATCGAATATTCGGCGCATTTCTAATTATAATTATTGCGCCGTTGCAATTCATAACCATCTATTTAATCTATCAATCTATATTATTTGATTTGATCAACAGACCGACGCACCCAGAATCCCACCCACTAAATTGGAAAGGTGTGATCCAGCAAAACATTCAGGAGCTAAATTACCTAATCCGTAAAGGGTAAATTCAGTGAAACAGGATATTGCACACGACAGCCAATATTCTGTGGAGTACTAAACTTGTATTAGCCGTATTAGCGCCATGTTTTCATGACCACCCTTTAAGTAGGTTGTTAATTTGACTTGGTTCCAAAATGAGTTACCTACTGGTGATGAAAATTTGACGAGGATTAAATATTTAGGAGTCTAATATAATTGTACAATAGTTAAATTGGATAATTCGTTAACTGCTACCATGTTGAAAGCAGCAGTAGTAACCAAAGTTGTATATTTGTAGGACTTGCAAATAGTTATAATTAAAACTTATATTTGTTTAACCTTACATACCTATTTGATTTATAGTTTGAGTAGAAATGAACAATCATATACGTGTGTGTAAGTGATTGAAGAGACTCTGAATTGGCACGTAAGCGCTACTTATTGTAAGTAAAAAAAGTAATTACACAGTGACAACACTCATGTGAGCTGGGGTTCTCAGGTTCAAACTCCATCAGGAACTAATTTTAAGCGTTTCTGGTGTACGCTTCTGTCAAGCTTTTTGAGCTTTCATACATTTAAAATTAGCAAAACCAATGATATTAAAAGATACTGATTTTTTAACCTTCCTTTTCCTTAAACTTTAGAAAGCCCTCGATGATTTGTGATATGGGTATTTAATAACGTGGGACCCACCTTACAAGTATTCTTTAAAGAAAAAAATGTATTTGATAAATGATGATTTCGTTTATATTGTAGTTCCATGACGGTAGTTTTAACGCTAACCTGGTACACTGCTAAAACATAGCACGCTGTATGTGCGCTAAGCGCTATATGTATTACACCACTACGGCTGACAGTGCAATGAACATGAAAAATGGCGCCCAGCTGGTTCCCCTGTCAAAATAAAGTGCAAGTAAACCAGGATAAGAAAGAAATCTACAATAAAGTAACGCGTTTTCTGTGATAATGCACCTGCGTGCTTTCGCTGTCTTCTACCTGGAAGTTTTCATCATTTGTGGTACCTACCATACGTCATACATCATATATAAGAAAGTTTTGCTTTTGATCCTATGAACTTTTAAGTCGGCATTTGTGCTAATAGTTCTATAGTAGCAGGGACAAATAGTTACATTTAAAGCGACATACTGTAATCGATCAAGCGCATAACTCCCAAACTGCCTTGCGTGGCAATTTTAATTATTTTTGGTTTTCAACGGTAAGTAGGTAAACTAGGTCTGTTACTGCCTTCTATAGGTAGTTATACTCTTCTAAGTAACTGTACTGTAACTAGTAAAATTAAAAAAAAGCGGCCGGGTGCGAGTTGAACTCGTGTGGAGAGGGTTCCGTACGATGAATACGTTTTTAAAACAAACTTGACAATTTAGTTGAAGAGCATGTTCTCCCATACATTTCAACTACAAATGTAAGTTTTTACACACAATATTGAGCGATATACCATGTTATTTTAAGACCTTAGACTATAGTTTTTCTTATAATCTATAAAAAAATAATTATTTTCTGTATTTTTTTTCAAAATTATAAAAATAAATACAAAAATGTTTGAGACCTTCAGAACTGACCATCGGACGTATGGATCCCTACAAATATTGAAACAAAAAATATTCCAGGACCGATATCCAGTGACATATTGAAAATGCAGACACAAGGGTAGTACAGTATCATAAAATGTAACAAAATTTCTTGCAAATATCTGCAATGTTCTCTTTAAAATACCTGCAAACTCTTCACCGTTTAAGACAGTACATGACGCAAACGTTGACAGAGAAGTTCGTAACCTCTATTGCCAAATTGAAATTATACAGAAACAACAAGTTGTAAACATTTAGCAAACAAAAACACCTGTAATAGTAAGCTCTGTTTCATAATGACTTGCCAATGTTATTAGGACGCTTCCACAGTACAATAAACGACGAAATTTAATTTCTAGAATTTAAAGAGTTATTCGGGCTTCACTTTTGAATAAATAGATTTTAATTTTAAACCAAATAAAAAAGTTATAGTTTATTCAAGCTAAAAAAACAAGCATTAATGGCGAACTAAATAAAAGAATCTGTTGGATTCGTCAAAAAGAATTATATGAGCCAAAACTCGAGGGGTTTACTAGTAGCCGCAGAAGAGTTCCAGTATCCACCTCCTGGCTCTATCATCAGATCAGCACCAAGATGTCAAATTATAGTAGGTACTGGCATCAAAACTGCACATAGTAGGTATACCCACAAAGTTTCATTTCAATACGACAATTAGAAGTAGGTTAAAATTTACTTCTAAGATTTGATCCTTACAAGTGAAGATAATAAAAGCGTCTTAAAATAAACAAAGATAATGGTTTGTTTGTCTGTTCTCGGACTTTAACGTGACTTATCTCAAGAAAATCATATAGATAGATAGATAACACTTTATTTGTACACCAGTCTTACAGTAGAAGTATCAGACATATGATACATACATATATTATATAGTTTAAAATCATTTTCAAGTCCAAGTCCATTTTTCTTTCTAAACCCAACAATTTAGAAGTTGTAGCATAATATAACTACTGATTTTCAATTCAGCAACTCGTTCAATTGTAGAAATATCTATAATAACTTTGCAATGTAAAATTTGTTTCACGTAGAAAGGTACACCGCTTATTAATGGTTCGAGAGACATCCGATCCGTCAAACCTGTCTGTCTATAGAACAAACTCTTTCTAAAGCGATTGATATGAAATTTGACAAAGAAATAACCTGTACCTTTAGAAGAATAAAGGTCGATTTTCATCATGAAAAATAAAGCCGACCGGAGCTTTGACCTATTTATTTATAACATTTTTTTTTCTTTATTTTACACCATTAATGTTTATAATCAGTAAAGACATGATTATAAACATTTAGGCACATCTAGTGGCGGTCTTATCACAGCGATTTCTTCCAGATAACTTTAAGCTATTTACTAACAGAACTAACAATAAGTGAGCAGTCGGTGTCAATTCCTGATCAATTCGGTACCTTGCTTTTTCTAATCCAAGGGCAAAGATAACATTAAAAACATATTATAGTACGGACTATTATTAAAAATACATACATGCAGAAACATTTCTTACTAACTGTACATACATTTCCGTAAATAACTTAAATACCTGGTTTCCTAACAAAACTTTACAACCTAATTAATACCTTAGTTTATCTTTGTAGACCTTCCTACAAGTAACTAACAAGTCAAAAGCTTAATAAAATTACAAGTCCTTGCTTGAATTATCTCGCAGTAAAGATAAACTGTTATTGCGAGTTAATATAACTCACAAATAAAAATAACAAGATCATTATAAGTATAGCAAATGACCAAGAATCAATTGTTAATACAAGACCAGCTTGTGCCCGCGTAAATGTTATTTTTCTGTCCCTCGGGAACAGTACTTTTTTGGGATGAAAGGTACCCTATGCCCTTTTCTGTACCAAAATTTCATGATGATCGCTGGAGTAGCGAAGGCATGAAAGCATAACAAACAAACAAAATCGTTTTCGCATTTACAATATTAGTTAAGCAGTTAGCGGCTTCGCTGGCGTGTATGCATATTTTTTTTGCGATACTCTAGTTATTTTCCTAATATATATCAGTAAAAGTCCTGTGAAAATCTGTCGAACCGTTTCTGATAGAGTAGAGGGACCAAATAAAATTTCAATAGGTTTTTTGGTAAGTATAAGTACCGTGTAAACATTCAATTTTATTTACTTGTACAGACTAAGATTAGGCATTACGCACAGCCCTGAACGTTGCAAATTTCGAATCAAGTGAGAGAAGGCTATTCTGCTATTCCAAACGAGATTGCTTTGCGCGATTTATCGCTCTACAGTGTGTGACTAACGTCAAATGGCTAAGTTCATAAGCACTCTGTATAATGTCATGCATACACACTTGATTGTAAGCTAATTTTAAATAAAGAGGAGCGCTGATTATCAAAATTTTCGGGATAGTCCTTTGTTCAGCATTTTATGGCTTACACTCTATGGCCTATAATTATGATGATTATAAACTTTATTAAGACACACCTGCTGCTACAGCTTTCAGTGCTATATTATACTTTCGTCATTAAACAGGTTAAATACCACCTTTGCCACACAATGGCCCTTAATAAACATAGTCTATAATCCCACTATCCCACTAATATTATAACTGTGAACGTTTGGATGGATGGATGTTTGTTACTCTTTCACGCAAAAACCACCAAACCGATTGCGATGAAACTTGATATGTACATAGCTGGAGACCTGGATTAACGCATAGGCTACTTTTTATCCCGATATTCCCATGGGATCGGTACTTACACGGATGAAACAGCGTGGCGCTGCTAGTACTGAATATTCACAGAACTTGATTAGCCTTCGTACTCACAGAAACACAACACTAGCGTAGTGTAGGGTGGGAAATCAACCAAAAACCTGCTGTAACTTAAGTCATCCAAAACAAACTTTTTTACACGCTTTATATTATCTTGACCTGTATTCATATTTATGTAATGGAATTGTTCAAAGTAGATTTTTCAAGATGTCCAATTAATGTGAAAAATATGCACTTGTACCTATCAACGGCCTGTTGACAATTCAAGCCTACGTCATTTAATTTTCCTATTCGAAATTTATCATCCCCAATAAAGATGATCATAGTATCATCTACAAATAGCACTGTATTATTTGAAGTTACTTTGTGCAGATCATTTATATATATATATAAATAGCAGTGAAACCAGAACACCGCCCTGTGGAACACTATATGTAACTTCTCTACAGTATAATGTAAATCTCCTCTCTTTTTTCTTGTTGGACATATTCTTATTATTTTTGTTGCCTGGGTCCTTTTGCTAAGGTAAGATTTTAGTAGGCCACAGATATTACCCCTGATCCCGAAGCATTTAATATCTTGTGGTCTACATTATCAAAAGCTTTAGTCAGATTAATAAATATCGCATAAGTTAGTTTGTTCCTGTCCATTTTAATTAGGAAAATGTTTTGTAAGTAAGAAAATAAATTATAGCTAAACAAACTAATCGCTTAATTTAAAAAGTTCAAAATTATTTTCTGTTCTTTATTGTTATCTACTAATCGGTTTGCTATTGAAGCCTGTTTTTAACTATAATAATTAATTCGAAGTAAACTAGAGCGGTGTTAAAATAATATGAATGTTATGTTAATTAACCTGTAATGTTTTATACATATAAGGTACTTAATACGGCACAACGCGGCACAGTATTAAGATAAGTTAAAGTACATTAAGGGGTAAAACAATAAAATCGCACCATTTTGCCACCCTACAAACAGAGCCTAATGGCAGTATGCTGTTTACCTTACGACAAAGACCCGGGCGACTATAAATATTTTCTAATATTTGTTTAATGTGGTCAACAGCTATTTGAGGCAATCCCTACTTTATATTGCTCATTATAATTAACTTTGAACAAAGTTTTGAGTTTTCATGCGATGTCCTTCTTTTCCAAAATATAGATTTTGTTATTTTGTGAAATAAGATTATCAGACAAGTCTTTAGTAATATCAAATTGTCAAAGTAAGCAAGTACTAGTGGCCATATGTCACTAATACGCTAATAGTATACTGAGGAACAGTGAACGGCTCTAAGGCCTCGGTCACGAAGTCAGCGGGAGCGGGGCGGCGGCGGCGGCGGCAGTGGCTGCGTCGCGGGGAGCGGCGCGTTCCCATGCATATATTTATATGGAACTAGCCTCGAAGACAGCGGCGCGGGGAGCGGGCGTCGAGCAGCGTACGAGTGGTGCGTACCAATCTAGCGGTGACCGCGCGTCTGCTTTGACGTAGTGTTGAGTTGTAGTGTTCTTTTTTTGATTTTTAACGACTGAAGTTTCAAAATCCCCGTCGACGTGTTGCAGCAAAATATTACAATGATTTTTGATAGAACACCAAAGACAAAGATACTAATTTCTCGTAACACAACACTACGCCGCTCTAGCGCCGCTCGGTCTGCCCGCTGGCTTCGAGACCGGGTACAGCGTTGCCGCGACGCTCTCCACACCGCCGCCGCCGCCACCCCGCTCCCGCTGACTTCGTGACCGAGGCCTTAGGAACATTGGACGCGTGCTTGTGCCTTATTTAGCAAGCAGCTGCGTGGCGGCAACCCGTGTAGTTATACTTTGGGTGTCTACACCCTTCCGGGAGTTAGGCCTTCTCTTCGGCGATTCACTGGAACTGACATTTTATTGATAAGTCATATGTCATCTGTGATACGTTTTACATGAGAGGGGACCGCAATCACTGAAGTTTTTCCGTTTACCTCGAATATTGTGTAAAGTGTACTTCACATAAGAGTACATGCAGGTATGTGACTTACAGTTTATATTTATTGTATCTACATATCCTTTACATTTTTAATATAAATGATTATATTATTTCTTATGTAACTTTAATTTCTAAAGACGATTATCAGACCTGCTGTCCTATATGGATCTGAAAGTTGGTCTACAAAGGAAACGGACAAGAGACGCCTGCACATAGTTGAAAGCGAATGTTGAGATGGATGTATAGTGTGACAAGAATGGATAAGGTGAGGAATGAATATATTACAGAGAGCCTGAAAGTAGCACCAGTACATGAAAAGATGAGGAGCAATAGGTTATCGTGATATGAACATGTGATGCGGCGGGATGAGCAAAACGTGGTAAAGAAACTTTAAAGTTGACGGGTACAGAAGCAGGAAAGTAAACATCGATGGACTGCGTGAAAGAGTATATGGCTAGAAAGAGAATAAGCAGTGAAATAGTAGTAGAATGGAAGAAGAAAATATGACCCCAAATATAATAGGAAAAAGAGTAGGCAGGTCATGATGTACCTAATTACAACTTCATATTATGTACAATTTTCTTATTTGATAGCGTAATTATTCATCTAAAGATTGTTTACTCATTCAGAAACATTTTATTGTTATTATTACAACACATCACACACCCAACCACGAAGTTCCACACTTTGTATTTAACAGTTAATAAAACATAGTACTATGAAAGCACTCCAACTGAAATATTTTCACTTTGATGTTTTCCTGTTCCCTGCTAATTAAAGATTAAGTTTGTTCCTGGGGAGTGAGCTCAGACCATTATGGATATTCCTTCACTTCTTTTATTTACTATACACAGTCTGGCCATAAATATTGCCAATTCGACAAAGAAAATGTGGATTACTTTGTGTCGTTTCGATGTAGTTCTATTTCATTCATACGCCTAGCTTACTCATTACACGACAGTCTTAAATTTGTATGTATCTTTTGCTCGCGTAAAAATTTTGATTGAGACTTGGATGATGTATAACGCATGATTGCAATATACTTGCGTGGCAAATACAATTTGACCTATGTGCATAATTGCATATGTATCACAAGTACTAGTTGTTTTGTGAGGTGATGGTGCGGTGTATTTCAAAACTTGTTTAGTTTTTGTACTAGTTATAGGCATAGATTTAAAGAAAGTTTGTAAGTCTCGAGCACTCGACCCTCCAAATTGTAAGCATTTCCCAGTGCCAATAATACCTGTAACAAAAGAAGTGTCATTTGGTAGAGGTGTTACCCACTCCAAGTAGTAATCTGTTGGGCCGTATCTCCTCCAAAATATTATTAAATAGTTATTTCACAATAATTGTCCACTTTGAAATAATACCGTTTCAGTTAATCACTAGAAATTTAGTTGTATAAATACCGGTCACCCACCCTAAGTATTGACCTTAACCATACAATTTAACCTCTACTTCACCTAACCGATGTTAACCGGCCGTTTTGTATTACGCTATAAAATTCCAAAATCGCTCGTAAAATTAGTTTTAATATTAGTGCGTCGTAAAATGGTCATATAATAATTATCGGGCATGACACAGCGGGAGTAACCGGTCGTGGAGAGGTGAGTATACTCAATAATTATGAAGGGTGAAATGATTCATAGGCGATTCTCAAAAACTGCTGTATCAGATATCGTCATCTACAAACAATATTTCATGAACGCTTCTATAAAAGGGTAACTGCTCTCATTTTCCTTATAGAACAAATGATTCTCAAAAAGAAAATGGTTTAGAATAATCCTGCGTTTAAATAGGCTGGAAAGAAAAATGGTTATTATAATATATTTATATATATATTTCTTCTGTGCGTGTGTATGTTCCTGAACTCCTAAACGGATGGACCGATTTTAATGAAATTTTCTGTGTGCCTTGAGGTGGATTCGAGAATGGTTTAGATTTACAATTGGACCCGATAGATGGCACTGCGATAGGGTTACAGGAATAATATTTTATACGTTCCAGCAGGACAACGGCTGTCGGGTCCGCTCTGATAACAATTTGATCCTTATTATCAGCGTGACGCGGAGGGACTTACATAGAAGTGCAAAGTACACCCAGACTTGGATCAACACCTATGTGCATAATTGCATATGCATCACAAGTAAATAATAATTTAATAACTCCTGTTTGGCAACTCGTTAAGGAACGTTTTATTTTCCTTTCTTAACTTCGAAACGAAGAATATTATATATATTATTTATCTACGATAAACATTAAAATAGCTAGTAAGCGTACCTTCATATACCAGGATACCATGTAGATACATGTCTATATTCCGTCCCGAGTAGGCAGCGACGATAGAAGCCATTTGCCACGATTCCGACATACAGCTCGCACTTCCACATTCATCAGACCTTTCATACACGGTCGCCAGTTACGCCAGGTCCTTCTTCAGTATACTGCTGATCTGGCCAGTATAGGTACGTATTTTCTTACCATTTTATTCCTCACTCTATGAGTCAATCTTACAGTACACATACTTCTCAGTGAAAGCATTTCCACGGTATTTACTTTACTTTAATGTTTCTGCTGCCATACCAAAATCTCGCTGCTATACATCAAAGTTGGTGTGAACAATGTGAACCGGCAGACGTGTGTCTTATGATGACTTCCATTTTTGTGAGGAAAATGAAAAGAACTCAGTATTGTAATTATTTAGGTTAATTACTTCATTTTTATTTTGACATCACCTTGTTTTCGAGGCACCATCCGAAAACCAGCGCTGCATGTCATACATGCAGCATATGCTGAGATGGCGGCCATTTTAGACACGCACAGAATGTGACCTGTTTATTTTTTTCCTCTTTCTCTATTTTAATTTAAATTGTAATTCGGTATTATAAATTTTAGAAACAGTATATATATTATTATTATTGTTTCGTACTTTCGTTTAGTATTTTTGTTTCGTTTTTTATATTTGTGCGTGTTCTAAAAATGGTTTTTCTCTCTTTCTTTCTTTCTTCTATTTCCACCGTCTCAGTTCCAACCGTAACCTACTCCTACCTACTTTCGAACACTAAAGCCTTCGTTTTGCTCGCATTTTCTTTCATACTTTTCGCCTCAAGCTTGTCTCATGATTTCATGATTGTTATCATGTCCTGCAACTGCTTCGGCATTCGCCTTGATGAACTGAGACTTGATCATCGGCGTACAACAGTTACTTGACACGTACTCGCCCATACACAAACTGCACTCGTGCTTTTACAGTTTAGAAAAGCAGCTATCCATAAATAAATTGAATAACCACGGAGATACTACACAGCCTTGCCTGACACCCCTAGAGATACAAACCAAATCTGTGTAACCATTTTTTCTGACACAGGCTTTGGAATCCATGTAGAATAAATGTATGTGGGCAACCCTAGTTCTGACATGTACCCTATTTACCCCTATTTATTTAGACCCTATTTTACTAAATCTTCTACCAAAACAAGTAATTACTTAGAGGATTAATAACAATACTAGTAATGTACACAAGTTAGGAAAACTGCCGGACAAAGAAAAACCTAAGTTAAACAAAGCAAAAAATGCATGAAAATTCCTAAAGCTTTATAATAATAATAACAAACAATACGGCAAATGGGTGTGTTTACACTCACAGTTCGATTTAACACCAAAAGACGTGTTTCATATCGGAACACATCGAATCAATTGGCGCCCAGCCTCGCGAGAACGAAAATGTTTGGGCTTCGAAACATCCATTTTAAATATAAACTCGCCTCTGAAGATTTAGGGCTACATTATAAATTGAGTTTTGGCTAATTGAAGAATGAGAGTTTTTTTTTGTGATCTTACTTTATTGGAAACATAAATATAATATGTACTTTAAAAACAACAAAATCGCTTGGATTTCTTGTATATCTTATTCAGGTGTGCTACAAATATTTCTTAATACATATATGTTCCAGTTGAAACTTTTAATGGGTCAAACCAACTTTAACTAAAATAAAACAGTCACAGTACTTTTGACTGAATAATATTATATCGGCAATGTGCGGGTGGATCAAGAAACCTTACGAACTCGACGAGAGGGCGTGCACCATTGAGCCAATCAGCCTGTGACCACGGCCAGTGCAACTTGGAATGTGTGTAACTATGTAAAACCTATTTCGGGATCGCGTTATTTCCCGTATATATATACACAATTATAAATTGGTTGAGTTGGAAGAGGAAGCCAGGTTTGAAAGTTCAACATGTACCTATCAATTTCTTTTTAAATAATAAACTTGTTATTAATTCATCATCTTGTAAATACCGCTAATGCGCAATGAAATATAAAACTGAGGAAGCCTTAGTGTATCAGTAGTGTAAAATTTAAATAATATTATCTATCTACTTATATAAATAAAAATGAATCGCCAAATGTGTTGCTAAGCGCAAAACTCAAGAAAGGCTCGACCAATTGGGCTAATTTCTTTTTTCATATTTTCGATAAGGCACAGGGAAGACAGCGAGGAAAACAGTAAAAATAACACTTTTCTTTTCCTATACAAACCACAGAGTAAATAATAATTAAAACACAGGTCCCCAGCTGTCAAATATTTGACGTCGTTAACTTTTGACAGAACGAAGTCTGTCGGGGCAGCTAGTTAATAATAATAATATTAAAAAGAAAACACGATGTCACCGCGATTTTCGTGGCCTTGCAATACACGCTGTCGTCTTCACCACAAACTCCCTTCGTCATCTTACAATCGTCTTCCATTCATGTTTGAACATTAAAAATATGTTCAAAGACGATGATGTGTTTGACAAAATAACGGTTATCGACCTACACTTGGCATGTAGGGGTGTCAGTGGCTGTTGTATATTTTACCCTATATGTTTAAGTTCCAGGAGTAATCACCATTATAGTAAAACGCAATAAACGGAAAACACCCATTAATCGAACTAATCTAAAATATTTTAAAGATTATATTATGTGTTACTCGCAACGTGTTGCCCGCAAATTCGTTCGCGTAGAAATTTTGCCGTGAAATCTATCCCATGGGAACTGTAAATTTTTCTCTGATAAAAAGTAGCCTATATGCTATTCCAGACAGGCTACCTCTGTGTACCTTATAATATTAGCAAGATATTTGATCTGAGCTTTTGGCACGTAAAGTATGTTCAAACATCCAAACATCATTAACGCTATCAGTACCGCACTTTTGAGTTTTTAGCGTAACTGACAACGCACTACTTAATGTCGCGGTGTAATGCAAGTAAATTATCCCAATTGAAATTTTCGATTTTATTAAAGTTAGATTACTTTGAAAATTTAAAAATTTTCAAAGTAATCTAACTTTAATAAAAGTATTATTAGAATCTGTTCACAATTAGCGAAAAATTTTAGTTATACACAAGAAAAAGGTCAACCCGCGAAATTCTTAACCTCCACAAAAGACCACGACCACTGGTAAAGCACATCAAGGTTGATAGGGTGTTAAAAAATGAAAGGCAAATAAAACCACAAGTCATCTTCCTTTACCAAATGCGTGGCAACAGAATAACCAAATTATGCAAAACTTGCTAGTCTGGCAGCCTAGAATAGCACTTTGGTTATAACAAATATAAATGTTTATTTTTACACATAACATCCGTGGGAACGCCCACCTGAACTATCACGGAAATATTGAATAAAAAAGAATCAGCCCTTAACATTAAACAAAATAAGGGTAGGTTTCCACAAAAAGCGAAGAACAAGCTGCTCATCTCTGATAGTATAAATAAACAAACCTACTAACATTGAGGCTTTCAGTTCAAACGATATTTTGGTAGGATTCACTATATTTCTTTTTTTATATTATAGGGGGCAATCGAGCAGACGGGTCACCTGATGGTAAGTGACTACTAAGTGCGTTGCCGGCCTTTGAGATAGGAGAACTCTCTATAAAAATTAAATAACACGTGTACTCCTAAATCTAACAGGGAGGAAGGCCTGACAATGATTTGCGGACAAGTGGTTTTCCACGCTTCCAGACCAGTTAGTCAGTGTTAAAAAGAGTATTTTAGCCGAATTATGTAACTGTGTGTAATTGAAAGAAGCGCTTGTTTTACATCGACGACCCGTTTTTATTTTTCCGTTCCGCTACAGACAAGCCACGGCTTTATGTAACCGTTTCCACTACACTGGGTTCCAAGGGTAGACATTGGCTTTGTTAACTGAACGCACATTCACATATTGGGGAAAATCACGTTCTTCATTCACCGTTACTGAATCATATTCAAACGTTGCCTCTGAATATAAAAATATGAGACTGGGTGGTATTTTGGTCTATACTGATAAATAGGTTAAATAATTAAAATATCTTTATTTCATAAAATTGCTCAACAATTATTTAAAATTGTCAATTAAAAAAAAATTATTTATAGATCAACTTAATAAAATTATAACGGCCTCTTTTAAATCACGGTGAATTATGCCCAGTTCCTATAATCAAAAAACGGTTCGTTTTGCTTACGGACGGTATAACTGTTCACGGATGTTCAACAAAATTTTAGCGTCCGTAAGCAAAACGAATCGTTTCTTGATTATAGGAACCGGGCATTAACAATTGTATTACAAAAACTTTTTGTTGTGCGTTATTATATTATCATGAATTTAAGTAAATAAACTAAAATGAGGCTTTAATAACAATAATAATAATAATAATAAGTTTATTTCACCAAAATTTTTACTTGTACAGTGCACTATTTGATAACAAAGGAAGCTTATCTATGTATATTTTATATTATGTTCACTAGTTAGACCCTGTCTCTTAAACTAGGCAATTTTACCTGTATTTTAAGAAACAGTGTTCGGCAGTAGAGGATTGATATTAGACATAATTATAATAAAGATGATAGGTGCGGCTCGTGTAGCTCGTGTCAGATAGTGATGGTTGGTGATGATTACTTCAGTGAGTAGGTGTGTGCGTACATGTATGTATATATGTGTGGGTGTGGTGTCAGCGTGTGTGTGTGTGGTGTCAGCGTGTGTGTGTGTGTGGGGGTGCGTGTGTGTATGTGAATGTATGTTTGTGTGTATGTGTGTTATTATGTTTGCATGCATCTACAATTTTTATATGTTAATAATGATTCTGTTTTGTCATAGTTTTGGCGCAGAAGCCATTCCGTATTTTTTGTTTTTACTTCGTGAGTGTTCAGGTCGAGTATGTTTAGCTGTTTATAGAGTTTATGCAGTTGTTTATAAACGTGTATACTTATAACATAGTATTGGTGTTTTGCAAACGATGTTTTGTGTCGGGCTCCGTAAGGAACATTTTTGCGTTTTTTTGGGTTCGACGGAGGGATACCGGTATGTGCTCGGAGGACAGAGCGAAGCACAAAGAGCTGACGAACTGTCAAGACCTTATAGTCCACGTATAGTTGTTCAGTTGGATATCTGTATGGCTTTTTTGTGATGACTTTAATAATAGCCCTTCGAGCCCCTCTCCGCTTGTATGAGAACTGTCTTGGCTGCTCCACCCCATACTGGTATACAATATCCAATTATTGATTGGCATAGTGCAAGGTACACCATTTTAAGGGTGTCACAGTCAGCCGATCCCCTAGAGTCCTAAATATTGGAATTAGTCGCAAAATTTTATTTGACAGCGTGCTAAGTTGCGTGTTCCATCTTAGACCATCATCTATGTGTACACCTAAGTACTTAACACCATCAGCTCTGATCAATACAGGACAAAAGCAAAACCCAGTTTGGTTATAGCATGTATGTGCCTGGAGTTTGAAAGCTGATGACGGTTTGGTATTGCTGTAGATCGTGAAGGGAATATAGGCTATTTTGTCAAGATTAAGTGTCAAAAGATTCTCAATAAGCCAATTCATTATTGTTCGCATGGCGTATTCTGCTTGGACCTTAACTTCCTCCCATGTGGAGCCATGGATAAGCAGGGCAGTGTCGTCGGCATATGCATAGATGCTGCACTTTGGGAGTGACATACAACAGAGGTCGTTGATGTATATTTGGAACAATAAGGGGCCTAACATGCTGCCCTGGGGCACACCGTATGTCATTATTTCCTCTTTACTATAATGATTATCAATCTTGACTTGTTGAGTGCGATTTTTGAAATAATCTTTAAATATTTCAAGAGGTGTGCCACGTATTCCTATGTGTTCTAATTTAGAAATAAGTTTGGGAACAGAAACCGTGTCAAAGGCCTTGGAAAGGTGTAGGAAAAAACCTAGACATTTCATTCTGTTGTCCAGATATTTGGCAATATTTTGCGTCATATCTACTACTGCGTCTTCAGTTGAGACTCCAGCCCGAAATCCATACTGATTAGTTGCAATGAGATGATATTTATATAAGAATCTAGTCAGGTTTTTACTCAAAATTCTTTCCAATATCTTCGGGAGCGAAGTCAGAACCGATATAGGCCTGTAATTATTGACACAGCTTCTGTCCCCTCCCTTATGAATTGGGTGAGTGATTGCTTTTTTTAAAGCGTTTGGAAACAATCCAGTTTGTATGCAAAGATTACATATATATGTGATTGGTGGTACTAGAACCCGTCGACACATCTTAAGCAAGGAAGTGGGTATGCCATTCCAGCCTGTGGCGCAATCACTACGGAGTTGACGAATAATTGTTTCTACTTCAGACTCGTCTACCTCGAGAATGACGAGAGAGTTGCATGGTGGGCTTGTGCTCTTAGTGATTTTATTTGTTGAATGGAGGCGATCAAAGTTCGTGGATGCTTGCTGATTTATTATGTTATCTCGGAGGGTCTTGCCTATATTACTAAAGAAGTCGCACACTCGATTTATTGAAGAACTAATATCATTATCAGTTTCTAGAAGTTCCACAGGACTGGTACGTGTGTTATTGGAATTAGTGATCTTTTTGATAGTCTTCCATAAGGCTTTTGGGTCATTTTTGCTTTTTTCCAATTCATGTTTTTCATATGATGTTTTTAGTTTTTTCAGAAGAGCGTTACAAAAATTTCGATAATGTGTGTATGTTAATTTTAAGACTACGACATTCGGGGCTTTTTTAGATTGTATGTGCAGCTTATCCCTATTTTTAATACATTTCAATAGACCTGTGGTTATCCAAGGTTTTAATATTTATTAAGCTATTGCATAGCTTCTATATCTTGAACGCGGGGACCGAATCCAGAAATTCCGTAACGAAGCAAACCTCACGCTCCCCACTCCGACCGGCACAACGGTGATACTTGTTAGTTTTGCCATCTATCCATGAATAGCAGAACTTTTAATGACTTTTGAAATATCACGCTTGTCTCTTTAGTTCAGCAACTCGCCTCTAGGTGGCATTGGTTGTATCGGCGTGACTGCGCATGCGTAATCCCCCTCTTCGCCCCGCAATCTGGTGACTCATGCCCACGGAGCAGATACAAAGAGGAGAGGGCCTAAGCAACTGTGCACTGTGATTATAACTAGGTCCTGAAGTCATCACAGTGAGCGTGGCTTATAGTTTTTTATTTTATTTATTAAAATAGTTCTAGAAAAATCTCGGGAGTGTTTTTTGAAATATAATTAAATCTATTCGTCACTAGATGGCAAAACTTTGTGTAATGGGAACAAAAAAAACAAAGGTACGTAGAGCCTAAATATTAGTAAAATAAATTATACGAAGATACTAAAATGTGTTCTACATCCAGTCCTAAAGAATTTTTAGCCGTCAAAGTATCATTTTTATATTTTTTGTAATCATTTTTTGAATAGACTGTCATCTATCTTCAACTAGAAGAACATTTATAAACAGAACAAAAAGACAGGGCCGTAATTAGAACCCAATTATTTTACCTAGCAACCTACGACTATACGAGTATTTATCTTGAATTGAAAGTCCTTTAAATATTAAAATGAAATAAATTGTTCTAAGGCTGATGATTTAAAAGGTATTTTAAGCTCATTAAGTTAGATTTACAAAATAAACTGCAGCTGCGGTACAGATACGAATAAAGAAAGATAAGATAAGAATAAATAAGTGAACAAATTTGAATCATCATTCGTGATTTACCACAAACTTTTTTATTCTCACACTAGCAATGCCCAATGCCCAAATGTTAAGCCAGGTCGCAATCTATCTGTATACCAAATTTTATCCAAATCCGTCCAGCTGTGGAATAAGGTCAAGGCTAGGAAAAAGAAAGAACTCACAAACTTTCGCTTTTGTATCAAGATGGTTTAAAAATTTATCTTGAAAAAGCTACTACCTGGTAAGTAAATTCTGAGTACGGTCCCTTACATCCTATAACTAGCGTGAGATAGCTAAACTACATAGCAACATCGACATAGAACGATGCGAGTAGTTTTACTATTGTATGGTAGAAAGAAAAAAGTTAAATGGGCGGAGCTTAACACCCCCTCACCCCGCAAATTGTCACGCGTTGTTTCATAGGGAAATCTAATTACAACACCTCCTCTTTGTATCTGCTCCGTGCTCATACCTGTCATCAATAGTGTAACTAACACGACTTTCTTATATATATATAGATAATAAAAATATTTTGAACAATATTAACTTCTCATTTATTTAATAAAAGAAAAAAAAATTGTTTTTTTATCGGTCACCACGCTCAAAAAGTGTAACTTAAATTAATATCAAAGAAAAAAAAAACAAAGGAAAATAAATACTGCATAAATAGAATAAATAAATAATTATAATTGCATAAGTTGATAAAAAATGCTATGTAATAGCTTTATCGCGGCAGTCTCCGAGTGCCACACGTCTTTTTTTTTTTTTATTTATTTATTTAATACTTCCTGCATTTTACATTGCACGGGACGGACTTAATGCCACATGGCATTATCTACCAGTCAACCTTTGGATGATTCAGTGAGGGACATGGCAGGTGCTTAGGGAGAAAAGAAAAAAAAATCATAGTTGACAATAAACTGATAATACACTCTGTACAAGACAATTTACAATGCTACATAATAATAGATAGCCGAATACAGAAAATACATATACATCCTTGCAGATAAATATAAACACATATAAATAAATACATACATACATATATATATATATACATACATACATACAAAATAAACTTATGGTTGTGAGGTCATGAGAATATTTCTGCTGAATGTTTTCTATAAAATTCCCGGACTTTAGCTTAAAACGCGCCACGGTTTGTGGACATCCTAATTTCAGGTGGGAGCGCATTCCACAGTAAAATAGACTGGACAGCAAAGGAAGAATGAACTAGAGAAGAAGTGTGATTAGGGCATAGAAGTAACCGATTATTAGTGGAACGAAGATCTCTGTCATGGTTGGCACATAGCAATTGAAGCTGTGAAGAAAGGTAGGTGGGAGCAGTAGGATTATTGAGAAGAGAATAAAGAGTTGACAATGCTCGAAGGCTACGCTGACGAGGTAGCCATGACAGTAGGGTTCGATGAGTAGACACATGGTCATACTTACGGAGATTGAAGATGAACCGAATGCAATTATTGAGAAGTCGGTCAAGTTTGTTAAGCAGATCTGCATTCAGGTTGAGATAGCATACATCACCATAATCTATAATTGGGAAGATCAATGCCTGTACAAGCAATAATTTAGTGCTGGTTGGAAGAAAATTCTTAAGTCGATACAGTGATTGCAAGGTCCCGGTGACTTTTTGACTGAGGTGAGGTTGCCAAGTGAGGGTAGAGTCAATCCACAAGCCGAGGTCTTTCACAGATTGGTTGATCGGTAGGATAGATCCGTTGTAAACCACGGCCGGCAATATTGACGTGTCTATTCTGCTTACCATTCGGGGGCTACCTACTATTATTGCCTGGCATTTGGAGGGATTAACACTTACGCCGAACCGCTCAGACCAGTTTTTTAATGCCTCCAAGTCACTGTTAACATTCTGGATTGCTTCGGTTAAATTATCCAGTTTGGCCTGTGAATAAATTTGAAGATCATCCGCATACAAATGATACGCACACTGAAGATCGCGAGTAATGAAATTGACAAACATCGAAAATAATAGAGGTGGTAAAATATTCGCTTTTTTCTTGGAATTTTATTTTGTGTTATGTGTTTCGAGATTACAGACGTAACGATGGATATAAATTGGTTTAAGGCGTCATTTGGATCATTAATATTATAGATCTCCGTAAAACTGGTATTTTCTAAATCAACTTTGACTGCCTCAAAGTTTGTTCGAGAGATGGTACCACTATGTCTCTTAAAAGGGTTCGATTGTTTAAGCATTAATAGAGTGGGTTGATGATCCGTAATATAAGATTCTAAAACTAGAGTTGTAGCAGTAAATTTAGTCTTTAGAAGGGTATGATCCAAACAATTTTCTAACCTAGTGGGGAAAGAGTGGGTGGGCTTTGAAAATAGGGAAACTAAAAATTAGGATAAAATTATGAAAAAAAGGAAGAAAAAAACAAGAGATGTAAAGTAAGATACAGATTAGTTCACATTAAATTTCTATTAAGTACTTATATGAAATAGCCTGTTTTTTTTTTTTTACGGTATAGGGTCACCTGATGGTAAATGACTACTGCCGCCCATGGGCACGGGTCACAAGAGCGTTGCCGCCTTTTAAGGTGGAAATAGGGAAAGAGGGGGGATGTACGATGCAATAATCGACACGAGCATCGTAGTCACGTAGCGCGGACTCAGCAGTTTACGCCGTTCCACGCTATTCATCATTAATATAAATTAGTACATTTTCGGTCACCATTCGGTTCGGGTGTGCTCATAACCATTTTTACCATACCATCCTAGAGTAAGTTAAGTAGATAAACCATTCTTTTGCTTAACCTTCTCTTTCATTTAACCATATTTCCTGTACGGTTACCATAGAACGTACAGGGGAAGAGCGGGAACTCGGGAGAGGGGGATTAGAGGGGAGAGGGGAAGGACGGGAATAGGGGAGAGGGAAGGGTTAGGGCCTCCCGTAACCTCACTCACGCGGCGAAAGGCAATGCAAGTATTGTTTCACTGCCGGTTTTCTGTGAGGCCGTTGTATCGAGCGGAGTCGAGCCGGCCCATGCGTGCCGAAGCATGGCTCTCCCACGTTATAATTAAATAAATCCAAAACAATTCAATCCCAAACGTTTTTATCCTAATCCATGAACATACATACATATTTAATCCACCACTGAGTAGTGCCAAAAGCATAGTTGTCGTTTTATTGTGGACTTACACTTGTTTAGACTTAACATTTGTATATTATCTGGGATTTTATTATAAAATCGCACACACATCTCGAAAGGCTTGTATATGTATAATGTATCACTTTTTAACAGAACTGATCTTTATTTTTATGGAGGTAAATCAGATTTTCATTAATATATTGACATACCGTCCTTAACATTTTTTTTTTAATTTCTGCCTCAGTGAATCACGATTGCCTAAGTTATAAATTGCTCGGATAGCCCCTTTCTGCAGCATGAAGATGGATTGAATATCGTAGCATTGCCATACAGTAGAATACAATTTACTATGAAAATTACTGAAATAGACTAATCCGGCTGTTTCAATATCAGTCAGTTCACTAATTAATGCCTAAGAATTTTGTGGTGTCCACTAGTTCTAACTCATCTTCTTTAACCATTATAGTGGTTTTCACCGGTTTAACGTTTGTTTTTCTCCACTAAGAAGTAAAATGTTAACGTTAAACCAACGAAACAATTTTGAAATAGCATCGTTTACATTGTCAAAGTTTGTAGTGATACGTTTTAATCTAAATAAGAGTGCAATATCATCTACAAAAGAACAACTATCTCTTAGTTGTTCTTAACAAGATTAAGGACAAAAGTGGCCTAAATATAAAACGACAAGAACTAACATTTTTACCACAGACTCTGGAGATAGCTTGCCTTTAGTATCGACTTTCTGAATCCTGTTACTCAGATAACAAGGAAGAAGATCCAGCGCCGTGTCAATGATACGTATTCGCTGCCTGTCACTGCTCTCGTGTTTACATTTAATTGCTAATTGATAAACGAAAGTTTTCTACAAAACAACAAATAAAATAACAACGAAATAGCAATTACGCATATCTAGATTATTCAAATTTTAAGCAAACGTCAAGTTCAGACCTTTAACTTTTCAGACCGACAAAGGCCTCAGCCATGCAAAAATCTGAAGCTTTCCAAACTTAAATCATTAAAAAGACTATGACTCCTCGACAGCCAGTCTGTTAGCTTTCAAAACAATTTACATTCAGTTTCAATTTCAAGTAAACTTTGATGTTTGGATTGGAAAATGAACTGAAAAATAATTTTGATGAATTTATGTGCTTTTGGAAAGGTCATTTTTAAAAATAGTGGGCCCACCATTTTTACCAGGAAATGCTTAATAGTGTTGTCGCCACATCAAAAAATCTTATTTATTTTATTAAAAATAGGGCCAAACTATAATAGATGATATGATAACACAGTTCACTATTTAATAAAAATAAGTTAATAGATATTATTTTGACTGGTTATACCGATAACGCAATACTATTGGTCGATGGATAAATATTAACAAATTGTGGAATTATAAAAGGGTAGGAATATGTTTAGATTGATTGACTTGAGTGCAAACAGAGGTACGAACAACTTGGCAGTGCTGTTAGTTAGTGATTTTTATAGTGTATATCAGTGGTTTCGAGACCGTTTCTTACATCAGAAGTGAGATAAAGAATGCGCCCCAATTGAAAGAAAAAAAAATGTGTTAGTAAGTAAAAAGTTCTTGTGCAAGATTTTGCTATTCGTAAATCCCAACGTCCTCATCATGGTGTTCATCAAGCAATCGTGATGCAATGAGTATGTATCTATAACAGTGAGTAAAAACGTTTTCATTAGTAATTTCCGAGTGTGTGTTTATTCTAATGTGGGTAGATGTGATAGAAGCAAATACTCGTACTATCGGATTCATTATTGTGATATTCTTACGGTTTATTTAGAGTTGGAACCTTAACTATTACTTATAATTTACAAATTTGTTCAAATCTACGAATTGCAATAGGTACATGTATTTTATTTAAAAAATAGGGTATATGGATAAAATGAGGTGTTCGAATATTTCTATATTTGTAGAAATTATTGGCCACAAAAACATAACTGTTAATACTTCGATTGCTTGGTTTTACGAGTTATTACGTTAAGAGTTATAAACATAAAATAAAATAATTCGGACTTTAATTCGAAGTGTTTATCAAAAGTACTAGTAGTAGGTACCTACTAAGACGAAAATCGAAAATAAAGCATGGTTAAATATCCCTTTAAAGTGATGTTAATAACTGGTTTTTGTTGATATATGAAGTAGTCATTAAAAGTGTGTTGAACATCCCAATCCTGTTGAGAGCTTTTAATGTAAATTTATACTCTCTAGTTTATACTATTAGTGCCTCTTCTCCGCTGATATCAAACAAAAAAAGAAAGAATTGGTTTTTATCAGTTCAATTGCTAGGTGCTAATGTTTTATTAGACACTTAAGCATTACAGTCAGGCCAGGCCGAGCTTCACAGGAAAGGTAGTACAACCACGTCGAAAAACTTGGTCAGGCATAAAACGAACCAGTGGCTATCAAAAATTAAGAACATATGCTTTAGCAGAACTGGATGAAAACCACCTGAAATTGGATAGACCAGGATGTTGGCCGGTATTTATAAATCTGTATTTGTGAAATCTGCCTAGTACATAATTATGATTGTGTCATAATGTTGTTGACTGATATTTGAGAGAAGTCTGTATGATGATCGACTTAAGAGTGAGGAATTAGAACATAAGAAAATATGTATGATATTTAGTCTAGTACATTTGCTTCGGACAATACTGTGTAACCTATATGCGGAATTTACTCGTGTAAAGTCAGACGTTAAGACTCGTTGTGATATGCAACTAGGGTTGGCCAAAGGCATCGCCTAGGGGAAGCTTCGGGTGCTTGACGCTGGCTGTATAACTTACCGCCGATGGAATAGTTATACACGCACGAGTAAATTCTTACAGCCAGATGTTAAGACTTGTTGTGATATGCAACTAGGGTTGGCCAAAGGCATCGCCTAGGGTAAACTTCGAGTGTCCGGTCAATGGCACTTTACGGTGCACCGGTGTGGGCGGAGGCTCTGACCGCCCAGAATAGGGCGCGCCTCTGGCGCCCTCAGAGGGTTATGGCGGTTAGAGCCATACGCGGCTACCGCACCGTGTCGACGGAGGCGGCGTGCGCGTTGTCCGGAACTCCCCCGTGGGATTTGGAGGCGGAAGTGCTCGCCGAAGTTTATCGGCGGACGACTGAGTTCCGGGCGGGAAGCGGCAGTCGGCCCCCGCCCGAAGAGGTACGCGAGTGGCGTGAGGCCGCTCGCCGAGCCACGATGGCTCGTTGGTCGTCCCGGCTGGAGGCTCCACGTGCTGGCTTTGCCGCCGTGGAGGCGCTCCAGCCGGTCATCGTCGAGTGGGCAGGGCGGCAGCACGGGACCCTTTCCTTCCGACTGACGCAGGTTCTTTCCGGGCACGGCTGCTTCGGGAAGTACCTGCACTCGGTCGCTAGGAGGGAATTGAGTCCCGCCTGTCACCACTGCGACTGCAGTGAGGACTCGGCTCAGCATACGCTGGCGGTTTGCCCCAGTTGGGCGGCGCAGCGTCGGGCCCTCACTGCAGTCATCGGAGTGGATCTGTTGCTACCGGCTGTCATACGCTCCATGGCCGGTAGCGACAGGAATTTTACCGCGGTCGCTACCTTCTGTGAGGAAGTCATCTCGCAGAAGGAGGCGGCGGAAAGGGTCCGGGAGGACGACCTCCACTCGGACTTAATTCGCCGCCGGCGAACCGGGCGGCGGAGGCGCGCTTACCAGCGCCTCATGCCGCCCTGAGTGTGGCCGCGGGTGGACGGGACGGGTTTTTTCCCTCCATCCGCTATAGTGGCCCCCCGCGAGGAGGCGGCGTCCGCGTGTGCCTGGACGTCGCCTAATTGAGAGGTTTTTACCCGAAGGTGGTGCCCGCACTTTTGCGGGCAGGCGCTAGGGGGGGTCCGGATGTCTTAATAAAAGCTGTTCCCGGATCCCTCCTACTTAAGGCGCAGTACGGCACACCGTGTGGTTTTAGTCAGTTCGATTCCGACACACCGCCCCATCGAAAACCCCGGTGGGGTGACGGCCCGAGGGGGTTTCCACACGCACAAAAAAAAAAAATAAAAAAGGGTAAAGGGTTCGAGTCTTAACGTTGGCTGTATAACTGACCGCCGATGGAACAGTTATGTAAGCATTAAGGTCCTAGTAGTGTCCGGGGATTGTCTAAATGAAGCGGGGAGCTCTTTATCTACTGGCCGTCGATGGAATAGTAGATGGAAGAGCCCTCGTTGCTGTTTACAAAAAAAAGTGATCGATGCAATGAAATATATTGAAATAGATACAATCTAATGGTAAATACTTTGTCCTCAGCAACTATACCACACCATAACGCTATCCGGGACGGATGCGTACGCAGGAGGGCCGTGTTGTCGCCACATCAAAAACTCTTATTTATTTTATTAAAAATAGGGCCAAACTATAACAGATGATATGATAACACAGTTCACTATTTAATAAAAATAAGTTAATAGATATTATTTTGACTGGTTATACCGATAACGCAATACTATTGATCGATGGATAAATATTAACAAATTGTGGAATTATAAAAGGGTAGGAATATGTTTAGATTGATTTGACTTGAGTGCAAACAGAGGTACGAACAACTTGGCAGTGCTGTTAGTGATTTTTATAGTGTATATCAGTGGTTTCGAGACCGTTTCTTACAATAGAAAGTTACCTAATGTGTTTTAAGAGGTTTTAGAGGTATCACATGCGCATCACAAAGCTTGTACAGATTTTATATAAATATTAAGCCTCTAACAGACGACGTGCATTCATTTTCACGTTGAAATTTACAACACACAATTATACAGAATGTCACATGCGGCACGTTAAAAGAACTAAGTGCGTAATAAAATGATTCCTCACACATCGTTTTAAAAGTAGGTCAAAAAAAATTAACATGCAGAAACACTGCAAGAGGTAGACGGTGCGGTGTTCTTCTAGGCTGTGATTTGCCGGAGGACGCAGAGGCCAACATTGTTGTACAAGTTGCGGCAATCATCAAAACAAACCCTTTTCGTTCGGACATTTAGTTTAGCAGAAATACAGTTAATAAAAATACTTTTATGTTTAATACATATTGTTAGCCTAGAATGTTAATATTGCAAAACAGAAATGTACCTAATCTATTGTAAATAAAAATGATGCATCCAGTATTCTCTGTAAGCCGTGCGCGTCACTACTCTTCACACTAAATGAAAGTCATGTGCGTCTGCCTAGTCATATGTGTAACTTTGCTAAAGGAATGACGTCAGCTCCTAATGGAGTATTCTGAAGGTCAGTAAATCGTAATTGTGCCCTTATTTCAATAATGATAATTACAACCAATGCTCAAACATTAACTGTATTACATAGCTCTTCTCTGTCGCGCTGCGTTATGAAAATTCCTACATATGAATGCATCAAAAGTCGTTCATTTTCCTATTTGATTGGAAAAGTGGTTTCAAAAAGCCATCATTATTTTGTATACTTGAAAGAATGAACTTGCTTAGGTTTGTGGAGGAACGGGTGTCATGTTCCTCCAACACAAAGGGAGGATCCTCCGATCAGGCGAGGTGATCATGCCTGGCGGGCCGCGGCCCAACGGTTGATGTTGGGGAGTTGTATATATACTAATCGGCGCGAGAACTCTCATAGCGCGACGCAGGATTAGTAGGTGTTTTATTTTTGCTGTATGTAGTCGCCACATAACTCCCCTCCAAGACTGGAGGTCGATATCTTGATGAGTCAGCTGTCTATTAAGGAGCGTGCCAGGGCCAGTAGTGAGTAGTTCCGGTGAGTCGGAACTGAGTGCCGCAAGTTCCAGTGAGTCGGAACTGTATTCCGCTAGTCCCAGTGAGTCGGGGCTGAAGTCAGCTGGTCCCAGTGAGTCGGGGCCGCGTGCGGTGCTGCGGTGAAGTCCCCAGTGAGTCGGGGCGGTTGCTGCGTAGTGGCTGGCTGCTGCGTAGATGGGAGAGAGATGCTCTTCTTACGTGAACCGTAGGTGCAGTGTGCTGTGTCTAGACGCTGATGAGGCCGTAGGGGTAACCAGGCTGGAGCGGACGCTGCAGGCGTGTGGTATCCCTGTTGAGGCCGTGAATGCTGGCTGGCTGAGACTTGATTACCGCTCATTGCTGTAGGAGTGTATACGATAGTGGCGATGAAGATGCTGCTGATCTGGTCCATGAAGGCTACTTCCATTCACGTCGGGGTCACCACTGTGGAGGAACGGGTGTCATGTTCCTCCAACACAAAGGGAGGATCCTCCGACCAGGCGAGGTGATCATGCCTGGCGGGCCGCGGCCCAACGGTTGATGTTGGGAAGTTGTATTTAAACTAATCGGCGCGAGAACTCTCATAGCGCGATGCAGGATTAGCAGGTAGTAGATGTTTCTTTTTGCTCTATGTGAAAGTCGCCACAGGTTTTAACCGTTTGGCTTCAAGAGTAGTGCGAAATATTTTGGTGATAACGAATGAACGAATATTATAAATTGTAAGTTTGTTTGTTTTGCTTTCAGCCGTAACTACTCAACCGATCATAATTAAATTTTTCATACACGTTGTCAGGGGTACATAAAATTACCATCTCCAGAAAAAATACAAACAAAACTAGAGACAGACAACAAAATAACTTATACGCGAGTGAAGCTGCGGCCAAAAGCATTACAATAAAATACGTTAAAGAAATTGTTAAACGTCATGTGAATTATATTGTTAAATGTACCTACTGTACTATTGCATTACATTTATGGTGGTTTACATACCTGTAAAACCAATTTAGAAAGTAATGGATTATGATCAATATTTATAAATGGCGAATATTTATAATTTTATAAGTCGACTATAATGTTATAGCAAGAAAACCAAACTTTTTGATACTAACTACAACTTATTTTAATAAACATGAAAAGCCTAAGAAAAAGATTAAACATAACATATTCAAAGGTTTTTCTCTTAGGTAGATCACTAATGGAATATTTCAAATTATGAAGTGCGAGTCGGATTTAGTGTAAAGAATCTCATAAGATGGATTGTATATTTAACCAACGGATTTAATTTTAGGACAATTTCGTTAAGAAACTCTAATAAAGGTGTACAATAAAGTTTATTTCTATTCTATTTCGAAGGACTATAATACTACGTCCAGGTCTCATTTTGCAATCCCTACACAGTTTTCGGCTGAGAAACATTCTTCATAATCTGAAAACGGTGGTAAGTACGCGGGGCGTTTCATCGCCGCATTACTAAGAGATATGAAAGGGGAATATTATTTTTAATCCCGCCATTCAGTAGCGATTCGCCTCCAAATATTTTTTAATGAAAGTTTTTTTTTTGTTGTGGAATGTTTTCGCAATGGGAATTTCTTGAGAAGTGTAGTTGAATTCAAGCTTAAAAATTAATACAAGTTAAAAATTAAAGTAAGTGCGTAAGTACATACAACCACTGGTGATGAGAAACTAAAATAAGTTTGGGGAATCATTCAAAGCTATCGCTTTCAACCCTGTTTATCAGTTTAACTCTGAAACAGGGTTGGCAACGCGTTAACACTTTCACTACTACTCCAATTTACACTAATTATCGTGTAAGATGCCGGGTTAAACGAGCTAGGCGTGTCGCCGGCACTCGAAGCTAAAATAGCTAGATACGCTAGGCATGTTCACCGGCATTGTACAAAGGCAAATTGTTAATATTATCATTTTCAGTGTTTTACCACACATCGTGTTTGAACGTGTAATTTGTTTAGGATATGTTGAAGTGATTTATCATAGCTCAGTGAGTTTGAATTTTGCAAAATGTCCCAAAACTATAATAGAAGGTAAACAAGTTTCGTAATTATGGCAGAAATTGTCAACATTTCCCCAGCACCTATTGATACTATTGCACCTTTTACTGATTCGGAGAAAAAAAAACTGCAAAAGATCGACAGACAGAAGCTACCCCAGCTTCTGTCTGTCGATCTTTTGCAGTTTTTTTTTTGTTTGAACAAAAGGTTCCTGTGGAAAACGTTTTTTCTAAATATTTCTCGTCCAGTGTCGGAGCTGCCCCTCCGATGTCACGATTAGCTGGCCTTCTTTATCTTTTCTTCCTCTGGTTCCGGTGCCCGCCCAAGGTCTATGTCGCCTTGTACATCTCCCGAGATTACCGGAGTCAGCAGCGTGTTGGGCGCAATCCGCCACACTTTAAGTTAAGTAAAAGTTGGCATGATTGACAATCTATACAACTGAACAAGCCTAGCGTGTTCCCGGCATCGTACGTATAACATTTTTTTGTGGAATATAAAAATCATTATAGGTAGCACAGGAACCACTTGGTTAACTTATCAAATAATTAAGCTACTGTTATTTTTATTACATAATACTGCTCAATGTCTAAAATAATGCTGAAACATTGTGAACACGCCGGGCGTGTCCTCGGCACCTGGAGAAAATTTAGAAGAACACGCCAGGCGTGTAGCCGGCACTGAAAGTGTTAACGATAAGTTAATCTTTATTTGTCTTTGAAGTGAATAAATCATCGCATCCGACATCAGTGAGCATGACAATGCCCAAAACACAGACAGAAATCTCTAGTGTTTACGAGTATCCAATAGATAGTAGAAACCTTTAGAAATTAAAAGAAATAATTAAATAAATAATAGTTTAAAAAAACTAAAAAAACACAAACAATTCGAATATTGCATTGTCATCGGTATTTGACAGGCGTGCAAAATTTTAATGAAATCTGGCCGTTTAAAGTGGGTCAAAATCGCGCCCTAAGGAGTTGGTTACAAACAAACATACAAGTGAAGCTAATATAAAGCTAGTAAAAATTCCTTACTTCAATAAAAATTAAAGCAGAGATGAGAAATCGAGGACAAAAAGTGCTATAAATTGCAACAGTGCACGACATCTAAGTACCACAATCAGAGGAGGGAGGAGGCACAAGAGGGTGTAATCAACCGGCTGAGAGGAACTGCGATGAATATTAAACGACCCGTGCGGTACAATTACATCAGCTTCCTTTTTATCTACGGTTTAGTTTCAAATGAACACTGGTGTATTAAGTAATCATTTTTATGGACTACGTATAAAGCAACTATGCAGCTTTAAAACTTTGCTTAATATGTTTATACACACGCACATTGCCCGTATATGTGTACGGATTAGATTAGGACTTGTCTGTTTGATAATTGTGTATGAGGGGCCTGGTGTTCTCAAATACAGCTAAGCTTACTTGAGACACCAGACAAATTACATAAAATGCCAAATTTTATGCAAAGGCTGTTTCTCTATTGTAAACTTAACTCAACCACGCGCGTTTTACCATCTTTATGCTAGCGACCAACTGATATATATAGCATTATTCATAATATCCAGACCGTTTAAAAAATATCCAATATGAGTAGTCAATATAACAGCGGTTGAAATAAGCAGTGTAATAAAAATAAGTGTTTTCTTCATAGGGGAATGCCTAAATATTTTATGTCTTTACTTTTATCGAAATATACTTAAACATTAATTTACTTGTACGCCCTTGAAAGTATTTTTTTTAATAAATAAAAATATCTATGTATAATACAAATGTCGTTACCCTCATGTTCTCTCAATTGCTAGAGATTTGCTGTCTGTACTTATTTAAAATCTTCGTTACTTTGCTTTGTGCTACTTTGTGGACATGCAAAGTAACAAACATTTTAAATAAGTACAGACAGTACACAATAACACTGGTTAACAAAATTTTTACTTTTTTTTGTCACATGAAAACTTGTATCAAAATTTTGAACGTAGAAGGGCAAGCAAACAATAATTATATCAATGAAAAAAAGTAACACATCAGCTTTTCTTGTGACATGACAAAGTACTAAAATCAGCTACACTTAGATAAATTATTGCTTAATGTACAATAAATACTTATTATTTTAGTGAATATTTGGCTTTTGGTAGGTCTCTTTTAAGTCTCCAACAATAATCTGCTACCATTCCTGGACTCCATTTCCCTTGATAGCGCTTTTCCCTTAAGGAAATGTCCTGATGGAACCACTCATCTTGTTCGTCACTCACAACACCCAAATTTGCTGGAAAGAAATCCAGATGTGAGTCCAGCATATGTATTTTTAAGAAAATATTACACCCCAAAGCTTTATATGACGTTATAAGTTAATTTATTAATTCTTTGTAATTTTTCCTCTTATGGCTTTCTAGAAAATTTAGGACAACATTCACAAAACATTTCCAGGCGATTTTTTCCTTATGGAGGCTTTGGCACTGTGTAAGAAGGGTCTGTTGGTCGAAGACAAGTTTGGATACTGGATAATGTGTTTGGACTTGGTTGTAATACATTTTGTTGAAAAAATAACAATCAAAACTAATATTATAAAGAGGAAACATTTGTTTTCACAACTACTGGACCGATTGCGATGAAACTTGGTATGTAGATAGCTGGAGACCTGAATTAACGCATAGGCTTCTTTTTATCCCGACATTCCCACGGGATCGGGACTTACGCGGCTGAAACCTCGAGACGCTGCTAGTCACTTATATGATCCTTCCGTTGCGATCCAAATCATTGCATAGCAAATGGCAAATGTCTAGGTTCTTGTTTAGCCGAGTCTTACACGCGTTACACAACATATATTATTATGTGGAACCCAGGATTTATCTTGATGCGTCACAGGAAATCCAAAATAGTCTAAGTACTGTTCAATTAATGATGTGAAATTTCGACGCTGAGATGTAGAAGTTAATATCACACAATCCACACACATAACAAAAACTGTCGGGGTTGTTAGAACACGTTCGTGGCATATTTACGATGTAACTAACGTAATTAAAACGTAAGTTAGTTGAATACAATTGTAATACAGTCGTCTAAATGAAGTTATTCAAACAAAGAAACGTATATGAGGTCAGAAATGAATATGTAGCTGTTACAAAAAAACTGGATGTGATTGAAACAAAATTATTACATATTTTTAATGTACACTAAGGTACACTAACATAAACAAAAATCATCACGAAGTTCGTGTGACAAAAATACTGTTTACCAGTGTAATTAACAAAAAAATAACGTTAGAGGTGAACTTAAAGTAAATTATATAAACTTAAAATATGCGAGGTAACGAAACACTATAAACTAGACATATGAAAAAAAAACACTGGAACTTAAGATTTAAATTATGTATAACCACAATAATAATTAATAGAAACACATGTAAGTATTACCAAACTTGAACTAAATATGAGTATCTACGAAGACGAGTCCTGCAGATGTTTAACAACATTTTTTTTTGTACGTAGCTAGTGAGTTTCCAAAGATATCTAGATCCTCCGAAGTACCTGATACTTTATTATAAAGATACTAGCAAGCCCCGGCTTCGCACCTAGACATCGTGAACAATCATCATCATGTTTGAAACAATTTACACAAAACCTTAACAAATAATATACCTAAACCTTCCTCATGAATCTCTCTATCTACTGGTGAAATCGGCATGAAAATCCGTTCAGTTCGTTGAGTTTATCGCAAACAGACAGACAGACAGACGCGACGGGGGACTTTGTTTTTTAATATGTAGTGAAATGATAACCTAACAACGGGCGAGTGTTTGCCGAGGTTAGTACGATGCCTAGGTGGTTGAAGTAGGGGGTGCTGTCTAGAAAACCTCCACGTGGTGCACCCTGGAAACGTTGGTGATGACGCTTTCTTTTCCTCCTCCATTTTTGGGGAGGGCGTCATCACCAACGGCTAATATTCTAGTAAGAAGAGGAGGCCATTTTCTTCGGCCACTCGGTCGAGGCTCAGTCCAACAGAGCGGGCGTTTCTGCAGATTCCTCTGTTGTCTCTTCGCTCTTCGGAGATATGAGGATGAAAACCTCGGTAAAAAATCACGAAGGAGGGACCCTTTCATGGGTCGGCGTTTCTCCGCTGCCCTCAGTGGAGAAGAAGGACGGGCTCGGCGTGCACTCACACTGCCACCGAGTAGGCGTGGGAAACTTAGTTTCCTTGCCACCGTCGGCATATCGTAATCCCGAAAGGAGTCGTGGTCATGTCTCGCGACTCCGATCGGGCACGAGGGTCTTGGCTTAGCCGCCCGGACTGCGAGGAAGAAAACCTCTCTAAAAAATCACCCCGAATCCCGTGTTCTGGTGCGTGACCAGGGGATGCATGGCTGATGGGTAGTTCAGTCGCAAGCGCACTCCCAGCCGGGGCACCTGCGGACCCCCCGGTTGGGCATAAATCCACGCTTGCCCGGGTATTGGGGGATCTCTGCCCGGGTTGACCTCTATTTCTCCCCCAATCGTGGGACTAAATATGGATATAAATTTACAAAATAAAAACAAAAGAAACGTTGAAAACAAGAAGGAGAAAGCGCAAGAAAACAAGAACAAGAGGAGCAACAAAAAAGTTGCTGAAATCTCGTCAACCGACGACGAAGTCTCATCTGAGGCGACTATATCGGTGGAGCTCCCAGAAGTCAATCTGACTCCTGGGAGCAACCGCAAATCGGAACGTCTGCGTTCCAAGGCTGGATCATCCACAGAAACAGATGAAACTCCTGAAGTTGTGGAGATGGAGGTTGAGCTGCGTGAAATCGAGAGCCGAAAACGAGGTCGCTCAAGGGATGAGGATTATGAACCATCCACAGATATGCTCCCTCCTAAAGTTGCTAGTAGCCTAAGGGGGAGGTCGAGATCGCGCACGCCGATCCCAGCTCCGGCAGGTTCCGCCTTCACCAAGTCGGGTGCTTACGCCCGGGCCAGAGCGGAGGGCGAAATTGTAGCGGAGGAGGAGATTGCGGATCTCCTGCAGAAAATCCGGGAGCCGGTGGAAGGGGGTTTGGTCCCCCAAACACCGGTAACCATGCAGGAGAGAGCGGACGTGGCGGTGGCCATCATTCACAAAGTGGCCACCAAGTCCACGAACCTTAAGGGTTCTTTTGTAAAGGCCCTTAAGGACTCCTCCTCCGCTGTCTCTGGGATCGTTAGGAGCCTAATTGGTGACGTCGCGAGCCTCCAGGCGGCAAACGATCGGTTGGCGGGGCAGGTAGCTGAGCTCAGCGCCCAGTTCGCCCAATTCCAGGCACGTTCGGATTGTGCTGAGCCATCGAGACCAGTTGTGGCACAGCCTGCTTCCTCCCCCTCTCCCCCCGAAGTTCCAGATTCCCACCTGCGTCAAATCATTGACGCAGTGTGGAGGATGATGGATGGGCGCCTTGCAGGCCTTGAGGCAAGGCTTCCTCCGGCCCCCATCGTTCGGCCGCCACTCGCCGCGGCCAAGGCAAAGGCCGCTACAGTCCCGTCGGCGCTTCCCGTCTCGGGTGGTCGCGTCGTCGTTTCTTATGCAGCGGCAGCGTCAGCGCCAGCGCCTGCAGCTGCACCGAAGAAGGGGCGACCGCCTAAGACCGCGACGAAGGTGGTAGCGGAATTCCCTCCGCTTCCCTCTCCAGCACCTAGAGGGACGAGCGCAACTGGTCCCTCCACATCTGCCCCCTCTACGTCTGGCCCCTCCACTTCTGCCCCCGCCAACGACGGTTGGCAGAAGGTCGAAGGAGGCAAGAAGCGGTCCCGAAATAGGAATAAGACGGCTGCCAAAAGTGTACCTTCTCCACCGCAGGCAGTGACCACCACAAAGAAGCCACGGAAACTGGTGCCGCCGAAAACGGCGGCAGTGGTGGTTACCGTATCGCCGGCGGCGGGCGACGGCGGACTATCCTATGCGGACGTCTTTAAGAAGGCTCGGGATAGTCTTGCCAGTGAGTTCGGGGCCGTGGGCGTGAGAATGCGCCTCGCCCAGACGGGAGCTCGAGTCCTCGAGTTCCCTGGGGCTGAAGGCGCAAAGACAGCGGACGCCTTTGCAGAGAAACTGCGGGGAATATTCGCAGCAACGGATGGTGTGAAAATTGCCAGGCCCACCAAGTGCGCGGAGCTGCGAATTTCGGGCCTGGACGATTCGGTCACGGTCGAGGATGTCCGCGTTGCTGTTCAGGAGAAGACGGGATGCAACGTGGACAGCATCAGAGTAGGCACCATCCGCCCCGGTCCAGGAGGCCTTGGCGCGGTGTGGGTCAGCTGTCCCGTAGCGTCGGCCAAAATTTTGGGCGATGCCGGCAAGATCCTCATCGGTTTCGTGAACGCCAGAGTCACAGTCCTGGTGGCGAGACCGATGAGGTGTTTCAAATGCCTAGGCTCGGGGCACACCCGCGTCAAGTGTGCAAGTTGTTTCGACTGCAGCGGACTATGTTTCCGCTGCGGTAGACCGGGGCACAAGGCGGCGGAATGTTCCGCCGCCCCTCATTGCCCCGCGTGTGCGGCGGGTAATTTACCCGCCAATCACCAGATGGGGCAGGGGGGCTGCAAGCCTCCCCGCACTTCTCAAAATACATCGGGGGTTAGCCAATCGACCCAGGCTACCTCTGATGTCACTCGTGCGTCGACGTCGTCGCCCATGGAGGAGGCTGTAGAGACGGTCCAATAAATGGACCAAGTCTCTAGCCTCCTTGTCCAGACGAACCTAAACCACTCTGCCGGTGCGCAGGACCTTTTTCTGCAAACCATGGCGGAGTGGTCGATAGGTGTGGCCGTAGCCGCGGAGCCCTATTACGTTCCTCTCCGTCCAAATTGGATGGGTGACCGGGACGGCTCCGTGGCAGTCGTTGGCTCCACGGCGGCTCATTTCCCATCCTTGTCGTTAAGAGACAAGGGTACTGGATATGTTGCTGCCGAATGGGGGGGCATCACCGTATACGGTGTGTACTTCTCCCCCAACCGGAGTCTGAGCGATTTCGAGGTTTTCCTAAACACCTTGGAGACCTCGATGCGGCGCCTGGCGTCTGGGCACGTCCTGGTGCTGGGGGACTTCAATGCAAAGTCCATCGCGTGGGGTTCCCCCAGGACGGACGCACGAGGCGAAGCCGTCGAGGAGTGGGCGGCATCGGTGGGCCTCTGTCTCCTAAACAGAGGCTCTGCCAACACGTGCGTGCGACAGCAGGGAGGGTCGATAGTGGACCTTTCGTTCGCTACCCCTGCTCTCGCCGTACGAGTAAGGAACTGGCGTGTCCTGGAAGAGGTTGAGACGCTCTCGGATCACCTCTATATCCGATTCGAGCTCTCCCGGACCCAGGACCCCAGAAGGGGTCACACGGCGCGGCGTTCTTCCCGCTTCCCGCGGTGGGCTGTTACCAAGTTGGATAGGGACCTACTGGAGGAGGCAGCCATTATTTACTCTTGGCTGTCTCCGCGGCCTCTGACCGAGGAGGCAGACATGGGGTCGGGCCGCTTTCGCGATGCGTTTACGCAGATTTGCGATGCGGCCATGCCCCGCGTTCGAGGTCGTCGGCCTCCAAGGAAGGAGGTCTACTGGTGGTCCCAGGAGTTGGCGGACCTCCGCGTGGCCTGTACTCGTGCCCGGAGGTCCTACACCCGCAGCCGGCGGCGTCACCGCGAAGATGGGGAAGAGGACCGGCTTCATGAGGAGTACCGGGAGGCGCGGAAAACTCTGAAGCTGGCCATTAGCCGCGCCAAAGAGGAAAAAAGAAAGGAGATGCTGGAGGGTCTCGATCGTGACCCCTGGGGACGCCCATATCGTGCGGCGCAACAAAAGCTCCGCGCGTCGGGCCCCCCCCTTACGGAGACTCTCCAGCCCAGCTTCCTGCAGGGAGTGGTTGAGGGCCTTTTCCCGCAACGGGTGGAGCACATACCCCCGTCGATGGCCCCCTTGGCCAGAGACGACGGGGAGAACGAGGAGGATGGTGTTCCGCCCATCACGGAGGCGGAGGTAGGGGCGGCTGTTCTACGGATCCGTTCGAAGAACACCGCCCCCGGGCCAGACGGGATCCCTGTCCGAGTGTTGGCCCTGGCCCTCAACCACATGTCCGACCGCCTCAGGGAGGTGTTCGACGCTAGCTTGGCGTCCGGACGCTTCCCTGACTGCTGGAAGAGCGGGAAGCTGGTCCTTTTAAGGAAGCCGGGACGGCCTACCAACTCGGTCGCGGCCTACAGGCCCATCGTGTTGCTGGACGAGGCGGGTAAATTGTTTGAGAGGGTCCTCTCTGCCCGCATCGTCCGGCACCTTGGCGAGGTCGGCCCGATTTGTCGGACGCCCAATTCGGTTTTCGAGCGGGGCGTTCGACGGTCGGCGCTGTGTTGCGCCTGAGGGCCGTGACCGAAGAGGTAGTGAGCTGTGGCGGCGTGCTGTTGGCGGTGTCGTTGGACATCGCCAACGCGTTCAATAGTCTGCCATTCAGCTGCATCAGGGAAGCACTCCACTATCACGGAGTGCCAGGGTACCTGAGGCGGCTAGTGGCAGACTATCTAGAGGAGCGTACCGTCATGTGCGAGGACCGAGATGGTGTTTTGAGTAGTCGGCCCATGTCGTGCGGTGTTCCGCAGGGGTCTGTCCTTGGACCACTCCTGTGGAACATGGGGTACGACTGGGCCCTTCGAGGCGACTTCCCCCTCGGGCTGGCCGTAATCTGTTACGCCGACGACACACTGGTCACAGCCCGGGGGGCGAACTTCCAAGAGGCGGCGCGTTTGGCCACCAGAGGTGTCTCTCTGGTGGTCGGTCGCATCGAGGCGCTAGGTCTGCGGGTGGCCCTGGATAAGACGGAGGCCCTTTTATTTCATGGGCCTCGTCGTGGTCCACCCCCTGGCGCCTCCATCGTAGTCAACTCGGTTCTCGTACCGGTTCGGGCCCACATAAGGTATCTGGGCCTGATCCTCGACGGTAGGTGGCTCTTCGACGAGCACTTCCGACAGCTTGCTCCGAAGCTGGTCGGCGCTGCGTCCGCCCTTGGGCGACTCTTGCCCAATTTGGGCGGACCCAGCGTCGCTACAAGACGGTTGTACACGGGGGTTGTCCGGTCAATGGCACTGTACGGTGCACCGGTGTGGGCGGGAGCTCTGACCGCCCAGAATAGGGCGCGCCTCTGGCGCCCTCAGAGGGTTATGGCGGTTAGAGCCATACGCGGATACCGCACCGTGTCGACGGAGGCGGCGTGCGCGTTGGCCGGGACTCCCCCGTGGGATTTGGAGGCGGAAGTGCTCGCCGAAGTATATCGGCGAACGGCTGAGTTCCGGGCGGGAAGCGGCAGTCGGCCCCCGCCCGAAGAGGTACGCGAATGGCGTGAGGCCGCTCGCCGAGCCACCATGGCTCGTTGGTCGTCCCGGCTGGAGGCTCCACGTGCTGGCTTTGCCGCCGTGGAGGCGCTCCAGCCGGTCATCGTCGAGTGGGCAGGGCGGCAGCACGGGACCCTTTCCTTCCGACTGACGCAGGTTCTTTCCGGGCACGGCTGCTTCGGGAAGTACCTGCACTCGGTCGCTAGGAGGGAACTGAGTCCCGCCTGTCACCACTGCGACTGTAGTGAGGACTCGGCTCAGCACACGCTGGCGGTTTGCTCCGCCTGGGCGACGCAGCGTCGGACCCTCACTGCAGTCATCGGAGGGGATCTCTCGCTACCGGCCGTCATACGCTCCATGGCCGGTAGCGACAGGAATTTTACCGCGGTCGCGACCTTCTGTGAGGACGTCATCTCGCAGAAGGAGGCGGCGGAAAGGGTCCGGGAGGACGATCTCCACTCGGACCTAATTCGCCGCCGGCGAACCGGGCGGCGGAGGCGCGCTTACCAGCGCCTCATGCCGCCCTGAGTGTGGCCGCGGGTGGACGGGACGGGTTTTTCCCCTTCACCCGCTATAGTGGCCCCCCGCGAGGAGGCGGCGTCCGCGTGTGCCTGGACGTCGCCTAATTGAGAGGTTTTTTACCCGAAGGTGGTGCCCGCGCTTTTGCGGGCAGGCGCTAGGGGGGGTCCGGATGTCTTAATAAAAGCTGTTCCCGGATCCCTCCTACTTAGGGCGCAGTACGGCACACCGTGTGGTTTTAGTCGGTTCGATTCCGACACACCGCCCCACTGAAAACCCCGGTGGGGTGACGGCCCGAGGGGGTTTCCACACGCACAAAAAAAAAAAAAAAAAGGTGGTTGAAGTAGAGAGCAAGGCTGTCGGGGAAGTCTATAAGGTACATTTATAGATATTTTGTTAAGGAGAGTCGGACAGTCTATAGAATAATTCAGTAACTTAATGAAGAACATCATATCTGACACAGAACGACGTGATTCTAGTGAGGTAATTTTAAAGTAACTAAGTCTGTATTCATACGATCTAATAGATCTTGCCACTCCTTTTCGGAAAGCTAGTTGGCGCACCAGTTTGTGTTGAGTCCTCTCAATTCTGTTAATGTGAACTTGATAGCCCGGTTTCCAAACAGTGCTGCAATACTCTAATTTACTCCTGACAAGGCTGTCGTATAATGAAGAAGAAGAAAGAAAGAAACTTTTCGTTAAATTATGATGTTCTGAGTTTACCGTATGGCTGTTGGTAACAAACATGCGGTTAGGATTGAAAAGCGTCATTGTCACACATGTAATTTACTTATAAAATATATTTTATAGCACGTATTTCTTATGATATCGACGGAGATGCGACGCAACGCATACGCTGTGTTTTAGTAACGAGTGGTTTTAAAGTTTCATTGACAATAAGAAGAGCTGAATGCCTTCGTATTTATAATTATAACGACACGCTCCCATGTTTTGCTACTGATAAAAGTTCGTGGTTAATATAAACGAACGACCGCATAGCCCCAGAACTAGTGCAAGTATCAGCCGATGTATGGCGCTTTCCAAGCGGATCATGAGAAAACATTGAATTTGATACTATTTTTACATGATATACACCTACATATGTACGCACCTACCTACTACTGACAGTATTTGTTAAACAAGTGTATGAAGGTTTGAATAAAGGCTAACGCTTCTCTCTAGTGTACTAAGGTTCACCAAATCAAGACTTCCTTCATAATATGTCAAGTGACCTGAGTCTTGAGTTCAAGAGTGTTACGTTCCTTCAAACATTTCTCCAGACATTCTTCATAGGTATTTCTCACAATATTTCACATAGTCAATATAGAACCGCAACGCTACATTTTAAAAACAGATTCCCGAACGATGTTAAGAGACATTCTTTAAAACGATTTTTGCCGTGCATCTAAACTCATACCACAATACGTCGGAAGCGAGCATGTTTCACATTATTCTTATGTACGAAGCTTTTCATGTCAATATTTCTACCGGGGTCTGAATTTTCCTTTCAAACCCTCTCTTTGAGCCTACATTATCTTGCATCGTTAGGATGCCTCGTAAAAGCTCCCGTATTCGATTTTTTACATTGTCCCGTTTGTGATAGACTGCTAAAATAACGAATAAAAATTATAAGTTAGAAGTGAAGAGGCATTCAGCTCTTCTTACAATCAATGAAAGTTTAAAAAACTAACACTTGAAACTTGAAACAAAATAACGCTTAAAATTTTTATGTACACAGCTGTTCTTCATGTTCTGGGAAGATGTTCAATGCGATTGCAATAAGCATATTATCGAGAAGTTAATTCGCTATCATATTCAACGGAAATGCATTGGCGTTGAAACGCTATCTGTTAGACCTTTAGGGCCTTGGAACCTTAAATGAAATAAAATAATGGACACCAGTTTCTCTTTCCGTAGAACCCAGTTTCTCCTGTTTCACCATCATACGTCACACAATCATTAGTTAACTAAGATGTATGATTAATGCAATTAATAATTAAAAGTACTATTAGAATGGATCCACGGTTTGGAAAGTCAATATTTTTAGTGACACAGATTAATTCTTAAAAATTTGCGTTTAAATTTTTCAATGAAACTGATGAACTAAGGTGTAAGAAATATAACTACTTCACTCTTTTATATATGTGTCGAATCCGCAGGCGCAGGATTAGACATAATGTGGGCACGTAATGGGTACAGACGATAAGAAAACTCTCCCTTTTTGATATTTAATCACCGATGGCTTTCAAACACTCAAAGAAACACTAAGTATACCTACAGTTCGTACCCTAGTGTTGACTCGGCGGCAGTGAAATATAAATTGAACTCTTCGTCCGTCCGCAAGCCTCCGCCTAGACTCTGAGTAACGCGGCTAAATTTCGCTTGTATTCATTTCTGGTGACTTTATTATAGAGGGCGCTCTAAGCATCCGTACTAATGACACGATGCGACATATATAATATAGTTCTAATATATTAAAGTTTGAGTTTCATTTGCTATTACGTTTCACTCTGAATATATTATATTTTAACAGCACCACATACATAAGTGATTTTTTACCGTTTTTTGCAGAAGGTAGGAACAGCTCAAAGAAACGAAGTCTATATCTGCTACGAAATGACCTTCATTTATAGAATATTCAACGTTACAAGGACGATAATCTAATTAATATTTATAACTTAGTACAACCAACTTTGGAAAACAGTATTAGCGGAGGTGATGTGATTTTTTTTTTATTTTCATTGCCTAAGATCAAACAAAAAAAGATTGTGGGCTCTTAAATTTGAGGAAAATATTTCAAAGACCGTCTAATATTCGAGTTTCAAGGCGAAATCAATAAAATTATACATATCTACTAGAGATCGCCTGGTGGCCAAATTTCAACCATAATTAATAAAAAAAAATTAGTTTGTTTTATTGACTAAGTATAAGTTGAACTATCATTTTATAAGACTTGCCGTACAATAATAATAAAAGATTTATTAGCATTAGTGTCCTGGCTCCGGGTCGGTTACCTCTTTGGAGAAACTGAAGGTTCTATCTGTGCAATTACAGATGAAGTTGACAGACGAACAACTATCGGAAATATATCCTGAAGGACGGCACAACTGACATTTGTCGGGCATGTCATCGTCCCGGAGAAAGCCTCAGGCACGTAATTTCCAGTTGTTCTCTTCTTGCCAACGGCGAGTACTTGCATAGACATAACCAAGTGGCCAGGATAATCCATCAGCAACTCGCTCTTAAATATAATCTTGTGACTGTAGAGTTACAGTACTACAGGTATAATGTGCCCGACCCAGTTTTCGAAAATGGTCGTGCAACATTGTACTGGGATCGGTCTATTATCACTGACAGGACTATTGGTGCCAATAAGCCTGGTATAGTGGTAATAGACCGATTAGAGAGCCGAGCAATGATTGTTGACATCACATTTCCTCATGACGACAATCTCTTAAAAAGAGCCTCGACCAACACCTTCAGAGGCTCACGTTGGGCAGCTGGATTAAGGGACTGATGCAGAAGGCGGTCCCTCTCGACACGGCATGTATTGAGAGGTATCTGTCTGTGCAACCCTAACCACCGCTGTAACTTGGTCCCTGTTACCCGATACCGGTGGGACACAATTTTTTTATATTTTTAAGAAGATTTTTTTTTTATTATCAATGTATTTAAAATGTAATTTATATGTACATTGAATGAATTAAGAATATATAATAGAGAGAGAGAATAATAATAACTTTACACATCTCACACACGGCCGTCTGATCCCAAAGTAGGCAAAGCCTGTACTATGGTAACTAAACTGCTGGTAAACATACTTATATATTTCTAAATACATACATATTATAGATAAATTACACCCTTATAACTTGATGTAGCCGTTTTCGTATAATTTATAACACATATTGTTTAAAAATTTTAGTTTTCTGGACTTTTTCTACATTTAAACTTTAAGTATTCCAAATTTTACATTTTTCCATGCGTGAAATTTGCTTCAGAAGGTGTACAAAGATTTCTCTTCACGTACCTATTAATTAATTATTATATTAATATATATGTATTCATTTTCTTTAAAACTCTTGAAATTTCCCTTTTGAGCTAGTAGTAGAAATGCTAACAATTGAAAGTAAAATAAAATATATTGTTAACATAACAGCGACTTTTTCTTTCCATTGATTTTATGTCGGAACAAAACCAGAAAACAAAAAATTTAAACCAACAAGTGTTTGAGTACATCATTGAATTCAACCATGCAAATAATGTAACCGTTTTAACCCTTCGCAAAATATTGGTATTGAGGAACTCGGTAAAACAAAAAAGGTCATATTGCTATGCAATTTTGAATTTTAATATTAGAAGTGTAATGGTTACTTCTGAACATCAACAGAGTCGTCGATCGAGCAACTTGTTTAATTTAGGCCCGTCGCACCTTTGTGCGATAATAAAATAAAAAAGTTTTTCCTACATTTGCCCAATACCGAGCGATACGCGTCAAAGAGAATTTTGATGGGGAATTTAATTAAAATGTATGCAAAAGAAAAATAAAAGAGTTTTTGTCAAAAAGGGCCTGGGCCTGAATTTATAACATATCTCGTCAAGATGAAAAAAGAAAGGAGCAGAAATCGTTTATTTATTTATAAAACACCTGTCAAGAATTACTTGAAATGCGTAACGAATAGTGGGTAGTATTCGATATTCACTGTTAGAGAGCCACTGTTGCTCTTTTTTTCTGGCAAACAAACGTACGGCTGCCACGTGACAATTGGCGATCAATAGCAAGAGTGGTGAAATTTTGTCACATTGGTACTCACTAACAGTAAAAAAAATAGTGCTAAGCCTAAGCTACTGTCTAAGTGTCGTCTTCTATAAGGACGATAATTTTCCACTGTCAGGTGGATACAATTCGGACTCCACTTCATTTCGTCTTCTGTTTGTACTAGATAAATAAATTCAATCCATCTACTTCAGGCTTCTGATTATAGTTTGTGGACCGAAAGGTTTTGTTAAATAATTAATTAAAATTTAAGTCTTTCAAATTTCTTCTCCATATTTTCCTTAGAAGCAACCTTTATGTAGAAGCAAGTAATCATGTCTTATGACGTAAAGGCGAAATTACTTTACTTAAATCAATATTCGCGCCAGTATTAAAAGTGTTTGTACATCAAAATTCAAAGCTATAACATAATTAATCCTGAATATCGAATCAAATAGCATTGAAAATGGCTTTCAAAAGCTTTCGTCTCCACTTGAACCACTTATGCTAATGCCGGCTTTTAGTTCCATTTGCAAATGGAAATTAGTTGACAGGGTCTCAATCTATGATAGTTCCTCTGACCACATCAGTCCTCATTTATGCTATAAAGTTGGGAGTTCCACAAGGACCACAATTGGTCAGATTATTATGTATACTAAACTATTTCAGAGTACTTTGAAACATTTGAGTAATTCAAAGTCCAACTTTACTCGTATCTTTGCATTGCTCGTATCTTTACATTGATTATTATATTATAAGTTATGACTTTGAAATGTGTACTATAAAATATAATTATAAAATTAAGAATACACATAATCATATAAATATTGTTTTGAGCATTGCTTTTGCTCGCGGCTTCGCTTGCTTTAATGTAGATATTGTCAAGCCGAACCACCGTCTAGAAGTTATTTGTCTATACTTCGGGAACAGTTCCCTATGTCCTTTTTTAGGATTCCATTAATTATTTTTTAATTAAAAAAACGGAACCCTTATAGGACCACTCGTGCGTCTGTCTTTTCGTCTGTCAAAACCATCTTACTGCGACATATATAATCGACGCGAGAACTTTTATTGCACGACACAGGATTAGAAGTTACTTATGTAGTTCAGCTTGTTTTCGTTAGATAGCGCAGAACTATGTTAAGTTGTTTGTGGATGTCACCACAAAACGATTAAACAAAAATGTCACTTTTATTTCAAGACTCATTCAAAACTACTATAATTTGCCAGCCTAAACTATTACCAACTGTATTACTCCATTTATAAAACACAGGAACTAAGTAAGAACAAAACTAAACAGCGATAAATCTTCGTTTTGCACACAATTATTCTCGTCTGCGAATACGACTTATGTTTCAATGTCTGCCTTCGGTAGGAGCTCGCACTTCATTTGTTCGTGTCGAAAACTCCTAGCTCTCCAATGTTTATTTTTAAAACGATCTACGAAAGGACTATTATTGTTCCCATTTTATCTCTGGAGAAAGGTTTCGTTTTGCCATTATATAATGGTATATGCGAGGATAAAATTGTGTCGTAGTTTGCTTTTTGTAGTAGGTTGTTTCGACGATGACCTCTCTCACGAAAAGGTTTGTAAATTACCGTTTATGGCTGACAAGTTTTTAGTTACACGGTGAAGACCGTAAAGTACAATTTTAGTTTTCTTAAATAGGTGTATTTTTCATCTTAATAAATGTACACGTTAAGGAAGAGATGACGTTATATTGCAAGTAAGTCAGGCAATTAATAATGATTTTCTCATAAAGTTCAATATGATCAATTACGTGGCGCGGCGCCAGAGGATTCGATTGCAACATCGGGGTCGCAGGTTGGTGTCTCGGAGTTTCTTTGTATTAATCTATAATCACCATCATCATCATCTACCTACCCTTGTCCCAATTTTATTTGTGGTCGGTGCAATGTTTTATTCTTCCATTCTACACTATCGTTCGTCATTTCACTGCTTACTCCACTTCTAACCATATCTTCTCTCACACAGTCCATCCATCCATCATTTCTTTGGTCGTCCTTTTCTCCTGTACCCGTCAACATCCAAACATAAAAGCGAAAGGATCAGTGAAAGGATCTTACTTATCTACTGATTAATCACAAAATCTGGAAAACTACTTGGTTGTTGGAAGTGGAGAGTTTAGAGGTAGGAAGGATTAGTGAGCTTAGAACGGATTTTGCGACTAGGCCTGATTAAAGAGTTTAAGGGCTTTTGCTAGTTTATATGAAAGACATTGTTTTTTTTTGTACTAGTACTTCAAGACTTCAAATTTGGCAGAGCGGTAGTTTATATGTAGGATATGTGAGCTTAGAACGGATTTTGCGACAGGGCCGGATTAAGGACTCTAAGGACGTTCACAAGTTTATATAAAAGTCCTGGGTTCTTCTACTAGAGGCCTGAAATTTGGCAAGGAGGTAGTTTATAGGTGTAACAGGTCAGCACAAAATGAGTTTTATGACTGGGTTGGTTTAAGAGTCTAAGGACTTTCACAAATTTATGGGAAAGGTTTTTGCTTCTAAAGACATAAGGTTAAGTCATTCTGGTTTAGTATGTATGTAAAATTAATGATTGAAGTTGTAAGATTTTTCTGCACAGGGACGGCTTACGGTGATTAAGAAATATTTGTCTATTTTTCATATTCTTTTATTTTGTTTTTAAACCAAAAAACAGGTTTTTGACAATCCTAAGAACAGCTAAATTGCCTTCGAATTATCTACTGCAGAAACTTTTTGTTTCTTTTTGTAGTTGCGTTTTCCATTTTGTCTCCATATCTAGTAGTGGACTACTTCACAAAACAAACAATTTTGAATACTTTATAAGTTGGCTGTCAAGTTACAAATGGCATTAAAATTCCAATACTTTTTCAAATTTCGTTTAAACATGTTCTAAAAAGAAGGGTTTACGTTAGTAAGTTTTTAAGCATACAAAGTCTCGGGTAACAGCTAGTACGTATATATTTACAAAAAATGTAACTAAGTATCTTTATTAGTGTTCTAGAATCAATAGTACAAGCTATGCGCTAGACAATATGCCTCAGAATATTATTATTATTTTAGATTATAAGCTTGGAAGTCTGCAAACTAATTCGAAAAATTTAAAACAGCATTCCAGTACTAAGGAAACCCTAATTCACTGAGCTGTTAATAGAAGCTTTGTAATGCGTAAACGATACCAACCAGACCCGATCATGAGTTCTACAATCTACAATCGATTAAGTTGAACAAAGCTAGCCGTTTCGTGGCGTACCACATTTTAACTCACGAATACATTGCCACTCTATTGATTTTAAGACTACTTTTGCTACTCTTCCTAGTGGTTGGTTATCGTTGTTAGAGATTTAAAATGTTAGTGATTAACGAAAACTATATAAACCTAATAATAAAAAGATACGAAATATAGAATAAATTTTAAACGACCCATAAGATGGACAAGTTATCGTACAAACAAAATCAAACGTTCGTTTTTAGGTAGATTTTCGAAGAAAAGTCTACCTATTGGTTTTGTACCCGTTGTCGAGTTTCCCAAAAATTTCTTCACAGGAGGTCTAGTTATGATCCAAAGACCCCAAAACAACCGAATGTTAAAAAGTATATATATATATATATATATATATATATGTATGTACCTCAATTTTACCGGCACGATAGAGGTCGCAATTATGCACCGATTGCTTTCAAACTTGGACGACAAATCAACAGGGCAAAAATTAAGGTTAAGTTCGTATTCCCCCAAACGGGAGGACTGGGGGGCAGATTTTCAAAAAAATTAAAAAAGACACGAAATCTACCTCTGCGGGCCTGCTGCGAGCCCGGATTTTTATGTTTATAATTTGCTACGGCAGAGTATTAGTTTCGTTTTTGCTTACTGCAACTTCTGCTAAACGTAGGCTAGGAAGGTACAATTACTGATCATACCTATTGATTGTTTTAAATGTTTGATCCCGACAAATAAGTTTGATACCAGGATAACTCTATATGTATATTTTTCTATGATATAGTAAATAGAAACTATTCACGACAAATTTTGTAAATTGGCACTAAAATAGGTAATTCCTTACTGTGACTGTCATAGTAATATCTATCATGGCGCGAAGAGTACATTTTAGTCAGATCAAAAACAAGTTCTAATTTAACAAGTTTAATACTAGTTAAAATGGAAACAGCCGGCACACTCATTACACAAACGTGTAATGTATATCGACCTAACAAGACGTAGCGGCTTAAAGCCGCTTATTTACATTACAATAAAATTATTTCTGAAAAAGAAAATTACGAAGAATGAAATACGACGTTAGAATAAAAGAGATCTCAAAACTCCAATAATGGTTGTCGGGGCTTGGGCATAATAAAAACAAGTCTATCAACTAGCGATGGCTCTTGCGGACATCCAACATTTATTCTGTTGGGTATTACTCACAGTAACACGTCATCGATTAGAATATATATTAATTAATTTGATTTTGGTGACACCGTTCTCTGCACAAAATATAAGCATATGAGCTACAAACAAGAATAGTAAAAAAAAGCAGAAATACCTTATTTGCCATAAAGTACGATTTATACAACTGAACTAATTTGGTTAAATGAATAATTACCTGACACGATCTAATGCGATGGATCCACCGGAGACAGACATTGGAAAAGCTTAACTTATTATATCCATTCCGAGATATTAAATATTCACTGGATTTACAGTGTTACTCAATGAAATATTAATTTTTACCTGAATTCGCAATGAATTCTCTTTAAAACAATTTGTTATTCTATTTATGATTCGAATTGTTTACCGACTTTCATGCTTCACTATTCTCGACGCTTTTCAACACTCCAATTTACCTGAAAGTAAAAATAAAATAAAAATGAAATATGAGATAAAAATTGCAATAAAGCATACCTAAGCCGCAGGATTTATCAAATTATGGAGCACGTTATACACCGGTATCTATTACAGTAATGGAAGGTCGTATTGCTTCAGCACGCCAATAAAGTCTCCGTGCCACTAAACCTTATGAGCAGGGTCCCTGAATTATCTACGACAGTCGTAAACTTTGTTCGTCATGTCGGGTATTGTCCTTTATTTTTCTACTTTTGGTGGCCGCTGATACTTTATTGAATTCGGTTTACACACGCACCTTTTTTTTGTTACTTTCGGTGGATAAAAGTAACTTGGGGTTATAAATGTAAGCCTGTAAGCTCACGTCGGTTCGTATTGTATTATTTTAAATCCAGACAGGGATGTAGAGCTCACATGTCATCATCATCATCATTATATTAATTTGTGAAGATAATTTTTTGTACCACTTTTGAAACGAATTCGCGCACGGAGGAGTATCATATTTGAAATACTTAAAGTTTATGTATGAGAAGTGCAGGAAGATACAATTTTTAACCAATATGTGAAATAAATTGAAAAATTATGGGAAAACGACTACAAAAAGCTACGAAGCTACAGGGGTTCAGTGTTTGTATATGTTGACCTGTCATAGTACGGAAACTCTTTACCATTGTAAAGAGTTTCCGTTTACAGTTCTAGTTTAATTCGTAAGGAAATACAACAAAGCATTCAAAACATAATAACTTGTGGTCGAAATTCAACTACCAGGCGACCTCTAACTCTGGTGAATTTCTTTGTAACTAGCAGCGAGGCGCGGTTACACCGGCGTAAGTCCCGATCCCGTTTGAATATAAAGATAAAAAGTAGCCTATATGTTAATCCAAATCTCCAGCTAACTACATACCAAGGTTTCATCGCAATCGGTTCAGTAGTTTTGGCGTGAAAAAGTAACAAACATCCAAACATCCATACATCTATACATCCTCACAAACTTTCACGTTTATAATATTAGTAGGATAGTCAAAAGTGTATAACTATTTCGATTGTTACATCTGCAACAAGAATGTTCTGCGGCACACGGTGGGAGCAATAGACATTTATGCGAAAAATACTGCAATACAGTATGTAACGGTTTCTATTTTCAAAACATTTCGTAAACCGGTAATATCCGGTCGAATCTGACACAAATTGGATTGACCGTACACCGTACGACGACTTTTGCATCGTAACATCTCTTTTTTTTTTACTTCTATGTTGAGTTGAAGCCACCTGATTTTTACATACCTACAACGTTGTAAAAAAGCAATACGACCACGAACTAAATAAAAAGTCGAAAAGAATTGTGAATAACAGAGTAAGTTACGGAAAGTGGTTACTAGTTGGCACTTCATTATAGTCTTAGATTTATAAACAAGCAATTTCAGTCGTAGTTAGTATATGCTCAGTACTTCAAACTTTATTCTTGTCCCGGACAGTTAAAGACACAATCTCTGGTAAACTGATTTATCTTTTAGTAGCTATACATCCAAATGTTTCCCTAGGTTTATAGTATTTTAAAGCGTACAGCTAAAAGTATTTTATATGAATTGAATTTGATCCCTGGATACAAACGGCACATTCCCTCTGTCTATATATGACTCGGGAAAACATATTTGCCTTTGTTTTAAACTAACCATAATCACTAATATTATACGGCAAAAGAATATAGGCACGTCAGAAAATAATAAATTGGATATAAAATTTACAGTAAACCTAACCTGGTATAACACTTTGTATAATTTTAAAATATTTTATTACCTCCCTCGCCCGTCAGTTTCACGTCATATCTATTGTTAAATTTAATCTGTCACAAACGTGCGGTAGCTTCGACTGAAACAGAGAGGTGTAAAAGGTTTCCATATAAAATGGCTGTTTCTTATTTAAATACTAGAAAGAAAGGGGTTACGAACTAGCCAACAAACAAAAGATGTAGATGTTTTCAACGTATATTTAAGTTAAGGTAGTATTTTTAGCTGACTAAATAATAAAAAGATTAAGAATAAAGAGATAAAGTGTAAAAAAATTAAAATCTGTAATTTGCATCTCTTTACTACATCACTACATATTATAAAACAAAGTCCCACGCTGCGTTTGTCTGTCTGTTCGCGATAAATTGAAAAAACTACTAAACGGATTTTCATGCGGTTTTTACTAATACACAGAGTGTAGTGATTCATGAGGAAGGTTTAGGTGTATAATTTGTTAAGATTTTGTGTAAATTGATTGAAATATGTTGATGATTGTAGAAGATGTCTTTGCTACGCGGTGGATTAGTTAGACATTTTTTTTTTAATTACTAGTAACGTGGGTCGCACATTACTAGTATTCTTGTTAACCCCTCCAACTAAGCTTAACGCTTGTGTTAGGAATGGGTTCACGACGGTAGTGCACTGGGTGGGGTTCGAACCCGCAACCACTTGATCGCAAGTCCGACGCCTTAGCCATTACGCTACCGCCGCTTTTGCAAAGATAAAGTCCGATTAAACCGACAGAAAACAGACTCAGACCTCGTTCGGCTACGGTTAAGAATCAAACCATCAACGATACGACGTTTCATTTTGTCTCGATCTGGTCATGACGTATAAGCGAAAGAAGATACAATGACCCTTGATTGCGAGTGTGACGCACAACATATTTTTTTACGAATTTCAATGCATTAGGAGCCAATAGCGTTTTCCTTACTCATTTCAGCGATTGCAAATAATTTTTCAAAACCTACCCTATTTTGCTTTTGATCGTACCATAACAACAATATACCCTATAACCTAACACACGCAACACACACAAAAAATAACAAGCGATTTATTTAAGAGGAAGTTTTTATCGATTTAAAAAGTTTATTTTAGCTGCTAAAAATACTGAACTCGTTTAATAAATTATAAAGAAGAATCTAGTGTGTATCATTTTTTATTTGTTCACTACTCTAAGTTTAAACTTGAATTTCAACATTATGATGTTATTCATTGTAAAAAACAATCAAATGTTTTTACAATGGTTTAGAAATAGTTAATATCGTTTCATAAATATGCAGTAGAAACATTTGTTACTATCACTACGTACAAAAGAACGTAACTCTTTTTATTGCCTTTTTATTACAAAACTACATATACAGTGTCTTAATGTCTATGAATGGTAATAAATAGAATGATCAAATGAAAATAGATAGCAAATATATTTTTGTAACTAAGCGTTAAGTTTAATTTTACAAACTCTGGCATAGTTAAGTTCTCAAGCAACTGTCAGAAAGAAATTAAACGTATGGTTACAATATAGTGATTAGTGATTATTCTGTATCGAGAAAATAATACCCCATTATGAGTTTAAACACTAACATTATTTATTAGTTTCATAGATTCAAATCGTGTTATCGTAATTGTATATTAGTATATTTATTGGTAAAAAGTTAATATATGCATAGTTTGAAATTGCTTAAACGCTTACGTCTCCCAACATGGTCAACCCTTTAACATCTACCATTAACACCTTTCCTGAACACAAAACTCAAACAATAGCTTTACATCAAACTTCAAACACTGTCCACGATAGGTCAGTGTATTGTCTCCGTTGCCTTTAACGGGATTATTGTCAAACGTTCACCTTTGTCTTCCGACCTTTCTGAATGCCTAATGCTTACCTTTGTACGTCAACGGAAAGTTTTAGGATAAATCGTGCCATTTAAGAGAATCAGACTAACATTTATTTAAACTGATATTATATTCTAACTGACCCGACAGACGATGTCTTATCAAAATTTTAATAATAGGTATGGTTTAACGTCATGAAAAAAAGCAACTTTTCCAAATTTTCTTTTCCTAAAAACCGTATTCGGACTAGATATTTTAATACTAATATTGTAATCGTTAAAGTTAGTGAGAATGTATGGATGTTTATTGCTCTTTCACGGCATCGGGACTTACGCGGGTCAAACCGCGGTACGCAGCTTGTTAACATATAAAAGTAAGAATTAGTCAAATCGGTTCAGCCGTTTTCAAGAGCCTGCCAACGAACAGCATTTCATAATGAGTATATAATATATAGATTATATAAAAATGCGTAAATAGATTTACTTATGGTTGCGCTACACGTTAATTTATTTTTACAAATTTTGGATTGTGATGTCAACTTTAGTAGTATAATAAAAGATGCCTGATATCTTCAGAAAAAAACATCTCTAAATTATTTTTGTAAAAAAATAAAATATTACAATTAAAACTGACGTGAGTGGTATTCGTATAATTATATTTATTAAAGCTCGCCTCGGGTGGCGCCTGTGACGACGAGTAAGGTTGCTATATCTCAATAAAGGGACCTCAGACACGAAACTAGTCGGACATTCCCGAAATATATACGTGACTAAAACCATATATTTTTTGCCTACTACGCTTATGAAAGTTCCTTAAGAGTGAAAATGAGAAGGATTAAGGTAGTACTTTACCTTAATCCTGTATCGTGAACAAATATACGTATACTGTGGCGTAACTCAGTGTAGACAGTGTGTGTTATGTTGGTGACTTAATTGCATTAAAAAGAGTAAACACTACAACATGAAATAGTCATGCACTTAATTTCTGAGATCAATTCAATTTATAAATTACTGAACTACAAGAGTACAACAGTAGTCAAAAGAACTATCCTACTAATATTATAAAAGTGAAAGTTTATGAAGATGTATGGATGTTTGTAATGATGAAACTTGGTATGTAGATAGCTGAAGACCTGTACTAACACTTAGGCTAGAAGGCTAGAGAACGAAGGAGGGACCCTTCCATGGGTCGGAGTTTCTCCGCTGTCCTCAGTAGAGAAGGAGGACGGGCTCGGCGTGCACTCACACACACTGCCACCGAGCAGGCATAGGAAACTTAGTTTCCTTGCCACCGTCGGTACATCGTAATCCCGAAAGGAGTGTCGTGGTTAAGTCTCGAGACTCCGATCGGGGGCAAGGGTCTTGGCTTAACCGCCCGGACTGCGAGGAAGAAAACCTCTCTAAAAAAATACCACGAAGCCCGTGTTCTGGTGCATGGCTGATGGGTTGTTCAGCCGCAAGTGCGCTCCCAGCCGGGGTACCTTCGGACCCCTCGATTGGGCACAAATTTACGCCTGACTGGGTATTGGGGATCTCTGCCCGGGTCAACCTCTAGTTCTCCCCCACTCGTGGGTTTTTTTATCCCGATATTCATACGGCATCGGGACTTACGCGGGTGAAACGGCTTGTTGAGCTAGTTACTAATAATGATTTAATTACTACTGAGAATTAATATCTTTTTTTTATTAGTTTATGCGACAATAAAGTAAATGGAACACAATTTCCGTAAACTCTTTGTGTACACCAAGTTTATTAGTTCTTTTATGAAAGTTCCAAATGAGTACAATGATTTTTGCTTTTGCCTGTATGTACGAGTAGGTATAAACTTAGTACTAGTTTTAAAATTATAGGTTTATGGCAACGCTACGCTAAGAAAAGCGGACTGGAGCTGTGAGAGAGAGAGAGAGAGAGGTGGTAGTTATACCGGTGCAGAAAGTATGGATCTGCAAACGTAGACGACATGACCTGTGATAAGTACCCAAATTGAGAACTGGAGAACACGATACAAGATTATTTCTTGACGAACTTTATCCAAACTCTGTTCTCCGTTTTCGTATTAATAAAGTCTTGTGACTCTCTTAGGCTGCGTTTCCACCAGAGATGTGCGATCGAGGTATTTGTTTTTGTAAGAACCAATAGAATCGCTTCATTTACCTATCCTCGCTCAGTGCAGCTCCTGTGGAAATGGCTTAGCGGAGCGAGGTTTTTGAACATACAAAACAAGCGAAGGATGGGTGCGAGGGATGTATGCGAGAGATGTGTGCGAGGGATGTATGCGAGAGGTGTGTGCGAGGTATGTGTGCTAAACGGTGTTTGTTAGAGGTTGATGAGTATTGTACACATCCTCGCACCGCATTCGCGCACTAGCCTATCCTAGCATATCTCTGGTGGAAACGCTCACATCGTTTCACAGCTTCGTTACGCATCCTCGCACCACTCAGCTACCTCGCACATCTCTGGTGGAAACGCAGGCTAATAGAACATTCTCACCATCGTTACCAATTCAAATCTGTTGGACTTGTCAAAAGTCTTGTCGTTACTAGTAGCCACTAATGACTTTCACTATCCAGATCCTGGCTACATCATAAGATCAGCTCCGCTATTGTCATCCAAACTATACATACATACAAAGTTTCATTTGGATAGACAATAAGAAGCAGTAGACAGTTACAATACAAGTGAAGCTAATAAAAGCGTATTATAAGTATGAATGTAGTCAATGTACATAAAACAACGACGAAAACTTATGCGGTCCGCTGACTTTGCATAAAACATCAACAGAGTTCACACCTCAACGAAAGAACCCCCTCACATTATAATAACCCCTACGTCACTCGTCCATTAATGTGTCTGGGGGTAAAGTTAGACTGTAAAAAAATAAAAACGTCACATCTGTGAAACCGTCGGACGCCGCGCTTGACCGGGGCGGTAAATTAAAAAGTTTACAGTTTACACTGATAGACAGTCCCTTATTAAGACATTGAATATACCTATTCCATTTGTATGAAATTGGTGGTTTGACAGAAATAAGGAGTTTCCTTGTTATCCGATAAAGACTTTGGAGAGTTTTCGGCAAAAAGAAAAGGTTTATTCTTGCTTAAAAAATGTGTGTTTAGTAAGTGTTATACAATCTCCTGAATGAAATGGAATTTGTATATTTGACTTATATCAATTATATTTATGGTGTATAAAAAATGAAAATGTTAAATATGCGTATACAGCATATTGGTAAATAAGGTTTGACTGACGCGTTAGCTCAGACTTTGCCACTGTCTACGATATTAACGAAGATATCAGATATCTGGATATTCGAATTACATGTTTTTTTTTTATGACCACGATCAATGCAATCGCGTCGAAACATCGGATAACCAAAAAGATATCGTATCTTATAAAAGCTGTCGCGATTAAGTCCCGATTTATTAATTTAATGCACATTTATGGATTTTAGGGTGAACTTCTGTCACATTTCTATTACGTAAAGAGAATTCTTTGTACTCAGTGTTTTGGCATACTTAAAGTTTATAGGTATATAGAAGAAGCCCAGAAAGCTAAAATTATTAAACAATATGTGTGACAAAAATTAAGTGATAACGGCTACATGCGTTCAGAATATGATTATGTTGACCTGTCATGGCACGGAAAGTCTAACAAGGACAGTTTTTATTGGAAATTAATAAATAAAAATAGGATCAATTATAGTTGAATTTCGACCACCAGGCGATCTCTAGTTCGAAGACAGCACAATAATAGAAGATTATAATACATGATGATGAGATCAAAATAAGATCGTTAACACATTACTAAGGACACCGACATAACATAACACACCTATGTAGACAATAGCTAACTACCTACTGACGGACTACAACTACAACAGTAAATAATAATTATATTCAAATAACTGCATGCAATTGCACACTTAATAAACAAACATGGACAGGTAAACATTATTGTTGCATAAATTTGTTATTTTGACTCGCATTTATGTTCGGTAACGTTTGTTATTTGAAGATTGCATTCTGTATTGTGATACGAAATAAAATCAGTCACAAGATTTTAATTAAAAAAAACATTGTTTCAATATTTTTATATCTACATTGTGATACAATTTGAGTGAGCAGTGTACCTATTATCAATCAATAAATATGCCATGTCCTTCACTGAATCACCCAAAGGTTGACTAGTACATAATGCCATGAGGCATTAAGTCCGCCTTGTGCAATGTAAACTGCAGGAAGTTTTAAATAAAAAAAATGTAGCTAATAAGTACCATAAGTTAAAACCACAAAAATAATTAAATGTCTTTAATCGAACTGTGGAGTCACACGAAACTTTTGTAGTACTTGCTACTCTTTAAAACTTAATGATTGGGTATATTGTATAAAAATTAAATTAAATTGTAAAAAATATACTTATGTAAACGGGCGCTCTGAGTGTAATACGCTGTTGCAATAATAAGACGGCCTCGCATTCAGTTGACAATTACGAGTATATTTTAGAACTAGGGCTCAATAAATTTTTACCCAACCACGGCGAAGCCCAAAAGGAGGGTTCTAAGTTTGACCTGTATTATGTGCGTCCCTATGTTCCTCTATCCCTAAATCGGTTTAGCCGTTTAGTACATTTTGATGTACTAAACGGCTGAACCGATTTTGAGTTAAAATGTAGTTAGATTGATTCTCGTGACTGCCACTGGGTAGATATATTAAACTCATAAAAATAAAAATGGCGCCTTTTTGACGCCAAAATGTGTTTATAAAAAAACTCTCCCAACCCTACCGAGTTGGGTATCAAAATGATGGGTTTTAAAAGATGATTACAAAAATATATGCAACTATATGTTTATTGCTGTTTGACTGGCCTGTTAGTCTAGTGGTTAGTGAACCTGACTGCTAAGCCAGAGGTCGTGGGTTCGATGCCCACTCAGGACATATAATTATGTGATGAGCATGACCATTTGTTCTGTGTCTGGGTGTAATTTATCTATAATATGTATGTATTTAGTAATGTATAAGTATGTTTATCAGCAGTTTGGTTAACATGATACAGGCTCTGCCTAGTTTGGGATCAGACAGCCGTGCGTGACATGTGTAGAGATATTATTACTCGTAGTTAAGACAAATTAGCAATAGTCGTAAGAGTAACAAACAAACGAACCAATTCACAAGTTCACATTCGTTTTTTAAATATCTATTAGTTAGTGAATTGATAAGGCCGGCCATACATCAGAACGATGCGAAATCGTATCGCACCACGAAACGTATTTCGGACTGAGACACTACGAATTAATAGCCGATATTGACGAATTCGTGTCCTCTGCTCCTTAGGAAGAAAGGAATTTAAAATTTGTTCTCAATGTACTTAAATGTATATAGTATATGTCGCATTGTCAGTCATTATTAGGGATAGTTAGAGCGCCCTCTACAATAGTTTTCTTATCGCCCGTACCCACTCTGTGCCCACATTATGTCTAATTCTGTGCCTGAGGATTCGACATATACATATATTATTTAGCACTTCGTGATTAATTAATTATACATATATTAGTCGTAAAACTTTTAATACATATAAATAAATAATTTGTGTGACAATACAATTACTTAATTAAAAGATCTGTTACAAATTTTAAGGAATTAATACTAAAATAGTAATTTAAAATATTATTGTAAATCTCCGTCGAAGGCAGAAATAAAAAATAGTTCCAATATTCTTTTATTGATAGATAACGCTCGTCAATAGCAACTAAACTTTAAAAAAAAAATTGGTTGACAAACAGAGGAGGAAAACGTACTGAACAGTTTTGTTTTTACATATTTACATGTAGTCTAATTAATATTACTCTCATTATACATAAACCAGCGAATAACGCTAATAAAAAAATAATCTGGCGACCACGAACGCACGAACTCACCTAAACTTTCGGGTCAGTCAAATAAACCGGTACCGTAGCTAGTGACTTTGTAATGTTGCCTATTTTATTAAAAGTGTCACGTGTATTGTAGTCTTTTCAATTAAGTATGTAATAAATTATTTTTCACTTTTCAGTGCCTATGTTAGTGGTTTTTGAAGTCGGTTTAACTTACTGAGTAGATACGGCGTTTAGAACATTACTTACTGTACCGTAAGGAACAGCAGTACGTTAGATTATATTAAGTTTCGTTTAATAAGCCCGATGCTTAATTTAGATAAGGCGGTACGGTTTTTAGTTTGTTTAGCAACTTGCTACACTAGATTGAATAACTTATAAAAAAGATACATCAAACACCCGAACGTAGAACCTCCTCCTTTTTTTTGACGTCGGTTAATAACAGTAACATTCGTCACACTGTTGCAAATTTCAGGAATGATTAACAAAACCACTACATGTGCTCTTAATTTCTGAGTGTTTACCTCGTTTTCCTTTAGATACCTACTATGATCAGATCCGAACTTCGTGACAGCTGGACTATCTTGGGAGCATATCCATTCAAACAAAAATAAAATTTAAATCCGTCCATAGAAAACAGAAATATCTGTAAACACACACAAAACATATAATACCTATATAATATTATAAATTCCTCTTTCTTATTAAGTCGGTTAAAAAACTGATTCTTCGTACATCCAATCCTTCACTTAAACTCCATAATAAACAAAAAACATATTCTCTGCCAAAGCATCCATCCGTTCCAATAGCATCTGATCTTGCGTTCGTATATTTTATTTGAACGTGTACTGAATTCCAAACAAGTCCTAGTGGTACCAACTGAAAATAACTAAGGAAAATCCGGTATAGATTTGTAGCGCACGAAAGGGTTAAGTGGTAAATAAAAGGGGAAAATATATTGGATGGTAATAAGATTCTTTGTTTGGTAGGAATGAGCTTATAAACCGCTGATAAGAAGGATAACACTTCGATATACTGATGTTAGGGGCATAGCGCATATAGCAAGTGGCAACCTAACTTTGGTTGTTGAGGAATGGTTATTATAGCCCTCTGACTAGGCTAGGTAATCATGCCTGGCGGGTTAAGACCCCTTTGTTGATGTTGAGAAGTAATACGTATATACGGTATATATACTAATCAACGCGAGAACTTTCATTGCGTGATACAGGATCAGTAGTTACTAGTAGTAGTAGAGTTCAGCTTGTCTTTGCTAGATGGCGCTGAAGTATGTATTGCTTGTTTGTGAATGTCGCCACGATACCTAAAAACCGTGCCATGAGCATTTAAGATCGAGAATAATATTTTTAAAGGCTGTGATATATAATCGTGCAGTGTGGAACTTTTTGTAATTAATAACATTTGCATTCGCATTGATGAAAATATATTGCAAACGAGTAATTCGTTGATATTATAGCAATTAATGTATTTATTACTAGCTGTGCCCCGCGGTTTCACCCGCGTAACTCAGATGCCATGGGAATATCGGAGTAAAAAGTAGCCTATGTGTTAATTCAGGTCTCCAGCTATCTACATACGAAGTATCATCGCAATCGGTTCTGTAGTTTTTGCGCGAAAGAGTAACAAATATCCATACATCCCCACAAACTTTCAAATGTTTTTCACATTCAATATCTTCACTACATATTATAAAACAAAGTCCCCCGCCGCGTCTGTGTGTCTGTTCGCGATAAACTGAAAAACTACTGAACGGATATTCATGCGGTTTTCACTAATATATAGAGTGATTGATGAGGAAGGTTTAAGTGTATAATTTGTACCCGTGCGAAGCAGGGGCGGGTTGCTATTATATTATATAAATGTATGTATACAGAGCCTTTTAACAAATCGCTAGTGTCTTGAAAATTCCCATTACGGACATAACCGTCAACAACGTCTGCCCTCACGCGTCTGCCCGCGTTCGAGTGGCTCACGCCACGCGGCGGTGAGCGATGTTTTCCCCTCCCCCCTCGCCCGCAGTTTTATATTATAGTCGTAACTTTTAAAATATTTGACTCAATTACGTACTTTAAAAGACAAAGTTTATCTACTTTGAATATCAGAAGCGATAAAAGCATTTATTTTCATAAAAATCAATTTGTTACTACTAAATGTAAATTGGAAATAAAAAATAAAATTTTATTGTATTTATGGTTCACTATTTTGGTAATAATGGCTTACACAAAGATAAATAAGATAGATATTTACTGTCGCGGATTTTTTTGTAGAACTATTTAGGAGAAACAATCCCACCGTACATAATATTATGTGCGGTGGGATTGTTTCTCCCAAACAAAGAGTTACACGAATATTCGTGTAACTCTTACAGTTTTCCCACCGCACGCAAAAATAGCTCGCAGGTGACAGATTTTTTTCCGACTTACTTAACACTTATCGTTATATTTTGACCAATACACACAAAATCTTCATAAATTATAGCCTATGTGTTATTCTGATATATAAGCTATATTATTGTAAAGTTTCATTAAAATCCATTCAGTAGTTTTTGCGTGAAAGAGTAACAAACATCCAAACATCCATACATCCTCACAAACTTTCACGTTTATAATATTAGTAGGATGCGGCCAATACTCCCATGTAAATGATTTGTACTCATGTTTAAAATTAGACTAAATTAATTATTTTATTTATTATTATCTACAAGCGGCGCACTGCAATACGGTATTTCACAGCAAGTCAAATCAATTTTCTTTATTAAACGTCAAAACAGTAGATTCTGTAGAAACTTGTATGAAATAATAATCTGTTACGTCACACTTTGTTATCGTCGTATCCTTGACTTTAATGTTGGGTTTTAAAATTAAATAAATTAAAATTTAAAAAACAAAACAAAAACAAGTTTTAATAACAAATCGAATCAACAAGTCAAAAAGAGTTATTCAACTATAAATCCGTATCCAACTATAAGTCCGGCTCCATCATCAAATCCGCTCCAAGTTGCCAAATTACAGTATTATGATCCGAACCACATATATAAACAAAGTTTCATTTCGACAAGACAATTAGATGTAGGTTAAATTTTACTTAAATAATTGTTTACATTGTTAGTTAGAAAGTTACAAGTGAAACTAACATGTTCTTTGAGATAAAATGGTCACGCATCCCATGAATCTAATAGAAAGCTAAACGAGATATTATAATATATATAAAACATGAGGTATAAATCTTAGCTTTATCTCCTTTTCTGTTCGGCTTGTATAATGTTATGTTTTGGCACCCGTTACGTCAACAACTTGATTTTATTCGAGCTCGTAAAAATAAAAGTGTGAAGTTATATTTATCGGAAGTTAATCATCTTGTGTGTGTTCTTTCGTGTATCTGTAAAAAGTACATTCATTTGAAAATCTTCTTGAAACTTCAATCAACAACAAACAATTAAGCAAACTGCAAACGGGCCCTTGTAAAGAATTACTATTCTAGGAATAGTATGTTTTGTCTCTTCTTATTGTATTTAGTACATGATGAAGATAAAATACAGACTTGGTGAAGACAGATACATAAAAAAATATTGAGCAATTTTCATTTTTTTGCATTTTCTGACAAGATTTACTATGGTAATATATTTATTTATATACACCATCGGAAAGTAGAGAATTCAACGAACAGAAAGCATACTTTTTGAAAAAAAAGCTGATATTTTGACGGGTAAATTTTCGATTGAAAATTAGGGTGCTTTTTCGATATTAAGTCAAAATAAGGTGAAAAAATAAATATTTTAAATTAAATAAATTACAGTGTATTTGGGACATAAAAAGGTACGTTTCCAACAAATTTCGTGAAAATAAAAAATGTTTTGTAAAAGATAAAAATAAAAAACAAAAAACTTGGTTTCTTGAAGTTTTTACATAAATTTTGAGGTTATGTGAAAAAAGTGCAAATACAAAAGTTGTAGATCTTTTTATTACCTACAACTTTGCCATTTGACTTTTTTCCATAGGACTTGTGATTTTGCCGGAAATCGAGATAAACCGTTTTTTCCCCTAAAAACTCACCCCCTTCCCCTTCCCGACCTCAGATCGCCCGTAAATTATTTTTCCATTCATTTTTATAATATTCTCCTCCTTTTCCAATGGATTTCATCCTACTGTTATTTTTTATGGTTTCAAAAATTATCGACACTGGTCTATTAGTATGTAAATATGTTTATTCGTGTTCCAGAAGCCATATTATTATCTATGCTTAGCTTTGGTCTAAAAACGTTAATAACAGTCTCACCACCACTGCTATAAACCATGAAAATCACTAACTAACAGTAACTGCCATGTTGTTCGTACCTCAATCAACACTCAAGTGATTGTTGTCAACTTAGGTATAATACATTCCTAGCTTTTTATAACCTCACTATTCATCAATATTTATCAGCCGACCAAAATAGCATTGCTTTACCGATATAACTAGTCATAATAATGTCTATTAACTCATTTTTATTAAATAGTGAACTGTTTTATCATCAATTAATAGTTTGCCTCTATTTTTAATAAATAACAGTTTTTGATGTGGCGGCAACATATATGTCCCACTGTATATTATTAATAGTTACTTGAAACCGTGATCTTCTGTAAGCTACTATCTCAGTATGGAGCAGAAATTTGCCCTATGCTTTACCTTCTCAACAATCTGTGAATGATCCGTCATTATATATGCTTTCTGGTTATCTTTATCATAACACAAAAGAAAGATGAAAAATATTCCTTTTGTGCTTATTAGTGCTGCAACAATGGTAAGTGCAAAGTTGATAATATATTATGTACTAGCGGCCCGCTCCGGCTTCGCACGGGTATAAAATATATAGCCTATGTCATTCACTGAAAAAATGATAAAAATCAATCCAGTAGTTATGTAATTATTTACGACATCACATTAGAAACCTCAAAAATAACAGTATTTCTCAACTATTTAATGGATGTTATTATACATATAAAAATTCCTCTTCAATCACTCTATCTAATAGAAAAACCCGCATCAAACTCCGTTGCGTAGTTGTAAAGATTTAAGCATACATAGGGATATAGGGACAGAGAAAGCGACTTTGTTTTATACTATGTAGTGATGATACACCAACACAAAGTAAAGAACTCAATAAGGCTATTATTACTAAATCAAATATATTATGGTAATATGACATTGAGGTAGGTCGTGGTGGCGGGCGGTAGCCGGTGCGCGCCTCTATTCACGGACCAATAATATAAACCTTAACGTTTATTGAACTTGTCAATAAGCATAATATGTTTATTGACCAGTTCAATAAACGTTATAGTAACATATTATGTATACGTACATACATATTATATATGAATAGCTGCCTTTTAAATAAAGGGGTAAAAAGTGTTTTTTGAAGTGAAATCTTCTTTAGGCACATAGGGCACTTTTGGTATGGGTAAAAGCACTGAACACGCGTGACCATCACGCTCAGATACATATATCAGATTTGTATACAGATGTTATGTGTTTACATTTCTGACTTGCAGTCCTACGGCTGACAGTTTTTTTTTTCAAATCAAACGTTTAATTTAAATACAAGTACAAAAATATTGACAAAAGTGCGGTAATGTAGCTTTAAAATGGTACTGAATCACGGCAATATATAGTCAAATGGTTCTGGCTTGAGAAGGTCCTACTACAATTGGAGCCACCAGACTGTTCCACGACCTCGACCGTTCAAAGGACACAAGATAAAAAGCACTAATCCACGCCACCACGGGTGGGAGATAGAATTGGCATGCTACTATTTTCTATTTTCAAATTTTATGTGACAGCTCCAAAGACATAAAATAAAAAAAAATCTAATGGTGGAGAAAAAGCATGACATCTTCGGTGTTGCCAGCGTTCATTCCATAAGGTATCAGGTAAGGTATAAAAATCTTTTTGACAAAAAATTAAACCGACGAAAAGAACTAAAAAGCATAAAATAAATAAACCTTTTAAGTCTTAAGTATTGAGCTTATTTACATAAACTATCGAATTTAATATAAACTTATTTTGAGTCGGCGCTAAACAACAAACTGAATTATTATCTAAATTTTTTATGTAGGTACCTACGCAGAAAGGGACATGACTCTACGTAGGTAATTAATCATTTTATTATTTGGCGCGAACTCAAAATAAGTTTATATAAAATTTGATAGTTTATGTAAATAAGCTCAATACTTAAGACTCGTCTGTTTTTTTTTTCATCATCAGCTCAGCATATACATGATGTGATGATTTCTAAACGCAAATACCTGATAAAGTAATGAGAATAAACAGAAACACTATTCGTTCCTACAATTTTCGAGGGTTTCTCTTAATTTTACCAGGATCCCATTATCAGATCCTGACTTCCTTGACATGGGACCCCTCTTGAGGTATACCCTATCTAACAAAAAAAAAATAATCAAAATCGGTTAATAATAACGGAGGGCTGAACAAACATAAAAAAAAAACAAAAAAATATATATGAACCTCCTTTTTTTTCGTCGGTTAACAAGGAGGCGCAAGAGATGAATAACAGGACTAGCAGGGCTTCGCATTTCTTCTCCGCATTCCTTACGGCGAAAGTTGGTACTACTAGTACTACAAAAACTAACATGCTGAACCTTCTTGCATTTAACAAACAAAAATTTCAAATTTACATTATATTACTTCATAACTAACAAAAATCATTGAATAGAGATACGCAACGAACAGAAAAGTTTTTAAATAGGTAGGTACTCAAACTGCAACTAAAAGTATGACTAACAAAAACATTTCAAGATATTTAAAGCTCTCCTGAAATCCTATTATTAGGAATGGACAAAACTTCGATGTTTAATTATTTAGCGGAACCCGGAAACTCGCTTTGTGACACTCGCAAAAGTTTTTAAGTCATCGATCAATTTCGTTCATTTTCTGAAACAAACATTTTAGCCGATCGATCGGCAAACATGGTTGGAAACTGTTGATTCTCGTGTCAAACTTGATGGATGTTTGCATTGGCGTGATTAAACTTGCAGAGTTTATTGAGAAATATTTGACTAGAAAATGTAGTGCATCAGGTGCTGGTGGACTTGACAACAGTAATTAATCATTCTATTGGAATCTACATTTAATAATTCGTTTTTTCTCCCTGTCTTTGGGTTTAGATAGGACCCTACTTAATTGTTTTAATCAATGTTTTTTTGCGTGTTTAATGTCAAATCTTTTGAGTTTGACCATGTGTGAATGTAATTACGCTCCTTAGTTTGTCTTATTTTAATAGTTTAATTACAAGGAGGTGAAAACTTTACTTTATATTACTATTTCCAAGTTGCATCTACTGGGATATCAGATTGATTCGCGACGTCTTCAGACCAAGGAAACCCGCGGGGTTCTTACGTCAATGATAAAGTAAACGACATATATATAATCCAGCCGATTAATCGTATTGTATAGTTTACATTTCATTACGAATGCTATGGATTGCTGAATATTTAATAATTTAATCTAACCCTTCAAAATGTTTCCCGTCACTAAAAATTCAATCAAAATAAAAGTCCAGTAAAACTTGGCTATAAATTTTTAACTCTAATTCGGTAACACTAAACGAGTACCGTTTACGATCGGCCAAACGTTTGTATCGAAATTTTGCATCGAGTTTTTACCCCTTTAGTGCGTTCGTTTATCTTTTCATTTCGTTTTCAATAGTAGAATTTGTCGTTTATGGGGCATTAACTCGTAAAACTCATTTAGTGTTTATTAGTTAATTTTATGTCTATGGCGATACAGATTTGGCGGCAAAAGATTTCCATGGCTAGGCAAGATTCAGTAGATCGTAAAAGAAAAGTAGTAATAAATCTTACTCTGTTTACTTTGCTCAATTAAATGAGCGACCTATACGATCTACAGTAGGCGCCACGACCACGAGTACAGACATTTAATTTACTTTACTGTAAAACACGTATTAACCCTGTGTTTCCTACTTCTGGATCTAGCCCTCTCCCAATCTAACAGAATTATGCAACATTTCACCATTATAGCAACTGAAAATTACTTTGTAATTGTATTTAATTTAATTGTACTGCCCTTTTATCGTATTAACATTCAGACACAATTGTAAATTGTTTAGGAATAAACGAAATAAAAAATGTAGACAAGAAAGAAATCCGTTAATCTGTAGCTGTCCGTATAGCTTATAGGTTTTTAAGAAGGTGGTATGTGTCATCGTATTAAAAGTCAAGCAGTTATGAAACCGACTGCAACTTCAAAACAGTTATCTTCCTTTTTCGAAGTCCCGAAGAGTTCTTCGCTGTTTAAAAGTTTACTGGAATAATGTGTGATACACCATGTCTGCGCCTTCGAACGAATACAGAAGAAGCACACGTATCCGTCCTTATATTGTTATTTTTTTACTGAGAATTTCTGGTTTCATTCCCCCACAGAGGGTCTGTCTGCTTCTGTGCGTCGGGTCTTATGTATAACGTTGTAGAAATAATAAACATCAGTATTATATAGTCCAAAATATCAAACGGATAAAGGCTGTATGATAAATCCAGGTTAATAGACTTAAAAGGTGAACGCCTGACATTTCTGCGAACGTTTCCTTCTGAAGGTTGTGGAAATCCTAGCATTTCGTCTATACTAATAAATTTGTTTCTAATGCCTTCTCTTTATGTTTTACACGTTTATTAGTGTTAGACCGAAAGCGCCTCGTTAGTCACTAACTCACAAACAGTGATTTGATTATATGCAGTTTTTTTTAGTTAAGTTAAATCTTTTCATTACTCTGCTACAGCAAAGAGGGTTGGGTCTTCTGGAATTTACTTAGATAAACAGTGTTAGTTTTATGTACTTTGCAACAGAGTATATGACATGACTCTATCCAAAATCTACCCATTGAAACCTAATGTTCAGTTCCACTCATCCATTAAAATGATACGGTCAAATATTCACGCCAAGGAGAGCCTAGGTAGAGAACTAGTAATCCTAGTCTTTTTATTTTTGTGTTGCCAAAAATAAACATCTTCTTTCTTTCTAATCCTAACATAATCTATACTAATATTATAAATGTGAAAGTAAGTCTGTCTGTCTTTTTTTATGGAATAGGAGGCAAACGAGCAGACGGCTGACCTGATGGTAAGTGACTACCGCCGCCCATGGACGCCTACAACTCAAGAGTCACAAGTGCGTTGCCGGCGTTTAAGGTGGGAGTAGGGGAAATGGGAAGAGGGGGAGAGGGAGTAAGGGAGGAAGAGGGGAAAGGGGAAGGGGTTTTCGGTGGGGCGGTGTGTCGGAATCGAACCGACTAAAACCACACGGTGTGACGTATTGCGCCTAAAATAGGAGGGATCCGGGAACAGAAGGGTTAGAGCCTATGATAACCTCACTCACTCGGCGAAAAACAATGTCTGTTGCACTTCACGTCTTAACTACTCAACCGATCATCTTGAAATGCATACACATTGTCAGAAATGGACATAGGGTACCTTTCGTCCCGACAAAGGTCCTGAATTAATTGACAAAATCTATATTCAACCGAGCGAAGCCTCTTTCAAAAGTAGGTCATATATAAAGATAAAAGTAGAGAACTAGTGATCTTTTATACTTTATAAAGTAATTTCTAAAGCTTCCCAGTTGAGGTACCTTGGAAGTCGAGCGTTCGGTTGATGCCTTGAAAACGTGGGAGCCATCCATCTTATTATCGGCCAACAGCAACGTTTACAGGTATACTATGGAGTTTCACTAGAATAAACCTAGTTTGAGGATTTCTTTTTGCTTTCGATTAGCAAAGTGTATTATCGATAGGATTTTTTCAAATGTATTAACCGACCTTAAAAAAGGAATAAGTCCTATATTTGACGCGTTTGATTTTCGTTGATACATATTATATTATCACCGATTTCTAATGGTGTTCCATTATATTTTTTCAATAACGTAAGAAATACCGTTTTTATAGTCGGATATCGGTGGTCTGTTTTACCCGTAATTAGCTTCAGTAATATGCCTATATTGCGATGAAGAAAGGATAAGTTTCATCAATCCTCATCACCTGAAATAGATTAAGCGTAAAAACCATATTTGAGCGTACCATCAGAATTGACACTTCCACATTTATGTAAACTACCCTGCAATTTTATATTAGGATAAATAATGTACACACAGTGTAATGTTACTACACAATTATTACGTTCGATATACTTAAATGATTATGAAACTAAATTAAAAATACTGGAATTCCTTTTATGGCTCGCGTGAACCTGCGTGTATGCATGACAAATAATTTAGCTTTTAAAACTGTTTGTCTGACAAAAACATGGAGCTGGGGGCGGTAATTACAGTGTTGTGGGTTATTTATTATACATTAAGTTTGAGTAAATTGGTACAGCTAATGTATTTCTGATATTACGATATGATTTATTTAGTTCGACTTAATGTTCGCCGGTACATTATTGTGAATAAAAAAAGAACAATTAGGAACATTAAAGAAAAAAAAGAAAAAATACGTTATTCCTAATTGGTAGACTTCTGACAGGGATACCCGTCATCCTAGCAGAAGCAGGTCATAGTCAATGTGAGGTAGCCTGTTGTTCAACAGAAGACCAAGTCTGCTAGGGTTTACAGGGATTTCCTTTATAGGTTACACGACAGTAGTCATTTCGAGTCCGACATACCACCTTGCCGTTGCTCGAGGACTCATCGGGGTTTCCATATGCTTGCATGACGTGATCATTATGCATGTTTCTTAGAGAAATGCTTTGAGATATGAAACTATTGCTATTTCTCCTACAGAGCCATTTTGACAAAGCATTTATTTACATTACCTACAGTGACCATCACTTCCACCTTAATCTGGTTGGTGCATTTTATCGGGCATCTTCCTCTTTCTTCCGTGCATTCTACTTTTGACCAACGGGATGTTTGACGACCCGTTCACGATAAATAAGAGTGAACTCGCGATTCGCGCAAATTTTGGCAACTATCTTTGACTGAATTTCATATTTTGTTTAGTCTTAACAAGACGTGCCGGCGTTCTACCAAAAAAATACTGGCAGAAAGTAAAGCCCGCGACCGTCGGTACCAAATATTTGATGATGATGTTGTTCTCGTTTGTTTGTAATGTAATTAAGTTTAACTGAAATGAAAGCAACTTATGCCATGGGATCCGGACTGTTCATTTGGCTTCTCAATCTCTTTTTTCCGAGCATGTAGGTACAAAATGTTTTAACCGGATTAAAACAACACCGGCCAAATGAGAGTCTGACTCGCATACGAAGGGTTCCGTACCATAGTACAAGATTTAATAAAAACGCCGAAAAAATCGCATTTCACGTGTACTTTAATTTTATTTTTATTATTTGTTGTTATAGCGGCAATAGAAATACACCTTCTGTGTAAATTTCAACTGTCTACCTCTGACGGTAAGAGATACAGCCCGCTGACAGACAGACGAACAACGGGCGCTTAGTAATGTGGTTTCGTTCTCACACTTGGGTATGGAACCCTATGGAACCCTAAATGGGCAGGCTCTCAATTTCACGCGTATTTTTTTAAGGATGTACTCCGGTGTCTCCGAGCCTTCGAAATATATAAACTTTTGATTGATATAACTATAAAAAACTTATTTATTATTTCTACCGGAGCTTATTTCGACTAGATTTTTTAATGTACCACGATTTCTACGTTGAAATTTTCTTGTGTTCAAATTTTTTTCACTTATTTTTGATAGTGTTCAGATAAAAAAAAACTTATTTTATTTTAAGACTTAACTTCTTAAATAAAAAAATAAGAGTTAAAAAGAACTTTAATAAAACCTTATTATTGTTTAAACTTACTAAGTCAAGCTTAGCTTTTAAGTTTGGAGTGTTTTTCACGGCTGTACAGCATCCATACTTTACCTTTAAACAAAAGAAAATAAGCATATTAATTTTAATAGGTATCATACACATTACGTAAAGCTGTTTTAGTGGGCGGTGTCAAACATATATGACCACTTACAGTTTTTAACCGACGAAAAAAAAGGAGGGTCTCAATTCGACCGCATATATATATATATATATATTTCATACAGTAGACAGTACAGACAGTAACATGGTCAATGTAACAGAAGTATAATTTTACACGTAACTCTTCGGTAAAGTTTTAGTAAGCAAAGCTTCTTATTTTGCATTCAATATCTTAGGTGTACTGAAGTCCGTCTCTTAGACACAACTGAATGTTATATCAGTATTAAAAATTCAACCATTAATTCGGACAACAGCAGATTTACTTTCAAATTGCAGCCGCTAGGGAGAGAATTCGTATTATCCAGAAAAGGATGTGGTATGGTTAACTAAACCAATCTAGCGCAGTGTTATAGGTATTTCTGTCGGTGAGTAGAGAACAATATGTAGATAGACTATATTAGGCTTGTTTGCCATCCTTATGATGCGGATAGGTGGTAGCGATATGATTGTAAAGATTCACTCTAAAACCTTCGTGATCTAATACTAATAATGACGTTACTACTTATTTGGGATTGACTTTTGGGTCCGTAACTAGTCAGGTTGCAAGAAACTACATACCAAGACGCGCTACTGCTTGATAAAGGGTACCTCACCATCCGAGCGAATAAAAGTAGATTTGAATTCATTAATCCAGTCAGACTAACAATAATAATAAAGGTATGAAATATTATTACCGTGTTATTGAACTTCGCACTAAAAATAATAGCTAATTTGCTCAGAATTGGCACTTGAATCTAGACGATGTTGGAGTACTGCCAAACTAACCTTTAAGCGGTGTAGCGTTTGCAATATGTCACCGGTGTAACGAGCTGTGAACTGATAGCGCATAAAGCTGCTGGATTGTATATAGTTGTTTGCAAACTTCTGTCATACGATGAGTGTGCCCCCGTGCCTATGAGTCGGTTTTTGAATTGTGTTTTGAAGAAACAACATAATTTGGATGTGTATATATACTTTTAGCTAATAAACTAGCATGGATGTTGTCTAGTAGGTATATTGGTTATATAGGGCCCTGTCTTTTGATGTGTAGATGTCGATGTATATTTGCTTCTTTTGTTGTTAAACAAAAGCACTTTAGCTTTTTTGAACAGGCCTCATTTTGTAGGTAATTTAATGTAGAACAAAAAGGTTTTGACGAAAGGCACATATGACGAAAAACGTACTGAAAACGGGATATCACACGATATGTAAAAGTCTTTTTTTGTTTGTTAAATTGTTAAATAAAAGAAACGACGCCCACTTGCCCACACTGCGGGTATCGAAATTCTTAATCAGCGCATTTTTTACTATTTATACTGGTACTATTACGTATTCTGTGCTATTTACCCAAAAATAAAAATGCGTGGTAATCCAAACTTTCAGTATTTTAGGTTTTGGACTGGGCTAATAATATATAATAAGCAACAATAGGTATACTGTGATATTGTACGTCCTATGCTATACAGCTAGTTGCTACAGGCAATTTGTATGCTTACTGAATCACCTCATACCAACCGACCTCATTAAAATAGTTCTATACTTAGACATAGGTGACAATATGACGTAATAAACATCCGATAAATATACAACATATTTTACCATAAAAATTAAACATGGTCCCGATGCAAAAAGGAGGGATGTTATAAATTTAACGTCTGTATCTGTGTCTGTTTATGGCATCGTAACTCCTAAACGAATAGGCCAATTTTGATTTAGTTTTTTTTAAAGGTGAAAGTCAATCTTGTGACGAGTACTTTTTTATAATTCAAAAAGTCTGTTCAACCATTCTAAGACTATCAGCTCTTTTCTAATCGTTGAAGGGATTTTTGAGTCTTTATTGAGTTTTACTTGTGTATGTCTGTGTTCGTTCTCATTCCATAGCTTAGCAAAAAGCGCTTCCAATTTTTTTTTTTGTCTTAAAACCTAAGTTATGCTATTACGGAGATTTGATATCCAAATTTAGACCACTGTTTCCAGTCATTTTTAAGTTACGCTCGTCACGTTACCTACGAATAACATTTCATTTTTATTTAATATAAATCCACCATTCTGCTAGACACTATTTCAAGATGTTAGAATATCAGATCGGAATAATTATGGCATACAAACTATTTTAATACAAAACTTTCTTAGTTTTCTTTTCTATGAGGATTCAAAAATCACAAAGTTATCTGTGTCTATAAAAGCAACACGAATAGTGCATTGTCAAACATATTTTCCACTACCACTGAGCTGAATAACAGCACTACATTTAAAGTGTTGCCTAACCGCTTAAATATAATAGCTTAAAATCTTCACTTGCCTTGAAATCTCATCTTCACAGAATTTGTTTGAGTCTGAACTTAACTCATAATAATGCATCGTATAAAAGTTATTCTGGCTGTATGGCTTTTATATGATTCATTATTATACAATATTCTTAAAAGAAGGGTAATGTTACCCATTGGTAGTAAATCGTGGGGAACGATCATAAGTTATTGTTGATCCCGAACGAAAGATGAAGTGTTTATATCTTCGGGATAAGGATTGAGATATATCGCTTCCTCAGCGCCTCGAGGATCATTGCGTAATAATTGATAATTCCGATACAAATTATTATTATAAAAAAATAGTAACCCATGGAGGAGGCATATTTTACGATTTAAATCTTTTCCAATAGACCCAAGTCAGCGACTGTGTATAATACAAGTTCATTTTTTATTGCTTTGGCAAAATTTTCTTGTTTTCTGCGTCTCCTTTCGTTACTAAATATAATTCCAAGTTTACAATTACTATTATATCTACTTCTTAAAATTCGAAATACTTTAAAATCTGTGTAACATTTCATTGATTGCATTACATATTTAAAAGAACAATGCACAATTATTCATTATGCAACTGAAAATGAAGTCTTCATAACTAGTTTAAAAACTAAAATAAACATTTACAGCTACTCGAGATAGTATTTTTAGTCGTAAACTTGAGTACCGGTGAAGGCGCCAATTAATTACCAACTAGAGGCGTAACTATTTTAAAACTTAAATCTTTTAATTAGTTGAACTCTTTTCTCTTAAAAAAGCGAGTCGTAACTATAGGGTTTTCTCATTTTTATTATTTTGACCAGCTTTAAGGTTTTAATGAAAGAAAGTTGTTTTCAATTTTTTTTTAACTAAATCTTCATTTGCTGCAATCATCAATATAGTCGCAAGATGAGAAAAAAAGCAAATGAATGAACACAATTATGGTTCATTAAATAAATAAATGCAACAAACTGTAAGATTTATATGACCCGTAATAGATTTATTCTGGAAGAAGAACGTTTTCTTTTTATTAGTTCAAAACAAGGAAACACAAAAAAAGTTTTATGTCCAATTTTTTTTTCTAAATACTTTAAACTTCGATATCAGAACTCCGGTCTCACCTTATCCCTGTACGAGTAAGCGTGAAGTAACGACGCAACTTAGGTAATAAACACAGTCTCAATTGCAACAGTTTGGCAACAGTTGATAAAAGCTAGTGTTCTTTACTCAACTTTTCGCCATTAGTATCGGATATTGTCTTAGATTTTTGATAATTTCTATCGAATTTTGCAATGTCTCGAGCGCAACATGTACCGAAGAGACAGAGTAAAGACGGCTGGACTGTTTTAAAAAAATTGTTGTTCGTATGAAAGCGTATACTTCCCAGGTGGGAAAGGTAGGTCAAAGGATCTAATGATGAGAATCTGGAGAAATCGAGGGAACTCTTCAAATATTATAGGCCACCTATAGCGATTTAGATATTTAAATCGGTGGAACTGATAATGAAGACCAGAGATGGCTAACGGAACTATTCAATTTTAAGTGTTTCACGGATTGCAAATCGATTACTTGAATATGGTTGCTAAGCAATTTATGCTCGTTAGAAAGCATATGGTGAAGTGAAGCTGCTGGTGAAGTACCAAGAGAACTCCTCAAAAATTAACGTCCCTGCGTCGGGAAACGCAATATTTTATAAAAGGTGATGATCAGTTGACGTTAAGAAGTTGTAACTTAGACAAATTAGAAAACGACCCACTTAAAAGCGAGATATAAAATTTTAAACATGAAATAAAATTATACTGTAAGGAGTTTAAAGAATGTGACGATCTACCTTTCGTCAGGAATGAGATTTCTAAGTCTTAGCTTTTCTGCTAATGCTCGTTCATCGTTCATTTTTCTATTCAATTTCTCTTCTTTTCAACCGACTTCAAAAACTTTAAAAACCTTTTTTGTATGTTATGCGACATCTTCACCTTTTCTAAACCAATAATGTTTTTTTTATTTTAATTGGTTATACTCAATGTTTGTCCTATTTAAATTTAGAGAAAATATTCCACCTCTAATTGCAAATTGTGGCAAATTAAGCGACGAGGACTAGAGCTTATTTGAATTTACCATAATTTAGGCGTATTGAGGTCGGTTATACTGGTTTTATAAAATAATAATAATAATAAAATTGATTTAGCTAAAACAACAATTTATACATACACAATAATACTGGAAACAAAAATATAAAAAATATAATTACAAACTATATAATAAATATATAATAACTATATAATAAATTATATAACACAATGTGAAGTGCTTCAAGAGGTCTATTCCACTCTAACCCACCAGGCATATCCATTAAGGAATACTTTCCCACAAATGAGGACACTAATTCACAGCATAGATTTTTTTTTCTTTATGGTTTAGGGGCAAACTCGGCGAAACACAATGTAAACATTGCTTCACTGCCGGTTTTCTGTGAGGCGGTGGTATCACTCCCGTCGAGCCAACCCATACTTGCTTCGGCAAGTGCATGACTCTCCTACGATATGATATTTATATATATTGTCAAAACGAAAATACTAAAGTTTTCAGTCCTTAAGTTGTCACATTATAAATAGAGAGATATTTTAGATATTCTCCCTTCTAGATAGTGTCATGCCATGACAGCTTCTAACTAGGTACCTATTTATTTATTTACAATTCAAGATCTGAGCACAATACGCAGTATATCTTCGTATTGTAATGAGACAGACAGATATATATTATCAGAACACAGTAATACATTATTTAGGTTTACCGCAACCGAAAAGATAATAATGCCTTTATTTTCGAGAACACTGAGTTTATACTTAATATCACGTGCCAGGAATCGGACACGAATGAAATACCTGTAAGATTTTAATGTACAGGGAGATTATACAGACAGCATTTAATAATTAGATGTATCGGGCTTAATCGTTTTTATATTTATGAGACACTATGTAACCTCTTTGTTAACCTGTTTTAATTGAATGGCACCGATAACCCAGGTTGTATGTCCACCGGTGGCCATGATCGGTTTACACACCTTACAAGAATACAAGTCGCAAATGTTTAAAGCAAGCATTTCATTAAAGGTCCAACTTAATTGCAACCGCATCCATTGGACCGCGCGGGTTATCTAAAAATATAAAGTAACCTATACTAACCTAACACGGAAACAAATAAACAAGCTTTATGATAACCTATTCTTACGAAGGTAGGCCTAAGAGAAAATGAAATGGTTGTAACGTTTTAAGTATAAAGTAATTGAAATAATTTTTTAATTTTAAAAACTCAAGCGGTCATTATTATTCATAGAAAACTGAAATGCTGTAAAAGATTTGTATTTGCACGATACTTTCGTAATTATTAATTAATTTATTTATTTATACTTCCTTTCGTTTTTATAATCACAGAGTATATTTGTAACGCATTAGCAAATCTGTCATTCATAAAAGAACTTTCTTTAAAAGTATTTTAGTCATTTGTATTTAGTGTTTTGGTATTTTTTTTTTAAATTGGAAAACATACACACGGCTTACCACAGTGTTAGTTAACGCTAGTAACTGGTGGCGTCACTTGTGCATACACACTCTGGTGAACCTAGTCACCAGCAGAAAAAAAAAACAGCGATTCCTTTGTAGTTCTGTGTTATTGTGGTCTTCTGTGCCAGTTTAGCTCTATTTCAAACTAGAATCTGCACGCCCTATATATATATTAGCTATAAACAATTAGTAGATTTTGTGTTATAGGATATTGTATATACCTAGTATAGCATAAGTATATATTTATCCCGTCATATAATTATGTATTATGTTATTGAGCGACATTGTCAAATATGACAAAGCTCATTAAATAAAGAGAAAAAAAAACTGGTGGCTTTACTTGTGCACACACACTCTGGTGAACCTAGTCACCAGCAGAAAAAAAACCGGCAATTCCTTTGTAGTTCTGTGTTATTGTGGTCTTCTGTGCCAGTTCAGCTCTATTTCAAACTAGAATCTGCTCGCCCTATTCAACAAATATATATTAGGTATTCCGACTAATTTAATATCAAAACGATGATAGATGTTACAGGAAGCTTGCACTGCACTGAAGTATTTAATTAAGCTTCCTTTAAAATTTGGGTTAGCATTAACATGGCACCCTCGGGGTACTCTTTTGTACTCTTGTTAGCTTAGGTGAAGGAAATGTTTATTTTAGGCATCGATGTATTCCAGTTTAGTAGTCATATGTCTTTTTAAAAAAATTCCTTGTTATTTGCTAAGAAGTGATCTCCATTGTTATCTTGCCATTAAATTGAAAGTTTCTAGTTATAACTAGCGAATATTGCGGCCCTGATAATTAGTTAATTTTGATTAAGTATGTCAGACATTAAAAAAGTTAAGGGTCAAAATTTTAAATTCCCGAAAGTTTAAAAACATACAGGTAAGTAGTACTACACTCAACCATAGTCTGCCACGCTGGCGTAGTACGAGTTGGCAGGCATCATAAGCTTCGAGAACTTTATGTAATCAGGAGGAAACCTGCATCCCTGAGAGGTATGCAGGTTTCCTCCTGATTTATTCCTTCACCCTGTAAGAAAGTGATATAATAGTAAAATTTGTAAGGTATAATTATATAATTATGATAAACTAGAAATACACTTATTATTTTTTTTTATTCGATCTAGCAAAATCCAGTTATCCAGAACATGAACTTGGTATAGATTTAAAACTATATATTGTGTTTTAGTTCTTATTTGTGATTGATCAAATTAACGATATCTATTTTCTTTTTGTATGTAGACAGAAGCTAAACATTCTAAATAAAATCGGCTTCTTAAAAGTCGTTCAGCAGATTTATGAGTAAATTATGATATTTTTTTTTAAACCGCCTTCAAAAGTTTTACAGCGATCTCTAAAATAGCAATCGCACAAGGACAGAACTCGATCAAGATGCCAATAAATCTAAAATCTTACGGGCGTGACCTACTTCTTAACTCCCAACAGAGTCAACGTCTAGGAATTTATTCAACTGTGTGTTTATCCTCCAATTGAAGTCCCAGCAATTTAAGATTAAACGGAAAAATTCCAATGATGTCACTTCCATATGTGGAAGTCTATTATTAGGGACAATTCTTTAGGGAATTCATTAGACCATCTGTATATACGGTGGATGTAGATACGGTTTAAAATGTTTACGTCGCAGTGTGAATTTTATATCCCAAATTTATAACATCTGGTTAATAGTATTACTATTATTAATGGAGGAGCTTAATGCCGATTGCAATGTTAGTACTGTGTAGTGATGCCTTAAATAAAATTTGTAGTCCTCCTGAGGTCGCAATTCAACCACAATTAATTAAATTATTGATAACAAGAAAGCTCCATGGGGGTAGGGAAAAAAATGATTCCATTTTTTTATTTAAATACCTACATGCAGTTATTGATAACAATAGTTATTAAACAAAAGAATGGTGATACAGGTTTTTTTACTATTTTGGAGTTAAGGCATTGCTAACATGTTTTTGTAAAACAAATTAAGAAGTTGGCCTGAACTTTCAGCATTTAAAATAAAAAGTAGTAGTAACCATCACAGCGGTAATACACACTAATAGCTAAATTGTCACGAACTTCGCGGGTTCCTCGATGATTAGTTTATTGTTATTTGTAATATTTCAGCGATAAGTCGTCTTCAGAAAGAGTTGTGGCTCAGTTATAAATTTGAAAACAAAATAAGAATTTGTACAAGATAATTTTGTTTATTAAATAAAATTCTTAGTTTTGCATCGGATTTCGTCACATTTTCATTAACATCATTAATTTAATGCTTGATAATTATAATAGTCAATCATTTGTTCAATGTTCGAACATTACCTATATTTATCTAACACAAAAATTCTGTTTTTTGTTTTTGAACGTATGATTTTTCGAAACAATTAATTACTTAATCAATTAGGCGGTCAAAGAAACTTTTCACTTTTGATTTTTTTTCATTCATATCATGTGATTAAAGGAAGAAGCTTCCATTTTTTAACTTTTAATATGTACTTCTATAACTTAATTTATATTCCTCTCGGCGCCTCTCGAAGCGGATGTATCCAGTGATAAAGGCTATGAAATATGCAAGCAAAGATAAAGGGTTGAGTATTTTTCGCAATTTGTTCCACAGTTTATCTCTTCCGTTATATATATTTCACTTAGGTTATTACGTGAGTCACAATAATTTAACTATGTAAATGACAGATCAATAAAAAGTAACAACTGAAATAAAACGCAATGACAATACACAGTAAAAACGTAAATAGTATGTTTATACGCGTTCTATGAGGCAGGAAGGGGGTTCATTGGGCGACAAGAACTTGTTCTTTTTTATACAACTAACTTGAGAAACAAGTACACAGCCCGACTGATGGTAAACGGTCACCGGTGCCATGTGCTAAACATGTCCCCTTCCCAATAAACTCTGCTGCCCTCACCAGCAGAAAAAAAAACAGTACTGTGCTGTTAGTTCTAACTGCTATCTTTTGTAGACTGGTACTGGATCCGTTGGGAGGCTAAAATTGAATATAAAATCTGTTCTGCCGTAGGTACTCTTTTGTTTCAGAAGCTGACGCTTGAGTAGGTGTGGTCAATGCGAGAAAAAAGGTTAGTTCTACGCTGTTGGCTATTTTAACTTAGCCGATTACATAACAGAGCATTAACAAATAAATCTCCCTGCAATTTTCTGCATTTTGATGAGTCCACTAATTACTAGCCTTCTAAGCTCGGTCACTAATTACAGCATTGTTGATATTTTATCGGCATACCCATACCAACAGGTCAATGAACGCAGATAAGTGTCTAACGAGTTAATCTTAGCTAGTAAATCACTTGTATTGGGTAAACATGTGTTAATAGCTAAACACACGCTTAAACGAATCTGAAGGGCTATTGGTAAGTTTATTATACTGATCAAATTAGATTAGTAGGAAATAATGATTGGAAATATTAGTTTAATTTGTGGGTATTTAAATTAGCACAACGTAACGGGTAGGATGTAAATAATAATTGAATAATACAAAGAATATATCCACACATTTTTAATGAATATTTTACCTAACTTTGAAACAGACCGTTAACATTTCAGACAGCCCATATCATTAAAACAATACGTCTGCCCAACAATGAGAACAAAAGTACAATATTATTTGCTTCCATTGAAATGGAGTCAGGGATATAAAATTTGTACCAGAGGTATAATAAAAGTAAATAAAAACAAACATTCAATATTACACGTTATTGTAAGGAGAAGCTGAAGGTTGAATACAAAGAGGTCGTCTAACGTAGACAATTCTCACAGTAACGTATACATTCTAATTGTTCGCAATACTTTGTGAATAATAACATAGGAAACTCGGTCATCATTGAAAGCGACACGACATGAAAACAAAAGTCCTGTGAAAAAAATACAATATGCACTTATTAAGTGAAAGTGCATAATTAGCGGGTAAGTGAAAATTCTCTGGCCAAACAGCAAGTTCACAGAGCATGATTTATCTGTTTGATCTATGGAAGGTATTGTTGAATGCTTCACAATTTTATTTTTTATTTATTTTATTTATTTATTTTAAACTTTATGCACATTTGGTACATTGGCGGACTTAATGCCTAAGGCATTCTCTACCAGTCAACCATTGAGTGATGCAGAGAAAAGAAGAAGTAGGTGCAAATAAAAATTATGTTAAATAATTGTACAGTAAATAATACGCAACTTGTAGCCCAATATATATATATACACACACATACACATACATATATATATATATACATACACACACATATATACACATACATACACACACATCCATATATATATGCATATACATATATTTTATAAATACATACATAAACATACATATAAATGCAGACACGATCACCATAAAATTCCTATCTCCTACCTAAGTATATATATCCACGAATAAGTATAAGTTTTAACAATATTCAATGGTTAACTATTGAAGAGTTGAATCTGCTAACTCTTTGAGTAAGAGCTCCTTTACTTTCACTTTAAAAGAATAACGATTAGTAGCCATCCTGACCTCGAGAGGAAGCGCATTCCATAGTAGAATAGACTGAACCGAGAAAGAAGAACCGATAAACCCAGTGGTATGAGAGGGACAAAGTAGAAGTAGGTTACTTGACGACCGAAGGTTTCTGTCATGGTTATTACACAGTAGTTGGAAGTGTGGTGTTAAATAAGTAGGGGGAGATGGAGAATTGAGGATAGTGAATAGGGTAGTGAGTGCGCGCATTTTTCGGCGTTGACGAATAGGCAACCATCTGAGCTGAGAACGAAAGGTGGAAATATGGTCATATTTACGAAGATTAAAAATAAATCGAATGCAGTTATTAAGAAGACGGTCTAATTTATCGAGAAGATCTGCATTCAGGTCATAACAGCACATATCACCATAGTCGATTAAAGGAAAGATAAGAGTTTGCACGAGCGTGGTCTTAGTATTCGCAGGGAGAAAATGTTTTAGGCGATATATAGCTCTGAGGGTTCCGGTAACCTTTTGACATACGTTGGTAACTTGGTCGCGCCAGTTTAGCTTAGAGTCGAGATGTAAGCCCAGGTTTTTCACCGAGCGACAAATGGGTAAAGTTGTACCGTTAAAAATCACAGCAGGGAGCGCCTCAGAGTCGACTCTACTCATCAATCGGTGACTACCAATTACAATGGCCTGACACTTTGTCGTATTAACAGATAACCCAAACCTGTTAGACCAGTTTTCAATGACTTCGAGGTCTCTATTAACCATGTCAATAGCTGTTGTTATGTCTTCAACCTTAGCTTGGGAGTACAGTTGCAAGTCGTCGGCATACAGATGATACGCACATTGAAGTTCAAGGGTTAGGAGATTAATAAACACAGAAAATAGCAAAGGAGAAAGAATACCGCCTTGAGGAACACCAGAGTCAACATCGCACCAACTCGAAGACAGGTCGTCAACACGAACAGACTGCTGGCGTCCCTGAAGATAAGATGAGAACCATTCCAGTGCTTCAGGTGAGATCATAAGATAGGAGAGGATAGACAGGAGTATATCGTGACTGACAGTATTGAAGGCGTTGGAGAAATCTACCAGTACCAAGACTGTCACTTTTGTGTCTTCCATGGCCGTCCTAATATCGCCAGTCACTTTAAGGAGAGCGGTGGTAGTGCTATAACTAGGCCTGAAACCAGATTGAAATGGGCTTAAAAGGTTATTCTTGTAAATAAAAACAGATAACTGTTTATGCACACAATATTCTAGCACTTTAGAGAGGAAGGGGAGAATAGAGATAGGTCTAAACTGATTAGGAAGGGTGGGATTTGCAATTTTGGGTAGGGGAATGATAAAGGCTTTACGCCAAAGTGAGGGGAAAAGGCCGGAATCTAAGGAGAAGTTAATAATATGGGAGATTACAGGTAAAACTTGATCAAGGATAGTTGTGATCATACGTCTGCTGATTTGATCAAATCCTACAGCGTTAGAATTGATAGAAAGTATTATCTTTTTAATCTCACCCTGAGCAACTGGAGAAAAGTGGAAAGAGTTAATATTGGGACAATTTAGGCCCGCTAAGTAGTTAACCGTCCGATATTTGGTTTGGTGATCCAGATGAGCAGATGTAGAGAAATGGCGATTTATATCATCCAAACCAACTATCTTCTGCACGTTAGCAGAACGCTGTTTACCAATACCTAGAGTTCCTAAGAACTTCCAGGTGTTGGCGGGGGAAGAACAAGCGAGGTTGTCAAGAATGTGTCGGCGTTTAGCGTTGCGTATCATCTGATTACAACGATTTCTTGCAACTCTGTACAGATTGCGCTTTTCATCTGTGCGGTCCTTTTTTAGTTTACTGAACGCTCTATCTCTTCGCCGCATAGCCAAAAGAACCTCCTTCGACATCCATGGTGCAGGTGGCCTCTTAATTTTAACCTTTCTTATAGGAGCATGAGTGTCGTAAAGGGTGAGAACTGTGTCATTAAAGGCCTCAACTTTAGCATCCACGTTTGGAGCCACGGTTACTACCTCCCAGTTTACTTTAGAGGCATCACTACGTAACTTATCAATATCAATTCGACGAAAACAACGCCTGTGCAATACTCTGGGGGGGGGGTTTAGGAGGTTTAAGAATATAAGAAAGGAAAATGAGGTCATGGGTGGAAAGTCCCGGTGCATCTAGTTGACCGTGGTTGCGGACAAGTGTTGGGGTAGAGATAATCATCAAATCAAGCCACGTATCTCTTCCCTGGTTGTTATGATGTGTTGGTTGTAGGGGCAAGACGTGCAGGCTGGCTGACTTGACAATCTCAAGGAGTTTGGAGGAACGTAAGGATTGGTGGGAAAGGTCTGTATTGAAATCTCCCATGATGACATGGTGTGCATATTCTGACCCTATAGATTCCAGTACTGTTTCCAGACTGGAGAAGTAGTTAATAGAAGGAGGACAGTAGACAACACCTAGAACCATTTTAGCTCCTCTGACGCATACTTCTAGGAAAAGGAACTCTGCGTCGGCAGAATAAGTGGCAGAAGAAGAAGCTAAAATTTTGTAAGGAATAGAACAGTGGATATAAATGGCTACGCCGCCGCCCCTCTTGTCAATACGATCGTTTCGGATAAGAATGTAACCTGGAAGAGAATAAGACGTGGAAGGGAGGTTAGGTTTAAGCCAACTCTCGGAAATCAGAACAGCGTGAACGTTTGTGTCAGTAAAGGCCTCTGTCAAATCACTAAAATGACTGGGTACGCTCTGTGCATTTACGTGGCATACATTGAGCAGGTGTTCGGATTGCTGGTTAAATGTAGTCCTCAAGCGGTCACCTAGTGTGTCAGGTAAAGAGGCATAACTGTCGTCATCAGAAGAAATAGCAGATTCGTAGGCAGAATTATAAGAGTCATCATGATCAGCTATCATCGCTTTTTAAAATAATAATATATAGATAATACTAATAAACTACAAATTGAAATATATAAAGGAAAATATATAAAAAAAATACCTATAATATAATTATATTTATATGTAGAATAGCTAAAAGTATTACAACACTAGCTAAGTTTGCTTAAATATGTTCCTCTGCACCACCCACCAGCTAACATCACACATTAAGTACAACATAAGCAGAAAACGAACAATAAAAAAAAATACTAATTAAAATAACAAAAGGTATTGAGAAAAGGAATATAAAACGAGAGTGGGCGTGTAGACATAGTAAAGGTGTTAGTGCGTATCCGAACGCAACTCGCTGAACCAAACGCAACCAAACGTCACTTTAGAAATGTCATGTTGTCATTTATTTACGAGATAATTGAGGTGGATAAAGTAAGATTAGTGTAAAAAATTGTGGGTAATTTACCAAAGTGACAAAATAATAATGAACTGTTATGTTTACCTGATTGCCGTCCAGCCAGTTCCGTGCAGTCGAAATATTTCAGTACACTGTGGGGTTATGATTAAATGTTGTATCATGAAGTCAATATTATGCCAAATAAACTAAACTTTGCCCGAAACAATCTTGTTTGGGCCAGGGGTGACAATTATCTTGGCTCCACTTCTTGCCTGGGGCGCTGTTGTACTAGAAGATTTTGGATACTTGGACGTTAAAGGCGACAGTTCTTCGATAGAATTAATCTTGTGCCGGTCTCCTTCAGGCGACTTAATAATTATAGCGCCGTCCTGTGTCCAACATGCACGAGTACCGAAGTGAAGCCTCGCCTTGGAGAATACCGATTGCCTAACTTTGGTCAGGAATTCACACATAGAAATAGAAGAGCCCCTAAGGGCCGTCTTAGATCTCCAAACAGCAGTCCTGAGCTCGGTGCTGCGAAACCTCACCAAGATGGGCCGGTGACGATCTTTGCTGGGGGTTCCCAGCCTGTGGCAGACAGTGAAGGACTCAGCGGAGTGGTTCTTCAGTTGCAGTTTGTTTGCAATTACATCGAGGACTACTTTACAACAGTCCTCATCTTCGGACTCAGCGACTCCCATAAGAAGAAGAGCCTTGTGCCGATGCCTTGTCTCCATGGTGTCAACGGCCTTTGAGCATTCGTTAACTTGTTTCCGTAAAAGCCCAAGCATATTGTACATAAGTTCCCGGAAGGTCCGGAACTCATCTGCTACCTTGGCCACTGTGTCCTTCGCCGTGCCTGCGGACTGTAATTGTGCCTATAACTCCTCCATCCTCTTTGTAAAGCACTCCTCCAGGGACTTTTGTGCAGCCTCAATGTTCAAGAGTTGCGGCATATTAAAGTGATGTGTAATGTGCTGGTAGGTGGTGTCTCACAGATTATAGAATATATCACATAGGCTGTTGCAAACGTGAGTAGTGTATATTTAGACTATATATTGCTAGTATTCACCGTATTTTTATAGAAAATAAAGATGTATTAATTTAAAATAGATTTTGCAATTACCAAATATGTGTCTACTTTTTTAGCACCTACCGCCAAAAAAAAAAAAAAAAATTTTAACTGTCTAAATTGGAACAGTTGGTTGGCTTCGGACGCGACGGTATAATAATAATTGGTTTAGTATAAAGCTGCTATTTTAGTAGTAGTTTTTCTCACAAAAAGCTCTTAAGTAAAATGTCTAAAGCTACTACTATATGAACAAAAAAATATATAATTATATATATTACAGTTAAAAAAATCAGAGACTTTACTATTATGAAATTTATTAAAATTATGTGCTATAAGAAAGATTTTCAAACATCAATCAAAAAACAAGAAAACTAATCTAATTGAATTCAAAGAATTTAAAAAATATTGCTGAGACCAAATTCTGGAATGTATGAGGGAAAACTGACCTTATTCTATTAGCGAAGTAGGCTGAGCATTTTTGTGATCAAAAACAACTCAGCTTCGAAGATACTTGAAATTAGCTCTATAGTTATTGTTTTTTGGTGTTCAAGTGTAACTGTTTTTTAAGATGCCATACTCTTAAAATAAATAAAGAAGCGCGTCATCTTTTGTCGAGAAATTTTTCTTGCTACGACATCACAATATCACACCCCATTTATATAGAGGTTTAAGAAATTAATTGAACTTCTCTTGTTGCATTGAATGTGCTTCTCGGAATGTTCCAGTGCACGAACAATACATCACTTGTATTATAATGTCAAGTGCAAGTCTCAAATCTTGACCTGTACACTATATATATTGTTAAACGAACTTAATACTGCAAGAAAAAATACTGAAAAGGTGACGTCTGGTTTCTATTTTTTTTTTAAAGACTACTACAGATTTCAACTTCATTAGAATGAAGTAGGTAAACGTGCATTAAAACTGTTCAGACTACTGACTGCCTGGTTGGAAAATACACATTAAAACATAAAATGACTAGCAGCGCCCCGCGGCTTCGCCCGCGTAAGTCCCGATCCCGTGGGAACATCGGGATAAAAAGTAACCAAGTTTCATCGCAATCGGTTTAGTAGTTTTTACGTGAAAGAGTAACAAACATCCATCCATCCATACTTACAAACTTTCGCGTTTATAATATTAGTAGGATTCTATTAAAAATCTATAAGCCGTGTTAACATTTTAAACGTTTACTGTTCGCCAAGTCATCTTACACGAGTAACCGACACACGCATCGAGTGCTTTCCAACAACAAACACACGTAGCTGGACGTGCCACCGTACCTAGAGAGCAAATCGTCAATTACGTAACATGCATCGCGCAGCATTCAGCACGGTGTCTTTACATCTGTTATGATCTTGCTGGTGAGCCGCCGAGTGTGAAATTGCAGGGTACCGTTGTGGCTACCAACGTAACGGTGATAAACGATTAAATAAAAGAAGTCTAAATAACACTGTAACAGGTTGCTATTACGGTGTAGCGAAATTATAAACCTACTAAGTTAGGGTGTTTGCACACTGAGCGATTTGTAATAATTAGAAAAAAAAAACTGTTAAAGAGCTTAAAATCCGAAGCGATCTGACTGTTGACTCCGTGCTACGTGCGATATTAGAATTCTGTTATACGATATATGATAGTTGTGTACAATGTACCTTAATTGAGTAATCTTCTCACGCTTACATTAACTTTCTTAGTTTAACAAATCTCATACACTTGAAGACCGTTCACCGTTCTGGTTTTGAAACTAGGCGGTATATATATTATCTCTTCAGTGGCTCTCAGTAACCGCCTCCGATAACTCAAAAATGAGAAGAACAATGTAACTACTTATCCACGACGACGGCTAAAAACCGCAAATCTTGATGAACTGCTTCTTCACTTTTAACCGAATTGTTAAAGCAATTTTTCGACGGTGAAAGCAAAGTAAGTAGCGCTAGGTAAAGGGAATCGTTGAGGATGAAAGTTGAGTGCATGGTTTCTCTACAAGCATAAGTCAAAAGCGTATTGACCATAAACAAACGCATCGTTTTGAGAAAGCAGTCCCGTTGTTTAGTTGCTGCTTATAAACGGAGTATACAGTTTAATTATTAAATCATATCAACTATACTAACACAGAGTTTAGTTTAGTTTTATAATTATCTTTTATATCACAGAAAATTAAAATTAAGCCAAAAGTATAGTGAGCGCGCGAGTTGAGCGGGCTCAGGAATACGCTAGTCACTACTCTGCGGGTGAGCGAGACGAGGTTCACGGGCGGTGGGGGAGAGATGCTCCCGCCCTTCACCTCAGGCCGCGACTGCGACTGTCCAACGCGGCCTATACGTGGATTATGTGTACTGTTCCGTTCTTATTATGTTCGTGATTTATGCTTATGCGTTGCCTAGCTTATCCCTCCTGCGAGGAGTCTATTTTCCCGTCGTCAGTAAAAACATTACGCTAGTAGTGCTGTTCAACGGTGGTCTTTTCACACGGTAGAGGATCTTCCATAGTCTGTCAAATTCCCTGAGAAACCTAATGTGCCTCTTTCCAGATAGTTATCGCATTCGCGTTCCAACATTAATCGAATGATTGGACTAACTTCCTAAGTATATTTCCAGCCTGATCGCAAGGTCTCCTGTATTTATGCCAGAGCTGCAGAGGAATATTACAGCCTGTATGTTCATAATATGTATAAACAAAAAAAAAATGGTAAACTGGACGGCAATAGGCTTATTACGAGAGTGGGACCAAATCATGAGGGTGCTTAATACACCTCTGCCTACCCCTCCGGGGATTCAGACCCCCACCTTAGTCGGGAAAAGGCGCGGATTCATAAGGTAGATACAAAATATTTATTTACTGTGTAAAAGTTTAAATAACTACTTAACATGAGCTTGTTTAATTACGGTTCTTGCATAGACATACATAGAACAAATAAAAAGTTGAAACTCAACAAATATATGTTCATAATATTATATAGATATTGTTATGCAAATAGATTAGGATATAAACTACAAGTTAGGTACCGTAACTTCGGCACCATAAAGTTTGCGGGTTGTGGATATTGCTATTTTCAGCTCTACAGGTTTTAGGAAACATGAGGTTGACTGTGATTTTAGTTGGTTCGATTCCGACACACCGCCCCACCGAAACCGAATTACATTCACACTACAACTTATCGACTAAGTATATTTGTATGTCAGAATCGTGGCAAATGGTGTTCTATCGTATCTGCCTACCACGAGCGGGAATAGGGCGTGAGTATATGTATATGTGTAACCACCCACATCAAAGTGAATAGTTTGATAGAAGCTTTCTGAATGACAATCTAATTCTAAGTACCTTTTACGCATCCACGAACGTTCGATACGGTAGTGGACAGATATGAATATATATTCTGTCAGACAGATAAACAGCGCTTTGGAATCTGGCCTTTGACATCTAGTGAAGTATAGCTCTCACTGGCAAATCTTAGCTCAAAGGCAGCTTCGTATACCTACAGATAGCAGAAAATATTACGGTGCTTCGTGTATTTCTGATATTTTTTAAAAAAATATTTTGTCAAATTCTCCAATTCTCATTTTGTCAAAGATCAGGCACTTTCACCTAAGTTTTCTAAGGTATACTGGGTTTCATATAACACCGGTGAGGGCTTAGTATCAATACTAAGCCCTCACCAGTGTTGTGACCATGAATCTGCTCAAGCAGATTCATGGTTCAAATTAATTAAATAAAATTTTGGATCACAATTTTAACAAAACGCAGTTGCGATTCGTTTTTGAGGAGGTTATTCGAATTATTGATTGCAAAGGTCAAATGACCTTTGCAATCAATAATTCGAATAACTTCTTCAAAAAACAAGTTGTCTTTTATTTGCAAGTAAAGGTAAATAAAGTACGATGTCGTCGTCGTCGATTAAGTATAAAGACGTTTTCTTTGTATTGTACTGTTTAAAGATATTGATAGATAGAGATATTGGGGTTCTCTTCAACACTTGTATTAAACTATTGGTAAGATTGTCAAGTTGACAGTCTAAGTAGAAGAAAATAAAATTATTATAATTACTGCAAAAATATTATCGTGCAGTGAGTTTTATTGTTATTGGAAGTTACAAAGAAAACTTAATTATTAGAAATACACGTATTTAATGACATACCATGTGCTCGCACCCACGCTCAGTATATTAAATGCAATAAACAAGCTATTGCAGTAACATCTTACACCTACACATTCATTGCAGTAATAACTAATACTAGTCAATAAGGAGTTTGTAGGTGTAACTTGGAGTACATACAGAGAAGTATGATAGGCCACAGTTAGAGCGAGATACCCATATACAAAGTCCAAAACAAAATGAGATAAAACAATTGGTTTTTGCCTCACGAACTCATAGTACCGGTTTCGATTCTGGCTACTTATTATAGTAACGATCAAAATTAAAGTCGTAATCGTGTATACATATACTATTTAAGTTTAACAAAAATATAGATTTCCCTTCGTTTAACAATCTTTTCATACATTCTCCAATGATTGAAGGTCCACTATCTCCGAAGCTCAGATAGACTACACTAATGTAGATATTCTGTTGGTTTAACTACTGGTGTTGAGTGGTGGCCGTTTACATGGTATAATTGCTTGCCAACTTAAATGTGTAAAAACGAGTTCGCTGGTAGACAAGTCTACGCGTCGAAACGAAATCACAGCTTTATGTTTACCTCAAATAATATACATGATTGACACCCATTGTTTTTATTTCGAATACATTGTGTAGAAATGGCGAAAGTTTAAAATCATTTCTCTCATTTCGTTCGGAAACTGTACCGTGTGTATATTTTTGCAGATAATTACAATTAGGAGTGTATACAAAAAGAGATCGAGGCCTGTCGGAGTTTTCGGATACTTCCTTCTAAAGTTGTACCCGAGCCGAGTTTTAAGTATTAGTCGGTGCTATTCTGACATACCAGTTCACAATGAGCCCCGGTGAGGCGATGACCCATGAGAGCCTAAGGCGCAAGGTAGTCACTAATAATATAATTTGAATAAAAATTTTGCAAATCTAACAATATTCCAATGTTGTATCAGTTATAAACTCTGTTATTAATGCTATTAAATCATATTGCTTGTCGTTTAAAACATGTCTATCACATATGTCTGAAGATGATACACGGTATATGCATATCCGACCGTGTCATCTGTAATGCGTGACGGATTGGTCCTGATGGTTTCCAAACGCTTCGACACATGTTTGTATTTCAATTTTAATCATTATTTTAAAATTTTGTATAAGAATTTGAGTTTAGCATTAAAACGGGCCAAGTGCGTGTCGGCCCACGGCAGGGTTCCGTAGTTGACAACTTCATCTAGGTAATTTTCAATGAATTTTTTTAAGATTTTTTGTTTATTACTTTTCCAAGTACATTTTATAAGTTGGTTGACTATTGTTCGTCACCTTGTAAAGTATACTTAGCAGTGAGTTTGTCTTCTAAGGTGTTGGTCGTTGTTATAGGTAGGTAGGTACACATTATGTATACAGGCTGTTACAGAAAGGTGTGGTCAAATTTTAGTAGCGTTATGTGTAGCCGACCAATAGTTGATTTAGGTTGAAAAAACGGCTTTTGAAAACATTTTTTTTTATGGAAATTGCTTTGCCTAGTGTAGGTGCACATTTCGAAACAACATAATTATTATGAATTTTCATCTCAATTTCAATGATTTTGTTTTTTTATGCAATTTTCTAAAAAAAACTGGACATTCCATCAACAACCTTGAAGTGCTATTAAATACCCACAGTTTCATTCACGTCAGCTTTCCCTTATACGAAAATGTTAGCTTTATCGGTACATTTTCAAGTATAATTTATCAGTTTCAAAATAAAAATCTAATTTTCCTAAAATTGTAAGTGTCTTACTGTATTTACGGGGTCTATTATAATACGACCCTAAAATATGACCACATCTTTCTGTAACATCCTGTACATATGAAACATTTAACACACAAAATATTTTTAAATGAACTATACAACGATACCAAACACGTGACACCAACAGACGAGAAAAAAGAATCATCACCACCTATGTCCGAATTTTTTTTTATTGTAAACTTTGTCAGCGTGATAAATATGTAGACATTTGCATGATTACAGCTCTCAAATAATTAGAGTCTCCGAGCTAAACCGCAGTTAGTTAGAGTTCCTTGTTGACTACGGAACACTAAAAAGCCAGCGTTGTTTGTCAGTACTCACTTGGCAAAAACATGTGAAAGTTTTAAATTTGGCAAATACCACTTAATACTTGCTAACATATTAAGTAATATTTTGTCGCTTCAAACAACAGATATTGAGAAACATTCAGGTAAGTCGATTTCGTTATAATTATTATTTATTTCACTTTTGAACTTTTTCACTAGACAAACAGGTATGGTATATGTAATATATAATAATATGTTCACGTGTAAGTATAGTTCAAAGGTGAGATAGCAATATATACTTTTACGTCAATAGACATTTTTTGCTTCTTTGAAATGTCGCCTGTTACCGTTTGTCTATACATGGGAACTACTGGGAACCTTCCCAAATATATCAATAATAATGACAAAGCGACACTGGCGATATTTAGTAAGTCTTTGTGATCAGTCTACGTTTAATTTCAGCTTTTGGACCTGGTTATTAAAACATAATGTATGTTTCTATTTAAAATAATCGGCAGGACCCCTACGTCTGTCGACAGCGATGTGTAGTTTCAAAGTTACATGTCAATCACATACGTTTTGAGCTATTTGTGACATCTAAATGTCGCATAGGTTACTCACGTACCTACCGCTTGTAACATCCTTCCTATTAATTATGTGGTCGATAAACCGCGGTCTCAATTATCATCACTAGCATAATTTATGTATAAAGTAATCGAGCTTAATACATCAAGCTAGTAATTTATGTAACTTGACCTAAATTTAGTCCACATTGGATACTTATCTAAGTCGCTGATCAAAAGCTTTTGATTCCCACAAATGGTTTCCGTTTTAGCTTAAAGGAAGATTAAACAAAATAATGTTTCAATAGACGCCTTTGTGGTCGTTATACAGAACTGTATAATAAACCATTACTATTAACGACTCGAAAACGGTAAGAACAATTTAATTCAAATAGCTTTGGGAGTACTATTTCAATTGATTACTTTCTTGCAATTTGTGTGCATTTTACACAAATATAAGATTATACATGTAACATGCAGGCAACGAACTAGAACGCTACACAAATTTTGTCATATTTGTATTTTTTTTGGTGAACTTCATACGTATAAACCAGGTGCTGAACACATTGCTCCAGTATCCCTCTGGAACAAAGCCGCATATTTCCTCAAAAGCTCCTCCATCGCTCAAAAACTTGCGTCCCTTCAGTTGTTTTTTTACATGCGAGAATAGTGCAAATATAAGGAGGCTGTTCCACCCATTTGATTCCAGCTTTGTGCAAATAGTCCATAGTTTTGCCAGCTCGATGTGCTGGGGCGTTATGTTTCAATGTTTCAACGGCGTTGCAAAAACAAAGTATTGAGTCGTTAGCTTTTTTAAGGTTTCTAATATTTGAGGTGACCCTTTATCCCTATACCCTGCAGAGTAGTAACAGACTTCCTTTTATCAAGCACAACCGTAGCCAGTATTCCTCTCTTACTAAAAAATACAGCAAATATTCTTTTCTTTACGGTTCGGGACATTTCACAGACGTTGGTGGTGGTTCATCTTCAAGCACCCACACTTTACACTAAGGTTTAGTAGGAACGTCGAAATAATACAGCGAGGTTGCATCACAAGTAACAACCGAGTTCATGTGGTTATATCGGCCGTCCTAAATTTTTTTTAACATATCACGAGACCAGGACACACGCTGCTCCCTTAGCGCATCAGTCATAGTTTGCTCAGAATTAACAACATTTCCGTACTTTCAAATGGTCGTGAAGAATTCGATGAAGAGTTGGTGCACTTAACTTGAGGGTTACCTCGATCTGTCAATATGTCATTCGTCGGTCTTTCTCCAATAATTTCCGTACAGTCACAATGTTCTTATCGGTAGTCACTTCCACCAGCCTGCCGGACCTTACATCATCCTCCAAATTAAAATTGCCCGATTAAATTGGATATACCAGCGTTCTATGGTCCTTAGAGCTGGCAAAGTTTCCCTCAGTACACTACTCATATCCTCGAAACATTTTTGTTTAATTACGTCACACCTAAAGTTCCACAAAATAATTACACGAATGTCATAATGAGAGAAGCTCACCATTTTCAATTAGAAAATTAATTTAAAAATTGAACAAACAATTCCTTGCCTCCAAACTTGTTTTTTTTTTAATATTACTTAAGACTTTATGGTTATGACTTCAATTCACAATATTATAATATCTAGATTGCATTCGACAAAACCTATGTAGCGCCCTACGTGCTATTGCAATTGATGAAATACAGTCATCGCCGCTTATAAAAATTTTGATCACTGGTACTAGATGTTCAAAAGTTAAGATATATTCAATACTCACCTGAATTTCAGCGTTTTCGTACAAACACATATCTCATATTTGCGGAAGACAGCATATGTGTTCCCAGTCCCCAAAATAGGTCCAAGACCTGACCCATCCATCTACAGTCCTGTGGCTATTCTTAGATGGATCTCTGGATATAGAGGGCGCCATCTCTTAAAGGTAACGGAGCGTTTAATCAACACGCGGTTTCTCAGATGATTTGAAGGCCTCGACTTATTGCGTAACCGGCAAGTACAGTTTACGCCACAGTAGCCTACCTGGTGAACTTCTCGTATATTTTAATTATCTTACACACTATTGAGCCTTGAGGCACTGATAGTCAGTCCTAACAGCGAAGGCCTTAGATCAGGTACAGAAGTTTTATAAAACCAACTGTTTAAGAATTTATACACTATGTTTTTAAATATTAAAGTAGCAACGGATTTTAAATGTAAATTCATATACTTTGTTATGTAAGTGTTATGTCCAAGACATTCAGCTATATTTGCAGTCGGAACTTGTGTGGTTGTTTGTACAAGAAAACACAAAATCATGTGGGCAGGACCGGAATCATGTCCTTTAGTTACAGCGCAGTTACTGTATGGAATTGGCGCTGGGGTATCACCAAGCGAAAATTATTTTAGTCGCAATAGATATAAGGTAGCAAATTGCTTCCAGTAATAGCTATTAACAACAGGATATGTGTTCTCTGGTGTTTTAGATGAGTAAATCGCTACACCTACGTGGTAAAGTGTTTTGAGATGCAAAATAATATTTGTTTATCTCGAAGAGTTTGTTATTCGGTTGATGTGGCAACACTTTTAGTCTAGTTAACGTAAGTTATGCTGATTGAATGCATGTGTATGTTTACGGGCATAGAGTTTACTCTATATATCTAATTATTGGAGAAAGAATATTATACATATACATTATATATATACATATATAAAATATGCTAGCAGCTTTTCGTAACCGAATATTGCGTCTGTTTTTGACGCTGTACTGTAGATCTGCTTACAAATATGGTCGCAATACGTGTTAATAATAATAAATCTGTTAATATTGCAAATTTTACGCCCTGCAGCTCCCTGGCATAAGCACTGTTTTTATCACAATATTTTATTCATTCTTTCCCAATCAGTGCCAATGCAGCTCGCTAGCTGTTGCGGCGATTATGTGTGTTAAAATTTTGTCGCGAATCTAAGGTTAGTACTTAGTTACTTACGTATTATGTATTTTGTTAAAATGTCGACTATATTGGTTTATATTGTTTAGTAAAGCGTCTACGTTATGCTTTTAAGCATGGTCAAAAATCTGAAATATGGGGTTTTAAATATATCATAACACCAGGGGAGAATGGGATTATACCTCTAAACGAATTTCTGCATGCTTATGGTTATTGATTCATATTTATATCATTTTAGATGATTTATTTGCACATGCAAAAGAAAGACTTATTCTGATAAAGGGTCTCAAGAAACCATTATGGAGAGTGCATGCTGTGGCAAATAATGTCTTGGGTAAACAGTTGACTAACTGTACGTCGGGCTGCTGAAATTTTTGATTTGTTTTATAGTTTTTTATTCAGAGGTGCCATTAGTGGTCGAGGTGGTCAGCCATCTCTAGACGAGATTGCAGAAAAGATGTTAGCTGATCGACTTTTGCACTTAACGAAAAGAAGCAACTTAAAATAGACAAGAACCTCGCAAAAAATAAGGGAACTACGTCTGGGAGTAAAGTTAAAAAGTTGTAAAACAGTGAGAGTGGCTTTGCATTTACTTTTCTGAAATATTCGTTCATCCCCGAGCAGAGCATTGCGTTCAGTGCAATGCTTGTGAAGAATCGAGCCACAAAAAATATGCTGACATGGTAAATGTGTAAATGGAGAATAAAGACAGTTGAAATTGATCTCGTTATTAATTATTGGATAATTTATAATTGGTTCTAAAGGAATTGTTATAATACATTTTAATAATAGTACAAAGTTGGGCGATTCGGTTTTGATTTTTTATCATTGAATAGCTAGTTAAAATATTGTATAATCAATTTATGTTTTCAAATGTTTATTTTATAGCTGAATAGTTAATGATTACTTATTTTTAATAAATAAAAAATACATTACTAACACAAGTATGATGTTTGATCCTCAAAGATATACTGATCCGTTTTGCTTCGGTCTACCCTACATATAATAATTACATCTATAATTGTTTATGTCCACTAAGTGTACACAATATAGTACAGGCATGGGTAAGTTGTCATATAATTTCTTTACTTTTCCAGACATCCGGTTAAATAGTACGCGTAATTTAACATTTCTCTTTCCATAATATTGATGAAAAAGTACTAATGATTTATTTGGAGGAACCTAACATTACGTTGCTGATGTTGTAAAAAAGTCTTTAAACGCCTTTTTTGAAGAACCGAAATATAGTTCATGGAATGAAACCGTGGCAGAGAGAATTACTCATCAATTTAAACGTCTGTGGCATTCATTTACAAAAATTTTCTAACATGACTACCATTTTTTTTTGGTGACATACCATGACTACCATGTTTCTGTCGATCTCAATTTATTAATCAACACTAGTTTCAATTAAATCTGCAATTCTGCATTGCTAATATTATCTAAACTTCAATACTAAACAATTGTATTCGCATTTCTGTATTCTAAACAAACAAGACAAACAATACATATTATACATACATGGCATTGTACAGTTTCTACTCGGTTACAAAAAGTTTTCATTAATAAAACAACTTGTAAACGAATAAAATAAAGTAATTAGTAAGCGATTATGTGGTTTGGACTTAAGGCTGCCTCCAACTAACATTGTACGAGATTAATAAATCCGTTAGACATAAATAAAAATAATAAAAGGTATTTGTTCATTTAAGTATTACAGTCGTAAAAACACATTAATGATTCAGAACGACCTCTCACGACAATTTTTTTCAAAGACTAATTAGGGCAGAGGACCGGTCTTGGTTGTTATAATAATAATACATATATTAATATCAGAAAGTTAAAAAAAAGACAACACTATTACAACAGCAATGCACTTAAGATCTTTGTAATACAGTCTACAAATTACTATTCAGTTATATATATACAATATCATTTACGACAGACACAGGAAATCTATTTTTGCAAAACCTGTCCTGTGTCTTCAGTGACTGTATAAATTAGTAGGTGGCAACCCTACTTATGTGTCTAAATGTGGAGATATGGCTGTTTAAGTGGGCGGAGCGGTGAAGCATTGACGTGTAATCTTGAACAAAAACTTGGAACATCTGTTCGCATAGCGGTGATAATTGACACCGCAAACATGTTGTTTAAATAACAAATGAATTAAGTTTGAAGAATATATTGATTGAGAAAAGAAATTCACAAAAGGTAATAATCTGAGTCAATTACATTTTTAACCGACTTCAAAAAAGGAGAAACCGTCACTTGAGAACCTCTCACTCGACTCTTTTTTTTTTTTTTTTGTTGTTACCTCAGAACTTTCGACTGGGTGAACCGATTTTGATGATTCTTTTTTTATTTGAAAGCTGGTGCTTCCCGTGTGGTCCCATTTAAATTTGATAATGTTTTGACAATGCCATCAACGAGAAAACCATATTTTAGTATGTAATGGAATAGTTTCTTTTTGGAGTCGTTTTTTTTTGGAAAGAATTATACGGGTATACATACATGAACATCCTACTTAGATGCAAAGGGTTTTAAAACTCAATAATATAATAGTTTTCACTTGGTACAGTTATTTTTTAAATCTTACTAATATTATAAAGGCGAAAGATTGTGAGGATACATGGATGGGTGGATGTTTGTTACTTCTGCATGCAAAAACGGCTGAAAGGATCTGGATGAAATTTGGCACAGAGATAGATTATAGTCTGGAATAGCAAATAGATTTTACGAAAATTTCCACGCGAACGAAGTCCCAGGCAACAACTAGTAGGCTATATTTATAAAGGACAGGAGAATAAAAACCTTACACGTAAGGGAAGGAAACGAATATAAAGTGGTAGGTAGCTATATTCAATACCCAATTGCGATAAAATTAATGATTTCTTATTAAAGAACTACTAAAATAATAAATATGTTTGTGTAGTGAAAGTCTTTTTGGGTGTTTTCTGTAAACTGGACAACTCATTGTCTCAGGCCAAAATTGTTCGTACAAAATATTTCGTACTTACCATTAAAAGCGGACAATATCCATAAAAATATATTTTTTTTATATTAAAAACGTTTTTCCAACACTCAAACAGTTAGTGCCCTAGCGTGTCACGGAATCAGTATAGCACCTGTAGATTAATATATATTACAACATTGACTATCGGAATCAATCAGATTGTTTGATTATTCGAACCATATTATTTCGTTGTTAATTAGACCTGCTTATTGTTTATCATTATTATGTCATAAAACTAGAAAAGGAAATAAAAGTTTGTCTCCGCTAACTAGATATCGCACTTAGATGGCATAAGGTCCAAGTGTTAGCTCATTAGCCTCTTACAGAAAACTGTACGTGACCCTGAGCAGTTTGCAAAAAGTGTCACATAGGAAGTATTCTAACAAGGAAAGAAAATCTAAGAAAATTAAAGGAGTTACTTATGTGTACGGCATATTTGGACGATGCATAAACGCATATAACGATTTATATATTTGTTTGAGATTTTTGAAGTTAAACACCGCGTGAATGTTTTTATCATATTGTGTCAGGAACATTAAATATTCAAAAATGTATCAGTATTGTAAATTGGGAAAAGCTGCTTGGTTATAGCGGCAATCTGTATTATGCTTATTTTACAATGCATCAATGAGAGTCCTGGTTGGAAATTTGGTGCTTGGAAAATTATTTTGAATTTGGATGCTGAGAAACGGTAAGGAGGTGGATAGAAAATCCTCAAGAATCCTACAATATTTAAACGGCTTACCTCAATACCTATTGAAACTGACCCTTATTTAATGAAACACAATATGTACAATAAAAGTATTGAAATATATAGAAACAGAAAATATAAAAAGTATAAGCAAAGTAGCGCGGAAGAGACAACACCGGTCCAAGCATATCGTTAAATGCCAAAGCATTTCCAGGAAATCGTAAAAATTACAACTTAATGTAATCTACAAAGGTATGACCGCTTTGTTGGTAAACGAGAAAGCGGCCATCGTAGTTTACATAATGCTAACAAGTTGGTCACGCGCACGTTGCAGACTGCGTACAACCCTTTAATATGATTTTTAAGATCCCCGTTTTGTAGTCATAAGCTTGTGTGTAATACCGAAATAAGCTGGGTCATTATCCTAAAGCCAGTTTCCGTGGCTGGTTTAAACAATGAAAACCAAACAAACAATGTATATTTTGTTTTCTTTATATACAATTGTATTGATGGTTTTGTTTGTAACTTAGTTGAAATATGTCTGTAAAAATTTTCGTAAGCGTTTAAATTTACTTACCCAAAACAAGGCCGAAAAACTGATAAGGGCCGGGATTACTTTCCGTAAGTAAAAATAAAATTTTTGGCCTCTTGATGCAAAATTTACACATTTTCACGAATGCGTTGACGCATTGTAAAATTACTTTTATTTCCTTCTAAGAGATCTCTAATTTTTATTTTATTTATTGCTATCATCATGGCAGGGTCTTAAAACCTATAGAAAACTGTAGTTAACCAGCATGCTAGCGTATTTCTGCGAAAGAAATGGGTTGCCGTCCCCAGACCTTAAATTTTGACCAAGAATAGGGTGGCGATTTTCTTTTTAGGCTTTCTTCCTACATTTAAATAATTATAAGCAGAATTAACATTTTATATGTAAAAACCCTGTGTGACTATAGTTCATTCTATATATAATTAGAAGTACCAACCTAATCGGGGGGCACCAATTCGAGCAGAAATCTTCCAAGTTCTAGCTCGAGTAATTTTTGCCAGACTTATCAAAATCTGTTGATCTCATTTTATCACATTAATGAACCTATTAGTTCCGGTTAGGAAGTAAAGTAAGCACTGAATATCACATCGAAGAGAGTTCAATTTCAAATGCTGTGAGTAATAATGAAGATCAACCCGATTCAAAATTTTATTGCTTCCCCGATAGGATGTCCGATTCCTTGTAACAGCCTGTTCAAACGCTTTGAACTCAGAGCCCATAAATTTTCATAGTTTCTTGAAGACCCAATTTATCTGATTTATAAGTTCTTAATTACTCACATAAAATTATGCGTAGTCTAATTTTTCTAAAATCATAATCATAATAAAGAATAATATAAATATGTGTACTCGTATAAGCATGCTTATACGAGTACACATATTTATATTATTCTCGTACATGTACGACAAGCATATATTATGCGTTACGTAACATAATTTTTTAACAACAATACAAAATAATATATCTATTATGGACCAAGTGAATATTAGGACATTATTCATAAAGTCCCGACAGTTTGAAAAGGCCAATACGACTGGGCAATATGATAAAAACGATTGTAATAGACAAATTGACCGGGTTGGTTGTATAATGAACGTTGAATGTATTGGGCAAAGTAATAAAATTACGAGATTTATTGAATTTTCTTAATGATAACATACCTTATTATTCATCAATCATTACACACAATCTCATGCCTTCTATCGTGTGGTTTTAGTTGGTTCGATGGCGACATATCACTTTACAGTTAGACCAGGTGAGGTGATAACACGTGGTTTTTTTTCTTGCAATAACAACATCTGTCAGACATCCCTTTTGCAATGATATTATTTTCAGTACTAATATTATTTAACACACTTTACTGTACTTTAAATTCGATATAAAAACAATATAAATCATCCGCCTCACTTCTCCTGCCGTAACGCTCTGTAGCAGCATCTATTCGTAAATGAGCCTGATGCTCCTAACGCCCTTAATGTACCTTAATTATCACCTTGCCAACAGTTATGTAGCAATATTCATAATAAGTGAGAGAGCCATGCTTCGGGACGTATTTGCCGGCTCGACCGGAGTGATACAACGGCCTCACAGAAAACCGGTACTTAAGCAATGATTACGTTGTGTTTCGCCGAGTGAGTGAGGTTACCGGAGGCCCTAACCCTTCCCCTTCCCCCTCCCCTTTTTCCCCGTTACCCCCCTTCCCCTACTCCCACCTTAAAGGCCGGCAATACACTTGTAACCCTTGAGTTGCAGGTGGCCATGGGCGGCGGTAGTCACTTATCATCAGGTGACCCGTCGGATCGTTTACCCCCTATCTCATAAAATGGCCAGACAATGTGATATAATAATGAAGTTTATTACATATCCCGCTATCCCATAAAATGGCCAGACAATGTAATATAATAATGGAGTTTACATAAGTCCTAATTACATATCCCGATTATATTTATTATTATTGACATTGCCCGGGCATTATAAATATGCACAATGTTTAATCACTTGGCCTAGAACATATTCAAATGCTAAGAACCATCCCAGTTATATGTCAGGTCAAGTCAATCCGTTTGGAACTACGATGCCACAGACTGATACACACATCATCCGTGGAGCTTGGAAGTATCACACTTACAAAAGATTATTAAAATGTTTTAAACTAAAATGTGTTACAAACAATAAAAAAAACATATAGTATAACCATAAAAATAAAACATTATAACATAATTTCTAGCATGTTATAAGCAAATTGCAAGAGATGTATCTACTTAATATTACTTGCTTTTTCAATTTATATCAAAGCATAAGTTTTATGAACTCACAAATGTCTTTCGAAATCGATCTGGAGATATGTGTACATTATGTACAGAGGTAGAAGTTATCGCAATATATAAAAAACATTGCTGATAGACTGGAACAATGGTTAAAAAACGAACAGGACAACTAAGGGATGGCATATAGTGTAGGCGCATTAATAACGGCATCGAATACACAATGGCGTAACACGCTTACTTCTGTAACCCTTAATGAACGTTTGTTACACAAAAGATTTTTTGAGCGATTCTGCCAAAACAACCTAAAAACCATAGAAGTGATTGACATTTTTTTTTTTTTTTTTTTTTTTTTTTTTTTTTTTTTTTTTTTTTTTTTGTGCGTGTGGAAACCCCCTCGGGCCGTCACCCCACCAGGGTTTACGATGGGGCGGTGTGTCGGAATCAAACCGACTAAAACCACACGGTGTGCCGTACTGCGCCTTAAATAGGAGGGATCCGGGAACAGCTTTTATTAACACATCCGGAACCCTCCTAGCGCCTGCCCGCAAAAGCGCGGGCACCACCTTCGGGTAAAAACCTCTCATTTAGGCGACGTCCAGGCACACGCGGACGCCGCCTCCATAGAAGTGATTGCCTGACTCAACTACCTAACTATAATTATGTACACACAAGACACAGGTAAAGAAAGCATTTTAAAAGTTTAATCATTGCCGCCTACGCTCTACATCCCAAAACCCTTAATCACAATCTGTGTGTTAACATTGTGAGAAAATTATAAACAGACTTTTGAAGTGGTCTTTATCGCACAGAGTGAAGACGCCGCCGCACCGGCCGGTTGATGAGTGTAAATTAACGCCTGAGAGCTGAACTGCTGTCACTGGTACCGATCTTTGCTAATTTGCAATGTAGAGTAGTTGAGCGAGTACTCGTTTGATGCGACACACATTTCTAGGCCTATCAAACGCTTCGTTAGGGTGACATTTTTTGTTTTTTTCTACTAAACCTACATCAGGGATTGGAGGAGTAATCAAATAGTTTTATTTTCAACTGAACTTCTACTGATTAGAGCCAGTCGTTTTTCATAAAGGACACAGTAAGGAAAACCAACACATGATGCATGAAAATGTAAACTCTAATGTAATTCATCTCAATTGGGGATAAAAACCTCTCACGCACATTATAGTCATTCAATGCGCACAAAAACTACAAAACGGTTAATAATTCATTGTTAGTAAGAGTTCGTTACACTAGGTGATAGACTAGGTCTAGCACATTGGATAAAAAACAAGACATCAAAGAGGCAAGAAAGCGTACAAACTTTGTAGGTTGGGTGCACACGTAGCGAGGTTCGGGCAATATCGGTGGACGACATGGTTCGAGAGAGGCTAGTTAGCTTTTTAAATAACATGTCATGACAAGAAGTAATCCCTGTCATGACAGTCCCCTAGAGCATTATGTTGAACGGTCCCCTGGTCACTCATACTTAAACCAATATGCATTTATTTTTACGAAAGAGAACGTAATAGCTTGGGAATTTTCTAGCAGTCAACATCGGGGTGGTGCAAAAGTTATGTTGCAAGATGTTGAAAAATGTTTTGGGCGGAACCCGACCCGGTTGCGGACAAGAACGGTTATGGTTTTAAATTATTGTTATTAATAACATTAATTAATACTATTTTTAACTGTATATATACTATTATTTTGCAAGTTTTTATACGTGTTTAGTTTTCTGAGGGCTCACCGACTACGGCGCTTAGAACTTGCATGTAATGCTTTTGGCTTATAGGGTACTTTAATAAATAGACAAAATTAGCAATCTATCAATCATTGTGTCCACAGCCAATATCACAAAACAGATACCCCCACTATTTATTTTTTTATTTCATTCGACACCGAGTCGATGACCCAACTGTGCAAATACATTGTGCATTATTGATTTACTGATATAGTCTGCTGAATCGGGGACTTTTTAATCAGTCACACGGGTAAAATATACTACATTACACCTATAAAATTCATGTTTCTGTTGATTCCTTTTTGTTTGTTTTTACAGCGGCTGTGATTTTATTGTGATTACTGTCGATGACCAGTCAAAAATATATTAAAAGAAATTTTGTTTGACTGAAAAAACTTGTTTAGTGACATATAGAACAGCGGCCCTCAATCCTTCGGCTGATCTTAAAATATCGTTACAAAATCTGTATACAGGTTGGTCGTAGTATAAGTTTAGTTTAGTTAGGAATAACATTGAACATCGTCTTATTCCTGCACCTAAACTATCAAACATGGAAGCAATTGGTTTAACTGTAACAGTTTCTGGTGTTGAACACACTTTGGTAAGTGTATACCAGTCACCTAATCAACCTTTGCTATGCAGAGACCTCGACCTCTTACTTAACTTGTCCACTCACGTTATTATCACAGGTGACTTCAACGCCAACCACAGCCACTGGTATAGTAGTTATACAAACACTCGAGGGAGAACGTTATTTCGTCACATGTTATATAACGACTTTACTATTCATGCACCCGATATACCTACACAAATTAACAACAGCTCGGAATACAAGGCAACAAAGCCGGACTTATTTTTTTATTTTTTTTTTTATTTTAAGACTTTTATGCACAACATGTACAGAGGCGGACTTAAAGCCAAAGGCATTCTCTGCCAGTCTACCTTAAGGTGGTGTAGAAAATAATGAAGTAGGTGCATTGGGAAGCATACGGATGAGTGTAATATCAGAAGAAATGAATATATATATACGAAAAAGAAATAAATAAATATTTACATAGATACATACATGAATATATAAAGATAGTTATATAAATGATAGATACATAAACATTTTTTTTTCTACTGTTCTGATGATTCTGCTAGTTTACTGAAGAGGAGAGCACGTACCTTTCTTTTAAATGATAGGCGACTAGGTGCCATCCTGATTTCCTGCGGTAGAGCGTTCCAGAGGAGGACAGACTGAATAATGAAAGAAGAGTTGACACATGCTGAAGAATGGCTGGGACATAATAGGAGAAGATTGTTTGAAGAGCGGAAATTTCTGTGATGATTAGAGCAAAGATACTGGAGAATGGAGGTAAGATATGTAGGAGAGGTGGGAGAGTTGAGGATTGAATACAGAGTGGTGAGGGTGCGCAGATCAACAACTAACAAAGTCTGACCAGAAAAGACAAGTTCGCCGCGAGATTAACTGCATAAATGCCATTATCATTAGTCTTATCGTAGCACACGAGGATAGGGTCTGGAATAATAAGCTCGCGAAAGTTGACAACCCTAGCAGTGACTTATGGCGACTGACGAATTCACTTAAACCTAAGGATCATACTATCCCACCTTTGAAAGAAGCTGACGGGTCACTTGCAATAAACAAAACCCAACAGTGTGAGCTTCTAGCTTCTGCTTTCTTAAGCAATATGCGCCTAACAATAAATTGGTCAGATCATGAATTAGAACGTGAAGTATGTAATTCCTTGCGTACTATCGATAGCCATCAGATTACTTCTCTTGATAATCCTGTGCGGCCGGTTGAAATACGTAGAACACTTATAAGTTTGAAACCACGAAAATCACCCGGGATGGATGGCATAACTAACCCTTTGTTAAAAAATATTTCACAAAAAGCTGTGGTTTACCTCACTAAAATATTCAAAGAAGACTGCAAAAGTCATAGCTCTCAAAAAATCTGGCAAAGATGATGCGATACCTACAAACTACTGACCAATCAGCTTGCTGCCGTCCATTGGTAAATTATTTGAAAAACTGATTTACTCACGTTTACTAGCCGAATCTAATCACTTACTTATTAATGAACAATTTGGATTTCGATCCGGACATTTCACTGTCCAACAATTAGCTAGAATATCGGAACAAGTTTCGCACCATCTCAACCTACACCAGTCTACTGGCCTACTCCTTCTAGACGTCGAAAATGCTTTTGACACCGTATGGCACAACGGCCTTCTGCACAAATCATTGAAACTAAATATCCCACTAAATTTATTAAAACTTGTTTAATCATACTTGACAAATAGACAGTTCATTGTTTTTATTGATGATGCCAAATCTTCATGCCAAATTGTCCCTGCAGGAGTTCCTCAAGGCTCCTTTTTGAACTTGAACGACATCCCTATACAAATTCGAACCAACCTCGCGTGCTTCGCAGATGGTACTGCTGCTTTTACCTCATCTGATGACATTGACATCATAATAGGTAGACTGCAACTAGCATTGGAATTACTGCAATCATTTTTCAGTAAATGGAAACTGAAACTCAATGCATCAAAAACAGAAGCAATAGTATTCACTCGACAGCGACAGGTTCCGAAGCGAACATTAAGTATAGCAGGACAAAAAATACCCTGGCGTACTTCCGTCCTCTATCTCGGTGTCACAATGGATTCCAAACTTAACTGGACAAGGCACATTGCCAACTTGCGAGTTATAGGTGCTCAAGCGCTTGGCGCTCTTAACCCAGTTTTAAACCGCAAAAGTAAGCTTAGTGCCAGTACTAAACTAAGAATTTCACTCTTGTCAGGCCGTGTATAACTTTAACACATGTTTAACTAATTATCATGAAAATTTCATGCAATACACGCCTTAAAACCAACTTAAATAAACTACATCGTGAAATTAAATACCCATTATTAATCCAATACATATTAAAATTAACTAAAATCTTTTATAATAAAAATTTAATACATAAAAACCTATTATATCTTAAATATGCTTAACTACAAAATCAGATTTACCATACATCGACAGGTATGGAACTTATCGCCTACCACATCACTATCTTTTGTTTCCTCCCGGAGACGTCATGCATACCGATGTGCGAGCCCACGACCAGTTATAGTAACCCGTCCGCGCGTCGCTAGTTCCCCTCACCCGCCTGCTACATGCGTGGCGGCAGGGGTCGAGGCGGTTCTCGTCGCGACTTAGCATGGTTTTATATTGCACCTCGTAAGTACGTGGAGCGTATTATGAGTCGATGCAATTTTGCGAATACTACCCTCCAATAATGATACAAGCGTAAGTTATTACAATAACATCGCAAATCAATTACCTGATATGTACATTTGTTTTTATTAAATATGTTGTGATGAGAATTTATTTATAAGCATGTTAAAACTTTCACAGGCTCCACTAGCTTCATAAAGTAGTATTATTGGCAGTTCAGTGTATAATTGTAAATGAACTTATCCAAAATAAAGACATTTTGATATGAAATGAAATGAGTATAACTTTAGTGTCAGTGTTACAAACTTCGTAAACGTTTCGTTCTGAGCGCTGGCTTGGATAGTAATGGGACTAATGGGTGAGGCTACCGTTATCCCAGAAGAAGCAGGCCCGAGAGGGTGTTGCGACGTGTTCCGCGCGCGCCTGTTTGAATCGGAAGTGGGCAAGGCCGCGTGCATGCAATAGCTCCCGGCTGTTCAAGAAGAGGCCTGTCGGAATTCTCGAGTACGGTACCTATGTGTGATATGATGACCTATGTGGCGTGGCGGTAGGCCATTCGACTGTCACGTCAGGGATCGCGGCCTTGATTATCGCTCCGTGCAATTATTTGTATACATGAATATACTTGCATACTAACATATCGTTGCCAGTAACCAACAAGACTCAACGTGACTTTGTAAACGTTTAAGCTGTATCGTATAGTACAACAAAAGAACAACGAAATCTAAAGGCAAACACTTAAGTAAACAAACCACTGATTTTATTGAGAACAATGTCACTTCAGTATTGTCCTTGACCTTCAACTGAGCCTATAGTAGTCGTGTCGCTAAGAAGAAAAATTATACCACAAATGGATCAGTGGTTTATGGACCGTTAATTAAATGAAAATATATGAAAATGGGTAAAAATAAGTAAAACTATGTCAATAGCAAAAATACGTACACACAGTATTGTAAGAATAATTCGGCTCCTTCATGTTCGGTTCATGCTCGTGAACGGATGCCGTTCATCGGGGCTGGTCATCTCCAGACTACTATTAATTTAATATAGTAGTAATTTGCGCGAGTTCATATTTTAGAAAAATATGTTACATTTCCTCATATTCCATTTGCGCCTATAAAAAGCTATGTAACCAGAAAATTGTAAAAAAAAAACATGTTGAAAAGAGTGTCTTTGGAGTTTTTTTTTCTGTTCTTCTCCATAGGATCTACGTATTGGACAACAGGCAACAGGTTTTACGAATGACTTATTCTGACAATTTAAAAATAAAATAAATTAACATATATCATTTTGATTAACTGATTTGAATTTAAATTAGGCCAAGCGGCCTATTGTTTTATTTATGACTTTCTGAAACGGATCAGTTTATGCCCGGATATCGGATATCCAGCCAACCTTGATGCCGGATAGCCGGCCGCCAAATATCTAGCCAAACAATGTCGATAACCTATTATTATGCGTGTCAGAAGTAATGCCATACGTCGCTGCTATAAGATGAAAATGAGCAAAGAACTTCTGACTTACCACGCATGTCATTTCAACTCATTACGGTCTTACTACTCAACTCAAGATTTAAGATAAACTACATGGGGGCTATTGAAGCTGAAAAAAGCTGGCAGACAGACGATTAGTGCTATTAGAATAATTTATAAATAGTGTCTTGATTCCTCCAGTAATAGTACCTAAATCTTCAACACCGGCTAAAATAAAAATCTTTTTAACAAAAAATAAACCGACGAAAAGAACTAAAAGGCAAAAAATAAATAAACTTTAAGTCTTAAGTATTGACCTTATTTACATAAACTATCAAATTTTATATAAACTAATTTTGAGTCGGCGCCAAACAACAAACTGATTAATTATCAAAATTTTATATGTACCTACGTAGGCTCTACGTCGGTAGTTAATCATTTGTACATTAAAAATTATGGCGAATATGTTTGTTATATGATTCAAATAAAGTATCTAAATTTGATATTGGGCCAGATAATATATATATCGTTTTAAAATCAAGCTACACATATAAAGAAAATGACGTGTTTACAAAAACCTGAACACAAACACAAGAAGCGTATTCAATTTTTTTATACCTACTTGATCTTTGCCACTTTTTGTTGTTTTTTTTATATCACTATAATTATACAGTAATATAAAAATGGATCATAATTATCAGTAACCGTTTACTATTAGTGTATAATATGTAGGTATATATATGTCTTTAATTCTGTAAAGATGTAAACAGAGACATACAAAGGGCTCTGTCGACTACCTACCAGCAGACATAATCTGTTCCGCAGGAACAACATAAACGATGTGGTTCTACTTCACACGTAAACTAATTGCTTTGAACGCTTCACAAACTTGACAGTTTTTTCGAAACGTTACATTCCGACACAAAAACCACGTAAACTGTCTCCGATAATGGCAACCAGAGGTCGTTTTTTACAGTAGAAAAACAATTACATGGGTTGTTTTAATATTTATAATACAAATCACAGACAATAATTTCAAAATTACATATTTTTCAAGTACTTAGTACTAATTATTCCTTGAACCTGATAAACTTCCATAAATTATCAGCCGTGCATGCCAATGTAATAAGAAATACCAAAAAGATTAGAAAGAGATACCGTCCAGTGGGAGTGAGTAGCTATTCCGACAGTTGTCATCAACAATGAGACAGTTATTGGCAGTGACCTTCAAGTTCCGTGGGACTACTTTATACAACCGGTTTCTTGTAGCAGACCACGTTATAAGTAACAACAATTAACATTCATTAACGTGTAATTCTATCCGCTTGCTTTAAATTGGTAGTTGACAGGTAGAATCACACAACTGGGTAGAATAAATGAGTGTAGTTTTTAGTTACATTTGCACAGAACACGTTTATTATATTGCGGACAATGCAGTTACTGTAGGTTGATAATAATTTTACTCTGGGGTACAATCCGCTGACTCTAGGGTGACAAATGGGAATACCATCTTGGACATTCTTTCTGAGCGCATGCTCTGTAAAGCACGCAAGAGCAGCAAGCAAAGACGGTCATCTATCTATAACATAGATGGGGTCAGAGTCATTTAGGAATCTTCAGATCATGTCAAATTTATAGTAGATACGCAATCTTAGCTATTCATCATAAGATAAACTTATACTGGGACTTTCAGAAGCACACCGCTATATCATATTATCAATGCATATTGAGATCACGTAGGAAGACAGTTGTGGAACAATCCACTCCTCGATCCCCGTGTGGCACAACGTTATTGGATTTTTCTGTTACTGATACCATTTAACAAAATTCTATAACTCATTCATTTCATAACTCAGCAATACATATTACACTATGTAACACCAAAAAAATCACCAATCTTCCGAACAACAGATAACAAAATAATGTTTAGATGTCACATCCCAAAAGAAAGGTAATGGAAACTTTACTTTTTTATTTTCTGCAATACTTGTTTGAGAGTAGTCACAGGTGAGTCATAAAAATATATTATTGCTCTGTACAAAAATCATTAAACCATTTAGATAACTTATAAATCTATAAAATGTCGCTCGTTTGTGGTCATTTCCCTAACGCATTATTTTGCTGTTTGTTAACCACATCTACGCGTAAAAGTTAAAAATTCAACTTTCCCTTTGTTTGAAAAGTGTTATTTATAAAGATCATTTTAGAATTTTAATTAAAAAGAAGGCAAGTTGATGCCTAAAGTGTATTCAATAAAGTCCTATAAATATTTCACATGTCTGCATAAGGGTACTATTAAATAGATGCCTTTTGTGTTCGAAAAATCATGTAGACCACTGTTAGTTTTTTTTGTCAACTCTGAAGGTTTTCTTAAAATATTAGAGACTTGGTGGAATGAATATGTTTAAATGTAATTATTGTCTGTGTCGCTAATACAGTCTCCAGACATTTCTGTATCGGAAAGACCTTTCATTTGCACAATTTTGTAAAAGCGATTTCCAAAGATTTTCTGATTTTTGTTTCTCAAAACGAAATTTTCTTCGCTAAGTGAGACTGAATTTAAAGAAGGATTTTTATAGAGTTGATATGAGAAAATTAGTCAATGATCCGCCTTTTATCTATCCTCAGTCCTATGGCAAGAATGCATGGGGCTTAAGTCGACGTCACAAAAAAAGCTTTGGCAATCACAAATTTGCCGATTTCCGTGAAAAATCAAATTAATGCTGCATATGCTCATCACAAAATTAAAGCAAACAAACTTACATTCGCATTGTAGCTAATGTAAGTTTGTTTATTTGTAACGCTTTCAAGCCTTCACTACTCAAGCGATTATCATGAAATTTTGCATTTGTAAGGGGTACAGAAAAGGATATACTTATTACTAACTTAATTTAGAAATCTGTCGTCCAGAAATAACGATAGTTAAGTAAAACTAAAAAATACGCTTTAATGGCGAACCGATTTAAAAAGTAAAAAAGAGTTCCACTATCCATCTCCTAGCTTCATCATCAGACCATCGTTATCAATTTCAAGGGTTTTACTAGTAGCCATTGGAAAGTTCTACTATCCAGTCCTGCCTCCACCATCAGGTCTGCTCCAAATTATATGTCATCCAAACTCTATACATACACACAAAGTTTTATTTCGATACCACTATTAGAAGTAGGTTAAAAATTACTTCCAAGATTTGTTTACATTCTCGTAGTTAGTTATAGAGTTAGTTGCTGATGAAACTTAGAAAAGCCTGTTAAAAAGTACCCTAAGGAATAGAAAACTTATATCAAAGCGAGCGAAGCCGCAAGCAAAAGCTAGTATACAACTAAATGGGTTCAGTAACTGAAGAAAACCGAGAAAGTTTTCATTAAGAAATTGCAAAATTTAAGCAAGGTAGATGGGATTTAAAAAAGTGTCTCTCCGTTGTTACGAGTTTAAATAAAAATTAATAAGTGCTTTTAACCACTAATGCCTAGTTCCTATAATCAAGAAACGATTCGTTTTGCTTATGGACGGTGAAATTTCGTTGAATTTTCAACGAAAATTTTACCGTCCGTAAGCAAAACGAATCGTCCGATTAATCCGACGTAACAAAATCATTTTATAATATAATAATAACTCCACACATCTCACACACGGCCGTCTGATCCCAAACTAGGCAAAGCCTGTACTATGGTAACCAGACTGCTGGTAAACATACTTATATATTTCTAAATACATAAATATTATAGATAAATTACACCCAGACACAGAACAAATTATCATGCTCATCACACAATTATTTGTCCTGGGTGGGAATCGAACCCACGACCTGTGGCCTAGCAGTCAGGGTCACTAACCACTAGACTAACAGGCCAGTCAAGTTTTACCCGAAACCCGGTGAAAAAGTCTTTAAATTGTTGCGTAGTGTTATTAATATAACCAGACTGCTGATAAACATACTTATATATTTCTAAATACATACATATTATAGATAAATTACACCCAGACACAGAACAAATTATCATGCTCATCACACAATTATTTGTCCTGGGTGGGAATCGAACCCACGACCTGTGGCCTAGCAGTCAGGGTCACTAACCACTAGACTAACAGGCCAGTCAAGTTTTACCCGAAACCCGGTGAAAAAGTCTTTAAATTGTTGCGTAGTGTTATTAGTATAACACATTCCAGCTCTGGAATGTCTTACCCACTCCAGCAGCAGAATCTCAAAGTATGTCGTATATTTGGTGCGTGTTCTATATAATTATCGATATTTTTTGATGAATTTCTGGAATTTCCTATTTAAACTACGGAAATGATCAGCGAAGATCATCTTACTTTTAAGGATGTCGTTTTTTATCTAATGGTAAAATAGTTTTAGAACTTGAAGGGTTTTAGTGTTTGATTATTTGACTATCGGCTTATTTTGTGTCCATCAAAAGGTACGTATGTCATACCAGCAATATCTTTTAAATATTTTGGCAGCAATCCTATTTGTCAAACTATGTAAAACTCTTTAATTAAATTAAAAAATACTGTGTGGTAAATCTTCTAATTTCAGAATTTAAAGAAGGTCCAATTTTGAAACACAATAACCCCTTTTCGTTAGAAATAATTGGCGGCTCATTAGATACGCGCGCTCAGTGTGACGTGCGCCGCTAGCACATTATAAGCAGAGATTAATGACAAACAGCATTTATCGCAAAACCCTGGTCGATCAGAATCACTGTTACAAGTATATACTGTAAAAGCAATCACTTCAAAAAAGGCGACCGAAATGATTAGGAATTTATTAAACTCCGCGTGTGGCAGATAAATAAAACATTTGTTTTGTTATTTAAATGTTTTGTCGTGCTATTACATAATATGTGTCTGTGTAGAAATGTGAATATTATATTGTATAGATTATTGACTTACTGGCGTTTATAACTAGGTATTAATCGGGAACTGCTGTTTTGTATTAGTAGGTACTGAAGTGTTGTTAAAATGAGATGTGGTGCTTGATTTCTTCATAAACAACCTATTTATTTTATGAGATTTAAAAAATAACCTATTTTCTTATAAAAGATGATAAACCGTAAGCCATTACATAAAGTTAATTAAATAATTGAAGTTTTTACTGTTTTGAATGTTAAATTTAAAATCATCATAATAACAAAATTAACAAGCGTATCCTATAGAAAATTACGTTGTATTGAAAGTTAAATTAGGCGGGTAAATCAAAGCATTCACAACTTGAAATGAAACAAGTTAAAGCGACGTGGAAACGTCAAACAAGAATCTAAAATAACTGGAAAGCCACCTTGTTGAAGTTGTCTGTGATATTGGAGATTTAATTTACTCGTCAGCTCAAATCTCATCTTATTTGAGATCATTCCAAGTGATTTGTTACAGATTAAAAGTACTTTAACCGTTCTTAAGGTAGCCTAGAAGATAGTTTTTAGTTAGTTTAGTTTTTATTGCAAATTACCTAGCCACAGCAACACGTGTGGCCGGGTAGAGTAGACCTGACTTAAAATATAGTCTACTAGCTAGTCTATCTATATAGACGCGGAGGAAGCCGCGAGTATAGCTAGTTAAGTATACAAATTCACGTAAAACCAAGTCTAAAAGTTAATAAATTAACTGGAATATAATTTATTAAATCCAATTTGACATCAAAACATATTGTACCTATACTTCATATAATACGAATTTATTGTATCCACTGACATTTGACATTAATTAGTTATTCGCACGTCAGAAGCTGAGGGTGGGGGAATTGTATTCACCTTGAAGATTAATAGCAGAAAGGAATGTTTAATATTAAATCAAAATCGGATGGGGAGCACGCTACGAATATTATGGGGAAGAAGCAAAATCAAGATTCCCTACTGTTGGTAAGTAAATACTTGCATACTTTAATAAGGTATACTTGGAGCTGGTATGTGAAGCTTTAGGAAAGCTTCTTGAAATTAATTAAATTGTATATTTTGGGCGTTTGGTTTTATGTAACGTGTTGTTAATGGAGTTTAAATGTATTGTCTATTGTAAGATTTTTCTGCGTATGTACACACTACTCAAAAAAAATTCGGGCTCTTCAAATTGCAGTATACAGAAATAGAAGTATTTTTGTACAGATACAGTTAATTATGAATATTATCTTTCCATTTAGGAAGATTTAAGTAATACTCTTCCTACGAATACTAGAAAAAAACTTTGATAATAAAACCAAAACAGGAAAATATACTCTTATTACAGTTAACAAAACAAAGGATTAAGGTGCTTAACTAAGTAAGTTTTTTTTTTTTTTTAAGACAACTCCCGCATTAGGAATAATCCTTTCGTCGCAGAGGGCTTCACAAACATTCAAACAACGGACACAAAGAACACCCAGACTCGGGACAACTATTTGTGGATCACACAAATTTTTGTCCTGTGTAGGATTCGAACCCACAACACTCGGCGCGGCGTAGTGGCGAGGTGACCACTAAAACCATTGCGCCATCCGTGCAGTCGTTATATTTAATTTAATTTAAGCTAACTATATTAATGCTTATTACTTGATATATTTGACCATCGATCAGATTATGATGAAATTTTGGTAGGGTGTTCTGTTGACGCCCGCGAAGGTTCCTGGCCCAAAAAATCTATATATAAAAAAATGGCATTGCAAAGCATGCTGGGTGCAGCTAGTATATCAATAAAAATACGCTAAACGCTTCTAATATAACATGACTACTTTACGTATAATACGTTTGCCCCAAATTATATCTAGGTACATATAATATGACGAACTAAGTAAATATAAATACCAACCAAACCACAACATAAGGTAATAAGAGCACTGCCCAGGTTTTCATTTTTAAAGAGGCTCTCACGTAAAAATTACGATATTTACATGACCTACTTTTGTATCCAAGTTTTCGAAGTGAATTCCCCCGAGTTGGCACTTTTCCAAGCGTTTATTTAATTAAAAAGTCTGATTCGCATGTAAAAGTGTTACTGTTATATATTTATGGCTTCTTAATATTACCTCATAAAATTATTTTACTGTAATCGTTCTTATAAACAGGTATTACGTAAATGTTTAAGGACTGATTCACACGCAATTGAGTGCCTGTTTATTGCTTCGACTTCCGATTCATTCAATGAACTGCTACCATCATTACTGATATGAACTAGATTTAGACCTGAAGGTAACAATGTTAAATATTTTTTTTTAATATAAAAGAGAAAGAAAAGCATTTTTTTTTTAATAAAGAATACTAGCAACGTGGGTTCTTGTTAACCCATCTAGCTAAGCTAAATGCTTGTGTTAGGAGTGGGTTAACGTCGATAGTGCACTGGGTGGGGTTCGAATCCGCAACCACTTGATCGCAAGTCCGACGCCTTAGCCATTACGCCACCGCCGCTTATTATACCACTTTTTAATGTGTTACCTAATATTTTTGCTAAACATTGTTCTAAATGGTAAGAAATTCATACACTAGGTTCGTCGCGGTATACCAAGCTGGAAACAAGAGTATACATACATTTTGTAAACTATTATTGCAAAAACTTTTCTTGATGCCAAAAACATCCTAATCTAAAATAATATTATAAAGAGGAAACATTTGTGTTTTTGTATGTATGTTTGTAATGTTTTCACACAAAAATTACAAGACCGATTGCGATGAAACTTGGTATGTAGATAGCTGGAGACCTGGATGCTCCCACGGGATCGGGACTTACGCGGGTGAAACCGCGAGGCGCTGCTAGTTATTTATAATATCATTGATGCGATAGTGACTGTCTGTTTGTCCATCCGTCATGAAAATTTTCAGTTGTCAGGGGTACAGATAAGAAGGGCATAGGGTACCTTGCACTCAGATTAATTATTAGATGTGTAACTCGGGACTTAATCGCGATAATATTTAAAAGGTGCAATACCTCTTGGTGACCATTCTTGGTCCACTCGTGACCACGATCGGTGCAATTCGATCGAAACGTCGGGTAACCAGGAGGAGAGTACCTTTTAAATAATATCGCGATTAAGTCCCGAGTTACACATCTAATATGTATCAAAGTCGCGAAAGTTTAAAAACAATTAAGTTTTACATACTTATTATTAGATATGATTGTGTAATTTAACGTAGGTAGATCTATTGTAATTCTGCACGTTTCTATCATGTTTCTATGTTACTACGCCCTTATAGGTTATATGTAAGCAAATAACGTGGAAGAGCCATGCTTCGGCCCGTATGCGCCGGCTCGACTCCGCTCGATACCACGGCCTCACAGAAAACCGGTAGTGAAACAATGCTTTCATTGCTTTTCGCCGCGTGAGTGAGGTTACCGGAGGCCCTAACCCTTCCCTCTCCCCTAATCCCGTCCTTCCCCTCTTCCGCCCTCTAATCCTCTCTCCCGTCTTCCCCCTCTTCCCCTATTCCAATCTTAAAGGGCGGCAACGCACTTGTGACTCTTGAGTTACAGGTGCCCATGGGCGGCGATAGTCATTTACCATCAGGTGACCCGTCTGCTCGTTTGCCCCCTATACCATAAAAAACAAAAAAAGTACAATAATTTTAACGCGAGCAAAGCCGAAAGCAAAATATATTATAAACGCAAATGTGAGTTGGCTTGTTTGGCTTTCACGTCTGAACTACTCAACCGTTCATCATGAAAGTTAGAACACATTGAGGGGGTACAAAATGGACAACGGGCACCTTTATACTAGATCTATTCTTACCGTTCCCGAAGGACTTTTTTTTTTAATAGACTACTCCTGCATTACATTGGGGGCTTTTCAACAACGGTCACAAAGAAAACCCAGACTTGGGTCAAATATTTGTGAATCACACAAATTTTTGTCCCGTGTGGGATTTGAACAACACTCTGATGCCCTGAATTGATTGACAAAATCTTCATTAAAGCTGCGAACAAAAGCTACTTCATAGTCATCATCTTTATCTCCATGCCCTTTTCCCAATTCATTTGGAGTCAGCACAATATTTAAACATTACAATATGTTTTGGCTGGTTTCTTTTATGACCGGCCGCTTGCCTGGCGCCAACCCTCCTTGGGAATATAATCCTTTTTACACGGGATAAAGGGAAAAGGTAAATTGGGGTAGAGAAAAAGGATAGGGTGAGGGAGCTAGGGTAAGGGATACCGTCGGATGGGGGAACGGGAATGAGACTGCAGTAGCTCGAAGAGGCCGGGGTCGCGTACACCCGTATGTCCATCCTGTAGCTGAAGAGGAAATTAGGACAGGTATACATCATCTGTCCAAAAGCCAGTTCATAGTATAACATTTATTAAGTACCTAATATAATAGAGTTTTCACACTGACATAAACGATATGTATCATCATTGTCATCAATATGTCCATCCCGCACATACCGAAGCTAAAAAACAAAATACAAATTCGAGAATAGAACCCTACTTTTCAAATTTCGAACAGTCTGAAAAAAAACTGTACAAGTGCAGGTCTGACTCGCGCAGCGAGGGTTCCGTAAGCAAACAAACTTGTATGTAGATAGAACGTCCATCTCGGGAATCGTTTCTCGAAGATTTTTTAAACTTAACTTTGCAGTTTTGAAAATACTCTTCCATACAACAATTTACGACAAAGTCAACTTTCCAACCGCAAAATATGTTTATAATCACAAAAAATATTTTTTAATGTTGGGTATATAACAACAAATTAACGGCTTACAGATTTTTTGCAGTTGATCTAGTGGTTAGTGGTCCTGACAGCTAAGCCAGAGGTCCTGGGTTCGATTACCACTCAGGAAAAATAATTTTGTGATGAGCACGATCATTTGTTCAGTGTGTGGATGTAATTAATCTATAATAATAACAATATGTATTATTTAAGTAATATTTAACTGTTTATTATAATTTGATTTATTTAATCGGAAAAACATACACACATGAAATTTGCTTCAGTATTTTAACTTCTTTACAGCAGTTCTAAATTATCTGCAAGAGTAGTACAATTTTAATAAAACATTACAAAGTTTACTAAAGGAAACTACTCGTATATCATGCAAATACACAAAATATTAATAAATTACTCTATACACTAAAACGGTACATGAAATGGTAAACAAAATGTGCATTAAATACAAAAAGCAACGGTTAAAAATATATCGTTCAATTAATTAATTAGTTTAAGATACGTCAGTGCAACAACCGTCACGAAAAGACATTTTATTCTTCAATTATATTTTAACTTTTCAAAACTCAACGATTTTCTCAATTTTTACCTTCCTTGTACTGTGAAATCTTCATCTACATACATTATCTGATAGCCCGATCCGCACAGTTAACTACCTACTAGGTGCTAATGTTTGCGTACGCTACGCTCCAGTTATTTTCATTGTGAACACATCCGTAAGTTTAATGTCAGGGTCACGGTCAAGAGGCTCGACTTGATGCCGATTTGATAAGAAAAAAAGAGGATATTATATACATACATGGAGATAAATTAATTTATTTTCGCAAATAGGTCGTTTTAGACATTTTAACACGTCGATTTCTTCTTTAAAGCCAGCTGGTGCCAGCATTTTCTATGCCTAGCCTTGAGAATAAACGCCGAAACAAACTCAAGGATCAGCAGAAAGAGCAGCCACGACCGGTAAGTACCTGCGTCATCCGGTAGGAGAGGCTTCCGTGCCGCCTTTCCAGCCAATCCTCTGGGTGAGTCTTTCCTGTGATATTACAACAAATAAACGACTTTGGGATTTTTTTCTTTTACTTGTGCTGTGAGACCTTGCTTCTTAACAAATTTCATGATTGTAGGTCAATGGGAAGTATCTTATAGGCTTTGATTTACCTGCGAAATGTTCAAATTTGGTCAAATCTAAGGCTTAAATGGCTGTATCTTTAAATTTTGTTGACTTAGAAGCTTGATTTTATTACAGCTTCAAGGGACCGCAGACAAAAGTATTTGATGTTAATTTCAACTTGATGCCTTCACGGGTTCCTGAGTATGTAATACCTTTTCGTGATCGCGTTAATTCCCGTGGAAATACATAGGTAAGTAATTATGTAAAAAATAATTATAAAAAAAACTAAAATACATGCAACTGATGAACTAAAAACCGAAAAAAATACTTAATTTCGCCAGATTAAATGAGTTTTGTTTTGGAATCAGTTTGACTATCTGAGCCATCCTGTACCTCTACACGTACAGTCAGTTTACAAGAGCCAAACGCATGTTTTTCTGGCAAGTGAAATAAAATTATAATTGTACCTTATTTTAGTGCAATTGGAAGTTAAAGGTTTGCCGATTAACCTAGTTTCGTAAGAGTCCATACGTAAGACAGTTGATTAGATAATATTTAATGTGTGACAATATACCTATTAAGGGCCATCCATAAACGATCACACACATTGGTCTGACCCCTAATGTGACTTCACATATTTTGCAATTTTACACCCAAAACTGAAAAGAGCAGTTCTAAAGTTTATTTTTTAATAAAAGTGTAGTAACGTGTGTAGCCTTTTGTATAGGTACAGGTAACGTTTTGTGTTTAATACTTTAGCTTTTGACATGTGACGTCAGGAAGCTCATGACCCCCATCCCAAGTCACACTTTGTTGATAAGAACGAAAAAATATCGACGGGCACAGATGTGATGACGATAGTGTTTCAAACTGACACAGAATTATCCAAACGTGCTAAAACGTTTTTAGGTCAATTTGTACAGACGATGACCGAAATAAAGATTGCCCGTAACTAAGTTTCAATGTAAATACCTAAATCTACAGTTATACTTCAACAAATAATTGTTCACCTGAGAAAGTACATAATATTTATCTTGCTTTTAGTAAACCAATTGCTAACTAATAAAAATATACCTTCCATCTGTAACTCTAAGGTAAAATATACTTGTGCTTCTTAGAGAAAATGCCCCTTAGCCAATTATCGTAATGAGAGTATTATCGATGTGAAGTATATTATTCAAGACATTCAAGGGCCTTTTGAATGTACCAGACAATAACGACTTATAAAATTTACAGACCGTCTACTCCTTGTTGCTAGTAATTCCAAAATTACAGACATGCATTGTCGCATTCGAAAAATATAGAACAACTTGAAAAAATAGAAAATATTTAAATATAATATACTTGAATTTTAGACAAACAGGATCTTTTGCGAATAGATTATGACGCACTACACTATAGACGTGGAGGAAAGGGAAACTTAAAACTCCAGAAATACAGTAACTATAGCCAGTACAAAAAGAGCTAGGCAATAAAAAACAATGTGTTAAAACCCAAACGAAATACCCCTCGGGGAAAATAACTGAAGTACATCCTAACTACGAGGGCGGCACTGAAAATTTCGGGAATCAAGGAAGTGCCACAACATTACTATTTAAAAATGTATTTATTGCTTTTCGAAGTATTCTCCGCGAAATTTGACACATTTTTCCATACGATGGATCCAATCATTGAAGCAACCATTCCATTCGGAAGTTGGTGTCTCCAAAATGGCCGTTTTGTAGGTTCCACAGCTTCTTCAGGTGATGAAAATCTCTGACCACGCAATTTATTCTTTATTTTAGGGAAAGTGTAGAAATCATTAGGGCTTAGGTCGGGGCTGTACGGCGGATGGTTTAATAAGTCTATGTTTTCTTGCTTTAAAAACTCTTTTGTTCTGTGCGCGGTGTGAGAACTCGCATTGTCGTGATGGATGATGATGCGGCGGTTGCAGTTCTCTTTACGGAGTTCAGAAACGACCTTTGGCAAACAAATGCTAGCATACCATTCTGCATTAACCGTTCTTTGTCCCTCAAGAGAAATAGTCGCAACATGGCCGGTTTTGGAGACAAACGTGGCATCCATTTTTTTTGCAACACTCCGTGAACGAACAATTTTTGTTGGCTTTAACTCATTTTCGAACACCCAAACTCGTGACTGGTTTTTTGTTTCGGGTTCGTACGCGTATATCCAGGATTCGTCACCTGATACGATGTTGTATACAGCATTTGTGGATCCTGCGTGGAATCTTTCGAGAGTTCTGACGCACCAAGTAACGCGAGCCGCTATTTGCTCTTTACAGAGCGAATGCGGTAGCCATCGGGAAAACAACTTTCTTACACCTTATTGTTCATCCAAGATTATTTGTATTTGGCTCATGCCAATGTCTAAAGTTGCCTGAATTTCGCGGTATGTCACATGTCAATCTTCCTCAATCAGCATACGCACAGCATCAACAGTTCTTGGGTGATTGCAGTTTTGTGACGACCTTGACGGGGATCATCAGTGAGCTTGACATGTCCACGTTGAAATTCAGCAAACCAGCGATAAATTGTGGTTTTGGATGGGGCTTCATCACCAAATGCAGAAATCATCCGGTCAACACACTGTTTTTGTGTTAAACCACTTCGAAAGTCATAATAAATCATCGCTCTTGAATTTTCTCGAGTCAATTCCATTTTCTCAACGACTAAACAAGTTTGACAAAACCTTGTGACAAGACCGAGAATCTTTTTTTAAATAAATAAATGGTATTCGATTTTTAAAACCAAGGAGTTTTCAATTAAAAAGATTTTAATATGACAGAAACAGTGGAAATATTCCATTCCCGATACTTTTAGTGCAGCCCTCGTAATACAATCTTACTAATATTATAGTTTGTGAGGTTGGGTAGATGTTAGTCAATCTTTCACGCAAAAACCCCTGAACACATCGGAAAAAATAAATGAAATTTACTTTCATTCAACTCACACGTAACTTTCATTCAGAAAAAAAGTATTGTTCCCGAGAGATACAAAAATAACTTCATGTGAGCGTTGTGTAAAGACTGGCAAGAGTCGTCCGTAATCAAACAATGACATTTTAGTACTTAACCTACAATAATAAAACTACATACCTAATTAAACTATACTTTCGCATAATTTACTTTATAATTATGTAACGATATTTTTTTTGCTGCTAAGTACCTACTATCATTCTTGTCGGCAACATTTGTACACAATCCTCCGCCACTTAAAATTGCTAGTCCGCAAGAACGACTTCTGGCACACGCATTTGCCAAGTTAAATGTCAAGTTCGTGCTTACGAAGCATTATTTGCAAGAATTAAATTTTTATGACCGACATAATTTTATTATTGTTTTTGTTATAAAATGGAGTGCACTGATGCAGACATCTTATCCATTATTATTTTTATAAAACATTCGAACACGGTAAAAAGTTATAATAGATGCGATGTAAAGAGCGATGATGTAGTGATTTATTCATTTCTATATTTGTAACGTTTAAAGTCCTACAAAATACTACACAAATATCTGTGTAAGTTATGTGTTGTGATTTATGATATTGAGCGCCATTAAATAGATTTTTATGAACTTTAACAAGATTGTTTTTTTTAAACTACGGTAACAATTATAAAAAAAATATAGAATGACGTGCAAATTGGGTAAAATGTTATTATACTATTAAGTACAGCGACAAACACTAAGAAAACTATCTAACTGCGATCTTCTGAACCCTTCAGCTAGCTGGATTCCGCATCGACATGTGAAACACTTTGCATAAAATAAGTAACTCGTCCTTTAATAACTACGGGTCACGGCCACTCAGGCAATTAAAATAATAAATAATTACTAATATTAGTTTAAGTAAAGTAACCTGGAACACTTCGTTAAAACTAGTTGAACTCGAAAGAATAACTTTCAAGTAGGACACCTGGTGGAGCGCCAATATATTTATAAAATGCATACATAATCGCACCATAATATATTTCGTTATATTATTAATTTCATAGTCTTTATGTAAACCACATTCTGTTTGTCGAATGCAATTAGTGCTGGTACTGCTGTAATATTGCCAATGTACTCGACGATCTCAAGAGATGGCGTTAGCAGTCTTCAAATAATGTAACCGCGCTGCTCCTGATTGGTGCAAGAAAAAACGGACATACCCTGCTCTCATCGCTTTTCGCTAAGAAGACGCTTTTAATATAAAAATTTTGTTCCGCCACGGACTTCAGTTATATTTCTCGTGAAAAGAAGCTGATTTTCCATTAGTCCTATAGCCGTGTAGTGTTTGGACTCGCTTGTAACCTTTACAAGGTGTATGTGGAGTGCTCCAGTCTACGATCGTGACCGGCCGGTCAATACCTTGCAAGAGACCGTAGAAACCTCGCCGCTGCTCGCTGCCTTCTGGAGGATCGGGACTTGGTCGGTGTTGCAGGTTAGTGCTGGCATTATTGTTTTGATCGATAGAAGTGGTTTACTTCCCTACACCTCGTACGCTAACTGTTGAGCAATCACACCCTGGTTGGGCTATTTACACGCCTGACCATATAATTTGGTCCTTACGAGTACGGATAGGCCAGTGATTCACGTAAATATTGGTGAATTTACTTTTCTATTCATACCATAAAAAAGATTCACGTAATTTTAGTGAATTCTTGCGCCCCATTTTTCCTCGCTCACAGATTTACGTAAAATTGGTAAATTCTGTGTTTAAAACGCACGAGAACTACGTAATTATTGGTAGACTCGTACTTAAATATAATTAATTGTTAGATTTGGTGAATTACGTATTAATTGGTAATAATATCCATTATACTCAATTTAGTTGAACTTATTCATACCTACCCACTTATTTACCGCTCCACCACTGTACTTTACGCTAAGTCATTTTAAGATTTAAATTTAATTTGTGTTTTTACACTAACTAGGTAGATATACCTATCACTTTGTAGTTGTATTGTGATATTATTTTATAAACATGACGGAAAGCGAATCAAGCCGCGAAGTCATGTTGGTTATGTTGAATCAAAAGAAAGAATTATTATTTCAACGTATTGATCGTATGTACACATCGTCGAAAGGTATAATTTCTTTCGATTCATCAACGCGAGCTAACGAGAATTTTCTGGCTGAAACGGAGATAATAGATGAGTTACGCGATAAATTTGAGTCCATTGTTGATAAAATAAATAATATAAATTTGTTATCAAAGATTACGGTCAATCCCGAGTATTCTTGCCTCGATTCATTTGATGATTTATACTCGAGAGTTAAACGCGTTAGAAATAAAATATTAACCACTTCTAAGGTGCGTTCACTCGAGACCAGTAGCTCGATCAAGTCCGTAGTGAAATTAGAACCTTTAGTAATTCCGAGTTTTGACGGACGCCCTGAAAACTGGAATACCTTTTATCAGTCTTTTAAAGCTAATATTCATTTGAATCAACAGCTTTCTGACTCGCAACGTGTACAGTATCTAATTTCTAAACTCACCCACGACGCACTAAAATTCACTTCCGGTATTATTCCGTCAGGTGAAACATATAAAATACTGTGGGATAGTTTGGTTAAGAAATACCACGACAAACGCTCATTAGGTACATATTATCTCAATAATATACTGGACTTAAAAACTTGCTCGCACACTGCGAACGCTCTTGATACCTTTGTTAGTAAATACTCCGCTTCGATTTCAGCTCTAAAAGAATTAGGCATAACAGATCTAACTGATTTTATTTTTCTTCAATGCGCTTTGAGAAGGATGGATCCTCAAACCATCCAAGCCTTTGAACTTTCGATTCGGGATGTGGAAGTGCCTACGACACAACAGCTTATCGCTTTTATACAAGATCAGGCTAAGATTTTGGAGCGCTCAAACCCGCGAAATTCGTCATATACGAAACCCGCTGCTGTTGTTACGTCGCCCTCACGCGACCGGCGCGTTCATCACACCTCCAAATCTTTTGTCGCCAGTGAGTCCGCTAATAATGCAAATACTCTCACATTTTCGGCGCCCGCAGCAGTTACCGCGAATTGTTGTTTGTGTAGTGGTAACCATCGACATTTATATGATTGCGCTCAGTTTAAAAATATGCGAGACGCAAGGGCTAGATATGAGTTTATTAAATCGAAGTACGGTTGCGTTAATTGTTTAAGCACTTTACATAAACTTCCGGATTGTAAGAGTACGTCAGTCTGTTTCTGTAATAAAAGACACCATAGGTTATTGCATTTTGATAGTAATAATTCGCAATCGCATGCGGCTATGGTAAATACCGCCGTCGCGTACTCGCCGCCGCCCGCTCATCGAGCGACCGTTACTTCGCCCGCGCCTTCTCATCGCGCTCACACGACTTCGTCATGCATTCGAGCGCCCCCGCTTGCTACAGAACCAGTTACACATACACAGTCTTACACTTCTTGTCATAAGGGTGATATACTTTTGTCAACCGCTCAGGTATACGCGCGCTCTAAGGGTAGCGCTGGTATCAAATCTGTAGTTAGGTGTTTGATAGATAATGGCTCGCAGAATAATCTAATAACATCTGCTTGTTCTAGTTTATTAAATTTACCGATAATACCGTTGAATAATTCCTATGTTAAAGGTGTTGGTTCCGCTTCAAGTCCGATAATCGGTTATGTTCATTTAGACATTGAATCCCGTATTTATCCGGATCAGAAATACACTATACATGCGCTTGTTGTAGAATGCATTACGGATCAATTGCCTTCGAAATTTATCGATTGTGATCGCGACCTAGATTTTCGTAACCTTCCGCTCGCTGACTTAAGCTGGAATATTCCGGGCAAGATTGATTTATTGTTAGGTGCCCAGCTATTCCCATTTATATACTTAGGAAATATGGTCGAGTGTGGGCCGCGCGCACCGTGTGCTTTATCTACAACATTTGGTTACGTACTTATGGGAGATTACCCGCGTAAACATATTTTACCTACTGCCGCGTCTTTTTCTGCGTTAGCGCTTAATGATATAGTGCAAAAGTTCTGGGAACTTGAAGAAGTACCCATGAAACGCTTGTTGTCACCAGAGGAGACAGATTGCGAAAATATTTTCACGGCTACCGTGACCCGTGACGACGTAGGTCGTTATACAGTTGCATTACCGTTCTGTAGGGACCCTTCGGAATTAGGTAATTCGCACGCTACCGCTTATCGCCGTTTCGTTTCACTCGAGCGTAAGCTCCGTCAGGCACCGATAGTGCGCGAAAATTATAACAAGGTTATTCAGGATTATATTGATAACAATTACCTCAGTCCTGTTAAAGAATCTGAGCTGTCCTCTGATGGTTATTATATACCGCATCACGCAGTAGTCCGACCTGATAAACCGATGCCGCGCATCGTATTGGACGCGAGTGCTAAAACGCATACAGGACTTTCGCTTAACGATATATTACATATTGGACCCAATTTACAGGCCGATCTGTTTTTATTATTGTTAGGTTTTAGATTATTTCCTATTACAATGAACGCTGATATAAAACAATATTATTTACGGATTGGTGTACCAGTAGACCAACATAAATACCTACGCATTTTATTTAGATTCAACGAATCGGAAAAAATTCGAACTTATGCCTTTAATAGGCAACCTTTCGGTCTCAAGTCAAGCCCTTACATAGCTATGCGCACTGTGCGACAGCTGGCTACTGACATGAGTCCGCTCTATCCTGATGCCGCGAAAGTGGCAGAGACCTGTCTGTATATGGACGATTTGGTTCTTTCTATTGCAAATGAGGATACTGCCACGCAATTAGCTCACAACTTGATTAAGTTTTTCAAATCGGGTGACTTTGACTTAGTGAAGTGGTCTAGCAATTCACCAGTGCTACTTGACTCGCTTCCCGACACGCACCGCAAGTCGCTTGATTTTGATGTTGACAATAATGTCTCTAAGGTCTTAGGTCTCTCATGGGAACCATGTGAAGATAATTTTCATTTCACATGCGCCGCAATTAATGAAAGGTGCACCAAGAGAAACATACTCTCGATGGTTGCACGACTATTTGACGTGCTCGGATTGGTCGCGCCTGTGATTCTCTATGCCAAGTTGTTAATTAAGGAACTGTGGCTCAGCAAGTGTGATTGGGACGATCCTGCACCGGAGCACATACGCACCCGTTTTTTCGCTCTTGCGCAAGAACTTCAAATGCTTGACACTTTAAGGATTCCACGTCATGTAGGCGTCGAAGTTGGTTGTGAATTACGTCTTGTTGCTTTTTGTGATGCTAGCATGAATGGTCTGGGATGTGTCATTTATGCCCATTGTACCTACCCGTCTGGCATTCAAACTCGCATTCTTTGCGCTAAATCAAAGGTTTCGCCGACAAAAATCACTACGCTCGCTCGCTTAGAATTATGCGCTATTTTACTTATGTCAAAATTAATAAAAACTGTGCGAGACACATATGCAACACGTATGCCCATTGCCGGGATATACGCATTTTCTGATTCCACTATTGCTTTATCATGGGTTCATTCTTCACCACATCGTTGGTCAGTTTTCGTCGGTAATCGCGTCGCTCAGTGCCAAGAAAACTTGGACTCTAAACATTTTTATCATATTGCCGGAGCTAGTAATCCAAGTGATTGTCTTTCGCGTGGTATGCTTCCATCGCAACTTTTGACCCACGATTTGTGGTGGAAAGGTCCTCCGTGGATTCGCAGCTCATCTGAGAAGTGGCCGATTAAGCCATTCTCGCTTAATAATTGCTCTGTCTTGCCTGAACTCAAGGCAAATGTGTTGGCTGCCATTACTCACACAGAGCCGCCGTTGCTGTGTACGTTAGCACAACGTGTTTCTTCTTGGGAAAAGTTGCTACGTATCACCGCATATGTATTAAAATTCGCAAGACCTAAAGTTAAGGTCGAACCTCGTTCTATAGCAGGGTTGACAAGTGCTGAGAATGCGTTAATTCTCGCCGTTCAATCTGTGCACTTCTGTGAAGATATCAAATTGATCAAGGCTGATAAATTACCTTCAAAAAAGCTGCAAAGCCTCTTCGTCTTCTTAGACAAACAAGGGATTTTACGCATTGGAGGAAGACTTTCTGGATCAATGCTTCCTTTCGAAGCTAAACATCCGGTTCTTCTCCCTAAACGCGATCATGTCGTTGACTTAATAATACAGCATTTTCATGTTGTTAATTGTCACACCGGACCTGGACTTCTTATGTCTATTATACGACAACGCTACTGGATCTTGGATGCCAGGACTGTTATCAGGTCCAAGTTGCGAAAGTGCAACACTTGCTTTAAATGCAACCCAACGCATTCAACGCCTATAATGGCTGATCTTCCTGATTACCGTGTTTCAGAGGCCAAGGCATTTTGTCACACTGGTGTAGATTACGCTGGTCCGATAAGGACAATCCTTTCTCGCCGCAGAGGTCAACATGCGCAAAAGGCGTACATCGTTCTTTTTGTTTGCATGGTCACACGTAGTCTACATATTGAAGTGACCAGTGATTTAACTACTGAAAACTTTCTAGCCGCTTTTAAACGCTTTATTTCCCGTCGAGGACCAGTTTCATGTCTCTATTCCGATAATGGATCTACTTTCATCGGTGCGAAGGCACATTTAGATGAGCTGTATAGTTTTTTATTGAACTCTAGCTTCAAAAACGCGCTGTCGAATGAGTTGCTCTCTCGACGCATAGAGTGGAAGATGATTCCCCCAAGATCACCAAATTTTGGTGGGATGTGGGAAGGCAATATAAAGAGCATGAAAACGCATTTATATAGAGTAATAGGAAGTCAGTTACTTACATACGAAGAACTGCAAACTGTTCTTACTCAGATAGAGTGTATTCTTAACTCTCGTCCATTGAGCGTATTATCGTCAGACCCTTATCCTGAGGTGTTAACTCCCGCGCATTTTTTGATGTCTACTCCGTTGCAATATTTACCCGCTGCTGATTTGTCAGATCAACGATTGAGTCTGTTAGAACGTAAAAAGTTGTTAGATAGTATGGTCCAATCCTTTTGGAAGAAATGGCACTTAGAGTATTTGCACACGTTGCAAGTTAGGCAAAAATGGGCTACTCCCGACAAACCAGTAGAAATCGGAACTGTTGTTCTTCTTGAGCAGGAGAATTCTCCACCGTTGCATTGGCCGTTAGGAGTAATTACGGACGTGTTCAGAGGCTCTGGTAACGTTGTACGCGTGGCGATAGTTAAAACGCAAACTGGAATTTACAAACGCGCTGTAACTAAATTATATCCTATTCCTACACAATAAATTCAACTTAGTTTAAACCTTATTTTTTAGTTTAGGCCGCTATATTTATCATATTTATTATTTAATCGCATAATGCATGTGTTACTCTCAGTCAGTTAGAAAATTCGCGTGTTTTGAAACATCTTGTGATGTTCCAAGGCGGGGTGCATGGTGGAGCGCCAATATATTTATAAAATGCATACATAATCGCACCATAATATATTTCGTTATATTATTAATTTCATAGTCTTTATGTAAACCACATTCTGTTTGTCGAATGCAATTAGTGCTGGTACTGCTGTAATATTGCCAATGTACTCGACGATCTCAAGAGATGGCGTTAGCAGTCTTCAAATAATGTAACCGCGCTGCTCCTGATTGGTGCAAGAAAAAACGGACATACCCTGCTCTCATCGCTTTTCGCTAAGAAGACGCCTTTAATATAAAAATTTTGTTCCGCCACGGACTTCAGTTATATTTCTCGTGAAAAGAGGCTGATTTTCCATTAGTCCTATAGCCGTGTAGTGTTTGGACTCGCTTGTAACCTTTACAAGGTGTATGTGGAGTGCTCCAGTCTACGATCGTGACCGGCCGGTCAATACCTTGCAAGAGACCGTAGAAACCTCGCCGCTGCTCGCTGCCTTCTGGAGGATCGGGACTTGGTCGGTGTTGCAGGTTAGTGCTGGCATTATTGTTTTGATCGATAGAAGTGGTTTACTTCCCTACACCTCGTACGCTAACTGTTGAGCAATCACACCCTGGTTGGGCTATTTACACGCCTGACCAACACCATTTTCAATGGGTAAAACAACCACAACTATTAAGCTTTGTTCTTATCGACCCCAACCTAGAGTCTATCATTTACTAGACGTTCTGTATCATAAAGAATAACTAACAATTAACATATACGTATAAGTAAGTATCTAGAGGTTTCAATAGATACCAAGATAAATTGTTGCTTTTTAGTTCAAGTTTTGTAACAAAAGAATGACAGGTTGATTTGTTGTCCTGCCGCAAAAGCACATTTCAGTAAATAATTTCTGAACTATTCTATTTTTCTTCGTGAATGTGTAATTGACTGCTAGTAAGTATTGTTTAAAGGAATTGTTTGCATTAAATCGCGCGGTGTTCTCTTATCTCAGATTTTACTAAAATACAAGTTTCAAGTTATCTTGCCTTGCTTGCAAGTTACAGTGCCCTGGTTATGGTGACGGCTCCACACCTATGAGTTGCAGCGTGATGTTGTACATAGCTTATTATTATTTTATACAGGCTATCTACGAGTATAATAAAAATACATAGAATTTAATGATTAAGGCTAGTAGGACCGTAGATTAACACCTTGAAACAAACGCATAACTTGAAGAAGTTATGCGTTTGTATACCATAACCAGGGCACTGTGTAGCACAGTTACTTAATAATGATGTTACTTACTCAATAATTTTCTAAACGCTAAAACGTGAGCTTAGATCATCCCGGACAGGATCACGATGTAGTAATTGGTGCACTCGGCACCAAGCTGCGATGGTCGCTCGAAAATAGGAATCTAATTGAGAGCTCGTTAAAGATCTCAGAAAGAAGAAGTTTCTACGCAGATATACAAAATTGAAGAAGATAGCCCATATGAACACTATCCAACTCCCAACTTCAATTCTAGTTATCGAGATAAATTGGGACCCAACAAGATTATATTACCATATAACCTTGGTGTTGTTGGAGTGGAAGAGTTCCCATTGCGAACTTCTTGCTCCACGATTCTATGTATTTTCATTGTCAATGTCACAGAGGTATGAAATATGTCGGCGCAATCAGATACCAGTAAGTGCTTTAAAATGCTTTAGGAAAAGCCGAAAACACGAATGAGACAAGTTAAATAAAAGTGTAATAAAAACAAAAGCAGAAACTAACAATGAATGAGTATTACTCATTATATCCTAGTTTGCTTTAAAACAGTTATTTTGTACAAGTAAGCGTTCTTAATATTCCTCATTAACATTATTCGGAGCTTACTACGGCTAGTATAATATCTAGCATAACTCCACGTTGTGCAAGATATGAAATTATACTGAATAATACCTGAATTCCTTCCATTTGTGGTACAGCGTTTGCAGGAACCTGCTTTGTTAATGGAGAGCATTTAGAAAATGTAGTTGGCATTGTTACAGGGGTAAAGGACGAATTTATAATAAACTAGCTTAACTAGCTTTTATCCGCGAAAAATAGCAGAGTTTTTGTTTTGAACAAGTAGTAGCCCTAAAAGTAGGAATATTATTTGTACATATGAATATGTGAAGTTATTTTGTACCCCTTTAAGCAAATTTCGCGGATGGAGTAATGTGAAATTTTGAATACTTAAAGTTTAAATGTAAAAGTGAGTTATAAATTTAAAAATTATGCGTAAACGGCTACAAATAGTTACAGGGGTCCAGTATATATGTTGACCTGTCATGGCACGGTAACCATATACAATGATAGTTCAAGTTATAGGTATATGTCAATGATTCGAAATTCGTCCACCAGGCGATCATTATAGCATTTTCTATGAGGCCTTAAATACTACGTTGATATATTATAATTATAGTCAAAAAAAGTATCACCGACTTCAATGTGCCTAAATCATGATAAATTGTATTTTGTTTTAAATATAATATGGGTAGGCCAACTAAACGCACTGCTCCAATGAGAAAGCGAGGTTTCGGAGTAAACGAAAATATCACCCATGTATACAATTTTTAGATATTTGTTGATTTTTCAGAAACCACTCATCCGATTTCGATAAAATTTAAATGGTGGTCCCATTTGGGAAGTATACCCTTTGAAACCAAAAAAGAATTTTCTAAATTGGTTCAGGCGTCTTCGAGTAATCGGTTAACATACATAAAAAAAGATTCCGACGAATTGAGAACCTCCTCCTTTTTTGAAGTCGGTTAAAAAAGCAGTAGGTAAGTATTAAGTATCCATATTCGTTAAATACTAGCTTCCGCTCGTGGTTTAGTTCGCGTTAATGTAGATTTTGCTAATCAATTCACTATTCCCGGGAACGTTTCTTTTTTCTGGAAAAAAAGGTACCCTACAGTTGTTCAGATGGCTTGTTGACAGATGTTTCTACTCTGTTAATGAATATTTAAATTACAAATACAAATAAAATGTTTGGTTTGTTTATTAGCACTAATATAATAATTAGTAATATAAGTTACCTATTTGTACGCCATGAATTGAAGATGGCAAATGTGTTGGATGTATTTTTGTAGTATATTTACCAACTTTGTATTACCACATTTTAGCAAATAAACAAATTTGAATTTACCACCTTTTCTGTACCTCTGACAACGTGTTTGTAATTGTATGATGAAAGCGTAACAAATAAACTCACTTTCGCATTTATAATATTAGTAAGGATAAAATCCGGACTAGTTTCGGGTTCCGCAGGGGTTTGTTATCAAGTCTCTTTGTAGGTCGCTTTCCAAAATACATAAGTACTTCGTTAATAGAATAATTTTGTAACACTACTTCCACCTGTAAAATATTAAACACGATACTGTGGTTGTAATTATAAAGTTCAAATTTAAAATTTAAAGCCTTATTTAAAGCTAAGAAAGGCCAATAAAATCCATTTTTCAAATAAATAAATTTTGCTCACTTGCATATATAATATTAATCAAGCCGTTTATATTAAAATCAAAGTTGGATCAGTAATTCCGAACTCAAAAACTTATAAATATAATATAATTATATACAGTAATTGCGGACTGATAGGAAATGGACATGGTAGACCCCGGTTCGCAGAAAGCAGGTTGATAGCAAGTATTTCAGGATTAATTGGGTGACTGTAGCCAGTAAGATCGAAGCAACTCAACTGATAAAACGAAGAAATTTCACATTCAACAGATTCATTAATCAGAGGCGCATGTAGCCTTCTATTCAGTATAAGGGTCATTTATTCAACTTACGTGACAGCAAGAAAAATGAATCCAAATGAATGCGCCGTTTTTACTGGTGAAGATGGTTTCGATAGTTTCGGTGGGGTGGAGGACAAATTTTTGCATCAGAAGATATGTATACATAATATAAATCAATCGAGGATGCCAGATGAAAAAATTTAAACACTCGTTATTAATTTTTTGAAGTTTTGGAGATCCTGCTCAATGGCATATATACAACACTCAGCCGGTCACAAGCTAGGCTAATTAAATGTGTAATAGTACTATCTGACCGTAGTGGTAAGTAGAGCGGGCAGCATAATTGTTTATAATCCCGAGATTTATACAACCCTTATTTCATATTTGTACGTACAGCTCTTTCGGCCATATTGAACGATGTATTTACATAATAATCTCGTCAAATTACGAAATCTGATAAATATTGGGGGAGCATTGCTCTTGTGAAGGGGAAATGAAAAGGATATTGATTGATGGGTTTCTGGCAATTCGCATTGGATTATATTACTTACTTATTTATCTATTTAACTAATTTTAAGGAAGATTTACGTAATAATAATACATGTTGATATTACGTGGAAACAAAGCGAAATACCGAATTTCTTCGCTCGTTATGTCGTCGATATTTTTATTGTAAGGCTAAAACAATACCTACATTCCTTTATTGGGCAGTCGTGTAAAAACAGTGTGTTACCTTCTATGGTATGGGTATGATGATACATGGTGGTAAGTCTAAAACATTTGCATTCGCAGTGGTATCATTCGCTATGTATATAAACTGTGTTCCAAACTTCATGGAGCTCTCGACTATACTCACCAGCACAAATACAAACTATGCTAATAGAACGTCGAAACTTCCTACTCAAAAACATTTTTCTTCATGCACGGAACATTTAAAATTTAAATAACAAAAAATTTTGTAGAACAGTAATCTAGAAGAATATAACGCCTTATTCCATAAGTGAAATGTAGTGGTAAGTACTTAGCTATAAATCTCAAAAACGTGTTAGTTATAATAGCCATTTTATTGACTTCGAATATCCATTCCCAATAATAAATCATATCGGAATAGTCCACGGATCATTAACCTACAAACACACCGACATCTGAGATAGCTAGGTCTTGCGGTCACCCACATTCTAGCACATTTCGTATGATAAATCCTCTTGCGTTCTATATGCATTATTTATTGAAAGGATTTTGTTTGTTACTTGCCTTCACACCTTAACTACGCAACTGATCATCATGAAATTGGTATTATAGTATACTAGTTACGCGACCACGTGATGCTGTGGCTAGGTAATATGCAATAAAAAAAACTATCCTATCTCTCAAAACTGCACACATAGTAAAAATTTCTTTAAAATTGGTTGATTACTTTAGGAGTTTATCGCGAACAAACAAAGTGACACGAAATTTTTATATAATACTAGCAGCGCCCTGCGGTTTCACCCGCGTAAGTGCCGATCCCGTAGGAATATCGGGATAAAAAGTGTATATGTTAATCCAGGTCTCCAGCTATCTACATACCAAGTTTCATCGCAATCGGTTTAGTAGTTTTGGCGTGAAAGAGTAATAAACATACACACACACACTCACAAACTTTCGCCTTTATAATATTAGTGTGATATACATTGTCAGGAGCACAGAAAAAGACATTATAGGGTATATTTCATTCAGATTTTTTTCATTAAACATTTTACCTCGCATGCTATTACAGTCTCATTTGAGCCTTTTGCCACAGATTATGTACTAACTAGATACTAGGTAACAGATAAATCACTCCCTAAAAAAACATCGATATCTACCGTTTTAATAGCCTACTCTTTCCGGGCTTTAAAATGTGTGTAAGGGTTACCTCTTCAATAATATTTTTATAAAAAAAATTACAATTGTTATGTAAATTCAGTACTTAACGCTTATTTTTCATTGGAAATGTTTTAGTATACAAATCCTACAGGTGTTTTATTTTTATGTAAAGACTAGCTGCGCCCCGCGGTTTCACTCGCGTAAGACCCTGTTAAGTTTTCTTACATTTTCTAATTTTCCGCGCAACTTTCTTAATTTTTTCTTTCATAAGAACCTTCTCTTGACAATAAATAAAATAAAAAAAAGAATTAGCGAAATCGGTGCCGCCGTTCACGCGTGATGTGGTGACCAAGGGAAATAGGGATTCATTTTTCTGTAAAGATTAATAAACTTCTTCCCTTTTCTAAAATCTCGTTTATTAAATTGTATGGTGGAAAATATTCTAAACAAAAAACAAAAAGTTTTAATGAATAATTTGAGAGAAACAAGGGCAAAAGGTTCATTTTCAAAAATTACATAAATAGCTCTGCTAATCTTTTTTTTAATCTTGCTTATAGAATATAATAGATTATTTATTTATTTGCACTGAAAGTAGGTACATGAATAATGGTTTTGACATAATTTTTGATCCTTGTACGAGTACAATCTGCCATAGGTTAGGCATGCAAACATAAAAATTTCAAATTACAAATTGAGGTCAAATTATCATTTACAACAATCGTAACAACTAGAACTTAGAAAAATAGTTGCTTAAAATTAGATTGATGTTCAATTATATTAAAAATAATGTGAATATGTTAAAATCTAAAATTTGTCATTCAAAAATTCATTAACCGAATTTTAACATTTTTAAATTAAAAATAAAGTCAGTTTATTTTAAAAAATTTGGATTGCTTCATTTTTTATCGTGTCAGGTATTTTATTGAATATTACAGGGCCCATGCCAAAAACACTTTTCTTAAGTAATGCAGTATTATAACCACCCACATGTAACTGATTTCTATATTGGCTTCTAATAGGACCTCTTGTTTGAGATAGTAATTTGAAATAATTCTGATTGAGCTTTATAAAAACTGATATTTGAAATATGTACATAGACGGAAATGTTAATAGTTTTAGGAACTTAAACGTAGGTACACAACTGTCGGTCATTTTGAGGCCGCACATTGCACGTATGCACCGTTTTTGCGCTTTAAAGATTTGCTCTCTTAAACTGCAATTACCCCAGAAAACTATTCCATATCTCAAAGTGGATGCGACTAAGCCATGGTAAGCTGTTAGTATCGTGGATTTATCAACTTTTTTTGTTAGGTTGAACAGAACATACGCAGAGCATACTTTATCTACATTCTTATATAGTCCATTAACAATCATGTAAATTTTATGAATTTTACAATATTTAAAGAATATATCAATACGATATCGAATTAAACTTTTACTAGCAGCTGTCGGCAAACCACTGCGCGAGACCATAAGGTCCGCCGGCGGACGAGCAGCCGGTAGGTATTTAGCAAAAGCAGGCCTATGTCACTAAGGGTGTTAAGGCGGTATTTTACATTTTTTATTTCTCAAAAACCCTTTCAACAATTTGTAAATAGCTGATGTCCGAACGGCTGAACAGATTTTCTTGTATTATGCTAAGAACACTCTTAATCAAGTCACCTTTCAAACTAAATCAAAATCGATTGATACGTCTAGGAGCCATGAAGCCACAGACAGACACACAGATACATTTGTGAAACTTACAACACCTCTCCTTTTCGCGTCAGGGGTTTTAAAAGGCATTGCCAATAAAACTAGATAATTAGGAATTTCTTGATGCGATAAATTTCTTTGGCATTTTCTTTAATATTGCGTAACCAAGATCGTAATAAAATCAACACATTACATGTTTGATACACATTTTTTTTTTATCATGCATCGCAATATTATACAATTACCGTTACGATTACGGCCTACTAATGCTTACAACACCACGCTGTTGATGGGACCTTTTGAAAGGATCCCATAGTCTATTAAAAAATAACATGGGTATTATTATGTTATGTATGACTTAGGCTTTTATATTATGATATCCAATGTTCTGTACTCAATTTTATTTAACTTTATCTAGTTTTGTTTATACATGTGCATGCTGTGTTTATCTTTAATTGGTTGTGCAATTGTTCTGGAAGCCTTTATTGTAATAATGAATAATATCGTATTATTGTATCAACCGTTGATAAACTAAATAAATAAATGGATACGGGTGTTTACACAATTTTAGCATCCACCGAGGGAGCACTATCTCTTTTTACGCAATTACCTAATTTGGCAAATAAGCATACCCTCTCACAGATGGTAAGCTGTAACCACTGTAATATAAATATTAAATACAACGAAGAACAGGTATGAATTATTTACTTATTTATTCATTGAGTTTCTAGGTACAGGGTAATCTTATGTACTGATACAGTGTCCCACAAAAAGCTGTTTGACTGCGGGATCAAAACTAAATAATCACTACATTTTATAAAACAAAGTGCCGCGTCTGTCTGTTCGCGACAATTGTTATGTGTAACCTAAATTATTATATTATTATTGAGGTCAGGGTGCCAAGTGAATAATCAGTCAGAAAGAAATGATAATAAGTTTAGTTTGCTACCACTACATATTATAAAACAAAGTCCCCCGCCGCGTCTGTCTGTCTGTGTGTTCGCAATAAACTTAAAAACTACTGAACAGATTTTCATGCGGTTTTCACTAATATACAGAGTGATTCATGAGGAAGGTTTAGGTGTAAAATTTGTTAAAATGTTGTGTAAATTGATTGAAATATGATGATGATTGTTGAAGATGTATCTGCTACCCGCGCGAAGCCAGGGCGGGTTGCTAGTAACATAATAAAACTTAAGTACCTAGTAGTAAAATAATAATATAGTTTAGTGAACTATCATCACTATCAACCTCCTGGCTTTATCATCAGACCATCGTTAACAAGCAGAATCTGTTGGACTCCTCAAATCGAATCATATGAGCCCAACCTCGAGGGGTTCACTAGTAGCTACTGAAGAGTTCCACAATTCACCCCCAGGCTCATCAGATCAGCTCCAAGATGTCAAATTATAGTATTCTCATCCAAACTACATATACATACAAAGTTTCATTTCGATACTACAATTAGAAGTAGGGTAAAATCGACTTTTAATTGTATTTGTTTGCGGTTAATAAATGAGTGTTAAACAATTTATAGGTTTATTATGTTTATTAAATAACATAAATAAATTATTCTTATGATATGTTTTTAAACTTATGCCGGCTTTAGCTTAATTTTAAAATTTGTTTGGTTCCTTTCAATCTAATGTCTGTCGCTAAATTATTAAGTTGTTATGTGTGTATATAAAATGCAGTGTCGCGTTCTTCTCCAGTGTAGGACTTTTCCAGTCACGCGACTGTACGCTAGTTCTTCTGTAAGTAAAATAGCTCTGGTAGGTATTTGATAAATCAAGCGGCTCTAATTCTACCACATTTCTGCTATACCCTACCTCCTTCTCTCGCCTGCTGTTACGTGACAATGCGAACTATCTAATATGCAGTTTTGCTAAAAGATATATTACTATCAGTTTGCATTCGTTTTTCTCTGTTCCTTGTATCATTGATCCCTTGCTACAAGACCGAGCTTATGTTTGCTTGCGATCGCGAGGTCAAATCACGGGTTTTTTTTTTGAGAAATTCTTAGCAGCAGCACGAAGTTTGGAAACGTGCCCAATGAAAGGCTCGTTCTCTTAGCACTTAAAGTTAGCTGGCGAAAAGTGGGCGTGTAATACACATTAGTTAAAATGAATTTTGTACATTTTCTATTTGTAGTCACCTGGTATTTTATTAAATGTTTCCTACATATTATGGTAAATGAATGTCAAGTCAAATCAACATCTTTTTACTGAACATCAGAACGGTAGGTTTGGTACAATTTGGTTTGATGTAACATTTTGTTTGAGCTTTGATGTATGTAGCGAGTATATTAAACCTACTAATAAAGTACATTTTCAAACAGCCAGAAAATTACGATCTACAAATATGAAAAAAAAAACAACAACAATAGCGCCGACAACAATGAGTAATAAAACATAGGTTGGTAACCCAGAAACCTTGGCAGAGGTATTGTAAGAAACGATAGTGGATAAAAAAGGCCTACGAGGCTAACCTTCATACTGGTATCGTCTATGGGTCCTGTCAGTGTTGCCGACTTGGAGTTTCTCTTTCTGTGTTTAGGAGATAATAAATAGTACAGAGGTTTTTAGGGGGATAAAATGTTTAGGCTTTTAGGGTAATTTTGAGTACCTCGTCCATTTTTTTTATATTATTTTATAAAATATCGGTAATGAATATGTATATTGGTAATAAATAATGTAACGGTTTGATGTCTATTTACAAATTATAACAAAATATGTTTTTTAATATCACCCGTTAGACATTGACTGTAGCTTAGCTGCCGCAGAAGTATCGTACAGATTTCTGCATTAAAAGGTTTAAATAAATAAACATACACAACGCAAAAATATGAGTAGAACTATAATATGGTGGAATTAAGAATTAAATTAAGAATATCGGATTATCCTCTAGTATTTAGTTGTTGTTGACAATTAATTAAGCGTTTACGTAAAGGTACTAAACAATAAACTATTAGGGAATATTGAAATGAATAAGAGGAAAATCTAAACAGTTACTTTACTGACCAAGTTCACACTATTATCGTAACTATACGTATGAGAAGTCACAAGGTAAGCTTGTAGTGTTAGGGCAGTGGCTATTATAATCATAAACCACGCATTATTAGGTTATCCAGCGTGATTAATCTAAGTATAAACAATGTCAGTCGCCCGGAGAAACCACACTGTAACATGTAAACAATGACCCACTACGATGCAAGTACTAACCTTCAATAGCCACGACGTGGTCTCTAATCTGCTGGGCGAGAAGTGGATCAGGTACCAACTCCACAAGGTCGTATAAAGCGTAAATAGAGGGATGCACACTCTCAAATCTCTGTATCTCCTGTCGTATCGACAGGGAGGTGTTCAGGCACGCCTGAGTATGCTGCCTGCTACACATTGTGCTTCTGTATCCCAGCATTTAGCTAAGAAATTGCAATAAACCACAACACTACACTGGACGATGCATTCTACCAACAACGCTACGTGAACGACCCGTCGCTCATGGCGCTGTTTAAAAACTTTACTAAAATCACTTTCCAGTTAATGAACTTGTAATAAACAACTGCAGTATACAAAAAACACAAAACACGGTGATAGTATTGGTTATGATTATGATGTAAATAAAGTAAACAACCAATCAACGTGGGTCGCAATGACTGTAGCACAAATCAACCACCTCGGCGGCGGCCATTACCGAACTGTAGCAGTTTCGCGTGTTGGGAAAGAATTGTCAAAATACTAAATTATTACGAAAAGCGCCATCTATACATTGTAATCCAAAATGTCTGGTATAATTTTTTCAAGTTAGTGTTAAAATTTTATGAACAGGTGGCGCTGTTTAGCTTTTATCTACTAGATGGCGCTAATACAAAAGTAATGTAATTTAATAAATTAATTATATGTTTGCTTAAGTTTCTACCTACTTTATACAACTATAGTAATAAGGGAGGCTGAATAGTTTGTTTAAGAGAGGCTGAAGAGTTTGTTTTTCGTTTGTTTGCACTGGTCTCTGGAACGATCCATCAGATTTGAACAATTGATTATTATTTTTGTACTGGATAAAACATTCAATAAGGATGTTTTAGGCTTTGTAGCATCACGCTACGACACTTAGGGGCGGAGGTGTGAAATTGCGGCGAACAGCTAGTTCCATAATATACTTATTCTTGACACATGCGATATTCATACTTAATACACTTTCATGTTTACACCAAATTCACAGTAATGATGTTAAAAAAAGGTAAATAAAAGGAGTGGTCACGGTACTCACGGTCAGCACACCTAGTGTAAGGTTACACAGTTTACGTTCACTATACATAAGTGCTGTGCCATCGTTTTTATCGTTTGGCATTCTTCGACCTGCACGGGTGGCGCAATGGTATAAGTGGTCACCTCGCCACTATGCCGCGCCGAGTGGTTTGGGTTCAAATCCCACACGGGACAAAAAGTTGTGTGATCAGTCCAGAGTTGTTGTAAGAAAAAAATATTCACAAGGAAGCAAATACGGACGATATCGTATCGTCCGTATTTGCTTCCTTGTGAATATTTTTTTCTGCGGGGATTATGTAATTTCTACTAAAAATATCGTGCGAAAACAAAGTCTACAACAGGTTTTATACTATTGTAATGTGAGTTTTATATTGCATAAACATGCTTTAATATATTTGTAGGAACTGTGCTCTCGAAAACTGCAGACATTTCGGTTCATAAAAATATATCGTAATAATTTTTTTTTGTATTTTCTCATAGTTTGTGATTACATTAAGCACCTAAGTCCATATAAACACAAACCACTGTTGACGTTATTACGAAAAGGAGGAGATCCGGATGATTACAGTCACACGTAAACGTAACAGTCAAAGTAGCTATATTCAATTACTGTATTTGCAATTGTGAAGTTCTTTCTATCTATTTGTATTTTTTGGAGCGAAGTTCCTTACTGCATGTTATGGCGTGGGCGCTAGATGGAATAAAGTGTAGTGCAACGAATAATGCTTATCGTGAGTTGATTTATTTTATTTACGCCAACTGTGGATTCTGCGCGATACTACTGTAACTTGATGTTGTTTGTATACTAATTATTCGGTTTTTTTTTTTTAACGGTATAGGGGGTAAACGAGCAGACGGGTCACCTGATGGTAAACTACCGCCGCCCATGGGCACTTGTAGTCAAGAGTCATAAGTGCGTTGCCGCCCTTTAAGGTAGGATTAGGAGAAGAGGGGGAGGGGAGAAGAGTTAGAAGAGGGGAGAGGGGGTAGAGGGGCATCCGGTAACCTCACTCACGTGGCGAAATGGGCTCTCCCACGGACGCATCATATAGTAAAAGAGCTGATAAACAATTTTGTAGGTTTGGTAGGTTCTTGAGGCACTATGAAAATTTTTGTAATAGTCCTCATAAGACTTCGAATAATAAAGTCGACGTGACTAAATGAATAAAGAGAAATAATAAAATAATTTCGTGTTTTTAAATTATGATTATTATTATGTTGTTCTGTTTATTATTATGATTATTGTTGTTGTAATGCATTAATTCATAAACATCTGCTCTGTATTCTGTCAGCGAATCAGTCCTCAAATTTTTTATTGTGCATATCCATTGATGCTCAATGTACCTTAGCAAATTAATATTTTTTCTATCTATTCATTGATAACTTTCATTGAATCTGTTGTTGATGGTGGTATCAACCTCACACCTCAAGCTAAGTATAGTCCTGTTTACCTAAAAATAAATCCACTTATTTGTTTTTAAGTATCTATATTACTCGCAACATATACAATAACATTTTTTTTGATTAAAAAAAAAACATTTTGCAAGAGTCTGGTTAACATTTAGACCCGTCTAATTGATATAGCTTTTTTTAGTTTTCTGTTCCTTATATAGTTAACTTTAAGATATACAAATTTCAAAATGAATCAAGAATTTTTTTTAATAAAAAAAACCCTTCAAAAAATTCAAAGTTTGGTAGCGGGTCGCTACCTAAGACCCCTGAATAATAAAGTCGAGGTCTGGCTAAAGCGCCAGAGCTCGACTTTATTATTTAGGTGTCTTTCGAGGCCTATTACAAAATTTTTCATAGTGCCTCAAGAACCTACCCTGATTTGTTCACCAGCTCTCGGACTAATATATTAGTTCGTACAATATTTACTATATTTATTTTTATATATATATTTACATACATAAAGCGAAAGGAACTTCGATTTAACTGGATGTCCCACAGACGTCTTTTTTTAAATCAAGTGTAACATAAAGAAATATTTCAGAAAGAAACTAGTCAGAATAGAGCTCCCGCAGAGTGTAAGACGTCCTGTGGCGTTGTACGCAAGTGTTTAAAGTTGTTAAATTTAATAACATCATCCAGTACCCCAACCCTGTATTTTTAGTTTATGGTATAAGTAGCAACCTGCCCCGGCTTGGCACGGGTAGCAGAGACATCTTTAACAATCATCAACATATTTCAATCAATTTACACAAAATCCTAACAAATTATACACCTAAACCTTCCTCATGAATCACTCTGTCTATTAGTGAAAACCGCATGAAAATTTGTTCAGTAGTTTTTAAGTTTATTGCGAACAGCGACTTTGTTTTATAATATGTAATGATAGCAAACTAAAAATATTATCATTTCTTTTTGACTGATTATTCACTTGGCACCCTGACCCCAATAATAACAAAATAATTCAGATTACAAAATCGTGGTATTATCGAATGTCATAAATGTGGAAATTATTTAGTTTCGGACTCGACTTGTAAAGGACTACAGAACAGTGAGTTTCTCAGATTTAGCGCCACGATTGCTTTATTCAAGTGACTATTATCTTATCTGTGACGTCAGTACTACGGAATTAAGTTTGAATTAGATTAGCTTTTGCTTAAGTTATATTATTATAAATCTTTATGTTACTTGAATATAATACTAATTAAACTACACACATGGACATATATAGAGGAACGCAAAAATAAGGTTCTAGTATGTTCTTCTTACGCACTGGCCACCTACATCTATCAGCATTATGTAACTTTAAAAAAGAAGATTTTAATCGTCTTTTATTTCCGAGTATCATTTATTTTTTTTCGCTACGTGATAATTTAATAATTGTGTATTGTAAGAAACTTTACAGATTTTTGTTGTACTTTTTTATTTTTTTTTACAAAAATTCATTGTCGTGATAATACCGGATCTCAGCGTAGCTCAAGTGTCTAAAGCTGTCATACAATCGAACCACGGTTACACTTACAATCAAGTGGCTCAAATGTTGCAATTTTCAATGTCTGTTATTTTTCGCAATGTGAAATGATACCGGCAGACAGGAGAGTATACGAGAAGCAGAGGACAAGGTAGATAAAAGAAACTACAGCTGGTAGAGATTTATTGTAAGCACCGTAATAAGAAATCGCACTTCAACGTCTTTTGAAGTCAGAGCTAGTAGCTAAATTTTCGTATCAATAGAATTTCACCAGACAACCAGTGTATTTCAATGCTCACACTCACACCTGTTTTCCTGAATGGGTAGACAGAGACGTATTAAAAGGGGTACCTTTTAATACGTCTCTGTCTAAACCTTAAGCCTTTAACCGGGCACTTTTGGAATTACAGTTGGGGCAAAGGAAATAAAGGGATTTTGCTTATAGTGATGGATTGGGGAGTGTAACGCTTTAACCTTTAATGACACTATTTGTGTCAATAGAATATTATAAATGCGAAGGTAAGTGTGTTTGGTTATTTGACAACATGTCAATAACGTCATAACTTCGGTAGCTTTGAAAAAAAGCTATTGATGTTTGCTCGAGCGAATGAGTGCAGCACCGAAGAAAAGTGTTAGGTCAAAAAAAGTTAATAACATCGAGTAAATTATCTAATACTGCTGTTGGAAGTTACCTTATTTTTGTCAATTAATTTCTGCACACATCTTAAATCTTCGCAAGAAACAATTTTAATCACATTTGAACACATTTTATTATAGAATTGAAAATTCAAGACAATTTATTGTTGATTTCCATACACTGTGAGTGTATGGATCAACGCTGACAAACGCTGACAAACAAAACAAACTCAATCGCACACGCCAATAGTATAACAAAATCTAATAATACAACTACAATGCAAAATAATACAATACAATTTATGTAATAAAATAATACTACAGCAAAATCTATGGTAATATTAGCGCTTTGAACGCTTTATTTATGTTTGTGTTCTACATAAATTTGGTCCGCTAACGCTGTGCTCAATTAGTACCATTAAAATTTTAGATTATTTTCATGTGATTATGTTGCCGTGCAATTGCCAAAGATGTCCAATATTGACTGACTATAAAATGTTGTTAGTTAACTTATGAGATAACAGTTTATGAAACACCTCTGGGATGGGTACTGAATAAATTAACAGACTTGGTTTTACATTTAGTTATGTTTTTGATGGGATCTCATTTCTTTCTGTAGTAGTCCCCCTTTTTGGAGTTTACTCTTAACAGGCTTGTTTTTACATTTAGTTATGTTTTTGATGGGATCTCATTTCTTTCTGTAGTAGTCCCCCTTTTTGGAGTTTACTCTTAACAGGCTTGTTTTTACATTTAGTTATGTTTTTGATGGGATCTCATTTCTTTCTGTAGTAGTCCCCCTTTTTGGAGTTTACTCCTTAAGAATCGATTTGTATATAAGGCGCAAGGTATGAAAAAAATATGAAGAGTAAAATTTAGTGATCGGAGGGCAGCGTAACGCTTTATTGTGCTTTTTATGCTTTATTGGAGTTTACTCCTTATTCTCGACGCATGTAAGTAGATATGTGTATACCTTTATGTTATATATATGTGTAAATATATACAGAATATATAGAGGGAGGGAGGGAGGGAGAGAGGGAGAGAGGGGGAGAGAGAGAGATAGAGAGAGAGAGAGAGACTCCCGTAAATTGTAAACTCCAGTCGTGCGTCGGAGCTGACACACACATTTTTTTCTTTTCGGGTACTCTCTCTCTGCGTCTTCTACGGACAATCTGTGGGCTTTTTGACAAGTTTGGATGGTAAGTGATTCCAAGTCTGTTGTATTATGAAATTACGGGTTCTTGCACTTTAATACTAGGCACTGAAGTCGGCATTAATTAGATGTAAACCGCCTACACTTGTCACTCTCGAAAGTGTCACATAAGCTTGACCGCATGTAAATATTGAAGAACCGATGTCCATCAGTATAAGTTCCATTAGACAGGTACACTAGGTACCTAGTCTCATAGATAGATCGGGTGATGAATAATTTATAATTACTAACTGTTCGTTTATGAAATTCAAATACCTAACCCATTTTAGCCTACTGTAAGATCGCTTTGATCTCAATCTCATCGCTTGCTTGCTCCTTCGACACGCTGCGTCAACTTTAATGTATAAATGTAATAAATAGTACATGTAGGTATATTACAGGAAAATTCGTTCGTCTGTGTTCCATTCACAACCAAAATCATGCTCAAATTCCCATAAACTCTCTTGCCTTAATTTTAACTAGTTGACCCGACAGACATTATCCTGTCGATTTTCAATAAATTTGTAATTGTTTGCATTCCATAGAAAAAATCAGCTTCAGCTTTTACAGATTTTCAAATTTAAAAAAAAAACCTATCCAATTTTTCTTAGTTTAAAAATCTAGTTCATACTATTACTGTTATTTTAAAACCTAATTTAGAAAGTCCGTCCAGTCATTCTCAAGTGATGCGTTTACCAAAGATCAGCATTTGATTTTATTTAGAAGATCATAATTTACTATATAATACATTAACCCCGCTTTAATATAACACGGCCATTGACTTAAGTTATTTGCCTCAAAATCTTGGTAATGTTACAATCAAAAATGTAATATTTAACTAACACAATGACATGCAATATACCAGTGCTCTAGAAATTCGGCTAAAAATAGCTAATATGTTCCTAAGTGTTTACTTCCTTCTGTTTAAGAAACTGATTGTATGCTCAAGGTTTACGTGCATGCTTATTTCTACGCAAATGTGGACATCGTGAAAATGCGCGCCAACGCCCGTCATTTGAACACTGTCTTATTTTCTACTAGCTGACCCGATAGACGTTGCCTTGTCCAAATTTTCAACATCCCATGAAAAACGCTATCAGTTTTCCTACATTCTCAATTTCTTTTGGGAACTCTTCAAATTTTTCTTTCCCTAAAAGGTTTATAGACAATGAATGACGACCTTAAAAGAACAATTTAAAATAATAATTTCTTTACCAACGAACAGCATTTCATTTTTATCAATACAACAAAGTATGTACAAATGTTTTATAGCAACAATATCAAAGCATTATTTAATAGCAAAGTTTTGAAAGTCTCTTTGTTCATATTACGGAATTCCTAATGAAATTCTTACTTTGGCTTAACTTGAATGTAAGGTTATATCCAAGTTCCTCGTAATAATAAAATATTACAGTCTTCATATTTAATACGATATTAAGTTGACGGTTCACGAAATATCTATGTATCTTAATGTAAATATTTTTTTCAGTTAGGATGTCCACAACGGGTATACTACTATCGGGATATTTAGTCCCTAGAATAACTAGTTTTATAGATATATATGTTAATAGATTTTCCAATGACATAAAACAACCACGATAACGGATAGGTTTATCCGGTTGACAAACGTTAATTCAATGTTTGGTAAGAACGGCACTAGCAAAGTATAAATGAAAGTTTAGTTAGTTGTTGCATGTACCGGTCTAAACGAAGATAGGACGAAAATTCAATATTCCTTTTGCGTCACGAAGTAATAGTGTTTAAAAGACAACTCCCGCATTAGGAATTACTCCTGTGTCGCGGGGAACTTTACAAACATATAAACAACGGACACAAAGAACAGCCAGGCTCAGGTGGGAATCGAACCCACGACCTCTGGCTCAGCAGTCAGGGTCACTAACCACTAGACCAACAGGCCAGTCATATACTTATTTACGTTTGTGATGTGTTGTAATTTTGTCTTATGCTTTACATTAGAATTATCAAATCTGTTTGCTATCAGCTTGAGTAGTTTGAGAGTAAGCCATTTACTTTTGAGATCATATGTCTCGGCTTGATCACTGACCATGTTCACAAAAACAATAAAGCCTTATCTTCTTTACTAGTACTGCTTCTCCTGCTGCGAGCTTAGATCGCAGCCGTAAGTATTTGAAATTACGAGTACAAATTGCAAATTTCATTACCTATCAAATTTTCTTTTGTTGGTTTTTCTCAAATTTTGGGCAGGCAAAGTAGTCCTTCAATAACTTTAAATTTTTCTATTATAAATACGGACAACCTCTGACATATTATACACTAGCAGCGCCCCGCGGTTTCACTCGCGTGGGTCCGGATCCCGTGGGAACATCGGGATAAAAAGTAGCCTACATATTAATCCAGGTCTTCAGCTATCTACATACCAAGATTCATCGCAATCGGGTCAGTAGTTTTGGCGTGAAAGAGTAACAAACATCCATACATACATATTATACATCCATACATCTATACATCCTCACAAACGTTCACTTTTATAATATTAGTAGGATTCACAGACATCTATTAAAAAAGTTGCTCAGGTTTTGAAAAGTAAAAGTTTTTGAAGTAGGACAATAGATGACGAAAATATCGGTGATGAAAAAAAAATCAAAATAAAAAAAACTACAACCGAATATAGAACCTCTTCCTCCTAAAAAATCAGTTGTTTTAAAAGGCACGAACGTAAGGAAAATTAATATTTCAAGTTACGTTTACCGGCGCAAAATTTGACAATGACCGAGTTAAATTAGGTAGATTTTTGGAAGAAAAGTCTACCTATTGGTTTTGTACCAGTTGTCGAGTTTTCCAAAAAATTCTTCACAGGAGGACTAGTTATGACCCCAAACCCCAAAACAACCGCCAGTTAAAAAGTATATATATATATATATATGAATATATGTACCTATATATCTATATATGTATGTACCTCAATTTTACCGGCACGATAGAGGTCGCAATTATGCACCGATTGCTTTCAAACTTTAGACGACAAGTTCGTGAATGGGGAATCAAAAATCAAAAATCTGTTTTTTCAGCATAACTTTTTTTCCTATGGAAATGTTTTGGACCGTTTAACATTTAGCATGCCCATAGTAAATACGAACATTTTTTAATATGAACCCTAAATGATTCCATCCTTAACTTGGGGAGGGGGGGGAAATCAAAATTGGTTGGAAAAAAATTCGTAGCTCCGAAACTGTAAACTGAAAGCTAATTTTTTTTTATACTCTACAATGTAGACTAAAAACGTTTTTAATGCGACTTATATTTTTGGAGATTAAAATTAAAAAACACGAAATCTACCTCTGCGGGACTGGATTTTTTTATTTTACTCTACATTGGTGCCAATTCTGTTGTTACAAAACTCACCAAACTAGACTAAAAATCACTAAAAAAAATTTTAGTACTGCCAAATGACGTTTCGTATTCTGAAAACGTATGAATAAACTAATTTTAGATTGACAGCACTAAAATTGGTTAAGTTACTCAACTTGGTCCAAATTTACTCATTTCCTATTCTGTTGTACGTTTTATGTCTAAAATTGGGAACGTCACACTAAAATGAGACGACATATAAATACATGCCGACTAACTTGAGTGATATAAAGATCTTTGAATTTTTGGATTAAAAGTAAATTAATAATATTTTTTTTAATATTATGAATATCGAATATGTGATTTTAGCTTTGTTTGCTTTGGCAGAAAGGTATGTATATTTTAAATTTATTATTTAATAAGAGTGCTTACTGTTTACATTAAAACTAAATAATCATCAAATGAATAAATATAAATGAATAAATTCATCATGAGGTTGTGATGGGAAAAGCCTGGAGCATGGTATTGACCATAACTGCGGACAAGGGAAGTAGAGGAGGTAAGGATCAAGTCTAGCCATGTGTCAGGTCCATCGATATTATGGTGAGTGGCTGACAACGGTAGAATATGTAGGCTAGCGGACTCGATGACCTGGAGAAGTTTACGGGATCGGAGGGAATTCGGAGCAAGGAGATCAGTATTGAAATCACCCATGATGATATGATGTGTATGCTCAGACCCTAAAGATTCCAGAATCGATTCGAGACTGGAGAAGTTATCAATAGAAGGAGGACAATAAACAACTCCCAGAACAGATTTGGTGCCCTTAAGTGAGATTTCAAGTAATAGTGGAAGAGTTAGTTAAAATGATGGTGATGAGGAGAATCATGATTTAATACTTTGCAAAGAGGACCCAGGTTTCTTGATACGGACATGGCATATTCAGGAAAAACTGATTCAAACACATTTAAATTAAACTACGAGTAAATGTTATTTTAATTAAAGCTTTGTTTTTTATTACTATATAATCCACAATTAACATTAACAAATAATAACTAAAATTTTTAACATGATATAATCAACTCAACAAGAAATCCTGGAATGGAGGCAGTCCTCATGATATCTAGTATCTTTCACTCTATATCTGTAAGTTCAGATCCAGTTGGTCCTTCTTCTTTGGCCTTATTGAATCACAGATGTTATGCTCCTTTGTCTTAATTTTTGCGCTCCATAAACTTCAAATCTAGACAAAAATAAATCACAAGGTATTAGTATAAGCATATTTTGATATGAGGAGGTACTAGAGTCAATCTGGGCACTACCACTCTCATAATATTGGCTTTAAGTAGCACTATGATACATTAAAAAAAAATTCAAGATTAATTTGTCCATTTTTCCTTTTTCTATGGGATTATGCAAGCTTACATAGTGATGGTAAATGTTTATCATCAGGTAGCCTGTGTATCTAATTGTTATATCAATCTTATAAATACTTATGAGACCTTTCACATTCTCGAACCATATCAGGTATTTTGTATAAATTCTTATTTTAATTGATTTTTTTATATTTACATATTCGTGAACGTACGGTATATCCTCAAACGCCTCTTTACGACATTTTCAAGAAAGTATGATCAAATTATTATACTCAAATTATTGAAAATTACTTATCCTTTAAACAAACAACACTTACATGCTGCCATTGCTGTACAGTGGTTACAGAAGTTATTACATCACAGCTTAGTTTGTAGAACTAGTTCGATTACCATGCTTGAAATTCCTTTACGTTTTGATTTGCCTAATTACCTGAAAAAATGAAATTGACATGATGAAAAATGTCATTAAAGCGAGTACAAAACAATATTGTAACCAAATTGTCTTAATGTTAAATAAAGTGAAGACGTAAAAGAGTAGAGTAATAAAATAATTTAACAAACAAAATTACTTGGTAAATAAAACAATGAAAAATTTCTTACCTCTCGCCATTTCTAGGTTATTGTTGATGCGTTTCACAAGTTAGTCTTTTTTCTATTATTCTCCTTTATCGTGATTGATTTATTTATTTATAACTTTAGACTTATTCTAAAAAATAAGTTAATTATATTTATTTTGGATATATGTCAGCTTGACTTGCACAGATTCATTATTAGCTGTTAATTAGACAGATAACAAAAAAGGATATACAGTGGGTTGCCAGCTATGTGGACTCAGTAGAACAGTATTTACTAAGGTATGAGAAGGAAATATGATACTTTGTTTGGTACATAATTATAATGTTCGTAAACAAACATTAACATGCATTCAAAAACCTAACAACGTTGTTTCAGAAGATTTTATTCTTTCACTCATGTCACTCACCTTGTCATTCATTCTTTACTTTTAAGTAGCAGCAACACTCTCGTACTTAACTTTTAGTTATGTCAGATTTAAATTTAGTGCTGTCCTAATAAGAACTAAATTTAATTCAACGAAACAACAGAATACCATGTTCGATATCTCTTAACTAAAATAAGATATTTTTTAGTGAAATTTTAGTTTAGTGTGGTGAACAACAGAATTGGCACCATTGTAGACCAAAAAAATATTTTTAATGCGACTTATTTTTTTGGAGATAAAAATTAAAAAAACACGAAATCTACCTTTGCGGGCCTGCTGCGGGACCGGATTTTTTAAGAAGTAATTGCATTTAAAAATATCAAATACCTATTTCTATTATAACTTTACAAGCAATTCAAATACAGCGCTACGGCTTGTTGCGGATTTGGACAGCATTCTGAAGTTGACTTTCAGAATTAAATAAACCAAATATTTTAAAATTTATTAAGTAAATTTTTTATTATCTAATATTCCGGGCATTCAAATACAACATAATATGGCTTGATGTCTGTAACGCAAGCGTGAGACACTCAAGAGCAATTTTCGCAGTTAGTAATACTTTTATTGTTAGGTTGTTGCGTCATTGGTCGGGTTTCGACTATAATTCATTAAAGTTTTGTATTATTTCTTTCATTGACCAGCATAACTTGAACTGTCATTCTATAGACTTGCCGTGCCATGACAGGTTATTGGACCTCTGTAGCCCCTGTAGCTTTTGTAGTCGATTTCTCATAATTTTGAAATATATAACACGTCTTGTTCTACACTTCTTCTCCATATTAAATTTAATGTATTTCAAACTTCACATTCATCAGTGCGCGTAATTTCTTTAAAAAGAGATACCAAGAATTCTCTTCCCGTATTAATAGATATTAATAAGAAGATGTATACATATCCTCTAAATAATACGTTTTAAACAATATGGGCTGTTCCAAAAAAAGTCTGCATAGAGGTCCAAATATCGATGACTCATCGACAATGCTTTTATTAATTACCAATATCTATACCTAATCAAAATTCACCAACCAGTATCAATTTAAATCTATTAACACTGCTATTATTCGTCCGTGTCGACTATCGAAATATTGTTTAATCGGTCATTTATATGGCGGGTAGTGGAAACAAATATTTTCAAAACATCTTTTTTATTCTGCACTAGCTTTTGTCCGCGGCTTCGGTCAAGTAAAAGTAGTTTTTCAATGCCTCGGATTTTTTTTTTTCTCAATGAAAGGTATCTATGTCCTTTTGCTGTATCCCTAGCCACGTGTATGCAAAATTTTATGATGGTGGGATGAACGGTCCGGCGGCATCGGCAGCGCACAAAATACCATCAAACAAACATTGATATTTATTAAAAAAATTAACCATTTCTTTTTCAATACATGTAATAAAACAAAATCTTCCACCGCGTCTGTCTGTCTATCTGTCTGTTCGCGATAAACTGAAACGGGTACAAATTATATATCAAAACGTTCCTCATGAATCACTCCATCTAGTAGTGAAAACCGAATGAAAATCCGTACAGTAGTTTTTCAGTTTATCGCGAACAGACAGAGAGATAGACAAACGCGGTGTGGTACTTTGTTTTAATTATAAAACAAAATCCCCCACCTCATATTAATGTAGTGATTATTATAGTGGGGGGTTGATTCATATTTTTTTAAATATATTGCAAGGATATTATTTACTGACAATAGCGTACAAAGTTTAGATATGTTATATAATTATTTAGACAATTTACATACCTTGAAGGTTCTGGTCCTTATGCTATTTAGTACCCCAGTTGCTTATTTATCAGACATGTGAGGACATTGATTACCGGTGGCCAGTATGTACCCCTATCATTTTACAAACAATTTGCATTATGCTAAGAATAAAATTGTGGAACAGAAAAGCAATTAGAAATATTATAAGAATAGCATTTTTTTTGTAAATCAAAACCTATAGTATTGTACTTCCCATTGACTTAGAATCATAAAATTTGGAGAGAAGCAAGGTCAGTTAAGAAAAATAATCCGAGAGTCGTTAATTTGTTGTTATATCATACAAAGAATATTTATTTTGCACAGGAAATTTGACTGGAAAATTGACTGTGACGTATATCGATGAATTGGGGAGTAATGATTTCTGAGACGGACGAAACAAACTATCTACTTACGGCACCCTCTCGGTGCTCTAGTCAGACTTGCACTTGCCCGTTTTTTTTTAATCGCGTCTAACAATTAGAACTTTCATTCTCGTCAGTCATGAAGTGCCAGTGACAATCCGAGTGTCGCGTCGCGCGGTCGCTTTGCGCGCAAAAGTGTTGTGATACCTACATGTAATTGGTAGCGAGTCGACATGTCAAAATTGAAGGTAATATTGATAGTAACTATGCGAAACCGGCGAAAAACTTAATGATTACAACCTTGGATAGTATAGATGTGGCTATACCGGCCTGATGCATTTTTAATCTGTGTTTTATTTTAATCGAGTTCTGTTATGGTTGCTTTTATTATGTGTGACAAGTTTGTATTATGCCTAGAATTGCGATAATTTAAGTGGATTTAGGTAGGTATATGGATCGCTATATTTTTAATGTGTTTGTTTATAGCCAGTAAAATTTCGAAGGTAAGAGGAATTTGGAGTTGTTTTTGACAGGTTTTCTCGTGGAAGTCTTGATTAAATTGTGATTCCAACTAAGTGTAGGTATAGGTACATAAAACAATTTTCCTCTGTTGTTTTCCTTGTAAGAAATTGCAGATAACCGTGTGCATATTTTCAATTTTGCACATTTCGAGCATGCGTTACTTATGTAAAATGACATTCGAATTGTTTTTCTTACATATATTGAAACACGAATTTCATGGTATAATTTGATGTCTGAGATTAGCGTGTAAACAATGCATCATAAATTTAACAGTGCTCTATAAATTCTCTATGGTTTCCATGAATATTATACGATTCCAAGCTAAAAGTGTTACATTTATTTATTTTGAACTTATATAGGTACCTACCTATTTATATATTTATTATAGTACCTACTGATCGATTCTCTTTGATATGATCTCAGTTTGACAGTTGTTTAAACACAATGGTATATTTAAAATTCGAATTTAATAAATTTGATCAGAAGAACGTAATCTTTTAAAATACGAAACTACTCTACTATTATGAAATTACCGTTTGTTAATGAATCATGGACTTAATTACTTTTCATTTTGAGTTCTTTTTTTATGATTTATGTATTTTAAACAATTGTAAGCAGGTAGTTTGATAGTAAATACGCCGATTAGCAAAATTTAACCTAGGTATATGAATTTATTCTAGTAAAAAACGAAGGTGTAGCATTACAAAGCACTCATGTAGGAGGAGGAGCTTTGCAAATTACTGAGGTTACTTATTACGGTACGGTATTTTAGTATTGTTGTTTGCAGAATTCCTCATAGGTAAGAGCCGGGACCGTGTTTTATATTGTTGTTATATAAATACCTCTGTATATGTTTCATACCACTTAATACTGTGAGACATCTACCTCACACGTTTTCAGGCTTCGTACTGCTTATGAAAAATCCTAATAAGAAAACTTTTCTACATAGGACTTTATTATCGTATGTGAAAATAGGTGCCAACTTAAGCCTTAAGACAGAAGAGTCCACCAGCCTCTTGCATTTCAAATGTTCTATTATAATGCCTCAAATAAAACATGTCTCTAAGTTTATTGTATCATGTTTTATAGTCTTTCTTTCTAAAACTATGATCGGTAACACTACAGTGAGTGTAAATTATAAAGATTCAAATACGACATCAGTCTGGTTACAGTTTAAATAGATAAATGTGTACGTTGTGAACCCTGTCCCTCCTCTCATGGAGTCAACGTCATTATTCAACAGCAGAAAAATAAACACCGTGTTGTTCACTAACTCGAGGAGGTAGATGGGAATCATACTTATTTTGACAACTTTAAATTTTCGAAGTCAAATTCAATATATGAATGTTGCTTTGTCAAATGTAAAATTATAAACAAAATGGATTACAAATGATACCGTATCTGCCTGTGTCGATCTATAACCGCCCGTTTCCAAATTAATGGCTTTTTACAAGGTTGAGGTTTGTGAGAAGAAACCGGGCCAATAAACTAACTCCTCCCTTTTAAATCACCGACCATATAGTAATAACTATTTTTAGGGTTTCGTACCCAAAGGGTAAAACGGGGCCCTATTACTAAGACTCCGCTGTCTGTCCGTCTGTCTGTCCGTCTGTCTCTCCGTCTGTCACTAGGCTGTATCTCATGAACCGTTTTCACATATTAAATTTTCACAGATGATGTATTTCTGTTGCCGCTATAACAACAAATACTAAATAACAGAATAAAATAAATATTTAAGGGGGCTCCCATACAACAAACGTGATTTTTTTGCCGTTTTTATAGATTATGGCCGGGTCGACTCCGCTCGATACCACGGCCTCACAGAAAACCGGCTGGGAAACAATGCTTGCATTGCTTTTCGCCGTGTGAGTGAGGTTACCGGAGGCCCTAACCGTTCCTTCTCCCCTTTCCCCGTCCTTCCCCTCTCCCCCCTCTCCTTCCCTCTAATCCCCCTCTCCCGTCTTCCCGCTCTTCCCCTATTCCCACCTTAAAGGGGGGCAACGCACTTGTGACTCTTGAGTTACAGGTGCACATGGGTAGTAGTCATTTACCATCAGGTGACCCGTCTGCTCGTTTGCCCCCTATACCATAAAAAAAAAATAACGGTACGGAACCCTTCGTGCGCAAGTCCGACTCGCACTTGGCCGGTTTTATTAGTTAATTGTATTATAGCACTGTTTTGTTGTGCGTTATATTTTTGGTTCTACAAAACATAAGGTTGGAGGGGATTATTGACCGGTCTATCAATCAGACATTTACATTCCGTGCTGCTACAGATAATTTCTAAGCAGAAAAAAAACTAATAACAATTTGCTCGACCTATGAATTGATCCCCAGGACGGCAAATCGCACGCAAACAAACATTAACTAATGCCACGATTCTAAAGAGACGAGGCATGTGCAATCATGTAATCTGTATTTATTACTTTTTATTACTGTATACAGGTACTAGTTTATGGTTGAACGTGAATAAATGCATAAATATACTACTGTGTAAGACTATACATCGATATAAAATACTGACTAACATAATTATAACGCACCAGGAAAACCATTGTAACCAGAAATTTCAAATTTGGAAAAAGTGGATGTAAATGAAAATAAAACTGACAATTCTAAAGGCGTATTCTGATATACAACCTCACGTATATATATAATCTTTGAAACACTTAATAAGAAACTAATTTCATTGTTTTCGAGTAGAAGAGATCATTTACATTATAGTTCCAAAATTTTGATTGGTTTATTTCAAACTCGGTAGTTATGAATGCCCTTTGTCCGTATTGAATGAATTATGAGTAATCATATTACAATATTATGATTTTTTATCCCTATATAGAAAATCTCTTTCGGAAGGGCTAGAGGTTGGTTCATAATAAATTTCTATATAAGCGTGGTGAACCCACGCTTATATAGAAATTTCAGATATCGCTTTCTTTAACATGGAACAAAAAAAATGCCTGTTTTAAGCAACCGATAATTAGTTACTCAAACCCACATACCTCGAATAGGCAGCGGTGACAAGACACTGCACACTGCTATTGCTGCTTAAACAATCAACACAAAATATAAATTCGATTAATTGAAAACGTAAAACACCGACCCGCAAGAGACTAGCTTTTCAATTGGGAATAGAAAATAGTAAACAAATCTTTTAGTTTGTGTGCCTAAAGACGTGAGCTTCTTAATATTTCATAAACATTTCTCGCTTATCAAATTCTACAATATTCATGAACTGAATTAACTTTTTGCCCGTCCTTTTCAAAAGACAAACTTAACTTTGCGGTTGCGATGTACGACAAAGTGAACAATCCAACCGCAAAATATAAGTTTGTAATCACGAAAAAAAAATTATGTGGTATTTATTATATTATTGTGGTACAAATTATGAAATTAACGACTTTTGGATTTTTTCCTTCACTTGTGCTATCAGATCTTGGTTCTGATCAAATTTCATGATTCTAGGTAAATGAGAAGTAGTAGGTAGGCACTTACCCTATAGGTTTTCGACCCAAAACCTATAGGGTACTTCCGGTTGACCTAGATTTGTCAATTTTGGTTAAAAGCAAGGTCTTACAGCACAAGTAAAGGGAAAATTCCGAAAAATAAAAACAGTTGAAAATTAAGGTAATTTTTTTTACTTACAAGTTTTCGCGAAAATCTAAATTGACCCATATCTTTTTATCGTGTTTTATCTTTTTATTGTTTGTCGTGTCACCTCGCTTTGAGAGCTTCCCTAACTGCCACAGCCAGCATCGGAATCCTTGGCGTCGATATATCAAGCGAAGTCCTGTTCCGCGGTCACTTGGAGGGTAAGGCCAAATTGGCCTTGAAGAAGCTTGGTGTGCTCAACAGATCGAGACAGTAGTTCACCTCGGCCCACCGCCTACAACTTTATAAGGCGCAGGTTCGGCAGCATATGGAATACTGTTCTCATATCTATGCAGGAGCACCCCAGTACCAGCTTCTCTCTCTTGACCGCATTCAACGGAGAGCGACTCGAATCATTGATTGCAAGGATATTTCAGATCGGCTTGACCCCCTGGCGTTGCGTGTAGATGTAGCCTCACTCTGCATTCTCTATTGCATGTATCATGGGGAGTGCTCCGAGTGATTGTTCGGACTTATACCGGCCGCAACGTTTCGCCATCGTTCAACGCGACAAAACTTTCATCCCCATCACCTGGATAATTGGCAATCCACCACTGTGCGGTTTTCCAGAATTTTTTTGTCTCACACAACCAATCTTTGGAACAAATTGTCGCCTGCGGTATTTCCGGACCGATACGACCTTCAAACCTTCAAGAAAAGAGCGTACTCCTATCTCAAAGGCCGGCAACGCACTTGTGACTCTTGAGTTGCAGGTGTCCATGGGCGACGGTAGTCATTTACCATCAGGTGACCCGTCTGCTCGTTTGCCCCCTATAATATAAAAAAAAATCGTGTTGACTCAGGACCTTGATTTTTATACACCTAATACGGACTATAACCCTTAGTGTCTAGTATAAATTTTAACTTGCTAGGTCCTCCCGTTCCTGAGAAAATCGGTGGTGACACACGGACAGACAGACAAGAGAGTGATCTTATAAGGGTTGTTTTGGTACGGAACCCTAAAAAATCACCAATACCCCGAATAGTAATTCGAATTAAGTATACATATTAAACATCGGGAAACAAAAATGCCGTAGAATTGTGTTAATTCCTCTAACTCATTTTGCTATATTTGTAGTCAATCTATTCATAAAAATCAAAAAGTCAATTTTCTTTATTTTGAAACATGTTATGTAGAGATTGCAATTAAAAAATCGCTGGTGGGTGCCTAAAGTGTGTTCTGTAAATTCTATAACAAATTCACAGGTTTTCACAAGGTTGCTATTAAATAAATGCCGTTTGTGTTCCAAAAAAATGCGTAGATGACTCTTAATTTTGTTTGTCAACGGTGATGGGTTTCTCAAAAAAATAAGAAATATTATACGAGTAAATCTTGGTAAAATATTCTGACATATAATGATTGTGTCTGGCGCTACTACAGCCCCCCAGATCCAGTGCCAGGAAGACCGTCGAGTAGCATATGAAACTTAACTTTGTAAAGATTTTTGTGAAAGTGATTCAAAGAGACGGACTGGAATTTTGTTTCTCAGAACAAAATTTCTTTCAGTAGCTTGAGAGTAAAATTAAAGAAGAATTTTTTTGTAGGGCTGATATAAGAAAATTAAGATGATGAACAAAGACGACATAACAATAATCCCAATATTTATTAATCCTCAGTTTCTATCAAGAAAATGCTTGGTTAGCTTTTGCCGACATTACAAAACACCTATTTCCACGGCAATTACAAATCGTCTGATTTCCATTAAAAAAATAATGCTGGATTCTCATCACAAACTGCAATAAATGCAATAAAATAGGTTTAGTATGTGACGAACACCTAGAAAATTTTCATTAAGAAATTGCAAAATTTAAGCAGTTTTATCAGGTTACCAGGTACAACCAGTCATGCTTGCAGACTACTTTTAGAGCCTCTGCGACTACTGACTGTAGTAGGAACGAGAATCATACCGAAGAAAAAAGTTTTCATTATAAAATAAAGGAACATAACAAGCATGACGGACGTCGAGATTGTGTCGGCTATAACATTTGGCTTAACCTGTTTTTATTAAAAAATAAAAAAAAAAATGTTCTAGGACTTAAACATACATATCCTACTAATATTATAAACGTGAAAGTTTGTGAGGATGTATGGATGTATGGATGGATGTATGGATGCTTGTTACTCTTTCACGCCAACATTACTGAACCGATTGCGATGAAACTTGGTATGTAGATAGCTGGAGACCTGGATTAACATATAGGCTACTTTTTATCCCACGGGATCGAGACTTACGCGAGTGAAACCGCGGGGCGCTGCTAGTTTAATAATAAAATTACAAGCAGTTTTTTCCTCTTAATGGTCTTTATTATTTGCGTTCCAAATGCAGGACTCTTCTTGATCATCAAGTAATTCATTTAAATGGCGTTGGTAAGACTTTTGGCTTTGCTAGTCTAGGTTTGCTAGTACTTGGAACCGGGCTGGCGAACTAAGTCGTCCTGATATAAGCCCGTTATTACAATTAATGTAACCAAGCAAGGCCTATTGCGGGCATCCTGTATTAATCGTTCGGATAAAAAAATTAAAAATAAACGCTACCCAATAATCTAAACGCCAATTCTAGTTCTTTACGTTTAAGTGACATTGATAGCAGAGACGTAGAACTAAGAGTATGTTCACATTAAGTGGGCGTAGAGCGAGCTTTAATCTTTTGTATATTGTGGTCACATTCAAAGCGCGCTTTTACGTGAACGACTTGAAAAAAATTCGTATGGAACAAAACCTAATTGTGGGAAAAATATAAACCCGCGTTTAGTAATTCAAGAAACTTTCAGAGGACTATTTAGTTCATTTTTGAAAAAAAATATTTAAATGTAAAATTAAAAAAAATTAAGTGGTATTGTATATTTTAAAATAGCTTTACTCCGCATTACTTGCGTTTAAAACGCAAGTAAAAGTAAATAAACGTAAAAAGTAAATAAAAGCAAGTAAGTAGTCTATCTAAATGCGGGGGCAACTACGGGGTACGACTATACATATACAGTCTACTGTAAAACAGTTTTAAATCACGATGATATATTCAACTAGTTTATTTGATGACTCTATTTGTGATTCACAATAGATGTACAACAATGCATCTATATATAGGGTGTGGTCGACCGGAAGGTCATGCACACTATTCTTAAAAGATAGCTCTAGTTGCTGTATATAAGGGCCTGTACATACTGGATACATTTCGAGAACAATATATTAACTACATATATACAATAACAATAATCATAAAGTATACGTTATTGCACGCCAAAAAATACCGAATGGGTTGCAATTTACAAAGTTAGGTTTTTCTTTAAAAAATTTACAAAGTTAGGTTTCTATCTCAAGTGTGGCTGGTGAAAACATGCGAAACTTCTTGAAAATTCAGAGACATGATCAAATTTGCGTAAGCCAAAGAAGAATATTACACAAAAGTTCTAAGATCCCTCAAGTTTATGTAGTTGGTCCTCATTAAGATCAAGATAACTGACGTGACGTTGGCATAGTCAGGAATGGGAAAATATAATAAATTGCGTGAGTTCAATTTTAGTTCTAATTATAATGAAATTTGATACGAATCAAGGTCTCAGCACAAGTAAAGGGAAAAATCTGAAAGTTGTTAATTTGTTGTTTTATCTGTCTGTCTGTCACGACTCCTTTCCTCAGGACCCGTTTGTCGTGGAAGAGCCATGCCTCGGCATGTATGGGTCGGCTCGACCGGACTGATACCTCGGCCTCACAGAAAACCAGCAGTGAAGCAATGCTTACATTGCTTTTCGTTAAGTGGGTGAGGTTACCGGAAGCCCTAACCTTCCCCTACCTTACAACGCACTTGCGCAACGCATTTACCATCAGGTGACCCGTCTGCTCGTTTGCCAGCTATATCATAAAAAAAAAACCCGTAGACGCATCAAGTTGAAATTATCAATCATCAACATCAAATACTTATGGCAGCGGTGCCTTAGATTTTCACAAATTTGAACATTTCGCGGGTGAATCAAAACCTATAGCGTACTATTTCCATTGACCTAGAACCAGAATTTGGTAAAAACAGCACAAGTAAAAAAAAAATCCGAATATTGTAAATTTGTTATCATATAACATAAAAAAATAGTTTTTGCGATTACAAAATTATATTTTGAGGTTGGAATATATAAGAGAGTATTTTTAGAACAGCAAAATTAAGTTTGTCTTTCGAAAAAGAGAGACAAAAATCTTTGAGACTTGACATACAAGTTTGTTTAATTACGGAACTTTCATTGAAGAAGCCTGGCCTGTGTCGACATCTTCGTGAACTCAAAGCTTCTCAATGCTCCTCTTTCATCTCTTATTAATAATAATATCGGAGCAAAATGGTAGGAGGAATTGGAGGAAAGGTATATAAGACGATCTTTATTTACTAGGCTAAAATGGACTTATTCAATTGATTTAAAATTCTTTTTTTCACTTTTGTGAAGTATTCTGATAAAAAAATGTAATTCAAAACATTATATAGTTAGGTGATAGAAGTTTCAGAATCAAGCATTAGCCAAATATGTATATTTCGCGGTATACATATTTGGCTAATGCTTGACTCTGTTCGTTGTGCAAGTGAACGGTATATGTTATTTACCTTCATGAAAGGAGATTTACTACAGTATTGTGTTAATGTTCAATTCTCCGTGACAATCTTGACTATATCTACACAAAGTAATGTTCGCACCTCGTGACGCGAGACGCGGTTGTGATAAAGCACGCACTTAAAAACATAGTTTTACGCAATTTCATAAATGTTCAATTGACATAAAAAACAAAGCCTAGTAAACTTACTAGGCTTTGTTTTTTATGTCAATTGAACAGCAGTTTCTGGGAAACGGCTTGGAACCTTATTTACAATTTAATGACTTTAACTATTAATTTTAAATCCCAAAGTAAACACTGAGAATAAATTTATTTTCCTAAATCTATCTTTTCAGACACTTATAATACGTCGATTTGTTGTGATAAAATAAGATGACACCGACATTTCCATTGTTAATGTCGACTTGGACTTCAATTTAAGATTAATCCATGCATGCATGCAAGACCCAAGTCATTATTGTTGGAAGTCTTAGGATGATCTCCTAAATTGCCCGGAAGTCCGAACCCTCTAACAATTACAATTTTTAACGGATTATTAATCTAATTTTATATAATTGAAAATCCTGATTCTATCATTATTTCTTTTTATATTTTTATTTCTGCTAGAAGGTTTGGCTAATGTATTCGTGTAGTATCAAAAATAGGGCTAGGGAGACAGAAGGCCTTCATGGAACACTACGCTGTAAGAGTTTATAACATCCGTAGCATCGTTGCGTTCCAACTTCTGATCGATTACAACGTAGCATTTGAGTAATACGACATCTACGGCTAATATCGTTGGTATAAGGCCAAGTATGTAAACCATTTAAAAGCAAGGTCTGAGAGATTATTCGGTCCTTTAAATTTGTCTGCATCTGCGACTCAAGAGTCACAAGTGCTTTGCCGGCCTTTAAGGTGGGAGCAGAGGAAGGGGGGAAGAGGGAGAGTGCAGGAAGGGGGAGAAGAGGAGAAGAGGAGGCTCTCCTCCTGTAACCCCTCCTTCTGGAGGGGTTAGGGCCTCCGGTAACCTCACTCACTCAGCGAAAAATAATAGAAGCATTGCTTGACTGTCGGTTTTTTGTGGTACCACCCTGGTCGAGCCCACCCATACGCGCTGAAGCAATAGGGAATATGCATGTTGTTTAAATTTACTTGATTAATTTTCCCTTGAATCTTTATTGTCCGGATATTTTGCCTTAACAATTATTTTCTTATTTAGTTCGTGTTTAATTGCAAAAAATATTAATTAAAATATACAAAATAAGGGCGCGAAATTCAACTTTGCGAAACGCTTCACCATTGGTCGAAACAAAACATGACGTGACATTCCACGTTCTGTCATTATTATCGGCGCCTATATTCGTAGTGTTACGGAGAAGGATAGGTGTTCCTGTGGTTTTTGCTTTTAGCCAGTGCAATTTAAGCATTCTAGTGATATTAGAAATCATCTAGGACAATGACTGAATGTAGTTTTGCCAAAGCACAATCGGACAATCTACCGAAAATAGGTGCATTCATGATGACTATATATTTTGCATCAAATCCAGATTTTACGTCCGCTGAAGTTAAAAGAGTGAAAGCCGCAAGGTAATTATTATAATACATGTTATATTATAATCTTAAGGTATGTATAGTTAGTTACATTCATGAAGTTTTATTGGACTTTTGTTACCTAGTTTAAGTAGACAAGCCAGTTGCCTTCTGCTTGATATTTAAAACAAACATAAATTGCTGCTGACTGATTCACACTATACTAGCAATTAAATTGTAATATGCTTACATTAAAGTGATTTTCACAACAATATAAACACGATATTGAAGATACTTCATCTCTTCTCATTAATGTACACCATTGTTTTCGTATTTTACAATATTATTTTGTACAGGAAAAAATACTGTATTGGGTGTATTTCTTATAGTGTTTTTACACTTAGGGACAAGGCAATACCTATAAAATGGTTTTTTAACTTTATCCATCGTCTATTAATTACAATAAATAGTAATTACAACTGGAAATCGGTATAAAATTACTGTAACACTTCAAGTAAGTTTATGAAACAAACACTAAGCGTGGAACGTGACGTCATCCAAGGCCCGCGAAATATGGCGGCGTTCAAACATATCAAATTTTATCGATGTTTTCAATGTTATTTTAAAAATTAATTTGAACATTGCCAAGGTTATTTATATTTTTTATTAGGGTAGAATGATGGATCAAGGCAATAAATGATAAAAAAAAATACATGCATATTCCCTATTATGTATGTAAGTTAGCATTTATCTATGTTTACATGTATGTGTATGTGTGTTTGTATAGGTATATATATATAATATGTTCTCCAGTGATCTGTCCTAGTTTATTTTTTCTTTTCTACTTAAATCTAGTCTAGCACCTATTCACTCATTTTTGAACCAATCTTGATTGATAGACATTGGTAGAAAATGTCTACGGCATTAAGTCCGCCATTGTACAATTGTTTTTGTGCATAAATATATTGCATAATACAAACAGTATATTACCAAGAGTTTTAGGATTAAGCAGACTCGGGACAACCAATTGTGGATCACACAAATTGTTGTCCCGTTTGGGATTTGAACCCACAACACTCGGCGCGGCGTAGGGGCGAGGTGACCACTTAAACCATTGCGCCATCCGTGCAGTTTGGTATTTAGTCTAGTCCATGCAGTTATGTCTCATTAATAATGATGAGTAATTACGCATATTAGATGCTTCCTTTTAAGAATTGGCCAAGTAAGATTTTCTAATTAATGAGCATTGAATCACAAAGGATAGCGACTAAATTATATGATTATGTCATTATTATGATTTGAGATAGTTTAGAAGCATTTGTTTCTCAATCCTCGTGACTTCATTTATAATTGAAACTTAGTTTACATGGTGGTAAAATTGATTACACGTAGCGCAGTGGTATAAGCAATCACGGTTATTCTAAGTCTGGGTGTATTTTGTGCTTTGTAATATTTTTTTTCGGTTAGTACTATACCACATTTATCAGCCTTATTAACCTTATCCCTTGTTCTTCGACCTCGAAAGTTGAACTCAACACATCATTATTAAAGGAAGAATAAATTATAGGATCTCCTATAATTTATAGTTTTTCTTTTTCTGTTATTATGTATTAAAAAGCGAGGAGAGCATTTTTTAAACAAATGCGTACAGGAATGTGAAATATAGAAAACCTAAGTCAAAGCCAACGTTTTATTTTAAACTAAAATAGAACTAAAAATTATTGATCAACACAGTGTTGTATTGCGTGTGAAAGTAAAACAAATAATATATACAAATAAATCACCAGATAGTTTTACAATATTTGGTTAAATATCTTATAAATAATACAGCACTTTTATCGTGCATTCAGATATCATTTGATCAAATTTAAATTAAAGTGACGAAGGTAATACAATGAATTATTTAAAAAATATATAAACCGACTGCTTACATAAATAGTAACTGGTAACTGAAAAGCAAAAACAAGTTTTGTATTCTATAAAATAGAAATGTATAAAATCATAAACATAAATGTTAGAAAATGTATGGCAGGCAGCAACTACTTAAAGAACTACTTAGATTAGATTGCCTCCGCTTCTAAAGTTTTAAATGTCACCTCACATGTTGAAATCCATGAAGCCTAAACGGTTTTAGGGCGTGCTAAAGAAACCTCATAGGTACATGCATACCTACACTCTAAAAACGTAACCTTCCTTCCTTGAAGATAATTCTTTGTACACCTTTTTAAGAAAATTTTGAAATTTTGAAACGTGAATTTTGGAATATTTACAGATTATTATATAAGAAGTGCAGTAAGCTAAAATTTTTAAACAATATTTGCTATAAAGTTAAATAAAAAATCAAAAACGGGTACATAAAGCTATAAGTGTCTAGTATATATCTTGGCCTGTCATGATACAAAAGTCTATACAATGACAGTTCAAGTTATATTGGCCAATGAAATAAACCATGGTCGAAATTCGACCACACAATTTGTTTGAGATTTTGCGATGGTAAGTTTAATGAAATATTATTGTTGACCGTGATTTCTAAATCACTAACAATGATGCCCCACATCTGTAGATTTCTTAGCTATTTCTGGCCCCTAAATGAAGGTTGTCAAGGGACGAGGGGTTCATGTAGTGCGAAAGACCCATGCGCCACCTTGTAGGTAGGTTCTAGATGGACCAGTGACATCTTCACGAAGCAGTTATAACGGCCCATTAAGTTCAGACGCAAAATATTATTAGAGAACAATTTATTTTATACCTTTTCACGAATAAAATTCCTGACATCTAGAAAAAGGACCTGTCTTGTATATATCTATCTAACGAAATCGTTGAACTTAGTTTTCACTAACTTCAAGACGTCCGATTAACTTGAAGATATGATATGAAGATGCACACGTATCAAGGATCGCTGACCTAACTAGACAAAAAAATAAGAAAATATATTATAGTTAAACGGAACTTAAATTAAAAAAGCGTGGGATGCTTGACATCAAATCTTACAAATAGTTCATTGCTAGCTATGAATAAAAGTAGATATTATAAAAATATAGTAAAAAGCCACAGTTTTAGATTTTTTACATTTATATGTTTTTCATATTTTTATAATAGAACTCCATTTAAAAGTATTCCCCGGGAAAACTAATATAATCACATAAGTATTGTATTTTGGGATTGGTTCGTTCACCAAATAAATTTATATAAACGAAAAGTAAAATATTCGCTCGTTAAAAACACTGGTGTACAAGATCAACTGTATTAATTGCCACAATCAACTTGACAACAGATATATTTGGTCTGTTGAGCATCGCAAATGTTTTGGTGTGAACTATTTTATGTCACAGTCGCAGAATGCCGTATCTCAGTACGTTGTCAATGATCGTAAGACGTTTAAAACTATTGCGTTATGTTACAATTTAAAATTGATCACCTAAAAGATGAGTTTTTTAATTGTCTATAAATTGGTGATTTTTTTTTAATACATTAGCATTCAGGATTCTCGGTTTTGTCTGCGAAAGACATGTCATTGGGATTTGTACTATATTCTATTATTATTTATAATATTCATTATTTAAATTGTTTAAACAATTGTGTAAGTTTCCCTTTGATTTGTTTTTTTTAGTTTAAAAGCGGTTAAAAACAATGAATATGTTATTGTCAATGACTAGCTTAAACTACATTGCTGTTGGAGACATCATATTTATATTATACTAGGTGCACTTAAGAATGTTATCATATTTATAAAAAAACTAAGAGCCGAGCGATTTGTAATCGTCAGTTCTTATCATGGTCGTATAAATCTCATGTCGAAGTTGTTGCCAAAGTTGATGATTATGGTTGGTTTTGATTGATTGATTGAGTCGTAAAAAATGCTCTAGAAAGCCAACAACCCCTGTTACTAATCATGGGACAATGTTTAATATTGTTTTATTTTCCGTTTTTTATAGGATAAGGTAAATTATGTATGTAAGACTTTATTTTTTGCGGTATTTTAGAATGCGTTGGTTTTTTTTTGCATTCAATGTTAGATTAATTTATTTAATGATCTATTACCGGCCACGGACCTATTCTTAGTTTAAGACTGGAGGCCATCGTTATCTTCCAACCATTCACGAACTTTCAAATATGCAGGTTCCTTCGTGATGTCTTTCTTCATCGTTTTAGTAAGCATATTAATTTTGAAATACGCTTAAAATTTCGAACATTTATAGGTGTGCTAGCCGGGTCCTTGGTATAGAGGACTCACCTCGGGGTTTTCTTTTTGTATATTTTTTTTTAGACCAGAGATGTAGCCTATATATATATATGACTAGCAGCGCCCCGCGGTTTAACCCGCGTAGGTCCCGATGCCGTGATAAGATCGGGAAAAAAAGTAGCCTATGTATTAATTTACGTCTCCAGCTATCTACATACCAAGTTTCATGGCAATCGGTTCAGTAGTTTTTGAGTATAATAGCAAAATACATCCATACATCGTCACAAACTTTCACGTTTATAATATTAGTAAGATGATGCAGAAAGTCACAAGCAGCATTGTAACGCAATAATTTTGTAACATGAAGGACCTGAATTCGATGCAAGTGGAGTTACTGATAATGCTAGTATTTTGCATTTTTGAAGCTGAAATGTACGTTTTAAACCCCAAGGCAAAAAAAGGAGCGGTGTTATAAGTTTAAAGTGTGTTTCTGGTGGCTGTTTGTGGCATCTTAGCTCCTGACTGGATGGGCCGATTTTAAATGAGTTTTTTTTTGTCTCAAAGGTGACTTGAAAGAAATTGTTCTTAGATATACTCGTAATTCAAGAAAATCTGTTGAGCTGTTGAAAGTTCATCAGCTCTTTTCTAATTTCTGAAAGGATGTAAGCAACTTCTACTAATACAAATAATCGATTTGAAATGTAGTTTCCTGTATATTTTATGATATTAAAATAACGTGCTAACCTTGACCTGATGCTGAAACATCATCTGAAATCAGCCTCACCAACTTACAGCAAAGGTATTGTGTTTGGGCTCATTGGTCTCAATGAATAGGTTATAGCCAGAATATACTCAGATGGTAATCAAGGTCTGCTGATGGAGTAGGAAAGAGTTTCTGAGTTGTTTTTTTTTAATTTATATTTATTTTTCTCCAGGACGGATCCTGTCTGCACGATCCCACTTAAAGAACAATAGACAGTTAATGCTGAGTGGTACACTTCCATTTTTTTGCGCAGTGTCTTTGACAAAGTTAAGGAAAAACGACCAAGAAGTCGCATCCTATTGCACCATGACAATGCTTCGGTGCACACCGCGAACAAGATAAAGTCATTTTTAGCTTCTGAAAAGGTAGAGCTAGTGACCCATCCCGTACATAGTCCAGACCTGGCACCATGCAATTTCTTTATTTTCCCAAAAATTAAAGAATTGATGAGAGGTATGAGATTTACGGGGCCGGAAGAGGCCGTAATAGCTTTCAACTATGCACGTGAAAAACATGCTCTTCGACCAATGGTCCCCATGTTTTCAAAAATTGTTTGACTGAATGGAAAAGAGTTTAAAATGTAATGGAGAATACTTCGAAAAGCAGTAAATATATTACTTTCAATGTACCCCACGTACTACCTACCATTGACAATAAATTGGTACATCACATTACATGCATGACGCGAAACGAATACACGTGGTGTGTAGAAGTGGCATTAACATTATTGAAACAGATAACAGTAACAGGTTTCAACAATCTGTAGTAAAGCGGTAGTTTCTGATACTGCTGTTGTAATTTTCGATCTACATCTATATATATAAAAGAAAGTCGTGTTAGTTACACTATTTATAACTGAAGAACGGCTGAACTGACTTGGCTAAAAATTGGTGGGGAGGTAGCTTAGAACCAGGAGAAGGACATAGGATACTTTTTATCACGTTCCCGTGGCACGTGACATAAAACGTGGTATAACAAAACGCAAGTGATATGGTATATATCGGTGGATGCAGGCCGCTTCCAGCCGGTCTTCTTGGAGGTCATTAAGGGAGGCCTATGTCCAACAGTGGACGTCCTATGGCTGAAATGATGATGAAGTGTGTTTGTTAATCTATATACATAAAAATGAACCCCTATTTCTTCTGGTCACGCTATAACTTGAGAGCGGCTTTACCGATTTTATTCACCTTTTTTTTTAAATGTTCTCTAATACTTCGTAGAAGGTTCTTACATTAAAAAAATTAAGAAAATTGCGCAGAAACTTAGAAAATGTAAGAAAACTTAACGACTACCTTTATTATAAACTTTTTAATTTAACCTTAGCCCCAGCGTTATATATGCTCTTTGCTAATCACCTTTCTAATAGCTGTTTGACAGTAAGAGACAGATCGCACACCGCCTATATCGTTTACAAAGATCGCATAATTCTAGCGTAGCGTTATATTCTCTTTGCATTAATTAGTTGTATCGGTCGGCATCAAGGACTTCATCATGGAAATCCATGGTCGGCATTAAGAACGAATTATAACCCTTACCCAGCTCCCTGTTCGGAATAATATCTTTGACGAGGTAAAATTAAACCATTTTGCTTTGATTTTGCATATTGTTAATGAATTATGGTTTTCATTTCATAGTGCACACTGCTCAGTCGATTGAATCGATAAAATTGTAAAGTTTTAAGTTTGTTCATTTATAATTTTCAGTTGAAATTTTGATATTAAAAATGCCAAGAAGTAGACGTACAAACATAGGTCGCAGAACTAGCAATCCCGCAAATCAAAGATATTTAAGAGCAAGTCAAACTGATGAGCAACGTAAAGCTCGAAATGAAGTTGAACGGAATCAATATCAGGAAAATAGAAATGTTACATTTGATCCACATCGAGCTGCATTCAATTATAACGTGCCAATCGATTACAGTTCACAGCAAATCACGTCTTTGTAAGGGCACCCGGCTTGCGGTAAAGAAATTAATTAACAACGTCATCGAAGCCGCAATTTTAAAAGGGAAGTATAAAGGCGAAGACTGAGATGATGATAAGATTGATTCCACGCATACCTCTGATTCCGAAAGACATGCCATTCGACTTTAAACGGTTACTATTTCCAGTGCGGCTTGCATTTGCAATGTCAATAAATAAATCACAAGGGCAGTCGTAAGTGTTTGTGGCATTAATCTTGAAAATCCACGTTTTTCCCATGGCCAACTGTATGTCACCTGTTCCCGTGTCGGAAAACCATCAGCATTATTTATTTAAGCGCTAGGAAACAAAACTAACAATGTTGTATATCAACAAGCATTACAATAAACAATATGTTTTATGGAAAATAAAAAATTACAAAAACACAATATGAAAATATACAACAGTAGAAATAATTATTGTTAGTAAAGTATTCCAGTTTGAATTGAATGACAGGACAACGTCTGTCGGGTCAGCTAGTAAACATAAAAAAAAGGTAATCTTGATTCACGACGTGAATAACAAACTGAAAAAAAAACGTGTGCGTCTCGGGACGTCCGACAGAAGTGACGCGTTAAGGCGCCAGTCTGTCTGGCGTTTAAGTTAACGCCAGACAGACTGGCGCCGTAACGTAACGCGTTACCTAACGAAGCGGTTTACCCTCCCATAAGACGTAATCACTTCCAAAAATGGTAGAAATTTAAAATATTTGACAGTGATAATTTAAATTCCAAGATCTATGAAGGTTTTAGTGTTGAAGTTGTCTAAATAAGGTAGGATAATAAAATAGTTTTGTCGGCTCTGTGTTCTGGAAAGCGGCCAGGATTTACTTTCGTGCCGTCACACGTCAGTAAATAGTTATATAATATATAAACGTTTATTATGTCACTTTTATAACTTTGTGTGTCATGGCATACCAGGTACCTTAAAGCTTCTTCAACAACGTAACGTGTGTTAAAGCTCTTAGACCGTGGAGTGCATTATCTGACGTTATCGTCGACATCTTTAAAATGGCGTGGTAAAATCTCATATACCTATTTACTTAGTGATGCAAATAGTGACGAGCAATTACTGTATAAAGTTATAAATGCAGCCATTATCTACGTAATTCCGGTTATTGCTGTTTTTATGAAGTCAGAGCTTGTCAGAGTCAGAGTTTGATTAGTTCGTGTTGGCAACGCGCCTTTTACCCTACTATCGCTTACAATACTAAGCTGTGTTGTTGTTTGCTACCTTGGCTGTATAAAAAATGTTTTTTTGAGGTCTAATACACTTAATTACATTTAATTAATAGGTGCCCAAACCTATTACCATCTATTTTCCACATTTCCAGACTTCGTGTCACAAGTCAAAAAAAATCTTGAAAGTCAATTTTGTTTTTATAACACCCCAATTCTGCTCCACGCTGCTTGAAAGCCGCTTCCATCTCGCATTTTTCAATTTCTGGTATCTCCTCGGTGTAATGACCCGTTAATGGGGCTGTGTGGGTATCTTAGCAGAGTCTTGATTCTATCGTGATGCGCATAGTAGTCATTAAAACTTCTCGATTTCCTGAAAAACCTCGAACCTTGAGCCAGATGACGTCTCTCCAAGTGCTAAGCAAACACTTTCAATGCATAACCGTTTGTGCGATTGCATGCATAAACGTCAGAGGTCATGTAGTATCAGCTCATTTCTAATTATTTGGCATATTAGCTAAAAAAAAATGGATAAGAAACACGAATTATACTAGACGTTCCCCGCAGTTTCATATAGTCACTTCTCCGCTCCTAAGGGTTGTAACGTGATGTTACATAACCTGAAACCTTCCTCAATGAATACTCTATCTTATATTAAAAAAAATCTCTGGACATAATTTACATAAACTAAAATAACTGTTGAAATTTTTATTTTGAAGTTTATTGTCCAAGTATCATTTATATAAAGTAATTAATATAAAGATTTTAACTATAAAAAAATTTTTATAAATTCTCATCTTATTATTTGAACGTATATATTTCGTTTGAACAGGTGGCTGAGAAACTAATGTTACAATTCGATTTCTTTTTGGAGGTTCGTATTCGTCGTATTCGTTCGTACACATATGCAACTTTTTGCACTGCAATCGATCCCGGGACCATCGACGTGACAGTCGAATACACTGTCGCTGCCGCTCGTAGGCATATTATTAGTATTAATATACTTACTGTCCATTGGATCTGTTTCAGAAGGTCAATTAATGATCACGGGTGTCGTGCTAATGTTGGATGGATCATTTGTGAACCAATTACGAAGTTATTACTCGCTCTGAGGATTGTACAAACAAATCGTTTATGACCGATGGTATTTTAATTCTTCCTTTTATGACCATACAGTCGTCTAATAGAATTGTTACTTTTATTAACTGTCACATTTCATCTATTTTTTTTCTTTTGTGTCCCGATTTGCAGGAGGCAAGTGTTTTTTATAATATTTTTTACTCCACCAATATTATATACAGGCTATTACAGAAAGGTGTGATTATATTCGAGGGTTGCATTATCGCATATAACGTAAAACTCTGTAATTTTTTTGAAAATTTGTGATTTTTAATACAGAAATAATATTTAAAGACTGAAATATTAAACTTGAAAATTGACCTATAAATTGTTTTTAAACTTTCGCGTATTTGAATGACTTTCATGGCCACGATCGGTGCAATGCGATAACCAAGAGGTATTTATATATTGGTATGAGACATGATGACATGAATAAAACTATAGGTATTTAATACCAAGAATGTTGATAGAATGTCCAGGTTATTCTGAAAATGTCTGCATAAAATCAACATCATTGAAATTGACATGAAAATTCATAATGTGTTGCCTCAAAACTGTGAAAAAAAAGTTTCCCAAAAAAAAAATTTATTAAAAATAAAACTATCAATTCCGGAGTTTTTTCTTTACACACACCTTTCTGTTTTTTTTGATCCTGGTGTACAAATGTCACAGCGATGTCTGATGAGATGATTACCCGATGTCACTAATAGCAATACCTACTATTGTACTATACCGTCGTTCTACATTGGGTTTAGAACACTTCTGTCAATTTCTCACGCCGACAATGCTCTATCGGTAATAAAAATAATAAACACTACATGCAGAACAGGATATGGATGATTCTAAGCATGTAGCAACGTAGGGCCGCGACTGGATCAAATTAGGTTCAATTATTGTAGCACGCGAGCGGAGGAATCTCTGTACAGGAAACTAAAATGACGCTTTTTACTTGAGGAACTGAACTGAGTGTTTGTAGGCATTCTTACAGAAAGCCAACTCCATTTCTAAAGTGAAAAGTATCGTTTTACTTAGTTTTGAGGTATTTTTATGGTCTTTATTATCAGACCCTTGAATTTATAATAATAATAATAATTTATTTAGAAAATGTTTATATTGTCTTTCAACCTTTTACAATTTGAGTAGGAAGAACATAACACATGTTACAAGCATCCAAAGTTGCGGTTGCGCCGCTGTTCTCCTGGCTAGACTGCGGAGTAGTCTGTATTCAGGAGAAACAGTGTCAACCCCCAGTGGTTTTATAAAGAAGGTCATTGTGTGCAGCTTTACTATGACTTACTTAAGTATTACCGTATACAGTATACAAAATATTAAATCAAGCAAATACTTAGATCTAATATTATAAATATAAATATATATATATATATATAGATAGCGTGTGTGTGTTGTGTGTGTGTGTGTGGTGTGTGTGTGTGGTGTGTGTGTGTGTGTTTGTTCGTATGTCTGTGTGCTTGTGTTGTATGGTTTTTGTATGCAATACTATTGAGAATTTAAGAATCCCGTGAATTTGTCTCAATTCAAACAAGCCCAAGATTACTCTGTATTCTAGCTGCAAAGCAACAATATATTGATGAGAAAGGTCGGCGTTCTGTTGTTGTATATTATGGCAATTGACACTATAATGACATCCTTATATTTAGGGTATTGTAGTCGTGGTTAGAATTAGAAACACATAAATTCGCGCGTTTTGAGTTTCAACATATTGTAAAAAGTTAAGTTTACTTCGTGACATCGTTGGTCCACGATGTTCTGCCTAGCCAACTGCTTGAAAATTTTAAAATAAATGTTATTGTGACAATCAAAACAAAAAAAGTTCGTTGTTCAAAACAATTAGCTTTTTTTTGTTTTGATATGTAAGTATTTGAACCGCTCTCTGCATTCCGTTTCAGAAGCCAGCAGTTTGTACCTATGCTTTTTAGTTAAATTACTCAATGTCCTTTATTCCTGGTCTTTCTCATTTTCTTTAGCTTCTTCAGGCCTGTTGGTCTAGTGTTTAGTGATCCTGATTGCTGAGCCAGAGCTCGTGTGTTTGATTGTCACCATTGATTTGGGCATTTGTTCTATGTCTGGGTGTAATTTATGTATAATATATGGTATTTAGTAATATATAAGTATGTTTATCAGCAGTCTGGTTCCCATAGTACAAGTTTTGCCTAATTTGCGATCTTACAGCCGTGTGTGAGGTATCTCAAATTATAAAAGTTTAAAAAATATATATATTTTTTCTTTTATCATAAAGAGCTTTTCAACAGGCGCAATTTCTTCTTGCCAAGTACATAAAAAATGACTTTAATCATGTCATTTTGGATGTTGCTGTTTGCTGAAAGAGTCTGTGTAAGTGAGCAACCCAACGGGAGCTTTGGTTTCTCAAATACAGAATAAATTAGGTTATAATATAGGTATTAATTTGTCACAAATACAATCCAATCCAATGTAAATAAACCTGTCTGGAAGGCCCTGTATCATATTGAAGGCATTTCAGTCACGTTCCGCAGTTATGAGATCGTTTCGTGGAAGCGTTTCATGTCCGCGTTTTGATTAAAAAAGTTAGATGTTATATCGTTCCTTTTTATTACAAAATATCTTTTGATTTAACTTCAGCATATAATAAGAAAATGTGTAATATACACGGACTAACAAGAAATTATTTGCTTTCTCAAGTTACATATAAAATGATCAAATTTTATTTAATATATCTAATAAAAGATTCCGATTAAGTAAACACGAATTTTTTAAACATATTCTGTTAGCAGTTACTCTAACTATTAAGGTTTTAAAATTTTAGTTTTTGCACTTTGAGACTGGTGTTTTTAATTTACAGACCAATCGTTTCTAAATAATATGCTCTTTCAGGTTGGGAAGTTTGATGTGCACTTCCTGTCTGTCGCAATTAGTTGAGGTTTGGGTTGACTGCTCAGGGTCAGTGGTGGTTTTATCTCCTCCATTATAATGGTCTGAATAGCCTAATTCAATTAGTTGATCAAGTAAAAAATTTGGATATCCGGTACACTTGGCATTACATCAATCTCGTTAATATATTTGTCTAAGTCCTCCTTTAGAAGTACAGAATTATTGATTAAAAATGCAGAATCTAAATAATATTCTATTTCGAACGGGTTTTCTTTGCGACTGTCGTAATGTATGTGAATATTTAAACAGCTGAGTCGATCTAAAAAAATATTCAACAAACCAATTCAGTTGATTTTATTGTTCTACTACTGTAGCAAATAAGCATTTTTTTTTACACTTTACTTTGACAGAATAAATAATGTTCTCAGTTTCCAAATAGCATTGGAGAGTCTTACTTATTTTAGATACAATACGTCTACGAAACTACACCGCCTATACAATAGCATACCTTATAGAAAATACTTGATGGCCTAGTTGGTTTCCTCCTCAGTGCCAATATTTGTATGCATGAATTTTTGTCTGCGTTGGCCGGGTATTCGTGTTCTTGAAATCTTAGTACAAACTGTGCTCAGTTTAGGTCTAGAAAGAGTTGTGTAACATCTCTCAGGATATTATATATATTATTATTACTGTTTGCATAGTGTACGAAATGAAACATAGCCAATAACATTTCTCAATAAATACTGTATCAAATACAAACGATTTCTTCGAGTCCAACTGGTAGTTCCAGAAATTAGCGCGTTTAAACAAACAAACAATGAAACACAAAAACTATTCAGTTTTGTTATATTAGTAAAGATAGAGTTACATTCCTGTTCGGGTAATCAAACAAAAGATAGATGCAGCATATTAGCGCTGCCATGCACGTCACACCGTGGGAAGTAAGCTGAAGTCTAAAGAAAATTGATGGCACTTGGAAATAGCTCAATCTTGGCACTTTATTGCAAAAACTAGGTTTATGGTAGGATATTCTATTTATAAGTTTTGATCTTGATTTTATGACTGGCATCTCCACTCTACGGAAGACTGCGGTAAACCAACGGTATTCAGAAATTAATGTTTTCTTGCATGTCAGAATATTTGGCAGATATTTTTAATGGATCGGCAGTGTTGCGCTTATTAGGAGGCACTGGTTACCGCTTACCGTAATTCGGGTGAAGTGTTTACTTGCCAATTAAACGTGTAGGTAACACAAAACAGTCATAGTAGGTTAAAGTTATAATTGTTTTACGTAGTAAGGTGGCTAATTGATAAGGGACGATACAAAATGACATGGCAACAATTCTAAATAATTTTCTCATAAATAGGTACCGTTCTTGCTAAATACGAGTCATCAGTTTTAACGGACACAGTTGATCCACTTACCGTGAGACCAAGATGCGGGACATGCGGTAGAGCAACATGAAGAAAATATATCAAGAATATTTCTCGGATGTTCAATTTCTGGCAGTCCTATTTATAATGAATGATTGACTTCTTACTAACTTTTAAACTTTCGCGAATTAAGAGGCCGTATACAAAATTTTGCCAATTTTGCTGATTTACGTGGTTTTACAGACGTGATTTTACAGTTAAAATACTATATTTCTATAAGTTTTTATGAACAACATAAAAGATCACTTTAATTTAGATCTAATGAGTGAACCACTTTTTTACTTTTATTATAAATAATAATGCGAGATTTAGGTTGTTTTAAAACATTTTTTATTACCATATTTTTTTTATTTTTTGCAATTTTTTTTCAGAAAATGGCTTAACTTTGAACTGAAGTTTATTTCTGTTGTTGTTATTTTATGAATGATAGTTCCACGCAGCCGAAATCAAAAGCAAAACTTTGTCCATTTTCTGTAAAATTTGACTAAGTTAAACATTTTTTTACGCAATTTTTTTATATTAAAATGGTAAAAAGTGTTTCATACATTGTATAGACGACTTTTACAGCAATACATTGTAATTTTTTCATACCGCTGGTACTTCAAAAAAGTTCGTAAATATGTGATATTCTAAACCTCTTACGGCAAAATTTACAAAACAGTCACCGGTTTGAGGTCGATTAATCAAAATTGAATAATAAATGTAAAAAAGTGGCTCATACATTAGATCTAAATTGAAATGATCTTTTATGTTGTTTATAAAAACTCATAGAAATATAGTATTTTAACTGTAAAATCACGTCTGTAAAACCACGTTAATCAGCGAAATTGGCAAAATTTCCTATTCGGCCTCTTAACGCGATCACGTAATACCCTTGAATTGCTATGCTATATTTCGACCAGGTTGTGACTCTCAACTTTAGTAAAGTAGTATTACAACATAGGTACTCAACTATACAGAAGAGCAGGATAGTGTTAATGAATTTCTGTTTGTTGGTTATGACAGCGGAGTTCGGGCTGGGAAGGCACCAGACACAGCTACGACTATTTGTAAGCAAGCATCCATCCATCCAGACTAACAAAATGTATTTACTTTTCACATTGCCGATGGACCAGCAACTAAGTACTACTCTATACAATCCGTGGGAATTGTGTACACTACCTAGGTAAAGTATGTAATGGACAATGATATTCATAACATTTCATATATAGCCTGGACACCCGGGGTGTTCTAAACATTGCTTGGGTATAGTATACAAGGATGGAATACCTGAATTACAGATGGTAAAATTGGGAGGATATTGAAAGGAAAAGATAAGTAAGAAGAGAAGCCCGTGGGCGGATTTGAATATTGTTTATACGGATGGTTTAGGGATAGTAAGCAATAGCTCGAGCAGGTCGAAGTCGCATAATTACCTTTATATTTTCCTAACAACAAAGTATACGTAGTGTGTCCAAAAAGTATCAAACCAGCGTTTATATCTTCGCACTGCATCTGCATCAAGTTTTGCTTCAACTTTGCCATGAGTTGTACGGAGACGATTGAAATGTTACAAAAGGCCTTTGGGAACGAAAGTATGGGTACAGGCTGTGTGTGCAGTGGAATAAAATGGCCACACATCTGTTGACAGTGACCCTCGTTCTGGCCGACCTTCAACAACACCTGAAAACATCAAGCGTGTGTGACTTGCGATGAAGCTGATCGTCGATTGACTGTTCCTGAACTAGAAAATGATCTCGGAATACCGAAAACTACTGTTTGACAAATTTTGTTGTACAGATACGCCAGCCTTTGTACAGTCCCGAAATAACTCCTTGCGACTTTTCGATGTTCCCAAAATTGAAAATGGCGCTCAAAGGAAAGCGGTTTGACGTCATCGAGACGATTCAGAGTAATCCGACGCACCAGCTGAAGGCCATTCCAAAATCTGTGTGCGACTGCTTTAAGATGTGGAAGCACCGCTGGGAGCGTGTGGTTCAAGGCCCGGATGACGAAGCATAGCACGAACACGGAGATTTAAACTCAGGTCGGATACTCTTCGGACACACTGAGTCGCCGGCATTAGGACCCCGTGACCCACGGAAAAAAAAGGGTCCCTACCCCATGAATACAAGTAACGATATGATATATATATAAAGTAATATTACCCAATTATCATACAATGTATGGAAGTGAAGAAAAGGACAAAACAATATTCGTGCTAGATATTAAAATTATCGAAAATAAATAAAAAAACATAAATAACAACTTAATAAACAAAACACTACAATGAAAAACATAAAAAACAACTTAATAACCAAATAACACCTAAAGGTCGAGTCGAACAGCGGGCGAGGCGGGATTCTTAGCAGCAAGCCTCCTTAATAAGCATTCTAAAGTAATTAAGAAAATCACAGTACAGTTAGGTAGTATAGTAGGTTTTCTATAAGATCATAATCCAATGTTATTAACCAATTCACACAACTGCTTTGCATTTTAGTTTTGGCAAAAATATTGATAAGGCTCTGTTTAATTTATTATACAAATGTGTATTTCGATGAGAGAAAAAGCGTTTAGCAAAACTTATTTTATACATTTGTTTCGAAGTTCTATCTTTGCGGCACAAGTATCAAGATGTTGTCGGTTCATGATTTAATATGGAATGTTGCTTGAGGACAACAACGTGAAACGTGAAAAACGTTGTCGAATCGTCAGTCTTTGCACAAATCACTTGTAGGATGGGAAATAGGAGGTTAGCTTCAGAATTGACCTCTATGCTCTTTTGATTCTTAGAAACTGCATTTTAGTTGGTCCGTCCCAAGAGATAATACAGTACTTTAATTGTGACTGACAAAGTGCAAAATAAACCTTTTTTGATACTGTTTTGTCAACAACTTGTCGAAGAATTTTAAGAATCGCCATTAGCTTCTATACCCTAGTTGTTAGAAGATCTATATGATTAATTATTAAAGTTTAATTTGTTGTCAGTCACAACTCCCAAGTACTTGAATAATGCCGTACTTTGAAAGTTGAGACATGATCCGTAGCTAGTAGTGAGATGACAATATGAATAGGATATTAATTTAAGTGAGGGGTCCGGTAAATCTTTATTTGTTAGTGTAGAAAGTCATTAATTTTGTTTTTTCAACATTTATTGTGAAAACGTTTTCCTGCAACCACTTGGTAACAGTGTTCAATTCCTTTTGAGCGCTATCTAAAGCATAATTCCAAGTATCCTGATAGTATTCACTAAATAACAAAACGGTGTAATTTACAAAAGTTATTATTTTTGTATTCGGGAGTGTAAGTTGACACAAGTCATTCATGTACACAAGGATGGCCCAAGGATGCTTTCTTGAGGAACACCTAAATGTACTGTTTCGATCGCTAATGACATCGCCAATGAACACATTGCGTTCTATGCGTAAGGTAATCTTGAAACAATTTAAGCTGTATATCCCTAATTCCAAGAAGTTAATTATTTAGTAGAGTTGGAATGGAGACTGTCAATTGCTTTTGCTAATTCTAAGAAAATGCGTACTTTTCTTCTTTGAATCAAGGTTGGTAATTGGTTGGTTTATTTTCCATGAAACCGAATTGCTATTTTGAAAGGAGAATATTATGTTCTTGTAAAACTTGGAAAAACACCAGTTGAGAGTGACAGATTACAGATATATGTAACTGGAGCCGTTAAACATTTATAATTATTTTTATTATGCCACTAGGTATTCCATTGACACCCTAAGTGCAGTCACTTTTTAATTCTGTTATAAGTGTAAACTTATAACAGGATTAAAACACTTCCTGACTATCAGTTGGTATCATTGCAGATAAAACACCAAATATTTTGATTTCGGTGTTGGACTATGGGGATTATCTTATTTACGTCGTCAAAAAATGGGTAACATTATTTATTTATTGTTCAGGGTGTTAGCTAGTATTCATATTATCAGTAATGAAGTCACTTTTCAAAATGTTATTGCAATTTTATTATGGATTTTATTGGCTTAGTTGCAAGACTAACCTAGAAATTCTGCAGCTGTCTCATTTAACGTAATGAAATTCAATATCAAAACGTCCAAATTTGATATAATAATATTTTTCATACAAAAAATACTACGGAACCTGGAGTACTAGCGGCGCTCAACTACACACGCTTTCCGAAGCCGCGCTACTTCTGGCGTTCACCAGTACACCTGGCGTAATTCTTCTGGGAGTTAGGGTGGCTTGAATAGTTTTTATTCCCATCAACGCACAATACGCGCTTTGACGTGGGAGAGCCATGCTTCGGCACGTATGGGCCGGCTCGACCGGAGTGATACCACGGCCTCACAGAAAACCGGCAGTGAAGCAATGCTTGCATAGCTTTTCGCTGCGTGAGTGAGGTTACCGGAGGGCCTAACCCTTCCCTCTCCCCCTCTCCCAGCTCTTCCCCTCTCTCCTCCCTTCCCCTACTCCCACCTTAAAGGCTGGCAACGCACTTGTGACTCTTGAGTTGCAGGTGCCCATGGGCGGCGGCATTTATTTTCCATCAGGTGATCCGTCTGCTCGTTTGCCCCCAATAACATAAAAAAAAACTGTCCTTGTTCCGCTGCAATAACGGTAAGGGGGGGGGGGAATCGTCAATGTCGTTTTACACCATTACATAAGTTAGGTAGTATAAACGAAAAATCCGTTCGATAACCAAAAATAAAATCAACTGCTACATGCTCGGTAAAAGATTCATGAAACTAGGTATGTTTAAACGTGTATCGGCGTTTAATGTCTAGCTTTAATTTGAATTTAGAATTTTTCATAACAAGTATATTATTATTGGTGACACAATTCAATTTCTTTTAATTTGGAACAGTTGAATAAATATGGTATGTCCTCAGTTTATAGTTGCTTTGCCCGCGCAATCAATACACAATACTACGGTTTATTTACGAAGGTAAGAGAAACCAGAGTTAAAACCTCCATTCTAAATAACTGCACGTAATCGTTTCATAAACGAGCAATAAACATGTATTATATTGAGTTTCGTCACAATTAATCACAATTTTCACTTTTAACAACACTACATTTTATGTAGAACAAGTACGGGTTGTTATGTAGAAATATCAAACCTATTGTACGGATACTGTGACCGGTAGCAATATTTTAATATACGTTGAATTACATATACTAATAAATCAACAACACAGGTATTGTGAAAATGATTAATGGCCGGTTCCTATAATCAAGAAACGATTCGTTTTGCTTACGAACGGTTAAATTTCGTTGAATTTATTTGAACGAACGTTTTACCGTCCACACCGCCACAACGAGTCAACTTATTAAATTTAAGTGGTAATAAAAAGTGTTTTATCGATACAGCTATTCTTTCTTAACAAATATAATGTCTACGTGCTTTGAAATAATTAGGTTTTATCGTAATTATATAGTTTTTATGTTTACTAACGTACGTGGGAGAACAAGAAACGCCACCGGAGCGTGTGCTTATCGTTACGCAATGATAAGTAATGTTTTTAAGCCATCGAGCAATAGGAGCTCCACATTAAAAGGCTTCGACTACTAACGTTGAATCTATACTAAAACTGAAGAGTTTGTTTCTTGAGTTGAACGCGCTAATCTCAGAACTACTGGTTCGAATTAAAAAAATATTTTAGTGTTTGTTCGCGGCTATAGGACATATAACATTACGCTACAAGCAATAAGAGTGAAGCATCAATGAAAAATGTTTACAAAAACGGGCAAAATTTACAAACGCATAAGAAATTACGCGGGTCAGCTAGTTTACTTTATAAGTAACGCATAATTATGCAGGGCTCAACCTTAAAAATAATTAAATAAGAAAAAAAAAAGCTATCATTATCAGGCCATTTTTTTTCTTTTTAAATACTGTTGAAGTTTCATCATCATTAAAACCATACCTTCCATACCTTCATAACAGCCAACAATATAAGTTGATTAAAAGTATTTTTTTTTTTGAACAGCTGCAGTGTTGCTTAGTTTCTTGTTTACCGTTTTAGCACGTCGTTTGTGCCTCTTGTTTCTTTTATATTATTATGTTTATTACATACAACTGTTTACATACAATAAAACTTAATAATATTGCAATTGAATAACTCTCCTGTTATGCTCATAGGAATATTTACTGTTTTTGCATTTTCGCGCCGATCTTTGTTAAATATTCTTGTGATACTAAAATAGAGGGGGACCTGAGTGGTCACCCCAAAGAGAATCGAATTGATGTGATACATGGCATGACCAAATGCAATTTTTGAAACTACATCCGCTTGGTATTAGTCGAATGTTTGTTTGCTTTTGATAAGTCTAATGAAATGTCCTTTATTTGTGATAGAAAAATATTGGGCCGTTGACGTAATACTCACACTAAAAAGGCAACCAAAGCAGTAAAGGAAAGAATCAGCAGGAATCCGGTCCAAAAGCACAATCTAGGGAAAAAAATATGGAACTCAGAACCATGTCGCTTATTATAAAAGATGACTTAGGACTTGCAGCTTATATAAGACTGTCATTACTGATCGATAATTTAAAAATGAATATTAGATGTGTAAATTGGGACTTAATCGCAGTAATAATAAGAAGATACAATACCTTTTTTGGTTACCCGACGTTTCGACCGAATGGCACTGATTGTGATCACGGGTAGACTGGTGAAAGCTTAGCGACACCTCCGTGAAGTGCTAGTTTCTGCAACTACCCGCCCTTGGTTTTCATTATTTTTATTTTCGTTCGCACTGTCGTTACTTCGACACACCACACTTACGACGTCCGTTGAGTGTTGTCGAGTAGCGTGTATTCGCTGTTGATAGCATTTGCTGATGACACAATTCCAAGATGTTAACAAAACCCATCTTCTCTGTTGATTTTTTTTATTTTATTGATTTCGACTGTTTCCTGTACTATTCTGGAGTAATAGTGACGGTCGGTGGAGAAAACCTGTGGTTGGTGTAGTTCTATCCAGTGGTTTGGACCTAATCCAGCAAATGCAAGTCCCGATTTACACATCTAATGTGTATAGTAGCGAAAGTTTAAAGGCAATTAAAAATGAATAGGTTGGTAAAATCAAAACAAGGCGGTTGGCAAAGGGAGGAGCATCACCCAAAAATGTTGTTTGCTGACGAGGAAATGTTTCCTATCGAGCAATATTTTACATGGCCATTATCCGGCTTCAGTACTGGTTCTGATGGGTGTTAACTATTGGATGCGTGTGCCATATTTTCGTGAAAAAGGCCCGTTTGTATGATTGTGTTTCAAATGTTTCAGGATTTTCACGAAAACGACGTTATCGGTTGACTAAGAGGGAAGGAAAAGTACTTAACTGTACTACTGTACTGTTTATACTCATATGTACCTACTGGAGATGGCCTGGTGATCGAATTTCGACGGTACTTCATTAACTTTACATGTTTTTTTATATAGTTGACCAGTAAATTTTTGAACTGTGAGAAATTCAGCAAACCAGCGATAAATTGTGGTTTTGGATGGGGCTTCATCACCAAATGCAGAAATCATCCGGTCAACACACTGTTTTTGCGTTAAACCACTTCGAAAGTCATAACAAATCATCGCTCTAGAATTTTCTCGAGTCAATTCCATTTTCTCAACGACTAAACAAGTTTGACAAAACCTTGTGATAAGACCGAGAATCTTTTTTCAAATAAATAAATGGTATTCGATTTTTAAAACCAAGGAGTTTTCAATTAAAAAGATTTTAATATGAAAGAAACAGGGGAAATATTCCATTCCCGATACTTTTAGTGCAGCCTATGTACTACATATAAACTTAAAGTATTCAAATTCACGTTTCTCCGTCAGCGAGATTTGCTTAAAAAGGAGAACAAAGAAATTTATTATCTTCACGTACCTCTTAATATACTTACATATAGAAGGTATTAAGACGTAGATAGGTATGCCTAGGTTAATTTGATTGTCTGTTATAATATTAAGTCCGTACGTAATACTAAGTACTATTATAGTTTTACTAGTTGTATGTATGTATTATGCCCTAGTTTAGTATACTAACGACATTATATTAAATGACATTGCGATTAAAATTAGTTATTGGAAAAATACAATGGATAGGGCATGCATTACACAGATTTTATTTTAATTAAAAGCAGCCATAATGCCAAAAAATAACATCATAAAACATTTATTCGGTACGTAATTTCACGAATAAGTATTTATTATCTATCAATAACGTTATGTGCAATATTGAGTATGGCGCTTAACACCGGTGGTGCGGCAGGTTGCTTCATCCCTTAAGAAAGGGCTGCCAGTCCCGAAACTATTCGGCCAAGTCCGATACTCATTCGTGAGTACAACCGTATTATTATTATTATTCTCTTTATTTACTTAATATACATATAAATTACATTTTTAAATACATTCACTATAAAAAAATAAAAACAAATATATTTAAAAATATAAAAAATAGTGTCCCACCGGTATCGGATACAGGGACCAAGCTACCGGTGGTTAGGGTTCCAGAGATAGAAACCTCCTCACAATGCGTGCCGTATCGAGGAGGACTGCCTTCTGCATCAGGCTCTTAATCCAGCTGCCTAACGTGAGCCTCTGAAGGTGTTGGTCGAGGCTCTTAGCAATTAACCCATGGGCCGAAATGACTATTGGCACAATGATTGCTGAATCCACATCCCACATGTCGACAATCTCGTGGGCTAGGTCCAAATATTTTATTTCTTTATCTTTTTCGGCTTTTGAGAGATTGTCGTCATGGGGAATGGTGATGTCCATAATCATTGCTCAGCGCTCTAATCGGTCTATCACCACTATATCAGGCTTATTGGCAACAATAGTCCTATCAGTGATGATAGATCGATCCCAGTACAATGTTGCACGACCATTTTCGAGAACTGGGTCGGGCACATACCTGTAGTACGGTAACTCGACAGCCACAAGATTATATTTTCATTTTTATTATTATTATTGTTTTGAGTGCCTAGTGCTACCTCGACCATCTCTGGTCTTTTGTAGCGCACTTCTGGTTTACAGTTCACTGCTCAGACTTATGAAAAGATATACTTACGGTTGTACTCATAAGTCTGAGTACAACCGTAAGTATATTTTTCATTCGACTACTCGTGGAAGTTTCTATTCCAAGTATAAATATTAGATACTTTCAATATTATCCGACCCAAAATGGTGCCGAATCGACAGGCCTGTTTGTTTCAGATCGATTGACAGTTTCAAATACCGCTAAAGTCGATATACGTAAAATCCCTTTCGATAAAAGCTTAATATTCCCGTGAAATTACCGATAATACCATTACGGAATCGTACACAGATATTTACGAATATTGGACGAATCAAATCTGAATTTCGTCACAAACACAAAAAATATCTAGCGTGGCAGTAGTGAATTAAGTTGCGACGTCAGAGATCCTTTGTGTTTTCTATGTAAATTTTTAAACTCATTGGATCTGCCTGGCTTGCCACCCCACAATTTACAACTGAAGCTTGGTTCGGTAGTCATTATATTTTGGTGGGTTCTAAAATCTGAACCCATCAAAACTGCAACGGGATGCATTGGGCTGTTCCAAAAATTATTAGTGAAATGAAAAATAGTTGGAATCTGAAAAAAGTTTATTTATAGCTTTTCAAAATATTCTTTCTTTTCTTTCTTCGCCGAAGGTAGAGCAAGTTTGGAACCCGAGCGTCAGCTTATTTTGATTTATTTTCTATGAAATTATCGTTTCATTGAGCTGTACTAACATGATGGAGCGTAAAAAAATGCTAATAAAAACTGTAAGAAGATAGTTTTTTTCATCACGATGGATTTTTTTTTCTGACCGTCATCAAATGTATCATTAGCACTATCGTGTCTTCGTTTTCGGGAGTGTTATACTAACACCCGGTGTAATATAGATGAAGAGTTTGTTGTTTGATTTTTGGTTGTTTGTTTAAACGCGCTAATCTCTGAAACTACGAGTCAGATTCTTTAATATCTTTTTGTATATATAGCCAGATTCATGAGGAATAGTATAGGCTATGTAATATCACGCTACGACCTTCAGGAGTGGAGCAGTGACTATAAACGCGGTTGAAACTGCGGGGAAAGGCCAGATATAATATATTTATACCCATAGTAAAAAGTATAAGTACTTAGTTCTAACATTATTATTATTTGATTACTGTCTAACATTAAGTGCGTATTTGTCTGCGCGAAGTTACAAACGCGAATTTATGGACATAAATCTTCAGCGCGCAATTCTTTGTGCAACATCACGAATATAATCATAGACTCGTAAATTGTAGTTTCATAAGCAGGTGTTATTGACTTATAGACGTGGAGACGTCCGTACTTTAAGATTTATGTATTCCAGAGACGATAATAGAAACATGCATAACACAGAATAGGGTAGTTGCCTATGGTTAAACATACATATTGCACACACGGATCTAAACAGGTATTAACTCAAAAAACACTTTTTTCAGAAAAGACGAATTAATATGAATTACTGTGTCTAGGAGTTTTGTAACTTTATATGCAGATAGACGAAAGATATTGTGGAAATCTTGTGTTTTAATCATGTTTTGGGACTGAAAATTGGTTTTTTGGAGTTATTTCCCTATTGCTTAACAATGTATGTATATTTGTTTTATTATTTTGAGTTGAGCTCGTGTTGGTGAATTTAGCGTCTAGCGTCGAGTAATGGTGATTGATATTTTTAAATCTGGTTTATTGGTCGGTAGGAATTCGATGCTGTGCATAATTCAAAAATATTTTTTTTGAGTGAGATCGCTTCGTATCCCCTAAGGGGAAGGCAGAGGCGTATTAAACACAAATAAAAGAGATCCTGGAACAGCTTTTATTAAGACATCCGGACCCCTCCGAGCACCTGCCCGCAACCGCGGGCACCACCTTCGGGTACAGACCTCAGGATGTTCGAACCCTCTGCCAAGTTAATTCCTATTAAATAAAATATTTAACAGTCTTTATGAAATTAAGTGTTATAATTATAATAATTAAGAAGGAAAAATATTGTTATTGACTTACAGACATAAAGAAGTTCATAAAGTAATTTATCGTCTAATTAAAATAAACCGTCCTTGAGCATTCTCAATGATTTTTATTTATTAAAGTTTCTTCAAAAAACGAAGAAGATGTAGGGAATTTTACAAACAAAAGTTTTTAGGCACTAATTGGAAGTTAATTAACGCTATGAAACACGATCGTTAGCAATTTTAATTGCTTTTAGGAGAGGGAAGGGAGTGGTGCCTGTAAAGTGATAATTATATGTTCAACTCTTTAACAATAAAGCTTGAATAAAATAACATTTTTAGGTTCTCAAGAACGCATGTTTTATTCACAAGTAATTCAATTTAACCAATTATAAGTTAGTTACTTATTCAAATAGGTACATCCAAGAAACTCAAAAGATACTCTTTTTAGCCCCAGGACAATGTAACGTTATGTTCCTGTATATAGAGTCCTGAAAATCACTACTATGTTATTAAGTAATGTCACGTTTTATTTTAGAGTTTAAATAAAACGAACAAAGTTTAGGATTTGTTGTTATATTAAAAAAATATAAATAGTAAAAAGTGGGTAGTGAGTTCGGTTAGGCCGGTAAAAGGTTGGTCCCCGTATAAGGCCTACAATACCGCACTCCCCTGGTCGGTGTCAGCTGGCAAGGCCCCGGCGTAGTCCGGCGGAGCGAGGACCCGGGAGACGGAGGTAGCGGCTGGGGCGAAGAGAGTAGCAGAGGCCTGGCGTGGTCTGGCGGAGCGTAGCCCAGGAGGACTGAGGTAACATCTTAGTCGAAGAGAGCAGCAGAGGTATAGTCGAGCGCAGCTCTCAAGCCCCATAGGAGTTCCCAGTACGGGAACAAATAAGGCACTTAGAAACAACTGTTATAATTATTAACAGATTTATGAAAGTCGAAGTTTAACTGTCGGTTACACTGAGGGTCGGCACCGAGCTGAAGTACGTGCCGCGTCTCAAGCGCAGTGTTGAGACGACTGATGGTTGCGCGCGCGTCACCGAACTCGCCGCCTTGAAAATTGATTAGTTGGTAAGATTGCAGTATAATTTGCAAATAGTTATGCAAGATTGATTAGGTTAAGTTTTATTCTTTTTATGTAGGAACAGTATCTAGTGATCGTGACAGTAAACAAAACATGCATTTACTAGAGTATTGCATAAAAAAATGCACGTGACCCCGACGAGTCGTGTCCATCTCTCTTTCTTTTTTATTTTGTTCTTTAGCAGTCTACTGTAACTAGCCAATGCACAATAATATAATTCATAAATGTATTAATGGGTATGATGTGGTTCTACTATTTAATAAATAAATAAATATATCGCATTGGTCCGTGGCGAGACTTGAGCATGGCCTCACCAATATTCTACATGTTTATCATTATCATAGACAACGTAGTAAAAATATATTCTTTGAAAATGTAACATTCCATTGATACGTCATAATGGGTGATGCCTGCACCGTAGGCGTTGTGGTAAAAGTGGGACTAGATTCCCTCCCGACCGAGCGGTAACGTTTTGTGCCAAGTACCTAAGTGATGACTCACTTAGGTACGATAGTGTCCCCACTCGATTAGAGGTAGCCTCCGTAGATATTGTTTTCACGAGAAACCACTCGTCCTTTTCAACCTCCATGAGCATTACACCGCCAGGGTGTTCCAGGCCAGGCTCCACCAACCATCCACCATTGACGTCGCTACTTCATGATTGACTTCTATACCAGGTGTTGGGACAGACAGAAATAATCAAGATGGCAAGATATGGCCGTCTCCTTAGCCTCCTACTACGAGATAACATCAGTTTTACGAGACTGAGGTAAGACAATTGTCGCTAGGCCGGCCTTGCAGAGTAGGAAGTCAGTAGGCAAAAAGATGTTCGCTTCCAGTTCCTCACTTAAACTTAACTCATCGATACGGTAAATTACCGTAGCGGTCTTTGGTATTACCATCTTACCATCAACGTCATTATTAAGACAGCCAGTATTATGACACTGAAAACCCTTGAACTCATTATCAATATTGTGGACCTTATTAACAGTTCATTCACGCTCGCCGGCCACTTTACCTTCGCATACTAATTAATATGGACAGCGCGTTTACCTAAAAGGGAGGATCTTTAAATGGGTCTAATGTCACCCATATTCCCAGTGCTATGCCTCCTGTACCCCAGGACGTGTGCAAAACACGCGTGATTTATAATATTTCTAGCTCCCTAATATACTTATATATACTTCTGATTGAATTCGTTGCGGGTTCCCTCTGACGCGCGGAGCATCATGTCTGGTGTTTTCGTGGGTCACTGCCAATTACAGTGACCCCTTGAAAACACCGGACATAGTAGGTGCTAGAAATATTATGAATCACGCGTGTTTTGGGGACAAACGTATATAAATGAGAGTTTTCCAGATAGTCTTTTAAGGTCAACTGTTGCTTAATAATAAAGCATTTCCTTAGGAGAGGTTTTGATTTGTTTTGATTTGGTCATAGTCATAATACAACGTATTACATTCCTATACTTAAACATAAATACTAAGAAATAAACAAGAAATACAAATAATGTATTTCCTAACAAAACCAAACATGAATATGTATCTGTGTGTGAAACAAAACTATTCCTTAGCTCAGCATAGTGCCGCTTCTTAGTAGACGCTGATATTCTGCTTAAGCCAAGAGGACGTGCACGGTCTATAAGCAGCCATTGAAAAATTGCAAGTCAATGCCCCAATAAAAATTGGGAACAGGGCAGGAAGACAATGTAAAACTATCGGTTTTTGAAAATTGTTGGCAGACATTCGGCGTGATTTGTAAAACGTTCGCCGCCAATAGGCGCATCCATTTTCAGCAACAATCTAAGAAAAGGTGGATGGAATGCTTGAAAAAGTTTCGAGAAGAGTCATATGGCTAGAAAGGGAGTAAAAGGTGAAATCACGAATGATAGAGTAGAATGGAAAAAAAAAGATATTGAGCCTACCCCAAATAAAATTGGAAGAAGGGAAACAGAATGGTAATGACATACGCACACCGAATTCCATCTCCTATAATTTGTGTACAACTACTTTACCTGCGTGTTTAAAATTGTAAAAGCACCTCCTATTTTTGTAATTACGACAGAATTGTACCCATTACTTTTGTATGGAGTTTTTACACATAATTTTGATTTCACCGTTTACGATACAAAAGTGTTTATTTGCTAACATTTTGATAGACCTATTTCGATAAAAAGTGTACGCTCTAATGGTTACACGTGGGTACCTATTGTGCATCGAGTGTTAAGGTCAGTTTTGCCTTGACAATAGCACGCCATTATTGCACGACTGAATAGTAATTCTCGCTCCATTAATGGCAGATATATACATATGTGTAGGTAGATGAGTGTGGTGATTTATTATAGATATAGGTACAGATGTGAGATACAAAATAATTGAACACCAGTAACAAAGTAGGTACCAAATTTGGTAACAACTAAATTTGACCTCAAAAAAACTGCTTGTTGCCTTACTTGGATGGATCCATTCGTCTATACTATCAGTCAGATTTAATTTTATTTTTTGTTTATATAGAGTATTTATTGAGGAAAGTTAGACTATTTTGAATCACGTTACGACCCTTACAAGCAGAGCACTCACCATAAACGTAGGTGAAACTCCGGGAACGACTTGTACAATTTTACAACCAAACTGTGCGTCGCAGTATCAGTTAAAAGAGATGTTGCTGAGCCTGAAGCTGTACCACAATAACCGATGCAGCGAATGTATTAGGTCTTTACACATTAAACTGGAGTTTTATATTTAAAAAGTAAAACTTTTTTTATGAAGTTACATAATATGGAATTAATCAAAGAATGTTCCATTGTTATCTATGCACTTTTTCCATTTTATATCGCAATTCCCTAGCTGAAAAAATTGTGAGGGCGAGAATCCATGAAACCTTTGAAAGCGGCTTGTACTGCCTCATCAGAATTTAATTTTTTCAAGAAATTGTCCAAATTTCAGAACAAATGGTAATCTTTTGGCGCAATAGACATTCCAATCGCAGCGTCTCTAATTTTGCGACTGTTTGTTGTGCAGTCAAGCGTTGTAGCAATTGACTAGTCTCGGGTTGTTTAACGGCTAGCTTTTCCAATTGTTGACAATAGAGTCGCCGTATGCCGTAATTGTCTGGGTAGATTTTAGGAAGCTGTAGTGAACAACATCAGCACTGTTCCATCAGACACTCACTAGTACCTTTTTGAGTCAACTCGCCTGGGGCAAGATTTGGCCGGTTCTCCTGGGTGGTGGTGAGCATTTTGGATTATAGTACCTACAGGATCTATTTTTCATCACAAGTAACAATACGATTTAAAATCCCCTCGTTATTGTGACGGTTTAGAAATAAAACGCAACACTGTTTGTTAGCGTGGCTCACTCAATTCATGCGGTACCCATTTTGGTAGCTTTTTCACTTTTCCAATTTGGTTTAAGTGAATTATAAATTGTTTTAACACTTACACCGAAACTCGCCGCTGATTCTGATGTGGTTTGCGATGGATCCGCTTCTACGATCCTTTTTAATTCTTCTTTGTCAACTAGGGGCTCCGGCCGTCCACGAGGTTTGTTCTGTAGGAAAAAATTCCAGAACGAAAACATTGGAACCAAAAACATACCGCGTTTTCTTTTACAGTAGCTTCCCCATATATGTCATTAATCCTTTGAGCTGTTTTGGCACCACTAGTGTCACGGTGGAACGCTTATACGTAAATAACGCGATATTTTAAGTTTTCCATATTGTGTACAAAACGATGTCAAAGAAAATCAAATAGCGCGAAATCAAACGAATCACTAAATTCGAAACCAATATCTATATATATATAAAAGAAAGTCGTGTTAGTTACACTATTTATAACTGAAGAAAGGCTGAACTGATTTGGCTGAAAATTGGTGGGAAGGTAGCTTAGAACCAGGAGAAGAACATAGGATACTTTTTATCACATCATGTTCCCGTGGGACGTGACATAAAACGTGGTATAATAAAACGCTACTGATATGGAATAACAAAACGCAAATGAAAGCAATTTATCAGTAAAAAAAAAGTCTAGCAGTTCATTTGTTGCAAAAGGTATAACAAAACAAAACGCAACTGACAGCTAAACGTAATGTAGTCAATGGTTAATTATAGAAGAATTTTTAAGTTGACCGTTGATCGGTTGATGGGTTGTTTATTATAGATAAATTAAACCCAGACACAGAAGAAATTATCATGCTCATCACACAATTATTTAGGATTTTTTTTAAATTTAAAAAAACTTAACGACTACCTTTATTAGAAACTTTTTAATATAACCTTAGCCCCAGCATTATATACTCTTTGCTAAGCATGTTTGAAATAAAAATAATTGTCAGTTGTTTGACAGCAAGAGACAGATCACACACCGCAAATATCGTTTACTAACAAAGATCGCATAATTCTAGCGAAGCGTTATATTCTCTTTGCAATTAATTAGTTGTATCTGTCGGAATCAAGGAATTCATCATGGAAATCCATGGTCGGCATTTAGAACGAATTATAAGCCTTATCCAGGTCCCTGGTCGGAATGATATCTTTGACGGGGTACCATTTTTGCTTTGATTTTGCATATTGTTAATGAATTATGGTTTTCATTTCTTAGTGCACACTTATCAGTCGATTAAATTGGAAAATTTGTGGAGTTTACAGTTTGGTCATTTATAATTTTCAGTTGAAATTTTGATATTAAAAATGCCAAGAAGTAGACGTACAAAAATAGGTTGCAGAACTTGCAATGCCGCATATCAAAGATACTTAAGAGCAAGTCAAACTGATGAGCAACGAGAAGCGGCGAAATGAAGTTGAACGGAATCTATATCAAGAAAATAGAAATGTTGCATTTGATCCACATCGAGCTGCATTCAATTCATTATGACGTGGTAATCGATTACAGTTCACAGCAAATCACGTCTTTGTAATGGCACCCAGCTTATAAGTAATTAACAACGACATCGAAGCCACAATTTTAAAAGGGAAGTATAAATTCGATAACTGAGTTGATGATGAGGAGGTTGATTCCACGCATCCCTATGATTCCGAAATACATACCATTCGACTTTAAACGGTTACAATTTCCAGTGCGGCTTGCATATGGAATGTCAATAAATAAATCACAAGGGCAGTCGTTAAGTGTTTGTGTTAATCTTGAAAATGCATGTTTTTCACATGGCCAACTGTATGTCACCTGTTCCCGTGTCGGAAAACCACCAGCATTATTTATTTACGCGCCAGGAAACAAAACTAACAATGTTGTATATCAACAAGCATTACAATAAACAATATGTTATAGAGATAATAAAAAATTACAAACATATAATATCAAAATATACAACAATAGAAATAATTTTTATTAGTATAGTATTCCAATTTGAATTTAATGACAGGACAACGTCTGTCGGGTCAGCTAGTTTGAAATAAATACACAACCCTAAATTTTAAATTAATTTGAATTTGGAATTCGTAACTAAAGGCTAGATATTTGAGATCGAAATAATAAAGTAAAGACCTTACTATTTACGGTTGAGTGCTAAATGAATATGAAGAATAACAATTGCAGCTCATAAATCTTACTTATTAAATTGGATGACATTGTATAATATAATATATGTAAAAAAATATTGTGACTATAAATTGAGATAAAAACTATCTCTCAAGTTGGACCAAGCCGCACCCAATGTGCAAAGTTTTATTAAAATCTGTTAATTAGTTCAGAAGTTCATCGCAGACAATCAACGCGACAGAAAATTTATATATTATCTAATACTTTTAAACGAGCAAATGTTGTATATATATATATATATAAATATATATATATGAATATATATATATATATATATATATATATATATATATATATATATATATATATATATAATCTCCAACGGCTCCAACGATTTTCATGAAATTTTGTATACTGATTCAGTCTTGCATTTTAAGTTCAACTCGGAGCTTCAACTGCATAGTTGTATTTCCTGTAAAAATGCAATTTTACAAAAAAATAAATACGATTTTACAAAAAGCTACCGAGCAAAGCTTGGTCTCCCAGGTACTATATATATATTATATATACACATATATAGATATAGATTGATCAATAACTATATGTCTGTATTATTATATATTAATCTATATGAATATATTTAGGCCAAATTCAATAACAAATAACACGATTTGCTATTCAACACGATTTTTATATCATTAAAAATAACTTTTGCAAGGAAGTTTAAATGTGTTCTTACGTGGTGGTTTATCATTTGATTTACACAGTTTTACTGCATATAAATATTCGAAGATACGTAAATGTATTTACATGTATATAGCACACGTGTTTTTTATCTATGTTCATTGTTCACCGGTTTTTCCGCAGCGACTTATTCGATTTGAATTGTTTTATCTGTATCCCATTAAGTTAGGAGTCCCATGGTAGTCTCATCAGTGGCGGATTTAGCAGCAGGCTGAGTAGGCTGAAGCCTAGGGCGGCAGATTTTAGGGGCGGCAAAGTTGGGCCTAATTATTTTTTATGTCTTGTCCTGGGGTATCGAATTAGATAGACCGATCGGTAAGGGCGGCAAAATTTTTATAGCCTACTCGTGGCAAATGTGTAATTCCGCCGCTGGTCTCATATACATATGTTTCTACTAGAACATACAAAGTTAAATCTAAATAGGAAATGTACGTGACTAATGTTAGTCTGTCATATCAATTGGCGTTTTCAAAATAATACTAGTGCGCACCGAGAACCTTTTACTCAGAGTAAAGACATGGGTTTTAGTGCCCTCAAACATTTTATCAATGACTTAATATGTGATATTGACTTCATCTATACTTTTTTCAACAGACCCAATATCCGAGCTGACACTACGAGCACCGCCATAAACGTCATATAGATTGGGTACAGAGAACTGTTATTATTAGTACCTTGTTTTAAAAAGTTGGAGTGGAAGTAGTACTAAACATAATGCATATGACGTCACCATCGCTTGAGAAACGCTGTCCATACTGTAGAACAGAGGGATAACTAATAGAATGTTTTTTTAGATTTTACATAAGCCCAAAACGCATGAAGGTTACGATTACGACTAATATTGGATTCTATCTTAGTATAATGTAATTGTCAAACAACTCCTTTTCAAAATCTTTAACCCGTTGACATAAAATAACTTTATTGTTGATCGAAGTAAGATAACGAAAGAAAGAAAATCGTAGACGTTCCTATATTTTTTAAATTTAGAATGAAAAAAATATTTTTCCTATAATATCTTTATCAATGAACGATTGTACCAGACAGGATACTTAGAATGTGTGTTTAGAGTTTTTGTTGCAGGGTGTATTTAAAAAAGGAACACTTACTTAAATCACTGAAATTGTATGACTCATACATAAGCATGCAGTTACAATAAACATTTTTGAAAAAAACTATCCATTTACAAGTTATGACCGTTTGAACTTCCAGGTATTTCTACCCCGGTTTCTCATAAATGCAGGTGGAACGTGTAAAGTTAAATATTTTAAATCGTATGTTTTTTTTTTATTATAATTATTATTTATATATAACATATTATAATATTAATATATATTATTGATATAATATTATAAATAATATTAATGTATTAATACGTTATAGCATCTTCCAAGGACCCACATCTACAGTTCAGTTCATAGTTCCAATTTGTACAATCCAGATTGTCTCTTGGTAGGTATTTAATCAGCCTTATTGCATTAGTCACTACATATTATAAAACAAAGACCGTCTGTCTGTCTGTCTGTCTGTCTGTTCGCGATAAACTAAAAAACTACTGAACGGATTTTCCTGTGGTTTTCACTAATAGACAGAGTGATTAATGAGGAAGTTTTAGGTGTATAATTTGTACCCGTGCGAAGCCGGGGCGGGTTGCTAGTACTGAAGAATACGAGGACGAACAGGTAGGCTGTGTAACCGACAAAGTCGACTGAAACACAGAAAGCTCTGTGATTAGGATCTTCAGGTACACGGGAATTAACACAGCAATTAATTTTAGGCTAATGTTTTGTTTAAATCTGATTTTTTAACTAAATTATTTATATAAAAAACAAAAAGAGGTCAAACATGTATGTACACAGACGAAAGATTGTTTCAAACCATAGTAGGCTATGCAATAGAATATATATATATATATATATATATATATATATATATATATATATATATATATATATATACATATATTACAAAGCACAGGTCGTTTTCGTAGTCGTAATAAATATAAAAAACTGCCCAACGTGCCTAAAGAAGTGTTCACTTCAAAAAATGTAGTAGGTAGTTAGAAAGAGAAATATAATAAGAATTATTTACAGATATCACTCTGTATGATTCACTCTCCCTATCAAGACACCGCTTTCCTTGGAATACCTCTCTTACATACCAGCATATGCGAGTGCATAACAGTTTAATTACGTGTGAATCAAAAAAATAATGTATCTATGTATGTTTATCCGCGTATCCATAGTACAAGCTCTGCTTAGCTTGGGTCTAAGTAGCGATGTATAATATGTCCCAGGATATTAGTAGGTAGGTAATATTAGTACTTTGAATTGGATTTCCATATGGGATAGATATTTTTGTTCGTGAAGTTCCTGTTTCTGGAAGTGAAACTACTTTAGAATCGTTGTGATTTGAAAATTCGATGAAACGAAAAAGCGACACTAAAAAGAGACAAACATATTCATATATAGGATTGAGCCTGCGAGAGAATGATACAGAATACCAGTATATAGTGATTCCTATAATCTTTGTCTTTGCGCATGCGTACTACGAAGCCTTCAGAAAATGCGTCATAGTCAAACTTCTTTAGCACCGGTGTGATATTTGACCAATAACTTTTATATAAATTATCTAAAATTAAATTTATTAACATTAGTAAATTATTTGTGTTGCTTTTACTTTTTATATTTCTTATTCTCTCATAGGCTACTTTTCTGAAGTTTCACTTCTGCCGTGTGTGAATTGCACACACACACTTTTTTTTTTTAATAAAAATGAACCGGAGTGTTAAATTTTAGTTTAAGTCTCAACAAATCACAAAAAGAACCAGTATTATGTTCTATCCTATTTAATTTCTCTAAAAATATCTGTCGTCTTTTATTTTATCATAAAATTAATACATAGAATAACACGTTATACTGTCAAATTCCTCTTATAACTTGTTTCTAGTGACAATGACAAAATTTGTCTGTTGAAGTTGAATTTATATATTTCTAGCGTGTTAGAAGGATACATGCATATTTTAAATCTTACTTGAATGTTTACTCAGTACTACAAATAAATTAAAGTCAGTATCTATTTACTTGGACCAATGACTTGAGTATTAAGCTTAAGAGCGAGCGGTTTAGTCCATGTCCAATGTCCATGTGCCTTTTACCGACTTCATGTACGGTGGAGGTACTATGTTCGTTGTATTTTTTTCCGTGTATATTCATTTATTTCTCGGATGCAGGTTAAACGATACAACTTATTTGAACTGTATTCCATTAAACTAAATGCGTCCCAGGTTGTCGCTCAGCATATGTTCATATGAGGGGCCAGTTTGTCTAGTGGTTAGTGATCCTGACTACTGAGCCAGAGGTCGTGGGTTCGATTCCCACCCGGAAACATTGTGTGATAAGCACTCGTTCGCTCTGTGTCTGGGTGTAATTTATCTATAATATGTTTGTATTTAGCATGTTTATCAGCAGCTGGTTACCATAGTTTCTGGCTCTGCCTAGTTTGGGATCAGACAGCCATGAGTGAGGTGTTTCAAGTTATTATTGTTATATTACTACATATTTTTGTGCTTTCCATTACAATTAAGTGAAGATGACCATTTGCGCCATCTAGGATACTAAATATGTAACATACAGCATACCTACTTGAAAGTATTGATATTCAAAATAAACTCCCCTTAGATAATTGGAATATAAACGAGTTGCAAATATACTCAGTAGTAAATAAATAATAAAAATTTTTTGTTAATTTTTGTTATAATAATCTGCATTGTTAATGTGTGTATGAGCTTTGAAAAATGTTTTGTTTTATGATTAAGTATTAATATTTTCAGTAGGATTATGTCAGACACGTGTGCGACGATGTACATAGTTTGTTAGTGAAGCTAATCTAAAATAATAATACGTTAAGAGAATTCTTTGTACCTCTTTTTAAGCAAAACTCGGGCACGGAGGAACGTTGAATATGTAAAGTTTATATTGAGGAGTAAGCAGTGTAAGTAAAAGGTTTAATCAATATGTGTTATAAGTTTAAAAAATAAGCGAAAACTTGTACAGGGGTCAATTGTCATGGTATGCAAAGTCTATACAATGACAGTTCAAGTTATACTGGTTCATGATATAAAAGAACTTAATCAATTATGCTTGAAATTTGACCACCAGTCAATCTCTAGTAATAAAATAAAAACATGTTAAAAACAGATTGCGCTCTTTATGTATTGATGTTTATACACCTTTATTCAATTAATTATACAGTGTATTCACTCGTATAATTCCACAAACAAGTAATTAGGTATACAAAAAAGGTTTTCTTAACACTTTTTTTAAGGATACTTCCTTGCTACGAGTTTTTACTGGTTTTCTCCATGATGGTCATTGGCTAACAGCGCCCCTTGCGGCAACAGTCGCTATTTCATAGTGAATAAAGCTAATTACACATTTTAAACTCTTCAATGATCTAAAACATTGTCACAAAATTTAAATTTGTACACTATCCTTTAATTTTTTTTAATGCTAAATATTTATACGTTTTTAACAACTTTTTTGATTTTTTTCTTGCGACCTAGATTGGATCACCGAATGATCTAGATTACGTTGTAGTACAGGCAAATGCCTAAATGTTTAAATATAAAATAAAATGAGGGACCAATATTAAGTACAAATATTTTTATTATTTAATTAGGAATAAAGAAGAATTTAGGCTAGAACAATAAAGTTTTTGTTTATAATTTGTTTCAGCGCCCTCTACATTAAAGATTATAATACAAAAAAATTATAAACTGTAATGTATAGCCAGTCGACGCTAGATGTCCTACCTTTATATTTAAAAAAATATTTACTCTTAAATACCATTGATACTTAAAGAATATTTTTAATTATTAATCTATAAGTTTACTTACTTTTTAATATTTCATAATTATATGAATGTTACAGAATGTAAATGTAAATTCAGTGCATTAAATTAAATGTATTTAGTACAATTAAACATCAATAGATGGAGCTTCAAACTGCCTGTGCGTCAAAATCTTTTTAATATATATTTATTGTTTAGTGCCAAGAATGAAATAAATATAAGATTAAAAATAAATTTAAAATAAAAAAAATCATTTTTTTTAAATAAATCAACAAAATGTGTAGTGTGTTGTAAAATAATTTTATGTCTCACTCAATGCAATTAGCGGAACACAGCTATCAATTACCAACAGAAACAGTTGAATTATCTCATTTGCTTCATCACTGGGAGTGCGTTGAACTGTACGGGGTCGATGACCTGAAACTGGTTTGAGCTTCATGATCAGGGGGATACTTTTTTTGTGCATAAATGTTCGCAAAAAGTAGACTATACTTTTATAAGTACCTATCACAATTGAAGTTATTTTAATAGAAGAACAGAAAGCTGATCAGAACTTTTAAAATAAAACCTACATGATATTTGCGTTTGTGTTTTAAAAAACAGGCACCTTTTTATGACAAAGTATGAATGAATGTTAATCTTTTCTCCTTCCACATATTATCCGCGCTTAGTTCATGGTCTAGACTCCACGATCTTTTAAGAACGAAATTAACAATACGTAGGTACTGTTTTCCTATTATGAGTTTCTACGGTTTATTTTTATGTTAAGTATTGTTGAATTCTCTCTTCATTATTTTAGTTAGCCTGCGTTTTCGCTAGAGGCGCTGTTAGCGACTGATGTTAGAGGAATTTTATTGTGGTATCTGTTTTGAAATACTGTGTCTGCCTGTAAAATTGTGTTTATGTATTTTATTAAATTTATGAAATGAATATTCTTACCGCCTGTTGGTATGAAGTTATTGTCTATAAACAATTGCAATAGCGCAGTGTTGTATCTAAATTTTCGTACTAGTCCTATAGACGCGAACTCACTTAAACGCGATATGACTCTATATAAATATCTATATAATAATTGGAACTGAAATAAATAATTTTGATTTTATATGTAGAGAAGCAAGAAGTAAGTAAGAAGTAGAAGTAGAAAGTCATAAACAGTTCAAGTTATACTGGTTAATGATAAAAGACAACATTTAATATTTTCTAATGAACTATGGTCAAAATTTGACATCTTTGTATTCTTGGTCTGGCACCTGTTCGCCTCTTAAGTTTTGCCCCATTACCTAAAAACGTTATTTTGCTTATTACGGTATCCAACCGCCCAAAATATTTTCACCCCGTATCAAGTACGGGGCGAAAATATTTTTAATATCTTTGAAGCACCCGTATGCCTCTTCTAAATATATACGTCAAAACATTACAGTCGTCAACGAAATTCTAAAAGTAGATCGGAGGACACAATCTAGCATTTAAAACTGTTCTACATTCTGTCACACGTAATCCGTTACAAATATATCAATTTAGAAAAGTTAATCTTTTCTGCGATTCGCTGGAATTTACAATTACACATGTCAACTATTATACCATAATAATTGTTTTTTAGTTTAATTATTGTTTAAAATAAAACCGATAAACTTAATATGGACGTTGCTTCATTTGGTATTTACTACGCCCCGCGGTTTCACCCGCATAAGTACCGGCGCCGTGGGAGTATCGGGATAAAAAGTATCTCCAGCAGGTTCAGTAGTTTTTGCGTGAAAGAGTAACAAACATCCATACATTTATACATTCTCACAAACTTTCACGTTTATACTATTAGTAGGATGTTTCTTAGAATAGTGTATGGTCTACTAAATAGCTTAGCAACTATTGGCACTATCCATTTACATGTTTTGTAATAAGGGGCGAAAAACACCGTTTTGACTTTCAAGGGCGAATTTTGTTTAAACTATGCGGGGCGAAACGTAAGGGGTGAACGGGTGCGAGAGCGTATTTCTTTACACGTATTATTTAATAACTTTGTGGACCTTAAACTGTTCACAACATTTTTAAAAATATTTTAACAAATAAATTTACTATTGCTATGCGAAATACATTAGGTGATCTCAGAACAAGTGTCGTGCGTGACGAACAAATACACACATATGTAAAGTTTTTTTATTTATAATTGTGTATTACAATACGTTAAAGTCACGAATGAATGCATTTTAGCGTTCAACACTTAAACATTAATTACCCATTATAATGATGAAATGCGTATTAAAACCAATGTTATCAAGTTTGTTGTGCTTAATTATCAAAATAGACTGCAACCAATTAGTAAACTACCGACGTGAATACAATCCTAACACAATCATTTATCTTAGCTGGAGGGGATAACACGATTAACATACCTACATGTTTTATTTTAGAAAGAAAAATAACAATTTGTAGTTTTCATTTAGAATATTAGTATATTTTTGGACCTGATTACTCCATTGTACGAATATGGCATTTTGCACAATCTAAGCATTTAAAAAAACATAATTAAGTATGTGTAAGTTTTGGTCTAAGAAGCGCTATGTCCTAGAATATTCGTGGGAGAGCCATGCTTCGGCACGTATGGGCGCCGGCTTGACCGCAGTGATTTGTTTTGCCGATTGAGTGAGGTTACCGGAGGCCCTAATTCTTCTTCTCTCCCTTTCGCCTTCTTCCCCCTCTTCCCTCCCTTCCTCTACTCCAGCCTTAAAAGCCGGCAACGCACATGTGACTCTTGAGTTGCAGGTGCCAATGGGCGGCGGTAGGCACTTACCATCATGTGACCCGTCTGCTCGTTTATATCACCCTCTGCATTAATGTAATGTATTGCATGGAGGGCAGTAGACCAGTCGGGCGTATCCTCTCTCCTGCTTTTGTGTCTTTCTAGAACGTTATTTTTGTATTTGAAAGTTAAAAAACAAGCATTTTGATTTGTTCCAGTCAAAATTCACCCCTTTCATTACACTTTTCTCCTATTGATGACATTTTTTTGGGTTTTTTATAGCCTTAGGCTTTCTCATTAAGTATTTTTAGTCTGTTGAAGCAAAAGTCCATAGTTACTGATTTCACAGTGACATAAGTATGCTTATGATAATGGTCAATAACGAAACATTAGTCACTGCGCTTGCGCCGCGCAATATTCTTTTGACAGGTTACAAATTACACCTTACCGGCATTGCGTGGGAAACTCATTGTGTCTATAATGTATTCACACTAAATATGTTTGGTTTTCATTCATGATTATTACTATCCAGTTGATAATTAATATTTGTCTAATTAATGAGTTGTACTGTTTTGAACTATCACCCTAGGTCCTATTAGATGAGTAACTTGATACTTAATCGCGATGATATTTATAAGGTATAAAACCTTTTTTGGTTACTCGAAGTTTCGATCGAATTATAATAATAATAACTTCACACATTTCACACACGGCCGCCTGATCCCAAACTAGGCAGAGCCTGTACTATGGTAACCAGACTGCTGATAAACATACTTATATATTTCTAAATACATACATATTATAGATAAATTACACCCAGACACAGAACAAATTATCGTGCTCATCACACAATTATTTGTCTTGGGCGGGAATCGAACCCACGACCTCTGGCTTAGCAGTCAGGGTCACTAACCACTAGACCAACACGCCAGTCGAATTGCACCTATCGTGGTCACGGTGGGACAAGACACTAGGGTCCTTAGCAGAATTAAAAGAGGAGAAGAACGCAGTCCTAAAATCTTTATTAAAGATAGGTATATCACTCACGGAAGTTTTTGTTCTAATGAGTCTACCTTTTATAGTATTTTTATATGACGAATAAACGGAGGAGGTTCTCAACCCGTATATATTTTTTTTATTAGTTTTTTTTTTATTTTTCTAAGTGCATTTTCTAAAAATGATAGCTGTTTAATTTAATACGGTAACCGTTTTAGATAATATAATCTATTCTCTCGCAGTTAACATCTAACTCGGAAGCGGTGATAGGGCGACGGACTTACTAACCAGTATACTGCTGACGCGAACCCACTAATAACACAAGATAAACACCACTCCTAAATTTTTTAAATATTTTTACGGCCTTATTTTATTAGTTGGATTAAAAATTATGAAAAAATAAATTATAATAATAATTCTAGTATTTAATTAATGTAATTCTAGATAGTAGCTGCCATGTCTTGTTGGTTACATTAAAAAATCTATCAGAATTTCATTTCATTCATTCATTTCATTTCGATTTCTGAACCATTCTGTATAAAAGTAGCTAAAATTTGTATACCTTAACTTTTTGGTATATTAATGGAGAAGCATAAAGTTCTACAATATAATTTAAAACTTCATGTGATTAAAAAAAGACAAAAAGAATAACCGAAAAATACATAAATACTCTGACTGTGAGTCGGAGTATTTTGTTAGCGCGAATATTAAAGCAAATGGGAACGACTTCGCTTTATGTGTGTAACCTTTCACGCCTTAACCATTTAACCGATCATCATTAAATGTTACATACACATGGTCAGGTACAGGAGGACACAGGATATCTTTCATTCAGTTAAAAAGTTCTGTTTCTAAGGGATACCTGATTGTCGAGTGAGACCGCGGGAAGATAGTACAAAATAATCATTCTGACGCCTTCTGAATCTCTTTCTATTTTATAGTCGCTAAACACAACATGTCAATGTATTATTAAATATACGAGAGATCGCATAGTTGTCGAAATTCAACCATAAATTCATTAAACTTTTATTCACCTATGTATTTGTAATTGTAACATAAAGCTATTATTTTCCACTATAACTTGAACTGTCATTGCACCTATAGACTTTCCGTATCATTAACAACATTATCAGTTCAACATATAAATATAAACTCGTATACTGGACGTTTGTAGCTTTTTGTATCCATTTTCACATAGTTTTTAAATTACTAACATTCTTCTACATATAAAAGCCATAAGTCTGAGCAGTGAACTGTAAAGTAGAAGTGTGCCACAAAAGACCAGAAATGGTCGAGGTGGCAATAGGCACTTAAAGCAATAATAATAATAACATATAAAAGATTAAGTATTCCAAATTTTACATTCCTCTGTGGCCGAATTTTACTAAAAATAGTGTTACAAGAAATTTTATTCTCTTCACGTATTAATAAGAATATAACAATCATTTATTTCATAGACAAATGTCTTAATCTAAATATACATACTAAAACATAAATAATATGTACCCATATCTTACCCATTAATAGTTATGCTAAAGTATATTATTAGGGGGATTATTTTCAAGGGGCTCCCGTACTTCTACATTTAGCTTGAGTTTTACCACACAACTCAGCTGACTTACTTACTCATAGAGTTAACAAGGTATCTTACTCACCAGTTGTATAATGCCCCCACTTCGCAAACGCTTCCACTTACGTAGTCTTGTGTCTTTAACACTCAAAACTAGACGTGTATTTATAAATATGGAGTAGTGTTGTGTTTTTTGTTATGAAGAGTGACTAGTAGTAAGTCTTTTGCTATAAGTAATAGTTTTACATTTTAAAGCGAATATTGTGAGGCTTAGTACCTATTGGTATGTATGAGTTTTGTTGATGGTTTTTCGAATAGAAAGTTGTGAACAGTAAACTGTTATACAATAAACGCGAAGTGAAGTCCTTCCTACAGAATATTTTAATAGAATACATGCAGTACATAAATAAAATAAAAAGAGGAACTTGAAATTCACAAGTTTTTTTTTGTTTGTGGCGTTTGTTGAAACGTTTAATAGGTCAAATTTACGCAGAAAAATTACACCTGTTTTGAATACATGTGTGAGTACACTTATTCTTTTGTACAAATACGTGGGCCGTCTGTGCATATTCAGAAAACAGGTGCAATTTTCGCGCCCTTTTTTATGCATAATTATCTACGACTGCGTTTATTGAACTGTCTATATTAAAACATATGTTTACAAGCTAGTTAGTTGCCTAAACTTAATGATTAATCGAAACAATATACACAGTAATTATGAATCCTTGATTGGGAAGTGTCTTTTCGATCAAGGGTTTTTCTTAACTCCTTATCTAACCCTCTCCAAGAAGGTTAAGACAGGAAAAATAAGTTCTTTAAAGTCAGTGTCATTGATTATCATTACCGCACAGTTGGTTGGAGGTGGAAAACTATGAAATAGATATTTGTGTAGATAACCCATTTATTTTAGAGTCATATTTATTTTACTCTAAAATAAATGGGTTATCTATACAAATTAATAAATGTCTATTTCATAGTTTTCCTATGGAAAACTATGAAATAGACATTTATTAATTTAGACTACTACATATATAAACTGTAAGTAATAAAAAAAAACGAAAGTGAGGTTAAAATTGTCAACCGTTCTTAGTTTTAGTGTGTGAGTTAAAAAAACTTGCTCTTTCAGGGTACGTTGCAAACTTACTTTAACTTACAGTGCATTTAATCCCGGGAATAGACAATCTAATTATCTTAACAAAGAACATCGCGGCACAACTGCAAATAGGCTTAAATGGAGAACTTCACTATACAGAAAATCGGACAAGTGCGAGTCCGTCTCGCGCACCGGGGGTTCCGTAAGCAAACAAACTTGTATTTATATAGTACGTCCATCCCGGGAATCAATTCTCGAAGATTTTTGCTCGTCTTTTCCGAAAAACAAAATTAACTTTGCATTGCATTAGACGGATTTATTGACATATGATAATTAAAAAATAATTACTGTAATTTTACTAACTTATCAATTATCATATTGATGAGCGTTATACCTGATACGTACATACGAGTAGTATACACATTTTCATAATCTTTTGGCTAACTTAAAAACTGAAGTTTTAATTTCTGTATACCTTCAATAAATACATAGATAGGTTGACCTTCATATCGGAAGTAACTTCATACCATTAAGTTTTTAATTGTAAGTTTTCATCAGAAATTATTCTTTTGGCAGCTTTTGTCAAGCTTTCAGAGAACACTCGCCGGACGCTAAAAGGACGCCATCTGTTACAGACATTCTTGCTTAGGTAGGCACTGTACACCCTTACTACATAGTACGTAAACTGATATCTCGCAACTTATTCCTAAATAGGTATCCTAACTATTATAATTATAGTAATAACTTGAGACACCTCACACACGACCGTCTGATCCCAAGATAGACAGAGCCTGTACTATGGTAACCAGACAACTGATAAACATACTTATTATGTATTACTAAATTCATACATATTATAGATAAATTACACCCAGGCACAGAAAAAATGATCGTGCTCATCATACAGTTATTTGTCTTGGGTTTAAATTGAACTCACGGCCTCTGGCTCAGAAGTCAGGTAGGTACTGGTAGTCACTAACCACTAGACCAACAGGCCAGTCAAAAAAACAATAAAAGATAATGTTAGTTTGTTGGTTTCTTTGTTACGCTTTTAACTACTTATCCGATCACCATGAAATTTTGCTTACATGTTGTCAAGGTTGTAGAAAAGTACTTAGGGTACCTTCTATCCAGAAAAAAATACTGTTTCTGAGAAATGGAAAATCTACTTGCCGTTCTATGACAAAATCTACATATATTAACACGAGAGATGCCGTGCGCACAAACTAGTATCTAATAAAATACTTATGAATGTGTTTAATTGCTTGTACTGTTGCACATACGAACGTATTCAAGGTCTAACTGCTTCGTGTATGACCACATTGTATACAAATAGCATAAATAGTAGTAGAATCATTTCAGTTTCGAAGGAAGCGATGTGTCCTTTCAAACAACAGAGAAACGGCTTACTAATGTGTTCTTCGTTGAATACTTTGTATTTATAAAGTACGAAGAAAAGAAGAGTGTAGTAATATAATCCACAGTGTCGTCATCAATAAAGAAATGCAAAAATGCATTAGAGCGTGATACAAATAATAATTGAATAGGCTCACAAAGTCGCTTTCATAATTTAGTAAAGTTAGTAAAATAAAGTGGCTTTCCTACCTGGTTTCTTAAAGTCGCAAATAAATCAAACTTACGCGATTAGGTATATAGGTAATAGGTATATCAATATCATGACTTAGAATAGGCTTTGGTTTTCCCCACATTGCACTGGACGTGGTCACAGGCTGACTCATTAAATTAAGTTAATTATCGAATACAAAATTATCTATCATGGAACGCGAGAGTTTAAAAGTAAAGCGAATTTATCAATATCACTTTCCTGTAGGGTCTTTACCGAAACCAAGGTTGTCTTGTGCGTTCGGCGGTGTGTCTTGTGAGACGAAGAAGTATCGGAAGAAGGTGTTAAAAGAAAAATTCTTGCACTTATGTGTTATGGATTAGAAACCATTTCATAACGAGCAAGGCTAGTTTGTTACATTTGTTGACGAAAGTTTTACAAATCACTACAGAAAAGCTGAAAATTTTTATTTATTTTAGCTTTGTATTACAATAAATAAAATTAAGGAAAACATGTAAGTAGCATTGGGGACAGGAACATAACGTGGAGCGATGTCTCGCGCTGGTCAGATCGGGCTGGCGCCTAATTCCATTAAATTAATCTTTTAATTTTGGAAATAAATAAAAGCCACAAGGTGCCAAGTTTGGGACTGTAAGGAGGATGACTCACTAGCTCCACACCTTCGATAGTCTAACATTTTCCAAGACAACTGGTAGACAATGACTGATAAACCAATCTGCAGTAACAGGCCTTTTATCTTCTAGAAGGATTGTTGTAAAATGACCTGTCCGTCTAAAGAATGAGGCAATCATCTTTTTTCCCTTGACTTCTGCCCTTCTTTTCTTTTATCGGCAAATCTTCGTATAGAAACATTCATTGCGCAGATTGTCTTTTGGTTTCGGGTTCGTAACAATATATCCAGCTTTTATCACCTGTCACCTCCGTCATACGTTTCAAGCATTGAGCGGCATCAATACAAACGACGACGTTTTTGACCTTCCGTCAAATTATGAGGTATCCACCTAGTACAAAGCTTCCTGATGCCTAAATGTTTATGTAAGACTTTTTGTACTTGACTCATACCAATGCCTGAAGCTTCCCGAATCTGCTGATATGTTACTCTTCTATCAGCTTCTATCATTAGCTGCACAGCACTCACGTTATCTTCAGTACTCGAGAATCATCAGTGAGTTTGCTTCGACCACGTTTAAACTCATTAAACCAGTTGTTAACAGTGGCTCGAGATGGGGCTTTGTAATGAAATGCCAATCGAAGTCTATCGTAACATTGTTGTTGAGTAAGACCGCAACGAAAGTCGTAATAAATCATAAAAAAACCTTCTAAATTGCCACTAATTCGTATAAACAAATGACATATGAAATAATTAAACGTCTACAGATTCTCAAAGAGTTCTTAATTCCAAATTTAAATAAATTTCTGATCGGCTGCTGTGCTTACTGGCCTATTCTAAAAACTTTTAATGTGACCCATGTATAACTTTCTTTAAAATATTGGCCTATGGAATTAGTATATTCTTATCTAGATATTCCATCAATCTTAGTAAATGTTTTTATAAAAACCTAAAAATTGACATAAAACTTCCATAAAATTAAGTTGCGCCTATTGTATAGTCACTAAGAACAACTTCATGTTGTAAAATGTACATGAAGTTCACTGACACTTGAACATACTTTGTAAACCACCATTCTGAGTAGAAGCCTCATCCAAGAATAAACCTACCCTATCACATTCCATAGACGGTTTGAGAGCCTATTCAAGAATAAATGAAGTAGTTAGGCCTTACAATAAAACTGGATTATGACACAATCTCAAACCTGACGTTAGAGTATTTAAGAATTTTGAGTCTGCTTTTTGAAATTTGGAAACATCATAAGGTTCTTTTGTTAATTAAAAAATGATTGTGATATTATAAAGATATTTAAAATAGTTACTAGTTACCTGGCCACGCTTTGTTGTGGCAAGGCAAACTGCAATACAAAAAAAACTGTTCTATCTCTCAAGTTAGACCAAATTGCACACATTGTGTACAGGGTATTACATACCTCTTATATTTAATCATATATTTTCATGGAACGCGAACGTTTAAAAGTTATTAAGTATGTGTTAATTGGTTCTAAATATAGATTTATAAATATCTTTATCATTTCAAAATCACCCTTTTTATGATTAACGAAAGAACTTTATGTTGCTTCCAAATTTCAAGTTATTTCTTAATTTTACCACCCTGTTAATAGTTGTAAAAACATACGTAACAAACGGATTTTGTATTTCCAATATTAGTTCAAATATAAAGTCATGTTTGTAGTGCAAGCAAAACATTCAGCTACTTAAAAGCAAGCGATTAATGTAACGCAAAAATTTTAACTCAGCAGGCTCAGTTTAAAAACTAATTTAATTTTATTTCTGATTCGAACCCGATCTGATTGTAATACTCTCGGAACTAAATCAAACACAAACCCATTATTAACTTACCATCTACCTACTTTACGAGTGTGTGGTTTATTACGCCAGTAGGTCTTTGATTGTATTTGATGATTGTTCAATATTTTGGCTAGCTAGCATGGGGAAACTAAAAAATACAGTATCATCGTGCGCTAGTGTAATAGAAGAGTACCAATTGAAAATAATTCGAATGAAATTCGATTGGGTTCTCAATTCGAAGCTATCGAGACTTAGACGACATGTCCAGGCTAGTGTGTATGTGGTAGACGAAATGGCTAGGTGCCAACGCAACGGACACATTGAGGCCATCATTATTTCCTAATGAAATGCTTCGTCAGGAGTTGATATCAATTACCTTGAAGAAGGGTATTCTTTTATAAGGTGTACTTATCCAGTTATTTTTCTCCTAGCGTAAGCTTACTTCTCCTTTTCTTTAATGCAAATACATTGATATGTAAGCTATGCTCATGTTCCCACGACCCATTTACATTAAGAAACAATCCTTGATTTAAGTGAGTTTATGATAATTGCATTAATATTCAAATATTTGGTCGGTATGGCTGTGTGCCTATGTACCGTTGTGAACTCATAATAACGTAAACGATGAGTCAACGGTAAACTGCGCGAACGTGCTTAGCGGGTGTACATGCGAAAACAAAAGTGTTCCTATTTTTTATTTATTTAGGAACGCTACAGTGTAACAGGAAGAAATTATCATAAAATTATGCAACATATTTTTGCTTGCCGGGACATGTCGCGACAGACCATGTTGTCATGTTGTATAATATATAGTTAAGCTTGTAGAATCAATAATCAGCGAAAGAACTTGCTCGGTGTTGGTGTATATTAGTATATTTTGCTCTATTAATTTTTTTTTGTTAAATAAACGTCATATTTACTTAAATGCCCCGGTCGCCTGTGCCATTAAAGAACATTTGCATATACACTAAACACGTCTAGGTCTTGCTAAATTTTGGAAGTCAAGGAGACAGTATGAGTCTTGATTTGAGACTGATTTTATGTTATAAAACGTATATAACTTGATGACGTATATCTTGTTGCCTACACTATAAAGGGTTACTTCTTTTGAATTTTTATTTTATTTATGTTAGTTAAATATTTTATTTGCTCTTTTTACTTTTCATATACCTAAGAATCTAAGAAGGGTCTTTAAATGGTGAAGACTAAATCTAGTCCACGTTTAACCTATTAAGAAAAAAGGATGAGTAAGGAATCCGGAGTAATATTAAGAAACATATATAAATAAAAGTGAATATAAAGGGTATCATCATCTTGCTCAGTACGAAATGGGTCCCGTTCCCATGGCCATGTCATTAAAATTTCATACATTTGTGTAACGCTTTGTAATCCGATTGAATGTTAGACTAGTTCAAAGCTGGTGTCTATAATATCACTCACTCACAAATATCAGAATTTTGGTGGACTGCACCGTTCCAAAGTGACTTTATTCTACGAACGTTCAAACTGCATGAGTTCCATCCATCCAACATCATCGCTTGCATGACATCCCCGGTTTGGTAAGAAATCAAGCTCGCCATATTATGTTTGTTTCTTTGATAATGGAAACGTAATAATTATAGTTTAGTAAACTAAAAAACATGCTTTCATGGTGTACCGAATTAAGAAGTAAAAAAGAGTTCCACTACCCACCGTCTGACTTCATCATCAGACCATCGTTAACAAGCCCAATCTGTTGGATTTGTCAAAACGAATCATATGAACCTAAACTCGAGGGATTTACTAGTCTACTGAAGAGTTTCATTATCCACCTCTTAGCCCCATCATTGAGCTCCAAGATGCCAAATTATAGTATTGTAAGAACTACATATACGTACAAAGTTTGATTTTGGTATAACAATTAGAAGAGGGTTAAAATTGAGTTCTAAAGAGTTGTTAAAAAGGAAAGCTATCTAAGTACAGAGATATACATACACAATGGTTTGCCGAAGTTTCATGTCAACAGGCACGTGCACTGTTTATTCTTGGGCTATTATTTGTGATTACTTTTGCGATGAACTGAGGGCTATCCTTGAACGTATAATGAGCGATAAACGGTTAAAATAGACTTAATTGCTTTACTATTTTCGAGATTGTGTTTTGAGGACGAGTTGATGTTTTGTTTCCAATTTGACTTAATTGATGTTATTAACATTTGTTTTGGGAGGTTAAATAGTTTATATGAAAATGAATCAGTGTGATATGATATTTTGATGTTATCTTTTAAGGATAAGATATAAGGGACGAAAAGGGGGTATATGTTATTAATAACTACGTAAGATATTTAATTTATTCGTTTGAAAAATAAATCACCTCTCTGGCTTTCACATGGTGTCAATCTACTAGGTCCTTGATTAATTGAGCTCTGTATAGACCACGACTATCATATCAGCTACACACTTTTTTGTATTTTGGTCACTTGATACTGCTAATATATCCTTCGTAGTTCGTATTTGGTTTATGTAATTCAGTGAGACTGCTTCATAGTACATTATCATATGTTTAAATAAATAATAACGATTTTTTTATAGTTTAATCATTTAAACTTAACCATATAAAGTAATGAAATTGTTTACTCCAATGAATGAGGTTGACACTATTTAACGAAAACTAAAGGGGTTCGTTCAATAGCTAACTGTGCCTACACTGGCCAATTGTTCGTGCAATTCAGGAATTTTCTTTCCTTAGTCACTGCTGCAAGTTAGAAAGAAGTTTATTTGAAAATAATCAGAATATAATGTAAGATTTTTATCAAACATTTTTATAAACATATAAGGGATATTTAGTTTTTAGACTTAAACGTTCAGAATTAATCGGAACAAAATTTAAGTAAATTTCGATTCTTGGCAGTAAAGAGTTACGTATAAATAAGAGTAAGGTTAAGATAAGATAAAATGGTTATACAAAACAGTAATTATTATAATTACACACTTTTGAACACAAGTGGACGTATTATCTTTGTTTTATTTTTCATATCCAAATCGAATGGCCGAAGACAAAACATAGTTGAATTGTAGTGTCAGAGCGATTAAAACAAACCTTTTGTTTAGGTTAACTACTGGATGACTGATACCAAGGGCCGTAGCCCTTGAATACCATAAAATACTCGTAGTTAGCTAGGTTTCTTACTAACTTTTACTAAGTTTATGTAATTACAAAAAAAAAACTTAATTTAAAAAGCAAAAGCAAAACCTGTACTTACTTATGTCCAGTAAAAGTTGAATTATTATTTATTATTATTTTAAGTGCCTAATGCTACCTCGACCATTTCTGGTCTTTTGTAGCGCACTCTTGCTTTAAAGTTCACTGGTCAGACTTATGGCTTCGAAACATCCAGATCGTATCAGCAATGATTGTTTGTATTTCCTGCTTTTGCATGATGTGCAACCCTAGGTTAATACTTCCGTGCCGCATATTAGTGGGCCACAAACCCTAGGTTAATACTTCCGTGCCGCATATTAGTGGGCCACAAACCCTAGGTTAATACTTCCGTGCCGCATATTAGTGGGCCACAAACCCTAGGTTAATACTTCCGTGCCGCATATTAGTGGGCCACAAACCCTAGGTTAATACTTCCGTGCCGCATATTAGTGGGCCACAAACCCTAGGTTAATACTTCCGTGCCGCATATTAGTGGGCCACAAACCCTAGGTTAATACTTCCGTGCCGCATATTAGTGGGCCACAAACCCTAGGTTAATACTTCCGTGCCGCATATTAGTGGGCCACAAACCCTAGGTTAATACTTCCGTGCCGCATATTAGTGGGCCACAAACCCTAGGTTAATACTTCCGTGCCGCATATTAGTGGGCCACAAACCCTAGGTTAATACTTCCGTGCCGCATATTAGTGAGCCACAAACCCTAGGTTAATACTTCCGTGCCGCATATTAGTGGGCCACAAACCCTAGGTTAATACTTCCGTGCCGCATATTAGTGGGCCACAAAAGCATAGAATATGTATTGCAGTTTCTTCTGCCTCTCAACAGAATCTCCATATCGTGTTCTCGCCCAACTTTAGTTAGAACATATCTTTGTTTAGTTTGCAGTGTCCGGTGAGGATTCTTTTATACTTTGCGAAGCCCTTTATGAAGGCTTTCGAGTGTCTTAGACTCGTTGTGGTCTTTCATGTCTTAATTCCCATTGATGTATATTGAGCGTTTATGATTGAATAAGCTCGCTGTTGGTTATGATGAAAAGTGGAATTAGTTTTAACAGTAACCGCTTACCATCTGGCGTATCATCATGCTTGCTATATTAGTAATATTAAAATATACATATAGCCAATTTATATTTATTTTATAGAATATCTATTATATGTATACTGAAATTGGTCTGAGAACATATCGTATCTTAAAATACCTAACCTGTTGTTAATTTTTTACTTAATATTAGTACAAACAGAATACAGAGAATAAAAACATAGGTATTTTAATTTATTATGATAATGAAATGTCCTTTAAACGACTACCTAGTTTATTCTCCCTATATATGTTTATATTCCTCCCTGTTAGCAGTGGATTTAAAATTATGCAACTAATGAACACAGAGTATACCTAGACTCATAATTGCTATCTGCAATTCTCACAAATAATTGTCACATGTGGGTCTCAAACTCAACAGTCAAGGTAGTTGGCAACAAACCTACATTTGAAAAAATAATTATTACGATAACATATAATACGAATAACATATTTTAGTTACGATATACACTGATAACTTCTTGGTTTCAAAACAGTTTTATTGTTAATAAATAAGCACGGGGTTTTTGGGAACTTACCAATTATATAAAACTGTTATTAGTTCTATCTGTACCATTGGCATAATTAGTTATTTTCACACATACTTTTACTGTATGTTTTATTAATAGTTACGGTATTTAACTTATTTCATGATATTTTATTGTTTTAATTATTATTATAAACTAATATTTCCTTCAGATCAGGCACATTAATAAATTCCCAATAGTGTTCACGATAATAAGTATTTTTTTCTAGTAGATACTACCGATACTTTATTTTGTTACCTTTAGTGCCTGTTGCACTTGAGTCATGAGTAAGCAAGCTGTGTATGGTGATGTTTAAATAAAAACTTTTACAATATTCCACATTTTGACTGGCCTGTTGGTCTAGTGGTTAGTGACCCTGACTGCTGAGCCAGAGGTCGTGGGTTTCCCACCCTAGTCTGGGTGTTCTTTGTGTCCGTTGTTTATATGTTTGTAAAGTCCCCCGCGACACAGGACTATTTCCTAATGCGGAAGTTGTCTTTAAAAACAAAAAAAAAATTATGTTGTATGTCACACACTTCACGTTTCATATCTTAAAATAAACTAAAAACATAGCGACTGCTATCATTACCATATTTAATAAAAACAAACAAAATTTATAAGTACCAATAATTATCTTTTAAAAAAAGTATCACCGAATTCAATACCCCAATCGCTTTAAGTGTGCTTATAAAATTTGAAGAGTTCCCTCGATTTCTCCAGGATCCCATCATCAGATCCTGACCCGATGACCTGGGAAGTATACCCTTTCAAACAAAAGAAGAATTTCCAAATCGGTCCAGGCGTCTTTGAGTAATCGGTAAACATCATACAAAAAAAACATACCGTTGAATTGAGAACCTCCTCCTTTTTAGAAGTCGGTTAAAAAAAAGAAAATCCGTTTAATGATATGATGTCCTAAAAACTTGTTACTAATAAAATTTTTGTTTGTGGTTGTACTGACGGTGACAGTCGAGCTTGTAAGCTGTCTTGTGGCACACAAGTAAATATATCGTCAAAGATTATAATATAGACATGGAAATAGGTACATTAGTAATTCAACAATACTATTCAAGGTTCAAATTAAGGAGATGGAATGTTCTAAGCCTTTTAATAGGTACATATATAACGATACAAAAGTAAAATTATTTTTTCAATGCTTTTCAAATAAGAATAGGAACGTCAACTACTTTTTTAGCTGTAATATTAAATAAGAGATCACCTGTTGGTCGATATTCAACCGGCTTATTAAGTTTTAAATATTTTGCTTTATTTCATTGACTAGTATAACTTGGACACTCATTGTATACACTTTCCGAACATGACAGGTCAACATATATACTGGAAACCTTTAACTTTTTGTAGTCGTTTTCATATAATTTAAATAGGAAAAATTTTTCATATTGTTTTGTACATAAATTGATTGAAATTATTCCAAAAACATCTGTATTGCTTATCCTGCCCAATTTGTTCGAATTTTCACAGTATCTATATTTTAATAAACCATTCTTTAGTTTTTATTACGGTCTTTTTTATGTAAAGAGTTGTGTAGAAACTAAAAAATTCTTGTTTTAAATTTTGTGGAGTTGATTGGAAATGTGCTTCTATTTGAATAGAAACACAACTTTAAAACGAATAAAACATTCAAAATAATTCAATGAGTATTTCTATTACGTCAACTCAAAAAAACGTCACCACCATATTACTATAATAGTGATGTGCTAAGAAGTATGTAATATACGTAACTCCAATAAAATCACATCTCCAATCAATGGCAGTCAATAAAATCTATGGTCAAATCCGATACCCTTTATCGGCTCTTGCGCATGTGTGGGTGGATACCGAGGCTGTGAGCTCAGTTCAGTCATCGGCAGTCATCGGCCGGTCGATCGCGGCGACTGGCCGTTCTATTTACAAATTTGCCAACCACAAACGTTAATTCTAAATTCAATTCGCGAAATTTTTTAAATCGGATTCTAATTAACTGACTCCAGACAATATAGAAGGTACGTGTTTCCTCTTTTTTTTATTTATTTTTGTACATTTAAATTAGATTAGGATTTGCCACATATAGTATGATTTCTTTTGTTGATTTTTCATTGCTTAGGTTAGTAAATGTAATGTTTAATTTGCGATTATTGAGTTTACTTTAATTAAGTGCTAGGTGTGTTTTCTAAAGTAAAGATTTTTTTTAATGAATTACAAATATGTAGAATAATTTATAGAAATTTGAATACAAACCGTTGTTTCATATTTCACACGTGACTTACCTACATAGGAATTGTTAAATATTAGGAATTGTTAAAAATTGGAAATTGTTAAATGTAAGGAATTAATACCTAATATTTTTTAGGCGGGAATTTTCAAACAAAAGGAATAATCGTAGGGCAAGAGTTGTCGTTGGTGTACCCACAAATAACTTCCATAAATTTTATTCATCATCATCATCATTTGCCATTTGCATATCCTCTTTTAAGCAGTCCATCCATAAAAAAGTTAAATAGTTTATATTTCGATTTTAACGAATAACATATTATTAATAAACGATTAACAACATTTAATATAACTATACTATATAAAATTTAAATAACAACGATTAATAACATTTTATTTATACATTTTCTAATGATTATTTTATTATTTATCGAATTTTACACATTTGTAGTTAGCCTAAATTATTATTGTACTTTAAAAAAAAAATTATTTACCTTTGACTAAGAAGGAAGTGTTAATGCACTGCTGGTTTTGTACTGTCACCTTATATTTATTAAGCAGTACAGCACACAGATCACTTTGATATATACAATAAAAATTAAGAACGTGCAATGTAATTACTATTCAACTCTTGCATTTTTTACAAGTGAAAATAAATTATAGGAAAAAAGTCTATTAAAAACTCCATGTGAGTTACAACAAGATTTTTAATTGAAACAATTGTTTTAACTTGTCTACTTACATGCTTATCAATCTTGACAGTTTCGGAAATTAAATTAACGGCTTATCAAAACGTTTTCGTCGTAAAAGCAAAATAAGTGAAATTTAATCAGTGTGAATATTTATTATTTTCTAAAAAAATGATAACTTAATTTTGCGCGGGTAGTTCATTCTAGATGTCAATGCCGTTAAAACTTCATTCTCAATCCAAATTGTGGAACTATTAACGGCATTTGTTGAAGTAGTGTAGAACCGGAATGAACTTGATAATTATCAATACTAATTATAAAACTAAAGAGTTGTGCGTCCGTTTCAACCGTAATCTCTTGTTTTATCTGGCCGATTTCAAAACTTCTTTTTCATTCGATATCTTATAAGAGCTTTCATATCATGCTTTTAACTATTGGAGCGTATCATTTAACCGGAATAATTGTCTGTTACTATCTTTATTCCATACTAGTAATTTATTATAAATCTGAGGAGTTGGTTGTCTGTTTCAACTCGTAATCTCGGGTTCTTATTATTCCGATAATTATTTTTTTTGTGTTATATACCTTAAATAACTATCACGCTTTTAATCATAAAAGCGGATCAGTAGCCTTACTAATGTAACGCATGTATTTATTTATTTAGGTCTATCAACAGCAAGTTGATGTAAAGAACATGTTAGTAAATAATTGCCAATTACGGAATAACCAGCATGCGGATTATGACAATGATACAAAGAAAAAAAAAACATGTATTAACACAATTAATAAACTAAACTTGATAACATTTCTACGAAACTGAATTTAGTAGAAAATAGATTAAATGATTACTTACATACTGTAGGTACCTACTACTTTAAATTGTTGTTGTTATAATTGGTGGTTCGAAAGGAATAGATTTTATTTTTAAAACTATTTTTAGAGTCGTGGTAGATGTCTATGTCAGATGTGGACTTGCATATTGTATTAAATTCTTTGCATAGTCGGTGAAGAGGAGAACTGGACCCAATGTTCGAAATTGAAGGTTGGCAAATGGTATACATTGGAGATTGGATATCTTGGTATTTTACGAGGTACTTGGAGACTGATACGCGAAACCAAAACTGTGCCAATACACTGCAATCCAGCTTACCATTCGTTAACTTACGCAGGAATAAAAGATCCTGCACTAGACGTAATTCACGCATTGTATACATGTCATATTAAAGTGCATTAGTCGTTGTTAGTACGGGCATCTATGAGAAATTCCGATGGAGTTATAGGCTAGGTTTCTTGTAAATACGCGTTGTATACTTCCGACACGTTGAGAATGTACAACGTAATGAAGACTCCATACCATGCTCACATATTCTAATCGGCTAAGAACTAAGGTATTGTAGAGAGTAATTTTGGTTCGCGGTAGCTGAAACCCCTTAGTGCAGCGCATTATAAATCCGAGCATTTGTGCTGATTTTGTAACAATGCTATCGACGTGTTTTTTGAAACTAACCTTACTGTCTATGATAAATGATAACATCTAAATCACGGACTTAATTTACTTGATGCAAGATAGTGCCGTTTATATTAGACGATGAGGTATTATATGATGAGGTTTGATTTTTCCTCGTATATTAAATAAGAAAACATTTTTTAAATGTTAAAATAGGTTGGTTATGTTAGATCCGCCGCTTAGGATTACGTCTTTCTTTTGCATCTGAGAGTTAATGAATTTTACGTTTTTTTTTAAGAAAACGCCGAAATGCTTTCGGTAGAACCGTGTTATCAATTTTATATTTAGACTGATTCAATCACAAAATATTTATTTCTCTATAAAATTGTCTTCTGACTAAGTAATTAAGTTTTGTTAGTAACAGTCTCATCACCACAGCTATAAACTATGAAAATCACTAACTAACAGTAACTGCCATGTGGTTCGTACCTCAATCAGCATTCAAGTGGTTGTTATCAACTTATAATAAATTCCTAGCCTTTTATTACTTTACTTCACTATTTATCAATATTTATCAACCGACCAATAGCATTGCTTTACTCTGCTTTACTCTGTTAACTCATTTTAATTAAATAGTGAACTGTTTTATCATCTGTCATTGTTTGTCCCTATTTTTAATAAAATAAATTAGAGTTTTTGATGTGGCGACAACAGTTTTAATCACAATACTATTCGAAAACGAGGTGGGACCGATCAGATTTTGACTCAAATTGAATAAAATTTGAACTACCCGCTTCTACGCTGTTGGAGATCTTGTTACCCAGCTCTAATAGCGCATAGCGGGGAGATTTGTTTTTTTTGCTTAGCTCGTTTCTGGTGCTCCATCGGTTGTAGATGTAGTATGGGAATATGGTTGGCATTACATAAGTGACACTACTGACACATTTTGGCATCGGGGCATTACAAACATTAAATGAATAAAAATATATTGAAGTTATACTTATATGAGCAACTTCGACAACGAATAAGCCTTGAACCCTAGTTTTTTAACCCTCACATGTAGATAGCGATTGATTAGCGGGGCTGTTGGTCTAGTAGTTAGTGATTCTGACTGCTGAGCTTAGAGGTCGTGGGTTCGATTCCCACCCAGAACAAATAATTGTGTGATGACCACGGTCATGTGTACTGTATCTGGGTGTTATTTTATCTATCATATGTATGTATTTAGTAACATACAAATATGTTTATCAGCAGTCTGGTGACCATAGTACAGACTCTGCCTAGTTTGGGATCAGACGGCCGTGTGTGAGGTGTCTCAAGCTATTATTATTATTAAGTAAGTGTATACTGGTTGGTAACATTCGAAATTAATTGGATGTGTTGTCAGTGTTGATTTAAGATAGATAAGCAAATCTCGGTCATTATGAATTTTGTTTTTAATACAGTAATAGCTCAACATTTTTAATAGGTTGACCTACATCTATATAAATAAAAATCAATGTTTGTATGTTTGTCCTCTATACGTTCAGAAACCATTGATCACATTGTGATGAAACTTTGGTAGGGTGTTCTGGCGATGCCCACGAGCGTTCGTTTAAAAAGAAAAAAAATTGCAACCCATGCTGGGTGCAGCTAGTCACTACATATTATAAAACAAAGTCTCCCGCCGCGTCTGTCTGTCTGTTCGCGATAAAATGAAAAACTACTGAACGGATTTTCATGCGGTTTTCACTAATAGACAGAGTGATTCATGAGAAAGGTTTAGGTGTATATTTTTCAAGATTTTGTGTAAATTTATTGAAATATTTTGATGATTGTTGAAGATGTGTCTGCTACCCGTGCGAAGCAGGGGCGGGTTGGTAGTTAATTATAAAAAATAATGAAAATGTTATGACAATGAACATGACAATGAAATTATCTACATTTTAATATTTTTTTGTAAAATCAGCGTGTCTAATAGATTAGATACGAAGGCAAACGTGTATTCTATCATAGAATACACGTTTGCAAGTGTGCACGTGTCAATACAAATGACAAGGTGTGTACATAGAATTTCTATGTACATACATTGTCCTGTATTCTGTTCAATAATATTAATAAACCAGCTGTTGCCCACGGTTTGGCTCGGCGTTTATGTACATTTTGTAAATCAATTCAGACAGTCAGTCCTTCGGGAACAGTACGTTTTAGGGATGCAAGGTATCCTGTCCTTTCCTGTACCACAGATTACTAAGTAGTTACTACGTAACCTGTACCCTTGACAATGGGTAGGCAAAATTTTATGAAGATCGGTCGAGTCGTTAAAGCGTGAAAGTGTACCTAACAAATAGACTCACATTTATACATTACTAGCTGTTGCCCGCGACTCAACCGTACATTTTTCCAAGATAAAAACTGTCCCCTATGTCCTTGCCAAGGATATAATCTATCTCCCTGCCAAATTCGTTCGTTCGATCCGTTCAGCCGTTTAGACGTGAAAAGCCAACAAACAAACAGCGTTAGTTCCGCATTTATCATGTTAGTATGGATATTATTAGTTAGGATTTAATTGTTTCTCTGCATCAGCTGCCGCAAAAAGTTTAAGTAAATTAATTAATAGATACATAAACTGCTAAGGTTTGGAAATGTTGTTGTCATTTATTATGTTCAACTAAGATAAGACATAGAATTGAATTACAACACGGTTGTAAGCTTATTAGAAGTTTTTTTGTTTATAAATTGATAAAATATGTTTGCTTCAGATAACCTGTAATGAAATGTCATAACGAAACTTGCTTATAATTTAATTAGTTTGATACCTAATCAAAGTACTCTTACAGTACACATATTTTACATACTCATTGTGGGACGGCCATGCTTCGGCACGTATAGGTCGGCTCGACCGAAGTAATAGCCACGGCCTCACAGAAAACTGGCAGTGAAGCAATGCTTGCCTTGTCCTAGCGAGTGAGGTTACCGGAGGTCCTAATCCGTCCCTCTCCTCCCCTCTCGCCCTCTTCCCCCTCTACCCTCCCTTTCACTACTCCCACCTTAAAGGCCGGCAACGCACTTGTGGCTCTTGAGTTGCAGGTGCCCATGGGCGGCGGTAGTCACTTACCCGTAAAAAACATAACTTCTAAAATATTGACCTTTGTCTTTTTGAGTTTGAGTTTTATTTAGGATTAAATTCCTTTCCCTCCATACAGAGCCTAAGTGAGTCGAGTTCTGTTGTTTGTTTTTTCATGACACAACTAAATAGGCAAACAAGCACCCGCCTTAAGCGATGGTGAGTGGTTACAGGTGTAATATTCTGGGACATATTCATTTCAAGCGGTGGTAGTGTAATGGCTAAGGCGTCGGACTTGCGATCAAGTGGTTTCGGGTTCGAACCCCATACAGTGCACTACTGACGTGAACCCACTCCTAACACAAGCGTTAAACTTAGCTGGAGGGTTAAACAAGAATACTAGTAATGTGTGACCCACGTTACTAATATTGGAGGAATGTGAAATTCGAATAGGTACTTAAAGTCGAGAAAGCAATAAAACCAGAAATGGCCGAAGTAACATTACGCTCTCAACAATAACAATAATGAGACAAAATTAACTTTGAAGTTCTCAAATTATTCCCCCATATGATATACGTTACAGTTTTCCAAGCGCTAAATTTAATTTTTTTTTTATTTTATTTCATTTTATGTGGGAGGCTTACGGCTTAAGCAGTATAATTCGTAGTACCAGACGCCAATCATAAGCTTCGACATTTAAATGTAAGTTTGTAACCCCAAAAATATTTTTATGTGATATAACAACAAATTAACACTTTCGGATTTTTTTCTTTATTTTTGCTGTAAGACCTTGCTTCTCGTCATGATTCTAGGTCAATGGGAGGTGTTCAAATTGGTAAAAATAAGACAAAATTAACTTTGAAGTTCTAAAAATATTCCCCCATATGATTTACGTAACAGTTTATTTTTAATATTATATCTTTTGATTGCGATGTCTTAGAAGCTTTTACAGCTTCGTGAAGCCCGAGAGATAAGTATTTGATGTCAATTTCAACTTGATAACTGCACGCCTTTTGTAGAAAAAAGGGTCTTGACGTTGTGATCTTAATAAGGGTTCCTTTTTCCTTTTAAGGAACGGAATCCCAAAAAGACCAATATTAGTAAAATATTGTTGCTTAGAGAGCCTTGTTTATCAAAATTCTAGAAGAAGTACGTTATTATAACTGTGAAGATCGTTTTTAAAGTTACTGATTTCTTCTAACTAGTATTTTCAGATAAATTAGCCTCAGTTGGTTATAATTTACAACTCCTTCGGCAAATATTCTCTTACAGTTGGCTAAAATTGATAGTATTGAATATTTTTACTTCTTTGATATTTTTATTAGTGTGTTTTCCTGTTATTTTTGGTCTATGATTTTTTTTTTTATTGTTAAGTACGATTCACACCTAACGGGTCGAGTCGGAGCGCGTTTTTAGTACGGTGATGGAAGTTGAAGTTTATCTTTATTATTTATAATTCATTTTTGCATGGCACTTCTTGCCGCCGCGGGCGGTTGGCTTCGCCCACTTGCGCCCGTTCGCCGCTCGGTGTGAATAGGCTTGCCATCACTTAAATTACATTAAAACTTCAAAAACCCCGGACACATTTGTGATATAGCGATTTTTCCCGGACACCCCCATTTTTTTTATAAAAACGCAGTTTCATTTACATATTTGTAACAGCTTATTAACGATTCATCTAACAATTATAATTTTTCTCTGACACAGAGTGTCCGGTTTACACCCGAACACTTTTTGAAAGCCCCACCCGGACGCTCCCCGGATGCCTTTTATACTAGGACAAATCCGGGGAAACCCGGACGTATGGCAGTCCTAGGTGTGAATCGTACTTAACGTTCTATGACTGGGTGGGCCCAGTTTATAAGCCAACTTAACCTGTCACTGACTTCACAATATAAAATTTACGGCGACTCATAATTATTTAGTGTAGTGTAGGATTTTAGTTGGTTTACAAGTTTATTTATCGCTTCTCAGTTCCTTTCTTCCTTCGAGTTTAATTTTCTGTTTTAAATGTTTTATAAAACTTTCGCGACTTGTATACTTTATTAAATGCATTCTTACCGGACGTTTTGACCGATCATGGTCACGGGTGAACACTAGATGGGTAACTGAACCGGTTAATCAATAACAGATATTTAAAAAAAAAAACCGACTTCAACGAAATTTATTGTGAACAAAAATGAACTAATAAATACGTGATGTAATATATATTAAAACCTTTCTAAAATATATATAGAATACGTTAGTGAAACAATTATGAAAATTAATCCACTACTTTTTAAGATAAGAAAATCGCGGACATGCAAACATACATACGAGTATATGTACATAAGGATCGAATACACAACGTTCAACAATCGGAACTTAATGGTGATAACATTTAAAAAGTACTCTCTTTAACATATTTCAAAAGAGGAGTTTTGAAGTATGCGAAGTATGTTATAGAGATATCATACTTTTTAAATGTCATCACCATTAAGTTCGGAATTACACATTTATTAGGATGGCTTGCACGACATTTTATTTTAGTAGCTACTAAACTTAGTTAAATGCAATTAAACGCATAAACATGTTTTACTTAAACATAATTAGTGCCCTCTTGCACAAAGACCACAGCAGGCTTATTTAGTTAAACATATTTATGAGGTCGGTAAATCAGTTTCTACGTTGCGTTCCACGTTATGACGATTCTTTTGTAATGGTTCTATCGGTTCTATCGATGACATACGCATATTTTTGTATACAATAAAACTCGTCGTTGCTTAGTAACAATTGTCAAAAAATAACAAGTACAAGTAATACAAAGTAATTATATAAAATAAGCGCAAAACAATAGTTCAATATGGTTGATAAACCAAAAAGAATATAATATAATATTTGATATATTTCAATAATATTTGTGATATCGACACAAAAATAAACTAACCTAATAATAAAATGACATTAAAACTGACTGACATTGTTTTTAAACGTGTTTAGCGTCGTTAAATAGCCGGTAATTAACTTTGAAAATTTCTTAAACACGTTTAGTGGGAAATTTATCGTCGATAGTACTACAGAATTATATTTTGGAGGATCATGAAGGGACCAACCAGGTGATCATAATGTATTTATACGGGATTGTTGGGGTCGTCACTTTTATTACACGATGCAGGATGCATGCTAATACGACTGGCTAAGGGTTCTAATGGTAATTAGATATGAAATAGATAGTTAAATTATGAAGATAACTTGATAACTATTCTGTCTATTGAGTTATTGGTTTTTTATTTTTTGCGGTAATATTTAGTTATATTCCGTCTATTTTCTTTGGTTAATATTGCAGATATGTGTAATGTGTATGTCAAGGTTTAGTTTGTCTTCAATGTCACTTTACATGCCTTTCAAATTCTATGTACGTTTGTGGACGTAGATTAAATCTATGTTTTTATCGTTTGTACAGATAAAAAAAATAGTTTTGGTTTTATTTATTAATTGCTTTACCAGTAACTGCTGCGTTTGTAAATTTTCCCCGTTTTGCAACATTTTTCATTGATGCTCCGCTCCTATTGTTCGTAGCGTGATTTATATAGCTTACAGCCTGCCTCGATAAATGGGCTATCCAACACTAAAATAATTTTCAAAATCGGATCAGTAGTACCGGAGATTACCCCGAACATCCAAACTCACAAACTTTACCTGTTTATTAGTATAGATAATATAATACTTTGGGAAATGTTACACAGCACTAGTTATAGCCAATCAGTGTTATTAAGATTTTTTTTTTAAGACCTCTCCCGTACTAGGAATTATCGCTGTGTCGCTTTCATAAACTTATTTATGGTAGGATTTTACAAATAGTAAAAGAACGGTCATAAAGAAACACGCAGACTCGGGACTGTTTGAATTTCAAAAACGAGGTGACTAGTAAACTCGAACAACTTTTAGAACAATTATCACAACATAATGTTTATTACATAACTGTATACTGACATCTGTAGGTGTTATTTGCATAGTATATATCAGCCAATTTTGAAATTCAAATCGAATCAGAATAATTTGTGATTAAAAACCCATGAGCACGGAAATAATATATTTATATTTATTTAAACTTTATGGACATATTCTTTACAATAGACAACAGACTTTTCTAACGGTATATATTATCTTAGTAGTGGAAAAGCTGCAATAAATGTATAATTGCTAAATATTTGCGACTAATACACACATAGCTCTGTTAAACAAAAAAAAATTGTTTTCCAAATACTTGTAACGTAATTGTACTTTAAAAACCAGTAACATAATTTATATAATTATTACTGATAGCGAAATTTTGTAATAAATATCGTCGGTCGAAAACAGTACCGGAACATTTCCAAATTAAAGATTTTCAGCACATTTAAATGGAAATGTTTTTAGCTAAATTTTTGTTCTAAATGGGGTTTGAGAAGCCTGCTTGTCATAAATATATCAATATTTAACATGGTTTTGTTTCTAATTAGACATTGTTTACGGTTTTTGAGCTGGAACATTTCGAAATGTACTACTATTGACTGGGGCTGTAATTGTAAAATGTATTATTTCTAAACCGGTATAATGTCGTTTATGTCAGTTGTATAGTGATTAGGACTTATGCCATTACTGATTCGGAAAGAGCGTTAGATTTTCAATCATACTGCATACTTAACTCAAAACACATATTTTTCGAGATGCTCCGATACAGTTTTGAACCGACGACCGACGTATTTTGTAATAATAGTGAATAACCAAAACTAGAGATAGCCAGGTGATCGAATTTCGACCATAATGAATTTTTGGTTAATTTCATTGACCAGTATAATTTGAACTGTTATTAAAAAGACTAACGTATCAGGTCCACAAATATACTGGATGCGTGCAGTTTGATGCAGCTGTATTCACGTAATTTTTAAATTTGTAACTCATAATGTTTAAAATTTTTAGATTTCTGCTCTTAAGTATAGAACTTAAATTGTAATGATTACAAACTTCACGTTCCTGTTTTCGAGAAGATTTCCTAAAAATGCGTACAAGGAATTCTCTTTCCGTAGATATTAATTATATAGACAGATAAGCACCTCTTGCACATTGACTGTTCTATTAAAACAATTTGTTTGAGATAGCTGATTGTCCTAGTAGGTACTTAATACATTATACAATAATACCATGACATAACAACATATCTACAATAGTTAACACCAATAGCTTTATCGAAAACAGATTTCATTTGTAATTGTATAATACCTATTTGATGAAAAACATCTGGAGTTTGCAGTTATTTTCAGTATGTATTACAATTGATTACATTTTGTAGTTGACTGATATGTAAGCGTTGTTATTTTTTTGGCTTTAACAATAAACATAGCCACGAGGAGATATTGGCCCACATTTTGGTCAACTCTGTTTCTCCCCTTGTCTGTCCGCGTGATATACATTTGAAAAACTATAAGGGAGAGAAAAAGTAGAGGAGATGGTATGACACAGATCTGGCCGAGTCATAACCCCGCCTGTCACAGAAGTCGCTGTTCTTTTCTAAAAAGAAATCGGCTAATACAACTCCAAAGTCGCAGTGTTGCAGGTATATGCCACTGTAGAGGTATGGGTTTTGTGTCCCTCCAACACAAGGATCCTCCGACCAGGCTAGGTGATCATTGGAAAGTTTTATATCCTTCTCCCGGCAATAGGTTTCATTTCGAAGACACCGTGCGGTTTTTGTCAGTTCTACTCCGCCACAACCACGTCGTAGGTTTCCCAAGGACAAGGCCAAAAATGGGAACATTAAAATGTTATCACTACTTAGTAATTAACATTAATTAAAGAGGCAGATGACCTTGAAATTATTGATGAAAAACAGAATGTTGAAAGCCCAGATGCAGTGTGTAGATTCAATCTTTTGGCTTTATGGTAATCGTTCAAGGTTTATCAAGGCTGTATATATCTTGTATGAACAAGTCGCATCCACCCAGGTTATTTAAACATGTGCCATATCTTGCATAATATTAAATTTAAAAGCTAACGGCATGAACGGAGAAGAAAACAACTTTGGCCATTCGCTGCAGCATTCTAATTTTAATCGTCATCTGATTAAGGGAGGGGATAATTAAGGGTTATTTTTTGATTATTTTTGCTCACTCTTTAATTCAGGGCTTAAATAGTAATATTAATAAAGGCCTTTGCATTTCAAGTGTATGTTTTTAGCAGGGCTTATAGATTTTGTATTTAATTATACAAATTAAATATATAATAAAATATTAACATAAGATAATAACCATATTGGGTTTTAGTATTTAAATATTTGCTTTCGTATAGTAGACCATCTTCTATAATTGTATACGTTGGGTTTTCCGATATACATGGATATCTATCAAGGTACACAGAAAAAAACACAGTTTGATAAATAGTCAATTAGTCATGACCAAAAATATTGAGGATTCGATTAAAAATAACAATAGATTAAAGAGGAAGTTTTAATTGATTAAAAAAAGTGAAAAGTTCATTTTAGCTACAAATATTTTTTTTTTATTTAATTGAGCTCAAATACGGAATTTATGGTGTGTATCATCTTTCATTTCTTCATTAATAATTTTGATGTTATATATTGCAAATATAATAAAATATAACTAACATAATTCATAACTATAGACTAAAGGTTACTTATACTGATTTAGAAATAGTTATATCAATTTTTTATATGCAGTAGAAACATTTGTTCACATCACTACATTCAATATAGAATATATACCCTGTTTGTTGCGTATAACAAAAATCATTTATTTAAAAATAAATGTTACATGTACAGTATTATAATGTAGACTGGTGGATTGATTTATTAATAGTATAATCCAATTAAAATTCATAATCTATATATTTTTCTAACAGCGCGTTCTAAAGTTGAATTTTACAAACTAACTCTGGCAACAACGTTCTTGAGCAACTGTGAAAAAGAAAATAAACGAATGGATAGAGTATAGTGTTACAACATGTGTGGGCTCTATTGACAGCCCTGGTTAAATTCAGTTCAGTTGAGCTACATTATAATGTTGTAAATAAAAACAGATGAAGTTTCTACTTCACTCTGTTTTAATTATATATATAAATAATGATTAAAAATAGAGAAATATTACTAGCCTTGAATGTATTTTTTTGTTTCCATTGATTAATACCCAAATATATAAAACATCACTTTTTAAATGGCATCTAGTTACTTAGTAACGTAGGCCTTATAATTTTTTTTATTTATTCTTTTACACTCATTTCTTTGTTATAATCTGTAAAATGAGGTTTGGTAAGGGAATTGCAATAATCTTCTTAAGACCTATGATGGTACGGTCAGGTCACTAACTTCCATCGAAAAGGATTGATCTTCCTTATCGTTTTGTTTTACTTATATTTAATTTGGCTAAATATCAGTTTCTTCATCAGGCAACTGGTATTCATCAAAGCGTTGAAACATTGCCCTTGACACTGTGCGTGTAGTGCGATCCTTATCCGGAATATTTTATGTTTCACTAATCTAGCACACACACAAGCGTACAGCGGCCTCTTTGTATTTGAAAAGTTCTTTATATATTTGAAAGTTACACTTCTCCAGAAAGACATAACAGTTCAACCCGAGTGAAGTTGGGTGAGCCGGTAGTTAATAATACAAATATATTTCAATGCAAGTGCTGCAATGCAACTCGCTATGAGCTGACATGTTGCCCCATCATAGAGACCCTGAAATTCTATGACACAACTTTTAACGGTAACTACATAAAAGTTATATGTGTCAGTTGTGCATTTACAAATCTGAAATGGAGGTCTGGGGATCAGTTTCACCTTTTAACACGTTTGAGTGAGCAACCCTGTCTCAGAATTGTTGTGGTGAGGCGCATCTTTCTCCTATACAAATTTATACAACGTCTAAAGACGTCCCGCCACAACATATGTGTCTTAGTACTATGCCATGTGTCGCGACGTTACTCCACATCCGACGTTTATAGACGTTGCCGCCATCTTGCATGTCTGATAAAATATGCTAAGTGACACAACGTTCATGAACGTCAACTTTAATTCAGGAAATTTAAATATTACAACTGGCTAGGAATAAAAGTTTAATCAAAACATAAGTATTTTCTTAACAATAATAATCTTTCTTAGCAATAATCACAACCATTTTGTTAGTCTAATGATAATTCTGGTATATCTGATGTTGTGTGTTCCCAATGTACAGTCGTAGCTGGTGTAACAGGTCTAATATGACGCTGCTGTACATTGCTAGGACCTGGTTCTGGGTCTTGCATAGTATTCGAACTAAAATTAGGATCCTGTTGCTTTTCCATTGGTTGATTAGTGTTAGACTGAAGTAATGATTCCGATAGCATAGATTCACATGAAGTAATAGATCCATTAGGACTACGTGGAACATTTTCATTTAGTGACATATGAGATATATCTTGATTATCGTCATTATCAGTCGCTAGAGATTCAGTTTTGTCCAGATCATGTGATGTCGATGAACTTCAACTGGATGATGACAATGAGCTCGAACTAACGATACGATTACGCAACGGAGCTGTATTTGCTGGTTGAGATCTATTAGAAGTATTACATGATTTATTTCTATTTCTGGTCCTTTCAGGAGTAGCGCTGCTGTCAGTACTAACTTTATCGTCACCAGGATTATAATCTCCATCCGATCCATACTGACCATCATCGCTAAATGGATCTGGTATGGTGCTTCCCGATGACGCTTCTTCGAATAGTTTCATAAAACGCTGATCGAACTTATCCATCTAAAACAATACATATCATGCATTTACTAAAGCAAATAATAATCTAAATATTATAAAACATCATTATGACTCAACATAACACGATTTACTATATGATTAGTACATGTCCTCACAGTTCAAAATAAGCATAAGAATAACACGCCCAGATAAACCGAACCAAGTTTCTTTCAAAATTATATCAAGTTCAAGCTTTTATGACAATTTTTGTTATTGACGAACATGCAAATAGTTATCCCAACTAAACGTAACAATAATATTTATAATATTTACTCACTTTTTAGTCGTACGTCGTTCACGCTCGCTGAGTCTCACCACAGACGCATGTTAGGTGCTGCGATCGCGCGCACGCCGACTGACTGTGAGGAGCGCGGTACAAAGGGAAGACGTGGTACGACGTTGCGCATGTGTGTGTGGGACTTATTCATGTGTGCGTACACTCTTAAGAAAATGAACTTTTGAAAGTCACGCGGCGGTATAAACATCCTGAAAGTGAATGTATTGCGGCGCAAGGAATATGTTTAATAGGAATTTGCCCTTGAAAGTAAACGTCCCAAGAAGTTCCGCCGAAAAAATTGATAATCTAGAGGACGTGATATAACGTTGCGCCATTTCAAAAATATATCACAACGACGTTGCATGACGTTGCTCACGCGAACGTGTTAAATGCTTTTTTGTTTTTGTATTAGACTACTTCTGCACTTAAACCAACATCGGTTAGATTTTAGTGAAATTAAAGAAATCTCAAAGTATATATCTAAACTTAAAACAACGAAACAAAGAGTTGTTTTATGTGGGAATGAAACTTACAACTCAACTACTTAAAGGTTCACTAATTGAATAGCCAGAGATAATAAATGGTCAATTGGAAATAATCGATTATGATTTTCACACGACGTAATTAAAGTGCAATCATCCATTGCAGTTTAATGGACGGCGCTACGTTGTGTACGAAATTATTTGTTTTTAAGACTACTAGTAACATTGGTTACACAATTAAATTTAATTGTTAATTCCTTCAGCTAAGCTGAAGGTTTGCATTAGGTAGGTTCACGTCACCGGGGGAGTCTCTTTCTGGTCCGCGCCATGGAAGCGCTGGAATTACGGGTGGCCCCATCGTGGTCCACCTCCTGGCGCCACCATCGTAGTCAATTCAGGCCTCGTACCCGTTCGGGCCTACATTAAGTACCTGGGCCTGTGCCTTGACTGTGGCGTTTCGACGAAGTGTGGCTACAAGATGCCTATACCCGGGTGTTGTCCGGTCAATGACACCGTACGGTACACAGAAAGAAAGAAAGAAAGGTCGAAGGTGTGAGTGGACGTTCTGACTGCCCTACTAATATGGCGCGCCTCTGATGCCCTTCATCCGTAAGGTCGATCAGAGACATACGTGGATACGACATCCTGTCGATGGAGCGGCGTACGAATTGGCCGTGTCTACCTCGTGATATTACGACTCGGAAGTGCTCGTCAAACTTTAACGCCGAACGGCCGAGTTCCGGGCGACTAGCGGCAGTTGGTCCCCGAACGAAGAGATACGCCCGTGGCATGAGAGCTCGCCGATTCAAGATGGCTCGTTGGTCGTCCTGGCTGGAGGTGCTCCAGCCACCCATCGTCGAGTGGATAGGGCGGCAGCACAGGACCCTTTTCTTCCGGCTGACGTTGGTGCTCTCCGGGCACGGTTGCTTCGGCAAGTATTTGCACTCAGTCGCAAGGACGGAATTGAATCCTGCCTGTCACCACTGCGACTACAGTGGAAACTCTGCTCAACATAGGCTTGCTGCTGCCCAGCTTAGGCGACGCAGCATTGGGAGTTCATTGCAGTCGTCGAAGATACCGGCTGATATACGCTCCATGTACAGTAGCGACAGAAGTTTTACTGCGGTCGCATCCTTCTGTAAGTCACGGAGGGGGTCAAACCGGGCGGCGGAGGAGCGCTTTCCAGTGCGCCGTCCCACCCTGAATGTGGCTGCTGGCCGCGGGTGGACCAGACGGGTTCTCCCCTCCACCCGCTTTAGTGGCAAGCTCCGAGAGGGCGTCTGCTGCGTGGGCCAATTGATAGTTAGTGCCTTCGCTTTTGTAATCGACTCAAATTGCTTAAATGCGGGTGATCTACTTTTTTTTAGAGATCAACACCTTTTATCTTCTTCTCTTCACATATATAAAAGGCTTGCCGTGACTGCCTAGTACCGTGATAATTGCACAATGTGTATGAAAACCAAAGTCTGTACGACCAACTCTGAAGACAATTGCGAACAAGACAACGAAACCTTGACTGTTTCGGTTCGACGCACATCAGTGACTCTGCATGGTGCGGAGACCAAAGGATTACACGTAATTCAGCATCATAATGTATGAGAACTTCCTATATTTAGTATGTTTTTTTGATGTTTGTAATCTCTAAAAGGTGAAACCCCATAAAAACACGTAGACACTTCATAATAATACAACTGTTTTAACGACAATAACTAGATTGGACGAGATATAAAGATCTCATTCAGGAATTAGCAAAATCACTAAATAGGTTTTTCAAACTTTTTCGTGTCTCATCCGACATTACTTATTACACAACAGCATACCACCGACGCTTACCATTAACACGGTACCACGGATACGGGTACATTTTTTTGTCTCTTCAACATTACAATTACACAGCATGTCACCGACGCGTACCATTAATATGGTACCTCAGACACGAATACATTTTTTTTAAGTACAAACATATTGCATACCCAAAGCAAATAGATACATATATTTAGGCATACAAATATTTGCACAGAATGGGAACCGAACTTGCGACACACATACTTAGATCCCGCACTATGGAATACCCTCCGTGGCATAGGGGATTGTTTGAACATAAAACACTAATTATCACAAGTATGCCTATACTCAGAACAATATTTGTGAATATCACGAATACTTATCATAAATATGTAGGTATGGCAAGGAGGCTGTTAAGTGAGTAGAAGAAGGATAAAATTATTCTATAAAACTTCCGCTACTTTGTGGAGAGTGTAGAGAAAATGTAGGAACTACTCATATTTCCTCATATAACAAAGAATTTACTGAATATTAGATGTTCTTAACCCAAGATTACAGTTATAGCAAAATTAGTTAAAGGATGTAGCAAGAAAAAATGTCGTTACGCTAAAATACATCTATTAAGGTTCATTTGAGTGATTAAAAACTTTTTCGATGCAATACCTCACATTTGGATTACTGTGTACAATTTATATTTTTTTCTTTACTTAAACGTTTCGATCACAATGTAATTTGCAGTGTGTCGCACACTTGCGCTATTTATATAAATATCTAGAGTCTCATATGGCATAGTTAACAAAAATTCCAAGTTATGAACAACCACACGCATTGTAGACAGATAATTAAAAAATAAATCTTTGTTTTGGCCATGTTTTGGCAATCCTTTGGTTTGACAGTTCAATAACGTCATCGATTTTTGCGAACAGTTTAATTTTGGTTTTACTTTTAGCTTTGTTTTAGATTGTATTTAAAAGTCGTGTAGTTTTTGAGTGACGTGTAATCTTTGCTACGTATGAAAGTGTATTATACTATAATAAGTTGAAGTCTTAACTGAACATCGTGTCTGCAATCATTGTAACTTACGGTTTGTATAAAGTTTCCTGAAAATCTATGTAGTTTTTTGAGTAATATGATCAGTGTCCCTTTGTAGGTGTCCAGTGGTGGATTGGCTTATTATGCTATTACGTATTCAAATCACAAATGTGTACCCACTTCTTGAAAGTAAAATAGGTAGCTACTTCTGTTGTCGCCATATCAAAAACTCCTATTTATATTATTAAAAAGAGGGCAAAACTATAATAGATGATAACACAGTTCACTATTTAATAAAAATTAGTTAATATATATTATTTTGACTGGTTATACCGGTAACGCAATACTATTGGTCGATGGATAAATATTAACAAATTGTAGGATTATAAAAGGGTAGGAATATGTTTAGAACGATTGACTTGAATGTGAACAGAGGTACGAACAACTTGGCAGTTACTGTTAGTTAGTGATTTTCATAGCTTTATATATATTTTTTTCATAGTTTGTATTATATATCAGTGGTTTCGAGACTGTTTAGATACTTCTAAAAATATCACCACTGATTTAGATACTTCAACGAGATGCTTGTAGTTTAATAGTTTCTAAAATCCTTAACAGTGACATGTTTAGTTGCTGATTTGAAAACGGCAATGTGTTGTAATTGATTTTAATCTACTAACAGATTAATGAATAATGTATAATGAAGTATTACTGGCTATATAGCTGTATAGAAAAACTACCTAGGATTTATTCTACTTACCCAGAAGGAAACTAGCTTTCGCCTGCGACTTTGCTTGCGTGAATGTGAGTTTTGTCAATCACTTAAATTTCCCTATGGCCTTGTCTGTACCCCTGGCAACATGTGTGTAAAATTTCATAATGATCAGTTGAGTAGTTAAGTCGTGAAAGCGTAACAAACAAACTCACTTTCGTGTTTAAAATTTTGATGCGAATTTTAAATTAAATTTTTACGTACAGACTTTTCTGTACTGAACAAATATAGGTCTGCTTATTAGAAAACCATTGTTCTTATCACAATAGAAATAATTAATTCATGTTTGAATCGTTCTCACGCATGAATTTAGACATTTGACTGAATGTTTTTATGTTATTTAACCTATCTTGCCTTTACCTCAGATTCGCGCGAAATTGACCCAAAACTCCTTTGTTATATTCTAAGGAAATTTGCTGCTATATCCGTTATTATTAGTATGATAAAGCCAATTATAAAGTTTTTCTTTTAGTTAAATCGCCTCATGTGAATGGATCCTTAAGAGACGCGGATTTTATCTAAAATAACCAAAGTGGAGGAAATGTATTCTCATAAAAGTGAGAGGCTAGATTAAATATACGTCTCCTAGTTTTATATACCTCTAGATCACGCATCAGTGTCTAACGTGCCTAACATAACAGTATATGTAGTAGTTACATTTCTATATTAAGACAATTTTAATTGCCACGGTGTTGAGCACGGAATAACAATTTAGTGTTAAGTTTGTCGTTGTGCGGTGTTATCCAACTGTTCCAGAATCATGCCGTGTCTCCTTTCTAAGGTTCAGTATCTCACGTAAATCTAGAATTATTATATTATTATTGATGACTATTTTATAGCTACGTCAGTTAGTTCGATGGGGAAATCACTGCATTATTAGATAATATTAATTTTGAAACTATACTTAAAATTACGCTTTTTAGTAACTTTAATTCTAGTATAACACGGCAAACGTTGTCCTGCCAGTTTCTATTTATACGCCCCAATATGTGTAGGTAAGTAAAGTTAGTAATGTCTATAAAATGTTTATGCGTATTCCACAAAACATGGGCGGTACAAAAACCTTCTGGAAAACATGGAAAATCACTGCAAGTTTTCATGGTGATCAGTGGGCAAGTAGTTGGAACTTAATAATCTTGTATTTGGATATACATTTTTATGTACATAGATAAGTATTCGCTTTTGCATCCATCCCATATAGTTATGAATCTTCCTCGCTGTCGAGACCACCGAAAAAGTTTTCAAGGTCGAGTCCCAGGCCAAATTTTGTTTGGTTTTTACAGAGCCTTGAAACTGGCTCAGTAGAGTAATAAGCTAGTCGTCTATTACTTGAGACTAAAAAATATAGTTAGCGCAATGTGTGTGTTTACACCGTCGCGGATATAATACAGGCAGGAGTTTAAAGAAGTGTGCTAATACTTTTCTTCATGCTTCTTGTCACATATATTAGAGCGAAGTCATTACTGGCCTGGGAATATTATAGGCATCTCAATTTTCTATTAAAACTCTGGTTTTTGAGGGTGAAAAAGTGACTAAAAAAAGGATAACATATATTTTTTTCTTTTGGCAAAAATATATAAGAATATTATATTGAGAGAAGCTTCTTTTAAAAAAAATCGGTACGAAATTATACACGACACATATTTTTGATTCAATTTTAGTTGTGAAGCAAGTAGGTTATAATTTTTTTTTAGGTGGCTGTTCCTATTTGCGACGTCCCAGCCTCATTGATAAAAACTATCGTCTAGCAAGTGTGTCAAGGTGTACTCTGTTTTTTTTTCTGGCTATTCATAAACTTTGACTTAAATAGGGCAAGTCTGGGCAATACGTCCCAGCGGGATAGACGCCTAAATCCGTTTGTGTGAAAACACAAAAAAACTAAATGCAAAAACAAAAGAATGCCTCATTAGTCTTTAGGACGAACGCGCCTCTCTCTCACTTTAGTCTGCCGCAAAGCGTTAGCGAAGATTATGCGTAAGAGCGATAATGTCAGTGACGAATTAAATATTTTACTTTATGAATTATTTTCTCTCTTGAAGTTAAAAAGTTAACAGGGTAGTATATTTTATTTTTACTTCGGAATAAGGTGTATGGTATGTAGAATATTATTAATTAAATTTTTAAGATAAAAAACCTGCTTACCATTTTTGTCAAAGGTATCCATCCCTGTGAAAAGGGGTCTATTTAAGCCACCATATATTTTGGGATACCTGCCCCTTATCTATGCCTACATCACTTTAACGCATGCTGGTTAAATCTATCCATTGCCTTACTTGAATGTATGGTTTATTAATTAGGTTGGAAATGCCTCGTAAATGCAAGCGTAAAGTCGGATTCCAAACGCGTGTCAGTCCAACACTTGGACCGAGAATGCATCGGCTGCAGCTATAGTAGCATAAATGTCTAAATTTTAATAAATTAGTCGTTTTTAAGATGATTATGTTTTGTACCTAAGATGATTAATCTTTGATTTTTAACCCCTGACCCAAAAAGAGGGGTGTTATAAGTTAGACGTCGATGTCTCTGTGTGTGTGTGTCTGTCTGTGGCATCGTAGCTCTCACACGGAAGGACCGATTTTGATACGGTTTTTTTTTAATTGAAAGCCAGTTTGCTTGCGGTGGTTCTTAGCTATGTTTGGTTAATATCGGTCAGGCAGTGTAAGAGTATCAGCTCTTTTCCAAAATGATGTAAGGTATTTTTTGGTTATTATTTTGTGTCGGGGGTTTTTTTAATTTTTTATTTAATTTAGTGTTATAATAATGTTGATTAAATACCTACTTATATGTTAAAAATGTTTGTTTCCCTGCAAAGGACATCTATATCTCCTAAAATTAGGTCTGGGGCAAATATACCGCATGCGAGGCACGCAGTTATGTCGTCATGCAGTTTTATTTTCAAATTAAAATGTAAGGTTTATTATTCTCTAGTCTACTATTGAATAATTGACCGAAGTTGGTACAAATACGAAAATCTTGTACTTATTATTGGTAAGTTAGACTAATAGGGTAGAAGCCTTTAAAAATAATAAAAAGTGAAAAAAAATGATAGTAGGATGAAACCCATTGGAAAAGGAGGAGAATATTATAAAAATAATATACGGGCGATCTGAAGTCGGGAAGGGGAAGGGGGTGAGTTTTTAGGGTAAAAAACGGTTTATCTCGATTTCCGGCAAAACTACAAGTCCTATGGAAAAAAGTCAAATGGCAAAGTTGTAGGTAATAAAAAGATCTACAACTTTTGCATTGACTCTTTTTTCACATAACCTCAAAATTTATGTTAAACATTAAAAAAGCCAAGTTTTTGGTTTTTGATTATCTTTTACAAAACATTTTTTTTCACGAAATTTGGTGAAAACTTACCTTTTTATGTCCCAAATACACTGTAATTTATTTGATTTGAAATATTTATTTGTTCACCTTATTTTGACTTAATATCAAAAAATTCACCCGTCAAAACATCAGCTTTTTTCAAAAAGTTGGTGTGTTACTGTTCGTTGAAATTTGTACTTTCCGATGGTGTAAAAAAAAATACATTAATATAGTAAATCTTCTCAGAAAATGCAAAAAATCTAAAAAATCTGATGATGAAATTAATTTATATATTAAAAAATTTCGTGAAAAAAAAATGTTTTGTAAAAGATAAAAATGAAAAACCAAAAACTTGGTTTTTTAAATGTTCTACATAAATATTGAGGTTATGTGAAAAACGTGTTAAAACAAATCTTTCAATCTTAAAACAGATCTTTTTATTACCTACAACTTTGCCATTTGACTTTTTTCCATAGGACTTGTAGTTTTGCCGGAAATCGAGATAAACCGTTTTTTACCCCTAAAACTCACCCCCTTACCCTTGCCGACCTCAGATCGCCCGTAAATTATTTTTCCTTTTATTTTTATAATATTCTCCTCCTTTTCCAATGGGTTTCATCCTACTATTATTTTTTTTGGTTTCAAAAATTATCGACCCTGGTCTATAAGAAAAGTTTGCCTTGTAACCTGGATTTACATACCTTATGCAGTCCATTGAAATGATGTGATGTCCTCACATCATTTCAATGGACTGCATAAGGTTTAATATTTGATGTTTGTTAAAGTTCTGTGTAGTTGACATGAATATATATAATTTGACAAGTAGAGGACAAAAAAGTATAGACTAATCTATACTTTTGAATTTTTAGTTAGTCTAAATTAGTGTTAAACCATCCAAAACCAATAATCCAAAAATAAGTACCAGGTCGTCTCAAAATCATTATCTTCATTGCCTTGGACGGCGCTGTCTAACAGAGATAGTAGGTAAACGCCTTATAATAGAACAATAGTCCATATTATCAAAAGTCTAGTCTTAATCTATCTAAAAGCAATTAAATATGTTGGTGTACACCAAGTTTTTTGTTAGGCCACGTTTTAAACCGACTTCAAAAAAAGAGATGGTTCCCAATTCGGTGTATTTTTTATATTTCAACTCCTCATTTATTAACCGATTTGGAACATTTCTTTTTCATTCGGGCTATATATACTATACTATATACTTCAGGTTTTGTCCCATTTCAATTGAAAAAAAAACACTACTCTTAAAGGTGAAAAATGGCGGATGACATTTTTTTACTTTTCCGATGCAATTTTTTTGGAGTAAACTTGTATGGAGTGTTATATTTTGTAACAACTTGAGAAGAGTCTGAGATGTTATGCTAATGATAATAATGTAACACTCATTTACTCATTAAATACGTTATTAGCCTTTATTTAAATGTTCTATCATTTTTTACAGACTATGCTGAAAGTAGGTGGAGGCGCCATTCTGGTGGCGGCAATCGTGGCTGTCTTCGTGGTAGCCACGCAAGGCCGCGACCCAGATCTGGAAGCCTCGGAACATGAGGGCAGGGAATATATCTTCCAGCTGGACAGGGCTATGGGTATTATGAAGAATAAAGCCGGCGTTGCTGAGTGGGCGTACACATCGAATATTACTAAGGAGAATGAAGATAATTGGGTAACTATTTGGCAATTTAAGTTATATTTATACGAAGTACCAATACATTAATAAAACACAATATAAAGAAATTGGAATCTGCTGGAGGCTAAGCTAAGTAAGCCATTCAGATTCTGCGGGTTCTACATTATGCTCACATACCTTGAAGATCTAAATTAAATTTTCAGATCCAAATTCGCCTGGAATTATCCAAACAAGAAAAGCAGTCTTGGGAAGAAACTAAAATGTATAAATGGCAAGAGTTCCAAGACTTTACACTTCGGAGGATGTTCAAAAAATACAGTCTGTTAGGAGCATCCGCTCTAAGCGATGAAAAGTATAGTAAGCTGATGCGGTACGTCTCAGGAATGGAATCAAACTATGCCACGTCTAAGGTTTGCTCGTACAAAAATCAGAGCAAATGTGACCTGGCATTGGAACCTGGTAAGAGTTTGATAATTTTACCATTTTTATGTTCATGTTATGGAATATAGTTATAGTTCTGTGCGATGAAAGTGATAACTAAATGTAGTAGGATATCTACATATTCTCGAGTCCATATTTTGTGCTGGCCATATTTTTTTTATTTTTGTTTTTTTCATTATTTTTTCCATATTTTTTTAAATATATATCGAAGTGTTGTCAAATTAAATAATTTGTACCGCCTCAGTATTCAGCCCATATTACTGTTGATTTCATGTCGCAGAAAATGAATGTACTCAGTGTACTCACCGTTATACCTAATGTTCTGTGCCTTGTACCTAATATGCTGTTGAAAAATAAACAGAAAAATACGTTTTCTTCCTTGCAAATTAAAGTTTCTGAATAATTTCTCATCACATGGGCAAGCAAAAGATACTGTATAATAAATTTAATTAGTAAGTACTCTACGTACGTTTCAGATATCACAGATGAATTCTCAAAGAGCCAGGATCCTGAAGAACTGAGGCACTATTGGGTGGAGTGGCACAAAGCAGCTGGTGCTAAGGCACGCCACAATTTTACTGAATATATCAATCTGTATAACGAAGCTGCTAAACTTAATGGTAATGGAAATTTAGGTTTTTAAACCATATTTCTTAAGACTTCTGTAAAACCTAGGTAGATTTTCTAATCGATAAAATGTGGTATGCACGTGGTACTTCGTGTTCAGTGCATGTAAAGATTAGATATTTTTGCTTGTATTATAAGCTCTAATTTCGTCTATTACCGTATTTTCAGAAATCTTCAAAGTTGTTGTTAAAACTTCTAAAAAAAAAAATACCAGGCAGTAAAATGTGTGTCACATTATGATCGACCCAACTTAATGGTTTGGGTTTGTATTTCGTTTTATTCCTATAGATAGATATTAAGGAAAATAAATCGTCATTTTATGCACTGCACAGTTACCAAACTCTCTTCTTAAATTTGAAACAGATTATTTTGATTTTGATTTCTTGAACAGATAAGCTCGCAGAACCAATATTTATGTATTTTTAACACACTTAGTTGGCGAACATAAAATAAACTAAAAAAATATTCAGATTTCCAGAATGTTGCCGAATGGTGGCAGTCAGAATATGAAGTTAGTGATTTTGAGCAGCAACTGGCGAAGCTGTGGGAAGATGTTAAGCCTTTATACCAGCAGCTCCACGCTTACGTCAGAAAGAAGTTGAGAGATAAATATGGGGATGTAGTTTCTGCCAGAGGACCTATACCTGCGCATTTGTTGGGTGAGTGAGATTAAAAAATACAAAATATCTAAAATTCCAGTTGTGGTGGTGAGTACTTTTCAATTGAAGAAAAATAGATGAAATTTGCAAAGGCAAAATATTTTAGGCTTTTTTATGGACCTATTATCAGATCTTTCCCTTGAGAATGATTGAAATAGGACTCCGTGATAGAGCAATTGTCGCTGACAATATGGAAAATAATGATACCAACGAATTGAAATCAAGGACGATATTTCCTTCTATTTTGTAGTCGGTTAAAAATTCCTTATATAAGTTCTTAGCTAGCCTTCAAGTAATAAAATAGTAATATTTATTGTTTTATAATTTGTTTAATTGCTTTTTATCCTTCTTAATTAAAATTGTCTAATTTTACAGGTAACATGTGGGCTCAAAGCTGGAGCAATATCGAATCTTTCACTCGACCCTACCCTGATAAAAAAGAGATCGACATCACTCAAGCAATGAAAGATCAAAACTACACCTCTATCAAAATGTTCCAAATGTCTGACGAATTCTTTCGGTCTTTGAATCTGACTGCAATGCCAGAAAAATTCTGGAAGAACTCAATAATAGAAAAACCCACCGATAGGGATATTGTATGCCATGCTTCGGCTTGGGACTTTTTTGATGGTGAAGATTTTAGGTAATAGAAACATAGGACGTATATTTTCAAATTTGATGTTTTTGTAGTAAGGGTTTCTAATTATACTCATATCTAAATTCATCAGGATTTCTAGATAACCAAGTTTCCAAGCAACTCATCTTTGGCCATTTGTATGTGTCAGGGTCAACTACATGTTGATCCTGGCATATAAGAGTCATAGCAGTGTATTGTTTAGTTCATATATACTTCTTCAAGTTTTCTTTTCAATGATACAAGACTTTTTCGTTTTCCGTCATGTTCACCATTGTTTACTTTATTAAATTTTGGTAACTATTATCCTATATACTACTATAATACATTTGTTGCGATCACATAAAATCACCTAACTTTATCAACACTAAAATTCAAAATTTCTATTACTAACACCTTTGGCTTAATTTTGAAGGATCAAACAGTGTACAACCGTAGATAAAGAATATTTTGAAACGACACATCATGAAATGGGACATATACAATACTTCCTACAATACAAACACCAACCATTCATATTCCGGGATGGAGCTAACCCAGGTAATTGGTAGAATTAATTTTAATTTTTATGACCAGGATCAAAATGTGTACGACGGTGAACAAAGAACACTTTAGGACGGTGCATCATGAAATGGGGCATGTCCAATATTATTTGCAGTATAGACAACAGCCGTTCACGTTTCGGGAGGGTGCCAATCCAGGTATTTGGGTTTGGGATCTACGGTATCATCATCATCACTTGGATCTGTGCTGTCTTATATTTCTGGTTTAAATATTCTTATGTCAGAGTCTACGTGCAGCGGAATGTGTGGCTTGTTCTTAATTGTTCTAATTCTTCCTATCTCGTTTTTTTTAAAACTAGTGGGTCTTTTGTCATCATATCTTTGTTCATATAAAACTCATGTTATGCACTCTATTCTTATCAAGCTCTGATATTTTTACAGGTAATAAAATAAGTTTATTTTTCTCATGTTAACATTTCTAAATCATACGATTAAATTTTAACGTTTATGATATATTATGTACTTTAGTTACAAGGTATCTTAGTTCATAATTGTTTTTAAACTTTCACGACTTTGATACATAATAGATGTGTAATTCAGGACTTAATCGCGATAATATTCAAAAGGTACAATACTCATCATTATCGATTAGATTAGTACCTACCAAAACCGGGCTCGTAGCCATTTGTGGTCAGAATGCGTTGCGTAGTGTTTATGAGTGATTTACGTTACCATTGCTATCCAAACGTTCATGTGTACTGATTGTAAGTTTTTTAAAGGTACACAAGTTATGAAAAAATCCTAACAATAAGTGATTACGCGAGCAATGCACACAAAATGACTGCAATCACTATTAACTGCGGTAACTACCAATTATAGATAGTTACCGCAAGTTATAGCCACAGAAGGGCCATGCGCTCGTTTATCACCCTAAAATACTAAAAACATAATTATAATGAAAACACAATATTTTTTACTTCACATTTTTAAATCAACCAATATGTATGTAAAATACAACACGTATACGTATACCTGAGCATTGATAACTGGATGCTATATATTGCTAACAGTATAAGTTAACTCATTGTTAAGTCGTTGACCAAAAACATTCAATCTGGTATTAAAGTTACACCAAGAAAATAACTTTGCAATGACTGTTGTGATAAATCAAAAAATAAGAAAAATTTAAGTCACTGCCAAAAAAAAAACTGTTTTAAAGAAAAACATTCCCTACAATATTTTGTCTCACAAAATTATGCATTCCAGGTTTTCATGAAGCGGTTGGTGACACAATAGCTTTGTCAGTATCTTCTCCTAAGCATTTAAGGCGTGTCGGCCTTAGTACAGGCAATGCTGAAGATGAACAGACAGAAATCAACCAGCTCTACAAAATGGTAAGAGATGGCTTTTGTGAGATTACTTCGAACTTAAGTTTACGCATTTAATAGCAGTTTTTTAATTAATAACCTAAAGGTTTCGACGAGTGTGTAAGTATTTAAATATACGACATGAATCTCTTGCGTTAACTTAGAAGATGAATTTATCACGTCCAAGATATTGTAGGCATTGCTGTTTGATATTAATTTCAACTTGAAACCCTTCCAACGTGAAAACACTGTATGGGCAGCTACAACAACTGTGCTCCGATATTTATTGTTATTTATAAAAATAAGATAATATAAAAATAAGATAAAATAAGAATTTATAAAAATAATATTGTTATTTATAAAAGTTATTTATAAAAATATAAATAACTTTTGCCACATCGGTAATTGTTTAAAAACACAAAGCTTTTAACAAAAATGGTAAAAACTTGTCAACATACTTAAAATCCTCAAATTATTTACAATTAAAAATGGTATGGACCAATGGAAATGCTAAAAACTATATACAAATGGTAAATACAATTGTAATTGTACAGAACAACAAAACAAATAAGTTTTTAGCTAGTAGATTTTTTTAATTATTTTGTTATTTTTTCTAGGGCATAGACAAAATCGTGTTTCTTCCCTTCGCTTACACCTTGGACTTGTTCCGGTACGGTGTGTTCCGTGGCACCACACCTCCTGAAGACTATAATTGTCACTACTGGAGACTCAGAGAGATGTTGCAAGGTGTTGAACCTCCTGTAAACAGGACTGAAGAAGACTTTGATGCTGCGGCCAAGTATCATATTTCTGCTAATGTGGAATATGCGAGGTATCGAAACTAATTCATAGTAACGTTACTAATAGTTGAGTCCCCTCAAGCAAACTCTTGTATATATATTACTTTTTTTTTAAATCCTAGGACGAAGAAAATAAGGTCTCACTCTATTGGACCAAAATATGGATGACAGAGGTTATTTGACCAAGGGCTGTTTCTATATGATAGTTTATCAGACACTTAATCTAAAGTTGTAAATGTTCCTGGTGTTAGTTAAATTTTCTCACCATATGAAAGATAATCCAAAGCTACGTTTAGTGTTGTAGAGCTCACTGTTGCACTCAAATACAAATTTAACGTTGTGTTTCTTATTCATTTCAGATACTATGTTTCTTTCATCATCCAGTTCCAGTTCCACAGAGCACTCTGTCAGTTGGCTGGCGAGTATGTACCTGAAGACCTAAACAAGAAGCTGGTGGACTGTGATATATACCAGAGCGTGGCTGCTGGCAACGCACTCGCGTGAGTAAAATTTCACAGTAAATCTTAGAATATTAGCATATTCACCGGTTATATAATATATAGTATATTCAACGGTTCTTAGGCATGTCAATGTCAATAGTGCGACACTCCATCTAGACATATTAATGATCTAAGGCCGGTTATATTATTCCACTAATTTCCCACCTGTTGTTCAAAAGTTCACCCCGAGTTTATTTTATTATTATTACTAATATTGCTTTTGTTTTAACGATCTCTTTGGTGCAGTGGTAGTACATTCGACTGTCACTCCAGAGTCGCGAGTTCGAAGTCCGCTCAGTGCAAAATTAATATACATGAATGAATGTATAATAAAGATACAATACTGGTGTACAATAAAGATTATTCTATTCTATTCTATGTCTATTTGCAATGGTTTGGTTGTTTCTTTGTGTAATATGTATGTATGTACAAAAAAAAACCCTATGTATGTTTATCGGTGTTCTAGAACTCATAGTACAAGCTCTGCTTAGTTTGGGTCTAGGTAGCGATGTGTTATATGTTCCAGGATATTATTAATGCATTGACAAAATGTGGTAATCTACTCAGTCACAAAAATAATTATTTACAGAAATATGCTCAAAATGGGTTCATCTAAACCTTGGCCAGATGCGATGGAAGTACTTACGGGCCAGCGAGCGATGAAAGCTGATGGTCTATTGGAGTATTTTAGGCCACTACTAGAGTGGTTAACGGCTGAAAACCAGAGAACTGGTGAATTTATCGGATGGGAGTCTAGTAGAACACGTGAGTATCTTCAAGTGTCTCTCTATGACGAATTTTACTTTTGAGTGAAGTTGAACAACTCATATTTTCTTTACGTGTTGCGCAGTGTTCTGCGTTTATCTATTCTCCACCTCCAATAATCCTTACTAATATTATAAATGCGAAAGTTACTCTGTCTGTCTGTCTGCCTTCCTCCTGTCTATCTGTCTATCTGTCGTCCTTTCACGCCAAAAGCACTAAACCGATTTAAATGAAATTTTTTACACAGATAGTCTAGAACCTGAGAAAGGACATAGGCTACTTTTTAATGCGAAAAAAGGGGTGTAAGAGGTTAAAAGGTGGGGATGAAAAGTTGTATGGAAGTATCGTCAATTAGCCTAAATAATTAAAAATTCTACCCAAAGACACTCCACGCGGACGAAGTCGCGGGCACAGCTAGTATTATATAAAATATAAAGAATAGTTCGCAATGATACCTGAACAAGGACCATTACCATCTATTCAGAACCTACATACCTAATAATTAATTAATAATCTTTAATAAATAAAGTCTTAATAAAATTGATTTCCTCTACAAGTTTTTTTTAACACAAGTAAAGCTAATAAAAGCCTGTTAAAATTTGTATACTTACTCTGAATTAATAGGATAGTGCGAGAATGTTAGGGCTAGTAGACAAACCAATTTTACGCAAAATACTTTTACATGAATAAATTGCCCTATAATTTGCACAAGCACATAATCTTTTTTTTGTAGTACATAGATAAGCACAAAAGGTGAAGTCAGACAATTTTATTTTCTAGAATATTGCACAGCGGAACAACGAGCAGCCCTGAGCGCTAAGGAGACAACGAAGCCAGAGACACAAGCCACCGCCCAGTCGTGACGCATTGAGTACTTACTTTAGTCTAATTTATAGAAGACTAGTATCACAGTATTCATAATAAACATTTTTTACAAATAACAGTAACTTGTGTTTTATTTAGTACCTATGAAATCAAATAAAAAAAAGAATACGAATAGCTATCTATTGTGACTTTTAATTTTCAGTCTGGAAGTATATTTCAACGTTGTCATTGTGATTAATACTAATTAAAATATATCGTCCTACCCACTACGTGACATCTTTCCCCTTCTAATAAAATGACAAATTAGTAGGAATGTTTAGAAATTATGATTGACACTGTCAATTATAAAAACAAGATAAAAACCAGCCAAAGCCCCAAACAAACATAGAGAACATGTTAGAATGTTTTGTTTGTTAGGATCACTGACCCCAAACTCTCACATTCTTTATTTTTATAGCGCAATGATATTGAAAATATTTTTAAACTACTGAAGTATCGTCCCATATTGTAGTATCTGTGAAAATAATAGCAGACATTGTATCATTCCATAATTTTATTGACCGTGGTTGGAGGAGATACCTAATCTCCAATCAAACCGTGTAGTATATGATGTATGAGGATCAACCCATTGAACCCGTAGAACGTAGCCTTAAATTTTATTAGGGGGAAAAGAGTAAGCTATTATTTTGAATTTTCTCTTGTACGGGCGTAAAGCTGCTGCTACAATTAGACTTGAACTAATTAATTAATAATAATATTGTGCGACCTTATTACACAACACTAACTAGACCCAAAATAAGCATAGCTTGTACTATGGGTTCAGAACACGCATAAACAGACTGATATGGTTTTTACTCGTATTTAAATAGAAATGTACATGTATTTGAACTTTCGCGACTTGTGTAAATGTTTGGTTGGCAAAAAAAAAAAACTTAGCAGAGTTTGTCATACAAAAAACTAGAGGCTCGCATGGCAGCAACTATCAAATTTTATATTAAATAATTTTGAGTCTGCGCCAAACTGATTAATTATCTAAATTTTATATGTATGTACTTATAAATGGAGAAAGCTCTACGTAGGTAATTAATCATTTTATTCTTTGGCTCCTTTAATAGTTTATGTAAATAAGCTAAACACTCAAGACTTAAAAGGTTTATTTATTTTTTGCTTTTTAGTTCTTTTCGTCGCTTTAATTTTTTGTTTAAAAGTTTTCTTTTTATGATTTTATGTGATTTGCGTCATCTTTTATTACTCTCAACTACTATCTTTTAATATATATAATACCAAATACTTTAAAACGCTATCAAATATTTTTTTTTTCAAAGCAAAGTGGTTTCTGTCCCTAAAATTACAGTTTTTATATCTAACTTTTGATTTTTTAGGAAGGGTATGGTTTTCATCATCAGGAGGGTTTCTCTCAATTTTTTCAGGATTCCATCATCAGATCCTGATTTCCTTGACATGGGACTACCCCATACCCTATCTAACAAAATAAAGAACCATCGAAATCGGTTTATAAATAACGGAGTGAGGGACCATTTATTGATAAACTGCAGGCAAAATATTATTTTAGTCTGAATTCCCTTACGATCGCATAATCTATTATACTTTTACTGTGGAGTATATGGATAAACGTTAAAAGTGATATCTACTATTTTATTCTCCAAAATATTTCCACCGCAAAACAAAAAGCAGCGCCACCGACAGATTGTGACACGTTGAGTACAAGCTTGGCTAGACAAGCAACGTAATATAATAAACAGTTTTTACAAACAAATGTAACCCGATTCATTTACCATAAAATGAAACAAAAAATAAGAAAATGTTTATTTTTACCCACTCCATGACGTCTTTCCATTTCAGGTTAAACGACTGAATAATAATAATAATAATAATACTTTATGTGTGGATGTGGATTCTCGCATAAGTGTGCCACACTAACTATTGTGACGTAGTTAGCGAAATAGTTGTTCTGAATCGGTATGTTTTTGTTTGTATGAAACATATTCCTATTCACGTACTGAAGGCACTCAAACGAAGATTGCTGTAAAGTTTGGTGCAGGCACTAAATAATTCTACCCTACTTCTAAGTATTGTTTATAAGAATCTTCCTCAAACTGTGTATTTTACTTGTTTAAATAGCGTGTAGATTTAAGATAATGTTAGCAAAAATGACAATTATTAATACGATAGTTCTATGAAACTAATCGGCCAACCACTATGACGTCAGAATGGCTGGCCAGTAGGTATATATTTTTTTCTAACCCAAACTTAACAAATATTTATTTATATTAAATATGGCCTGGAAGATTGTATACAGTTACCGTAGGCCTATAGACGCGTGTCACTCGTGCGCTTCCGACGCGTTTTTCTGCAATCCAATACTGTGGCCTTTAGAGAAAAAAATTACCGGAAGATCAATTCACAAACTTCTGTCAGAGGATGTTCCAATCAAACTATTAAAGGTTTTCCAGTGTGGGGATGAATCCCTACTGGTGTGGTGGCAAACAGAAAAAGTATTCATAAATTTGTTATGTGTAGAAAATATTAAGAAATAGATATAATAAATTTCATTTGCATATCCCGTTTGATTCAGCTATCCACACGACCGTGATAAAAATCATAATGATGGGCTCTAGACACGATTAATATTTGGGACAATGATATTTATAACTTTGTAGAATTGATTTAATAGAGGTTAGTGGTCCGGTATACCCGTGAACGCGATCAATAAGTACGGCCAAAGAATAGTAATGGATATGGCCATGATTTCAAGACCCATGTGTGTGTGGGTGCGATATCTGCACACGATGTTACAACTATTTTCACTGAGCGAGAATCGATTGATTCGAGTGAAGATAATTGTAGCATTATCTGGGTGCTTCTATATACAATAAGTGGGTATGTACAAAAGAAATATCTACCTAAGTGTGTCTATCCGTGTTCTAGAAACCATAGTCAAAGCTAACCTTGGTTTGAATCTAGAAAGCGTTGTGTAAATGTCCCAGAAGCTTGTTACTACTTTTATTACTATTTGTTATCTTAAATTTTAAGTTACACTTGCAGAGATGTGTAAAGTTATCGGCTCTGCTCTTGTGAAGAGTCTTGACAGTTACCTTACCATAGAACTATCCTTTTTATTTTAGTTAATGTGTATTACATTGTATTGCTATCACTTTGATGGTTCAAATCTTAAGCTAAGATGATTTTTTCTAAATTCGTATTCCAGAACTACTTATATCTGACAGATAATTTCGATAGACGGGTTGTCTATCGAAATTATCTGTCTTGAAAATCTATTTGACAACAGATCCGTCGATAAGATATTTTATCAAGTAGATACAATATCTTGTCGATAAATAGATAACTATGTTATGTCTAGAAAAATGTATATGACAAGGGATTTGTTTATCTTGTTTTTATTAAACGTTTTTATACTAACAAGGCTTAGAATATATAAAAGAAAGAATTTTTTTTGAGCCATTCTGATGATACTCAAATTATGTACTCAGGCTTTTCCTAATTTAAATGAAGTTGATGTCAATGTAAAAATGAAAAATAAAAAAGGGCAATTGCCTACCCTGGATGTCGAAAACTATCTCACGCAGTTCCCTTAAAAAATAGAAAAGATGAAACTGAGCAAAAAAATTCTGATTTAGAATAGAATAGAAGAATCTTTATTTTACACCAAAGACATATTGCTTTAAATTAATTATTGATTCTTGAATTATTGATTGAGGAAAGTCTTGTCATTCCCGTAAAACAATATCGACGCAAGATTATTTAAATTACGTAAGGATAGCTGAAGCTGAAATCAAACATCCGAAACAGATCTTTTACAAATTACATTACATTTACATTTTCATAAATTCCAACGGAGTCGTCAGACAATTCTGTTGAAAATTTTCTGCATTTGCATACACACACAATACATGAAGTTTTTCAGAGTTTATATGAAAAATGCACTCTGCAGTAGTGTAAACAAAACAGAAGACTTTTTTCTTAGCTGACTTTGTCTATGAAGACAACCGAGACCGTTTATTTCCTGTTAATGCAAATAAACAGCTGTGTCCATGACTTCACTCTCATTAAATAAATTTTTAGAGCTTCATTCCTCAAAAGGAGAAAAAGGAACTCTTATAGGATCACTTTGTTGTCCGTCTGTCTGTCAAGACCCTTTTCTCAGGAACACGTGAAGGCATCAAGTTGAAAATAACATCAAATACTTCTGTGGACTCTTGAAGCTGTAATAAAATCAAGCTTTTATGATGATATAAGACTTACATTTAAATAGTACGCTGGTAAATCAAAACCTATAAGGTACTTCCCATTGACCTAGAATCATTCCCAATCTACTAGTCACCCGGAGTAGATAGCTTCGCAGCCGGAACTACGGGTCCGGCTGTTAGATCAGGGTACCACGGGAACCGGATCCTGAGCCCTCTGATGGCGAAAGCTGTCAGATACCGGTTTTGGAGTTGGACTCGTGGGGGTATTGTGGTTAGCTGCACAGAACGGGCACGTTCGTCTGCTCCACTATTGTCGGTAGAGCGTGGGTTCTCGCGCGCAGCGAGAGCAGCGGAATTAACCGGTCTAAGGCGAAGGGCTCCTTGGTTTTCCGTTGCGAGGCTTGGAGCGTCCTTTAGCAGAGGTCCCGTCGGACCGATGGAGCTCGGATACTTGCCTGCTTAGCAAGTAGAAAGGTGACTAGACACTGATCCGGACACCCGACCGTAGGCCAGGGTAGACCTACACTTGATTGTAGATCGGGATGTGAGTGTGCTGACAGCTCCGGTACCAGCTGGATACTGGTAGTCGGCTTCTCTGACGAACTAAGCGGTGTTACCGCGAGCATATGCAAATATGCGGGAAGTGAGCGTGCCTTACAGCTCCGGTATCTATCTGGACAATAGGGAGTGTGCTGGTTGCGAATGGGGGGTCGCTGCGAGTGTGGTTTCACGAGTGGCGATCTTCTGTGACCGATAGGCATACGGGTAACTAGCCTTAATTAGTACCGGCGCCATGGCGTTGGAGGTAAGACCTGCCGTATAAAGGTCACTGAGTCTCGGGACCTTGGTTTGGGGAACTTGATACAGGTATACTGACCCTGCTCATATATCGTAAAGTTGGGTGGGGTGGGGGCAGTATAAACAAATACGTAGTCGTGAGGAGGAGAGGGCCTGACCTAGAATCATGAAATTTGGTAAGAAGTAAGGTCTCACTGTCACGGTCGTCTTTAATTTGGAATTATCACTACATATTATAAAACAAAGTCCCCCGTTGCGTTTGTAAGTCTGTCTCTTCGCGATAAACTCAATAACTACCAAACAGATTTTCATACGGTTTTCACCAATAAACGGAGTGGTTCATGAGGAAGGTTTAGGTATATAATTCATTAAGGTTGTGTTTTAGATGGCTGAAATATGACGATGATGGTTGAAGATGTCGGAAAATTCAATACATGTTTTGCTAACCGTGCGAAGCCGGGGCGGGTTGCTAGTATCACATTTTGTTTTTGTGATTACGAACTTATATTATGCGGTTGGAAAGTTAACTTTGTCGTAAATCGATGTTTGGGTGACTATTTTCTTTTTTAGAAACGCCAAGTTAAGTTTACCATTCGAAAAAATCTGGCAAATATCTTCGAGAATCGGTTCCTAAGATGAACGTGAATGATGAATATAATGATACGATGAATATAATCAACATACAAGTTTATTTGCTTAAGATGTTTTTGTTAATTTATTTATTTGGGAGACACAGTTTACCTATAAACTTTTTTTTTTATAAAGTTACTTTAGTACTTACTTAGGTATTTGTTTGGTTTTATAAATAACCGTGTCAGGTTCCGTGTTCTAAGTTATTTGCAGTTTCATAACCAAACACACTTGTTCTCTCTACAAAGAATTTCTCTATGGCCTCTTCACTATCACAGAGTAACACTTAACTTATCAACTTGAGTTGAGCCGGAGACCTGGATTATCAGGCTACTTTTTATCCCGATATTCCCACAGCACCGGGACTAGCGCGGATAAATAAAAGCATCAAGCACAAGTCATCCTAGTAATACTTTTTAGATTCCCTAAGATTACTTTTAGAATACAATATGCATTACCAATTCTATGTAAGCCGCTGAACATAAATGTACATTTTCAATCAGCACAAGATCTCTAGACAGACAGAATAAGAAACGATTGCGTGTATTGAGGATAAATAACTGAGATATCAAGAACATCAAGATTATGATTCGTAAGAAATATAATGCCTGTTCGACAACAAGCTCAAGTAGTGTATAGTAGTTTGTCGGCGTCAGCGGTCACAGCCGGTGAGTTTTGATTGAATTCATTTATTTTCTATCTGTGTAAATGGTCAATGGAAAGACTTTATTTAAAGTGCGGCATAAAATCACACGGTCTTTACAGTCCCATTATTTTTATCAATTGATATTTAGCTTTAAAACGTGTACGTCCTAAACATAATTGTTATGTACCCACCTGGGCGACTGAGCTTCGCTAAGTGTTCTTTTTTGGAAAATCTCGATTTTTTCAGGAAATACATAAATATAAATAAACTGAGAAAGTAAAACCTTATCGAAAGACAAAATTAGATCCAAATTCAAAAAGTTTAAAGTTATTGTTAAGTATTTATGTAGTAAATCGACTGCGTTAACCGACCGAGTTAATTTTTAATTAAACATTTTTTCTTCGAAATAGTGTTAAGTAATATTTACATTAAGACACGGGACCAAAGTCTTAGTCTTAGAATAACTAGTTTCTGCCCGCGGCTTCGCTCGCGTGGTATCATTAAGCGACGTGACAGGAGAGCGGGGACGTGCATTCGCGTAACAGTAAATAACCATTTTACTTGAGCTCTCTAATGTATGGCGCGGCTAGTAAAACTGAGACCAAGCTGTATCTACAGTAAAATTAACTGATATAATAATAATATAATAAATAAGTAAAATCTATTCACGTAGTTTTGCGTGAAGTTCGAACAAAAAAACCAACAATAAGAAAAGGAATAGTTTCGGATTTAGAAATCCTTCATTAACTGTTTTTTAATACCTTCAATGTACAGTCTTTACAATTTCATACCAGTAATAGATTATTCTAGACAATGTGCAGTGTTGCACTGAACTCTGGTACCCACGGTAAGATCTAATTTGTGTTAGGCCTCGGTCACGAAGTCAGCGGAAGCGGGGCGGCAGCGGCGGCGGCGCAGGGAGTGGCGCGTTTCAATGCATACATTTATATGGAACTGGCCTCGAAGCGGGCGGCGAGCGGCGTACGAGAGTGATGCCGCGCCGGTCGCTGATTTCGTGTCCGAGGTCTAACACCCATTTGGACTCATAGTCGCTGCACGCTTATGAGAGCAATAGAACAGTCGCTAACAGAGATTGTATTCCTTTCATTCACCGACATTTACTTATCACTTTTAATCGTTGGCATCTTGAAGTTAATCATCAGTGCTACACGTACATGGTCCTTCGAACTTGTGACTCGGTTACCGGTATTCATAACATCAATGACTTTTAAGTTCTGTGTTGTGTTTGATAATGAGTTAATAGCAAACTTAAAAACAGAATATATCTACCGACCAAGGGGACTGTAATCCACAATGTAACACAAAATTTTAGATGTATAATTACACAATCTGTACTGCTAAGACTCTTAAAAATATGTAATCCAAGACAGATGTTACTATCCTCTAATAAAACATAAAGAGTATGAAGACAAGAATATTTACAGGTATCTTACTATCTTAACTTTCTTATACTATCATCTACTACTATCTATACATACTATTATAAATGATAATGTGTGTACTAATAGTATAAATAATAATAATCTTATATTGTGTAATGTTCTGTATTTCTTTTGCATGCTATGGTTTTATATAATTGAGAAAACACATGAACCACCCTCTTATGTTTAGTTTTTTCAGAAAGATATATTTCTTGTTGAAGACCCTAAAATAGAAAAAAAGGTGAAAATGAGTTTATTTGTTTATTTGTTTGTTTGTTAGGTTTTCACGCTTTAACTACCGATCGATATATATATATATATATCGGCCAAAAATTTTACGACCATGTAAATGTTACTTTTCTTTCCCTCGGGAACAGTATAACAGTAGTACCTTTTTTCCTTTTCGGAATAGGTGTATGGGAAAATCTATGTATGTTTAATAAGAATTGCGTAAAAAGTTTGCGTAGTCTAAAACCTACTTTAACTGAAAGTTGCAATATGCTAATATCTTAGAACTGCTTTACACTGATAGATTGGTCAATGATTTATTTCAAAATTTTTGATCTAGAGTTCGAGTCCAAACCGATTAACCTGTTTTACTACCAGTCACAACGTCCTTGGCGATAGTGGTGTCCTAGTGCCGATAAGGGCTACTAGTAATGTTGCGAGTGGTTAAAGATACCAGTAGTCACTTCACTGATCATAATAAAAATGCTAGAAGTGCCGATAAACAGCCACGAAAAAACTATGGGACTTTGAGATTAGGGCGGATGTATTTCGGTTATTGGGTGCCTCACTTACAGATGAGTTGCTGATGTGTACTATTGAGTCTTATACACAGTCAAATAACATTTTTGACCTTTGAATAAATTATCGAAGAATTGCAAAGCCGGTACAACAAGTTTTTCTGTTTACATGTATATCGATACATACCTAATGGGATGTTTAATAAGGTTTTTACAATGTCGCAAATGTGTGAGGGACATTCCTGTTGTTCCAAACTCCTATAGGCTACAGTAACTGCTTACTATGATGCAAACGCTATGTTTGCTACCTCAGTAGTATATATTTAGCGTAAATATCAAACATAGTTTCAAGCTCATTCAGTAATTTTCCTTTTCTCATTATTTCGTAAACATAAATTTTTTTGTGTGCATGTTTTGCGATGTCTTTGTTAAAAGGGTTTCAAAGTTCCTAATAAAAGTATCATCTGGAAAGTATTAGATGCATTGAAGTATACTCGTATATAGTGTATGTGACCAATCTGCGTGAATGTGATTTACCCCTGTGTCCCTGAAATGCACAGAAAGTAAAGTATTAAGTATATTCGTGTATGAGACATTTAAAAACTCCAATGAAACCCAAATTTCGAAAAGACCCCTTAAAGTATTGAGCACTAACCAATCAGACTTCTCGTCTAACTTCAACTAAACACAAAATAAAAATATCCTATTAAAGTGTTCCAAAGTGGTTAAACCAATCCAAACATAATTTTTTCGAGCTGTCTCAAACGGCTTCCATGCGTAATGTCTTTTACGGTGTATATAATCTTGTCTCTGATACCACGACAAATTGTATTACTTGGTACGTGGTGAGAACAGTATGGTGGAGCACGTGACTGCATCGTGCAAAGAGGCATGAATATGTCTATTAATATTGGTCTAGGTGTTTCTGTGTATAATATGTAAGTATTTACAATAAAAAATATAAATAGAAGTCTAGAACACATCGCACAAGCTGTCCTTAGGTTGGGTCTAGATAGCACTGTGTGTATAGTACACAATCTCAGAATATTATTATATCATACTAGCAGTTCTCGCGTGTACATATTTATATATTTAGCGTGGTATCCTAACTCTTTTTCCAAAATAAAAGTAGCATAAGTTATTCCCTATAACACCACAAAACAGACAGACAAAAATTTTAATAACTGATTTTTAGGTATAGGTATCGTGCAAATAACTGTATGAGCTTAAAAAAATATTATTTTGACATTACAAACAGACACTTCAATTTTATTTTTTTGTATTGCATGTTTAATGTAAGCAGTTAATTTAACAGCAGTGTCAACTTGGTTTCGGAAACTTTATATTCACTGAAGAATTTTGAATTTTCATAAACTCAAGTTCAATCAGTATGTGTGTAAAGAAGGATATGTCTGTCGTATATAAATTGGATGTGATTTGATTACTGAGTATGTATTAAAATGAGGTCATCTTTACTTTTAAGTTCCTACAAACAGCAGGGTCATCTATTCTCGAGATTCTCTCTCTATATCCTTGAGGATATAGACACTTAACTGCATGATAATGTTTTGCATTACATTATTATCCTTACCTTTAGCCAACGATGACAAAGGGCAGGAAGCAATTCGACACGCACAGCTTTTTAGGGAGTAGTTTCGTAGTGATCTTAATGTAACACTTCACTAATCAACAGTTATAAGACTTTTTTGTATAAAACTGTCCCTAGTTGGATCGTTTACTAAATTGATCCAGCCCTCTCTTTTATTACCAGCATTTCCACCTCGTTATGGTGCTTAGGCGACGCTTCTTAATCAAAGAAATATAACATTACGAAATTCTTTTACGTCGTTTGTAGGTACTTCATTTTTTGGAGTAATTCCAAATTCCGATATCAGTCAGTATGACTTTGACGTACTGCTTCCGAAGTTTGATAATATTATCACCTCCGGTTTACTTGTTTTGAAGTTGTATGAATAACAAGTTGACTTCATGCAAACTCATGTTTACTTGGAGGACAATGAAGTTTTAGAAAAAACGTTTTTGATTGCTAAAGATAAGAAGTGTGGAACTAAAACTATTACACAAAACTTACAGTTACAAAGCCCACTAAGATGATCGTTGCTACATGAAGAGGACATAATACACAAGGAATGAATTATAGTTACATTTCATAGGGGCCGGTCTGTACCTAAAATGGGACAAAGTGAAACATCTATGGCAAATTTTTGTTTCACCGGTTTTATCGTACATCGAGCGGCAATCGAGGCACGGAACAAGTCAGGCCGGTGTATTGATGGGTATTCGTTCCCGACTAGGCCACGACAAGTCAAAAGGTTTTATTCAAGTTACTTCGGGGCGTTCCATTACCCGGTGTACAATTAATCATTCCTTATATGTCAATAAAAATTTAACTTCTGTTTTATGCAATTGAATAAATCACCAGGTAACCCGATGTTAACGCGTAACGTTCTATGGCGTTTTTATTCTATTTCTATTTTTATTATTATATTATATTTAACAGTATTAGAATAAAATAAAAAATATTCATACCATTTTACTCACGTGTGTATTTAGGAGATGCCCGAGTTTAAGGCCCTATGGGAGCTCTTTATCAAAGGTTGAAGGGACCTGCCAGGTTAGTATCGCAGGCATCGAACATCTTTAATGAATGTATGTATATATTATGTAGTATTATTTATTGTACACAAAACAATCACATTATACATAAGGAAAATAGTATGTCCAAAAAGCGAGCTTAACCCATAATTGAGTTCTCTTCCAGCAAAACCTTCGGAGTGAAAATATATATATATTTTATGGTATCTACAAAAAACTTACTTAACTCTATACGGTTTGTAGTGTTGTCTCTTTCATTTCTTTCATATTGATAGACATGAACCTTGTGATGTCGCGTTTAAGACTAGTATAGTTTGAGAGACGAGTACGAAACACAAATGTAGAATTATCACACATTTCAACTGACAATGTTTTGTTACGGTTGCTGATATTGTTTAACGACACAAATATGGGACAGTGTATGCTGTAAAGTCACAGTAAAATTAAAAAGTAATAAATTTGTAAATAGTGAGTAGTTCAAGTTATTTGTGATGTTTTTACTATGTAGGTCACTATTCTAAACTAAAGGAACCCCATAGTGATTGAGGACAAGACAAGACAATGGGCTAAGATTAAAAGGTTGATGGAAGGTCTTATATAAAAAAAAGTAATCCTAAGTAAAAAAAGTATCCCTACGTTGCCGTCGTGGGGGGGCTTGCGTGGGTCAATGATCTCTGGGGCTATGCCGGTAGAGCCACTCATGTCGGATTGGCCCAGAGGGAGACTCCAGACCAAGCGGGATACCTGGTGGGACCCTTCCCTGGGTCACCCAGAGTTGCTCCGCGGTTTAAAGTGGAGGAACGAGGACGGGCTCGGCGTGCACTTACACTGCCACCGAGCAGGCAATGGTTGACTTGGTCTTCCTGCCACCGTCGGCACATCGTAATCCCGAAAGGAGTGTCGTGGTTATGTCTCACGACTCCGATCGGGGGCGAGGGTCTTGGCTTAGCCGCCCGGACTACGAGGAAGACAACCTCTCTAAAAATTACCCCGAATCCCGTGCTCTAGTGTGTGGCCAGGGGATGCATGGCTGATGGGTGGTTCAGTCACAAGCACACTCCCAGCCGAGGCACTTGCGGTCCCCTCGGTTGGGCACAAATTCACGCTTGCCCGGGTTTTGCGGGATCTCTGCCTGGGTCGACTTTTATTTCTCCCCCACTCGTGGGAACAATTATGAAATCTTTAACAAATACCCAAAAAGAAGTTGAAAAGAAGAAGGACGAGCAAAAAGAGATGGTGGAAGAAACGCCTTTGAGAGGCACCGAAAACTTAGAATTCGCAGAGGATTCTACGTCACGACTCACGCCGCTACCTATGGAGCTTCTATAAGTCGATTCGACTCCTGGGAGCAGTCGAAGGTCTGAGCGTCTTCGCTGCAGAGCTGCTGTATCGGCGGAACTCGTAGGCGACTCGGAGTCTGATTCCGGGTCGTCTATGAATTTATCGTTTGGCAAGGATAGTCGCAAGCGGAGCCTCTCGCGATCTAGTGCTGGCGTATCAGAAGACATGCCAGCTCCGAAAATACCAACTGCGTCAAGAGGGCGCACAAGACCCCGCTCTCAGATGCTTGCGGGCAGGAGTGCCTTCTCAAGAGCCGAAAAAACGGTTCTGACGCGCACAGAAGGTGAACGCGTAGCTGAAGAAGAGATCACGGATCTTCTTCTAAAGATTCGTCCACCTGTAGAAGGCGGTTCCGCTGACCTCCAAATTAGAACAGATGCAGCGGTGGGCATCATAAATATGGTGGCCACAAAGTCGCGGAACCTGAAGGGGCCCTTCGTTCGAGCCCTTAAGGACTCGTCTTCGGCAGTGGCGGGGGTCGTTGAGACCCTCATTGCAGATGTCGAACGATTAAAAGGGGAAAATGTTCGACTCTCAAAGGAGATGGTCGATCTTCGTGCCCAGTTCGCACAATTTAGGGCCAATAGGTCGGACCGTTCTAAGCAGTCCCCCTCAGCGTCACAACAGGCCTCCCCGTTGACATCCTCATTTCCGGATGCCCACCTGCGTCAAATTACCGACGCAGTGTGGCGCATGATGGATGGTCGCCTTGCTGGCTTGGAAGCAAGGCTACCTCCTGCACCCACTGTTCGGCCGTCACTTGCTGCCCCTAAGCCAGCTCCGCCTAAAGCGCCTCTTTCTGTCGGGACAACGTATGCGACAGTTGTGGCAGCAAAGACGGCAACGACGCCACAGGGAGGAAAAAAGAAGGTGCCCCGTACACAGTCAGAAGCAAGGGCTCTCCCACCCCCACCTGTGCATGCACCTGCTGTGGCTTCTAACGCAAGCAGTGCCCCTGAACTCGCCCCTGACCCTTCACCTCCTGCCCCGTCCAACGAAGGGTGGCAAACTGTCAAGGAGTCAAAGAAAAAGAGGAAGAGGGGGGCAGAAGAAAGAAGGGGGCTGCAACTCAAGGAGCGGCCCAAGTGACAGTTAACGGTGGCAAGAAGCCCATAAAGCTTACCCCTCCAAAATCAGCCGCTGTTGTTATAACGGTGTCATCGGAGGCAGAAAAACGTGGCCTCTCCTACGCGGAGGTCTTCCGCAGGGCCCGTGAAGTCGTCCAACCCAGTGAACTGGGAGGCGTCGGTGGGCGTACCCGCGAAGCCCAAACAGGGGCTCGCGTACTGGAGTTCCCCGGAGCAGAGGGTGCGGAAAGGGCCAATGCGTTGGCTGAGAAATTGCGGAGCTTATTTGCGACGGAGCAAGGCGTGAAGGTTGCCAGGCCCACTAAGTGTGCGGAGATACGCGTCTCGGGCCTAGACGACTCAATCACACCAGCCGACATACGAAGTTTTATAGTTTCCGCAACTGGATCTACCTCAGACACGGTCAGAGTCGGTGCTATACGTCCCGGCCCTGGTGGAGTCGGTTCGGTATGGGTCAGTTGCCCTGTGTCTGCGGCTAAAAAACTTGTTGACGGTGGCAGGCACCTTGTGGGCCTCAGTGCAGTCCGGGTTTCAGCCCTGGAAGCCAGGCCCATGAGGTGCTACAAGTGCCTGGCGCCGGGTCACGCTCTTGCTGCATGTACAAGTTCCTATGATTGATGCGGACTATGTTTCCGCTGCGGTCGACCAGGGCACGTGTCGGCAAATTGTTCCGCCGCCCCTTACTGTCCCGCTTGTGCTGCGGCTAATCTGCCCGCTAGCCATATGACGGGGCGTAAGGGATGTAAGCCTCCGAAAAGAGCATCTGTATCACAGGCGGGGGTTCGCCAATCGACCCAGGCTAACCCTGTAGTAGTTTCTCGACCACCGTCGCCGATGGAGGCTGTAGAGACGATCCAGTAAATGGACCAAGTCTTCAGCCTCATCGTCCAGACGAACCTAAACCACTCTGCCGCTGCACAGGATCTTCTCCTGCAGACTATGGTGGAGTGGTCAATCAGTTTAGCCGTAGCCGCGGAACCCTACTATGTTCCTTCTCGCCCAAACTGGATGGGCGACTGGGATGGTTCCGTGGCGATCGTCAGCTCCTCGGTGCCTCATATTCCCCGCCCTTGTCGCTAAGAGACAAGGGCTCTGGATATGTTGCCGCTGAATGGGGGGGAGTCACACTCTACGGAGTATATTTCTCCCCCAACCGGAGTCTGGCTGATTTCGAGGTCTTCCTCAACAACCTGGAGACCTCGATGCGGCGTCAGTCGTCTGGGCACACGCTCGTGCTCGGGGACTTCAACGCAAAGTCTACTGCGTGGGGGTCCCCCAGGACGGATGCCCGTGGCGAGGCGGTGGAAGAGTGGGCAGCATCGGTGGGCCTCTGTCTCCTCAACAGAGGCTCCGCCAACACGTGCGTGCGACAGCAGGGGGGGTCGATAGTGGACCTTTCGTTCGCTACCCCTGCTCTCGCCGCACGAGTAAGGGGCTGGTGTGTCCTGGAAGAGGTTGAGACGCTCTCGGATCACCTCTACATCCGATTTGAGCTCTCCCGGTCCCAGGACCCCAGGAGGGGTCACAGGGCGCGGCGATCTCCCCGTTTTCCGCGATGGGCTGTGGGAAAACTAAATAGGGACCGTCTAGAGGAGGAGGCCATTGTTCAGTCTTGGCTATCTCCTCCTCCACCTCCAACTGAGGAGGTAGACGTTGGGGCTGGCCGCCTTCGCGATTTAATTACGCAGGTATGCGATGCAGCCATGCCCCGAATCCAAAGTCGTCGTCCTCCGAGGAAGGGGGTCTATTGGTGGTCCCAAGAGCTAGCGGACCTCCGTGTGGCCTGCATTCGTGCCCGGAGGTCCTACACCCGCAGCCGGCGGCGTCGCCGCAATGACGGGGAAGAGGATCAGCTTCACGAGGAATACCGCGAATCACGGAGGACTCTGAAGCTGGCTATAAGCCGCGCCAAAGAGGCAAAAAGAAAGGAGATGCTGGAGGGTCTAGATCGTGACCCCTGGGGTCGCCCATACCGTGCGGCGCAACAAAAGCTTCGCACGTCGGGCCCGCCCCTTACGGAGACTCTCCAGCCCAGCTTCCTGCAGGAAGTGGTTGAGGGCCTTTTCCCGCAATGGGTGGAGCACACGCCCCCGTCGATGGCCCCCTTGGCCGAAGACGACGGGGAGGTTGCAGATGAGGATGTTCCACCCGTAACGGAGGCAGAGATAGGGGCGGCTGTTCTACGGATCCGTTCCAAGAACACCGCCCCTGGGCCAGACGGGATCCCCTCCCGAGTTTTGGCCCTGGCCCTTGACCACATTTCGGACCACCTCAGGGGGGTGTTCGACGCTAGCCTGGCGTCCGGACACTTTCCTGACTGCTGAAAGAGCGGGAAGCTGGTCCTTTTAACGAAGCCGGGACGGCCTACCGATTCGGTCGCGGCCTACAGGCCCATCGTGTTGCTGGACGAGGCGGGTAAATTGTTTGAGAGGGTTCTCTCTGCCCGCATCGTCCGGCACCTTTCCGAGGTTGGCCCCGATCTGTCGGACGCTCAATTCGGTTTTCGAGCAGGGCGTTCGACGATCGGGGCTGTGTTGCGCCTGAGGACCGTGACCGAAGAGGTAGTGAGCCGTGGCGGCGTGCTGTTGGCGGTGTCGTTGGACATCGCCAACGCATTCAATAGTCTGCCATTCAGCTGCATCAGGGAAGCACTCCACTATCACGGGGTGCCAGGGTACCTGAGGCGGCTGGTGGCAGACTATCTAGAGGAGTGTACCGTCATGTACGAGGACCGAGATGAAATTTTGAGACGTCGGCCCATGTCGTGCGGTGTTCCACAGGGGTCTGTTCTTGGACCACTCCTGTGGAACATGGGGTACGACTGGGCCCTTCGCGGTGACTTCCCCCCCGGGCTGGGCGTAATCTGTTACGCTGACGACACATTGGTTACAGCCCGGGGGGTGAACTTTCAGGAGGCGGCGCGATTGGCCACCAGGGGAGTATCTCTGGTGGTTGATCGCATTGAGGCGCTGGGCTTGCGGGTGGCCCTGGATAAGACGGAGGCCCTTTTATTTCATGGGCCCCGTCGTGGTCCACCCCCTGGCGCCTCTATCGTGGTCAACTCGGTCCTCGTACCGGTTAAGGCCCATATTAAATATCTGGGCCTGATCCTCGACGGGAGGTGGCGCTTCGACGAGCACTTCCGGCAGCTTGCTCCAAGGTTGGTCGGCGCTGCGTCCGCCCTTGGGCGACTTTTGCCCAACTTGGGTGGACCCAGCGTCGCTACGAGACGGCTGTACACGGGGGTTGTCCGGTCAATGGCACTCTACGGTGCACCGGTGTGGGCGGAGGCTCTGACCGCCCAGAACAGGGCGCGCCTCTGGCGCCCTCAGAGGGTTATGGCGGTTAGAGCCATACGCGGATACCGCACCGTGTCGACGGAGGCGGCGTGCGCATTGGCTGGGACTCCCCCGTGGGATTTGTAGGCGGAAGTGCTCGCCGAAGTTTATCGGCGGGCGGCTGAGTTCCGGGCGGGAAGCGGCAGTCGGCCCCCGCCCGAAGAGATAAATGAATGGCGTGAAGCCGCTCGCCGAGCCACGATGGCTCGTTGGTCGTCCCGAATGGAGGCTCCACGTGCTGGCTTTGCCGCCGTGGAGGCGCTCCAGCCGGTCATCGTCGAGTGGGCAGGGCAGCAGCACGGGACCCTTTCCTTCCGACTGACGCAGGTTCTTTCCGGGCACGGCTGCTTCGGGAAGTACCTGCACTCGGTCGCTAGGAGGGAATTGAGTCCCGCCTGTCACCACTGCGACTGCAGTGAGGACTCGGCTCAGCACACGCTGGCGGCTTGCCCCAGTTGGGCGGTGCAGCGTCGGGCCCTCATTGCAGTCATCGGAGAGGATCTGTCGCTACCGGCCGTCATACGCTCCATGGCCGGTAGCGACAGTAGTTTTACCGCGGTCGCAACCTTCTGTGAGGACGTCATCTCGCAGAAGGAGGCGGCGGAACGGGTCCGGGAGGACGGTCTCCACTCGGACCGAATTCGCCCCCGGCGAACCGGGCGGCGGAGGCGCGCTTTCCATGCCGCCCTGAGTGTGGCCGTGGGTGGACGGGACGGGTTTTCCCCTTCACCCGCTACAGTGGCCATCCGCGAGGAGGCGTCGTCCTCGTGTGCCTGGACGTCGCCTACACGAGAGTTTTTAACCAAAGGTGGTGCCCGCGCTTTTGCGGGCAGGCGCTAGGAGGGATCCGGATGTCTTAATAAAGCTGTTCCCGGATTCCTCCTATCTTAGGCGCAGCACGGCACACCGTGTGGTTTTAGTCGGTTCGTTTCCGACACACCACCCGGAACGAAAAAACGAAAACCCCGGTGGGGTGACGGCCCGAGGGGGTTTCCACACGTAAAAAAAAAAAAAAAAAAAGGTCTTATATAAGTTACAAGCTTTGTGCTTTGTGCCTTTGCGTTATTGTAGACTTTGTCAATCAATTCAAATATCCCGCGGGAACAGTACTTTTTTTCTGGATCAAAAGTACATAGTAAATGTCTTTGAACCGTGGACATGTCCTATACAAAATTTCATGGTTATCGGTTGAGTAGTCAAGGCGTAAAAGCATAACAAACAAACAAACATACATTTTTAAGATTTACATAATAATATATTTGTTTAATAACCATCATCTTGTCGGTTTCGTGTCAGAAACGTACCATGGTTAAGGATTTTTTCTTATACCGCCAATCAATTTCGTTACTGAGTCAATAGAAAATAAAAAATCAACTCTTACTTGATTAAAAAAATATGACTGCATTCAATATGAAACTATCCATCCATTTTGCTACGCAAGCCTTTTTTTTTTGACACAAAGGTTTCAAATCCTACATAATGACATGCCGCTTATTCATTTACATAATAATTAATATTTTCAAGTTTGAACACTGAGTTTCAGTATGTGGATCGATAACGTTCGTTTTGAGTGTATTCTTCACGATTTTATTGGTTAAAATGCCTTGTGGATATTTCAGTCAGACAACTAAACAAGTCCTATTTGTAAGTTTACTTCATATTTTTTCTTAACTTTCTTAACTTCTGAGGTTTCTGGAAGTATTTCAAATAAGACTTCAGCAAGTAATCAAAGTATTTAAGATAGCAGTTTGAAGAATGAAATGTAGTTATCGATAGACAGTTGGATTAACTAAAAAAAAACAGTGTGTGTGCAATTCACACACGGCAGAAGTCTAACTTCAGAAAAGTAGCCTACGAGAGAATGAGAAATAAAATAAAACAGAACAAATAATTTACTAATGTTATTAAATTTAATTTTACATCTCATATATAAAAGTTATTGGTCAAATTAATACAGATGTGTTAAATAATTAACATAAATTAACTAACCAACGAATTTTAATACAAATGCACAAAGACACCACGTTGACATTGACGCATCTGCTGAAGCCTTGGTAGTTCGCAGGCGTAAAGACAAAGATTATAGGAAACACTGATACTTGTATTCTATCTCATTCTCTCGCACCCTAAATCCTATTACTGAATATGTTTGTCTCTTTTTCTGTAGCTTTTTAGTTTCATCGAATTTCAAATCACAACGATTCTAAAGAAGTTTCGCTTAAAAATATAATAAAAATGGAATACCTCAGGGCACTATCTTGGACCCTACCTTTTCATGTTCTAGTATGTACACCTTGCATATCACATTGTCTGAAAACTGTAATTCTAAATGTGTCCATATGTTCAAATAAATTGAATTTAAAAATCAGCTTGTTTGTCACTAACACAAACTAATCTATAGATTGTCAAAAAGGTTTTCAAAATAGTTTTTATTCTAAATGAAATAAAAAGAAATTGCAATTCGTTCTAAATTTCATCTTTTGGAACCGATTGGATTTTATGATTTGTTTTTAACTTTTTAGTTCATATTTATTGTGAAAATATATACTCCTAGTATATAGTAACTGCATAAGTTACTTTACTGCGATACCGTTTTCGTAAAAGTTCAGTAGGTACCACAGATATTCATTATAATTTTAGATTTCTTTCATAATATCGTTAATTGATTCACGTAAATTTGAAAAGCTCATGCTAAGGGTAAAGAATACGATTAATAGCCCTTTTATTGATATTATGCGAATGCAACCGTTTTTTTTTAAGTGAAAACTTCTTTAGCTGCGTTGTGCTCTTTTTGGAATGGGTAAAAGATGTTAAACTCGCGTCAGGACACGTCACCCTGATCGAAAATTCGTAAGACGGAGCCGAGTTTCTCATATTTAAAAAACTATAACATTTGAAATTCAAACATTTATGAACGGCCGAGAGGCCAGATCTTCCAGTGTACCCTATGTATACATTTAGATATGTTATTACCAAAAGTGAAAACTTCAAAAATTAGGTAATAACATTAAACATTAAAATTAAGCTGCGCAGGGCGCTTGCGCGGGTGTGCGTGTGTGTTTGTACTACAGCCTGCTACCTGCTACTTTGTACGCGCATCCACGGATGGTGACTGCTGCTGGCTCGACCGTCTGTATACTTGTAAAATTCGTGTATATAAAGTGTTTAAAATAAAAAAATGCACAACGTTAATGTTCAAGTTTTCACTTCCGCCGGCACTCACGGAGTGCAAGCCGCTGTTTTTTTTGCTTTTGAGTTTCTAGACATCTATCTTTTACTATTTGGGGGCACGACAGTTGCCACACAAGCAAAAAAAAAAGTTACTTAACTAATTAGACAACAGTTAATGACAAAGTTGTTCGATAGATGCTACTATAGATACGTACTGAATAAATTAACCGATTTGGTTTTTCTTTAGATTTAACATCTTACATGTCCCAATTACTGAATGGTGTTAATCGGAGAGCTGTCTATCGATCTTTCTGTATATAATACGTTCTTAAGTCGCCACCAGTCGCCTGGTTGTTCAATCAAGCGAGTCCTATGCTTACGTACACAAAGTCGGTCCTATTTTATGCGATTCGATTTGCTTATAAATGATAAAATTGTATAATCGATTTGTTTACCTTTAAAGCTTCTCCTTGACATGTTGTTTTGTTGAACTTTTTACACACAAGCTATGATATTTATGCATTGATACGTACTAGTTCTGCTCATTGCCATTTGTAAAGCCGTGGAAGTAAGTGTGTAAGTAGTAAGTAAATTGTAAGTAAATTTCTGTGTTTAAGAAGAATTATAAATATTTTGAACTGTAGTTTTAAAAAGAATCCTATGTTAATATTTATGACGGGTAAACAATATATAAGTAATAACGAAATGACGGGTTTCTCTCGTTAATACATTCGTGTAACTATTTTGTATAACTTTAGGCGTGGCTTAACAAAACAATAATGTTTCGAGGAAATGAGTAGTGCACTGCGAGAAACTTGTCTATCTCTAAGAACCATAGAACAGTGATATATTCAATTCAATGAGATTTGTGTTTATGTTTCTGAGGGATATTGGAGTAATGTGTACAGCACCTGGTTACACGTGTAACCAGGTAATAAACCAAGTATTAAACTAGTAGCTACTAGTCCTAGTATGAAACTAGTTACATAACTACTTATCTACATACATAGTTATATATTCTTGCAAGAATTATATATTGTAATAATAGATTATAGAATTTGCAAGTCAAAACATATTTAATAACATTTAATTTAATCAATGAATTAGTAAGCAGTGCATCAGATAATTGAAACCAAAGTACTATGGTTATGAATATGACACAAGGAAAACTTGCGTATTGAGTACACAAATTCTACATATTCAGTATATTTGACCCTTTTTGGACCAGTGTGCCCGCAGCAAGAAGGTGTTTGAGTCTAAAATTTTTCAAACTTACAAATTGATGTTATGTTTCATTGCGAAGTAAATTTGTTTTATGCATGTGACGTGTTGTTTTTGATTAGCTAACTGTGTATTTAACTTGCTGGGTGTTATGCGTGATGTGTTTCATTGAGTTTGTTTGCGTATTGTTTGTTACTCAATTACTATAAGTGAGGACTTGTTATTGGCTCTCTGAAAACTAAATTCTCCATTTTTATTATATTGTTATATAGCTGTAAGTCTTCCATGCATTAAATAAATAAATAAATATTTGAATTACCAGTGACATAATTTATTTTGAGATTGCCATTATCTATCTAAGTATACATTTTTTTATTGGTAGATTATTGACCACTATTTGTAAGGATCGGAAGCAAGCAAACCGTACCAAATGATGAAGAGTGAACACGTAACAGATTTAAAACATGTCGCACTGCTATTACGAGACTGTATCAACTCAAAATAGGGTAAATTTGAGATAATTCATTTTTCATACGAAAATATCAATTCCCTACGCGTCAATAAATATAAAATAATAATAATAAAATGTAATAAGCCAAATCTTTCAACAAAACAACTAAAAATAATTCATTTTTTTTTATTTGTTCAGATATTAGAGTATTAACTCAAAAATTGGAAATAACTTGATAACCTGCAATCATTTAAATAATTCATCAATACAGAAATTCCTTAATTTTATCAATAATCTACATACAGTGTTCACTTTTTATAATCTTGTAACAGGAAGCGACTAATCAGTTTTCTGTCGTTTCTGAAAAAAGCTACATTTTGAGTTGATACACTCTTGTAATAGCAGTGCGATGTATATTCAAAACTATGTCTTACGTTTCGACCAAGTTACACTGGCAGGGGTCACAGAGTGACTAGACCAGTATAATTGAATCAATTAAAAGGTGCATGCCCAAAACATGGAATTGATTCCCATTAATCTAATCGTAAATTACAAACTGCCAAATATAGCAAGCAAGTAGTGAGTTTTTAATATAAATATTAATTATTTTAAGATGATAATGAAGATCATTGGAGAGCTACTCCTGGTGGGCGCTATTGCGTCCGTTTTCATTGTAGCTGCTCAAGGTTTGGCAGCTGAACGAGCTGCAGAAGAAGCAGCGGGCAGGGAATATATGAGATCCTTAGATGAGCAAACGTCTAAGGCAAAGAATAAGAGAACGATAGCGACTTGGAACTACGAGAGCAATATCACAAAGCATAACGAGAATGTGAATGTAAGTACTTTTAATTTATGTTTTCTATTTCCTATTTTACAATTAATATTATTTGAGATGCTGAGAAAAAATACACGTCAATCAGTAGACGTAATATTTAATTAGTAAAGGGTTTTAGAATTTTTGGAGATTGATTTTGTTTAGATGTGACTCGTATTGATGATGTAGGCTTGAAGTACAGCATAGCAGATTTATCTCTAAATCTGATCTATCTAGTGTTTATGTCACCGGCAACAGCTACTCTCAGATAGGCCATGTGCTTCTTTACCATCTAAATAACATAATATAGATTGTGTATAATATAATGCAAATTGTAAATTATAGACTGAGCTCCATTTAAAAAGGCTATTTACTTTTTGTATATGACAATTTTATAGTAACATTTGTAAAACGACCATGAAGCCCCAAGTAGCGTTTGGAGCTACAACTTTATCAATAATTGAAAATACTTAATTCATGCTCAGTCTGAACTCAACAGATGTTACCTATATTTAATTGCGCTATTCTGTTTGCTAAAACATAATGTTGCTTTTCCTTGATATAGCATTTAAAATTTTCGTAATTATTTTCAGTTTTACTGAAGACTTTTCCTTTATACTTATCGAGAATAAATTCTATCACGTCTATTGAAGTGCAGAAACCAAATTTTAAAATAATAGGTGTATGTACGTTTTAGGGTTATTTGTTTTTATTCTCCGTTAGTAATTATATGCTATCTTTTCAGTTGCAAGTTGCTTTAGAAGTGGCAGAAGAAGAGAAAGAATACTGGAAGGAAACTATGAGCTATCTGTGGCATGAGTACCAGGATCCTGATCTAAAGAGAATGTTTGAGAAGTACTCCAAGCTGGGAACAGCCGCTTTACCTGAGGACTTGAACGAGAGATTGCTCTCGGCGATCAGCAACATGCAGACAAACTACGCGAAGGCCACTATCTGTGATTATAACGATAAAACGAAGTGTGATCTGTATGTGGAACCAGGTGAGCTTTTATATCTAGAGATGATATTAATCTAATTGGTAGTGACACGCCTTATTGGTTTTCTGTAATTGAGGTCTAGTCTTCAAGGCGATGATACTTTTCAAGGACGTGCTGCTGAATACAATTATTTTTGACATCTATATGTACAACCTGCTGAGATTCTAAACATTTCTAAAGATGATCTTAATCTTATTGGAAGTGACTAGCCTTTTCTTTTTCTTTAATCAAGGCCTAGGCTTCAAAGCAAAGATACCTTGCTCGTCTCTTTGGTTAAATAAAAATATTTTCCACGTCAGCAGATTACTCTATAATCTGAAAAACTGCTTTGAACGTTACATCGGTCAATTGCCAAACCTTTTTATCGAGTTTCGTATATAAATCTGGGTCTTCTTGTGTGATGTAATAATCAAAATATGATGAAAATGAGGGAAAGAACTCGTAGTGTTAACAAAATGTTTTGTACAAAGAAATCCTAAAAATGTAAACATTCAGAATTTTTGTTATACTCGTATCAACTGCTACCCAAAAGCTAAATTGTTGTTATTAGAATATAAAGCAATATTCCATGTTTGCAGACGATTTAAAAACTTTATAAAGATATTAGAACTGATTCCGATATCTTGCTTCTTCAAAAATACTTGGACGCAATTCACGAGTGGTGACAAAACAATATGATGTCTCTAAATGCGAGTAAGTGCTATCACATGACCTTTACAAGGAATAAAAATATATGGTTGTCATCTTATACATTAAATGGAGCTACTCTGCAAAAAGTTGACACCATTCGTGACTTGGGGGTCCAACTCGATAGTAAGCTGACGTTCATTAGTCACATTGATACAATTGTCGCAAAAGCCTCTAAAATGTCGGGTTTTGTAAAGAGAACTTGCTCTGACTTTCGCTCCACATCGACCCTTAAATTACTTTACAATACTCTGGTAAGAAGTATATTAGATTATGGCTCCCCAGTGTGGAACCCCACATATCGGATCCATGTCGACAAAATTGAGTGTATTCAGAGGAACTTTACAAGGTACTTGAGCTTTAAATGTCCTAGCTGTCCTTCTGATGCTAGTTATTCCCTAAGACTTAAGCAATTCAATATGAAATCGTTGGAACAACGCAGAACATGGTCCGATCAGCTGTTTTTATACAAAATCATACATAATTTGGCTGATGCGCCTCCATTGCTATCTGAAATTAATATAAATGTACCTAGGCGCAGCACAGTTAGAACCCACGCGTAATGAAAACTTTTACAAAATCGGTATCCAAAACGAATCTTGGCCATAATGCCCCTTTAATCCGGTTAATAGCCCAATGTAACAAAATTGACGTCTGCAGAAATATCGACATTTTCGCGGACTCGTTACCCAAATATCGTAAAATGCTGTTGTCTATTGCTGACGACGAATGACGAATAACGTTTGTAAGAGGTTAATCAACGGCCTGTCATTCTTTTCTCATTGTTTTTCCTCTGCACCTTTTGGTTGTATCATTTGCCAACAAATCTTAATCTAACTAATATTGTATGTGTATTTTTTTTTTAATTATTCATTATAATATCTTTTGTATCCTCGTATAGCATAACTTACAAAGCGCGAGTGTTGTATTATATTAAATTAATTAATTAATTAATTATTAGTTATAAGACAAACACTGAAGTAAAAATGTTAATATCTTGGCCGACTTTCTTGTATAAATGCAATCAAAGCTTTTAAGTAATTGCTGTGTACCTCTTTAAGTGACTAATTCACTCAAATATGATACCAATGCCTCTTAACATACTGAATTGTATTAGTGAATAAGTCGTTGAAGTACCTATTCTAAATAAATAAATAAAGCAATGTATAACTCTAAACATAAATGTGTACTATTCATAAACTTAATATACTATAAGTTTATGGTACTATTACAATATTGTATAACTAAGTACTATGATCCAATGTTGTTCAGAAGGTTATTATTTCCCAGATTATGTTTTACTCACAATTCTTAACAAATCTCAGTTCATCAGCTCGTTTTTGTTTTTTAAAGACCATTATGGTAATTCAAAGCAGTGTATTCGATATTTTGTAGAACAGAGTCTGTTTACTATTTCAGAGGTGACAAGGATTTTCGCAACAAGCAATAACGCAGACGAACTAAAGCACACTTGGCTCGAATGGCATAAAGCTGCAGGTGCGGTTTCTCGTGGCAACTTTACCGAGTACGTGGCGATGTACAATGAGGCTGCTAAGTTAAATGGTATTTATTATTATCTTTAGTTAAAACTTATGTTATCTATCTTTAGTTAAAAAAATATTTATTTGTTTTTTTATTAAATAAATTTAGATAAACGTCATTGACGATACTATGAAAGGTTTTGCCATGATCCACTCTTAGCAGATTGATATAATAATATATTGACAAACAAACAGTACATCTACAATCAACTATATAGCATAGTATAGTATCAATTATTGAAAATCGACTGCTGACCTGTATCACCATCCCTAATCCCTCTATTGGGCACGATTGGGCAAACAAATTTAGGGCTCGGTGATACTTTTGTAAATATCTTGGAATATAAAAAAATAAATAAACAGAATCGAGTTTAATGCCGCTAAATGTCATTTCAATGTCTTCATTTCAGTGCATCATGAGAGATGAAATAATTTCAAATGGGAGCGAAATCTGGTTATCTTCAAGTGTCAAAAATGTTATTATCAGGTTTTTCCAGATTTAGACAACTTCTTCTTTTTCAGGCTACGACAGTGTCGCTGAATGGTGGTTGGGCGAATACGAGGAGCCAGATACTGAAAGCCAATTTTCAGAACTTTGGGCTGAAATCAAACCGCTGTACCAACAAATACACGCTTACGTGAGAAGGCTTTTGCGAATGAAGTATGGTGAAAATGTAGTCTCAGCAAGAGGACCTATTCCTGCGCATTTATTAGGTAAGGATAAAAATATCAGGGCCTGTTTTCCCATTGTCATAGTGTTGTTAACTTTTATTTAGTAGTTTTGCTGTTTATAAGAAAAAAAACATAAGATATGTAGGTTTTTTTGAGAAGAAAACTTTGATTTTAGGTAACATCTGGGCACAAACCTGGAATAATCTGGAAAAATTCAGCAGACCATATCCTGATAAACCCGAAGTTGATGTTACGGCTAGCTTGAATGCTCAGGTATTTATCACATTTAACAATATGATATTGATTTCCGTTTTGGAAAAGTGTGAATGTGTAAAAAAGTTATAGTATCGTGAGTCTATGGGCGGAATGAGTCTCAAGTAGAGACATTTAGAGATATAACTATTGTTAACGCGTAAAAATATAATATATACCAAAAAAATATTGCAATTTCATTATATGTGTTGTAGTCCTAATAAGGTATCTTCAAGTGAATTGTTTTCTGTCCGTCAGACATCCTGAGAATCGATATAAATCTAATCACAGACTATTGCGTGAGGCTCGTGAGGAAAAATAAACAGACATACCTATAAGAGACAAGTGAATTGTTTTGTATTCAGAAATAGATTGCTAAGTATTATTTTATTAATGACTTTAAAATACAGAAATTCTAATTAGTCTGTTTTGCGCTGGAGGACAATACCTTTAGCTTAACTGAAATACTATATATATGTATATTAAATTAATGGTTTAATTCAAATTCAATTAAATTGATTGAATTAAAAGCAATAGTTCGTTTATTTCTTTCACAGAACTATACAGCTTTAAAGATGTTCAAAGTAGCAGACGAGTTTTTCACTTCACTGGGTATGATCCCTATGCCGGACTTGTTCTGGGAACGCTCTATCATCGAAAAGCCCAATGATGGACGCGATATGGTGTGCCATGCTTCAGCTTGGGACTTTTTTGATGGAGAAGATTTTAGGTAGGTTGGACAAATGATAAGAAATTTATTGATGGCTATAGGATGTAATGATATAAATATTCTTTACATATTCTTGGACAATGCGTCATCCAGACCCATACTAAGCTTGTGCTATGAGTTCTAGATTACTTAGATACTTTTATTTTATGAATACATACACATTATACATAGAAACACTCAACCCAATGTCAATAGCCATATCCATCTCTTACATGCAAATATTTTGCATTGAGTGGGAGTGTAACTCGAGGCCTATGACGTTGCTGTCGCAATACACTTCCACTATAACCTTTATAAAATTTTTGCTTCAGAATCAAACAATGCACAGTCATCACTGACGCCTTCTTCAAGACGACACACCACGAAATGGGTCACATCCAGTACTACTTGCAATATAAAGATCAGCCCATTATTTACAGGGCTGGCGCTAACCCAGGTGAGCGGGTTAAAAGTTTTAAGTTTTCTAAAAGTTAAATTCTTAAGGATTAGCATAAGTAGTTTCTTCTTAATATAACTTAGTGACTCCCCTTGTGCAGTCAAAACTAGAATATAAATTGTACGGTCCGTACACCAGAGTTTAGGTTATAGAATAAATAGATAAAAATTATATTAATGATAATGATATAACTGCGCCGCGATACGTCAATTGATAGTCGAAAATGAACGCAAACTGATTTTAGGTATGATTAAAGCAATGAATAAAGTAGGTTGCTGATACGGCTCAAAGTATAACTGCATGATACGAAAAGCGTATAACGTGGCTCGTATATAAATTGTGTACATGAAAGTACTATATTTTCGGTACTACTTAGTAGGCGGTTCGTTTGATGTGAAGCGTTTACATGTAACGATAACTATAATATATGAAAAGCCCTTAATCCAAAGATGTAACATGTGTATTGTCAACCCTATTCACGATCAGCCAAGATTATTTTTTTATTATTTTTCGTTACAAAATTTCGTTATATATAAACATACACGTGCTCACTCACTTCGGAACTCGTTGTAGATTCTTCACATTATGTTAATTGGGAAATTTCTCCAATTTTATACCAATTATATCCATGGCCCATAAATTCAGTTTAACACCCTATTTAGTGCATTGTAAAATATTCATTGCATGTGCAAAATATATTGTGTAATTCAATTGATTAGTTCAGGCTGTATATTCCGAGTGGCGTATGATCCAGCGATGATCTATTTCTGATTTACCATCTCAAGAGTGTGTTGTTACTGTTACATTTATCTAACTTACTTGATTCTGTTTAATATTCATTCATCATAATATATCTAATTTGCATCAAAACTTAACTTAAGCATAACTAAACAGCTCATCCTCTCTTCTAATAGTGCTGTGCCCGACAGGGTCCATAATTGATACCTATTGTTAAGCCTACCACCTGTAAATTTATATTATGGAATGCAATAAATAAATAAAACAAAAAAAAACTTTGGCTTTAGCCAAAAATACTTATAAAATAACTTATTTGTTGAATTATCAGGTTTCCACGAAGCTGTTGGTGACGTCATCGCTCTCTCCGTATCTACACCAAAACACTTGAGAAAGATGGGGCTTTTGGAAGACGGGCCTGATGATACCGAATCGAACATTAATCAACTTTACAAAATGGTAAAAAGTGATAAAATATAAATAACGTTGTTTTTCGGTAACAATATTATACTAAAAAAAAAACAATAATCTCCTGAATGATTATTATTTTCGAACATGGGTCCGTATTTTCTGCCATTTTTGATACATGGCGTAAACAGTATTTATAATATTTCTAACATCTTCAGTTTGCTTTTGAAAAATTCCGTTGCGGATTTCCAGATCATCAAGACTGTCATACTTGGTGCTTTCGTGAGACTTTATTAGACCCATTTGGAGAAAGAAATACGCTCGTATAATGAAATTGTAATATGCAGAAAAGTATAAACTTAATTGTTGAAGCATCCAGAAAATACTTAGGTTACATTTCATATCGACTATTAAATTATTCCTTCTCGAGTCTTATTACAATCCGTGGAATTACAAAAGAACCAGGTATAAGTTATTTTAAATATTCATACATTCATATACTCAAGCCTGTATCTCCAAAGGGGTAGCTAGAACCTAAGTAATACTTAATCATATTATAACGAATGATGGTTTAAATTTTTGTAATAAGAGTTTGTCTTGTAAAATTCTTACTAACAAAACCTTTACAAATATTTCAGGGTCTTGACAAGATTGTCTTCTTACCGTTCGCCTACCTCCTAGACTTATTCCGCTATGGTGTCTTCCGCGGTACTACCACAAATGAAGACTATAACTGCCACTTCTGGCAACTGAGGGAGACCATTCAAGGGATCGAGCCTCCCGCGCCGAGGTCTGAAGATGATTTTGATCCTGCTGCTAAGTACCATGTTTCTGCTGATGTGGAGTATGCAAGGTGAGTGTTATGACCCTCGGGAACGGTAACTGTTCACGTAGCGTTTCCAAACAACAATGCCAATACTCTTGTTCTTGTACTAGTCGTCACTATTGTTGAGTCGGTTGGAGGATTATGCCAGAGTGTGTTCAGTTCCTGAGAACCAATCTAGATACACTAAACTAGCACCAACTTTCGATCGTTCTGTGTCCGACTATGGTCAACGTCCGAAAGAATCGGAGAGAAGACATGGTAAAGCTATTCGGCCTGTTACGGTTTCTCTTTAGTACCTGAGGGTACTACACAATACTCTCCAAAACATCTTCTGATTAGCAGAGGCTAATCAGATGATGTTTTGGAAAATATTGTGTTACTATTCGTCAAAACACGTTTTCATTCTTTTCAATATCTCCGCCAAGGACACGAATGCCATTGTCTGCCTAGCTAAAAAAAATTCAACCACATCGATCAAAATTTTCCAGCTAAGAAGCAGTAATCGAAAAAAAAAAATTAAAATATAATACGAAATATTCAAATAACCATCATAAGATAACTGTAAAATTTAAAAGGTTTTAATTATTTTTTGCATGATGTCAGGTACTACATCTCGTACATCATCCAATTCCAATTCCACCAAGCTCTATGTGAACTTGCGGGTGAATACAATACCGGTGACTCTTCACAATTGTTGTCCAACTGTGACATCTACCAGAGTGTTACTGCTGGACAAATAATGAGGTACGTGTTTTATTTTAGTTATATTATAATATAAGGCTATCAGACGCAAAGGGGTTTGAATCTTCAACATTTCTGCTGTAATTAGGGCCTGATTGAGGAAGCACTTTTAACTGACAAAAAAGCCGTAGTTAGGCAATAATGCTAGCGTAGTATTGTAACTCTAAACGTTTGTAGGGTCGCCATAGCCCTGAGTAGAAAGGTTAGCTACATATGACTGACAATTTAACACTAGATAGGTAGATAAATAGAATATTCTTTGTTGTACACCACTAATAAATTACAGTTGTTACAAATCTTATGTTACAAATTAGAGTACAATAGGCTGTCTTAATCTCTGCCAGACAACCTTCAGATAGAGATAATAATAGAAGTATTTAACACTACTGCTTTTTTTAAGTGAACGAGTGTTAATATAGTCTGTTATAAATGCCTACCATAGAAAATTTCGGGAATCAAGGAAGTGACACAACATTACTATTCAAAAATATATTTATTGCTTTTCGAAGTATTCTCCGCGAAATTTGACACATTTTTCCATACGATGGAACCAATCATTGAAGCAACCATTCCATTCGGAAGTTGGGGTCTCCAAAATGGCCGTTTTGTAGGCGTCAACAGCTTCTTCAGGTGATGAAAATCTCTGACCACGCAATTTATTCTTTATTTTAGGGAAAGTATAGAAATCATTAGGGCTTAGGTCGGGGCTAATATTTCTATGTTTTCTTGCTTTAAAAACTCTTTTGTTCTGTGCGCGGTGTGAGAACTCGCATTGTCGTGATGGAGGATGATGCGGCGGTTGCAGTTCTCTTTACGGAGTTCAGAAACGACCTGTGGCAAACAAATGCTAGCATACCATTCTGCATTAACCGTTCTTTGTCCCGCAAGAGAAATAGTCGCAACTTGGCCGGTTTTGGAGACAAACGTGGCCACCATTTTTTTTGCAACACTTCGTGAACGAACAATTTTTGTTGGTTTTAATTCATTTTCGAACACCCAAACTCGTGACTGGTTTTTTGTTTCGGGTTCGTACGCGTATATCCAGGATTCGTCACCTGATACGATGTTGTATACAGCATTTGAGGATCCTGCGTGGAATCTTTCGAGAGTTCTGACGCACCAAGTAACGCAAGCCGCTTTTGGCTCTTCACAGAGCGAATGCGGTATCCATCGGGAAAACAACTTTCTTACACCTTATTGTTCATCCAAGATCATTTGTATTTGACTCATGCCAATGTCTAAAGTTGCCTGAATTTCGCGGTATGTCACATGTCGATCTTCCTCAATCAGCATACGCACAGCATCAACAGTTCTTGGGTGATTGCAGTTTTTGGACGACCTTGACGGGGATCATCACTGAGCTTGACATGTCCACGTTGAAATTCAGCAAACCAGCGATAAATTGTGGTTTTGGATGGGGCTTCATCACCAAACGCAGAAATCATCCGGTCAACACACTGTTTTTGTGTTAAACCACTTCGAAAGTCATAATAAATCATCGCTCTTGAATTTTCTCGAGTCAATTCCATTTTCTCAACGACTAAACAAGTTTGACAAAACCTTGTGACAAGTCCGAGAATCTTTTTTTAAATAAATAAATGGTATTCGATTTTTAAAACCAAGGAGTTTTTAATTAAAAAAATTTTAATATGACAGAAACAGTGGAAATATTCCAATCCCGATACTTTTAGTGCAGCCTATGTATTATAATAGTGCCTTAAAAGGCCTTTTGCTATGAGTTTGTTCGTTTTGTCAACAGCTCTTATTTAATTTTGTCAAAAAAAATAACAAAACTATTACACCTGCAATTATACTTATAAATTTTATCATTGTTCCTTTTATGGCAACACACCCATTAAAAAATAAATATTCAGACAAATAAGCATTCCATATACTTGGAAACGACAAGTCTGAAGTAGAAGATTTTTTGAATAAAAGGGAATCTGGTTTGCGAAATCTTACAACACTTTTTTCAAATTCTATATTTGTCAATTTTCAGTAACATGCTGCAACTTGGATCATCAAAACCCTGGCCTGAAGCAATGGAAATATTGACTGGCACGAGAAAGATGGACGCGAGCGGTGTTTTGGAGTACTTTAAGCCTCTCCATGACTGGTTGAAGGCGGAGAATGAAAGGAATGGAGAGTTCGTGGGTTGGGAACCAAGCACAGTTCGTGAGTATAGACTTGAGTTATATAGAATTATGATTGATGTATTTATTTTTCATAAATCACAAACATAGTAAACCGAAGACGACACGATTTGTTGACCTATGTGACGCGGCGGTAGAGCATTCCAGTAAAATTCAGAGGTCGTAGGTTCGATTCCCACTCATTGCAAATATTGGTATACATGAAAATGACAATTTGCATTAGTCTGTATTTTTATGTATATTATGTATAAATTTACAGAAAATACGTATCTAACTAGATTTACCCGTATTGTAGAACCCATGGTAATTAATTCTTAGGTTGGTTCTACTAATAAAGGTCTTAGGCATATTGCTTGAACATTTATGTGTTATAGCGAAGTATCTAATATTGGTTATGATTTTTATTGATTACTGAATTATCTTGTAGTTTAATCAATTATGAAAACATTACAGCTTACTGCACAGCGCAACAACGGGTGGAAATGCAATCTTCAGGGTTCAACACGAGACTGAAGAAATACGCCTCACTCGACTAAAACTGAACAAATTTTATTTATTTCTTGATTTCATTAAAATGATAACTAATTTTATTATGATGCGTTTTATTATGATTATTACAATGATTTATTGTGACGAAATAATCTATCCTTGTCATTGTTTTTCTTAGTGCCTACAGTTTGGGAGTTCAAATACCCGAACAACAAGCAGCTACAATGATTAACTATGTAAAGTATGTTATCTTTAATTTTAACTTAAAATGATCAGTTTTTGAAACTTGTTTTCAATAAGCTTAAAAGCAATGCAAGGTAATTTCCAAAAGATCTCATATATACAAACACGAGAATGAAAGACCCCGTTATTATATATTTGACTTGACTACTATCTTCGAATTGTGGACGAAAGACTTTAACGAACCGATAAATTCAATAAAGACTAGAGATAGAAAAGTAACCTCTCGGTCATCAAAGGACGTCCGGTTGTCCTTGATTGACTCGCCACCGAACCCATAAACTATCTGAGGATAGATTTTATTAAAGATCAGCTCATTACAATTCACCATGCGAATTTTGTGCTTGTCAGTAAACAATCAGTTTGATACTAACAAAAAATTTATCACAAATTTTTTTTTTGTTGGTATCAAACTGATTTAATTATTACACACAGATGTATGTTTGTAGCATGTGATTTATTATATATATCAAAAAGTGAATAATTGGTATTATTATAAATACGGTAGTAATATCTTGTTTATATAATGATACCAATTATATTTATTTTGTTTTTATATCTTGAAGACATAACAAAGAAAAAACAGATTTCCATACAAAACACCATAAAATTCCTTGGCGTCGAAAAATGTACACACAACTTTAATTAGGTTCATAATTAGCTGTCTAATTAACTATTAATGAACTAAAAAATGAGAAATAATGCTTAAGAATTAAATGTAATTTTTGTTTTTAGAATGAGAGAAATGTTAATGTTTAGATGGATGTTTGGTGTGACTATGATGAACGGTAAGGGGGAATGAATACATTAGAGGGAGCCTAAAAGTAACGCCAGTGGATGAAAAGTTGAGGAGCGATAGATTATCGTGGTATGGACATTGGACATGTATTGCGGAGGGATGAGTGAAATGTGGTGAGTAGAGGACGATCAAAAACAGGATGGATGGCCTACGTTAAAAGTATATGGCTAAAAAGGGAGTAAGCAAAAAACTGACAAATAATACAGGAGAATGGAAGAAGACACATTGCGCTGATGCCAAAAAAATTTTGGGAAAATGGCAAGAAGATGATAATGATTTGTTTTCAAGTCTAAAATATTACGAAGCCGCGCTTGGACTTCTATATATAATAAGTTTCTACTTGTTTAACGACTTGTTTGCATTAAAAATAATCCACTGTGTGTAACATCCATCATAATTTTTTTTAGATTTTAATCGTCAATCAATCTTTGTCCTTCCCACATCTTCGTAATTGCTAAGTGGTAATGATGGCAGTTGAAAAACCTGTTGGTAGTTAGTTAAGAATAATTATTGTAATAATCAATAAACTGAAATTTAAAACCGCCTGCGGGTCATATTGGCCTTAAGGATGTTGTCTACTGGTATAAAAATAACTGCTCCTATTTAAATATTGGTCACAAACATTTTCATCGGAAAATGTGTCGGCAAGGTCGTTTTCAAAAAAAGGAAAATTGCTCGTTACGTAATTAACAGATCACGTCAGAACAAACTAGAAAAATATTTCTGCAATGGATATTTTTGTACAGCGTCAGACATTAACTTGGTCCTTAATTTTTATTCAAGATGATACCCTTGCGGTACCATACGGCAGCTTTATAACGTCTTTAGGCAAAAGCCCACCAGTGCTTCGGTGCACCAGTGCAGTACTAAAACTGAAGTGAAACTAAAAGTGTTTTAATATTTAAAAGCACTGAAGACCGCTCATCATAGATTTCCATTCTCTGCTCTACCTTTTTTTAAATTAATTCTTCCATATTACAGTAATTTAGTTAAAAAGTGACAAATCATGCAACACCCAGACGGAGTAAAACACTCTCAATGGCAGGAAGTCACACAATGGATCTGGCGTAACGTACAACCATGACCTCATCAAGTGACAACTACTTTGTGATATTGTAAAAAGATTTGTTAGTAGGAACATATAAGCAGTCTCCATTCCGAGAAGTCGTGAATAGCCAAGTAAGTGTTCGTAGCCATCTTGCTTAGACGCTAATATTCCTAATACAAGCATTTCATTTTGTTAAAATGAAGTAAAAGTATTTAACACAAATATATACAAAGATTGTAAAATAGAGTATTTAGTGTTATACTATAATAATAACTAGCAATCCGTCCCGGCTTCGCACTGGTAGCAGAGACATCTTCAACAATCATCATCATATTTTAACCAATTTACACAAAACCTTAACAAATTATATACCTAAACCTTCCTCATGAATCGCTAAATCTATTGGTGAAAATTAAATAAAATTAATTAAATTTATTTCAATTAAACTCATTATTGGTATTTTTGAATTGTCAGGAGCAGTAGTCAGTCAGACTAAGTCAGTCGTGAAGCCAGTTGCCTGTTCCAATAAGTAGATCCTCTGGAGAAGAACAGGCAAGAGACTCCAAGTTTATCGCGAACAGACAGACAGACAGACGCGGTGGGGACTTTGTTTTATGATATGTAGTGATATTCTGGGTCATAATTATTACATAACACTATTTAGACCCAAACTAAGCATAGTTTGTACTATGGATTTTAGGACCCCGATAAACATGCTTAATTTTTTTTTGTAAATTTTTTTATTTTATTTATTTATTTATTGTTACAAAAGTAAAACAATCTGTAAGATGCCGCATAAACTCGTTCGAGTTTTTCCGTGCATCAGTGTCATCACCATTACATATTTTTATTATTATATTCTTACATAGTTAATTATTGCTAAATCATAACTAATGCTATACAATCTACTAAATGCTATACAAACACATTAACATATCTCCTGTACAGTTGTTAATAGGAAAAAAGTACCAAGACAAAAGGCATAATTAATTATTTAATTGGGTGGGTAGTCATTGATATGTATGTGCATCCAGTTTCTAACGAAAGTTGAGTACTACGTCACCGGCACCGAACATTGCCGACCGGCGGCGGCGGCCCGATGGCAACAGGTTTCATGCAGAGATAAGTAAAGCGTTATACAGAGTGATACATTTAAGTGAAATAAAATATAGGTAATGGATGCAATTTTAAAAGTATTAATATTATGTTATACATATATTATATACTGAACTAATGTTATACAGATATAAATTGTGTGCTGGTTATATGACCGGTATGTATGAATGAGTGTATGCATGTACATAAACGTAAGACAGAACTATAAATTATACATATCGTATAATTTATAGTTATATATTTATATTTTAGTTATAGTTATAGTTTGCAAGAAATATTGTTTTAATTTATTTTTAATATTTTTTGGAGTTAATTGTTTCCGAAGTGATATCTGTAATTCGTTAATCAGGAATGGAATGATATATGCTAGTTTCCTTTTACCGTAATTGTTAGTGTATTTAGGCAAAATTAATGCATTTTTTAGGATGTGGCGTGTTTGAACCGTATTACTGTTATATTGTCTCTTTTTTTTTTAATTGTTCGTTGAAAAATTCTTCGCTTAGTAGAGTGTGTTTAATTTTTTCATGGATTGGTAATATTTTACAAAATTCAAACAATGCATGGTAATTATTTTCAAAATTCTTTTTAATATTATAGGGTACAACTTCTTGCAATAACCTCATTTGTAGTGCGTAAATTGAGTCGAGATGGGTTTTATTAGTTCTTCCGTAGCTTGACATACCATAACTGATTATCGACTCAGCCAGAGCTGTATATAGTTGGAGCGAGAGAAAACTTAGGCAAAATACCCCTCAGTTTATCACAGACTAGGTTACATACATACTACCAATGTCAAACGGACGTATTCAATTATTCATGCATACAATTATTTTCACTAAGAGGGAATCGAACCCACGACCCCTGAAGTGACAGTCTCGAATGTAATACTGCGACGATATAGAGGTAATTATATATGGTCTTATGTATCTGTTTAAAATACATTGGCGTTAAATTTGAGACAGAGGCATTAAATCAATGTCAAATATAATATTTTTTCCAAGGCAGTCCATTTGATCAAAGCTATTGTGAACGATTGTCGTTATCCGCCTTGTTACAATTACGATACTGGATCTGGTTTTTGTATTCTGCCTGAATTTTATTATATGACAATCTTATCCCTAATATTTATTTAGCTTCGAAGGGAGCAAAATGTATAAAAAAATGTTAAGACTTTTTTAGTACTCTGTTTAGCAATGGTAGGTACAAAAATATTAAAATCAGGATGTCGAAGTAGTTTGAGTGTGGGTTCTAGCCCATTTGTTTACCTGCAATACGACAGTATTACTTTACCAAAATCCCATGTAAATTTACAGATTGGGAGCGAAAATGGGTTTTGTACTATCAATTTTAAAGATACAGGACGAGGTTTCAAACCAGCCTACTTAGGCTACATCAAAAATCAAATATAAATAAATATATTACTTAAGTTTTTCTGCCATTTTGATTCATCGGAGGTAAGCATGTACTACAATCAATCACTTGATTTAGAGCATTTGAGAGTATTTTATAGTAATTATATTAAAACAAAGTTTCCAATTGTTATTTAAATAGGTACGTATCTTCATATTAATATGTGATTTACAAACGGTCCATTTTTTTTTTCCAAAACAAACCGTGCTTATATTTGGGTTAATATATATTTGTTCTTCCTATTTATCCACACACTTTACACATGAAGAGTATTCACGAAGTACTTGATCTCCATGATCGACCCTATGCGCAAATGTATACATGTAGGATTATTTCTTTTAGGACGTCCCATAAATGTTATTAATGTGATGCAAAATGGCTGGAATCAGATATTTATAACAAATTTTAGTCATCATCATTTTGTTATTTTAGATATTTATTTATGTAATTTGTTTTAATGTACTTACAACAATAAAAAATTTACAATATAATTTCCTAAATATATATATATATATATATATATACATTTTTTTTTTAATAAAGAATACTAGCAACGTGGTTCACACATTACTAATATTCTTGTTAACCCCTAAAGATAAGCTAAAGGCTTGTGTTAGGAGTGGGTTCACGTTTGACGGAAGGTGGCGCTTCGACGAGCACTTCCTGCAGCTTGCTCCAAAGCTGGTCGGCGCTGCGTCCGCCCTTGGGCGACTCTTGCCCAATTTGGGTGGACCCAGCGTCGCTACAAGACGGCTGTACACGGGGGTTGTCCGGTCAATGGCACTTTACGGTGCACCGGTGTGGGCGGAGGCTCTGACCGCCCAGAATAGGGCGCGACTCTGGCGCCCTCAGAAGGTTAAGGCGGTTAGAGCCATACGCGGCTACCGCACCGTGTCGACGGAGGCGGCGTGCGCGTTGGCCGGAACTCCCCCGTGGGATTTGGAGGCGGAAGTGCTCGCCGAAGTCTATCGGCGGACGACTGAGTTCCGGGCGGGAAGCGGCAGTCGGCCCCCGCCCGAAGAGGTACGCGAGTGGCGTGAGGCCGCTCGCCGAGCCACGATGGCTCGTTGGTCGTCCCGGCTGGAGGCTCCACGTGCTGGCTTTGCCGCCGTGGAGGCGCTCCAGCCGGTCATCGTCGAGTGGGCAGGGCGGCAGCACGGGACCCTTTCCTTCCGACTGACGCAGGTTCTTTCCGGGCACGGCTGCTTCGGGAAGTACCTGCACTCGGTCTCTAGGAGGGAATTGAGTCCCGCCTGTCACCACTGCGACTGCAGTGAGGACTCGGCTCAGCACACGCTGGCGGTTTGCCTCAGTTGGGCGGCGCAGCGTCGGGCCCTCACTGCAGTCATCGGAGTGGATCTGTCGCTGCCGGCTGTCATACGCTCCATGGCCGGTAGCAACAGGAATTTTACCGCGGTCGCTACCTTCTGTGAGGAAGTCATCTCGCAGAAGGAGGCGGCGGAAAGGGTCCGGGAGGACAACCTCCACTCGGACTTAATTCGCCGCCGGCAAACCGGGCGGCGGAGGCGCGCTTACCAGCGCCTCATGCCGCCCTGAGTGTGGCCGCGGGTGGACGGGACGGGTTTTTCCCCTCCACCCGCTATAGTGGCCCCCCGCGAGGAGGCGGCGTCCGCGTGTGCCTAATGTCGCCTAATTGAGAGGTTCTTCACCCGAAGGTGGTGCCCGCGCTTTTGCGGGCAGGCGCTAGGGGGGGTCCGGATGTCTTAATAAAAGCTGTTCCCGGATCCCTCCTACTTAAGGCGCAGTACGGCACACCGTGTGGTTTTAGTCGGTTCGATTCCGACACACCGCCCCACCGAAAACCCCGGTGGGGTGACGGCCCGAGGGGGTTTCCACACGCACAAAAAAAAAAAAAAAGGAGTGGGTTCACGTCGGTAGTGCACTGGGTAGGGTTCGAACCCGCAACCATTTGATCGCAAGTCCGACGCCTTAGCCATTACGCTACCGCCACAAATATATAAACTGAATACATAAATATTTACCTGCGCCTAGACTTAATAACATGTGAACTAAAATAAACTAAATATTTGAACATTAATATTATTAAAGGACTAGATGTTTGTGTTTAAATTTGGATCTTTAAGCAATACAATGCAAGTTTAATATAATTACAAGACTATAAAAGCTATTAAGATTAAATAATAGCACGATGACATAATATTGAAAGCATGATTGGTCGGATTCACTTATCTTTGATCAGAGCACTACAATATGTATCGATTTAACGATTGTTGTGAAAAAAATTGTTTACATGTAAAGCTAGTAGGTACTGACACGTACTAGAAACTAATTAGTTCTTGAATAGTTATTACATAGTAATTGTTTGGCTACAGCATACTTTAGTCTTTCGTGAGGACATCGTACTGATACGAATATCCAATGTTATCTGAATGAATGGCATAAGACAATGAAGTGGAATCTCTCTAAATAAAATATAATAAACTGTTTAAAAAACAAAATAAACTGTTGTTTGGTTGTAAATCGAATTGTTGATGAATGTGACTTTGTGTTTAGAATAAACCATGAAGGACTGACATGGGACACGTCTTAAGAGTACCTACTCTAGTTGAGTTTATCACAGTCTAATTTACAATACAGTTCTACTTTTTGCATCGCCTAATGTTTTAGGAAGGCACTTTTTCGGACATTCCCTTTTTAATAAACTCGTATGTGATAGATAGGATTGTTTAAATATTAAGAATTTTGTCCCCGTTTAGTTACCATGTTTACTCTGTGAGAAAATAATTATTAAAAATCTAAAACTAAGCATGATACACAAATACAATGTAGGAATTGTTTCTTATGTTGCACATTCAAGAGCATTAATGAACTTGGTAGCTGGAATAGATCCGAGATATAGGCGAGATTTTTGGTTTAGGTTTAGTGTTTCTTATTTTTCTAGAACATTAAGTTTGTGTGTGTGTTTACACAACATACATAATGACAATACCACATACATAATGAGAACTGTGGCGACTTCCACATACAGCAACAAGAAACATCTACAATCTACTAATCCTGAATCGCGCTATGAGAGTTCTCGCGCCGATTAGTATATATACAACTTCCCAACATCAACCGTTGGGGCGGCGGCCCGCCAGGCATGATCACCTCGCCTGGTCGGAGGATCCTCCCTTTGTGTCGGAGGGACATACCACCCGTTCCTCCACAGTGGTGACCCTGACGTGATTGGAAGCAGCCTTCATGGACCAGATCAGCAGCATCATCATCACCACCACATTGTGAAAAATATAACCTTTTAAGTTCATCGTGCAATTAGGTAGAAAATATTACCACAGCCTTCAATAATTATAAATTCAAAATTTAAAATACCCCCAACTCGAAAATCCTTTCACCGATTACAAAAGAGCTGACGATCTTCGAACGGCTGAACAGATTTTCTTCAATTACATTTAAGAACACTCTCGATTAAGTCACCTTTCAAACAAAAGAAACCGCACTTAAATCGGTTTATCAGGTATGTTCATCAGTTACGATGCCACAGACAGACACACAGACACGTCAAACTTATAACACCCCTCTTTTTGCATCGGGGGTTTAAAAGAGTGAGCTTGAGCCTGTATCAACATCTTACATGTTGATATAGGCTCAAGCGCTATATTATCTACTAATAATATCAATCACAATGATACACATAGATTGATAAAGAACTAAAACCATTTATTTTAATTCATATACCAATATCACACGGGCTCTGTCAGCGTCTAATAACGCATAATCTTCAAGTCCTTTACCGTGGGACCAATCTTATTTAGGAAGTAAGTACTCGAAGCGAAAAAAATCTATTAAATTTACATACACATTGCCACAATAGCTTCTTAAATAATCAGTCACATTTTTTGTTGATGTCATTTTTTGTGTTCCATATTTTCCGGTCCACTTGTTTTTTTGACAAGGAGTGTTATTACTTTGCCTCTGTAATGAATGATTGTGGACACAATAGAGCTGTATTGTATGGTCATTTGTTAAGTGACTTACTTAAGCAAGATGATTCAGAAGTTATGATTGATGATTAATAAATATGTATAGGATGTAATTTATTTAATGTTATTTTCGGATATGTTACTCAGTGCTATGTAAAACTAAACTAAGCATAGCTGGTAATACTGCTTGTATTTGTATTGACTTATTCTGACTCCTACTCCTTACAAATCAATAATACCTGTAATTTGTTTAATTGAAATAAATCATTTCGATTTGTTTCGCAAACACAGACATAAACACATATTTTTGTGAATACTTACATAATATACACAGACACACCCAAAGATTTAAAAAGTAATATTCATGCATAGTATACAAATGTTTGCACTGAGCACCACTTACGCTGCAGTCGAATGCACTACCGCCGCTCCACAGAGGTCATTTATGTAAAGAGGACTTCACACCGAGAAATATTTACAACTGTTTAAAGTGTGTAAAAGTAAGTTGGTCTGTTAGATGTCTGAGTAGGTCAAGGTCTTTCAGGTAATACAGCAAGAAGTTCAGAGAGCGTGGGAGTAAGTGTGACAAGGTGGAAAAATAATACACTTTAGAAGTGCTCGAAACGACTCTAAACAATAATAAGGATAATAGTATACTTTTAATTAATTTTGAACGTTGACTATGAGTTAGTAATTTAAATTTAAAAAAAGACAATTTTGTCACTGTGTTTATTGGAAAGTGGTGTGCCAACAGTAACAGAGCCAACAGTTAATATACTCACTGGAAACCCATCCTAATTCATACAAATATGGTAGGTAATTAAATTAATATTTCAGTCTAGACCGCTACGGGACAATTACTTTTTCACGGATTTATATACATAATATACATGTTACATAAATTTTCATTTTCCATGTATTTTGTTTGATATATGTATAGCAGATTAACTATTTTTGTAAATAAATGCTTCCATTATGTTCTTAAGATAAATAGTATTTTTTTAAGCTTACGTGAGAATACGAGTCCAATACGTAGAAGCATTTAATTTTGTAAAGTTTTAATCTAACCTAGAGATCGCCTATTGGTCCAACTTCGACAATAAGTCATTAAGTTTTAAATATATTTATATCAATGACCAGTATAACTTGAACTATCATTGTATTGACATTCCGTTCTATGATAGTTATATAATATTATTTATATATTTTTTGTATTTTTTCAATTTATAACACATGTTGATTAAAATATATAGCTTTCTGCATTTCTTCAACATATGAACTCAAAGTATTTCAAATTCCTACATTTTCAAAATTTGCTGAAAAAGGTAAACAAGGAATTCTCCTCACGTAATATTATATAGATGTGGGGTGGAGCCACTTGGAGGTCTCCAGCGTGTTTATAGTTGCCGTATAAAGTAAATGTTTCAAAGATTTAAATATTATTATTGACACTGTACTGTGGAAGTGGGCCGGTCATGTCTCATGGTGGACTGATGGTCGCTGGAGCTGACATATGCTAGAGTGGAGACCGCGATTAAGCAAACGTAGTAGTAGTAGTGTGCCCTGCGGTACGATGGACCGACAACTGCAAGGTAACTAGCAGCGGATGGATGCAAACTGCCCAAAATCGAGATAGTTGCCGCTCCTTGGGAAGACTTACTTCCAGCAGTGGACGGCGATAGGCTGATGATGATGTTGATAATTGACACTTAATGAATCAAATAGATGTCCAATAAAGAAAATACCTATTTATTGGATGATAGAGTTGTTTATCATACGATCTGATCTGAGCTGACGTCATATATGTCGCATGTTATTTTATGATGCACATTTATAAACGAAACACATAAACGCATTTTGTGCAAAATCATAACTCAGATATTTTTCGCTGTTGAAGGCTTAAGAACGGCTGCATCTATTTTTTATCATATTTTTTTATAAAATTGGCATAAAATTACACAAACAAACATTTAGTTATAATAGTAAAATTGTATATTCATTACACGCACGACTGAACGCTAACCTCAAACTTCTGACAAGGTTGCATATCAAACATGTTAATTTACAATTTTCAACCTTATTTTTTGATGAGCTAAATCTGAATTGAGTTGATTGATCTTGTTTTTAAAAAATGTCATTTGAATAATAATAAATCTTTTACCTACCTACCTATATTTTAGATCTAATTGTACTAGGTATCTGCATTATAGTAATAGTTGTAAAATGTATGTAATAATATAATGTTATCAAGGTTTATGACAGTCCAATACATGGCTACATGGATATCGTGAACGACGCGATTTTACTTCATAACCTTCTACATAAAACATGAACATAAAAAACACAAACGTACCTAAACTATTGTCTATTTTCTAATTAGGCCAAAAAAACAACTTATTCAAAGTCAATTAAAAAAAAAATTTATTTCATAAAATTGACCATCAATTATTCGAAATCGTCGATTTAATAAATATTTATTATAAAAAAAAAAATATAGATCAACACACACAGAGTCACCGCAACAATAGTTTGCTTTGTTAAATGTAAAATGATTAAAGAAAACAAAAATGGATAACATAATATCACATCTGCCTGTTTCGATCTATAACACTTAAAAAAATTGTTTAGGTGGCATATATTTTTTTTTACTTTTCTGGTCTTTAATAAAATTACCAATTACTTTGCAGGTAAGTCATGTCATCAAAAATTAAAAAGTATCGAATCTTTACCCTAATATAGGTTGAAGCTTTTATTTGTCTACCTTTATTTTTGTTCCCGTAACTTAATTTAATAATAGGCAATATAGATATACGTAAAAAGCAGTTTTATATACCCCTTATAGACGAGTGCAAATTATTTTTCGTAAATCTTTTTGTGGGATATAAAAATGAAAAATGTAACAATCGTAATTTCGATTTTTGTCGAAAAATTTGAGGTTATGTGAAAAATTTACTCATGCAAAAGTTAATCTTTTTATTATCTAATTTTGCATTTTACTTTTCTTGAAAATTCATGTTCCACCCCTTTTTTTATCGTGTGGAAACCCCCACGGGTATCACCTCACCGGAGCTAAATGATGTTCCACCGCTAAAAGTTCAAAAAGTTTCAACCTCGTAACTCGGATCGACTTATTTTTTCCCCTTTACAACAGTTTCATGCTCTTATGAGAATTATGCTTCCGATAGCTAGTAACGTCACTTTGACATTCAGGGAATAATTTCTAACAAATGGTAAAGTGTAATTTTTTTGTTCAGGAAAACTGGCACATTCATGCGCATACTTAATGTGCATAGTCAATAAAACTGTAGGAACTCCGGGTCTTTACAGGTTTATTGAGTCGGTGCTTTTCGGTTTCCTATCTTACCAATAAACTCATCTTCTTACCAATTTCACGTGACACTTCTTTTCTTGGTTTTCTGTACAAGTATTTAAAAAGTGAAATAACTTTCAAGGAACCTTGCCTAACAATTTGATTTCTGCTTGCCTATATTAACGTAGCAACTATTTACTCCATAAAAGGTTATGGTGACGACACTTGTGTCAATGTCGTCCATTTCTTAACAATTTTATGTTTAAACCGTCCTTGCATATAGTTACTGTGTACCTAATGTGTCACTTACTAAACAGGGTACGTTCATACATATTTATAATGTATGTACAGTTGGATAATTCCCACGGTAAAACTGGCACAATGGGAAAATTGCGTATCGTTCTTGCTGATATCTCTAAGGAGTTTGCTGATTCCGATAAAAACTTACATGTGTTCAAAAATACACCTAAATAAAACATAACAAAAGCGATACATCTCCCATATCGTAGGTAAAGGCGGAGTTACTGCTGACGGCGATGCTGATTTCTATCAGTGAGCTTTTGGATGACAATTGATGTATTTTAGTAATGTTATTTTTAATACTAAGGTATTTTAAAAGCTTTAAGTCTTTGAGGACTGACACAGAAGCTAAAAAATTTTTTCAGAATTTGACTCTCATCAAAAGTGCTTTCATGAACTGCTTTGCACTTGCTTTCACGAAAGTGGAATAAGACTATCGTTGAAAATTAATGACTACGCCCTTCTTAATTTATCCCTACCCTTCTATGAAAGTAGTGGTTTTCAAGTACCTCCTCTTAAAAATGTAAATGTGAGATAATTAGGAGGACCTTTAAAACGGTATTGGTTGTAATTATAAATCGTGGACGTGAAACTTACAAAAATAATCAGATTTGATCTGTTTAATTGTTTAATGTTTTCTTACAATTTTTATAATACTCTTTCGGGAAATATAATACACGAAACAATGAATTGCATCTAGCAAACAAGATTAAGAGCCTATAGATTAGCATTCTCAACTGTCTACTTTTGGCGATACCTACAACATTATTCGGGGTTATCCTAACAACCCAATAACCAAAAGATATTCCGATAACATTTTTTTTTTTTAATAACATGACATCTCACATAAAGCCGTCTGATCACAAACTAGGCATAGCCTTACACATACTTCTAGATTTCATATGTAGCAGAAAAAAGTTGATATAGGATAGGATATATTTTTCCTAGTGATCTGCGTGGTCGACTTCTACCGGACTTCCCACTAATATTATACACTAGATGCGCCCCCCGATTTCACCCGCGTAAGTCCAATGGGAATATCGGGATAAAATGTAGCCTATGTGTTAACCCAGGTCTCCAGCTATCTACAAACCTACTTACATTTTATGACGATTTCACCGTTTCTTTCTTTTTTATTTTAGTGAGCGGATTTTCTGGAAAATACGGTCATTCCATCAACATCCTTGATATTAAGCACCTTAGTTTCACTCATATCAGCCCTTCTCTTATGCAATATAAGCTTTATCTGTGAATCTGCAAGTTCAATTTATTTCTTTGAATATAAGATTTCTGCATCAAAAAATCATTAATTTTCCTAAAGTTGTTAGAGCTTTACATTATTTATACTATCATCATCCTCCTCCGCGCCTTTTCCCAACTAATTTGGGGTCGGCTTTCAGTCTAACTACGATACGGCCGAACTTTGATATTTTACGTGAAGCGACTGCCATCAGACCTCCACAGCCCGAGTACTAGGCGATATCGAAGTTCTGTAGTTAGACCAGGTTGTCGGACTTTTTAGGGCTCCAACTACCCGTAACGAATGCCACAGATGTTTGTATGGCACCCGGGACCGACGGTTTAACGTGCTCTCCGAGGCACGGAGGGGTCTCAATGTGTTAAGAATGGTCACCCATCCTAGACTGACCTGGCTAGTATTACTTAACTATGTAATATGCTAACCTACTCGGTTACCACTTAGCCACGAGCCCCTCCATTTATATTATATGACTCTAAAATATGATTACACATTTCTGAAATACCCTGTATAAATATTTATATATTCAGCTCTATATCATTCCATAGAATTTTCTTTTACTTATGTTTAAATTCCCTGCTGATTTGTGTAGAAAACGATGGTATTTTGCTGAGGGAGTTACGTACGTGTACGTAGCGAGTAGGCAGTAGGCACGTTTTCAGTTTTGTAATTCTTGATATATCTAATCTATCTTGCTATATACTTGATGTATATTTATATCTAAAGACTATCTGATAATGCTTAGTTGTACATATAGCCACAGAATACATAATCTTACTACTATTATAAATGCAAAATTTTGGATGGATGAATGTTTGGTACTCAATCACGCCAGAACGGCTAAAGAGATCTGGATGAAATTTAGCACAGAGATAAATTTAAGTCCGGTTCCCGTGAGACAGATTTTAATTTCTGATCCAACGAATTCGAGGGCAACAGCTTGTACGATATAACTTCAAGAATAAGTAGCAGCAACTAGTATTTACGTACTATAACGCATACTTAATACTGTGGTCCGTAAGGTACAGCGTCTAATGCCGCTTCATATTTACATATTACACATATAGGTACTACTGTCTATCGGCGCTATTCATGTATAAACGGTATTATTGTACGTATCGTACTAATGGTCCTACGTTTGTATTTCTTAAACGCAGTTGTTATCTCAAGACACGCTTAGATGAACTTATGTAATGGTTGTCAGGCATTTCAACTTTCAATATTATAAGATAATACATGCTAGCTACTTCTACAAAACAATGAAGACTAAACACACACTCAAACAAAACCTGTGCAGTAACAAGAATCCTCACCGGACACTGCAAACTGAACAAACATATGTTCAATCTAAATTTGTGCGAGAACACAATACGCAGATTCTGTCTAGAGACAGAAGAAACTGCAATGCATATTCTATGCTTTTTTGGTCCACTAATGCGGCACCGAAGTATTAACCTAGGATTGCACATCATGCAACCGCAGGAAACACACAATTATTGCTGATAGGATCTGGAGGTTTCTCGAAGCCATAAGTCTGAGCAATGAACTATAAAGCAAGAGTGCGCTACAAAAGACTAAAGAAATGGTCAAGGTAGCACTTAGGCACTTAAAATAATAATACATACACTCACGCCTGTGTAACCACGGTACGCAGATGCATATTAAACAACTACGTTTTGCCAACTATCATTTGTTATCATAAATACTTAACTATTATGGACTATACTTAGTGGATGGAAATTACATTAATAACAGGTATCCCTTTTATGGTATTACTAGCTGTTGCTAGCTATGGACATTTTGGTGATTTACCTCACAGAAAGTTATAAAAAGTAGCCTATGTATTATTCCAGACTATAATCTAACTCTGTGCCAAATTTCATCCAGATCTGTTTTGCCGTTTTTGCGTCAAAGAGTAACAGCCATCCATACATCCATACATCCTCACAAACTTTCGCCTCTATAATATGTATTAGTAGGATAAAACAATGTCAAACAACGCCAGGTACCAGGAGATAATAACAAAACAGTAGGTTAACACTTCCTGAACTCACCTACGTCACATACGTAACGTTGCGTTATCATTGCTTTCTCTCTTATCACTTTCTTTACTGCATACGCGCTGCTCATATAATGTCAACTGCTGATGTTCATATTGTACTATTGTTTCGTACCGTTTATTTACTTTCTTATAGTGCGTTAGTTCATTTATTTTTTCGGTTTTTACTTCTTTCAGACCTTAGGTAATTTAAATGTACGTTTAATTTAGGGTTATTTAGTAGTTAGTAGTAGGAGAAATGATTAACTTGAATATAACAATGAATTTGTATATTTGGGCAAAGAAATATAATTCCAACAACAGCAAAAAAACTATTAAGGGAATTAAGGGACTTGAAAAAATAACGAAATAAACAAAAGAAACCTTACCGTACAACCTAGTAAGTGACAGTAATCATATGTTCAAGACACAAACTTGTCACTAATAAAAACAGGCCATGCCAAACGACCAGAGAAAGAAATATTCTAAAAAAATAGTCCACAAGTCGAAATCAGAAGTAGGACCAAATAATAGTTTTTTATTTTTTCTCACAACAATACATAGGCTGCACTAAAAGTATCGGGAATGGAATATTTCCACTGTTTCTGTCATATTAAAATCTTTTTAATTGAAAACTCCTTGGTTTTGAAAATCGAATACCATTTATTTATTTAAAAAAAGATTCTCGGTCTTATCACAAGGTTTTGTCAAACTTGTTTAGTCGTTGAGAAAATGGAATTGACTCGAGAAAATTCAAGAGCGATGATTTATTATGACTTTCGAAGTGGTTTAACGCAAAACCAGTGTGTTGACCGGATGATTTCTGCATTTGGTGATGAAGCCTCATCCAAAACCACAATTTATCGCTGGTTTGCTGAATTTCAACGTGGACGTGTCAAGCTCAGTGATGATCCCCGTCAAGGTCGTCCAAAACTGCAGTCACCCAAGAAAACGTTGATGCTGTGCGTAAGCTGATTGAGGAAAATCGACATGTGACATACCGCGAAATTCAGGCAACTTTAGACATTGGCATGAGTCAAATACAAATAATCATGATGAACAATTAGGTGTAAAAAAGTTGTTTTCACGATGGATACCGCATTCGCTCTGTGAAGAGCAAAAAGCGGATCGCGTTACTTGATGCGTCAGAACTCTCGAAAGATTCCACACAGGATCCTCAAATGCTGTATACAACATCGTATCAGGTGACGAATCCTGGATATACGCGTACGAACCCGAAACAAAAAACCAGTCACGAGTTTGGGTGTTCGAAAATGAGTTAAAGCCAACAAAAATTGTTCGTTCACGGAGTGTTGCAAAAAAAAATGGTGGCCACGTTTGTCTCCAAAACCGGCCATGTTGCGACTATTTCTCTTGAGGGACAAAAAACGGTTGATGCAGAATGGTATGCTAGCATTTGTTTGCCACAGGTCGTTTCTGAACTCCGTAAAGAGAACTGTAACCGCCGCATCATCCTCCATCACGACAATGCGAGTTCTCACACCGCGCACAGAACAAAAGAGTTTTTAAAGCAAGAAAACATAGAATTATTAGACCATCCGCCGTACAGCCCCGACCTAAGCCCTAATGATTTCTATACTTTCCCTAAAATAAAGAATAAATTGCGTGGTCAGAGATTTTCATCACCTGAAGAAGCTGTGGACGCCTACAAAACGGCCATTTTGGAGACCCCAACTTCCGAATGGAATGGTTGCTTCAATGATTGGTTCCATCGTATGGAAAAATGTGTCAAATTCCGCGGAGAATACTTCGAAAAGCAATAAATACATTTTTGAATAGTAATGTTGTGTCACTTCCTTGATTCCCGAAATTTTCAGTGCTCGTATACAGTATAATGTTATTACAATAGAGTTATAAAAACATTTAAACACATAATTGTGGGAGACTGGTGGGGGTTCAGGACACCAGGTCTCTAGTCCTTCGGAAATATTACAATTGTGTTATTAGGTACTTGTACACTTGACAATGCAGTAAAATTATAACAATCCATATGTAGCTTAATGTAAACGTCATCCACACGATCCGATTTTACTACCTGTTCAGATTTGTGATTGAATTGGCTTACGAACAGATTTTGCGTCTACATGTAACAACTAAATCGCCAATTTTCATTTTATTTTATTTTCTGTGCCAGACGGACGTATGTAAGAAAGGTTACCGCATACGTAATATTTTTGTATTTGTAGAAATGTTACCTGTATTGAACTGAAAAATCGCCTTAATAATGCACACAAACAATAAATAAACACATTCTTTAAAAAAATTTAAGAATACATCCGCTCAGTATGTCGGCTGCAGGCAGACTGAATGATAAAATTGGCCGATTAGCGTCCTCACGAACTGATTTGATGTGATGCGATCAAGTCAGGCGGTCCTGACCACCCAATGACTTTGAATTCGATGATTTGTGTTCACACGAAAGGATTTGATGTGCGTGTGCGTGTGAGTGTGCGTGTGCGTGTGTGTGTTTGTATGGGTATGTGTGGGCCAACTATCCAACCATCGTAATTTCGAAATATTTTTTATTGTGCAACTATAATATTATTACAAAGAAAAACAGCTCATTTTAAACTATCTGTAATACATGTAAGTTAAGTGAGTACCTTATCTGATATTACAAGGGGAGGCCGGACTCTTAAAATCCCCAAAAATTTAATATTGATTAAAATTACAATACATTCCATGTTACTAAAGCACGACATAGCTATTTTAATATTAGATCTGTTTTGTAAACTATATAATGTATACAGTAAAAAGCATTGAGTTTTATGATTTAAGTTGAATCCAAATTCGGATATTGCAAAATGGTTGTGTGCTTTGGTTGAAAGTCTGCCACAACAATCATCGATAATTCCCTTTTATCTAGAAAATATTTAGATAATGTTGTGTTGTCTGTGATAGGATATGATGGGGTTGGCGTATCCTTGTGGATAAAAACCCTTATTAAAAAAAAAATTTAAGTTAGCAAAATTCGTAAAAAGAACACATTTAAAATGAAAACAAAAAAACTCTCTTAATTCAAAAGTTCTTATATCAACCAAAGCTTTTTGTGTATAATGCAGATTTATACTTTCTTAATATTAAATAAAATACTTTCATGTTTTTAAATACACTTATCATAGTATCTTCGTATTGCGTTATGTAATGCAGTCTAACTTTCTTAAATTTCCATGGGCCACACGAAGCGTCAAAAATTTTCAAATGTCAAAACGTTTTCTTGTAATCGTTAATTGTCAAACGATGTTAGGCTTGGTGCACACTTACATTGCACAACACATAAGTGTAGCATAGGTTATATAAACAAAGAATTCATTACGAGTACTGCTGGGATTTTACGTCCTTTAGGTGTAAGCATTAGTTTTAAATAGTTTCGAAAATGGTAGCTGGGAGTGTTGATAAATGGTTTAGGTTATTGTGTAAATGACATAGATTAGTAACTAGGCAGGTACGGCACGGCAGATTTCTGACTGAAATAGTAATGACCGGTGTTTGGAAGTACCTATTTTCACCCTAAAGAAGATCGTAACATACTAAAAGCCATCGAGGCCATCTACAGTGTAATGCTGTAAAAAAATAAGCTAAACTATATTTTTGCAAAACTATGTCTTGGTTAGAAAGGCTAAACTTTTTCACAACTGTCAAGTATTTTTAGGCTTGAATTTAAAATTCCAAGCGTTTGATGGCTCACCCTGTGTAACTAGGCTGACTGGACTAATTTAGACCAATTTTACGACTTTTATATAGCACTGTGATTCGATCAACTAACATCAAGGGGCACTCGTCATCATGGAATAATAATAACAACTTCACACATCTCACATACGGCTGTCTGATTCCAAACTACTCCTGCTGTTAAACTACTATTGTTGGACACGAAAATGTGACGATCATATTTGTTATGCTGCCTAAATAAATTAGGCCTGCATTTGGAATATTCCTCTGTCACATAGACTCGGACACAAAGAACACATAGATTCGGGACAACTATTTGTGGATCACACAAATTTTTGTCCCGTGTAGGATTTGAACCCACAACACTCGGCGCGGCGTAGTGGCGCGGTAACCACTTAAAATTTCACCATCCGTGCAGTCAATATAGGTCGGTTAGGCTGGATACCGGATAGTGGCCGAATATCCGCATCTCTATCAATGACATAACATAATTTGCAAGATCAAATAATTCTGTTATATTTTTAAAGAGTTGTATAGCTATTATATCTATCATAGTGGCCCAAATGAACAGAAGATATAGCCCTGTACGAATTTAATTACGTCATGGTTAAAATAATTAGACAAAACGAATATTTGACCGTTGACCGCTAAAACTGCGAACAATCTTTTGCAGTAGATCACTGTTGAATACCGCTTTATGGTAGTTAGACATGAGTGTGCTAATAAGTTTAAGGGCTTAGCTACACTATGTCCGTAATGAATGTTTTACCGATAGGCAGTAATAATGCTTGTGGTTTATTCCTTGGAATATTTAAGTTTCGAATTTGTGGTGTAATTTTGTTTTGATCTTTAGTGTCAGTGTCAAACTGATTTGTTATTTAAATGGTGACAAGATTACTCCTGAATTGTTGCCCAAGTCAACTCAATCAATAAAGATTTTTTTTAAATATAACTTGTAACGTCCTCACAATCGTCTCATGCGTCGTCCAATATTTCTGAATGTCGTAGCAGAAGACATATAATTTTGTTCCACTGATTCTTTAAAAATTATATTATTATTCTTTAAAAAAAAGACTTAAAAAACTATTCCATGAATGACTGGTTTTCTCATAGATTGCCAGAACTGGACCAGATTGGAACGGGACCACACGGGAAGCACCAGCTTTCAAATAAAAAAGAATCATTAAAATCGGTTGACCCAGTCGACAGTTCTGAGATAAAAAACATAAAAAAATAGAGTCCAATCGAGAACTTCCTCCTTTTTTGAAGTCGGTTAAAAAGTAACTGCATACCTTTATGATGTAATGAAAAATAGCCCACATACATAGTTACACATGTTTTGTAGAGTCATGTATTTAAGGCTACCACTGGATTCTTCAGCGTTAAACAGTTTACGCAATTCCCCATAACTTGGGCGACAAACGTAAGCCGTGACGCACTATGACCTCAAGTTTATTCCGCATGCAGAAGTACAGACATCGCCACAAAGCCGATTCACACGGCCCTAGTTAAGAGGCAAGCCAGACGGGCAGTCGTACCCGCGATACCAGCCAAGCACCACGCACCATTGCTTGCTACCACCGCGCTATTAGGTCAAACGACCAATTTATCATGAACTTTTTTCTAAACAAACATCCCACAATGTGGTTTCAACTTGTACTGGTGTTTTTATCATCTGTCCACGCTCAGTTAGATTTACCGCCGATATCGAGCACTCAAAGAAATTATGGTGGATATGGATTGTTATCTAGCACTCAAACTTCAATAAATTCTCCGGGAAACCAATTCGATGTGAACAGAAATTTTCAATACAGTACAGGAAGACCTGTTTCGTCTACTCAGGGCTCAGGAGTGTACCCCGTGTCGTCCACCCCTTATGGAATCAGTCCCGATATCAACAACAATGGTTATCCGATTTACGGGAATAATCGGAATCCTAGTTCAACACTCCGGCCTTACGATGAAAGAAATAGAGACGATTCTATTGACATCAACAATGATCCGAATTTTAGAAGAAATGACCCTAATTTCGTGCGAAATGATCCCAACTATGTAGGAACAAACCCTTACGATTTTAATAGAGGTGTTGATGGTAATACTATAGATGAGAGATTGCATCACGTGAATTTGCAACAGGTTAGAGATTTTTTGGCTAAAGCTGATGATCAGGCGTCGAAGGAGTGCACTAACAATGTTGCTGCGCAATGGAACTTCGAGACTGACGTCAATGATGGTACACAACATGCAGCGGTGAGTTTTTTAATTGTTTATTTAATCAAATTGCTGCGAATTATTCTAGAAGTATATTCTAAATATTCTTAAGACTGTGAATTTATTATTCGCTTCCACTAGACACAATACATAATGTAGGTATAATATAAAACCAGATAACTTAAAAAAAAAAAATATCGTATGTGTGGATCGAACCCACAACACTTCACTCAGTATAGATCGTATATATGACTGTTTTTTTTCCTCAGTATGGTGGCAAAAATTTACGGGATCTTGCCTACGGACGTTGGTAAAAAGGGGCAGGTCGGGTGAACCATTCCGAATTAGTGTTGAATGCGTGTGCTTCGTTTTGAGCTTCGCGGTTTTGATGAGCGAAATATCTATAAAGCCCTTTCGATATCTAAAACCAATCAGCCAAATCGGAAGGGAACCGCTTGATATCAAGTAATCTGTTATACGAACACGTTCCAAAAATCAATACCATTTCCCGATTACGTTAACGGGAACAAACACGATAGGTTTGGGTATGTACATACTTGCTATCTATACCTTTACTTAGCTATCGTACATAATTTTAAACTGTCTGACGACGTTTTGAGCAGGTTACAATGACTCACGTCACAAGCCGATTCTATAGCATAAGTATATCACGCTACAGGCGACGCATACGGCGACAGGTAATAAGTTATAGTCTGTACTGCAGACGGCACGGATAGCGCAATGGTTTAAGTGGTCACCTCACCATTACGCCGCGCAGAGTGTTGTGGGTTCAAATCCCAAATGGGACAAAAATTTGTGAGATCCACAAATAGTTGTCCTAAGTCTATGTGTTCTTTGTGTCCGTTGTTTAAATGTTTGTGAACCCCCCCCCCGCGACACAAGAATATTCTTAATGCAGAGTTGTCTTTAAAAAAAAGTTTCTTGATCACGAAGTCAAGAAAGCAAAGGTCTTATCTCACTACATGACATCAGCATTTGTCAAACATTTTTCATGTGCATCAAATATATTTGGACGCCCTATGTGGCTCGGCCGTGGAGTATTCGGCTGCAACATCGAACGGTCGCAGGTTCGATTGCGCTCAATGTATATATTTGTATTACATTCTTATATTATATTATTAAGATTTGTGTTAGAAATATACGTGATATTAATATTGTTCCTTGTTCCCTGTACAGTAATTACGTGTTGGCAAATGACTATTAAAGATCGTTATCAGATAAACAATGTTGGTACTAGTACCATGCTCGAATGACGTGTCGTGTTTTATAATACCCCTGGGAAGTTTTAGTCACAACGTCTAACAAAGAATTAATGCTTAAAAGTGTTGCTATTATTATAGCGATTTTTTTCATTTTAAAAATAAAAAACCGGACAAGTGTGAGTCTGACTCGCGCACCGTTCCGTACATGCTTGTTTATAGATAGTTTTCGGGAATTCATTCCAGAGTATTAGATTAGTTTGCCCGTTTTTTCCGATAGACAAACTAAACTTGCTGTTCTACAAATACTCTCAAATACATTGTTGTTGCCCATTTTCCAAATCAAATTTAAGTTTGTAATCGCAACAAAAATGTGATTCAACAACAAATTAACGACTTTAGTAATTTTTTTCCTTCACTTGTGCTGTGAGATCATGCTTCTTACCAATTTTCATGATTCTGAGTCAATCGTAAGGGTACTTACGAATAATTATTAATATAGGTTTTTATTTACCTGTGAAGTGTTAAAATTGGTTAAGATATAAGACTTAAATGGCCGTATCTTTTAATGGCGTTGACTCTTGACGCTTGATTTTTACATTTAAATTTGAAGTTAATTTACATTAAAATTTACAAACCGTGAAGTTTTGACGTCCTAAAAGAGAAACTGATTTGACCATTCAGTCAACTATGTCCATGTATATCAAAAAAAATAAATTAAAAAGATATTTATTAGTAATCCGAACATCCCTTCACACTTGAATACAGTAATATTACCATTGTATTCGTTAATTACTATTAGTGAACATTAGCTAATACGAAATAGAATCTCTAAATATAGGTATTTTCGTATATGAAATAATTGTTAAACGAATTAATAGCTTTCATCACAACGGTAAAACTTCTTTATTTACACTTGTGTTCCCATAGAGCATGGAAAGTTTCCGGGTGCAGTTCCCATGGCTAAAACAATGTATGTGATATTATGTTTCTACAACGCATAAGTCTCTTCTTGGTTTTTCTCGAGAGCCGGTATTGTCTATGGTTTGAGTTATTACGTGACGTTTTATTGTTTGGGTTGGGTTTCTAGATACATCATTGATGGGTTTGATTTGTAATGCTGTTGTTTAATAAAAGGTGACAATGATTTCATAAATAATGATGATTTTTTTTTGTCACTAACGGTGAGATGAATTCCTAATAGTTTCGTAGCATCGAAATTGAAATATATATATATATTTTAGCAAATTATATATGTTTAGAACAGTATCTAAAGACTTTTAACAAAAAAATTTACCTACGAAAGAAGAAAGGAACTGAAAAGCGAAAAATAAACTTGTTAGCCTATTATTATTGTTTTGAGTGCCTAGTGCTACCTCGACAATTTCTGGTCTTTTGTAGCGCACTTCTGGTTTACAGTTCACTGTTCAGACTTATGGCTTCGAGAAACCTCCAGATCCTATCAGCAGTGATTGTTTGTATTTCCTGCGGTTGCATGATGTGCAACCCTAGGCGAATACTTCGGTGCCGCATTGGGGGGCCACAAGAGCATAAAATATGCATTGCAGTCTCTTCTGTTTCTTGACAGAATCTGCAAATTGTGTTCTCACCCAATTTTAGGTTGAACATATGTTTGTTCAGTTTGCAGTGTCCGGTGAGGACTCTTGTTACTGCACAGGTTTTGTATCTTTTTAGCTCCAGAAGTTCTTTAGATATTTTATTATCATACCCCTTTATTATGGCTTTCGAGTGTCTTAGACCAGTCGTGGTCTTCCATCTCTTAATAGCCAATGATGTATATTTGGCGTTTATGGTAGAATACGCTCGCTATTTGCTGATACCGCAGAATGGTTCTGGGTCATGCGGTCGGTTGTCTGCAAAAGCTCTGGCGAGTTCATCGGCTTTTTCGTTGCCATCGACAGCGAAAAATTATACACACCTAAAGTTGTGTATATTTTTTTTTACAAAATATATACCTATATATACGGGTTGACTTTAGAACCTCCTCCGTTTTTCGTTGTTAAAAAAAAGGCCCAAACAGCATTGTTCTCACTAGTAACCCTGACCGACAGCGCGATAATGAACTAAATAAAAGACTAAAGGAACATTTTTTTATCAAGTGAATTGTAAATAATAATAATAATATAATCTATCTAATAAAACCAAAAAAAAAATTGGGGAATATGACACTGCACTTTCTTTTAGTCGGTTCGATTCCGATACACCGCCCCATCGAACACCCCGGTGAGGTGACGGCCCGAGGGGGTTTCCAAACGCACAAAAAAAAACGATTTTTAACACAAATATGTAATACATATCTTTTATAAAAACCTACCCAGACCATAAATGTTTAATGAGCTTACTCACAATTTGCGTCAATTTGATTAATAACTACTTTTTAGTTCATTCATTTTTTTTTCAAAAGCAAATTATTTTTCTTTTGTAAATCTCTGTGCAAGAGGCGTTAGTAATACATTTTGTAATCGACGTTCATAGAGGGCGAAGAGTCCGTGTATTTATTTGCTAACTTAATGGTATAAAAAGTGAAATATGTATTTTTTTTCAACAAACTCTCCATACAGAGTACTACATTTGTCATAGACGTAAGAGTTAGCGCACAGCAGACTTCGGTACACGAGGAGACTGCCGTAGGAGATTCTGCTGCTGAGTGGGCCCAACAGAGCTCCTTCTATAGATATAAGGTGTGCGATACGCGAGTGTCATAACCAAACCTGCTAACGTTTTCAAGTAGCGGTAACTGATAGGAAGGCCGATACAGTGAAACAAACATTTTTTGGCTGGATGTCGCCTTAGAGCACGCAAAGGCTTAAAGGAATGAAAAAACAAACTTTATAGAATGAACTCCCCTAACACAATTACAAAAATTCGTTCAATAAAGTATAACGTATTATTTGGCTGAATATCGCTCTGGAGCATCCAAAGGTTGAAGAGAATATAATACTTAATAATATACAACAGTACATTCCTTATATTCTTGCCTTTGGTACTAGTAACTAGCAATACATATTACTGCTCAACATAAGAGATCTAACAAAGACTGTACATATGTGTATTATCAAGATCTAATTAATATATTTCTTATGACAGTCGCGCGTGGGAACTAAATGTCTACAAATGTAGGTCGTGACTTGTTTGAATATTTTCTATTTTGTAGTTTTTTGCTTGAACGACCTTATATCGGCCGATATCTGAATAATATTGTCCAAACTATTGATGTCTATCATGTTTTTTTGCCTAGAAACCTTGCATCGTTTATATTTGAGTAAAATACTATTATTTATCAGCCGTTAATTTCAACGCTAGCAAGAAGAGAGCTGCGACACCCTCTACATATAGGTAGATATAAACATTAAAAATAAATTCTGGTACATATTACACAGCGCTTTTAAGTCCCAAACACAATGTAATGTGGGTTCTAGGACACGGATAAAAATACTTATATACATTTTTTAAATATAAATTTTTACTTTGAGCGGGAGTCGAAAACCGCGACCATTGACGTTGTAGTCGAAAGCCTTACATCATCATTGGGACGTCTTCATTCAAATGTAGTGCTATTTGTATAGAGCCATTTCCCCATCACCCTGGTTTTTAGTCTTCCAATACTATAGTCAAATACGCAGCTTCAAGACTACAGCGGATTCGTTCATGTTTGATACTTGAACGCCCTTAACTGAAAAAATACCTTATATAAGACAAAAGGAAATCACCATGTTGCTGTCAGTGGCTTTAAAACTCGTCATTAAATTATTAACTACATATTACTCGAACTATTATCAAAATTGCAACTTTGACTATTTGCATGACTGCGCAATCCATGCATACTTACAATACAATGACCTTAAACAGAATATCATCAGTTTCCCGGTCCTTTTTTCAATTCAGTTGCAAAAGTCTCCGACACCATTTGTCTGTGGTACCTATGGACTTAGCTATTAACATCCGTCATTGCGTCCATTGTACTAATACGAGAACAATGATATTGCGATGGTGTTACACTGATCATGGTCACCATCGTTTGTTAGATAATCAATTTTAAATGTCACCTAAATACTTGAAACAGGGCGGAGATCCGCTGAATTGTTGGTAAACATAAAAGGCCTGGCAACATTTGGATTTGAGGTAGTATTTTGTAATGAATTGTTATAAATAAAGGACTTTTAAAAACTAAGTTTGTTAATATTTTCAAGTTTGTAAGTAATTTTTCATGGTTAGAGCAAGAGTTTAAAACGTTAGGGTTGTCTTCTGTAAGAAGAATTAATCTAAATATTTAATAACCATATTACTATGGCCTATTACTTTACTTTTGTGAACAAATGAACTTTTAAAATACCAAGGCTAGGTATTTACTTAGTAGTACCTATGTAGATGAAAGTTATATTAAAACAAACTATTTTATTTGACAATCTCTGCATAGACACTCTAATCTCTAAGAAGATACAGATAAACAAAATTGTTAAAAATATTTTTTTGGGGTAAGTTCCGTGTAAACATTCAGATGCATTTAGTAAAACATTGTCATTATGACATTACAAACGGACACTTTCATTTTATTTACTTGTATAGAAGATGTGTATCAGTTGCTGTGGTCCTAATAAATAAATATACTTATCAAAGCTAAGCTTCACCTTGTAAGACCTAACTATACTGCCTAATAATAATAATGAAAAATATAATCGAACCCCGTAAATACGGGAAACATAATTTAGAGCAACAAAAGTCAGCATTTGGTAGGTACCTACTAATTACCTAAGGGTAGACGTGCATTTCTTTACCTTTCGATGTCCTTTCGAAGTGTGAGAAACGTGAGGTTCGGATTCTTGTTATTATTATAACAGCCAAATACCATGCAACGTACCTTGATTCTAAAATAGTATGTTTATAAATAGCCTTCTAACTACCTATATGGACAGGATGAAATAATTCAGTCAATCTGTGCAAAATCAGCTACTGTTTAAAACAAAATATCGGAAGCTCGGCCATCACAAGATGGCATCCTGCAACTTATAATATCTTGACCCATAAGGCATAAGACGTAATAACAATAAGATAATTCATTAAGCCAAGGTTTTGTATTCAGTATTGTTATGGTATATTATATGGTAGTGTGTAATTGGTTTGTGACCATAATGATTTGTGTTGATGACACGAGCTGGGTTGCAATGTTATTTAATGTAGAACGTTGTTTTTTCCTGACGGTTCAAATGAGTTAGAAGATGTGTAGTTGGTTTTCAATAAGTGACTACCGCTGCCCAAGAGTCACAAGTGCGTTGCCGGCCTTTAAGGTGGGAGTAGGGGAAGAGGGGGGAGAGGGGGAAGTGCGGGAAGAGGGAAGAGGTGGCAGAGAGAAGGGTTAAGGTCTTCGGTAACCTTACTCACGCGGTGAAAAGCAATGCAATCATTGCTTCACTGCCGGTTTTTTGTGAGGCCGTGGTAAGCCGGCCCATACGTGCCGAAGCAAATCCGTTCTTGGTTAACATCTTCTACTCACAAACTACCTCCCTGCCAAAATATAAAACAAATCTGTTACTTCGAATATCTCAAACTAAGTCCTCGAGTCACGCTAAAATTTCTGGTTATATCTAAACATAGAATCTGCCATTCTATTTAAACATACAATATAATCTCAAAGTGTATCTAAATTCACTTTAACCAAATTTTTTTTTTATTTGAAAGGCGAAAAACGATTTGAAATGTGATAAATTTTACTCCACGCACGGAAGAAATGACAGTTTTATAAAGATCATTAGTTATACGATAGGTAGACCACGAACGCCATCTTTTAAAAGTAACCGAAGTAGCGATTTTCATACGAAATTACCAATTTAGAATTTTTCGATTTTCTAGCTGTGCTTTTGAGTTTTTTCCATTTTTTTTTTAAAGTACCACAGTGGTCAATTTTAACGAACAAAACAAAAAAAAAACAAATCGGGGAAACCATATTTGCGTTTTAGCGAGACTGATGAACAGTAATTAAATTTTATTTAAATAGATAAATTTAGGTTACAAACGAAGCATTTCTACTCGTACCATAGTCAATATTTTTCTTAAGTACTTTTTATTTTATCTAAAAGTAACTAATATCTATACTTAGTGTAAATAAATTTTGTAAATTGCTCAATTAGTGTCTCACCGCATAAGATTGAATTTTCAATAGGACCTTGATAGTTTTTCTGAACTGTGCATAATACAATATTGGAAATTAAAAAAAAAAACAGATGTATTGTATTATTACGTGATTTGATACGCCACGTACATTGTGAATGGGTTTTATGATTTTTATGTATCCAAAAAACGATTGTGAAACGATTCCTCTGTACTGTACCCTAACTTCTAATAAAGTCATTTCTAGGAACATAGTCTCATTAAGTTTCATCGCTTCTCAATATCAGTTTTACATAAACAGCTAAGCTTCTGAGATAATTTATTATGTGTACCTCATTGATATGTAAAAATAAATCAATGGTATACCTACTGTTTCCATTCACAAGATTGGTTGTATAAAGAACTTTCCGAGCCCTGTCGTTTCACATGCGTTGCTTGCTAATGTTATGTTGCATAATATCTATATCCTTCAAGATTTGGGCTGTCAAATGCAAAAACATGTTTTCCAAATTCCAGTATCAGGTCCAGAGATTAGCGCGTAACGATTCAGATTTATTACATTAGTATAGATAATATGTAAATTATTTCTTAGGTATGAACCGTTTACGGAAAGAAAATGTTGTAATTTTGACCAAATACTTGTAAATATACTGTGGAGATATGTGCCCTACAGTTGACACTCTAGGTACTTGATGTAAAGATTTCCAAACACAAACAAGTATTATACGCACTGGTAACTGCTTACTATATTACGACCCATGTGCGTGTTGTCAAATTAGTTGTTTAAAAAAAAATTCTAACGTGTTTTAATGTTTGTGATGTTAAGAGTATTTTGGATTGGCAACACAGTAATCAAAACAAAAACCTGTTGTAATTTATGTAGGAATTATTAACACAGTTTCAATTATGGTAACTTTAATTGTTTTCAATATCAAAATATAATGAATGTCATGAGCCTACGATAGCAAAAAATTGTTTACAAGCATAAAGGGTGAAAAAACACATTGAAGTTAAAACTAGAACACGATAATATGTATAATAATATGCTACACAAATAAAAAAAGCATATTAAAAAAAAAACTATATGAAAATGCTTCTCGCAAAAGAATAAGATACTCGTAAATATCTACCTTCACCTTGGGTTGGAATCAACGGCATTCGTGGGCAATACGACATAGTGGCGTCACTATGCTCTATTTTTTTAATTTTATTGTATTACCATGGCCGCGAGTTCTTTAGGTCACTCGGCCAATGTGCATTTGAAAAATTTACTAGCTACTTGAACAACTAATATAATAATAACTGCGGATGCTGATTTATTTTTTCACTTGTAATGAAAACTGAATCCTGTATGACAATGAGAGATAACAGAAACGTCAAATTTGAGACGTGAATCAAACACCTTCATTTTGCTAATTGTAATTTGGTCCCACTCACGTAATAGAGGCAAACCTATTGCCGTTAACAGGGCACTTTAATACCCGGGCCGGGGATTTAAGATAGAAAATGAATGAAAAAGATGGGAAGCCTATTGCCGTCAAGCGGGTGATTTGGGAGTTAAAGATGGGAAAATTGGGAGTATATTGAACGGGAAAAGTAAGCAATAGCTCGAGCAAGGTAAACAGGCTGTTGTGGGGAATTCCAAGCCCTCAGACCACAATCTACCTAACCGTACTCATCCAATACTTCGGTTGATAAAATATGTTCCATATAAATCTTAAATTGTATACATCAGTTCCTAGTAGTTTATTGCGCCATAAAATGTGTAATTAAATTTTTAAACATTACTAATTTCACGGATTGTTAACAATTGTAAACTAATATATAATTTTACAAGCGGTACTCAGATCATCAGACGTCTTTACAAGTGTAAGTAGATCATTAAATTCATACTGTCATTGTAAGTACCACAGTAGACGTCGTGGACTTTGACTACGGAAGTCATTACTTCTTTTAAAGAAGTGCTGTAGTAGTAGTAGTAGTAGCTGTGCCGTGCTTCATCCGCTTTTGCCCGCTTCTGAAGTAAATCATAGCAGTTGTTAAATCAGCTCAGTAGTATGTTTGTTTACCTCAGTACAGTATGTTTGTGTACTACTCAATCGATCGTCATTAAATCTTGCATACATGTTGTCAGACATACAGAACAAGACTCGGGTACCTTTCACCCAGAAAAAAAGTACTACTCCCAAAGCATAAAAAAATAACTTTTACGCGAACGAAGCCGCGGACAAAATCTATCTTTTATAAGGGGCAGAATTTCAAACTAATAGCTAGTGATGTAGCGAGTGCTGGACCTTAATTAAACATCTAATCTCTATCGGTCTTTGTAAATTAAACTGAATCCAATAATTATAATTATTTAGAAAAACAAACAAGTCACTATATTTTACCTGTTTCAGATGAAGATCCTTTTAATGGCAATATATATCGCATTCGTTCCCGTAATCACTAAATGTTCAGATTGCGTAACAATTCGAAATAAAAAATTTATAAGAGAAGTCCTGACTCAAAATTTCAATTCTCCGTATCAACTGACCATCGACCATGTGACTGATACGCTTTTCTTCAGTTACACTGAAAAGAAACCATCGGTCTTAAAAAATACAGTGATACCATTCGAATTGGCTTACTTGAATTTAATATCGAATAACTCTGGTCATATTAAGGAGGTTCTTGGCGGTTTTGCAAGTGCTGTGGACAACAAAAACCACAAAGTGTATCTTGGAGGTGACGATGGAATTTACGCTCTTGACCCTGTTTCATATCGCGCAAAAAAATTAGATATAATAGATGCAAGTATTTGGCAAATGTTCTACAGAGATGGATTGTATTTCACCAGCTTTCCTGATATGAAAGCATTTGTATATAAATTTAATACAGTTGCAGAGTTACAAAGTTTTGACAACAATAACAAAGTGAAGATGATTGCCATAGAAAAAAATGGAGATATAGTATTTTGTAATTCTTCTGGGCTATATGCGCATAATCAAATTATGGGAATGTCTCTCTTATTGGGTTCCTATGTCATTACTGGTTTCACATCTGATGTTCAAAACAACTTGTACTTTTCAACAACAAATAAACTTTATGAAATCCGTAGTAATGAATATTATAATAGTAGAAAAATTATTGAACTGGTTGAACTTGAAGATATTTACGGATTAGCTATTGAAGCTAATGGAAATTTTATTTATGCAAACAGAAGCAGCATCATTAGACTTAAATATACCAAAACAGGATGCGTGACAGAAAACATAAAAGCTAATCATAATAAGACTAAATCGACTAGACCACGGTCTACGGTACCTAAAATTTTATAAAGAATGTTAATACCAATATACTTACAACATTGTTAGACTTATTTTAGATGTTAATATTTTGTCACTTGATTATTCAAGTAAGCGTCAAAATTAATAGCTTATTTATTAAAATTGTTCCTGTATTCCTAATAAATAATATATTCATTTTCTGTGTAGCGGTTACCTGCATCTACAAAGTAACACTTATGCTTTGCCGTTTTCAAATGAAGTCATAGGTTGGTTGTGTTACTTACCCTAAGATTTTATAACGTCGAGGTGGTTCCCCAGACGACATACTATTTGAATGAACTGGTGTGACTTAACTCCTTGTTCCTATAATTTACATTTCATACTAATTTTTTTTCGTTATGCTAAAAACTCTTATAATTATTCCAAATCTATATTTTATTACTTCGATTTATGCATGTAAGTAAATATAATAAAGAAACGGATGTTGTAAATACAAAAACTTCAGTCACTTTGTTTTTCTGTCCTTTTCCGTCACATGTTCAGTGTTAGAGAGCTCAGAAATCCTGGCAGCAGCCAGTTCGAGTTACAGGTATGAGATCCTGACCTGCTTGAGTTACACTCCCCAATACATTCGTATAAACATATTTCTTTCCTTCCATTGCCTTCTTTCTTACCTTTTCCTTTCTATATACTCCAGATATTCCCATTTTTAATTCCCAAATTACCCGATTGACGGCAATAGGCTTGCCCCATATTACGGCAGTGACTCTTAATTATAGTTGGCAAAATGTGGTTTTTAATACGCTTCTGTCTATTCGGAGAATACAGGCGTGAGTGTTTAATAATATTTAGTACCTTCTCATAAAAACAGCGTCTACACTTTTTTCTTTTGCATATACTAGTTAAATAAAGTAGAGAAATGGAGTTTCGAGTTTTTTTTTATTTTTACCATTCAAATATTGTTGGTAAACTAACATCATTAAATATTTTGCTAATATCTTGGTTATTTGATCGGCTACTACCATTACTTTTAAATATTTTTATTTACCTTAGTGCTTGGTGTTGCCAGTGGTTCATTCTTAAAGACGGAACTTTCCTAACAAATACTGTCAAGACAAAAACGCTCAGTGAGTTCGGTAGTTGTAGTATCTCTATTTATTCATTTATTAAGCCAATCAATCATTCATTAAAATACTGTGTTGTGTTTATACGTGTAATTTTAATATTCCATGAATAACGCACACTGGGTTTAATGTTTTGTGTTGTCTTTTCAAGTCTCTAGATTTCAGATTATACTATTTAGTACTTTTGGCCAATAGTCAGCAAACTTGCACTCGAATCCAAACTAAAATTAACAACAACTCCATTCATGCCAAAAGTAGTTCAAGTTTACAAATGAATGTACTATCGCGCACAATGTTACTTGTAAATTGGGTACAAAACGCAATCCAGTACTTCACCTCTAACTATTAACCGTATGTTTAACCACTATACCACCAACATATATAACCAATATATAACCACTCTAAAACCGTATAACAAACGAATTTAAACCTTCAACTATATGTAATAAGATCACTTAAGTATTGTTTTAAAAGCTGTGTTATATTGGTTTATAAAGTGTAAGGTCAGGATTGTTTCTGTCATCAATTAGCAGTAGTACGGGTGTAGGTTGTGTTAAAATGTACTAGTGTGTGCTAAAGTGATTGAGATATAAGTAAAATACAGGTGTTACAGAATGGTATATATACATATTTTAAGCTCGTATAGTAGACCCCATAAATACCATAAAGCGCTAACAATTTTAAGAAAATTTGTGATTTTTAATACAGATATTTTATTTTGAACCTGACAAATTGAACTTGAACATTGATCGGTAAAAATAATAATTTGTAAGAGGGAGGGCTGATATTAAAGCACAAAGCTGTCAACCACATAAATATATGTATGAAATTATTTGTTACGATACACTGTGTTCTTGTATTCATAAGATAATAGTAATTATTACAGTAGCTACAGCAAAGTAAGTAGCGGAAGTTAAACTTAATAAAATTGATGTGTTAATCCTCAAATCCTCATATACTCGGGTTCTAGAATATGTAGGCACATAAGGTTTGTATTGTAGTATTTACGTCGCAATTCATAAAAAAGACCTGAGTAAATTTGTAATGCATGATATAACATAAAATGCGAATATTCTGACTAGGAGGCGTAAAGATAAAATTAAATTTGCTAGTATTCAGTATGGCAAGCGATCTGTTCAGTTATATAATAAAATAAATAAAGAGCTCAATATCTATCCTTTCACATATGAGGATACAGAGGTATTGCTGCACCAAATAATATAACATTTTCATTCATCATAACATTTTCACACACACACACACACACACACACACACTCACACTTACATACATAAAGCATGTAAATTATAATTGTAAGTTTCCGTAATTATCTTACAATTTTTTGTTCTAATTTTTATACTTTTTAGTAGTAATAATTGAGTTTATACATATTGTTCTGTTCCAAACATGTTGCGGAAGAGTGTGGTCTCCTAATACAAGCATCTCTTGCTTAAAAGGAGACTCCTATCACAAATTTATGTAAAACTATAACACTGTAAAGACAATAAATTATTATATTATTATTAACATTTGGCTATTGGACATTGCCAAGATATAATAAAGGATTCACATAACCCTTCACATATAAAGACCCAGTTCTTAATATTTTTTGAAGACTCAAAAGAGAAAACATTCTTATTTCAGCAATATCATTCATGACAGGTTACACAATTTTGTTTTTGATACTTTATTTTAAAGCTTATATCTCCGGTGTGGTCGCATGGAATAAAATCTATCCCAAGGGTGATAAAATAGGAAATTAATGTTTGAAGTGGCATGATAGCGATGCATAGAAGTCACGCACGCTATCTGCTGAGAAGCTGTGTTAACCTTAGAGCCCAGTAAAAATACGGTGGAATCCTGGTTAACCGCGGTATTCATTAGGATGGACATTTTTTCATATTATGGCGGCTTTGCTCTCTCTCTCGCTCTGACAGTAAATTTTTAATTTAATTTGCCATTCCATGAGCCAGTGAGGTTTCCAGTTGACCGAACCCCCTGAGGCTGATGGATGAGAAATTGTAAACCATAGTGGGATTAATAGGATTTATATCGATATCAATAGATAATAATAGATATTCAGCATAATCCGCAGTGGTTCAAAACGTAAATTCTCAAACTGCCATTCTTTCTTTAACAGTTTAATTATAATAAATTTTCCTCATTTAAAATTACCAGAAGCCATCGTTTTGGTTGCGAAATCAGCAGTATGGGAATGTCCTCTATCATTGACAATGCACACACGCTTGTGAGAATTAATAGACGTCTCATTATTTTGTTCGGTCGGCATTGAAGTGGCTACCGTAAGGTCTTATAATACGAGTATAACATCATGTGTATATAACCTTTTAATTGTGACACATAATAATCACTCATCTTTAACCGATATTTTCAGCAGACATAGCTTTTCTTATATAATGCACGCCTGATGGTAAGCTGTTATTGGTACCTATAAACATCAGTTACTTCGCTTATGCGTGGTATGCTGATGATAATAGTCAACAGTACAAAATTATCATTATGCTTTAGCACTGGTTGATTACTGGCTTTTCTTCTATTTTTTAAATTGTTTTCTTCGATTTTTGAAATTGCTCCAGTTCAGTTATCCTACTAATATTATAAACGTGAAAGTTTGTGAGTATGGAAATATGAACAGATTGCGATGAAACTTGGTATGTAGATAGCTGGAGACCTAGATTAACATATAGGCTACTTTTTATTCCGATATTCATACGGGATCGGGACTTACGCGGGTGAAACCGCGGGGCGCTGCTAGTATATTGTAAATTGAACACAAAGCCCAGTCCTCCAGATTATGTTCATGGTGTTAATGCCCAGTTAATGATAATTAATTAATACTTGTAAATAGATCTTTTTAGTCTTTTTTACACGTTAATAACACTCAAGTCTGTATCCCCGAAGGGGTAGGCAGAGATGATATGATATTATAATAAACTCCAAAATTTTGCCAATTACAATTTGGCCTCCCTTACCAAATAGGGAGAAGCCTATTGTCGGCACTGGCACCAACCGGGTACTTTGGAAATTAAGGATGGGAAAATTGGGAGTAAATTGAAAGGGGAAGTAGGCAAGAAGGGAATAGAAGGAACGCGATATTGCTTATACCGATGGCAGAGTCGCATACATATAACTCGAACTGGCTATTGTCGAATCCAATTTCAAGGATGCAAGTCCACATAGTTTCGAAATGTGCTAGTGACATATAGGCTTCCAGGATGTGCTTTATGTGACCGGGTATAAGGAACATTTCGGTTTTGAGCTGACCAGTCGCAAACATGCAGTAGTCTAGATAAGTCGGCAATCACGGAACTCAACTACGTCTTTCTACGGCTTTTGTGTCACAACTTTACGTTGGAATACTGTATCCAAAAATACAGGTTTACGCCGTTTATGGACGTTAGTTTCAACAGAAATCTCTTCGTTGCGTATGGAACTTTTTGTAGAGGGTATGGAAGAACATTTTGTTACATCTCCCTGGTACCAGTAATAATACGCAAATGTGTCTATTGGATGGCACTATTTACATACAATAATCTGTCAAATATCTGTAAATAGTAAATTTGTTTTGTTTTGATTACATGAACATTGTTTATATTTACATAACACATATACTTACCTAATACTGAAACAAACTTATCCATTAATAGATTGCCTAAGTTCACGCATATTCTGGTTGCACTTCATATATAATTATGTTCCTTGAAGGTACGGTAGGTATTAATGTTTTTATTTCTACGCAAACTGCTAATATGTTCCTACCTACTTTATACATTGTAAAACTTATCTACATTTTAATACTGTGTACCTAGATATACTCTAAGATTTAATACACATGTCTGTTAATACTTTAATTCATCGGAAGAAACTAACGTCTAAGATACAGGCTCGGCCTAGTTTAGACGTTGGGAATCATAGATTATTGTAATCATCCAGTTACTCTACCATAGGTTAAGACATTGAATATATTATTCTGTTATCAATAAACTTATTATTATTATTATAGGCAAGACAAAACAGTTAATGACCATTTTCTTTTATGTTTGTAAACCGATTTTGTTTAGTAGCAATTGACGAGTCTTAGTGATATCAATAGAAAAAAATTGATTAGATGTTTTTTCTATATCAATTATGTGGCAACAATGACAAAGAGATAACAGCATCCAGTATATAAACGTTGACCTGTCATGCAGGGAAAATCTATACGATGAAAGTTCAAGTTATGCTGGTAATTGATGTGGAAACAAAACATTCTAAACTTAACTCATTACGATCGAATATTGACCAACAGGCGATCTCTAGTATATATAAATAGGTAAAAACAAAAGTTCAGTACTATTTTCTTCTCTGTTTGTAAACCGATATCTTTCGTTTTTGTTTCGTTTAGTAGCTATTGACGAGTGTTAATGTATCAATATTTAAAAAAAATAAAAACAGTTGGCTTTTCCTACCGCGAGTTTTATTGTTATTAATAATTTCAGGAATTACTGTCGATTATCTTCCACTAGTCTATCTTAGAGGGTTAATAAACTCTAGAAGACAATGTGTAGTTATAACATTGCAGAGTGCCTTTTAAAGAAAACTTCACTTGACTTGAGACAATGGACGCTAATGTCATCATCAATTTATTATATTTTTTTTTACTAAGAAATTTTATTTGCTTAATGTTTTACTGTATTTTACATTTAAAATTATATTATTTTCATAACAATAATGTAAATTTCATTTTATATGTCTAAATCATACCTTTGAAAAGTCGGAGCAATTTGATCGTAAAATCAAGTAAACAAACATTTAGGTATCGTGCCTTATAAATTACCGCAATTGTGTCCCTATGTCCTTCCTTTAATCAATACTGAGAAAAAACATGCAAGTGAAGCTAATATAAAGCGTGTAAAAAGAAAGCACCAGATTTCTTCACGCTCAAATGGTTCAGTAAATCCATCTTTTATATTTTCTCTTAGTGATTATCGTGATGATGGCCACATATATATATGCCGAAGGACTGATGGCCGTTAGATGAAACGGCTCCTAGAGTTTAATCGGTAAATAGAAGGTAAGATGGACAGCTAGAAGGGCGGACAACCTGAGGAAGGTAGCTGGGATAGATTGGATGCGGAAGGCGGAGGACAGGCCTATGTCCATTCCAGCAGTGGGCTGCAATAGGCTGATTGATTGATGGATTTGTTCAGGCTTGTACCAGAAGGAGTTGTTGAGCAAAACAGCTGACGAGATCTAATGTCATTTATTCGCTGACCGTCCGATATTTATACAACTGTTAGATAGGGCACGTTGTGTGTTATGCTCATGACTCCCATAGATTGATTGACTAGGGTGACCAGAGCTCCATGGCAGTCGGGATAGTCCAACCATTGATGATCCAAGTGCTTATAAGACTTAGCGTTTAAGAGTAATAGTAGATAGTTTGCTAGATTTTTCAGATGACTTTTAAATTTGATAGGAGATCAATATTTTTATGCAACTAAGTTAGAAAACAAGCACACCAAAGACAAGATGCATTTATCGGTGCGTATAAATGCTTACAACACTATTGGTGGCCACTAGCGTCTTGCTAACTCGATGCTCTCCTCACGGACCACTAATGGCAGAAGCCACATTCAAAATACATACAATACTTTGCTATTATTACGGATTAACGATGGCCTCCTGTAAGTTAGAAATATAGTCGAGTCGGGTGACTCCGATTCGAGCAGATATCTGCAGGGCCCTATCTTCAAAAACAAAAAAAATGTTGTTTCAAGTTTAATTAGTTCTATTAGTTAGGCTGTTATAAAACGCAACAACATTTAAGTTAAACACTTGATCTCAAATGTAATTCTAAGTACATAGCATCTACTTAGTATATTTAAACATATATAATAGTGAACAAATTCATTTTCCCACGCCCCGGTACATAACTGGTTTTGAACTTGAGACTGTGTTTATGAGTTAATTATTCACTTTATATTATCACGTGTTTTGCCTTGTCACGAACTTAATTTGCCTTAGGTACAGTACATATTTAACTTCTATATTTATACGTAACTGCGATTATATACGACAATGGTTATAAATTTGGCTAATTATTTCATGTCATATGTTTGTTTTTTTAAAGAATTAGATTAATAAACAAACATGCAGCACAGCTTTGTTTGATTACCGTCCGACAGTAAGTTAAAGGTGACGTAGATATAAACACATCTTTTTTATTTTTCAGAGATAGGCCACAACGGACTTTTCTTTTGAACTAAGGACGTATCTTCATGGTATAGGACGTTGTTAAAATAACTTAGTATTGCATTCCTGATACCTAGATTGGCAGAGATACTGACTAGAATTAAATGGTCCGTTTGTTACTACGTAATAATAATAATTTGTTTGAGGAATCAAACGAACTTATTGGCACAATGGCACAATGGTTTTAGTGCTAGCTTAACCAACTGATGTGAGTTCGATCATGATGCAGGACAATCATTTGTGAAATCTTCAAATAAGGTCTCTTGAAAGAATACCACTACGACTTTGACTTACGAGCTACTACTTAGACGTCCCTTATTTTAGCGAGGTTATGTAGTCAACTTCTTTATTATAGAGAACGAAAATTTTGAAATATAAATAACGAATAAACCTTGTATTTTGGGTTCATATTTTTTGAAATATGAACCCAAAATACAAGACTTGGCTTCTTGACCCATCTTTATTCAGTTTTGGTTTTACTGCATCTAACCTGACGGTCATGTGGTCCGGTCCGATGCTTGATTCCCGAGTCGGAACAACAGGGGCTTTCAGTTACGAAATTCTGAAGACCTGTATAGTGGACATCATCATCTGCCTACCCTTGTCCCAATTTTATTTGGGGTCGGTGCAATATGTTTTATTCTTCCATTCTACTCTATCGTTCGTCATTTCACTGCTTACTCCATTTCTAGCCATATCTTCTTTCACACAGTCCATCCATCTTTTCTTTGGTCATCCTTTTCTCGTGTACCCGTCTACATCCAAACATAAAACTCTTTTCACCACATTTTGCTCATCCTGGCGTGGACACATTGCAAAATTTCCATGAAATAAAATATGTACATTTGGCATATACGCATAGGCGCAGCATTTAAAAAAAACAGTCAGTCGTAGGACTGCACGTCAGAAGTGAAAACATAACTTTACAATGTATTTGCATATACATACACATACATATCTGTATATATATAATTAGGTTAAAAATAAAAAGTAGGTAATAACATATCTAAATGTATACATAGGGTACACTGGACGTTCTGTGCTCTTGGCCGCTCATCAATGTTTGAATTTCGAAAGTTATATTTTTTTAAATATAAGAAACCCGGCTTCGTCTTACGAATTTTTGATCAGGGTCACGTGTCCTGACGCGAGTTTAACATTTTTTACCGATCCCAAAAAGTGCATACCGCCGCTAAAGAAGTTTTCACTTCAAAAATTGTTTAGTCAAAAAACAACTTTTTTCTTACCTACTTCAAATTTAAACATAGTACCTACCCAAAGTCCAATCAATAAGGCATAATTGCGAACAAATACCGTGTAATTAAAATTTCAATACAAGTTACATGAAATGGCAAATAATGACCGCTTTGATACAAATCTGCTTGAACTTGAGTAGAGCAGCCGTGAAGATTTAATCTGTGCACATCAAGGCTGCTAATGAATTGTTTTACGAAAGGACTTCTGAGACTCATTCGTCGTAATCCGTAGCTATGTCATGGCCGTGATCTTGAGTACAATACAATTATCACAAATATTATGTAGTCGTTTGATTACAGACACATTCGTCTAGATTAGGGTAGAATTCTTTGTAGATTCTTTTAGAATTTGTGTAGTACCGTGTATGTTTATGTATCAAGTTTTTTAACAATTACAAACTGAAAATGAAATGAAAAAAATCTTACATATTAATTAGTTAATTGTAAGAGACACATTAAAAACAAGCGTTGTGTATCAGGAGACATGCAATTTTCCGGCACTAATTTCAGTTAGACTTAAAATTGTGTTAGTATAGGCTTAGAGGCTTGAATTTTTAATAACTAAAAGGTACCACAGACATAAATATTTGATGTAGATTTCATCTTGATACCAGTCTGTCTGTCAGACACCTGTCTGTCTGTCAGATAGACAAACAGACTGACAACAAAATGATCTTATAAAGGTTCCTTTTTCCTTTTGAGGAACGGAACCTTATAAAACAATGTAAATTTAAATTTGTTACAAATAATATAATAAAAGTATTTTTTATGATTGTTTTACCAAAAATGAATGAGTTCGACTTAACCTGCACCGCACCTTAAAACGACGGCCTCTAAATCTCATAAATAATTGTGCCATGATGAGATTGACCCTACAATGACTGACTTACCTATGTCGTCCAGTTTTCAAGTGAATGATTCCTCAGTCATGAACAGAGAAACACTGTGTATATGAAATTTTTATAACATAGCATTACTGATGAATGTAAACATACCTTTATCTGAATCAACTCCAAAAAAGAGTGGGAACTAATCTTTATCTAGAGACTTTAATTACACGATTAATTCACGAAATTGTTGTTTTAATTGTACCTTGTCTGGGTTTCAGTGATAATTGTATATTTCTGGAGATATTGACCCGTACTTACGTGTACTTTGTTGGAAAACAAAGAATAAAGCCAGTGTACACCTAAAAAATAAAATCAATAAACTAAATGTTTTCATTGTTTGTAACGCTCTCGATTAATGGATGTCAACGTAAAGAATACGTAAAAAGCGAGCTGGAACCTTGAGTTTTAGTGCACGCTCTAAGTCATCAATTAATTTTTAGATTTAGATTGTATTTACTTTTGTTCATTTAGAGCACAAAGCAGTCTGACTATGACCATTAAAATTAAATTCAAATTAACTGCTTCTCCATTAACATTTACAGCAAAACTTGAAATATGTGACGATTTTGAGAAAAGTATTTGTTAGTAAAAGCTCACGGGCACTCTTTTTAAATAGCTTTTAATTAAAATTAGAAATTGTGTAGTAGCAAATGAGACGCTACGACTAATCTACCACTCGACACTCGTAATAAAACGACTTCCTCAAATATTTGAGTATTAAATTACAATTCACTATTAGTTTAACCTTTGCTATGGTATAGAACTACTATTCTTCCTATGTTAAATACCACATCTACTTTAGAAAGAAAAGCAAGTAATTTTTTTTGTTCTACAATAATACATGACATCAACTTTAACCAAACGCTACAAGTAGCATCGGTTTAAGACTGTGGCGGAAAATCCATCATCGACAATTATTTTTTTCTACTGGTCTTTTAATTGATTTTATATTAAAGTTTGAGAAGGAAATAAATCTAACCTATCATGATCTGCCCCTTACCGTAATCACTTTGGGCAGAATTGTCAAAAACCATGTATATACTCACTCTCTTTGTGGCCATTACGTCTTCCACATAAAACTCTACGTATATCTTGTCTCAAATAAAGCAACCCTAGAAAAAATTATTAAGAACCTTCAAATACTCTTTCAAATACTCGTCAAGGCAGTTTTTTTTATATTATGATATATATATATAAAGGCAAGTTGTCGTGTAATATTACAATCTGCAGATTTCTAATTAGATCGATCGCAGTTATGTCATGCTCAAAGCCTCGTATTAAATGCATATGCTTTATGCTTATAGCATAGAAATTCATGATTTATACTACATACGAGTATAACAATAGCAATCATGGCATGATAGCAATTTTAGTATGATTCACAAGATAATCATCACGCAATGTCCTCTTAGTCACTGACAAACTGAGTTATAAAAAATAGCCTATGATTTATTTAATCATTGTTTTCACAGCGTCATGAGTAATGACGTCACGGTAATTAAGTTGGAATGAGTCATTCATTAAGTTACAGTAATTAATAAAACTTAGTGGTAATTTGGAAATTTATAAAAAAGATATACTGGTGGTAAGTTATAGTAGTAGTGGTGTAGTGGAGTAATTTGGTGGGTGCTTTTGCTTGCTTAATTTTTTTTTTCCTAATAATTAGTTCAGTAAAACAAAAAAAAAAAAAACACGCTTTAATTCAAATTAAAAAGTAAAAAGTGTTACACTATTCAGCTCCTGGCTTCATCATCAGACTATCGCCATCGCTCTAAGCTCAATGTGTTGGACTGTCAGAACTCGAGGGATCTACCAGTAGCTGTAACTGAAGAGTTCTACTATCCACCTTCTGGCCCCATCATAAGATCAGCTCTAAGAGGCCAAATTATATTACTTTCATCTGAACTAAATATACATACAAAGTTTGAATTAGTTATAACAATTAGAAGTAGGTTACAATTGACTACTAAGCTTAGTTTACATTATTAAATAGTTAGTTACAGCGTGTTAAAAAAGACAATTGACATACCCGATGATAAAACGGCAAGTGAATTCTACCATAGGCAGAAGATAATATGATGCATACTCTATGTAATAAATTAAGAGTAATAATATTTTTTGATAAATGATTACAAAATAACGCTCAAAAGGCATACACGCTTTATAAGGCAAGTTGTAAATATTCTGTTATCATTATCATCATTATTATCTCTGCCGTGGCAAATCGTACGCATGGGTCTCTTCTAAAAACCTTCATCCAAGGATCACCCTGGTATCGATATTGGTAGAGGGCTCTGTTTCGGCATTTAGATTTAAAAACAGTCCATTATGCAGAAAAGGCCAGTTAGTTGAGCCAGCCTAGCTCATTTCCGAAGCACAGAAGCCTCCTGGGGCGTTCACAGGCTTCTAGGAGCAACCTCGCATCCGCAGGGATTCTTGCCCTATGTGTAGCCACTCCCTCCGAGTCCAGGATTACGTATGCCACCGTTTCCTCTGCGTTGAGACATCTTCTGCATAGAGGGGTGTCTGTCGCACTAATAATAGTGAATAGATGTCGATTCCTAGAATCCAAGAAACCAAAATCTTAAAATTTTTATTGACAGTACGTACATCTTAATTGATTATAGCATACATTATTACAAAAGATTATTGAGAGAGAATATTAGTTTTGAAGATAGGGAACAGATTACTGTCCGCTGGTCAACTCAAGCCGCATTGTGCGAATCTACAAGGCTCCACTAGATAGAGTTGGCAGAGTTAAAGTGAATCCACGGGTGATGCTTACCATTAGTCGTTTTGTATGTTTGTTAGCAACCATAAATACTCGGGCATATCTGTGTGTCTGTCATTCCCGAACAGATTCCCGAGACCGATTGCATTCGGTGTTTTTATAAACTGGGATGTTTCTTAGCTTTTATTTAACCAACATGGTCAGTTTTGAAACTGATTGGAGAATTCAACGTGTGTATGCATTTAGCTTACTTATATAAAAACTTTTTCTTGCGTTTGGTAATTTCAAGGACAAAATTATAAACACAAAATTCCATAAAAGGATGGAAGCAGTTCAAACGATCATTATGTGCCATTTAGGTCTTATGATTTGTGGCATCGCGTATTGAATATATAATTTACAAGTATTTGTTATGACACTATTCAGTATTTTTGACATGCGGACAGCCAAAGACAGCATCTTTGGTTTTCGGTTTGTATGCATGTTGGGATTCAATTGATTAATTATTATTTGCACTTACATTTAGCATTATTTTATTTGAAGTATAGTTATATATAGTTGAAGTAACTAGGTAATTATCCCCAACCACTTACATTTTTCCTAATCGGGGAGCGGATTAGAGAATGCTTGCAGGAAGACTAGCAATAAAAATAGCTCGAGGAACAAAACGATATTATTCTTTATTTAAACGATCATTCAGATTTATACGATCCATGTTTTACCATCCATCCATTTTTTACGTGAATTATTACTGAAATTGTCAATAAATACTATTTACAATTAATGTCAATTTATAAAAGATTAAATAATATACACTTACATTTATTGTTAATGTAGAAAAAATGGATCCCTAATATATTTATTTTACCTTCCAGTTGGATGCCCAGCAGCGCTACACACTCTTCCAGCGAGGATTATGGGAGGCAGCTCAGCAGGTACCTCGAGGACCACTAAGGGACTTCGCCACATTCAGACAACTGAGACTGCTGTCTATCATCGGTCCCGCAGCGTTGCCTCCAGACCAGCTTGACAGAGTTAGTTTGTGACGAATCGTACTAAACCCTAAGCACCTGTTCTGCTTTAAACTAAAATACTTTCAAACATATATTTCTACAACTTTCTACCTGCCTCTTGTTCATCGTGTGGTCATCGTAATGATTTTTTTAAGAATACTAGCAACGTGGGTCACACATAACTGGTATTCTTGTTAAACCCTCCAGATAAGCTAAATGCTTGTGTTAGCATTCCATCGCAAGTCCATCGCCTTAGCCATTACGCTACCGCCGCTCTTTAAATTTAAATGAAACTATAATATAGCTAGCTATATTTTGGAATTTAACACTATGTCTGCATAAAAAAAACAAAATCATTGAAATTGACATTAACATGCACCAACACTGGGAAAAGAACTTTCCAAAGAAAAAAAAATCAAAAATATTTTTTCAATATCCATTTCTTTCCAACTAAATCAACTATATGTCGGCTACACATAACGGTCCTAAAATTTGACCACACCTTTCTGGAACACTCTGTATATGGGGGGTGTATACCTACCCCCAATATACAGAGTGTGTAGTGAAAATAAGTAAAATGAATAGTTTTAAAATGTTTTATTTTATCTTTTGTTTGTAAAGGCACAATCTATACCGCGAAAAATCAGCGTCTATCCTTTTTAATATGAACCTATTGTTTTTTAACTAACATAAATACGAAAGAGCGATTATTAACACCTAGGTGTGTACTTAATGAACCAGAATATTTATATAATAAAAAACCAACAAAGTTATGCAACAGTAAATAGGTACTTACCCCTAAAACTTTGAAGCATTTATCGCGTTCGCTGCGGAGTAGTGTTATATAATACCTTTATTATTTAATAACTACACAGCTCAGTACAAAGAGTAGATTTTGTTTAAAGATTTGCTACATCACCTGATATGAAACTACCCTTGTTATGTTCTACAGTACTTGTATAACAATCAAAAAAGTTTACTTGTAATATTTACAGCTTCAACTCATACAAGCACTCTTATGTTTTCAGTACAACCGCATCATAAACGACATGCTAGCAGTGTACAACACCGCAGAAGTATGTGCCTACAACGAGCCTTTCAAGTGCGGTCTCCATCTTCAGCCAGAACTCCAGTTCACAATGTCGCACTCCAGGGACTGGGATGAGCTGCAGCATATCTGGACTGAGTGGAGAAGGGTCACTGGCAGGAGGATCAGGGATCTGTATGAGCAGCTTGTGGACTTGACTAATCAGGCTGCTCGATTGAACAGTAAGTCTGCCACACACCTCTTATATTAAAATAAAAAGGGGTTTTATCAATGAATGATATATATGCGTATATTTAAGATATATTTACCGGTTGTTTAAGTAGGCATTTTAATAACGGTTGGTTTGTTCCAAAAAAGTGGGATAGTACGACAATATTATAATTTTGGCATATATGCCAAATTGTATTAATAGCTCTATATTGTTGCTTTCTATTCTAAGATATTTCATTTCTTATACCAATATTTTGTGAAACATCATGGTATTGACAAAAAAATTAAATATATGCCTAAAAGATTCCGAGTAACGTTAAATATTGTTGCAGAAGTGTTTTTGTTATTCGTAATAAGTCAGGCGCTAAGTGCGAAGCTGAATCTAGGCAATCATGACAAAGAAATCTATATAAATAAAATGAATGTTTGTATGTTTGGCCTCTATGCGTTCCGAAACCATTGATCAGACTGTGATGAAATTCGAAAGGGTGTTTTGGGGACACCCGAAAAGGTATTTGGCCCGGAAAATCGATATAAAAAAAGAAAAATATGGCATTTCAACGCATGCCGGGTGCGGCTAGTGCATAATAATTCGTAGACCAAAAATGCTATTGTAAACATAACAAATCTAAAAATACACTAGGAATTATGTTATTAATATTATTTATGAAAGAATGTAACTCAATAGGTATTTTAAATCTAATTAGATTAGAATATATTGATTTATGTTTATCACGATTGTAATAAATATAACTTTCATCGAATATCGAAATATGAATTTTTCTGTTTCAGACTTCACCGACGCTTCTGCTTACTGGATGTTCCCTTATGAAACTACAAATATGAGGCAAGAAGTTGACGAAGTTTGGGAACAGGTGAGAGCATTACATTATTACTGAGCTTCCGCCTATCACACTTACTCGTTAGTAATATTACGTTTACATTTTCTAAAAAATATACACCTTTTCAACTTACGCCTAAATTATTTAAAAGCCCTGGGAGAAAGAGAATATTTAAACAATTGCATAGGTATATAGAAACCTTACCCTTTTTAGCATCTTATATTGAGGAATTACCTTAAACCTACAAAACACTACCATTAATCAGTTCTTCTAACAATGTGTCGTCGCATTTCAAATGATGAGTAGAATTACCAGAACTTGAAATTTGAAAAGGTTTGGTAACGAGCGAGTGACACTTCTGGGGTTGTGAGTTGTTATAAGCACCAAGTAACTGCTTTTCATCAGGCGGGTATGGACGTACTTGTTTACCGACTTAGACATATACAAAAATGTGCAAATTATGTATGTGTACATAACATTATATTTTTGTTTTTCCAGGTCAAACCTCTTTACGAGCTTCTCCACGCATATGTTCGTCGTCGTCTCCGCGAAGCCTACGGCCCTGAAAGAATTTCCCGCTCTGCGCCTATTCCCGCTCATATCCTTGGAGATATGTGGGGCCAAAGCTGGTCTGGCATCGCGCCTTTAACTTTGCCTTACCCAGGAAAAACGCTGGTAGACGTTACACCGGAAATGATTCAACAGGTTTGTTATAAGTAGCATAACTTTTTCAAGATTAGACAATAATTTTTGACTACATTTAGTAAAGGACCAGTAAGCAAGTATCTAAGTTTCTCAACCCCGTTTTAAACCTGAGTAAGTACCTTACCTACCCTTCAGAAGATCGCAGCCAAAAGAACCATGTTTCATATTTCTATGGTCAGTAAAGTCTTTATTGAACTTTTTATAAAAATGGTGAATTATCAACAAGAGATAAATTTAAAAACTGAGCAGGTCATATCGTATGCGCAGTGGGCATAGGGGCTAGGGGCACGAGGGAATTTTTAAACGAACAAAAAAGTAATTGAAGTAACCTATTTACTTACGTAATATAAAAAAAAGCGCACCTCGTCTATTTGATTACTTCATCATAACCTAATTCCATAATAGAAGATTTAATATAATTTTTTACTTTAATACAATTGGGATGTTGCTTGTCGTCGCTTCGCTCATCTATCAAGTGTGCGGGGGACGGGTCGCTTTATGGTAGAATGTATCCTTCTACGCTGTTTTTTAACAACGCATGCATGCGAGTCGCCTGTAATTGCAAGCGTCATAAACAAAACTAAAGAATATAAATTGCTTTAAACACGATAGTATGGTAGACCCAAAAGCAGATAAAAAATTGAGCAGTGCAGATTACCTTAAGGTAATCTGCACTGCTCAATTTTTTTTAAATGTACGGATAATTTGCTGTCCTAAAACATTTTATTATTTTTAGGGTTCCGTACCTCGAAAGGAAAAAACGGAACCCTTATAGGATCACTTTGTTGTCCGTGCGTCCGTCCATCCGCCTGTCTGTCTGTCTGTCTGTCTGTCAAGACCCTTTTTCTCAGGAACGCGTGAAGGTATCAAGCTAAAATTTATTTCAAATACTCAGATCTAGTGTTCCTCAGAGCTGTGAAAAAATCAAACTTCTAAGTCAACGCAATCAAAAGATAAAGCCGTTTATGCCAGGAGGAGTCAAAATCTACAGGGTACTTCCCGTGAACTCAAAATCTTGAAACTTGGTACGAAGCAACGTCTTATAGCACAGATAAAGGAAAAATTGCGAAAACCGTAAATTTTTAGTTACATCATATAATAAAAATATTTTACGGAACCCTCGATGCGCGAGTCCGACTCGCACTTGGCCGGTTTTTTAATCTTACACAAACTTTGTTTTCAGGGCTACACTCCTCAAACGATGTTCCAACTGGCGGAGGAGTTCTTTGTCTCGATGAACATGTCAGCAATGCCTCACGAATTCTGGGCTCTGAGCGCGCTGCAGCAGCCAGCCGACCGACATATTCACTGTCAGCCATCTGCGTGGGACTTTTGTAATAAACATGACTACAGGTACAACAGTGTCCACGATTTTCTAAATTGTGGTCTATACTTAAATAGGTCATAAGTTTTGCACAAAACAATATACAATAATAATACATTTTAATCTGATACGATTATTTGACTGAGATTATTTATTTTTGAAAGGATGGGTACACCCTATCTAGACTCAAACTAAGCATAGCTCATCAAGTCATTATTCTAAGTAAAATTAGAATCGAAATTACACATTTGCCGTTGCATTCACATGCTCGACCGCCTCGCCATATTGGTTGTCGATACGTGCTATTGTACATTTACCTGTAATGGATTGCAGTCTTTAATTCGCAAGATAACGCACTGCTAAATGTAACATCCGTAAAGAAAATTGATTGGAGACAATGGTCCCAATTCTGTTACTTCACTCGCTAAATTAAAATTCACAAAATTTTCTTCATATAAGATGTAAACCTTGTACACTTCAAAACAAGGTCTTATTTCAAATTGAAACAAGTAGGTAACATATGTCGCTATCGAAATAAGCAATTTATTTGTCGACTAAGGTCTGATACGCTTAAATAAACTTTAATACCACGTAGCGAGAGCCGCTATCCGTTGAATGCCATCTCTTTTGCTCTGGGTTTTTAGTAAGCGTCTTCGTAGGTGTTGATTAAAATAACGTCATCTTAGTTCGTTTTAAACAAGTTTTTATACGGCAATTATACAGCATTTTAATAAATGGAGACTCTCGCGGCGTGGAAATAAAGTTGAGTATACATTGGCAGGTTTTAGTGAAATTTAGTGGCTCTGAGAAATAGATGCCAGTAACAAATAGACCTTATTACAAAGAGTACAAGGTTGATTTCATATGAAAAAATTAAGTCAGGTTTTAGTTTAGTCGAGTCTACAATAGAATCGGCACCATTATCTACTTTCTATTGTAACTAATTTCAAAATAGCATCCAATAATCTACTTGATTATCTAAACCAGTGTAATTAATAGTGATTAAACAAAATTTCAATGATTAAACTGTTAATTTTCAGAATCAAAATGTGCACTCACGTAGATATGAAGGATTTGATCACAGCTCATCATGAAATGGCCCACATTGAATATTTCTTGGCCTACAAAAATCTACCGAAGGTGTTCCGAGATGGTGCGAATCCTGGTGAGTGCCCCGAGTCCAATATTTTTATAGTTATTAGTTTTATTAATCAAGATATAAGCTTTTACTCACATGTGTGTATCGATTTACTTTGTGTTTATTAAATTATTATATTAAATTAAATTTACTTTTAGATGATAGATATTTGTTTATTACTAATAAAAATAAAATAATCGAAATTACTAATATAATAAAGAGCCTAGTAAGGAAATGTGTTTAATCAGATTTATAATTTGTATCTTCGTACATCATACAATAAATAAAAAACAAGTGAGTACTTTACGATTATCATATTTCATTTTTATAGCATCTGATTGTTAAAATATGATGAATGTACATAGGCAGGTTTTTACATAAATATAGAAGTTTAAATAGACAAAGCTTATGTATGTATAATTGTATATTTCCTACCCTGATTGATGCGTTAGTATTACTGCGGAATTTATTAACGGGTACACAAGTGGTTAGTACACAAAAATCATTAAATTTTTAACAATTTTATGTCGTAAAATTAAATATAGTAATGGTTATAATATTTTGGAATACTTTACACAGCGCTACTTAGACCCATCCAAACTAAACATAGCTTGGGTACTATAGATTTTAGAATACGGATGAACGTACCTACTTTTTTTTACATATTATACAAAGACAAGCTCAGTCCAATTCAAATATACATATTATTCATGCATACAATTATTTTTGCACTAAGCGAGAATCGACGACCCCGAAAGTATTTAATGAATATTTAAGTTTTCGTGACTTTAGAAACTGTAATAAACAAAATATAAAACTTTAATAAACATTTACCGCATGATCTTATTAAGTATGTATATAAGAAGAGCTTCAAGAAGCAAAAAAAAATTGGTTAAATATTAAAACTTGTATGTCGATATTTGTAACAACAAAGATTCTAAATAATAAGTAAAAAAATAGTAACAACTGTCTAACTTTTTACGGAATATTTTTTTATGAGCATTTCCACTCTTCCTCTTTAAGATTTTTTTTTGTAAATTCCTTAAATATATATTTTTTTATTTAATAAGGAAAAATCAAAAACTTTCTTTTGTGTTGTAAATAACAATTGCAATATTTTACGTGCTTAAAAACCCTCAAGATACATTTTCCTAGACTTTATTCCGAATCGAATGATCTATCGCACATATTATAATAATAATAACTCCACACATCTCACACACGGCTGTCTGGTCCCAAACTAGGCAGAGCCTGTACTATGTAACCAGACTGCTGATAAACATACTTATATATTTCTAAATACATACATATTATAGATAAATTTAACCCAGACACAGAACAAATTATCGTGCTCATCACACAATTATTTGTCCTGGGTGGGAATCGAACCCACGACCTCTGGCTTAGCAGTCAGGGTCACTAACCACTAGACCAACAGGCCAGTCATTTTTATTATTATTTTTAGGAGTAAGATTACCAGGTGAAGTATTTTAAATAAATTAGCCTCAAGTAGTCTCATTTACTGCTATCTCTTCATAGAACTGTTAGCCAATGGATAAAAAAAATCTTTCATCGTGTATTTTTCACGATATTAATCACAGATTTCTACCTGATCTTAACCCTTATCTCGTTGAGTAATTATACTTTCCTTATAAAAACTTGGGATTCATGAATTGTATCTCGTGGGCTCACAGACACATATTTTTATTTTTTACCTACAAGCAGTAGGTAAAAAAATAAAAATATCCGGGATTGACATGTTTGCGTTGGAATATACAAAAAGATGATTACCTATATTAAATGATTTTCATTAAAAGCAGACTGTAAAGCAGTTAAAACAATGCTAAAAGATTTATCTCGTTCAATTCAGATAAAAAAAATCTCAGGGCAGGCAGGGCAAATCAATAAGTTAAGTTTGTATAAGCAATTAATTAACTACCTTATATCTAAAGTCACAATTGAACACAAACGTCATAATTAATTTATTTAAGATTCAAACAAAATTAACTTACTAATACTAACACAAAAATAACAACGAACAGCGCCATCTGTTGATAGTTTACCGATGCTGAATTACACAAGTCCGTGTTGCAAGTACAGTATGTGACGAAGAGATCACCATTTCCAACGACACGTCTGCAAGGATTCTCGGCCACGTCTTTGTCGGCAAGATACCCACATTGACGAACTATTCGGACCTTGGTGTCAACTGAAAATGAAGAACTACATTGAAAACGTTGATACCACGGAACAAATTGAAAGAAAAACATGCAACAAACATAACATTATACTCCTTTTAATGAGACTATTGACTAAGATAGAGGTAGGTCATTGATAAAGTTGTATGTTGAAAGCATGTTGTTTTCAAACTGAGAGGTTTGTAACTATTAATGGTGGAAGATAGTGCTCGTCTGATAGCATCTGGTAACATCTTTCGTCAGTACAAGTACTAGCACCACAAGCTTGTACTGTAAAATAATTATCAAGAAAATTTAGTTCATTGGAAAGTTGGAATTGAATTTTCAATATCAGATGTTCTGATGATCTCCATGGTAGGTGTGTACGTGTTTAGGTAGAACGGAGCAGCTGGTTTAAACAGGATATGATAGAGAAAATATATGAGTAGGTATTTTGCCAAAGACAAACCTTCAAGCCACTTGAATTTGTTACAAAATTCAGAGATATGATAATATTTGTGCGTACCGCAATATATGGTAAAAGGAAGATATATTGGTGATATTTTGCTAGAAAGATTACTACTCAGATATCTGTACAAACACATTCAAGCGACAGCGCCTGTGAGTTGCTACGAGAGTGGAGGAAGACATATTACGCGCTTCAGTACATTCGATTCCCACCCAGGACAAATAATTGTGTGATGAGCACGATAATTTGTTTTGTGTCTGGGTGTAATTTATCTATAACATGTATGTAATATATAAGTATGTTTATCAGCAGTCTGGTTACCATGGTACAGGTTCTGCCTAGTTTGGGATCAGACGGCCGTGTGTGAGATGTGTGGAGTTATTATTATTATTCTTTTTACGTTTAGTAAACAACCATTTTTGTATATATCACCAATATATCTTGCTGTACGTTTTAGATATACTAAATTGAAGTGAGATTGAGATTGAAGACAAGTGTAGAAGGCGAAACATGTCTTCACAATATTTTGATGACACAGGAGTTCTTCAAACAGAAATTAAGAAACTTGAGGAGCAACTGAGAACTATTAGTAGTAATTATATGAGATTTCACAAAAACAAAGTAGGTAACAAGTTTTGGCAATAGGTAAGTTAGTTAATTCATGCAATAGTAGGAATGATTAATTGTTGTTGTCTGATAACCACAATGAAACCACTAGTTCTTTAGACAGTTTGCCTGTAACATGTGCCCCTAGGATATTGACAGCAAATAACAATAATGTAGTTAATTTCAAGAATGGCAAAACAACTAGTCAATATCAATTATACAGTACCAATAGCAATATAATAATGTTTAGCGATGAAATTGGTAAAGGTTTAGGTATGTTAATGACAAACTCAAAACAGGAATATTCATTTAGCAACTTTTGTATGCCAAACCTAGCATATAATATGATTTTAGAAAAGACTATTAGTGCAAATTTTGATACAAATACTAGTCTCATAATTTTCAGTGGCAATAGGGTACTGTAAATAAAAAAACATTCACAAAATACTTTGAACAATTATCGGAACTCAATGCAAATAAAATAGTACTATTTACACTGCCAATTAGTAAAGGGTTGTCTCAACATGAAAAAAATATTAGGATTAATTTAAACATGACTATGTTTAATTTAACAAGCCAAATTAATGGTAGATTTTATAATAAATTTCACTTAATAAATAAACACATCAATGGGATTGTCTATGATAATAGTTTTTTGACCACAGATAGTTATTATCTGCCATATTATTTTAAAAGACAAATAGCTGTTTCGCTATCATATTATTTTAGAATAATAGCCAAGAACTTGGCTAACCTGACAGCTCCTATAGAGCACCCCTTAGAATGTAAGACCACTGTAGCCAAACATTTGGCTTCATATAGTGCTCCTTCTGAGCTAATTAACAATGACATTATTAATATTAATTCAGGCAATAGCTTGGCCGCACATTGTGACATAAATTCTTTAAATTAATTGCTAAGACAATACAGCCTATCTCTTGCATATCAAATCATTTACTCGATAATGGTTTTGATAGTAGAAATACAAAAATAAATAAAAATTGTAGCAATAAAGTAAAAAAGTCAATGACCATAAACATAGTTCATCAAAATATTCAAGGATTATCTAGGAAAGACTTAGAAGTAGAATTATTTTTTGATAAATATAATGTTGATGTTCTCTGTATCACAGAGCATTGGCTACAGGCACACCAGTTAATACTTGATAATGAACTTTATTCTGCTAGAAGTGATAAGGTTTCCAATTTAGATTAGACTCAAAGAGATCCGGATAAGCTTTACGGCTATTTATTCAATATGATAGAAATCGAATTTAACAGTATATTTAAGTCAAAAACAATAATTCAAAGGCCAAAAACGACATTCTGTGACTGGGCGATAACAGGAATATACAAAAGTAGAGAAAAGCTGTATGATTTATATGGTATGAAACAAAGTAATTTTGACCCAAAATTTCATGAATATGTCAAAAATTACTCAAAGATTTTTAGAAAAACATGAACTATGGCAAAGTCTTTATACATAAGTAATAAGATTAAGTCTTCAAATAATAAAATAACAGCTACATTTAACATTATTAATAATGAAACGGGACGTAGTAAACCTCGAGATAATGATTTAAAATTAAATATTAATAATAGGTTTATAACAAACAACTTAGACATAGCTGAATCTTTTAATACCTTTTTCACAAATATACCAGTTAGTACAACCAGTACCTTGAATTCTTGTGCGTCCAGGTCTGAATTGTTGTTAAGGGCCAATGTAAACAAATGTAAGAATTTATTTGTATTTGAATTCATAAGCCCCACAGACATTATAAAAACGTTTAAGTCTCTTAATTCTAAGAATTCAGGGGATTTATGGAGAATTTCTGTTAAATTAATAGAAACTATTATAATTGATATAGCACCATTTCTAGCTATAACATTCAATCGATGTGTTGATTCTGGTGTTTTTCCTAACCTGGTGAAGTATAGCAAAGTAATACCTTTATTCAAGAAGGGTTGTACAACTGAACCAAGTAACTTTAGGCCAATCTCAATGTTACCAGCTATTAGAAAATTTTTTGAAAAAGTTATTTTTCAACAACTAGAAAGCCATTTTAATCTAAATAATCTATTTCACAAAGAACAATATGGCTTTACAAAAGGGTCGTTCAACAATTGATGCTGGTGCAACTCTTTTGAGACATATATTTAATGCATGGGAGAATTCGCAAGATGCGATAGGTGTATTTTGCGATCTCTCAAAAGCTTTTGACTGCGTATGTAGAACATAACACACTTTTTCTTAAACTTAAACATTATGGTGTTAATGGTATTGCTTTGGAACTAATAGTTTCCTACTTGAAAGATAGAATTCAACATGTAGATGTCAATGGTGCAAGGTCTTCTGGATTACCTGTTACTATGGGCGTTCCTTAGGGCTCTATACTAGGTCCTCTACTTTTTCGCATATATATAAACGATTTACCTTATTATTTAAAAGATCTCTGTGATATAGTTCTATTTGCTGATGATACGTCACTTATTTTTAAAGTCGATCATAAGAAAACAGTTTTTGACGATGTGAATATCGCACTAAATGATGTATTGTATTGGTTTTCAACTAACAATCTCCTACTAAATTCAAATAAAACAAAGTGTGTGAGATTTACTATGCCAAATGTAAAACAGCTAGGTACTAATTTAACTCTAAATAATGAAATGTTAAGTATTGTAGACTCAACAGTATTCTTAGGAATTACATTAGATAGTAAACTACAATGGGGAGCCCAGATAGACAGCCTTGCAAGTAGGCTTAGTTCGGCAGCTTATGCAGTATGGAAGGTACGCCAGCTCACTGATACGGACACGGCTAGGCTGGTTTATTTTAGCTACTTTCACAGCGTCATGTCCTATGGTATACTACTTTGGGGCAAGGCGGCTGATGTTGAAATGATTTTTATTCTCCAAAAACGAGCCATCCGCTCCATATACAATTTAGGTGCTAGAGTCTCTCTTCGAGAGTTGTTTAAGGATATAGGTATTTTAACTGTTGCATCACAGTATATTTTTGCAAATATTATGTTTGTTAGGCACAACATTAATGACTATAAGAAAAACAGTGATATACACATATTAATACAAGAAACAAGTCTAAACTCGTTGGTACCTATCATTGCTTGCATAAAGTACACAACTCGTTCGAAGGTCTTGGTATACGTTTTTATAACAAAATTCCTATACATGTTAGCGACCTTCCTGCAGATAAATTCAAGCAAACTCAAAAAAATCACCTTATTAGGAAATCCTACTATACGATCAACGATTATCTAAACGACAAACAGTCTTGGGCTTAAGGTGTCATTAGGTATATACACACAAACTTCTTTGTCTTACAATTAAGCTAAATTATTAACAAACCATTGTCAGTTGAAAGTAATACGTGACGATTATTATGGTAATTTGACTAGTAGTGATTTTTATCAGTATCTCGACTATGGTTCATCATGCTCACTAAAATGTCATTGCTTGCGGCGTCGTCATGGGGCGGGTCATTTCTTTCCCTCTGATATGGCGAAGGAGATGATGGCTGGCCCATGCGTCATACTCGTGAACGGGTGCTGCTTGGGGTGACTGGTCGGCCTAGTCAGCGATGCTTTAGTATACTATTATTTTGGTTCGATCAATTGCAACTCTAGCCTCTTAATCCAGTCACGAATTATTTTTAATAGTAGATTTTGTAACTGAATGAAGGTAGAAGTGCACCTTGAATGATTTCTATGTTTAATAAGTTCAAACCTTCAACGGTATCACTGAGTGATTTTTATTTTTTAGTACGTTAGCTTTTGGAGCATTTCAATAAAATGAAATTCAGGTGTCATCAGCTAGCATCTTGTTTACCTTTCGTGTAACACTAACACTATTGTACCTGAATATTTGACTTTTAAAAAGAATGGCCATGAGTTTCTTTGCCAGTATTCTTCTCATAAGGCTCTACGCATTTTGGAAACTGGAAGTTATAGATCGACACAAGCAGGCAGTAGATTTTGGTGTTTTCACCTAATTTACTTCGACAATCCAGCACATGCTGTGGCGTCTGTTTGCGCCGATCTATGATTTTAACTCTAGCTTCAATTTAACGTTCATAAATGTCACTTAGTGTCTTAATTGAATAAATGATTTTGATTTTGAATTTGAATTTAAAACTAACTGGCTAACGTTAGCTATGGACAGGAAAGCTTAGTAAAGAAAGAGAATCAGAGCCATCCAGTGGAATTATTCAAGCTAAAACTAATCCTAACTAATACTTTAAATGTGAAAGTGAGTTTTTGAAGGGAAACTTCTTTACAATCGTTGTGATTTGAAATTCGATGAAACGAAAAACTCACACTAAAAAGAGACAAACATATTCATAAATAGGATTTAACCTGCGAGAGAACGAGATAGAATACAAGTATACAGTGTTTCCTATAATCTTCGTATGTTAGTACGTGTCTTTGCGCCTGTGTACTACGAAGCCTTCTTGTGTCATTCCGTGTATATTTTTTGTGCATTTGCGTATAAGATTAGTTAGTTAATTGATTTAGAAGTTTCACTTTTGCTGTGTGTGAATTGCACACTCACACTTTTTTTCAATTGGTTTATTTGTTCGTGACGCTTTCACGCCTTAACACGAAGTTTTGCATAAACTTTGTCAGAGATACAGAAAAGGAGATAGGGTACCTTCTATCTAGACAAAGATACTGAAAGAAGTACTGTAGTAAAAAAAATACTTCCAATACCAAAAACTAATTAACTAAATGCATAAATAACACGTCAGTACAGTGTGTAGCAGTCATAATAGTGGGTTCGCTACTAAATAGTAATATATTCTGTATAAAAACTCACTCTGCATCTTGATTGACCTACAAAATGTAGGTTCACCCACTTTAAGGTGTTCAGGTGGGTCCCTCAGGGAACAGTTGATAATACCCAAGCTGAAGGTGTCGAAGTTCTCTCCACAGCGAGGGTCATACTCGCTATTGCAGTCATAACATAGGATTGATGAAGCTGGAATGACAAAAATATTAGTTTAAAAATTGCTATCGACTGTGTATTACAATTAATAATTTATATTCATTTCTGAAGTTAATATATGTGCCAAGGTAAAGTTACTTAAAAGTATAACGTGGCATGAGAACACGGCTATCTTCTTACATAACTACCTATATTTACCTATCTATTTTCTTTTTTCTTACTTTTTATATTGCATTTTTATCTGTACTGGGGTTTTAGTATTTCAACTTATTTTTTTATTAATCGTTTTAAGAGTCCGTCGAATCGCAACGATTAAGTACGGTACGGTTTAGGATTAGTTAGAAAAATAAAATATTACCTATATTTTATTGAAAATTTATGTTGACTACATAAAGTAACCTGTGGTTGCCTAATTTTAGCCAATTGATTTTTAGAAAATCAATCTTGCTCTCTCTATTAGATCAAGAGTAAATTTTGTTACACTTGAATCAATAAATTGATCGAATTAAATTTTGAGGCATATTGATTTTCAGAACAAATGCCAGTACCTAATTAAATGTCAGGCTATATTAATATTCTAGATTAAAATCGAAGACTCAGATATTCTTTAATCGTAGTGACTATAGTTTTACTATTTGATTAATTACAAAACATTTTATGAACGTACTAAGTCTGTCTATATTTAGACAACTTCAATTCTTAAAAAAAACATGTCAACAGCCGTTGACTCATTAGAGGGATGAAAGCATAATTTACAACAAATTTATAGAATATAAACTTGAAAATATGGTAGAACAACTTTCATCTCAGTCTAGCGACCATCAGAAAAAAATAATTTCCTCACTTTTAGTATTAAGGTTAAAAATAAGTGCCAATCTTACTTAATGGCCAGTACCGCTTTATATTACGTAGTTTTGTAAAATATATATACATGTGTTTGTCACGTGCTATAAAATTTGAGCCAAGATCAGCTAGCAGACTGAAATCCAATTTAGCTTTAAACTGTAAGGTTTCATCTGTGTCGTGACCGTCACGACCTACGAGTGTATAGATAAGGGATTTAGGTCAATGACATTGGTCAAAATGTATATTATACATTTTGACATAAACTGCATTATTAATAGGGTAGATGACTGTCAAGTCAAATCAGTATCTTTTTAGTAAACGTCAAAATGGTAGCGTTCGTACATTTTTGTATGAAATGCTAAGGCGTGACGTCACGCCGTAGTATTGTCAAATCATTTACTTTTAATGTTAATTTAACAATTATAATCTAAATTAAAAACGTTACAATAAAACTGGACGACAATTTTCACAGTATTTTAAGTTATTTTATTGCGACACTTGGCGAAATAATTTATTTTGAGCATAGGCATCTACCCAATTATGGCAATTGCAAAAGGCGCACATATAGCACAAGTGTGAATCATAAATATTTGAACAAATTGTTTCGTACTTGTTATTCGTATTTATATTGATGATGACTACTAGTGTACATATAAGTCATTATATAGTGTTATGTCTGATACTATGAATATTCATACTTAGGGAAATATTAATTAACATACTTTTCTTTTTATGAGTATTAGACTCTTTCTTTTTTCATTTGTGATAAGAAAATTAAATATATATATTTTTATTTATTTAATTAAGTAAGTAAACTGGCACTCCTATTTACCAGTTGCCAACGCTAAATCCCCCCCATGGAGCTCTAAGGGCCTAAATAAAAGTAAAAACACAGCTAAAACAACGCGAATAGAACTCCCTTACTATCTTTCTGGAGTGCTCTGATATCTGAAGTTCCATGCCTCATTTTTAATACTGTTTTAATATTCCTTTTACGCGTATATTTATATTATCACTATATGAATATGTGAAGATAATTCTTTGTACCTCTTTTTAAGAAAATGTGGTGCACGGAGGAATGTCATATTTAGAATATTAAATGTAGGTGCAGAAACCATGTTCGTGGGAGAGCCATTCGGCACGTATAGGCTGGCTCGATCAGAGTGATACCACGGCCTCTCAGAAAATCGGCAGTGAAGCAATGCTTTCATTGCTTTTCGCCGCGTGAGTGAGGTTACCGGAGACTATACCCTTCCCGACTTCCCCCTCTCACCCTTCTTCCCCTATTTAAGGTGGGCATAAAGGGTGGCAATGTACATGTGACTCTTGAGTTGCAGGTGCCTATGGGCGGCGGTAATCATTTACCATCAGGTGACCCGTCTGCTCGTTTTGCCCCATACCATAAAAAAAAGAAAGCTAAATTTTTTTATAAATATGTGTAATAAACTGCAAAATGTGCAAAAAAAAGGCACCAAAAATCTACAGGATCTAGTATAAATGCGAACTTGTCATGGTGTGAAAATAGCTCAAGTGATACTGAAAACGAAACACTAATTAAAAACACAATGACTTACTCATTTGGTCGAAATTCAACCACAAGTAAAAATTATGTTACGAATTCATTCCTCATTCATTCAATCTTAAGTCAAGACAAATTCTAAGAAAAAAACCACAAAGTAAACATTCGATTGTGACGAAACTTTTTTTTTTAATTATTCTGCGCCCAGAACGTTTAATAACCCTTGATTATACAGGCTATAACTGTTTTAACATTCTAATGGATAAATTCATTTTTGTAGTTACTTTACTGGTTCTTATATAATTATTCTACAGCCTTTCAACATTTTATTTTCCGACTTAACGACAGCCATAATGTTTACAAGTCGACGGGAAGTAACGTTCCGTTTAAACCACAGACATTTATAATCAGTGATTGGTCAATGTTACATGTTATAAAATGCTCGTATGTCCGTTATTGCAACATTAGTTAAAACTGGCAAGTAACTTGAGTTAAGCAACTAAGTCAGTATTTAATACATAGGGTCGGTCTATTTCAGTGAAAAACTCTAAAGTAGGTGACTTTAGAGTTTCTCTTTGTAAACTTCAAGGTTGTATACGGTGCGAGTTTGATTCCTTATACTTCCTATTCTTTGACTACCAATTTTGAGGTTTCAATTACCTTTTTTTTTCTTTTTACTATCCTCCTAACAATAATATTTTTAAATTGTTATCTTAGTAAGTACTTAATAACTGGTTAAATCAGGACCTTAAAATATAATTTGCGTGTTTTTAATATTTTGCTTCGCGCTTTATTTGAAACTCCTTTATAATGTACTTCTGAGTAAATGTTTATCGTATTATCAGAAGTCACTTTCGTTGATCTAGACTCTAGACGTTGAGGATTCGTATGATGTAGCTAAGTTACAAATAAGTAATATAAGAAAATCTATGCACGATTTTGCTTCTGGCGCACTTAAATTAGATTTTGTATATTAAGAATTTATTGTGGCAGTTAGGTAGTCCCAAATTATCTTACCATATTTAGCACTGCAGAGTAAACTAGCAACCACTAGCACGATGAAAGACAAATTCTTCATTATTCACTTAACCGGACCTCTAGAGGTAAACTGTAGTGAAGGACTGAATTATGTCTGTTTCACGTAATCGAGTTAACGAAGACCTGTGTGTGTTGTGAACTGATATGTAAGTCAAATACATGTAAGGACTGTGAGTTTGTGGGAATATAACGATAAAGTATTTATATCTAGTATGATTGGGTGTCAAAGCCTAGTGACCCTGCTTACTGCTACATAATCTGCAACATATATATAGGGTGGAATTAGTTTTGTTTATTTTCTTTTTAACCCCGACGCAAAAAGGAGAGGTGCTTTAAGTTTAATATGTGTATCTGTGTGTCTGTCTGTGGCATCATAGTTCCTAAACGGATAGACTGATTTTAATTTCTTTTGTTTGAAAGGTGACTTAATCGAGAATGTTAAAATATTTTTCAGACGTTTGAAGCTCATCAGCTTTTTTCTAATCTTTAAAGGATTTAAAAAAAATTAATATCTGTCTTGTAATCCACGATGAATTAAATCAGTTGTAGTTCCCTACTGTATGTACATATTCGTTGAACAGAGAAGAACATAATTCAATATCACAGAGAAAAATTAAAGTATTTACGAATATTTTTTTTATGATTTACAACAATAGATTTTTCTGACAGCTGTGTGTGTAAAAATCGCCGTGGCAACCATGCAGCTCTCGTGATGCAGGAAACACAGGCACGCCACTAGTATATTGGAGCTGTTAAAAATGTTACAAATATTTCTTCTTGTGGATTCGGTTCCCACATAGAATACATCATTATCTGCTTAATTTCTGTCTGTTCAGTCTGGATATATTCAGGACATGTTCATCATTATTATCTTTTAGTGGGGATTCGGACATGACACAAAAAGGTGACATACTCAATAGCGGAATATCATTTCACGTAAGTGGGTTAATAACTGCACGCGATGTAAACAAACTGTTACGTAAATCTTTGATAGCTGATCGACGTCTCACGTCAGGATAATAATGACTAGTCATTTAAATATTGCATTTAAACGCAAGTAACACGGAGTAAATTACGTAAACTAGAACAGGAATTATGTTTGCAGGAAATCACAACGACATGTTTGGGGCTCAAATCTGGTATAGACTGTAGTCAGCACGGGGAGTCTTTTGAAGACATGAGTAAAATAAACTCTAGTTTTGAACCTTGCAGCAGTTCAACCTGAACTGAACCCTTTTTAGACATTATGAGATTAAAATACTTTGAAGGGTACAATAAGGAACAAAATACAAGGATTTGTCAATTCACCAATCAAACTAGCTCCAGTTAGGAAACTGATGATCTCAAATTGCTTAATTGACGGGCCTATCACAGCAGATTATCTTTTTATAAAGTAAACGCAAGAGTAATGTCCCTGCTCGTCGTTGTGGTTGGTTGGCAGTAATTTCACAAGAACTTTCTCGCAGTAAATCTTAATAGCCTACTCTCAGAGTTCTTTACTTTAAGTTACGTAAACAATATATCAATCAGCCAACTGAAGTCCACTATTAGACAGAGCCTCTCACAATCAGTGTTTAGGACGATTTACTGACGTATATTGTTAAGTTATACCGGTGGGCTAGTTCAATGTGTGATGGGCACACGGTAGGAAAAACTATAACATGGCTAATAAAAAAAAAAATCATTTGCCTCTCCGTCCAATCAGGTGAGAAGATTAATCTGATGTTACTTTTTTATATGAATGTTATTTACTCTTACCATTTAAACAACACGGCGTTGTTGTACAATAGTTAAATAACAAGTACGACTGCTTTATATTTTACATAATAATTAAATCTAAGCTGTAGTTACTCGTTGCGAAATGTAGAACACAGCGTGTTCCGAAACTATATGAATGCACGTGAAATTATTTGACATGCGGCTAATACATGTGCGACGCTGTCAATCCACTATAGTTCATGCGATGCAGCTTGAGAGAACGGATATAGAAATAATACATCCCCATCTCAATGATCGACGATTATTTGACGACCTCTGTAACGCGACGGTAGAGCTTTCGACTGCAAAGTCAAAGGTCGTGGAGTCGATTCCCGCTCAGTGCAAATATTTGTATACATGAATATGTCTATTGGCATTGGACTAGGTGTTTCTTCGTATAATATGTATGTACTTACAAAAAAAAATTATCTTCTTATATTTATCCGTGTTTTAGAAGTAGTACAAGCTATACCTAGTTTCTGTTTAAATAGCGTTATCTGATTAAATGTTAAATTATTATATTTATATTATTACATTATGTTATATTGCTGTTATTAAACATTGTCAAATGCATACTACGAAAAATTCACAATTCGTGTTAAGTCTGCCTGTTTAACTTAAAAGTTTATTGTAAGACATTGCTGCATTTATGGGTTTTCTCGCTGAATATTACTAAATAAACTTCAGCTTACAAAGCTTTACCGTAAAAACCAAGATCACAAAGTTAGAGATTAATTTTCTTAAAAAAAAAAAAAACTTTAATGATCACAACAAATTCAATGATTTTATTGACCAATGTCTTTATTATATTTGAAGTTGTATTAGTTTAAAACGATTCTTTAATAAAAACACACCACTTTTTTTACTATTACAATGAACACAACCTTTTGAGTCGTATCCGTTGTAGAAAATTCACGGAAATTAATACCAACGATTACGGTGCCTCGTTGCGTAAGTCACGCGCATCTCAACCTTGTTTACAAGTAGAAGCATAAAGTAGACGGAAGAGACATTGGTGTGATCTACTCTCAAATTTAAGTTGCTAATCCTTTTCGTCCTGAAGTAATGGTCATCATGCTTGTATAGCTCTGCGATGCTAGGTACATTTTGGAATAGTTAATAGATAATCATCCAGGATGCTAACCTGAGCATAAATTTAAAAAGAGCAGTAACCGTGGCCTAGCACAGCAAGTTACAGTCATTTAAAATAACATCTCAACAGCTATCTAGTCGATGAGATAAAATAAATATTTTATAGATTAAGAAGAAGATAGTTGAAGCGTAAAAAGCATACTAGAGCTACTCAGCACGTACATACCTACGTTATGTAAAATTACAAATGCAAAAAAAAACAATAAACGCTACATACATACAACAAACTGATTAATTATCTAAATTTTATATGTACCTACTACGTAGGCGCTACGTCGGTAATTAATCATTTTATTATTTGGCGCCGACTCAAAATAAGTTTATATAAAATTTGATAGTTTATGTAAATAAAGTCAATACTTAAGACTTAAAGTTTATTTATTTTTTGCTTTTTAGTTCTTTTCGTCGGTTTAACTTTTTGTTAAAAAGATTTTTATTTCATGAAATTTTTTTCATCATCAGCTCAGCTACATGAAGTGATGATTTCTAAACGTAAATACCTGATAAAGTAATGAAAAGTAAACAGAAACACAATTCGTTCATACAATTTTCGAGGGTTTCTCTCAATTTTATCAGGATCCCATCATCAGATCCTGACTTCCTTGACATGGGACCACCCTTGAGGTATACCTTATCCAACAAAAAAAAGAATAATCAAAATCGGTTCATAAATAACGGAGTGAGGGCTGAACATACATAAAAAAAAAATATATATATATACGGTCGAATTGAGAACCAACTTTTTTTTTTAGTCGGTTAAAAAAGTACGAGAGCCACGTCAACTTCGCAAACCAAATATTTCTGTAGTACATATTTTCAGTTAACATATAGGAAGAAAATGTTACTGACGTGATCTAATAAAATTTACGCTTGCAAAATAATAAATATATTAAATAAAATTATCATACCGCAGGTTTTAATTAACAAGTCTCAAAAATTAAGACTTATAATGAAAAAATATTTTGTTGTTTCATTAAAGGAAGTAAAGTAAACCATTCAAAATATTATATTTTGTTCTAATTTGAATTACAATTTGCATCGATACTATTTTACTTAGGTCATTACTTGATATCAAATACAAATACAAATGCTTTATTTGCTTTAAATAAATCATAAAGAAAAAAAAAACTATTGAAAAAATAATAGGAGCACAAACCCATAGCCATTAAGTGATGGCATGCAATTTTTTTTTCTTTTCATTATCGATTTATTTGATACAGCTAATTTACGATGACTATTTTAACTCTTATTTGACCCGCATGATGATTCAAGCACCTTAGCACTACAGAAAAAGTTGTGTAGCCAATTTATGCTTAGTGTTGAACATTTGAGGGAATGGCTACACTCGAATGACACTGACAAAGACTTAACTAACACTCAGGTTGCATAAAAAACGTGTAACAGAATGACAGAACTTTTTCCTTTAAGAAGTAAACGGATAGTCAGTGGAACAGAATCAATTGGTGGTAATGGTCATCCATTTAATATCACCGTATAATATCTGCCCCTGTTAGTTAATATAGGTACATTTTTTTTTTCTTTATTACAGAACTGAATTTTTGAAAGTAACTGATGTTTAAAAAAACACATCAAAAATGTTAACATGTGCCATATCTAGTAGCACCGCTTAGTCTGTGTGCAATTTAACGCTGCGTTTTTTTGTGTGCTCGTCCGCGCACGCGCAACGAGGCCAAGTTCAATTCACGGTGGTTTTGTGCCTATTTTCCGATCTGAAATGTCATGGTTCCGTGTACTTCAGTTAATATATATTTGTGCTGACATCGTTTTATAGAAAAATATTTGAAACTTCTGTTACATTGATCTAGAAAGTTGAAAGTAAAGTCATAGTGTGGTTGCTTATTTTGATGTTATATTAAAAATGTAAATGTTAAATTTATAACATAAAGCTCTTTTTATTAAAATGCTAACTTCTGACACGTAATAATGCAAATTATGTTCGTTACTAAAAATATTTTTATAAATTATATAAATGAATGTATTTTATTAATATTCTTTCGTTGAGTGGAACATAAAAATCTATTAAAGTTTTCTTTTACGTAAAAGTATGTATGTTTGAGTGACTGTTTATGATTTAATCACTGTTTTGTTCTTGCTTTTGTAGTAAGTTATGTATGCTTATACAATAACTATCGTAAGGAAAAGTTAGTTAGAAAAAGAATAATTTGAATATATCAAAACTGCATGGATGGGAGAGTATGTTAAATGTCCTTGAGGGGACGATCCTAATAAAAGATATAATTTCTGAGTCTGGATATAATTATTGTCCCTTAATTGTTTGTTTCCAAATTCCCTCATGTCGCAGAGGCATATTTCTATTCTAATGTATTTAAATGAACGAGAATACATTATTAATTTTCTTTAGAAGACTGTCTCCTTCAAGTGTTTCCCCGACTGGATCAATACCTCCAACCTATGGATGACCGCGGTTAAGCAATACTTCAAGCGTAGTGTAATATTGTTCCTGGTGATTGGAATCCACAGCGAAGCTTTGTAACATAAACTTTAAAACTTTTTTGTTTACAAATTACTCTTTTTGATATAACCAATACTGGAATGAATTGCCGCCATTTTGTTGCGCTCGAGTTTATCAATCGGGAGCAGGTTAACATCCGCGTTGCAGCTTTCACTTGCGCGCGCCTTGCATCTCTTTTGTGTGTTGCAAATTATTTTATTTGGGTTTTAAAGAGCATTTCTCTTTAAAATTAAAATAAAATGATTCGCAACACGTATATTTGGTGTACCGTCCGTGACAATGTATAAAGGTATTTGTTAAGGTATAAATACTATAGGTTTTAAAATAATGACACAAAAACCATCATGAATTAGTACACCGAGACGCATGTGTTGTTCTCAAAAATTTTTGTTTCTAATATTTAAACTACATTTTAATTACAGAGAAGCTCGAGGTCTGGTTTTAATGCTTTTCTTATTAATATTTCTATGATTTCTTCTCATCGCATCTAACTATGATGGCATTTAGTTACTGCAGCTTTCAGAAGATCTTCTGATGTACGCATTTTTTTGTCACACAGCATATATCAGCATACATCTCATCTGCTTTCTTTTCTAACTCTATATAGAATAGTAGGTCTTAAGTCCATTTTCCCAGCGGAATATGGTTTCCCCAACTTGCAAATACACTGAGACGGGCTCTGACGTTGGCCCTATATATAAAAATACATTAAACTTCTGATAAACATGAGAATAGCAAAGTTATTTGCTACAATGCGTAATCCACAACGTAAGCGTTACGCATTTTATCTGCGCGCGATTGTCACGCATATCGCGTTCCAAAGTCACAATATAGGTGACTTCCGACGACGGTGACGGTAACAAGGCTAGTTATATAACATGTTGTTAGTTTTGTAACTAATTCGTTAATGTACACAAATGCTGTAATTTAAATGTTTTAGAAAAACAGTTGTATATCTTTAGTTGTACGTGTTATAGGTTTTCGTAATTCGTGTGCTCTTACGGCCAACCGCATGTACGTAGACCAGGTATGTTATTGCACCGATGCAATTGAACGGCTGTGTGGACTTAAAATATGACTTCCGAAAGCGACTTAATATCTAGTTTCTGTTACTATTGTTGTGTCCGGTAGCCCTTATTTCTTATTTTGCATAAATATTTTACATATTTCATATAAATTATGTTACCTACAAATCTCTAGATTATATTCTGTGTTAAATTTTGAGTTATGCGTATCAGGTATTTTTAAACGACTCACTTGTTTGCATTAAATGAATATATAAGTATGTAATGTAATTTAATATAGTACCTACTCTTTTATTCGATGGGATTCCTACTTAACTTTAGTCTCATTTTAATAAAAAACGGGCAACGGTCTAAGAAGAATCCTGCCCAAATTCGTATGTATCTGTATTTAACGTTTAAAGTGTATTCATATAGGAACAGTTAAATAACTTTAACGCCAGCCAAGCCGCGAGCAAAAGCTAGTTACTAATACATAGTTTTAATGTATTAAGCTAATATTTCACTTTTCAAGTTAATTAGACAGATTTTATCGAGCAGTAACTTTAGAGTAATCACGATCGGTGCAATTCGGTCGAAACCTCGGGTAACCAAAAATGTATCTTATCATAATTTATTTGCTCACCCGCGGCTTCGTACGTTTAAACTACTTAATTTCACAGCGTAATTTACGTAACTTGACAGCCATCTTTTCGAGTACTTAAAGTTGATTGTTTAGTGAATTGGTCCACTATTAGATATGGAAACATCTATCTATTAGGTACTAAAACAGCAAAAAGAAAACGCAGCGACAACACAAAGAAACATTACTACAGTAGGTCTAAGACAGTATAGCTGTTTTTAAGTCTGTTGACTTCTTGTTTCTGTAAAGTACGTGTCTGCCAAAGAAGGCCTAAAAGAAACTAATATCTTTTGACTACCTTAAGCCGTCCATGTAAATAAAATCTTACAGCCCTATTTTTTATTATACATTCTCAATCGGAATAATCCAAGGAATCCACGATTTTTATATAACAAGACTTCTTAGACTGGCCGGTTGCGAAATTCATGCTAAGCTCACGTGGCCTACCTATAATCTGCCAATCTGTCCCTGCCAAATGTCAGGTTTCTTGTACAAAAAATAAACGACTTTCATATAAACTTGCGAGAGCCCTTAGACTCCTTAATTTGGCCTTATCACAAAATCTGTTTTGAACTCACTTGTCCTACCTATAAACTCCCTCTCTGCCAAATTTCAGATCCCTAGGACGAAAAATCAATGTCTTCGAAATGTAAAATAATTTGCGAGAGCCCTTAGACCTTACCCCGTAAAATTAGTTTTAGCTGAGGTGTCCTAAACTACTTAATACATATTAATACATTTACAACTTATCCTATTTAATATTGGTTGTGTTAGGTATGACAATTACTGTGTACATATCATTGGCTAGTTACAGTGAAAAAAAAGAGTAAATAAATTATACAATTCAAACAAACATTGTTCACGCGCAACGTCGTCTGCATTTGTAAATTTTACCTGTTTTTGCAAAATTTTTCATTTATGCTTTGCTTCTATTGGTTGTAGTGTGCTATTATATAGCCTTCCTCGATAAATCCAACACTAAAATAATTTTTATATTCGAACCAGTAGTTCCTGAGATTAGCGCATTCAACCAAACAAACAAACTCTTTAGCTTTATAAGATTAGTATAGATTTGAGCTACTATCAAATATTTTTTGCAATTTAGTCCTTAATTAATTTTTAGCTTACCGTAAAGTACTATCGCAAATAAGTCCCGATTACGCATCTAATAGGAGCTTTACAAACTCATATGAAACTGAAAGGTCGCCGCGACGCACAAAACAAATATATCCTTGAATGGGTCTAGAACTATATAATTATAAAAATATGATTTTACCCTCACTTGGTTAGTTATCTCTTTAATATGCTTTGCTGTCCCGATATTATATTATCTATATAGATATTGATTAAATGAGATAGAAAATGCTAAAAGCATTTTCTTTTTCTACTGTACTATTTGTTACATATTTTTCAAGTTATATGCACTTCTGTATCTAAGTTTATTATGATAGCAGTAATTAAAAAGCTAGAAACTGTGTACCCTAGCCTTAAAACAAGCTGCTAAAAATGGACTCCGGATGTAGTTAATTGATACATCACGTCAATACCGTATTAAACCTCACTGTATCCAAATATGTTACCAGTTTAACACCTACGTTACGTAACGTTATTGACATTTAGTTCCAAGTAAGAGTAACAGGAATTTGTAATTTGTAGGAACTAGTGTTTTTTAGCTGTACTTTCTCTGGGCATGAGATAAAAATTGTTTATAGGTACAACGTGTTACAAAAATGCGTGATCTTATTTTAGGATCGTTATATATAACCGAAAACAAAATATTAAAATTTTATCTTCAGGAACTGATTTCCATTGTGTGAAGATGTAAAGGAACGCGTTTATAATTGAAATTTTAATGTCATTGATTTTTGTTTGTTTAATACGGACATTTCTTTGTCTTATCATTTACGAAAAGTTAACTTTGACGTTTACTAGGGTCGTATGATCCTATAATATGACCGTATCTTTCTAGAACTTCTTGTGCAAAAAGGTGCGGTGTTTTGTTTTACTCGAAATCCATCACAAAAAACTAACAAATGAAGAACTATAAAGAAGTTATTCAAGGAGTTTTCAAATACCATACGAACATTGTTATATATATTGTTTCACCACTGTTTCCAACCCAGTTACACTTGTAACAACACTATTGTTTCATTAACGCAGCTTCGTTACCGAACTTATCAGACTGATGTGGTGGCAATAATGGAATTATGTGTATACGCTCCGAATGAGCTTAGATAACACACCACTGGGGGAAATAAATGTGGAAGACTGTTGTTGAAGATGTCAAGACCCTTCTTGTTATCTAAGATTATTACTATATGGGAGAGCAAAAAAACTTGATTTGGAATAGTAGTATAAAGTATTGACTAAGAAATACAAAAAACTTTTATAACTGTAATTAACGTAACTTGAATGATAATATTATTAGCAGTGTTAATAGGCATCCCATTAATATTATAAATGTGAAAGTTTAGATAATAGTTTATTGAACATGAAGATAAACAGAACATTGAAAATAAACATGAAGAGCACAATGCTGATGCAATCCCATCACCAGAATTTCCAAGGAAATAAACCTAAAATTTTTTGTGATAACAACAAACGACAACAATGGTCATTGAATGCATTAAAAAAAATCATTAGAATCACTCCGGCCGTTTAGCCGTGCGACATTTTCTTTGTGTGTTTGAGTCGTTAGTGAGGAGATGTTTTGTGGGGGTTTTCACACGATAAAAAAGGTCCATACTCCATACATGATTTAAATATTATTTTCAGCACACCACCGATAACACAATATTCTATTCTGTTAAATTTTTTTCGGGTCTTAAAGACCCTAAAAAAATTTAACAATAATTCATTAAAACATTAATTCCAATCAATTTCTTTTTGTTATAAAAACATGTGCAGTTACTTTTTGTATTGCTTTCAATATCAAAACGTTAAAATTTGACATTAAATTTTTTCCCTTATAAAAAATACTTTTTTTCTGTTGATTATGCAGTAATGTTCTTTCATACCAACCTTGTCCTGGAATTTATGAACACAATAAAAAAAATCGCCTAAGCCATCGAGCCGTTCGCTATTTATACTCCGTCACACATGACTCACATGAGGCACTTTATTTTTATAAATGGAAAATAAAGTTATAATAACTTTGTTGTGTTGTAAATTTTGGAGTTGTAGTTATTTTTAATAATAACTTGACACATCTCACACACGGCCTTCTGATCAAAAGCTAGGCAGAATCTGTATTATGGTAACTAGACTGCTGATAAACAGAGCTCATCACACAATTATTTGTTCTGAGTGGGAATCGAACCCACGACCTCTGGCTGAGTAGTCAGGATCACTAACCACTAAACGGCCAGTCTTATTATAAACACTTTTCCTCAGGATAAACTATTACAATTTTAGAATGCGTTATCTCCAGTTTTATGAAACTGACAATGTTGATAGGTATAAATAAATGAGTTTAAAAAAATATGTACTTTTGAGTCAGAAACTTTCTCGAAAGTAAATCATAATCAGATACGTGTTTTAAGAAAGCATACGTTACAAGTAAACATATTTTAATGATACATTTAGTTGCTTGTTTCCAATCTTGGTATATCTTTTGTAGTACGTACAATGTTTAGAACTACACCATAAAATGACCCAAAAATACATTTATTCATATTTTCGTTCACAGGTTTCCATGAAGCAATTGGTGAAACAATAGCCCTTTCCGTTTCATCTCCTCGCCATCTCCAAACCCTTGGCTTAGTCCAGCGTTCAGTGGACGATACAGCTCATGACATAAATTACCTCTTCACCCAAGCCATGGACAAGCTGGCGTTCCTGCCATTCGCACTGGTCATGGATAAATGGAGATGGGATGTCTTTACGGGTGACGTTAGGAAGGAACAGTACAATTGTCATTGGTGGAGACTCAGGTTTGTACTTTAATATTTATAAAAAAGTAGTGTACTTGTGATGAAAAAAGTATAGTGTGACGTAAAGTTGGTGCTTTGTGATGGGGGACGTACCTTCACTGAACAGAACATTGAAACTGATATAAACATCTGAATGAATTGGTGAATTTCAGTACTAAAGTTAAATAATGTAGTATCAGCAAAGTAGATATCTTATAAGCTGGAATGGCAGAAATTAATTCCATAATTTTTAAAAGGTTTTAATTGAGTTAATAATGTGCAAGTGGTTCTCTCCTCTGTCTCTTTTTGCTAAGGAGGAAAGAGGATTACTTCCGATAAAACTTGTTGAGGGTTCTAAGATCATTTTTACTAGTATCGTCGACTGTCAAGTTCAATGGTTTTATAAATCACATTATTAATGCTGATATTAAGGAGACAAAGTCTCTCTGAGTGTTCGTGAGATATAATATATATTTTTTAATGGTATAGGGGGCAAACGATCAGACTTGTCACCTGATGGAAAATGTTTACCGCCGCCCATGGGCACCTGTAACTCAAGAGTCACAAGTGCATTGCCGCCCTTTAAGGTGGGAGTAGGAGAAGAGGGGGAGGGGGGGGGGAGAGTGGGAAGAGGGGCGAGGGGGGAGAGTGGTAGGACGGGAATAGGGGAGAGGGAAGAGTTAGGGCCTCCGGTAACCTCACTCACGCGCAATGCATTGCTTAACTGCCGATTTTCTGTGAGGCCGTGGTATCGAGCTGAGTCGAGCCGGCCTATACGTGCCGAAGCATGGCTCTCCCACGTTAAACAAGTTGATTTAATAATTGTAAATAACTACTAACTAACTAGTAATTGACAAGGGAAACCCGCTACTTTCTATGATCAATTTATTAAGTGAAATGGTAGTAATAGTCAAGGATATCCTTTTACCAATCAATTCGAACTTCCAAAATAGAGTTTGTCTTTGCCACACCTATTAAATAAATGCTTTGTTAAAGGATTTCCTTTTCTCTTACAACCGTTATTACTTTAATTTTGCTGTTATCGTAGATCATAGGTAAGACCAAGAACTTAAGTAATAGTAAGTGCTCATCAGAATTAATTAACCCGTTACCCTCAGCTGGTTGTTACGGCACGTAACATCATACAAAGTTTATCTTGTCGATCTTTTCGTTTTATTTAGAACTTATACCTTCACTCGAAGTAGTAAGTTCAATTAAATTTTGGAAGGATTTTAAAAATAGCTTTTTTTTTTGATTTTCAAATGTTTTTTTTTTGCGAATGATAAAACTTGTACATATACAGAGTGCATGTAACAATGGAACACTTATGAGTTATTTATATTATGTATTTATACGGGAATTAACGCGATCACGAAAAGGTATTACATACCTCTGAATTGCCTGACGTTTCGACCAGGGTACCGGGTCAACCGTGGTCAACCATGCAACCGGGTCGAGACATCAGGCAATTCAGTGGTATGTTACGTTACCGTTGCTTTTTATATCTAATTAATAATTTTCACTATTAACTTCAGCTCTAGAACAGAACGTACATTCTCAACGTTCTAGTAATCAGATATATATATGTATTACAACGTATCACTCTGTCTATTGGTAAAACCAGATGACAATCCATTCAGTAGTTTTTCAGTTTATCGCGAACAGACAGACAGAGAGACAGACGCGGGCGGGAGAATTTGTTCTGTAATATGTAGTGAAGATTCTGGGGAACATCGTATTCTTGTTTATGTAATGTATCTGTGCAACTCTTACGATTTAATAAGTAACACATTATGTGTCATCATAATCTTAACTAATATAATAGTAAACTTATGATGACGTAAAATGTAATACAGCTGTACTAACTTCAATAAATTATACTTAATTATCATATAAACGGCGGGTTCCGGACAGACAAATCTACACAGTAGCCAATAATGTTTATTTTTAGGAATCTTAAGTTGATTCTTGCAAAGTGTGAGTCTTGAGTTTAATCTTTCTATCTTTATCTTCCCATTTTGCGCTATCAATGCTGCATTTCTCACTTTTATTTTGCAAGAGGCGGTATAATATTGAAATCCTATAGTCGAAGCATCACTTAGTCTATTTTGTCACCTATTATTATCATCTGAAGAGCCGTATGTCTGTTAACAACTGTTTAATATCAAGAAGTTACTAAACTAGGCAATTTCGGACTAACGGATGCACTAAAACTTTCTTCAAGTTATCAGCTACTCATCTACAGAAAATGTTCGTTTATATTCGCTTTAATGTGCTAGGCCAATTTTTTTTTTATGTATTACCGGTTCCTGACACGTCGAATTTACCCATTACGGCTTATAAAATACAACCTTTTTTTTTTGTTAAATGATCAATCCTTTAGATACGGAACCTAAAAATGCACTCCCAGAACCACGTGTTGTGACACGGCAACATGAAAATTGATTTGACGGCCTAATCGCATATTTCCTTAGAACAATTATACATTCCATTTTTTGTCTAAACGCTCAACAGCTCATTACCGATTAGATAATACAGTGCACGCAATGGATGATATAATGTTGTCGGTTGGCTGCCGGTGAAAATACACTATCTTCTAGGTCAAGCATCTAAATTATGTTGCTTAGTGAATCAATTATTTAGACAGCTGTCTCACCAAACGATAATGATAACGAAAGTCTTTAAGACAAATTAGTTGTTCTTTTAATTAAATGGGTTATCATTTTGAATTATTTTCTTTTATGAAGAGATATCTATAGCTGAGATAATACAGAGCAAGGGAAATGTACATATATTGTAACTGTAAGCGCACTAAGACGTGTGTGTGTAAATGGTTGGTATATGTTACGAATTAGAATGAGTATAAAGTCCCCTCGTCGGTGTAATGTCATGCAACGTTTTTTAATTAAAATATTAATGATATGTTTCATATTCATATATACAGGCATAAAATATATATACGTTTCTTAAAATCAATTATATTAATAAAATATTATATAATAATCTAATACCTTTAAACGAACAATTCTTGTATGGCTCCAACGATTTTCATGAAATTTTGTATATAGAGTTTTGCATTTTAAGTTCAACTGCATAGTTGTATGTCCGGTAAAAAAAAAATTAAAACATTACGATTTTACAAAAAGCTAACGAGCGAAGCTCGGTCTCCCAGGTACTAATATTTATTTGTGATAGCTCAGGCATCTTTAAATATAAAATTGTATTAATGTAAAAACTTACACTTAAGCATTATAAGTATATTTATAGAAATGGGCAACTATATTTGAATTTAATTGTTCAAGTTTAAAATTGCGACTCAAATTCGGAGTAAAGTGACCGAGTAATCAATTCAATTAATAAATTTACTCGATTCATTCAATCCCGTCAAGACTGCTAAACAGCGTTACAATCAAGAAATCCTCTATGAGATTATCTCTGACTAAATATTTTTTAAACAATTATCTTCTGTACTATGAATGAGAGATATAGATTGGCAGAGAAAAGTATCGTCTGAGATTAAAAATAAATATAATCAAAGTAATTCATTACAACTATTTCACCTTTTACGTAGTTTTGACAGCAAAAACCCTTCCGAGAACTTAATCTGGCAAACAATCCAGTGGTGGAGTACTCTTTTGATAGAACGTAAATGTACCTAAATAAGAAATATTTGTCCTTTCTTTCCAAGGTTGATTTCCAACACTGTCCTCGCTACTTGTCACGACCATGTTCAGAAACGTACTGAACAGTTGTGGAGTGGTATCAATTGTGTGATTTCATATGTTTCAATAAGTCATGCATAATTCAAGCGCCAGTCATTATTACAATAGTATAATATGATAGTTCAATTTGTAAGGTGATGCAGTAGATGCATTATTCAACGACTTACGTTCAAATGTCATTAGTTTTTTAAATGTTGAGCTAGAAGAGAGTTCTTAATTATCATAAAGATTGTAAAGATATTGAAAAATACTCGGTCGCAGGAAAAAAATATATATATTAATAATAAATAAATAAAACGTTTATTTAGAACTAAAAACAATACAATACTAAAACAAAATGGAAACGATGATAGCAGTATAAAACTGTGGTACAGCTACCAACGCCCCCCCTCCTGGTGCGAAGTAAGTTGTTTCAGACAAAGACTTAGAATGTAATTAAATGAAATTGTACAAAGTTCTCTTAGTATTTAACGATATTTAAAATAATGAGGGAAAGTATTAAATGTATGGATATGTGCTTATGTCTGCATGTATGTTGTGTGTGTGTGTGTGTGTGCCTCACATAAATAGATCACTGAAGTCATCGCTCATTGGTCATTACTTAAAACCCAATCGTTTTACGAATTGAAAGTCAAGGTAGCTAAGAATCTCGGCCAAGACAGATTAAAATATAATTATTTTGAAAAGACTAATTTATTATGTTAATCACTATTTTCCGTATTTTTTTACAATGTATAAGTTGCATAGAAGAACACTAGCTGGATAATATGTCCATCCGGTATGTACCAATACCGTTTAACACTCGCAAACTCCAACCAAGCCTGCCTACACAGTACATACAAGTACCTACCTTTTTCATCGCGCTTTCTTGTCATCTAACCAACTATACTAAGCTATAAGATACTGCTAATAGTCAGGTTTATTCATTGTCTTCTGTAAGGAAGAGATATCTTATAATAAAAATAGTATAGTGAAGTATTATTATATAAAAATCTTTTTAACAAAAAACTATCAAATTTTATATAAACTTAGTTTGAGTCGGCGCCAAATAATAAAATGATTAATTACCTACGTAGAGCCCCCGAAGGTACATATAAAATTTTAATAATTAATCAGTGTGTTGTTTGGCGCCTACTCAAACTAAGTTTATATAAAATTTGATAGCTTATGTAAATAAGCTCAATACTTAAGACTTAAAGTTTATTTATTTTTTGCTTTTAAGTTCTTTTCGTCGGTTTAATTTTTTGTTAAAAAGATTTTTTATTTTATGGTTTTTTTTCATCATCAGGTCAGCTACATGATGTGGTGATTTCTAAAAGCAAATACCTGATAAAGTAATGAAAGTAAACAGAAACACTATTCGTTCCTACAATTTTCGAGGGTTTCTCTCAATTTTATCAGGATCCCATCATCAGATCCTGACTTCCTTGACATGGGACCACCCTTGAGGTATACCCTATCCAACAAAAAAAGAATAATCAAAATCGGTTCATAAATAACGGAGTGAGGGCTGAACATACATAAAAATATATATATATATATATATATATATATATATATATATATATATATATATATATATATATATATATATATATATATATATATATACGGTCGAATTAAGAACATCCTTTTTTTTTCGTCGGTTAAAAATATATTAATTTGTTTTGAGATTACAGTAGTTTACTTATTCTAGTTTTAGACGAAGATATTAGCTAAACACAACCAGTTTTCAACCACTACCACAACGTAATCAAATAAAGTAATTTAATATTATATAGAAACATGTTCTAGAAAAAAACATAATCAGACTACTATTCCGTAACATGAAATTGGTACTCTATTAATACTGATTGTTATATTCGAGCTCTGAGAAATGTAGATTCTAACATACGAACTAAACATAACTTGTTAAAACACTTTCAATAGCACTATATTGCCACTTGCATTATAGAAACTGGTCTAAGAAGTGATAGGATTGCGGTCGTCGTTCGGCCTTGACCCCAAGTAACGGGTTCATGCCTCAGATAAAAACGAAAGTGACTAGTGCATAGTGTAGGAGCGATAGCGGGTTTAATTCGAGGTGGAATATGATCTACAAATGAAAAGGATTTAAAAAATCGATTTCAAGTATTACTGTTTGGTAAGATGCTATAGTTATCCACGGAGGTTTGAAATTGAAAAAGAACATTAAAGAGTTTTTACATGGTCAACAGTGAGATTTTGGTATCGCAAACATCTATAGGCGAGGTTCAGTTCTGTAAGTAAAATACTACATATACCTACTTTTAACACAAGGAAAGTTTTTAATAAAATACTTTTACAATAAACAGGTATTTTTAAAAACCATAATAGTTTATAGATTTGAAGGAATCCACCAATGTAACATAATCTTTTTACGGTAATATGCGTCTAACACAAAGAGGGATTACATCCAAAGTAGAAGTACATATCTAACGGTAGCTGTACTTAAAAGAAAACGAGTGTGATGCAGGATAGTTGATAGTACTTCAGTGAGTTTTAACTAGCTGTCGTGTATTATAGCTTCCCGCTACCTCTTATGGCTGTAACAACTCCTTAAAACGTATAGTTACAGAATGCATTTTGTTACATAAACACAAATCTCTTGTCTTGACCAAATAACCTATTTTATTTAATAACATACTTACGTCGACCATTACACATAACCTTAATGTATGTTTCAAATAAGTGCAGGGACAGAAACGATTAGGAAATACTTTCTTAATTTTAATTTCTTGTTCATTTTTATTTTGCAAAGGTGTATTTATTTATTACAACTTTGCACATTAGTACATAGGCGGACTTAATGCTTAAGGCATTCTCTACCAGTCAACCTTTGGGCGATACAGACAAAAGAAGAAGTAGGTGCAATTAAAAATCTTGTAAAAAAATTACAAAGAAAAGAATGGGATACATACAAAATTCGATGCGAATATATACACAAATACTCGTAACTTTAGTGTAACATATATATAAATGTATACACACATACACAGATACATATACAAATACATACATAGCTATAGAATACATGCACACTATTATAAATACATATAACGACATTAATGGTTCGAACTATTGACGAGTTGATTGTGCCAATTCTTTGGAGTGTGTACTAATTTCATATATCTCATGTTCCGTATTACCTAAAAGTATTATTTCTTTTGACCCAACATTTTCTTCTTGGTAGGTGGTTGGATAATCAGATATCAACACAAAACTAAATTAGTTATTTACCTTAAATTAAGCGATTTGTCTAATCATTTCATAACACATCATTTTCTTATCGAATTGAAGATTATTACAAAAAAACGTTGCCACCAATTTATGTTTTTTCTTATCTGTGTTTCTTTCTATTCCTGCTTTCACTGCAGATTATTTTGAGTACAGAAAAAGAAGAAAAGAGCATTTGGCAGTGGTGTCTAGAAAATCTCCCACGGTTACTCTTTCTTTTATTCTACGTCATTTAATACCAGTTAGCATCACTTAGCTTAATTTTTATTCCATTTTTATCATGGTTCTTTTGGCAAAAAATATTGTCCTTTAATACCGCACACGGTTTTGTGTTAGGGAGTATTATACTGTGTATTTTCAAGTACTTAATTTGTTTAACAGAGAGCAGTACCAAGGCATCAAGCCACCAGTTCTACGTTCCGAGCTGGACTTCGACCCAGGTTCTAAGTACCACATTCCAGCCAACATTCCTTATATCAGGTAAGTCTAGATATTAAGATTCTTTAGCAAATACTTTGTACTAAATACTTGTAAGACTTTCTACCCGACTGCGCAAGAAGGAGGGTTTTTTTTTTGAGTGTATGTATGTATGAGGATTTTTAGAACGCCCTAGGGCCTAAACGGCTTAACGGATTTCAAGATGTGAGGTGTCATGTGAATCGTGTTAATATGACATCAAAAACATTCTTGATTATGCAGTATTACACAGAATTTGTTCAGAAACATATCGAATTATTTACGAATGCATTGTTTATGTAATTACATTACTGTTAAGTAACATGGTCCGTTTTAAAACTGATATTACATTTTAAAGTACAGTTTTGATCAGAGTAAATAGCATTTGACTTTGTTGCCTATCATGCATCTTTTCTGACATTCATGAAAATGGGTTATACCGCGACCTACAATCTCTTGGCTTAGAACATGTTTGAAAACATATCTCAATGTGTTTAAATAACCAGAATACGAGAAAATGGTTAGTGAGCACTCTAACCCTAAAATGAATAAATTCGGAGTTCCCCAAGGAAACATAGGCCAATTGATATTTTAAATATGTCAATATTAATATATGAAACATCAATATTTTGGATTTTTTTTAAACGATAGACACACAATTTAAAATTAAAATGAAAGTGGCATTGTAAACAGGATTAAAAGTGTAAATTACTCGGTCAACTTGAATAGTTAATTTACTTACATGTAAATTTATTTCAACTAGCAGCGCTCCGCAGTTTCACCCGCGCAAGTCCCGATCACATAGAAATATCGGGATAAAAAGCCTATGTGTTATTTCAGGGTGTCAGCTTCCTGTATACCAAATTGTATCAAAATTGGTCCAGCCGTTTGGGCGTGCAGAAGTAACAAACATGGACACACACACACACACACTCACAAACTTTCGGCTTTATAATATTAGTATGATAATAGAAATACCAATACAATGCATGGAATGGAATGATGATGTAAATAATAAACCTTAACTTTCAATATTACGATACTAGCCTAATAAGTGTAAGATACGACTTCTTGTATAAACTTCTCTTAACACATTGTAGGTTGAAATAAAATAAACAAACTTGTTTAGTTCTTAGACGATGAATCTTTTAGTACTTAGAATGTTTTGTCTCAAGACAATGCTAGAATCATTTACTGAGTCGTAAACAGTATTTAGATAAAAGAATGTAAATAGAATTAGCACAAAAATGTGTTCGGGCCTTAGGGCTGGCTGTGAAGGACTGAGGGAATTTGGAGACCAATTCATTTCATTTCATTTCATTTCATTTCAAGACCGATATGTATAATGTCCTGTTTTTAGAATATCAACGTCCTTTGTGTTACTACACTATCTCGATGATATCTTGAACATAATATTGTTGCAGTGATAAATCTTTTAACATTGGCACTACCAGTTACTTTATCGATTATTCCATTTAGAGAAATAAATGGACACACAATAGATCGCTGCAGTAAATGCGTTAACATTGTTTTGTCACATCGCTATTTCGAGTCTTGTTAAACCCTGCTGTGATCACACTGATCACCGTTCTCACGATATTCAGCACTAATACTAATATTTAGAGCATAGATGCAGATCACAAGGTTCAGCACACTGTAGTCTATTCTTATCTAGCCCCAAAATTATGGTATTCGCATTTCGTTAGGTATATTTTTGATTTGATTTCACAGGACTCATCACGCTACATGTTTAGATTTTTTTCTGCTACTGATAGTTTTTAAAAGAAAACTATTAAAAAGATTCGATCCCAGAATCGAACGCCGGATCTCACTATTGCGCATACTTACACTACGAGATTAATAAAACAATGTTGATTGATCGTAGATTTCTGTAGGAAAACAAGCGTTTGATCTGATACTGATTGGAATCGAATTTGTTTCGATTTTGAAGTCGAAACTTCGAAAACTTTTATAAAAATCTGTCATAGAAATCTGGTATTGATATCATTGAAGACCGTTGTCTATGCTTTTCTTGCTTTTAAAAAATGTAGCTACAGATTGTCTAATAATGTTACACGTAGTCATAAAAAAACTATATTTGATACAAGACGGGTCTTTTGTTATATTGCATCGTAAGCAAGTTATGTCTATGATGAGTGAAGTACCCTTTCCAGTCATTAACTCATACACTTAATGTTCAACCATCAATCTACATGGATTACACGCTATTACCTGATGAACGTAAATGTGAAGCTTGTTATATGACTAACACGTAAGTTTTTTTAGCTAACATCTAGGAACTGAACTGCTTAGATTAGATAAAATTTATAGAATAGTTAATGTGAGCTGGGCTGTTAATATATGTGCATGCTGTTGATCCAATGGCCTCCCTGTTATCTATACATGAATAACTTTAGTACCAAGAGATCTATGTATTACTGAACAGCTTATCCAGTCAATTAGATTTAGTTTCGAGCTAAATAGCGTGTATAACTAATCTTATATTAGAGGGAAAGGGGAAATGGTGGTCTTCATGTACAAGCAACAGTACCAGGGTTGCAATAACTGCTTGCTCGCTCGCTTCGCTCCTAAGAATTGGAGTATGGAATCCGAATTTTCGGTTCAGAGATTAGCATGTTTAATCAAAAAATTTACCACGCTTTCTAAATAAATGCAGATCTATCGGTTTGTTAATATTAACTACATATGTGGAACGGTGTCTAATTACAAGGTTATTGGTATCTTAGAGCTAGAGTCACAAATATTTTTATTTTTATAAACGCATAGGTGTTATAGAAATGGTTTTAATTCCAGTGTACAAAGTGTCATAGTTTAGAGTCGTATTGTACAGTCTCTGCGAGTAATGTGAAACACACAACACAATTTTACGACAAAACTTAATTTATAGTACAGGGGTAATAATATAACCATTTATTGTACACCAGATACATTAAAAAGCAAAGTTAATAAAAATTGTGGTTTATACAATTGGCGACCTTGTCGCTCTATGGCAATCTTTTCCAGGCAACCATGAGATGAAGAAAAAAAAATGGAAATAAATTTAGAGCAGTATGGTGCACGTTTATTACATTATTTAGTTACGTAAACTATTTTACTAGGATACATACAAGTAAGCTTATAAAAACATAAGTACATGTAGAAATATTCTGCAACTGAAAACAGTTGCAGAATTACTAAAAATATGAATATATATAGGTACATGGATGAAACTGTAGGAAACAAATACTAAAGAAAGAAGAAAAAAAAACAAAGACTATGATCGAACATACGTTTTTTTTTTTGTTGTGGAAGACAGAGGACAGGATATGGTGTAGAGTATGTTTAGAGTCCTTTTTTCGATAAGTAGGATCACCAGAACTTCATTGGAGGATAATATTGGTTGGCACGATTGGTGTTGAAGGTATTTTTGGGTACCGTAATCCACTTCACATCAGGTGTGTGTTTTACCATTTTAGTTCTATAAAAAAGGTTATGCCCATAGATTACATATATGTATCACATGTAAACACACTACTCATTCATACTACTCTTTCCCTCTATCTCTCTCCCTCTCTTTCTCCCTTTTATGTACCTATCATTATAAGAGTAAACTGTATATTAGAACAAAGAATGATTGAAGAGGCAGTTGAGATACAAAGTTATTTTTATATAAATTGTGCCAAGTGAATAATAAATGAATTAAGCACACTTTATATTAAGTGAAACCGCTCACAAGTCATTCACCTTTGTTTTATTCTTAGCTAGCTTTCGAACGCGGTGAGGCCCACATATATTTCGTTTATTAATCAAGGTTATATCTACTAATGCAGTAAATTTGATAGAAATCTGTGTTATCGGACATTTTACATATCACTATCTAAATCCAAACTATGCAGGGCTTGTGTTTTAGAAGTAGGTTTTAGAAGATTCCAGTAAGATGTTTTTGTAAATATAATAAACAAATTCAAATAGACATATTCATGCATACATATATTTCTGCAAAAAGCGATAATCAAATCCGCCACCATTGATAGTAAACTCTCTTTTTTAAGCGTCACAATAAACTACCTCTTCTTCTCCTAAGTTGTTAAAAGACAGCACGCGTTGATGTCTTTTGTTCCGCACATTTTTTTGCACTAAGGTCTTTATAAGTGTTAGTAAATAAATTTATAATATGTGCGTTTATATTCTTAATATGAGCCCTGTAATTGATCCTCGGAAGTCAGTTGGAATGAAGTGTAACCTCATGAGGCGGGGGTTACGTAACATCACGTAACGCGGTTTCCTTAACGTAACGAGATTATAGATAGGAAATTGGCACTCGGTTTAGCGCTGAATACATATATTCACGTTTCGATATAAAAGTTTTGATTAAAATTTATAAGATATAATACATCATTACGTTATAATTATAAATAAACTGTTAATATAAATAATGTGTTCGTTGAAGATGGTTGAGTAATAGGAATTAATTGTAAAGTACAATTATTTTTGAAAAATACATCCGACTTCATTGCAAATAAATCATATCTATGAGATATTCATTTACATATCCTTATGTTTACTTATTATTTATTGGTCCTAAGAGTTTCCTTCGCTCTGCCCCGCGCTTGAATATCTGTTGACCCTACTCTTACCGGCTAGCTTAAGTATTTACAACCGACTTCAAAAAAGTTTGAAGTCGGTTAAAAGCTTGAACTATTTATTTATTCTAGCGTTCTCGATGGGTTGGTCTAACATAAGACAATATATGTTACCTAAGTCGATTGATTAATACATGTTATCAATATTCATGTTGCAATATGGACATCAAACCGACATTTTAATAAGCAACGTAATATTTAGATTTTGAAAACTTATTTACATTTTATAGCTTTCCAAGTTGATATAAAAATATACTAATTATACCCGCGGCTTTGCCCGCGATTGGATAAAGTAGCTTTGCCATAATGAAAGAATTTTTAAAATGAGTTTAGTAGTTTCAGAATTTATCTCTTCTCTCCGCTTTGCATGTTATTTTTATTTCTAAAATAAAAGTGGAATAAGTCAATCATTATTAATTATCTGCCAGGAAAAGTCTTGTCAAAAGTCGGTTCAGCCGTTTCTGAGATTAGCTGAAATAACCAGGTAGACAGATAAAGAAAAAATTGTAGTATACGTACCGTAAACAGTTATTTAGAGATAACAAACAGACACTACAATTTAATTTGTTTGTATATGATTGTTTCGAATAACTGGGCTGAGACGTGAAAGTTAGACGTAGAAGATCAATATTATTCTTGAATAATTTTTGTGATATAATATGAACAAATTTATACGTGTGTTTTCATAACAAAAGGTTTTTTTGTTCCGTTAATATATTTGTGTTTTTATATGTTTGACTAGACATTTAGTTTAATGAACGATGTACTTGCAATTTTTGGTTGTGTTTTATATAACTAAGTAGGCCAACAAGTACATGTAAACACTTACATATAGTTAGCGTTTACCTTTGCCTATTAACAGTTGTAACAACAATCGTGTCATTTATGCATTGTAAAGCTGATTACCACTAACCTCCTTAATTATAGCTTTTACTCCTATACACTATGGTTAGGCAGAATTACTAGCGTGTTGCCTCTCATCTCTATTAGTTTTCTGTACAACGAACTGGTACTGGATCAGCTAGTCAGCTCCAATTCGAGTATAAAATTGATCTTTGCCCTACAGAAAATAGGTACTATTTATAACTATTGGTAAATCCCTAGAGAAACTGACTCTCTTTGAATGAATAGAAAATTGGAGAAATCTAAGATGTAATTATCTATAATAATAATAACAAAATAAAGCCAAGCAGCCTATAATATCAGTGACTACACACTATTACATTTGCTGTTTTAATAAGCATATTGCATCTGTCCCTTTTTGTCATACCTAATTACAGATTAATAATAACTAATTACCTAATTACAAAAAATACTTTAACATCTTTCATTTAAATTAAAAATTTGATGATGAAATTATTGTAAAATACAATGATGATGAAATAAAAAGAAAATAACAAATGAGAGACACTTTAATATAGACTTCATATGTTTAAATAAATAAAAAATACTGTTAATTAATGTTCTGATTAGAGTCGTAAGTAATATTGTTACTGTATTTTTAAAGTATAAAATTTTGTCTAATTATTTTCAAGCATGTTACATAACTGGGTGTTAACAGAGGCAACAGTATACACTTATACAAATGATTTTAATGCAATGCTACCTATGGCATACATTACTTAGTTATAACTATTCTGGTTTATGAAGTCTATTCAATTTTAATACAAAAGAAGCAATGGTAGCGTAGTTTTCAGTTTTTGTCGTAAGTACTTAAAATTGTCTTAATTTTTTTTTATAGTTTCTCTTCAATTTGTATTTATAATAAGCCTATTAATCCAACATAGTATAAGGCTTTACGTAATTATTTCCTTTGGTTGAGTCTGTTGCGAAAAGGTAATAAAACATATATTACACACTTATATCACTTTTTTTAATACTTTCGTCTTCTATATACATTCGTCACAGGTACATTAGCATTCACATAAAAAAATAAAAAAACAAACAATTACTAAACAAGATAACACTTTAAAGCTAAAGAGAAATTTAAGAGATCAGTTCTATTCATGGTGGTATTGATGTTCATCGTGACCTCCCTCGAAGCGTCCATGTTCTCCGAGACTTTCTCCATGTTCGTGCTGTTCATGGTGCTCTTCTTCATGATGCACAATTGGTACAGGCACCTTCACGGTGTATGGCACGCGTTTCTCCACAGGATAAGCCACGTGCTTCTCAATATGTACAGCGACTGGTTTGTCTACAGGAATATGCACTGGAATAGGTACTTTCTTTTCTACTGGATAGGGAATAACTTTCTCTACGGGATACGGTGCTGGAACATGGACCTTTACAGTGTAAGGGACGGGTTTCTCGACGTGTACAGGCACTGGGTTATCGACATGAACCTTAACTGGGTAGGGCACTCGCTTCTCGACGGGGTAAGGCACAGGCTTCTCAACGTGAACTGGGATGGGCTTGTCGACATGTACAGGAACCGGATTGTCGACCGGAACCTTTACTGGGTAGTGAATGATCTTTTCCACAGGGTACGGAACATGCACCTTGACGGGTACTTTCACTGGGAACGGTACTTTCTTCTCCACGGGGTAGGGGTGAGGTACGTGCACCTTCACTGGAACTGGAATATGCTTTTCGACTGGGTATGGGACATGTTCGTATACATTATACGGAACAGGGTTGTCAACGTGAACTTTCACGGGAACAGCTACATGTTTCGTCACGGGGTATGGTTTTCTGATGTATTCGGGAACCTTGATAATTTCCTTGACGGGGAAGTGAACGGTTTTGTAAACGGGGTATGGGTGGGGTACATGGACTTTGACGGGGTATGGCACGCGTTTTTCTACTGGAACAGGAATATGTTTCTCAACAGGGTACGGTACAGGCACTTTCTTCACCACAGTTATAGTTTTCACGTGATGTTCATGGTAGTGGCCGTGGTCATGTCCTAAAGAGCCACCTACATCACCGCCGAAGTCACTACCCTGGTTACCACCTGAATGGCCGCCAAAGTCACCGCCTGAATGACCACCCAGGTCACCACCTGAATGGCCACCAAAGTCACCGCCTGAATGACCACCCAGGTTACCACCTGAATTTCCGCCAAAGTCACCATCTGAATGACCACCGAGGTTACCACCTGAATGGCCGCCAAAGTCACCACCTGAATGGCCGCCAAAGTCACCACCTGAATGGCCGCCAAAGTCACCACCTGAATGGCCGCCAAAGTCACCACCTGAATGACCACCCAAGTTACCACCTGAATCGCCCCCAAAATCACCGCCTGAGTAACCACCAAAGTTGCTGTTGCCACCTGAATGGCCGCCTAAGTCACCGCCTGAATGATCGCCAAAGTCCCCGCCTAAATGGCCACCGAGGTCGCCACCGGACTCATGATCGCTGAAGTCTCCGTAGTATTCCGAAAGTCCTCTTTTGTCTTGTCTTTTTGTTTCTTCAACTGGTTTTGGTTCAGCCTTTGCGTCCTTCTCCGCCTTTTCCTCTGCCGTGGCCAGGCTTATTGCCACGGCCAAGATTAGGGAAGTCCTCTGCAAACAAAAAAAAAATTTGAACACCTCCATCTTAAGCACTTACTACACTAGATGTTCATTATACATCGATGAGTTCAATGATTCCGTATTTATGAAGACGCACTATGACGTAATCAAATTATTCTCAACTTAAAGAATTCAAATTGCGTAGGAAATGAAAAAGAAATATTAAGTTATACTAGTGAAATCTTACTGGAAGTGAACACAAGAACTTTCCGAGCATTGTGGGACAAGTCATAACAACTAGTTATGTGAATAAGGAAACGTGTTTACGTAATATTGATCCAGTTACTTTATTCACTATTAAAACCATAGATTTTTCCTTTACTATTAATGAAATACATCCATCAATACGATACGCCGCGGTACAATAACTTTAGAAAATAAAAATAGGATTCCACTTTAAAAAATAACACATTGACACTTGACATCCGATTGCACGCACACACATAACACTGACACTAGATTTGTCTACTAACCAGTAGCTTCATTTTCGCTTCGCTTGTTGTGCAGCGAATGTAACGCCGTGAGTGTATTCCAAACTCGCCAGTTACCAGGTTTTATACCTCATGCAAGTAGTTTCGTATATACGAATGTTGCAAACGCTTTCGCTGTGTGTGTGAATTCTCTATGTGTGAGTGTATTTTTTTTTTTAAGAAGATGGGACTTTGTTGTGCCCGTCCTACTTAGCCATAGATATTACTATTCTACGTAAGCTGGAATGATTGAGTACAATTTTTTGGTGTATTTTAATTCTGCGTGGCTGTAATGTAGGTTACTTTTTTTCATTTAATTGTGAGAGCGCGTTAATAATATCGATTGTGTAGCAACTGTTGTAGAACTGAAAAAAAACATCATAGACGCTGCTCTTTTTTACGGTATGATTTTTAACTACCATGCATAATAGACCTGAATCCGTGACATGAAAAAATATTTGAACACGTTGTTATATTTATATTAGAGGTTAAAACCTTTTGTATATTTCTTTTTTATGACTGGCCTGTTTGTCTACTGGTTAGTGATCATGACTGCTGAGCCATATAATGAGCATGATCATTTGTTCTGAGTCTGGGTATAATTTATCTGTAATATGTATGTATTTAGAAATATCTAAGTAACAGCTCAGCCTAGTTGGGGATCAGACGGCCGCGTGTGAGATATATCCAGTTATTATAATAATTATTAAAAAAATATTTATGTCATTATTCAGCCTGTTCTAGCCTAATGTTCTATAAACGTCGGTAACCACATACACTCATATATTCATTCCACCTTTTCGATTAAAGTGTGCATAGTTTTTTTATTAAAATCGGATTCCTTATTTATTCAAGTATCAAAATTGTTTGATTCATCGATGATGACCCACATGGCCCGTCAGCATAGATGAATTAAACAGTTTATCTGCTAACATAGTTTAATAAAACATAACCTTACTTGGCAGTGGTGTAAAGTGGCCTTATTTTTTTTTTCAAGTTTCCATTTAGTTTAATAGTTTATCAAGCACGAACTTTATATTTATATTAATGTAACTAGCAACCCGCCCGGCTTCGCACGGGTAGCAAAACATATATTGATTTTTTCTGACATCTTCAACAATCATCGTCATATTTCAGCAATTTTACAAAAATCCATAATGAATTGTACACAACCTTCCTCATCAATCACTCCATCTATTGATAAAAACCATATGAGAATCCCTTCGGTAGTTATTGAGTTTATCGCAAACATACAGATAGACAGACGCGACGGGGAACTTTATTTTACAATATGTAGTTATAGTGATAAAGTTATTATTTGTCCCACAAAAAAAGGAGTTAGACAGGTAAAGCAATCTTATATGAACTATAAACATAAATACATAATTATATTGTATAAAATGTACATACATATAGTAAATGTGTAGCTTCAATGAGTTTTGTTTTTTTTTCCTTTATTGTTAAAACTGTTACAATACATATTAACAATATTTTTATCCTTAACTGCTCGCTTAAACCGCTGAGGTTCTTATGCGAGAGGGAGTGCGCTTGTTTTTTATTATAATATGTACTATTATAATGTTTATCTATGTACTATGTGCTTATGTTCCAAAAGAAAGCATACTATATTTGTGCAGTTAATTAAAACGGTACCGTTTAGACGATTTATTTCTTTTAAGAGTTTATTTATTTCTTCTGTATGAATATTACGGACTTAAAATCAATGTTTCCATAATATAATCTATGTAAATAAGCTTCATATTTTCCTTTAAAAATTATTAACACGACTAATTCTCATCATGAACTTGTATATAGATTAGTAAACAATATGCAGAAATATTATGTTTAGTTGGTTTTCATGATCATCTGTCGAGACAGATGACGGTCAAGATAAAGGTCCAATCTATTCCATTCAAATATGATATTGAAAACGAGTATATTACGTATTTTGTTAGATGTATATAAAAGTATGTAACTTCTTATTTATATAAGCATTGTAACCAACTAACACGGTAAATAAATCTTGAAAGTCAATGTTAACCTACTTCTAATGGTCGTATCGAAATCAAACTTTGTATGTGTTTAAAATCAAAATACAAAATTTAAAATCAAAGTTTGGATAACAATACTATAATTTGACATCTTCGAACTGATTTAGGAGGTATGCAGTAAATTTTTAAACCCGCCCCGCCTACGCACGGGTAGCAGAGACACCTTCAACAATCATCATCATATTTCAATCAATTTACACAAAATGTTAACAAATTATACACCTAAACCTTCCTCATGAATCACTCTGTCTATTAGTGTAAAAATCTATTCAGTAGTTTTTTAATTCAGACAGCCGCGGCGGGGGACTGTGTTTTATAATATATAGTGAAAACTCTTCAGTGGTGCTAGTAAACCACTCGAAGTTAGGCTCAAGTCTCACTTTGACAAGTCCAACCGACAGCTTGGTAACGATGATCTGATGATGAAGCTAAGATATGGAGGTAGAGTTCGGTTCGCCGTTAAAGCGTGTTTTTTTTATTTTTACTAAATAATAATTATTTACTACCACCATCTAGCAATTTACGTATGAGTGTATTAGTGTATTTAAATGTAATGAAACCGGTTGATCTATGTCTTTAATAATATTAATGTTGATCAAGAAAAATACTATATTTTAAAGCAAAATTTAAAATGATTTATTTCATAAATTACATTGAACATGTACAACTGAAAAAAGCTATTGATGTTGTAAGTAGTGTAATTGAGTAGCAGATAAATATAGTGATAAGTGCTGCATCAACTACTCGCCTTACTATAAACAGAAAATAAGTATTTAGGTTTTATTGTACAGTTAGATTTACTACTTACGCTTGAATTTCCATGAAAGGGTAGGCAGACGTGTCGTACACGCACATAACGTAAACTATATTTTTTAATTTTGGATTAACGTATTAGCGAGCAAATCTATTTCTATCTACGTGCACGTTTTCAGACCCCATTCTGTTGTTGAGGATTTTATAATAGAAAACTTCAATATCAATTTACCTTAATGATTAATTACATTAAATAGCTCACGTTCTTTCGTAAATATAAACAGAAGCTTTGTTATTTATATTTTTAATTAGCTAACCCGCGCAACTTCGTCTGCGTCACATAAGAGAAATAGAGGGTTGGTTAGCAACATTTTTCATTGATGCTCCGCTTCTATTAGTCTTAGCGTGATATTATATAGCCTAAAGCCTTTCTCGATAAATGGGCTATCCAACACTAAAATATTTTTTTCCATTCGAACCAGTAGTTCCTGAGATTATTGCGTTCAACCAATCAAAGCTAACTTTTCAGCTTTATAATATTAGTATAGATTTGGAACCTCGTAGTTGCGACCGTTACGGTTTCTAAATGTGAGGATGGCTGGTTATGAATGACTATTTGTAAACTATCTTCTTCCTGCGGCTTTTTTTTAAACTACACTCGCATAAGGAATACTCCTTTGGCTTCACAAACGTTCAAACAACGAACACAAGAACACCCAGACTCGGGACAACCATTTGTAAACAGAACACAATTTTTTTTGTCCCGTGCGGGCTTTGAACCCACAACACTTGACGTGGTGTAGTAGCGAGATGACCACTTAAACCATTGCGCCATCCGTGCAGACATGCTTCGCAAGTGTTTATGTAGATCTTGTAGATCAATTGAGGTATGCCTCGGGAACAGCAGGTACTTTTTTCGGGTTAAAAGATACCCTATGTCTTTTTACGTACCCCTCACAATCTGCACGCATAATTTCATGATGATCACATGCGTAGTTACAGCGTGAAAATCCAACAAACATATAAACTCACTTTTGCATTTATAATATTAGTTAGGACTAGCATCTCCCGCGCGGCTTCGGTTGCGTCTACATATTTATATATTTTGCGCGGAACCCTAATTCTTTTTCCAAAATCAAAGTAGCCTAAGTAACTCCTTATAACACCAGCTATCTGCCAGTCCCGTGGAAATCGGTCCACCCGTTCCTGAGATTAGCCGAAACAAACAGGCAGACAGACAAAAATTGTAAAAAAAAATGTTTTGGTATATGTACCGTGTCAACATCCAAATGCACTTAGTAAAAAGCGGTTATTTTAATATTACAAACAGACACTCCAATTTTATTTATTTATAAAGATAAACATATATATATATAGAGAGGTACTGAGGTGCATGATCTGTTATCCAACGTTACATACCTCTAAACATCTTCATAAAATTTACGGTCACAGTTCTAACAAACGATACCCAGACTCGTTACTCTTCAGTTCGACTATCCTGGCACCATCATCAAACATCACCACATTTCAAATATGGCTAATTATAGTTTTGTCATCCAATCTACATTTACGTACAAAGTTTCATTTCGATATTACCATTAAAAGTAGGTTAAAATTGACTTCTAATTGAAGCAAATAAAAGCGTGCTAAAAATAGTATAGCGTTTACACAAATTTAATGAATTCAAAAATAATTGAAGGTGAAAAGTGAATGGATAAAAGTAAAAAAATATAAGGTCCCTTTGTTAAGTTAGTGATTACTAGTGCCTATAACACTTGCAATAATACCAAGGGTATTGCGGCGAGTTACACATATTCTGAAAACATTCTTCAATGTCATCTAACGAAGATCTGTGGTGACTCTGTGTGTGTTGATCTATAATTTTTAATTATAATAATTATTTATTAAATCGACGATTTCGAATAATTGATGGTCAATTTTAAGAAATAAGGATTCTTTGAATTTGAATTTGAAGTGAAACTTCTTTAGAATCGTTGTGATTTGAAATTCATATTATAAAGTTCCTATAATCTTTGTCTTTGCGCCTGCGTACTACCAAGCCTTCAGAAAATATTTCAATGTCAACGTGGTGTAATTTTTGTGCATTTGTGTATTAAATTTATTTCAGTTGTTTTTTCTCCATATTTCATTTATCCTTAATTGATTCGTTACAAATATACATTATAATTCAACCTTAACCTATATTGAAAACGAAATATTGTTTTGAAAGTTGTGTACAGTTACAACTGGGCTTCAGGTTTGCTTACTGTTTATTATTAAGGCCAATCTTTGTATATCTTGATCTGTTGTCTGTATATAATCGAATAAAATAAAAAAAATTGACCAATCACTTTTATTGAAATTATGCAAAATTAAATTTATCAACATGTATCACAAATAATTAAAAATAAAATCAACACAAATACTACTTTATTATATATATATATATATTTACTAAATTATTTGTGTTGATTTTATTTTTAATTATTTCTCATTCTCTCATAGTCTGAAGTTTCACTTCTGCCGTTTGTGAATTGCACACACAGACATTTTTTATGATATAGTGGATAAACGAGCGGACGGGTCACCTGATGGTAAATGACTACCGCCGCCGACATGGGCACCTGCAACTCAAAAGTCACAAGTGCGTTGCCGGCCTTTAAGGTGGGATTAGTTGAAGGGTGGAAGAGGGGGTGAGAGGGAAGAAGGGTTAGGTCCGCCGGTAATTTCACTCATTCTGCGAAAAGCAATGCAAGCATTCCTTCACTGCCGGTTTTTCGTGAGACCGTGGTATCACTCCGATCAATCCGACCCATACGTACCGAAGCATGGCTCTCCCACGATACACGATAGTGATGATGTACTAATCCTCCATCGCACAATATAAGACAACTTTCTAACATCAACTGTTGGGCTGTGGTTTGCCAGACATGATCACCTCCCTTGGTCGGAGGCTCCTGTTTTTGTGTTGAAGGGAGATCAGACCTGTTCCTCCTGAGTATCATAGGTTTGAAAGGATTTTGGCTGACTTTACTCTCCAGTAAGGAAGCGAACTAGTCTAACTACGGTATTCTGATGAAAACTAAAATTCGAACAGAAATTTGATGTTTCATTTCCTCTTAAAGTGTTCCACTTAATTGATTCAAAAAAGTAAATTAAAAATATGCACAACTCGTGAACTTGCTCCTTTTTCGAAGTCGGGTAAGAATATGTACTAGAAATCGTCTGGTGGTCGAATTTCGACCATAATACATTAAGTTTAAATGCTTTATAGTGAACTAATGACCAACATAACTTACTTAGTTAATACTAGGCCCCTGTAGCTTTTTGTAGCCGTTTTCACATATTTTTCAATTTATAACACATATTTATTAAAAATGTTAGCTTCCTGCACTTCTTCTACATATAAACTTTAAGAATTTCAAATATGACATCCTCCGTGCCCGATATTTGCCTAAAAACAAGCAAGCTATAAATAATTCTCTTCACGTATTAATATATTATGATGATGTTACGTTGGCATATTTACTAATCAATAACATAATATTAATTTAAAATGTTCAATGTGAAGTAAGTCGTCTTCATACTGATTCACTAATTTGAATTTATTATTTATTTTCATATTCAGATAAATCCACTTTCTTTAATTTTGGTATAAGACATCGCGAATCAAATCTTAAATCATTCAGTTAGATCACAACATATTATTAAATGCCAGATTTTAAAATCTGTCGTTTCATATTCAAACTTGTTACACAATAGAAAATGAACAACATGTAACCTGCTGCTGTCATCTATACAATAAAACAATTTAAGGGTGTTTTTTTTTTATAAGTGTAAAACTTCAGAACGGCTGAACCAAATTGACCCGATGTTTATAATACTTGGAATAAGACATTTGGGGATTTAAACACAGCTAAACAGGATTAGATTAAATCGTGCACACAAGTAGGCTCTGTTCTATATGAAAACATAAAGTTACGTAAACCCAAAGCACGCAAAATAATAAAAATAATACATAGATATTATTTAAGGTTAAAACATAATAACGCCTTTGAGAATTCTCGTAGTAATTTGATTATTGATCAAAGTCATTGTTGTTTGAAATACATTTTATTACTAAACATGAGTCCATAGTTTATCTATAATGATACCATTTTTAGAATTGCCTAATAACAAAATGTTATCCATAGTGATTTAAGTTACCGCTTGAACCAGTAATATACTTAGAACCATTGCCAAAGCTTTCATCATACATACACATATCGGTAAATTAAATTTACCTAAAATCGATTCGGACCCGTATAACCTTTAATTATAATACACTAGCAACCCGCCTTGGCTCGCACAGGTAGCAAAGACATCTTCAAAAATCATCAACATCAATCAATTTACACAAAACCTTAACAAATTATACACCTAAACCTTCCTCATGAAAATGCGTTCAGTAGTTTTTCAGTTTATCGCGAACAGACAGACAGACAGACGCCGCGGGGGACTTTGTTTTATAATATATGTAGTGATAAACATTGAACCTGATATTTGAACACCTCTATCGGCGGTTAGCAGCGCGAGAATAGAAAGTAGCCACAGGCATCATCTCGAATTCCTTAAAACACAAATTATTGTATTTTACGGACTATTATCTTCTTAGGCTAACTTCCTGGTATTGTGTTTTGTGTAATACCTAATATTACAAAAAAATTACATTCGTAATTCTTCTGGAACATACATTGTCTTTGATGAACGTTTTTGTTTCTCATTATAAAATGAGATACCAAAAAACCTTTATAATTATGTATTTCCGGGAATTAACGCCATCACGAAAAGGTATTACATACCTCTGGATTGCCTGACGTTTCGACCAGGTTGCACTGGCCGTGGTCACAGGCTGACTTACTTGCCATGTAATACCTTTTCGTGGTCGCATTAATTCCCAGAAATACATAATTATATCATAGAACGCGAAAGTTTAAAAGTTAGTACAATAAAATCTTTATTAGTTTTATAGTTTATATTACCTCGTGGTAATATAATCTAATAAGAAAGCACAATGTAATAGGCTACGGAAATAATGCAATAGATGGTCTTACAGCATAGAGCGATTTGTAGGAAAATTCTGTTAATTTCAATTTCATAACTTACAAAGGTCCTAGTTTTGCTTCTAAGTCTAAAAGTTCTGAAATATTTGCAATACCAATCACTACATATTATAAAACAAAGTCCCCCGCTGCGTCTGTCTGTCTGTTCGCGATAAACTGAAAAACTACAGAATGGATTTTCATGCGGTTTTAATGAATAGACAGAGTGACTCATGACGAAGGTTTATATGTATAATTTGTACCCGTGCCGGGGATGGTTGCTAGTACAAAATAAAACACAAAATATTGTATTGTACATATGGTAGCGTTACGTACACAGTTTTATTTTGTCGTAACATAACAATGTCAAGACCGAAAGTCATCGCAGCGACCTTTCACGAGCAGCCTACTAGAGGTTAGGAGAAAGTACAACGAATATCAGATTCAGTGTCTAAGGATTTTATTAGTCCTGTTAATGTTGGCACCTTTAACCTTAATATAGCACAATTTTGCATCAACTATTTGACACGCTTGTAAATTAGCCATTATATGTAGGATATATAATGTTATTTATGTTCCGGCTCACTTACCGTACAGAGCCTTGTTTGCAGAGGAATGGAAGACAATATTTATGAATATACATATCTTAAATTCTGAAAGAAGTGTGTGCTGGTTCCGTATTAAGTATTCATTAGTCATTTAATGTTTCTTAATTGTGTCAGCGGCACAATCATAAATTAAATTTTAAATGAATACGCCAATCAATAAAATGTTTAGAGAATCTCTTAATCAGTAACATGGAACATCTATTAAATATAGGTACCTATTCTATTACACACAACATAAAGAATGATTGGCTACTTAAAGGACTTCAAGTGTGAGGATGCAGCGAGTAACCAATCGCGATTTAGTATACGTTGCGTTGTTCCGCACAATTGTGACACACGAGCGGTTACTACGTCGCACACTTACCACCACACCTCTTATTTTTATTTTTATGCTAACTTCTCTGCTCTTTACCTACTGAAAATTGCAGCAACAAACAGACATTGGAGTAGGTAGTGAGTTACATCAGACATATGTTACATTAACTCAGAATAATTTAGTTACTCTATCGCTGTATTGATCGTTCGTTTAAAATTTCGTCGCATCTTTAAGTTGACGCAACCTATTAACTAATGATTGTTAAATGCCGCTCGACTATTGCGAGTGAATTCAAGCGCCCTGACACAGTGAACCACATCCCTAATAATATGCATTTTTTATTTGTTGAAATGATACACTCAACCGAATTCTTGATACGACGGCGACGTAAGCACTGCTCAAACATGCTAGTAACTCCCAATACGATAGGAAAAGTATAAGCGAATAAAAACAGTCCATGATACCGGGGGCCCCCGCGCCCTGGCTACCTTCATTAGTATTCATAACAGTATTAAAAAAAAATGAATGTTTACCGCAAACTACACTACAACTACATATTTATTGAAATTGATACACATTTGTAAGAATAGTGAATTACATTTTCGGAAAATTATACTTTTGACTTATTATTGTAATAAATTCATTGTCTGAAAACTATTTGTGTAAATATTTTTGGCAAAAATATGCACATTATTGTGACGTACCCTGGTGGTTATACGAGTATAGTATACTGGTTACAGTGATAGTTTGTTTTTGAAATTTTTTGAGTAGGTAAACATTTATTTAAAATTGTCACATGTACATAAATATAACTTTGGGAGTGTGTATTGTATTCACTAATAGTGTTTTATTACTTTACTATGAAGACAAAGTATACCTAATTTTGACCCAGTTTGAAGATTATATAATTATGAATACAACATGAGATACTTATTTTTAAAATATCAAATATTAACATATATATATTTGCACATATGTCAACGTTTACATATCAATGTCGTGACTGTGACCTAGAGTACATTGTTATTTAGTATTTCTGTGCAAGTAGTACTAAAATTTTGATGGCAACATTTAAAAGTTATGCCCCTCTCGGACCTTCCGGTTATCGCACCTTCGGTAAAACAAGGGCATAAATGTCAAAAATTCAAAAACAGATATTTAACTCCCTTGCAGAACAAGCACCGAATCACAAAAGTATAGGGTTTATTTTATACAAAGAACAACCACATCAAGGCCACACAATAAGCAAAATTGTACGACATTGAATGTAAAAAATAATTGAAAATGGCTCTCCTGTAAAACTACAAAAAGTGCAGTATGCCCTTGTCTTACCGAAGGTGCGAATTATGTAGGCGTGGTTATAAATGAAGAAGTACCAGTAAGGCATTTTCGACTTGAGCAGAAATCTGCTGATTTTTACCTCCGTCTTTTTCATCCCTATTTCGTAATTTTTTTTTATTAAGAATATAATTATAAAATTTTCAAATCGACACTGTCTCGTTCAAAATAAAATGGAACACGTTGTTAATATTGGCATATCTTTTAAACTTTAATACGTGACCTGTGTTGACCTGTCATTTAACTGGGAGCTCGATTTAAGTTACACATAGGTTTAAAATTTAATGAATATTGGTCTCAATTCGACCACCACAACAAGACTATGTCTAGTATTTATACGCATGCATATGTAATATTTTGCCATACAAATCATGTTCACCAAATAATCGTTAACGCGAAATTTCTTTAAGAACCGCGACAAACAATCAGACAGATAATATCGAAAGTACGACTGAGACTCAACCTTGATTAGTGAAGGTGACACAATGCAGACCGATCTATATAAGAGAGAAAACGATAATGGGCGTAAAGACACGATTTTTTGTAGAAAGGAAGGATATATGTAAGTATGTGTTGTGTAACTATACGATATTTTTTTCTGTGTAGTTGGTCAAGGACAAGAAATCGCTGAGCGATTGATTAGCTTACAGAAAGAGTGTCGCGGTTATGCGTAGATTGCTGGCCGCTGTCCGTAAAAGTATGTTAAGCCGTCGGCGGTCTCATTTGATAAACAGTAAAAAAAATTAACCCTATTACCGATCCATTGACAAGCGGCGTTAGCGGAACATTTAAGGTTTTTGATTCACGATCAAGTAGTTGCAGTTTTAAACCACACCTATTACACTTAGCAGTTAATAGAGCTCTTTTAGCTGAGCTCGAGGTTACCAGAAATACTGGTTATGAAATTGTACCCACGTTGCTAGTAATATTAAAAAAAAAACAATCAAACTAAATAACCCTCACATATACTTTAATACAAATAGGAAAATTATTCTAAAAGTGCAGTGCAGTTTCAATGGAGGTGTCCATTGAAACCTTATTGGTAGCTTTCAGGCTTGATAACGCACTCCTAACTTTGGTATTTCATATTTCGTGCTATTAATTAGTGAGTAATTTTTCCAACTTTGGTAGGAAATATATTTTATCTGAGTTATTAGCGTTAAAAAATTAAATTATTTCTATTGATATTGTATATTTTATGCTACCAAATAGCAGGTAATTTTTCCAACTTATGTGGGGAAAAAAGTAATTTCTTTTTATTGGTGTTAAAGATAACCACCTTCTATCCATGTTCAATGTTTTATCTCGTCGGTGTTAAGGGACTTACATAGATTAAACCAATTTAACAGTTCGCAACACTGTAGCGTCAGAGTAAGCGCCCAGAACTACACCTATGTAGTTAATTGTATACTTTTCACTGTAGTATAATTAAATTTATCTGATAACTGAACCTCCTGTATAAATTTTGATGTACATTGTTTAGTCATGAAGGTTAGTTTTAGTGATTAAGGACTAGGAGTGTGTGAACATAACATGAAGACTTTAACATTGACTGCACGGGTAGCACATTCGTTACAATGTAGCTTAGGGTTTCCATTCACTGTTCAACTTTGACTAAGACTGGTGGCCATGTTCTGCAGCTGCTTGTACACAAGGTGTTACAGAAACGGAACAGAAAGGTGTGTTCTTTGTGCCCGATATGTAAATGTTTGTAAACTCCCCGCGACACAGAATTCAATCCAGGAATTAAAAAAAAAAACATTATTACATAACTATTTGTCGATCACACAAAATTTTGTCCCTTGTGGGAATCGGATCCAAAACACTTGATGCTACACCACCCATGCAGTCAACAACTTCCTGACTCCGAACTGTAACTGAGAATTTCTGAGACATCAACGTCTCGTGGCTTAATTTTGCTCATACGATCTTGATTCTTGTACTGTGGGCTCTAGAACACAGATAAACATACTTCGATCATTTCTTTTTAAATACATACAACTGATTATACATGGAAACACCTTGATCAATGCAAGTAGACATATTCGTGTATATAAATATTTGCACTGGGCGGTAATCGAAACCGTTACATATAGGTCGTCAATTGCAAATAAGTTGCGTACATCTACAGAACTAGATACGGTTTCCTGTTCCCATCCAAGGCTGTAGGGCATTCCTTACTAATGTGTTGCAGCATAAATATGCCACATTAGTGAATAACGCTAAGCACGTGGAAGCACGTGTTTAGGGTTCTTATACACTGCGAACTTGACCACGACTGGTGGCCATGTTAACTGACGCTGCTTATATACAAGATGTTATAGAGATATGTGGTCATATTTTAGGCCCTTGATGTATAGATATTATATATTATAGTTTTTTTTTTATATTGTTATATATAAAACCCTTAGAGCTTTACCTTATTCAGGAGGTCTACTATACAACTCTTTTTTTATCGTGTGGAATCCGCCGGGTCATCACCTCACCGAGGGTGAAGTAGTATGTCGGACTCGAAACGACTAAAACCACACGGTGTTCCGTCAAAAGTGAGTGAGTCTATTGTAGGGGACCCGGGATACTCTAGGAAGGAAGACCACGAGACCAACGACTACACCGTGGAGTACGGGGGCCTTAACCCCCCTCCAGATGAGAGAGGCACACGCGGAACATATCGTGCCACTGTCTCAGGCCTGCTTCTGCTAGGGTAACGGTCAGCCCGACCCGCTACCCCCAGGCCAGAGCTCATGGAGGTCGAAGATCATTTTGGGCTCTCGAGCGCCTGGTGCATCTTCAGCGGGATGGGAGAGTGCTTGTCCTCTCCCGTTCCCGTTCTGCTGCCTCCTATGACCCGCCGCATATAATTGTCAACTTTCAATTGTCATTGACAATTATAATGATAATTTTCAGATGAAAAAAGACAGGTGTATATGAGTAAGTGGAATAGAATAGAAACCACATTTCTTCTGCATCCCTTTTATATATCGTTTTTTAGTATGAGAGTCTCGAGTCTTCTAACGTAATGTTTGTATATTCTTTGACTGCGGTGATAAAAGCTAACGATGAAAAATAAATAAAATCTCTCAGAAATTTGGCAAAAAAAGGTTATTAATTTAAACAGCTGAATTAAATGGCTTTGTGTTAGAACGGCTGTTATGGGGCAATGTTGTTGGGAAGTGGTATATATACTAATCGGCGCGAAAACTCTCATAGCGCGATGCAGGATTAGTAGTTACACCGTTGTTCAACTGTTCTTCGCTAGACGGTGTTGGAGTGTATTTTTGCTGTATGTGGAAGTCGCTACAGCTTCATTTAAATTTATCCCAAATTTAAAAGGCCACAATCTACAACTCAAACATTTTCTATACGAATATACTAATGTTCATTACATATCAGATTTAAATCATTAGATATGTTTTAATCGTATTGTAGTTTCCTAGTGTTTTGGTGACATTTGGTATACAAACCAAAACCTGACATCTATAACGAATGTCATATCTTCGATTTATTAATGACAAAAAGTTTATACATATCTGCCACTATATTTTTGTAAAACTCTATAAAAAGGAGGTCTAAAAATTAGTTTTCTAAGATACACAATAGAAGTATTGCCAATGTTTTTTTAAATGACTTTTGTCACAATGGAATAATACAGACCTTTTAAATGAGAAAGAAGATACCCCGATCTTTCTCACCAGATTAGGTATTACATGTGCTGTAACGTCAAGGATTAAGACATACATAATACCGTGAGAGGAATAACAAAACGCCTAATTATTGTAACACAATACCTATTTTATTTAATAACGTAATGAAAAAGAGATGGAGATATTTCATCCAATCCAGTCTGATATCGAAGTTATCCATTTGTCCCTCGAGATCTTTTGTCAGAAACGTTTTGCTTATTTGAAGTTCAGATTAGTATGAAATACTTAGGTCCATAATGTATACAGTCCTTATGATCTGTAAAAAAAATTCAAGCTTCCATGTCTGCGCAATTAGAAAAAATACGGTGATCTATATATAAATAGGCAAGACCATATTATGTTGTGAGTTTTAGTGATGTCAAGATTTATTTTGTGGATCTTATATTATATAAAAACAGAACAAAAAGATACAGGGGTCCAGTAAATATGTTGACCTGGTATAGTACGGAAAGATAACAATGACAGTTCAACTTATATTCTCCAGTTTACTACATATTATAAAACAAAGTCGACCGCCGCGTCTTTCTGTCTGTCTGTCTGTTCGCGATAAACTGAAAAACAACTCAACGGAATTTCATGCGGTTTTTACTTATAGACAGAGTGATTCATGAGGAAGGTTCAGGTGTATAATTTGTTAAGGTTTTGTGTAAATTGGTTAAATTATGATAATATTGGTGAATATGTCTCTACTAACCGTGCGAAGCCGATCCGGGTTGCTAGTAATATATAATAAAAGAAAACAACTAAAAACTTAATGAATTATTACCACCAAGCTATAGTTTATGTATAATATCAACGGCTCCTGGAAACACTTTCCTCCACTATTTAAATTTTTATTTTCATTCTTTTATCAGCCATGGTTATGTCATATGCAACCGCAGGAACCAACCGGAACCTAACCCTATAATAGTCGGCTTACTTTGCCGTGTATGCTAATGAGCAGTGATTAATTATAATTGTTGCTTATACACTTTATTACAGTTAAAGATTATTCAATAGGTTATGAGATGTAATGAAGCAGTGTGGTAAGTAACTGGTACTCGTATTAATGTTGAAATGACGTATCATGTTGCGTATTTCAGTGTAACCAGTCAACTGATCGCATAGTGAGAAAATGACAGTGTGGATGTTGAGATGGAGTGTGATTATCGATCTTGAGTAATGCTTAAATATAAGTGAAAGTAGTCATCATCTATCATCAAACTATTGTTAACCTACTCACCGTAAATACCTTTATTATTCTAGTAACTTTGTTGTAAACTGGGTGATTAGTTTGATGTAAACACGTAGTACTCGTTTCTTATTAAGTTATTACTGGATGCGATGAATCAGAATGGTTTATATCAAAAGAAACCATAGAGGTCAACCGAGTAACTTTCTTATCTACAGAATGTGATAACTTCAATAAGTTATTATTAAACCCATCATTCCGTCTATAATAAAGTATAGAAAAAAAAAAAGAAGTATACAGAACGGCGCTTTAAATAATTTGTCGTGGTAACGTAGCACCTACTATATCTTTATAAAAGGTTTAGATTTTGCGTATTCCGAATCATGGAGGTTCCACACCAAGTTTATCAAATTCGAAACGAATAGTCACTAAAAAGTACCTACAACTGGAATTGTGTTTTCTTTGTTATACTAGTAACTAGGGTCACCAGATCAGATGATAAGGTTTTCAACACACGATGACATTAGTTATTTGTAGACGACCGCAGTGGTCGGGAATTCAGCAACAAGACACACTCTACAAGAAAGCATAGATTGACTCATCAACACTATCGACTTACATACAGTCCAGAAGGGCATAGCTATGGCAAGTATCAACATACATAATAACACATCGAACTACTTCGTAACTAAAAATCCTGTATCACTGTAGTGAGTGAACCCATTATGACATCTAACCAGGGCTTAACAACCTAGTGAACTATCGCATATTCTCATAAAATAAGCTATTAAACAAGCAGCTTTGATTTACAGGTTATGTAATGAATAACAGATGTTTATGACTGTGAAGTTAATATATTTACATACGATTTTTTTATTGCTTTTTACCTGTGGCACTATTGGAGTTTCGTGTGTGTTAGTATGATTTTTTTTTTCTTAAAAAGAATACTAGTAACGTGGGTAACACATTACTAGTATTCTTGTTAACCCCTCCAGCTAAGCTAGTCGTTAATTTGTTGGTATCATATTAAAAAAAAGTTTTTGTGATTACAAACTTTTGCGGTTGGATTTTCACTTCGTCCTACATCGCAACCGAAAAGTTAAGTTTGTCTTTCGAAAAAGACGGGCAAAAGTCTTTGAGAATAGATTCCCGAGATGGACGTATACAGTGTGTTTGCTTACGGAACCCTCGGTGCGCGAGTCAGACTCGCACTTGTCCGGTTTTTTTAAGGAAATATCGCCAACAGAGCGTGAAGTTTGAAATACTTAAAGTTTATAAATAGAAGAACAGCAGAAGCTCACATTTTTAAATATATATATTATGTTTTACAAATTTAAAAAATTACGTAAAAACGTCTACATCAAACTAGAAGCATTCAGTATACATATATTATGTTGACCTGTCATGATACGGAGAGTCTATACAATGATAATTCAACTATAATGGTCAATGAAATAAAACAAAACAAAGTTTAACAACGTTAGTAAATTATGGTTGAAATTCGACCAGCAGGGGATCTCTAGTGCAAATTATACTATGTATCGTACGCATGAAACCAAACACTACACAGGTTAAACCAAGTAAGGAAGCATAGCGTCTAAAACTTTCTAGAAAAGTTAATTTATCAAAGAAAGTATAGTTAGTTTACAGATACTACTAAATTACCAGGAAGTGACTAGTATTGTGTAACAATAAAACTCGAGCAATGTTATTTAATTTTTTACGTTCAGACTGGTGGAGACTAAAAGCAGAATTAGTATATTTTTTGAAAAGCATGACACAAATTAGCGTTTAAATCTAGCTGCATTACAACAAGAGCCTCAGTGCACATTATTGTGGTTCTGAATTAGTGTTTTGACGATAAGTTTAGTCTAGTAGATATCATCAATATGCAAGTTAAATTATAAACATTAAGATTTTTCTCCAAGACGTTATTGTGGTCAATACAGATAGCTATAATTACATTCATATACAGATATTTTGTTACAAAAGTAACTAAACACATAAGGAGAAGTTGCTGAATATATGAAAAACCATACAGAGTGCCTATCGCTTTCGCAAATGGCTCAGGACTGGGTACCCTTTATATCGTCACTATTAGGACTAGCAAATACTTAGTAGAACTAGATAATACATTAACTAATATTATAAAATGCGAAAGTGAATTTGTGGGTTTGTTTGCTACACCTTTACTCCTTAACTACATATCCGATTGTCATGAAATTTTACATACACGTTATCAGGAGAACAGAAAAGGACAAAGGGTACCTTTCATCCAGATTCGTCAAAAAAAAGTATTTTTCCCGAGGGATAAAAAAAACAAATTTAACACAAGCGAAGTCGCGTGCAAATGCTTGTTATTTATACGTGTAAATAGTAACTAAACACATAACAATATAGTATAGACAAATTACTTAGTAATCTGTGGTGATGTAGATGTAACTAGTATGTGGGCATCCATGTACACCTGGGAATTATACTCACCATCAAAAATATTAAATATCACTTTAGTCAGACTGATTAAATGTGGTGGAGTGGAGGTGCTTTTTATGTTGAAGGGATTACGTATTATAAAGTAAATGTGTTGTGCAGAAATATCCTATGTCAGTAAACAAATCCGCTGAGATCAGTTATTTAATGGGCTTGTTCATTCTTATACAAATATTCTACATAAAACATTACTTGAGTGACGTCATTGCGTTCAATAATTTAGGCAAACATCTCACGCTCTCTTTACTTCGTGATTAGATTAAAAGACAGATACAGTGTGTTTGTTCTTGAGTAACGGCACAGAAGTTCTATCTAACGCGGATGTGCAAGCTTATTGTTAGGGTATGGTGTCATTTCATGCGACTAACCATGAGTAAAATAATTATACAGATTGCTAATACACAAAAAGAAGGGGTGTTATAAGTCTAACGGTTGTCTGTCTGTGGCGTCACAGCCCCTAAACGAATGGACCGCTTTACATTTTTTGTTTGAAAGGTGACTTGGCCAAGTGTTTTTAGCTATAATTCAAGAAAATCTGTTCAGCTGTTCGAAGATTATGAGCACTTTTCTAATCATTGAAGGAATAATCGAGTTGGAGATATTTTAATTTTTTTATTAATAATTGTTTATTTAATTTCTGGAGCAAATAGCGACGCATCTAGATTATTTTATTTAAAGTAAGAGGTACGGCATACCGTTGCATAAATACATATTTATATAGTTATAAAAATAATTAAGCCTAACATATCTTACTTCAAACAATTTATAATTATAAATTAATATATTCTGAGACTTTACTTATGTTCCTTATATAATTAAATTGCAGATATCAGAGCCACGGATATAGATATGTAATTACATCTAAATATTTGCATTTTGGCATATAATAAATTAGAGAGAATAAGAATATTAAGAATAAGAAATTTTAATAAATAAATCACTCTAAACATAAAATATATTCTCTTAAACTTGTTTAATATTCACATTGTGGGGTCATGACTTTAATTTCATTTTACAGCATTTCTTAAATGTCATTTGACATATATTTTAAATTTAGGTGCAGTAACAATTTAGTTATTTGACTAAAAATAGGTAGTAGGAAGTAAGGCAAACCAGAATTTAGTTCAAATTAAAACCACCTAATTGAGTTAAACCCTTTAAACGACCGCGTGTTCTATAGGGTTCTGGTTCGGGGCGACTGGCGTAGTGCAGTTTGAACTCGATGGGAGAGAGGATAGGGTTGATTACATAGGAATGACGTTGAGTGTGTATGTAAGGGGTGGTAACTGCTTATATTCTGGTGATAGGCGTAACACATTATTCGTATAAACATAATTATCAAAACAATTGTGGAAAAGGTCTTTTAGCATGAAAGCATAATATGTAACTTAGTTTTACGGGTTTTTAAAAAATGATCCAAATGCTTGTATACAATATGTCCGTTAATTTTCTGGAACTCCTGTAAAACTCAGGTTAATAGTATAAATAATTATTTATTTCTATAGGTATAGCAGCAATTCTATACGGAATATAAATAATAATAGCAAAATGTAGATAATTTTTTTTTTTTTTTTATAAGAATGTTATAAAAAACAATTATTGAAACCAGTGAAGGCCAGAGCAGGCAAATACTTTTTAAAAACACCAAACAGTGTAAAAGTTTCCAGCAAATTTTGTGAAGAAAAAATGTATTTTTGTGGGAGATAAAAATATAAAACCTAAAAACTAGATTTCTGTTTTTTGGGCTATACTTTCTTTTTCAACAGTTTTCATGCTCTTTTTTATTAATGATTATTTGCACTGGTCTGACAGAGTTCACCAAATTATAGAACACCATAGTTAGACAGCACTACTAGAACTACTGGCATAGTGCTGTCCTTTTCCACTAGTGAGTACGATTACTAGGAGATGAGGTCATGCCATCACACAAAACGTGTGCTTGTTTGCCAACTTAGTTACATAAATATAATTTCTGTAGAAAGAAGCAGTTTTACTGTTTGCGTTGGATTTAGTTATTGCATAATGCATACTAATAATAATAAATTGAGATTCATTCGTGACTTCACTAGTAAATAACAACATGCATTTCAATACTCAGCTAGATATATGACCGGTGACGTCAGACATAGCTAAGTCTTGTATTGTATCTACATTTTTCCTATCAAAGCTATAGTGACATTAAGAGTCGAGCCTCGTCTTATAATTGAGCTATCTATACAATTAGGAATACAATCATATTAATTTAATTAATTTGACTACAAAAAAACGTTGTAATTTTTTGATAATTTATTTTAATAATGTAAAAAGTCAGTAATAATAATGTTTAAACAGAACATCTTTTAAAAATATGTTAGTTTTCTATTATAAACGTTTTGGAACCTTTTATTCATTCATTTCATTATTTTTATTTATTAAAACTGTTTGCACATTAGTACATAGGCGGACTTAATGCCTAAGGCATTTTCTGCCAGTCAACCTTTGGGTGATGCAGAGAAAAGAAGAAGTAGGTGCAGTTAAAAATCTTGTAAAAAAATTACAAAAGAAAAAAAAAGAATGGGAATACATACAAAATTCGATACGAATATACACACAAATTATACACAAATACTCATAACTTTAGTGTACCATATATTATACATATATACACACATACATACACAAATACAAACATAGTTATATAATACATATACTATTATAACTACTTTTACCTTAAAAGTATCACGATTTGAGGCCGTCCTGACTTCGAGAGGGAGCGCATTCGACAGAAGAATCGATTGGACCGGGAAGGAAGAGCCGACGAACCCAGTGGTGTGAGAGGGACAAAGTAGTAGGAGGTTGCTTGATGACCGAAGATCTCTGTCGTGGTTATTGCATAAGAGTTGGAAGTTTGGTGTCAAATAAGTGGGGGGAGAAGGGGAATTGAGGATAGGGAATAGGGTAGTGAGATCGCGCATTTTACGGCGTTGACGAATGGGCAACCATCTGAGCTGGGAACGGAAAGTGGAAATATGGTCATATTTACGAAGATTAAAGATAAATCGAATGCAGTTATTAAGAAGACGGTCTAACTTATCGAGAAGATCTGCATGGAGTCGAGATGTAGCCCCAGATCTTTCACCGTTCGACAAATAGGTATGGCAAAACCGTTAAAAGTCACCGCTGGAAGCGTCTCGAGGTCGACTCTGCTCATCGATCGATGACTACCGATTATAATGGCCTGGCACTTTGTCGGGTTGACTGATAACCCAAACCTGTTAGACCAATTTTTAATAGCTTCCAGGTCTCTATTAATAGTGTTAATAGCTGTTGCTATGTCGTCGACCTTAGCTTGGGAGTGCAGCTGCAGGTCATCGGCATACAGATGATACGTACATTGAAAATCAAGGGTTAGGAGATTAATGAACACAGAAAAAAGTAAAGGAGAGAGAATACCGCCTTGAGGGACACCGGAGTCAATATCACACCAGCTCGAAGAGAGGTCATCAACACGAACGGACTGTTGGCGTCCCTGAAGATAAGATGAGAACCATTCCAGAGCTTCAGGCGAGATCATAAGATAGGAGAGGATGGATAAGAGTATGTCGTGACTGACGGTATTGAAGGCATTTGAGAAATCAATGAGAACTAAGACTGTCACTTTAGTATCTTCCATGCCAGCCCTAATATCATCAGCCACTTTAAGGAGAGCGGTGGTAGTGCTATAGCCAGGCCTAAACCCGGATTGTAGTGGGCTTAACAAGTTATTTTTGTAAATGAAATTGGGTAACTGCTTGTGCACACAGGATTCTAGCACTTTAGAGAGGAATGGAAGAATTGATATAGGTCTAAAGTGGTTAGGAAGTGTAGGGTTTGTGATCTTAGGTAAGGGTATGATATAGGCTTTACGCCAAAGTGAAGGGAAAGTTCCGGAATCTAAGGAAAAATTAATAATGTTGGAGATTGCAGGTAATAGTTGATCAAGGATGGTTATGACCATGCGTCGGCTGATTTGATAATACCCGCATGCGTTAGATTTGATGGAGTGTATTATCTTTTTGATCTCACCCTGCGCAACTGGAGAAAAGTGTAAAGGGTTATTGTTAGGACAATTCAGACTAGCCAAGTGGTTAACAGTGCGATATTTGGTTTAGTGATCTAGATAAGCAGATGTGGAAAAATGACGATTTATGTCATCCAAATCAACTATCTTCTGCAGATTAGCAGGTTGCTGTTTACCAATACCCAGGGTTCCAAGGAACTTCCAGGTGTTGGCGGGGGAAGAGCAGGCGAGGTTGTCAAGAATGTGTCAGCGTTTAGCGTTACGTATCATCTGATTACATCGATTTCTTGCAGTTTTGTACAGATTTCGTTTCTCTTCTGTACGATCCTTTTTTAACTTGCAGTGAGCCCTATCCGTCTGCCTCATAGCCAGACGAATCTCCATCATCATCTAGGGAGCAGGTGGCCTTTTTAATTTTATTTTCCTTATGGGGGCATGGATATCGTAGAGCATTGACTTTCTCGTCTACGTTTGAAGCCGCGGTTACTACATCCCAGTTTAGTTTAGAAGCATCAGTGCGTAGCTTTTCTACGTCCATACGACCAAAACAACGCCCGTGCAGTACTCTGGGAGGGGATTTAGGAGGTTTTAGGACGTATGAGAGGAAAATGAGGTCATGAGAGGTGAATCCCGGTGCAGCAAGTTGACCGTGATTGCGGACAAATAATGGGGCGGACGTAAAAATCAAATCTAGCCAAGTATTATGTATAAGTATTCTGCCCTGGTTATTGTAGTGAGTTGGTTATAGGGGCAAGACCAGCAGGCTGGCTGACTCGACAATCTGAAGGAGTTTACAGGAACGTAAGGATTGGTTTGTAAGGTCAGTATTGAAATCACCCATGATGACGTGGTGTGTGTATTCTGACCCTAAAGATTCCAATACTGTTTCCAGACTGGAGAAGTAGTCAGTAGAAGGAGGACAATAGACAACACCCAGAACCATTTTGACTCCCATGACACAAACCTCAAGGAATAAGAACTCAGCATCAGCAGAGTAAGGTGCAAGAGAAGAAGCTAAAATTTTGTAAGGTAGAGAGCAGTGAATATAAATGGCTACACCGCGGCCTCTTCTGTCAATGCGGTCGTTGCGAACAAGAATAAAGCTTGGGAGGGAATAAGAAGTGGAAGCGAGATTAGGTTTAAGCCAACTCGCTAAAGTATGCTTTGTGCATTTAAATGGCAAACATTAAGCAAGTTTTTCGATTGCTGGTTAAGTGTGTTTCGCAAGGAGTCGCCTAATGTGTCGGGTAACGAAGCAAAACTATCATCATCAGAAGAAATGGCAGACTCGTAGGCAGAATTATAGGAATCGACTATCATCGATTTTAAGATATATATATGTATATATATATATATATAAGAAATTATATATGATAAAAATATAACTACAAATTAAAATGTCAAATTATATAATTAATATATGATATAAATATATAATAATATATATAGCCCAAGGTATTACAACTCTCGGTTTAAAGTTATACCTCTGCACCACCCACCAGCTAACACCACACATAATAAGAACAACAGAAATCATAAACACAGAATAAATAAAACGCATTGGAAAAAGGAACATAAAGCAAGAGTGAACGTGCAAACATAATAAAGGTGAAGACTATTGTGCATATCCGAACGCAACTCGCCGAACCAAACATCACTAAAATGTCACATTTGACAACGACAGAAAGTATAATTTATATTTTATAACTTTGATTCAAATTAAGAAGAAAAAAAAAAGTGTGGGTAATTTAAAAAACTAGGACAACTATACAAACTGTTGTGTTTACATGCTATGCTAGTCGTCCGGCGAGCTACGTGTAGACCAAATCTTCCAGTACACAGTGCGGTTATGATTATTTTGTTGTATCAAGAACTTGTTATATGCCGAATCAACTAAACCTTGCCCGGAACATTCTTGTGTGGGCCAGGAGAGGCAAGTTTCTTGGCCCCACCTTTTGTCCCTGAAGCTGTTGCACCAGGAACAATTGGATACTTGGATACTTGGACGTTAAGGGCAACAGTTCTTCGATAGAAGTAATCTTGTGCCGGTCTCCGTCAGGCGCCTTGATGACTATGGTGCCGTCCAGTGTCCAACATGCACGAGTACCAAAGTGAAGCCGCGCCTTTGTCAGTACTGCTTGCCTAGTCCTGGTTAGGAATTCTCGAACCGAAACTACCCTTAAGTGCAGTCTTCGTTCTCCACACAGAAGTCCTGAGCTCGGTGCTGCGTAACCTCACCAAGATGGGCCGGTGGTCTTCTTTGTTGGGTGCTCCCAGTCTGTGACAGACAGTGAAGGACTCTGCAGAGTGGTTCTTCAGTTGTAATTTTGTTTGAAGTATGTCCTGGATGACTTTACCACATTCCTCACCTTCAGACTCGGCAACTCCCATAAAAAGAAGAGCTTTGCATCGATGCCTTGTCTCTATAGTGTCAACAGCCCTGGAGCATTCACTAACCTGTCTGCATAGAAGCCCAAGCATACCGTACATAAGTTCCCGGAAGGTTCGGAACTCCTCTGCAACCTTGGCGACTGTGTCCTTTGCTGTGCCTGCGCATTGGAGTTGTGCCTCGAGTTCCTCCATCCTCTTGGCGAAGCACTCTTCCAAGGTCTTTTGTGCAGCCTCTATATTTTGGAGTTGTGGCATATTGAAGTGCAGTGCGAAGTGTTGGTAGGTGGTGATATAGAAATACTAGGATTTATCACATAAGCTGCTGCAAACATGAGTAGTGTAGATTTAGGCTATGGACTACTAGTATTAAATGTTTTTTTCTAAAAAAATTTAGATATTTTAATTAAAATAGATTTTATGATTTTCAAGTATGTGTCTACTTTTTTAGCACCTACCGCCTAAAAAAAACATTATCATTATCATAAAAAAGAATATTTCATTTCATTACAATCAAATTAGTGTCGCCAAAACTGGTACCACACCCTTAGCCCTTATAGGCAATACAACGACCGCGCTGGTAAATCGCTAAGTGCTATATAGCATTTAAATTTATGGAATCGTAACTATCTACATTATTTTATTTTACAACATGGCTTTTTGAGCTGATAGGTATCTAGGTGCTTCAATAAGATTAAAGATGACTTCGACGTAATGGAATAATAGTCCTATTATTTTCATTCCCATTTTCTCCTGCCGAAATCAATTAAACCGTAAATCAATTAAAGATGTCTTTCGGATTTATCCTGTAAAAGAATTTTTATTTTTATGTATTACTGTTCAATTCCTCGCATTTATTGTCATTAGACCACATGATAAAGAATGCAAGTAGGTACTGTAAAGCAGAAAGTGTATTTGATGAATTTTCAATATTTTTGGAAACGTTCAAACTTTTTCATCACACGGTTGGGTACGGTACCTAGGCTTTTATTCTAAGCACTTTGGTTTAAAAAAAAATATTTTCCTTATTTCGTTATTCTTTTACAGTAAGATTAACCGCAATTTCTAGTTCAACGACACAAGTAATAAATTGGGATAAAAATTTCGATTAAATGAAAAAGAATTGTACATACTGAGTATTGTATAATTCGTGAAGATGTGCTTAATTTTTGTTTTTTTGTAAAGACAACTCCCCGCATTAGAAATTACTCCTGTTTAATCCTCTCCTCCAAATTAGTCCTGTCGCGGGCGACTTTACAAACATACAAACAACGGACACAAAGAACACCCAGACTCAGGTGGGAATCGAACCCATGACCTCTGGCTCAGCAGTCAGGGTCACTAACCACTAGACCAACAGGCCAGTCAATTTTAAGTCAAACTTAATAGACAGAGAATTAGACAGTAATTGTTTAAAGTTAAATCTAGTAATAACTACTAATAGTCATATCGACTTTTATGCTGAGGACTTTCGTTTGATTGCCAGATCCAATACCATTGGGACTTTCACCTTCTAAAAACATGTGGAGACCAAGACTATCAGATAAACTTTATTTTTCTACTTATGTGTCTGCTTTTTACAACTTTATACTTCTGATAGTAATGATGAAAATTGGCAAAAAAAAACTATAAACTAAAGAAGACTACTACTTTTCCACATGAATATTTATGAGGGTAGAGTCCGTAAAGAATTTGTATTAATTTTCATCATCATCATCATCAAATATAATAATTATACTGTTGTCATTAACTGAAAATCACGAACATAACAAAGTAGGCACATAACTGGCGGTAAACGCATTATCGAATGAAAAACGTGTACATCTCGAATTCTTGATGCACACAACGTAATTTGTAGAGATGGTACGATTTTTTCTAAAAATTATCGATACTCGACATCACTTTGCTTCACGTCCTTGTGACGTAATTGATTGCATAGAAACTTTGAGTTTATGATATGTTTAGATTTGAATATTGATATAAAATGTGACTTAAGAATTCTGATACTTTGTGTTTAACAAAGTAAGCATTATGTAAATTTGAAACACTGTTGAAAATACGTTTCCAAGTCTTAATATTAATATTGTAGCAACAGATTTTTTGTATTCGATAAAAAGCTTGTTTACACAGAAAATTAGCACGCAAGCTTCTGTTAAGTTTTTACTATATTTGAACTGGTTTCAATTATTGCCACTCGGAGCAAATGAAATTCTAATAAAAATTACAAAAATGTTTGAAAAAGTTTTTTCAAATTCTTACTTTTCAGAATTTTCTAACCTTCTGCACTCAGGAAACTCTGTTTATACTTTTAAATATACCGTAATTAAAAAAGTATTTCTAAATTTCCATCAAAAATTTCACTATTCAAAATGGTAACCTTTAACAAAATACCTGTAGTAGTTATATGGTTATCATGGCTCTAATGAAGAAATATAATTAACATAAAGTTGCACTCTAAATTATATCACAAGCAATTGCATTTAGATCACAGAATTTAAAGAATTTAAAGTATATTACAGAAGTATATTTATTGAAAATAACTACATAGCTAAAATTCTTTTTAATTATATATATTTAATTTAAGGCAACAGTAATATTAATGTTTTTTTCCTTTTATATTATATTACATCAAATACACTTGTAAATATTTATTGTTTATCGACAATGAGACAAACTGTGCCTACAAATATTGATGCAAAACATACATATCAATATTTAACAAAAAAACGTAACTTAAACAAGAGTTAAGTAATCCAATTACTAAGCAATGCATTCTCATCTAGATAGATTATTTTATCGATTAAGTAACAACACTAGTGGTTACGTCACAAGGTGTGATCGCGGCCAGCGCGCACTCTTCCGTTAAATGTAATTACCTCAAAGTACTGGTGTAAGTAAAACTGTAAATAAAGTTAAATATAATTATTATTTTGTGCAAGAAGTTTTGATAATGGGTAACTATTAAAGATAATAATACAATACAATTGTTATAATCAGTAGAGTTGATCTGAGAGATCTTATTTAAATGTTTTTGTGCAATTTTCTCGTCGTACATTAAGTTTACGCAAATAATCAATTAATAACATAAATAAACTATAATACAAGGCCTTATTCATTCTTATTGATTTTTTTTAACTCTAACAGTATCACAGAGCTGCTGAGGAATTCAATAAAAAAATTCGTCCATTTTTTTCAATAAAAAGAAACCTCTAGAACATCTTTTTTTTAATGACGGAAGAAATATTTTAGTTTCAGTACAGTACAGAACTGATTCAGTTCTATGTAAGTCAATACTAAAAACTATATTGGCATTGTAGCAGTTAATTTTGCAGTAAGCGTTACGAAAATAAAAAGAAATATATCTCAAGAGTGGGTGGTAATCTATTATAGAATTAAGAAGCTTGTTTGACCTGTTGTTTCCAATTTGTATGTTTATCTTATCTCTTAACATGTGTTACACAATTTAAACGAATCTATTTGAGTCCGTATACAACAAATTAGATTAAGTCAAGGATTGACTTCGGCTACCATATTATTATCATTGCATTAGATTACCAAAGTTTGGATAATAAGTTAGCAGTCTATATTCAGCAATGGATTTCCTTTGATGAGATGATAATAACAATGATGACACTAGCGTATACGTTAGGTATTTGTTAGGCATTGCATCTTCTCTACATACACATATACTCGTACCTGTATCCCCGAAAGAATAGGCAGAGGCTTATTAAACACCCACATTTGGCCAACTGTAATTTGTCCCACTCACGTAATAACGAGCAAGCTTATTACCTCCAATCGGGCATTTTTGGAAATAAAGCCAAGATAATTGGTGGGGGTGACGGCCTGAGGACACCCTCGGGCCGTCACCCCCACGCCAACCCACCTCATTTCCACATGCACAAAAAAAAAGAAGGGTCACATACCACTAACTTAAACTAACTGTTACCGGAAAGTCCAAGCCCTCTAACTATTGAAATATATCTCTCACACTCTCTCTCTTATACACCACATACTATATATAGAACATCAATGGAAATGATATTATTATAGGCATTCAGCAATTTGTCATAAGACGTGTCGTAAGAATCCATGATAAACGTAGTACATTAAGGTTACTGTCTGAGTTTGAAACTTTAGTGAATTTTAATGGCTTGCTAAAATATTATTCTCTAGACTTAAGAGCAAGAACAGATAAAGGAAACGGTAATTAACGTAAGTTAGACTTTAATTTATTTATTTACATAATATTTATTTTAAAACAAATAATATGTACATAATTAAGTTAAAATTGGGTTCACACTTACATTACGTAGGAGAACATTCATTTCAGTTATAATAATTATATGTATATTTAATTACCTAACTAACATACCACTCGTTAAAACATTACTTGAGAAGACAAAGAAATTTGGATAATTAATAATAATCAAGTAACAAAAACGATTAAATTATTTACACATGTATTTATTTCTTTAAACTGATAAATTCATGTGTATATATTCTAAGGATTTAATCATCTTTTAGCATTTAAACTATAACAATTAGATGCGGAAATCTGTTAGATGTAATAGATGTCAATTATGAAACTACCAAGCGATGACTTTATTTACAAGAAACTCTTATAAATACAATATGATAATTAGAGTTTTATTAAAAAAAAACCATAAACAGTTTTCTTACCGACAGTACACCCTGAACGTTGACTCCGGCTCACAACCATAATATATCGCGCGTATGCATTTCCCTACTTTTTATCGATCATTGTACAACACTATGACAATTCTCATCTATTGGTTATCGACTTTTTGTAATACAGTCACGGTACTATTTCCTGATTACCTACTAGTAACGAATAACGTACATCAGTGCCTCAAGCTTTGAAGTCTTAAATGTTTATTAGAAACATCTTTTATTTTCTTTTCTTAGACCATTAACGTTTTACACTATTTACATTATTTACACCATTAATATTATTTATGCTATATATATTATTGACATTATTTATACAATTTACATTATCTGCACCATTAACATTATTTACAGTATTTACATTATTGCCATTATTTACGCAAATTACTTAAATTGTTTGTAAACGAGCCCAAACTCCACTCCTACCATAAAAATAGTTTGCAAATTTTGAATACAACTCACATACATACGAATATACTACCTAAATACAATCTTTTTAGTATTATTGCTATGCTTATACTCAAAAAATTACAGTAATTAATTTTTTAATGAAAGGTTTGAAAGGAGATTGACGTCGAGTCGAGTGTTAAAATCACCGGTAATAGCCAATTACGCACCGCAATACCAAGAACCCGTGGTAGTGGCCGCCCGTAGGGGTTTCCACACATGGAAAAAGAAGGCTGGCAGTCAGTTTCTGACCAGTCCTAGTATTTTTGGAGATCATTGGCACTGGTAACCCATTACCATCCTTGCGCTTTAGCTATTTGAATGATGAAGTACAAAATAAAAGGGAAAAAAAGAATGTTTACGTAAGCAATTATGCACAATTTTGATAGCCTATTTCGTATTTTGCAGGAATTATTGATAATGTTAGAGAACGTGTAATAACACAGCACCAGGGGTTTGGTTTTGAATTTATCAGTCATTAAGTGAAACCTGTATAACTACAACAGTGCAGCACTAGTTGGATACTGCAAATACAATTGACGGAGGTTGGAGGACGGTGTTTTATAAACTTAATTATTTAACCTAAGCTATACTAACTTTTATATATCTGTAGGTGGGTAAGATATCTAAGGATCTATTAAATAGGGTTTTGCCAACTTCTGTACAAAAAACACACACAGAGAAGAAATAAGGAAGCAAACAAGCAAACGACTGCCTGATGAAAAACCTCAAACCGTTTAAGAAAAGACTAGCATCTTTCATTGATCTGGTTTATTAAAAGATTACTCCGCTGACAGAATAAATTCTTTCAGGAGCTGTAGAATGCTATTTACAGGGATACGGGTTATTACGACTGCGGTCTTTTATCAGATTTAGGCACCCTACATCAGGGCTAACGACGACGACTAAAACCACACCATGTCCCATCAGGGGGTCCCATTGTCGGACCCTCAGGTGTGCCTTTGAAAAGAAATCTGACAAAAAAGCTACAGTTACCCTAGGTGGGTTGTATACTTGTATGCCTCTTTAGTATTAGATATTTTAAAGACTATTAATACTGTGTCGCACATCTTTATATATTCTATATATTATATAGAATATATAAAGATATATATAGTATATATATACGTGAAGAGAATTCTTGGTACGCATTTTTAAGACAATTTTGAGAACGTAGGAACGTAAAGTTTAAAGTATAGAAGTGCAAAAAGCTTAAATTTTTAAACATACAATTTCAAAATTACTTGAAAATGGCTACACGCGTCCAGTATATATATGTTAACCTGCCATGGTACGTAAGTCTGTAATGATAGTTATACTGACCATTGAAGTAAACCAAAAATGAATTATTATGGTCGAAATTAGACAACCAGACGGTTCTAGTCATTCTAAATATCTTAAACCTCAAAATTAAGCCAAATGCTTGTATTATGTATTGTGTAGTATGACTGGCCTGTTGGTCTAGTGGTTAGTGACCCTGACTGGTCCAGAGGTCGTGGGTTCGATTCTCACCCAGGACAAATAAGTGTGTGGTGAGCATGATCATTTGTTTTGTGCATGGGTGTAATTTATTTATAATATGTATGTATTTAGAACTATACAAGTATGTTTATCAGCAGCATCATTTAGCAGTCTGGTTTGGGATCTGACGGCTGAGTGTGAGGTGTGTGAAGTTATTATTATTATTAGGTTTTCAGTAATAACTAGAGGACGAAATGCAGTTCGAACTAGTGATCGAAAATACTCAAGCCTTTTAGCTCTAAATTTAAAGCTTTCGAGCTTTTTGTAGAGGCGGCCTCATAAAATAGGAGTACTAGAAGTGGCTTACTAAAAAAGGGCTTACGCCTTAGTATTAGGCTTTAGATTTCAAATCTATCAATAACTTCTTTTCGTAACATCAATCGGTATCTTACAACAGGTAAGTTACCGAACAGTAGTTATTATGTTAGCTAAAGTCTTAGGTACTTTATAATCCAAGTAATAAAAAACGTTATTAAATACAAAATATCGAGTACTTACCGGTTATCTTATCGATATTGTGCAAGGACCAGTCAAACTTCCTGGGTATTAAGCGTAAATCATAGTCCTGGTGGTGCAGTATTATTTTTGTATCTACTGGCACGTTATTGAGTATCGATTTATGCAACGACGACTATTATAAATATTCTATGCTTATTTTGTAGGAGGAAGTATATTAAATGTGCTGTTGGATAAGAAATCGAATGGTTTGCTTCAGACGATCTCCTTGGCACGGCGGTAGTGCATGCGAGTGCCACACCGGGAGTCAAGAGTTTGATTCCCGCTTATTTTACACACTTACAAATATGTATGCTTGAATATGTCTATTCGGATTAGTCCGGATGTTTCTATGTATTATATGTATGTATTTATGGAAAAAAAATATCTGTGTATGTTTGTTTGTATTTATTCCCTCTTTTCCCCATTTAGATCCCTCCGTGCCTCGGAGAGCACGTTAAGCCGGTCCCAGTTTCCATTGTCCCGGTTGCCATACGGACATCTGTGGCATTCGTTACGGTAGTTGGAGCCCTAAAAAGTTCGACACCCGTGGATAACTACAGAACTTTGATATCACCTAGTACTTGCGTTGTGGAGGTCCGATGGCAGTCGCTTCACGTAAAATATTGAAGTCCGGCCGTATTGTAATTAGACTTAAAGTCAACCTCAATTTAGTTGGGGAAAAGTTTAAGTTATTATATTGCTTGATTTTATTATAAAATAGTATTGATATTTTTTATTTGTTACAGGTAAGGTCAAACACAATATAATTAACTAAAAAATAAAATGGTAAGTCTTAACTTTTATATAACTGAAAAATGCTTCGAAATACTAAATGAATGCATAATTGGTAATTTTTCTTACTGCTTGCCTCGTTGTTTTAGTTTTTTTCATTAATACTTATTGTTTAGTAAGAGCTTAGAATTCGTATACCTACCAATAGTAGAATCGAATAGTTTTTTTTTTTAAATAAATGCTGACAATATTAAAATGTTTGTTGCTGTTGTTTCAGACAAATGTACAATTTAATCAAAATAATTGTACCATAAAGTAGTTCGTAAAGTAAAGGAAACCGCTAAAGGATGTTAGAAATAAGTTACAGTTTGCACATTACCGCTACAGAATTGATTGACGGTATAAAAAAGAACTACTTCGTTATTGTGCGAACGAAGAATTAAAAACGCCTTTCCCTTTCGTTTTTTTTTGCGTGGTCACTTGTTATGTCAGTTCGGTATTCTGTGGATAGATGGCGTTAAATTTCCTCAGTAAATGTTGTCATGGAGCTAAAACTTCATACAATAAAATTTTAAGTAGGTACCTTACTAGTAAGTTTACTACTACCTATTGGTTTTGTACCAGTTGTCGAGTTTCCAAAAAATTCTTCACAGGAGGTCTAGTTATGATCACTAGACCCCGAAACAAACCGCCAGTTAAAAAGTTTATAAATATGTATATATGTATGTACTTCAATTTTACCGGCACGATAGAGGTCGCAATTATGCATCGATTGTTTTCAAACTTGGACGACAAATCAAGAGGGCAAAAATGAAGGTTAAGTTCGTGAATTTTTCGGCAACTGGGGGGCAGATTTTCAAAAAAATTAAGAAAAACACGATATCTACCTCTGCGGGTCTGCTGCGGGCCCGAATTTTATTACTCGTGTTTGGTCGGGAAACACCGTTGTATATAAATAATATTTAAAAAATAATGCCATTACATTACACAAAGCGTAGTTTGAGTTTTTTTTTAATTGTACTAGTATTTAGTTACCGCGGTTAGCCTTTGCCGCAAAATAAATTAATTTACTGTAAGGGCGCCGGTAAATATTGATTTAACATCTTTAGACCTAGCTCAATTTAATCGAAAGATCATATCTGAAAAAGTAAGATCGTATAATATATTATAAAATATAAGCCTTAAATAATGTATTTCTTCTATTTGCTTCTTCTGTCAAGCTGTTAGAAATATATATCAATTTATTTAGGTAAGCTCCAACAAATACTGATCACCTTTGGCCAGAATTAGTCACAGCCGTACTATTTTAACTACATGACGACTTAGTATTTTCAGCATAAGCTTTTATAATGACAATATTAGTATAAAAATTATACAGTTTATTAAAATTATGATAGACTAGTTATCTAGTTTGTTTTGTCATCAAATCATAATTTTGTAGAAAGGATTATTACATGTTCTACAAAATGGTGAAAGTTTCTTGTGTGACATATTTAAAAAAAATACTGCTTTCTATAAAATATGAAATTGTGAAGCTGTTCACTGTAAAATAATTTAAAGCGGTTTAAAAATTTCAAAACGATGCGTAGGCCCGTTTTTCATATCAGTTTACTTGATGTTAAAATGTCTAGCAGTCCATCCATCAGCTCAAACAATACATCCTAGGCCACAGTGCACTGTCATTGTATTAACTACGACTCGGCTTTGACTTTCTCATATGAGAACTAGTTTAATCTTTTATAATGTATAAGTTATTGACATGAACTTTTAAGCCACGGTTACAATGAATAAGTAGCGACTAAGAGAACCACTTTTACTGTTTAAAACTGTTTCGTTTTCTGAATGTGTGTATGTTTCTCAGCTACGTCATCCAACTTCAGGGTTATTAGATTCCGGTATATATCTTGCATCTTTTTTTTAATCCTTGCTACTTCATTTGGCAGAATAAATGTTTTTTCTTAGTTCATATTAATATGGTAACATTATTTTGATATTTTGATTTTTTACATTGCCTTACAGAGTAATGTAAAAAAATATCAAAAAAATACTGCTAAAATATTTTCTCAGGGATAAAACTATAAAGGTGCTCTTTAGCTGATTCTATGCAGACAATAATAATAACAGTATTATGGGTGTAATTAGCAGAAGTATTTAAAGGTACATCATTGCATATACCAAAGGAAGAACGAAAGAGCAAAACTCGACCGTGGGAACAAACCGCCTGTTGTATTAGACCTATAATCAGGTAGTAATTATGCCAGTTAGTCTTAGCTCATTGTAAACTTGCAAAAGATCACCTGGATGTTTTATTAAAACCATCTTTGTTCTACAGAGATATCTGTTTGGCAAAAGCCTAGCTTGTATTATACGCGTATGTACGCGAGTCAGTTTTTATGCGCATCTAAATACAGGCAAACTAGGATACAGTCCAAATAATGAACAGCTATTACCGATGCTTATTAATACTCATAACCCGATCCCCACTTCCATGAATCTCTGGCGTCATTACTCGTAATCCTAGTACACAAAGCGTAATACACAACATTATTTGGTTAAAAACGGTCTTCCGTACGAATGAAGTGCCTTCCCAATGGACTTCTCTGCCCTACCTCAATGAATATTTTTGTATTAGCGTGTACGCATTTCCGTGTGGCTTCTATATTATCAAAAATGCATATGGCTGCCTCATGATCAACGGTTACCTTAATCTCTAGATACTACTAAACCATGTCATGCATGTTGTCTTATTCAATTGTCAGTAGTTATATACCTATAGAGACTCTAACACCAGGAGGAAGACTTTTATGTTGTTGTAGGTGACAAACTGCGATATATGACTTTATCTTATGATGATGTTGTGAAAAGTATTTACCAAAAAATCTTACATCGTCATAATAATTTATAGTACAAGTAGTGTGTCACCTACATAGTCAGGTATTCCTCGGAACGAAGCGATTCCATGAGTCACTCGTGCGCATCGTTCGCTGTGAACTAGTGACGTAACACTTGCGCTTTCGTTACGACTCGTCCCATTGAGCAGCGTGTTCTTGACTTTGAAAGATTTACTCTTGCTTTCCGTTGTTTGGAATTGTTTGTTTATTGTTATTGTAACGCTACGTTATCTATGATAAAAGGTGTTGTTTGTTTTTTATATGTCGGTATATGTGGAAAATAAAAGTTAGAAGAAGGACCCTGGTTTCGGATGTAGGCAATCAGCAGTAGACGTCCAACAAATGAGACAAAGAGAGAGAGGGGACAGGTAAAGGAGTAAGTGGGAGAAAAAAACAAGATCATTATTAGAATCCGTCCTTAGTTCACTTCTCTAACGTATAAGCTACGTGGTTGCCAAATATCAGTTTTTGATTAAGAACAATGAAAAGAATACCCAAAAAAAACTAAATACTCTTTGGCCATCTAAGGCCGTACCTATGAAGAAAAATCTTACTACTCTGTCAGAATAACCCAACCATAACTCTCTAGTAACAATTATTCGGAACTGTTGCAAACCTTCTACTCTGTGCCCTACCTATAAACTACCTCCCTGCCAAATTTCAGGTCTCTAGTACAAAGAAACAGGGACTTTCATATAATTTGAGAGAGACCTCCTTAATGTGGCGCTGTCGCAAAATCAATTTTGAACTGTCGTTTTCTACCTATAGAGTACCTCCATCACAAATTTCAGATTTCTAGTTAAAAAAACCAAGGACTTTTTTATAACCTTGCAAGAGCCCTTACACCTCCTTGATCCGGACCTGTCACAAAATCTGTTCTTAACTGACGCGTCATACCTATAAACTACCTCTTTACCAAATTTTTGTCCTTGAGTAACAAAAACTAATGACTTCCATATGAAGTTGCGAAAGGCCTTAGACCTCTTTCATCCAGCCCTATGGCAAAATACGATCTTAGCTGAAGCCATTGTACTTATAAACTACCTTTCTGTGAAGTTATAAACCAAAGACTTTCTTATAACCTTACGAAAGCCCTTAGACGTCCTTATTCCGGACCTGTCACAAAATCCGTTCCTAGCTGACGACTCCTACTTCTCATCTTCATGATGAAATTTGGAAGGGATAGTTTATGAATAAAATAAACTGTGGAAGTCAATTTTTAAAAAAAAATTGCATGTTTTGGACCTAAAAAGGGAAGTTTCCATCAAAATAAAAAGGTCGAAAAACAGTTATAGAAAAAAATATTTTTTTTTGAAGTGAAAACTTCTTTATGCACGTTGTATACTTTTGTTATGGGGAAGAAGCACTGAACTCGCGTGACCGTCACGCTCACATATATACCGATGTGTTTGAGTGTGAAATTCAAAAAAAAAATCTTTATTTCATAAATTGAGCATCAATTATTCGAAATCGTCGATTTAATAAATAATTATTATAATTAAAAATTATAGATCAACACACACAGAGTCACCGCAACAATAGTTTGCTTCATCAAATGTAAAATGATTAAAGAAAACAAAATGGATAACATAATATCACATCTGCCTGTTTCGATCTATAACCGCCCGTTTCCTAATGGTTGAGCCTTGTGAGAAGAAATCGGGTAAACAAACTCACGGCCACTCTTTTAAAAAAGAAAAACCAGACAGTTTCAACAATATTCAGTATATATCACATCATTTTGTTGTGTGCTATTATGTTTTTAAAATTAAAAGTGAATAAACTAGAAAAAGAATATGACACTAGGGAAACTGAAAATTAAGGAAAAAATTAAAAAGAAGAAAAGAAAAACATGAGAGATGGAAAATAAGAAACATATTAGCTCACATTAGATTTCTATTACAATTCCATCCCAAGCGTTTTTATCCTGTATATAATCGCCTACTGAGTAATAGCCCTTAAGGCATAGCTATCGTTTTACTGTAGACTTAAACTTGTTTATACTTAACATTTGAATATTATCTGGGATTTTATTATAATATCGCACACATTGACCTTGAAACGACTTGTTAATTTTTTGGAGCCTAGAGGCAGGTATAACAAGTTTATGTTTATTACGCGTGTTAAAAGAGTGTATATCACTTTTTTTACAGAAGTGATCTTTATTTTTATGAAGGTAAATTAGGTTTTCATAAATATATTGGCACGCTACCGTCATTATGTTAATTTCTTTAAATTTCTGCCTCAGTGAATCACGTTTTGATAAGTTATAAATTGCTCGAATAGCCCTCTTCTGCAGCACGAAGATAGATTGAATATCGGCTGCATTCCCTCACAGGAGAATACCATACGACATTATACTATGAAAATAACTAAAATAAACTAATCTGGCTGTTTCAACATCAGTCAGTTCACGAATTTTTCTAAATGCGTATGCTGCTGAGCTGAGTCTATTCGATAATTTATCAATATGAGGCCCCCATTGAAGCTTAGAATTAAAAGTAATGCCTAAGAATTTTGTGGTATCAACTAGTTCCAACTCGTCTTCATTAAGGAGTATAGTCGTTTTCACCTGTTTAAAGTTTCGAGTAGTGAACCGGATACATTTAGTTTTTTCTCCATTAAGAAGTAAATTGTTAACGTTAAAATTTGTACACATACGTTTTAGCCTAAATAAGAGTGAAGTATCATCCGCAAACAATACTATTTCGTGGTTGTTCTTAACAATATAAGGTAAGTCATTAATGTAGATTAAGAACAAAAATGGCCCGAATATAAATCCCTGCGGAACGCCCATTTTTACCACAGACCCTGGAGATAGCTTGCCATTAATATCGACTTTCTGAATCCTATTACTTAGATAAGAAGTAAGAAGATCCAGCGCCCTGTCTTTGATACCGTAGTGATATAATGCCTGATCAGTTTCATGAACAACACAATCAAAAGCTTTAGCATCCTCCCAGGCATCAAATATATGTTTTACAAGCTCTACACCGGCATCAGTTGTAAAGCGACCCCTTGTTAAACCGAATTGCTTATTATGTAACAAATTATGGCAATTAAAGAAACTTCGCATTTGATCATAAACAATTTTTTCAAAAATTTTACTGAAGTAGGTAGTACAGAAATTGATCTAAAGTTAGTTGGGTCTGAAGTACTGCCAGATTTAAACAATGGAATGATTTTACTAGATTTCATCAGATCAGGAAATACACCACTATCTACACACTGATTAAATATAAATGACAAATGACTAGCAATTACATTAATAACAGATTTTGTAATGATTACAGAATTTCCTCAGAGGTCGGCTGTTTTTTTTAGATTTAGCGTGTTGAAAGCTTTTATAATTTCAGAAGGACTGACATGTTGAAAACTAAATACACTGTCATTCCTATCAACAATCTCCTTCAAAATTGATTCTGCAAGAGCTGGTGAGGAGTTCAAAGATTTAGTAGTCGACACAGGAATATTAGTAAAAAAGTTCTCAAAAACAGAGGCTACTTCTATATCTGACGTTACTTGTTTGCTATTAATTTTCAAATTAAACTCATTGCTTTGGTTGTGTTGCTTTCTAGTCTCACTGTTAACAATGTTCAAATTCAAATTCAAATTCAAAATCATTTATTCAATTAAGACACTAAGTGACATTTATGAACGTTAAATTGAAGCTAGAGTTAAAATCATAGATCGGCACAAACAGATGCCACAGCATGTACTGGATTGTCAAGGTAAATTAGGTGAAAAACACCAAAATCTACTGCCTGTTTGTGTCGATCTATAACTTCCAGTTTCCAAAATGCGTAGGGCCTTATGAGAAGAATACTGGCAAAGAAACTCATGGCCACTCTTTTTAAAAGTCAGATCTTCAGGTACAATAGTGTTAGTGTTACATGAGAGGTAAACAGGATGCAAGCTGATGCCACCTGAATTACATTTTATTGAAATGCTCCAAAAGCTAACGTACTAAAAAATAAAAATCACTCAGTGATACCGTTGAAGGTTTGAACCTATTAAACATAGAAATCATTCAAGGTGCACATCTACCTTCATTCAGTTGCAAAATTTACTGTTAAAAATAATTCGTGACTGGATTAAGAGGCTAGAGTTGCAGTTGATCGAACTAAAATAATAGTATAGGCTAAAGCATCGCTGATTAGGCCGACCAGTCACCCCAAGCAGCACCCGTTCACGAGTATGACGCATGGACCAGCCATCATCTCCTTCGCCATATCAGAGGGAAAGAAATGACCCGCCCCATAACGACGCCGCAAGCAATGACATTTTAGTGAGCATGACGAACCATAGTCGAGATACTGATAAAAATCACTAATAGTCAAATTACCATAATAATCGTCACGCATTACTTTCAACTGACAATGGTTTGTTAATAATTTAGCTTAATTATAAGACAAAGAAGTTTGTGTGTATATACCTAATGGCACCTTAAGCCCAAGACTGTTTGTTCCAAGTGGTCTTAACCTTATCATCGCTACTTTTAATCCTTGAACTCAGAAAACGAGACTTTGCTAATTTACAAAGCTTCCTAAACAATTTAGAGTATTCTTTGACATATATGTGAAATTGTTCACTATTATTGTAATTTCTTTCATCATATAACTCATAAAGTCTCTTTCTGCTCTTGTGTAAGCCTATAGTAGCCCATTCACTAAATGTGGCATTACCTTTAACTACAATCGTTTTGGGTGTAAAAACTGAATTAAATTCTGAACAAAATGTATCAAAAAAAACATTGAAGGAAGTATTAGGGTTGGAACCTAAATCTAAAAATGGTATGTTGTAAGCTATCTCTAGTTTATTTTTAAAGTTTTCAAAACCTTTGCCAGTTTTAGGTATTGCCACAATATTTCTCTTTGCCACTTTCTCGTTCGTATTGTAAAAATAAATTTGTTGACCCCAATGATCAGAATCTAACTGATTTATTATTTTCTTATCTTTAATTACAACATCTGTGAATATATTATCTATGCATGTGGCTGTAGTGGCTGTAATTCGTGTAGATTCGTGTAGGCTCCAAAAACAAGTTCTTCAGATTATATGACTGGAATAGTGTCCTGAACTTAGTCGCTAAACCAGAATTTTCTAATAAGTTAATATTAAAATAACCACAAATAATTACTTTTTTTTTATTTTGTTACTTTATCTAATACTGAATCCATAACACACTCAAAACAATCATACAAAGCTGAAGGAGGTCTATATACACTAATTACAATAAAACGCTTGAGTTCTATACAGGCTATTTCTGCAGTTCGTTCAACCGATAAACTAACAATGTCATGGCGCTCTTTAAATTTAAATTGCTTATTTATAAGTATCATAGAGCCACCATGTATTGCATTAGCTTTGCTGAACGAGCTACCTATCTGGTGGTTAAAATTGAACATGAACTGATCGCTTTTTAACCAATGTTCAGTGATGCAAAAAATATCAACAGCATTACAGTTCATGAACAATTCTATTTCTAGGTCTTTGCCCATCAGCCCCCTAATATTCTGGTGAACCAGGTTAATGTAATTTAAGTTATTATTACTTATTGATTTATGAAACTTATTACTAACTTGATTATTACTGAGCTAAGATATTGGACTTTTTATAGTCTTATTTATAATATGATAATTGCAAGATCTCTTTTGTCTTAGTAATTAATTTAAATTATGTGTGTCTGTATAATAGTTATATGTATACTATATGTATGCTATATATATATATATATCAAACATATGGTATACATATAATTTTTTTTTATTTATGATGATGTGAAAAAAAAGGTTAATGTGAAAGTTATAGAGTTTCTTATTATCTACAACTTTTACATGTAACTTTTTCGATAAGAGACTTTTCGACATCTAGTTTCGCTGTTCGCTGAAAATTTTTAAAAGTTTACAAACCTCATTTCACCCTCTTAACTCGGATATACTTTAATTATTTTTTTCCGTTGGTTTTCGCTAAATTTTCTACCCTTTCTAACAATTTTCATGCTGTTATTCATTTTTTTTATGTTTTGCCTCATTTAAAGGTATCTGCTCTGGCCTATAAGGAACCTACATAATTACATTTGGCCAAAACTTTGACTCTCTATAATAACTATATCACGATTCTATCATTAGAAGTGAGCGCAAATTCTTCATCTAATTAACTAACATTTCAATAAAATATTAACTTTGATCCGATCAATCAAAAATATCGCCTTACATAAAACAATGTTACATAACGAAGAGTTACAAGTAATTTTTACAACTACCCACGTCCGATTAAATAATATTTGTAATTGTTCCAATAGCAGTTACTTTGTTGGCAGACATAAATATTTGTAGTATAATCAGTGGCTTTAAATAAATGTTATGTGAGTGGTACTTTTTAAAAAGTAACACATTATTGTGCTTTTTGCGTTTTGTAGTGTGTATGTGTAATGGGGTTTGAACCCTGCTTGTTTACGGGAATAAAGAAGTTGAAGGTGCTCAAAACCTTAAATTCAAATAAATAAATATATAAAACTACTTAAATATTAAAAAAAACATCTAAGTATTGTTATTTGAATATAGCAACCTGGATACAGAATATAGCAACCTGTAAATTACTTTTCAAATATTTTTTGACAAATTCAGTAGATACCTACTGGTTATGGACAATAAGTAAGTAAGTCCAAAAGTCAGAAATGTAGGAAATAAAATTTGTTACCTATATTTCGCCATCTATATTATGGTCTGACGTAATACAATTCTTACACAACAGGGGCTGAATTTTAATTCATTCAAAAAGGTGGAACTTCTAGCTTCAATTATTTTATATATATGTATGTTTTACAATGGTGCTTTGAAACAGGTAAATATCCAGAATCGATATACTGTATTCAGACCATTGTACACAAACATAACCGCCAAGTTTTGTGAAACATCCCTAATCTACATAATGTACGTAACGTATATCCCATTATCCCACTAATCCTACTAATATTATAAAGTGAAAGTTTGTGATGTATGGATGTTTGTTTCTCTTTCACGCAAAAACTATCAAACCGATTGCGATGAAACTTGATATGTAAATAGCTGTACACCTGGATTAACACATAGGCTATTTTTATCTCTATATTCCCACGGCATCGCAACTTACGCGGGTGAAACCACGGGGCGCAGCTAGTATAATATATGTGAAAGTTTGAATGGATGGATGGATGTTTGTTACTCTTTCACGCAAAAACTACTAAACCGATTGCGATGAAACTTGGTTTGTAGATAGCTGAAAACCTGGATTAAAATATAGGTTATTTTTATCCCGATATTCCTACGGGATCGGGACTTACATGGGTGAAACCGCGGGGCGCTGCTAGTTAGATCTAAACATCGGACCTTTATGATAACCGGTTTCTGTCGTAGTCACAAGAGGGTGATCTATGCAGTTCGGTCGTAACGCCCCGGGTAAATAAAGAAAAAGATAAGAAAGAAAAATAAACATTTATTCTGACATTTACATTCAAATAACCCGACATTTCGAATGAAAGATCTACTGTACTAAGTATTACTACAATTACGTCTCAATTTATAAATGTAATATGCATACAAGAAGCGAAAATTAAAAAATAATTATAATCTACTCATAGGTACGTCTGAAACTGGTTTTGTACTGATATGAAGGTTTCTATTGGTGAGGGGTTGACCTAATATTCACGCTTGGCTTGCGATCTACTAATGCTACTACTACCTACTACCTGCAAACGGACAATGGTTATAAATTTGTCTGCAGATGCTTTTATTTTTGTTCTTATTTTTGTCTAATTATAGCTACTGGTTTTAGTCAACAGCTATATGAGCATGTTGCAGGGTGTTAAATGGCACAGCATGTAAGCTATTTTTGTCTTCGTATCATTTAGGTAAGAATTAGTTTTATATTTGTGATGTTGATAACATGACATGTTATCTTAAGATCAACAGCCTGCTTACTGCTAATTTCTATACCTGCTGTTAATAATAACAGTAGGTATCTTTCATCTCCAATTTTAACTGACCGCCATTTTAATGTAGTACTTAGACCTAAATTGTCAAGTATTTTTTGTAGAAGTAAGTCAATCTTCCAAATCAATACCTACCTCACATTTGCGACCTGATGCTACAAGCCTACTCTATCAGGTGAGCGCTCATGTTCGCACTCGGTTGACAATACTTTAGAGTAATAATAACTTATAAGTCAACCTGTCAGCCTGTGACGCCACCACGACCAGATGTACATATGTGAATCTTAATATTATGATGGTTTGGTTATGTAGTTATGTACATTACATACCCGTTAATGTAATCGTATATTTTTTTAGGGAAGATGGACGGAATCGGATGTAAAGTTTTGTATATATTTTTGTTGTACTTACGCCCGTATTATTGCATCTATGTTATCCTGTAATCTTATTACTTTAAACGAGCAATTCTTATATGTATGTATTTATTTATGTATATAATATAATAATAATAATAATAACTCCACACATCTCACACGCGGCCGTCTGATCCCAAACTAGGCAGAGCCTGTACTATGGTAACCAGACTGCTGATAAACATACTTATATATTTCTAAACACATACAAATTATAGATAAATTACACTCAGACACAGAACAAATTATCATCCTCATCACACAATTATTTGTCCTGGGTGGGAATCGAACCCACGACCTCTGGCTTAGCAGTCAGGGTCACTGACTACTAGACCAACAGGCCAGTCAGATATATATACATACCTATATTTATATTTCGGGTATCTCGGAAACGGCTCTAACGATGTTGATGATTTTTTGCATACAGATACAGTTTTGCATTTTAAGTACAATTGCATAGTTGTATTTCCTGTAAAAACGGAATTTTAGAAAAAAAATAAATATGTCGATTTAACAAAAAAACAACCAAGCGAAGCCAGATACTAATAGATAAGGAGGCATTTATGGACTGATAATGTGATTTATGTCAGAAAAGCAGCTGCAATATTATAAACTACGTATTATTAATACTTATTATTTAACTTCAGCAAGCTTGTAAAACGGTTCATGACATTTTAAATACAAAAGTCCCATTCCGATGCAATCAGCCATTACCTAATAAGAGTTACCTACTTAATAAGAGTTTATTGTCAATAATAATTACTTTGATTGTTATATTCATTTGTGCAAATGACCTGCTGGGTAAAGATAATTCATAATTTTGTTATTGTTAATGGTTTTTAATCTTGCAACAATCGATGGTATTATATTAAGAATCTTAGTATGCTACTATAAAACAAGCAAAAATCCCTAGCCTTGTTTATATATTCACGTCTGTATCCCTGTCCCTTTATTAATATAAAGGGGTAAGTAGAGTTGGTCTTTAGATTTTTTTTAGACAATTGTAACTTGGAGATGTTACATTTAACTTGTATTCATGTTCACAAACTAGCAAAATAAATGCTTGTGTTGGCAGTAGGCTTTCGTCAGAACAAGGTAGGATTCAAACCCGCAATCATTTGATCAGATGTCCGACGATATGTGTTTTTGGTCCGCGTGTACTGTTCAGTGTTCAGGTTTCTTTCGACTTCACATTGTTATTAAGAACTTCCTTCTATTAAAAAGACTAAATAACAATTTCCCCGACATGGGAACCTTGCCAACGCGCAACGTGTAGGTAACAAGGTAGTGTTTTTTAACCGTTAGCAACATAATATATTATGCATTCACGTTAATCCAGTCATTTTAAAAGAGGAATAATATAAATATAGTAAAATATTAAAATGTATTTTTAAAATATATAACGGCTCTAAAGATTGGGATAAAATATTGTATTTACATAAGGTTTTGCTTAATTGGTTTATCTATATAATTCCTGAAAAGAAAACACGGTATTAAACAAAAACAAAGTAATCCCATTAGGGTTCCTTTTTTCCTTTTGCGGAAAGGAACCCTAAAAAACGCGGATCTAAACTCGGTTGTGAATGTACTAGTATAAATAGTCGGAAGACCCGTAAAACGACATTTCACTACTCCTCACATGTAGCAACAGGTGCGACTATTGGGAAGGTAATCATTAACGACTCAGACATACTTATTAAGTCTCTGAAGGCATCTTTACATAAATTCTGATTTACAATAATGCAGAGAAAACTTCATAGATTGCTTTATAATTTTGTCTAACAGCGTTAAGTGAAAACTTCTTCGGTATACTTTTGAACATAGGAAAATAGGAAAGCTTCTGTGTAAAGAAGGTACCGCCCGACTAGTGATGTCACCTCCACTGTACAGAAGACAGTGATGATTGAAATCACTGGAAACCGATTATCATCAGGCGGGCCGCCTAACATACTTGAAAAAATACTTACCAAACTTAATTTGCATTCCACACAGTTTGGTTTTTTTATTTTCGTACAAATCCGAACATTCCATCAGCATCCTTTGAATTGATTACCCATAAATTCGTTTATGTCAGCCATTTCTGTTACGAAATAATAACTTTATCGGTAAATTTTCAAATTCATATTATCAGTTTTAAAATAACGATTCTGGGTCAAGAATTTTCAAATTTGTTATTGCTTTACATTATTCATGAGGCCACATACACACCTAATATATTACCACACCTTTCTTTAATATATTGTATTATGAGTCATTATGACGTTACGGAGTATCCTTAAATGTCAAAGGCGTACAATGTACAATATAATCCACCGTATAGTCAACAAACTTGTGCTTGAGTGAGATTTTGCATAATAAATGCATTCGGTCGAATGCAATCCGGTTATTATGTCACAGATTTATTCACTTCCTTCTCACTTATTACGATACGGCACTTGTATTAAACAAAATCCATATTTTATTGAGGAACGAATCAAATCACTATACAGAATTTCTTGCAGAAAAGAACTTTCTGTTGCCCCCGGAATCTTTCCATTTTCCGGGCAATTTTTATTTTTTTTTGTTGTTTTTCCAAAACCATATTCAGACTATTATTTACATATAAAATTAATAATTAATTAATCAAATCAGTCCAGTCGTTCTCGAATGATGCGCTCACAAGCGGACAGCATTTAATTTTTATCAACGGTATTTATTTTCATGGCGAAATATTTTACCGCGCGATGTAAGATTCATAGCTACTTAGCTGCAGTTCACTTTATGTACGATCGCGCTGGAAATATTTGCTTGTCAGAAGTTAAGTGAAGTATACTCCAAAAGCAGAGACATTTCAGAAGACACTTTTTAGCACAGATTAGTGTATAGATTTGAGTGATTTTATGTATTACTAAATATATTATTTGTGGACTTATGTTTTATTTATTCTTCTTCTTGTAAATGGTTAGCAGCGTAACGTATTACTTACTACTAACTTGTTTTGTTACGAATACTGGTGGCTAAGAGGTTCCCTACTCTAAAGGTGGCAGTTTTTTATTACTAACCCAATACCCATTACTATGAAACCATGACCTACTAACCAACAGAAATAGAAATTATTATATTAAACCCGAGTCTTGAACAATAGAGGCAAACTACCTTTTTTAATTACTTAACAACTTTACTATTAACTAAAAAAAATTACATTTAAACGTGAATCCTCACTTCACCTTTTAATGCCACTAATAGAGCAATAAATTCCTCAAACGTCACTACGCTGGCAATTCAACTATAAAACGTTAGACTATTAATCACACCGACAATTAATATGTAGCCTCTTTGTTGTCTTCACCGAGGTTAAGAATGAAAGGGCTTAAACATACATACATAATGCCTGCTAGTCATGGTCCTTTGGTTGTCGGACTGCCCGTTCTGGAGATTGACCGGAACAAACAGACAGATGGACAAAACTTGAAAGAAAAAAAAAATGATTTTTAGGCATAGGTATCGTGTAAATGACTGTATGAGCTTAAAAAAACCCTTTATTTTGACATTACAAACAGATACTTCAATTTTATTTATTTGTATTGATTGAGTTAACATATTACATTACAACGAACAAACTGTAAACAAAAGGTGTATTTTGGGTAGGGTAGATAATTATGTATTCGTGTTTTTATTTATTTTTTTGTACGGAAGAGCGGAGGCACTTGCACAGGCATTCTACATGCTTAAAGGAGTCTCCAACAATAAATGTATTAATGTATATCTGTGCTTATGAAATAAAGTTATTATTATTATTCTCTTTATTTACTTAATATACATATAAATTACATTTTTAAATACATTCACTAAAAAAAATAAAAACAAATATATTTAAAAATATAAAAAATAGTGTCCCACCGGTATCGGGTACAGGGACCAAACTACCGGTGGTTAGGGTTCCAGAGATAGAAATCTCCTCAATATGCGTGCCGTATCAAGAAGGACTGCCTTCTGCATCAGGCTCTTAATCCAGCTGCCTAACGTGAGCCTCTGAAGGTGTTGGTCGAGGCTCTTAGCAATTAACCCATGGGCCGAAATGACTATCGGCACAATGATTGCTGAATCCACATCCCACATGTCGACAATCTCGTGGGCTAGGTCCAAATATTTTAATTCTTTATCTTTTTCGGCTTTTAAGAGATTGTCGTCATGGGGAATGGTGATGTCAATAATCATTGCTCGGCGCTCTAATCGGTCTATCACCACTATATCACATACAACCAGAAATTATATGCCTGAGGGTTTCTCCGGGACGATGACACGCCCGACAAATGTCAATTGTGCCGTCCTTCAGGATATATCTCCGATAGTTATTCGTCATAACAACTTCATCTGTAATTGCACAGACAAAACCTTCAGTTTCTCCGAAGAGGTCACCGAACCGTAGCCAGGATACTGATGCTAATAAATCTATATCGGGCCCATTTAAGGCCCGATAAAAACGTCCATGCAAAGCCTTCCTCTTCCATATCTTCCTGCGGTCTATAATAGTAAGTACTGCTGGTTTGCGCCAGTTCTCTTTTCCTAGAGCAAGCGGAGTGAGTCCGTTGTCAACTGCCACCACATCCCGATACACATCCAGGTCAACGGAGAGGAAGTAATCTCTAAGGTTGCATACCTCGCGGTTATGGAGGGTCTTGGCATTTAAAAAACCGCGACCCCCACATTTCTGCGGGATATACAACCTCATGACCGATGAACGTGGATGGTGCATTCGGTACGCGGTAAGCAGTGTACGAACTCTTCTATCCACGGCATCTAGTTCAGTCTGATTCCATCTAAGTATGCCAAAGGAGTAGGTTAGGACTGGTATGACCCAATCATTATAGGCCCGCACCTTATTACCACCTGACAAAAGACTTTTCAATACTTTTTTGCTTCATATTCTATTCATTTACACCTAACGCCTGTGTTATACCTAGATACTTGTAAGTTTCGTTGGCGGAAAGACATCTAAGGTGTGTGGAATCTGAGAGTTCCATCCCCTCTGATTCCACAATCCTGCCTCTTTTTACATGCATGACTGCACATTTATCCACACCAAATTCCATCCTGATACATTTACTAAAGGTTTCAGTTACCTCAAGTAATTGTATCAATTGGAAATTGTTGCAGGCAAACAGTTTCAAATCATCCATGAAAAGGAGATGGGATATAACCTGACCTTCTTTCCGAAAACGATAGCCTAGCCCTGAACGATCCAGTAAAGTGCTGAGAGGATTCAAAGCTAAGCAAAACCACAAGGGACTCAAACTGTCACCCTGAAATATACCCCGCCTGATCTTAATATACTCGCCGTAACCCTGAGACCGCCGACATCCTGGATAGTCGAGCACCTTTCTCCATTGCCGCATACATGCCTTCAAGAAAGTGCATAGAGTTGTATCTACTTTGTACAACTCCATCACTCTCAAGAGCCACGTATGCGGTACAGAGTCATAGGCTTTTTTGTAATCTATCCAACCTGTCGCCAAATCCTTTCGATTACGACGAACTTGTTGGTTAATGGTCGTGTCAATAATAAGGAGCTCTTTAGTGCCACAGGCCCCACTTTTACATCCATTCTGAGAGTAAGCCATAATAGTATTGTTAGTTATATGAGATGTTATCTTCACTCTCAGAATAGACGTAAGTAATTTATAAATTGTGGGTAAGCACGTTATAGGTCTATAATTTTTGGGATCCGTGGCACTACCAGACTTAAAGAGCAGGTGAGTTACGCCTGTCGTCATAAAAGTCGGAAGCGAACCTGATTCTAAGCATGATTGCAATTGAGATGCCAATCGTACGTGTGAGCTACGGAGCCACTTTAACCATAAGTTATGCAGTCCGTCCGGTCCCGCTGATTTCCAGTTCGGCAGCGAACGAACTGCATAAGCTATATCAGTATTCGATATTGTTATTGGCTCCATGGTATCAATCGACTCACACGAACGTTCGACATCTCGCATCCAATCACCCTCTGTGTGAGTGACAGGCATCGCCCAGATGTCACGCCAAAAAGTATTCGTAATTTCAGCATTCTGTTTCAGAAAGTCAATGCGCTCTGTGACTCGCGCTGCATAATTACAGGAACTGATATCAGTTCCCGAAAAAGCCCGGTTCACAAAACGCATTACTCTCGGGCGCGTGTTACCCGATCTGAAACAGATAAGCTTGCCAATGATTGCCCTCGCCTCAGCGATACGAGGTTCAATCCTGCACTGCCACGCCGGAGCAGCAAGCTTTGATCGAGTAGCGGTATCATTTTCTGGAAATGTAACACCTGCTACTCGACATGCTGCAACAGCCGCACAGTACAGAATTGACTGTGTATCACTGAGATCTGTGCTTTCTTCTAAATAAATACCTAATATGACGTTCTCGTTTATCGAGGATGTCCATTTCATGCGATGCACATTACCACCGGTAGCGGGGGCCCTATTCGAAGCCGGTGGGCCTCGGGGTCCCAAGCAGGTCGGTGGCCGGTCTCTCCCCTGCTGACGTACGGGTGTTGGCGACGTCGGCGGAGAGAAAAACTCGTCCCTCGATGTTGAGCTCGACGCATCCACAGCGGCCGGTATGCTTGATGCAGTTTCCGTGTGCCGGGCGGAGGAGCTGAGCGACGAGTCCTTGCTCTGGATCTTGTTAACATTAGCAGTCATATTCTTCTTTTTTTTTATTACATAATAATTATGCATAATATACATACAAATATATACTCATTTCGAGAAATAACAATCGATATTTATTACATATTCTAATATTTGAAATAATACTTTAATATGGCATATATAGAAGTATGACAATAACAATAAATAACATTTGTTAAATGATATAATAACTACAAAACGTTTCTTAGTTACAGTAAAATACATAAAAAAGCCTTTTAAATAACATACATCGTTGCATATATTATTATGATTGTACTAATAAATACTATTTTATCAACAAACAAGAATTTATTAAAGACCTGTTCTGCTTGTTTGTTTTTTTTAATTATTTCGGATGACCTTCGCAATAATGATCTTTTGTTACCATTACCATTGGCTTGACCCAGAAATGTATAACTATTATGTATTTCTACACGTAAGAAGTACGATCAACGCTTGCATTTGCACAACTTCTTAGCCAAGAAATAATGTACAACATGACTAATCATTAACCTCCCACCTAATGTCAAGATGGCCATTAAATATGTTTAAATTTAACTAGTTTAGTTAGTGCACTAGGGTTGTGCAAAGATGATTAAAAAAGAAAGAATAGACCATAAACTTAGTATACTATTGTAAACGTGGGAGACGTAACGTTGGAGAGCCATGCTTTGGCACGTATGGGCCGGCTCGACTCCGCTCGATACCGCGGCCTCACAGAAAACCGGCAGTGTAGCAATGCTTGCATTTCATTTCGCCGCGTGAGTGACGTTACCGGAGGCCCTAACCCTTCCTTCTCCCCTATTCCCGTCCTTCCCCTCTCCCTAATCTCCACTCTTCCCACTCTTCCCCCCCCCCCCCCCCTCTTCTCCTACTCCCACCTTAAAGGGCGGCAACGTACTTGTGACTCTTTACAGGTGCCCATGGGCGGCGGTAGTCATTTACCATCAGGTGACCCGTCTGCTCGTTTGCCCCCTATACCATAAAAAAAAGTATACTAAATTTATGGACTAGACACAATTAATTAATTATTTGTAATCTTAATAAGTATTGAACATATTCTGAATCCTTTCGAAAGTTATGTGTACATCTTCAACCTTTAACTGTGGTTTGTTCTTTATGATAGATATTTCAACACAACAACGTCAAACATTTTGTTGGATCTGAAAAGATGAATAAAGATTATCAGAAAAGAACATTCATAGTGTACCCAAAAATAAGCTTATCGGCAATAGGCTTGCCCCTTGCTACGTGAGTGGGACCATTTAATACACATCGGCCTACCCCTTTTAGGATATAACCAAATGTATGTACGTAGTTTATAATTTCTGCAAAATACCTGCCGTGCCAGCGCTCCGGTGAGCGTGCGATGTCATCACTCTTACTTACTTTGTACGCCCGGGAATTTGCTATCTCGTAGGAATATAAAGCGCGACCTTGAGCGAGTGAGAGAGCCCTCATAGCGAAGCAATTTGTCTCGCAGCATGTTGAACCACTGCGATTGTTCGACTGCCTCGTGCGGAAGAAGGGTATATATTACGCTCGGCTGCCATACTTTGTTCGTGGTTCATAGGTTTACCGCACGAAATCAATACGTCTTAAGTCTTTCAGAAAACCGGACAACATTATAGATAGAGGCTAATTGTATATGGGGATGAAATATTAAACAAAAAAAAAATATCGGTTTTGGATATTTAGGTGTTTTATTATTTAGCTTTTAATAAATAACCAATGACTGCACGGGTGGCGCAATGGTTTAAGTGATCACCTCGCCACTACGCCACGCCGAGTGTTGTGGGTTCAAACCCCACACGGGACAAAAATTTGTGTGATCCACAAATAGTTGTCCCAAGTCTGGGTGTTCTTTGTATCCGTGATTTGAATGTTTGTAAAGCCCCCGCGACACAGGAATATTCCTAATGCGGGAGTTGTTTTTCTTAAAATAAAATAAATAACCATTGTACTATACATATTTTCGTGGGTCAGGTATTGATCTGGTAGGTACCTGTCTCTTACCTCTCATAAGGAAATGGCTTACATTTCCATGACTGGTTGATGTATCATACTCATGAACAAGGTGACTGTTCGATGTAGAAGTCTGATTTTTATTTTATCCACTTATGGTTGCGGTTTAACCCTGACGCCTTTTTCTTGACATTATTTTTTTTTCTTATTTAAAAGACAACTCTCGCACTAGGTAGGTACTGCAGCACTTCGTGGTAAACTTAAAAAAAAAAACAATTATTCCCATCTATTAAAAGATGTATGTTTTTTACTATAATCATAGACTTAAACTGAACCTAAATATATACTAGGTATCAACAAATTTCCATAAACCGTCCTGAGTAATGAGATGACTGATGAGCTTATACTTAAGAAAAAACAAGTTGCCAGTATTGTGCCAAATCGAAATGTCAAGATACGATTTTAGGACAGTTGCTCCATAACTGAAGATAACCTAAATACCCACGTGACTATGTCGTTCCAAAACAAAAAAAATCATTGATAAAGAAGGTATGTATGTCATTTATGTAAATAAAAATATTATTAAGCATAGGTTTTGTTAAATCTAAATTATATGTGTTTTTATAGGATATATGGAGGAAATTTTGGTAAGTTAGAGGTACTTACACCTATTTGTTTTACCTCACATACGAAAAATAATGGTTATGTTTTTCACGAGTTCATGAATATGAAAATATCTGGTATTTGTAGGGTGTACTCTCGAAGCATCCCAATAAAATCAAATTCAATATTTTAATTCATAAAATTGATCATCAATAAACTTATTCGTCGTCAATTTAAAAAATAATTATTCTAATTAAAAATGATAGATCAGCACACACAGTCACCGCAACAATAGTTTGCTTTGTCAAATGTAAAATTATTAAACAAAAAAAAATTGATAACAAAATATCATATCTATAAACAATACAATAATTATGTAATTAAGTAGGTTCCATGTTTATTTATAAAGACTTTATTTGTTATACAGGATGTAATACAATGACTATTGAGAAGCCTTCAGTTACCTTTCCTTTTTCAAATTGAATTGTATAATATATTCAAATGAAATATAAATTGTAAAAATATTTAAACTCGTAATTGCTTGATTTAAAGTAAACACATTTAAGGCCATATAATAGTATTTAGTTCACTTGAATGTGTATATATATGTTACGGCTAGTAGTACCTACTACTACCACTACTACAACATATCAATTAATTTGGGCACGTTGGAGAATATTGAGAATTATATTTATGTCCTACAATGTGCAACACTTCAATCTATTTTCCTAGTAAAAATTAACAAACTATTAATAGTTTTTTATGGTTACCTAAAGTTAAACTACACTCATTTCTATAAGAAAAGCTGTCTAATTTAAATTAAAGTTATTATTATCCATAAATGGTAATTAATTTTGTAGTCGGTAAGTACAACATCCTTCATAATGCGGTCTAGGTCAATAGTCGCTTATTAGTAATACTAATTTGGTATTATCAAGTTGTTATGATGAATTTTATATGTTGCGAAAAAAGTTACGCAACATATAAAATTTTAACATATTAAGTTTTACGAAGTTAAAACTAATATAAGAACAATTTTGGATGTCATAAACCTTTTCATGCGTTCCAACACTTCCAAGCAGTGAGTATTAGTTTTAAGAGTATACATAACACGTATATTTGAAATTATATATTTTTTTGTTTAAGAATTCTCTTGTTCCTCGTTAGTTTTTTAAGAACATGAGTTATTTAATGGTACTTATTCTATTTTTTACTTTTTTAAAGATGTGCTATGAAATATGACTGTGTAAAAGTTCTCATACTATTTGTAGTAGTAAATAGCTATGTCAACATTTCTGTTGAGCGGCATTAAGTACTTACCATTACCGCATAACACAGAATCCCACACGCATTGAATAGCAAGCAATTGTTCTACAACCCCGTCATTACAACCGCACTATTTATTACATGTATTAATTCACTGTTTTACGTAAGAAAACATTTGGAATGTGTATATACCTACTACTATTTTATACATTTTAGTCACAAATCGAACATCATGTTTGAAATTGATGATTACAGTAGCTCATAAAAGTTCATTTGTAATCAGTAATTGTTTTCTAGTATTTGCAATTTACACTTACGTCAATTTTACCTTTGCATTTTACAATATACTAATATCATACAATTGCAATACACAAGAAGTATGTATATATGTGTACAAAATGACATTTTGCAATAGTTAGTGGTCATAAAACATAAATCATAAAGCAATCAGTCCAATGATCTTGATAGATTATCGGCGAGAGGGTTATTAATTTGTAATTTGACGTACACTTCCCATGTTTGTAATTCTATGTAATTTCTGAAACTGAAAAACTGCGATCTATTATATTGATTAAATAAAATGCTTATACCTACTCGTAAATTTAATTTTATTACGCTTGCATTTATAAATGATAGAACATTGTTCATAATTATAATAGTGTGTGTTTACTACTCATTATAGTCGCGTAATATTGTAACGCATTACGCAAAACAAAGATCGCGTACCGCGTGTTTATTGTCAAGAGTGAAAATGTACCAAGTTTCGTCATACACGTAAGTAGCGGATCGCCGCTTACGATGTTCTATCTGGGTCATATCATTTCGCATTTCGTAAATACTTACAGACCCATATCGTTACACTCAATTACATAGGGACAATGGATATATTAAAACACTGACATTACAATTGGCGTGGCCGTTTATTAAATCAGAATCAGCTCGTTCATCCAAAAATATTCGTAGAGATTAAAAAAAACACCATTTTTTCACTTAAAATAACAGGTACATAAACTCAAACATAACTTTAACCGATTAAAAAAAAATTGTAACAAAAAATAATCTAAAAGAGTATTTAATCCAGTGCTTTCGTGGAATACGAGGTCCTTGGATCTGGTATCACGACCACTATCCTGCGGGTATTTCGCATCCCTCATACGTATTATGTGCTAAGCTTATATTTATGTATCACATTCAGACGTTACTGCTTCCTGCAGCCTTAGTAGCTATCATGATGACCATATTCGTGGCCGTGTCCGTGACCGACGATAACGGGGACTGGCACCTTCACTGGGTAGGGCACGTGCTTCTCGATGTGCACGGGAACATGTTTCTCGATGTGGACGGGGTAAGGCCTGTCAACGGGGACCTTCACGGGGTAGGGCACAGCCTTCTCTACTGGGTAAGGAATGTGTTTCTCAACGGGGTAGGGGGCGGGCACTGGCACTTTGACGGGGTACGGCACGGGTTTCTCGACATGTACGGGGTATGGCCTGTCAACATGAACCTTTACGGGGTATGGGACGGGCTTCTCAACTGGGTAAGGCACGGGTTTTTCGACAGGGTAGGGTACAGGTTTGGGAATGTGTACGGGGTAAGGCCTGTCGACGGGCACCTTCACGGGGTATGGCACTTCCTTGTACACTGGGTATGGAGCAGGTACATGTACTGGCACCTTCACTGGGTATGGGACTTTTTTCTCGACTGGGTAAGGAGCGGGAACATGAACCTCGACGGGAACGTGCACCTTCTTTTCAACGGGGTAAGGCTGGGGCACGAAGACTTTGACGGGAACGGGCCTGTCTACGGGTACATGAACGGGGTAGGGTACCTTCTTCTCAACTGGATAGGGAGCGGGTACATGTACGGGTACTTTGACGATCTGTTTGACTGGGTAAGGTACGTGCTTCACAACAGGGTAGGGCTGAGGGACGTGTACCTTGACAGGTACATGAACATGCTTCTCCACCGGATAGGGAATGTGCTTCTCTACGGGGTATGGGACAGGAACATTTTTAACCACAGTAATGGTTTTGTGAACGTTCGAGTGGGAGTCGTGACCACCGCCGTAGCCCCCACCGTAGCCCCCGCCGTAACTGTCACCGCCGTAACTGCCACCGCCGTAACTACCACCAAAATCATTACCGAAACTACCCTCGTATCCGCCGTGTCCTCCATAGCCCAAATTGAAAAGTCCTCTCTTTTCATGCTTCTTGTCGTCCCCCGCTACTTCTTTATTGTCGGTCACTGCCACTTCCTTTTCTGCTGTCTTAGCTTCTTCAGCGTGAGCGAAGGCTAAGAGAGCCACCAGACTGGCGGCCACGAGCTGTCGACAAAAAGAAAACAAAGATTAGTATCAAGAACTGGAACAAATGTGATTGTTAGAATGGCATCGAAAGTTATTATCGCAGTTGACTTATTATCTGGTACGAATACGCTTCGAAGCTTGTTGTTTTAATGAGTGGTCGAGTTAACATCGATGCAAATAACGACACACAAACTACGCAATTTCCTCGTTGCGTAAGCAGTCAAAAGTGGGACAAGGGAATTTCGCGTTGATCCAGACACTGTCACAACCCTATGGAATGTTAATTGCCGGTAGCCACAATCACTTATTTGTTTCGTAATTTAACAGTTTTCTTTAAAATTTACACACCATGTATCTCATGATGCTGCACTAGTAGGTTGCACTGAAGCCAGCGAAGTCCTGAATGCGAATGATGCGTGTTCGTTCATAGCTTCGCTATATATATGCGGTAAGAGCGGCCGACCGAAGAAAAAATGGCGGCACTCTGTAGGACTATGTTACACTTTCGCTTTTGAGGGGTTTGGATTTGAGCAAACCGAAATGCTCTATATCTGTCTACACAGAGATACGAGCCGACCGGTTTACAAGCAATGATATAATTTAAATATAATTAACGTAATCGTCTAACGCCGATCTGTGAATGCTTTTCCTTTGTACATACTGTTTCAAGGTTCTTTGCAAATGTTTAGGTAGTGATTCAGATGTGTACTGTTACTTGAAAATTACTTCAACTTTGATGTTTGTGAATTTGGAAGACCGGTTTTTATTATTAATTAATATTTGTTTGATTTTATTGTCAATCGATATTGAAACATAAAATATATTTGTAAAAGTGAGGGTTTTTTGTAGTTTGAAAGTCTTTTCTAATGAAGAAATTGTGTAGGTGTCCAAGTAAAGCAATATAGGTAAATGAACACATTTTTATTTCATTTAGCTTTTACATTTAGATCTGAGTCTGTTATAGTTGCTAAAATTTAAATTTCCATCGCTTTTTTACATTTTTAAAGTATATTTAATTAACCATTTACAGTGTGGCAGTTAGAAGATGAAGTTATTTTCTAAAAACACTTGTTTTAATAATAGAAAACGAATAGAAATTTGTGAATTTCTTAGATCTGTATTTTTAATCCACTCTTTATTTTAAAAACTATGTACTTTTTGGCCAGATATTAACAATTAAAACAACGAATTATAATTATTGTAAATAATTCCTATAAAAAACCTGTCCCTCTTTTTTTACAGAATATCGTTTGAATATTTCCAAAAGTTTTTTAACGGAGCTGCTTCTTGCCTATTTTAAGTATTTAAAGAAAATGTTACTGGAATTAAGTAAATTTCATTAAATATTCATGATATGAATATGAACGTTAATAAAATTAGAATTTTTATGCTACTATTTTTATGGCGAAAAAATAAATGTAATCACTACATTGTCATTTAATGTAAATTATGCTTAACGTCGATTTCGGTAAAGTTCACTAGACAGGCAACATTAGTACGTTATTATCGATTAATAATAATTTTAATGTTAATTTAGTTAAATTGGCAATCAAGCACACGACCCGGATCATGGTAAGCGGTTATTGGTTTCTTATTAACTATAATTCTTTAAATTAATTTCTTATTAATTATAAATATTAACAATATCAATGGTCTGACTTATTAGGTGATGTCATGAGGCTAGAAGTTCCGCTGGTCTTCTGTAGGATCTACTAGACCAGTCGGATGGCTCCGATTTGGGCAGGGCAAACCTAGTAATAAATATCACACATTTTTAGGGTTCCGTACCTCAAAAGGAAAAAACGGAACCCTTATAGGATCACTTTGTTGTCCGTCCGTCCGAAGGTCTGTCTGTCTGTCAAGATCCTTTTTCTCAGCAATGCGTGGAGGTATCAAGCTAAAATGTATACCAAATACTCAAATCTACTGTCCCTTAGAGCTGTGAAAAAATCAAACTTCTAAGCCAACGCAATCAAAAGATACAGCCGTTTATGCCGCAAATTTCCGCAAATTTTCGACACTCGCAAGGGAATCAAAACCTAAAGGGTACTTCCCGTGAACTCAGAATCCTGAAATTTGGTATGAAGCAACGTCTTATAGCACAGATAAAGGGAAAATTGCGAAAACTGTAAATTTTTCGTTACATTATATAATAAAAATATTTTACGGAACCCTCGGTACGCGAGTCCGACTCGCGCTTGGCCGGTTTTTTTATGTATTAATACGATGTCTTTTCGTACAATTAAATTTTCAAATAAGCTCTCGTCCGATAGTAAGCTGTTGCGAGTCACTTTAAACACTCACAACACGATTGGTTTTATACAGCCGTCAATACTCGACTGAAATGGAACTCTAGTGATCCTAAAAACAGTACTAATAATATATTAGCGTCATTTAACTACTGCCTTCGAAGGGCTTCATTGAATATCTGCTACATTCTTGTGTTTCAATTTAAGTGAGATAGACCTATACAGTTATAATATTACATTAATAGGTAACTCATTGGTATTCAAAAGAAAAGCTGCAACAAATCTTACTTTCTTCTAAGGTACTAACTTCTTATGATGAAATGCAAAAACGATTTCTAGTTAATTTAACAAAGCTTTGTAGACCCTTTACGTTATCATTAAACAGCACTGTTCAAATAGTACCTACTATACTTTATCTTATCCAGAAGCTTAATAACTTCATCCAGGCTCTGGAGAATCTTTAAATTACAGAAAACTTTACTAATAACAGAAACAACTCACCCATAGGTATAGAAAGTGTTTTATATACATACGTAAATTAGTTTAGTAATCGAGGTATTACAACATTATTTTAGTGCATTTCTGACATATTTTCATTAATATATTTCAGAACTGAGTGAAATGAAATTTATCTTAAACCTGAAGTATAAAAAGCTAATAATTGTAAAATGTACCTAGTATTTAATAAAAAAATGTGGTTACGTCACCTAAATGTTCTATTTTTTTTTACGTAACATTCGTATATTCTACTTTAAAATTAACTATATTATACAAAATGCAAAAGACACTCCTAAATTCGTTAATACCCAAAACGTCTGTATTTAATCAATCTAAAGTAGTAACAGCCTTGATTTAATATGAAAACGTAATTAGCCGAGTTCAAGTTTATATTCATAGTTGCTAGACACTTCCTAAAATGTTTCTCTGCTTAACGAAGAACAATAGCAAATTAAATTTAATTACTTCTTAAGACTGAATTGCTTGATAATTTTTGTCGCCGTTGTCCCAATGTGTACATGTTTTCTATATATACATTATAGGTAAGCATTGATACTCTCCTCCCATTCCTTTAGAACTAATATGACGAATGATCACCTATTTTGTTTAAATTTAGTTTAGAAAGAGGACCCCGCAGCATTAAGTTTAATGTTCACACCTACCTACTCCCTTCCGCTTCGCTCCAACTCAACCAATTAAAGTGGGCAAAAATTCGAATGAAAGAATTCAAAGCTTTGGCTAAGCTTTGGTAAAGCTTTGTTTGTAGAAAACTAATAGGAAAGTACGGCAAAGTATGTTATAATTAGTAATTACTTTATAAAATTTACATGTTTCTGCATAAACATAATGATAGAATGGCATCAGGAGAAAAAGTCTAGAATACAGTCGATGTGGTTGGAAAGGTGATGTTTACAGATGTAGTTATGCAATAAAAAACTGTGCTACCAAAAATACCATCAAAGCGATTACGACGTATCATCACCTCACCAGAGCTCACGGTAATGTGGTACGTCGGCATCGAACTAAAATCACAAAATGCAATGGTCTGTTACAAAAGTTTAGGTGTTTCTGTTAAACAGAAGTCTAGACCAAGCTTTTTTATGATTTTTTACTTATATAGTATTCGTACTCGCCTCACATATTTATTTTGTGATAATAAGATGTTTATATTAAAATAATTGAATAAAATACTTGTTTTATCATGTGTTCCACTCATATTTTTTAGGCTGGACAGTATGAATATTACCCTATTAATCACTTAGTCCATATGTTTATATAATATACCCGAACTCCTGTTTGCATTACCTACATATGTTTTTGAAGGGTGTGTTGTGTTCAGTGTAATAATTATTCTAAAAAAAAAGACATTGATGTTGATAACCTAAATAAATCAAACTAATACAGAAATGCTACGAAACCTAAATTTTGGTTTGGTTATCTCCCGATATAAAAACGGTATCAATATACTATTAAATATAGTTGTTCATGAATTAAAAAAATGTAAGATTACATTGATGATACATATATTATGAACCACGTGACCTTATAACCAGGGTACACTAATCGTGCTAAAATGCTGACTGACAGACGTGACAGTAAGCTTAAGACCACAAACAGTGAATACATAAGTCTAAATCATACTATGACTGAGTATTGGTCACTTATTTATAAAATAAAAAAATCTACTAGCTCATACAACAAGGACCTGTGCACAGTCATAGTAGTACGGGAAGAGAGTTTTGGTTCAGCTACATATATCAACTTTTTTTTAAATCGGCAAACAACGGTTATTGAGGGTGGAGGAAGCTATTTCATGTTATTTTACATACCTTGTTACCGATGCCATAACCTGGTTATATTTAACGGCATCTGTAGTGTAGAAGGGGTAAGCAGGAAATGCTTATTGATTAGGCAGTCAGGCTATTTATCGTGATATTGCTTAAGTAATAACAGACATCAAGTAAGGACGGTATGGCCGGCCGGGGTGATTGTGCATCGCCTATGACAGACACCTACTATAAACCGGTTTATTCAATTTCATAGATTGTTGTTTCAGATAAAGATCTTTTGCTCTATTCTTACATAATTTTAAGAGTAATTTGAGTAGACTGTTATTCATATAAAACATTGTAATAAATAGTTGATTTAACTTTTCATAGAAATCTAGAAATATTAGAAAATAGTGACCAGATAATTGGTTTTATCTCAAATATCTTTAAGTAACTTTCTGATATGGCAATTGTTAGTCTTTGTTCAACAATGTAACCAGGCTTTCTGGTCACTTGCAACAAGGGTCAAGAGTTCAGCCAATTATTTTTAAACAGGATAAGTACTGGTCTGATCCTTCCTGCGCGTTCACTTCAAGTATAAAGCGTCAATTATTGTATTCTCCCTAGTTCTGATTCATAATTGGAATGCGGACTACAAACAGAAGCAGCACCTGCAGGCCTATGTCACTTGTCGCGCTAAATACCTACCGGCCGCTGGTTCGTCGGCGGAACTTTTATACACGGCCTCGCGCAGTGGGTTGCCAACAGTTGTATTGAGCGCCCATGCTTTTATTTTTAAAGTACAAAAACGTAATTCGAAATCATATTAATATATTAAGAATATAAATACGGTAAAATTCACAGTGAAAATTGCCATAGTTGTTTATGTGCAGTATAAGAATGTAGACAAAGTAAGAGAAAAAAAGCCCTTCAGCACTATTTACGAAACTTGAAAAAAAATCCTTTCCCCTTGTTTCCCTTAAATAATTTATTAAAACTTTTTGTAACATTAAGGGCTCTTTCACCATCCTCACGTAAAGTGTCGAGTAGGCTGCTCACCGGTTAAAGTAACGAGTAACTTAAGGTTCTAATTTCACGACCTTTGAGTAGGGCTGCTCATAGGATTAACCGACCAGTAACTTACTTGCCACATCATCTACCAAGTAGCATGATTACTTAACGGTTTTATATATACCACGTTGTCATTTTATGCGTGTTTCTAACGCATACACCATAAAAATGGATTTATTTGATTTGATTGATCATCAATTGGATGAATTAGAACGTTCTTCAACGCAAAGGATGCCGAGAATGCGTGTATTTAAATTCCGTGTTGATTATTTCACGGATCTAGATGAAACGGATTTCTTTGCTAGATTTCGTCTGTCAAAGATTGCAGTAACCCAAGTGCATAACCTTATAAAACACAAAATCATGCCTAAAACGCCAAGGTGAGTGGAATTATCCATATTTTTAGTGAAGTGTAGTAGTGTAGTTAGTGAATTTCAAATAGGTACATATGTTATCCATTACAAATATAAAATCAGAAATCAAGCAGCTTCAACAAAATCATGCCTACTATTAACGTTAAGGTATCTCGCTACTGGATCTTACTTCACTAACTAAGACTTGAATAACAAATAATAATTAAATCACACGCGTAAGCTTCTCCCGACAAAGACAATAATAACACAAAAATGACAACTGCAAATCGCAATGATGTTTGACGGATGACACTTGACGTAAATTTGAACGACTGAAACGTATGTTTTGTTACATCATTCAATTAACCTGCAAGCTGTTACTCGAAGCTTTAATTTCGTTTGTGAAATTGACTAAAGTTACTCAGAACTTTTACTTGGCACGTAACGTTAATTGACAATTAACTAATCAACACATTACTTGGAGATGGTGAACGAGGCCCTAAGAGTATTTTCCACCATATAGTTTTAATAATCTAGATTGAGATTGAGAATAGGCAAGAAGTTTATTAATTTTTACCCAAAAATAAAACACATATGTAGGATTTCTGCACACTGAAACATTGGAAATGAAAAATAAGAGTTGGTACTTGATTTTGCATACCATTTTTTTTAATATATTGCAGAGGTAACCCTACACACATTTCAAGCCCGGAAAGAGTAGGCAATTAAAACGGTAGGTATCGATATTTTTGTATGGAGTGATTTATCTGTTACGTAGTAACTACTCAGAAATCTGTGGCAGCACAGGCGTACCCTTTAAAAGTAGATGGTGGGAGAGGCTCGATGCCTGTTAAATAAAAATAAAATACGAACTATAATACTAAAGCAATAATAATAACAATAATTCATTTTAATCAATAAAGTTTAAGTTGGATTCCCACATGGGAAATCATTTGTTACTAAGAGTTCAAACTTTGTTGTCTTAATAGTAACTATTAGAGATTGTCTAGTGGTGGTCGAATTTGAAACATAATGAATTAAATTTTAACGTTTTGTTTTATATTACCAGTATAACTTGAACTGTCATTGTTAGAATTTCCGTACCATGACATAAATACAGAACCCCTGTAGTCGTTTTCAAATAATTTTTAAACTTATGACAAGTATTGGTTAAAAATTTTAGTTTTCTGCAGTAGTAATTAAAAATTTCAAAATTTTCTAACTACGCAAAATTTGTTTAAAAGGTTACAAAGAAATCTTTTTACGTATTAATATATAGAAGATATACATATTCATGCATTAAAATTTTTGAATTTAGCGGGAATTGAACGTGACTCCTGGCATTGCAGTTGAATGTTCAACCGCCGCCCCATGTAGCTCTGATTAAAAAAATGTTATCATTCCAAAGCTTTCTAAAAATATAGATTTACATTACAGTGACTGCACGAAACAGAATGAATATACTAAGAGTATAATAATATTAAACTGTTTTGACCCGCTATTCATTATAATTGAAGATAATTTTGCAGAGTCACCTACCATCAATCTACTTCAAGTTGCTTTAGTCCAGTCAACCTAGCTGTTTTAAGATCAAAAATGGACATTTCGATTACCACGAATTTTCATTTTTGAATAAATAGTAAAAATTTTAAATTTCGATACTTGCAGTCTGCACAAGTGGGGCGTAATTTTTATGGCGCATTCTCCAATTAGGGATAAAAAAAAATTAATGATCGGTAATAAATTAAAAAGTTTAAAACCGAACTCGGTGAAATTTATAGCACTTTTTAATATCATAACAAGCTACAATTTCAGAAAGTGTTAGACTTCACACTTAAAAAAAACGCTCTTTCTTAAATTTGATCTTCATTTGCTGTGAAACAAAAGTTATTAGCAACTTTGAAAGGTCTCATTTTGTAGGTAATTTAATTGAGAACAATAAAGCCCTAGATGCATATGACAAAAAACGTACTTGAAACGAGATATCACATGAAATATATATTATTTTTTTTGTTTTTCGTATAATTGTTAATTAAAAAAATGACGCCCCATTTGCCCAAACTGGGGATATCGAAATTCTTAATCAGCGTATTTTTTTTTACTATTTATCCAAATATAAAAATGCATGGTAATCGAAAATTTTGGTATTTTAGTTCCTTGACTAGGCTATCTAGAGACAATTATAAATCAGGATCTAATCTGCGTTGTATTTAGATGTATATCTGACATACACAAAAGTGGCAAAAACTAAAAAAAACCTATGAATAATAATATATTGTTTAGACCCAAAGTAAGTAGCTTTTAAGTTGTGTTTTACAACACGGATGAACATACTAAGTTTATACTTACTTACTTAAAATAATATATAAGAGATTGTACGGAGACTAATAATATTTTAACCCTACGTGTATTAGAATAATAACTTCTGTGACTGGTGTTCATAATTATTAAAGAAATTCGGCACTTATGGGCTGGCTCTACCGGAGTATCACCACGGCCTCACAGAAAACCGGCAGTGAAGCAATATTTTCATTGCTTTTCGGCGAGTGACTGAGGTTACCGGAGGCCATTACCCTTCCCTCTACCCCCGCTCTCCCCTCTTCCACCCTTTCCATACTTCCACTTTAAAGACCGGCAACGCACTTGTGAGTCTTGAGTTGCAGGTGCCCAACGTCGGCGGTAGTCATTTACCATCAGGTAACCCATCTGCTCGTTTGCCCATTATACAATTAAGAAAAAATAATAATATGGATAGGGCCTTTTAATACTTAGATTCTGTATGCTCTTATGCAGAAACAAGAAAAGACACTCAATAATTCTGTGGCTTCACTTAAAATATTTTAATTCAGGGGAGATAATCAGGGTGATTACCACGTTAGTAAGTCGCATCAACTGTCCACTTAGATTATGGATAGTGACGTATCTAAATTATATAAAAGTCATGCAGTATACAGTTCTCCAAAATAATCTTTCGCTTTCAAATTTTAATCTTGTTTCAAAACCTCTCACAACTCAGTCGAGCAATCACTTGCACTCACACACCGTATTAGAAAGTCTTTAATAAAATTAAATATGATTATGATTATTGTTATTATCATTGTATAAGTGCTAGGTATTTCAAACTGACACATAAAATCATATTGTTCCGCAACTCAACGTAATTCATTCATTAACTTTAAAATCCCATATAAACACTGCCTCCCAAAAGTCAAGAACTGACTTCAGTATTCAGAGTGTATGCTGTCTTAGGGACAACAAACTATTGAATTTTTATATTATTAATTTTTCATTTGCAAGATAATGAGGTGACATGTAAATGACGATGAAATAAATGACAAGTAAAGTTAATTATTATCTGTTTATTTTTAACACGCATTTCTTGCTGCAATTTTTAGTTATTAAGTTAGGATATTCTTTGGTAAATTGAAAGTAAAAGTACTTACTTATTATATTAAGAAGCGAAGAAGATATAACTTGTATAAGGCGTAGACGGCAGAGCAGTGTCGACCATCAGAAGTCACGGGTTCGATTCCAGCTCAGTGCAAATATTCTTATGCATATATAATACTAGCTGCGCCTTGCGGTTTCACCCGCGTAAGACCCGATCCCGTAGGAATATCGGGATAAAAAGCCTATGTGTTAATCCAGGTCTCCAGCCATCTACATACCAAATTTCATCGCAATCGGTTCAGTACTTTTCCGTGAAAGAGTAACAAACATCCATACATCCATACTCACAAACTGTCACGTTTATAATATTAGTAGGATGTTCTACAACCATATGTTAGGTGCAAAAAGCACTGCATAATATATCCCCCCCCCCTAATATAGCCCCCCATAAACTAATAAAAAAAATATTAAGAGTACAATTAGGATGTCAAGGCATGCATCTATTTTACTACAAAACGTCTAGATATTCTCCGAGTGAATGTATATGAGCCATATATTTTTTAGTATACGCGCATCTTAATTTGTTGACTAGTTCTTCCTAAAATGGTTATTTAATTACAGTATAATATTTTGCATACTAAAAGTTACTTACAAATCTGGCAGCTTAATCTGACCACGACCAAGGACAAGATCTTATCTAGTGATATGCATAATAAATAATTAAAAAAAGCTTGGACTAAAAACATGTTAAGATGACCTATGTGTGTGGCATGTCGATAGAGAATTCGACTTCAACGTCGAAGGTCAAATCCTGCATCTTTTTACATGCATTCTGCATATTTATCTACATCATACTACATCCTGATACGTTTACAAAAGGTTTCAGTTACCTCCAGTAGTCTTAATAGTTGGGAATTGCTACAGGCAAAAAGTTCAAAATTATCGATGAAAAGGGCATAGGATAAAACTTGACTCCCTCTGCGCAAACGATAGCCTAGTTCTTTACAGGAATAAAAAAGTATAACAAAGCCCCCTCATACAATATAGAAACATGGTTCTGGTGACTGATCGCCTTTTAATTGATTTTAAATTTTCTCGACTTTGATATTATATACAGATGTGTCACTCGGAACTTAATCGCCTCGCACCGATCGAAATGTCGTTGTTCCACGTTGAAACGTCACCGTCGGGTAACCAAATCAGATACCTTATAAATATTTTCGAGATTAATTCCCGAGTTACACATCTAATATGATCGACTTCTTATTGGCTAAATTATTGCAAATGAAAGAAAGTGGGTGTATATTAAGTGTGTTATAATTTAGAGTGACTTCAGAAATAACTTTATAATAATATTAAATATACTACTGTTGTTTTGAAATGGTCGTAGCAACTTACCTACTTTCTGTTGCTAACATATTAATATAACGAACATCATATATTAACTGAAAAAGAGTGGAGAGCAGGTTTTACTGTAGGTTTTTTTTTATTCTTAGCCTTTGAATCTGGCAGTAAACGTTAATAAAAACGTTAATAAAATAAAGATATTCTTTCATTTTCAACCGAATTCAAAGATGAAGAGTTAGGATTACAATAATTCTTTTTTAATTGATCAATTGTACTCAAGGTTGGTCCCGTCTACATTTGAAGAAAATGTTTCATCTCTAAGGGTGGCAAATTAAGGGATGAAGCATACAGCTAAACACAAATTAGGCATTTTAGGCACATTGAAGTAGTAATACTTTAAAAAAAAGTTAATTATTCAAAGTAAGGTGGGTATGTAATTGATGCTCGACTAGACTATTGTGTAGGCGAAGATTAAGTGATGAAACAGAAGAATGACGTAGGAATCTGATGTAGATTGGTATAATAAAACAACATAATAATATGAGGGAATAAACAATTACTTGAGACACTTCACAAACGCTCAATTAAGATCAGACATCACAAACAACGCAGAGCCTGTATGCTTACTATCGTAACATAATACACAAATTCAAAATTCAAAATCATTTATTCAATTAAGACACTAAGTGACATTTATGAACGTTAAATTGAAGCTAGAGTTAAAATCATAGATCGGCACAAACAGACGCCACAGCATGTACTGGATTGTCAAAGTAAATTAGGTGAAAACACCAAAATCTACTGCCTGCTTGTGTCGATCTATAACTTCCAGTTTCCAAAATGCGTAGGGCCTTATGAGAAGAATACTGGCAAAGAAACACACATTGTGTGCGAGTGTAATTTATCTATAATATGTTTATAGATAAATTATACTCGCACACAAAACAAATGATCGTGCTTACACAATTATTTGTCCTGTAATTATAGTATTCCATTTTGAAGTGAAACTTTTCTATAATCGCTGTTATTTGAAATTCGATGAAACGAAAAATTCAAATTAAAAGAGACAGACATTCATAAATTTATCCTGCGAGACAATGAGATAGAAAACAGTGCTTCCTATAATCTTTGTCTTTGCGCCTGTGTACTACGAAGCCTTCAGAAAATGCGCATATGACAACGTGGTGTCATTTTTTTGCATTTTCGTATTAAAATTAATGAATGTATGTTAATTATTTAACCCATATGTGTTAATTTGACCATTAACTTTTATACAAATAATCTAAAATTAAATTTATTAACATTAGTAAATATTTTTTGTTGATTTTTCATTTTTATTTCTCATTCTCTCGTAGGCTACTTTTCTGAAGTTACTCTTCTGGCGTGTGTGAATTGCACACACTCACTTTTTATTTCATTTTAAATATTTGTTGCACATTAATGTCAATACCATTATAATTAAATAAATTTGTGTTTTATTTCTATCACAGAAACAAAATGTAATAAGTAATATTTACCAAATCAATTCTTTCAGACTGGCTTCTTACTTTAATTCCTACTGTTTAAGTGAACAACTTATCCCTATATTTTGTAAAAAATAATAAAAATTGCATTTTTTGCAAGTTGTGAGAAATTAACCTAAGTAAATGTCTCAATTAAATGGTAATTAAGGATTAATTGAGGATTTTTTAAATTTATATTGTAAAGATAAAAAAAAATCATAAACTGTGTTTCCACCATTGACACGACCCACACAATCACAGCGATTTGGTATGCTTAAAGTCAGTTAGTTCATCAAAATCACTTTGAGGAATGGCCGCCTACGTTCTTTCTAACAAGTCAAAAAGTTGTTGTGCGGTTTGCACGGCATCATACTCGGTAGTGCTCTTCTTTGGATCTTATTCCATGCGTGCTCAATTGGGTTGAGGTCTGGCTATTGAGCAGACCACGGCAGAACGTTGATGTGAGCATCGGCAAGAGTGCGTGTTACGACTCTAGCCCTGTGTGGACGTGCATTAGTCGGAACAAATCAACCAACTGGCTTCGCAAAGGGATGATCGCGTCTAAAACAATCCTCTCCGCATAATCTGCCAGCATCTGAGCGTTGAGGTTGCCCCTGATCCAAATGAGATCGGATCTTCCACCGATCCAAAAACCGACTCAAACCATTATTGTTTCCCCTCCATATGAATGAACTTCCTGAAAAAATTTCAAACTTTCTCGACGTCCAGAGGTCCTCCAAACTCGAGTAAGTCTTGTATCATACCAAAACGAGATTCATCGGAAAATTAAACACAACGCCAGTCTTCTTCCTCCCAATTTCTGCGTTCGCGAGCCTGTAAACGGGCCCTACGATTGCGGGGTGCTATAGGTGGAACTCTCAGCGCCCTTCGGGAACGCACCCACTTCACGTAAATGATTTCGGATGGTTTGGTCGTTTATCAGCATGCCTGAAGAGCTGTGGAGCCTCGTAACCAACATCATGGCGGTCATGGTACGATTCCGTAGCGCAGTATTTTGGATATACCGGTCCTGTCTGCGAGTGATGATGCGAGATCGTCCTCCATGTCGCTCGGCCATGATACGAAAGTTTTTCCAGAGGCAGCTTATGACGCTCTGTGTAGTGCCAAGAGCGACAGCCACAGTACTTTGCCTGAAATCAGCTTGCAACATTCCGACGGTTTTTATCATCTCTTCTCGTGTCAAATGATGTCGTCACTCCATATCGATGCAATTTTTTTCAATTCCGATGCAGAATTTGTTATGGTTTTGTAAAAACGCTATTAAAGATTTTTATAGGAATCCTGATTGACAGTTGATTTTCTGTTTTTAATCAAAATTTAAAGAAAATTCTTTATTCAAATGGTGAAATTCACTAACAACATTCAATAACGATCCAAAAAAGTTAAAATAATAATCCTCAATTGTGACGATGCTCTAAAACGTACTTGATCCCTAGAAACTTTTGATGTGTGTATGTATATAAATGTTAAGTATTAAATTTAAATATTTAAATTGTCTTTATGCTCGAGGTGAGTTTACACGTTTTAGTAAAAACTTATTACAAAATTATGTCTGCATTTACGTAAAAGTATCAGAAATATTAAGGGTAATACCTTAATATTTCTGATACTTTTTATAAGTAGTAGTTATTAGTAGTAGTACTTTTTATATTTTGTTTTATAAGAAGGCGGACGGTTTAATAGATGAATCCAAACAATAAACTTTGGAAATTAATATCATACTTTGAAGTTTCGCAATTTAAAATTTATTGGCTGGTTGGCAATGACATTTTACCCGTCAACCCAAATGAGCTAATCTCATCTTATTTTTGTAATAAATTTATTCAAAATTCAAAATTCAAAATCATTTATTCAATTAAGACACTAAGTGACATTTATGAACGTTAAATTGAAGCTAGAGTTAAAATCATAGATCGGCGCAAACAGACGCCACAGCATGTGCTGGATTGTCGAAGTAAATTAGGTGAAAGCACCAAAATCTACTGCCTGCTTGTGTCGATCTATAACTTCCAGTTTCCAAAATGCGTAGAGCCTTATGAGAAGAATACTGGCAAAGAAACTCATGGCCACTCTTTTTAAAAGTCAGATCTTCAGGTACAATAGTGTTAGTGTTACACGAAAGGTAAACAGGATGCAAGCTGATGCCACCTGAATTTCATTTTATTGAAATGCTCCAAAAGCTAACGTACTAAAAATAAAAATCACTCAGTGATACCGTTGAAGGTTTGAACTTATTAAACATAGAAATCATTCAAGGTGCACATCTACCTTCATTCAGTTACAAAATCTACTGTTAAAAATAATTCGTGACTGGATTAAGAGGCTAGAGTTGCAGTTGATCGAACCAAAATAATAGTATAGGCTAAAGCATCGCTGTCTAGGCCGACCAGTCACCCCAAGTAGCACCCGTTCACGAGTATGACGCATGGACCAGCCATCATCTCCTTCGCCATATCAGAGGGAAAGAAATGACCCGCCCCATGACGACGCCGCAAGCAATGACATTTTAGTGAGCATGACGAACCATAGTCGAGATACTGATACAAATCACTACTAGTCAAATTAGCATAATAATCGTCACGCATTACTTTCAACTGACAATGGTTTGTTAATAATTTAGCTTAATTATAAGACAAAGAAGTTTGTGTGTATATACCTAATGACACCTTAAGCCCAAGACTGTTTGTCGTTTAGATAATCGTTGATCGTATAGTAGCATTTCCTAATAAGGTAATTTTTTACAGTTTGCTTGAATTTATCTACAGGAAGGTCGCTAACATGTATAGGAATTTTGTTATAAAAACGTATACCAAGACCTTCGAACGAGTTGTGTACTTTATGCAAGCGATGATAGGTACCAACGAGTTTAGACTTGTTTCTTGTATTAATATTGTGTATATCGCTGTTTTTCTTATAGTCATAATATTTGCAAAAATATACTGTGATGCAACAGTTAAAATACCTATATCCTTATACAACTCTCGAAGAGAGACTCTAGCACCTAAATTGTATATGGAGCGGATGGCTCGTTTTTGGAGAATAAAAATCGTTTCAACATCAGCCGCCTTGCCCCAAAGTAGTATACCATAGGACATGACGCTGTGAAAGTAGCTAAAATAAACTAGCCTAGCCGTGTCCGTATCAGTGAGCTGGCGTACCTTCCATACTGCATAAGCTGCCGAACTAAGCCTACCTGCAAGGCTGTCTATCTGGGCTCCCCATTGTAGTTTACTATCTAATGTAATTCCTAAGAATACTGTTGAGTCTACAATACTTAACATTTCATTATTTAGAGTTAAATTAGGACCTAGCTGTTTTACATTTGGCATAGTAAATCTCACACACTTTGTTTTATTTGAATTTAGTAGGAGATTGTTAGTTGAAAACCAATACAATACATCATTTAGTGCCCTATTCACATCGTCAAAAACTGTTTTCTTATGATCGACTTTAAAAATAAGTGACGTATCATCAGCAAATAGAACTATATCCCAGAGATCTTCTAAATAATAAGGTAAATCGTTTATATATATGCGAAAAAAGTAGAGGACCCAGTATAGAGCCCTGAGGAACGCCCATAGTAACAGGTAATCCAGAAGACCTTGCACCATTGACATCTACATGTTGAATTCTATCTTTCAAGTAGGAAACAATTAGTTCCAAAGCAATACCATTAACACCATAATGTTTAAGTTTAAGAAAAAGTGTGTTATGTTCTACACAGTCAAAAGCTTTTGAGAGATCGCAAAATACACCTATCGCATCTTGCGAATTCTCCCATGCATTAAATATATGTCTCAAAAGAGTTGCACCAGCCTCAATTGTTGAACGACCCTTTGTAAAGCCATATTGTTCTTTATGAAATAGATTATTTAGATTAAAATGGCTTTCTAGTTGTTGCAAAATAATTTTTCCAAAAATTTAACTAATAGCTGGTAACATTGAGATTGGCCTAAAGTTACTTGGTTCAGTTGTACAACCCTTCTTGAATAAAGGTATTACTTTGCTATACTTCATCAGGTTAGGAAAAACACCAGAATCAACACATCGATTGAATGTTAAAGCTAGAAATGGTGCTATATCAATTATAATAGTTTCTATTAATTTAACAGAAATTCCCCATAAATCCCCTGAATTCTTAGAATTAAGAGACTTAAACGTTTTTATAATGTCTGTGGGGTTTATGAATTCAAATACAAATAAATTCTTACATTTGTTTACATTGGCCCTTAACAACAATTCAGATCTGGACGCACAAGAATTCAAGGAACTGGTTGTACTAACTGGTATATTTGTGAAAAAGGTATTAAAAGATTCAGCTATGTCTAAGTTGTTTGTTATAAACCTATTATTAATATTTAATTTTAAATCATTATCTCGAGGTTTACTACGTCCCGTTTCATTATTAATAATGTTCCATGTAGCTGTTATTTTATTATTTGAAGACTTAATCTTATTACTTATGTATAAAGACTTTGCCATAGTACATGTTTTCCTAAAAATCTTTGAGTAATTTTTGACATATTCATGAAATTTTGGGTCAAAATTACTCTGTTTCATAGCATATAAATCATACAGCTTTTCTCTACTTTTGTATATTCCTGTTGTCGCCCAGTCACAGAATGTCGTTTTTGGCCTTTGAATTATTGTTTTTGACTTAAATATACTGTTAAATTCGATTTCTATCATATTGAATAAGTAGCCGTAAAGCTTATCCGGATCTCTTTGAGTCCAATCTAAATTGGAAACCTTATTACTAATGTTATTACTAAAATTCAATATTCGGTTACTAGTCATGGGCCTGCATATAGTTTTGTTTATTCTATTTTCTTTCATACAAGGAAATGTAACAAATTGCCCACAGTGATCAGATGTTAACTCACTTAAAATTGACCTATTTAAATATTCACCATTGCTAAAGATGTTATCTAAGCTAGTTGCCGAGTGAGAAGTAATTCTTGTTGGCTCAGAAAATGAATAATTCAAGTCAAATGATTCAAATAGGCTCACTAATCTTATACTGATAGGACACTTTTCTAATATATTAATATTGAAATCTCCTACTTTATTGCTACAATTTTTATTTATTTTTGTATTTCTACTATCAATACCATTATCGAGTAAATGATTTGATATGCAAGAGATAGGCTCTATTGTCTTAGCAATTAATTTAAAGAATTTATGTCACAATGTGCGGCCACGCTATTGCCTGAATTAATATTCATAACATCATTGCTAATTAGCTCAGAAGGAGCACTATATGAAACCAAATGTTTGGCTACAGTGTTCTTACATTCTAAGGGGTGCTCTATAGGAGCTGTCAGGTTAGCCAAGTTCTTGGCTATTATTCTAAAATAATATGATAGCGAAACAGCTATTTGTCTTTTAAAATAATATGGCAGATAATAACTATCTGTGGTCAAAAAACTATTATCATAGACAATCCTATTGATGTCAATTAAGTGAAATTTATTATAAAATCTACCATTAATTTGGCTTGTTAAATTAAACATAGTCATGTTTAAATTACTCCGAATATTTTTTTCATGTTGAGACAACCCTTTACTAATTGGCAGTGTAAATAGTACTATTTTATTTGCATTGAGTTCCGATAATTGTTCAAAGTATTTTATGAATGTTTTTTTATTTACAATACCCCTATTGCCACTGAAAATTATGAGACTAGTATTTGTATCAAAATTTGCACTAATAGCCTTTTCTAGAATCATATTATATGCTAGGTTTGGCATACAAAAGTTGCTAAATGAATATTCCTTATTTGAGTTTGTCATTAACATACCTAAACCTTTACCAATTTCATCGCTAAACATTATTATATTACTATTGGTACTGTACAATTGATATTGACTAGTTGTTTTGCCATTCTGGAAATTAACTACATTATTATTATTTGCTGTCAATATCCTAGGGGCACATGTTACAGGCAAACTGTCTAAAGAACTAGAGGTTACATTGTGGTTATCAGACAACAACAATGAATCATTCCTACAATTGCATGAATTAACTAATTTACCTATTGCCAAAACTTACTTTTTGCTGAATTTATGTGACAGGAAAAATAAATATTTTGCTGTATAAACCTACACAATACTTTATCATTATCTCCGTATACTTAAACACACCCAAAAAAAGCGATCACCGCACTTATCCACTGGCTTCCTATAGGAAGCCAGTGGATAAGTGCGAAGTAAAGTTATAAACTTTAACCTGTAATCTGTAGATCTTCGGTGTTTTCGTAAGGGGATGTTCCACGCTGCACTTTTCTGTGTTCCGTTTAAGCAGAACTGATAAGCGAACACCATCGTAAAATAAAGGTTATATGTGGCAATTTCGGAATCTTAAAAACTAGGGGGAAATATTGTGCGATTTAAAATGATGGATCGAATGACTGAATGAAATGTATTTTGGGTTCGGAGGGTCTATAATTTACAGTAAGTAATAAAATTCGCTAAGGTTTTCTACTGTATATGAATTTCTACATCCTCCCTCCTTTAAAAATATGTTTGTAATCCTAATTAGTCTTAACTAATATTTTATATGCTAATGTGAGTCATTGTTTATTTTGTTACGCTTTCACACCGGTTAACTATTTAATCTATTATGATGAAATTTTGCCAGGGGTACAGAAAAAGGTACAAGGTACCTTTCATTCAGAAAGAAAGTTCTGTTCAGTCAAGCTGCGGGCAAAAGCTATTTGCATTTAATCCATAAGCAGTTTCTGAAATTTTATTTCTATTAATTTGTAGGCATTATAATATCATGTTAAAACTTATAGAAAGTTAAGAATATTTATTATAATAATATTAAAAAGTTTATAAAGTAATGAAGTAAAAGCGCCGTATCATAATTTAATAGTTTTAAATTGTGACGTCGGAAGATGGCCTCCTGATATGCAAGTCTTTGTTTAATTGTTTTTTAAATGAGTGTGTGAATTTCTAAAACCTTTGTTTCAGCAGCGGAAGTAATGTCCGCACTTATACATGTTTTATCACGATTATATCTAGTTTTCCTAGCGTTATCGTTCTGTTCAAATCTGATTTAGGTATGCTTGACATTGAATTCAAGTATAGCTGGAATATGCTTAGTTGGAAATAAGCGTTTATTGTTAATATGAAATAGTCAAGGTCAAAGAGATCACCAGAACGAGGGCTACTCTTAACGTGACGACTTTTCGTATTTTCAACACGCTGATATTAGCTTCATTTTTTAAGTGACACTTAAGTAAGTACTGGAAGTCAATTTTAACCTACTTCTAATTGTCGTATCGAAATAAAACTTTGTATGTATATTTGACATCATGGATCTGATCTGGTGGTGAAGCCAGGAGGTAGATAGTAGAACTATTCAATGTCTACTAGTAAACCCCTTGAGTTTGGGCTAATGTGATTCGTTTTGGGATTAGTAACGATGGTCTGATGATGGAGCTAGTAGATAGTGGAAATATATTGCACTAACAAGTTTATTAATAGCAAATCAAAATCACAACTTTGAGTGTAGCACATTGTAAGTTGATAGCATGCCTAATTTTCGACATAAGGACTCCAGGGATCGTGACACATGCTCAAGTGAGACCCCTGATTATGGAATTGGTTAAAAGTATCGACAATCGTTTACTATCAGAGGTGAAATATGCTTGTTTGCTACCTTAGCTGATTAACGAATGTTCATGCACACTACGACTTCAAAAAGAAATTAGTCTTGCCCTGTTTAGTGAGGTAAATATCAAACATTACATTCAACTACATGACAAACGTGTTTAACGGGTTTGGATTCGAACTCGCGACCTTTTAGTCACTTGTTGATGTAATAACGAGCGATATTTCTTTACGTAATAAACAAAAAAGATATATCAATCATCAAACAATATTACTGAAGTCTCCTATTGAGATGGGTGACCTTTAATAAAAAAAACACCTGTCCATCTAAATACTTAAAAAATTGCATTACCAACGCTACCAATAACTTATAATTTAATATGGAATTTAGGCCATAATAGATTTCTGTTCGATTTGGAGGCACCCGGTTCGTCTAGTACCTTTTACTTACAGAACACAGTGGTTAGACAGTACTAACTACTACTTTTAACTAACAAGTATTTATAGTAACCCATGATTGCTTAGCATCAGATATATAAGAAATAGTCTTTGCGGGTCCCAAGACAGTTTATATTCGACAGGGCTGTTAGTCTAGTGGATAGTAATCTTGACTGCTGAGCCAGAGGTCGTGGGTTCAATTCTTACCAAGGACAAATAATTGTATAATCATTTTTTTGTGTATCTGGTTGTAATTTATATAATTAAATAATTTTCATTTCAATAATGTACATAATTTATCAGATAAATCCAATATTTTAGCTATAAAATATACTAACTGTAGAAAAATTTAAAAATAAAATGCCAGTGCCAGCCAAATCCAGCAATGTGTTCATGAAATTTGCCACTTACTATACTATAACTTAATTATATTATTTGCCCTCATTTGTTGTATACATAATTATATTTGATTTATCTGATGTTATTGTAAATTTAACACAAAAATAAAATCTCTTCTATAGCTCTTTTTACTTATTTAACCAAAAAACTTCCTTTTAAATCAAAATCGTTCGTTTTATTAATTGTCGTTTTTGTCCTTCGCAAGCTTACCTGTAAGAAAATACCATAAATACTATTCTTTGTAAATAAATTTTAATTGATGCACAATAAGTTTAATTATATTATGTTCTTATCTGCCAAACAAGATAACGGTCAAAACAGGATAAAACCCTAAAGTAAGTATCAGAAGGCGTATATCACCATCCCCTTATTTATGGCCGGATGTCGGTATGTTGCTTTGAATGGTATGCGTGTGCGCAACGGATTGATCAATTATATTTTAGCAAACGCGATTCAGTTTCATAACTTTATTGAGGATGCATTCAAAACAAATTCAAGGTAAAATTGATTTCAGTATTTCTATATTCAGATATATAATACGTACATTGAAGTAATTATATTAAGGCTCCGTATTTTACCTACGGGTGCGTTCATGTTGACCTTGACATCTTCTATGTATTATTACTTACGTAAAAAAATTATTTGTACCCCATTTTAAACAAACTTCGCATACAGAGGAATGTGAAATTTGGAATGCTTAAATTTTGAATGGAGAAGAAGTGTGGAAAGCTGATATTTTTAAAGAATATATGTTATAAATTAAACAAGTATGTGTAAACGGCTACATCAATCTACACGTGCTCAGTATATAATACAGGGCGTATGTAACAATGCGATACTTGCCCATGACTGAATTTTACCATGCAGTTACAAAAATAAATTTTGAAAAAAAAACGACCGAAAAACGAATTTCGCACACCTCCACGGTATGCGAAATTTTCTTAACAATGCTTACTAAGAATTCTCTAAACGTATTAACATAATTATATTATTATAGGGAAGACATTTACCCTAAATATTTTCTTTTATACTCTTCTGAGGGGGTAAACAAGGACACGGCTCAACATAGACGTCAAGTGACACGCGTACCTATTGAAAACATTAAGTGTTTTCAATAATTTAATGAATTACTGTTGAATTTCGAGCTCGGGTAGTTATTTTAAATAAAAATCCATAGTTGTAAATACATATATATTTCAATGACTTTAAATGACAACGTTGAGAGCACCTTCCTTTCAACACCGGAAAACGATGTTTTATTTTACAGGCGACTTAAATCAATTGCCAATGATACATAATTTTTAGAGTTAATGCCTGTGAAGACTTGCATCATTCTCGTGCATCACTCAAGATATAAAATGTGTTGCAACATTAACAACAAAAGCATTAAACTGACACCGCTATTGATATTTTACTACTGTCGTGGCTTTTAAGACTGTTGTTGGAAAATGTCTTAAAGCAGTTCTTTTCAAACCCCAACAATATTATGATCAATATATGACAACAAATATTCATATCATTGTTCTAAAGACCTAAGTACCTAAAGAGTATTTTTTTATTGTGTAGAAACGCTGACGGATCATCACCCCACCGTTGCTGCCGGTGAAGTAGGTGTGTTCCAAAGTATAAGGCTCCATGATGTTTGAGACTTTGTTGTCCTACGTTTTATAGCTATTTGAATTACTATTTTTTTGGCTTTACTTAGGACTCTCTATCTATCAACTTCCAACAACTTTTACTTCTGAATAAATTTTGCGGGTTCCAAGACAATACAATTTTCCATGGGCTCTCGAGTGTCATGCTCGGTGTGGTCATGGGTTACTGCAGTTGATCTTAGAGCCCGGCTGTTATGGAAGTGAGTTAAAGTATAAAGCCTAACTTCTCTGGGTTAGTTTTATCCCATTAAATGATACACCAAATGTCTACTAGAACTCTGCGAGGATGCGCATGCGCAGGGGTGGTTGCACTTTCACTTTATGGTGCGCGGGGAAGCAGTAATACCTTATACACATAAAAACAATATCTGTTGATTTAAAGTACAGTAGGTCACACAGAAGCCACATCACACCGCCTCGCAACCGTTTCTTTCTCGCTTTTCTCCGCGTCCTTAGCACATATAATTTTGTAACGGGTTTATTGAAAACAAGGACATTAAGCCCGTTTACTTTTTTCACCAAAATTTGTCATGAGTGCGGCTAGGCAAAGCAAAGAAATTCTGTTGCAGATTTTCTTTCTAAGCTGACCAGTTTCTTTGGACGTCTTTATTAGAAACCTAACTATAGAAGTTAGACGTTACGTTGGCTGCAAAAACAACAAAAACAGTCCTGCACTGACAGTAGGCAAAGCACCCCTTTATAAGTAAAAAAAAAACTTATTAGAATAAACTAGGCAAGAAATAAAACTGAATATGTACCTAACTAATCCGTCACCGCGCAAACCTATCAAAATAAATTTCACGCTAAATGAAGGCGGTGCTTTAGGAACGTTCATTTGTTCTGTCGAAAAAACTTATTCAGGAAATTGTCTGAGTGCTACCGGCTATCTATTTATAAAGAAACGTACAAAAGAGTTTTTGCTGTTGGCTAAATAATAAAAATAGTAGATTTATCGCTGCAGTGTGGATTGATATTTTTAAATATCTTTGGTGAAAAGTAACGAATCCTGTATTTACGTCGGTTCAGAGGCTAAGTCAAGGGAGTAAGACAGAAAGAGACAGACAAAGAGATATGGGTAATTCCATTACGTTTATAGGTATTTTAATGCAAGTAGATTCGCAAACAAGCTCACGACGCCCCTATTGGTAGTTCTTACCGCTGCGTGTAAGTATTCGCAACAGCACATGACTCTATAATACATTACTGTTGACAGGAATTTACACGATCACGTATTTACTTAGGTATTACATATCTTTGATTCCCCTGACGTTTCGACCAGGTTGCGCTGGCCGTAGGCACAGGCTGACTCACACACCTGAGCACAGTGAACATTATTCACAAAAAAAATACAGCACTGTTGTGTTGTTGTGGTTTCGGATGCCACTCTTTTCAGAAACATTCGAATTACGAAATGAAGTATTTATTTTATATTATTTACTTTATTATTATATATTGTTATATTTATATAACATATATTATATTTTGTTATTTATAACTTTTTGCACATTTGCATTCATTGCACAATGCATTCTCTACTAGTCAACCTTCGGGCGATGCAGAGGCAAGAAGAAGCAAGTAGATAAAAATTATGTTAAAAACTGTAAAATAAATGGAATACAAACTAAAATTTGACAACATAATACAAAAATATACGTAACTTGTAAACTAATATATATCTCATCTCATCATATTTTTGCCATAAGTACTTATATGATATAAGTCAATTAAAATTCAAAAGGCTTTGAATTCTCTGGCTGAACTAAGGTCCTTCAAAAGAGTCTGGTAATGACAAATATCAGTTTTTACCAACATGTTGTAAACACATATAAAAATAGCTAAATTACTCTAACTACTTTGAGGAAGGTCACTAATATATTAACATTTGTCCCAGAATAGAAAAAGAATAAAAGGGCCCTCTGAAAGTAGTATATATTGTAAGCGCCACGGTATAATGAAAATAATTTATTAAATTTATTTAGTTACTCAAATGACCGTATCGATATGTATTGTGATATAGATCGATGTAAATATCGAAACGTTTATTTTTGTAGGGCTTTTCAACATTGTTAATAACTTAGTTTAAGCGCCTCTCACACTTTTTATTATTCTGTAACATTTGCTGTTAGTGTACTGTCGACACGTTGTCACTGCATAAGTAGTGGAATAAATTCGATTATACTCAAGTTAGTTTTTTTCCAAATTGAGAAACCCGATCCTACAACATAAAGTATATTTAGGAACATTTTCATTACAATTGTGTGTCGACCCTCTAACTCCCTACAAACTAGTGAGATCAACTATACAATCAACAATCGAGCGATTCCTATTCAAGCAACAATCTGATGTTATACTTCCTACAAATATTCCTAACGGGAAAGTAAGATATAGGTCACCCCTATTCCGATTAACTAATAAGTAACAAAAATAAAAACATTTACAGAGTTCAAACAAGTCCATATATCGATACAATCATTAAACGTTACTTCATAGGTGACTTGCTACTTTTTAAAAACTTGTTAGGTTCCACAAACACGTAATGTATCTATTACAAATACGTAAACAAACATCAAATAGGCCAACATTGCCACGTAATATTAGAAGCGTGTTTGTACCACATAAATAAATCAAGATGGAACGGTAGGAAGCACATCGCACGCGAGCCTTTAATAAACTAACCACAGTGTATTTATAATTAACTGAATGAGGTATCACAAGTCAGAAATTCATTTTTTAAAAGTAACTGGAGATCGTCTGGTGGTCGAAATTTGACCATAATTAATTAATTTTAAATGTTTTGTTTTACATCCTTACCAGTGTAACTTGAACTGTCATTGTAATAGACCTTCCGTACCATGACAGTGCAACATATATACTGGACCCCGGTAGCCTTTTGTAGGCATTTTCGCTACTTTCTGCACTTATACATAATAATATAAACTTTAAGTAAATTTTCCAAATTTTACATTCCTCCGTGAGCTAAATTTGCTTAAAAAGGGATACAAAGAATTATTTTTGCGTATTAATATATAGAAGATTGGGAAGGAAAACCTAATCAGAATCATCCTCGGTTTGTATACCCTAATTTCAACGACTTGTCATAGTTAAAGCAGGCCAAACTCAACAAATATCTGTTTGCTAGGTGTTACAGCTTTCTCTTAAGCCAAACTGCGCAATCTTTGACTGACACTTGTTTTATTTCTAGACGTGTTATCTTTAGGAATCTTATTGAAATCAGTATTCCTTTTTATTATCCACATTACTATAATCCAAATACTACCTAGTAGTTATAACACAACGCTAGCTAGTAAAGAAACCAAATGATAAAACCCATGTACCATCCTACCTAATTCATTATTTTATTATATTACGTTAAGATTATTATCAACGAACAATGGTAACAATAAACGTTTTCATTTGCGCAAATAAATATTGATATTTGAATAACAAATAAACTACTTGCCTTAATACAACTACTGGCAATTACGGTTCTTTGTTCATGTCTCCAGGCGGACTGATGGTCGCTGGAGCTAACATGTGCTAGAGTAGCGCGTAGTGTAAGGCGCCCTGCAACACGATGGATCGATGTAGGTGGCTGGCAGCGGATAGATTGGAACTGCCCAAGACCGGGATAGTTGGCGCTCCTTGGCGGAGGTCTTTGTCCATCAGTGGACGGTGATAGGCTGACAAACTGAATGTTCTTGACATTGTACGAGAAAAGAGTACTGGTCACGTGATAACTTAACTAACCACTTACATGCAGAGCAAAATCTTTTTTTTGGAAATTCATAAGTTTATTATTTTTTTTAATTGATGTGTTACGAATATATGTATATAATTTCAATCTTAAGATAACACGGTTATACAATAATACATATAAAAACAGCCATTCCATCTGATTTATTTCTATGTTTCAAACATTACTATTCAAAGAAAGATGAGAGTGTGCCATCAAATGAACATTTGCACTGAATTAAGGGTAACCACGTCAGTCAAAGCGTATATTGTGAAGATAGGTACATATTTATGAAGATAGGTAAGTAGAAATAGCGGCTTTAATTTAATTTTTGGTTGTAAAGGATTTAAAACAAATTTGTGTGCAGACAACAATAAATACTTACTTATTAATATTATAAATGCGAATGTGAGTTTGTTTGTAACACTTTCATGCCTTAAATACTAAATCGATCATCATTAAATTTAGCATGCACGTTGTCAAGGGTATTAAAAAGGACATGGGAAACCTTTCATCCAAAAAAAAATACTCGTCCCAAAAGGGATAGATCATTTTTTTACGGTTCATCTTTTTTACAACTACAACTAGTTGTAAATATAAAGTATATTTTGCAATTCTTCTGTTATTTTGTTTATTTGACCTAGGCACAGGCAATCTTTACTAAATTGCGTCAGGTTATATCGTTTTATTGATTTTTGGGTCATTGTGGTTTATTAACATTTTTTTTTAAAGACAACTCCCGCATTAGGAATGTTCCTGTGTCGCAGGGGGCTTCACAAACATTCAAACAAGCGAGACAAAGAACACCCAGACTCGGGCCAACTATTTGTGGATCACACAAATTTTTGTCCCGTGTGGGATTTGAACCCACAACACTCGGCGCGGCGTAGTGGCGAGGTGACCACTTAAACCATTGCGCCATCTGTGTAGTCAATCTTTCTTAAGTCATTTTAGATATCAGTCGATTTTGTTGTCATAATTGATTGTAACTGAGAGATTGTTACTACACTACTTCTATGCTAGTTAAATAAAATCGTATGTAACTTGATTTTAATTTGAATTTATTCGATATCAGATCTCTTTAAAACCTGTTCCTATACTGAGTAGAGGTTTCGTCTCCTTATGATATAGATTTAGGTAAATAGGTTCTGCATTAGTGCTGACCTCGCAAATCTCTTCAAAGTCTCAGGATGTAGGTTTCCCTAAAACGAAAAGTCCATGTGTGGAATCGGTGATTAAACTTAAACCGCCGGTGTTAATCACGAATGGGTACACCATTCGCATATTGCGCCTTAACTACAGGTTTTCATTTTAGTAGCACTGGTAGCAGCATAACTGATTTCTTCTAGAATTCTAACCGCCTGGCTGGTACATTAACTGCACCTTATGTCATCAAAGCGCCTATGGAAGGGGGGAAGATAGATTGCCACACATGTAATAACACTTGTGTTGAGAGTGTTATTAGGGGTCGGTAGATGTTAACCACCACGGGAACCGTGTCTTTGTTTACTAATTTGTATTAAACATATTATTTTCGTAAGTCGTCACATCTCTGCATGCATTGATTGATTGAACACTAGTAACTAACTAACAATGTAAACCAATCTTAGAAGTAAAATTTAACCTACTTCTAATTGTCGTACCTTACCTTGGATAGTGTTTACTAGTAAATCTCTCGAGCTTGGGCTCATATGATATGATATGGCGTTTTGACGAGTCCAACAGATTATGCTTGGTAACTATGGTCTGATGATGATGCTAGGAGGTGGGTATTGAAACTATTTTTTGTTTTCGATTCGGCATTAAAGCGTGTTTTGTTATTAGTTTTACTAAACTTTAATTCTTTTTCTTTTCTTTCTTTTTATAAAGACAACTCCCGCATTAGGAATTACTCCTGTGTCGCGGGGGACTTTACAAACATACAAGCAACGAACACAAAGAACACCCAGACTTAGGTGGGAACTAAAAACTACACCAACAGGCCAGCCATATATTATAAGTTTTCTTTTGGTTTGAATGTATGGAGTAAAAAATGTATGGAGAATTCGTCCACAGTCAAACCAATGGAAATAGACACCATTATATTAATACGTGAAGAGTTCTTTGTACCCCTTTCGAAGAAAATTTCGCGAACGTCGTAACGTGAATTTTGGAATATTTACTGTTTATATATAGAAGAAGTGAATAAAGCTAAAACTTATAAACAATATGTCTTACAACTTTAAAAATTACGTGAAAACGGCTAAATGAATTGTGATTACCTGTCATGGTAAGTATACAATGACAGCTCAACTTATACTGGCCAATGAAAAAAACATGGTCGAAATTCGACCACCACGCCATCTCTAGTATTCATAAATACATATATTTTCACTGAATGCTCAACAACCTTGTCACAGTAATCGATAAATCTATACTAATAAAGAAAAGCTGAAGAGATAGAGATATATATACTTAATAAGATTTTTTTTTTATTGTTTAAACGCGCTAATCTCTAAAACAGACATTACATGTAGATAAATAACAACGTCGGACAGAGTAATTATTGCGGAAGGTTATAGGGTATATAACATCACGCTACAACCATTAAGAGCGGAGCAGACACCATGGACGCGACTGAAACTGAGGGGAATGGCTTGTTTATAACAAGTACCTACCTATGTATTCAATATGAGTCATAAAAACTGTTATAATACTTTACTCCGAGTGAAATAGAAAGTATTACTAGTAAAGCTTTTCATAACTTGAAAGATTAAAAGTAACGTGGATCACATATTACTAGTAAATATTCTTGCTAACCAATAAAGCAAAACCGAAGCTCTGATTTATTTACAAACCTACAACCTCTCAATCGCAATTCCGATGTATTAACCACTTCTCGTTTTATTTGCTGACTATCTTAATAGCTTAGATGGTCAGAGGCGATATGTTTCACAACTTACCCAACTGAATGGGTGTATAGTGATTATCACACAAGGCCACAGTTGTTCTTTCATAATAATATTGTTTTATATTTCTTAGAATTATGTTATTTAATTATATTTGGACGGCAAGTGCGTTTTATATTGCAAAATGTCAAGAATTTATTACTATTTCGTAATGTGTTTTTGTTATATGGTACGTGCAGTGGTTCAAGTCGTCAGTTTGCCAACTCCACTGTCGTCCAGGTAAAGGGATTTGATGCCCATCATCTGCTCGGGCCTAGGAATTGTACTGTTGAACATGGGTCGATCCCAATGTTAAACAATTATTTGTTTAAGTCACAGTTTTATAAGTGGGAGAGCACGTATGGGCCGGCTCGACTGGAGTGACACCACGGCTTCACAAAAAACCAGCAGTTTTTACCGCGTGAGTGAGGTTACCGGAGGCCCTAACCCTTCCCTAAAACCCCCTCTCCCCTATTCCAGCAAATCCCCTCTCCCCCTCTTCCCCTACTCCCACCTTAAAGGGTGGCAACGGACTTGTGACTCTTGAGTTGCAGGTGCCCATGGGCGGCGGTAGTCATTTACCATCAGGTGACCCGTCTGCTCGTTTGCCCCTACACCATAAAAAAATTGTACTCGGTTGTACTGTGCTTTAATTTGATTTGATGATTATATGTAAAAAATATAAAAACCTAAAAATAAAAGCGGATGACAATTTTCAAAGTATTTCAAGATATTTAATACATATATAATATGTATATGCAAAGGAAATTGCCTTAATGTATATTTGACCTACAAATATACAAACTGCAATAACAGTATCAGCTTATGGAATGTCTACATGATAGAGGTGCAACGCAGAGTTGTTGAATTAAGCATTTTTTTATTTCGTGATAACTCAAAAAGTGCACGAAATTCAAAAAATCGAATCCATTAAATTAACTAACATAATTAAGTTGTTAAAGTTTTTTTTAAGAATGTTAGTAACGAGAGTTACACACATTACTAGTGTTCTTAAAAAAAAATTAAAAATGGTTAAGTACTCACTTAAATAAAATAAAGTATATTTTAACATATCAAAGACTGAGAGTTTGATATGATAGAATGCACCTTATTCGGAGTACGTAGGTCACAACAACTCAAAATTTTCGAGATTGTGGATTGGATCATTTTTGCTTAAATCCATCCAATTGGAGGTCAAAAAACGATTGCACAGCCTAATATTTTGTATCATGACAATACTTAAAAAAAGTCAGCTGAAAAACTAATGGTGAATTATACGTGACATGAAATTGATTTTTTCAAACTTTTTTTCGACTAACATCGTCTCACAACTAGGTCCACCCACCACGGGTCTGGCAGCTGACGCTTGTTTTTATTGCTATCTCTAGGCTATCGCCTACACACAAAATTAAGCTACCTGAAATCACCACCAAAAATGCAACGCTGGCAACGTTGCATTTTTTTTATGGCGATTTACGTACCATTAGTATTATCCGCTACAAATGATAGTTATAGCTGGCATCTTTGGCTAGCGTATTAAAATGAACTTAATAAACTTCACGTTAAATGTCTGTTTAGTATGTGATAACACTGATAACTAATAATGTGATTGATTAGATTATTTATAAGCGTCTAAAAAGTAAACGTGTTCTGTTGGTAGGTTGATGGTTAGAGCATTCCTATACGGAGTAATTAATTCACAAAATTGCTATTTAATTATTCAAGGTTTATGTTGCGCAAAGTTATTGAACTCAAGTTTGTAATTGCAAGGATGGGCAGATGTGATACTTTACGTGTATCAAATATGACCGACAAATCAGATAAATTTTATGATTCTAAGCAGTGGCGTAACTATATCATCTGAGGCCCTTGACTAACTCATTAATAAATTTTGTAATTAGTACCTCCTGTGTATAGTACCTTTGGTGCCCGGGAGCCGAGCTCTGCAACGCTATTGTTATGCCACTGGTTCAAGATTGGTAAAGAAGCGCACCGACTCGCTGGAGGATGGTAAGCCTGTACAAGTAGGTATCTATTTACAGACACATCATGTGTAGACATTCGTATCACTCAACACCAAGGGAACATATTGGGTCCTCGCGGTAATATTTATAAGGTTCGATACCTTTTTGGCCTTTTTGGTTACCCGACGTTTCGACCAAAATGGATTGCTGATATCTGCTTTAGAGTTAAATTCAAAGAACACTAGGAAAGTTTAGGAGACGTTACGTGTACTTGATACTAATCCAATTTTCTAGAGAGAATAGTCTATTGCAATTTATTTTTTTAAGACAGATGCTACAAAATAGGTCCGGCTTGGAAATAACATTGTAAGGGCAAAAATGTTACATATTGTCACTGCGTTCTTCATAATAAATACATTAAGTTTTTTTTTTTGCGAAGTGCGAAAAGTAATGCGTCATTGCTTCTCTGCCGGTTTTCTGTAAGGCCGTGGTATCACTTCGGTCGAGCCGGCCCATACGTGCTGAAGTATGGCTTTCCCACGGTTTTTCTGAGTAAGTATACATAGGTAAAATCTTGAAAACAAAAAAATTTAAGTTGGCCATTTCGTCTCTTAAAAATTCAAAACTAAATTGTGCTAAACCTTGTAGTACCTACTTATTTTCCTATAATTATCTCTAAATGAAGATTACAGTTTTTTTATTGCATTTTAATTTCGAATATTCATTGTGTAAATTTAATAAGAATTTTAGTTGCAGCAACAATGAAGCCCTGTGATAATATTACATTATCCATAAACAATAGACTATGGTTTCGGACAATTGTAGTAACAAACTAATTGTTTTGTTTTATATGATGATAATTCTGAAAGGTCATTTGTATTTTATCAAACTTTGGTATACTTACCCATACTTCGACGTACGGATGCCGCATTCATCTTACCAACAGCCTCCGCGTCGACTGCCGAGAGCTCCGGTTTTGACTGGGATAAAATTCAAAATAAGTAATTCGATGTTGGCAACATAACAAAAAAAGGAGATCAAATGCGGCACTGCATTTGATCTGCAAGAGATTCCTTCCAAAACTTTTTGGTTCAAGGATCTATTAGCTTTATATATATGAGTTTATTCCGTATTAAGTTTTCGAACTACGATTACATCTCAACATAATACGAAAACGAAAAGGACACCATTAAAATATCTATATCTAAATTATTTATATCTATACAGAAAAAGTATGCAAAACTCCTAAATACGATAACACGTTATCAACCGTTTACTAGCATAAATTTTTTTTTATTGTGATTTATAGCCTGATTTTTTTTATTATGTTTGTATTGGATAGTTAAATCATAGATCGTTTGAATACAAATGATTGCGAATGTAATTGAAAACTAAAATAATCCGATGAAGATTCTTTATAAAATGTATTTTTTTTTTGAATATCTAAAATTATACTAAGTCTATTGGGATTTAATGTTATGAATAGTGAAGAGAATTCTTTGAAATTTTCTTAAAAAGTTAAAAAGGGGCTTTTTAAGAAACATCGCAAACGTAGTAACGTGAATTTCGAAATATTTACAGATTATAATATAGAAGAGGTGCAGAAAGCTAAAATTTTTAAACAATATTTGCTATAAAGTAAAAAAAAATGCAAAAACGGGTACATAAAGCTATAAGTGTCCAGTATATATTTTGGCCTGTCATGGTATAAAAGTCCATACAATAACAGGTCAAGTAATATTGGGTATAGAAATAAACTATGGTTGAAGTTCGACTACCACACGATCTCTAGTATATTACGACCTATACATAGAATAAGGTTATACATGATTATAAAACCAAATTACTTTTTTTGTATTAATAATACATACACTATTGTAATACACTACTAAAACAAAAAAATCAAAAACTTTTGTAGTAACGAAGATAGCGATTAAATAAGGGTAATATATAGATAAGTATAACCTTATTGATACAAAAAAAGTAATTTGGTTTTATAATCATGTATAACCTTATTCTATGTCTAGGTCGATTTTAAATAATATAATATTTAAATTTACAGGAGTATAAAATTGTATAATTTGATAAATATAATATCATAAATAATTGGACACTGCCAGCCATTAACAACTTCATGTCCTATACAGGTCCACTAAAATTCATAATTGTTATTCGAACATTGGTTTTATATGATTGGAACAATTTACACTCGATGTCGGCCATATATTCGTGTATTTACTTTTACTTCCAGATACAATAAATTATACCAATAGCTTAGCCAATAGCTGGTGCACCAATAAATTTGCAGAGATTTAAACGCAGTCATAACTTATCTTACATCATAAATAGTAATATAGATGTTTTATATTTCCTAACGTTTACCTTCACGGCGTTAAGAAAAATGGCGTGTTGCAATGTCCTCATAAGATGTCCACACTTACGTATGTGGAGCAAAACGTATAGACGTCCACTTGCATCTTGTGGCCCATGTCATAAGCTGCTGGCGGCGTATGCAGTTGCTACTAACTTATTTCTAAATAAATTATTGTGCTTGAGCTATCCCATGATTTATCTTTATCGTTCTTTCAATTAAGGTAAACGAGGATTAAAATATATTTTTAAAATATGTTTATTTATATCGATTAAAATATAGGTATATATCACTTCATGTAGAATGTTCATGAAAGTAATACTTTTCCCCTTAAATTAGTAACAGATTCACATGTATTATACTGTCCTAATGAAGTTTTTCATATATAACCTTTTGCAGTTTAATGCTCAATAATCGAAATTAATTAAAAATTCAACCCTCGGCTTTAAATAATTATTTAAATCCGAGGATTGAATTTACTTTTATAAAAATGCAAACTATTTCAAGCAGATTTATAAACCTGACTGATTATTATAAACAAAACAATTTATGTTTTAGCGATACACGTAGATAATATTCTTCTTATTTATTATTTGTACCATTTATGTTGGTGAAAACAAAATAATTTTATACCTAAATCCAAATTACAATATTAATCTTTATGGTAAAAAAAACTTGTTGAATATGTTTAAACGCTCTCAGATTTTAACTTCCAACCCACAAGTACGCATAAGTGCAAGACTTACAATAATTTGATACTGAATCATTATAATAACGAAAGTTATTGTGCCCCACATAGGATAGAGGGCATTACGTGCGACTATTGAAAACTATTATTTCATTTGAGTTGAGTAATTATTTCACAGCGTTAATTAGTTATTTTTTATCAAAATCATTACTGCACTGAAATGAAATGTAATTTAATTTGCACCCGATTTCCGTATATTTTTTGCTGTCGTGTGTGTTTAGCTATTTATTTAAATAGAAAGGTGGTTAACTCATGAGCACCTTTTAAAACGGCGTAATAAATGCTAGAGGGATTGTAGCACCTGAGTGTGGCAAAGAGTATTTCATGATACTTAGTCTTTCATGATACTTACACACATATAAATTTCATAACGTTTTTGAAACTTTCTTTACGATATACTTAGTAATGACAGATTAGTACATCTGTATTGTGTTCTTAATCTGTTTTAGAAGTATATAGTGCATGTCCGGAATTCAAGTAACAGGTGATGAGCCTATTGCCATGTGTAGTATTGTACTCGTATGTACGTATTATATAGGTAAAATCCTATAACTAGATTCCGACCTATAAATCGAGTTTGGAAGCAGACATTAATGTAAGAACATCAGTGGTGATAGTATTTATTACGCCACCATGGCAGTTTAATAATATAAATATAAAAGATTTGTTTATCGCAACACCATAATCGCTTGTTTGTGAGAATATCGACTCAATTCAAAAGTCAGTTGAATTTAACTAAGTTTGCCAAACGATCATAAATCTTTGATATTTTATGGTGAACAAAGATGCAACGCCGATTTCGTGCTAACGTTTGTTAGAAAGCGACGAGTTCATTACATATTTAGAACAAAATACTGTAGCGGAAATCACAAAACATTGACATTCTCTAAAATCAATAATTTTCAGTTATGTCGCTGTTGTCGCAAACGACCGATATGTTTGTCCGGTCCGATGTTCGACGAAACCACATTTCCACATAACAGAAAGACTGTTTTAATGGGGTCCTTCTCCTCTCAAATCTCAACACACTGCATCCTAATGCGCATACTTCTCGACTGTTATGTTCCCACCGGTGGCCAGTCTAAGGTCGCCAGAACTTACCGAGGGTTTTCCAATACCGTTTGACAGCGCTTGTAACTTCGAGGGTGTGAGCTGGAAACTATACTAATCTGATAAAGATGAAGAGTTTTTTTTTGTTCTGGAACTACGAGTCGGATTTGAAAAAATATTTTTCATTTGATAGACCAGTTGCATTGCTATTGCAGTTGTGGGCTGTTGAACATGATATCCCTAAGGAACGGAGCAGTTACCATAAAACGAGTTAAACTGCAGAGAACAGCTAGTATCAGGTATCCAGGATAGTTCATAAATAAAGTTTTAAAGTATTATCAGGTATTCCATTTTTTATTATATTGCCTTGGCTTATAGGTACTTACATGCCAAGATTAATAGAGTATAGGTCATTTAATTTATAATGCGTAAAGTATACATAATACAATGCTTTATTTAACACTAAGCAAAGCCCGGTGTGTGTTGCAATGCGTTACTTTATTTTATTCGAAAACTTCGCGGGCTCCCTTTTTATAATATACTTTTTAGATTATAGGTCGGTTTTTTAAACAAACACATTCCATTTTCAAGATTATAGAGTGTTAGTCTAGTAAAAGATACTGGAAGGCGTTAAAGGAACTATAGTTTTGTACAATACTTTTAGGTTACCCTAATTACAGGCGTACAGGGTAAATCAATGAATTCTAATTTAGTCTCATATTTGAAACAAATAAGGTGGAATTATTTATAAATAGCTAGCTGCGCCCCTGGGTTTCATCCGGGTATGACCCTCGTTAAGTTTTCTTAAATTTTAAAATTTTCGGCGCACATTTCTTCATATATATTTTCTTTCATACACAATAACAAACACAAAAAAAAAGAATTAGCGAAATCGGTCCAGCCGTTCACGCGTGATGCCGTGACCGAAATAGGGATTCATTTTATATATATAGATATACTAAGATGAATCATGAGTCCATGACTTAGTATGTTACAGAGCTGATTTGTGTATGTTACGGAGTGCAAAAATATTAAAAAGATATACCAGACAAAATTCTTTACACGTTGATAGATTCACATACATGATGCGCACATATGACCTTTAAATCAATTTTAATATTACAAATACTGATCATAACAAACCAATTGGCAGCACTTGCTGACATTTTGTATTTGAAAGTACTCCATACTCATATTACGATATTGTAAGACCGGCGTTACACGGACAGCAATAGACTCTTGATTATTGCTGCATTCATTGTGGTAAGTGACATTAATAGCATCGATCAGTGATGCACAAATACTGCAAACACATTTAAAAAAAACATGTTGCCCTGTAGAGTGTAAAGTTAATTGGGAATGATAGGACCGGAGACAGTAAATATATTATTTGGCATCCATGCTGTGTACGAACTTCTAAATATCTAATATAAATAGGTAAAGACAAAACTTTTTGTACCTTCTTTTCCAAGAAGGTCTACTTCTTTTGACAAGATTTATTGTTATCAACATTGCGTGTCTATAATAAATAAATATACAAATAATCAATTACGGTCAAGTTTAATTTTGCGCGACCACTAGACATTTATTAAATCCAAAAATATACCTGGGAAACAAGTTAACAAGAAAATTGGTATGGATACATTTATCATTTCTAATTTAGCCTACACTCTTATTTATTTATATATGGGATATTTTACAGTTACACGTATGTTATAATTGATCTACTGAGTGAACGTGTAACCCACACCAATGTCCCCGTAAAATTATATAATAATTTTGCTTTGACTTTTGATCACAAAATTGATACCCGATGCTCTATAGTTGGCAAATATCCGGTAAATATAACGTGACATAACATGTTTCTAACACTACAGTAGAAGTAAAATTTGGGAAGCAATATATAATAAGAGTAAAAACTTCTGCACGCTAGTTTTTAGTTTGCAGGCTTTAGTGTCAGACTTCATTATTGACTTTATTCCCTTGATAAAGGGGCTGTCGGGCTTGAAACTAGTCGAATTTCGCTGAAATACCCACGTGGATACAGCCATTGAAGACGTATGCGCGCGCTATTTATTGATTTAGGTGCTGGATGGTTGTGTATTGACGCTTTAATCTTTCAACCGAACAGATTAGTCAATTGTTTATTGCTAATAAAACCTTGATGTTGTAGGCATCACTTTTTATTGGATTATTTATCATGGTGTTCTTCATCTAGTTTTGACTTAATTCATTAATTAATTGATAAACCAACAAGTAATAAGTTACAAATTCTTTGCAAGCTCTTGACAAATTTATCTAAACGATGGCTTTATATACATGGCATAGAAATAGGCTATATGGCGTAACTGATGGTGACCGCCCTCCTAGGGCTAGTTAGTTCTGAATCACCAACCTTGTACACAAAAATGTTTTTATTCAACTAAGTTGACAAATAATCATGCAGCTGGCCTGATAGCTGTTGTCGCCACATCAAAAACTCTTATTTATTTTATTAATAATAGGGCCAAACTATAATAGATGATAACACAGTTCACTATTTAATAAAAATAAGTTAATAGATATTATTTTGACTGGTTATACCGGTAACGCGATACTATTGGTCGATTGATAAATATTAACGAATAGTGGGATTATAAAAGGGTAGAAATAAGTGAAAATCGATTGACTTGAGTGCGAATAGAGGTACGAACAACTTGGCAGTTACTGTTAGTTAGTGATTTTCATAGTTTATATCAGTGGTTGTGAGACTCTTTCTTACACAGCAAGTGTTTACTGATTTGTACCCTCACTTATGTTAGACTATCTCTTGCCCGCGGTTTCGCTCGCGTTAATATAGGCTTTGTCAATCACCTCAGGTTTTACTCGGAAACAGTACTTTTTTCAAAATAAACTATGCCGTACTACTTAACCGATCATAGGCTTGAAAGCGTAATAATCAAATACATAATCATTGTAACTTCCGCATTTAAAATATTAGTTAGAATATGAGGAGTAGGCAACAGATCAAAGTGTGTTAACTCCGTCCAACGAAATAAGATAGTGAGAAACGGATTTTTAATCTTTTTTAAACCTTAAAACTCATGTCAAATTATGACGCATCATTATATATTATTATATAAAAAAACCAAAAGTACATAACGTTTCAAACAATATTAAATCCAAGTACGGATATTATAAAAAATAAAATTAATATTATGGATATATCAAAATCCGAAATCTCAAAAGTTATATTGACGGAGTTAATGCGCTTTGATCTGTTACTCCTCATATATATATATATATTAGTAACTGATCTATACTGTTAACTAATAACTAATAACTTCATATATTGTATAGGGTACAAAGTCTACGCTATGGCAGGCAGGAGGCACAAGCCTATTGCTGTCCACTGGGCATGGAATTAAAGATGGGAAAATCGGAAGTATATTCAAAGGTGGAGGCTATAGCTCGAGCAGGTCTGGGGCTGGCTGTTGCCGGGAAGTACGAGCCCTCTTATGCCCGGTTCCTATAATCAGTAAACGATTCTTTTTCCTAACGGACGGTAAAATTTTGTTGAATTATCAACGAAAATGTTACTGTCCGTCAGCAAAACGAGTCTTTTCTTGATTTTCAGCGAAAGTTTTACCGTCCGTAAGCAAAACGAATCGTTTCTTGATTATAGGAACCGGGCATTACCCGACTAATATAACTACTAAACAAATAAACTTAGAAGACTCCCAACGTTGTTTTTTCAAACCGATACTACGCAAAGCATAGGCTCTGTCTTATACGTATAGCATATCTACATTTTTATTTTACAATAATAAAAGACCAACACATCCAAATAAGCCGAAATAATTCGTCAAAGTGAAACATTGTTCATAAACATAATGGCTCATTATCACCGTTTTAAAAGGTGAAAATTGTTCAATTTTATGACCGCATTTAGTCAACTCGATGATACGGTTGCATCTGACTTTTGAGCAATCGTGTTTTCTTTTGGCAATTTCATTTCATATTGAGAATTAGGTTAGGCATCTGTGGTGTAATTCAAAATGTTGTATTGTCAAGGCTAAAATGTGTAATGTGTGAATCATGTTTCAAAGGGTATTTATATCATACGAATTAAATTAGTCAATTTCTTGCACCAATAATTTGTATTCTTGCAATAATAATTTACGAGAATGTACTGAAAAAGTATATTTTTTATAAAGTACTCTGCAAACCTAGTCTCAAATGGTGACCGCTGCCTGTAAATACTCGAACGCTCTACGCATTTGGGTACCTAGCCTAAAAATAGTGCATATTGGCCAAATATTAAGATTTTACATGTGTTCAGTATTTTACCCTACATTTGAGACCTTCTCAGATAATAATAATCTATGCTTATTTAAGTTTAACGTTAAAAAAATTCGTGAGCTCTATCTGGAGTAAAATTATTATTGGATTCCCGTTACAATTTTTTAAGCAGCTGTCCACTGTTTTACCGCTGAATTTGGAAATGTTCCACGTAGATGGCAATAGGCTTGTCCCTTATTTCATTAGACCGTGACCTGTGGGTATATACATACATCTAAGCTGTACGCTATTATCGATTTGTTGGGCAAATGGCTAATATAAAAAAAATGAGTTAGCGGGTTCAGTTGAATCCCTACACGTATCCCAATATTTCACATGTTCCCCTAACCAATGTTTCCTTTATCTACGTTACACTAAAGCTACGTTGAATATTCTTCAAGTAAATATCAGAAGCATAAACTGCAATTTCGACAGTCTAAACATTCTCCTATGCTCTATGGACGTTAAATGTGATTTATTTGTCCTCACTGAATGCTGGTTACGTAACAAACAAATATACCCAAATTAAATAGCCATACTTCCACCAGTTCTATATACGTTATGACTTAAATTATACAATCACTCAGCCGGTATTTTAAGATGCAAATTGCATGATTCTAAAATTAGCACCTGATATAGCCATTGCAGCAATATATAGATTGCCCTCTGTCAGAAACATCAAAAGATTCATAGACTCTTTGAACGACTCTTACACTAACATCAATTTCATCTTTTTCCACTGTTGCCATCGTAGTTGACATACATGTAAATATTTGTCCGAACAATTCTGATACAAACTGCGAAGAATATTTAAATGTAACTGCATATCATACCCTACTTCCGGCTCATCGCTTACTCAAGCGTCTTGATAGGGACCTACCTTGATCGTGTGCTTTTAAAATCAAATAAGAGCTCCACAACTTAGATTTTTGATACTCATAATACGGATCACGCCTCTTTTCTGTTGGGTACTGATACCGAAAAGCCTAGAAGTTTCATAAAGCATATAGAACTACCGGCTCTAGTTAGTTACTTAGAAAATACCGATTTTACAAAAACTCTAAATAGCAGAGACCCTAACCATAGTGCGGAGCTTCTCATCTCCACGTTATCAAGTGCTGTAAGTGAATTCAGCCCCATAAAGAAAATACCGCAAAGGAAACCGATAATTAAACCCTGGATTACCCTGGGACTTCTGAGATGTATACGTAACCGTGATAAATTACATAAAGAATCACAGTTAGACCCCAATAACAACATTGCTAAACTAATTTATACTAGGTACCGGAACTTTTGTTACAACCTTCCAAAGGAGGTTAAACGTAAATTTGATCAGCTTAAGCTCCAGAAAGCAAAGGGTAATCCAAAGGCCACTTGAAATATCCTGAAATCAATAAGTCGTTTAAATAGTAATTCTGAAATCGTCACGGGAGATCTTATGAACATGCGTGGAGATCAAAGATCCTAATCCTCAGTCAATTACACTAACAATTATTTTGCAAATGTCGGAGCCAACCTTTGCCGGAATATAGGAGAAACGTAGGCAAAAAAATAATTGGTTTTTTTCCCGGACGGGTCCTGTCTGCACGATCCCACCTGAAGAACAAAATACAGTTAATGCTGAGTGCTACACCACCATTTGTTTACACAATATCTTTGAAAAGGTTAGGTAAAACGACCAAGAAGTCGCATCCTATTTCACCATGACAATGCTTCGGCGCACTCCGCGAACAAGAGAAAGTCATTTATGGCTTTTGAAAAGGTAGAGCTAGTGACCCATCCCACACATAGTCCTTTATTTATTTTCCCAAAAATAAAAGATTTGATGAACGGTATGACATTTACGGGGCCGGAAGGGGCGTGATAGCTTTCAACCAACACGTGAAAACATGCTCTTAGGTCAATGGTCCTCTTTTTTTCAAAAGTGGTTTGACCAAATGAAAAAGTGTTTAAAATGTAATGTAGAATACTTCGAAAAGCAGTAAATATATTACTTTACATGTAAATTGCTTTATTAATGAGTAACGCAAAACTTTCAGTCTAGTGTGTGTCTAGTGCCTCCCCAGACTACGTGGGGTACCCCAAAGACATCACAGTACTAACCGTGAAGCAGCTCTGTGTACTTCAAATTGTTCTTGTCCGTGCCCACAGGCTGACAAACGTCGTACGTTTCAGGTTTGTACTGCGTCTAGAATCAAAACTTCCGTGGCGGGCAGACACTTTCAAAATCTTAGCTGTTGTCTTTACAACAAATTAAATAAAAAATACGATATTTTCTCTTTACCCAAATACGAATTTAAAGGCCTTCAGTTACTTACCTATGACGAGTCTGAAAGACTTCTTGAAAGTGAACCATACATTACATACATATACACATACATACACACACACTGTGCTGCATGCTTTTATATTATTCAGAAGCTGTTTTTTTGTTCCTATTTTGAACAATTATGTTCATTAATTTTTTTTAATATTAATGGTAAGACAAACTTTGTTATGATAAAATGTATTTATCAAACACCGTGTAACTAATGTTATTAAGGTTCAACCTGTAATGTAGGGGATAGCGTCGGTGTCTGTCACACAGTTTTTACTAGCTCAGACATCGTCGTTTAACTCTATCGTTTATGTATAGAATCAAATATTTATATACTACATATTAGATTAAGATAGATCAGCTGTATCTCGTTTGATTGAATAAATAAATATTATTATTATGCTCTTTATTTAAATATACATACAAATTACATTTTTAAATACATTCAGATATATTATTATTATTATTTCTGCCTTCACCTTATATGATATACTTACAGGTGTAAGTCTATAAAAAAACTAAACTTGTATTGAACTGATTCAAAAAAACATTCCTTATTCATGGACAAATTTATTGAATTTTACATTATATACTGGATACTTTGACAGATTTCAATAAAAATGTTAATTAATCGGACTTACCTCTTTAGTTTCACGGTAGCTAATTATAACGAGCATTGCATAGCAAGTAGATGTTTCGCAGACAAACAAGCATAAAATAATGATATCCTCTAAGTGGTTTAATTGCTGCAGGCGGCCACATCCCGTGACGGCGCGGCGTCACACTACTGCTCTCGAGAGGAAACGCATTCCAAACAAAATTTGACTTAATTTAAAGGAACAATTTGATGAGTCTAGTCTTTTGGTTTTTTATTTAGTAATATTTGCAAGTCATGTGAAAGTTAAGAATTGTGGAGATATTATATATTATATTAAATATATATTTTATGGTGTAGGGGCAAACGAGCAGACGGGTCACCTGGTGGTAAATGACTACCGCTGCCCATGGGCACCTGCAACTCAAGAGTCACAAGTACAATACCCGCCTTTAAGGTGGGAGTAGGGGAAGGGAGTAGAGAAAGGGTGTAGGAGAAGGATTAGGGCCTCTGGTAACCTCACTTACTCGGCGAAAAGCAATACAAGCATTGCTTCATTGCCGGTTTTCTGTGAGGCCGTGGTATCACTCCGGTCGAGCCGGCCCATACGTGTAGAAGCATGGCTTTCCCACGATCTATATGGGCATAATATTACTAACTTTTTCTCGTGGCGTCGCTCGCGTAAAAGCAATTTTTCTATCCCTCGAGAAGAGTACTTTTTTCTTAGTTTCGTAGTTTTCTAGTTGTATGCAAAATTGCATGATGATCAGTTGAGTAATTAAAGTGTGAAAGCGTTTGTTACGCTATACGCCAACAATAAACAAACTCACTTTTGCATGTATAATATTAAGGATCTGATAGATGTTATCTTGTCGCTTTCAATAGCGTACAAGGTCTCTTTCATAATATCTTTTAAATAGACCTATAACCGAATGGTTTTGTTTGTTTGCAAGTCACTTTGCATTTCACCATAAATATTTTTTTATCTTTTAAATAAAATAAATTATAATTATAATTTAGTTAGTTTTAATATACTTAATTATTAGGTTTGTATGTACAGTATTCTTTAATATTAATAACTAACCGAAAATACCTAAAAGTTAATTTATGTTTCTTCATGATAGTTTTATTGTTGTCGTTTATTTTCAATATTATATATTTTTTAAATTATTATGAAACCGAAATTACAATGATGACAATCAGTTCAATAAGTTTATAAATCTCATAAATTATGTCATATGTGTTCATAACTAGTTTGACCATACAGACGTTATGCTGTTCAATTTTATATTCTGTTTGTGGGCATATCCTTCGAAAACCATTTGTATTTTCCAAGTTTCCGGGAAGTCTTTAAAATTTTTCTTTATCAAAAAACCTAGTTCTCGTATAGTAAGTACATACCATGGATATTTGAAAAATGAATTAAGCTAAATACATACAGCATTGTCAAGTGGTGCACTTAGCAACAAACCACATTTCATGTGTATTTATATAGTTGTATATAGTATATACGCGTAGGTCTATATGGTAATACAGAGAGCAACCTATCTATATGTTTAATTGAATCGAAATTCTATATTAGCAACAAACTCCACTACGAAAGAAAAACGCAAACTTAGTTTAACGAATTTTCGTATCTTTGGTAAAACTTTTTAATTTTATTTATTTTAAAGGGTGGTGATCTACGTACTATCCACAATACTATACTATAGAGTATTTTTAGATCTGCAAAGTTAAGTTTGTCTTTCGAAAAAAAAACGGGCAAAGACTTTCGAGAATCCCGAGATGGGCCTACTATCTACATACAAGTTTGTTTGCTCACGGAACCCTAGGTGCGCGAGTCAGACTCGCACTTGTCCGATTTTTTTATGTTTCCTTCGATGGCCTGAATCCCGAGCCCGGGGAATTAATGTTTTGACTCATATTATGTTGCTTGCATTTATATCCTGAATAGTTAATATATAATATATATCGATAACATATCACTTCAAACATGTGATGTTTGTCATTTTACATCACAAATATTTAAGTATTTATTTTGCACATATTTTACAAAAATCTAACCCAACGTTTAGCATATAGATAACTTAATTTAACACTGTATGAGTATGTAAATGGATACATAAATAAATGTTATGAGTTATATTACGTCTATTATTAGCTGAAAACGTGTTAATGGCCTTTTAGTAGTTTTTTCATTGTTAAATTGTGTTACAGATGACTTGTAATTTAATCGTGGTAAGATTATGTTTTTAAAAGAAACTCTAGTTGTGGTATCATTATGAATATTAATTGTATTTTAAACTAATTCTTTCGTATGTTATTTGAACTGATTTCGGAGTAATAAAATTTCTTTTGAATTATTCTCCCCTTTTTACTTTATTATGTAGTTTATTAGCCAAACCTTTCTTCTACGGTTGTACGCCTGAAATGCATTAATATTTTATTAGCTACAGTTTTCATTTCATCATCTAAAATATGTGCTTTTCAGTCCCACGGATGTTTGTTCTACAGCAAAATCTTATTTTAATTTTTCATATCGATTTTCCTATTGTAAGCATATGTAATCTCCTAAAGTCTTTAAAAGATACAATTACATGTTAGAACTTCGGATATTAACTCAATATCTCCTACAGTTCTATGACAATCATGTTGAAATTAAATTACCTCACTCCGTTATTGTATATCAACAGTTAAACACATGCCTACATTAATACATTGTTAGTTTACACAACACTTTGTAGACGCAGAAGTGTGCCAAGCCAAGTTTGATCAGCATTTGAATGATTTGATAAGTTTTAATGCAAGGCAAAAGCTTGTTCACTAAATACTTTCCTGAACAAAGTTTTTTACTTTATTCCCACATTAGTCAATTACTTATTAGAGCGAAAGGTAGGTAGTTGTACTGAGTCAGAGGCTTTTGTTAATAGCAATATTCCATTATTCTAACTATCACCTTGTTTATAATTGAGAATCCAGTTCCTTCGTATATATATATATATATATTTTGTGTGAATTTAGGTGGTTGTGTATTTCTTTTTTCCTAGTGGGAGAATATTCGGCTTTGAATGAAAAATAATATAAGTACATATGTGTATTCTACATTAGTATGTTAAGCAAAAGATACTAGAGAAGCTTATCGCGAACAAGCCAACGGACACAATAGTTCCAGTACTTCCATTTTTAGTAATGGTTCTCAATTTCTAGTTGTATCGACATATATAATATACAATCAAAAGATTGTAGAACACGAGTATTGATGTTCTCTTTCATCTTATTAACTTTCCTATTTACTAGCAAAAAATACAAGAATGTACAAAGGATGTATTTATGTACTAATATGATTGTGTGTACACAGTAACACTTTCTTAATGTATTTTATGTTTTGTTACAGGTAAATTTCAAAACATGTCACACGGCACCTATTGAAATATACGTAAGTTTATGTTTATTAAATAAGAGTGAACAAACTCCAAATGTAAAGAGTAAACTTGGTTTTTGAAAGTGCTAAATAGCCATCATCAATTTTTTTTGTTAAACGTAATACTCATAAATATATCTTTAGCTTTAGAAGCTTTGAAGAATTCTTGGAGAACTTGGCTCGGTCATTATAACCATTATTTTAGTCAGCATACTATGTGATGAATTGTATTATATATTTTTTGTTTTTATTGCATCTGAAGCACCTTTCACGTTATCATACGTGTAATCACGGTGTCGAAAACTTTTGTTGCGCACACAGCCTGGTTATATTAATTCTTTTATTTATTTTAATGTCGTCACGCTCATTATGTACTTTAGTAACCAATTACATGAATATTCTTACTGTAACATAGATTGTTAGTACAATCTATGTTACAGTACACAAACATAGTGATGGTCCAGCATTAGAAATACTTTTAATTTCACGGGAGTTTGATGAGATTATGTACTATGTGGGAGGTACTTATTACAAACGATGTCCGTAGCTACATTTAACATGGCATGGCGTTCACCACTATATGATATATATTCACCACTATAAAATGCTGGTTTTGATGGAAATTAAATAAAGAAGTACGGTATCAGGTCGGTGTCAGATAAAAAACTTAATGACAATTGTGGAATAACCTACCTACAATAGTTTTAAGAAATAACTTCTATAAACATCCACACTTTACGTCTACCCGAATGTACCGTACTGTGGACCTTATTTTCTTTTACCGCTTCCTCAGCGTGATGAATATGTATGTATGAAAAATTATAGAGTTGTGCCAAATTATAGCTTTTTACTAAGAGTACGCGGTTCGCTTACGGGCGGACGCAGGACAGACATGGCGAAATTATAGGGGTTCCTTGTTGAATACGGAACGCTATAAACAAAAGCCCCTAATTCCTATTCCAGGCATAGTCCGAGCAACCTTTCAGTAGATATAAATTATATCCTTAAGTAACTTTCTAACTTAATCTAGACGACTATAAATAGAGGTTGATACTCATGAAAATAATTTAATAAAAGTAAACAATACTTGTTTTATGGACAAAAGATAAACGAATAATTGAGTGGCTCCGCTTTCAATGTCGGTCGTATTATACCCTGCCTTGATCCACGAATCCCTCTGTTGTAGACAAGTTGCTTCGACTAAAATATGGTTTCTACTATTCGACCAGAGGCCAATAACATCGACTTTCAGTTCAATCGAGGATTGCCTTGAATTAAAGATTGATTTTCGGTTAATTGATCCGTTTGCATCGTGTTATTGATGCAAAACAATTTGTAGTCTGTATTACGTATAATGACAGTACAATACAATATACAATACATACATAATAACAGTACAATACACAATACAAAACATAATAACAGTAATCCTAAAGAGCTATGACCCTATTCCCCAACAGAAATGTACCGTATCTAATACTCTATACCCTATAAAAGATTATGGAAAGGACTTCCCCAGTGACGGGGTTCAAATTCACTTAAAGAAGGTTAGATGATCACAGACTGTAAAATGTCCCTATATTATTGTATCGGGGGTGTAATCATTTATTCGTGTTTTATAACATGCAGCTGCTGAGTAGCCAGTTCCCTTTCTTTTCCTAAATTTGGCTTGGCTACTCGTATATATTTTGAGTTTCCATCCATCATACACTAGACGTTCTCTCCGTACTGGTTCGCTCCTAAAAGTCGTAGTATGATTTAAAATAGTCTAACATTCCTCAAGTATTGGGCTATCAAATGTAAAGAGTTTTTCAAATCCTACTGGTAAGAGATTAGCGAGTTCAACTAAAAACAATTAAGCCTTCTTATTAGTATGGAATTGACAAAAACACGGGGCTTTTAACTTTATAATATATATATATATTATAAAGTTAAAAGCCCCGTGTTTTTGTCAATATATATTTATTTTTATTTTTTTTGGAAGTTTAATTAAGCAGCATCACGGAAGTTGGTAAATACGGAATTCTTAATACGCAAGTGTTGCGCTACTTGCCTACTTTTGTTAGTAGATCTAGATATACTAAATACTTCACATATAATTACATATTGCTTTGCGGGCTTAATTTATTGCTCAATCAATTTTTCCGTTGGTCAAGCAGTCTGTATAAATGCTTACAAATGTTTAAATGTAGTCGAAATAGTTTAACCAGGAGTATTTTTCAATCTTTTGTTTTTTGACTTTGGTTTCCTAACGAGCCATAGACGGGGTTATGCTGGGTGAGACCCTACTAGATAGCCATAGTCATTAGCAAAATGAAGTGACCAGAGGTAAGCAATAGAGTTCAGAGAACCTACAACCACTTTGGAAGGAATGTTCTCGAGTATCGAACTCCTACTGAAAAAAGAAGTATGGAATGTCCCGCATGACAAATGAAAAGACCACTTGGCCAATGTGGCAGGAATCCTTCTGATGAAGGTGGCACAAGAACGCTCTTTTTAAAAGGTTTCCTGGAAGATATTGCTTGTGTTGATAAAGCCGCCCATTATGCATTTTTATATGTATTCCACTAATATTATAAATGTGATAAATTGGTATGGATGGATGTTTGTTACTCTTTCACGCCAAAACTACTAAACCGATTGCGATGAAACTTGGTACGTAGATAGCTGGAGACCTGGATAAACATATGGCTACTTTTTATCCCGATATTCACACGGGATCGGGAATTACGTAAGTGAAACCGCGGTGCGCTGCTAGTATTATTATAATTATGTATTTGGTGTACAATGAAGAGTACTTACTAACTCTTTAGGCTTCGTTCAGAAGTGTGGCTGAGATGATGTGTACCAATAGTTATTGGATTGTGGCATTCATTTTAAAAGAGAACATAGTTCTCTTTAATACCTACTTCTGAAATATTTGTCAACAAAAAATTACCAACCATATCAATTCAATTTGATATCGATATCAGTTCCCCCTTTTTCGACATTGATATCCAAAATAAGATCGCTTCTTAAGGAGACGATGTAATGCTATCAGAAGACTTAAACTACTCTCGACACATTCCGGAATGGGTTAATGATAGTTTTACCTTGTGTGTGTTTATACGCACCGGTAAATGCTTATCATCAGTTTATAAAAGAAGGGACTTCTAAAGTTTACAATTTGAAATATACCAGTATATGAAAAAAGTTTTAATATATATATTTCCCCGAATCTCTATATAACCATAATAAACATTATTCTAACCTTCAAATAGACAATAGTGACCGCGTTAATTCCCGTGTAAATACATAAATAGACCATTATTTCTTATTTTATCACTTACTCTTAAAACGAGTTCAAGAGATTGTTCAAAATAGTATTCATTCATACCTTCGTAGTAAAGTTTTTTTAATCATACTTGATGTTATAGTGAAAGCGAAACTTCTTTTTATTACTGTAACGTGTACACAGAACTACACATTAAGTTATGTAACTAATGATACCTTCATACGTTTAATATAGTTGTATATCATTGATGTTTGAAGACGTAACATTCGGTTAGATAAAAATCTGTCCAACAACGAGGGATGGTAAAAGTTTTACGTCTCTGTCGTTTTGTATATGTTTATTTGTTGTCTTATATGGAGATATAAGACAAGGATATAAGATATAAGACAAAAAAAATATGAAAATGTACAGGATCCGTTGAAATAAAACCATCCGTTCTGGAGAGAACGGATGGTTTTATTTCAACGGATCCTGTACATTTCCATATTTTTTTTATCCTTTTCATTCCATACAAAAAAAAACACTTTTCCCATCTTTTAAATTTTTGGGAATCCTTTCCAATTTTTCTTTGTCTAAAAATCTTGTTCATACTCGTACGGATATTTTAAGACCAAATTTAGAAAAATCTATGCAGCCAGTCTCAAGTGTGCTTACCAACAAACAACATTTTAATTATTTATATTAGAACATAGATTGGGAATTATTTTGGAGAAGGTGAGACACTGCAAAATCTATTCCAGTTAAGATATCGGTTAGTGTAAATATATCATTAACAAATAGTTTGACCATATAATTATTAGAAGCCTAAAAAGGGAACGTCCAAAGTCAAGACTCGCTAGTTGGTTTTTGCATTAAGATTACGGAACTACGGACTATGAGACAAACTTAGCGCCCTAGTAATATGATACAAAAATTTTAAGGATATACTATTTTAAATAGACAAAAGTATTTACCATTTTAAACACTATCATTCCTTAAAGATCATTTGTACTATAAGTATAATTATACGGTATTCAAATAATATCTCAAAAATATATACATACTTATTGTTATATTATTAAATATATGCATACTTTTTATAATAAGTCTGATATGCCCTCTATCGCTAAACTAACATACTATGATATAATACAGAAACCGCGCATTGTCTACACTTTCTAAAACCTTCGTCTGGTATTAACGCCCGTATTTAGCGTTTAAGTATAGTCATATGCAGATGGCGCTGTAAACAGAAACATTAATATATTTTTAGTTATTGTAATACGAATTTTAACGACGTTTTATCGAATTACAAAACGAGAAGCATCTTTTTAATGCACATGTTTTTTAATGATTTTTCAGGAACAGGTTTATAAGCTTAAAATTGTTTCAATTAAATGAAAACAGAATGTATGTAGTTCATTATCATGACTATGTTAAAAGGAAGATAGCAGATAATAATACCAACAGATTTTATCATGTGTGACAAAAAGTAGATAACTCTTAAATACAGTTTAACCATAATATGTAGGCATACCTATTTGCTAAATCTGTTGGTAATATATATTTTTTTGTTTTTGAAAACAATTGTTGTTGTTCTCTTTAAAAGATACGCTGAACGTTATTCCAGTGCTGATGTTACATTTACTTGAAAATTTAACAATAGTAGTTGCCAACCCAGCTCCCAACTTTCGAGTTTCTTTTTATTAGTTAAGTTCTCGCTTTCGTAGAAGTTCGTAAACGACGATACAGCGCAATGCACACGCGTTGATAGGGTTGTTGACAAATTTTCGGTAATGCTTTTATTTTATAGCTGGGCCCTTATTTTAGGCAAAAAATAATATAGTTGCTTTTAAAATTTCCAGCTAATACATTGGCCACATGATTTTGATTACGTCGCTAACCGATTAACTGTCTGTTCTCCGTAGAGTAGTAAAAGTAAAAATGTAGTTAAAATCATGATACCAACTGACAGCTGTCAGCTTTTTCATCGGTTGATGACGTATTGGATCTGGTTGGTGCATAAACTTAGTATGCTAGCGTAACATTAAGTTGTTGGGTTTGTGATTTTGCGTTCACATGAATAATTTTTACTTCTTTAGGCTTTTTCAATTAATTTTAATATATTTATTACAGTTTTTTAAATTAAAAAAATATGGTTTAAGGTTTTAAAACATTTTAGTTTTTTGTTTGTTTAAACACGTTAATCGCTGGAACTACCACGCGGATTCGAAAAATTAATGTTGTATTGGAAAGAGTATACATTGAGGAAGGTCATAGGCTATATAACATCACGCTACGATGCTAAGAAGCGGAACAGGGACCATTAACGCAGGTGAAATTGCGAAAACGGCTAGTTACATATATTTCACGTGCGGTTCTCCGTAGTTTCAAGTGCGTTACTTTTTGTTTGTATTAGCTGCGCCCTGCGGTTTCACCCGCATAGTCCCGATCCCTTGAGAATATCGGGATACAAAGTAGCCAGCTATCTACATACCAAGATTCAACGCAATCGGATCAGTAGTTTTTGCGTGAAAGAGTAAAAAACATCCATAGATCCATGAATCACAAACTTTCACGTTTATAATATTAGTAGTATGTATTGTTTTTAAAAATGTAAACGTAACGTCTGTATAAGTATTAAATAAAAAAATCGGTTTCTTTTTACGTAACATATTATTCTCTTCTATCAATCTTTGCCTTAAAAAACAGGAACCTATTTGCATAAAGCTTCTAATTATACATGACAGGAAATTACATTTATTACCTTGTCATTTGGCAGATAAATATCTAAATGCTTTTCAATTCCCGTCGAAAAAAAACCACCTAAACATATTTCCAGTATCATTCGAATACTGGTTAACTGAGTTTCTATTTGTCTAACGGCCTCCTGATCGTGAACCTCTTCTGATCCTTACAACCACACATAAATCTGTAAGCTACGTAGCCTCATTTAATGACATAATCATCATTTCAGTCATGGGAAATCCGAATGTGAACAATCCTTTCAAGCCTTAAGCCTACGTCTCAATCCTAGATTACTAAACTATTTCTCTATTCTAAATATGGTTATCATAATTTCAGTAATATCATAACCGAATTTAAATATGGGCTATATTTAAAAACTCCATAAAACTCCCTTAAAATCTCAGATCACTTAACATTTCAGTCATAAATACGCAAATTTTTGAACATATGCCCTCTAAGTACTGCCATAAAAAGCGGTCTTGCGTCGCCATAGTTTACTCAAGATTACTAGTGAAGTAACCAAATATTGAGGTCATTAACACCTCACGCGAACTGCTGTCAATGTTTATGTGAATTTTCTATCGATTTGAAACAAAAAATAATGTTGAATATTACGCTTAACGCTTAATTTGTGTCCACCAGTGGTTGCACGAATCAGTGGCCGTCGAATAGGGAGCAGTTACAATTACCTAGTAGCTACTAGTGTGTTGCCAATCTTTTCCACTTCCCTGTGGTGGCACCAATCAGTAGATCACCTGGCGGAAAGAGGTTATCTGTACCCATATTCACTTGCAGCACTAGGCCTCGTTAGTGTGTTGCCACCCCTTTCCAATACCCTGCAATGGCATTAATCAGTGGCTCATCTAGTAGAAAAAGATTATCTGTATCTATAATCACTTGCAACACCAGGTCTTCTTAGTGCCAAAGAGGCGGTGGAAAGGGAACGGGAGAGAACTACTTCTCTCTCGTCCCGCAGAAGACGCACCAGGCGCCGGAGAGTACAAAATGATTTCCGGCCTCCATGAGCGCTAGCCTGAGGGCGATGGGCTGGGTAACCCGTCGCCCTAGCAGAAGCAGGCCCGAGACGGCGGCGCGACGTGTTCCACGCGCACCTCTCGAAATCGGAGGGGGCTAGGCCCCCGCACCAAATTGTGGGGTCGCCTGTTGTCGAGCAGGCGGCCAAGTCTGCCGGGGCTCACAGGGATTTCCTTTCTAGGGTACACCTGAGTCCCCGGCATTAGGACCCGTGACGGAACACCGTGGTTAGTCGGTTCGAGTCCGACATACCACCTTGCCGTTCACCCCGGTGAGGTGATGACCCGTGGGGGTTTCCACACGAAAAAAAAAGAAAAAAAAAAGGTCTTCTTAGTGTGTTGCCACTCTTTTCCTCTCTGGGCTCTGGTGATCCTATGTTGTCTATTTTTCTCTACATACTATTTTATTTAGCAACCGTTTTCGAAAGGAGCTTTGCCTCTTAGGGTCATACTCAGAAAAAGTGTTTAAATTTCTAAAGAAAAATGTATATATATATGTACGTATTTAGAAATATATAAGTATGTTTAACAGCGGTCTGGTTACCATAGTACAGACTCTGCCTAGTTTGGGATCAGGCGGCCGTGTGCGAGATGTGTGAAGTTATTATTATTTAAGCCAATTTAAGACCTTAACGAATTATACACCTAAACGTTCCTCGGGAATTACTGCGTCCATTTTTGATAAACCGTTAGAAAATCCCTTTGGTATTTTTTTATTTTATCGCGTTCAACCAGACAGACTTTATTATGGAATATGTAGTAATTGACGAGCTATCGAGTTTTTTCCTACCATCGACGGTGCTTTATTGTTATCAATATAATTAATGACGGTTGAATTTCGACCTCTGGTGATATAACAAACTTGATATCCTTATCGTAAATACTATTAATGTTAGTCATTCGAAATTTATTAAAATCCTTTCATATTCTCCTTTAAAAGTTGCAGACGATATCTTCATTTGACTTATAAGTCGCTATTTCGTCACGTCCACACTGACTTTGCTTGCGTTGTGTTACGCAATGAAAACACTGGATCAAAGCTTTTCCCAGACCTGCAAATACTTTGTACACTTGCGGACAATACGAGGTGGGTAGCGTAATTTTTGCGCACTCGTAATGAGGGTTTACAAACGATTGGCTAATGCGGTCTGTGATTTGTTAGTATATACTAACATGTAATTAATTTATATTTTGTATTTCCTGTATTTATACAGCATGTTGTAAAAGATTCATTATAAAGTGTAATAATGTTCTATTAACTTTTAAACTATTTTGTGTTTTATTTGTATATTTTAATGCAAGATGTAAAGTTTAGTCACTTTAATATCGTTATTTTAATTTATTTGTATGAAAATAATCTAATTGGTGAGGGTTTTGTCAATTTTCAATTGACAAATATAAGTAATTACTTAAATTTTTATCTACATTTTTAATTTTTATACTAAGGTACACATAAAGATCACGTTGATTTTTATAATAATATAATCTATTCATTATTTCGATCGACTTACTAACTGACTGTAACTATCTACCTTTTAGTATGTCGGGTAAAGAAGTGGCTAGTAAAAATACCACTAATATACCCACTTTACTAGTAGACTGATATTGGTTAAGGGCTCTGTAGCCCCATTTAGACTCAGAAGCGGTCCATAATGCGTTCAGAAGCACAGAATCCTCCTGGGCCATTAATATGCTTTTAGGAGCGATCTTGCATCCGTGAGGATATTTCCCCGTTGTGCAGCCCCTCCCTCGCACTCCCGTTTCCTCCGCGACTATTAATAGATTATTTTAATAAAAGAAAATTTTACTACATGTTTTACATATAAAACATACCTGAATAACTCGTTCTCGGTAGTCAAATTGCAATATAATTTTAATGACAATTTATTTGAGAATAGGACTGGGTCTCGGAAACAAGTATTTTTTAACGAGAACGGAAATTATAATTGCCTGACCTGATCATATTGTACTTAACTAGTATGCAATATTCAACAGTGCGATAATCCGTAACTTATGGCATTTTGACAACTCAACTGTTTGATTTCTTTGTTATAAAATAAAATTAATGAATTTTAATAGGTTACTTTTGTAAATATGTATATTACTTTTTTAAATAGTATGGATCTACCGAAGATTAGTTTAATGTCACAAAGTTAATTGTGTATTCTGGTTCCTCCTTCTGGCGATATTCTGTCAAGGGGGATTCCATACACTGCTAATACTGCTGGTTTTAGGCTCCGTAAGTTTCTTCGGTATTCGATACCTTCATAGGCACGGTAATCGTCTAACATCATTATTTTGTCTTGTATGCTTGTTTACCATCAAATATAGTGCAAAATAATTATAAACCAATTAAAGCACTCACAAAACTCATGAAGAAATTTGATTATGAATCTAATTATTATTCAAAAGTAATTATCAAATATTTTTATACTATTGTGTTTGTTTTTTGTCCGCATTTGGACACAAATGCGTGTGAGTATATACGGAACAATAGGACAAAGAATGCTTTGTACTGTATGGAGTAACATGTGTATAGTGAATATGTATTTTTGCATGTGCAATACATGAAACCATGCTTTGGGTGTAACTTAAATTTCTTGTAATCTTTAATCTGTAACGGTCTGTGAACGGTGAGGACTAAATACTATTTATGGCTTTATTATGTTGCTGTTTTAACTGTGGGTAAAGGAAATTTATACGTTTTTTGTATGTAACACTTTTCAAATAATAGTTAGTAATTATATATTACTTTTGGATGCGGAAGGCGGAAGACCGGGTGCTATGGTGCACATTAGTAGAGGCCTATGTCCAGCAGTGGACTAGAATAGGCTAATTGATTGATTGATTGAATTATATGTTTGGGGTCACTTGGCTCAAATAAAAGCAAGAATATCAGACCCTGGTCAGTATTAAAAGTTAAAGTGAGAGCTTTTCGTTAAATCCTTTTTATAATGGAAGGTCTCCTAAAACTTTGAATAATACTAGTCCTATTTCAGATATTTTTCATTCTTTTGTATTCTTACAAATCCAATATTTGTTAAAAGTTGGAACTTAATTTTTGCTGCTGGCAGCTATTATTGTACCATTGTTTTTTGTACCTTTTAATAATGTTCCCTAATAAAATGATTATTATAAATTTTTATAGTTTTTCTAAAACAATGTTAATTCTCTTTTGGTTGGCTAAAAGTATTTGAATGTAGGTCGGAGGTAGTAGCAGTTGGTCACCTGGCGCATGCTTCATAACAGTCCACAAATGAATTACTTTCCTCTAAGTACACGAGGTCAGCAGACCAAATGTTGCCAAGACCTATCAGACTATATCAGGCTGATTCCTTCATCGTAGCGTTTTAGTAGGATATAATATTCCGACGATTCCGACACAGAGCCTTATTTGACTGGCCTATTGGTCTAGTGGTTAGTGACTCTCTGCTAAGCCAGAGGACGTGGGTTCCATTCCCACCCAGGACAAATAATTGTGTGATGAGCATGATAATTTGTTCTGTGTCTGGGTTTAATTTATCTATTATATGTATGTATTTAGAAATATAATAATAACTCCACACATCTCACCCACGGCCGTCTGATCCCCAACTAGGCAGAGCATGTACTATGGTAACCAGACTGCTGATAAACATACTTATTTATTTCTAAATACATACATATTAAAGATAAATTATCCCGTCCCGTTAGACCCGTTGATGACACATAGATCACGAGGCGAAATTAGCTTTCATGGGTTTGCCTCGTAATAAAATGTTACGTAAGAATTGTTTTTCTTATTTCTTTCCAGACAATTTTAATCCAGCTCTTTCGACCATTATATATAAATTGTTTAAATCGTTTTCTACTTCATTCGAAATAACGAGTAATATTTAAAAAAATATATATATATTTCTAAATCTCAGTGGTATAAAACTATACTATAATATGTACTTTAATGAAATATAATTATTATATTCTCGTTTGTCTACAACAGATACCATGCAACTATTCGCAATATTACACTATAAACAATAATATTGCACTTGACCCCATTGTACTCCACGGTACACAAATAACCATGTCAAAATTAAGAGCTATCATAAGCTCATAACAAGGCCGTATAAGCGGACGAAATACTCCACTTTTGTTAACCTTAATCATCTTACGTAAAGCTCTGCACGTAATATGCGGCCACGGAAACTTGCGACATGTAACAAAAATATCATAGTAGGTATTAGGTATATTTTATTCATATACTATGTCAGTAGTCAATTGTTACACAATAATTTATGTATATTAAAAACATCGAATTAAGTTATCTCTATTTTTTTAATTCAATGTGGAGGTCGGATTATCAATGGCACAAGATAAGTAAGGGAAACACATTTTTTTTTTATTCATTGAGTGGCAGACTTTTTACAGTCACAGTGCGACTTGAAAAATATGTTTATTTATTTAAAAAAAAATATTTTAATTCTTTTAACTAAGTCTTTTTTTTTCAATTAAAACCAAAAGTAATAAACCAAACAAAATCATCTATAGATCCGAATGATGGTAAGCCTTTTACGTTACTAATAAACACTCGAAACATTGGTGATGTTGTTGTGCCTTCCCAATCACATCCACATATATTTACAAGTTAAATTAAATTACATCATTGATACGAAATTGCTGTCACATTTGAGAATATACCTGTGCCTATAACTACATTCTTGGGTAATGTCCATACAATAACTTTTTTTACTTTTACCTGACTTTTACAAATAAACCTAATCACTACATATTATAAAACAAAGTCTGTCTGTTTGCGATAAACTAAAAAACTACTAAACGGATTTTCATGCAATTTTCACTCATAGAAAGAGTGATTCATGAGGAAGGTTTAGATGTATAATTTGTACCCGTGCGAAGCCCGGGCGGGTTTCTAGTTGTTTATATTAAAATTCAAAGAATAAGTGTAGTTTACAACAGCCAAGCAATTATTTAAATAACGATACACCGTGACATAGATAGTTCTAAGTATTCAAGTGTTTTTTGTAATAAAGTTAGCATTTGAATGATACATTTTATTGTAATCATATTTTATGGTAGTTGGTTAGGAAATAAAGCCCTTGAATTCATTTCGTAATTATCGGCTATTTATAGCAATAAAAATACCACTTATTTTAGTATTTATAATAAGAAAATGTTGCCGTAATGTATGCTTATACATTTCTATGCATTGTAATCGTTTTATTTCATTATATTTGTAATTCCCTTCCAACATTTTCATAACAATTTTAATATTTTTAAACAAAAAAATACTTAACTATTTGTTTTCTTAAATGCTTTTCATGAATTAATACAAAAAAATTTAAAGAGTTTATTTTATAAATTGTTTGAAGTCCACATTTACAGTATCTGTTTATAAAAATGGTTCTCGCCGTTGCCGTTGTTGTGAATTAAATATAAAAGTAGTATTATAATGTTCTTGAGACTGACTACAAGTAATTGTGAAGGTCATTCTTTATGCCCCTTTTAGCTATGCCTTGCGCCATGTTGGTTCATTTCCTCAATACTTCGTTCGTTTCCTGGAAAAAGGCTCACGAGGTCACATTCTAAAAATGCATTTTAAGGTTTTTTTGAACCACCCAACCTACTTATAAATGTGTAGTATGTATCAATTTTGTATATCAGTTCCGTTCGAATAAATTTTAGGTTTAAGGTTATAGGGTCTTACTTATACCTAAAAAAATATTCATTTCATATCCGCAGTGTTCAATGAAAAGTACAAAAAATACATTTTTAAATGTTTAATTTTTCATATCGTTTTTTACATTCATTTTAACCTAAAATGGTAACCTTTATATCACTACGTAAACGTACGCACATACAACATACATGACATGTTTACATTATAAATATACAAAATGATGCGTTTTTGCTGGTGTCCCGGCCACTTCTTGGCGAGATTTATAAATATCTATTGAACGCTTAGCAGATGTACTTTACATTAAAGCTATTTTATTATACTAATGGCTGTAGTAAGAGCCTCCAAAGCTCAAACTTGAGTGGTCGTAGCTGTCATGGCCGTGGCCGTGGCCGTGACCTTGTTCGACGAAGACGGGCACTTTCACTGGTACGGGGTAGGGCTTCTCAACCGTGACAGGGACGTGCTTTTCAACGTGTACGGGGTAAGGCCTGTCAACAGGCACTTTGACTGGGTAAGCCACAGGCTTCTCAACTGCGTAAGGAACGTGCTTGTATACGATATAAGGTTGTGGGACGGGGACCTTCACGTGGACGGGAACGGGCTTCTCAACTGGCACAGGGTAGGGCCTGTCGACAGGCACATGAACGGGGTAAGGTACCTTCTTTTCAACAGGGTAAGGGACAGCCACGGGTTTCTCAACGGGGTAAGGAGCAGGAACGTGTACGGGGTAAGGCCTGTCGACGGGGACCTTGACTGGAACTCCAACATGTTTCACAACCGGGTAGGGCTGGGGAACGGGCACTTTAACTTCAACGGGATATGGCACATGTTTCTCCACGGGGTACGGTGCGGGCACTGGCACCTTGACGGGATAGGGGATGTGCTTCTCAACGGGGTAGGGCTGGGGAACGAGGACCTTCACGGGGTAAGGCCTGTCGACGGGAACGTGAACGGGGTAAGGTACCTTCTTCTCAACAGGGTAGGGAGCGGGTACATGTACAGGGACTTTGACGTACTCTTTCACGTGAACAGGCACGTGTTTGATGACCTCGTAGGGCTGCGGCACGGGCACCTTCACGGGGTAAGGGACGGGCCTTTCTACGGGGTACGGGACATGCTTCTCAACGGGGTAGGCGACGGGAATACCCTTGACAATGGTGATCGTTCTGGTGGTATCGTGATGTTCTCCAAGATTGAATCCATAACCACCATATCCGCCATCTTCAACTAGGTTGTAACCATTGTAGGCACCGCCGAGACCATGTCCGCTACCGATGTAGCCTACATCCAAACCGTGGATGCCATAGCCATAGCCAAGGTTCAAGAGTCCACGTTTGTCCAACTTTTTCTCCAGTGGCTCCGCTTTCTTTTCTGTCGTCTTCTTCTCACTGGCAGCCGCGGCCGCTACCAGTAGGAAAACGAAGCAGAGCTGAAATAAAATACATATTGTCAATACACACTCACTATTCAGATGTAAATATTATATAACTAATATATGTATATATTATGTAACACGTTAAATATTAAAAGTTATTTCAAAATAAAAGACAAAAAATTTATGACTGTTAACGTTAAATAACGAGCAAAAAAATACAATGAAAGGAAAACACCGATATGTTTAAAAAAAATATTAATGAATTGAAACACCCATTTCAACGCAATCATTATAAATAAGAGGTATATATACACATAACACCTAAAGTCTGTTTTAGACAGAATCGTATCAAATTAGGAACTATATCCTAATTTGATACGATTCTGTCTAAAACAGAATTAATTTGAATATTATTAACAAAAAATGTATCCTACAAAATTCCAACAAAAGTTGGTTGTCAGATAAAAACAACTCCAAATTCGGTATCATCGTACTTTCATAACATCGTAGTATTATTACAAATTCAAACCGATTTCAAATGACAATATTTCAATCACGTAATACAAACGTTGAAGTATTAAAAATATGTCATTACCTGTATGTATTTAATTGTAATAACATATTGATAAATGAAAGAAAAGTCTAGATGGCTATTATGACTTAGACACAAGTACCTACTAACACAATAATAAATTGTGCCAATTATTACACCAAATGACAGTTACACGATTTAAGCACGTATCTAATCAAAAACGAACTTATCTAACCTAATAACTTTAAAAATATGTAAATATCCTATATCTCGGAAACGGTTCTAAAGATTTGAATCAAATTTTGTATTTGATAAAGTTTTGCTTTTTAAGTTTATCTATATATATATATATATATATATATATATATATATATATCTATGTCTTTCCTAAAAAAAAAAACACAAAAACAAAACACTGGAAAAAGACGGTCGCCCAGGTACTTGTGTTTATATTCGTGCGTATTTGTTCTAATTTCAATGAAACATAATAGTTATGTAACTACATGAAATATTGGTAACTGATCAATAAATAATGAATATTCACTAGATTATTGCAAATAGTTTATGTTTACGCAAGTTTCTTGTAACAGGGTGACGTGGAAATTGCTATCATCAATAACTGCTATTGCAAAAGTAAAGTCTTGTTTAATGTGTTCCATCTGATTTGTGTTTTCGTAACTAAATACTCGTAGTGTTTATACTAAACTTTTTTTATTTCCTTCTTTATGCGAACTTATAAATGCGAATATTTGTTTGTTACGCTTTCACACCTTAACTACTTATGCCCGGTTCCTATAATCAAGAAACGATTCGTTTTGCTTTATAGGAACCGGGCATTAGCGGATAATCATTAAATTTTGCATGTACGTTGTCCAGGGTACAGAAAAGGATATAGGGTACCTTTTATTAAAAAAAAACACAACTATTCTCGAAGAATACCGGAATTGATTTACAAAATCTACATTAACGTGAATGAAGCCGCGGGCATTAGCTAGTATACCATAAGACTTACATAAAGGTTAGTAAGAACACCATAAATCTTCCTAAAAGATTAAAATTAAGTACATTGCTATCTAAGATTAAGTACAGGCTAAGCTATGTCTACTAAATTATATAATTAAAGCCATCTCTTATTATGTCATAAGCTTTTAACTCAAATGGTTTGCCACATACTCAGATAATACACTACAAATTACAGATTACTGTTGTCAGATTATTTCATAACAAAATGTAATCTATACAAATAATTATTAGGCGAGAAACACTTTGACCTTGATAAATGTCAACATAACATTCTGCCAAACCACCGGACAGAGTTAAAAATAAAAGTTTATTTGCCAACGCTATTTGTGAATCTAAATTTGTAACCATAAAAGTAATTAGTACTATCTATTTAAATAGCAGACTGTGCTTCTATTCTAGAAGTACGGTTCATTGTATCATTGAATATTGTCATAATAAGCAAGTTTAAGTTGGAAAATACAGTTGCCTACTGAATAGTTATAAGTTGGGTAATATCGAACCTGTACACACGCAATATTCATTTAAATAATATCATGGTATGTTCAAACGTACTGTAAGTGAGCTATAATCGGTGGTCACAAATTGGTATGATAACTCTTTCACAACCTGTAGTAGCCTTAGTAGCCAGTCGGCTCTTTGTTTAAGTTTCCCATAGTCTTATCTTTCTTAAGAAACTTCGTGACAATTGTTTTAGGACTAAATTTGACCTTGCATGTTGCATTTGAGTGAAGTAAATATAAAAAAAAAATATTTAAGGCGTGATACAATGTCTGTTGCATCTTACAAACGCATCTTTTACGTAACTGCCCGATGACTGACTTATATTCCACAATTGCATCAAGAATTGTTGTAATTAATATAAACATACTTCTACTTATGATTTTAAGCACAACTTGAATGATGTCAGAAGCAGCTTTCAAGCCCATAAAATCGAATTCTTTGGCATGTGGTGTTAATAAACTATTATTTATGTAAATTAGGTTTACCTTGGATTGAATAACACGCTAGTTATGTTTCTTATGTTCATCACTGATTATGCAAAAGATGAATTACAAAAATAACATCTCAGCCGAATCAGGGAGTAGTTGTGATTTTACGTAGAGTTAAATAGACATTACTGAAAAATAGTCAAGAATATGGTTAGCAAACATTTCAATTCGCTTTGTTTGACAGTAACGATGCTAATCAGTAAGTAAAGAGAACGAGGCCGGCTAAGATCGGGTTGCTTCGTGTCTCCTCGGGCCATAGCGCATCGTGGGATAATATTACTTCTTATGGTGCTTTCGAAACTTTTGAAATGGGTTGCCTATACTTAGCTAACTTCGTTTAATTTTAGCGATACGTTAATTACAGGTTTTACGAGGTTTCAAAACTTGCAAAACAATTGCAAACGACATATATATACCTAGTTTTGTTTACATACAAATATTTCAAGTGATTTTACAATGTAGAAATAGTAAGTTAATTATTTTATTTATTAGTGTCTAATTACTTAAAAATCCTGCGTTAAGAGGGTGACGCATCTCTTTTACTAACAAGGCTTTTATCAAAATTTTATTAGTGGTTTTTGGGTTAAAATCAATTTTATGACTGAATGGCTGTATAAAAATAAAAATAATAATAATGTATATACATATTGCAAAGCAATATAATGTACAATAAAAGAATATTAGTGTGTTGTTCAATTGTGATTTAGATTGCAATAAAATTTACCATGTCGAAGACAGAGTTGATGCATTGGATATAGTTGCCATGTTAAAGTTTACATAATTTAAATTCTGTGCAAAGTATAATGGTTAATCACGGTGTACAAAATACTTCAATATAAATATCATAGCCCAAAAATTAACGTAAACTAAATGATATAGATGTGTTAGAGTAAGTTGCTAGCCTATGCAACTATGTAAATCAAATGGTGATGATGATGAAGCCAAATCACATAGCAACAGTATTATACAATTCAACATCGTAAACATTGACCTGAGTTGCTCTGTCCAAATAAATATATCTACATATCTTGTGGTACACTGACCATAATGACGAGATGTTGCGTGTGTAGTTTCATTCTTACATTTATAAAGACATGAACATCTGTTGCTGTAATGTTTTTATACATATTTGTTTTAGTTTATTAATATGTTTCAAAATAGTTATGTCCTTGCAGCTAGTATATATTTTAGTTTATTTCTGGTAAAGGTAATATAATTTACCTTATGTAGTGATAAAACTGTCTAAATTTCTTGACGTACTTACTCAATGTAAGTAGTGGAGTTAAAATTTTTTTTTTTATGTTGAATGTAATTGTTTTACGAAAAATTGTCTTTTGTCTTTTTTTAACCTGTCTTTATGGAGCCTTATTCTAAGTATGATATCTAAATGATACATAAAAATTAAATTGAACATATTTCTTCTTTTTAAGCGTTTTATAAGGAATTTACAGTATTAGTTTGCACTAATAACTACAATTATATAAGCCAAGATATTTTAAAGATGTAGATGAATTGGTTGACTAGTCAATTATGTTTACGAGTGTTTGACTATATTTTGATTTATGCCTGGTATGGGTCAATCATATTTCAATATTTTCAATATGGTTTTGTATTTGATTTTCATTTTTTTAATGACATAAAATATTTTAATACAGAATATTTAGTCGTAATTAACAGTAATTTATAGAGCTAATATTACCAGTTCAATTCCAATGCCATAAGTGCTTTACTGAGGTCTGAAAGTTTTAGTTTTATGTATTATTGAATTCATTTGTTTTTACATTTACTACAACATATTTTTAGTCAATGTAAAAACAGTTTGTTTTATTTGAGTTAGATGGTTTTAACATTGAAACTACTTTGTTAAGTAATGTATCTTTTGATCCACTTGATTGTATCATATTTTCTCACGAGTAGGTTTCACAGTCAATTAAGTCGGTGTTTTATTGTCTCTACTGTTGGGTGTTAATATGTTGCCTTTTTTTTATTACAATGTAAATGTTTGTGTTTGGAGTGCTGTCTATTCCTATTTAATTCATTTTTAATAGTGAGTGAGACTTCATATAATATTGATGTTACTTTATGATTCGGACTATGGTGCCCTTATGTAATGGAAATCGGGGCGTTCCATACTAACGGTTTCCTGAACAGTCTTTCTAGACAAACTGGAATGAAACCCGTTCTTCTTGAACGATAATGAAAACGCATTGTGACGTAATAGGCTTTCAGATAAATTACGTTGTAGACTATAATTATTGTTTCGCCTCGCTTTCATTATCAAGTTTGAGATTTATTTATGAATTTATTTGGTAATATTATTAATTTAACAATATAAAATTAAGCATAGATTTGACTTCAAAAAAGTGTATCACATCCCGTTTTTCACATCTTTGACTTTAGGACCTGTTTCGCCATTGAATAAGCTCACAAACAGAGCAAATAAAATAAAATATAAAAAGCACTGTTTTCAAAATCTCAATGGTATAACAGGCCCTAGATCACTTCACAAACACGGGACACACTTTTTCACTTTTTTGAAGTCACTTCTTGCACTGCACTGCACTGTACACACTCACCGTTGTTTTCATAATGCCTCTTCAATGGTAGTTGGTGTTGGGAATCGAACTGGATACTGTGTTCAGTGTGCTGTGAGTTTTTATAGGTGGTTATTTGGCGATACTTTCGCCATCGCCCCTCTAGCGGGAATATGCTGTTCTACGGAGAGTCCTTCGTATTCGGCTAGCTGTCGGACAGAAGACAGACGCGTCGCGCGTTCGAAATTCAAAAGGTTAAAAACAATGAGATTAATTTTTAAAGTCCTTTTTTTGAGAAAATAGTTCTTAATTTGAATAATGGTTTCAATTTTGAATAAGTTATTTTGTTGAGTTTCAGACTGCCTATTCAGTTTTAGTTTTTTTAGTATTTAAGTAACTTATTGCTATTGCGTATTTCATAGTAAATATTAGTGTTTCCGTTTGATATTTAAGTGTATAATAGTAGCCGGTATCCTGTACAAAGATTACGACTTCGTATGTAATTGTTGTTTGTAATAGTTGAGATCATAAATAACGAGATTGACTAAATATATCCTTTGGATTATTTCACACTTTGTCGGTTGTAAATAAACAAAATTTTGCAATAGTAATAATTATATATAATAATTACCTACATAACATCGATTGATTGTTTGTTTGTTTATGCAAGAGTCTATACTTTGGCAGTGTTTCTTCTATAAAATGAAATTGTTTAAAATTCTCTATTTTTCTTTGAACTTAGTTCTTTCATTATCACTTATATAAGTGTTGCGGATTCGCAGGAAATGTGCCGAAACCTATTTTTATTGTATTGCATCTTTAATCACAAATTACACTAAGACTCAGGACATACAAACACAAATAAGTAGTTGTCCCTTACGGGGATCTAACCTACAAACCTTGTTGCAGTTTTAGTTGGCTGCGTGATTTATAATATTTGCACCATCTATTAAATACTAGGAGTACATGACCTTTAACCGTACCGGGTGATATATTCGAAAACTAACTTCATCTTATCTTTTACTATTCCGACGTACGTCAAATTATAGTAAACAAAACAAATGGCCCTAAATTAATTTTGTGAAGACTGCGTGGAATTTAATTGGATCTGCATTGGTTACTGTCACGGCGACTATGTCATGGGTCATGGGACCATTATGCTATGAACTAGTAATTCGGATTCTAGTGTTCTCAGTGTCTGTTAGCTATATCGTTATAAATTTCGAGCTTCACCGATATAAGGATTATTTCCTTGAGGCGTTTGTCTTTAAAAAATAGTAATGATACTTTAGTAAAACAATAACTGTCAGTCGTAGGGCTGCATGTCAGAAGTGAAAACATAACTGACACAATGCACACACGCGAGTTCAGTGCTTTTTCCCCATACGAAAAGTGCCCAACGTACCTAAAGAAGTATTCACTTAAAAAAAACGCAAATTAAAAAGAAAAAATATACACGCTTTAATGGCGAACCGAATTAAAAAGTAAAAAGAGTGCACTTCCTGTATCCACCTACTAGCTGCATCATCAGACTGTTACCAACCCAAATCTCGTCAAAACAAATCATATGATCCCAAACTCGAAGGATTTACTAGTAGTAGCTAGTAGCCACTGAACAGTTCCATCTGGACTCAACATCAGATCAGCTTCAGGATGCCAAATTATGATATTGTCATCCGAACAACATATGACGTACAAAGTTTCATATTTGTAGATGTGTATTCGGGACTTAATCGCGATAATATTTAAAAGGTACAATACCTCTTGTACTCTAGTACAGTCCACTTGTGACCACGAGCGGTGCAATTCGATTGAAACGTCGGGTAACCAAGAGGTATTGTACCGGCGATAATATTCAATTATCGCGATTAAGTCCCGAATTACACATCTAATATGTATCAAAGTCGCGAAAGTTTAGAAGTAGGTTAAAAAGTCTTCCAAGTTTTGTTTACATTGTTAGTTAATTAGAAAAAAATACTAAAGTGTTTTTAAAATTCCGTATCATTTTCATTCTTTATTTTCAACACGCCTTTTTCAGCTCTACTTTACAAGTAAAGCTAAAAAAGGAATTTTAAAAACACTTTAGTATTTTTGTTTACACTTCCAACTAAACTAGACATTTCAAACAGCTGAATATCGAGATCTAACCCATGTTTTACTGGTACTATGAGGTAAGGAGAATGTCTCTCTCTATCTTACAGTTTTAGTTACATACAAACGTAAGGGAATTTAGATCCGCCTAAGCAAAACCGCAAGTAATATCTATTTTCATATGTTATAATGTTATTTCAATAGTTTAATCTTAAAGTGACATTTGACCTAATGTAAATGACCGCAGCGTCTGACAAGACGCTACACGTCGTTTTGCTCTTTGACAAAGGGCTCTTGTTGAGCCCAAAATACATTATATGAGTACAACCGTATATCAATCGCAAAAGTTATTGTACTACTGTAATTAAAACAAAATATAGTGAGTGTGTATAGTAAGTGAAAAACCCTTTAAATTACTATACAAACTATAACCGAACTTAGAAGAAAAATAATTCAGAATTAGGTTCTTATTTTAAAACTAGCACACAAGCACACAAGCACTCTTGTAATCAATACCTATAAACTTAGAATCAGCAAACTAGGCACATCTTGTACATTCCAGAACACGGATAACCAAACTTACATAATTTTTTTTTTTACGCTTTATTATACATGTACAGAGATAAACGGGAATTATACTTGAAACCTCTTAACCAGCGCATATTATAAGACATTCTCGTTAATATACACCTACGTATGTATATCCTCAAAGGGGTAAGCACTTTGATTAGATTTATTACACATACACATTTTGCGATAATATTTTTAATATCGCGTCGTACGATGCCATTGACCTTTAAAGAGCCTGTTTACAGACATTATGTAGCTACTAAAAATTTTCTAATGGAAAACCTTAACCATGTGCCCCATCCGGACATTGAACTATGGACCTCAAGGTTGGACGCAAACATGAGTGCCAACATACCACCGGATCACCGTAATAGTTTAATTAGATGAGTTTTACACAATATAAATGATAGTGATGACCTCTAAATCGATTGTGTTTGGAATGTTCTAGATTAATTAAAAACAGGCCTTTCCAGTTTTTTGAACTAAAACGTGAATCACACATTCTTAATATAAACGACTTCAACATAGCTATTAGCTAATACACATAAGTATCTGTAATGTCTAGAATTTTTTTATATTTTATTAATGGTATAGAGGGCAAATAAGCAGACGGGTCAGCTGATGGTAAATGACTACCACCACCCATGGGCACAACTCAAGAGTCACAAGTTGCGTTGCCGGCCTTTAAGGTATTAGTAGGGGAAGGGTGGAAGAGGGGGGGGGGGGGAGGGCAGAGTTAGGGCCTCCTTTAACCTCACTGACTTGGAGAAAAGCAATGCAATATGAAAATATGCAAATGAAATACAAATATTGCTTCATGGCCGGTTTTCTGTGTGGCCGTAGTATCACTCCGGTAGAGCCGGCCCATACGTGCCAAAGCATGGCTCTCCCACGATATAATCCCTATGAATACCCTATATCGCTCGCACTATCATTCATCTCTGCAGCACCTGAAGTACACTGTTAAAGAATGGCTATGACATCAATTCTACCTATGTCAACATTGTCTAAGTGTAAATTAAAAAAAAATAATGCTTGTGTTAGACGGGAGATTGCATTAATAAGCAGTAATAAGCAGCGCTTCGCGGTTTCACCCACGTAAGTCCCGATCCCGTAGGAATGTTGGGATAAAAAGTAGCCTATGCGTTAATCCAGGTCTCCACCTATCTACATACCAAGTTTCATCGCAATCGGTAGTAGTTTTTGTGTGAAAACATTACAAACAAACACACAAATGTTTCCTCTTTATAATATTAGTAGATGTTCTCGGGTGGAGTTTCAAACCCACGTTTATCCCCAATGATCGCAAACAGAATATATTATTATAATGGTACAGAAAGCTTACTCCTTCGATAAACTTAAATGAATATCGACTCTAATGACTACAAAGTTAAATGCAAACTAGCATGTAGGAAGCACACTAAAAAAATGTTTGCCTATAGTTAGTTCGCGTATCTAAGAATCATAGGTCTCCTCTACCCGCAAGAATGTTTTTTACCTTTGTCCTCATAGATATAAGGATGATAATAGACTATGTATAGGTGTAATAATGGTCGTATTAATATAGCGAGCGCTCTACACTCCACTGATACAAGACATCTGAGACGTCTTCCGACTGCTTCCGACTCGTTTTTCGCGCCAACAGTTAATGCTTTAACGCTTCGCTTCTTTTATTAGTTTCGTGTGTCCACTAGCTAAAATTGAGAACTTAGTAACCAAGTCTGTTCGGAGTTGTTTTCGACACAAACACAATAATATTATTATGTTTTTAAGATATTTTTAATGATATTATTCACGTTCGAATCTGTTGATTAAAATGTGCATATAAATGACTTAATTAAAGTGTGAGTTTTTTATAAGCGATTGAAATTAGTCTATTTTGGTTTTCCACATCCTAGTAAGATTTACATACATAATACATATAGCAATACTCATCTATCACTAATTGTTATTTAATAATTTTTATGTCCCTAATTAATACCTATAAAAATTATAATGAACCACCGGTAAGATATTCCTTTTTCTATAAAGGAACCATTAAATTTGTACAGTCTGGTAAAAAAATTGTTTAAAAAAAAAGTGACAGAAGTTATTTTGAAAGAATTATGATTCAATTTTTTATTGTAAGTTTAATGGGTCCACTTCACAAAGAATTACTAAAATTTGCTTACAATGGATCAAGTAATCGCATAATATATACAGACAGAACAAAAAACACTCAATTCAAGAACCTCGTAACTGTAACAATAAATAATTAAACAGGAAATAGATAAATAAAACTACAAACAGTAACCAAAATAATCACACAATAAACACTTCAATTATTCTTAGAGTACAACAAATTATAACTATGTATACAAATTATAATTTAATTATTTAATATTCTCTGTTAAAATGCTGAAATAAAATTAATGACAAAATATTATTGGTGTAATAACAATTTCCTATCCTATATATATTTTATTTGATCGAAGTTTACGAAGTATATAGATACCAAAGTTATTTAGTAATGTTACTCGTAGCAACATATTAATTATATAATGTCCAAACCTGTCGAAAACTAGATCTCAATAAATTATCATAAAAAAGTATGTATTTTCATTACAACCTATTGGTAGGTTAATATAACAACATAATATAAAAATATAATACATTAATCAATTGTTTAAAAAAAAAGAAAGAACAATTTTTTTTTATTCCCAGGCACATTCTTAAGACACAATAATTACACTATAAACAAAACTTACCATCAAACTTACATCAGTACGTGGGGGTGGCTGCAAAACCTTATTGATGAAAGTGGAAAGAGCTCATAGGGCAGTTCTGAAGGTAAGTTATTACCTGCCTTTTTTGTACCCTACAAGAGACCTCTATGAAATATCTGATGTCCTGACTGTGGGTCAACTATATCTCTTAAGCATTATACTCAAACAGCATACGTTATTCCCCTATAATTCCTTACCTTCAAACAAACGCCTGAGGCATAAAGTCTGTGCGGCAAATGAAAATATATGATCGACATCCTTTGCTGGCAAATTCTTTGGCTTCCTAGGTAGATATTTATATAATAAATTTAACCAAAAAATTGCATATATATCGTCTAACAAAATAGAGTTGCAAAACCACAACCTCTCACTGGTTAAAGACCCTTAGCTATGAGAAAACCAAAAGCGTATTACCAGTCCCCTCATAGAGTTAAAATGACCGATTCATAGTTTTAACCACACAAGCTCATCAAACAAGCTAATAGATCTATTGGCCAGCTGGCTAGCAGATCCTGCTCCCAAAATGTTTTATCTAGTTCAATATCGTAGGGTTAGCACTCATACATTCAACTTAGCACACAAACAAACACACATATATACATAATAACATTGCATTTCGAATGAGGTTACACCTGCTTAAAGCGTCATTCTGTCTAGAGTTAGGAGAGCCTGGTAATTTGTCATACAGGTCTATATACCTAGTACAGATACCAGTCTCTCACACAGACTCACCTGTAACATAATTTAACAACGATTAGATTAAGAATTCTTAGCTGTAACCATATCTGTGTGAGAGTGAAAAATAAAGTTATCTAACGAATACGATCTGGTTCAGCATATTGCTGTAATAGGGGTCATTTATTTGTCTTCTTAAATACGTATTAATATTATTACTTTTTTGTTAGTAAATAATATGTTAATATGCCCCTAATCAGAATAAATAGTCTTTGATAGCAGGAAGAAAGTAACGCTTCTAAAAAAAACGTCAATTTCGAATTCCAATATTCAAGATTTATTTAGTTTAATATTCTACCGGTAAAAATTGTTGTGAAGGTATGGATTTTTTATAATGGTATAAGAGGTTTTGTAAACTAGTAACAATTTATGATTAATAAAAAAAGTTTGGGAACAACCCTACAAAGTTTTCATAAAACATAGCTACTGAAGCATTGATATCAATGTACTGAAGGCCCCGGGGAAGATAAATTGCCGTTTGTGAGACGGTTCCAATCATAGCGTCTCGAAATGATCATCCTAACCCAAATACACTCTTTTCTTGCGTAAAGCCGATCTGTTTACAATCTTGTACCATCTGTAAACAGATCGTTGACAGTTTGACCGCATTAATTGGTCATTCGGTGTGCATACTTTTGGTAGATTTTTAATCAATAATGACAAGAAGATGTTGTATTTCATCTGGCGAGTAGGTTCGCTTCAGCTTCATTTGTAATCTTACAATCAAGTTGACCATGCACCTGTTTACAATCATAGTTAAACTAAAACAAAAATATTTTGAAGGCTGTTTCCCAATAAATGATAAATCAGGATAAGTATATAGTAAGTAAGATACAGCTCAATCTTGATAATGAAATTGTAGTAAACATTCGTACTATGAGAAAGCCGGTACTCAGTGTACCCATCACATGTGAATATAGTCACACTATTGCGTTCACATTGACTTACGACCCCGTAAAACAATAGTGGAAGAATGTTTCAAGTTTCGTATTCTAATCGAACCACATTATGTACACACCTTACCTCAGAAGGAAAAAGCGGAAACCGTTCAGAATCGGTCCGCTGTATGTCTTAAGACCCGAATTCTCAGGAACGTTACGAAGTTTCAAGCTGGAATTAATACTAAATATTTATTGACGTGACAACGTCTTATAATTCGATGGAGCCGGCTGCACGCACGAAAAAACATGACTCATGCGGCGTTACCTCGCTCTGAGGCGTTCCTATGACGTTGTCACATTCAACTATCGTCAGTAAACCGTCTTTACAGACAACCGATTTTTTTATGTTATATTTATGTCTATAGACCGTTGCAATTGTGAAAAAATCAAAACATGAAACATAAAATGAGACGAATTTGTGGAGAAGCCGTCTAAAAGAAAAGGTAAAGAAAAACTCGAAAAATTGTCAATAAGTGCATTTCAAATTTTTTGACACGTGTACTCGTACGTACGGGAGAATATTTTTGTCAGGTGCAAAGATAAGTTTATATGTGATTATTAAATAAAGTTTGTACAGAACCTACAGGCAGCGACTGCAACTTGCACTTGTCTAGATTTTATTTCTTTTTGTACGATGATCATTTGATTGTCAGCGGTTAACGGTTGCTATAAAAATATATTATAAAAGTAATAGTGTTACTTGTGCATTGCCAAAACAACAAGGCTAGAAGTTAGAACAACAGCACTACGCTAGGGTTCTATTAGCACCCTAACCTATTAGGGTAGGGTAGATCAGTAGGGAAAAAGAATTTCCATAGTCGGACAACTGCAATTTCAGCAGATATCTGATCCCACTAATATTATAAATGTGAAAGTTTGGATTGATGGATGGATCGATGGATGGATGTTTTTTTGTTACTCTTTCACGCAAAAACCACTGAACCCGATTGCGATGAAACTTGGTATGTAGATAGCTGGAGACCTGGATTAACGCAAAGACTACCGGTTTTTACCCCGATATTCCCACAGGATCGGGATCGGGATCGATCTTACGCGAGTGAGACCGCGTGGCGCTGCTAGTGTGCCATATATTCGTTAATATTCAAGTATTCAATTCAATTCAAAAATTCAAATTCAATTCAATTCAAAAAATCTTTATTTCATAAAATTGACCATCAATTATTCGAAATCGTCGATTTAATAAATAATTATTATAATTAAAAGTTATAGATCAACACACACAGAGTCACCGCAACAATAGTTTGCTTCGTCAAATGTAAAATGATTAAAGAAAACAAAATGGATAACATAATATCACATCTGCCTGTTTCGATCTATAACCGCCCGTTTCCAAATAGTTGAGCCTTGTGAGAAGAAATCGAGAACAATTCCCAATATAAAACAAGGGAGCGAATATTAGAAAAAGTTCAAGATCCAATTTTGCATTTAGTTAAAAAAACTTAAGGCTAGATACTATTGAATTATAAAAATCTTTTTGCCTACAACCACTTTCTACTTCATTATTATATTAATGACGTGTTGTAGATTACCGATATTCATGAAATTGCGCGTTATCGATAATTACACCGGAGAGTTTTTATAGAGATCTTAATATTTAACATGGTAAAAAACCTTGGTCGTGCCAAATAAGTGATAAAAATCACAACTACGCGGATATAAAATCGATTTTACGACAATTTCAACATAAATGAATGACTGACTTGAAGGTTTTAATAATCGTATTAATGACAGCTTTATCGATTAGTTGAGTAGGACAGTAAAGTTTTTTCCTCATTTCCCAAAATGTTTTAGTTTTTGGAATATTTTGTCCTGAGATAATGAGACCGTTAGATTAAGTAATGTATAGAAATAGAAACCCAAATAGTTTATAATAGTAAAGTCGTACATAAAAATTTAAATCACGTAGAATCCAGTCACGATAGGGTACCGGAGCCCGAGTATAGCCTAGCCACCAGACTTTGGCGGACTGTGATATAGCATTAGCCTACCAGGGTACCCTGCAGTGCAGTGTGCCTGTCTCCCATTTTCTAATATCGTATCTAAACCTCTACCTATACAATATCGGTAAGCTGATTTAAACTGAAAATTTTGTATGCATATAAGGTTGAATCGTCCCTCGTCTCATTTAGGGATCTGCCGGTGGTCGGTTCATCTATGTAGGTGATACAATGTTTTGCTATGCACATGAGGTTGCATTTGAAAATTGTGTGTGTGTTGAAAATGTGAAGTTCATTGAATGTGAAGCCGAGGGGTCAGTAGCAACTAACATAGCTCTCATAACATGCTCAAGTACTTTTTAATGTACGTTTCAAAAAAATATTTTCACTTGCTTTAATTCCATCCATTCCATCATAAGATCCTCGAAGATCAATTCTCTGTACACAAACATATTTGACGTAAACGGTATATTATTAAGTTACTGAAATTTGAAAATTAATGCAGTGGGAGATCCTATTTCCCTATCATTTATATATATAAATGTATTGCTAAAGTCTGTACAAATCCTATTATTTATTATTGAGTTACATCCTACATATGAATTAAGAAATACTTGTATATTTTTAATTGATTGCATTTAATATATTGAGAATGATTACCTAAGCATATGCCTAATTAAGACTTGGTAAAATTGAAACATTTGGGAGCGGATTTCCGATGTTGCCTAGGATTGGTTAAATTAGAATTATTTATGTAAGTATTTGCAATAAATGCAGAGTGACAGATGCTATGGAATGCTTAGCTCGAGTTTTACGAGCTGCTAATACTTACATGTATATCTTTTTAGTAGAATAACCAATCGGACAGAACATCGAAACCCTTTCCAATACGAGTAGAAAAATCTACCCTGATACATACTAATACCTGATAAGTAATATAAAATACCGTTACCTAAAGCAAGGATATTGTTTGAAAACCTATCTACATATTTTCGTAAGGAAGTAAGTACACTATCGAATTTAAGTTCATTATTGTAATCAGCTAAGGATCTTGACCTACAATCCAAATCGTGGCCAAAGCGATACAATTTTCGACCTTTACAATGTTATTATCTTCGTACCAGTCACTTCCCTTTATATACTTACATTAAAATAACTAAATTCCGATCGTAAATGTGAATAGACCTTTATCAATTGTGTACTCTGAACCTAATTCAAAATAGTGTGATTTATTGTGTTTTCTTAATTTTAAGAATAGAAGTGGTTTGGTTATATTTTCTACTCTTCCTTTACATGAACTTGATTTAAAGTTATTTATCTTTTTAGCTGAATGTTAGCATGTCGAAATCAGAACAAGTATCTTCAAATAACTCTGAAACACATTACTCTTGGGTGAGCAGATTGACATTTCATCTCTTCTTCTCTGCGTTCCTAAATGTGCAGTTTACTAATTTAATTTTAATGTTTGCGATGACTGCCTGGTTGGTCTTCGTGGCAAAAGCTGCCGCTTACATTTGTTTGGGTACAATTTTGGTTTTCCAGGCATGTTGTTATTAGGTTTCACTGTTAAGTAATGTTTCGTTTTAATACCAATTCTAAAAACATTTTGGGAGACGCCGTATAGGCTTGCTCCCACCACGGAAATACAATATTATTTACAAAATGTGAGCGAAATTATACACCTTATTGCACCACCTTATTGAATTGATAAAACCTCATTATGTACGTACCGTCTATAATTTACTGTATAGTCCCAGTACCAGCAGGATTATTGCCGAAACTGATTCGATTGTTTCCGATTCGAAATCGTTTTAATTCTAATTCGATTTAAAAGTCAAAGTTCAAATCGATAAGAAAATCATTATCAAATTATGTTTAATTTCTTTTCATTACGATATTTAATAATTAGGAATATTATTAGTGGTTGAATAATTTGATATGCATTTTTTTTTTTTGCATAATAGAATTCAAGAAAACGAACCGACTTTTATTCTCATCTAGTTCGATTTCGTTCTGAATTCTAATCTGTCAGGTGTAAGACTTCATTGTAAATGCATGTTTTTAGTACTGAGCTACCAAGTGATACAATACGAAACACAGTATTTGCCTACCGGTTATACTTAATAACAACTATTAAAGTTAACATGCAATACAAAATAATGTCAGAACGTTCCGCTCCCGTTGTATAAATAAAAATCAAGTGATTAATTGCCACAGTATTGTACACATTCGAGTATAGTATTTATAATTACGAATGTATCTGAATATTGGAAAGGCAAGAGTCGTTCAAGCGTGTGGCACAGAGTTATTGTAGTCCAGAAGCTGGGCTAGAATTCAGTAAACAATATTACAAATTAAACGTTAAGTGATAATAATTATGATATTTCTATTTCTGTCAATTAATCTGTTCCATAGAGTGTCACCACACAAACGAATTGATTTCACTTATTCGTTTTATTTGTCATAATCAACCATCCTAGCTTAATGAAATGCTAATAAAAGATATGGTTAGTAAAACAAGGTGGGATTATTTTGGGATGGGTGGCGATTAACCTGAACACTAATTTGCTCCTCAGGTTACTAGTTACTAATTACTTGAAAACATGCGGTTTAATCATCATTGGCAGATACGAGTATTATTTGTTTTGCTTTCCACAAAATAACCTATTCATCTTATTTTTTTTTATGTTTAAAAAAAAAACGTTTTCAAACATTTTTAAAGAATTTTGTGGAATTAAGATATTTGACTTTAACTTTTATAAATTAGCAATAAAATATATAATATATGCGATAAAATATGCGATAACATTAAATAACCAAGATGTTTGTCGTACAGGATTCGAGGTTATTAGAATCCAGCTTTCACAAAAGTGCCATATTGGCTGTAATTGAATTTATTATTATTATTGATTTCGTCCTCTTTTTAGTAATTCAAGTTGAAACAAAAACAACAAACAAACATTCCTTACGTTGTTTATGACATAAAATGTAGATATTTAAAATAATTTATAGATTAACTGGATGACAGACAGCGATATTTCATTTTGCACTTCTTATGTGAAAAATTAGTGACATATATTAAATATTCAAAGAAATAATAAAATCATCGCTGTTCATTATGTTCTTCTTCACAAATGTGTATGTAAATTAAGTTATATTTGAACTAATTCAATAAAAAACTAATTAAAGAGATACATGACTTTTATATGACCGGACTACTGCGAATGCAGTCCAGCCTTGACTGTTTAGTATAAACTTATATTTCACCCAACCCGGAAATCACAATTCTGACTGCACGGGTGGTGCAATAGTTAAAGTAGACGCAAAGTCAAATAATTGTCCTGAGTTTGGGTGTTCTTTATGTCTGTTGTCTCAATGTTTGTAAAGTCCCCCGGATACAGGAATCATTCCTAATGCGGGAGTTGTCTATATATAAAAAAAAGAATTATCATATCTATCGTAATTCATAAGAGTACATTGCATTCATAAAAAGCAAATTGGGATTAAAACACCTAGTTAATTAAGCATTGGAAATAACATACATATGTACATACACTCACGCCTGTGTCCCCGAAGGGGTAGACAGAGGCGTATTAAACAGCCACATTTTTTCCAACTATCATTTGGCCCACTTACGTAATAGGGGGCAAGCATTTGGCTTTCAATCAGGCACTTTGGGAATAAGAAATGGGAAAACTGAGAGTATATTGAACGGGGAAGGGAGGTAAGAATGGAAGGCAATGGAAGGAAAGGGAAATTGCTTAAACAGATGCAGTTCGAGCAGTACAGGTTCGTATACCTGTAACTCTAAGAAGTTCGAGGCCTCTAACAAAAGATATAGGAAATACATGTCTGACAAATGTCACTTCGCTTCGAGAATTTGCGAATCTGCGACGCGTCATAAAATACTGTGATTTGTTGCTTTAACTTAGAAGCTTTAATTTTAACACCTTTATGGCCCCGTACCTATATTTCCATTATTTCTGAGAAACCCCAAATTGCAATACAACGACAATGAAGAATTTCTGTTTTTAAACTGTTTAAAGTTACGGAACCTATAAAATATCGACAGAATATTGTAATAAATAGTAAATTAATAGAATACGAAGAGTCAAGTAGAGGAAAGGTCAAGGTAAAAACTTGATACAATAAATATTATTAAGTTCTATGTTTTTTATATTAACTTTACTTCAGAATGTTAAACATAATTTTAGTATATAAAACATAGCTCCTGGCCTACGTTGCAACCGGTTCCGGTCACCGCTAACCTTGAAATCCAACGATTTAGCCCTAAAATTAGTATATTGAACGGTAAGACTATTAAGATGACAGAAATTATATAATCTTATTTAATTTTGATGATTAGTATCACTGTCACTCGAAAAAGCATTACGAAAGAGATAACGTGGGATCACTAACACGTAAATGAGTTTTGGTTTGCCGCTTCCACTTTTAATTTTTGAGGCCCTAAACTTTTTTTATAAGGCTAAGATGGTGACTAAGCAACTAGTCAGGTCAGTCAGGTTTGAGGAAAGCTATTTTTGTTATAAATTCAGATCTTGGGGACTTTGATACTTTTTGAACATTTACTGTTATACCCGATGAAATTCTCGTGATACCTACCTGTGCCGTACCCGGTTCCCTATCTGGAATCCCTTATGGGCTACCTTTGGTTCATCTTTCATTGACTATCATCTCTCATAATCATATAATGGAGTAGAATAAGATGGTGTGTTTTCATTAGACGTAGTAGTAGTAAGAACCACGTGATAGGTCCTTTTCTCTCTCATAGTGCCAGCGCCCAGCAATCGTTCTCATCAGAAATACGACTCTATGCTGATAGTGCTACGTTCTAATATATACTATGAAGTATTTGTAGTATTAAAAAATAAATTAGTATAAAATTTCACGCATTTATGAATTTTTTTTTTTTTACTTTCAGGTAAGATCATAACGACTGCTTGCTACGGACTCAGTAAGTATTATTACGGACGCAGTATTTAAAATATACCTACCAGAGATTGCCTGGTGGTTGAATTTCAACTTTAAATGTTTTGTTTCGTATTATTGTCCAGTATAACTTGAACTGTCATTGTACAGACATTACGTACCATGACAGGTCACCATATAAACTAGATCCCTGTAGGTCATTTTTAAATTTATAACACATACCTATTACCTTTTATTACCTATTATTATTAAAAAAAAATTGGCTTTCTGTGCTTGTTTGCGTATAAAATTTAAAGTATTCCAAATTTCACAGTCCTCCGTTCGCGAAATTTGTTTAAAAAGGCAAAATAATATCGTCCCGTAGGTATACGCTGTAAACTTTGTAAAGAGCCCATGGCTAGGGCTCAGACGAGCTCGAGAAAGTACCTCAACCATACAGAAGACTGTGGTTCTACTGGTAAGTAGGATCGCCAGATTTCCAATTGAGTGGCCAAGGGTTGAGCTTCATTAATGAACTGAGCTATTGTAAATGTGTGTTTACTAGCCAATAACTGATTACTGTTAGAAAAGTTTGTTGATATGGCTCTGTTAAAAAATCTTTGATAATAGATGTACCTACTTCTAACTTCCGGTGTATTTCACAACCAAAGGATTTAGGTCATCACACAGTCAACTATGATGATTCTAGATTGATAATTACACACAAATTAAAAACTACTAAGTTCTAAAATTCAGTTACTTCTTAGTTGGTGCTAAAATTCTTAGTGTAAATACATAATACTTACCTTTGTATATTTCCATTTTAGAGTTCCGTTTCTGAAAAGGAAAAAAGGAACCCTCATAGGATCACTTTGTTGTCAGTCTGTCAGTGTTTCTGAGAAGACCAATTTTCTCAAGAACGCGTGAAGGTATGAAGTTGAAATTAACATCACATATTTATGTCCGCGGTCACAGATTACTAAGTATTTATACGTAACCGCGGTTCTAAGTCAACACCATCAAAAGATACTGCCATTTTAGTCTTCATAAACCTGGTATATGCCAACCACGTAGTTTATGGGTAGGAGGAGTCACCTAAGAAGAGTGAGAGAGAGGGAGTGCTAAGCTGAGAACACCTTTTAAATTTTTTTGTCGCTGCATTGCCTTTTTTGCTATTTCAGTATCTAATAGTTTGATGTTTCTATGTCTTATAGTCGACGAATTCATAATATAACCAACTTTCAAAACTCTGCAAGTTGGCAGTCAATTTATGAATATTATTCCATTTCCAAAATGCCTATTCTTTAAAAACATGATCCAAAATGAAGGGTTTTTAACTTTTGATATTAAGGTAAATAATTTATGCCCACGAAGTTGCGGGTTCATATATATTATCTGTGTGGCTATTTTTAGTTAATGCATTAGCAAATTATCATATTTCAGGGCCGGTTACCTGATCTGACAGTATCACTATTACTTATCTCGTATAAGTACCAAAATGGTACTTAATATAACGGTTCACCGACATTCACTATTTGTAGTAAGGTCTTGGTACAAATAAAAATCTTTTTAACAAAAAATGGTATATACCTCACAAAAAAAAAGAATAATCAAAATCGGTTTTCTTCCTCGGTTAAAAAAGGTTTTAGCGTATACAAATTATGATTAATCATATATGTATGTAAGAAACAGTCTCAAAACCACTGATATAAACTATGAAAATCACTAACATATTCCTACCCTTTTATAATCCCACAATTTTTTTAATATTTATCAATCGACCAATAGTATTGCGTTACCCGTATAACCAGTCAAAATAATATCTATTAACTTATTTTTATAAAATAGTGAACTATGTTATCAACTATTATAGTTTGGCCCTATTTTTAATAAAATAAATAAGAGTTTTTGATGTGGCGACAACATGTATATAATTTGATATTGTTTAAAGTTCAGACAAGGCATTAAAGCTAATAATAACTACGCAAGGTGAATATCGTATAGTTCTTAATTTAATGATTGAAAATTGTATCATTCAATTCAAAAGGTAATTAAATGTAAAAAAATTACTAGAGATCAAGCGAATATTTGTATTTGCAATGTGCTTTTATTTGTAAACAAAAAAAATCTATGTACGTCTTCTTGTCTCTACCCTTAAACAAATAGTACATGTACACATATTCTGTAGAATACATAATCATTATACATGCCTTGTATCAATTTAGATATCGTTTTCATAAAGAACAAACGTTTCTGTTTATCAAATTACAATTATTCACATTCTTTTACACGGTGATTTATCATAAGTATTACATGCATCGATTCAACACAACGACTAACAGTTTTTTTTATGAGTTGGAGTTGCTAGTGATGATCTTCTAACTATATACAAGTCTAGTCAGTTGCCGTCAGCGGAGTTTAAATGTCCAGAGTTCGTGGTTATAGTGCGTAAATATACGTAACAGGACGATGATGCAACCCCGCGCCACCTGCTCATTACAAACCATTAAGTAACAAGTTTTTAGCTTCATTATGTTACTTTAACTGCTATCTCTAGCTAACCGCTCGTTATTTATTAAAGGATGCGATGAAATTCGTTTACATAAAACTGTATATCTCAGCGATCATCCCATATAAGTAAATAAACATAAATATTTTAGATACAATATAATGATAACCTTTTAACGGTGCATCATTATCGTGACCTAGACACAGATTAAAAAATAAATCAACAGATAGCTTACTTAATTAGCAAATTATGCACTGATATAACTCTTTAAGTCAGTTCTAGGGCGATGGAGAGATACAAAATGGAAGTTCACTCCAACATAAGTAGCTTCATAAAGCTTAAAACAAGGCAACCACAAATAAAGTTCAATGTATTGTATATTACGCACTAATACGCCACTACAAAACGCATAACTACGCGCAAGAAGGCAATCAGTAATTCCACAACTGTCAGTACTATGGCTATCATTAATCCGCTTATTGCGTACGTGAAGCGTACATTACACCATGCACATTTGCACGGTGTGACGTACGCTATATGTGGCCTTACTTACCCTAAAGTTAGCGGCCGTTTCGTGTAGATATAAGAGAAGGCGGAAAGAAAGAAAATATTATCAGATAATAGAAGGAAATAGATATAATTTTATACTAAACCGCTAAGTGAGACAAACGTAACCTAGGCGAGGTCATACGAATTCCATTACCAAACACGACGTCAAATGTCATAATAAATTTAACTATATAGAAAACGGGTACTCAAATTGCATTGATATGTCAATTCATTCACTACTTACCTTAATTACTTACTACATACAACATGAAAGGATATGAGTCGTAGAGTAAATGGTTTAATTTATAATCTTACTCAACTTCCCGCAAAACGAGGTTAGCCTTTTACAAATTGTCACTTAGTCTACCTACCATCCTTCGGAATTTCCGGACACTCCTCAACTATGCCAAATTATCTGTTCTGTGCAAGACCATGTGCACTGGTCTGGAAGAATCTAGAGCAGGTAAACAGGTCCGCGCATCGTCGTTTCTTCCCTGTACCCTCTCCAACCAAACACAACGACCCAAAATATGGAAGTTTAACCAGAATCAGTAAAATCTTAACCAAAGAAATTAAGGGCCTCCGTTGAATAGGACCTTTTAAGTTTTCGTAAGCGATATTTTACTTTAATATCTATTTACTAGGATAAATATATTGCAAGCTGACAACTGAGTTTATTTTACAATTTATAAATAGCTGTCGACAATACTAAATTAAGGCATAAATGTAAAAAAAAAACACAATTTAATGTAGTAGTAGACCTACTTAATTATTATGTGGGTTTCTGTGTGTACGAAATTACAACTAAATTAGACATCTGAAAGTGGATGATAATAATGAGAATGTTTCAACACTCCGTTAACCATAAATAGATTAGTCATATATCGTGAAGTTAAAATAAATCATGCAAAAATATAAGTAACGTGTGGTCGCCTTACTTGCCTAGATTAAAACTAATATTAGTTTCCTGTCGATTAAAGTTAACTTTTTCATTGATAGGTAAGTTATCGAATGAACCCGCCATTAGAAAGGTCTCACAAGTTCAAGATTTATACCGTTGGCCTTGCGATTCGGCCAAAGTAACTATATGGTTATTGTTTTTAAAATGTGTTTGTTAATTTTTTATGTAAGTGTTAAATAACCTTCATTCTTAGCTTATCTTATGGACGATTAATTATGTCTATGTCATGATCATGATTATATTAAATCTTTTGTTTTTGTAGATCTAATGCAACTTCGTAAACTGTTCTATGATTTTTTTTAGTTTCATAATTCAGACGATGAAAGATAATCAACGACATTATTGTCTTTAGTTGTATTATTGTCTATGAAATTTTTTTAAAGATGGAGGTTTGAGAATTTTTCTAAGCTGGGTGGGTTCTTTTTCTTTTCAAATGAAGCATTATCTTATTTAATAAAAAACTAACTAAATTAAATAGTATAATATTGTTTTGTCTTTCACAATACAGTGAGTTAAGAGAAAATTTATGCAGGGTAACAAATGTCCTCGCATTATTTTGAAAATTATTATTTTTAATTGCTTATTTACAATATATAGTTTCATAAAAAATCCCACCGGAGTTCATATCAGTTTTGTAGACAGTAATAGTTAGTTGAGATGTCTATTAAAAAAGTATAAATTTTATTATTAAAAAGTATTTAGTAGTAGTATTACATTTTTTTAGAATGTGCTTTAAATATTGGCTAAAATTTTAAGCTTGTTTATTTTAGCTGTATTAATTTTATATTTCATGTATTTTTTTTATATTAATATAATAATCAGAGTTCATTAAGTAATGTCGTTACCAAAAATATTATCCAGTAACACAATAATCGTTACTAACATTGTACGAACTGCATATGGTTCAAAATTCCGACTAACAAAGTGGACTCATTCACACCATGAGCACATTAATAATTTAAAATGTAAACAATTTAAACAATAAATCTCGGCAACAATGAATCAAATGTGGGTCACATAACATTCACAAGATCTTGTTACCTTGAATCTTGAGACAATGAAGAGTAATTGCTGAAGATATTATGTGATGCAAAGTGCCCACGTGCCTTAATGTAATGTAATATTTATTTTCTTCTGCGTTACTTTTCGAACCATGACGAGGTTTATTATTCAATTGTAAAACTATTATATTAGTTATATGTATATAACGTACATCATCCGTTACAAAATTAATTTATTAGAAGCATTTATCATTTTAGAAGAAAGAGCATATAAAGATTCAGGGCACCAGATGTGCACTTAAATTAAAGCTTCTAACAAAAAAAAAATTCAAAGAAAAGAAAAAGGGAAACTTCTACAATGATGGAAATACCTAAATAATACGTAAACTAATGATGGCAGCGCGGAACCACGGCGACCGGCGCGGCGGCGGCAGTGTTGCTACGCGTCCCTTTGCCGAAATACCTTCTAATTCGTCCACTTCTGGTACACAAACTCTTTAAATACCTACTGCAGCAATATTTTATTATAGCAGCTACTTATTGTATAATATTATTTATTTTCGGTATTTTCATAAATCCGATCAATGTACAAAGCACGCCGTTTTACTTGTTACAACGCCTGCTATGTCTGGCTCCAGCTATATATCATAATTGTTTTTTTTACCAACAGTTGTATTTATTTTGAGATCACTTAACGCCGCGCCGCCATTTTGAGTTTTAAGACCGTCATTTTCATTTTACATTAATTGGCATTGTTAAAATCGGCTTTCGCAGTATAATGACGATATTTTGATACAATTTATTCCATCCCTAAAATGTAGGTATATCATCATCATCATCAATACAAATAAATAATATTGAAGTGTCTGTTTGTAATGTGTGTGTCCCAAAGACACAATGTTAAAGGTTTATTGTAAAGAAAGGCATAGACTGGGTAAATATAAATGATCGTTCCGTGATATCACACGATGATTGTGGCTCCCCACGATTTTATTTTAATCTGATCATTACCCTAGATTGCTACCCTAGATACCTGATCCCCTACCTACCTAATTATTTCTTAGGTTTTAGTACATTATCTGCATATGATTGTTTCTTTAGTTTTTTATTTAGATACTTCATATTTCTCAGTCTAGTAAGTTCTTTTGGCATGGTGTACTGTATTCTACTAGTCAAACTAATGTACGAATTTATTATCCATATTGAGGGGGTTATAAAAAGAATGGTATCCGCTATTTTATAGCAGAGGCCATCTTGGATTTACAATGATACTGAATACACATAATTGTATTGTCATCAGAACTAAAGATGTGTACCAAATTTTAGATCAACCGGTCTACAGGAAGGGGGTCAAATTTCAATTACTAGATTTGACCCATACAAGACAAACAATGCAAGCTAAATAAAACCGTTTAAAAAGTATAAAGAAACAATCAAATCAAAATAGACTGGGCTGTTGGTCTAGTGGTTAGTGACCCTGACTGCTAAGCCAGAGGTCGTGGGTTCGATTCGGACCCAGGACAAATAATTGTGTGATGAGCACAATCATTTGTTCTGTGTCTGGGTGTAATTTATCTATAATATGTATGTATTTACAAATATATAAGTATGTTTATCAGCAATCTGGTTACCATAGTACAGGCTCTGCCTAGTTTGGGATCAGACGGCCGTGTGTGAGATGTGTGGAGTTATTAAAAAAAATGCATTCTTCGTCCTTTAAGTACCCACGCTAAGAGGTGGAAAATTATCTTTAAATTTATGTAGAGAACAAATTCAATTAAACATTATTATTATTGAAATCGGTACACAAAAATAGCGATGATATCGCATAACACACACAAAAAAGACAGTTGAATTGAGAACCTCCTCCTCTTAGAAGTTGCTTAAAAATTCCATGCTAATGTTAGAGCATGTCGAGGATGTGAAGAATACTAGATGCAGAAACTCTTAAAAATATTACGATTCCTTACAGTCAGGTTGTAAAATAAGAGAACTGACGGCGTAAAGAAGACCTTAAAACTTGTTAGCATACCTTTTTGCTTATCTTCTTTATCCTATTACTCTTCTTAGGACCTCTTTGGAGGTAGGAGATAATTATACATATTTCCAGTGTTTGAACGTTAATATTTTTATGTATTTCGGTGTGTCTGCCTTTTTTGTCGGTAACGGAGCTCCTAGTTTTGTAAGCATTCCTGGCTACAGCTAACAGCCCGTGCAAGCGCATATTGTTAAAATTAAAACAAAGCTGATAATATATTTCTACTTACGTCAATAGATGATTCTAATTAGGCAGTTACGATAGCAGTTGTTGCAAGACAAATAAATTATTGGCATAAATTATGGCTATTTGCTCATTTTAATTTTCAATAAGTTTGACTCTGCTTATTACACAAATGGTGACGATAAAATATATGTCACTAATTTGCATGAATAATTACACAATTTTCAACGTTATTTAAATTGTTGTAAAGAGAGCATATAAAGTCATGTATGTTTCAAATAAATACTTTAAAGTGATTTTATTCTAAACACTGATTTGACCACTAATAACGTTTGTTTTACTAACGAAATATTGTAATAGGGCACTAAAATAAGGTATCAAAGATGTCTTTCATATTTTGCTATAAAAGAAGACATACATTTAAAATGCCGAAAAAATTGGTATAACCCTGACAGTTTTAAATGTCATTTATTTTGAAAAACTAAGGTACTGAAAATTTTATTGTAAAATTATTTGTTTTGCTAAAATCTAGGCTGTGAGAGTAGCGTTAAATAGTGCTGTGTATAATCTATACTCTAATACAGGGGTCGTCAAATGGCGGACCGCGGTCCGGATCCAGACCGAAGACTTGTTTTGTGCGGACCTTAGGTAAACAGTACAAAATATAACAGAAACTTAATCTTCTTTTATAAATTGCATTGTATTACTTGAGTACGCAAACACAAAAGTACGAAAGTTTTTCTCGTGAACTTTGGATATTGTGTGTGGTACGTAGTTTACTACAACACACAAAAGTGTACAAAAGTAGCCACGGACTGCGACGGTCATATTATTTAAAAACTGGATCCCAAATAAAACTAATTGGTGAACGTTGCTCTAATATAATAAAGCTAAAGGGTTTGTTTTTTGGTTTAACAAGCTTATCTAGGGAACTACTTTTGATATTCATATTTTTACTAGGCCACATAATGTTTTTATTTGTTCTTACACATATTATTATAATGTTTTACATTCACTTAGATTAACAATAATTAAATTAAAGAAGTAGCGGATTACTTAAGAGGCCGTATACGAAATTTTGCCAATTTCGCTGATTTACGTGGTTTTATAGACGTGAATTTACAGTTAAAATACTATATTTCTATAAGTTTTTATGAACAACATAAAAGATCACTATAATTTAGATCTAATGAGTGAACCACTTTTTTACTTTTATTAAAAATAATAATGCGAGATTTAGGTTGTTTTAAAACATTTTTTATTACCATATTTTTTAAATTTTTTGCAATTTTTTTTCAGAAAATGGGTTAACTTTGAACTGAAGTTTATTTCTGTTGTTGTAATTTTATGAATGAAAGTTCCACGCAGCCGAAATCAAAAGCAAAACTTTGTCCATTTTCTGTAAAATTTGACTAAGTTAAACATTTTTTTACTAATTTTTTTTATATTAAAATGGTAAAAAGTGTTTCATACATTGTATAGACGACTTTTACAGCAATACATTGTAATTTTTTCATACCGTTGGTACTTCAAAACAGTTCGTAAATATGTGATATTCTAAACCTCTTACGGCAAAATTTACAAAACAGTCACCGGTTTGAGGTCGTTTAATCAAAATTGAATAATAAAAGTAAAAAAGTGGCTCATACATTAGATCTAAATTGAAATGATCTTTTATGTTGTTTATAAAAACTTATAGAAATATAGTATTTTAACTGTAAAATCACGTCTGTAAAACAACGTAAATCAGCGAAATTGGCAAAATTTCGTATACGGCCTCTTAAACCGACTGGTAGCGTTCCCAGAAGGCTGTAAACATTTCCATTTCGATTTTGCTTTGAATTGATTTTACTATATAATTTCTAAAATTGAAATTGTTATGATATGAAAGAAAAGCATTGGCCATAAGTTTTAAACTTTAAATGTAAAAATTCTAATTAACAAATCCAAATCCAATCTGTAGCTATGCGTGTACTATCCAATTTTTGTCCGCCAATCTTTCGGTGATGTAGAACCATTTATCAACCAAACGCAGTCTTTTGCTGTAATATCGGTTCGAAATTTAACGATTAATCATTTCTGGGACAAAACAGTATAGGTATATGAGAAAATTTTGTATTGTTGTATAGCAGGACATTGGGTCTATTGTTCGTAGGACCTCTCTAACGAAATGACCTTACATGTCGTCGTAGATCATTTTCATAAATTTGTGTATAAGTAATATGAGAAATAATCTTTCATAAAAAATAATAGGTACTTTTATATTTCAGGTTGCTCTTTATATTTCTTTTTTACTTTCTATTATGTAGTTAGCTGTAAGATATTGTATGGATTTTATTATAGCTTCAATAATGTTATAGATTGTTTTATACTAAATATTTAATGACATTATAAAGGTATCTTGAAGTTCGTTTTCTTTTTAATGTTATATCGCCATAAATGTTTTTAAGATCTGAGCTCTAATCATTCCGCAAATGACCACAGTCGATGCAATTCTATTGAAACGTCGATTAAACAAAAAGTATCGTGCACATAAGTATTTGAACTCTTTTTTTTTCGGTTCTGACATTAACTTTCCTATAGACATTTACCGCACTCTTCTCTTTACTTCGCACTTCTCCCGATTCCATCGAATTTCCCATCAGAAAATCCAATCACAAATTGTTTGACCCATAGAACTTCTCAGGGCAGTGGTCTGACCGGACTCCAAGATAAAGTAATGCGATGTTTGAATCTTGAGGTGAATCAAACATCGCATTGCCTACGCTTGTGAGAGTTGATATCTAGATAAACTTGGAACGTAAAATATTAAATGTTTATAACATGTTATTGAGATCGATAGAACTGTTCTGAAAACATGATAATTAGCGCCATCGTATGCCGCTGGCCCAATAACCGAGTCTTCAGTCTCAAACTTGGTCTGCTTCCCTTAAATGAAAATTAAAGTGAACGTTGTAAAACGCTTGATTGGTTTAATTATTTCAAGACCACTTGTTATATCCCACGCTCTTGATCCAAAATGAATGTTTATAATTTCATAATGAACTGCATCGATTTAATGACGAATAAGCGTATCGAATCATCATCATTTATCTTATTACGATTGATATCTAGAGCTTTACACAATCGTAATATTATGGCGTTCTCAAGGCTATGTTTAATGAACATTAATTGTGTTTGTTTTATCAGAGTAGATATAACGTAAATAAGACTTTGTTTTAACAAAACAAAGTTACATTACATACATACATTTTCAATAAAAAAAAAATCTCTTCAGCTTTATTATATACGTACAGATACCGCAGAATTGTTTTTATTTCAATGCATAGCAACCATGCCAATAAATCTGATGTTGATGTCATTATCAACATCAGATTTATTGACGTATATAGACGAGGTCAGCTAACTGTATAAATAAAATAAAGGCAATTCAACCCAAGAGAATGGTTCCGGGTTATTTTTAAACAGTTTTATTTAAAGTAGAACCTCTGTAAGTCGAACCTCGATAAGTCGAAAAACACCACAACTAGAAAAAAAACCGGTCAGGTGCGAGTCTGACTCGCGCACCGAGGGTTCCGTAAGCAAACAAACTTGTATACGTCCATCTCGGGAATTAACTCTCAAAGACTTATTCCAAAGACAAACTTAACTTTGCGGTTGCGAAGTACAACAAAGTGAACAATCCAACCGCAAAATATAAGTTTGTAATCACAAGAACTTACGAAAATCCGTTCAGTAGTTTTTCAGTTTTTTAAATTTTGGTACTTACAAGTTTTCGCGAAAATCTAAATTTACCCATATCTTTTTAGCGTGTTGATTTAGGACCTTGATTTTTATACACTTAACAGTTACTATAGACCTCAGTATTTGTTATAAATTTAAACTTGCTAGGTATACCCGTTCCTGATAAAATCGGTGGTGACACACGGACAGACAGACGGACAGACGGACAAGAGAAATCTTATAAGGGTTCCCTTTTTTACCTTTTGAGGTATGGAGCCCTAAAAATGTTTTGTTTCCTTTTCTTCAAGCCCCAAAACTTCAAAACTTCCATTGCTAGAAATCTAATCTCTCTAAAAGTCAACATAATTAATGAGTTGATTTAATTAATTTCAATAAATATTTTTACTCCATAACTCGAAAAAAATAAACCCCTGTATCAGGAAAATAGCACATGTTTGACTTCACAACTTCTACAAATTGATAAAATTTGAGACTATTTACCTCGATAGCTCGAAGAAAATGTAATAAGTTACTGTCTTTAACAATTTACCGACAATGTACGTCATTGTTTCTTATGATGCTGATATGTTAGAGCTCCCCCAGAAGTTCCAATATGAAGTCAATAGCTGTATGCATATAAAGTTAAACAAAAGAAAAATAAAAAGAGAAGACTGAGGAAAATACCTATACTCCAAAAAAAAAAGAGAAAATCTTATTTGAATGTCCACTTGAATGATTTTTTGTTTCAATTTACATTTGGCTATCATTAAAGGTAACTAATGGCATATGAAATTACGAGTTTTTATTGCAAGTTGTATCACGGCCTCACAGAAAACCGGCAGTGAATCAATGGTTGCATTGCTTTTCGCCGCGTGAGTGAGATTACCGGAGGCCCTAACCCTTCCCTCTTTCCTATTCCCTATTCCCGTCTTTCTCCTGTCTCTCCTCTAATCCCCCTCTCCCCTCTTCCCACTCTTCCCCGTCTCCCCCTCTTCCTCTACTCCCACCTTAAAGGGCGGCAACGTACTTGTGACTCTTGAGTTATAGGTGCCCATAGGTGGCGGTAGTCATTTACCATCAGGTGACACGTCTGCTCGTTTGCCCCCTACACCATAAAAAAAAAGGTTCCATCTATGGTTCTCTTACGAATATAGCAGTACAAGTTAATCTAGACACAAAAATATAAACATAAAGTCTCCAGAAACCTCTGAAGTTCTGAAGTTGAACCACTAATTATGGCTACCCTGCAGTTAGTCGATCTGCTGACGATAGTCGAGACAAATAAGGGTTACAACTACAGAAATCTAAATAACGTATTTAGATTTCTGTACAACTTAGAACAGTAAATGTAGGTCTTACAGCTCTATATATGTTTGTAATTTCCCGCACAACCGGTGTGTTGAGTACATATATAGTGTATTTGAGAATATTTAGTATTTGGTAAAATAAATCATGCGATTTACAGATCTGAGTTCGTGTACTTTGGTGGTAATTAATAGTCTTTGTCCAGAACCTATTTATGATTCATAACGAACACGTCACCACGGAAATTGCAAAACCAGTTTCATGACAGAATCGACGTTACTTATATATTAATAATATAGATTAGACAAAATTATAAATAATATTGATTAGACAAAATGCACACATTGGTATAATGAATATGTCATGTTATGTAAATCTAAAGAATGTTACTTGTATGTGTGAAAAATTATAGTTATAACTACTCTGAATGCGGAATATAAATATTATTTAAGTTTAGCTGCATATGGAATGATTTATTTAATTATAGATGGAGTAATTTTATAGAATTTTTATATCTATGGTCTAATACCATAGAAAATATGTAGTATACAAGAATTTATTATAATAAGTCACCTAACAGCTCTTTTCTGGTTTGAGTGGCCAAGGTCTGAAATGAACTGCATGCGTCTATTTTTCCAGACAATTATAATCTTGGAACGTTCAAGAGTAGAGTGAATAGGCTTCTCTTGGATAGGCGTGGTACACGCCTATCCAAGAGAAGCTTTTGTTTGATTGATGATTTTGATTCTTTGTCTTCATCATCACTTTCCATCAGGTGAGTTGGAAGACAAACGCAGAAACCATTACACAATAATAATAAAAAAATAATAAGACTTCCGTAGTTTCTGTTATTATTCCTACTAAACAAAACTACTATAAGGGTTTTACTTTATTGTGAGTATTTGAAAGGGTGTATCTATATATTAAGCATATTTAACAATACCAGTTAAGAGTACCACATCATTAAATTTAAGCGAATGATGGAAATATCTATTGACATCATAACCTTCTTCAGTGTAATGCAACCAAACTTATGAAAACAGCCTGTATTTATTAATTTACTATACAACATACTAATGTCAGGTGCCGTCATATTTTAAGAAAGTAATCACTGTAACTGATTGACATATCCGCCCTCATCTAAGGACGACATACGACCTTAAGTTCTCAAACTGACCCGTGAGAACGAAGCCTCGGGCAACTCAAACTGTAAGTCATAACTCAGAAGTTACTCCAGTCATAGACCAAAGCGACCTAGTGGTCTCTAAATACTTCTTAAAACATATCTGCGCAGGCGCCGCGTCTCGCAATACATCCGGTCGTTCGCGTCCTTCATTCATATAACTTTTACTATTCCTGTGAGCTTGTGAATTGAGGTATTTCATTCATTAGCCAAACTCATAATCTCAAATGTCTTGAACCTAACTATTAGTGTTGTAACTACTGATTATAAACTTAGATCCTGATAATTTTGTAAGCATTAAATACAATTTTAAGAAGTTTTACTGTGTAAAGTTGAATAGAACAGATCCGATATACATTTCAGTTAATTTTATTAAACCCTTGTCATAATTAATATTCAAAATGATCCTAGAAATCGCTCATTGTTATCATAGGACTTGTAAGGAAGCTTAAACAAGCAAAAGCGGGTCTCACAGGAATGCCATAGTATCCTAAAATTCGAGTTTTATTTTTAACTGAAGCCATGATGAGAGCCAAGCTTCGGCACGTATGGGCCGGCTTGACTCCGCTCGATACCACGGCCTCACAGAAAACCGGTAGTGAAGCAATGCTTACATTGCATTTCGCCGCGTGAGTGAGGTTATCGGAGGCCCTAACCCTTCCCTCTCCCCTATTCCCGTCTTTTCCCTCTCCCCTCTTCCCTCTCTTCCCCCCTCCCCCTCTTCTTACAGGTGCCCATGGGCAGCGGTAGTCATTTACCATCAGGTGACCCGTCTGCTCGTTTGCTCCCTGTACCATAAAAAAAAAAGATTTCTACAAAAACAATCTTGAAGGATTAGCACTTGTGCGAAAACAAAAAGGTATAGCCAATTGTAAGTATATCATCACCATCAGCCTACTGTTTTTCCAATTTTATTTAGAAGCGGCGCAATACGTTTTATCCTTCCATTCTATTCTATCATTCGTCATTTCACTGCTTACTCTTCTTGCCATATTATCTTTCACGCAAACCAATCATCATTTCTATGGTCATCCTCTATTCTCGTAGCCGTCAACTTCCATACATAAAATTCTCTTAGCCATATTTCGCTCATCCCTCCGCATCACATATCCATACCACATATTACTTCTCAGTTTTATAAGTACTAATTTGTACATTAAATGAATGCTTGGTGGCTTTGGCTTGGTTAGAATGGTTATGTAACTCTTTATTGACTTGAGAACTTCCTTCGTTTTTTCGTTGGTTAAAAACAAGAACTAATTTACAATAACGTTTTAGTAACTTGAGACATTCATTCAATATAGTTACGTTTAGTTTTTGACATACCAACGACGTCTGTGGCTTGGCGGTACTGCGTTCTCGACTGCACCGCAGATGTTGCGGATTGGATTTCCGCTCCTTGCAAATGTACACATGAATATGTCTATTTGCATTGGTGTGGTTATATCTAAGTATGTTTTATCCTTGTTCTAGAACTCATAGTACAAGTTACAATTAGCCTGACTCTAGACAGCGACAACAACATTAGAATATTTTAAACATACATATTTTGACGGACTAAAAAACTCAGCAAATAACGATCGTAGCAATATGTCGCAGAGTCGTCAGTGTCGCATGGCGCAACACTAAAGCATTTCAATATACCTCAGTTTCCTGAGGTACAGGGTTCCGGTTGCGACACGACATTGCGTACCGTGGCGATTAGTCGCACGCGCTGCGCTAATCAGAAGATATGATGACATGCGTTCTTATTACTGATGTTTCTGATTTTTTTGTACGATAGAAGCCGACCTTCAGACGATAAAGAATATTCACCGTTGGATTTTAATATCATTTTCTTCTAAAAGACAGGTCATAAGCACTAGGCCAGATTTAATAACAGTAGATGAAGCTTATGAGTTACATAGATAGAAGCACATACAAGGCTTGGTAAGTAAGTACGTGGGAGAGCCATGCTTCGGCACGTATGGGATGGCTCGACTCCGCTCACGGCCACGGCCACACAGAAAACCGGCAGTGAAGCAATGTTTGCATTGCTTTTCACCGCGTTTCATTTACTTTATAAGACTTATAATAATATACTTAGTAACTATTCAGTAATCTGTGGTAGTATGTTACACACAGTATTCTGGTTAACCGGTTCGGCTAATCTAAATACTGGTGTTAGGAGTGAGTTCACGTTGTAAAGAATTGAAAACATAACACTACGTAGTACACTGAGTACACTACTGTGTGTTATGTTTATAATTCTTTATTAAAGAAACACACTTCTTTGCATATTATCAGCTTTACGGTGAACTTAACATTATTTTAAATTTTATGTTGTGTTTAATGTGTTCTTTTGTAATTATATCAATACCAAACCGAAAATCTGTTTCAATATTCAGAGATACATATCATTTCCATTAGTCAAATGTAAGATTAAATTCAATGATTAAAATATTTATCACGTGGTACAAGGTAAAAGTCTTGAAGGTCAGAATTTACATACAATTTTATAACATAATCGGTGTCTCAAAAACCCTAATGTAAACTCATGGCCACTGTGTTTTTATCACCAAACTTTGAAATAAAATACAAAGTTACAGCATTCAGTGTAACTTGGCAAGGGGATCAATTTAACCATGGCGTCTCTTTCGCTATAGTTTTTTTTAAAGTACTAGTAATGATTTTCAAAATCTATACCGTGGGATTCTTTAAAATTATTAACAAGATGATATAGATACATTAAGAAATAACCTGCGTATAAATTAAGGTGATGTCTACAAAACTGCAGAAATATTTTCATAAAACAAATTTGGAACCACCTTAATAAAACACTTAGTAGGGAATATGCATGTACTTTTTTTTATCTTTTATTGACTTGTTCCATCATTCTACCCTAATAAAAAATATAAATAACCTTGGTAATGTTCAAATTATTTTTCAAATAACATTGAAAACATCTATAAAATTTGATCTGTTTGAACGCCGCCATATTTCGCGGGCCTTGGATGACGTCACGTTCCACGCTTAGTGTTTGTTTCATAAACTTACTTGAAGTATTACAGTAATGTTATACCGATTTTCAGTTGAAATTACTATTTATTGTAATTAATAGACGATGGATAAAGTTAAAAAACCATTTTATAGGTATTGCCTTGTCCCTAAGTGTAAAAACACTATAAGAAGTACACCCAATACAGTATTTTTTCCTGTACAAAATAATAATGTAAAATACGAAAACAATGGTGTACATTAATGAGAAGAGATGAAGTATCTTCAATATCGTGTTTATATTGTTGTAAAGATCACTTTAATGTAAGCATATTACAATTTAACTAGTATAGTGTGAATTAGTCAGCAGTAATCTATGTTTGTTTTAAATATCAAGCAGAAGGCAACTTGCTTGTCTACTTAAACTACGTAACAAAAGTCCAATAAAACTTCATGAATATAACCAACTATACATATCTTACCTATCCATTAGATTATAATATAACAAGTATTATAATAATTACCTTGCGGCTTTCACTCCTTTAACCTCAGCGGATGTAAAATCTGGATTTGATGCAAAATATATAGTCATCATGAATGCACCTATTTTCGGTAGATTGTCCGATTGTGCTTTGATAAAACTACATTCAGTCATTGTCCTAGATGATTTCTACTCACTAGAATGCTTAAATTGCACTAGCTAAGAGCAAAAACCACAGGAACACCTATGTTTCTCCGTAACACTACGAATATAGGCGCCGATAAATGACAGAAAGTGGAATGTCACGTCATATTTTGTTTCGACCAATGGTGAAGCGTTTTGCAAAGTTGAATTTCGCGCCCTTATTTTGCATATTTTAATTAATATTTTTTGCAATTAAACACGAATTAAATAACAAAATAATTGTTTGGGCATAATATCTGGACAATGAAGATTCAAGGGAAAAATAATCAAGTAAATTTAAACAACATGCATTATCCCTATTATCAGAAAATAACACATTTACGATAATGTAAAAGTTCTTCCACGGTTCAGAGTCTCTAGATCCAGCAAAAATCTGATGTGCCCTACCTAATTAAATAACTAGCTACTTTATTTGTATTAGGGTTAAACAAGACTTTACAGGGTTGGGCGACTGAAACCGAAGCCACCTTGATACCTTACCAACAATTATTACCTATCTGGTCTGTTGGTCTAGTGGTTAGTGACCCTGACTGCTAAGCCAGAGGTCGTGGGTTCGATTCCCACCCAGAACAAATAGTTGTGTGATGAGCACGATAGTTTGTTCTGTGTCTGGGTGTAATTTATCTATAATATACATATATAATATGATGAGTTATTATTATTATTATTATTATTATCCTACCCTTTTTTGTATCGTTAGTGGTGTAAAATCTACCAACGTACATACCTTATTATATTGCCCTAGAATAATAAACGCGGGTACACAAGTGCACAGGTACGACGTAGTATGTGTCTTAATGGAGAGAGGCAATCGCACGCCCTTCAACTGGGTCCGGCTGCCAGTTCCGGTAACTACACTTGTTATAAGTACTGAAAAGATGGATAAGGCATTTATCGCAAACGATTAAACTATTTTTGCTTTAACATAATATATTATTTTAAAGAAAATGTTGTACAATAATTGTATAGTAATATTGTTAAATAGCATCGCTTGCCATCAGTCTCATGCTTAGGGATTCATCCGCTCTCTTTTTTCAACTAGGACGCATGCGTACGTTTCGAAAAGAATGTGCACGTGTAAATTGCGACTTACTTTCCCTGCCGACTACAATCTGCTACGCCAGCGTCCATGGGCTACGGTAATTAATTAGTATCAGTCAGGTTGTATGATTGCTTGCCACTTGTCGTTTGGTATAAGTTCTTATCGGAAATTGAACCATTTTAACTCAATTTCTTATGTTTAAGTGTTTTAAACAAGTAAATATACTAATTAAGAGAACTGAGAGCTTCTACTAATCAGTAGTAGTACAAAGTCGTTGTCTTAACAATATCGGTATATTATGTTATTATATAATACATTAGCACTAGAATGACTATCTCGCTAAATGCTGATGCATCGAATCTGTCGGATGCGATTCTCACGTAGATAATTATTTGTATACTTAATATACATTATTTTTTCGGAGTCTAAGTATATTTTATACTCACCATACAGTATATTTCTTGTCAGCACCCGTTTAGCGCCATCTGACGAAGGTAAACCACACTACTTAATAAATTACTTATTTTCAAGGTTTACGCGCTGGTGCTGATTAAATTATATTCCATATCCAAACATACACATTAATTAAACATTCGAAGATCTTCCCTTTATATCGAACACAACATTCTTTTCTTCAAACATTTTTAAAATAAAACTAACACATCCATTTTTTCCCACATCACAGGTCAACGTGATATATTGTAACAACACGAAATAATTAAAACTTGATTCACATATAGGTCACGAGACAAGCTGCATAAAATATTAAAGTAGAGGAAAGACGGGAGCCATTAATCACAAGCAGGATAAGAGGGTTCCAGGAAGTGTTGTAAATAATTATTCACGAATTTTACTGTACAATAATTATCATAAGTTTTGACTTTAGACCAATTTTATATAATATTATTTTTGTATAACTAGTTACATCGCCACTCATATGGCACTCTACGGACAGATTCGAATAATATGCTTTGAAGTATTTCGCTAAAATTATGGGTTCGTTTGTCATCTCGTCCCAAAACAAACTCGGCCCATTAGGACTAATTTCTATAATTTCAACATTTATATTTTTTCATTCGCCATCTCGTCCAATTTTTGATTATGTACAGTCAAGAAGTAAACTTTTCAAGGTAGATGTTATAATAAAATACAAGAATTTAGATACTCAACAATAATATAATATAAAAAAAAATATTCTGTGATTTAAATCTATGCTTTAAATACACAAAAGTAGAAATTGACGCTTTTTAAAATTTGATAGTGTTAAAATTCTTTTTAATTAAAAAAATCACAAGCCCTAACAGTCCTTTATCTTCAGTTCCTATTAAAGCTTAACAAATCCAAGTTTTTTTTTTGGAAGAGATGACGAAGAATCCAAGTTATGGAACAACTTACTGCTATCGTTTTCTTTTCCTTCTTTCACTTGTTTGATAAAAAAGAAAATGGTGCTTCCTCGGCAGTGGGTTAACTTGGTAGGATTAAAAGTCATTGTGTGTAATAGGTATTTATCTTACGCTCGTCCTCGCATGTTACGAGTAGTTCACGAAACTATAATAGACTGATAACTCACATCCGTTGTAATAAAAGATGTAATAAACTTATGTAGTTATAAGTAGGTTCTATATGACGTGTACACCGTTGCATAGCATGTGTTCACGTTCCATTAATTCTTAATAAGCACTTGCTGCATATAGGTAAGGTTCCCATTCGAATAATTGGACTAGATCCAAATGTACAAAAATAACTCTGACTTTTAAAAGTTGTACCTGACCCAGACATAACTCTTACAGTCAATTACAGATCATAATTCATTTGGTTTTAACTGTCTTGTAATACATCTAAAAATAGTATAACTTGAACTGTGATTGTATACACTGTCCGTAGCATGACAGGGCATTATATATACTGGATGCCTGTAGCTTCGTGTAGCAGTTTCGGAAATTGTTAGCTTTCTGCACTTCTTCAACATACGAACTTTAAGGGTTAGTGCAGTTCCCCCCGTGTCCCGAGAGTACGAGTATGTGGTGTCCGCGTGTGCCTGGACGACGCCTAATTGAGAGGTTGTTACCTGGAGGTGTTGCCCGCGCTTTTGCGGGCAGGCACTAGTGGGAGTCCGGGTGTCTTAATAAAAGCCCGTAATTTCCTTAAAAGTGGGAATATAGTAAAATTTTCACGTATTAATATAGGTATAGATTATATTATATATAGAGAGGAAAGAATATTGGTTTACACCGAAATAAAGCTTTTAGAAAAGGCTTGAATGTACTTGCGCGCAACGCCACGTAGTGTAAACATAGGTAACTCTTCGTTCATCGTACAATCTGTTCTTCTCTGGAATGCGCTCCCAGTCGAAAACAGGATGTCCACAAACCGTTTTATATTTAAGAAGAAAGTCCGCGATCTCCTCCTCAACGAGTTAGCAGAATAAGCTGAACGCTAGTACAAGACAACGTACTGCAGTACCTACTCATAGTTTATGCATCTTTATATATATATATTATGTATGTATGTGTACATATTATGGATTTGTGTATATATAATGCATTAATGACGTATATTATGTTTCTATATACATATGTAAATAATAGTGTGTATCCCGTATATTATATATGTATTTCAATTTGTATTGATTATTTTAACTTCTATATATAAATAACTTCAAATGGATCATTCGACACATATTTGCACCTACCGTATAACATTTCTACATCACCCTAAGGTTGACTGGTAGAGAACGCCTTGGGCATTAAGTACGCCTTTGTATAAATGTGCATGAAGTTTTAAATAAATAAATAAATAAACTAGGTAATTCTCAAATACGCTAGTAATATTTACAGTACTTTTACATAGGATCCACCGTTGGTAATTTCTGGAGAGGACCCTACCGGCCTATTTGAATGAATAGAGCGAATTAGCTAAAAGTGTGGCCCCAACTATATGTCTACCTTTGAGTAGTAATGTCTTTAACTTGCTACCAATAGCTGCTGTTACGCCCTAGCCCGCCGGGCGTGATCACTGATCCTGGTCGGAAGATCCTCTCGTTGTGTCAATGGATCATTTTATTCATTACACTTCCTTCCTCTAAGAAAAACTTCTATTGCGGCTGTTGGCACGATGTCATGGTAAATTACTCAGGTTTCAAAACATTCACTTTAAAAGTAATTAGCCTTACTAAGAACTTAACATTTTACTTCACTGCGTTCTTTTGTGCGAAACAATGCATGTAAAGGAAAAGTGCATTAAAACATAAATGTCAATGACCTTATAATCATGGCGGTATATGTCAACATTCAAGGCTGACAGACTGTAAATGTCATTACGTGAGCATTGACAATATTCGCTAACTGAACAAAGGGCATATTTATGACAAAGATTATAGTCGTATTCACATTAAGTAAGGCGTATTTTGGCTTGTCTTCGCTAGATAAGGCTTAAAATATTTTTGTACATATGTGGATATCTCCACAACCTTATGCCTAAACGAGTCATCAAAAAACCCGATATATGAAAATGGAACAACACGAACTAGCTTTACCTAAAAATAGACTGTCCCTTTCTTTACTAATGTTAGCTTTCTATTTATTTATTTAAAACTAATAAGTTTTCAATTATCGTAATAAAGTAATGTTTTACGTTTCAAGAGTAGAGTGAATAGGTTTATTCGTGTACCATCTTCGTCTACATCATCACTTTCCATCAAATGAGTTGGAAGACAAAAGCCTATTCCATTACACAAAAAACAATGATAGAAATGAATAACGATACAAGTCTAACAAAGAAAACAAGATGTCTACCTACACAGACACACTTATTTATTGCTCTTAGCTTATGACAGACATCGTCTTCTATATAGTTTATTTGTTTTTATTGTTATATATCCTATAATGTAGATTATATATAAAGACGGTCTAATCCTTAAAGTGCATTATTCCAAACTTATTAATACATAATACCTTTCAAGATAATTATATTTCGTTTTTCTAAATACTCAAATAAGTTATTGCTTAGCTATTGGTTATCACTAGGTGTGGCAATATCCATACACAGCGAATATCATCATCATCATCTAGCAAAGATAAAAAAAACTAAACCTCATACTGTATTTTACTTTTGCTTTTTGCTTTACTAAATAAAATTAAAATGAACAGCACAACGTACATTGAAAATGGGAAAACCTTTCCCTTTTTGCAGAAGATCATCAGAACTTTTAACCTCAATGGGTCTCCTCACAAGTAGTTACCGGTAATCACTCGTAATCAGGTGTACTGTATACTCGATTACCTATATGATTGCCAAAAAAAATTGGCTTTGATCGGTGATTGGATGAATATTGAATTATTCGCTAAGATCTTGTAACTTACTTTAAATGACTGCAGAACCTACAGGTCAATCTGAATACTTGATATTGAAGCTTATTTCCCTAAAATTACGTCACAATTTAGGAATTATACATATGTATATACAAAAAATATAATAATATTCTGGGTCATATTTACACAGCGCTATTTAGACCCAAACTAAGCATAGATTATACTTTACCCTAGACCCTTTAGACTGATACACATTAGTACATAGAAACACCTAAACCAATGCAAACAGACCAATTCATGCATACAAATATTTGCACTGAGCAAGAAGCGAACCCGTGATCACTGAAGATGCAGTCGACTGCACTACCGCCGGGCCACATAGCTTATAACGACACAAGTTTCGTTCGTTGCAACTATAATCTCTATGGTTGCAACTATTTCTGTATGCAGCTGTCAAAATAAATCACAAATAAAATCGACTACTACTATTATTTACAAATGAAAACCGGTTCTATCGACAATAGCTTCTACAGTTTCATCAACGATCTAAGTAATCTACAAAATAATAATTGTGCTGAAAATACTAATAAGTTATATTAATTGCTGTGCTGTTTGTTGTAAAGTTCGGAGTTACATCAATTGTTATTTATTTTGATTTATGTTAGGTATTAACCCGGTTCATATCTTAATACATACAGGTATTTTTAGTCTGAGGGAAATCAAAATCTCTACGTACATACTGTACGCATTTGTAAGCAAATTTCGCATTTGAAAAAAATTAAGTTTATATGTTTTTCTTTTAAGTGCAGAAAGCTACAATGTTTAATTAAATGTTATAAGATAATTTAAAAAAAAATATTCGAAAACAGCTACAAGAATCTACAAGAGTCCAGAAAATATTGTGTACCCGTCATGGTACAAAAAGTCTAAACAATGACAGGTCAACTTATACTGGTCAATAATATAAAACAAAACAGTTAAAACTTAATGAATTATGGTCGAAATTCGACCACCGGGCGATCTCTAAAATGTATAAATAGGGAAAAGACAAAATAATTCAATATTTATACTCTATTAGAACAACGATTTATATTTGTAGCAGTTGAATAACTTCACTAATATTGTCAAATATTAGTCAATGGTCCCAATTCTGTTAATTAAAATTCACAAAATTTTCTTCATATAAGTTGTAAACTTTGTACACTTCAAAACAAGGTCTTATTTCAAATTGAAACAAGTAGGTAACATATGTCGCTATCGAAATAAGCAATTTATTTGTCGACTAAAGTCTGATACGCTTAAATAAACTTTAATACCACGTAGCGAGAGCCGCTATCCGTTGAATGCCATCTCTTTTGCTCTGTGTTTTTAGTAAGCGTCTTCGTAGGTGTAGATTAAAAACACGTCATCCTTGTTCGTTTTGAACAAGTTTTTATACGGCAATTATACAGCGTTTGAATAAATGGAGACTCTCGCTGCGTGGAAATAAAGTTGAGTATACGTTGACAGGTGTTAGTGAAGTTTAGCGGCGCTGAGAAATAGATGCTAGTAACAAATATACCTTATTACGAAGAACACTAGGTTGATTTCATATGAAGAAATTAAGTCAGGCTTTAGTTTAGTCGAGTGTACAATAGAATCGGCACCAATAACAACAAATCGGATTAACAAATAATAACTAATTTAATATATCGATCGAATTTCGACCTGTGGAAGACTTAGAGTATCTATAAAAACTTAGAAGGTGTAAGATGAATTTGGAAGGAGATAACGCATGCTTTTGAATTACGCTCTTATTCCTAGGAACAAAATTAAAATTGCTCCTATTACAGCTCTTTTTAGATCAGAAACTACCTCTGATTTATCATTGATCGTTTGTGTCCATACAGATTGACTAAATAGACCAAAATAGAGTTATAGCGACTATGCTAGGTAAGAAATTATCAATACACAGTGCAAGGAAATGCATTTTATTAGTTTTAATTGCAGAAATCTTTTTTACGAAATTATTTTGTAACAATTTCAATGTTTACTTTTTAAAAAGGAGAAGATTCTAAAATTATATCTTTTGTGATATCTATTTCGGCAAAGTTTTGCCCTCATAACTAAAAATATTGAAAATATCAATATTGAAAGTAAAGATGGTATTGAAAGAGAAACTTTTATCAATACCACTTTACCGACAATTCATGTCCATGTAAATTTGAATAACAGAGGTTATGATTCATGTTGTTGTTGTTTAATCGTTGAACAACAGAACACGTATGCATTAGGAGTGTAAGAGCTTTAACACAGTGCAGCAGAGTTTGTTACTACAACTTACGAAGTAACTATTATTTTATCTGTGCTACATCTGTCCATTTTATCAGGTAAGTGTGTAATTACTACTACTTCATTATATAATACTGTATTTCTAACTTTCATAAGAAGAAGAATTAATGCAAATTACAAAAAAGGATGATTGATTTTCAGCAACCACATAACATAACTTACATACACAGACTTAAAACACATGTAACTTTATTACTATGTAAATAAATTCAACACAGTTTGCTAAACAATATTAAACCTTGTAATTATTGACATAATTTATCGATGATTGAGATTAAGAGTTCAGTTCAAAATATAATAGCTTGAGAAATTATGTTTGTAAGATATCTTTTGCAAAGTATTAAATAACAACGAAGATTGCAATATTGAATCATTGCAAGCATACATTTTTTATTTATTGCAACTTCATCGGTGTTCTATTTATATTTACATATACATGTAAATCCACTTAAAACACTAAAGCACTTAATTATGTCTAGCTGCAGCAACAACCAAAGCTAGCCTCCCCATTCCCGTGCTAGTAACGAACTATGTAACAGCTGTAGAGATTAGGTTAGAGATAATCCCAAACAGCACGGTTACATCCTTCACAAAACTATACCAAAGGTGTGTGTGTGTCTGTAACAGACATACCTACTAACACTTGAATAATAACAGCGGGTCTAATTGTAATTTAGATTGAGGGATTTCTAAAAGCTGTTGCGTGTTGCATACATATCCGTGGGTAAGACCAAAGACCTTCTAAATATCTCCTTATACCTAGAGATTAAGTGAGGATTATATTATGTTTCATATGTCTTGTCTAACGTAAATTGAATTTAAAGACATTTGTATGCAAAAGCTCTTTTCGAACTAATTGAACTATTAATCGCAGACAGAACTTTTTTGGTTAGAATTCGCCTAAGTCTGGAATGAAAACCTGCGTCTATTTTTTCAGATAGTTATAATCCTAAAACATTAAAGAGTAGAGTCAATAGGTTTCTCTTGTATAGGTGGGTACCATCTTGGAATGAAAATGAAAATAAATAAAACTAAAAATAGAAAATGAAGTATAAGTAGTTTATCTTTCATATAGAACTTGTACTCGTACAAAACCGGTAGATCGACCCGACCGCATCTGGTTACGCAGTTAACAGTAACGTTCCTTGATGTTATGCAAACGAGACGACACTAAACCGACATTTTTCATACATATATGGCAATTATAAGACAAATTGTAATACGTTCGAGAGATCACTGTGTCACTTGAGATGGGGAAATTGGCCATATGGTGTAATTTTCTTATGCTTGTTAAACCAGTGAAGTTTATAAGCGATAATATGAAGTAATAAAGACTCCCTTAAATGGAATGCATTCCACAAAGTAATCTAATCATGAAAAGCGTGGGTTATAGGATAGTACCTTTTTGTACTAAGGTGCGTTTGCCAAAGATATATATTATATCAAAACACACAATAAATTCACATGTTTTGTTTTTTAAATTTTGTTCTATTTTGAAAACGGTTCGCGTGTCCTAATAAAACGTGTTAAATGAACGATAGTCTATTTCTGTATTTGACATATACAGTATTAACGTAAACAATGAAATTTTTGTTTTCTTTCACGTAATCTAAAAACTAAATATTCTTTACACAACGTTGTAATCATATACGCGCATGTTTTTTAATATTTTTTTAAATATAAAAATCAGTGTATGTCTGTTCGTATTTTATGCGCTGCCGTACCGTTCATCTGATGATCATCAAATTTTGCATACACGTTGCCAGAGAAGGACATAGGATACCTTCATCCAGAAAAAAAATACTGTACCCGAGGGATGGAAGTAAAGCGAAGTAAGTAAATCTTACACCCGGTTGTGCGCGCAGTATCCCTTGCAAAAGGTACACAAAGGTGTGCAAAATTTTCTACTTAGGCATAGAAATAAGTTTATTCAAGTCTGATTCTACCAGTTTAGTGGAGTACAGTGGAGTACGACAGAAATCGCTCTAAGAGTCTCACTGCATGCATCAGAGCACTCAGAGCACAAACGAAGAAATTATTTACAATATTGGACTAAGCGGAAAAAAAATCCGGGGTCCCCCTCAAGTTTTAGTCGAATACCACCACGACAAATAAGCCTTAAAATAGTTTCACATTTATTAAGTAACACCGTACAGATTTACAGATTATTAAGAAAGTGAAACAAGTACCTCGCTTACTTATGACCAAACAGTGCTATAAAAGAGATTATGATGACACGCATGTTACTTATATTACGTATACAGTGCACTATAAATCATACCAAACCTTGAACCAGTTGGACGTGATTTGTAATGAGTGGTTTGCAAACTGTATTTGTCGGTCAGATGTTGGATAAGAACGTTTGTATTAGATTTATGATGAGAGTTACATGAACCAGCATTCTTTTTATGATATAGGGGACATACTTACGAACAGAGTTTGTTCATAATGTTGACCAAAAAAAAGTGTGTGTGTACTTATGTACGCACGTAAGTAGTTATATTTCTTTGGCGCTAGTAAAATAAAGTTTATTTAAATATCATAATACACACCGTCAACTAACCTCAAATTCTACCAACGTACTCAAAGTAATATGTAAAAACCATTTTTATCACTTATATTCACAGGAAATTATCTTTAAATCAATATATTGTTAATAAATAGCAGTTACCACGATATATTATTTGAAAAAATATATATTTATGTATATTTAAATATATTTTATTCGGGCTGCTACAAATATCGTGAAGTTGGTAGCTTTTTTTGAAAAACTAAAATGTTGACTTACTAACTTAAATTGTCACTATTTTTCAAATATTAACATTTATCATTTAAAACTACAATTAAAAAATAATGGAAATGAAGCATCTTTTAACAAAAATTATAATAGCATTTTTTTCTTAATTAGGGGTAAACAATTTTTTTAAATGTATACCCTAGGCGTATAACCTAAGAAAAATATAGTTAAATTTAAATCAATATTTTCGTTTAGATCTTACGGAGCCACAGGCACATACATGCATGTCAAAATTGTAACACCTCGTTTTCTTATATGTATGTGGCATTTTCTTACAAGTATGTCACAACTTTAGTTAAAAATGTATGTTTATTTTACACAAATATGATCATGTTTCACAATTCCCAACGCATTTAAATTAAATATAAGTTTTGCGGAATTCTGTCATTATTTTATTACTGTAATGTGTTATTTAACACTTCAACAAATAAGCTTCGGAATGGCGACTTCCAACTGAACCGAAACTGAAAAAATCACGACAAAGTCAAGGGCAATGGCATGTTGACTGTTTACTTTACCTATCAAAGTGTTGTGCAATCGTTATTCTTGCCAGAAGGTCAGACTGTAAATAAAGAATATTATTTGAGCGTTATGCGGCGTTTGAGAGAGCAAATTCGTCGAAAAAGGCCAAATTTGTATAAAGAAAATTCTTGGATATTACACCACGACAACGCGCCATCGCACAAGGCCATTATTGTGAACGAATTTTTGACCAAACACTCAACAAATACAATCGAACAATCACCGTATTCACCGAATATGGCTCCGGCCGACTTTTTTTTCTTTCCAAAACTCAAGTTACCACTTCGAAGTATCCGTTTTCAGTCGATAGAAGTTATCAAAGAGAATTTGCGGCGAGAACTGAAGTCGATTCCGGAAAATGCATTTAAAAATGTTTTGATAACTGCATTATTCGTTGGAGTACATCATATATTATTTCTGAAGGGGCCTACTTTAATAGTTAACATTTTGTGTTTTATTGACCTTTTTCCGATACTTTCTTGACAGAGTAGGTAGTATATCACTGTACGCAACCGCTCTTGCCTTCAAAAAAAATTGTTATTTTTTCTCTTTATTTATTTTTAGGGACTTTTGTACAATCTTATAGCAAATATAATTAATTTAAAACGTAATGTCATGATCTTATAAATACTAAAGGCGGCTAAGCTAGGCGCTGACAACATGTAATGGAACATATCGTTTAAAAGATATTCTCTTGCAGATCGAAATCTGACACATTCCGTCAATAAGTGTATTACATCCTCTAAAGACCCATAAAAAGTTCGGTGAATAGGGAATATGCATGTTGTTTAAATTTACTTGATTAATTTTCCCTTGAATCTTTATTGTCCAGATATTATGCCTAAACAATTATTTTCCTATTTAGTTCGTGTTTAATTGCAAAAAATATTAATTAAAATATGCAAAATAAGGGCGCGAAATTCAACTTTGCAAAACGCTTCACCATTGGTCGAAACAAAACATGACGTGATATTCCACGTTCTGTCATTTATCGGCGCCTATATTCGTAGTGTTACGGAGAAAGACAGGTGTTCGTGTGGTTTTTGCTCTTAGCTAGTGCAATTTAAGCATTCTAGTGATATTAGAAATCATCTAGGACAATGACCGAATGTAGTTTTGTCAAAGCACAATCGGATGATATATTTTGCATCAAATCCAGATTTTACGTCCGCTGAGGTTAAAGGAGTGAAAGCCGCAAGGTAATTATTATAATACTTGTTATATTATAATCTAAAGGATAAGTAAGATATGTATTGTTGGTTATATTCATGAAGTTTTATTGGACTTTTTTTACGTAGTTTAAGTAGACAAGCAAGTTGCCTTCTGCTTGATATTTAAAACAAACATAAATTACTGCTGACTAATTCACACTATACTAGTTAAATTGTAATATGCTTACATTAAAGTAATCTTCACAACAATATAAACACGATATTGAAGATACTTCATCTCTTCTCATTAATGTACACCATTGTTTTCGTATTTTACATTATTATTTTGTACAGGAAAAAATACTGTATTGGGTGTACTTCTTATAGTGTTTTTACACTTAGGGACAAGGCAATACCTATAAAATGGTTTTTTAACTTTATCCATCGTCTATTAATTACAATAAATAGTAGTTACAACTGGAAATCGGTATAAAATTACTGTAATACTTCAAGTAAGTGTATGAAACAAACACTAAGCGTGGAACGTGACGTCATCCAAGGCCCGCGAAATATGGCGGCGTTCAAACAGATCAAATTTTATCGATGTTTTCAATGTTATTTTAAAAATTAATTTGAACATTGTGAAGGTTATTTATATTTTTTATTAGGGTAGAATGATGGAACAAGTCAATATAAGATAAAAAAAAATACATGCATATTCCCTATTAAGTGTTTTCATTGGAAATCCAAACTTATTGGGCGGTATGTGTCCAGACCTCAATCTGTGGCCGATTACAAAAAGTTTCCTACTAAGCCCAGTGTAAGGAAAAAATGGTACGTGAAGAGGCTTCCATACTATAGTCTTATACCATATTCTCTCAACCTTCGAATTGTCATTAAAATACTCTTTCATAAAAAATATTTCCTATAATATTATAGTTTATAAAATGTGATCCGGTGAATGACGTAAAGCGCTAACATTTTTATTGAATTGATTGAGTGATTTTTTACCCCCACCACACTTCAGGAAGATTAAGATCAATAGGTCAACTAACGAGAAAACGTAAACATCTTTAATTTCAATGTCGCAATATATCATCTGATACATCTGTAATACATTTGAAATGTGGGTCATATAATTTCGCTGACCTTCATAGCAGGCTATTTCGTTTTTAATTTGAATGATTTCCAAAGAGTTACAACTCTTCGTTTTACGCATCTTTTGTATTACAAAATGGATGTAAAAAATGATTAGGTATTCCCTTGTCCGTGTATATACATACACAGTACAATTTTTCTATAGGGTAGAAGCTGTTGGTGTTTCTCTTATTAGGGGTTTCAAGTTTGAAAATATATAATTTAACGTCTAGAGCAATTAGATCTCACAACTTTTTGCGATAGAAAAACTGTGTTGCGAGACTTGCATTTTCTTACATTTTATGTTTTTCATGGGATGCAACTTAATACTTTTCCGTCGTGACAACTGTGTGTATGATTATTTTTGTACTGAATGTGGCACAGCTAATTTCTGTTTGAATTCGAGCCTTCCCCTTGCAGAAGACTGCCAGAGTAGTGCATCTGATAGAAAGTAGGCTCGAGTCGTATATTTAGTTATCTATATTTTTCCCTCGCCTTCACCTGCGTTAACTTAGATGTTGTCTACCTTCTAAATGTTATATTTCTACCTCTCGAGAACAGTTCTCTATTCTAGATGAAAGGCACCCTGTCTTTTCCTGTGTCCCTGGCAATGTGTACGCAAAATTTCATGATTATCGGTCTATAAATTAATTCAGGTAAGCTGACAAAGAAACTGACTGAATTTTTTGATCTCTGTCTGTGGGTGTTGTATTCTTTTCACTTTATTTCTATTGTAATATAATTTTAAAACCAGTTATTTTGATTTATGTTCACTAGTTGCTCTTGTTTTCCTCAAGCGTGAATTTAAAAGTTATGTCTCACGTAGTAACTAAACTTGCAAAACATGCCATATGTTTAATTCTATATTGCTTGTGAAAATACTATTAAACATTAGTTTTATTAGTATTAAACATATATATTAAACGTTTATGTTTTTAGACTGTCTTTATTTCGATATTACTACTGTGTAACGAAGGATGTAGTTATAATTCTTTACATAGTCATCATCTGCCTCCCCTCGCCCCAATTTGATTTGCAGTCGGTGCAATACGTTTTATTCTTCCATTATACTCTATCGTTCGACATTTCACTGCTCTACTCTTTCTAACCATATCTTCTTTCATACAGTCCATCCATCGTTTATTTGGTCGTCCTCTTCTCTCTGTAACCGTCAACACAATAAAACTCATTTTACCACATTTTGCTCATCCCTTCGCATCACATGTCTATACCACGATAACCTATTGCTCCTCAGCTTTTCATACACTGGTGCTACTTTCAGGCTCCCTTGTCCATCCTAGTCACACCACACATCCATCTCGACATTCGCATCCGTTCCCTTTGTGGGCCAACTTTAAGATCCGTATAGAACGGCAGGTCTGATGATAGTCTTACTCACCTGTCCCTTTAACTTAATGGGAAACTTGGGATCACAAATTATTCCTGTTACAAGCCGTCACTTCAAAATAATTAATAACATAGTATACTAAATATATTTTGTTTTTGAGCCGTTTAGGGTAGAAGGATGGAGTCCGAGTACTCGTTCCGTTTATAAGAAACTAGCTAAGCGACTGATCCACACTTCTCGTGACCAGAAGGCGGGCTTTTTTCTTGTACAGAGAATTAGCATTGCCATTTAACGTGGCAATGCTGCTAGCCTTTTTTTAAATTATTTTTAATATATTTAATTACTAGCTGTGCCCGCGACTTCGTTCGCGTTTTTTCGGAAAACAGCAATTTGTTGCTTATTGCATAGTACCTCTTTCTCCATGCAGGATTTTTATACTGTATTGGCAATGAAACAACCTCGAGCGTACAAAAAAGGTTGTTTTGGTTGCTTACACGTGAAATAACGACATAATTTGGCCGTGGTAACATTACTCATTTGTTTTTCGTGTGGAAGTTCACCTCACCGGGCTATTGGTGAGGCCGTATATAAGGCTTAAACCAACTAAAACCACACTTAGTTTTGCCTCCAATGATCCACCCAGCGCTGGCTAGCGGACGGCAACTGGGCGATGTCCAGACACCCTCGTCGCGGGAGACTCTGCTTCGGGTGAAGAACATAAAACTCGTCTCATACACCCACGGCCACTCTTAGCGTACGCATGAGAGCACAAGTGTAAAGGTACCACCCGGAAGTTTTTCTACCGAATCCACACCGTCACCTCCTCCTTGCGCGAGATGTTCCTAACATCTCGATTCGTCCGACCAATTGGGAGACTCTTGCTGTAGTCAGTCAGTCAGTGCCGCTTCCTAGAAACTATGGGCCCCCTCGGTATACCTAACAGATAAATGTTTGCTTCTGAGCTTTGTTTAGTCACGGTGTAACTTAAGCTTTCACACTACTGTAACCGAACGGAAAATAAATGATCTGAAAGTGTAAAAAAAACTTCACCGGTTACATGTCAATTTTGTAATTTTTTTGGCAATAGTGTCTGCCATGCCTTTAATATAGTAAAATACTGTAATACTAAGAAAGCGTTAAGTTAAACTAACAGCTAAGACATAGATGCTTTAAATAAAAATTCTATTCTATTCTAATATAATCATGTTGACGGGAATCATCGCGATCACGTATTTAAAAGGTATGACATATCTTTGCTTTGCCGTGGTCGTGGCCGTGATGTAGGTACTGTAATACTTTTTAAATACGTGATCGCGTGCATTTCCGTCAATACAATTATATTATCATGGAACGCAAAAGTTTAAAGTTTGGATCTTCTTTTTCTATAACTCTATTTATAAATATATGTATATTTACTGGATTGGCTTGATGGTCTAGTGGTTAGTGACCCTGACTGCTGAGCCAGAGGTCGTGGGTTCGATTTTCACCCAGGACGAATTATTCTCTATCTGGGTGTAATTTATTTATAATATGTATGTATTTAGAAATATATAAGTATGTTTATCAGCAGTCTGGTTACCATAGTACAGGCTCTGCCTAGTTTAGGATCAGACGGCCGTGTATGAGGTGTGTGAAGTTGTTATTAATAATTAATGCCCCGAAATATATTTATGAATTTAATGGCTGGGAGAGGCCTAATAGCTCGTTGGCATAGTCAAGAACCAGCTATCGATTAACAAAAAAAAAAACACCTGCTTCAGCAATCACCACAGAAAAGCATATTCCCCTATGATATCCTACGATTGAAAATATACATTCACTCGAAATCCTTCAAATAAACATGACTATTTGCAGGTAAAATCTAATGTAACTAATAATATGTCTTTAAATCACAGGTGAAAATCGATTCTTTGTACTTTTAATATTTATTAGTTAATTAAACTGAGTGGTTTTATAAAAAATATAAAATAAATAAATAAACCTTTAAAGTCTTAAGTATTAAGCTTATTTAAGAGGTTTATTTATTTTTTGTTTTTTAGTTTTTTTCTTCGGTATAATTTTTTTTTGAGAATTTGAGAAATTGAGAACCTCCTTTTTTTCGTCGGTTAAAAACAATACCTAATTTAAAAAAGTAAATTAGTTTATGTATTAAAAAAAAGTGCAAAAAAAGAATAAGAGTGTCAAAAGGGATTCGATCCGGCACCCACCCTAGTAGAAATCGTTCTCTACACCAGATAAGCTAAACGCTCGATGTAGTGATTTTCGAAATAAGTCTATACATTCTACTAACGTTACAATGTTATTACAGCTTTCATTGATTTTCCTGTGGGAACCAGAGTTTAACCCGGGATAAAAAGTACCCTATAACCTGCGCAGGCACTCAAACTATTATCATACTAAGTTTCAAGCATATCCCTTCAGTAACTTCTGAGTTTATCGTGAACATACAAACAGACAGACAGAAAGACAGACAGACAGACAGACAGACAGACAAAAATTGTTTTAATCGCATATTCGGCATTAGTATGGAAATCTTAATACCCCTCAGTCAATTTTTTTTAAATATAATCAATGTACAGAATTCATCCCTGTACAGAATTCATCCCCCTACAGATTTCTTATAATTATAAGTATAGATAAGTAGTAGTTATATTCTCATATTACAGTATACTAAATAGTTACAGTATACTAATAGAAAAGCTGTTTTTTTTAACACCTATTTTTTAATACAGACATGTTATTTCAATACTGAAAATAAAACAGAAGTCATTCAAAGATTTCTTTAAACTATACCCATTCTATAACATGGTTATTTATACTATATGTTACTTGTAAATGATATGTTGACCTATGAAAATAGAATAATCCACTCATTAAACCATCGGTATTAGAATGATTAGAACTGACAATTAATGATGATGAGGTAAGATTTAGCTAATATTTTGGCATGACGATACTTTAGGTTGACGTCTCCTCCTTTCTTATTTCTAAAGTGACAACTAAAAACTGTTACGTATCGCCATCTCGTGTCTCTTATGTAAACTATGTCTCGATGGACATATTACGTCATAATCTGGTTGTTGAACAGGTATGGGAAGTGTTTAGGTCTTATGGCGGACGTCGCTTAACAAATCACACGACTGTGTTAAGTAGCAAGAGTAAAGAGAGGACCTGGATGCCTGGATGCATAACTTGTATGAATGATGATGTGCTTCAAGAAAGTTTTAATGTAAAGATGCCGCCCACTGTATCAGTGAGGATTCGTTTCGTACGAAAGAAATTAGGCTTATGAAACAAAATGCGGACAAGTGACTTATACTTGTCTGCAACTTAATTACATGAATACGAATGAATCATACTACTTATAAATTTACAGAAATACATACATAGGTAAGGTCTTCAAAGGTAATCATATTCCGTTCTTTAAGTTGTTTATATCCCTAAGTATTACTTATTGCGTTTTCGGCTGGTCACCGATTTCAAACATGTTAGAAACAGTCTCACCATGCTATAAACTACCAAAATCATCAACTAACTGTAACTGCCATGTTGTTTGTACCTCGATCAGCACTCAAGTGAGTGTTATACACTTATAATACATTCCTGGCCTTTTATAACCCCACTATTCATCAATATTTATCAACCGACCAAAAGCATTGCGTTACTGGTATAACTAGTCATACTAATATCTATTAACATTTTTTTATTAAACAGTGAACTTTTTTATCATCTATTATAGTGTGTCCCTATTTTTTATGTGGCGACAACAAACATTATAAAAAAACATACAAACGAAAATAGAACCATTTTTTGAAGTTGGTTAACAAAAGCCACCGAAGTCTTTCGTTATAATATATTGTCATATCCATTATCAGTGTTTTATAATCAAACGCCTTAAGGTATTTAGAGGATACGTATCAACAATAAATTAAAATTACACCAAAATTATTCAAATTATAGGGTAGCCACAAATTTCGCCAATCGCTTACTTTGCAATATCAATTTTATTATGACATCTGGTTTGTTTTGAGGTCGTCTCACTAAGTTAAAATTTCATTTGTAACGACTTCAAGTATAATTATATATTTCATTTAATTGAGCTACCTACTAAAAAGCATATTCTAATATAATTATATTGCGTAGTTCATAATAGTTATAGGCAAGGTTCGTAAAATTTATGACCTGTTTTAGAGATGTTTATTTTTTATTTTAGCATACTGCAAAAAGGTTTTAAAAGTATGTATTTGGTCAAAATACCTGTTAGTCTAGTGATTAGCTGTCGTTGGGATTATGTATAGTAGACCTACATACATACACGGCGAGTGCTTCTCAGGCTCTAAGGCACTGAACGCGCCTTGTAGCCGTTCAGTGTATTGGCAAGACCGTATGGTTTAATTACTTTTAATCCATTTTATAGTTAATTGACATTAAAACATAATATATTTATCGAATAATTTCTTCTTTTCTTCATTTACATCTCTTTCACAGAATATAAGACAAGTTCTTCCCAAGCCCGTCTCCTTAAAATGTTATTTGTTTAGTCACTACATATCATATTATCTCATATTGCAGTACGTTTCTCAACTTCATCTAATAAAATGTTCATCTATGACTTTTTAATGACCGAATCTTAAATATCGTGAAAAACCACGTGCTGTCGCGTCAAAAGCGCGCGCTCATCTAAATTCTGAACCACAACTGTACCTACGTACGGTAAACCGATGATCAGAAAACTCTCGTCAACACGCGTTGGCATCTGTCAGGCATTGGCCGCATTGGCCCTTAGCAATGTCGAGCGCGCGTCGGCTCAAAACACACGTTAGCATGTGGACAACTTAAAGCCTAACATCCTAACAAATCATTTACGTAACAGGTAATCCTATAACATAGCTTTACTTACAGTTTTGTAAACAAGTCAGCGGAAACTTGTCAGCCCTTACCTTATAGTGTTATTTGACCGGGGTCTTCCTCGCGGTCTTGTGTAGCTTCGAAATTTTGTCCCAGTCATTCAATTCGAGCAGAAATCAATAGGGACATACCTCAGGGGTCCCAGCAGATTGCAAGTAGGGAATTACAATTGTTTTATTATATATTCATAAAATGAGTACCTACTAACACAATATACAGTGGTATTTTTTTTTTTACTGACGACTTGTACCATACCACGGTGTATGCATACGAGTGCCACATCAGGAAATGTGGGTTCGATTTTATCATTTAGTACAAATATTGGTGTGTATAAATTTATTTGTTCTAGGTGTTTCTTTGTGTAATATTATTATATATACATATATATATATATATATATATTTGTTGTCCACGGCATATTTTTTAATTTTTAAATCAGTTTAAGAAACCTTTCGTCTATATGTATGAATATGTATAGGTTTTTAATTATATTTACAATAAATAAATAATTTCAAACTTACTACCGTAGCCCGTAGCCGTAGTAGGAAGTTAGGGGAAGAGTGGAAGCTTTTGAGGAGGGGAGGGAAGGGTTAGGGCCTCCGGTAAGCACACTCACTCAGCGAAAAGCAATGCAATCATGGCTTCACTGCCGGTTTTCTGTTAGGCAGTGGTATCACTCCGGTCTAGCCGGCCCATATGTGCCGAAGCATGGCTCTCCCACGATATGTACGTAATTACAAAAAATAAGTATCTAAGCATATTTATCCCTGTTCTAGAACCCATAGATAGATAGGCCTGTGTAATAATATTTCATAGAAGATTATTTTATATTATGTCCCAAAATATTATCATATCAAGAATGCAAAGCAAAATGGCACATATACTAGATACGCACCATAGACTTCAAAAAATAGTTACCTACGTTACAGCCACGGCCCTACTTATTTTCTAAACGCCTACATTAAACTCAGCTGAAACGATGTAAACTTTACGAAATCTAGAATGCTTATCGAATCGAAATAGAGTAGGTGTATAATTGGTGGGTAATACGTAATAATATTATGGGTGCAATACTGCACTGACTACAAGTAAATGTTGTTTATGTTTAGAAATACGGACATCGTCAAGCAATAAATTTAACATAACTAGTGGTCGCCCAGACATCGAAATTCTACCGTAATTCATTGAATTCTGACTAATACAGGCTGGGGCAATAAGTATCACCCTATTGGAAAAGGCTCCCTTTTTGCAAATTGCATCGTATGTCAGTTTGGTTTTGATATTCGTGAAGTAGGCAAGTGCGGGTTCCAACAGGGCGGGGCCACACGCGACACAATGCGTGTTTAAGAATGCCTTCTCAGCGCGTGTAATCTCGCATTTCGATAATTTGGCTTGGCCAGACCGATCTCCCGATTTGAATGCCCTGGACGTCTTCCTCTGGGTATATTTGAAGGCGTTGGTGTAGACAAACAAGCCCCGCACCTTGAAGGAATTAAAGAACAACATTCGGGCCAAAACTGACAACGTGACACTACAAATGCTGCGCACAGTTATGCCAAATGTAATCAACAGATCCCTTGCATCAACACCGGTGGCGGTCATTTGTCATATATAATTTTCGACAATTAATAAACATAATCAGTTCAAAACCAAATCAGTTTTCACTTTAAACGTAAAACGTAAAAAGTTATGGTAAAAGAAAATCAAATTATAATTTTTGCCCCATAGTATTATTTTGAACTAGCTGCACGCCGCGGTTTCACCCGCGTAAGTCCCGGGGCCGTAGAAATATCGAGATAAAAAGTAGCCTATGTGTTAATCCAGATCTCCAGCTATCTACCTACCAAGTTTCATCGTAATCGGTCTAGTAGTTTTTTCGTAAAAGAGTAACAAACATCCATATATACATACATCCATACATCCTCACAAACTTTCACGTTTCTAATATTAGTATGATATGAGATTGTTTTTTATGTTATGCTTTGACGTCTCAACGACTCAACCGATCATTATAAAATTAATATATCAAAATATAATGAAAAAGAAAACTCACATTCGCAATTATAATATTGGTAAGAATTTAATCCGTTACTGGTCTCAAGGCTATTCAACTTTTCTTGTAATTCTTAGTATTTTGTGGGTTACTCTACTTTTGATCCTCGGTTATAAATACGAGTAGATTTTTCTCACTATTTTTTTTTCAGCTGTACTAGTGTAAATATCTTAATATAATATCTTAATGTATATATCTAAATGTGCCTTAGAGCGACGGGTAACTCTATCCATCACCCACAGGCGAGCGCTCATGAAGACCGGAGATCGTTTTGCACTCTCTGGCAAATGGGACTATTCTATGTCTGTGATAATTGATGACTACTTAGATAATTTATAAACAAAATTCAGAAGTATAGCTTTAAATATAATCAGTTTGATTTAGGTATTTAACATACACATAACTTTACGTTTAGTTTTTTTTAGGGTCCTCTATGCTTTCTCAAAGTTTGCTGGATAAAAACTCAGCTTTAGGTTAGACTCATCTTTGTATATACCAAATTCTTTGTATTTAAGATATTATTATGTTATTTATATGCACCAAAGATTAAATAAAAATGAAATAAAGCTTTATAAACATAATTAATATTACCTTATCTAAATTTTTATTTATAATTCATTTGTGTTAATCATTTCATTTACAAAATATAGGAACTTAGAGTTTAAAATATAAGAACGCGGTAGTAAATCCTCACGGCCACTTTTTGTCCTAATATTTTAATAGCATTAATTTTACACATAACTAAAATATATTGAAATAAAATATGTAGACTACGTGCTAATTAGATTGTGAAAAATATATTACACATAGCCATAATTACAACGCGCACTTAAAATATTTACAAAGAAAAAGAACACAAAAAGAGGACAAAGTACCCGCGTATATGGTTACTGCTCTGCGCCTAATGATCGAAGCGTGATGTGAATAAATGGGCTATTAAATACATTTTTTTTAATTCCGGTGGGTAGTTTTAGATTATGAGGGCGTTGAAAAAACTCTTTAGCGGTTATTGATATAGATTAAAAACTAAAATTGCTAAAATGCTGTAGTTTTTGGTATTAAGGAATTCCATCACATTTATTTCTAATGGTAATATGCCCAAAATAAAAGTGATAGAAGCACTTTGACTACCAAATTAAACTTAAAAATATATAACTTAATCCTAGGAATAGACACAAACGAATTAAATCTAGAGATCGCCCCTGGTGGTCGAATTTGGACCATAATTCATTATTTTTATTTTTTTTTGGTATTTTCAGTGGCCAGTATAACTTGAACTGTCATTGTATAGACATTCATACCATGACAAGTCAACATATAGATATATTGGTCGCGTGTAGCTTGATCCTGTTTGTCTCGTCTTGTTGAAATGTTTAGCTTGCTGTACTTCTTCCATACATAAACTTTAAGTATTCCAAGTACCTTCCAAGTACCTTCTATCGTTTGCAAAATTTTCTTAAAAATGTACGCACAGAATTCTCTTCTCGTATTAATAAACATATATATAAATATATATATTATAGAAGATGACGGACAGTGAAACGAATACCTAATAATAATACCTTGATACATATGACACTGCGCGATTTGACCCAAGCTGAGTACAGCTTGTAACACAAAAATATTGTACAAATACATAGACTAATGCAGGTAGACATCAAATCCACAATCTCTTCAGTTTCAGTCGATTACTCTACCGATACATTAAGCTCAGAGTAAAATTTCTTTTTTTTCATAACAAAAGTCTAAGAATTATTTGAAACTGTCTTTTCGTTTAAAAAAGTTATAAATCAATGCAATGCCACCGCAACAATAGGTTGATTTATCAAAGCAAAACAAATCTATATAATGAAAAATTATTCTAAGTGTATTTGCTCTCTATGTATTTCTAAACCGTTGATTAGATTGTGATGAAACATTTGCAAGGTCTTTTGAGAAAGCCTGCAAGGGTTTCTGGTCCTACAAATCTATAATAAATTGCAACGCATGTTGGGTACAGCTAAAATACATGAAAATCTTTTTTTCTCCGTGGGAGAGCACTGCTTCGGCACGTATGGGCCGGTTCGACCGGAGTTATAACACGGCCTCACAGAAAACACAGTTTTCATTGTTTTTCGCCGAGTGAGTGAGGTTACCGGAGGCCGTAACATTTTCCTCCTCCCCCCCTCCGTTCCCCCTTCCCTCCCTCCCCCCCCTCTTCAAGAACCCCCTGCTCCCACCATAAAGGCCGGCAACGCACTTGTCCCTCTTGAGTTGCAGGTAGTCACTTACCATCTGGTGACCCGCCTGCTCGCTTTCTCCTATACCATAAAAAAAGATAAATAATAACGTGTTGCAAATAGAAAAGATCGCTATCTGTCAGTGTCAATCTATAGGCGCCCGTTTCGAAGTAGTTGAGCTATTAAGCTATAGCTAAGAGATAGATGAGACAAGCCTAGATCTTCAAACAAACGACGATAAAAAGTAGCCGTGTACTACGCTAGACCGTGTACGGTGTAGGTACAGCAATATATTAAGTAGTGTAATATGGCCTTATATATTCAACGAGCGTAGTATTTAGGTCTTATAGTTGTTTCGTTTAACTAGTTCCTGGACGTATTAATTTATATAATTCACACTAACGCGCTTCAGCGACCTGAATGATATAAACATACATTTATCAGACAGTAAGGTGCGTCGCTAGTGTGAGCGGGAGTCACGTCGATCTATTTAGAACCTATTTGTTCTAAATGGATAGACTATTAAAAATGTAATATTAAAATGAATAATATTTATAAATACTTATACAAGTATGTAACTTAAAATCAAATAGGACAGCTGGTAAATGGATAAGCAGTATTGTGAAACTTACAGTTAAAAGATTTCCTTCCAGAGATTATCATAAAATTACACATGAAATGAAATGATTTATTTGCAAAAAGTGTTGGTACAGTCTTTAAATTAGTGACACATACAAAATACTTGTCATTGTAGTGATATGCAACTACTGAATATAATACAATATTAAATTTAAATTATAATACTTTGTCCAGCATACAGTGATAACCTTTAATTTTGTCTGGTATAGCATAATATATCTGTCCACACATTACATAGCAACTCTTGTTATATAAACTTGTCTTAGGACATGAGAGAATAGCGACTCCATATGAAGGCGTGGAAGCCGTTATTTGAGAAGTGCTAGCTCCTTTAGTTAGAGGGCTTTGACTTCAGGGCAATATTCAGTTCTAGTTACAGATATTGCGACCCTAACCTTCCTCGAGCTATTGCTTACTTGCTTCTTGCCTACCAGTCTCCTTCAATATACTCAAAATATTCCCATTTTTAATTGCCCGGTTGGCGGCAAAAGGCTTGCCCTCTATTACGTAATTCGGACCACATTATAGTTGGCAATATGTAGTTGTTTAATCACCTCTGCTTACTCCTTCGGGGATACAGGCGTGAGTGTTAGTATGTATTAGCTCTTATCACTTTTGTAACAGTATTGTCAATCTACCTATGACGTTAAACCTTTGTATATTCTGGTCCATTCAAATTAAATTTTGCAAGTTGTTTGGTACTTGCCACTTTCATAACAAACGGTTCAGCTAAGAAAGTAAACAGACAGGCACTTGATACGCGTTCGAAGAAGATAATAATATGATCTATATAATTTTTCTTTTGATTCAATTTGTCATTGATCGCTGATTCTGCAACCACGCCTCTATTACATCAGGGGTGTCAATCAGTCTCAATAATTTACTGTAGTATCATTACCACAAGGGTTATCCAATACAAATTGGATAACTCCTATTAATTAGTAGCCTGTTGTGTAAAATTGTCACAGATGTCAATATATTAATTCGATTAAATCTTAGTAATATAATTTCATAGATTGACGTCATTGCTCCGACATTATTCGCTCCACTAAGGAGGAGTGTATGTATGTCCCTCCAACACAAAGGGAACCCTCCGTTAGTGTTGGAGGTTCATCCGACAAGGCCAAACGGTTGATGTTCCCAAGATGTACAATACTAATTGCGCGATGCATACAGAGTCAGTAGTACGTAATACGGTTTGTCTTCGCTAGATGACGCTGAGGTATATTTTCGCAGTATTTATATGACATTTTTATGTAGATAAACAACAATGGAAAATAGCATTCATAGACCTTCATCACATTTGAACCTTAAAAATTAGTCTTAATACTTAGGTACCTAAATTACATTGTCTCTGGCCAACGACTTGATGATCAATTGCGTCAAATGAACGTAGCGTTCAGTTCTTTAATAATAACGGTATGCGTTACATAGAACCATAACATTTCGTCATTACCAGCGAACTGGGCCAATTTCTTCATATACTAGTACTTAATGATGCAGGGAAATGACGGGCAGTAATTACTATTGTAATAGTAGCGAAATTGTGATGTGAAACGTTCTATTGGGAACATAAATTAATTGTATACAGGTAATTACGTAATCATTCCACTTTATTTATTGAAAAAATATACAGATATATCAAAGTAAAGGAAAACGCCAAAGACAGAAAAAAAATATAATATTACACCACCAAATTTGACGGCGTGCATCTTTTTTCCGTGTTTCTATATGTTTATCCGGAGTACTATCTATCGGTTTGGTAAATTTAATCTAAATCTCTATAACCGTTACAACATGAAGGAGATCAAACATACAAATTCAATCACTTCTGCACACAATCACATATTTTCGTATTTATTATATTACTCTCCGTTAATGGGAATGAACGAGCAATAGCAGATTTCGTCATAGATAAACTTACGTTATTTTTTCGATCTATAAAGCCTCAGGCGTTAATAACCGCAGAGGGAAACTGTCTGGCAATATTGATAATAATTCTTTAATTATATTGCGTACAATATGTATAAAAATCAGCACCTGGAATTTAAAATGTCCAATGATTTTATGTAACTTTAGCACCAGGTACCTGAAAATTAGTCGCCGGCGCCGGCCCAAGCTAGCACGTATGCATAAATTCAGTCTCTACTAATACTACTTAATACGACATTTTGTTCGTCAGAAACTAAGTTCTGGTGGCACTGGAATCTTGTCTATTTATTTATATACCTAAACATTTCGACTATAGATAGAGTTAATTTCTTACGCATTGTCTACCAGTCAATCTTAGTTTAATTAAGCACAGAATACATAATGGTTTAAGTAGGATACCATGTGAAGATAATAAATTTATTAGATAATGAATTACAAAATATTATATAAGTTAATAAAATAATATGACAATTTTGCTAATAATTTATTAAAGAGCTAAGATATTTTTGTTTAGACAGTACGACAGTTGATAGATGTCTAGATTAGACGGCAAGAAGTAAGACAAAAGGAATCCACGACGTTGCAGTCGCATGCTCCGCCTAGTGACAACTCTGAAAGAAAAACTTCAAAAACTCTTTTTGTCCTCAGATACTTCGTGAGCACGGTTCTCCAGTTCCAAATCTACCGCGCTCTCTGCGCACGTACTGGACAGTTCATCCCAGGAGATCCTTCCAGGCCGCTGCACAAATGTGATATTTACAGAAACCCAGAAGCTGGCAGGATTTTGATGTAAGTGATTTTTTTATTAAACTAAAATGGCACACAATAATACGGTCTGTCTTGTGGTAATTAAATTAAACGTTAAATTCTTCTTTTAAATGATTTGGTGGATTTGTGTTGAGGTAGTGCTTAAAAAGATGATTTTTTTCTGTACGACTTTGGGACATTCCTCACCAGGGAAACATTGGAGAAGGTTTTGGATGTAATGTTATATAATTTTTCCTTTATGTGACAAATACTAGCACAGTTCTTCATAAAGGTTACAAATACTACCACATTAAAGAATTCAGTCTCAGTACGTACTTTTAATGCCAGGTTTTTAACAGATTCTATAATTATTTCTTTGTTGAGTTGGACATTAAAAATAGTTCGATATGATTCTGAAAATGGCCGGAGGTCAAAAGTCTTAATCAAATCTTAATTCCCTAGTCGAACGGCTTAAAATTGAAGCATTATTTCGCTCAAATTAATAGCTTATCTCGCTCTCTTTCTCTAGACTGTACATTCATGTATTTTAATAGGCTTAAAATCAAATTTTATGTATTAAATATTTATTTCTTCGCTGTACATCATTCGAGTAAAATACAATATATTAAACAACCTTACGTATGTTATTTAAGATCACTTTAAAATTTTGGATATTAGGTCATACTAACTAATATTAAAATAAAAGCGGAATGTGATTTTGTTTTTTTATAGTTTGTTTAATACAGAAAAAAAGCTGATTCCAAAGGGATACCTAAACTGATTGACAAAATCCAAACCAGAATATATTCCCCCTTATTAATCCCTCTTTCTCTGCGAAGAGGTATATCCGTACATCCTAAATATCTAGGATAGTAGAGATCTCTGTATATTTCTCGTTTATTTTTTTTATTAAAAAAATCGTACATACTTAAACCTAATTTCAAACATTCTTAAAAGACATTACTATTAGTCATTGAACTAGAACAATGCGTTAGTCATTAATATGATTTTTTATTTCCTACCCATCAAATTCCAAACAGCAGCGAAAATACCCTGTCCTGCATACAATCAGCATTTAACGTAGTTCAATAAGATTCTCACAGCGCAATCGTGAATAGCCTCTATAAAACTGATTTAAATCTATATTACGTAAGTGTTCAGTCTATGGGATAAAATGTAGAATATGCGGATGGGGAACTAAAATGGTGTTCCATGAATAAAGATGTCACATGCCTGAATTGTATTTCACATCTTTTTGATCTTGGTCTTTTTGATTCTCCATATAAAACTACTCTATTAGTTGTAGATATAGTCTGTTAAAGAATAAATACTTAAATAGTACCTGTACATGTAGTTGTTTAAACCTTCAGGTTTAAAGTAAATTTATTCTGTTGTTCAGGATGGCAATTGTGACTTCTGTTTTTTTTTAAACCAAAAAGCACAATTATAATTCCACAGCTGGGCATAGGTCCCAATCTGTGTCCAATCGCACTAGGACCTCAAACATCCATGCCAGGTACCTCTTTTAAGTCCTTTATAAATATGTCGTCGGCCTACTTTACAAACACCAACCGGCTGTCTCCAAAGTGTTTGCAAAACACAACGTACAACATTAAAATACTAAACATTTTTATTTAAGTAGCAAAAACCAAAGTGCTGTATTAAAACTTTTCGTCTCGTGTACCTAAAATGTATCAGAATTATTAAAAGAGTTATGAAAAAGGTTTGGAAAAATGATCCAAGAAATATGTAGAACTGAGTTAAATGTCATCCTAACAAAATAGGTGAAATAATTACAGTTTGATTGCAATAAAAGTTGCGATTTTATGACCAGTGAGTCTTACGGACGTATTTATAAACTTTGTTTTATATTAAACTAGCTGCTCCTCGCGGTTTCACCCCCCTAAGTCTCGATGCCGTGGGAATATCGGTATAAAAAGCCTATGTGTTAATCCAGGTCTCCAGCTATTTACGTACCAAATTTCGTCGCAATCGGTTCAGTCGTTTTTGCGTGAAAGAGTAACAAACATCCATACATTCACACCTCCATACATCCTCACAAACTTTCACGTTTATAATATTAGTAAGATATTATATAGTCTATAAATTGAGTCCGAAATAGATGATTTATTCGATGGTCAAACTTAACGGCATTTTAAGCCTCTGGCACTTAGGTCCAGTGCGCTGGTTTCACAACCGCTCCGACCCATATACCCAGACTTCCTATACTATGTTCTGTACAATGGTAATTAGGACGGCGGAACAGTCACGACTTTGGATTTCAATCGACTCTTACATTTATTTGTATTTGAAGTCAGCTCTGGTAGGAAGTTAAAATATTGTCGTTTGTAAGCAACTTTTCTTCAGAGAAAATGAATGGATACGGTTAGGTACTATTGCAGATTTCTTTCGATGTTTACTTGTTTATCTTATATAAGCGGCAATAGCGTCTGACTTGCGATAAGTAGTTGTCGAACCCCACCCAGTGCCGACGTAAACCCACTCGTAACACAGGTATTTAAGCTAAGCTGGAGGTTTTCTTTTTCCTTATATTATTATAGTGTATTATAATATTTAATAAAAACCCAAAAGCATTTGCTCAGAAACTAAAAAAGTGGCTCATTGATAAATGTTTTTACACTATCCAAGAGTTCATGAGAATAGTAATTCATAATTTATTTCCTAATGAACTGATTTTAAAATATTTACAATGCCCAATTCTAAAACTTTTATAATAATGTAATAATTGTTTATTTTTTTTTTATTTCAATTTTTTTTTCTATCATAAACTTATTGGATCTTAATTATAATTTGACTATGTAAATTCATAAATATTCTGAGGTAATTTCTATTCAATTTTGACATTGTGTAATCACTTATCAGGGATGTGTATCCCGAGATTATTTCAAAGATGTAAGTAATGTTAGACAGTTTTAGTTTTAGACCAATCTCCTATGTTGCATAAAGATTGTACGGTGAGACCATCATTATTATTGTAACATCTTATTGTACCATGTTTCAAGCAAATAAAGTATTTTTATTCTTAAAAAAACTCGAAAAGATTATTTAAAACGGTTAAAACAATACAAATCGTCGAATAATTTTATTTTCGATTACGTTAAATAATGGAAAGTAATAAACCTTTCATGTCCTTTTTAGGGTTCCGCGCCCGAAGGGCAATCAACGAAACCCACTTATTAATCCGGGTGACAGACAGACAGACGGATAGCGGGATCCGTCTGTCCGTCTGTCACCCGGCTGTATCTCATGATCCGTAATAAGTAGACAGTGGAAATTTTGACAGAATGTGTATTTCTGTTGCCGCTATAACAATAAATATTAAACATAAATATAAAAGTACCTACATAGCATTAAATTTTGTACGATAGTGCGGAACCCTTCATGCGCGAGTCCGACTCACACTTTGCTATTATTGAAGATTACAGCAGAAGTAAAGAGATAAAAAGATTAGCAAGAGATACGTGTTCTTAGAGGCACTGAGGCTACATGACTTCTCTAAATAATCACCAGTACATTCATACAGATCTGTGAAAACTTGGTCTCAGTTAGGATTGTAAAACTATATACTTTATACCTACTTTTATAAAGTACCAATTGGAAAACTAATATGTATTCTGCCTGATGGTAAGCGGTTTCAATGCCCAAACTTTTCTCTAAGAAGCTACTATTAGATAATACAACTTCAGTACAGTTACCGTCTAACCGCAGTATTCTGTAAGATGGCTGTACTCCTCCTGTCAGGTGGCTTCGATTTGAACAGTAATCGGCCGTACTTTGATATATTTAGATTATTCAATATCTTTAATTAAGACAGTAAACTCAAGCTCAATTTATTAGTATATACTCCTCGCATCATCTTAGAGTTAACTATTTACGTTCTCTAATTACAAAACCACCGACTTACAAGACCACAGATTAAATAAGTAGGCCAAACTAAGTACTAATCCTATTTATATACAAATACTAAAGATAGTACCTAAGTGCGTGTTATATAAGTGAAACAAACAATATTAATGGAGCGCAGTATTATCTACTTGTAAACTTAACGCATTTCGCGAGCGAGCCGCTAGCCATCTAGTTTCTAGGGTTGGCACATTGTAGATCTTTAGACGTAATTTAGTTGATAAAAGCGTGTATATTTTAAGAAAATTGTTTTATTATGAGAAGAATGTTAGTTAAGGGCTTATTATAAGGGACAAATAATAGGAAATTATTTTTGATTGTTAATTTATTTTATAAGAAAACCACGTAAACCGAAGACAACAGCAACTTATGATATACCTATTATGGTACATTTGGGAAGAAATTGAGCTGTCTTGTGCTTAAAATCCGTTTGCATAGGTGGAAAAAAAGCACAAGTTACGTACCTTTATATTCATAATTTATCAATTTGTGTAATAAGCTTAACTCAACGAGACCCACTTATTAAGCCCCCGCTATCCGTCTGTCTGTCTGTCACCCGGCTGTATCTCATGATCCGTAATAAGTAGACCCATTATTTGTCCTGTCGTAGAAGTTGTACAAATGTGGTAAAAGATTCATATTATAAAACATTGTTACACGTATGATGACGATTACATACAGCAAAAATATGCTTCAGCGTCTTCTAGCAAAGATAAACTGAAATACGTGACTATAGATCATGCATTACACGATAAAAATTCTAGCGGATATTACAAGGATACAAAGCTGTGAGTAGAAGCTGTACGCGATAAACTGAAAAACTACTGAACGGATTTTCACGCGGTTTTCACTAATAGAAAGAATGATTCAAGAGGAAGGTTTAAGTGTGTAATTTGTTAAGATTTTGTGTAAATTGATTGTAATATATTATGTGGGTATGATTGATGGAGAGAGCCTCGTGGCTAAGTGGTAACCGAGTAGGTCAGCACATTACAAAGTCATGTAATACTAGCTAGGTCAGCCTAGGATGGGTGACCATCCTTAACACATTGAGACTCCTCCGTACCTCGAATAGCACGTTAAATCGTCGGTCCCGGGTGCCATACGAACATCTGTGTCATTCGTTACGGGTAGTTGGAGCCCTAAAAAGTCCGACAATCTGGTCTAACTACAGAACTTCGATATCGCCTAGTACTTGGGTTGTGGAGGTCTGATGGCAGTCGCTTCATGTAAAATAAAGTTCGGTCGTTTCGTAGTTAGACTGAAAGCCGACCCCAACTTAGTTAGGAAAAGGCGCATAGGATGATGATTGTTGATTCTGCTACCCGTGCGAAGCCGGGGCGGGTTGCTAGTCAAGTATATATAAGACTAGAATATTACGTAATATTATATTTACTAGCTGAGTTTTATTATGCTGTTAAATTAAAATAGCAACGAATGTTTTATCGATAATATTAATGTAGCAACCCTAGAAGCGATTATATAATTTTACAGTTGCACAGTGAAATTGTCGCAACAGTTTATTCGCGTAAAATCCTCATACACAAATAAGCGGGGAATTGCGAAATTTTATCGTAACACACCAGATGTGTTTAATTTAAATTATCTATGTTGATTGTTACATTTATTATATATATATATATATATATTATTATAATTAAGTTTTAAATATTTTGTTTTATATCATTGACCAGTATAACTTGAACTGTCATTGTATAGACTTGATTGTAGCCGTATTCGCATAATTTTTAAACACATATTGATCTAATACTGAAAACTACTGAACCGATTGCGATGAAAGTTGGTATGTTGATAGCTGGAGATCTGGATTAACACATAGGCTACTTTTTATCCAACTATTCCCATGGCACCGGGACTTAAACCGCGGGGCGCAGCTACTACTTAATAATTTTTCACTACAAATTGTTTTAAATCAATATTTTATTATACTCCTATATACATTTCCCGGATTTGCTGTAACAACTCGTCTATGTATGAAGTTCTTTGTACAATAAAATATTTTGTTAGTATTATTTGATATATTTCTGTGCATATAAAACTAAGCTATAATATTCCTGGACACATCCTGGTTCTAGAATTGTATACAAATATCTGCATTTAACGGGAATCGACCCCGCCTACCAAGTACAAATAAATAGTATATACCTGTTATAACTTTACTACTCAATCGATAATAATAAAATTATATTGACACAATGGCGCCCCAATTATGGTGTAATCAATTTAACATTAAATTCAACAATGTGTTTAAGGGAATAAAATGTAATAATGCGACCCGCATTAGCGTCAATTGGTCACATCCGTGCGGAGGCACGCAATTGTCTGCACTATACTTTATTTTATACTTCCCTATATAGAGAATACTGAACCGTTTTCTCTTAAAAATAGAGTTGAAATTGCTGTCAACAATTTTTTTTTTACAAAACACGTTCAAGATTAAACTTGATCTTTACACATGAGTTTAGACAAAGTAGTTTAAGCTTTATGTTTAATAGATATGGTTCATTTTTCTCCTTGTCCCTAATATATTTAACTAATGATGTAACTAATTTCATTATAGTGGAATTAAAACGCATTTTATTTTAATAGTTCACAGTTACAAAATATTGTTTTAAAGGAGTTTTTTTTATACTTTAAAACTTAGTCTTAGTCACTCGTATTATTAAATAGAACAGAATCAGAACAGAACCATCATATTAAAAAACAAAAAATATATAATGTGATATTAAAAATACAAATAAAAAATATAGTAAACACATTAAAACGAGCAAATTTTTGCCAGAATTGGGGCCGCGCAATAGGGAAAGATCTAATAAAAATCTTTTTAACAAAAAATTATACCGACGAAAAGATCTAAAAAGCAAAAAATAAATAAACTTTAAGTCTTAAGTATTGACCTTATTTACAAAAACTATCAAATTTTATATTAACTAATTTTGAGTTGGCGCCAAGCAACAAACTGATTAATTATCAAAATGTTATATGTACCTACGTAGGCTCTACCAGGGCTACATCACTCGCTCGAGGTCGCGTTTTATATACCTACCAATTTAGCTTAACGTCCACGGTAAAAGTGTCAGTAGGAGCGACAACGCGTAGCTGTGAGCACGCACGCACGGCAGAAGGGTATTCTACGTAAATAAAAACAAAATGTCAAATCGAACTTATTACGCTTTGTTATTGCTAAATGTATTTATTATGTTAAATTGCGTTATTGTTAGACGTTAGTGATCTGTGAAATCCTTTAAAAATAAGCTGCAAAAATGATTTTTGCTATTACTTGTTTGTCAATATAATATAAAAACATCTCCACTTCAGGTGTTTATTCTTTACTCGCCATTGCCGCGTGGCTGTACTAATAATAAATAATAGTTATCTTCTCAAAAAAAATAAATGCTGCTTATATAAATTCTATACAATGTTGATAAATGATGATGATGTAATAAATGTATTCTATTAAACAGCCAATAATAATAAACCCATAATTTCTACGAAAGGTGACGAGCTTAGTGGGTGTGAACTGCCAGCTTATTCATTTGTTGTAACTTGTAGGCAAGGCGAACTGACGGCTGCTTCTTTCACACAATATGTAATATAGTTAGAAATATAGTCAAAATAATAATAAGAGCTACTGAAATGTAAAACATATTGAGATCGGCACGGATTGAGGTTTTTATTTGAGTAGGTAGTTATTTGTTATTTAATACTTTTGTGTAACATAATATGTTATATAAAGTTTAAATTATCAGAGTATCTTTCTATAGTCTACGCAACAGCTATTAGTAGGAACCCGCCCCAGCTTCGCACGGGTAGCAGAGACATCTTCAACAATCGTGATCATATTTCAACCAATTACACAAAACCTTAACAAATTACATGCCTGAACCTTCCTCATAAATCGCTCTATCTATCGATGAAAACCGCATGAAAATCTGTTAAGTAGTTTTTGAGTTTATCGTAAACAGATAGACAAACAGACAAACGCGGCGGGGGACTTTGTTTTATAATATGTAGTGATGTAGTGATAGTGATGTATATGTCTACAGCATCAACATTTTATGTTACTATCGAAGGTTTAAGAGATACTTTAATTACCTATAAAAATTAAAGATATAAATTTCATAGGGGAAATAATTTTATTTATCATTATATTAAACCCAACACCCACAAATTTGATTATCAAGTGTGTGTTCCGATATACACTGCGAGCACTATAATGAGTGACGTCAATTTAATATACTGCGAAGCTGTTCCTACATAATTAGCTATACTGGTTACTGTTTAATACGGAACGCAGTCCAGTATACTGTCATCTATGTTTTTGGGCGCTGTTTTGGCGTGAAAATAATTATCATATAAATGTACAAGTTATCTGTTCAACATAAAAAAATATTGTTTGAATGTAGTTATATTTAAAAATTTAATATTCAAGTCAATTTTCAATTGAATTACTCGCATAATAAAAGTAAGTTTACTTTTTATTAAAAGAAAATATTGTTTTTCAAGTAACCGAATGCATAATAATTTTCTAACCAAATTATTTAAATTGGTATGTATCGCTATGTACGTTAAAAGTGATGAACATATTTCGAAAAATAATTGTTTACTATTTAACTAGAAAAAAATTGTAGTTGATCACGTAATCAAAGCACTGAGAGCACCTTTCCTCGAAAACGCCAGTGCTCACAGTACAAAAATGTTGACAATTTATGACGTCATATATTTCCCTAGGATACTGCGGCAGTATACTGTCAGTCCATAACGAAACGAATTTCTGCTCGGTAAGAGCACTGAACAGTGCTCGCAGTGTATATCGGAACATACCCCAAATAAATAATTTATTTCATTATTTGTGTACTTTGTACAACCCTAGAGTGTCCGGCAGTTCGGCTACACACACAGACGAAGGTTCAAGATGGGCAAGGCGTTCTCAACTTTCGAAAAGCGTAAATAAGATATATTTCTGGTCGCAGCTAACGCCAGGTATTATTATTTAAACTTTGTAGGCTATTATAACGTAGGTATTTTCAGTTTTGTATGGGAGTGATGTATCTGTTACGAAGTAACTATTATCTTATCGGTGGCTCTACGTCGGTTATTAATCATTTTATTATTTGGCGCCGACTCAAAATAAGTTTATATAAAATTTGATAGTTTTTGTAAATAAGGTCAATACTTAACTTAAAGTTTATTTATTTTTTGCTTTTTAGTTCTTTTCGTCGGTTTAATTTTTTATTAAAAAGATATTTATTACATGATTTTTTTTCATCATCAGCTCAGCTACATGAAGTGATGATTTCAAAACGCAAATACCTGATAAAGTAATGAAAAGTAAACAGAAACACTATTCGTTCCTACAATTTTCGAGGGTTTCTCTCAATTTTATCAGGACCCCATAATCAGATCCTAACTTCCTTGATGGGACCACCCTTGAGGTATACCCTATCCAACAAAAAAAGAATAATCAAAATCGGTTCATAAATAACGGAGTGAGGGCTGAACATACATAAAAATATATATATACGAGTATATACGGTCGAATTGAGAACCTCCTTTTTTTCGTCGGTTAAAATAGACTGAGAGCTCCAGGGCTGGGGTAAGCAATGCGCAACAGACGTGACCGGTATCGTGAATCCAGATTATTAATTAGCAAAAGATATTAACGCTGTGTCATAAAAAGGTGATAAAAAGGGCAGCTCCGATTCGAGCTAAAATTTTTTGTGCTCACTAGTCACGCTACATGACCTTTCTTAACTCCTATTGAAACCGTAAATGCAGAAGTATATATCACTATTATAATATATAAATACTACGATAATATCTAGCTAGTCAGCCGTGTTCCATCGGTCAAGGTCAAGGGCAAACCGCTTTATACTTACATTTATATCTTACCTTATGTAATATTTAAATTTATAGATCACAATCTATTATTACTGTAAGTGAAGTAATAATAATAAAGCTGTTCGTGTTTTAATTGAAAGATAAAGCATGGCCATATTGCTCGCGCGACAATGTCGATTGTAAATGCTGTCTTTATCTGTGCCTACGCTTTTTTTTACAACTATTTTACCGAAGGATTGATATCCTCAGACTAGCAACACCAATAGCACCGCTTCTGTGTTTTCAGCCTTATCCCCTAATGTTTTGTCGCCCTCCTCACGAGAATAAAAGGCCCACACTCTGCGAGTTGGGTGGTTTCCCATATCACCTGCCCCTTCTCTTACTACCGTCACAGATAAGATAATAGTTACTTCGTAACAGATAGATCACTCCCATACAAAAGTGAAAATACCTACGCTATATTAGCCTACCAAATTAGATTATAAATTAGAAATATATCTTAATTACGCATTTCGAAAGTTGAGAACGCCTTACCCACCGCGCGACCTTTGTCTGTCTGTGTAACCGCTTTGCCAGACACTTTAAGGTTGTACAAAATACACAAATAATGAAATAGATTATTTATTTGATAATCAAATTAATGTGTGTTGAGTTTTATATAGGTAATGATAAATAAAATTATTTCTCTAACCTAAGTTTAATTTTTATAAGTACCTAATTAAAATATTCTTCACTTTTAATATTGGTTTCGATTCCTACCCAGGACAAATAATTGTGTAATGAGCATGATAATTTTTTTCTGTGTCTAGGTGTAATTTATCTATAATATTTATGTATTTAGAAATATATTAGCATGTTTATCAGCTGTTACCATAGAAATTTTGATTTCGGCTTTGCCTAGTTTGGGATCAGACGGCCGTGTGTGAGATGTGTCAAGTTATTATTATTATTCTTAAACCTTTCGATAGTAATATGAAATATTGATTCTGTACACATGTACATATCCTAATAATGGTTGCTGAGTAGACGGGAGAAAGATACTCTGATTACGATTCAATGCTTGCTTTTTTGTAATGTATGCCAAGTGGCGGGATTACTTACAGTAAAAGGGCTTCTATCAATTTGATAAAAAAAAAATTTTGCTCCTCATGTATTTTAATTGAGATTTAATATGTGGAGAGGTTTAATATGTCAAAAATGACAGTAACATATTGATTTGTGCGAGAAGCTCCAAAAATATGTTTCTCAATTTAAAAAAACAATACTGTCTATTTTTCTAAAATACTGTTTTTTTTACTCTCCAACTTTTATATACTTTATTTCTCAAAAAGTTGGCAATCCTAGTTGCAGTTCACTTTTTTTTCGTCAGTTTATAATAGCGCGAGTATGATTTATAATAAACCAACGATGTTCAGAATCTTCAGAAATATATCATAGATATTATTATATTTATATATTTATCATTATGAACATTTTTACTATTACAACGAAAGTCTACAATTACAGGAGCATTAAAGACAATAGGTATCTGCCTGCTACCTGTAATTGTTTGTATTTTATGAGAGCCCTTCGGCAACCCATTTTATGATATGTGCTTCAATTGAATACTTTTGTATAACATATTATGTTATACAAAAGTATAAATTAACAAATAACTACTGTTGTCGCCACATTAAAAACTCTTATTTAGACTGTTTCTAACACTACCTACTCGAATAAATACCTCTATCCGTGCCATTCTCAATATGTTTAACATTTCAGTCACCTAGTCCTAATTTAATTCGTGTTTTAAGAAACCCTATAGGTAGGTACCATGTCAAACATATTGTGTGAGAGAAGCAGCCGACAGTTTGCCTTGCCTAAAACAAATGAATACGCGGGCAGTCCACACCTACAAAGTTCGTCGCCTTTCCTATATGTGATGGGTTTATTGTTTACAGTTTAATAGACTACATTTATTACAACAACATTCACCCTGGCCAAACACTCTAAACCTTATTTAGTACAGTTTGCAACATTTATTATTTTTGTTAAGAAGATAACTATTATTTATTATTAGCACAAAGAACAAACACCTAAAGTATTTTTTAAATTAAATTGACAAAATAAGTAATAACTAAAATAATTATTCCGACTTATTTTTAAAGTATTTAACAGATCACTAACATCTAGCAATAACGCAATTTAACAAATACAATTTAATAAATACATTTACCAATAACATAAAACGTCCACTGTACAATATGTTCGATTTGGCATTTTGTTTTTATTTACGTTCATCGTGGGTGCTCTCAGCTACGCGTTGTCGCCCCTACTGACACTATTGCCGTCTACGGCAAGCTAAATTGGTAGGTATATAAAACGCGACCTCGAGCGAGTGATGTAGCCCTGCTACCGTGGATAAAGGTAAGGGTTCTCAACACGCAAGAGACATATCTCAATAATCGCTTACCAGATTCCGTAGTTGCATAATTTGTATTTTTTTTTTGTAAGTATGAAGACAGGCGCATGAGTGAATATACATTAAAGATTTCTTTGTGTTTCGATTCGTAGTTCTATATATGACGGGCGTCTTTTTAGTACAGGCTTTGCCTAGTTTGGGATCAGACGGCCGTGTGTGAGATGTGTGGAGTTATTATTATATACAGGGTGTATTTGAAAATAAAACACTTACTTAAATCACTGAAAGGGCATGACTCTAGTATGCATCTAAGATCATCGAAATGAAATGTTACGACCCGTCATGATCGTGACAGACAAATAGTAGACGCGACTACCTATCTGTCGTAGATCGTCGTCTACAATGTACGCTAAACCATCTTTTCTTAGCTTGATTCCTCTTCGATCTTGTCTAAAAGTCGACATTGTACACGCGAGTTAACGCACACTACTTTCTTTCTTCTTTATTTATTCTTTTTAAAAGGACAACTCCCGCATTAGGAATAATCCTGCGTCGCGGGGGGCTTCACAAACATTCAAACAACGGACACAAATAACACCCAGACTCGGGACAACTATTTGTGGATCACACAATTTTTTGTCCCGTGTAGGATTCGAACCCACAACATTCGGCGCGGCGTAGTGGCGAGGTGACCACTTAAACCATTGCGACATCCGTGCAGTCAACTACTAACTTCTAAAAGCACTGGCGACTGTCATGGAACAGTAAATTGTCGTCAAGCTCCTGTGAGAACAGCCTAGACACTAGAAATTGGTTCAACGATAAAATTTCGATGACACAATGGCAACAGATAGTCGTTATATTGGGAATGAAACGACAGCCTATCAAAGTCAAAAACAGACACAGTGGGAACGCGCTCTTAGTCCCATATATCGAAATGCCGGAAGAGCTGCATAATATCAGCATAGGTAGTAGGAAGCCTACAACCGCTTGCGCAAGCGCAGTTAGCCCTAGTATGGCATTGTCTTACCGTAACGAATTATATAAAGGCTCGGGTTACTTACAATTGACACCTTACATTACTTGATCAGAATTATTAGAGACAGTGTAAGGTAATACTGGAAGTAAATTATGGGGTTACCTCTCGTCTGTTGTTTACGTAATAATTATTACTATGGTAATGACTACTCAGGCCGCATTGAATGGTATGGATGTTATACGCAGTACCCGTTGGATATCTGTCAATGATCAATTTTCAGTTCCGGTTTAGTTTATAATTAACTAGGATTAAAGTATATTATATCAATCAATTCAGGTATTCCTCGTGAATAGGTTTCTGCATGGATTGTATCCTACGTCCTTTTTAATCGACTACAAGTTGCAGCATGTAAATTGAAAAACGACAAACAAAAATTTATACGGTATTGTTTTTTCCATATTTTTTTGACAATTGTATTACAGAGAATCCACAGACAGATTACCACAGAGTACAGACTGTTTTATCCGACCATAGATAAGGCTAATTTCGTTGTTTATTTTGTCATTTGCTTTTTTCTTGAATAGAGGTACATGGTTTTTGTTTAAATATGTATTGTGTGCGTCAAATGTTTGTGCAAAATAAAAAGGATTTTCTTTCTTTTCTTTCTTCTTCTTTCTTTCTACAAAAAGGAGGTTTTCAATTCGACTAATAATAATATGCATGTATTTACAAAAAAAAAGCATTGGTAAAGACTTTTTTATATTTGTTTTTATTTATAAATATAAACACCCAGTCCATTACAAATAGACATAATATATTATTCATGCATAAATATTTGCATTGAGCCGAAATCGAGCCCGTGACCCCGACACGGCAGTCGAATGCACTACAGATAATGAATATGTATGTATTTTATGTTACTTTTTATATAATAATATGCCTTCATATTTGTATGTATAGGAAATAATAATATAGCAAATATGAAGGCATATTATTGTTAAGTAGGTACTTAACAATAGAATGAAATAAAATAAACAAGTTTTATTTCTTTATCTCATACTAGCAGCGCCTCGCGGTTTCGCCTACGTAAGTCCCGATTCCGTGGGAATGTCGGAATAATAAGGTCTCCAGCTATCTACATACCAAGTTTCATCGCAATCGGTCCAGTAGTTTTTTGTGTGAAAACATTACAAACATACACACAAATGTTTCCTCTTTATAATATTAGTTTAGACAAATATAAAATATATCTCAGGAAGGATCCTTTTAGGTTAATATAATACCTAAAAGGTTAAGCAGAGGTGAATAACAGACAGACTCACACAGCCATATTTTTGGTCTGTTGAGTTTTTTAAAACGTTATCCACTGTCCGCCGTTGAAAAGATCTGATTCAAGCAGACATGTGCTGTCTCACTCCATATAAGATAAATTTTATTCTAGGAAAATCTAAACATGTTGCATAAAACAGAGATTCACTAAGTTATATATCACATTTCAGGCGCATCATGGAGCGTGGTTCCTCTGTACCGTGGACACAGATTCTTCAAGAAACTATCGGAGAAGGTAGCCTGAATGGCGAAGCTTTGAGGGATTACTTCAGACCGCTTGAAGACTGGCTTAGAAGCGAGAATCTTAGAACTGGAGAATACCTTGGATGGAGTTATGACGGAGACTATTGTAAATTTAGGTAGGTATCATTTCTAATCGTCACAATACGTTTTAAAGAAGGGTCAATTTGAAGAGGTACCTAACTCTGTCTTTGATTTGTAATTTTACATATGTAGTAACTAACGGGGTTACGGATCAACGTGTTTTTTTGTGTCATCATAGTTGAACAACCGGCGTACTTGTGTTTTATGCAAAATAGATTTTTAAATAAAGATTAAAGGTGCTCGCGCTTTTGCGGGCAGGCGCCAGGGGGGTCTGGATGTCTTAATAAAAGTTGTTCCGGGATCCCTCCTATTTTAGAATACGGCACGCCGTGTGGTTTTAGTCGGGTCGATTCCGACACACGACCCCACCGAAACCCCGGTAGGGTGGATGACGGCCCGATGGGCTTTCCAGAAGCACAAAAAAAGTCCTATACAAGGCATACAGACAGGACTGTTGATAGAAAATAATATAAATAATATTACCATAACATAAATCAATAATTATGAAGTCAAAAACTAATATGTAGTAAATTAATTTATTATTGTATTTATAAACAATGTCTAGAATGGTTTAGAAGTTTTCAAATTCGTACTATCACTACAATTGTAAAACACTAAAGGATAACTTAATCGTAGGGTAATAATCTGATTAAGCTATCGCGTGACATAAACGATAAATATACAATCAAATGTGAAAAAGCTTACTTTTATATTTTTTTTTGTTAATGCAATCAATGATTGTATTTAAACCTGCTAACATTGGTATGTTAAAAGATTCTATGTGTTCAATAATCTTCTTTTTCATTCATTTCAGCATCGAAACCGCTGGTCTCCAGGTATACGGAGGCTTCTACAATGCTGCTTATCGCCACTACGATGTCACCAGCTTTTTCACAATTCTTCTAGTATCTGTGGTCACTACAATTTTAGCAATGCGTTGGCGGTGAAATTACTAAAACCTAGATTGTAGTTGTTCAGTTAATTTAAGATAATTATTATATTTTTTGACAAGAACCGACCTGTACATATCGGAAAAAAAATGCAATATTTATATTTGACGAAAAGTTGATTCCTTTCGGTGTGTCGTTTAGATTAAATAATTTCGTCATTTGTGCACATGTCAAACAAGTATTAAAGAAAACATTAAAATTAATATGAATATGATTTTATTCATTTAATTTATATTAATTGTGGTTACGCAGCGCTCGGTTTGGCGCTTTGTGAACAGTTCTGGACAAATTTTTGGCGCAGTATGTCACACCGGTGGTTTTAATTAGTTAAATCCTGGTGAACCGTCTAAGCGATAGTAAAGTGTCACACATGGGGAATTCCACACGAAAATAAGATGTGCGATGCCTCCGTAAATATAACTAAAAATAATTTTCTCCTTATGTATGAATGAACCGCAACGCGACATTTACCGTAAATACTAAAGATCCCTTGTTCATATTTTTTTATTTGTATGTTAATAATATTCAATCGTATTTAAAAATAGTTGTCTCATATTATGTAATAATTATTATGAATAATATTTTTGTATTTAAAAATATGAAATTGTCTCTTTCAGGGTTCATTAACATAAAACATTTTTTTTATTGTATTTTAGAAATTTATCATATTTTGTAAATAGCGTATACTAATCTGAGATTTTATTGTGTTAGAATAAAATGGAAAAGTAAACCTGGGGCTTTTATTTAAACAGATTCCTGGTTCTAATTACGTGTCCTATTGCATTGGAATATTTAGTCACCGAAACTGACGTAAAGAAACATGCCATGTATTAGTCGTATAATTATTTAATTACATTTTGTAAAAATAATAAAAATTAAAGTTTAATATTCTCACGTCTTTTTTGTGAAAATATTCTTCATAAAAGAACAACTAAGTAACTCCAGATGGATAAGTTTCAAATGTGAAGAAGTTTACGTTTCTTTCTTAGCCATATGACATTACATAAATTAAAATTCACATGGTTATACACACATGCAGGGTCATCATGAAAGTAAAGCAAGATACATAGCAGCATCTAACCAAGACTCTCATGCTCATTAGTAAATATACAAATATACAACAACAGTCATTGGACCGTGACCTAGACTTTCTTAACCAGATTGGCCGGAGGATCGTCTCTTGGTGTTGGAGAAACATCACTTTCGTTCTTGTATAAGTTATATTTTATGTGAAAATACCATAATACAGTTCTATTAAAGATATGAAACATGACCATCAGACAGAAAAATATATTTTCACATAACTATATTATTTCGGACTCCGCCCTACTTCAAGAACACACAAATATAGATAGCAATCAGTCATCAAACCAGTGCATGCGGGCTCTACACAAAAGATAAAATTATAATTTGAGTGGACATGAATCTACCAATTTGTCTACCCCACGGTTATAATGACTTATTTATTGGACTGGAAGCCATTAAAATGTAGTTTAAGCCCCAGCCAGTGTTGGTAGGGTTCAAACTACATTTTAGCGACATTCAAGCGGGCGACAGACATACGAGTAAGTACGTGTACTAATGACTCGGGGACCTTTTTCGCTTGGGTGTCTTCTAAAGTACGCGTACTTTAAAATCGCCGAGCAGGTTCGTCAGCGATTCAACAAGTTTGAAATTTTGCTCATAGCCCGCCTTGGTTCGCACTTTGGCAGCACTCTTCGATTACATCTCTTGTTTTTTTTAGATTATGATATTACTCCTAGAGTAGTAACATTATAATGTGTAATTTTAAAAGATAAAAGTGTAATAGGGAGTTTTAAATGGCTCGTACGTCTGTCACCCGCTGGCTGATACTTTAAAGATTGCACTACCGTACCTTCGTAAGTCCTTCAGTAAAGTTTAGTACTCAAAGAATAGACATTTTCTAAATGGAGAACATTAAAGTAGGAATAAATTAAGAATCTCAACGCAAACTATAAAACAGAACGAGGGTCTCCTCTCAGTTTGAGTGGGTTTAGGCCATTCTTTGTCACACGGAGCCCGACACGTGCTCAGTATATGGTATTCAGCTCACCCCGTGTTAATATTAATACAATATATCTCTGTCAACCCCTTCCAGAATATACAGAGTATACGTATTTAATTAACACATCTAGTACTTTACATATATTTTAGACTTAAGTCCTAAAACATTATTTACTTAATACAATTGAAGTTGAAGATGTTTTCTTAGGGCAATCTACGCAAAACAACCAAATTCCTCCAAAGTAAACCTCAACGGATGAAACACCATTCTGCAATAATTAAATTTTGATTTGTCAAAACATCTGCTTTTCTATTACCTTTATCTTGTTTTAATATAATAGTAGAAAAGCCTGTTAGCAAGCTAAATATAAGTGATTGGTTAATACTTCACTGCAGTTAGAAACTCTTTTGCAAAAACTGATTTTATTAGAAAAAATCATTACATGAATGTTTAGGTTAAAAAACTAATAATTACCTACAACTGGACGCGCCCCACTGAGTAAGAATCTATATATTATAGAAGGAAGCCAATAATTAGCATTTTTTTACTGTTGAGTAGGGTCTTTGCGAACCGCTTAACACCAAGCGAACCGTGTTTTGTCAACTTAGTCGAAAAATATTAGGCGATATTAAGGATTGGAAAGCATACCTTCAATACTGTCAGGCACGACGTCCTACTATCTATCCTCTCATATCTTATGATCTCCTCAAAAGTATTGGAATGGTTCTCCACTTATCTTTAGGGACGACAACAGTATATACGCGTTGATGGTTTGCCATCTAATTGGTGTGATCTCTACGCTGGCGTCCGTTAAGGCGGTATTCTATCTCCACTATTGTTTTCAATGTATATTAATCTCATAACTCAAGACCTTCAGTATACACCGAGGACTTGCAGCGAAGCAGCGTCTAAGACATATCGCAAGCCATTGTCAAAATCAACAACGCTTAGAGTTGATTAAATGCTGGTCAATGAGGCTTGGTTTATCCGTTAACCCTACCAAATGTCAGGCGATCATCGTAGGCAGCAAATGTATTGTCTAGGATTGATACTACTTCCATGTCACCTGCAGTCTTCAATAGCTCAGTCATTAAGCCCTTAAGCTCAATAGTGAAAGACCTGGTTTTGTATATTGACTCAGCCCTTGATTCTCATTCAGTTCCCTACCTTTGGTTATTGTGCTCAAATCATAAAATAAATCTTCGTTCTAAAAATAATAACCTTCTCTTATATCCCCCTTGTAACTCTGACTGCGTGAACTCGTCGTTCTATATCCCATCAGTTCCCCCCTAGAATGCGCTCCTACTCGAAATCAGTATGTCCACAAACCGCTTCATAATTACGAGGAGGGTACGTGATCTTCTCCACAATGAGCTGGCTGGATTGTCACAGCCCTACTACACGACTCTCGGACTTAATATTTATATTAATACGTGAAGATAATTCTTTGTACCATTTTTTAAGAAACTTTTGCGAACGTAGTAACGTGAATTTTGGAATATTTACAGTTTATATATAGAAGTGCAGAAAGCTACATTTTTCAAACAATATGTCTTACAACTTTAAAAATTACGTGAAAACGGCTTACGTATGTCTATACAATGACAGGTCAAGCCTTTTGCCTGTTGCCATATTCGTTTATAGTTTTATTTTTGTAATTTTATTATTTGTTCTTGCATTGCTCATACAAATAGTGTTCATTGATGTAGGTATGTATGTGTATTTTCCAGTGGTTTACAAACCACGGTTATATACATATGTATGCTTGCATGAATAAATAAGTATAGTAAGTTAACTGGCAGAGAATGCATGAAATCGAATCGAATGTATTTTAAATCTAATATATTTTTTTCTTTTGGAATTATTCAATCTTTAACTTTACACATTCAACCTGCTTTTATGAGAAACAGAGGTCATCACAGAAATCTAAATATTACCTTATTTATATTTCTGTGGAGGTGATAATACCTAGAAATTCAAAAGATCATAACTTTAAGACAAATAGTTTTTTTTTCAAAAATTCTCCAATTTCTTTGTAACTACATGCTATAGTCGTGCTCTTTTATGCCGCAAAAATTGTACCGTCCGTAAGTAAGCAAAAGGAATCATTTCATGATTATAGGAATGCGGCATTAATGATTTAAGTAAGTGTCCCATTGTCAAATGATTATTACGGATAGGGTACTCCTATATTGAATATTCCCCTTAGTATTGGAGGAACATCATACCCGTTTCTCCACATACAAATTGTCTTTGTATCGCTTTCAAATTACAACTGACCATAGCGGCCTGGGCCATCGCCTTACAATACACTATAGATGTTTCCAGAAGCTTATAGAACTTAGTAGAAAATTGTAGAACATTTTAAAATATTCATGAAATGACAAAAGCTACTGGTAACAATATCTTTCTTACTTGTTATATTCAGATATCGCAGATCCTACATAATAATATGTCTATCTAATATCTTAAATGAGCAATTCTTGTATATATGTATATATATAAATATAATTTATAATGTGAATCTTGGAAACGGCTCCAACGATTTTCATGAAATTTAGTAAGCGGGGGGTTTCAGGGGCGATAAATCGATCTAGCAAGGTTTCATTTTTAGAAAATGTAAAGAAAAAAAACCGAGCAAAGCTCAGTCATCCAGGTACTAATCTAATACCTGTAAAGGAGCAATATATATATATATAATCTGAATCTCGGAAACGGCTCCGACGATTTTTATGTAATTTAGTAAGCAGGAGGCTTCTAGGTTGATAAATCGATCTTTTTTTTTTTTTTTTTTTTTTTTTTTACGTGTGGAAACCCCCACGGGTCATCACCTCACCGGGGTTAACGGTAGGGTGGTATGTCGGACTCGAACCGACTAAAACCACACGGTGTTCCGTCACGGGGTCCTATTGCCGGGGACTCAGGTGTACCCTAGAAAGGAAGTCCCTGTGAGCCCCGGCAGACTTGGCCGCCTGCTCGGCAGCAGGCGACCTCACAATTTCGCGTGGGGGCCTTGCCCCCTCCGATTTAGAGAGGTGCGCGTGGAACACGTCGCGCCGCCGTCTCGGGCCTGCTTCTGCTAGGGCGACGGGTAACCCATCCCATCACCCTCAGGCAAGCGCTCATGGAGGCCGGAGATCGTCTCGCTCTCTCCGGCGCCTGGTGCGTCTTCGTCGGGACGGAAGAGTGCTAGATCTCTCCCGTTCCCTTTCCGCCGCCTCCTTGGCACTCATCACTTCTTCGCAGAACGAGGCGGCGGAATCCCATGCGCTCTCGTGCTGGACCATAACCATCACCATGGTTTCCAGTGAGAGGCTACCCACCCCCAAGGCCATCGCGAGGTCAGCACGTTGCCGCGCCCACGCAGGGCACTCCACCAGAGTGTGGAGTGCGGTGTCCTCGCGACAGCCCATGCAATGGTGGCACACAGACGTTGGCTCCCGGCCTAAGGTTGATAAATCGATCTAGCAAGGTTTCATTTTTATAAAATGTAAAAAAAATACCGAGCAAAGCTAGGTACTAAAACATTACACTTCAAAAGATTTTTTATTATTTATTAATCTCTTTATTGTACTCCTTTTAAGTGTACACAAACATATCACAAATATTTAGATATAGCAATATAAAATTATTCCACAAAATCGTGTTTTTTTTTTTAATTAACGAGGTACGTGTGAAGAAAGACTTGCGGTACGCCTACAAAAACTTATCTTACTCAAAAACTTGTTTACTCAAAATTTTTTATAATCTGTTGGCAACAATAACTTACAAGAAATTGACGTAATCTTTGTTACCACACAGGCATATCCTCTGGGAAATCAACAACACAAAGATGTACAACCATTGCACGAAAGTAAAATAAATAAAAAAAAATATTTTTTATAAAAAGTAATTATACTAGCAACGTGGGTCACACATTACTAGTATTGTTGTTAAACCCTTCAGCTAAGCTAAATGCTTGTGTTAGAGTGGGTTCACGTCAGTAGTGGGGTTCAAACCCGGAACCACTTGATCGCAAGTCCGACGCCTTAGCCATTACGCTACCGCCGCCGCTTCCTCATTCACCCTTTATTGCTCGCGTGGGGTGTCAGACACCCCAGACCATGTTTGTAAAGGTATAATCTTTTGAAATTTGAATTTACCGCTCTAGTTTTCTTAGTAGCTTCTTATAACTGCGTGAGCTACGTAAATCAGTCGCGAGCCTTGCTCAATTGTATGCGGTTGTGCGTTGAGAGTGCGTTTGGGGTGCGTCACACCCCACGCGGTTGTTTACGTAGTGTAAATTTTGAGTAAGTATTTAATTTTTATTTTAGTATAATGCTTATTAATTATATTTATTTTTATACTTTTGCCTTTCGACCTTACACTTAACCTTAATACTTACTTTTTGCCGTTTTATTTATTTTGCATCTAATATCAAATGTGTGAGTATTCAACAAAAACATACTTTTCCTGGTACAACAACGTTTTTTTGCGATTATTATAGGTAACATTCCTAATGTCACATTCATTGCGCGACCGAGAAATTAAAAACCAATTAGAAGAATAAGATGATGCTATTGAAGGTGAACAAGACCACGAAGTCATAGTAAGTGACCATAACAGTAATTTTGAACAAAATGATGATCAGTAATGAAAATGATCAGTGGGACGATGAAGACGAAATCCCACTGTCACACACATCCTTGCAAGTGGCACATCGTATTAAGATCTGACTACTCATTTTATCTCAGAAAAGATAAACGCACTAAGTGTTTTCACTAATTTAATGTCTGTGGTATCAACTCCTATGTAATTTACAAGGCCAAAGTTAACTCAATTATAACTAACTAGAAGGGCATTTCTTCGGCTTCAGCCTAATGGCTGGCTGTTGAATTGATCAAGCCCCAAATCAACAGCTATGCTAGCGTGTAGCTACACTACCTCGACCGTTGCATAAACGACTAAAACGGATTCATGAAGTTGATGAGCATAATTCATGTTCTAGAGCTATCCAATCGCCTTCATACAAAAGATTTATAATATGTCCAAGAACCAAGGACAGAAAAACAAAGACTAGGTGCTCTAAATGCCAAGGAAATGGATGCAATGACCACTATGAAAGTAGTGATACTAAAAAATTTTTTTTTTTTTTAAATAGTTATTACCAATATTATTATTGCTTGGTTTACTTTATAAAAGGGTTTAAACGTTGTTTAATATGTATGTTCAAAGATACTAATCAATAAAAGTCTGATTTTACATGTATATATTGTTTTATTTCTATAAACTAAAACGGGGTGCTGGACACCCCACGCGACTACTTACGTAACTTTTTAGGCGCGAGTAACTAAGGGTTAAAAGAAAGATAGAGTTTGTTTACTTGTAGCACAGAATACATAATAGTACTAGTACTTGTAGTAATAAAATTACGGCAGGGGTGCTTATGCTCACTCCAAAATGTCCTATTTGATTAAAAAATAATAGTTAAGAAAATATACATGATGTGACATTTTATATCTAACGTAAACTAAAATCATTCACGACATTCACAAAATTATATTTTTACATAGCCATTTTTCTTTTTATTCTGCCTATTTGCTATAATCTAGTATGTATAATCCCTTATATATTTTAAGCTGCTTGCTACAGTTATGTTTAAATACAATAAACAAAAACATTGCACTTGTTAAGGTACAACATCTTCTCTCAAATATTAAAAAGTTGTGGCACTGACGACTTTTTCGAAAAACGTATGTGTACGGTTACGTAGCTTTTATATTAAAGTTTACAAAACAGGGTACTAAGAAGTAAGTTAAAATATCAATCAATTTTATGGTCCTCTGACTCGAGCAGTAAATATAGTGAATCCCCTTTTAACGTCCCCTTCGGACTGACGGCATTAGGGTGCAGCAACCGACAACTTGGCGCCTATTTTTTGTAACATCTCCTTGTAGTTTAAGAGCGCCTAGTACTTGTGGAATGATACGAATTGATTCTATTGTTCTTTGTTCGGTTGTGATGCAGCCTGGTTACTTGTTTTTAACACCTTTGAAGGTTATGAGAGCTTGGTACTTATTCTTGAAGAGAGATAATGAGATGCATAGATCTTAAAGTACTGTCTAAGTCTTTTACTTCAGGTAGTAAGTATAAAAGGGCATCGTTCTTGAAGAAGAATGAATGGTTCTTGCGATTGTCCTTATCAGGTTAAGCAAATTATTGCGTCTGATTCTTAAATAGGTCGCCATTTAGCAAAATTTGTCCCGGGAATATTCTATTGAGTTTTGTTTTGTTAAACACAATACATTTTTTCTTCCATTGTTATCTCCTTTTCTTTGCACCGTGATGAGAGAAAAAGTTTATCATGCTTAGAGGAAATCGAAATAATACTGAAAAGCATTCCCAGTATTTACTTACTCACCTACCCCTCTCGTAATATTTAATCCAAAACCATATAAATTTGCGATTTTCAAATGGAAATAAAACTCATAATGATTCTGCCAACGCACCCACCGCAAAAGCCGTATATTTCCACTCTAAAAGCAAGGGAGAGTTTGAATGTTATCTAAAACGCAGTCTTATGTCTTCGCAAGAAATAAAAGTCATATGCCTAGCGTACAGTCACCCGCTGATAACGATATTAGTGGGCCTATAAACACTCTGAGAAAGGGGCCAGCCCTGTGATGCCGATTGTATAAATGTAATGCTAACTCTTACTTTTTTATTGGCGCCTGGTACTGTTTTGAGGGTGAACAAAACATGTTACATTGTGAAGGGCAAAGTAACATAAACAAATCTACGGGCACAGCAGTGCCCTCGCCAAGACGAGCAAAAAAACAAAGACAACACACACTTCAATTTCAATTCCCTGTAACTTCATTGTGGATAGAACTAGAGCCTACATTTTTCGTGACTAAGGGGACGTAATGCAATTTGTAGTTTAAGAACTTATTGCGTGTCAAAGTTCCTTATTCATTTTCTCACTGACACTCACCGATCACCAAAGTTCTAAGGCACTTCTAGTAGAGACACAAGCTTCAATTTTCAAAATTTGAAGCTTGTGTGTTGTTGTTAAAACACAATCAGTATTTAGCCTATAAGGCAAAGAAAAACTAAAACATACCCCAATTCCAGTCTTTTGGACTTCCAAACTGCACAAGCAATTTATAAAGAGAAATGGAATTATAAAGTTCCTTTTGCATTTGATAAAAAAAATTGTCACTTTCACTATCTACAGAGATAGATAGGTAAGTAAATAGTTGATATAGGTAGGTACAATATCATTGACTAACTTGCGGAAGAATGCAATGGCGATTCTCGCTCCCCCGATCATAGGCAATTAGCGGAACATCGGGGTGGTTTTTAGTCGGTGAGAGTCCAACAGACCCCTTCATAAGGAATCTTCCACCCCGTCACCAAAAAAAAAAAAAAAAATCATTGACTAAAGAAGTTATATACCTACCTACAAAAAGAAATGATATACCGTACCTTGAAAGCAAACAAGCCACAACGCAATTCTCCTATGGCCAAAAGCTGTGAGATCTAGTTGCTACTTAATTCGTTATCTAACATCATTTTATAGTGACCATGTCAATCTTTATTTCTTTCATCGTTTCCCAAACTATGAATACCAATATAACCTTACTATTCTTAGTACACCCAGTTACTTGAAATACAATTTTCTTTCCTCATTTCTGCAACCCTAATAAGAGCTTCACTGAATTTAATCTTGCGAAATATTGGTAGATTTAGTAAACAACTGGGGTGTGTTGGCGGCAACCTGACGCCATGTTTGTTTACACAGATATTTCGAGAATAAAACGTAATTTACCGCGCCTAATTTATAAAATGAGTCACTTATAACAATATTTTGATACATACAGTACTAATGCCCGGATACTAATTATTAATAAATAATTTCCGAATACTAATGCCCGGTTCCTAATTTCCTATAATTAAGAAACAGTTCGTTTTGCTAACGGACGGTTAACTTTTCATAAAAAAATATTGCAAAAACGGGGATGATTTAGAAACGGAGACGAAGTTGCTTGGGTCAGCTAGTTACATATAAATACAAAGTTTTTTTTCGATACGACATCTAGAAGGTTAAAATTGAATACATAGATTTATTTACATAGTTTGTTAGAAGTGAAGCTAATAGAAGGGTGATGGAAACAAACATCAGCAACAGTAAAATGCATTATTATATTAAGATAGATTACAATATGATAGTCAAGGCAAACATTATAACGGAAATCTTACATTACACACAAGAATCGTTAGGCGTCCATTACGCGCTCACGCAAACGTCAATCAACTCCAAAAGTTGTGATTGACGAATGATTGTTGGTGATTGATGAAATAATATTGACATTAGACGCTCACTCTGATTGACGTCAATCATACCAGACTTTGAAGACAGTACAGGTGTTCACTCAAGATTATATGAATATTCACATAATATGCAATTTTGATTGTAATAATGAGTAAAAAACTTACGTAACGTTTGTTTGTGTGTTACGCTTTCAAGCCCTAACTACTCAACTGATTATCATAATTTTTTTTATAAATACAACATAAGGGGTACCTACTGAAAAAGAAAGGGGGTACCCAAAAAATGTACCATCACCAAAAAAATTTACCGTGCATAAAGTTTTGATGGGTGCGCGATTTTTGGTCAATCAATATCATGCAACCATCAATCACTGTATTAAACGATTATTAAAAGATTAATTGTGGTATAACTGACAGCAAAACCTACCGTGTAATGGATGCCTTAAGATATCTTACAAAAAAAAAAAGTTTGGTTAGGTATTGAAAAACTTAAACTTATAAAAAGTTGTGCACACTTGATTTAAGACACGAGAAGACTCCAGTCCGGTTTATACTGGTCACTCGTATCGTAACCACGGTTTATCGCGTACTATACTAGTTTACTAAAGGATTGAGTCTATTTATCCATTGTGAGTATACCGCTAAAATCTTGTATATTAAATGAAATGTTGTTACTTGATAAGCACATCACTTGTATCTTCAAAAAAGTGGAAAAGTTACTGTGAAAATTTGGTAATTTAAGTAAAATTGTAAGTGCTGCTTTCCATGAGATCAAAACAAATATTAAGGGTCACCTAGTAATAGGTATAAAATAAATTAATTGATAAAAAATATTTTTTTAAAAACAAGCTTTTATAGGTCATATTGAACTTTAGACCAGACTATCATAATTAACTACAGTTTCGTTTTTGTCCTATTGGATGGAATTGCCCTTGTTTGGAGACAAACCTTGGTGCAGAATCAGATCATGTTCATCATCATAAAAATGCATTGTCATCGGAACTTAACAAACATAATATTCAAAATTTCAATTCCTTAGGATAAGAGCAAGTGGTATTAATACTACAAGATTTGACCCAGACTAACAAACATTGCAAGTTAAACAATACCTTGCCAAAATAAGGAGGCATTGAAAAATTACGTTGTAAGTTCGTATTTTGTTAACTAATTAATATTTTTATACAAAATTTATGACTAAGGGGTTTTGTGTAAAACTTTGTAATATAAATACCTACTAGATTATAAGTATATACCTATCCCTGCAGACTATTAAAAGTTTAGGTTAGTTTGTTACGCGTCCTGCCTTCGTAAATTGGGTTCCTTATACAAAGCCAAACACCTTCTGCGTTATATTTGTAGGTACTTAAACAGATATTTGTATAGGAAATTGAATGTTTAAGCAAACAGGAGATAAACATTCAAATTTGCCGTCTACCAAATAAGGAAGTGCGTTCAGGATGAAAAGTATTTTATAGGTAGGTACTGCTTTCTGACTGATTTTCCCATAATGTTATTACAGTCTCCGTGCCTCGAAGAGCATATTAAACCGTCGGTCCCGGTTGCCATACGAACATCTGTGGCATTCGTTACGGGTAGTTGGAGCCCTAAAAAGTGCGACAACCTGGTCGAAGTTTTGTAGCTATACAGAACTTCGATATCGCCTAGTATTTGGGTTGTGGAGGTCTGATTGCAGTCGCTTCACGTAAAATATCGAAGTTCGGCCGTATCGTAGTTAGACTGAAAGCCGACCCCAACTTTGTTAGAAAAATTCGCGGAAGATAATGTTATTACAGTCATATACTGTCATATATATTACAGTCATATACTATACCTATATTTGATACTTATAGCTGGTAACGTTAGTCGAAAATTTTTACATACAAACTTTTGAGAGTATAAATGATACTTTAGGAAGCTGTTATAATAATGAATATACACATTGGTATTAAAAAAAAAATTTCAAAATTTAAAAGTTGTAATCCCACAAAGATCCGAATAACAATATTAATTCAACTCCATTACGATATAATCTATACAAATAAATAAAAATGTATCCAAATGTTTATACGGTACATAAGTATATACTAAAAATCCATTTTTTAAATTTATGTCAGTCTGTTTGTGGATGGATGGACCGATTACCACGGGACTTGCACTGGCAGTTAGCTGGTGTTATATGTTATATAACTTAGGCTACTTTTATTTTGGAAAAAGAACTAGGGTTCCGCGCAAAATATATAAATATTTACACGCGAGCGAGGTCGCGAGGAAAACAGCTAGTATATAATATAATAATGTGCTGTAGCACAATAAGCGTCGATAGCGGAATGGTTATGGCATCAGACTTGCGATTAAGTTGTTGCGGGTACGAACCCCACCCTATAAAACACAAGCATTTTGCTTAGCTTTTTTGTTTTTGCTTAACAAGAATAATAGTAGTACCTTCTATCTAGTTACTAGTTAGTATACTTTATTTAAAAAAAAAAGCGAAAAGAAATGCTCTATGTTATCTAGACCAAAACTAAGAAGAGTATGTTTATCCGTTTTCTAGAAACTATGGGTATTAGAAAACATTTTCTTTTTCGTAAACACAAAAACACCAATACAAATATTTGCGACGAACGGGATTCAAACCTGTGACCTCCGAACGTGGCCATCGAATACACTACCGCCGCGCCAAATATCCACATAAATCCTTATCCTACTTACACACAAAATTCTATTTTCGTTTCAAAAATTTGTTCCTTCTTCCACAAAAATAGGTCTAAAACATTTAAAGGCATGTTCAAAGTTCCACCCTTATCGATATTTTTATCTGAACGGTTCCCATCGTCCTGTCCAATCCCAGTCGGGTCCCAACTGTGTCGCGCATCACATGTGCGGAGCGCTCTGTACCTCTTCTGCTATCCTGGTACTTTGTGTGACAAGACACTAGTGAGTGTGGACTTATTATTTCATGTAGTTTCGGCCGGTTCGTTGTGAGTTTTTTTTTTTTTTTTGTTATTATGGATCAAACATGATTTTTTAGTGTCGCCATGCTAAAATTAAGATTTTAGTTCGGCCTTTTTCTGGTATGGCAATTCGTTAAGTTGTTTTCTGTGCTTTGTGTATTAGTCTGAGGGTCGTTTCAATCCATTTTTTTTAACATTTAGCAATAAAAGTACCTACACCTTCATTATTTTAACCCCACCAAAAATTAGAAAAGTTGGTTTGTGTGTTTTGAACGCAAAAACCTTAGGAACAACAAACTCGATTATTATAATGCTTTTTGGATTTGATAACCTGTTTATTGATAAAGGTTATAGGGTTATACAACATAACGCTACTACTAAAGTGGAACAGTAACCTTTAGAATGCTGGCCATTAATATGATAACATTTATAAAATGTTGGAGATCATAAAAGGGAAATTTAACTGTCAATTATATGATTTATATATATATATATATATATATATATATATATATATATATATATATATATATATATATATATGATTTAATAAATAAGAAAAATAATAAATTAATTATACTTATATGATTTAGAATTAACTTAAAATTAACTATTCACTTACACAAATTAAATGTAACATTTATTAAGTATGTAATATGTATGTATTTAGAAATATATAAGTATGTTTATCAGCAGTCTGGTTACATAGTACAGGCTTTGCCTAGTTTGGGATCAGACGGCCGAGGGTGAGATGTGTGAAGTTATTGTTATATTTTTGGTAAGTTGTGTAAGTTTGTTGGTTCAACTAATATTTATAACACCTGATGCCATATAACATAATTATAATATATACGGGTACGGTACGGCCCTGCTTTGCATGGTTCTGCTTTTTTGTTAACATTTCATATACACATATTGTACGCAAAGAAATAAATATTCTATTCTTTTCACTTATTTCGTTAATTTGTCCAAAAACTATATACCTACTAGTCTTTGCCTGCGGCTTCACTTTATCTCGACCGCTGAACCGATCATTATGGATTTTTGCATACACGTTGTATGCAAAAAATCATAAGGATCGGTTGAACAAACAAACTCAAAACTCATTGTCTCATTAAGCTAAGGATGTGTTATGTAAATTTTTGGTCAAATATTTTTTTTATTAGCATACGTTTTCTTGTAAAGAACTTAGCATACGTTATCTTGTAGAAAACTTGTTATTGGCACATGTTCTGAGACATACATACATACATAGCTGCAGTAGTATTTTTTATCAGCAATTTCATGTATACACTTTACATGAAATTGCTGATAAAAAATCTACTGAGAGAGTGAACCCCAAACCATGAATATATTTTACTCGTGGCTTTAAAAAACCTAACAGTTACTAAAAGATATTATGCTAAAATCTTTCGATTAGATGTCGTATTCGTTTAGATTTATATTCTGATTATCAACGAGGTGTGATTAAGGGTGTTCTTTATTAAAATATTTACTCCTATATAGTTCTGTATTAAAACTATTTATAAAAAAACAAAAAACTTTTACTTTTCTTCTTTGTAATGCAAAATGCTTATAACAAAACGTTACATATTTATCAATTGAAAAAAAATATACTTAGGTTTCGCACAGTTTGCAGAATTACCCAGAACTATTAAAACAAGTTTCCTTAGAACTCTATTTAAACACTCCCTGGATTGCCAACTGCAGCCTCGTGGGAACGTTCCATATTGTAAGTTCAAATATGTGTGTGATAAAATCATTACTAACGGTATTCGCTGTTATCATTAAAAGTTTTAAGTAGTTGAGTTTATACATACGAAATAAATTACTTAATTTATTTTACCTAAAAGCCTGACTGAACACAAAAGCTAAAACCAAAATAAAAAAAGATTTTAGCATAAAAAGTTATTTCGACGGTACATTGTTGTGTTAAATGCCTAACACACTAAGTTTTCCATCTCTATTCTGCGACATCAACCGAGGCAGTTCCAGATCAATGCAGATTGCTGGCGAAAGTTTTAACAAATTAACGTTTCTTTGATTACAATTTCATATTTAATTTAAGTCAAAACTTTTAAGGGCAACTTGAATTAATTTTTAAACGACACATACATGTAAGCTATTACTGCCTTAACCGTGCTTACAAGCATAAGTGTAAAACTAAGAATTTATAGTCATAACTCTTAATTACCTATTCCTTCTGAATAATAACGCAAGTAAAAGCTGGTCTCTTATAAAACACAGTGACTCACTGTTATAGTAAAGAAAGTGAATGACTTTATCCATCATCCTTGGTCGTTAACCATAATTGTAGCAGGACGGGTGTATGCTATAGTCATTAGGCCAATTTAATCTTTTGTCCGTTCGCGACCTAAATACTGTTGCTGCTTTGTATATTAAGTGATTGTTTATAATAGCCGACACGTTGCGTAGTGTTTCTTGTAAATAATTTGAAAAAAAATATTTTTATTATACAGTTTTGATCTACAATAATACCAAGTAAGTTTAAGAAAATAGTATAATTTATCTTGATGAAAAATGATCACAAAATTAGTAGTCACGTTCACGAATTACGAATAATTAGTTTGTGTCGAGATGAGCCTTCCCTTCACACCAGTGGGATACGCAGAGATGGAGAGGAGACCAAAATGTGAGCCTTGGCAGATTATTAGCCCGAAGCACAAAACATTTCCACGCCAGAGAAAATAGAATCAGCGTTGCTATTGCGCGAGGCAGTTTTCTAGCCAAACGTTTACATGATAGAAAAATATTGATAAAGTGACCACACCAGTGCCTAGACGTGGGTCAGTTTTAAAACAGAAATTATATGTTAGTATGTTCTATATTAACTACTAATTTTGCCTAAAAAACTATCCAATAATAAGACAAGTTTCAAATCTGATAAAAAAATTACCAGCAACAATCTAATAAACATACAAACTTTCACGTTAGTGGAAATGGATTATACTATTCGGATCTTGCATTAATTAAGGGGAACTTCGACAAACTCCAGGGGGAATCGTCCCGATGGTTCGTCGTCACAGATTTGCACTGTTGATAAAACATCACATGTCACCAGTACGCATGTACATAGGTCTACGCGAACTGCGCAACAAGTGCACCTATCTAAATAGTTCACATCCTCTGCGATACGAGCAAATACTATTAATTAACGATTGTATTAAATGTAGTGCAACAATTTGGAAACAAGTGTAAATATTCTGAGATATAACACAGTGCTATACCCAAACTAAGTATTCCTTATACTATGGAGTCTAGAACACAGATAAACATTACTTAGATGCTTTGTTTTCGTAAATACATACATCTTAGGCATAGAAACACTCAGACTAATGCAAATATACATATTCGTGCATACAATGTTTTTACTGACCTCCAATCGAATTCACGACCTCAGGCGGTTCAATCGAATTCCTCTACGGTCGCACGCACCACATAAGTCGTCAATAGTACAAAGTAGGTATTAAAAAAATCAATTAATTAAGTTTATTTCACAACACTACCTCCTTTTTGAAGTCGGGTACCTATATATCATGATAGATGTTATACACCGCAAAAATATTTTGTTTTATAGTGATTGTTTGTGTTTTAAGAAATAGCATAGAAGACGAAAACCTAAATAAATGTTTACCTAATCTTATGTAACTCAAAAATCAATGAATTAATCAATATTTAATATATGTATTAGACAATTAATTCCAAACATTTTTGGACTTAAGAAGAAGCGTAATCACTAAGGCATCACTTCAAAATCGAATTGTTGCGAGTCCTCTTACTCCACTCCTAATATACTTAAACGTTTGGTTTAGTTGAGGTAGTTAGTTACGATATAACGATACTATTAATATGTGACCTATGTTACTAATAGCCTTTAATAAAACAAAAATATAAGTGGATAGAAAACAATGTAAATATTAATAATAACTAAAACTTTCTGCAACAGATAGTCGTCTACCAGCCAGCATATCACCGCAGACAAACAGGCAAGTTCGTGTAGATAAGGGCGGTGTCAATGTTCACACCTAATTGAGACAAGATTCACCCTCAAAAATAGGTAACTGTCGGGAGTTCAATATGCCATAGGGGCATCGAGATAATGTGTCGTATTCTGAGCGAATAAAATATACTGGTCAGAATGAAATTAGGGAAAAATTCGCTCAGTAATACTTTTTGTAGTATTATTGACAATAGAGCCACTGATCTAAAGAAGGACAGAATGACATATAAATACTTCAATTTCTTTTTAACTTGCAAATACAATTTATTGTTCTTATAAGGGTTCCTTACCCATAGGGACAAACGGAACCCTATTACTAAGCCCCCACTGTCCGCCTGTCAGTCAGTGGGTATTTCATCTACCGTAATAGGTAGGCAGTTGAATTTTTCACAGAGTATGTACTTCTATGAGAGTATGTGCCGCTGTAATAAGAGGGGCTGCCATAGAAGAAACTAGATTTTTTCGACGTCCGTCTATCTGTCAAAGGGCTCTATATATATTACTACAAAAAATACATGATGACATAGCGTCTAGACAGCATCCTCGGCCTCAACAGGGATACTACGCGCCTGCAGCGACTCCACCAGTGTCTCATCATCAGTGTCTAGGCACAGCACACTGCAGCTGCGGTTATATAAGATGTGTAAAGAAGAAGTTATTATTATTTTTCCGAATAAGCATTTCCTCGTGTAAAATTCTAAAATTTCTTATTCTTTTTCTTATCAGTTTCGATTATTAAAATTTATTCACTCATTTCAACAACTTACTTAGTATTCATAACCAAGAGTTTCATTAACGGCAGCCTTGTCCTTTATTGGTAAATTTTCAAGGACATATTTCACTTTTGCAAATTAGAGTCTGTATAAAAAGCTATGTTTTTTATAAAATTTAAAGTAGTTTAAGTTATTCTCTCATTATCTACAATGAGAGCAGGTGAATAACTTATCGCCATATTGTCTACAATATGGCCGTAAAATATGGCTACACATTTCTGTAACACGTAGTACATTAATCAATCAATTGCTAACAATAAATATCTATAATATTTTGTCAGTGAACACTTAGCGTAAATGTTTGATATCCCCTCGGTTCAAACAATCTTCTTCCGCTAGTCAAACAGAGTGACTATAAAAATAAATGGAACCCCTTCACTCGCAGTTAATCCTATTGAAATTTCACTTACAAATGGACCAACTGGAGCTTGGTGCTGTTGGAATTGAAAACTTTAGAATAAGCAGGCATATGTGTTCTACTATTACGCAGTAAACTCTTTTCATTAACCTTTTGAATCAATTGCTACTAAAACAGGAAAAATATATATTCAAATGAAAACGTTTTGGAAAATGTTGTAAAAAACCGAAGCAATTTTTGTTTTCATAGCCTGTGAATGTGAAAACACATCGAGTAGTGTCTCATGATAATTGAAAAACTTTGAACAGTATCTCAAAATAAGTAGACAACAAGTTTCTTGAATCGAAACTACCAACTGGGTAAATACGGCTATCTTAGTGTGATCGAGGTCACCAGATCTTTCTCTATGTCATATATATATGACATTGAGCCTAAATAAATATGCGTTATGTACCAGAGTTCCGGCAATCTTTTGGCTTCCAATGCACAGGTGACCACTGGTCTTCGTACGTCTATAAATACCAGTGATCACTCATGGTGCTGCTGAAAGTTACTTTTACAAACAACATACCAACATCAGACGTTGGCACAACATTCTTAGTTACCTTGTTGGATCAGAGGATTCTCCCTTTTTTAGGAATGCCGCTGGGAACTCCATATATCCATATTTAAATTTTTTTCTTTATTAATTCAGGCGTTGATTTTTTCATCTTAGTTTTGTCTCATATTGCACTACCAGTTTAGCTTCTATGTGTTGCCGATGCTGCTAGGTTCCATTGCTCATGGCGCTTATCATCGTCATCGTCATCGACATCGAATCTTTGTTATTTACTTTATTTTAGTTGAGTTCGTAAAGATGTAAATTAGGAAGCAATAAAGATATACCTCAAGTCTTGATAAATCTCTCATCTCAGTGTACCACTTCGCATCTCTGTAGCATGGAGAAGCACCATTTGTAAGTTCTGGCAGCCAATAGAGCTCGGTACTCTCATAGTAGTACTTGTTATGTACTTACTATATACTATCTCTTAGTAGTACCGGTAACTATTATCTTATCTGTGATAGTACTTGTTGTGTACTTATTATATTATACTTTCTATAAACATTAACCAAACCATCTTCAAAAGCTACGTTGTATAACGCTACTGAAAATGTTGCTGTTACTTTTCAAAAAGGAAATAATTAAAACAACGTTTCACACAATGTTTGAAGTTACTTACAAAAAAGTGCTCTTGACAAACTCAACACGTTGTCCATCTCTATCAATTTAACAAATCAAGTTAAGAGTCTGCTTTCATTCACAATTCAGAAAGAGGTCGACGCCACCACTGATAAAGCAATGGTGACGCGCCAATCGACGCATCCTGTCCAATTGTGCACACGCATGCGAAACGACGCGAGAACTTACGTATATGCATAGATACACTCATACACACACATGTTATTTTTTTAAATGAGCACGTGGTGTTTGTGTAATATTATGAAATACGTTTAATCTTAAATCAATTACAGCGTTAGCATGAGGAAAATTATTTCAAGTTCAATCATCTCATCATTTCTTTTTCTTTTTGCTGTCACAATTTGTATCCGTTTCATATTATAAGCACAATGACGAAATATTGTTGGAACTTCATTCACGATGTGATTATGAGTACAATAACTATATCTTATTGTTTGATATTATATTTTATTGGTTAACGGCAATTCTTTTAGCACCTCAAAAATGTTACTTGGTTTCCATTTAACTTCATGTAGGGATCATGAAAATATCAGCGAAGTTTTGTATGTTTGAATGCTGGAAACCGAGCTCCAAGTCTACGCTCCTACAAGAAGAAGAGAGAGCGTAGACAGTAATCCACCATGCTGGCTTAGTACTGCTGTGCAGAATTTCACATACCTTTGAGAAAATTATTAATAGTACTAAGATAAAAAGGTTGCCTCACAATAATTTTCTATAATAGTTAAAGCAAGTGATAATCTCTTTCCTAATATGCATATATTACGAACATCTAAATGTCAGAGGTGTGCCACTAGAACCGTTGGTGTAAGACTTCTATGGTTGACCACTTGGCTGCCACTACCTTGATAAAACATGACTATATTCTTTTATTGGTAGTATTACTAATTTCCTAACCAATCTAACAAATTAAACTTAATTTTATAGACCTCCATGTAAATAAATTTAGATTTTGTAAAACCCATGGCCATTTAACTACCTACTGTACAACTCCTTAATCAATAGTAATAATATAGAATAGAAATAAACTTTATTCTACACCAATTACAATTAAATTACACGGAAATCACAGAAAAATATGTAGATACAAATGGCAGCCTTTTTAGCTAAAAGCAATATCTTACTGACCACCTTTGGATGGACAAAGATGACAGTAAATAAAATAAATAAATGGAAGAACAAAGAAGGAAGACTTTAGTAATGACTTTGAACTAGCTTTGAACCATAAAAAGGAAACATATTAAGTATTTACACTCTGCTAAACAAATCAGAGAGTTTTGAACCTCTGACATCTATTCCTTCTATCTATCTATAAAGAGTTTACACGTCATTACTAGGGGTCGAAGAAAATAAAATGTCTTTGGTATATTTAATTAATAATAAATATCCCTAATAATAACTTCCGTGAGAGCATTGTACGTTAGACTTGTAGTCGTCTTATAGTGTGTTGCAAGTCCCGATTTAGGCACAAATCTCAAGACTTCTAGTCTTACTTTGATCCTATAAGAGCATTTTTTTTTCTTTCTTTCTTTTTCTTTCTTTTATTGTAACAGCGGCTTTATTTGCGCGAAACCTTAATTATTTTTTAAAAATTAAAGTAGCCTTAGTTACTCCTTATAACACCAACTATCTGCTAGGGAAAGTCCCGTAGAAATCGGTTAACCTGTTCCGGGGATTAGCCGGAACAAACAGACAGACAAACAGTTCCAATAACTGTATGAGCTTAAAAATAACTATTCTTTTGACATTGGAAACATACACTTCAATTTTATAACCCCAATTCTGAGTTTTGTCTTGTATTCTCTGCATGGAAAATGTCAAGTATTGGATTATACTTGACATATTCCTTCCTTATTACTCCATTGCATGTAACCCATGTCATATATTACGAAACTGGTATCACACAGTCATTGCTACAATTAGTACAGCTCCCTCCGTCCTGCCAAGTTAGTTGACCCCGTAGCGTGTTGTACAAATTATATGAAACGTTAATGGGAAAAATATAAGAACAGACATGGAGAATGAATAACCTGTAAAAGATAATGAAATGTCGGAATGTTATGAGATCGTTTATATAATATAGTGAAAGCAGAAAATAGTAATTTTCTTTTCTGATAACTTGGTATTTTGAATATTTCTGTTAAGTAGGCTACTGTAATATTTATTAAGGATAATTGAATATGAAATCTAATCAGTGGCGCATTTACCCTAGGGCCAAGAGGCACGTGCTCGGGACGGCGCGGCAGGTCGCTAGGGGCGGCAGTTTTAGTCGTTTTTCATAATTATTACCTACCCATTATTTGTTAGCTAATTTTCGATTAGACTTAACTAAAGAAAATTGAAGAAACTACCTAATCGACACTACACGGTACTCTAAAATCCTAAATCTCTAATCTCATTTTTACCTACCTTCTCTTATTTAACTAACTAGCTTAACTGGAGTGGTTAACAAGAATACTACTAGTTGTGTGTAACCAGTGTTACTAGTAATCTTTTTCAAAAAAAGAAAATATTTGTCAAAATGTACCTATATTTTCGTAATTTACGTGGCGGTAATTTTCTTGTACCCGGGGTGCCAAATTTTAAAATACTTTATTGTATGTAATCCAAAATTTCATCGCGGCATTACTAATAATTCTACTGATTTTTTTGAAAAAATAACTTCAGCTTTATTATTATTATGCGTCATTCATGTGCTCACGAAAATATAGGGGTATACTCGTGGTAATGTACGGTGCAAATAGCTATTTTACAGTGTTAAAAACAATGTCATAGTTATGCAATCTCGATAAAACTTGGATCTGTTTACATTAATTTCTGTTAATACCCCAAAAAGCCGACAAAAAAGCTGGTGCCATTGTATTGAAAATGGTTTGAGCTTTCTGAAACTATGATGACGTCATAATCAGTTCAAATCTGTATGTAACTGACTTTGATTAAACAGTCAAAGATAATTGATTATTAATTGAAATTGTTAATGGAAATTGCGCTTTCATTTTTTGTGACATCATTAACTTTTTTATTTCCTGTTTTTACGAAATATATAAGTATACCTATAAAAGATATAAAATCAAATATTGTTTTTTTTATGTGATAGTGGGCAAACGAGCAGACGAGTCACCTGATGGTAAGTGAATACCGCAGCCTATGGGCACCTGCAACAAGTGCGTTGCCCGTGGGAGTAGAGGAACTGGGGCAAGAGGGAGAGTACAGGGAGGGGGAGAAGAGGGAAGAGGAGGAGAGGGAAGGGTTAGGGCCTCCGGTAATCTCACTCACTCGGCGAAAAGAAATGCAACCAATGCAACCATTGCTTCACTGCCCGTTTTCTGTGAAGCTGTGGTATCACTCCGGCCGAGCTGACCAGTACGTGCCGAAGCATGGCTCTCCCACAGATTTCTATGTAAACAAAGGTTTCTTTCTGAAAGCAGTAAATTCACCTAATCTATCAAAACCTTGCAACGTGCAAAAGAAAAGTTATTGTACCTATAATAGTGTTATAAGTAGGGCTAGTAAATAATTTACACGAAAATATATCATATTCACCTGTATGTTTGACATGTTTATTGGAATCGGCAGTTCTCAAAATGGTGCATCAACATTAAACCAAGATGGATCGGGATCACTTATAAGTACAATGTTGGTTACCGTGAGAAGGACTATAAGAGCTGAAGCATGGTGTGCGGTGGTTCTGTGTGTAATCGCAATGGTGATACTAGAAGTCACCGCACTAAATGGACCAAATGTCTGCATGGTGAAACAGAAGTAAGTGGTTTTTACTGTAGTTTTAATTAAAACAGTGATAGGTCTAACTATAGGTATTTCAAAAAGTTCAAGTGCATATTAGAAACAATGCCGTAACTAGGGCGGTGCCAGCAGTGCATAGGCAAAGAGCGCAAATCCTGGAGGGCCTATTTTTATCAGTATGTGTATACTACAGGCTTTACTTTCTAAGCAAATATTTCAGTGTTTTTTTTTTGCCTTTTTGCTTAAACAAATTTATTTGTGTAATACCTTGTCCATTTTATTGTCAAGAGCCCGGTAATACGACAGTATTTTTCTAAGGTGCACGTAAAGAATCTTGCAGCAATAAAATGCTAGTTACAATACTAATTAGAAATTTCAAACTTCAAATTGTTTATTGTGGATCATAGGTACAGATAAAGATGTTTACATTGTATTTAGATCAGCTAATACCTGCCATTTGGCATACAATATATTATTATTACTTACTACTTAACTTTATATTATTAATTTTTACTATTAACTCCTTTTGTTATTATTAATATTATAATAATTACACACTTACAATTATTACATTATTTTAAAATTAACTAATACTGAGTTTAAACATTGTCATAATATTATCGTTCCAAGTATTATCAATAGGTATAAGTACATATATGATGTCAAAATAATATATATTATTATTAAATTTAAGAGTTAGTACAACAAGTATTGAAAAAGTCATGATAGTAGAGTGCTATTAATAACATGGCGTTGAACAAAATTTACACATGGGTATTTATTATAATGGTTATATTTATTACATATAATTATTACTATAAATATATATATTATAATAAATTAATCAATTGCTTTAACAGTGAATGAAAACAATATCCGGAAATCAAAAAGAATCTGACCTGTTTATATGAAGGTGGCTTAGGCGCAGTGTCGTAAGAATCAAATTTTTGTTGTATGCAGTTTTTATTTCAAAAATTGAAAGTTGATAATAAGTAATGGTTTCTTTAAAATAAAATTAGAACAGTACAACAACAAAGCACTTAGGCAGTGCGCCTTGGTTTATAAGTGGTCTAATTATATATAGTAGGACCACACAGTGGCTATGAGTCATTAAAGTGCCTAGGAAACCTTCGCCATTGAGGTTCGGCCTTAGAACTTCATATTTTCAAATAAACTCATAAGGACACACCGGTTCTGCTACTATTTTATATATGTTACTGGATTTATCCTGGTTTTTAAATGATTGCAGAGTTATTTTATATTTCTGTGTCTTTTTATTGACTTACGCTAGCAAAATCTTTGTTTTATGTTTTCAAAAAACCAATACAACTTTCGCAATAATAATAGTTCGTGTTGTGTATTTTTTAAATTTAGGCATCATACTGTATCTGATTCACACATCGTAACTATTCTACTAACGTATTCTCTACATAGTGTAATTAAAGATATTGAGATTTGGTATTTAGGTTACAATTTAAAAATTGCGTGCAGATTAGCAACTGAATGAAAATTTACTATAAGTTTCAATTTAGTTGCATATTTAGAATTCATTGCATTGCATTTAGATATTTTATTTTACTACCCAATTGATAAATATCTTCTTATCTTAGTCCGGAGGTAATTTTTCAGTCAGATAGCAAATGTCTATCGACACTGATATAAAACATCTGATTGGTGTCTGAGGGCATCCTAACCACTTAGAATGACAGAGAACCTCCTCCTCTCTAAGTTACATCGTAACGTTTCAATACAAATTAAAACGTAATTATTACGTTCCATTCTGTCAGTACCTAATACTTTCTCATCTTGCATGGTTTCTCCAATGGTAACTGGAAGGAATACTTTTATCAATGCTCTTTTGAAAAAAAGGGGTATGTGGTATAAAACCATACAGTTTCAGCCTCTCCGTTTACCCTGTTGTGCCTATACTGACTTGAACAGAAAGTTAGTTATTACAGTTCATAGACACATTCCATGTTAATTTTACTTCATGATAAGAAACACTGCTTCACCTAATCGTAAGGATTGCGGTGTATATGAGGACATTATCATCCCTTGAAGGAGTGAGTCAATGAGAGTACAGATAAATGTTTATAGCTTGAACAGGTATTGGTAACATAACTACGTTGGTAACTTTAACAATATTCTAGCTCAACCTGACTGCGCCAGCTAAAAGCTTTTTTAGAAAAACGGCACTCAAATAAAATTAAAATGTAATTTTATTCTGATATGATTTAAGTACAAATATGTAATTAGGGCATGACGGGACGAGTGTAAAAGTACCTTCAAATTCAAATTCAAATTCAAAATCATTTATTCAATTAAGACACTAAGTGACATTTATGAACGTTAAATTGAAGCTAGAGTTAAAATCATAGATCGGCACAAACAACTTCAAATTTTAAATAATAAAAAAGTACCCTAATGCTATTATGTGATTCTTTTCACAGGTACAATATAACTAAGAGAGTCAAGTACCGAGCTCCGATGTCTGTCAGGACTTACGAATGGTGTTTCTCCATGCCGCCGAGATGCTCGAAGTGGAACACTGAGATGAGAGACTTGACAAGACTTGAGGTATATCTTTATTTATTCCTAACCTACCTCTAAACTAATAATAATAATATATTGTAATAATAATAAATATTACAAAAACACACTTTTCAAATTAAAAAGCAAAAAAGCGTTTCACTGTCCAGTTCCTGGCTCCATCATCAGACCATCGCTACCAAGCCCAATCTATTGGACTCGTCAAAACGTATCAAATGAGCCCAAACTAGAAGGGTTTATTCGTAGCCACTGAAGAGTTCCATTATCCACTTGGCTCCGTTATCAGGTCAGCGCCAACATGCAAAATTATAGTATTGTCATCCAAACTACATATATATTCAACGTTTTATTTCAATACGACAATTACAAGAAGGTTTAAATTGACTTCTCAGCTTTGTTTGTCATAGTTCGTTCCAAGTGAAGCTCATAATTAAATAAATAAAAAAGTGTTAAAAAGTAAAATAAAACGTTTCATCAATTCCTAACACATGCCCTTTACTTGGCTGAAGGAGTTACCAGGAATACTAGTACCTAATATTAATTTATTAACCAATGTTTCAAGGAGTCTTTAAAACAAAATTATAAGCGAAAAAGTGTTTAATAGGGCAGTTTTAACATTAATTTGTTGTAATCCATCCGATTGTTGTATTATTATTGTGTATATTACAGCAGTTTTACAATTATGGAGGATCGTTTTAGTTTTTTTTGTCGGATAAAATTGATATCAAGCCCTGTTTTGACTAGAAATTTCACAACTATCTATTAATCCACCTCTATGAGTTTAAAAATAGTCAATGATTCGGTTTCTCTTCTTAAAAAAAATATTTCTAAAAGTTTATTTATGGGCATATTTATCCACATATTATAGCCATATATACTTATATATACATACGTATATTTTATCTCTTTATTGAGGAAGAACCTCAAAACTTGACTATTGTGTTAAAAAATATTTTCATAAAGATACGTAACAAACCAAATTTGCCCACGCACTAATTTGTTCTGATTGTAACCAAGTCTTAATATAGGTAAGACCGCACCGTATATTTTTTTTTTAACAAGATACGAATTAGAGAAAAGTTGCCTTAAACTTGTTTTAAGACTGTAATTGTCTTAAAACGGGCATTATTTAATATTTATATTTGATGGATTAAAGCAATTAATTTGCCAGTACTTATTATTCGATTATCTGCATACTTTTATCAGGAAAATATAAACTTTGATGTCAACTGGCTCCTTAAGATTATCCTTGAGAAAAACTAGATCGATTGTGACAGTCACCAACCTTAATAATGACACTTCATAAAACCCTATATTCACGACTGTACATTCCGCTATTATCAATATTATTATTTTTAAAGGTAATAACGAAAGTTTTGTATTAATAAGACCTATTAATTCAATTCACCAAAATCATAAAACCAGTAAACAGAAGATCTGTTGATAAGTATTTAAAAAAGTGATAATTACACGCTCTGTAGCGGTTATTTAGGATGAAGGTTCACTTATTAAGACTTATAAATTAATTTAAAAGCACCCGTACCCGATGAGCGTATGAGAAAAGTTTGATGAATGTAGAAGAGGCGCGAGTTTCATGACAGGATCGTGGCAAATGGCCTTCTATTGTCTCTGTCTACCCGGAACGGAAATAAGGCGTGAGTTGAAAGAAAGAGAAAGAAAGCAAAGAAAGAAAAAAAAGAAAAACTCTCGATCTATTATTTGTCTATCACTCTGGGGTAGAGTATCGGCAACTCGGCACTATTACCAAAAAAAATGTGTCGTGAATTGAGGTTTTTATTTGTATTATTATGGAGCATTATGAATGTTTACACGACGAGAGAGGTTTATTCAAATCGAGTTCCTTTCTCAGATTACTTCAAGTTTACGTTTTGTTAATATCGAGTTTTGAAGGTATTATTTAATCTCTATATTAAAGTTGTATATTGTAGATTCTAGTTGATCTTGCCGAAATTTCATATGGTACATGTGCATAATATACAGATGTACTGTGTGAAATATACACTCGCGAGCAATGAATACGGGTCACATAAAAACACCCGGAAATCCCGCATTCACCCGGAATGCCAGCCCAGTGAAACAAATTGTGTTTAATAGACAATCAAACCGTAAAAATAATTAAATTGCTCCGTTGAAGGTAGGAAAAAACTGTTTTCAAATCTACACTAATATTTTAAAGCTGAAGAATTTGTTTGTTTGGTTCAACGCGCTAATCTCAGGAAGTACTGGTTCGAATTGAAAAATTCTTTTAGTGTTGGATAGCCCATTTATAGAGGAAAACTATAGGCTATAAACATTACACTACGAGCAATAGGAGCTCAGCATCAATGAAAAATGTTGCAAAAACGGGGAAAATATACAAACGCAGACAAAGTTTGGTAAAACTAATGCTACGAGTAACTATACCTCGACGCTCGATAGATACAAGCCACTTAACAAAAACAAAGAAAATTTGGGTAAAAAAAGTTACTGAACTATTTTGTCATAGTTATGACAAAACATTATTTATTTATTTTAAGCTTTATGTATATTTGGTATATTAACGGACTTAATGCCTTCTGAAGGTAAGGCATTCTCTGCCAGGCAATCTTATGCTGATGCAGAGAAAAAAATATATAATTATGCTACTGACGAGATTCTGTTTCTTCAATTTAACTTTTGTTATTTTTGTAATAGAAAATGGATTTGGTACCTATACAATATAACACCACAGTATAATTACTAGAACTGTCTAGGAATTCTAACTTACCCATACTTACTAACAGTATAAATGCCAATGTGTAAATACACATTTTATTAATTCATTTTTGACCATATCGACTGGCTTTTTCCCCAAAAATGCGAAGCTATTTATTTATTTTTCGACTGCATGGCGCATTGGTTATGGGTTTAACTCACGCTTTATAAAGTCCCCCACAACACAAGAATCCATTATATTCCCGGAGTTGTCTTCATCAATACAAATAAAAAAATTTAAGTGTCTGTTTGTAATGTCAAATTAATAGTTTTTTTAAGCTCATACAGATATTTGCACGATACCTATATTACCTATGCCTAAAAATCAGTTTTTAAATTATTTTTCTATCGTTTGTCTGTTACTCATAATCTCCAGAACGGGTGGACCGATTTCCAAGGGAATTTCGCTGGCAGATAGCTAGTGTTATAAGAAGTAACTTAAGCTTCTATTGTTTTGGAAAAATAATTAGGATTAAATATGTACACGCGAGCGAAGCCGCACGGGAACTGCTAGTTTAAAATAAAATAAAACTTTTAAGCATACGAGGACCAAACAAAATTTTATATTTTTGTACATTATGATGTGTTAGGACGTATTTATTTATACTTATATCAATCAAAAATTACACGAGTGAAGACAAAAACAAGGTTTAGAAATAATTTATTAAGTTGAAAATATTAATGATTGTATTATTAATTGTAATTTAAATATACAATAACATATTTTACTTAAAAATATTCCTACCAATTGCTATCGAAATTTGATAATAGGAAACGTCTACATCATAGACTTAGTTATACTTCACGCTAGTATAGTAAGTTTATGGCCTACGAACAATGCATTATATTAAATGTCATTTTTTGTGTCCTTTTAAAACAGGTTGTTTTTAAATGGTTTCAGACAGAAGAACGAATTGCGGAGGTAGCAGTATGCTGCCCGGGTTACAAAATGAGAGATGTTTCGTGCGTACCTATCTGTCCTAATGGGAAGACGGGCCCCGGGTGTTCAGAAGGTAGTTTATGCGTGATACTTTAACATGTTCATTTTTTTATCTTTCTGTTTTTTGTAAGCTGATGGTCCCACTACCCTAAGTGATTTTTTTATTCAGGTTATCAAATATTTTCGAAGAACTTAACTCGAGTTGTGATATTAGATAGATTTTCAACTTTGATCAAGAACAAATGTTTCCAGATTGTCCAGATAACAAATGGGGTCCAAACTGCGTCCGCGAATGCCAAAGATGTAAGAACGGTTTTTGTTCACCCTTAACGGGTGAATGCGAGTGTCTGGATGGATGGCAAGGTGAGAGGTGGGTTACCACTTTATTCTACTCAAGTGTCTTAAGACAAAAAGACTACGCCAAAAGTGTTTTACTGTAGGTATTATTTAAATGCAATAATACCAACATCCTTTTCATTTTACAGTTGTGATACAAGCATGCCACCGACGACTTCAACAACATCATTAGAAGAATTACTAACAACACTTACTACTAAAACATCAAACTTTAAAACCATACCTAAAGTCACAACTGCTAGCACTGTAGCTACTTCTCTCAGACCGACAGTTACAGTTGCTACTGCTCCTCCTATGTTAGTAACTATTCCTACAGCAACTACCTCGGAGAAAATTTTAACCAGTCCATCAACTACTACGCTAAAGGCAAAAGCAGAAAATGTAGCTGATACGTCAACAACAACTACTTTGGCCACCACAAAAATGACCAGCAATACACGAATGATGACTACAACAGAGAAAAATATTGAATTGACAACACCTACCGTTACAACAACAGAAATAACTAAGTCGTCTACAATACTAAACACTACGGCATTTGTCATGACTAGTACATTAAAAATCAGTACAGCTACTGAGGATATTACAAGAAATATATTGTTTATACCTGTTAACACTACTACAGAATTAACATATGCTACTAACTTTTCTGAACCTAGAACAGAAATAAAAGTAATAGCAAATATGAACAGACAACAAGAACAGAAAGAAGTTATTACTGCGACAGAAACAACAAAACCGATAATTATTTCAACACCACCGAAAGAAATTATATTCAAAACGGAAACAACTAAGAAAGAATTTATAAGCAAAATTAGTCCCACAACACCCAAATTTAAACCAAAAGAAATATGGATACGACCAGCCCAAAAAGGTGAAACTCCAATAGTAGAAACAAAGATTAAAATGAATCATGACATTCCAAGGTACAGAAGCGCTAATAGCAGAGAATTGACACCAACTAGTACTACTCCGAAGACTATAATTGTCTCTATAATACCTACTTCTGTATCTTACTCAACATTCAAAAAGATTGCGTTGACGTCTTCATATTTATCTACTAAGAATAGTACAAATATACAATCATATAATAAAACAGATTACGGATTGACCACTACGCCAATGTCGGCTGTAACGCTAAAACCCCACATAAAATTGACTACATCAACAAATAAAGAATTATTTCTTATATCAAACGATACAAGTACTAAAATACCATTGAGCACTTCTGTAACTACCAAAGCAACTATAGTTACTTCAGAAACAAAGTCTTTGGGAACTACTACAACTAAACTTCCTATTAATAAAACTAACAGCATGGTGACTGAAATTAATAAGAATACTTCCATTTCTGTAACAGCTACTTCTATTAATACAGTGCATACTACACAGAAGTGGAATGATCTACTTACATACTCAACTAATAAATCTTCAAAAACTTCGACTACAATACAGCCTACAACAGAAAGAATTACACAACATTCTGAAAAACAAGCAACTTTTCGGAAAAGTGACAATGCTTTTTTAGTAACAAAACAATATAAAACGACTAATCTTCCAAAAGTTGTTGAAAAAAATATTACAAAGGCAAACTTTACTAATAATCTCAACAAAGTGACTACCGATGGACCTATAGATGATGAAGAATTTCATATTTTGACAGAGCCTGAACATATTACTGCAGTCATGGGAGACAAAGGTACTGAGACATCATCAGTTGACTTGATATCAGTGATAAGTATAGCAGGAGGGGTAATGATGGCTGTCATCACCGTGGCAGTGGTTATTGTAATGATAGAGCGATGCAAGAAGCCGAGGTATGAGGATGTGAGGAAAATTAATGATATAAGAATGCAAGTGATGATTGATGACAATGATATCCCGCCGCCTTATGTGAGGAGCATCTTTCATACACCACTTCCCGGTAAGTTAATAAATAATTCATTTGGTAATATAACATTTGGTGAGAGCAAAAACTACTATGTATAGTTACGTAAGAACTATTCAAACAGGGCTTCATAACTCTTCCGGGGTGATCTATCCTGCCCTTCGTTCAGTATGCTTGATTCATTTCTTGAGTATTATTGAGTATCCATGTAGCACCGTTCCATAGGAACTCACATAATATACATAATATAATAATAACTTCACACATCTGCCTAGTCTGATCTAACCAGATTGCTGATAAACATACTTATATATTTCTAAATACATACATATTATAGATAAATTACAACCAGACACAGAACAAATGATCATGATCATCACACAATTATTTGCCCTGGGTGGCAATCGAACCCACGACCTCTGGCTCAGCCGTCAGGGTCACTAGCCACTAGACCAACAGGCCAGTCAGAATGTGAGTTTATTTGTTTCTTACCCGCATCATTATCACGCCTAAACTTCTCATGGTGATGATGATGATGAATAGGTTAAAGTACCTACTGGTAGCGAGGAACCACACAGGGTACATTAAGTACATATAACTTCCAACGTAACTCGACACAAGGTTTTACTTTTCTTATTCTATATAAGTACATACCTACACAAAAATATAAAATTTATAATATTGGTGTGTGTGGGTTTTAAAATATTGTTTTATTAACGTGAGTGATACTCCTATTTATCGTACCTTATTAACTAAATTATATAATGATTCTCATGTACTTAATTAACCGACTCAAAAACAGAAGGTAATTCAATTTGAAAGTGTCAAGTTTCATGACTTGGAAGCACTCAAGTTCGATTTACTTTTTTTTTTCAATTACTATTATTAACTGACTTTTGCCCACGGTACGGTTCGAACGAAGCCGTGGGCAAACTTGAAACTTGAGTACTTCCAAGTCATGAAACTTGACACTTTAAATTGAATCTCCTGTTTTTAAGTCTTTTAGATAAGTACATGACAATCATTATATATTTAGTTAATAAGGTAGGAGAGGGAGATAAGAGTGTCACTCACGTTAATAAAACAATATTTTAATTCCCACACACTCCAATTTTATAAAATATATTTTTTTGTGTCTGTACTTATGCAGGATAACAAAAGTAAAACTTTGTATCGAATTACGTTGGAAGTTTATGTACTTAAGAAGCAAAAAAATCTTCTTTTTTAACTTACCTACTTACAAAACAAAAAAGTAAAGTCATTGTACATAATTATATAGTAAGCTTGGTTACGTACCCGGACATAAAATTCGAAGATTATAATAATGTTAACTTTTTGGTATTTTTAAATGTTACAGAGCCACCTGTATCTGAGAAATGTCACTACCAACCTATATCGACATTAGACCGAAATTTAAAACAATTTATGAGACCAGTCGTCGTACAAACGATATCACCTATAATGCTGGAAAATTTCAGAGGTCAGTATTATTTAAAAAATTTATAAAAAATCCTATATCCCTCCTTTATATATAATACTTAATCTCTTTCCATTGCAGGTATTTTAGAATGCCACTACGATCATTTGCCAAGGAGAAGTAATGATTTCGGAACGATACAAACTCGGTCTTTGATAGCGCCATCTATGAACGATTGTAATGAACTACGACAGCTGCGGGCTAGTGTAACTGAATCAGCGATAGAAGCACTGAAATGTGAAGCTAAACTTGATGTTATAGATAGCACAACCTCTGAGCCTTTATATGCAGAAATTCCTTGCTGGAGACCACCATCAGAACATGCAATTGAAATTCTAAACATGAATGGAGAAGCAGTAACCGAATTATGACCTAGATGTTCTATTTATTAACTGTAATAGTCCTAACAAGCTTCTATTGTGTCATAATAGATGGCGTTGTATAAAATTAAAACTACCAAATTTATTTGTGTGAAGAATTATAAATAAATAATGTTCCAAATACATTTATTTTTATTTAAGTATATAGCTCTGTAAGTGTAGCTTGAAATCATTAACTGGACTAAGAAATTTTTTAACTATTTAGTCATGATTTAACAATTTGATGCATCATTATCTCAACACGGGACTTTCAATACTGACGATAAACTTCTTCTAAAGGCGACTCTTTAAGGAGCGGTCAAGACCTGTCTCCAATCAATAGCTACCTACTTGACCAGCAGCAGTTGTCAGTTTTCAGAAGTATTAACTATAATGTCATAATGTCATTTCAATAATTATATATTTAACCATTAGTAGAAATAAATTGATTTTTTCATATACTCAGGTCTGTATATTCCCAATGAGGTAAGCAAAGATAAATTTATTACAAGATCACTCTTAATTCGTGAGGTATATCGAGCCATAGACGCTGACGCTGAGTGAGCGGTTGTGTTATATGAAAGTTTTATACAGGAGAGTTTATATAAATATTTATACCTGTTTCGTACCATAAATTGGTAAACAAGCATTGAACTGCCTAAGTGTCCGAACTGGTGTTACGAGTTTGAGCAGTTCCAACCCTGTATCTCTATACTAGGAGATAAGTGATATCTGGCCATCATAGTCTTCTATAGAGTAGAGGTAGGCACAGGATGACTCGGGCGTCTCCAATCTGTTGTTCCCTACCTTGTTATACTTTGAGCCTCCTTTACTTACCTTACTATTTAAACGTGTAAACATTTTTTTTATTTAAAAAATAATTTCCATTTCAGATAGCTAGAAAACTTGACCAAGCCTTGTTACGCACTTGTGGCTAATTTGTTATGTGGAACATGGTATTATTTACATGTAACATCGATTTATGTTTTGATAATTTATTGCATATTTTATGCTACCTACGATGCCATTTGTAGGAAATTCTTGATAATATAGTTGTTATGTTCAATTACTATTATTTGCATGTTCCGTATAGCATGGAACAGAGATTCGCAACCGCAGACCCCTCGGAGTCCGAGGTCCTATTTTAAGAGGTCCGTGGACAAAATAAAAAATATAAAACTATAGATGGATGGACGATCCCAATAGTTAATATTTATAAGTGAGTGACTAATCATGCATGCGTCTAAGAACTTTACTTACGAGACAAATTTAAGCGTTGCACATAGGTCTGCATCAAACTATGTACATATAAAGTGCTCTGAAAAAATCTTGCTCAAGATGTGTTATGCGTAGATTTTTTGGGCATGCACTATTTATGCAGATAATATTATAACTTCATACCTAGATGAATTCACTAGGTACCTGCTTTAATGGAAATAGTTTTATATTGTTGTTATCAAGGGGTCCTTAATAATCATAGTAAATACTCGTAGGACCCCTCTTTACTAAAAAACGATTGAGAAAGACTGCCATACAAGATAACACTATCAAGTTCAAAGTGCGTGGGTATTGCTACTATCAAATGACATCCTTTGTGCCGCAATGGGTCAAATATAATATATAATTAAAATAAATTAAGTCATAATCGCAGTTTTAACTACGAACGTACACCAATACGGCATTTAAAATTGTTTTCAATCATTTTTATTGTTATCAAATTGTCATATTGCAAAACATAGACACATTAAAATTTTTTGGTCTGATCCATGGTTTATCAAGCTGGTGCGCAAATATTTACTAATAAACACAAATTATATCATAATAGCCTAGTGGTTAGTGACCCTAACTGCTATGCCATAGGTCGTGGGTTCGATTCCCACCTGAGTCATGTCAATTTATATGCTATTATTATAACGTTTTTATGTAAATGATATTTTCTACTTACTATCGTTTTTTTTAATTATGCTACATGCTACATGTAAGTCAGAAACTATAACGCAAGTGGCAACACTGGTCTATATATGTATACCTACTAGTACCTAATAAACCTATAGAGTTTGTTTTTTTTTGGCTTAACGCGCGGTTTTTTGTTTGTTTTATTTTTATTTTGATAATCCGAAGAAAACGCGGCAGATGCTGCCCACGCCTTTTCTTTCTTAGTCTTCTTTCTTACACCAAAATTATATAGAATATCAACTGACTAGCGTTCGTCTGCAACACCGCCCACGTGAATGTCGCTTTCCGTGTGAATAGCTTATGTTAATCAAGGATGCAATCCACAGAGATTAAATCTCTTACAAATCCGTTTAGCGGTTATAGTGTGTATTTTTAATATTATTAAATATTTCAAGTCGACAATTAAGGTGACAATAAATTAGCTCACACTGCAGGGGTCTCTAAAAACACACAAAACGTCACATATCTTTGGAAACCCTATTCAGCCACTACACTATGTTTCACTTCAAAATGTATAGTTAAAGTACTTCTTGAGTTTAGCACCTGTGACTCGAAAATAAATCTGTTGTGCCCTATCTGCTCCTAATGTATACGTCTAAAAAGCCTGATCTCAGACTGATGGTGGTTCTTAAGACATTACCTTCAATGATTTTCTCAAGACATTTTCCTAGAAGTTAGTGCTTCAAGCATTCGTATTCTAAGGTGATCGCTTACGTTTTAGAAAAGAAAAATCAATTGTAAAGACGCGGCAGTACGCTTCAACCCTTTAACAAGGGCCCCGTGGGGTCTAAATTTAGTAGGACATCCTCAAAATACACCGGTGAGTAAAATTGTACCTTAAATAAAAGTATAAAGATCACACACGAAAGTTTTCAATCTAACAATAATATCTTGCTTATAACTAAGCACAGCTTGTACTATGGGTTTTAGACCGAAAAACATACTTGGTAATAATAATAATAACTTGAGATACCTCACACACGGCCGTCTGATCCCAAACTAGGCAGAGCCTGTACTATGGCAACCAGACCACTGATAAACACTTATATATACTTATATATTTCTAAATACATACATATTATAGATAAATTACATCCAGACCTAGAACAAATGATCATGCTCATCACACAATTGTTTGCCTTGGGTTGGAATCGAACCCACGATCTTTGGCTTTGCAGTCAGAATCATTAACTGCTACACTAACAGGCCCTACAATAGGTACATGTTTACTGTATATAACTAGACTAATGGAGCTTTGCAGTGGGATTCAAACCCACGACCCTTGATGATAGGCGATAATTATCCATAACTTATCTGGTTGCAGGTCAAGCTGGAGTTCGCGTGAGCAGTTACTTTGGATACTGTTTTCGCATTGATTTCACGAAAACATTGCAAAACAGATAGCATTATCTCAGCGTTTCTGACTACTGAGAATGACGAGATCTCGTCTAGTTAGAATTGGGTTCTGTAGTGAATATCAAAATCTACAGGGGACCTTCAATAGAAATCCCAAATAAAAACATACTTCTGTGCTATATATTGTTTATGTATATGTACACGTGCAAGTATCGTTATGACGTCGTCACGTCGTCAGTAGTTAGTTATTACATACGAGCAGAAGCCTAGTCGGAGGACTCTCCCTTTGTATTGAAGGGGCATTACAACAGAGAACCTTCATCAGTTTGGTTCGTCAGTGTCACCATTGGTGGTGTGAGTGTTAATACTACTAAAACTAATAAAACACCCTTTGCTGGCAAACCGATTAAAAAAATAAAAAACAGTTCAACCTACTCGTCTTTCGTTTTTTTAATGAAAGTCTGCCAGTTTCAGAGATTAGCCGGAATAAACAACCCATTTATTTACAAAGCCATGTCCACTTTGACGCTGGGCTTGTCTAGATTGCTTTGTAAAAACAAAATTGTACCTAATTTTATCCAAACAAAACTAATAAAAAATTTATAATTAGAAGTATTTCAACAAACATTAGAATGACGGTCATCAAAATATTGACGTGGATTCCTTGTCAGAAACAAAACTAAGAATTTTGTTTTTGATGACGGAGGATAATGATTTAAAATAGTCATAATAATCATGTTGTGTTTGTGTGAGACGGTGCAGAAATCTTCAATCCATGAATAGGGGTTCACATTTCGGTTCAAGTTTTTATAATAGTTACTTTTTTATGTTTTGTTGAGGTAATGGTTCTGGTTCCAATCCCATTCCGAAGTCAAAATCCTAAATAAAAGCTCGAAAACTGGTTGTATAGCATATGATTTAAATGTACCAGAAACAGGACGACTACGACACTGCCTGTTTTTATCTAACCAGCTTCGGTCGTAATGTATTTTTACATTTAATCACAATTATTACAACTAACACAAAACTAATTAAAGGACTTTTATATTGAATTAAGCGTAAATACGCAAAATAACTGATCTGTGTAATTCTTTCAGTAATCATAATCATACTAGTGTGATTCAAGATGTCAAGACCGGCTGCCGCTACTTCAACGGACTTCCTAATATTTAAAATATTTTAAATAAATCGATCGGCAATGGTGCCGATTCTATTGTACAGTCGACTAACCTAAAACCTGACTTAATTTCTTTATATGAAATCAACCTAGTGTTCTTCGTGATAAGGTCTATTTGTTACTAGCATCTATTTCTCATCGCCTCTAAATTTCAATAAAACCTGTCAACGTATACTCAACTTTATTTCCACGCAGCGAGAGTCTTCATTTATTCAAACGCTGTATAATTGCCGTATAAAAACTTGTTCAAAACGAACAAGGATGACGTGTTTTTAATCTACACCTACGAAGACGCTTAATAAAAACACAGAGCAAAAGAGATGGCATTCAACGGATAGCGGCTCTCGCTACGTGGTATTAAAGTTTATTTAAGCGTATCAGACTTTAGTCGACAAATAAATTGCTTATTTCGATAGCGACATATGTTACCTACTTGTTTCAATTTGAAATAAGACCTTGTTTCTAAGTGTACAAGGTTTACTTCTTATATGAAGAAAATTTAGTGAATTTTAATTTAGCGAGTGAAGTAACAGAATTGGGGCCATTGTCGGGAATTTGAAGATGTTTATTTACCTTAAGCGTTAAACAATTCAAACCCAGAATATCTAATTTTAATATTATAAACAATGTTTTTAATTTTAAATACGGAACCTCAAATCACATTACATATGAATGCCTAACATAAACAGTATGACAACCAATACTAATTTTAACGTCAGTGTGTTATTAAGTGTAGCCGGAGCAACAAGTGGAATTTGTTTACGTAAGTTATTTGATTATGTCATACTCATACAACGCTTAAAATAATTCACGGATTGTCTGAAAAAATATACCTATGTGATGAAGTTACGAATGTATATTTTATCCTTGAAGAATTCTAAAGTGACCATGACGAGGTTCTCGTACCCAATGTTAAACCATAACATAACTTATCTGTGTGCTAATTTTTATTCAAATCCATTCCAGTAAATGGCCTAATTAAGTAACAAATTTCTATACTTTCATAGAAAAACGTGCTTTGTGTGCTGTTGTTTTTCATTTTTAGGGCCATATTTGTAGTTTTTTTCCTAAAAAAAAACTACTTACTAATTTCATCTAACTTATGTAAATGTTAGTTGTTTTTTGATATTTATTTAAGTACATATAGAAATGTTTTATTTTAAGAAAATTCTTAATTTTCTTTTTAAATTTTGACAAAATATCTAAATTGAGTCAACTTAAATATATACCTAATTATATTATACTGAATAGTTTTTTTCAAAATCCATTTCCTTTTTTTCCTCAAGTTTGTACCTACTGTTAAATGCCTTTACGTAGGTGAGCTCATTGATGTTCAACATTTTGTGCTAAAAATAAACGCGCAGTTTTTGAACAATGTAAATACAAGTAGTACCTACACTAAACACAGACAGGTATAATACATATGTTAGCGTTGTATTATCATAATATAAATCAGACTCAGTAGATAGCTTTTTCACGGGTTACATACATTATGTACGGGTGATTATTCCGTGAATACACGTGAATAAGGGCTTTAAAAATATAAAAAAATGCTTTTATATTTATCTATGTTAGACAATAATTATACTCAGTCGCTTAACCTTTTTTAACTAACGAAAAATTGGAGCAGTTTCTCAAGTCAACCCGTATATTTGTTATTTGTTTTATGTATGACCATAAATAACTTTTTACAGGATAGTCCGATTTTCAGTCTCTGTGCAGTATCTGCATCACGATTGTTTCTTTACAATAAAACCATTTTACCTAAAAAACATGATTTACTTATTTTATTTACGTTTTTAGTTTTTTATGAATTTTTTCATTGTGTACTGTATTCTGCCAGTCAAGCCCTTTCATTTGATATCCACATTGAGGGGTTGTAGATCAGAACCATCAGAACTAAAGGTGTGTACCAAATTCCAGATCAATCGGTCAACAGAAAAGGGGTAAAATTTCAATTACTAAATTTGACCCAAAAAACAAACAGGGCAAGCTAAATAAAACAGTTTTAAAAAATATTTTTTTAAAATATAGATATAAAATGAAGATTTAAGATGATTATAACCGACTACCGGGTTACACTTTTACCGGTTTCTGCGATCATAATCCTTCCTGTCACCCTTTTATCTTAATATCACCACATAATAAACGTAAACAGCGATCTGCCGAGCACGATCACCTCGAATGGTAGGAGGATCCTTTGTGCCGAAGAGACATAACATCCGTTCGTCTACATTATAAAAAAAATCTTATAAGGAAAGTTCAATATTAATTTGCTATACCTAGAAAACAAACATAGTCCTTTACCAAGCGTCAATTTACGTCACACGGCTAACGAGCTACATAGTCAACAACACTGTTTTGTGTGTGTTTCATACTTTTAGACATTTTATTTTTCAGATCAACATGCGTTTATTTCTACTAGGCGTTCTAGTAACGTGCGCTTTCGCAAATCCACAGTATGTTAAAAGTAGGTACTCAGGGGTAAAAGGTGGCTACGGTGGACCAGATTTTCAGGCTGGAGAGAATCTCATAAGGTACCTATCATTAAACCTACTAGGTTTTTGTTTTATTTCGTTTAACACGGAAGCTGGTCGTACTCACGCAAAGATGGGGCGTAGAATTCTGTGGTCCGTATATAATTAGAAAAGGTCTAAATCAAATCTAGGACGTCATAATTTCGGTCTGATACTCGGCCAAATCAGCTATTCCAGTTCCGTCTGAGTATTTTGATTTTCCATTACTATAGCCGGATTGGCGAACCTTTGTTATAGTATAGCAACTGAAATAAAATGAATTGAAATTGTAATTTTCTATTTTATTATTTTTTGCGTAATTTTACTTTTGTGTAATTTATTTTTGTTAAGTTAAAACCATCAAAATTAATGTCATGTTTTTCATATTTCTGTAATATTTTCCTAAGAAGTAAGCATAATATTAAATAATTAAAAAACATTATGTAGGTACTTATAATTTTTTTTTTAAAATGCTAATATTTGTCTCAAAACAATGTACAAGTTTTCACAAGTTTTTTGTTTGTTTTACAAGTTTTCAACTCAAAATAATGTACAAGTTTTAGGAAGGTAATATTATCGAGAGCAAAACTCTTTGAAGCTAATTTTCAAAAAGATTATGTTTAAAGTACAATGATATCGAGGCCAATAACAATTTTCATTATGTATTTGGAATGTTATTTAGGGCAATATATTCTTTCCGACAACTGCTTAAATACATTGCTTGCCACTTTTCTCTCACGACTATGAATATTATTTTGACATTTTAACACAATATATCATAACAACAGTAAACAATAATGCCATACTAAGGACGTTTTAAAGGTACTCTTGTCATTGAAATAAATTAGTTCTATTTGTTTTCAGCAATAATACGTGGTTTTTTTTTTTCCTGGTTAGGCTATACATACCTACATAAATAGGCAAAGACAAAACAGTTCAGCATCTTTCTATTTTTTTTCTTAAAAAAAATGGTCTTTTAGCTATTGACAAGCTTCAGTGTTATCAATACAAAATATTGGAAAGTGTTTTTAAAGACGCTTTATTGTTATCAAAAATGTAATGAATTACGGTCAAATCTAGACCTTAAGGCGAGAACTAGTAAACAAAATTGTGTGATTTCTGCATGCAGGTACAACAATACCCAGCCTGGTTATCCATTATACAATAACACGAAGCCAGGGTACGGCGTATACTACCAAAGAAATAACCTGTCGCTACCCTTTAACTATGAAAAAGGAGTCTGTTATATTGAAGTACCGTAAGTACCTCAGTGAGAATATCAGAATAATAATATAATATTATCTTATGAACATAATTAATGTGGCGCGGCGGTTGAGCATTCGACTGCATCTTCAGGGGTCGCGAGTTCAAGTTCTGCTTAGTGCAAATATTATTTCGCACGAGTGGCTATGACTATTTGCATATGACTGGGTTTTTCTTATAATTTATATGTATTTATGTATTGTATGGACTGCACGGATGACGCAATGGTTCAAGTGGTTACGTCGCCACTACGCCGCGCCGGGTATTGTGGGTTCAAATCCCACAATCCCACGGTACAAAATTTTTTGTGATTCACAAATAGTTGTCCCGAGTCTGAATGTTCTTTGTGTCCGTTGTTGGAATGTTTGTTAAGCCCCCCGCGACACAGGAATATTCCTAATGCGGGAGATCTTTAAAAATAATAATCATAAAACGTATTAATTAAACTCTTGTTACAATAATATATTATATTACAGAACTGCCAGCCTTGCGAAGGATCCTGCCCACGTCCCAGCTGGTAATGGAGTAAGTATCATCTCACTAGAATACTAAGAAGATTTTTTTTCCTTATGATTCAAATATGACGCCATGTTTCTATTAACAAGAATATGTACATCATCACTTCGCAATGTAAAGGTATAAGTGATAGGCAGTATTTACCTAGGTATCGTTTTCGTCATCTTGGATCAACTATCGAAGATCGTCCTCAATAGTATTCAATAGTTTCAAGTATCGAATTTATGTATGTGTGTATTTATGTACGTGACACATACATACGTACAATAACAATCAGAATAAAGATGTTTTTCGTAAGTGTGGATATTTATATTATTAGTCTAATTCTGTAGATGTAAATGAACAAAAACCAATTTTAAATATAGATTTCTGTATCTGTACTATTTCCTAATACCTTAGTTATCTTCATTAACCAGCACTACATTGTACCTTTATACATCAATGTATATCACTATTATAATATTATTTAAAAAACCGTCATTATGGTTGTTTTTAAATTTTTTACTATTTTTATAGCGTAGTAAGTTAAAGATAAAAAGGAAAGAAATCACAAAGAATGTCTCTTTTATCCGAATAAAAAAGTGAGAAATTATAAGTTTGACGTGTCTGTGTATATTTGTGTCTGTGTGTCTGTCTCTGGCATCGTAGCTCCCAAACCGATGAACCGATTTGAGTGCGGTTTTTTTTGTTTTGTTTGTCTTGGTCGAGTGTCCTTAGATATAATTCAAGAAAATCTGTTCAGCCGTTCGAAGATCATCAGCTCCTTTGTAACCGTTAAAGAGATTTTCGAGTCGGGGGTATTTTAAATTTATGATTATATGACAGGTTGATTACCATTTCTGCGAATAATATAACTCGGAAGTAGGGGGATAAGTACCTACTTATCCCCAAAATCATTTGTACCTACTTTATAAATGATTCTTGCAAAATTTTCCAATTTGGGGGTGTGGGGGTGAAACTACTTTGAACCTCCCCCTCACTTTTAACTTTTGATTTCTTTGGCACAGGACCTTGTTTAGAATCGAGTGCTTATACTCGGAAAAAAATTTACTTTAGTAAGTGTATAAATACGCGACAGCAAACTTGACCCTTTTTTAACGTATTAAGTCCTTAACTTTATTAATTGAGATGTCTGTTTATAACAATGCTGCGAAAGTAAGCGCCCCTTTTTAGAGGACACAGGCGCAACTAAAGAATAAAAGAAACAAAACAAGAATTCCCAATACAAAGTTTCAATAAAAAAAGGTGGAAATTTTCAGATACAGCAAAAGCCTGATCAAACAGACCCGAAAAGGTGCCGCTTCGCTCTATAACCAAAGATAATAATGCTCTTATTAGTATTGATGAAGGGTTCTGTTTCTGCATCTAGAGTTATAGTCGGTCCATTTGTGTGCAGATAACGCTGGCCAGTTGAGAAAGCCTAGCTCCTTCCTGAAGTACATACTAAGCCTTCTGAGGTACTCACAGACATCGATTATATTATTTGTGTAAGAAACTGTTTTAAAACCACTGCCTTTGGCCAACCCTAGTTGCATATCACAACAAGTCTCAACATCTGGCTGTAAGAATTTACTCGTGCGTGTATAACTATTCCATCGGCGGTAAGTTATACAGCCAGCGTCAAGCACCCGAAGCTTCCCCTAGGCGATGCCTTTGGCCAAACCTAGTTGCATATCACAACGGGTCTTAACGTCTGACTTTACACGAGTAAATTCCGCATATAGGTTACCCAGTATAGTCCGAAGCAAATTTACTAGACTAAATATCATTCATATTTTCTTATATTCTAATTAATTGTCATTTTTGTTTTCAACAAAATTATGAAACAGTCATAATACGTACTAGGCAGTTTTTACGAATACAGATTTATAAATACCGGACAACATCCTGGTCCATCCAATTTTAGGTGGTCTTTATCCAGTTCTGCTAATTTAGTCCAAGGTATCTATATTTAAACACATGTTGTTCTTAATGTTTGAACAGTCTTAAAACCACTGATATAAACTATGAAAATCACTAACTAACAATAACTGCCAAGTTGTTCGTACCTCTGTTTGAACTCAAGTCAATCGTTCTAAACATATTCTTAGCTTTATAATCCCACAATTAGTTAATATTTATCCATCGACCAATAGTATTGCGTTACCGGTATAACCAGTCAAAATATTATCTATTAACTTATTTTTATTAAATAGTGAACTGTGTTATCATCTATTATAGTTTGTCCCTATTTTTAATAAAAAAATTAAGAATTTTTAATGTGGCGACAACATTTGTATATATTATTTATTTATATTCTATATATATAATATTATATAATAATTATAAATATAATATACTCGCCCGTTGTGTGGCAACTCCTTCGCACTCCAGAATAAAGTGGGCTGTTTCCTCTGCATTGAGACATCCCCGCTTAGAGGGATGTCTGTCGCATTGATGTTTTGTACAGCGATAGTGTGATTTTCGGTGATAGCCCCCAGCTTTGTCCAAGAAGTCGTTTCATAGCCCACTGTGAGAAATTTGCTTAACAATCAGGTCAACCTGAATGATGAGTTCATCGACCACAATGTTCCACAAGAGAGGACGCCGCCTTAATGTTTTGGCCACTACCCTATCTACTATCGTTGTGTTATTTACAGAGAATTGTATGACCCTCTCAGGCCTGGAGTCGATTCCATGCCTTGACAGAGCCTGACTTACGCTAGTGAAGTTAGCTTTGTAGCTGGTGAAGGTAGGAACCTTCATTTAGAATTTTTTCATAGATGGCCCTTAAATAAATTATTAGGTAGGTGCCTTAGCACCTACTACTGTAGTGGACCGATTACGTAGGTATTATCTTTATGATTTATCTTTATTAATAAACATTAAAATTTGTTCCAGTCCCGTCCTGACCTAAGTCGTATAAGAACATGTTGTAAGGGCTACATCAAAAACATACACAACTACAAAATTTGCGACCCAGTCTGCACTAATGAGTGTATTAACGCCCTCTGTATTGAACCCGAGGTTTGCAGTTGCTTCCCACAGCACGTGAAGAACTTAGGAGGCATTTGCGTACCCACCTGCCCCATTGGTTGCCAAAATGGACAATGTGCTGGAGGTGAATGTATCTGCAAGAATGGGTATAGATTGGACTCTGAAAGCAAATATTGCATTCCAGTTTGCAGAGAAAATTGTGGAGGAATAGGTAAGTGGGTATTTCTCTGATAAAGAACTAGTTTCTATTATTGATCAATAATAATCATTTGTTCACATATCTGTTTGGTGCACCGTCTTTAATGACGCTGAATGTTCCCTTATAATAGAAAGATAATATAAACATAATGTCAAATATGGGTTTGTTTAAAATATATTACACCGTAGGTATGTTTAAGATAAGTAAATTTTAGGACTCCTTTCTCATTCTATCTTTATCTGTTATTATCTTTAATTCAAAAACCAGTTGTTGGCGTATATGTGTTTTGCCTTCATAAACTACTGTAAGTCATCAACTCTATACCTAGTACTGATTTTTCAGTATTCTTTTGCAGTTGTACACGTCGTCAAGTGTATGTTTAGAGAAAGTTTGACTAGTTTCGGGCCCAGCAGTGGCTCTTTGCCAAGGAATGGAGCGACTTGTCACACAGGTGTCAGGCACTGCACTGTATATATTTAATAACTATAAATACTTACAACTCACGGAAGTTAGTGTTCGAATCAAACTGTACAGCAGTGTCGTACAATTAAATACCTTCACTTGCTAATAGTTTTCTATTTTATTTCGTTTTTCAGGCAATTGCACCGCACCAAACACGTGTGAATGCAAAAAAGGCTACATCTCCAGTCCTCAGGGTTCATGCACGCCCCATTGCGATCACTGTGGTACTTTCTCTCAGTGCGTAGCCCCTAACGATTGCCGGTGTCTCCCTGGATATATGAAGAATCAACAAGGCGATTGTGTCCCACAATGTGCTAAGTAAGTGTAATATCTTTATGATAAGAAGAGGAAGAGTAAGATGCGTTATTTTATGTAATATACTAGGTTACATTTGTAACATACTCTACATTTTTGAAGAGTAAGCATATGTATAAGAAACAATTAAAACCGCAGGCAAAAATTACAAATCACTTCACAAAAAAAAAAGGCTTAAAAATTACTTTACTTACAGGTAGGTCTGTTACTTGGCAAGTCATTTTCCAATTTCATGATTGTGCATTTATAATATTTTACTGTAACCAGAAAAAAATAAAAGAGTGTCTGAAATCCATTTCATAATTTCGTAGAATTGGTAATTGAGACAGCTAAAATATATAGGACTTCAAAGTCCAAAAAAGTATGAAAATAAATAGTTAGATCCGAAGTGAATTGCAGTCATTAATTCTGATGTATATCATAAAAATTAGACAGATCATGTTACGACTTATGCTAAGATGACATTTTTTTCAGTAACTGCCAACCAAACGGAAGATGTGTAGCTCCAAATAAGTGCGACTACCCCATTACCACTACGACTACCATCAACCCCATAGGCCAATACCCTAATGGAGTACATAATGTCCCTCTATATCCAAATGCCTATTCAAACACCACAAGAGCTCCAAACTCTCCAGGCCAGCAATATCCTGGTAGCTACCCGTCAAACTATCCTGGAAATCAACAACCTTACTATCCTGGATATCAACAAACGAATTACCCTGGGTATCAGCCAGGTCAATCTAATCCAGGCTATCCTAATAATCAGTATCCAAACTATGCTGCAAATCATCCTGCTAATACCTCAGATCAACAAGCTAACAAACCCAACTATCAGCCTATATATTATAACCCCGGCCAACAACCAAACAACTATCCTAATTACCCTGATAGTCAACAATCTAATTCAAACCTACCTTCAGCCAATTATAACTATCCCGGTGGTCCATATTATCCATCAAATAACCAACAATACCCCGGTAATCAAGACCACTATCCGCAATATCCGAATCAACAACAGGGTAACATTCCTAATTACAACCAGTCCTATCCTCATTCGACGTATACTTCTCATCAACAAGGACAGCAAATATACCCAGATAGTCAAGTTGAAAATATTGAGACTTTATGCTCGAAGCCCTGTATTAATGGCAATTGTATTGCGAAAGACACGTGTGTCTGCAACAATGGATATATGCTTGATAAATCGGATCTGTCAGTCGGGTATGTAATTAATTAACTTCATGTTGATATAAATTGTAATTTAAATCATACGTGGGTGCAAAGCATGTTTACGATTGAACAGGAGACTAAACGCTTTCGAGTGTCTTTGTGTCACAAATGTTTGTCCAGTTAGGTTCAATGAATCAAAAGTCGACGGAAATTCAGATACAGGAGTATCAGCTAATACACAATGACAACTGTATAAAATATCTGAGATAGAGAGACAGATAATGTACTTATAGTAAATGCTGCTCTTTGTATACAGTGTATCTGTATCTTAATGTTTATGGTGACTTTTATTTCAGATGTAAGCCATACTGCTCAGGTGGTTGTCCAAACGGCGTTTGCTCCTCCCCAAACTTCTGTATTTGCAACCAGGGATACTACAAGGATCACAGCGTGAAAGGCCACCCTAACTGCGTCAAACGCCTCAGGCGGTCTGCCCCCGTACCGAATGTTGCTGAACTTCTAGTCTTTGAAATACCTGACTATGATATTGAACTATGATGGAATATTTTCCATAATTCGAAGTAGTTCTGAAATGCAAGTACAAATTGTACCGTGTACGTGTAACATAACATGCAGTAATAAAACATCTGCGTTGTATCTTCATTTGTTTTTTTTTGTTCATGTTTCTTACCGTAATTTAGAAAGACGTATCATTAATTTAATTAAAATTCAATTTACCTACCCTTGATCTATATTACACAAATGTGTATATTGGGAACTTTTACATAATTTAACTATAGGTACCACTATAGTAAGGTTAGAACTAGAATGTAAGTGAAAAAGAGATTTTGTTAACAGTCTCCAAAAATACAATTACAATATTAATTAAGGTTGTTAGAAATTTGTTATACTTTATTTTGACGTCCTAATCTCAAGTTATAGCAGTCCGATCAAAAAAATGTTATATACATTGGATAGTTAATTTATTGAAAAAATTACAATAACATAGTCTACAAAAATCACGGTGAAAACTAATATACCAGGGATGTACAAAAGAATGTGTTGTATCATTATATCGTATCGTAACTGTATCGAATGCACTTGTATCGATACGCGATAATATCGCATCCTTACACCATGTAAATATTTGCATTAAAACCCTAAGAATAACATCGACTGCTTCTGATATTTTATCCGGAGGAGCTTTTGAGTAAATTTGGAGATCATCTGCATAAAGATTGTAGGAAGAAAGTAATTGATTTGTAATTGACTTAATAACGACTGTGAAAATTAGTGGGGATAGAACGCCACCCTGAGGTACGCCCGTAGATGTAGTGCACCAAGAGGAGTAAACATTTTCAACACAAGCACATTGCTGGCAACCAAACTGCACCAAACTACGAAACCAATCAATTGCTGATAGAGATATGATAAGAGAGCATAATGTACATAGCAAGACGTCAAATTCAACAGTGTTGTTAGCATTACTAAAATCCATTAAAACAAGGACCGTCAGCTTTTCTTCGTCCATGCCCGACCTGATATCTCTATCGACTGAAAAGCTCTATTTTCAAAATTAAATTCATTTATTATTTGTGCTTCTCCTTGTAACTGCTTAAAGTCTGTCAGCCAATCCTTTCTTAGAATATGGCATAATAAATATAGTCGAATAAGAAAAACCTTCAATGTACATTTTAATAAAACCTAATTCTGTGCATTTATGGTAATAAAGTAAGTTAGGAAAATCAGTACCTACCACTGAAATCAAAATTGTACCTAAGCGAAATCCTAGATATTTTCAAAGTAACCAGAATTTGTATTATTAAGCTCCTTATATGAATCTAGTGCATAAGAAATACTTTTCTTTAAAACAAACATTAAACATTAAAGCTTATATCATTTTAAACAAGATAGTTTCTCCGAAATCACCTTTTTGGGTTAGCAAACCACCGATAGCGCTTACTTACCTTAAAAGACAATCACACGGAAGTGACGGAGGTATTTTGATTATCACAGACGCGGCATGGATCATATTTTACGTTACTCGAATAACTATTACCATAGTATTTTAGAAACGTTGAGCGCAAAGACAAAAAGTTGTAACTTCTCTGAGACGGTCTGTAATTCATAAGTAACTTTGGTTGGTTGGCCTGTTGGCCTAGTGGTTAGTGACCCTGACTGCTATGCCATAGGTCATTGTGAAGTCCCCCGCGACATAGGAGTAATTCCTAATGCGGGAGTTGTCTATTTAAAATAAAAAAAAATAAAAAAAACTTTGTAATTTAACTGTAGACGAATCTGAAATAGTGCAAGTTATAGGCTGGCTCGACTCCGCTCGATACCACGGCCTCACAGAAGACCGGTTGTAGTAATGCTTGCATTGCTACAACCCCCCCTGCCCCCCCAATGATGGCGCCGTTAAAAAGTACATTACCTCAAGGGGGTACCAGCTGCACTAGCGTTGGAGAATCCCCTTCTGGGCGTCCACGCTCAGAACACAGTGCCCCTGGGCGTGGACGCCCAGGCTGCCCCTCGTACTCTGGCGAGGGCACGACCACGCTTTTTTTTTTTTTTTTTTTTTCTCTTTATTGGTAAACTAACAACATCACAATAACAAATTACTTAAGTATAAGCTTACAAATATATGATTGTGACATCCACATCGTTCACCACGGATGGGTAGAGATAATATGTTGAGAGTAGATTCGTAGGTTCACTTATGACTATAACTTATGACTAATACATAATAAAGGTAGTGCGCATAGTATCTTAAACAATAAAAGGAATTTAACTAAGACTAACTTAAGCTAGGTACTCCGTTATGAAGTTTATTAAGTACTAATCGTTTGTATGCGCCAACAACATTGCCGTGAATGTCAATATGATTAAAATTGCTATTATAACAGTCAAGTATGCGATAAATAGGTGAGCGCTTGCCCGCATTAGTGCGCGTTGTTGGTGTTGCGAATGATGGAATTGTGCGACAAGCTCGTATATTTATTCTGGTAGGCACTTTCTAATTAATATTATTCATAATATCAATGCAGTCATAGTTATTATGGCAGACGTCAAACAAAAACATTGCTTGTAATTGCAATCTCCTAGATTTTAGTTCTGGGAGCTTATATTTTAGTAACAGTTCTGGGTAAGAACGGTACGCGTGACAGGATAATTTATAGTGTATGCAGCGTAGAAACTTTTTTTGTACTCTTTCAAGGCTGTCAGAGTATTTTGTATACATTGGGTCCCAAATGGATACAGCGTATTCTAATTGTGAGCGAATTAGTGTCTTATAAAGATGCAGATACGTATTCAGACGTTTGAAGTCATCACTACTTCGTAAAACAAAACCGTACATTTTATAAGCCCTACTACAGATATTATCGATATGTCCATCTAGTGTTAGTTTTGCATCTAAAGTGACCCCAAGATCGCGAATGGTCTGTACTCTATCAAGGTAATGGCCGCCTATGGAGTAAGTGAATGTACTAAAAGATCGCTTTCTAGTAAATGTGATAAGTTTTCATTTGTTGAAACTGAGTTGCATTTTATTGTTAATACAGTAGTTGTTAAATCTATGTAGGTCTTCTTGAAATTTGTTATGATCATTAAGATCATTTAATAGTTTGGTAAATTTTTAGGTCGTCTGCGTATAACAAGAATTTACAATGCTGAAAACAGACATGTACGTCGTTAATAAATAAATAGTCGTTAGGATAAATAGCAAAGTTCCTAGAATAGAGCCCTGTGGTACACCGGAAGTTATGGCAACCGTATCAGACTCGTACCCATTGATGACAACCTTTTGCGTTCTATTTGTGACGTAGGATTTGAACCATCTCCATAGATTACCCTTTATGCCATTAAACGCAAGCTTCTCCAGTAATATCCTGTGATCCACCCTATCAAATGCTTTTCGGAAGTCAGTATAGACGCTGTCTGTTTGTTTGTTATTATCTAAGTTGTTAAATAATTCCGAAGTATATACTGTGAGATTAGTAATAGTAGAGCGTTTACAGACAAAACCATGCTGTTGCGGAATGATGGTTCTATGCAACAGTGGATATATGGTATTATGTACCAACCGTTCCATAAGTTTAGATAATGTGGGCAGGATTGAGATTGGCCGATAGTTAGCAATGTCACCTTTTGGACCACCTTTATGTATCGGCGTTATTCATATTTCCTGCCATATTCCATATGGCAGGAAATATGCCCTGCTTTAAACATTTGTTATATAATATGACTAGAGGCTGGTGTATAGTTACGGCAGTGTTTTTAAGGAAGATTGGGGGAACATTATCAAGTCCTGAGCCTTTAGTAGTATCTAGAGCCTTGAGTTCTTTCAGGACGTCTGCCTCTAATAGATATATATCACTGTTAATCCTACTATTAGGAAATTTAGTGTCAACATCGGCCATATCATCAATACAAAAGGAGTCTGGCATATCTGAGGACTGGAAGACTGAATGGAAGAAAGAAGAAAAGAGATTACAGATGTTTTCAGGATTATTGGCCTCTGTGTTACCATAATGCATGCTAATTGGAATATCAGACTGGTTCTGACGGTTTTTTATGTACAACCAGAAGTATTTCGCGTTTTTAAGGATACCATCTTCCACGGAATTAATGTAATTATTGTAACATATTTGTGATTCTTTTTTAAATCTTTCCCGGTACATAGAAAATAAAGAGTAATCTGATTTGTTTTTATATATTTTCCATTTAGCCCAGGCCTTGTTTTTATTTTTAAAAATATGTATCAATGACGGGGTAAACCAAATGGGAAAACTAGTATTAGAGGCACGCTTAGTTGGAACATGTTTACGTATGATTTCAAAGATATTTTCGTAGAAAACAACAACACTGTCTTCTGCGGATTTACCCTGGAACAGTTCACACCAGTCAGATTTTAGTATATCATTATTGATAAGCTCATAGTTAGCTTTTTTAAAACAAAGTTTTATACAAGATTTAACGGCCATAGGCTTGCAAAGCTATCATCAATTTGTACTAAAAGATAATAGGAAGGATGGTGCAAGTCTGGTGGAACTAAGGTGATAGGTGCAGAAAAGGTTTTGCTGTTGTATATATTCGTTAGGCATAAATCGAGTAATCTGTTCGAGTTATTTTTAAAAGTATTTATTTGTATACAGTCCACGGCGGACATAAAATTTACTAAGTAAGAATACGGCGGCGTTAAGTTGTTTGTATTTGTAATTTTCATTTGTGTTCCGTCAAAAGTCCAATCGAGATGTGGTAGGTTAAAATCACCTATTAAATAAAACCTGTCATAACTATTTATCTGTATTACCTCTTGTATTGTGTTTAAAAAGATCAGATACGCATCAGAGTCAGTGCCAGGTGGTATATAAGCGGTGCTTATCAAATATAAAAAATTACCAATGCGAATTTCCAATAAAATATAGTCTATGATGGATGGAATAGTATCAACAGACGTGTAGTGAGGCGCGGGTGCGCAGCAAGCGGCACAGAGTGAGCGCAGTACGGCGACCAACACACCGCCGCCATCACGCCGCCCGGTTGCAGCGCGATCTCGGTCACAACGGAATACATTGTAGCGAGAATCTACAAATTCGTTATTAATTATGCCCTCATGCAACCAAGTTTCGCTCAAAATTATGACGTCATAATTGTGCGATAATATATTCATGTAGATAGTATTCAATTTTGTTCTTAATCCACGGCAGTTTTGATAGTATACGGATAGAATATTGTTATTGAATTTTAGGTTTAAAGAATAAAAAGGTTTTTATAATAAGATATTTAGAGTCAAAGTAGATACAGGCCACATAACGTAGAATGGACACATATCTTATCTTATCTTATCTCAATAATATATATAAATCTCGTGTCACAATGTTTGTCCTCAATGGACTCCTAAACCACTTAACCGATTATAATAAAATTCGCACACCATGTGCAGTTCGATCCAACTTGAGAGATAGGATAGTTTAAATCTCAAATTATAGTCGCAATTTTAATTTATTGCTAATTATTTGTCTGTTATTATTTGACAGTCACAATTATCTGTTAACTCCAAATGATTCTAACAGATGTCGATACCTTTCGACTGGGTTGAGTAAGTAATCAATAGATGGCGCTGCTATGGTAAATCTACGAACGTGTCATATAAGCTACATTTTAACAGCATAATTACCACGTGTTGTTGACGCTATAAAATTAATTAAATTTATTTTGTAGTGAACGAAATACCGTATAATTCAGCTAATTATTTGTCTGTCATTTGCGATTTAACATCTGATGGACGAGTCATTTTGTACAACAATATGAATTTTTCAATTGAGTACTTTAGTTTTATTTTCAATTTAGCTAATTAGATTTTACCGGAAGGGTTTTATTTCCTTAGTTGCGATTAGAGAAATAAAATATGGCGGTACGAAGTTCGCCGGGTCAGCTAGTGTTACAATATAACAGCATTGTCTATTAGAATACACAGATAGTCTTAACTGTCTGCCTACTATTGCATTGATAGTGTTGGTTAGGAAAACAATTATATAATTTAGAAAATAAATAATTAATGGTCTCACATGGATAACCAATATATAACGATTTAAACTACATGTAGTGCTAGTATATAGTATAATATTACATATTATATTTAAGGGAATACATTTTTTTTCATTGTTGCATATCAGATTACACCGGTAAGATTGAGAAAAAATATGTGTCACGCTATATCCATTGTGAATATAATTTTTAATTAGGGAAGGATGATCACTATAATAATATAATTCGTTACTTAAACCTATTAATATGGAATTTATTGCCTTAATACACATGCAACATGCCATTTGAGTGTTGTTTACATTCATAGTTATACTTAACATTGCTATATATTGACCTAAAGATGTATACAATAACAACACGACACACAGCATCGCATTACTTCTGCATTCATCTGCCATTTAAGTTTTGTTTACATGCATAGTTATAATTAACATTATGGTAGATTCACCTGATAGATACAATAACCATATGACACCGCAGATTTGCATGATGCCATTCATATACTGTTTACTTAATTCGAGCGATGTCCTGGGCCGATCTGATTACAATAGCTGGAGAGGTGTCCGTCTTGCGGGCCAGGATGGTTCCATGTTTGACCCATACGTATTTGTACTCTTTCTTCTTGGCAACTTCGCGACATTGACGAAACAACATTTTATTATTCAACGTTAAGTGTTCGTTAACGTAAATGGCAGCAGACTGTCCGGATATAGATAATGAGGTTGTATTTAATCCTTTAGCTGCACGGCTGGCAGCGATCACATTGTCGCGTAATGTTCTATTTGCGAATTTCACTATAATGTTTTTTGGACGCCTGTCGTTCTTGTCAGCGTGAGGCACGCGGTGAACAGCGACTATTTCCGATGGTTGTATGGCATGCTTAATTACATCACCTAAACATTCGATCAACTTGACAAGATTTTCTCCCCGTCTGTCAGGAATGTTAGAAATTTCCACATTACACTGTCTACTTTGCTGTTCCATGGCGTTAATTTTATGTTCTAGCAGTTGAATTTGAGCCCCGGAGCCATCATAATCCGATAAATTCTGTTCCACTATTTTCAATCGACTGTCAAAGACGTCCTGTCGTTCATTCACAAAGTCTAATGATTTCTCAATTTCAGACAATCGTCCGTTTACCTCGAACAATGATTTATTCAAGTTAATAACATCTGTGTTAAGTTTTAACAAGTTGGTATTTATTTCTGTTAATGATGAGGTAACCTTTGACAGCTCGCCAGATAGCTTTGTATTTATTGCGTTAGCGATACTATTTGAGATGCAGTCGGTGATGTTTTTATTCCAAACTTGCAATTGCATATTAAATTTTTCTTTAAAAGCGTTCATACTTTCTTTGATAAAATAATCCGGCTCACTTTGTTTACGTTTTCGGGTAGTTATGAAGTCTTCGGCGCTATCTTTTTTTAACGAAGCGGGAATGTTACCTTCCGATGAAAATGTATTCGGCGGTGATCGTGTAGTCATCGTGAGAGATACACGGGTGCGAGCGAGTGAGAATTATCGCGTGTCCTGCCTTCACCGTCGAACGATGTTATGCACAAGCAGGACGGCAATTGTTTGATAATTGCTTTCGCACTCAGTCCACGGTATATAGTTCACAGTATTCACGACACTACGTAAACGCACTATGACAGTTAATTGCATGCAGTCAATTTATGAATTTCGAAAACCTTTAGCACAGAGTACCACTCTCAACGGTAGCGAACGACGGAATGTACACAATGTGTGAATGAATGTGAAAACATCTGCTAGGGGCAAGAGCAAGCATACCAAGGCACCCCTTGCCACGCTCACCGTGGACTTCTGCGACATCAGGGGCATACATTGTAACCTCAACGCTGTTCACCACCACCTCGAAACAGCAAAGCCGGCCTTGCTCTTTTTAACTGAGACGCAGATATCGTCTCCAGCGGACACATCCTATCTCTCCTACCCTGGGTACGGTTTGGAGCACTCCTTTGTTCCTTCGCCCTGACATATGGCTTGACACAACTGGTAGCAACGCCTACGCGAATCCCAGATGTAGAAAGCCACGAGCCTTCACTGTTGGACCTTCTGCTGACCTCTCATCCGGATGGCTACCAAGTCTCCGTTGAGGCCCCAATTGACTCCTCGGACCATTGCCTGATCCGAAGTACGGTGACACTCACGTGCTCGCCGCAGCCACGAGTTGTAGGCTGCCGCCGTGTGTGGCACTATAGGTCAGCAGACTGGGATGGGATGCGAACCTTCTTTGCATCCTACCCTTGGAGGCAGGTCTGCTTCAAGCCGGATGATCCCAACGTCGTTGCCGATTCTGTCGCTGATGTGGTGCTTCAGGGAATGGAGCTTTTTGTTCCATTCTCTGTGATTCCCATTGGTGGCAAATCCCAGCCTTGGTTTGGTCGATCATGCAAAACGGCGTCCCGCCGAAAGCAGGAATGTTACCAAGCTTGGGCAAATGCAGCGGCAGTACGGGATGTAAAGACCAGTGCTTAAAAAAAGCAGCTCAACTTTGCCTCCAGGTCCTTCAAAAGAGACATTGCCAGGGCGAAGACGGAGCACATCGGCAGAATTGGTGAGAGACTGGTGGGTCTCCCTTCTGGAACTCGTGCTTTTTGGTCTCTTGCCAAAGCTGTCCAGGGGAATTTCTGTAAACCATCCCTTTCACCCCTACAAAAGGGAGATAATTCGTTTGCCCACGACGCTAAGGAGAAAGCCGACCTCTTGGGCAAACTCTTTGCGTCCAACTCGACTTTGGATGACGGGGGAAACGTACTGCCTACCATACCGCGTTGCGACCGCTGTATGCCGGAAGTCCGCTTCTTCCAAAGCTCAATGCGTAAAGCACTTCTTTCCCTCGATATTCATAAGTCGAGTGGGCCCGACGGAATCTCTCCCATCGTGCTGAAGACGTGTGCTCCAGAGTTGGCACCTGTTTTAACGCGCCTTTATCGGCTCTCCTACTCCCTCGGCGTCGTCTCAAGCTCATGGAAGACAGCTTTAGTGCACCCGATCCCTAAAAAAGGTGACCACTCGGATCCGTCCAACTACAGACCTATAGCCATAACCACCTTGTTCTCCAAGATAATGGAATCCATTTACATACATTATGTATGTTGGTATAACTATAATATAAATAAAGAAATGACATTTTAAGCATTTTCCATTTTAAAAGTATATCTCTGTGTTTTTTGGGATGAAGACACTGATTAGTGTCATAATTATAAAGTATCTCGGTATTTAAGGGTTTCAGAGAAAATATAAATACTCCTATGTTATTAAGACATTTATTTTATTTTATTTTTTATTTATTTGCACTCCACGTTTTCCTTCCTTTTTGAATAATGAACCGGCTCATCAAATTTATATCCATTTGGCACATCATCTGAAATAATAATGAATTTTAAATGTTAACAAAAAGTAGTAAAATAGATGACATCTCAATTTTATGCATGAACACAACTCAGCACAAACACGCATTTTTATTCATGCATAAACACACATGGACTACTCACATAACCAAACACAAATATACATAAACTAGACATTAGCCCCCACCCGACACATACAACCGCAACATTGACACAATTGTACAGTTTTAAAATTAAAAACACGTAGGTACTGTAATAAATTATTTCACCTTTTCTGAGGAAACGGAACTGTTTTTTCACTAATACTGGCTATTACCTGTAGCCTGCCTTCTAGCTAAGAAGAACAGCGCTCCGCCAAACCTTTATTGTAGTTTTATAATTGTAACACAAAGTAATCTAGTATAAAAATGTGTAAATCTACAATCTTATTTCCACAATAAAAGTATTATTATTAGGGGTCATCCATCAATTAAGTCACACTTTAAGTTGGGAGGGGTCAACGAAGTGTGGCATTAAACACAAAACATTAACAGTAAACGAAAAACTTGAAAAAAAATGTTAATCAAATATTTTTTTTTAGTAAAATAAGAGTCAGCCTGTGACCACGGCCAGTGCAACCTGGTCGAAACGTCAGGCAATTCAGAGGTATGTAATACCTTTTCGTGATCGCGTTAATTCCCGTTAATACATAGATAATATTATATCATGGAACGCGAAAGTTTAAAAGTTAGTAAAATAAGTTTTGTTGGCGAGTTCTCGCTCGCAATAATAATTTTGGAACTGCTGTTTTTATTTATTCAGTTGTAGGTGTGTAAAAATGCAAAATATGTGACGTCAGACCAGGGAGAGGCGAATCTCATAAATGTGGGGGGCGGGGGGCCGCTAAAAAAACGTTAAATTAGTGTTGACGTAATTTATGGATTATTGTAAAAAGACATTTCAACATTTTTATTTTTTTAAGAAATTCAATCATCAATTACTGAATTTTTAAAACATTTATACATATTCCACATCAGGAAATTAAAAAGGAGGATAGGAGGTAAAAGTTACTTTTATATTACATAAGAACACCTTAGAAACTTGGCAATATTATTTTATTAATCCTGATATCCATTACATATTCAAAAGATTGAAACCTTTAGATGTGTTATTAATTAGGTAGTTCGTTCCTTCACTTTTACTTCGTTCTGAAAAGATAAACCTACCTAAAATAACGATATTTACCTTCAACATCATAACTTCTCCCTCTCAAATAAATTATAATAGGTTTACGGCGCCATACAATTAACATCACGAGAACAGCAAACATCAACAATAAAACTGGTAACAAAACTGAATCCCAATGTTGCTCCATCCTGAAAATTTTACAATGTCACTTGGCTTTTTAGACTTATTGGAGAATAGCATAGACTTCCTTTTTTTATCACATTTTAAATAATTTTTTAAGCGATCTTATAATGACTGATACCGAGGCCAGAAATGAGAAGTTAACATTTCCTTACCACGTTTTTTCTCCTCTACTTTGAGCGCTTTCCAATTGATTTGACTTCACTGGCCGGACTGTTCTTGTACTATTCACATTAGCAGTAACAATCTGGTTTACTTCAGTATGTTGTTGAGTAGTTGGCCGGGAAGGCGAGCCAGGAGTAGTCGGCCAAGAAGTAATAGACCGAGTAGTGGTTGATCGAGGAGTAGTAGACCAAGAAGTAGTTGACAGAGGACTAGTCGAGCGAGTTTGCCGAGGACTAGTCGACCAAGAAGTCAACCCAGAACTAGTAGACCAAGTAGTCGCTCGAGGATTTGTCGACCAAGGAGTCGATAGAGGACTAGTTAGGCTTGTAGTAGTTGATTGAAAAGTAGGCCAAAGAACAGTTGCATACTTCGTGCTTTTGTAGAATTGTGATTTCGTAGGATTTGAGAGTTTACTTATATGGTTAGACGAAGGAGTAGTAACTGGAGATGTAATACAAGTGTTCGGAGCAACACACTCTCCTACGCAAAATTTGCATGACGGTATACATAAAAAACCATCACTTGCAGCATGTGGTGAAAATTTCGTAATATCGATTTTGTATCCTCGGAAACATTCGCATACGTTTGGCAATATACAAGTCCCGTTACCGCATGAGTGGTGGCATTCAGGATGACAAAGACCTCCTATACTGTTATAGCCAGAATCACAGTAAGGTCTGCATACCTTTGATCCATCAGTACTGTCAGTTTCTAAATGGAAACCTGGATTACATTGACAAACTTCAGGTGATGTACAAATTCCATGCATACAGCCATTGGAACAATTAGGTTTGCAGGTTCCATTGTCAGACTTAATGTAGCCAGAGGTACACTCATTAGATTTGTGCTGGATTTCAGTGCAGACTGCATGGCTAGTTGTATGTGTGAGTTCATAACCGGTAAAACATATGCATGTGTTCGGTTTATCGCATGTACCGTATCCACAATCTAAATCACACATAGGCAAACATGCAGGTCTAGGATCTAGAATGGCTAATAGGCTATGACTGTATCCTGGCGAACATCGGCACTTTTGAGGCGCTTCACAAAGTCCGTTCTGACAAGGTGGGTCGCATTTTGGTTGGCAATTAATGTTGCTGAAAGTTTAATTAAATTAATATTTATTTATTTATTTATACTGCCTGCAAATACATTGCATAATTTATTGTTTTTGCAGCGGATGATATGTCGTAGGCCATAAGATGTTTAAATTACATAAATATATTGCTATTTCATATTAATAATTGTACTTTAGTCAGAAAACGTTTAAATCGAAATTTATTTAGTACCTACTTTTGAAAATAAAAACAATATTAAGAATATCATTAACGAATAATGTATATTTTAAAGAAACATGTATAATGGGTATTATAATCTTTCAGTTAAAAAAAAAAAACCAAAGTATGCCAAGATCAGGGTTTTTGAAAATTTGGATCGAATGGGATAAAGTAGAGGGCGACTTTTTGTATGGGAATGTTATTTAGAGAGGAAACGTGACCTGCTTAAGTGTTAGTCTATACACATCACATTCAAATAAAATGTAAGTAACATGACATAGACAAACTTATATATAATAACATTCGTGTCAACGGGAATTTAGGAAATTGATATTTTTGTTCCTTTTAACAAATTTTATTTTTAAATATGCTACTAGAGGACCTACTGAAGTTATTATTAAGAAACCGCATATATATCAAAATCAATTGAAAGAAAAAGAGGAAGAAGCCTTTATTGGTATATTCAATAATTTAAATACCTACTATCTAATTTAGATACTTACTCGTAACATATTATATAATTTAATAAGGTCCATCATCAGACAGACTGATAAGAATTATGTACTTACTCTTCATTGGTGTTATTTGAATTTAAGTTATCGATGCGTGAATATCCTGGACAGCAGAAATACTCAGTTTTATTTTCTGCTTGCTGAAACAAAATCATAGTATCAGGATATTTAACTGGTACTTATTGATTAGTAACATATTTCTCAGTAAGTAGTTATAGGTAGCATTGATATTAACAATTATGCATGTAGGAGAGAGTGGGCAACAGTGGATCATCTGGTACAGTGAATTATTCGCTATATCTATATTATGTGCACGTGAGTGAACAAACGCTTGCTGCTAAGCTGTACCTATACATTTTACGTGTTTTTAATTCTGTGTTGTATTTAAATGAGTAATATTTTGAACATTTTGTTGCTGTTTTATGCTTGGTATTGTACTGTACTGTGTACTTTTAAGCTGAAAGTGCCAGACTAATTAATTATATTTAAAAAAAACTACCATTGACCGTAAAATAACGAAACCGTATGTACTTAGAGTAAAATTACCAATATTGCTTTCACAATAATAATTGTAAATGTTAATGCTATAATCAGGTATAGGTATCAGTCTTAAAAAAACAAAAAGAAAATAACTCTAGTGCATCTGCATCACAAATTACTTATAGTATCATAGTACTAATATAACAATTTAAATTGTATGATACTATTAAATTATTGAACTTAACCAAACCTAATGACATTTTTACAAATAACAGCAAGTTACTGTGGTACTAAGCGTCCGAAAATTATCCCGCCGATATACTTTAAAGAAGATTTTTTTTAAACTCGCGCAGTTCCTTAACGACGAGGTTTAAATTTTATGAACGGCTAAACATATCGCAATACTTAACCACCTAAATGAATCGAGTAAGACTATCTAACCGACATTATTAATAAAAAAGTTATCAAGAAAAATATCCAGGAATGGAAAAGAAAAATTATGTTTTACAAGTAAAAGCTGTATCTAAGCAGTATCTAAGCTCGTAATTTGTTTTATTTTATTTCAATTAAAATTATACAAATGACACTATCACAAAATATATTATCCAGTTAAAACGTATAACCGTATAAATTATTTTACTTTACTTGTGTGGGTACAATTTACTAAGCGGTTTCAAAGGGAAATTTCAATACAAGTATGTATCTAAATTTAAAGTAATGAAAAATAAATATAGGGTCACATGGTTAACAGCGGATCAGTGGTACGCTTCAGATCACTCAGACAGCGACGGTTTTGATGACTGTATGTGTGAGCTATAACCGAGTAAACGTTTCTTGTCCCACTACGTCCCTACTCCCATAGTGCGTCTGCGACTTCGCAGCACAGTAGACATGTAAGAGTGACGTTTGTCATCAGCAAGCACAAAGAAAAAAATACGTAAGTTTTATTTTCATTTATATTTATCTTCTGATTAAATATTACTTATTTATGTCGGTGTATTTTGTTGAATTGGTTAAAAACGCGTAAAGTCTTAACAAGTGCAACTCGGTATATTTGTAACATTTGTTTGTATTTCCTTTTTTAAAATTATGCAACGGGTTGGTACACAGTGGATCATATGGATCGGGTACACAGTGGATCGGGTACACAGTAAATCATGTATCGACGTATTATTTATTATTATTTTTATATTTATGTTTCAGAATGTCCAGAAAAAGAGTTGAAATAAGAAAACGCTGCTCATAATGAACATCAAATAAAAACTTAAAACTACATTATCAAAAATATGCGTTACGTTTTTATGGTCTACTAGCAGTGCCCCGCGGTTTCAACCGCGTAAGTCCTGATCTCGTGGGAATATCGGGATATAATGTAGCCTATGAAACTTGGTACGTAGATAGCTGGAGACCTGGATTAACTCCAGGTCTTCAACTATCTACATACAAGTTTTATCGCAATCGGTTCAGTGGTTTTTGCGTGAAAGAGTAACAAACATCCTTCCATCCATCCAAACTTTCACATTTGTAATATTAGTGGGATCAAGGAAAAATTGCAGAAATGTGACGTACCAAATGGCGCTTCATAACAACCACAAAATGCCTCCTACTTGGGCTGAAACAGAAATTGCAGGCATTGACTGATTGAGAGGGTTTCTACAAAGACATCCTGACCTTTCTCTGCCTGAATCTGAATCATGCAGTTTGGCAAGAGCTTTTTGATAGTCTTTTTATTCTGGATAACCATGAATCTCACCTGTCAATCAAAGCCCTAGACATAGCAAAAAAATTTGGAGTAACTGTTCGTACTTAACATCCTCGTACATCTGCGAAGCTACACCTTTAGGTGTCGGTATTTAAGGTATATTTAAATATTTTTATAACTCAGCCTGGATGATCAGGAATCCCGGTTCTCCAGTGACTTTTTATGATGTTGGACAATTGATAGTATTTGCATTTACAAAAGCGATGATACCATCAAATATAATGCAAGCTAGACTGTTGATTTATCTAATATTAACATCCGCTGATTATTTTTATATCTCTGATGTTATTCTATCTATATGTATTATATCTATTTATTAAGTTTAGAAAGTAGTAATTGTTGGTTATAGTGTAGAATTAATAGATAATTAAAAAAATAGAAGACTGCCAGAAATTGATTGTGTTTTATTCAGAGGTACACGTTACACTATATTAAAACTAAAAATTCTTTAAGAATTTGTGTTATGTAGATAAAACGTTTTTGTTACTTATTTCTAATAAAAAGAGTGATTATCCTTAACTTTCTTTTTATTATACCCTTTGTGTGCCTTTGAACTTTCCTAAGTCCGATGTGTACCATTAGGTGATTCAACGTGTAACACTCCTAGTACACAGTGGATCAAATCCCGTTTTTTTTTAAATATTTTTTTTCTTTTTTTGGCTTAGTCATGGAACTTGCTAAGTTAAACGTCGTGAAACATTATTATATTCTCTATACACCTGCAAATTTTCAATCGATTCAATTCCTTAATTTCGGAAATATACTCACTTAAAAAACGGGTGATCCACTGTTGACCATGTGACGCTACATGAAAAACCGACTAAGTTCATATTTTCAATTATAAAAATATTTTAACTCCTGGATATCCTTAAAACCACTTTTTTTCTGTCGGGTAGTCAGCAAAAGATTGGAGATTTTACGGAAATCACACAATAGCGACAATATCGACGCAGAAAAATCTAAGGATTATAATGATATATCTACCTCATTTTACGTACTTTTGTCGTAAGGATTGCCTTTCAAGCGTTGATATATTCTATTTAATACTCTTTTATGGTATACATAACTAACAACAGAACTGATCCGCTGTCACCCATGCACCGATCCAAAGTGACCCATTCCTGGGTTACAGTGGATCATTTCCCAATTTTTAGGGTTCCGTTCCTCAAAAGGAAAAAAAGGAACCCTTATAGGATCACTTTGTTGTCCGTCTATCTGTCTGTCTGTCAAGACCTTTTTCTCAGGAACCCGTGAACGCATCAAGTGGAAATTAATAATAAATACATAAGTCTTCGGTCCTTTGAAGCTATAGAAAAATCAAGCTTCTAAGTCAGTCTTCTAAGTATGGTCGCTTATTTGAATAAATTTGAACATTTCGCAGGTAAATCAAAACCTATAGGGTACTTCCCATTGACCTAGAATCATTAAATTTGGTAAGAAGCAAGGTCTCACAGCACAAGTAAAGTAAGTAAGAAAATCCGAAAGTGATTAATTTGTTATTATATCACAATGACATAAAAAATAGTTTTTGTGATAACAAACTTTTATTTTGCGGTTGGATTGTTGACTTTGTCGCAAAGTTAAGTGTGTCTTTTGAAAAAGACCGACAAGTGTTCGAGAATTGATTACCGAGATGGACGTACTATCTAAATACTTGTTTATAAATATATGTTTGCTTGCGGAACCCTCGGTGCGCGAGACAGACTCGCACTTGTCCCGTTTTTTTTCAAAGGCTATATCTTGTAAATTTATGTATTATTCGTTAACAAATGCCTTTTGCTTTTAAGATTAATTTTTCTTCAAATAATTTAATTGTAGAATACAGTGATTTAAGTAAATCTTGTAGCTGTATGAGTTAAAAAAACTGATCCACTATTAACCACTCTCCCTTACGTTAGGCTACTGAAGAACCGCCCTCAAAAAAAAACACTGTAACCAAGTGGTTTTTTTTTCAGCTGGATATTTTCCTGTCTCTCTTTAACGTATGGCAGAGTTCTCTTTTCATTCATCTATCGCATATCACGCCCCTCTCCGCGGTCTAGGGCATCGAACACGTACACATGTAAATATTAAACAATTAACGACATTAGTAAAAGCTTGGAATTTTTAATCATAGTCCCTTGTTGCGGACTTGTCCTTTGTTAACATCCATATAGAAATAAGTAAGTAAATTCACTTACAATTAAAAACTCTTACTACTTGTGTTTTAAACGTAAATTAGTTAGAGTTTTACCGGTAGATAGCGTGTCATCATTTTGGTTTTCGTCACAAACTTGAGACATTCGTACGTCTTTTTAATGTCATCATAGTCATCATAACCATACTCATAATGGTAAGAGTCCGTGTTGTCTGTTGTACAAATCTCGTAGCGTGATTCATTGTAGGTGTGCACGTATGATACTATATGGAGATTGTAAACACTGAAAAAAAAAATTAATGATAAGTAAGATCATTATATCTGATAAGTAACATCAGCCTATCTTTGTATCAATCACGAATTTTAAAGATTTAACAAAACTCTGATTTATTTACTTTCATAAACAAGGTGTTAACTGAAAGATGGTCTCATATTTTAGAAGCGTTGTGTAGCCGATAAATGGTTAAGTACCGTAAAAGTATGCGCTTGAGACTTACGTCAGTATATGATATTACCGTTGTACTGGTAGTGACTTATGTATGTATGCATTTTTAGTCTATTGCTGTCTCTAACCAATGACAGAGTATGTTTAGCAAGCGTTTGTTAACGTTAAGTTTTTATGAACAATGACTAGTCATGACAAGCGCCTCAGCTGCGCTCCCGATACGCTCAAAATACACGCGCCTGTGCGCGCACATAGTTGTATGCCAAGTTCTGCCGTTACTGGGGCGCGCGCCCCAGGGATCGTCATGATTAGTCCCTAAGAGGGTTAGAAATTTTGAAGTTATTTTCTGTATTTTCATTCATTTATTCATATGCTCACGGCTGTTGTCCCAAAAGGGTTAGTCAGAGGTGTGACATTTCTGTGACACCCACATTTCGCCAATTTTTGGGTTTCTACGTAACAGGTGGCGAGAAATAAATAATAAATACATAATTATTACATGTAATTAAAAATATTTTTGTACACGGATGTTTAATTAGAGAAGTACTTGTTAATTGAAGATTTATTTTTATCGTAGATAGTGTCGTTATTATTAAAAAAATATTTTTCATTCAAGAAATACAATTGTTTTATTTTTTCCTAACGCTTGTGTACGCAACTGTAGCATATTAATAAATACTATACTGGAAGGTTAAGAACGTTACTTAGATATATGGCACGGCCGCTTTTTTGTAGCCATCCGAACTTGGTCGGGTTATGTAGGTTTTCGATGCTTTTTCAGTATTTTAATTGTTTCTCTTTAATTACTGAATTGAATGAGATGAAATTTTGCATGTGAGTAGTTGAATTAATACACTAATTATTGGAATACATTTTACTATGCAATTCCTTTAGAACGCGTGATATTTGACTGCTTTGTGACAGTGGTCTATTCATGGTAAATTGTCCTATAACTCTTTAATTACTAACGGAATATCATTGATACTTGGCAACATGTTGCAGACACTCTTACAAGGTTTGTATAAACGTGAAAATCTAGACCCCAAAGTGCATACTTTACGAACTAAGACCTAATAAGCGTATTTTACGTTTATATTTTTATCTTTTAAAAGTTTATGCATGCACTAATTTTATTCATACATACACAATTACACACTAATTTTTGGACACATTTTTTTCTTCTAAGTCCATGGATTAAAAAAGTTCCGCCAGGACAACGTTCGCCCAGCGGAATCAGTTTGTAGCGAATTTCTCCACAATGGCTGCATGCACAATTTTTTTTTTACCATACACAATTACACGACGTCATACACTAAATATCTGCATAATTAAAATCTTTAAATTCAACAACATTCCGCTGCGCGAACGCACACGTTTGAGTGCCTGCGCAGGTTATAAGGTACTTTTTATGCCGGGTTAAACTTTGGTTCCCACAGGAAAATCAATGAAAGCAGTAATAACATTGTAACGTTACTAGAATGTATATACTTATTTCGAATTAAATTACAGCGAGCGTTTAGCTAATCTGGTGTAGAGTACGAATTCTACTAGGTTGGGTGCCGGACCGAATCCCGCTTTGACACTTTTTCTATTTTTGCACTTTTTTTAAATATATAAACTAATTTACTTTTTAAAATTAGATATCGTTTTTAACCGACGAAAAAAAAGAAGGTTCTCAATTCGACCGTTTTTTACATATCAATACCAGAAGTATCAATTAATGTAAGGGACAAAACACTGTTTTTTAGGAAAGCCAAAAAACAATTTTATATTTTTAAATCTCTCTATAACTTTTTACTGTCTGCTCCAATTTTAATTATGTCTAAAGCAAAGTTTCTTAGAATTTTCTCTTCTTTCATGCTATAAACAAAAGATTCAGGAATACCCAGTGGTTTAAAATATAGCATGTCCCTTCCATTAAAAAAAAATGTGTTTAGTTGTGCCTTACGTTACTAATATTTTATGTGTAAACCGTCAAGCATAGCGTAAGCAGCAAGAGAAATAGAAAATTATACATAATTCTATTGTAAAGGACTTTTACAGTGTTGCCATTTGATGTATTTATAGATTATCCATTAAGATTATAGTATTTTAACACCATGAAAATAGGTTATTTACATGATTAAATGTTAGTTTCAGACTGGCTATCACAGATTTAAATGAAATTTAGGGATACAAAAATAAAACGATTTATTAGGTATTAATATGTTTTTTAACATTGAAAATGTTTTTTCGATCGCTCCGGTAGGGCCCCATTTTCGCTGAAAGTGTGTTTGCCCCGTGTAATATAGTGGTTTCCGTATGAGGGCTCAAAAGACGCAAAATTTTAATGGCTTACAGATGGTGAAAAGTTTTTTTGTAAAAGTCGAAAACCTTTTTCGAAAATTGAAAAAAAACAAAAAAAACCTTGATTTTTTAACACCTTCCCTCGGAATATCTTCGATATCTCGTGAACGAGGTCGATAATCAATAAACTGAGAGAGACGCCTAGAGATATTGAGATGGGGAACATTTTATGCCTGACACTTTTTTTTGTGGGAGTGATAGGGGGGGCGGTATGCTCCCCCTTAGCGGCGCGTGGAGCGTCGCCGTGCGGTGTATTACTCGGGCGTCATAGCCCTGTGGAACTTTGCAGCTTTGAGATACGAAGATCTATTAGAACTTAATAGACGCGGAAAATTAAGGGCTTTTAGGATAGTATAAACAAATTTTGGAAAAGTCGATAATTTTTTTGCAAACAAAAAAAATCAACTGACTGTTAAGGTTTAAGGTAAATTATTTAACACTGTGCCTTACTTTATTTTTCAGAGAAAAAAAAATCTAAACGTCTGTTACATCTTTTTTTTTTTGTCATAAATCGTTTTACGCAGGCCAAAAATTTTTACTGTATGGGATTTTTTTTAACTCATTTTCGCCAAAATGTCCCTTACGTTAATTGATACTTCTAGTATCGATATTTCTTTTTTTTTATGTATGTTCAGCCCTATCCGTTATGTTTGAACGGATTTTGATTATTCTTTTTTGTTAAATAGGGTATACCTCAAGGGTGGTTCCATGTCAAGGAAGTCAGGATCTGATGATGGAATTTTGATAAAATTGAGAGAAATCCTCTAAAATTTAGAAACGAATAGTGTTTCGGTTTACTTTTCATTACTTTATCAGGTATTTGCGTTTAGAAATCATCACATCATGTAGCCGAGCTAATGATGAAAAAAAATAGCTGGTTCTTGACTATGCCAACGAGCTATTTTGCCTCTCGCAGCCATTTAATTCATAATTATGTTTCAGGGCATTAATAATAATAACTTCACACACCTCATACACTGCCGCCTGATCCTAAACTAGGCAGAGCCTGTACTATGGTAACCAGACTGCTGATAAACATACTCATAATTATATTTCTAAATACATACATATTTATAAATAAATTACACCCAGACAGAGAATAATTCGTCCTGGGTGGAAATCAAACCCACGACCTCTGGCTCAGCAGTCAGGGTCACTAACCACTAGACCATCAGGCCAGTCCAGTAAATATACATATATTTATAAACAGAGTTATAGAAAAAGAAGATGAAGCTTTTAAACTTTTGCGTTCCATGATAATATAATTATGTTGACGGGAATTTACGCGATCACGTATTTAAATAGTATAACAGTACCTACAGGCCTGTGATCACGACCACGGCAAAGCAAAGGTATGTCATACCTTTTAAATACGTGATCGCGTTGATTCCCGTCAACATGATTATATTAGAATAGAATAGAATTTTTATTTAAAGCATCTATGACTTAGTTGTTAGTTTAACTTAACACTTTGTTAGTATTACAGTATTTTACTATACTAAATGCATGGCAGACACTATCGCCAAAAAAATTACCTACATCTAAGCTGAAATATTGACATGTAACCGGTGATTTTTTTTTTTATGCTTTCAGACCATTTATTTTCCGTTCGGTTACAGTAGTGTGAAATCTTATGTTACACCGTGACTAAACAAAGCTCAGAAGCAAACATTAATCTGTTAGGTATACCGAGGGGGGCCATAGTTTCTAGGAAACAGCACTGACTGACTGGCTACAGCAAGAGTCTCCCAATTGATCGGACGAATCAAGATATTAGGTCGTCACAGTTGTTTTATGACGATTTTCTGGGAGGAAAACAACTCTCGCGCAAGGAGGAGGTGACGGTGTGGATTCGGTAGAAAAACTTCCAGGTGTAACCTTTTCACTCGCGCTCTCATGCGTACGCTAAGAGTGGCCGTGGGTGTATGAGACGAGTTTTATGTTCTTCACCCGAAGCAGAGTCTCCCGTGAAGAGGGTGTCTGGACATCGCCCAGTTGCCGTCCGCTAGCCAGCGCTGGGTGGATCATTGGAGGCAAAACGTCGCCGTACCGACGGTCAACTCATAATGTTTCACCGCCAATAGAGTATCAGAAATACTGCCTGGAGAAAGAGGTACTATGCAATAAGCGACAAATTGCTGTTTTCCGAAAAAAACGCGAACGAAGTCGCGGGCACAGCTAGTAATAAATATATTAAGTACACCGTTTAATATTCATGTAATATTTACTGTAAGCGCAACATTATATGTTTTAAGTATATAGAAGCCGTCCGTGCGTCACCATGGGTTCCAGTCGAATAGGAGCGCCTGCTGAACTGGATGCCTATTTGGTACAGCTGTGAGACACAGAATAAGTTATCTAGAAATTGTCAGTCTCCTAAGTAGGTACATTATTAGACTAATAGCTACAGTGAGTAATGTCCACTATTTGTTAAAGAGAACGGTTTCTGCTAACGTGTGTTTCGGGGAGGCCCCACTAGTTTCTAACTAGTAAAAGCCTTCTTTTTTTTTTGTTTTTTTTTTTTTTAAGAGGTTGCGCCGTTCACTTTTACGAATAAGGTACGTGTTTGTAGTGTTGTGAGTCCTAATGAGTGGGTACTACCTTATAATTAAGTGTCTCTGACTGTGCCAAATAAAATTTTATTTCTTTCTTTCTTTTAAATTTGGTCCATTATTGTGTAAAGTCCATCACGATTGTTAAATTGGCAGCGTTATATTTCTAGCGTCGAATGAATTATAATCATTCCTTTCCGTACACATATTGGTAAGATAATCCTTATCACTACTGACTGTAATACTGTAAGGTTCGTTTGTCTATCAAGGGTGATCCAAATTCGACAGCAAGGGTTACCTACAAGGGACCTTCACAACCTTATCGATAGGAGGGGTCCAACCTGTGCCCCGGACAGGGCCTGATGAAACCTGGTCACGAGTGACACGTCCAATAGCTTATTCATATGTTAGCAGGCCGTGGGCGTTCTGGCCACACCCGTAGAAGTAACCGGCCCGTCCCGACATAATATACAAAATGCTTTGTTAAAATGTACATTAGAAGCTCTGTAATTATGGCATACAGTCTATTTTGTGTTCTATTACGTCACTTGTGAACTTGTAGAAAAACGAGATACAGAAATTATTCACAGAAATCTAAATAAGGTAATAGAAGTGCTATGAACGCGTAAACTTGTCGACGCGCTGGTGACTCAGACGCCACCAGTGCGCAATGTTATGCTCAGTTTCTCGTGAAACTTTGTCTCGGCAAGTGCGGTTGTAAAAGTGGTGTTTTGCAGCATTGCCCACTGCGGCAATTTGTCTACTACGTGTAATTTCACTAATCAAGAGATAACATTTGGATAACTTTCATCGGTAAGTGTTTTCTTTTGGTTTTATTGATGTTTTTGATAAAAATACATTTTAAAACATAACTCTACCAATAAATAGTACGACTGGCATAATTTGGGGCTTTATTTCTACTTACTACTTACATTGCCCGTTGTGTTTAATGCTATCCGACAGTTTGGTTTTACAAAAAGAAATGTATAACGCAATGAATAATAGTGTTGGCTTTAGCATTTCTAGTGGCACGGTCACAGAGAATCGTCGCGAGCTAGACATGTGCTAAACGATATTAGGATACCTACAGTAGTACTCACAAACTGTACATTTTACATTAAAAGATAAAAATGAAAAATTGTTTTCTAAAGGGAATATATTATTTTATTGGTTTATTTTAGATTCCCGTAGATTGCAGATACGAAAGACAAGTGGATATAACTTATTTGTTGATTGATTTGTTCTATTCATTTTACGTAGGATGACTTCAATATATCAACAAAACGGCGTACTCTGTTAAAATCTGCAGTACCTACAAATAACATAATGAACTTGTTCAATGTAGTATGTTCAGGTTTATATTGCTTTAACCGATTTAATAAAAAAGTAAATAAATACTTTGAAATGGTAGATGCGAGAATAACGTGAAGTTTGTTTTTTTTACAACCTACCCGTTTTAAGACCTAGCGTGATTTTTAATACCTAACTTAACAACTACAACTTTTACAAATACAATATTATTTTTAGGTATTCAAATTCTAACAAATATTAGGTATATAATATTCTTTCCTTAGCTTTAAAAATTACTTTCGAAAAACTACCTTCTTTCTAAACATGTAATAATCTGCCAATAGGAAGATAGGTACATCTTATAACTATCTGAAGAACTTTCTGGTAGTCTAGTAATTAATCATCATAAAACAAAGGTGAAACTAAAAACTAAATTATAGTGACAAAATTACTTACGCTCTTTCTCTCGAACAAACTTTAGAATCTGCATTCGTTACATACGACACGACAAACAAGCAAAAGACAGTATATTCAAACATTTTATATAAGTATATGAAAACTAAACAATTATCACAAGCGTTGGAGAGGACAGTCTAAATTTAACTGACTGTCACATTTGAGATATGAAAATCAAGGTTATATACAATTCAGGATACCGAACCGGAAGTAGTACGTACTGCACACACTGACAATATAGTAGTAGTATATGGTTTTCAGTGATAAGTATATTATTACAAGTGTTCGAGCAGTGGTCGGAATTCGACTATAATATAAAACATACCTACAAACATAAAAAAATAACATACGGGATGTAAGCAACCGACGCGTGTACTAAAAACCAAAATAGAAGGTTCAGATCATTATTCCGAGTTCAAAATCGATGTATTCTGCCGAAAAATTGCAGCTTCGGTAGATTCCACATAACGTCCTCTAACAACATTTTTAAATCAATCATCAGTTGAAACAATTGCATTTGTATAAATTAGCATCATTCCTCATAGGCAATAGACATAGGTACCTACTTATGTAGGTATACAAGTATTTTACGCTTCTAAGATTATAGTCCAGTCAAGATAGCTAGAAAAGTACGGGTAAGCTATAATTTGCATACATCTGAAAATTGTTAGATCATGGGGACGTCTCTAACATCTACAGTTCGACCTCATGTAAAGTCACGTCTCATGGAAACCTGATAACCGTATACTGGTTCACGTGTTACTTCACAACATTTTATGGGATGAATAATGTTAAAACAATTAACATTTTCAATTTCTTATCTTCAACATTCTCCTTACAAACCGCTTTAGTCTTTAACAAACCACAAGAACCATGCATCACATGTTTTTAACGTATTCATATAACATTGGATGAGTTTATCTACTTATTGAGAATTCCCAACAAACAATCGTTGTAGTTTTCCGTCAGCGTAATTAAAATATGTGTGTGTATAAATCAATGCTACAAGTTCCAAATAGGTCTGATACACTTTACGTGTGAGCCGACAAGTGATGATGGAAAAACAATTCGACGTCCAAAATGTCCAACATGTTCAACATTTGAACACATGAAATTGTTTTACAAATCAGATCTGACATTTGCTTGATTTCGTTTAATACTGAAATGCAAACGCGGGCCTATTGTAGGCCCACGTTGTTTTAGTTATGATTATTAATAATAATAATTTGACACACCTCACACACGGCCGTCTGATCCCAAACTAGGCAGAGCCTGTACTATGGTAACCAGACTGCTGATAAACATACTTATATATTACTAGGTAAATACATACATATTATAGATAAATTACACCCAGACACAGAACAAATTATCGTGCTCATCACACAATTATTTGTCCTGGGTGGGAATCGAACCCACGACCACTGGCTTAGCAGTCAGGGTCACTAACCATTAGACCAACCGGCAAGTCTATTCACTAGTTATTACTTGTGGTAGTCTCACTATTGTTGTCGCCACATCAAAAACTCTTATTTATTTTATTAAAAATAGGGCCAAACTATAATAGATGATAGCACAGTTCACTATTTAATAAAAATAAGTTAATAGATATTATTTCGACTGGTTATACCGGTAACGCAATACTATTGGTTGATTGATAAATATTAACAAATTGTGGGTTTATAAAAGGAGAAATAAGACGAGAACTTCAGTTGAGTGCAAACATAGGTACGAACAATTTGGCAGTTGCTGTTTGTTAGTGATTTTCATAGTTTATATCAGTGGTTTTGAGACTGTTTCTAACATCAGAAGTGAGATAAAGAACGCGCCCCAATTGAAAGAAAAAAAAAGTGTTAGTAAGTAACAAGTTTCTTGTGCAAGATTTTGCTATTCGCAAATCCCAACGTCCTCATCATGGTGTACATCAAGCAATCGGGATGCAATGAGTATGCACCTAACAGTAAGCAAAAACGTTTTTATTAGTAATTTCCGAGTGTGTGTTTATTCTAATGTGGGTAGATGTGATAGAAGCGAATACTCGTACTATCGGATTCATTATGATATTCTTACTGTTAATTTAGAGTTGGAAGCTTAACTATTATTTATAATTTACTAATTTGTTCAAAAAAATCTACGGATTGAAAAAGTGTACATGTATTTTATTTAAAAAAGAGGGTATATGGATAAAATGAGGTGTTCGAATATTTATTTATTTGTAGAAACTATTTGCTACAAAAACATAACTGTTAATACTTTGATTGCTTGGATTAATTTTGCATGACAAAATGGTTAAAAATGGGTTTTACGAGTTATTACGTTAAGAATTTTATAAAAATAAAATAAAATAATTCGGACTTTAATTCGAAGTGTTTATCAAAAGCCCTAGTAGAAGGTACCTACTAAGATGAAAATTGAAAATGAAGTATGGTTAAATATGCCTTTAAACTGATGTTAATAACTGGTTTTTGTTGATATATGAAATAGTCATAAAAAGTGTGTTGAACATCCCAATCCTGTTAAAAGCTTTTAAAGTAAATTTATACTCTCTAGTTTCGCAAAAGTAGTCTGTTAACGCATTAAGCAGAAATACTATTAGCGCTTGTTCTCCGCTGATGTCAAATAAAAAAAGAAAGAATTGGTTTTTATCAGTTCAATTGCTAGGTGCTAATGTTTTATTAGACACTTAAGCATTACAGTCAGGCCAGGCCGAACTTCACAGGAAAGGAAGTACAACCACGTCGAAAAACTTGGTCAGGCATAAAACGAACCAGTGGCTATCAAACATTAAGAACAACATGTGCTTAAATATAGATTGGACTTGGACTAAATTAGCAGAACTGGATGAAAACCACCTGAAATTGGATATACCAGGATGTTGGCCGGTATTTATATATCTGTATTTGTGAAATCTGCCTAGTACATAATTATGACTGTGTCATAATTTTGTTGACTGATATTTGCGAGAAGTATGTATGATGATAGACTTAAGAGTGAGGAATAAGAACATAAGAAAATATGTATGATATTTAGTCAAGTACATTTGCGTCGGGCAATACTGTGTAACCTATATGCGGAATTTACTCGTGTAAAGTCAGACGTTAAGACCCGTTGTGATATGCAACTAGGGTTGGCCAAAGGCATCGCCTAGGGGAACCTTCGGGTGCTTGACGCTGGCTGTATAACTTACCGCCGATGGAATAGTTATACACGCACGAGTAAATTCTTAAAGCCAGATGTTAAGACTTGTTGTGATATGCAACTAGGGTTGGCCAAAGGCATCGCCTAGGGTAAACTTCGAGTCTTAACGTTGGCTGTATAACTGACCGCCGATGGAACAGTTATGTAAGCATTAAGGTCCTAGTAGTGTCCGGGGATTGTCTAAATGAAGCGGGGAGCTCTTTATCTACTGGCCGTCGATGGAATAGTAGATCGATGCAAAGAAATATATTTAAATAGATACAATCTAATGGTAAATACTTTGTCCTCAGCAACTATACCACACCATGACGCTATCCGGGACGGATGCGTACGCAGGAGGGCCGTGGTGTCGCCAAATCAAACTCTTATTTATTTTATTAAAAATAGGGCCAAACTATAATAGATGATAACACAGTTCACTATTTAATAAAAATAAGTTAATAGATATTATTTTGACTGGTTATACCGGTAACGCAATACTATTGGTCGATTGATAAATATTAACAAATTGTGAGTTTATAAAAGGAGAAATAAGACGAGAACTTCAGTTGAGTGCAAACATAGGTACGAACAACTTGGCAGTTGCTGTTTGTTAGTGATTTTCATAGTTTATATCAGTGGTTTTGAGACTGTTTCTAACACTATTTCACTTAATTTATAAACACGCTTTAATATTTTACTTATTGGTTAGGGTTACGTTATTATCCTTTAAGTATTCTTGTAATTAGGCTTCATTAATTAATATCTGTTTCGTACATATCGCTTTCTTCATTTTAATATGATCTGGGCAGCCTCGGATCTACGATTTTTCCGAACCGGGGCAGAAACATTATATTGGGGCCCCCTACCACAGATTACTAAGTAGTTACTACGTAACAGATAAATCACTCCCTACAAAAACGTCCATACCTACTGTTTTAATTACCTACACTTTCCAAACGTCGACCCCTGCATGCGAAAATGATCTTAAACCTTCTTAAAACACGATTATTATTGCCTCGCAATAGCGCATGGTTGCGTTGCCGTAAGTGAGTTTAGGGTTACCTCTTTTTATGTAATATTAAATATCTATATTTTTATAAAAAAAGGCTTTGTTAATTAAGTAAAGTTTTATTACACAAAAAATCGGGTGTGTTACCTGACTTAGAAAAGTGTAACACTTAATACCACGTCCCCGTAAGTTTACAAATACGAAACACTTAACAACAAACCGCTTCTCCGAAAAACTTATCGCCGAAGCCACGTGACCTTGCTTAACTAAACCTCTAACGAGAAACATCAATAAATTATTCGAGAAAAGAAACTAAAAGAATTTGTCATAGCGTGATGTTATATAGCCTATAACCTTCCTCTATAAATCGATAGTCCATCCAACACGAAATTTTTCGAATTTTTCAATTCGAACCAGCAGTTCCTGAGATTAGCGCTTAAACCAAACACACAACTGTTCAGCTTTATAATATTAGTATAGATGTGATGTAGTGATAAATCTAAAGAACAATGTTGCATATGTATATTGTAGATGCTCCTTAATTAAAGTTGAGTACCTACATCCAAATCTTTTCCCAATCAAACGCGTGGAATTCCCTACACGAGTAGATGCGTCGTTGTCCTTGACGACAATAGTGCCGACAAAATCTAAAAACGTAGCGCGGTGGCGTTTTGGTATATAATAAGGTACCTAGGTACTAAAGATTTGATTTCTTGTGGTTATGGCATTCTTATAAATATAAACTTATAAAGTATCATTTACTTAAAAATTATATAAAATCTTAAAACCATTTCAAAATTACGTATTTTCTTTACTATTATAAATATTTAATCAGAATGGTAAACCATTATTAATTACTTTTATTACAGAATTAATTATTTGTAATCGAAATAAACACTTGATTATTTAAATGAATTGTATTTGTATATTAAAGAAAGGGCATAAAAATCCTTATCTGAAAACCAACTCTATGTGACAGTGAAAACCGTATTAAATCTTATTTATTTGTAACAGAAACCAAAACATCAAAATACTTAGAACGAAATATATGTGTGAGTAGTAGTGGAAACCCCAACCGGTCATCACCTCACCAGGGCTAGCGGTGAAGGTGTCGGAGTCGAACCGACTAAAACCAAACGGTGTTCCATCACAAGCGAGTTTTGTAAGGGACTCGATTATGCCCTAGGAAGAAAGTCCCCGAGAACCCCGGCTGACCTTAGCCGCCTCTTCAGCAGTAGGGAGCCACAGGATTGCGTGCGGAAATGCAGAGAGCTTTGCCCCCCTTTCCGTTTAGAGAGGCGCTAGCAGAACACGTCGCACCACGGTCGGTGACGCTTTATCCTGGCCGCCCGACGAGAAACGAACATCGCTACTGTGAACGCCTCCATACTAAGAAAATGTTACTAATAATAATATGTTGTCTATACTTACTTCATATTATAAATCGCCAATCAGTGTTTTCGTTTAAATTATACCTATGCGGGTGAATAATGTTGATTTCCGTATTTAGCGGGCAATGTCCGCATAAAATAAAACCGGACAAATGCGGTTCTGACTCGCGAACCGAGGGTTACGTACAAACTTATATGTAGGTAGGTAGTTTGTCCATCTCGGGAATCTATTTTAGAAGATTTTTGTTCGTTTAATGAGTAGGTAGTTAGTTATGTTTGAAAGATTAACTTAACTTTTCCCTTCTAAAACTTCCTCATATAGTTCTCTTCATCGTATCCAATATTCCTCTTAGTAAAACATAGAGCAACCATTCCTTTCTTTACGGATCCGGACATTTTCACAGACGTCGGTGGTGGTTTACCCACCACCGACGTCAACCCGCACTTTACCTACTCTGGGATTTAGTAGGACCTTCGGAATAATACAGCCAGGTTTCATAACATGTAGGTAACATTCGAGTTCACGTGGTTAGATCGGGCGACTTCAATTTGTTTTAACATATCACGAGACCACGTCACACGCTGCTCTTCCGGCACATCAGTCACCAAGCGCGTTACCCAGAGTTAACCAAGGTTGAGTACTTTCATATAGTTGTGAAGAATCCAATGAACAGTTGTAGCACTTAAATTGGGGTTGCCTCGTTCTATATATACGCATAGGCGTATAAAGAGGGGGGGCCGGGTGGGCCGGGTGGGCCGTGCCCACCCCAGAATGGTCTGATGCCCACCCCAGGATGTTTGGGGACTGATTCGAAATTATAGACTCGATACATACCGGGTGTTAGAGAAACGCTCCCAAAAACGAAGACAGATGATAGTACTAATGATACCTTTGAAAATAATAAAATTATGTTGACGAGAATTAACGTGACTTGCAACAGTAGTCAGCCTGTGACCTCGACCCAATGCAAGCTGGTCCAAACGTCAGGCGAATCAAAAGTACCTTTTAAATACGTGATCGCATAATTTTATTATCATATATCATTTATGACAATAAGGTTTAAAAAAAAAAAGGATACCTACCTTTATTATTTATAAAATCGGCAAATTAGATTTGAATTACAATTTTTTTCTTGGTAATTGTAATTGAGATTTGATATAATTAAATTAACAAAATTAGGGACCTCCGATCTTTCTTTAATAAAACACCGCATACCAATCAGTAATCTCTGGATAATGCAGAGGGGCCAGCAGCCCCAGTCCTAGTACCAAGTACGTATTTTAACTCAAGTTTGATTATACAAGTTTTGCATTCAAAAATCATAAGTGACTATGCTTCAGACTGGACCATGTCAGCCCAGAATTGACTCTGTACAAAATTCGAAGAAAAACTGCGGACATTTAAGGCACAAAACTCTTTTTTTCTTAGTATTATCATGCGATCAGTCCTTCCGACTATGAGCAGATGTGAAAGAGAGAGAGAGAGAGAGATAGAGAGATTTTTTTTTTGATATTTTCCGGGTGGGGAAGTTTCTCATTAGAAACATCTTCTATATGGATAAAGCGGCTTATTTATTACTGGCAAGTTCCGGGATCCTACGCCTTTTCAAGCAAGTTATGCAGTTGGGTAGTGTGAACTGGACAGCTAGTTGGTTTGGATGATTTTCCAGGTATGTTTTTTTTTAAGAGAGGCTTTTACTTCCTCCTTTACAGGGGCCATATTTAGATGAGCATGAACTTCCGAGTTTCTTATGAACCAGGGCACGTTGCTGATTGGTTTTAGAATACAATTCTGGGCTCTTTGTATTTTATTTATATTGGAATAACACAGGCTCCCCACAATCGAATGCCATAGATCCAGACTGGTTTTATGACAGACTTAAAAAGCAGCAGTTTGTTGTCGGTGGACAGTTTTGAATTTCTTCCTAGAAGCCAATATAGCCCCAGGATCATCTGCGTAGGTTGCAATAGTAACCCCAGGTGTTTGCGGTAAATCTCCTGTAAATATGGTGTACAAAACTGGGCCAAGTTCTGAGTCTTGTGGTATCCCATCAAGTATGTCGCAGAACCGTGATGTATATTCAGCCTCATTTACTTAAAAAAATTTATCGCTCAGATAAGATTCAAGAATTCGATCGATAGAATCCGTCAGAACAGAGCCCCATTAATGCGCCATTACACTGAGGAGATACCCGAGACTGACCAATACTAGATAGAACAGAGCTCCAGGAGATGACAGAATTACTACTGAACTCCTAAAAGCAGGGACCCCGATCCTGAAAGAGTTAGCGACTCTCTTTAATTCTATCATCGAGTAGGGTTTAACACCTAGGTCATGGAGCGGGAGGGCGGTGGTATTGTTCTTCAAAAAAGGCAACAAGACCTTGTTTAAGAACTACAGACCCATCTCACTCCTGAGCCATATCTACAATTTGTTCTCGAGAGTCGTCACAAATCGTCTTGTGAGAAAGCTTGACGAATTCCAGCCACCAGAACAGAAAACCGGGTTCGGAAAAGGCTACAGCACTGTAGACCACATTCATACTGTTCGGCAGATTGTGCAAAAGACTTAGGAGTACAATCAGCCGCTGTGTATGGCTTTTGTGGACTACGAGAAAGCCTTTGACTCCATTGAAATCTGAGCAGTTCTGCAACGATGTCGTGTCGACTGGCGATATATCGTGGTGCTGAGAAGCTTATACAACACCGCCACGTTGACCGTACAGCTCCAAGACCAGAGGACCAATCCCATAAGTTTGCAGCGAGGCGTTAGACAGGGGGATGTAATATCCCCCGAACTATTCACCAACGCGCTTGAGGACGTATTCAAGACACCGGATTGGACTGGACGGGGAATTAATGTAAACGGGGAGCATAACTCGCACCTTCGGTTTGCCGATGACATCGTCTTAGTAGCAGAGTCGCTGGAGCAGCTGGGTGAGATGCTGCACAGCCTAAATGAAGCATCTCGACGCGTCGGTCTTAGTGTGAACTTGGACAAAACCAAAGTTATGTTCAATGAACACGTCACACCCAGACCGATTGACGTCGAAGGGTCGACGCTCGAAGTTGTTCAAGAATATGTCTACTTTGGACTTCGGTTATCCAGCTCGGTAGAAACAACTTCAAGAAATAAGTCACCAAAATAGTCCAGAGGTAGGTTGGGCAACATTTGGCAAACTAAACCTCAAAACCAAGGTCTTTCAGTGCGTCCTACCTATAATGACCTATGGTGTCGAGACGTGGACACTAACGGTGAGACTAGTCCACAAACTAAAAGTCGTGCAGCGGGCCATACAGCGAGTAATGATTGGAGTCTCTTTGCAGGATAAAATTCGAAATGAGGTCATTCGACAAAGAACTAAAGTTACCGACATAGCTCGCAGAATAAGCACGCTTAAATGGCAATGGGCTGGTCACGTATGGCGAAGGACCGATGGCCGTTGGAGCAAGCGGATCTTAGTGTGGAGACCGCGAATCGGTAAACGGAAGGTAGGACGCCCTGCAGCCAGATGGACGTCGGTCTGACCTGAGGAAGGTAGCTGGAAGGGACTGGATGCGGAAGGTGGAGGACCGGGTACTGTGGTGCACATTGGGAGAGGCCTATGTCCAGCAGTGGACTAGAATAGGTAGAATAATTGATTGACTGTATATCCATTTTACAAAGCCTGGCTGTCACGCTGTACTTTACAAAAAAAATGAAGATTCTTTTAATATAAAGACTAGTCGTGAAATGGGCAGTTTAAGCACCACAAGATGGAACTGTCGGTATGAAAATTTTAGCGCTGTAATACATAATTATGATTTATTTTTATTTTTTTATATTTGAGCTGCCAAAATGACTCTGCCTCATCAGGCGGATGGAAAGCACAAGCAGAATCCAAGAGTGGTGGTCACCATCCTTACTGCGAACAGGGACAGTGCAGCATGGTGACCAGCACTATGGCGGCCTAGTGAGATGCTTTTTCACGCCCCGCTTAAAGGACCCGGGATCATAGTGGGACGGAAACACGTGCGCTGGTAGGGAGTTCCAGGTTTTCACTGCTCGGCACAGGAAGGAAGACCCGAATCGATGGGTGCGAGAGCGTATGTCTTCCACTCTGAAGGGGTGTTTTCCGAGGCCGGCACGTGTTGTCCTGTAGAGGAAGGGAGAAGGGGGGACCAGTTGGAAGAGCTCTTCAGAACACTCCCCATGATAAAGACGATAGAGGACTGCCATAGAGGCGATATCTCTACGCATCTGCAGAAGCTCAAGGGACTCGGTGGCTTCAGGACTGCCAACAATGCGGATTGCTCGCCGCTGCAACCGGTCGAGAGCGTCAAACAGATACTGCGCGGCTCCATCGCAAAGGTGAGAACAGTACTCCACGCACGAGCGAACCTGTGTCTTATAAAGAAGACATAGATGCCCAGGCGAAAAGAACCCTCACCTTGTTTAGAATACCTAAGTTCCGCGAGGTCGCCTTAGTGACGCTCTCAACGTACTCGCGCGGGTTGAGGTCGCGGCAGATATCCATGCCCAGGATATCAAGCCTGCCTTGTAATGGCAGTTGAGTGTTCTGAAAAGTCGGAAGGGGAAGGAATGGAGACTTTTTGGCAGAGAATGCGCACACCTGTGTTTTCTTGGCGTTAAACTCGACCAGATTCTCGCAGCCCCATTGAGAAATGCGGCCCAGAACATGGTCGAGCTGAGCGACAAGCTCCTGTCGTTTTTCCTCAACAACTGCCGGCTTTGCAGCTGGATGTCCAAAATATCGCCCATGAACTGTGCTGTCGTCTGCATAGCAATGTATGTTGCCAAGGGCTAACATGTCATTGATGTGCAGAAGAAACAGCGTGGGTGACAGGACGGAACCCTGCGGTACACCTGCGTTAATCGACTGAAAGTCGGAGGCTGCACCGTCACAAAGGACTCTGATGCGGCGCTGGTGCAGGAATGCGGCAACCCAGTTGCAAAGTTTGGCGGGTAAACCGAATGCCGGCAGTTTGGAGAGAAGCGAACGGTGCCGAACCCTATCAAAGGCCTTTGCCATGTCTAGGCTGATGGCCAAAGATTCCCCGTGCCTGTCAATAGCCTCTCCCCAAAGGTGTGTGACGTACGCTAGAAGATCACCAGTGGATCGGTTCGGTCTAAAACCATACTGACGATCATTAAGTAGGGAGTGATCTTCTAGGTAGTGGACCAATTGTCTGTTAATGATCCGTTCGAACACTTTGCAGATAATGGAGGTGACCGTTATCGGGCGGTAATTGGCCGGGTTGGAGCGGTCGCCTTTTTTGGGGACAGGCTGAACATTCGCCACTCTCTAGGCCTCCGGAACAGTTCCCGAGGAGTATGACAAGCGATACAGGCGCGTCAATACCGGAGACAACTCCGGTGCACAGTTCTTAAGAACCACCGCTGGGATACCGTCAGGTCCACTGGCTTTCCGGACGTCAAGTGACCGAAGCTCTGCACGGACATCACTTTGCCGGATGCGAATATCCCGCATTGTGGCATTGCATGCCGGACTCGAAGGCGGGTGCATGCCGCGGTCATCGATTCGGGAGTTCGGGAGCCGCAAAGAGATCAACAAGCAGTTTCGCTTTCTCCTGCGGCTGATGGGTAAGTGATCCGTCGGGGTATTTCAGCGGTGGTAGCGAGGGTTGGCAGAAGTTGGACTGCACGGCTTTAGCCAATCGCCAGAACTTTCGGCTACCCGTAGGGTATGCGACGAGTTCTTGGCCAAGCCGCGCGATGCGCTGGGCATCCGTTGTGACGTAAGCCTTCTTGCATTTCCTAGTGGCTTTGTTAAACGCTGCTTTTAGTCGATCCACGTCGGGGTGGCTGTGGGCGCGGGCCCTGGTCCATGAACGGTAGGCCAATTGCTTTACTTATTGCTTTATTGCTTATCCGTTTACAAGACAACTCGACTTTTTGAATATCTCAGTCAGGCAAGGGACAAAGCGCAGGAACAGTTTCCGACCGCCGAACTGGTGTTTCTGGGAGACTTTAATGCCCACCATGAGTCCTGGTTGGGATCTTCCAGAACTAACCACGCGGGTCGAACTGTCCACGCATTCGCTCTCACGCATGACCTCACCCAGTTGGTACTCCAGCCCACCAGGATACCAGACATACTGAGTCAAGCGCCTTCCTTGCTGGACCTTCTGACGACGAGTCACCCAGAGCAGTACAACGTCTCGGTGCTCGCCCCTCTGGGATCCTGCGATCACTGCCTGGTGTCCACCTCGGTGCCTCTTGTTGCCCCCCCACGACCAGTCGCAGCAAAAAGACGGTTATGGCACTACTCGTCAGCAGACCGGGATGGAATGCGGGACTATTTCGCATCCATCCCGTGGGCCCAACGCTGCTTCAAATATAAAGATCTGTCGCACAGTGTAGCCGCCGTGGCTGGCGAGATCACTGTTGGAATGGAATATTATATTCCCTACAGTGAGGTCGCCAGCGCAACGACCCGTCCCTGGTTCAATCGGGAATGCGCCCACGCTGTTGCCCAAAAGCAATTGGCCTACCGTTCATGGACCAGGGCCCGCGCCCACAGCCACCCCGACGTGGATCGACTAAAAGCAGCGTTTAACAAAGCCACTAGGAAATGCAAGAAGGCTTACGTCACAACGGATGCCCAGCGCATCGCGCGGCTTGGCCAAGAACTCGTCGCATACCCTACGGGTAGCCGAAAGTTCTGGCGATTGGCTAAAGCCGTGCAGTCCAACTTCTGCCAACCACCGCTGAAATACCCCGACGGATCACTTGCCCATCAGCCGCAGGAGAAAGCGAAACTGCTTGTTGATCTCTTTGCGGCTCCCGAACTCCCGAATCGATGACCGCGGCATGCACCCGCCTTCGAGTCCGGCATGCAATGCCACAATGCGGGATATTCGCATCCGGCAAAGTGATGTCCGTGCAGAGCTTCGGTCACTTGACGTCCGGAAAGCCAGTGGACCTGACGGTATCCCAGCGGTGGTTCTTAAGAACTGTGCACCGGAGTTGTCTCCGGTATTGACGCGCCTGTATCGCTTGTCATACTCCTCGGGAACTGTTCCGGAGGCCTAGAGAGTGGCGAATGTTCAGCCTGTCCCCAAAAAAGGCGACCGCTCCAACCCGGCCAATTACCGCCCGATAACGGTCACCTCCATTATCTGCAAAGTGTTCGAACGGATCATTAACAGACAATTGGTCCACTACCTAGAAGATCACTCCCTACTTAATGATCGTCAGTATGGTTTTAGACCGAACCGATCCACTGGTGATCTTCTAGCGTACGTCACACACCTTTGGGGAGAGGCTATTGACAGGCACGGGGAATCTTTGGCCATCAGCCTAGACATGGCAAAGGCCTTTGATAGGGTTCGGCACCGTTCGCTTCTCTCCAAACTGCCGGCTTTCGGTTTACCCGCCAAACTTTGCAACTGGGTTGCCGCATTCCTGCACCAGCGCCGCATCAGAGTCCTTTGTGACGGTGCAGCCTCCGACTTTCAGTCGATTAACGCAGGTGTACCGCAGGGTTCCGTCCTGTCACCCACGCTGTTTCTTCTGCACATCAATGACATGTTAGCCCTTGGCAACATACATTGCTATGCAGACGACAGCACAGTTCATGGGCGATATTTTGGACATCCAGCTGCAAAGCCGGCAGTTGTTGAGGAAAAACGACAGGAGCTTGTCGCTCAGCTCGACCATGTTCTGGGCCGCATTTCTCAATGGGGCTGCGAGAATCTGGTCGAGTTTAACGCCAAGAAAACACAGGTGTGCGCATTCTCTGCCAAAAAGTCTCCATTCCTTCCCCTTCCGACTTTTCAGAACACTCAACTGCCATTACAAGGCAGGCTTGATATCCTGGGCATGGATATCTGCCGCGACCTCAACCCGCGCGAGTACGTTGAGAGCGTCACTAAGGCGACCTCGCGGAACTTAGGTATTCTAAACAAGGTGAGGGTTCTTTTCGCCTGGGCATCTATGTCTTCTTTATAAGACACAGGTTCGCTCGTGCGTGGAGTACTGTTCTCACCTTTGCGATGGAGCCGCGCAGTATCTGTTTGACGCTCTCGACCGGTTGCAGCGGCGAGCAATCCGCATTGTTGGCAGTCCTGAAGCCACCGAGTCCCTTGAGCTTCTGCAGATGCGTAGAGATATCGCCTCTATGGCAGTCCTCTATCGTCTTTATCATGGGGAGTCTCCAGAATGGGATTGGTATAGGCATACGTAGATTCGGCTCATAGAGCTAATATCCACGTGTAGCCAAATAGTGGAGAAGGATGGGTTCTCAAGGCAGCGTAATCGGCGACAACATCCACCCTGACGAAAAGACACACTCCAGCCTTCGCGAGGAAGCACTCCTCATGCACGTAGCCGGGGTAGGGAAGATATGTCGTGTCGGCAGGGCGGCGTATTTGTGTCTCCGTTAGGAAAAACATGGCCGGCCGAGCCGTCTCAAGATGCTGGTGGAAGGCGTTGAGGTTTGCATGGAGTCCACGGATGTTAGTGAACTCCATCTCAAAAAGCGGGTTGGTGGGAGAATGGGGTGCCACTGTTGCACGTTTATGTCTTTTCCTTTTTGCTGCCATGATAAATAAAAGAGAGGGAGGGAAGTGGGAGCGTAAAAGGCGTGACAGTCACCGTGGCAGTGTAATACTGAGGCTCGGAATGCTGTGTCGCCATACAATAGTGAGGTATGACGGTGACCGAACCGTCGGACGGAAGGGCCCCGTACCCTCCCGGAAGTGGTCGCCTGGTCCCACCGTCCGGTCACCAACCGGCACGACGAGCCACTCCGTGGATTATGCGCGACCTGACGGGACAGCTTCCCAGGGTGGTTAGCCGCGGTTGGGCCCCTCTCTATGCCACGGGCGGCCAGCGGCACCACCGTTTCTACGGGTCTCCCTGGCCGACGGTTCGATCCACGTCACCCTCAACATGACTCCACGAGCATTCCACTACACACTCACCACGATAACTGTCACCCCTGCATCATTGGGCCTCCGGTCTCGCACACACCAACGAAATACGACAGCACCAACGCTGTCATTTTAGGCTGGTCTTCTGTGCGAGGGTAGTACCGCCCCGGTCGACTTATCTTCGCTCTCAAAACCACAATTCATTGTTTGTTTATACGTATTAGATTCGGTATAGAAAAGATAGAAGAGTTTGCACAAAAGCATGAACTTTGTCTGGAACCTACAACAAGTGAGCAAAATAAAACATAATCGAGCCGGAGGAGGAAGCTGAGATAGAGACTTTTATATATTATCTATACTTGGTAAAGAAAATTGGATTGATTTGCTGCCTAATTCACGGGCCAGTGAATATTGAAAATTGGTCATTTAATAGTTAATATGAATAACAGGTTTGAAAGTATACCTTTAGCGCAATCGATCGATGTGATTTTGAATCTCAAGGTAGAAAGCTTTTTGTTGATAATTATAAGGATATTCTCCAAATTAATGAGACTATTTTAAGAGCAGAATGTTTAATAATGAAAAACATGCTAAAAGAAAAGGAGATTAATTAGAAGTATTGTAGACCGTAAAACAATAATTGTGTCCAAATCTTTTTAAATTGATCCAAGCTGCAATACTTAGTCATTCCAGTCAGCTCAGCAGGATGCATGTGTAGCTTTTCAACAATGAAGAAATAAGAATTAAGACGTGGCTGAGGTCTACTAGAGGAGAAGAGGGGTTCTCAAGTACCACCCTTCTTCACATAGAAAATAAGTACGTCAAGGAAAACGTCACACCAGAAAAAGTTTTTAATATTTTTACTGAGAAGAAACGTAAATTATAAAACTTTAATTTTAATTAAAAAAAACTAAAGTAAAAACAGCTTTTAATACGCTGGTCTTAATCAATGATGCTTAAAAGTCAAGTAAAATTACTTTAAGTTTGACGTCTTATACTGTACAGTGTGTATATGAAAATGGAACACTTACTTAAATCACTAAAAGGGCAAGACTCTAGCAAGCAGTTATATAAAGAAAATTTAAAAAACCTATCCGTTTACAAGTTATGACCGTTTGAATTTATATTCTAAATTTACCTCAGTTTCTCAAAAAGCAGGTGGAATGTGTAATAAGTAAAAGATTTTAAATCGTACATATTTTTTTATTTTGGAATTTTGTATTCCGTTACTATTTAAGTTACGAAAACTTTTTAAGTTAGTTTTTATGGATTTTCTCAATAACTAAGTAAATATTTCGAAAATAAAAAAATACGAGTAAAAAGTAAAGTACGATTTAAAATCTTTAACTTTATAAGTTCCTCCTGCTGTAATGAGAAACGGAGGTACCTGGAAATTCAAACGGTCATAACTTGTAAACGGGGAGTTTTTTTCAAAAATGATTTTTTGACTGCATGCCCTTTCAGAAATTTAACTAAGTGATCCATTGTCAGATAAATCCTGTATACTTTGTGACTGTATCGCTTTTAAATTCATATAGCTATTCAAACATGCGAAATATAATGTTACGTTAGAGCGAAAAAGTTCATAAGAAGTGTAATGCTATTTATGAATTATGATGCTAATCGTGCTAACCAACTGAATTCGTCGTATTTCAGGTTAGGGTCCAGGCCCCCCTGGACAAAATTCCTAAATACGCCAATGTATATACGTCACACGGCGGTCTTCCAGTCGGCAGTAGTATAGCAGTAGTATAAAGTATTCCTCTACCTGGCCACAAAAAACGCAGTAAGCAACCTGTTTGTCCTGGTTTTCGCTGCAGAACCGCTTTTGCCAGGCGTCAGTTCAAGAGTCTAAGTTGCAAGCTTTATAATAAACTAAATATACTTGAGAATATTATAGGACTCAATAACTACGAAGTCAAAAAGACAGCTACTACTTGCCTTTTAAAACTAGACTACGAAGGCACAGAGGCTTTACTAAAACATTTAGAGTAAACAGCATTAGTTTTGGTGTCCCAAGGTTTTCACTCCAACGCACACACACACACACGCGCACGCGCACACACACACTCACACACACACACACTCACACACACACACAATGCTACAATGTTATCTTTCAGAATAATAATTATGTTCAATAGAAAAAACTTTATTATAATATCTCTAATACCCGTTTACTGCGTTTTCAGAGTCATATAGTTTGACTGAGCACTGTCTCCCAAAATACAGGCTCTAGCCTAGTTTGGGAACCAGTATCAGAATCTCTTGTAACTCTCATTATAGCATAACATTTGTTTAAGACCATGATTGTAAATAATCTTCTGAGACCAATAAACTTTTTTTTTTTTTCCTGAAATTGTTTCAATTTATTAATATTACCTACTTGTACTTAGAGTATATGGATATGACTTCAAATCACAATATAATATCACTACGCTACGCACTACTGTCCGCGATAAACTGATAATCTACTGAACGGATTTTCATGCGGTTTTTACTAATGGTGATTCATGAGGAAAATTTAGGTGTATAATTTTACCCGTGCGAAGCCGGGGCGGCTTGCTAGTCAATAATAAAGAACTCTGTGCTATCATCGACCTAATATATAGTCTACCATCATACGGTTGAAGATCATTTGACATCATAGAACAAGAAGGTTGATTTTGCTGTGCAATAATAATCTGACAGTTCTTTGTTATGCCTAGATAGGTTCAACCTTATAGTCCACGAACCAGGTACAAATTTCGTCAGTCATTTTCTTTCGGGCAATACTTTGTAAAATGCATTAGAAAGTTGTTTCATGAAGCCTCGTGAACATCAGCTGCGGTTCCGTTGGTGGGTCGAGGTGCAGCAACCTCCCGCGCACGTAGAAAAATATATTATTTTTAGTTATTTCCTCCCGATTGAGAATTGTATCAAATTATAGCTAACCCAATATCTTAAAGAAAAAGCAAAGTCAGCTGACTGTAGAGTGGTGGCTTATACGTCAGCTGGTCACATGAATATAAAAGAAATATGAACTTATATGTTCAGTGGTTTAATCTCAATTGAAAATTTATAAGATGACAGTTTATAAGCTATTGCGAATAAATAAAAATGTCAGCTGGCTGTATCCCGGTGGAAAGATTGTCAGCTGATACCCTGAAAGGTGTAACGCAGGAGCCATACGGGAGTATCGATCGCCTATTTAGACGCACCAGCTGACGAGTTTTCCCTTGGCATACTGCCAACTGATTTTTTTGTAACTTTATTCGACATTATGCTCCAAACACTAACTGAAAGATATAATTTTATTGTAATGTTTCGATTCAAACAATAGGTATTCTTTAAATTACGACACATCTTAAGATCCTGTTACATAAATATTTGGTCTCAGGCACACATTACAGTCTTAACCACTTAAGAACCGGTAGAATCGATAAATTACATATCACAGTATTTATTTCTTTCTATTTTTATCAATGTTTAAGTAGGTACCTATCTATATATTATATCATGGAACGCGAAAGTTTAAAAGTTAGTAAAAACCTATTAAGTACTTAGTCTACTTTCACCTTAAATTTTATTTTATTCCTAAGTAATTCAAAATTATTTATTTCACAACTTTTAGTAGGTTAGGGTACGCTATAGAGAAATTAAGTGAATTAGGCGTTATCTGGCAAAAACCTCTTTGTACTTTGTACATATCTTCGGCTGTTCTCATGGTTGGGGTCTATAAACCGAGAGAGAGTGTTGGGTTTTCCTCACCAATTATTATCATACCACGGTTGGGCCCATCATGGGAGATTGACTAAAGAGGCTATTGGTGTAGGAAGGCTTTCGGTGAGTGTTTGAAATTCTGCCGTCTCGTTTTGTAAAGAAGTGATATCGGCTTAAGAGAAGAGAACAGGAGAGGGCTAGTACAATATAATGTTTTGCTAAAGATGCAACGTACCTAAGCTGTACCTATATACCTATATATATAGGTAATATTTCTTTATAAAAAACATTTTTAACCACTTTAGGGGACGTACGCACACGCAACGTAACACTGCCCGTGTGAAATAAGTACCTACAGTACATTTTTAAAGTTAATGGGTGAATTTTCAAAAAGCGGGAGGTAGTATACTTACTGTTACTTTTAACCATAAGCTCATATACCAAATTTACGTTTCTAACTTCAAAAATTACGCAGTTTCCTACAAACTTTCATCGCCTGTTTTAACCCTTTAAGGGATGAATTTCTTATATAAGGAATCCGTCTGCGTCCTTCAAATTATTATTACTTGTTTACTTACATAAATAATACTTATTTATTTTTTCGGGAAACTGAAGATAATAAAATAATATGAAACTCTGAAACATTTTTTCATTTATATTTATAACGCCATCTATTATGACATTGTACCTTCAGCTTTGTGAAAACATAAATATTTTATTTTCTGTCATTTTAAATATGAAATTATTTATTGTACTATTATTAAGTACCTACCTATCTTTCAATAATTTTTTTACAAAATTCTGGAATATGCCGTAGACTCGTGAAATTTATATATACCTATATTTTATCATAATGCTATCTATTATGAAAGACTTGTACCTTAATTAACCTGACTTGTATTCATATTTTAGTTTTATTGTCGCGTGATTGACTTTTGTTGTCAACTTGACACTCAACATTGTCTCCCTTTTGTAGTTGATCAGACTATGCAAACGTGTTCTATACATTTGTTTTGTAAGTAGGTATGGGTAGGTATGTATGGGTCGTATTTTAACTCTGAAATGCAATGCATGCATGCTGTGAATGCGCTTTGCACCACTTTTTGCTTAAATTCGCATTTCGAGGTATATATAGGGAAATACACTTTGTCACGTGCAGTTTTCATCATATTTTTGCAAATATAAAATAAGCTTTTGTTGTCCTTTTCTATAGTAATAGGTACATAGCTTTTATAAATTTTATTTTTTTATAAATCAAAAACGTTTCTTGTAGTCGTAGTTTTTTATCCTTACTCAGACTGTTGTTTAACAAAAAAAAACTTGCATACTTGTAACGCAACATTGTATGGTATTAGCTCCGGAGAGGTGATGATACGTCGTCATCACTTAGATGCTAATTTAAGTTATACAATTTTTTTTTATTGCAATAACTACACCACCTCTTTAACCCCATCCACGTATTCTAGCCCTTTTTCTCCTGACGCCATTCTAATACATTTTATAATGTTCATTTAAATAAACTTTTTTGAAAGTATTGACTAATTATATCACACTTTCAATTCAAGATAAACGTCCGCCTTTATTAGCTTTTGATTCTAGACTAAATAGGAAACTGCTCTGTCGCGCTAGTTGGTTAATGATCATGGTCCTTCCATGTATGTTCTTGGTCCTAGTGTCTCTAAAGTACCTTAATTAGCTTATTACAATTATCAACTTGCCCAACAGTTATTTAGCAATATTCATAACTAGCAGCGCGCCGCGGTGTTACCCGCGTAAGTCCCGATCGCGTGGGAATATCGGGGTGTGCGTTCGCGCAGCGGAATGTTGTTGAATTTAAAGATTTTTATCATGCAGATATTTAGTGTATGACGTCGTGTAATTGTGTATGGTAAAAAAAAAATTGTGCATGGAGCCATTGTGGAGAAATTCGCTAAAAATTGATTCCGCTGGGCGAACGTTGTCCTGGCGGAACTTTTTTTTATTCCATGGACTTAGAAGAAAAAAAATGTGTCCAAAAATTAGTGTGTAATTGTGTATGTATGAATAAAATTAGTGCTTGTATAAACTTCGGAGAAATTCAAGTTTCCGCTACGCGAACGTTTGGCCATTAGCTAGTTTTCATATAAAGTTGTTTATATAGAGAACTGTAGATTATTACATACGTTGTTTTGAATTTGTCTTAGTTCGTAAAGTATGCACTTTGGGGTCTAGATTTTCACGTTTATACAAACCTTGTAAGAGTTTGCAAAACATGTTGCCAAGTATCAATGATGTTCCGTTAGTAATTAAAGAGTTATAGGAAAATTTACCATGAATGGACCACTGTTTACAAAGCAGTCAAATATCACGACGTTCTAAAGGAATTGCATAGTAAAATGTATTCCAATAATTAGTGTATTAATTCAACTACTCACATGCAAAATTTCATCTCATTAAATTCAGTAATTAAAGAGAAACAAATAAAATACTGAGAAAGCATCGAAAACCTACATAACCCGACCAAGTTCGGATGGCTACAAAAAAGCGGCCGTGCCATATATCTGAGTGACGTTCTTAACCTTCCAGTATAGTATATATTAATATGGTACAGTTGCGTACACAAGCGTTAGGAAAAAATAAAACAATTGTATTTCTTGAATGAAAAATATTTTTTTAATAATACCGCCACTATCTACGATAAAAATAAATATTCAATTAACAAGTACTTCTCTTATTAAACACAACATCCGTGTACAAAAATATTTTTAATTACATGTAATAATTATGTATTTATTATTTATTTCTTGCCACCTGTTACGTAGAAACCCAAAAATTAGCGAAATGTGGGTGTCACAGAAATGTCACACCTCTGCCTACCCCTTCTGGGACAACAGCCGTGAGCATATGAATGAATGAATGAAAATACAGAAAATAACCTCAAAATTTCTAACCCTCTTAGGGACTAGTCATGACAATCCCTGGGGCGCGCGCCCCAGTAACGGCAGAACTTGGCATACAACTCATGTGCGCGCACAGGCGCGTGTATTTTGAGCGTATCGGGAGGGCAACTGAGGCGCTTGTCATGACTAGTCTCTTGTTCATAAAAACTTAACGTTAACAAACGCTTGCTAAACATACTCTGTCATTGGTTAGAGACAGCAATAGACTTAAAATGCATACATACATAAGTCACTACCAGTACAACGGTAATATCATATACCTACTGACGCAAGTCTCAAGCGCATACTTAAATAAAGTACCTACGTAAATAGTACTTACTGTCATAGTCAAATACATTTAAATAAGCAGGTGTAGAAAAATAAATGACCTATAAATTATATCGAAACAACAATTGTGTTATCACCTGTACCAATTCAATACCGGTATTATACTGTAAATTTCAGAATGTTACCTAAATATATTGCACAGCCGCTGTTTTGTAGCCATCCGAACTTGGTCGGGTTATGTAGGTTTTCGATGCTTTGTCAGTATTTTAATTGTTTCTCTTTAACTACTGAATTGAATGAGATGAAATTTTGCATGTGAGTAGTTGAATTAATACACTAATTATTGGAATACATTTTATTATGCAATTCCTTTAGAACGTCGTGATATTTGACTGCTTTGTAAACAATGGTCTATTCATGGTAAATTGTACTATAACTCTTTAATTACTAACGGAACATCATTGATACTTGGCAACATGTTGCAAACTCTTACAAGGTTTGTATAAACGTGAAAATCTAGACCCCAAAGTGCATACTTTACGAACTAAGACCTAATAAGCGTATTTTACGTTTATATTTTTATCTTTTAAACCCTACGATTTTTTCTAAATCTGTTTTATAAACAAATTCAAAACAACGTATGTAAAAATCTACAGCTCTCTATATAAGCGCTTTATATGAAAACTAGCTAATGGCCAAACGTTCGCGTAGCGGAAACTTGAATTTCTCCGAAGTTTATACATGCACTAATTTTATTCATACATACACAATTACACACTAATTTTTGGACACAATTTTTTTCTTCTAAGTCCATGGATTAAAAAAGTTCCGCCAGGACAACGTTCGCCCAGCGGAATCAGTTTTTAGCGAATTTCTCCACAATGGCTGCATGCTTTTTTTACCATACACAATTACACGACTTCATACACTAAATATCTGCATAATTAAAATCTTTAAATTCAACAACATTCTGCTGCGCGAACGCACTCAATATCGGGATAAAAAGTAGCCTATACGTTAATCCAGGTCTTCACCTATCTACATACCAATCCTTCATCGCAATCGTTTCAGTAGTTTTGGCGTGAAAGAGTAAACAAACATCCATCCATCCAAACTTTTATGTTTGATTAGTGGGATGGTCAGACAATGTGATAAATAATGAAGCTTATATAAGTATGAATCACATAGCCTGATTTTTCTTATTATTGTTCATATTGCCTGGGTACATATATATATATATATATATAGTGCAGTGTTTAATCACTTGGTCCATATTATATACACACTTTAGCACTTTACCAGTATAGAGGTCTGCCATGGTCAACACTCTTGGCAGGCAGATGAGTCAACACATTCATAAAGTGTTAGTGTTATTACATAATTATGGGGTAGGTGTTCATAGACAATAATAATATAATTAATCTACTCACACTGGACTTTCACTAAATGTTGTAATCTGTTCTTTTTAACTGACTTCTTATATTCACGCAATCTTGTTGTAAACTTGGTTAAAGATAATATTGATTAAATAAAGGATTTATACTAATCTAACAATAAATATATTTAAATATCATTCTTATTTATAATTTTTCTTCAAGACATGATCAAAAAATTGGTTCACGTGACTTGTAGCTTTCAAATGTGTCTTCCGCTTCAGATATGACATTAAATATTTTTCTTTTCACACTATACTGCAGCCAAGTGGGGAACTGTTTTGTTGTTTCGCACATACTCTCAAAGAAAGAATCTAATGGGTGACTGCTCTGGCCTGTGTATCGGCTTCTATCGTCCATATCAATCATGATTTCACCAAATTCATCATCCATTTTACTTTTTCGGTATTTGTGTTCAATCTCTTGTGTTGTGTCGGCATTATTCTGTGTATTAGACTCAGGACTAAAGGCTATATTGTCATCATTTGAAGTTGAAGGTACTGCTAGAAATGAATCTGACGGAGAAGGCGACAAGTCCTCGGTTTCGTCATCAAGTAAACCAGCTAAATTTCGACCTCTTTTACGAGTTTTCATGTATGGTATGAGGAATTCCATATGTTCTGCATACTTCCATTTATTGACTTTTGAAAAGTCTGTCTGATGCGCCCCGAGGGGGCCAAGTGCCTTTACTCTTTTCAAAGAATCTCTGTGGCTATCCCTGAGTTTCTTCCACTCTGCTTTTGCAGTTCTAACTGAAAATTATAAAATGAGTATGTTACAGAAATTGCAGTTTAATATAGATAAAATATAATATATATATAAATAAATTATAATATATGTATATATAAAATGATAAAAAAAAACTTATTTAAAACCAATGCAAACGTATGGACTTTGTCTGAAAATAAATTATTATTATTATGTAATATATAATTAAAATATATAAATCTGCTCCCTTAGATTGTATATAGGTCCAGATTCCTAATCCGTGCCCCAAAAATGAAGCCAAAAAATATACACCACTAATATAAATATAGACGATTCCCTCGTCCGCACGCGAGAGAACGTTCGCCGTTGAAGTAAGTTCCGAGCTGCTGTTTATAATATTAAAAAATGCCTGTTTGTGCTGCCAAATCCTGTAAAAATTATATTATAAAAAATCATAAGTGTCCGAACATCACATTTCATTTGTAAGTATTCTATTTCCTAATGTATTTCCTAATGTTTTTATTTAAATTTCAAATTCATAAAATAGCGACGCCATTACTAGAGATGGCGCCAGGAACGTTAATTCCATTTACCCATTTATAATTATTTTTCATCCTGTCATTATATCCAAATTATAACAGGATTTATTGGACAAACTCCATATAAACCAAGATACCACAGGCTCTACGTCGCATGCCCTATGAGGAGAGACTTCGTGCGCTGAATCTCACCACTCTTGAGCAAAGACGACTTCGAGGCGATCTCATAGAAACGTATAAGATCTTAGTTACACACTACAATTTGCCAGATTTTCAAGACATCCTTCTCAGAAAAGACAGCCAATGGCCATCCCGCGGGCACAGCCTTCGTTTGATGCGGGCCTCCACTGGTACACTGGTTGCCCATCACTTCTTCAGCAATAGAGTGGTTCGTAATTGGAACTCACTGCCAAAACACGTTGTTTCTGCCACTTCTATAAACTAATTTAAAAACAGACTCGATAACTGGCTACGTTTGGACAATTCAGTGCTCAAAAAAGTGACGGACATTTAAATATAAAAATAAAGAGACTATACTACATTTATCACTAGATGTAAACATATCAGCTAGCTGCTCGTTCATAATCTAATAAATAAAAAATAAAAAAAATTACCAATCTGAACATGCGTTTTGGTACCCCCATGAAAATAATATTGTTATTAGTTTAACATTTACCACAATAAATTAATTAATTAAACAAAATTTAGTGTAAACATTGGTCTGATATGTTCGGCGTATCAGTGAACCCGAATAAATGTCAGGCTATCATCGTCGGAAGTAGCCGTATGAGCCAACTCGACCTTGCTTCACTCCCACCACTTACTTACGATGGTATGGTCATTTCATACTGTGAAAGTATTAAAGACCTCGGATTGTATATTAACACAACTCTGAGCTGGCAAAAAAATGTTGCATCTATTTGTCAGAAAGTAACAGGGTCATTGCGGGCCGTTTATAGGCTAAAGAACTTTCTGCCATCGAAAATAAAGGTAATGCTTGTACAGACTCTAATACTCCCTATAATCGACTATGGCGATGTGTGCTATTTTCACCTGAATGCAGATCTACTCAATAAACTTGACCGTCTTCTCAATAATTGCATTCGTTTCGTTTTCAATTTACGGAAATATGATCATGTGTTAAAGCACCGCTCTAACTTGAAGTGGCGGCCAATTCGCCAACGTACACAAACACGAGCATTAACTACTATATATTCTATACTCTTCTCTCTAAGTCCTCATTTTTACCTAACTTCTCAATTTCAATATTTAGGTGCAAATCATACAGTAATCTTAGATCTTTACACAACCGGCTTCTCCATTGTCCCAATCATCGTTATGGAACGCGCTTCCTCTCGAGATCAGGATGGCAAAAACTCGGCTTACCTTCAAATACATGTTGCGGAGACATGCCTTATCAAATTCTTTTCAATCTTGACTCTCTCTTTCACGAGTTTATATTATTTGTATATTTATATTTTATGTATTATATGTAATAGTATCATTATTATGTATTATTATTATATTATTTGACTGGCCTGTTGGTCTAGTGGTTAGTGACCGAGACTGCTAAGCCAGAGGTCGTGGGTTCGATTCCCACCCAGGACAAATAATTGTGTGATGAGCACGATCATTTGTTCTGTGTCTGGGTGTAATTTATCTATAATATGTATGTATTTAGAAATATATAAGTATGTTTATCAGCAGTCTGGTTACCATAGTGGCTTTGCCTAGTTTGGGATCAGACGGCCGTGTGTGAGATGTGTGGAGTTATTATTATCACTTATTATCAGTGGTCGGCGTAGGTAGTGCCATTTAGGATGAATGACCTCAAATGTTATGTTAACATGGATATACCCCGAGATTCCTGCATTTTAAAATTATCGAGTTCACTTAGTTAGACTTCCCTCTGAACTTAACTCTAGGAATTTTTTTTTTTTTTAATTATATGTACAGTACCTTAGTATAGTACCTTACAGTGAAGCGGTTTTAATGCTCATTTTTGTGAACTGTTTTAAACTGTACACAGTGTACGTAAATTAATATAATAAAAATAGTGTTGAATATTTTAGTATTTAGGATTTTTTAGGGTTAGCGATATACCAATAAATCACAATATGAATCAACATTTATTTAACAAAAAGTCCAATTTGACAACATATAAATTATCTTAAATTTAAAACAAATTAAATAAAAATAATTTATATATTATACAAAATATACTATAAAAGCAATAAGATATAATGGCTGTACTAGGTTTGTTTTATGAAAACATAATTACTGTTTAAGTACGTAAATTTAATCTATCTCTTTTTCAGAATCACATATATCCTCATTTTTAAAATTATTTTCTACCTTTAAAGAATTTCTTTTTACATTCAGAATTTACTTATAAATAGAAAAGGAACGTTTGACGTCTACTGAAGTCAGGGGTGCATGATAATTTAGTATATGGGCATCAAAAAGTTCACCTTGTGATAAGTTTTCACTATAACCCCTAATAACGTTCAGGTCTGGATTTCTGGAAATAACTTGTTCAAGCTTATTTTTTAGTGTCTGGCGCAATCCAGTCTATCACTGACGGGCCCGTACCTTATCAAATATTTCGAATATCTCTGTTATTGACAGATTATATTGTTGTAAACTTGTCAAAGCGATTTGAATATTTTCATAATTTTCAGAAATAAATTTTAAATCATTCTGTAAATTTGGCTTTTCTAATATTCTTTGAGTATTTCTTATACATAAAGCGCTGTAGCCCTCAAACGAGTTAGAAGAGATTTTATGTTATTGAAATGCCTATGCAACTTGCCGGCGCCATCAGCATCAATGCTGTGCGGTGACCAATTTCAATAAGTGTCGTGCAAGTGCGTGCAAGGCAATTGTCACTCTATTTTGGTTTTTTTTCCTTTACTTTTATTTGTATATATTTTTATTTTTAATGTTTTAGCACGTTGTACTGTAAGCACTTTTGTAAACGTCACTTAAGAAATAAATAATTTTTCTTCCTTTCTTTCTTTCATGTAGCCCACCTCGTAATTACAGGTTGCGGGGGCAAGGGCACACTGGGACACTTTTCTTTAAAAAATTTTAACTCTGAGGAGATTTTAAAAATATTTTTTTCACATTCGCTATTAGTGAATCTACGTCTGAATATTCAGAGAGAATTCTCTCTGCCACTCGATGCAGAGCATGAGCTAAACACGTCACGTGTTTCATGTTAGGCAAAAGATTTTAAAATTCGTCCAGCTGACAACATTTACGATACACTATCTGTACATAACACCAAAACATTAGTAACTTTAGTTTCATATTGCTCACTCCATAAGTTCTCCAAACAATAAACAAAAAATTGTGATATTGTACATCCATTGACTTCTTCCAGTACTTTGCATGCAACCAAATACGGTTTTCTTATGGTAGCCGAATTTAATGGCTTCACCAAAAAGTGCACAATATAGCGCCCTAAAAAGTCTGTAGTCTCGTCCAAGGAGATCCAAATTTATATACCAATCCAATATATACTATTATTATTATATACTATTGGATTGGTATATAAGGTTTTTAATCAATTTAAGACGATGTTTATGAACGAAAACAAACCGCGTCGGCATGTTTTATTTAAATATATATTTTATGTGTGTAATTTTCCACAATTACAATTGATCATTTTTTAGTTGTTATGGTGACAATTAACTATTAATCAATTGTTAATCTTTGATTGTCTTTAGAATTGCCCAACACTGGTGCTATCTAACGCAATAAGATTTTTAGCTTTTTAATATGAATATTTAAAAGTCGATGTTCGTTCACGCTAATCTCCGAAACTACTCAACAGATTTAATGAAATTTTGTACATGTCTATTGCTTAGGTACCCCAACTAGAGAGATAACTTTTTATCCCGGTCAAAGATGTTTTTTTTTGCAAAATACAACGCCAGCGGAGCCGCGGAAATATACTAGTTTCAGTTTAGATTTACACGATTATGATCCGTTGTAAAAATTTTTTAGTATAAGAAATGTTAAAACCGCAAAACAATTAAAACGGTGTTTGTATACGAGTACTAATGATTCGTAACGCTATTCGGTTAGTTTTCATGAAACTGGTATTCTATTAATAAAAACTAGGTATATATAATTAAAAAAGGAGACACTTTTAGAGTGCGGATTTCTGAATTATATATCGGTAACACTTGATCGAAGTTGAATCTTTAGAATCCCGGGATTTTGAGATGAGAGGGTATGTCCACGTTATGCCACGATGGACGAATCCCACCAAATGGCACTACCTACGCCGACCACTGCTTATTATATATATGTACATGTGTATGTATTATATTAGCATGTAGATTATAAAGTACTGTAGGTACTAAAATAATATTTTATCTAATTTAAGATAAATATCTCTTAACCTCTGTGCATCTACCTTGTTTTGTCTCTGCATCGCCCAAAGGTCGACAGGGAGAAAATGCCTATGGCATTAAGTCCACCTTTGACACATTTTGTGCATAAAGTATATATAAAAAAATAAATAAACTGTGAGTTTCATACTGGTCGCGATATCTATACCTATATATAATCTAAGGCTGCTCCCTTCCTTAACAGAGTGCTAGAGAGTAGAAAAAGCAATCATTTCAGTAAATAGCTAGATAATCTAAGGATATAATCAAGTCAATTTTTAAAGTGCATTGTTGTCTGTGGACTGTATGTTCCTAATTTATTTATTTATAGGTTCACATACAATTGTTACACATTTCTTAAAAATAATACATGATAAATAAAGTATGGGTGTACATTGTGTACAATATCAATCGGACGGGAATAGGGGGGAGGGATAGGTTAGGACCTTCACTGCCAGTTTTCTGTGAGGACATGGTATCGAGCGGAGTCGAGCCAGCCCATATGTACCGAAGCATGGCTCTCCCATGTTAAAAACTTACTAAGCATATCAATTTGTGTGTCGAACTTATTATAAAGACTACTAATTTTGTCTTGGTATCGGAGAGTTGAAGCCGAAAACCATACCTAATCTGAGGAACTGGTACACAATTTAAGATAGTGCCCTATTAGTTGACAAACTGTTATATCAGTGTCTACTCAAATTTGTGTATCTCTTAGATTTTTATGGTTAATGAGGGTTGAGAAATTTAAAACTTTACAAATTATTATTTTTTTTTATTCCAATTTGACAGAATTGAGTTTAGTCCTTTTAAATACTAAATATAAACACTAAGCAATATCACACATCATACTAAATTTAAGTAGTTATTTTTTCATTCTCCCACATAGCTTGAGATGCAAGACTTATTTATTTTAATGGCAGTTAAGTATCGGAACCTGATTGTGATTGATTACTATCTAACAATTAAACAGTATGATTTACACCAATACTACTTAGAGTAGAGATAACTGAGATAAGACCCTCTTTATAGAATATAGTCAAAGTGGTATAGGCTGACCTACTGATAGAGTTAAGTTTATATTATCTTGTAGATATAAAACTAAACTATATAAAAGTAAACTTACTGTCTGGTATATCCTTAGATTTTAATTCCTGAACGATTCGTTTCCAAGCTGCGTGTTTCTTTCTCATATCTCTGTACTCCCGACATTCCATGTCCCACAAACAAGGCAATTGTCTCACCATAACTATAAATTGTTCCATTTTTGAAATGTATTTCAACTGAGAACACTGATTAAAAGAAATATAAACGTTATACTGCAGATCATGCAAGGTATTATGTACCTTGGGTCTATCGATTCACAGTAAATATATTTAGTAAAAATTGTTCACAGCTTTGAAGTTACATTTACACAATGTTCTGTTTAGTATACAACATCTTATTATAATGTTTTCATTCAAAAGTAAAGCTTGAATATTGCAGCACTAATTAGTTTGTTACATTCATGATTCCTTCTATTTGACGCTCTCTACATCTTTGACGTATTGATATTGACGTTACCATAGTGTTTGTATACTCTTTGGACGTTACAATACATCAGTTATTATTAAAGTGTAGCAACACTATGCAAGTATGGATCCGAGTAGTATCGATTATCTCTGTCATACTAGGGTATTGATTCAATACTGATGTATGCTAAATAAAACAGCTTCAGATTCTTTTATGTATTGTTTTAGTTAATAATAATAATCTAATTTAAGATAGGTACTGACCTACAGCATGCTTTCATCCAAAAAAAAGGCGACTGAGGACATTTTATTGCATTATTTAACCTATCAGAGGACCAATGGCATAATCTGATCTTCCGAAATGAAAATCGTCCGTTTCATAAATCATACAACCCAAACAACTTCGACGGACAACTCAAGTAACTCGATTTATTCTTACGACTAGGTCGGTCGGGGTGTGGGTTTCCAAAACTTATTCAGTTCGATGTTTTGCATATATGGAAACTATACTTTTTCAAATTTAGGATGATAATTTTGGGTGTGCTTTTGATATAGTCGCGTTTGATCGCTTTAACAGTCAACATAATATAACGGTGCTTGTTTAAAAATTGCAAGAATCTCACGTAAAGGACGCTAAATAAGGACGGAGTTTAATATTTTCGGTAACCTAAAATGTACGTTGTTTTATCACTATATTATATTACCAATTATTACGTCTAAAAGACATCGTAAAATATATTTTTTTGGTAAATTCGCAATTAACAGCGGAGATAAAACTCGCCAAAATTGAATAAACACTTACTTTACGTTTTTATCATAGTATACTAGCAATGTGACCACTTCATTTGTTCGAGTTGGTTATACGTCGACTTTGTTCGAAATTTAATGAAGACACTGTTAGTCTTTTAAAAAACATATATATATTATTAATTTACAAAGATAATCACTGTTATTTTTATACAGAGCTATTTACAATAAATAATATCGTTTAACGCATTGTAATATTTTATTGATTTAGTTTTGATTATAATAGTCAATCTAAAGCCGAATCCACACGTTTGCTACTTGCCATAAACTACAAACCTCTACAAACGTTTGGCTTGATATTGGGAATCAAACATCGCCATCCACACGCTTGCGAGTGCGTTAGTGTAAGTCCAAGATCCCAGAGCGATCAGACATAACTTATTTTCACATAGATGAAACCTTAGGTTCTCAGTAGCGTCTCATGTGCTTTGAATACCTGCGTGCTTGTGGGGCTCGCCTTGTGACACCTGGGCAGGTACCAGGTAGGAAAGGTAGCTAAAAATAAGAGCTACTTAACTTTAATTTGTACGGCTGATTTTTATATATGTTTTGAAGAATATTCTTCTAAAGTAGTATCATAAGTATCAGACATTTTCCATGGACCAGAACTTTTGTCAGACGCTTTAAAGCTCACCAAAAAATAATGGAACATTACTTATTTTTACATGTCTGATTTTTAAATATGTTATTAAGGTAGCTATTACAAAGTTATATTTCATTAGTCAAACAAATTATAGTGACCAAACATCCCCTAAACACAAAAATTCTGATAGTGGGATGTATATTTATTTTATTAATCGTACTCAAAACCGGCTCTATGAACAATCTTAACTGATTATTGACTTGATCTTGAAATAAAGAACTTAAGTCGTGGCTGTTTTCAATGATTGATTGACCGAATGAATTTATGCTTCATTTTGCTTTTGTGAAGCGGGTATGTCTTCATGGCATTTCGTTGTACAAATTATAATACAACTTTTAGGTAGCGGGCAAAAAACAAAAAATATGCATTTATATGACAACGTTATTATTTATTATACTTGACAAAAATAAATATGCATCAAATAGAATATTTATACACTTTATTTATTTCAAGAGAATTACTAAAATCTAGTTGTTTCTGAATTATTGCAAACTGAACTAAGCTTTTCTTAGATGTGTGTTTATATTTTACTCATAATCGAAAGGCTTTAATAAATAGTATGCTTAAAATATAATATGATTATTATATTCAGTTACTTACTTTTTATTGTAGTTGAACGAATAAATATATACTTGAGCCAAATAAGATATGAAATCTTTGTAAACAAACCATATGTCATCATCCTTAGGGTTGTCATAATTAGAATGCAGAAATATTGTAATTTTACCTCTATTTCTTAGTTTTACTTTACGATTTACTGTCATTGTGTTTACTATAACTCAGTCTAACCATCAAATACGTAATATGTTAAAAAGTACCTTAAAACAAGAATTAGCAAATAAAAAATACCAACTATACGCCTTACATCCCTATAACTCGACAACTTTCGCAGATCAACAACAATTTGGTTATTTAAAATGAATATTTATGGGAATATGCACAAGACTCCACAATACAATATTGAAAATAAGTTTGTCTATGCTTTTTAATAATAATAGGTACGTTTCATGACTACACATAAATGTTACATAAATCAATAAAGAATTAAACACGGACTACGATGTCTTTCACAGTAAAAGTGCGCCGAAATGTCAGCGTTAAATCACACGAAACTGGATGTGGTTTTCATTTTTTCACTGTTGATTGATATTAGTGATGATGTGTTATTAACAATGCCAAAATTGAAACAATTTTTGTTTGAATTACCAGTAATTCACCATTATATTATTGGGTAAAGTTATGTCTCACTATCCATGCAATTTTTAACCCCCGACGCAAAAAGTTGGAGTGCTATAAGTTTAAGTTGTGTATCTATGGGCTGTCTTAAGTTGGCGGGAAGAAGTCGTTTTTTTACATTTTTTTTTGCTATTTCAATTGTTAATTAACTGTTCGTCATTGTTCGATCAAAATTTTTATTTGTTCAATCTAAGTTTTTTTATTATAAATAAAATAAAAAATTTGCTTTCTTAAATTGGTGGAGAGAAGTCGTTATTTTACCTTTTTTTTTGCTATTTCTACTGTTCGTCATTGTTCGATCAAAATTTTTATTTGTTCGATCTTCGCTTTTTTTAAAAAAATAAAATAAAAAATCCTCAAGTTTGCGGGGAGAAGTCGGTTTTTTACATTTTTTTTTGCTAATTCAATTGTTCGTTAACTGTTCGTCATGGTTCGATCAAAATTTTTATTTGTTCGATCTTAGTTTTTTTTTTAAATAAAATAAAAAATTACCCTCAAGTTGGCGGGGAGAAGTCGGTTTTTTACACTTTTTTTTTGCTATTTCAATTGTTCGTTAACTGTTCGTCATTGTTCGATCGAAATTTTTATTTGTTCGATCTTAGTTTTTTTTTAAATAATATAAAAAATTACCCTCAAGTTGGCGGGGAGAAGTCAGTTTTTTACATTTTTTTTTTGGCTATTTCAACTGTTCGTTAACTGTTCGTCATTGTTTGAAGAAAACCCAGGCGCTGGGCAGTGAGGGGCGGCGGAACATTCCCCCTCCCCCCTTCCCCTGGACCGGGGCGGATGGTACCGACTCTGATGCTGTCCGCGTTTCATCCCGTCTTCTCCTGAACGACAACGCGGACATCTTCCACCGTCACAGAGTCGTCCAGGCCCGAAATGCGCAGTTCTGGCGATCTTAACACCATCCGTCGTTGCAAAAATACCCCGCAGCTTCTCAGCGAAAGTGTCAGCCGTCTTTGTTGTGGCCTTAACTGGTCGCCCGGCCTTCGGCGCGGCTGCAGAGACCGGCGCTGACACCGCCGCCGCAAAGGAACCTGTGACGCGGCCACCCGATACAGGAAGCGGCGTAGGGGCTGATGCGGTCTTCAGCTTATCTGCTGCAGCTATCTGCAGCTTAAGTGGCGGTCGAACGATGGGGGCCGGTGGCAGCCTAGCTTCGAGTCCCGCAAGACGCCCGTCTATCATCCTCCACACTGCGTCAATAACCTGACGCAGTTGGGAATCCGGAACTTCAGAGGGAGAGGTGGCGCAGGGAGGAGGCCGCGCCACATAATCTGAAACTGGGCAAACTGAGCGCTCAGTTCGGCAACCTGCTTCGTGAGGCGGTCGTTTGATGCCGTAAGGCGGTCATTTGCCTCTTGAAGGCGCGCCACGTCTTCGATGAGGCTTTCAACGGCCACAGACACAGCGGAGGAGGAGTCCTTCAGGACTCTGACGAAAGAACCCTTCAGGTTGGTGGATTTGGTGGCCACTTTGTTTATGTTGGCCACCGCTGCGCACGTCCTCTCCTTCAACGTCGCCGGTGATTGAGGGACTGAACCCCCTTCCACCGGCGCACGGATCTTAGTAAGGAGATCCGCGATCTCCTCCTCCGCGACTATTTCGCTCTCTGCACGATCTCGCGCATACACTTCCGCCTTAGAAAACGCGGAACCCGCCGGAGCTGAGATTGGCGTACGCGATCTCGACCTCCCTCTTAGACTGGTAGCGACTTTTGGAGGGAGCATCGCCTGGTACGTGTCGGCATCCTCGTCCGTGGAGCGTCCGCGTTTTCGACTGTCGTTGCCGCGAACCTCCACTTCCATCACCTCCATGTTGTCTGCCGTCGTATCGGTATTTCCGTCTGATGATACGACAGACCTGGAACGGAGACGTTCCGAGAATCTTCTGCTGCTCCCAGGAGTCGGATTGACTTCTGGGAGCTTCTTCGAGATAGGCGTCCTGGTTAACGCCTCCTCGTCATTAGACGAGGTGTCGTTCGCCTTCTCATTTTTCTTCTTCCTCACACTTTTCTCCTTCTTTTTTTCTTCGATGATTTTAGTTTTAAGTATTTCAGTTTCCATAATAGACCCACGAGATGGGGAGAACTAAAAGTCGACCCGGGCAGAGATCCCCAATACCCGGGCAAGCGAAGATTTATGCCCAACCGAGGGGTCCGCAGGTGCCCCGGCTGGGAGTGCGCTTGCGACTGAACTACCCATCAGCCATGCATCCCCTGGTCACGCACCAGAACACGGGATTCGGGGTAATTTTTTAGAGAGGTTTTCTTCCTCGCAGTCCGGGCGGCGGAGTCCCCTCGTCCCCGATCGGAGTCGCGAGACATGACCACGACTCCTTTCGGGATTATGATATGCCGACGGTGACAAGGAAACTAAATTTCCCATGCCTGCTCGGTGGCAGTGTGAGTGCACGCCGAGCCCGTCCTCCTTCTCCACTGTGGACAGTGGAGAAACTCCGACCCATGGCAGGGTCCCACCTCCATGATTTTTTACCGAGGTTCATACGAAGCGAAGTGCCAACAGAGGAATCGGCAGACACACCCGCTCTGTTGGGCCAAGCCTCGACCGAGTCAACCGGCCGAAGAAAAATGGCCTCCTCTTCGTACTAGAAAATTAGCCGTTGGCGATGACGCCCTCCTAAAAACGGAGGAAGAAAAGGCAGCGTCATCGCCAACGTTTCCAGGGTGCACCACGTGCAGGTTTTCTAGACAGCACCCCATGGTCACAGTTCTAACCTAACCTAAACCTAGCCATTTTCTTTCAATTGACCTATCCTACTAATGTTAAATCGTCTGTAACTTAATACTAAAGTCCCCTCTCTGATGTCGCCCGCTCTCGCGTGATGCGTATAATCCATTTTGGATATTAAAATTTTAGGCGTGCGACTGAATTACTGAGTGAGCGACAGAAATGGCTAGGTTTAGGTTAGGTTAGAAATGTGACCATAACGCACGAGGTGCATAGGCACAAGGGTGGAGTGCGGCCTATTTCACTTATTTTTATATTATAACATGTGAACTGAGGCTAATCTCCAGCTTAGTTATCTGTCCGATAACTAAGTTGGCGTATGGCTATGGAGGAGAGCGCAGGTCAGCTAAGATCCCCAAGGCAAATCTGGAGGTCATCCTTCTCGCGGTTGCCACCTGTTACGTGTTTGCATCAGCTTTCAGCGGATGCGGGCACAAACTGAAACATCCAGGTGACCCCCCATCTCCCACTTCTCCAAAAAACCCATCCAACCTCCTCCTAAGTTCCCAACCCATTCACCAGCCAAATCCGTTCCCAAAACCCCAATCCAAGGTGTCATTCGTACCGTGCCGATGGATGCGTGGCTGAGGGGAAGCTCAGTCTCAAACGGTGGCCCTCGATACCAGGCGACCTCGAGGTGTAACCAGCCCTACCCCGGTATGCGGGGCTCTGCCGGGGACGACCCCTTTTCCCTAGCTACTCGTAGGAACAACATGGATAATCTTTTTCAAAATGTTCGAACAATGGTGACTAAGTCACAATCGCTGGAGGACCTCTGCGAGGACTTCCAACCATTGGCTGTAGGAACGGAGCAATCTGTTCCAACGGCCCACACGACTGCGTCGTGACGAAAGAAAGACGAGGAAAGGCTCCTCAGGAGCCCAACCCCGTCAAAGGCTGCCAGACGCCGCCGAAATCGAGGAGCGCTGCACGGATCCAAGAAAATCCGTTATCTCGCACTCCTAGATATAGGTGTGCAGGCTGCCAAAGCTCAACAGCTTAGCAACAAAAGCTTCGCCGAACTAAAAGCTCTATCTAGGCTACAAGTTCAAGCAGCCCACACCAAAGCGCGCCACCAAAAGAACGCGCTCGGAGGAGGAATCGCCACAGGGTCATGACAAAAAGACCCAAAGGCAACAGGAAGTACCCGGTCCTGATCCTCACCCAAACCAAGAGCTGACTACAAAGCCAGCTCCACCCACAGCCTCCTACACGGAGGCAGTAAAGTCGACCAAAGTCGGGATCCGTGATTCGGAACCGATAACGGAGAATAGGATGAAGGCGATGTATAACGCTATACTCCGCCGCATCACCGAGACTGGTCGACCGGGACAAGGACCAACATTTGGGGGAATAACTTTTAAGCCGGGCTGGCTCTGCATCACCTGTGATGATGCGAAAGCAAAGGCCTGGCTTGAGAGGGAAGTGCCACCGCTAAAGCCCTGAAAAGGTACATGCCTCTCACTAATTAGTGAGAAGGACATAACCAAGCCTACTATAGCGGTGTCCTTCATCCTCAATCCAGAGGCCAAAGACATTGACCTTGTTCTTAAGGCCATCCGGTTTCAGAACGAAGGACTGAGACCGGAACTCTGGAAAATCTTCGGCAGAAGGCCCGAAAAGGACGGCGTACTCCTTACGCTGTCCATAGACGAGCACTCTGCTGAAGTTATCCGGAGTAAGGATCTCAAGGTTAATGTCGGCTGTAGGAAGGTTCTATTCCGACTGAAAGGCGCACCTAGTGCCACCCAGCCGACCTCAGATGTCTCCCCACCACTAGAACCTCAACCTTCCACCTCCAATACCCCTCCCTCACTGCCCAAAGCTCCCATCCCACCCCCAATCACAATCCCCAATCACCCCTCCCCTAAGCCCACCCTCACTCCTCCAACCCCAAGACCACCACCAAATCCCGCACCATCCACATCCACTGCAGGGGAAGGGAAAAGGTTTCCCTCACACAGGGAGACCACCAGGGGTGGCCAACCCCCTAGAGGTGGCAGAGGACAGTTACCCCGTTACCTACGGGGTAACAACACAGGACGCGGAAAGAAGGACGGACGGGGTCAAACCCGTTAACAGCCCCTCACACCGCCATCAATCCTGCACCCTACGTGCGCTCCAGGCCAACATACATCACGCCATCGCGGCCTCAGCAGTCGTCGAGAAAACTTTTGGCGACAATGGCCTGGACGTCGCACTCATACAAGAACCCTGGCTCAACAACAAATCCATGGTCACCGGTCTGAACAGAGCAGGTAGTATTTTGGTAAACAAAGGAGGCTCCAAACCTAGAGCCTGCATAGTTTTCAAAAAACGCGTTAACCTTTTATCTGTTACAGAGCTCTGCAGCGACGACACCGTAGCAGCTTACATCAATCTCAAAGGGTCAGGTACAGCTAGAGTACTTGTCTGCTCGGCCTATCTACCAGGTGAGAAATCTGATCCCACAGAAGAACTGTCAAATGTTGTAGAATACGCTAGAAAACAAAAGACGGAGCTGATCGTGGGATGCGACGCCAATGCTCATCACACTATGTGGGGAAGCACCGGAATCAACAACAGGGGTGAGTTACTTTTAGAATTCATAATGGCCAATGGCCTACATATTCTTAATAAAGGCTGTACCCCTACTTTTGTCACCAAAACTCGAAAAGAGGTCCTAGACATCACTTTCGCTACAGAGAAAATTGCAAGACAAATTACCGACTGGTCTGTAAGTAGCGAAAACTCTATGTCCGACCATAGACACATTATATTCGGAATACAAGGCTCAATAACATCAGAGCCTAATAGACTCAGGAACCCCAAAATGACATCTTGGGAGACCTACAAAGGCCTCCTAGAAGAACACATAAAGGAATTTCCAAAGTCTGTAAAATCAGTCGATTCTCTCAACACCTCCGCGAAAATAATGACTGAAGCCATTAAAAACGCCTACGAGCAAAGCTGCCCAATAAGAGAATCGAAAGGTCAAAATAAGGCCACGTGGTGGAACAAAAAGCTGGAAAAGCTAAGGAAAACCACACGACGAACCTTCAACAGGGCTACCAAACCGGAAGAGTGGGAACGGTATAGGAAAGCCCTGACAGAGTACAACAACAGATCAGAAAAGCCAAAAGAGCGTTATGGCGACGTTTCTGCCAGGATATTGCACAAACGCACAAAGCTTCAAGAATCCAAAAAGTACTCGCCAAGACACCAAATAGCTATCTAGGTTTACTCAAAAAACCAGATAACACCTACACGACCACAGAAGAGGAAACACTGAAGCTTTTAAGAATCACCCACTTCTTAGGATCGTACCCAACCAATAACGAAGATTGCAACCCAAAGGACTCCATCCACAGGGTACAAAACTCCGACTGGAACTTGGCCAGTGCAATCTTCAGGCCCAACCAAGTAAAATAGGCTATTAGCAAATTTAAGCCCTTCAAATCACCGGGGGAGGATGGCATTTTCCCAGCACTGCTGCAACATGGAATTTACATTCTCCTCCCGCATCTGGTAAAACTGTTCCGAGCAAGCTACGCCCGAGGAGTCATACCAGATCAGTGGTCACAGGTCAAGGTACGCTTGATACCGAAAGTAGGAAAAAGGGACTATTCAGTTCCGAAATCCTTTAGACCTATAAGTCTTACCTCTTTTCTTCTAAAAGCTATGGAAAGAGTTATAGACCAGCACATGAGAGCAACGTACTTAGTAGAAAGAACACTAAGTCCCTACCAACATGCTTACCAAAAGGCTAAATCCACGGAAACAGCTTTATTAGATCTGATCGACAAAGTGGAGAAGGCTCTAGAGGATAAGCAAACTGCTTTATGTGCTTTTCTCGACATTGAGGGCGTTTTTGACAATATACCCACAGCAACAATCCTCAGAGGAATGAATGCAAAGGGCATTGATGTCACCACCATAAAATAGGTGGAAAGCATGCTCTCAAACAGAATTGCGACAGTTTCACTAAATGAAACATCGCACAAATTTTATACGACACGAGGGTGCCCACAAGGAGGCGTCCTATCCCCACTACTTTGGACCCTCGCTGTTGACCAACTCCTTGTAGAAATGTCTAACCTCGACTATGACATACGGGGCTACGCAGATGACCTAGTGGTCATAGTCAGAGGACCATACCTCCACACCATTTCAACACTACTACAAGGAGCACTCAACACCATCAACAACTGGTGCAGAGGTAACGAGTTATCAATTAACGCAGACAAAACTACGGTAATTCCATTCACAAAGAAAAGGAAGCTGGAAAGTTTGTCAAATCCAAATCAGGCAATCACGAACACTAAACTTGATAAAAGAGTCGGTTTTCGGAATAAAATCTCTGAACATGCCAGCGGATGACATGCAAACAGAGATCGACTTCGCGAGAAGGTACAGAGTAGACATACCACAAAGGGATACATGGCTGGAAGGCCTCCAATCCCAAAAAAATGGTAGTCACGAGTGGTACACCGACGGTTCCAAAAAAGGCCCTGATGTAGGTTGTGGAATTTACGGAGAGAGGCCAAAATTCAGGTGGAGCGCCAACCTGGGAACAGAGGCCTTCGTTTTTCAGGCTGAGCTCTCTGCATTAAACATGTGCGTGGAGATCAACCTTGAAAGGAAAGTAAAAAATCAACACATCTACATCAACTCAGACAGCCAAGCGGCGCTATTGGCACTAGGCAATTTTAAGACAAGCTCAAAACTAATACAAAATTGCAAGAAAAACCTGAACACACTGGGGCAATCAAACAAAATTACATTAAGATGGGTACCAGGCCATTCAGGCATCGATGGCAACGAAAAAGCTGATGAACTCGCCAGAGCTGGTGCAGACAACCGACAGCATCTCCCAGAACCATTCTGTGGCATCAGCAAACAGCGAGCGTATTCTATCATAAACGCCAAATATACATCATTGGCTATTAAGAGATGGAAGACCACGACTGGTCTAAGACACTCGAAAGCGATAATAAAGGGCTATGATAATAAAGTATCTAAAGAACTTCTGGAGCTCAAAAGATACAAAACCTGTGCAGTAACAAGAGTCCTCACCGGACACTGCAAACTGAACAAACATATGTTCAACCTAAAATTAGGTGAGAACACAATTTACAGATTCTGTCAAGAGACAGAAGAGACTGCAATGCATATTTTATGCTCTTGTGGCCCACTAATGCGGCACCGAAGTATTTACCTAGGGTTGCACATCATGCAACCGCAGGAAATACAAACAATCACTGCTGATAGGATCTGGAGGTTTCTCGAAGCCATAAGTCTGAGCAGTGAACTGTGAACCAAAAGTGCGCTACAAAAGACCAGAAATGGCGAGGTAGCACTAGGCACTGAAAACAATAATAATAAAAATAATAACGCACGAGCCGAGCGAGCGAAGCGAGCGTGCCGCGGCAGCCGCCGGCGAGTGCCAGAACTGAATTTTATTTGATCGATCAATGACGAACAGTAAACGAACAATTGAAATACCAAAAAAAAAATGTAAAAAACCGACTTCTCCCCGCCAACTTGAGGGTAATTTTTTATTTTATTTAAAAAAAAACGAAGATCGAACCAATAAAAATTTTGATCGAGCAATGAAGAACAGTAGAAATAGCAAAAAAAAAGGTTAAATAACGACTTCTCCCCGCCAAATTAAGAAAGCAAATTTTTTATTTTATTTATAAAAAAAAAAAAGATCGAACAAATATAAATTTTGATCGAACAATGACAAACAGTTAACGAATAATTGAAATAGCAAAAAGAAAATGTTAAAAAACGACTTCTCTCCGCCAACTTAAGACAGCCGTATCTATGCACGTGTCACATGTGTGTCTGTGGCATTATATTTTCTAAACATTTGCCGATTCACATGCGCCCTCTATAATATATTCACCGCAAAGGAACCCAAGCGCCATGTACCGCCGTTACGCAGAGTCTAGGCGGAGTGCGGACGAGTTCACTTTCAGTTTGGTCACGGCCGTGTAAACACTAACCTAGGAACTTTACAGTGTTTCTTTGCGTGTTTACAATACATCAATGGTTAAATATCAAAAGGGAGTTTTCTCATCGCCCGTACCCACTTCGCGCGTTCTGAGATTTTGACATATATATGACGGCGCGTGCTGTTTACGCTGGTTGAATCTGAACATAATGTTGAATATTTTGCTTATGGTTGAATTAGCATTGCAAACTTTTAATTACGATTGTCGTTTTATCTTTGGAGCGGTTCTCTGTGTGCTTAATTCACAGCCTTTTATTCTGTACTGTATTTTATTTGTGGCGGGAGGAAATTGGATCATCTCTAATCGGATGTTTCATGTAAGTTTCAGTTCATTTAATTTTTCACACTACTACATGCCTGTTTTCTGAGATTTTTTTTTATTTCTGTTTCAGGTGGGTTCTTTTACATACTGCATTTCAATGATTTTTTATAATAATTCTACTATATGAATATTCCAACATTGTGGTACATCTACTTTGGGATGTTCTAAAATTTATATTGCATACTGGCTGAGGTGTACTTTGGCTCAAGTACTCACCACCTACCAGTACCAAGTTGTCACCATAAAGGAGGCTCCATCAGAGCTTACCTTAGACGCAGAACCTTACCAGAGTTTACCTTATACGTCGAGTAGCCCTCGACGCTCTAGATGCTAAAGTTATTGGCGAGCCTCCTGCTTTAGTATTTCAGTATTATTCTTATCTATTAAACGTAAATAAATTAAGCTATGTAATCTAAACATACTAAATGAAACCCTGATTCCTCAAAAAAAATATTGAATGGCGAAAAGGCAAATGTTTAGGAGATATTGAGGGCAATAGCCATCTATTGTTGTGAATAGGAAATACCTACAGGTTATATTAGCCACTAAATCTGTAGTGTTTTATTTAGAAAAAGAAAGTGTAGTGTTTTATTTAGCAAAAGAAAGTTCGAACTAATAATTTGCTAACCATTTTTCTCTCAGGACTATAAATTGTTTTTGGTATTTTAACACATAAAAATCTCACGAACTCAAAAACAGACCACGCCACAGATAGCCACAGATAAGATAACAGTTACTCCGTAACAGATACATACATACTCCCATACAAAAGCGAAAATACCTACGCCATAATAGCCTAATAAAATTAAATAATAATACCTAGCATTAGCTGCAACCAAAAATATATCGGATTGAGCACACATATCGAAAGTTGAGAACATTTTGCCCACCGCTCGGCGGGTGTGTTTGTGACTATTGTGCAGTAGCTGACATTCTATGGTTGTACAAAGGTAATAATAAATAATATAATTGTAATACAATATAATAAATCATTTAGTAATAACTTACATTTCTTCTTTTCAAATTCAAAATCATTTATTCAATTAAGACACTAAGTGACATTTATGAACGTTAAATTGAAGCTAGAGTTAAAATCATAGATCGGCGCAAACAGACGCCACAGCATGTACTGGATTGTCGAGGTAAATAAGGTGAAAACACCAAAATCTACTGCCTGCTTGTGTCGATCTATAACTTCCAGTTTCCAAAATGCGTAGAGCCTTATGAGAAGAATACTGGCAAAGAAACTCATGGCCACTCTTTTTAAAAGTCAGATCTTCAGGTACAATAGTGTTAGTGTTACACGAAAGGTAAACAGGATGCAAGCTGATGCCACCTGAATTTAATTTTATTGAAATTCTCCAAAAGCTAACGTACTAAAAAATAAAAATCACTCAGTGATACCGTTGAAGGTTTGAACCTATTAAACATAGAAATCATTCAAGGTGCACATCTACCTTCATTCAGTTACAAAATCTACTGTTAAAAATAATTCGTGACTGGATTAAGAGGCTAGAGTTGCAGTTGATCGAACCAAAAAATTAGTATAGGCTAAAGCATCGCTGACTAGGCCGACCAGTCAACATATCACCTCACTGGCAGCCCCAGTGGAGTGATGACCCGAGGGGGTTTCCACACGATAAAAAAAAAAGGCCGACCAGTCACCCCAAGCAGCACCCGTTCACGAGTATGACGCATGGACCAGCCATCATCTCCTTCGCCATATCAGAGGGAAAGAAATGACCCGCCCCATGACGACGCCGCAAGCAATGACATTTTAGTAAGCATGACGAACCATAGTCGAGATACTGATATCACTACTAGTCAAATTACCAACATAATCGTCACGCATTACTTTCAACTGACAATGGTTTGTTAATAATTTAGCTTAATTATAAGACAAAGAAGTTTGTGTGTATATACCTAATGACACCTTAAGCCCAAGACTGTTTGTCGTTTAGATAATCGTTGACCGTATAGTAGGATTTCCTAATAAGGTGATTTTTTACAGTTAACTTGAATTTATCTACAGGAAGGTCGATTACACGTAAAGGAATTTTATTATAAAAACGTATACCAAGACCTTCGAACGAGTTGCGTACTTTATGTCAGCGATGCTAGGTACCAACGAGTTTAGACTTGTTTCTAGTATTAATATTGTGTATATCACTGTTTTCCTTATAGTCCTTAATGTTGTGCCTAACAAACATAGTATTTGCAAATATAATATATACTGTGATGCAACAGTTAAAATACCTATATCCTTAAACAACTCTCGAAGAGAGACTCTAGCACCTAAATTGTATATGGAGCGGATGGCTCGTTTTTGGAGAATAAAAATCGTTTCAACATCAGCCGCCTTGCCCCAAAGTAGTATACCATAGGACATTACGCTGTGAAAGTAGCTAAAATAAACTAGCCTAGCTGTGTCCGTATCAGTGAGCTGACGTACCTTCCATACTGCATAAGCTGCCGAACTAAGCCTACCTGCAAGGCTGTCTATCTGGGCTCCCCATTGTAGTTTACTGTCTAATGCAATTCCTAAGAATACTGTTGAGTCTACAATACTTAACATTTCATTACTTAGAGTTTAATTAGTACCTAGCTGTTTTACATTTGGCATAGTAAATCTCACACACTTTGTTTTATTTGAATTTAGTAGGAGATTGTTAGTTGAAAACCAATACAATACATCATTTAGTGCCCCATTCACATCGTCAAAAACTGTTTTCTTATGATCGACTTTAAAAATAAGTGACGCATCATCAGCAAATAGAACTATATCACAGAGATCTTTTAAATTATAAGGTAAATGGTTTATATATATGCGAAAAAGTACAGGACCTAGTATAGAGCCCTGAGGAACGCCCATAGTAACCGGTAATCCAGAAGACCTCGCACCATTGACATCTACATGTTGAATTCTATCTTTCAAGTATTGGATACAATGTCATTGCTGATGTTATAGCGTAAAAAGGACGTAAATACACATAGGGATACTTAAAACAAATCATGTCTGTGATAAACTGTTATATCCTTATACGTTAAAGTTAAAACACCTTTTACTAAAATTCCCAAAGAGTGACGTTCTATAGTTGTACAACACTGATTTTGTATAATCGTCGCCTTAGTGCTTATTTGTCCTATCGACCACATTTATCGAAAATTAACTTTAAATGCAGTATTGTTAAGACCCAAACTTCACACCTGTTGGTTATGAAACATTTAAAACTTTATGCTTTTAAAGCAACAAAAAATCTATTTGAATTTTATGTGTGACACGATACCGTAATGAAAATTTTGTGCTTATTTGTTCTATGTCCAGTTTTTGTTTTATATCCTACATCGTAAGAGAAGTTGAGTGCTTGAGTGTTCTATGTCCACCCAATCGACCAATCACAGGTCACGACGCCATGTCCGCCATTTTGTATGATTTGTCACTGTGGCTGGCGACACCACAATATGTACCGAAAATATTGTTAAAATCATTTAATTTATAGTATTTTTGTGATTAGATTACTTTAGACAAGTGCCTCATTATGTCTGGAACATATTTCAAAAGTTAAAATAAGCAGACGCAATCGCAAACTGAACAGACAGTACTTTTTAATTTACAATCAAGTCCGTTATGATTTTGAAACAGGGGATGTTGTTTTTAATGACTTTGAAGAACGTCAATGCTAAGCCTAAGAGTGCATTCGTTTGTTATTTTATATTAATTAGTAACATAATTTGTTGGCCTAGACGCAGAAGAAAAGATTGATTCCCGGTTTGTCATGTTAAAATATTTTATTTCTTTAACTATTTTTCAGTAATGTCTTCGTTATTTTTATCTTCTTATCAAGACGATTACTTTTTTATTTGGTTTTAATAACTTTTTTCCAACATCTAATTACCCCAGGAAAGCAGAAAATGACAAGTTATTTGGTATGTATGTAAAATAAAGGTAGGTACTTAAGAATTTATTAACTAATTAAAGTGTGGTTTTAAAACGCTTAGCAACTAACTTAACTGTTTCGTTATATGATTTAAGGGCCTACCTGCTGGTACACTAGCGCCATGCACCACTACCGTGTCCTGAGAATAAGGAACACAAAAAAAAAATATTTCTCCAAATCGTTTGAGCCGTTCTCAAGTAAGGCTCCGTCATACATGTTGCAATTGATTTTAATTTAATATTATATAGATAACTAGCAGCGCCTCGCGCTTTCACCCGCGTAAGGCCCGATCCCGTGAGAATATCGGGATAAAAAATAGCCTATATGTTAATCCAGGTCTCCAGATATCTACATACCAAGTTTCATCGCAATCGGTTCAGTAGTTTTGGCGTGAAAGAGTAACAAACATCCATACATCAACACATCCATACATCCACACATCCATACATCCTCACAAACTTTCACGTTTATAATATTAGTAGGATTCACTAGCTAGTATTTTTTTTATTATTAGGCGGGGTATTTTTAAGCAGCTTCTTAAGTAAAGGGGTAAGTTTAAAGTAGTGTTTTAGTTTAAAGTGTTTTATGCTTGTTCATTAAAAACTAAAAAGTAAAAAAATAGGTACAAGTTTTTTTAATTTTAAAGCATCATAACTATCAAAAGTCAAAAAAATAATTCAAAAGGCACTTGCATTAATGTACATTCTGTATGTACATTTTGGCACTTAGGACAAATAAGCACGCACAAATTGAACGGTCATTTTGTGCTATCTCTAATGAGGTGTGTCCTAACTCCACATTCCTAATTTTATTTGTGCATTTTTGTTCTATCTCCGTACAAAATCTGTAAAATTAGGTATATTTAGTTACCATCCATAGATGAAAATTATAACAATCAATTCATTGATAACTCATGTATTGAGAAAGACTTTCTTAAAACCATTTCTTATTATTTCAATAGAGCAGAAAACTCTTCGTCCTGTAAAAATCAACCAATGGTAGATAGGACAAATAAGCACTAAGGCGAAGTAATAGTACGGGATTTTGTATAATTTCCGAGTCTTAGCGGTATAAAATAAGTTGTCCTTACTGGCAGCCCTGGTGTGAAAAGCTTGCTTGGCACGCTGCGTGGCAGGCTGCTCGCCGAGCTGCGTGTCGAGCTGCTTGCCAGGCTGCACGGCGTGCGTATAAACGCACCATCAGGTAGCATCCAACACAAGAGGCAATGTAGTAGTAAGTAGAAATAAACCCGCAAATTATGCCAGTCGTACTATTTATTGGTAGAGTTATGTTTTAAAACGTATTTTTATCAAAAACATCCATAAAACCAAAAGAAAACACTTACAGATGATACGACTTAATTACTGTAATTACACGTAGTAGACGAATTGCCGCAGTGGGTAATGCTGCAAAACACCATTTTTACAACCGCACTTGACGAGACTAAGTTTCACGAGTAACTGAGCGAAACATTGCGCACTGGTGGTGTCTGAGTCACCAGCGCGGCGACAAGTTTACTCGTTCATAGCACTCTTATTACCTTATTTAGATTTCTGTGTGTAGAATGTAATACATTATATTAGAAACTCCAGAATGATGTCGAGTTTTGACGATCTCTCCACGAAATAACTTTCTGGATATATAAAACGCACGCATTGCGGTATGAAATGAGTTTTAGTTGAGAGATAGTGCTAGAAACAACGAATAATACGAGTAGAAATATAAGTGTAAAGTACAAGTGATTATTTAAATAGTGAGAATGAATTGTAAATGTGAATTATTGAAATAAATTGTGTCTATTTATAAATTTGGTGTAACTTTCAAATCCCAAACCGCAGCTCGTAACATTAAGTTAGAAACCAAAGTACCACGTGCACTATTTAAAGTTCAGTTTACGACAATTTACAGTATACTACACAGTAAAATTAAAAGGCTTTAAAAAATAGTCACTATTTACAATCACGGTAACTTTCAAATTTTATTAAACAGCGGCGTTTTGGCAGTTATGGCCATTTTTTTACGTTGTAGTTCTTGCCGAAGTAACACAGACGAAAAACACCAAGCTCCATGCGTGTTTGAGACAGCGAAGCACACCAATTCCCCACCATAATTTCATACGCTACCACAAAGTAGTACTTACTACGATGTTATTGAAATATGAATACGACATTTGAAAACGGTAAGGAGAAATTTCGATGAATATATGACTTCAAATAAACGAAAATAACTCCTGCGTTCATTTCCTGAATGTTTTAAATAACGCTTATTGTTTACAGAATTTTTCAAAATAGTAAAATCAGTATTAGTAAAGTTTGTTTTATTGAAAATATATAATTTTTTGGTTACTCTCGTTCTAGAATTTTTTTTTCATACAAGGAATATATTTTATTATTTCATCATTACATTGAGGTTTCAAGGAAAAAAATTACCAACGGTATAATAAAAAAATCGAAACTAACCAAATTTTTGGTTTGAAAATTCAGCTTTTTTTTTCTATTGTAACTTGTAGAAGATACAAAAATTAATATTTCGCTTCGATAAAATTACCGCTGAACACGTGAAAATCTACATTTTAAGTGATTTTCATTTAAATCGAATCATTTTTGTCATAGAAAAAAATTCAAAACGTTAAAGTCGGATTATTCCGTTTTTCTGCCTTTTACCTGGTTCTCTCCATTTTTTTTCAATTACTTGCAATTCATACTAAATTTTCCGACCAACCACATACTGTTAAGAATTGTTCTTCAATTTGGATTTTCAAATACGGTTTGGCTCTGGTCTAGGGGTTAAATTTCATGTTTATAAATTTGAAGTCCTCTTTGTGCATAATCGAGGTCCTTTTTCCTAGCAGATAATTCCATACCTATATCAAATAATAACTTACTATAAAAAACAATACCTACAACATTCAATATAATTTTTATTGAAAACTGTTATAATTTTAGTTTATATTTCAGGGTTTGATCACCAAGCACCGGCCGCCATTATTCATTACAAGCCAACCTAAGTGACAAACCTAGTTCCTTAATTTGCGAAACTGGTTAGGTGTCACCAAAACAATTCTATTAGCTATTTTATCATCAGCTCAATAATTTTGATATCGTCTTGTATTAGTGTTGCTTCTTCTTGTCTATTGAAAATTTGAAACTACTTGGAAAAAATGACATTAGGCAAAGTAGTAGAAATAGTAAATCGTAAGGAATTAGGCAATATTATATGCAATTATTTCAGATATTGGATTGAACAAAATGTCATAAATTGTCTGTTAGAAAGTAACTAGACTTAAAAAAACATTTTTTTTTAATTTTAGTTAAAAACTTTAAAGCATATTATGCATTATATATCAGAATTCAAAAACTGAATCTTGTTGCTTCCTATTATAGTAACTGTACTAGCGTTAGGTCAACGATGCGTTGATATTAATGAAAATAGGTTTTAACCACCTGTTGGTAAGGGCGTATTCTTTGTTCTTTTATTTGCCTTATTCATTTATTATATACTTACTACATAATAATATGTACTAAACTTGTGAAGTTCAGTTATAATAATTGCTTTGTTTTTAAAGTGAAATGTAAGGAGAAAATTTGACAAATTAAGTGCTGGATAGTTTTATTTCAATCGATAACTTATCTTTATATACTATCTGTTTTTCTTTCCTTTTTGTGTATTGACCCATGGAAGGCAAAACGTATTAAGTACATTAGGCCAACCTTTAATATTTTCATCCAAAATACACTCGAGAGCAATTAATTCGGGTCACTTAAACATACGGATCCGAGATACCTGATTCTCCCATTCCTCAACGAGAGCACTTTACAACGACCAACACGTTTTATTACTTTCAATTAAGGAGTGTTCAATGGTATATTAATAAACACAATTTGTTTCGCTGGGTTTGGTTTTCTTTATGTGACCAGGATTTATTGCCTTCGTGTGTAAGCCAGAGCAACACATTAATTTAAAGCTTTTTTAGAATAAGTGTGGACAGTCATCGAATCGGTTCGATTCCAATTATGTTGAAATTTTAACCGTTGTATGTATCTCAGTAGTGTCATGAGAAAATAAAAATCTTTGTTTTACTTATTATTATTGACTTATTATCTACAATATAGTAAGTATTACAGATTAGGCCTATAACAAATTCTTCTAAGCCGCGTTTTGTTCCGGCGGTAACACTGAAACAAAAAAAAAATGTTGTTACAATTTAGTTACATGTATACTGTTCATCTCCTACCTATACTTGCCTTCTAAGATACTATCAATGATTGATTGACCAATTTAGGCTTAATAGGAAGTATTGTAAATAGGAGAAAGACAACATTAAAAGAACACTGAAAGAATTATTTTGCCAAGAGTACCTAAGACACTACGTACCTACCTGATTAAATATACCCAGGTACACTTTATCAATAAAACTTTTACGTAATATATGGTGGTATCTATAATAATATTCCAAATGACATAAAAATCCTGCCTGTTAGTCTGTTCCTTCTAAAACTAAAGTAGTGGTTAATGGATAAATAAATTACTCAGTTGCTGACTTTATGAGTCGGAGATAATAACAGTAATAATTAAAATAATTTGACGTGTTTATTATCAGCCAAATCTAGAATGTATATTATAGTAATGTATTTGTTGGATAAATCTAATACCTTTAAACAAGCAATTCTAGTATAAATATTACATGTATATATATAATCTGAATCTCGGAAACGGCTCCAACGATTAGTTTTGCTTACGGACAGTAAAATTTCCTTGAGTTTTATGTTTATTGGAACGCGGCATAAAAGTATTACACCTGGGGATCCGAGTTGGAATTTGAATGGGTTAAAAAACGATTCGTTTTGCTTACGGACGGTAAAATTTCCTTGAATTTTCATATAGCCTTCATTTGCTCTAATAATATTTAGTATAACATTCACTTCACATAATTCTTAATTTGTATAACAATTTTTTTATGTTATATGGAGTTTATAGATGTTGATTTTATTTGTTAATGGTCACTGTTCTAACCTAACCCAAATGAATGAATAAGTTTTTGGATAAATACACAAAACTTAGAGATAGAATAGAAACGTTTACTTTAGACATTTCTAAATTATATTGAACGTTCCTTATAGATATTAATTCAAATCTGCATTATAGAAAATGTTCATTAAACCACATAAAATTAGGTAAAATTAAATTATATTAATAATTCATTATTTCATTTGATCGTTTTATTAAAAAAAAAAGTATATTAAATGAAATTAGGTCCTATGATCATTAGAACTTTTGTTATTATTTCAAACGTTACACACCTGTCCAGCAGTGGACGTCCTATGGCTGAAATTATGATATTCTACATTATCTACCCCATAACAACGTAAATAACTTACCATAAGATTTCTTACTGTATTTATTGTAGATCACTTTTGCAATGATCGTAATGACGACGCCCAAAAAGAAACAGCCGATTGCAGCCCACCACAATGTTGACGAAGAAGTATTTTCATTTTTTTTTAAAAAACCTGCAGGGTTTGATGTTGGATAGATGGTAGTAGCGGTACTGGAGTTTGTTTGGTTTGGTTTGGTAGGGTTACTGGTGGTCGTGGTCTGATTCGTGGGAGGTTCTGTGGACGAGAAGTTGGTGTTCTCGACTGTTGAGATGGGGGTAGGTTCGGTAGAAGAGAAGTTGGTGTTCCCGGGGGTTGAGATGGGGGTAGGTTTGGTGGACGAGAAGTTAATGTTCCTGGGCGTTGAGATGGGGTTAGGTTTGGTGGACGAGAGGCTGGTGTTCTCGGATGTTGAAATGGAGGTAGGCTCAGTGGACGAGAAGTTGGCGTTCCCGGCCGTTGAGGTGGGATTAGTTTCGGTGGACGAGATGCTGGTGTTCCCGGCCGTTGAGGTGAGATTAGGTTTGGTGGACGAGACGCTGGTGTTCTCGGATTTTGAGATGGAGGGAGATTCAGTGGACGAGAAGTTGGTGTTCCCGGCCGTTGAGGTGAGATTAGGTTTGGTGGACGAGACGCTGGTGTTCTCGGATTTTGAGATGGAGGGAGATTCAGTGGACGAGAAGTTGGTGTTCCCGGCCGTTGAGGTGAGATTAGGTTTGGTGGACGAGACGCTGGTGTTCTCGGATTTTGAGATGGAGGGAGATTCAGTGGACGAGAAGTTGGTGTTCTCGAGCGTTGAGATGGCGGTAGGTTCGGTGGACGAGATGTTGGTGTTCTCGGCTTTTGAGATGGAGGTAGGTTCAGTAGAAGAGAAGTTGGTGTTCCCTAGGGGTGAGATGGGGGTAAGTTCGGTGGACGAGGAGTTGGTGTTAGTAGCGATCTCGTTAGTGGTAATGTTGTTAGGTGGTGGTGCCTCGGTGATAACTTCCTTGCCCGCTGCTAACGGATGATCTAATATTTTACTGGAATTGAAACGAAACTTTAGCTAAATAAAAAACAAAAATAGTAGATTCAAACCGTACGACTTTTTTGTCCGCAAAATAACTACTACGTACTATTACCATAAATTAAATATAATAAACTATTTTGAACTTAAGAACTTAACAAAAATTTGCCATCGCAAAAAAAAGATAGCTGAAAAAGAGATTGAATTTAAAAAAACACAACACTAGTGTAGATAAATTATAAATACACATATAAAATAATACTACAAATTATTGTATATTTTAAAGATACTCAAATATTGTAACTGAAAGATATACAGGTGTACATGAACATAGAACACTTATTTAAATCACTGAAAGACTTTAGCATGCAGATACAAGAAGAAGAGACATCGGATGATGATAACAATATTTGAGGTCTAGGGCGATGGGATGGATGAGAAGTTTAATAAAAATACTTACGTCTTTATAAACTTGCACAGCTCATCTGTTTCGTCATAACTGAAACAAAAAACTGTAATTAATATGTGTAAACCTTAAGTAAATAATAATGAACTTCACTGGACAATATTCTTGGTGCTTAAATACAAATATAGGAGTACAAACATTTACAGGTAACAAAATAAGAGTAACGTAACTATTTATGTTTATTAATAGGTACTATAATAATAGTACTTCTATTGCAGTAACAGAACAAAATAATAAAATACTTCACACAAAATCACACCTCAGTCCAAGTTTTCTAATATATGATATATCTTTTTTTAATAATAAAAAATTAAAAACTGGTTTAGACGTAGTAGGTAATGAACCGGGTCATAATAATAGCAAAATAATAAATCTATGTGAACAATCAACTTTCATATAAAAAGGTTTCATTTAAACTCTTAGGGCAAAGAAGGAAGAAGTTAAGAATACTTACAAAGTATCCAGTCGTTTGCAAGTAACGCTTGACTGTAACAGAAAACACATAATTACAAACCAATATCTTCATTATTTCTGATAATGACTGGGATGCTCCTATCTCCAACATATCGAGTACCACAGTAAATAGTGACGTCATTGGTGCAGGTGTGGCCATTGGTATTCTGATGGCCACACCTGCTCAAAAGGTGTTTTTCCAGTAAGAATATACGAGTATATGCACATAATTTTTGGTAGATTGGCATCAATACTATAATTTTGCGCGCCAAAACTGCGCCTTTTTAGACATGGGGTTTTGCCGATCATAATAAAAAAATATTATTAAGCAGAAGGTGCTTGATTATATATATTTTTTTTTTACTTTTTTAAAATAAATTTGCTTATCAGCTTACCGGGATTGCGGTCTTCGGCTCGAAACATATGCAATTTAGCGACGTATACGCTTCTCTTAAATAGGCATACCTGAAAAGCACAAACTATTAAATGCGTGATATGAAATTACCAAAACTTTTTTGTTTTAGCTATAATCTATTATTCATAATAGCTTTACGATTCAAGCTTGGCTGCCTAATTACATAATTACAAAGAAATCGATTTTGACTTCCAATACTAGAAATATTAAAATTGTTTCACATTGAATAAAGACATTCGAATAAGTCGCGAAAAATTCAGTTAAAATGAGAACCTTTCCCTTATCAAATACAAAAAATACAGAAAATGGGTGTAATTATAATGTAATTTCATTACTTTTCAATTTAAATAAATATTTTTTTGTCTGACCCCAAACCCTGTAAAAGATCATAGTTATTTTTTTTTGGTATATGGGGCAAAAGAACAGACGGGTCTTGATGATATCGGATGACTTGATTCAAACGCCCCTCATGGAGAGCTGCAATTTAAAAGTCACAGCACATTTTTTGGGCGTTTGAGGTGGGAGTAGGCACCTACGCTATTTTTTTTAAGGTTTGAATGTTGTATTGGTCTGGAAATACCGTGGGCGACAATTTGTTCCACAGAGTTGAGATTGGTTTTGCGGTCAGTTGTGTTATAGCATTACTAGTGTTGTTGTCTTTTTCTATTAACTAGTGTTCGCCAAAGGAGTTTTCAAAACAAGAAAATTCTACCAGAAAAACATAATTATACGAATTTTAATTTTTTACAACTTACAGTACCATTCAGTACCATTATAATTAAAATAAAAGTCATAACAATAGCTGTAGGCTAAATTTAACAACAAACAAAAGTTTATTGATATGAAACAAAAATTCCTTACTCAACACTACACTGACACTACTTAAAATATTATTAATCTATATTTAAAAATGAATCCCTATTTCCCTTGGTCATGTCATCACGCGTGAACGGCTCTACCGATTTCGCTAATTCTTTTTTTTTTGTTAATTATTGCCAGGAGAAGGTTCTTATTAACGAAAAAATTAAGAAAATTGGCAAATTTCAGAAAACTTTTTCCACGCGAACGAAGTCGCGGGCAACAGCTGGTTGACAATACAAAAATAGACAAACTTTTATATCGTATTTTAGTTTCCTGTTTACATGTTTCTTACTGAGGGGTACGTTCGCGACATATTGTTTGGTATTTCGTGATGCCCCTCGGTCATCGGCATGGTCTCACCTTGACTTGGGTGCTAAGGAGTCCGCGAAACTTATTTCAGCTTGAAGCTTACTTATGTACATTTTTCTTTTAACTTTAAAGATAGAAGTTCATCCAGTAATCACTACTCAAAATTAAGTCTATTCCAAAAATACCATTCTTTTTAGCGTTTAGGTAACCGTAACGTTCATAGTAAACTTCAAAACGGACTATCATGCGCATTCAGAGCGTAAAAAAGTTTCGTGTCAGTAATTTAAAAAATTACCTAAATGATGACCAACGACCATTTGAATTTTTGTTTGTGTAGGTGACCAGCGCCGTGCTGATAACGTGAACCGCTATCAACAGGATAAGTATTTATTGTAACCATTTATGTTCGTCCCGCAAATAAATGACTACAGTTATGCTTTTTGAATGTAATATTATAATGAGTTAGTTATAAACATATTAGTTTTGCGTATCGAGTACATTTCGATATCAGCTTTTTCATAAATTCGGAGGTAAAAGGTGAAAGTTTTAGTTTCAACGTTGACTAATTAGACTATTCCCTTCCTACAGAAGACTGTTGACCATTATAATAATAATTCTTAATTGACAGTAATTGTATTACTATAATGTCAGGATGATTCTCTGACTCCTGCACTAGTAAATACTGTGTTGCAGGAGTGTCCTCCAGTCCAGTGTCCTCCAATTTTTAAGTAAACATTCATTGTTTTTTTTTTTATTAAAGAAATACAGAAAAATTTAACTAAAAATACTAATTTAAATGCGCGGTGTGTGAGTGAGTGAGTGCGTGCGTGTGTGTGTGTGTGTATGTTGAAAGGTATTCACATATGTGTGTCAGGGCATAAGTTTGTTTACTAATGTACCAAGTTCATTTATAAGTGCGTATATCACTTATCGACTCTTAGTAGGTTTTCCACAGTGTCATTATAAGCATACTGCCCTCGAGTGCTATTGAGTTAAGAGTTACATGACAGGGTAATACAAAGGGATGGAGTTGACTACGAACACGTTATACTATTGCTATTGCATGTGTCTATAGCCACTGATAGTTCCGTGGCTGCCGTGAATATGTTGACATGTCTAAAACTGCTATTTGTCAGTGTGGCGTCATTTTTAAGTTTTGACGGTTATATGTATATGTTGAGATTTCAAAAACGAATATTATTTTGGTGACTGAGTGTAAGTTGATAAAAGAAAATATCAATGTTCATTCACAAAATCATGTGAATCGTTAATTTGACATGAGGTTTTGTCAAGTTAGACAAGTTAAAATGCGAGATGTCAACATATTTCCAAAGTCGATTGCTCCAAAATTGATGTATATTTGAAACTCTAATTTTTTTTCATATAAATACCTAATGCGTAGGAAGTATTTCGCCAATAAAAAAAAATGGAGTCGACATGTCAATGTGTTCACGCCAGCCACGGAATTAATCATTTGCCAAAAAAAAGTAACGCATGACCTAGGTAGTTGAGATTGAGTTACTTGTAAGTAATCTATATCAATCTTTATCTAATAAAGCTGAAGAGTTTTGTTAATGGAACGAAAAAAAGTTGTAGATAACCTAATTCTTGAGGAACATCATACGCTATTTACCTTACGCTGCGGCCCCTTAAAGAACGAAGTAGTGACCGTAAACGCGTGAAACTATGGGGGATGGCTATTTAAGAAAATATTGCTGACGTGGTCATTTATAACAAATTTAAAAACCTTATACTTACACCTGAGATACATTTTTTGGTGTGGGAAAGCTTGTATCTGAAGGCGCGGACGAAGAATCAACAGTTGCACCCTTCACTAACTGAAAGAAAAACACAATACATTTAAATAATAATATCTTTAATATCATGTTTCACCTTCACAATTTCAAGCCAGTCAGATTTAGTACAGAGCGGTTCGAGAGAAATTTCCTTTTGCGGAAGACCAAATTGTACAATTACCGACCGACTACGACTGACCCAGGTGATCCCATTTAAATTTTATCGAAATCAGTCGAGCGGTTTTTGAGATATCTAAAAATTGTATACATCGATGATATTTTCGTTTGCTCCGAAACATCGCTGTCTCATTGGAACAGTGCGATTAGTAGACCTACCCATATTATATTTAAACAAAATACATCTACTTTCCACTAAAAAGCACATTGAAGTCGGTGATACTTTTTTTTAAAAGAAAATTATGTTAATATACAGCTTACATACTTCATTAATATCTAATATTACAGGTGAATTATCAAACCCTATGTGAATTCATCCTTAAAGCTACTTTCATTGATATATAATTATAAAAACACAAAAAATCCACGTCTTTTTGTTAAACTTGTAATCTGTTGGACACTAATGTAATATTCACTTAAGTTACCACTTAGGCACAGCATAGTAACATAATAACACACGAATAAATTTAAAAACATTCAGTTATTGATAAAAAAATTTCAGCAGAAATTAATAAAGTTTTTACTCACTAAGAAAACAATTAACAGATGAAACGATTTCATTTTCATTGCGTCTACTCAACACGAAGGCTGCGTTACAAATGAAATAATTTTTCGTTAATTTCAGCACACAATATCCTTATATTGTTGTATGAGTTGCAATTCTATATATATTTATAAAGTAATAATGTCCGTTGTAGGTACGCATACCTATATATATGACGATAACAAAAATATAGTTTGATATTATAATTAAAACACGAACATTATCCTTTTAGCTTGTTTAATTAGTTTTTATACTATTTGATTATGTTGTATTGGAACTTCTATCGGTCTATACTAATAAATATAATAAAGCACAAGAGTTTCTTTGAATTGTTTATTTTCTCTGGAACTATCGGCCTGAGCTTTAAATATTTTTTTTTGTATTGGATAGAGTATTTATTGAGGAAGGTTATATAAGTCACGCTAGGATCCTTATGAGCGGACCGCGGTCGCGACCTTCTGCGAGGACGTCATTTCGCAGAACGAGGACGAACGGGTCCGGAAGGACGATATCCTCTCGAATCTTATTCGCACTCCTAATCTCCATCCGCTGTAGTGGACCCCCGCGAGGAGGTGGCGTCCGTGAAAACCCCGGTGGGGTAACGGCCTGAGGGGGTTTCCACACGCACAAAAAAAAGACCCTTATGAGCGGAGCAGTGTCAGATAAAACAGTTAGTAGTATTATAAAACTGAAGAGTTTGTTATTTTGATTGAAGGCACTAATCTCTCCAACTAACAAGTGGATTTGAAAAAAAAAATTTTTGCATTTGAGAGTCCAATTTGTGAGGAAGGTTAAGGGCTGTGTAACATCACGCTACAGCTCTTACGAGCGGAGCAATGACTGTAAACGAGGGTGAAACTATAAGAACGGAATCAAAGAATCAAATCAAAATAAAAAAAGCCGGGCCCGCAGTAGACCCGCAGAGGTAGATTTCGTGTTTTTAAATTTTTATCTATAAAAATATAAGTCGCATTAAAAACTTTAAATGTCAACATTGTAGAGTAAAATAAAAAAAAAGCTTTCATTTAAAAATATTACCGATCGTAAAAAGGTTTACAGTTTCGGAGCTATGCCAACAAATTTTGGTTTTCCCCTCCCCTCCTCTTTTTTGGAAAACTCGATAACTGGTACAAAACCAATAGGTACACTTTTCTTCAAAAATCTTCCTAAAAATGACTTATTTTATAGCCTGTGACAATTATAATAAGTTAAGGTTTTATTCATTTGAAGTAAGTATAAACAGTTTCTTTGAAATTTATGGGGGAATGGTTAAAATGGTCGCCTTGCCACGAAGCCGCGCCGAGGCGAGGGTTCCATTTCCATGCAGGGCAAAAATTGTGTAATCTACAAATATGTAGTTCCCCGTCGTTTCCGAACACAAGGGGGACAGATTTTCAAAAATCAGTTTTTTCAGCATAGCTTTTTTCATAAGGAATCTTTTTGGACCGCTTAACATTAATACGAACATTTTTTAATATGAACCCTAAATGATTCCATCCTTAACTTGGGGAGGGGGCGGGGAAAACCAAAATTTGTTGGAAAAAAATTCATAGCTCCGAAACTGTAAACCTTTTTACAATCGGTATTATTTTTAAATGAAAGCTAATGTTTTATTGTTCTCTATAATGTAGACATTTAAAGTTTTTAATGCGACGTATATTTTTGGAGATAAAAATAAAAAAAACACGAAATCTACCTCTGCGGGCCTGCTGCGGGCCCGGTTTTTTTTTATTTCTATTCCTTTATATTTTTCTCTAATGTAACTTTTGAACACTGTGTAGTTATCCGAATAACAAATACCTAGATCGATTTTGAGTTTTTAAATATCGTTTAATTTCCTGTAAATTCACCAGATTTTTCGCACGTTACACTTCAGACGCTTGGCGGATGAGGGCTAGCGAGAAAAAAGTGTTCGCGCAACGAAAAATACTGACTGCGACTTTATTTATTTTATTTATACAATCTGTGGATTCTGCGTGATACTACTGTTACTTTGATGTTGGTTGTATACTAATTATCCATATAGTTCGGGTAACTTTTAATGATGGCGCTATTTTAATTTCTAGTATTTATGATATTTACTATATTTTGATACAATATATTCAATCCATTAAATATATTTATTTATAGCGAAAGGAGCTTCTGAATACTGAGAACGCTACCTACTGTGAGACGAAATGCTTTTATGCTGTATATTTCATGTCAAAGATGTCAATTGAGTTGTTTGACACAACTGTTTCATTAAGTAGATATACAACCAAGTCATACGCGTCATCTTCGTGGGTAACTGGGTACCTCAAATATACGAGATGGTGTATGACGCGTTGGTTTATCTTAAATTTAAAGTTGTTTATCCGGGGAGCGTCTATAGAACCGTTGATCATTTTATGTATAGTCAACAGGTCAGGCCTTCGATTTAAACTTTTAATTTTATAATTAATAAACCTGTTGTCATAATTAATAATGGACTTTCGAACCCCATTTCTAACAGTTAAATGTCTCTCAAAACGAACCTGAATTAATTCTATACAATCAGCATAAGTAGAATAGAAAGGCGACCGTGTTAGAACAGTATTCCAGGGTACTCCTTACCAAAGCATTATATATTATAGCATAATGAGGCTACTGTTGTTTCAAAACAGTTTTGTCATACGAATTATAAAGCCAAGCAATTTTTCATCTTTTGTTGTATTAAAAGTAGCCAAGCGCAAGTGGGCGCAGCCGGTCGGATCCGAACGGACGCGGCGGTAGCGGGCGGCAAGAATTCCATGCAAAAATGAATTTTAAGTAATAATTATAAATTTCAATTTCCATCACCGTTCTAAAAGGCGTTCCGATGCGCTTCGGCGCGGCCCGTTCAATGGGAATCGTACTTAAGGATGTATAATTCTAAACTAGTTAGCTCCAGATTCGTCTAGTTGTCATGGCTACAAAATTTTTTTTTCGATTTAAGTCTAGTATTCTAAGAATAGCAAGAGATTTAACTAAAGAGAGCACTCTTCGTTTAATGCAGTTATGCCTGTAGGTGTATAGTGTCGCGGAGGCTGCCTAACAGGTAAATTAAGTTTCAGAGCTATCAGGATGAACCGCTGGATATGCTTTTATTACCACACATAAATTGTTTGTGCAAGACGTAACTGTTTATTTATAGCCCGAAATAAATTCAATGTCATTTTCTCGATATACAAAGCAGGAAAATACAAATGTTACAGACCTTGAATATTTATATTACACACCCGTTGCTAAAATAAGTTTAAAATTATATATATTAGGTCTTTACATATCGACGGTTGATAGGTAATAGGGTATAAGCATAAAAAACGAAATTGTTCAGGAGAGCAGTTTAAAGTTTTAAATTGTTGAAAAATGGCCATAACTTTTTTATTTATTGTCATATCGTGAAGATGGAAACAACTCTAGAATAAAAAAAAATATAGCATTAATTGTTACTTTAATTTATTTGATTCGTAGTTGTTTTATGCGATTTTATGCCGCTTAGATCAATTGATCTTTTTTTTGTTATGAGGTTATTCGTCGTAAGATACTTATAAACAGAAAAAAAACCCAAGAGTATAGGAGACTCAGCTACATTTAATATCTTTATACAAGGAGGTAATAGGGCATAAGTGACATGACTGAAGAATAATCTAAATGGGTAAAGAAGGATAAGTGACGATTCATTTCATTATGCCAAAGGGTAATGGAGCATAAAAAACAGTGATTAGCAAAAACATCGTCAGGTTGTGAGACATTGGCGACACCAGAAGTGGGTTGAAAACAAGGTAATGTAGTACAACCACATATCAAGATTTCTATACCAAGAGGAAAATGAGAGCATCCAACATGCGATATTATCTGGATAAATGGTAACGTGGATTAAACGTCACGTCTTAAAAATAATAGAATCATAACCAACATGGTTCTCCTTTAAAATAAGACTTATGTAACTGCATACATTTCGTTACCTCTCATCGTTCGTTAGGTCATACAAAATCAAATCGACTGATTTTGTAAGTAATCCGATAATATTACTAAATAATTTGAATAGATCTAGTAAGTATGCAGGTAGATAAATTAATGTAGGAAATAAGATAGAGAGAACAGGTCTTACCCTTCCCACCCCTCCCGCAGAAGTGGCAACGGGCGTCGGAGAAGCGTCAAGTTGTAATAATATAATAAATAGTTGTAGGGTATAACCGAAGTCTCCGTATCAAATTTGTTTTTAGTAATTGCGTCTAAGCAACGATTGTATTATAAACTTGTAGATGGTAGTAAGGTATAACCGACAGTTCAATATGAAATTAGATTTTAGTAATTGCGTATAAATATCAACTGTATTTTAAACTTGTAAAAGGTAGTAAGGTATAACCAGCGCATTAGTTCCCGCTTTCAGAGCAGGTGCTAAAGGTAAAGAGCGGTAAGAGTCCGGCATCTCTACCCCAACAAGAAGTAAAAATACATTACCGACTATAAATCAAAAGTGATGCCATTTTGACAGGGTTACAAGCGCCGTTTGGGTAAAAAAAGTCGATAACTCGGTCGGTTATACCGAATGACACTTCGAAAATGCGGTTTTTTGCTTGGGTATAAGTGACAAAAAAGTCATTGTAGAGCCACGGGAGTCGCATTCGAAAGAGCGGAAAATTTTATGTAGGATGACATTTATAACTCATTTTCAACCAAAATGTCGCTTATGTCCTATTACCTTTTAACCGTCGATATGAATTGGAAAAAAAAATCCATTTTTTCTAAATTTTTTATTTCTATTAATCAAAGTAATCACCAATGCAATCGATGCATCTTTACCAACGGAGTGGCAGTTTATTGATGCCCATCTTGAAGAAATCAGCTGGACGGGAGGCAACAAATTCAACATTTTGTACTGCCTTTCGGGTATTGAATTTGACTGGCCTGTTGGTCTAGTGGTTAATGACCCTGACTGCTAAGCCAAAGGTCGTGGGTTCGATTCCCACCCAGGACAAATAATTGTGTGATGAGCACGATAATTTGTTCTGTGTCTGGGTGTAATTTATCTATAATATGTATGTATGTATTTAGAAATATATAAGTATGTTTATCAGCAATCTGGTTACCATAGTACAGGCTCTGCCTAGTTTGGGATCAGACGGCCGTGTGTGAAATGTGTGGAGTTATTATTTATTATTAATTTTTAGAACTTCCAACTCCAACTCTTGCAACTTGGAAAGCGTCTGCTGTGCAGTATAAGGTCGCACTTTGTCGTGCAGGAGCAGCGGAGACGAACGATCGACTAAAGCTGGTTGGAGATGTGCGATGTGCCATCACTGTATTCAGTTCTTCACAGTACACATCTGCAGTAATGTTCATCCCGTTTGGTAAGAAGCTATGATGAATCAAACCGGCGCTAGACCACCAAACAGTGACCATCACTTTTCAAGGGGTAAGTTTTGTTTTAGGGCATTGTTTAGGTGCTGAACCAGGATTCAACCAATTTGCTGAGCGCTTGTGATTTCTCGACGCAGGTAACAATGCGGTTCAAAATTCCTTCGTTTGTGTATCTGGTGAGCAGTGCAAGGCACGTCTCGACGCGTACTTCGCGCTGGCGATCATTGAGTTCGTGGTGCACTTATTTGTCAAGCTTCTTTACCCTGCCAATTTGACGCAAATGGACCAATATTGTTTTGATGCTTACTTTAATAGCTGATGCTCATGCAGCCGTAAGTTGAGTATCATCAGCTTCCACAATCGCCTTTAATTCGTCTTTGTCGACCAAAGTTTTCAGACGACATCGAGGTTCATTTTTCAGGTCGAAATTTCCAGAACGGAAGCGGGCAAACCAATAACAGGCGGTGCGTTGGTTTGTAGTGTTAGCTCCGTAAAGGTCGTTGATGTTGCGTGCCGCTTGTGCTGCCACGACCATATTCCATAGTTACTCGAATTTTTAACGTATCATAATGAGGAAGAAGATTCAAATGCGATGAAAGCATAACACTAATCAATAAACAAACGACTACTTTTGAAAAAAAGAAATTCATGTTTTTAAAATAAAATTAATTTGAAATTAGAATTCTTAGCCAAAAAAAAAAATCTGGTTTGAAATAGCCAGTACTGCAGAACGGCAATTTCATAGGTGCAGACCTATTTTTATATCACTATATAATAATATTATAAAACAAAGTCTATCTGTCTGTCTGTTCGCGATAAACTGAAAAACTACTGAACGGACTTTCATGCGGTTTTCACTAATAGACAGAGGAAGATTTAGGTGTATAATTTGTACCCGTGGAGGCCGAGGCAGGTTGCTAGTTTTAAATATATTATATCTGTGTGTAACACAATACAGTTTTTTAATAAAACATAATTGATATGGGGTAAATACCTATGATCTCCCCATTAAATTAAGTATTAAATAAGGCTTTGAAATATGAAATTCATTATCATTTTCAAGTTTGTTATATATTATTTTAAATTGTAAAACCAAACATTTAAAGTATATGGTTTGAAGGTAGCAAAGTTTTTCATCAAAAGTTATTATTAATACTAATAAATAGCTACCGAACTTCCTGTTTTGACTTTTAATAGAGAGACGCGATTTGACATAACAGTAAACTACCGTATTCATAGTTTGATTCTTTTCATACGCATCTTTGGCGAACATTTCGGTTTTGTTCTAGAATATAGGAGGTTTTGTTAGGAATAAAGATCTTTAAATGTCTATCTATAAATGTTATAGAATAAATAACTTAATGCGCTTAAAAACATAAGTAATTTAAAATATTTGTGGTCTCGATTATAAGTACCTACTTCATCTGATAAAACTAACTGTTAACTAGCAACTATCTACATCTTCTTCCCTTTTACTAACCATTGTGTCTGACAATTGCCTATTTATATTATTTGCAAAATATGGAATGGTTCCTATTCATTCCATATTTTGCAAATATGATCTTAATTCTTCAAATCTGAAGTAAAGCATTCAGGCTAATAATATTTAATGCTATTGCTGGGTTTATAGCGTTTAATTCAAGCGTTTAAGTTTTGATGGTGTAAGCGACCTTGCGATCAAGCGAGCAGTACTGTATTCCTATTAGCCTTCTAAGTAATTTTATATGAGTGTTTAGAGTCCCAGGAATAAGCTGATTTATATGTTTTTTAGAACTCAACCAAATGAATATGTGAATGTGTGTCTACACCGCATGAATAAATGTACATACTTAGGTGTATGTAAGCGCTAATTGTTTATTTATTACTTTGTAATGCGATTATTATTAGATACTTGATTTTTAGACGCAAAAGAATGTATGTATTGAAATTATGTTGTTAAGTATGTTTTTTATAAGAACACTATTATGATCTTAATATCTGTTGTCAGCACCTGTAATGATTAAAAAGATCTTTGGTAACGGATCGTCCAAAAAGAAAAGAAGAAGAAAAAAGAAGAAATGAAAACGCAGATCACAAATTATGTAAAACCAGAATGTCAGTTTACCTGAACGTATGTCGAGTTTAGAGATTAGGATATTAGATATAGGTTCTAGCTACTCTGATTATATCAAAATATTGTTATGGACGAGTCTAAGTGTTTGTTTAGAATTTTAAAACCTTCACCATGGAAAACGCAGTTAAAAAACTTAGGTAAGTATAATTCCTGAGCTTCTGACTGTTTTAACAAAGTAGTAAGTATAAACTTTATTGCTCGTATTGGAAATAATTCAGGCATTTTCAGTCCCTTATCTTGTAACAGCCCAATACCTAAATGTCGGGGGGATGATACACTTAATTTTTGTGCATAGCCTGTTTGCGATTTAGCACTTTTTGGATAGTTGATGTAATAAACTAAGGCATATATATTTGCTTACGTTTTCTGCCTTGCATTTACAAACTGTACTTCTCATATTCTTATTGCAATCAAGCTGTTAAAAAAGAAACATAAATAGGTACAGTCACATACACAGAACACGACATTTCCATGAAAAACTAATTCAGAAAGCACTTTCCTGTTATTTTAACCGTATCAACGTTAGAAAATTTCGTTTGTGCATCAATTTTCCCAGTTATCACAGCCTCCTTTGATTGACTCTCTCTTCAACATCCAAAACATGCCCGGATTGAAAGAGGTTTTGGCCTTTTAACACGTTTCGGCCACGTTGGGGATCGGCTGGAACCCATATTTTATAATTGGTAAGATTTATTATTTTATACTAAAATATAAACAAAATAATTCAAATTAATTACGACAGGACAATGACAAGTCTGATGTACGTTCCTTTCACAGGTTATCCTTTCGTTCGTGTATGTTCCTTATACAGGTTTCCAATTATTATTTAAAGACATCACTGGGTAATTTATTCTTGTCTATTCTTCTTAAACACCGAAGGTAGAGAATTTGTTGTCGAGATTTACCAGGTTTTAAGGCATAAGAGAAGTAAGCGAGATTCTGAAGAGATATGTCTGGAACACACTTCTTCGGCACGCATAGGCCGGCTCAACCGGAGTAATACCACGGCCTCACAGAAAACCTTTGCATTTCGCCGAGTGTGTTTGGTTACTGGAGGCCCTAACCCTTCCCGCTCCCCCTCTTCCCCCTTCTCCCCTATCTTCCCTCTTCCCCGACTCTCACCTTGACCGGCCGGTAACGCACTTGTGACTCTTGAGTTGCAGGTGCCCATGGCGGTAGTCACTTACTATCAGGTCTGCTCGGTTGCCGATATCCCATAAAAAAAAAACTATAAGAGATAAGAATCAAGTGTCAGTTCTATCTAACATGCAGCCTTGTTGAGTCGATGATACGTGGAGATGTTACTGGAACGGAAGAACTTTTAGTAAGAAGATCGGTATTGAAATCGCCTATTATGATATGATGTGTATACTGGGATCCTAAAGATTCCAGAATCGATTCGAAACTGGAGTAAGTAGTCGACAGTAAAATAATAAACAACCGCCAGAACTGATTCGGTTCTCTTGTTGCAAATGTCAAAAAAAGGTATTTTGCAACACAACAGTGAAAGAGGATAAATGAGGTAGAAGTTAATATTTTTCTTTCAAAGCTAGAACCAGGTTAAAGACCTGATGATGAACCGGTCAGACTACATAATGATTAAGTTGGATTGGACGTTAACCGCATCAGACTACATTGTTAAAATTGATTTGGACGTGTTTTGAGTTATTTAAGAGTTTAGTTTCTTACGAGACTGGTAAAGTTACAGTAATTGTGTCTCAATTCAGCAAGCACATAAATCATGTAAGTATTTAACAGAACACATTAAGTATTTAATTACATACATAAATGTTCATTAGGTCTGCCTACTTAACAAAACTCTTTTTTAAGCTGAAAAAAATGAGTAAACTATTTGAAATCACAATATATAAGCGCATATGTACATGTATATAGACTAATATTAGCCTAATCGAGAATAATATCTGCGAAAAATCGTTAGAAAAGACGGAAAATTAAGGGTGAGGCTCATCCGATGCGGAAAAAAATTCTGAGAAACACGTTTTTTTTTCTGCAAATAAAAATTGCAATTGTTATAATCAAAAAACTGAATAAAATGTTAAATAAAAAATTTGAAAAAATATGGTGCAATCTGGACATGAGTAAAGTCCCTTGAAATATTTTTTCATTGATTTTTCAAAAAGTTATTCTATGGTTAATTAATATATTTTTCCCAATTCTCTATATTTATATAAATCAACCTAAAAGTTCAAATAATTTTGTTAAAAACCTGAAACTTTTGGAGATTTTCTTATATTACTGAAATGAAATCTTAATGAAAAAGTTAAAAAATATATATATTTTATTAGTTTAATAACTAATAAACATTCACAAAAATAAAATCATATCAAATCTGATAGCCGTAGTCATATTCCAACCCATTTCTCAAATTATGATAAGTAGTTTCGAAGTTATGAGGAACAGATGAATATAGGTACTAGTCAAAATCGTAACCCATCTTTTTGCTTTGCCAAGTAAAAATACTAATTTAGGGTATAATAAATTTATTACTAGACATGAACTAGATAATCTGCAACCGTAGACTTTGGTATCGTTGTATTCTTTTTAATAACTGTATCACACACTTTTGCACTTGGTTTCAATCTAATGATACTACTCTTAGTTGAATAGATAAAATTGCCGTTGCTTTCAACAGTTAATCCATAAACGTTTCCTAGTCTTCCCAATTCTTGAATATTATTTTTACCTTTATATATCTTTTTACGAATACGATAAATTCTACCAGTTGTAGAGAAGTACAAATCATTTTTGTCATCACTTGAAAAACCAGTTAGGATGAAATTACCTAGCTTAACAGCCATTCCTCTATTTCCATTACAAATAAATAGTCCAGAAGAATTATGTACTATTAAGCTACCAACTTTTTTTACAGCTATCATCTTAACTTTACCAAGATTTGATATTTCTGTTACTCTTTTATCTTTATACAGAAATGCTTTATGATCCGGATAGGTGGTAAAGTACAATCCATTTCTGTAAAACATTTGCCATATACTTGCATCTGTTACGTTCAAATTTTTAGCGTGTAATGAGAAGGGATCAAGTGTGTAAATCCCATCATCACCACCAGCATACAGTACTTGATTGTTATGGTCGACAGCAGTAGCAAAACCACCTTCAACGTCATCAACATCTCCATACTTTTGTGTTATTAAATTGAAATAGCCAAGTTTGAAGGGTAATACTTCCAAATCAAAAGTTATGTCAATACCTTTTTTAGTATAGCTAAAGAATAGTGTCTTGGTCACATGATCTATCGTTAATTGATACGGTGCCTTAAAATTCTTAGTAAGAACTTCCTTAGTATATGATTTTCTGCGGATAGTTATGCACTTTGAGCACTGGATGAGTATAGGAGTAAATGAGATAGCCATTAATGTAATAAAGTACTTCATCTGGAAAAGAGAAATTCTGATCTGACCTTTTATGGACTACAGATTTTATGTTTTGAATTCACAAAAGAGAGAGCGCGCATTATGATTTAGGATAAATGTTGCTATATTATACGTCTACCTAAGTTAGGTTACGTTTCTATGGTTTACTGTCTAGAAACCTCCATGCGGTGCACCCTTTAGACATGTGTGATGACGCTGCTTTTATCTCCTCTGTTTTTGAGGAGGGCGTCATCGCAAACGGCCAATATTCTGGTACAAGCCAGCTTTATTCGGCCACTCGGTCGAGGCTTGGTCCAACACAGCGGGTATATCTGCCGAATCCTGTGTTGACTTTCGGTCTTTGGAGCAATCAGTAAGGAAAGCTGTATAAAAAATTACAAAGATCCTTCTCAGGGTCGGGTTACTCCGATGTCAGGAGCGGAGGAAGGACGGTGGGCTCGCCGTGCACTCGCACTGCCACCGATCAGACATTGGGGGACTTTGTCTGCCTGCCGCCGTCAGCATTTTATCATCCCGAAAGAAGTGTCGTGGTTATGTCTCGCGATTCCGATATTGGGCTTAGGCACCTGGTCTGCCAGGAAGAAAACCTCTGTAAAAAAAACCCCAATACCCAGTGTGCTGGCGCATGACGAGGGAATACATCGCTGATGGTAGATCAGTTGCTAGCGCAGTTCCAGCCGGGGTACCTGTGAACCCCTCGGTTTCGCACAAATCTTCGCTTGCCCAGGTATTGGAGGATCTATGCCGGGTCGATCTTATTTTCTACCCTAATCGTGGGTTTACTTTATGAAATCTTTAAATGAATTTAATAACACAAATAAAAAAAGGCAAACACAAGGAGAAGAAAAATAAGAGGAAGGTAAGAAGGCGGACATTAGACGCCTATCTCGGAGGTGGTTCCAGAAGTTAATTTGACATCTGACAGTGGAAAAACTGGATGACCAATACTATGTATTCTCGGTACCTCGACATACCAAAGTTCAGTTAGCCTGCGGCAGAAAAGACTTCAAAACACTACAACGAAGCTACATCGTTACTATATCGTTACTATTTCCGTAAATTGCTACATGCGAACTACAGAACTCACCATCACTGGAAAAACCCATTGAAATCGGCGGCAGCTAGTTCCTTGCCATATACCATACGACCATTTAATTTTACATCTTCGCATCAGCAGCTTCAGCTGCCATCATTATCTTCGTAGTCAGCCCTACAGATTTTGGTACTTTCAGGAAAATAGCTCAAAGAAGAAACCACCTCTTCAGAGACACATTTCAGAAGACGCAACCAACCATAAACAAGAAGAGCTTACCAGCAACATTTTCCATTAACATGCATGAGGTGTTACGTATGGAACCCTAAAGGAAATCGCCGACGTAGAATATTAGATAATAACTATCGCACAACGTCATCCGATGCGCCGACGCAGCAATCAATGTGCAAAGACAGCAACTCACCAGCAACGTCAATCGCAGTACGAGGCACCGACACAGCAAAATAGGAGCATTAATATTGATTCATTTTATATTAATTCTTCATTCTTGTATCGAATAGGTTTCACCTCTCTTGTAGTCACCTAATTTATTTTCTATTATTAAATTTATTTAATTCTTTCTTATTATTTCTCAGTAACTTTCGTTTTTGAAGGAAAAGTGAAATCTTCGTTAGTCACGTTGGTCACTTTTGGTATGGGATAAAAGCACTGAATTCAACTGACCGTCACGTTCAGATATTTAAATACAGATGTGTGTGTGTTTTCTTCTGACGTGCAGTCCTACGACTGACAGTTATGTTTTTTTCGAGCCTCTGGCTGCAGTCAACAAAATTTAGGTAAAAGACAAAATGTGTGCTACAATTATTTTTCTAGGCTAGAAGTATCTTATCTATCTCATCTGTATTAGCGGTGCTGGTATTACCAGTTACGATGTTTATCTTCATATTGTTTCACAAAAACAATGGCGGTCGGTTGGATAGTGGGTTTTTTGCAAGGAAGAATAAAGTCGGAATACGCAAGCTAACACTCCACCTCGTTCAGTTTAGTTCGACGTAGCACCTCGGTGTTTGGTACACGATCCTGCCATCTCAGCAGAAGAATTGGTCGGAGACATTTGATATGACAGATGTCAAGCCGTCTGATGACACCCTTGCACGGTAAGTACAAGGGTGTCATGATCATGGTAGTAGTGTGGTAAAATAAGCACACCTTAATCGAAATCTAAACATACTTGTACATATATGTCAATTATTTTTCTATGTCAACAATATTAACTTAATTTATGTTCCCTTCTTTAGTAGAATAGATTCGACTAAAGCGTAATAATAAATGTCCTATAACTTTAATTGAGAATATAAGTTATAATAAAGTAAAGTTAGAGTAGAAATTCAAGACGATTACGTTACCAAATATAAAGCGAATGATATTAATTTAAAACTCAAACAATCAACTACCGATACATTGAGTAATAGGTAATTAAAAATACATCATAAATTACTACTTTATACAACAGTAGATCAGGCGTATTAATGACGCTAATTAAAATCGAAATAATTCTCTTCGTTGTAGGTATTATTGACCGTTAGGAAATTCTTAATCAAATGCTTCCTATTACTTGTTCGGCTAGTACAAGACGAAAAAGCAACAACAGTTTTAATATGCTGAGTTATCGATCTGGACTTAAGTGTCCATAGCATTTATTATAAACCTTCGTGGTTTTGGAAATGCTATACATAATCAAAACTGTAAATATATTGTTAAAATGTTGGAAGAATAAAAAAAAAAAAAAAGAAAATAATCCTATTGTGCCACTAGTCGGTGATCATTTGATTAGTCACAAGTTAGACTTAGCTGTTTCAAATCAGTGTTTCCCTGCCAATCATTTGTGTCGCTGTTTGAAAATTAATTTCCTGGAGTTGCCTTGTTTTTAATTTTTGTTTTGTTGTTTATAAGTGACTACCGTCGTCCATAGACACCTGCAACTCAAGAAGTCTTTGCATAACCTTTGGAACCAGCTCATTCAAAGTACGGGCGACGTTATTGAATTGTAATCCATTTTTATGTAGCACTGACCATCAAAAAAATAGAACACCTGACATCATGTTTAGCGTACCATGACAACTAAACGTCACAAGAGTTAATGTAGTAAACAACAAGTATATATTTTGAATTTAAAATACCTCCGAAACTAAAAGATAAACCCGGCAAACTTAAAAATAAAACAATTCTAATCATTGAGCCTATTCCAATGAACTCAAACACGATATATCTGCTGTATGTTGGTAATTTGTCGTAATATCCTGCTTATTACAGATGATCTTGCAGCATCAGTAGACATGTGTAGTTCCGGAGCGTAATAATTCCTGGAACTATGTCCGCAGTTGGAACTATGTCAGTGCTTTCCGACTTGCTCAACCTAATAGTTCCAGTTCCACAGTTCTTCGGAACGATCACGCGGATTGAAGGAGCGGCCGGAGCGATATTGAATGGTGGAACGAATAACGAACTGTCCGTGTGACGTATGCCGCGAGCGTTGCGCTCCGGGCCGTCAGTATTACTTCTGTTCCGTGCAAGGGTGTATTTTAAAAAGCAGGATTTACTTTTATGGACAGAAGGCAACGATTGAAGGCATCAAAGGTGCCTGAGCAACTTTTTATGTTAGCTATTATAAAGAAAATACCTATATATAATATATTAAGTATTATAATGTACAAATTTAAATATTACTTAATTATGTATATATACTATTAATTGATTTTTAAAGACCAAGCCAATACATTAACTTAAAATATTTTAAGTCTAAATAAACAATATCATTGTTTACAACCATGTATGTCCGAGGAACTGTCTGAACCGAAATAAAACTATTAACTACAATGTCAGGATAAAACTAAGGAACTAGATAGTTCCTCGGACATGTTTCCTGGAACTAGTTCCGACAAGGAAAGGAACCGTTCCAGGTTCAATCCCATGTCGGACATGGTTTGCGCATGTCTAAGCATCAGGTCAAGATGACCATGTTATTGTTATATTATTAATGCCACAGGATACTACATTTCAAATCAATCAGACTGTAGAAGTTACTAAGGGGTAAAGGGTGTACCCTTCAAAGATTAACAAAGAACATATTGTTGTTTGTTGTGGTTGAACATATTTTCTTGAATTATACCTAAGAACACTCTCGATCAAGTCACATTTCGAACAAAAAATTTATATCAAAATTTTTCCATCTATCCAGTAGCTACGATGCCACATATAAATACACATATTAAACTTCTACCACCACACTTTTTTTGCGCCGGAAGTTGAAAAAGGTGTAGACGAGCTTTATTGTGGAGAAGGAGTTCATTAAAGCAAAGGCCTCTTCTCGGTTGTTTGATAGCAACTTTGTTCTTCAGCATTTAGAATTCTTCACAGGATACTTCTGCAGTTTTTTCTACATTACTGCCCAACCAGTGAGTCGCTATGGCTAACATTTGACCGTTATCGACTATCATTCATGGTCTACTGCGGGACTCATCATTGACGGGAGCTATTAAAATGAAAATACACCACTTCTGATACGTCGATATTACGTAGGTGCTACGACATAGTAATAGTAGTAATCAAATATCTGGAAACTAAAAAAAAATATATAATATTAAATTAGGATGAATTAAAACATATAAGTAATCATCTGTAGAATGAATGATATGGATTTTCATACTTAAGAATAGTCAATTTTAAAAACATATTTATTTTAACTCCGAATACGTAAAATTTATCTTTCAAAGTCATAGTCAAGACCAAATCCAAAATAGAAGCCATGATTATATTAGTAGTAGTAGAAAAATAGTAAAACTAATGGTTTTTAATGTTAATACTTACTCTATTTAAATAATACACAAATTGAATACGCCGAAAAGTCTGTCTACGTGATGTACCTAAAGTTATTTCTGATGATGATTTCAGTCATTACTGTACACGTTTCTAAGAACATGAAACCATAAGTTGTTTAAATATTATTAAAATAAATATGATACATTTAGAAACATAACATTGTTTATAGGTAGTAGTTTAAATGTTAAAAAAAGAGATATTACTGACAGTGTTGCTCAACTATTAAGTTTAAATTGTCAAAAAGTGTACTATGTGCATTAGCTTATTGTAACCATTTTTCTCAAAAACAAAATAACTGTATTCATATGCTGAACAATCATATGAGTTTCTTAGTGGGTCACCACAGTGACAAACTTTCTTTTTTTGGCAGAAACATATTTGTAAAAAAGTTAAACTTGACTAGGGAAACTAGACATATTTCGGAATTTGAGAATGTTTCTTCCGCTATTTATAGATGAATAGTTCTATTACTGCTAATTATGCATAGTTTAATCATGTTTTTTTTCAGTCTTCGCTGTATATACGTTTATTTTGCATCCTTCGTGCTGAATATTATCCAATATCCTTGACTTAAATATTCAGTTTTTATGCCATTATTGCAATATCATAAAAGCCAATCTCAGCAACCATCAGTCCCATTTGAACAATTACTTTTGTTTTTGGCCTGTTTATTGAGAAAGGCTATAAAACATCATGTTGTTATCCTCAGAAGCGGAGCAGTGACCAATTGGTAGGGAGGTAGTTTATCAGTAGTTATTAGTAGGAGACGTTAGCTAAGAACGGATTTTGTGACAGGGCCAGATTTAAGGGGTTTAAGGGCCCTCGCACGTTTATATAATGAAAGTGCTTGGTTTTTTGTATAAGAGACTTGAAATTTGGTAGAAAGGTACTTTATAAATAGGCCACGTGAGCTTTGAACCGATTTGCAACAGGGCGTTTCCACGATGGCTAAGTGTACAGCATGAGGTAAATTTTTAGCTACGAAAGGGGGCGCTGCATGCAATATATGCAATAAAAAATATCACATCGCCTGTGCGAATCTAAATAAAATCCCCCAAGGCTAACACTGAGTGGCGATGACCGAACTGTATGAAGAGGGTGCCTATGCATAAGAAGTCAGTCATCCAAGGTGAAAAATAAGGAGTCAAAGACCGCGGCAGTACTCCTTCCAGCACAGCGAGTACTATTGCCTCTTTTAAAGATGCATTTGAACAAGACCAGCAAGTGGAACCTACACTGACTCCTAAGATAGGCCTAGGTCAAGAAATTAGGCTTTTTAGAGCTGAGCTCAGAGACATGAGAGAGGAACTCAAAACGGAGCTCAAGGAGATCGAGTCGGGAGTAGAGAGTCGAGGTCCTCGAGAGTCGATCTGAAGACTTACAATGTAAATTTGAACAGACGGTGACGCGTTTAAAACTCGAGCTAAATGACCGGGTGCATGAGCTGCTGTCTTCAGTCCTGGAAATTACCAACCTCACAGAGGAGCTTACCTGAGCCAATAAAGTTCTTTTCTGTCGCTCTCGACAAACTGCTGAATGACTGAAATGGAGGGACATCTGGACATAGCAAGGTGAAACATAAGACAAATCTTATAATCTATAACTTAACCATCTCTATTTACAATTTCTACTATTAAACAAAATGGAAACTATGCCACTATAATTAATACAATCAAATACTATGAATAAGATAAGTGAACGATAAGACCGCCAATTGTTATGCCTGAATGTTTGCATTGTTTTTTTTTATTGTATCTCACATGAAAGGTACAATAAAGAGACAAATAAATAAGAATAAAAAAAATTACGCTTGGTTCGCGTCAGTAGGAGTTCCTAATGGCTATGGAACAAGGCTCACGGACGGCGAAGAGGGCCATGCCTTCTGTGCCGCATTATCGACTTTGACGTGCCCTTCGCCCGAAAAATGTGCGCGAAGGCCGCGAAGGCAGCGTTGGCTTCTATGTGCGCCGAGACCTCCGCGTGTGCAGCGTGCCGCACCCGCCTGCGTCAATGGTCGAGCTGCTGTGGATTAAACTAACCATTAACTCACAATCTGTCATCATCGGCACAGCCTACAGACCTTCCTAGCTAGATGCTAACATATTTTTAGATGCAATTACTCAGTCTGTCTCCTCCTTTTCAAGACCTGATAGCATCATCTTACTTGGCGATCTCAATATTATTGTGTTAGATGATAAACTCCTTAACACCTTTTTACGGTGCAACAGGTTAAGGAATGTTATAGTTGAGCCTACTCACTTCACTGATCATAGTGAACACTCATAGACATAGTCAGTACAGGTGTGTGGTGTAATGCATTTTCCAAGCTTGATCAGCACGCAATAGTTGCGGTCGATCTTAACATAAAGACTAAAAAACCTGTTCGATATTGGATCAGTTACAGGCCACTGAAAGACACCTTGATTGACCTGTTCAATAACAACCTGAACAAAATTGACTTAGATCATATTGTATACTTCGACAATGTGAACACTATGGTAGATATTTTTAAATCATACATCTTAACATATGATCTACATGCCCCACTCAGGAGAACTCTAATTAAAGATGATAGTTGTCCTTGGATAACTGACACAATCAAGGACATGGTCAGGCTGCGGGACAAACATCACCAGCGTTTTAAATCTAGCATGTCAGACTCCCACCGTGACACTTATAAGAACCTTAACTGTATAGTTAAAGCTACAATTGAGACTGAAAAGAGCGGCTATTTTAAAACTAACATAACCACAAATATTAGAAACCCAAAAAAAATATGGGATAATATAAAATCTGTAATACGAGTAGATCATCAATGTAACTACAAATATGAGTTACCCTATGTCTGTAGTAACCCTGAAGCTCTTAATAGGCACTTCTTAGAGGTTCCTGGAAATGATGTAGTTATTATATCTGAATTAACCTATTTTGAATTCCATAGATATGGTCCGGGTACCTTTCATCTCCAACCAACTAATTAGGTAAGCGGTTCTAAAGATCATACAGAGACTCAGATCAAATGCCTTAGGGATTGATCTTTTGACATGGTGGTCATGACTCTTCCATATACTCTCAAAGCTATTACGGGAATCATAAACAAATCACTGACTTCTTCTACATTCCCAGGTCAGTGGAAGACAGCAGTAGCCAGACCCATTCCGAAGAAGGCAAACCCTAGTGGTGTTAATGATCTTCGGCCAATCAACTTACTGCCCTGTTTATCCAAGATCTTGGAAAAGGTGGTGAGCAGTCAATGTAGGAAGTATCTAGAAGACTCAAATATCCTGTCTGAAAGACAATCTGGATTTAGAGTTGGAAATAGTACTGCCACAGCCTTAATTGATGTTGTGGATAACATCTTGGAGGCCAGAGATCGAGGGAGAGAGGTATTGCTCACATTACTCGAGTTTTACCGTGCATTGGACTCGATGAATATTTCTCTCCTTCTTTCTAAGCTTTCCTACTATGACGGAAGATCAAAAACGCCGTCGTTCTTAATGGAGTTTGGTAATTGATAAATTAAACATGGTATCATGTATTTAAGTATTCTTTTTCCGTATAAATTTGCGTATCTTGGTAGTAATAGTTTTGCATTAATGATACTCCGGCTTAATATATTACGTTTATCACAGAATTTAACGTTATTTATGTTTCTGATCCATTTTATTGTTTCTGAATCACATATTATGGATTTGATTCAGAAACAATAAAATGGTTTCACAGTTACTTGACAGGTAGGTCACAAAAAGTAGAAGTACATAAAGGGGATGGATCAATTATGTCGTCATCTCTACTTTTTGTGACAAGGGGGGTTCCACAAGGTTCAATATTGGGACCACTTTTATTTATACTATACACAGCTGACATGACTGATTGCTTCCTAAATTGCAAATACCACATGTACGCGGATGACACTCGACTGTTTTTATCTTTTAAGCCTAATGATACTAGGTCAGCGGTGGATAGAATTAATGAGGACCTAGGAAGAGTAGTTAGGTGGTCTAGAGAACACTCGTTAGCTTTAAATCCAACTAAATCCAAGTTTATGGTACTGGGTAGTAAAGGGCAAATCAAGACTATTGTGGATGCAGACCCAGCAATCATCATAAATGGGCAAAGAATTGCAATGTGGATGAAGCTAATAATTTGGTTCTGCTAATGGACTCTGAGTTGCGATTTGAAGCACATATAAATAATGTTGTCAAAAATTGTTTCTATAGGCTAAAAATTCTATATAACATCCGTGATTACATTAATGTATCATTAAGGAAACAACTAGTTGACACTCTTGTGTTATCTAGATTTAACTACTGTGACATAGTGTATAGTCCATGCTTACTGGCTAGAACAAAGAATCTCATACAGAGAGTTCAAAATGTCTGCTCTCGTTACTGTTTTAAAATCCCTAGACGCCATCATGTAACACCTTATATTAATAACAATAACATTATGAAAATGGAATTCAGAAGGAAGCTGCATCTGGATAGCTTACTATATGGACTAATTAACAAACACACCCCTACCTACTTATATGAAAAAATAGACTGGAGACATAACCACTTCTCATACTCCATCAGATCCTCAGCCAGAGCATTGAGTGTCCCCGGACACGTGACAGCTGCATTTCGTGGTAGTTTTAGGTTTGCGGCGACACGATGCTGGAACTCTATACCTCCGCCAATTAGGGACCTAAAAAGCATATTATCTTTTAAAACTCATTTTAAAAAATACCTTCTTGAACAACAAAAAACACAGTAACAAATCTATCTAACCTTATTGTTATGGCCCTAAGATATGTAATTCTAGTTTTGGATATGCTGCGGGCTACCATTATTGTGTCGGTGCGGACGTATGAGTGTTATCTTGATTTGTTATCCTCTATTAGGGACCTGAAACGGAAGGTAGTGATTATTGGATATAATGAAGCATGTATATGTTGGGTATGAACTATTATGACTGTTCGCAAATATAAATTAGTTTTAATTTTCACTTACCTCGAATTGATCCAAAAGTAGCAAAGGTAAATACTTTTTATAATTATATTTCGTTACGTTGTTGTTACGTTGAACTACATCAGAAAGCAATTGCGGCCAGTATATTATATTATATTTTAGTTTTATGATTGCGGCTGTTGGCGTCAAGTCGACAGCTAAGGTGGGCACTGAAAATCAGTACTGGGGTGGTATTTGTCCATTGCAGTGTATACTGAGGGTCCACCTATTTTCTACGGCACGGCGTACAACCTTCAGTAACATAACAAGTTATTTTTTGTTTTTGTAATTTACACTCAAAAAAACGTGGTCGGGTCTGACATGGCACATAACGCGTCAATGCCACGTGCATTGACGCGTCATGTGACATGTCAGTGTCATGTAACAAATGACAACGCAAAAATGTTACATGGTATTAAAATTTTAACTGTTCTTTTTTTTATATATTCTTTTGTACCTATGCAGCTATGTTATTATTTTTATATTTTATTTTTGTGGTATGCTGTGCTTTAGCAAAATAAATCACTTTTTCTTTCTTTCTTTTCTTTCTTTCTTTCTTCCTATTTACGTCTTCGTTAAAGAACCCTCGGTTAATCATGTGAGTTTTACTTTCTCATGTATGGGAATTATTTTGCAGACATGAAAGGGCTGATTGTAATCGGTCTTACATATTTTCTATATGTTATGCGGAACTATTTGTTTTAATATTCTTAGTTGAAGTACTTAAATTTGGTCAAGGTGGGTCTTGTAAGTCCTTCCGTAACTCGACAGTCCGTATAAAATTATTGACTCTGCCAGCGATTTATAGAGTAGTAGGAGTGCTTGGTAGGGTATTTTATATTTAATTATTGAAAATTTTGCCAGAATTGTTCTCAGTTTATTGCAAACTTGGTTTATATGTTCTTTCCAATTAAGCCGGTTGTCGATAATTAATCCTAGATAAGTTTGTTTGTTAACGTGTTCTATGGTATAACAACAGGGCGCAGTAAAATTTAATTTGTTATTATTGTGTAGACATTCATGACAGTGTGCTATAGATTAAGATGTATAAATGTTTCTATTATACGATATATACGATACGATACGATTACGATAAAACTTGGTATGTAGACCTGGATTAACGCATAGGCTACTTTTTATCCCGATATTCCCACGGGATCGGGACTTACGCGTGTGAAACCGCGGGGCACTGCTAATATTTCATAATGTTGTTTCTCGCTTTTAGGACATTAATAAGTCATCGCAGTATATCACTATACCTGGTATGTCTCCGAATATGCTTTCACTGTTTTTGGAAAATTTCTAGTGCCACTGATAGACCAAAGGGTAACCTTAGAAATTTATAAATCTGTAGAACGACTTGTAAGACGAATATTGTAAAATCTATCTGATAATTTGGCAATTGACTCCTCCAAGGTAGGAATAAGATGATATTCCCTAATTAAAACCTTACCCAATTCCTTCGGATTTAGACATATTCTTAAATTTCCATCACTTTCATATTTTCAAGTGGGAGAGCCATGCTTCGCCATGTATGGGGCGGCTCGACTGGAGTGATACCACGGCTTTACAGAAAACCGGCAGTAAAGCAATGTTGTTATTCGCCGAGTGAGTGAGGTTACCGGAGGCCCCTAACCCTTCCCTCTCCCCTCCCCTCTCCCCCTCTTCCTCCTTTCCCGTACTCTTACCTTAAAGGCTGGCAACGTACTTGTGAATCTCGAGTTGCAGGTGCGTTTGGGCGGCGGTAGTCATTTACCATCAGGTGACCAGTCTGCTCGTTTGCTCTCTATGCCATAAAAAAAAAAAATCTACTGTTACAAGATTACTAACGAAAGATTTCGGATGTTCTACTTTCTCATTCCTTTTCAAGTAATTTCCGGATGTCCTCTATAAGCCACGGAGATGCAGCATGTTTGCATTTTACAGGTCGCTTAGGTGCATGCTTATCATACAGCTCGATGAGTTTGACTGTAATAAAGTGCACTTACTCATCAATTGAGTGAGAGGTATAAAGTGGTGACCAATCAATATTCTTTGCGTCTCTTCGCAGATCGTCAACGTTTATGCCACCAAACTTGCGTAAGAATAGCGTTTTAGGCTAAAATTCGCCCTTAAAGAAAGATAGACTAGATCGTGATGAGAAAACGCGTCGGCAGAGCACTGACCATGCTTAGCGACATGCTCTCTGGAAGAAACCAATATAAGGTCCAAAAGCGAGGGAGCTGAGTCCGGAAAGTGATGTGTGGAGCCAAGAAGAAGAATGGATAGGTTGCAGGTGTCTGAAAGGGCGCGAATTGCGGCAGAACGAGAGTTATGTTTCAGAAGGCAGGAGTTAAAAATCACCCATACTAAATAATAGTGTGAAAATAAGATGGGATTCGTTTTTCAAGGAGACATTCGAACGAGGAAAAGAAATTAATATGAAGGGCGAGATAGTAGTAAACACCGAGTAGGATTTTTGTATGGCGAAGCTCAACTTCCAGAAAGAGATGCTCACCAGCGTTGGCGGGCGGTGGCTGTGCTGACATATCAATTATTTTAGAAGGAATATGGGAGCGAAGATATATGGCAACACCGCCACCGCCACCAACCGTGCGATCGTTTCTGATAAGCTGAAATCCAAGAGTATGTAGCGGAAGGGAGGCATGGTTTTAACCACGACTCTCATACTAGGATCGCATGTAGGTTCTTACAATCAAAATTCACCAGCATCTCCAGGAAATGAGCCAGAATACCTTGGGCATTGGTATGTACAACATTGAAATTTCCATTTCCAGGGCAACAAGACATAACAGACTCAACGTAGTTTGCCAAATGCTGTCCAATCTAACTGGAATCTTCTATTAACTTCTTCCTCTAGTGGTTTCTACCTAGCTGGATAACCTGCCCAAGGTAGACATATTCTTGAACAACTTCGAGCGTCGACCCTTCGACATAAATCGGTCTGGGTGTGACGTGTTCATTGAACATAACTTTGATTTTGTCCAAATTAATATCAATACCGACGCGCCAAGATGCTTCATTTAGGCTGTGCAGTGTCTCACTTAGCTGCTCCAGCGACTCTGCTACTAAGACGATGTCATCGGCAAACCGAAGGTGTGAGATATACTCCCCGTTTATATTAACTCCCTGTCTAGTCCAATCCAGTGTCTTGAAGACGTCCTCAAGCATGTTAGTGAATAGCTTAGAGGATATTATACCCCCCTGTCTAACGCCACACTGGATTGGTCCCCTGGTCTTGGAGCTGTGCGCTCATCGTGGCGGTATCATATAAACTTCTCAGCATTTCAATATATCGCCAGTCAACACGACATAGTTGCAGAGCATTCAGAAACCGTCCTAATGCGTGTGTTCTATGCTAATAATAAATATAAAAAAAAATACCCTTTAACGTTATTGTATAGTCAGTATTACTTGGGACCAACATTTGTCATTGCGTGTTGTATACATTTTGCTTGATAATTTGGAATTATTTTTTCTATGGATAGAGAGAACTGATTGTGATAAAACAAATACTAAATGTTACACAGAACTGCACACAATATTTATGCATAATAAGTGTCCACGATTATTATGTACTCTGTAGGTAAAGCGACCAAAAAAACAAACTCCCCGTCTACAGATTTATTATTCATACAGATTTAGAAGGATGAAGATTACGTGTCAATTTTCAAAGTGGTATCTTTCCAACAAAAAAAAAATTACAATCGGACTACGTGTTAATGAATTACAACTATGTACATATTTTGACTTTCATCCTCCCTCTCAAGGAAACCATCCTGTATTTCGGGACAAAAAGTAACATTTGTATACCTATGAACTATGAACACAAATAATGCCAATGGTCATTTAAATCTATTCAGTAGTATCAGCGTAATGCGCGACCATAATACAGACAGACAAACAGAAAAATTAAAAATATAGTTTTGGGTTCAGCATCGATTATAGTGGCCCCAAAAAAAATTTTTTCAAAGTATCTTTAAGGTACAGATTATGACCTGTTATAGTTTTACTATAAATAGATAAAGATGTAGATACTTCGTGTATGCCTCTTTACCCTTTTTTTGACTCCCAGATAAGTCGTAGTATCATTAGCCTTACCTAGATACTATATTTATTATTTAACTGTTCCTATTCTAAATAGTTTTAGTACGCCACCAGCTGCCGCTTATTTTCCTCTATTATTTCCATTTAAGGTTTAGAATGACGAAGACATCGCGTTTAGCGATAAGACCGCCCATTGTACTTGCTAATTTAGTTTAGTATAAACTGTTTGTAACTATGTAAAGTTTCTGTCCAACTTTGGTGTACAATAAAGAATCTTCTACCCATCATCATTTTGTCATCAAATCAAACTTCTAAGCCAACGCAATCAGAACATACAGCCGTTTATGCCGCAAATTTTCGACACTCGCAAGGTAATCAAAACCTTCAGGGTACTTCCCGTGAACTCAGAATCTTGAAATTACGTCATATAGCACAGATAAAGGAAAAATTGCGAAAACCGTAAATTTTTAGTTACATCATATAATAAAAATATTTTACGGAACCCTCGGTGCGCGAGTCCGACTCGCACTTGGGCGGTTTTTTATTTCTATAATATCTATTACGGTATATAAGTTCCCTGATCTAACTTATAAACACTGTGTATATAGTTATTCAAATAAGAAATATATTTCTTTGGGCTTATATTTAATAATTTCAAATAAATTTTGGTCTTAAGCTAGATTAATTTGAAATTATTAAATATCATTTAATTTCTTGTAAAGTCCAGTTAATTCAACAGGTTTTTGTTACCAACAGGAAAATTATTAATGAACACTATATATGTTTATAGTTTTTTACGATAAAATTTACCCAGGAATATCACAATACCATACATTTATAGTGTGTGATTATAAATATATTATAGTAGCAGTGGTCACTACGTTTCTGAAACACCGGACCTGGTGACTAATTCTTTCTGACTGATAGTAGAAGGGAAGCTGTTCTCTGTCCAAACCGTAGCATCCGGAGTTCCCCGAGGAAGCTGCCTATCGCCTGTGTTGTACTCGCGGTACACCCACGACATCCTCGTTGCTGATGGGACGAAATTAGCACGCGACGCGGGGTACACCTCCATCAGCATGAGCCTCTAACACGACGCGTTGAATATACAGCGCTCCTTAGACCTTCTTCCTCACTGGTTGTCGCAGTGACGGCTCTCGGTGAGCGTAAGTAAGACACAGGCGATACCAATAACCTCTGCAAAGAGGTTACTACTACTCACGGACAGGACATTCTGTGGAAGTCACCAGCCAAGTACCTGAGTATCACGATCGACTGCCTTCTCACTATGAAGCCGAACGTCCGCAACACCAACAGGGCAACACGCGCCCTGTTGCGTCCAGTGTTCGAGCCTCCCGCTCCGAGCTAAGCTGGGAGATCCAGATCTCATCGAAAAAATCGAAAAATTGATATTGGAGGATGCACTTTTGAAGACAAAATTACTCGCAAAACTTACTTATTTGTAATGAAGACTTAGTTATTATAAAAAATTTTTTTTTTTTAGAATCGAGGCTAATTAACGCTGGCCAAAGCAGTTTAAAAAATCAGAACTTGTCAGTTAATTTATGTGATGATATACCAATTCAATAGCAATTGTAGTAACGCAATGTGAATACACTTGTTTACGATCTTGTACTTGCAATATTCGATCTATCAAAAGTTAAATGTTAACTGTATCTCTCTTATGTTATATTTTACCCGGCTGCCCAAAAGGAGGGTTGTAATTTTCAAGTGTAGGCATGCGAGTATGTAAGTAAGTAAGAACAATAGCCGAGCCCTTCAGTTTTCGGTTTACAGGAATAATAAGTGACCTATGTGCTAATCCAGGGTATAAAGTATGTCCATTCCCAACTACACTTACGTTATGAAGTAACAAACATACACCCTTGCCCATGGTACAAAGGCTCTTAGTATTTTAAACTACAACCGTTCAATAATCTCAGTTGGTTTAGTGTGTTAAGTGTGTATGTTTTAATGTGACCTCCTAGACGGTTTTACCAATTTTGAAATGTTTTTTTATTTATTTCAGGAATATGAGACCAGCCAGTGGACACTTATTACAATCTTTTGATGAGAGTTTTATGGTCATAAAAGACACAGACGATGAAGATAGATATACTAAAAAAACTGATGTTAATGTTATTGAGACCAGTACACCAACGAAAGTACTTATCCAATCAAATTAAACAGTCTCCAATAAAGACCTCAAAACTCTTCGAGGAATTAGGGTTGCTCGAATAGTTTTTATTCCTATCAATGCAAAAAACGCGTTTTGACGTGAAGTTACGGAAATCTGCCCATGTAAATCTTTTTTTTTTTTGTGCGTGTGGAAACCCCACCGGGGTTTTCGGTGGGGCGGTATGTCGGAATCGAACCGACTAAAACCACACGGTGTGTCGTACTGCGCCTTAAGTAGGAGGGATCCGGGAACAGCTTTTATTAAGACATCCGGACCCCCCTAGCGCCTGCCCGCAAAAGCGCGGGCACCACCTTCGGGTGAAACACCTCTCAATTAGGCGACGTCCAGGCACACGCGGACGCCGCCTCGGGCGGCCTCATGTGGGCGGCATGAGGCGCTGGTAAGTCCGAGTGGAGGTCATCCTCCCGGACCCTTTCCACCGCCTCCTTCTGCGAGATGACTTCCTCACAGAAGGTAGCGACCGCGGTAAAATTCCTGTCGCTACCGGCCATGGAGCGTATGACAGCCGGTAGCGACAGATCCACCCCGATGACTGCAGTGAGGGCCCGACGCTGCGCCGCCCAACTGGGGCAAAGTATGGCAAGCATAACGAAGAAAACTTGTAACGCAGTAAAATATAGGATAAAGCAAAAAAACAAAACTTTTATTGAAAACCTTCCTATATTTCATTACTATCGAAAAAAAGTTCATGTCTGTATCTGCCAAAAGAATTTAAGCATTACAAACTTATACAGAATTTACTTAAATGATTATAATGAAAACTCAAAAGAACACGTAACCGAGACCATATTTCGGGGATTTTTAAAAAAGTATATAATATACGGTTTCATACATATTATCAAAAAAGGGCAAATGCATACTTTGCACAAAAGCCGATAACCGAGTCATCACTATAAAAAAAAAATAGTAACCGAAATGACGGTTCATCTAAATGAAAAAAAGACCATCACTTATCATAGATTCAAACTTCATCAGAATTTTAAATCTAAAGATACACTTACCGTTAGTTTTGATTTAAAAGAAAGTACTTTATAGTACTCAAGTGCAGAATAGAACTACTCTGAAAAACACCCCTTATGGCAAAAGTATGTTTTTGTATTACTCAAAAAGTGTGCAATGTGCTATTGTAGATTTTATGAAAACCAAACAAAAATGGGTCACTGCTTTGTATGGGAGGAGTGTGACGCAAGATGGGGTGGTAACGAAATTTCCTCGTGCATCTCATCATCTACAAATACCTCAAAAAAAAAGTGGTGATTACAGCGTTACACTACTATTTGAAAATATCGATGAACATGAAAGTGATACAAATTAATTATTTATTGCCAAGCCATACATATATTATATGCCAGTTAACTCGCGTTAACAGTTATCAGTTAAAGTGCATCATAGTTTGGGCTCAGAGTCAAAGGCCAACCTTGATGGAATCGGTAAGAAAACGTCCAGAGCCATACAAAGTTAATGTTTTGGATTTCTTCAATTTCATTGGCTGGGCAAGTTCAGTGACAAACACGTTTAATAACCTAACAAAAATGCGGTGAAATTTCTATTTAAGAATGAATGAATATCTTTATTGACATTTGCTTGTGATACAGTTATTAGAATCTCTGGCCCCTGAGCTAGTAAAAAAGAAAAGGAAGTTAACAAAAGCATAAATAAGAAAAATGAAATATTATTAAGAATGAAAAAGATCAAGGAGAAATAGCTGTTGAAGATTCAAGGTAATACCTGGATCTTCTATCTCAGCAGCTATCGCTAGTGCTCTGCCAGCATTATACGACAGACGCCTACCAATAATCAGCAGCAAAGTATAAAAGTTTGGAGCGTTTATACCAGAACGTTACCATCGTACGTTTCCGTAAGGAATTTCTAGATTTACCGTCGTTGGCTTTTGTGCAAGAAGTTCTTGCACAAAGTGACGAAGAGGATGAATACTCTGATAGTAGTTTTTTTTTCTATTTATTTTATCACAAACAGTCTTAACAGCTAATATTACATATAATATTAAACTTTAAGTGACAGACGATGGTGCCAATTCTGTTGTTCACCACACTTATCTAAAATTTCACTAAAAATCTTTTATTTTAGTCAAGAGATATCGAACATGGTATTCTGTTGTTTCGTTGAATTAAATTTAGTTCTTATTAGGACAGCACTAAATTTGAATCTGACATAACTAAAGTTAAGTACGAGAGTGTTGCTGCTACTTAAAAGTAAAGAATGAATGACAAAGAGTGAAAGAATAAAATCTTCTGAAACAACATTTTTAAGTTTTTGAATGCATGTTAATGTTTGTTTACAAACATTATAATTATGTACCGAACAAAGTGTCATATTTCCAGCTCATAGCTTAGTAAATACTGTTCTACTGAGTTCATATAGCTGGCAACCCACTGTATATCCTTTTTTGTTATCTGTCTAATTAACAGCTAATAATGAATCTGTGCAAGTCAAGCTGACATATATCCCAAATAAATATAATAAACTTATTTTTTAAAATAAGTCTAAAGTTATAAATAAATCAATCACGATGAAGGAGAATAATAGAAAAAAGATTAACTTGTGAAACGCATCAACAATAACCTAGAAATGGCGAGAGGTAAGAAATTGTTCATTGTTTTATTTACCAAGTAATTTTGTTTGTTAAATTGTTTTATTATTCTACTCTTCTACGTCTTTACTGTATTTAACATTAAGACAATTTGGTTAAAATATTGTTTTGTACTCGCTTTAATGACATTTTTCACCATGTCAATTTCATTTTTTCAGGTGATTAGGCCAATCAAAACGTACAGGAGTTTCAAGCATGGTTATCGTACTAGTTCTACAAACGTACGTACAGTACGTTTGAGGATATACCGTACGTTCACGAATAAGTAAATTTAAAAAATCAATTAAAATCAGAATTTATACAAAATACATGATATGGTTCGAGTATGTGAAAGGTCTCATAAGTATTTATTGATATAACAAACAGATACACAGGCTACCTGATGATAAACAGTTACCATCACTATGTAAGCTTGCATAATTCCATAGAAAACGGAAAAATGGACAGAGGAATCTTGATTTTTTTTTTAATGTATCATACTACTACTTAAAGCCAATATTATGAGAGTGGTAGTGCCCAGATTGACTCTAGTACCTCCTCATATCATAATATGCTTATACTAATACCTTGTTATTTATTTTTTTAGGCAAAAGTGAGACAAGACAAAGGGGCGTAACATCTGTGATTCAATAAGGCCAAAGAAGAAGGACCAACTGGATCTGAGCTTACAGATATAGAGTGAAAGATACTAGATATCATAGGGCCTGCCTCCATTCCAGGATTTCTTGTTGAGTTGATTATATCATGTTAAAATTTTTAGTTATTATTTGTTAATGTTAATTGTGGATTATATAGTAAAAAAAAAACAAAGCTTTCATTAAATAACATTTACTAGTAGTTTAATTTAATTTTTTTTTGGCGGTAGGTGCTAAAAAAGTGAACACACACTGCTTTTGCAAAAGATAATATTTAATTTATTTAAACAGTTTTCGCAGTTTTTTTTTACTATTTTATATACTATACAGTACAATTAGTAAGTACTTACATAGGCATCACACTTGATGTGATATTACAACTTTAAAATTACCCTACCTGCCAGTGTAACACTCACACAAATATTTCAACTATAAACTTTCACTATGTCACATCTTATGGAGATTGAATCAGCACAAAAAAGTCTGGAAGAGACTTTTAATCGAAGAATGACAGAACTTGAAGCCCAGCTACACACTGGAGTGCCAGCTAAAGACACTGTGGCCAAAGTGGCAGAGGAGTTCCGGGCCTTCCGAGAACTTATTTTCAAAATGCTTGGCCTTCTTCGTAAACAAATTAGCGATTGTCACAGTACGGTAGATAGCTTGGAGACACGGCACCGACGCAAGACTCTAATGTTCTTCGGAGTTCCTGAAGCCAAGAAAGAAGAATGCACTGCTACAGTCATCAACCTCGTTCAGAACAAGTTAGGAGTGAAGGACATCACAACTCATAATATAAAGATCTGTCACAGGCTTGGAGCTGGTAGCAAAGACCATCCTCGGCCTATTCTGGTGGGTTTTTCTACTGAACATTTTAGATCTTCCATTTGGAGAGTTAAATCGACGTTGAAAGGCTCATCCATTTCCGTTCGAGAGTTCCTAGCAAAAACTCGACAGATGGTCTTCGGTAGGGCTCGGGAGCACTTCGGTATGAGAGCTGTTTGGACGCAGGACGGCACGGTTGTCATTAAATTACCGGATGGCAATCGCATCAAAGTAACTTCCATGGAGGAGCTGTGTCCACTGCTGGAGAAGCATCCAAGAGTGGCAACTGATAATGCCTCTGCAGCCAAGAAAAGCGCTAACACCTCTCGTAAATAATTTGCTGTGTAATATCTTTGTTTACAACCACAGTATTTGCTTTTGCGTAGCCATTTGTATGTTTGTTTTATATAATTTTTATAGTTTTTATTGATAATGTCTAGGCCGGGCCATCGTTTTTTCTTTTTATTATTATTATTTTAATGTCACACTGTCAAGTTTACTTTTGTCTATATTAACCAACATTTAATTTTACTTTGTCTAAATGACGTTTAACCGTTTAACACTTTGTTTTGACACTCGGCCTAGCAGCTACGTTCCGATACGCGACGCAGTGACTATTTTCATAAATCATGTCTTGTTTCGTTTTATGCACTGACCCTCGTATAATAGAGGCCAGTGGTTTTATGCTATAGTGTTAAGTATAGTTTTGTTTTTGTTCTTTTTCTACATTTATCTGTATATTTTGAGTCCGGCTGGCGGGTGGTGTAGATTTGATTACACCACTGAAGTATGTTGTCGCCACATCAAAATTCTTATTTATTTTATTAAAAATAGGGCCAAACTATAATAGATGATAACACAGTTCACTATTTTATAAAAATAAGTTAATAGATATTATTTTGACTGGTTATACCGGTAACGCAATACTATTGGTCGATTGAAAAATATTAACAAATTGTTCGATTATAAAAGGGTACGAATATGTTTAGAACGATGGACTTGAGTGTAAACAGAGGTACGAACAACTTGGCAGTTGCTGTTAGTTAGTGATTTTCATAGTTTATATCAGTGGTTTTGAGACTGTTTCTAACAAGTACATATATATCAACTGTTTACACGATATATATATATATATACGCCGGAGGTGATTTAGAAGAAGTACTCCACGTGTTACAATATATACATATATATATATATATATATATATATATATATATATATATATATATATATATATATATATATATATATATATATATATATATATTTCATATATATATTATTTATTATTTAGTTTTTGTATATTTATATTGTATTTAAATATATATAATATATATATATTTTTATAGTTTACGTTATGTATTCTGATGATGAATTTTTTCATTCAGCTAACGAATCTTGTAACTCTTCAAGCGATGACAGTTTCTGTTCTTTAAGTAATACTCTTGGTGACTCTGTGCGACGGGTGTTCAACAATCAACCTGCAAGCTGGTTGAATGTGTGTCACATTAACGCGCAAAGTATACCTAGCCACTACAGTGACTTACTTGAGGCTTTCACAGACACCGATTTACATGCCATCCTGGTTTCAGAGACTTGGTTTAAACCTCACTTACTGTCTACCACTTACCCCTCCCTGATTTCATTCTCGTACGTAATGACAGGAATAACAGAAGAGGCGGTGGAGTCGCTATTTATCTTCGTAGCTTTTTTTCGTACAAAATCATAACTTCTTCCTCTCCCTCTACCACGTCTTCAGCAGAATATCTTTTTCTTGAAATCTCACTTAAGGGCACCAAATCTGTCCTGGGAGTTGTTTATTGTCCTCCTTCTGTTGATTACTTCTCCAGTCTCGAATAGATTCTGGAATCTTTAGGGTCTGAGCATACACATCATATCATCATGGGTGATTTCAATACTGATATCCTTGCTCTGAATTCCCTCCGATCCCGTAAACTTCTCCAGGTCATCGAGTCCGCTAGCCTACATATTCTACCGTTGTCAGCCACTCACCATAATATTGATGGACCTGACACACAGCTAGACTTGATCCTTACCTCCTCTACTTCCCTTGTCCGCAGTTATGGTCAATAGCATGCTCCAGGCTTTTCCCATCACGACCTCATTTACCTCTCCTATGCCCTAAAACCTAGTAAACCACCCCCTCAAATTCGCCACCTTCGCTGTTTTTTACGGATAGACGAGGATAAATTACGCAGTGATGCCTCTAAATTAAATTGGGGGGGGACCTTTGTTGGAGGCTTCTACAGTGGACGAAAAAGTCAACATATTAAACAACACAGTGATTAAGCTCTATGACGAACACGCTCCTATAAGGAAAGTTAGAATAAAGCGTCCACCAGCGCCTTGGTTGTCAGCAGGCGTCCGAGTAGCTATGACGCGCAGAGGAAAGGCTTATCGTACTTTTCAGAAAAACCGGTGTGAGGAAAATTGGACTCTGTACAAGGTCGCAAGAAATCGGTGTAATCAGATGGTGCGTAATGCTAAACGCTGCCATATTCTCAGTAATATTAATTGTTCTTCTGCTCCAAACATTTGGAAGTTTCTAGGTACCCTGGGTATTGGAAAGTCTGAAAAATGTAACCCTGCTGCGACTTTTGATTTAGATGACATTAATCGCCATTTCACCTCACTTCCGTTGTTCGATCATCAAATCAAGAGTCGTACTTTAAAGGAACTGGCTGACTTACCTCGTCCCAAAACTGATCTCTTTGAATTTTCTCCAGTTGCACCAGACGATGTCAAAAAGATAATCCTCTCTATTAAGTCCAACGCTATGGGGAGCGATCACATCAATCGTCGTATGGTCATACCCATCCTCGATCATCTTCTTCCCGTGCTGACACATATAGTGAACTTTTCACTTGATTCGGGTATCTTCCCTTCCCTATGGCGCTACGCTTTTGTCATCCCTCTCCCTAAAGTTCCTAATCCTACCCTCCTGAATCACTTACGACCAATTTCCATTCTTTCCTTCCTCTCCAAAGTTCTTGAGGCCTGTGCCTACCAGCAGCTATCACATTTTATATTCCGTAACAACCTCTTGAGTCCTTCTCAGTCAGTTTTCAGGCCGGGACACAGTACAACTTCCGCTCTCCTAAAAGTGACTGGCGACATCAGGTCAGGAATAGAGGAGTCCAAAGTTACAGTGCTAGCTTTGGTTGATTTCTTGAACGCCTTTAACACCGTCAATCACGAAATCCTTCTAGCCATCCTTTCCCATCTTATGATACCACCTGATGCACTGGAATGGTTCTCGTCATATCTTCGAGGACGCCAGCAGTCTGTCCACGTCAACGAATCCTTATCAAGTATGCGTGATCTTGGCTCTGGTGTCCCTCAAGGCGGCATCCTCTCTCCTCTATTATTCTCTATATTTATCAATTTCCTCACTCCGAATCTTCAGTGTGCGTATCATCTTTATGCCGATGACTTGCAACTATACTATCAAGCCACTGTTGACAAAATATCCGAGGCTATTTTAAGAGGCCGTATACGAAATTTTGCCGATTCGCTAAAGTAACGTAATTTTACAGACTTGATTTTACCGTTAAAATAATGTATTTCTATAAGTTTAAATACACGAAATGAAAGATCATTTCAATTATTATCTAATGTTCGAGCTACTTTTTTATTATTATTATTATTTAATTTTGATTAATCGGCATCAAACCGGCCCATGTTTTGTGAATTTTTGCTGTAAGAGGTTTAGAATATCACATATTTACGAATTGTTTTGAAGTTGAAACGGTATAAAAAAATATTACTATTTAAATACAACAAATAGTAGTGTAGATAATTATTTTGTTATAATTTTAAATTAAAAAAATCCAATAAAGGGCGTCGGCATGTTTGTTATAATAGTATAGAGTAGAACAATGTATTTAATTTTCAATCCTTTACCAACGATATTAAAATAATTTTGTGAGGACGGTTTTTAATTTTCGATATAAAAGTATGTGGTAGTAAAGTATATAGTATTTTTTTTATATAGTATTTTTTTTACTTTTAAAAAATGTTGCCCAAATAAAATATTTTTTTAAACTAATGCTATATATTAAAAAATTATAACCGATTTCAATGTTTATTCAATCAAAAACATGTATTAACATTGGTTCATACTTGCCAAAGATAACACGTTACATTCACAAATAATAAACGGGGCTCTGGCAAAGTTTTACATTAAGGTGCAAAAATAAATCATTCAATTCAATAAATCATTGTAATATGTTGTTGATGTGTACTAGCGCGCGTCTCATGACTGACGAAGCACGACTCACGAACTGAGTTGTTTTCAAAAGGGTTCGAACCTTTTCGTTGGGCTTGATTCGTTTAAAAATAGGAGTCTTTTTAAAACGACTTAAGTCTTAAGATTAAACCTTGAGTCGTGAGTCGAAGGTTAGAGTTCAGGGTTTAAGGACTCGATTTAGTTGCAAACCGCCATAACCAATTCAAGTTCTTTTTAAAGACTTAAAAGCTTCGGAGTCCTTTCGTCACTAGTATGCAACCTTAAATTGACATGCATCAGATGAATCAACAATATGGTTGGAATACAATATTTATTATTATAAAGCATCATTTAGAAATTCATTTAAAGAATAGTAACATTTAGAACACAACATTTCGTGAAGGTACTTTTTGAAATATATATATATATATATAGCCCTGTAGAATATGCTTTTATGCATTAAATTGTCTTACTTGGCTTTTCATGCTAAACGCTTGATATACAATTTAAATAATAACAGGTTGTTGCACAATTCAAATAATAGCAGTAATCGCTTTTAGAATAAATATCTAAATAATATTTAAAAATTGCTATTTGATACGTTTTTGAATTGTAATTTGTAACTATTAATGTAAAATTGCGTAAAAAATATTACTATTGAATAACATTACATTTGTTTTACAGAACTGAGCAATTCAATTCCTTGATTGCAAAATATGCTGGAAGCAAGCGCATCAACTTCGCTTTGAATAATTCGTATGCGTTGAGGTGCTACGCTGCTGTCGTTGCATTTAACACTGGTACTCCAATAGCTGCGTTACCTAAAAAAGTTACTGCAGAAAGTCCATCACTCGCTGTAAAAAAGTTTGAACCGAGGAAAAGGAAAAAGAACTCGAAAAGAAAGGTTTGGAAACCCAAACGGCGCATCGATTTTAATAGGGAAAATGCAGATTATGGAGAAATACTTACATTAAAGTGATCTACACAACAATATAAACATGATATTGAAGATACGTCATCTCTTCTCATTAATTTACACCATTGTTTTCGTATTTTCGCAACTCTCTCAAAAAATACTTTTTTGAGTGTAATTCTTAGTGTTTTTACACTTAGGGATAAAGCCAATACCTATAAAATGGTTTATAACTTTATCCATCATCTAGTAATTACAATAAATAGTAATTACAACTAAGAATCGGTAAAATTATTGTAACACTTCAAGTAAGTATACGAAGTTTATGAAACAAACACTGAGCGTGGCATGTGACGTCATCCAAGGCCCGCGAAATATGGCGGCGTTCAAACAGATCAAATTTTATCACTATTTTCAATGTTATTTAAAAAAATAATTTGAACATTGTTATATTTTTTATTAGAAGAGAATCATGGAACAAGTCAATAAAAAAAAAATACATGCATATTTTCCATTGTACTCAGGTTTTAGTTTAGTAAGAATCTACATAATATATGTATACAAGTTTGTATTAATTTCTTTCTTTGTTGTACAATAAAGAGTTTATCTATCTATCTATATTTTAATATTTCACGTAAAAATATCAAAAGATCAAAACCGTTTAATCACCCTACTGGCCATCGACGACTTCGGACTCACGCACACACGCGAGCAAGCTCTCCCGCGTGTGTGAGTGTACGTGCCGAATACCTAATTATGTCCGTCTCGATTTTGTATACGGCCTCTTAATGGTTAATCGAGACCTGGAAGCTATTTGTGGCTGGTCAGACAGATTTGGTTTAACGGTAAACCCAACCAAATGCCAGGCCATCATTGTAGGCAGTCAACGCCTGATAAGGAAGTTAGACCTTGAGACACTGCCATCTGTAACTTTCAACGGATCTATTATACCTTTTATTCCATCTGTCAAAGATCTAGGCCTGCTTATTGATACCAACCTTAACTGGCAAACGCAGATTACTAGTGTCAGCCTCGTGTCGTGTCGCCTTAAAAACTTTCTCTTATCTAAAACAAAATCTATGTTGGTTCAGACTTTGATTATCTCCATAATGGATTATTGTGATGTATGCTACTACGACCTGAATGCAGACCTTCTCAGCAAAAACGACCGTCTTCTCAATTACTGAATTCGATTCATTTTTAATCTTCGCAAGTATGATCACGTTTCCTCTTTACGCTCTGAATTAAACTGGCTTTCGATTCGTCAGCGCCGTCATCTGCGCCCCCTTACTACTCTGTATTCGATTCTCAATTCACTTACTTCTCCTACATATCTTACTTCCATTCTCCAGTATCTCTGCTCAAATCATAATCTTCTCCTATTATGTCCCAGTCATTCTTCAACATGTGTTAGTTCTTCTTTCATAATTCAGTCTGTCCTTCTCTGGAACGCCTTGCCGCAAGAAATCAGGATGGCACCTAGTCGCCTATCATTTAAAGGAAAGGTTCGTGCTCTCCTCTTCCGTAAATTGGAGGAGTCATTAGAACAGAAGAAATATATAGGTAATCTTGTATTTATAATATTTATACTTATATTTAAATATTATTGTATGTATGTATCTAAGTATATATTAATTTATCTGCCTCTTTTTTTTCCTTTTTCACTCATTCTTATCTCACCTTTTAATGCACCTACTTCATTCATTTCTACATCACCCTAAGGTAGACTGGCAGAGAATGCCTTTGGCATTAAGTCCGCCTCTGTACACATTGTGCATAAAGTTTTGAAATAAAAAAAATAAAAATAAATGTGTTTGAATCAGTTTTTCCTGAATATGCCAAGTCCGTATCAAGAAACCTGGGTCCTCTTTGCAAAATATTAGAACCATGATTCTCCTCATCCACATCATTTTCATTATCATCTGGAAATGTAGAAATACACTAATTATAATTTTGTTTTGAAAAAATGATCTAAATTAGAGTTTTATTCCACTGAAGTAATCAAAAACCATGTTAAAGAGGGTGCAATATGCTAAAGTGATTATTACATTTCGCTCTAGCTGGTAATGAAGGCAGCGATGGTGATGTAAACAATGAAATTTGTTTTAAGCCGTCCATTGCACATTGCCAAATTATTTCTGACTAGCATAACAATTACTGAAGGCAAGGTTGTATGTAACGCCATAAAACTACTTAGAAGTTCAGAAAACAAACAACAAAGTCTACCCAGATACTGCCCGTACTGAAGCTATACCCAAAGATGGACTGTGCCGTGCCCTTCTGAAGTAATTACCCAAATACTGCCAGTACTGAAGCTATGCCCTAAGATGGACTGGGCTGGCCTGCCCTTCTGATGTAATTTTCAAAATTAAAGTAAGCGAAGCCACAGGCAATAGCTAGTATAATAAGAAACATTAATCTTACTCAATATATGCACCGATAAGATCATAGGTTGCAGTAAATTTAGGATTTAGATAGGTAGGTAGTTTATTATTTTGAAGCCGGTGGAAGTATGTTAATTACAGTTAATCTTTCAATTAGCCTATTGCAGTCTACTTTTGGATATAGGCCTCTCACCTGCATCCAGTCTATCCCAGCTACCTTGTTGTTATTACAGTTTATTAAAGTGATTATTATTAATGTGGATTATACTCACAATCTGACAGTTAATACTGTAAAATCCCTTTCTATTATAAAACCGATTTTCAGGTGCAGTAGAGTGAGTTATTGGTGGTTTTGTTATTGCAATGTGTCTTGAAAACTGAAAATTTCATCAATGTTACAATCAATGTATTTACAATTTATATATTAATCTATACCTATGGTTAAATTGATGAGCAGGATTATAAGAAAAAAAAATACAAAATGTTTTGTGTTAACTCTTCCACTATTACAGCTGATGTTTTTGCTATGCACCTGCTCACAGAAGTTTGACTGAGTGCAATGAAATTGTCTTGCCCTACAGGAGCTTGATAACTTCCTTGGGCAAAAAAAGAGAGTGCAAATAAAACTAGAAAAATATTAGGTATATAGGAACCTACTTAAGTAGGTTATATAATTGCACCTCTATCTACTTACATATGAGTAGGTACACCAGTACCACGTTTGTATTATGGAGAAAGTGCCAGTGCATGAAAATTATTAAAAATCAAGCAAACCTTTAGATGTCTAGGGGATGAAGCCTTTATCGAGATATTTTAGTAAATGAAAAGCTCTAGATGTAGAGCCTAAAAAGCTTCTGCTAGTTTTCCTGTGCCATTTGAAACGGATGGAATTATTGTCTCGTATGTTTATCTCTATTCTTTTATTCTCTCTTGATAATTTCATCAGGTCATGATTTGATGATTATTTAGTTTTAATGTAAACAGTAAGCACTCTTATTAAATAATGAATTTAAAATATACATACCTTTCTGCCAAAGCGAACAAAGCTAACATCACATATTCGATATTCATCATATAAAAAAATATATTATTAATTTACTTTTTATCAAAAAATTCAAAGATCTTTATATCACTAAAGTAAGTCGGCATGGATTTATATGTCGTCTAATTTTAGTGTGACGTTCCCAATTTTAGACATATAAAACGTTCAACAGAATAGCAAATGAGTAAATTTGGACCAAGTTAAGTAACTTAACCAATTTTAGTGTTGTCAAACTAAAATTAGTTTAATCCTACGTTTTCAGAATACGAAACGTCATTTGGCAGGACTAAACTAAATTTTAGTGATTTTTACTAGTTTGGTGAGTTTTGTAACAACAGAATTGGCACCAATGAGTACCGAAACTAAATCAATTATTAAATTTTTGTAAGGCGTGTTGAATTAAGTTTACATTTGTAAGTGTAAGTTGGTAGGGAATACAGTACTAACACTGTGAAAAACATTTGAAATAATAACTATTAACATTAAAAATGTAGGCACCTTTATTAAAGCAATTAAAATTGTACATAAAATGCTTTATCTGTTCTCCTGTGAATATATAATAATAAGAAACCTAAATGATACAGTTCAGGACTTACAGTTATTTATTTTTAGTATGATTTAATTTTGGAATAACGGTCTTCTTAAATGTATGTATTTTTCTGATTTTCTTGTGATTGTTGTTATGCTGTTGATTGATTATAATTTTTAATTGTGTCCTTAAAATTATTTAGAAGAATAAAGATAATTATGATTCGTGAATAAATAACTACGTTTCAAGTTAAACAAGTGTTTTATTAACCAAATTTCCTTCACCATTTCCCATATTCTTGTTTCTTTGAATCCGTCGATGTTACGTTCATTTACTTATATTAGCGAAATAGACAATTGATTTTTAAAAACTGTCATATTAAATTCAATACTTTATTACAACGCGTAAAGCAGGGTTGTAATGAAACATTATAATTTTGTCAGATCGTTACGGAAGTCAGGTCAGTCGTATTGGCTGAAATAAGATTAGGCCATTCAGCAGATCCAAATTTAATTTCGATAGCATCATTGACAAGCACGCAAAAAATTAGATAGCATCTTCATTGACTTCATTGCGATTGTATTAAATATGATAACAATACTACTGAATTAGCTATTGGGCCATTATGAAAAGTCAAGATTTGTCCCTTACGCCGATTGAAATTTCCGGTATCGATATTTCATTTTATCCTATATACATATACGAATATGCAATTAATTATTTCCAGCGGATTCGGTATTTGGCATTACAATTTGGTAATTGATGAATATTAAATTCCAGCTCATAAAAACTTTATAGAAAGATATTTTTTCGTGAAGTGAAATGACAAAAATCATCTCATTTGTAACAAAGCCTTTGGGTTGAGTAGACGCAGTCAAAATCAAATCGTTTCCTTTGTCAGTTGTTTTCCTAGTGAGTAAAAAGTTTATTAATTACTACTGAAAAGTTTTTCTAGTACTTTTTTTTGCGTCATGTGATTTTTATGTTACTTGTGCTTTGCCTAAGTTATAGTTTAATAGTGCATGCCTGGCTGAAGTAGGTACCTAGATAAGTGTCAAATAGATAGTTTATTTTATATCGTGAATTACGTCACATCGAGGTCATTATTATTCTTCTTCCAAATAGACCATTAATTTCTGTACAAATATTTATTCAAACCCGTTAAATTTGTGCACTGTCGGAATTCTTCTTCTAAAAGTAACCTACGAGAGAATGAGAAATAAAATATAAAAACTTAATAAATATAATTATAGATAATTTATATAAAAATTATTGGTGAAATTAACACATATATGTGTTATAATTAAAATGCACAAAAATAACACCACGTTGACATTCACGCATTTTCTGGAGGCTTGGTAGTACGCAGGTGCAAAGACAAAGAGGCAAAGGAAACACTGATATTCTATTTCATTCTCTCACAGGCTAAATATTGTATTTATGACATATTAAGTTTATGATTTATGAATATGTTTGTAACTTTTTACTGTCGCTTTTTCGTTTCATCGAATTTCAAATCACAAAGATTCTAAAGAAGTTTGACTTCAAAAAAGAATGATTGCAATCGGACTAAGTATTAATGAATTGCAATTAAGTATACATTTTGAATTTTATTCCCCCTCTCCCAAAAACCGTCCTGAATTTCGGAATAAAAAGTATCCTATGTCTTACCTCGTAGTATGAACCCAAATCATGCCAAGTTTCATTTGAATTCGTTCAGTAGTTTCGGCGTGATGCTCGGCCATGATAAAGACAGAGAGACAAAAATTCATAAAAATGTAGTTCTGGCTTCAGTATCGATAAAATAGATTGCCCCCCAAAAACAATTTCAAAATATTTTCAATGTTTGGACCATTACCATTATGTATATATACCATATTGTATTTACACGGCGTTTAACGCGATCACTCTATTCTCTCTGATCTCTGAATTACCTGACGTTTCGACCAGGTGGCTGTGATTGCGTTAATTGCCATGTAAATACATAATTATATCACGGAACGAAGTTGGACCTCTTACAGTTTTGTTATATATGTATAGATTAGGTGTATTCTTTCATAGTTGCATATACTATACATTTCAGCCCATTTCTACGTACCCGTTGGACCTCCAAGATTCGACCCTATCACAAATGTACCCGTTCGACCTCATTTTTAGGTCCCTTTGAACCCTCCTCAAATTATAATAGTCTAAGTGCCCATTGGACCTTTTTTTTAAGTATCGCTTGGACCTTCAAAAAAATATGTGTTCACTTGGTATTCTTTCAATGTTATCTAGTTAGAAAAGGTACAGTTATGTTGAAAATTGTTAATCAGAATTCTAAAAAAATAGGTGAAATACCATAAGCAAATAGAGGCAATAACACTTAGGTTTTATACTTTTTAACAATTTTGGACATACGCTAGGCAAACTCGCGTCTAAGCTAACCTTTTCTCGCGCTCAAGGGAGCAATGATTAGTCAGAGGGTGTCGGGGTGAGGACTAGAGGGATCGCAGGCTAGCAAAATAAGCACCAAAAAAAACAATGTCATTTTGCATTAGCTTACAATTTTTTTGTTGACGTGTGTGCAAAAAAATTCAAAAGTGTGATAATCACAAGTAATACGAAACAAGGAAACGTTTAATTAAGTAACTCGTAAGTATTAAATAAATTTATCTGTTGCATGTTTAAGTGATTGATTCACCAAATTATTATTTACATTAATTGATTCATTTGTTTATACACTTCGACTAGTCGGTGTAAAATGTATCATTATTAATAACATTGCTTATGTATAAAATAAGTTATTGATAATGATACACTTTAGTCTTCTTTGCTACTTTATTTTATGGAAACTCTTCAGAAGATAGCTAATATTGTTATAGATTTTTTTCGAATTTTCTTTTTGATATAGCTTAGTTTACTAATTCGTGGCCGTTTACCTTGTGGTAAAATTTTTCACTGCTTATTTTTTGTAAAATAATTAAATAAAAGAATATTGTAATGGCCTATTTCAGATTAAAGAAAAATATTTGTTAATTAACAATGTCTCAAGTAGAACCAGTCCCTTCAATAAGTCAGCATAATAATATAGATAGAATACAAGAGCTTTGTTTCGTGACATCTAAAAGAGGTGGTGAATGATGGTTTTCAGTACTATAAAAAAGAGAAAATAAAAATTGGTCCTCCCGGTGGAGTTGCAAATATAAATCGAAGTGTCGCGGCACTATAACAATCAAAGGTAAATAAAATGTAAATGAAATGTTAATAAAATTAGTCATAGTAACAATTGTGTACAAGATCAAGCTGGTAATGAAATAAAAAATGAAAAAAATAAGTGGAAAGTTGAATCTGGAGAAGGAGTTCTTCCATTACAAACAATATATAATGAAGACGTTAATCGATTGAAGGATAGAGGTCTTAACTTATTGACCCAAATCCCTGATTTTTATAGCGTTAAGCATGGACTTTATAAAAGTCGCAGAAAAGAATTTAGCATCGGTAGTATTAAGCGAAAAACAGTTACAGATGTTGAAATTCCATTGAAATACAACGACTTTTTAATGGCTGACTATCAAGAAGGTGCTCAAAGAATTTTAATATTTTCAACAAAGGAAGCAAGAGAAACATTGAAAACGGTAAAAAAAAATTCGCAGATGGGACGGTTAAATGCGTAGTACCACCGTTTGTACAAATGTACAGTATCCATGGAGATCTCGGTAGCACCGAAAAAAGCACCCATATTTTGACCAGTGATATATGCTTTGTTTAGTGACAAAACAGAAGAAACTTATCAAATTTTTTTCAATTAATAGTATCGCAAAATTCATCTTGGAAGCCAGAAAAATTTACTACAGATTTTGAAACAGCGCAAATGAATACTATTAAGTCAGTTTTCCCTGAAGTGGACATTAAAGGATGTTTTTTCCATTTTACTCAAGCTGTATGTAAGAAAGCAAAGAGTCTCCACATCCTAAAAAAATGCGTGTGTAAGAGACATGTTGTTTTATGTGCCGCTTTAGCATTATTACCAGATCAAGCTATCGACGAAGGTTAGTTTTATATTATGGAGGACTTGTCAGAAGAAAATGAAAATTTAGTTAAATTTAATGACTATGTTACAAGACAATGGCTGCAGAAAGAAGATATGCGAAGGATCTGGTGTTTCAGCTCAGAGAGACATCGTACAGCTAATAGTGTCGAAGCATGGCACTCGAGTATTAATAAAAAACTTTGTGGTATTTCGAAACCAAATATTTTGCAATTTTTGAGCATAATCAAAACAGAAGCATCAATGACGAGTTTAACAATAGCAAAACTATACAATGGACACGAACTATTAAATAAGCGTAAACAATACATCGAAAAAGATGAAAAAATCACTTATATTCTAAAGCAATTAGAAAACAGTGATATAAATGTAGGTCATTGCTTAGAAAAGCTGCTTACATATGTATTTTAGATTTGTCATTTGGCAAAACTTAATGATCTCTGTGATTTATAGTCAATAATATACTTGTTTTTGTTTATTTTTTTTAAAGCTCACTTTAGAGCAAAACTGTTGTTTAATTGTAATTAGGTGTTTACGGAATTTATGTTTTTTTTTTAATTATTATTAACACAACCTTTTAAAACCATATTTAACATAATAATTATTATTTTTGGAACTTTGGTCACTAAACATTAATATAAGACTGATTATAATTTTAATGTGATCTTGATGAACGTGATTTATTTACATTATTTTATATTTACAAACATGATCAACGAGAATAACACTGTGATTATTTGAACAGTGATTTAGAATCTTATATTTACAAACTTAATCAAAGTTGTAACATTATCAGTATTACCGTCGACATTGAGACTACATAGTTTTATTATTGAGAAAAGTTTACGTGTACTGTACATTCTCCATTATTATGATTCACTATACACGTATAATTACATATATCTGTTATTTGTATCTCTGTTTTTTTATTTAAAAAAAAACCAATGTGCGTAAATACAGTTGCTACAGCACTAATTTTAGGATAACACTATGATTATCTCTTTTTAACTGTGACATAAGCATATTAAATTAATATAACATGCATGTTTTATATTTAAAAACTTTAAGGTCAGTAAAGTTAGAAAAATAAGTGATCTGATTGGAAAAGGTGATTTTGTTTGTAATTAAACGCTATTGTTTTTATATTTTTGATTTAAAAATAAGGATTAATTGTATAGTGTTTTATTTTTGATCAAGTGTCTCACGATTTTGTGCACGATTGTATTTTTGCTTTTCTTACGAAGATGTATAAATGAGGCAACGGGACACGTTTGTTTCATAAAGGGTACAGTGGGCACTAAAGAATAGGCAAAATCCAAGTTAGAAGGTCCAAACGGTACAGGGAGGTCCAAAGGGTCATATTTGTAGATGAGGTCCAAATTTGGAGGTCCTACGGGTACGTAGCCTACATTTCCTGTTGGTCTAGTAGTTAGTGACCCTGACTTCTAAGCCAAAGGTCGTCGGTTCAATTCCCACCCAGGACAAACGATTGTGTAATGAGCATGATCTTTGTTCTTTGTCTGGGTGTAATTTATCTATAATATGTATGCTCCCTGTCATGGTAATGCAACCTTTTTTTATTATAATATGTTTTTGTTTCAGTTATTGAATGGCGCTCTCAAAAGTGTACGTCCGATTGAGCTTCTAAAGAAAACTGGCACTTCAGTTGACTCTTTTCCAATTGCTGGAAGCTATCCCACACCAAAAGGTGGAACTGATATTATGTAAGTACCTACCTATTATTTAAAAGACTGTCCATTTCTGGCTTGGCGTGAACACGACGCTAGCAAATAAACATTTATGTTATTTATTATAGATAGATTTTAATCACATATTGGTGTTTTATTTGAGGAACAGAACTTCTGTCTTTTTATTATAAGTATTTTATCAGCTTTCATCTTCTTTTTTTCATTCATTTCCAATGTTGTCATTAGTGATTTATATCCACTGATTTCAAACCGATTATCCAAACATCGCTACAAATAACAAACACAATATTGACTTTTAGGGACACTTGTATTTTTAATTGAGAAATATTTTCTAGAGATGTGCGGTATTCTTTTGTCATTACCTCATCAGCGAGCCTTTGAAATAAACATTAAAAAATGCAATTTTTACCAACAATTTGTTTTTCATTGATCAGGAATGCTTTATTTTGATATGTGTATGCCTACACAGGAAACAAATATGTCATCCTGCCATTCACTTAGTACTGAAATTGCGAATACACATTGCTTTTGTTTTGTATATTCGGCTGTTCTTGTGATAATAGGACAGATTTCCCGGACCTAAAAGTTCTACAGAGATTTTAATAGGTAGTTCGTATAAACCTAATAACCTTGTCATTAACATGTTACAAGAAATAACATTTACACATTCCCTATGATATACCTAACTACAATAACATGTTAAATGCAAGTGTTTTTCAAAATGCTATATTAATCTAGATGATAATATAGCAAAAAATAACATATACTCAGAAGCTACAATTACATTTAGTGCCTGATTTACAATGCTTTAGCTACCTGCAAGAATGGAACTAGTCAATAGAAATCTATGGTAGGAAGATGGCTTCCTGCCAACTTCTATTGCCTATCATCAGGCTAGTTTATCGACGAGTAAAATAGAAATTCATGCTTCGAATAACTCGCCTTGGCCTACATGCTCCTGTAAAAATCAGAAACTTTTCAGTATGTTATTTGTCCTTAGCTGCGGGCATCCTCCGTTTATGTGTGTTTTAGATATATATAATTCTACTAAAACATTCATTCAAACTTTACCGGCCTTATCAACCATAGTTTTAAAGTTATTTAGGAAATCGAGAAATGTCCATAGAAACCATAGAAATCCCATTTCTTTTATCCTGTAGATGAAATCTTATTAAAAAATAATGTATGATCGAAATACGTTTACGTTTCTGCGATATCTCATCGTATAATAACACTTTTTAAATACATAAGTTAGTAAAAAGTTTTGTTTTTGTAAACTTAAGTAATACTCTTAAAATAATGAAATATATTTTAATAGGTTTTTTTCTCAAATTAACGATGGTGAAACCGCGTAGCACAGCTAGTAAGTTATAATACAATCCTCCAGCCGAAGTATCGTGTGACGGACACAGATTGAACACCGGGCGCTACAGCCTAGAAGTAATATTTCAAGGATCCCAATTGCCCGGACATATATAGAGTGATAATAAACAGTATGAAAGAACATTTCTAGTCTTCCTATAAATAAGAAGCCATTTTACTGGCAAACAAAAATATAAATTCTGCCCGAATGCGTTAATGGGTAGGTAAAAGAATTCACGTCCGTGGCAATGTCCCTAGTAATGGCATCGCTATTTTATTAATTTTATATTTCTTTATATTACGAAGATATCAGATGTGGAAAAAAATAATCACTAATGCAGAATTAACAAATACTTTTCATTAATTATTTACAAAATAAAGTAATTATACCCTCAAATTTTGCACCAATAATAAACCCTACACACGAAATTAATTCCATTTTATACGCTCCGCACACCTTTCCTCTCCTCGTCTCGCCCCAACTCTTCTCGCCGCCAAACACGCCATTAGTTGGCCATCCTGAAACAATTGCACCGCAATTGGTGCACACAATGCTTAACTCTCAAATACTGTCCCTTAGACCTGTGAAACAATCAAATTTCTTAGCCAACGCAATCAAAAGATACAGCCGTTTATGTCGCAAATTTCCGCAAATTTTCGACACTCGGAAGGGAATCAAACCTACAGGGTACTTCTTGTGAACTCAGATTCTTGGAATTTGGTACGAAGCAACGTACTAACAACAACAAAAACACAGTAACAAATTTACTTAACATTATTGTTATGGCCCTTAGCACTCGTGTACACGATGCCGCCGCCGCGCCGCCACCGCGCCTCTATGCTGTGTATACTTTCCGCCACCGCGCCGTCACCACACCGCCACCGCGCCGCCTCCGCCGCCGCTTGATATTACCATACCACTAGACAGCAGGGCTGCCAGATTGTATGATTGGATACAAAATTCGTATTATTCGATTATCTTTTGTATCCTGTTTGTAAAGTAGATTGCATTGTATAATTGGATACAATCTTATTCGTTAAAGTTAAAACACCTTTTATTGAAATCACCAAATATTGACGTGCTATAGTTGTACAACACTGATTTTGTATAATAGTACGTGATTTTGTATAATTTCTGAGACTCGGTGGTATAAAATAAGATGTCCTTACTGGCAGCCCTGCTAGACATTTGTTAGCTACGAAGAGCACACGTATCTCGCACGGATATGTCCAATTTAACGAATAAAAAGAAGTTAGTGTTGGCTTACTATATGTATAGAAAATGGCTAAATGAACATCGTAAGTTCATTAGAAAGTTTTTGGTACATCCTAAATTGGAGATATCCGTGCGAGACACGTCTTATAACTACTTTCCCTTCCACTAATCTAAGTAACAATCCTACCACGAATCAAACCACTGCCCCTATCACTTACCTAAGAAATTATTGTACCACCATTCCTACCATTTACCTAAAATCTGAACCTACAACGTATCAGACCAGCACTTCTACCACTTTCCTAACTACTGATCCTACCACGACTCAGACCACCAGCTCTACCAGTAATCTAAGTACTGATCATACCACAAATTAGACCATCAGCCCTATAACTGACCAAAGTACTGATCATAAGACGAATCAGACCACCAGCCCTACCACCAATATTACCTTTATTTTGGACAGTTTTGGGCATCCATTATGATTTGAGCAGGTATTGTACCTATCAATTTATATAAATCTTTATATAAATCCTGTTTCATTTTCGTTGTTATTTGATCTATATATTCCTTATTTACTGCATCGTCTGCTTCTAGTGGAGATCTGATTCCTCTTACTGTTTTCAAATCAAAATCACAGCTTTCCAATTTTAGCAATGCATTATTATTAAACTCAAGTAATTCTTATGAATATAATGCCCGAATTTGTCCACGTTCATCTACAGGGTGTAATGTACTGAAAGGTACCAAATGAAACGTGGATACTTGATAACATATTATTTATTTATCAATAATTTTACTTTCACGTAACTATTTAATTATGGATATTATTTCATTGTCCAGCCCGGTGTTACCAGCATCTCGAGATGTAATTAATAACTTTAACCTAACCACCAGTTCATTTGGATTGTCCCAATATACGAAATCTACGTTCTTTTTCCACAATTTAGTCAAGGGTAAACCTTTCCCTTCCCTTGCAGCTCTGACTTTGTAGTTCGGAAAGAGGTTTATTAACTTGCAAATATTTTTGACCTTCATTACTTTTAATTGGTTTACTTGGGTCAAAGACTCGACGATGTGCTTTTGTGATAAGTATCGACAACATCGACTTGTAATGCTGCATGTCACTGTTTTTAACCAAACTGAAATCGATGTCCTTGTTAAGCAACAAATGCTTCAAGCTATTTGCGTTCACCTACAGTGATGTATTTGTCACCGATCGCTATGGCAGCAGAACCTAACATTAATTTCCCGCGGTCTCTCCCAACGCCATACGGTACCTCAGTCAGCGCTTCTGAAGATAATGACCAAGACGATGTATGGCGTTCTTGATTGTTATCAAGCAATTATTGATATGAAGTGTCACTATAAATATTAGATTCGACACTATTATCATAATTAGCTTGCCTTGACTTTTCTTTCTGCACTGTTTGATTCGAAAACGGAACGTCAGTTTCCTCATTTACTGTGCTACGCGAAACGCTAGTAGTGTTGGTTAGTAAGTTTAGCAATTCCGTCAGAGGCTTAAAAACTGTTTCCAGTGCTTGCTTATTGTTAAACTCAATATCCCTTATGTTACATACTTTTTTTTTTACAGCTTCTGCGGCTTCGACAATTTTGTCTTTTGAATGATTTATCCATAAAGAGAAAAGGGTTCCTTATCAAATAAGTGCGTGCGGTCCTAAATATAAGTGTTCTCAATCAAATACTACAAAAGTATCAAATTTCTTTCTGTAACATCCTTAGTTTTTTAGAACATTCTTTATGAATTACAACGTAATTAAAATACTCGCTTCAAATTTTTCAACACATTTTACGAAATTTATATATTTAATCTGTGTTGACATGCTCTTCGTAAACATGTTTCAAATTAATTTCATCTTGTGTACAAAGTATTATTAAATTTGTATTATCTCTTACCAACTATTTAGGAATTTTACTATACCTACGTTTGGGTTAGATAAGAACAATCGATGTATTTGTGTCAACCCATGGCAAAGTAATCTCGCATGTTACTTTGATTTTCACAAGCGACGTCGTCAAATATATTCACAGAGTTAGGTTTTGCATCCTGAACACTTAATACGTCCTCAATTCCCTGATATTTCTGAAGTGAAATACTTGGAACCCGTTGCAAAACTCTTTCCAAAAAGACATACTTGGGTTGGTGTAAAGTTTTTGAATAAACACAAACGTTTTGAAACTTTAAACCGTTTTCGTGTTTTGAAACAATTTGACAGTCCGCAAATGATGCATCGTATTACGTTAGGTAATAATTCGCTATGACGTACACGAGACACGAATGAGTGTGACAGAATGCACAATACTTTAATACTAATCTGTAAATCTTTCTTTCAGGGAAAAATATAGATATTAAAAAGACTGTAACACCATTACAAACTGCGTACCTACTACTACTACAGCAAAAACACTACTTTTGATTTGTCGTTTTGTACATAGGGAACGTCGATACCTCCTCCGGTGACGTCTTTCTCTCTTCGGGGTACGCAGAAAACTATTATCATTTCATTAAACTTTTCATTCATATCCGCTGGTTTCGGGTACTTCAAACCTACCCTTTCGTTCTGCCAGGTCTACCCCTACACACTCACGTTGCCTTATTTTTTTAAATAATTATCAATGACTAGCAACCCGCCCCGGCTTTGCACAGGTACAAATTATACACCTAAACCTTCCTCATGAATCACACTGTCTATTAGTGAAACCGCATAAAAATCTGTTTAGTAGTTTTTCAGTTAATCGCGAACAGACAGACGCAGCGGGGGACTTTTAATATGTAGTGATGATGATTATCGTCATGAATCTTAAATTCAGTGTATTTATTGTGATATAATATTTAAATGGGTGCGTCAGTCTGAGGGTATGTGTTTATATTATATGCTACATTTTCTAGGAGCAACGCAGTAAATTATAACAGTTAGATAGAAGCAAAGGGTAAGAACAAATAATACAAATATTTTTTATTATTTTACAACATTTCATTAAGTATAAGGTTTTTTTTAAGTAGTTATATCACAACAACTTATATTTAATAAACTATAACAGATTAATGGCTAAATACACATAAGCCACTCAACTGTGAGATGTATTTAGTTTTTTACTGTCGTTAGAAGTTACCTTAAAGTGACAATGAGAACACGAGACATAGCGACTTACAATTGAGTACTTACCCGTATTTGCAGATGTTGCTCATTTGTTTAAAAATATTTATTATTTGATTTTACGTTTTATGCGTTTACTGATGATGGCGATAAATATGTATGTCAGTTTGTGTACGTTAATATATGTAACTGAGTATAAAAGACTAACATTTTCTATTATATCGGCACATAATTTATATATTTATACAGAGTGTAAGAAACATTGTACAGAATATTGAAATAGTGTATTCAGACCATTATTCTGAGTCGAATCATTGGAATTTTCTGCCGTTTTTTTTTTTTATAAATTATTTTTAATTCTTTGGTTAAAGGTATCACAATGAGTAAACATAAAAATTTCACCGTACCACACAAAAGCGCGTACATAGCGTTGCGCCAAATGAAACTAATGACTGTAAATCCTTAATCTCGCATTTTTATGATGAACTGACTTTTGTATTATGATAAGAATAAACAGCAAGAGGTTTTTGTAAACTTTTCGGGTAGCTGAAACTTGCACGCTGCTGAAACATTGCTTAACTGCCGGTTTTCTGTGAGGCCGTGGTATCACTCCGGTCGAGCCGGCCTATAGGTGCCGTAGCATGGCTCTCCCACTTAATTTAGCACTTTTAACATGTAAATAAAATATTAACTATACCGCTAGTCCAGCAGACAGCGGCGTAGTTAATAATTATACCACTACTTGCATACAATCTCCATCTCTATTTTAATTGAATAAAGTTATTTTATAGACAAAATAATTATCGAGCATTTTGCAGATAAATATGAGTTGACCTTTAGACATCCACAAGAAAAGCTTGCCTAGTGTAGGGCCACATGGAATATGCCATATTATTTTAAAACGAGGTAATTTTATATTTAATCTTTATATACCTATTTAAATGAGTAACACCTGCACATACGTCCATAAGGGCGAATATCTCCTGAAATAAAGACGAACGAAAAAGATCGGATCGGAGTTATGAATAAAAGGTGATGTTTATACTGAAGCGGAGACGAAAGGAGCTATTTAACGGAGACTTAAATGAAATATACCATAGATACACATCCTCCTACAAAAATAGCGTCAAATAGTGGCACTCAATAGTTAAACGTACTTTACGTGCATGTATTTAAAATGCCATCGTAATAATAAACCAAACCATAAAATGTATGTTCCTGTGAATATATTATATTGTAATAGTTTAATACCAAAACTGCAATGTGTGGTGTCTGTAGTTTATTACTAACCACAATGGAGTGTATTAGACTCTAAATAAAGATTTTGTTGACTACTTAATGTGACAATAACTGTTTTTATTAGAAATTGACGACAATTTATATCAAGTAATGTTGAAAAACTATAAAAATTACACTGGAGAGAGTATTAACGGTATTCGGCTGCCCCGCCTGAGTCCTAACACCTACGTGGCAGTCCACTTTCCCCCTTTGTAAAGGTCCCCCGTCGGACCCGAAACTATCCGGATTTACCCGAAATACACACGTGAGTAAAACCGTATATCTTTATAAAAAAAAATAGAAGTGCTATGTTTTATATCTATGGAACATTAGTGTTATCATACTAATATTCTCACAATGAAGCAAGTACTGCGCATGAGTAAGAGCTGAGAAACGTGATACTAAGACATAATATAATCAGGGATATATTTACAGAAATAAGTCAAATTAGATCCTTACTTTCTTCAATCATCTTGTGATTTTAAAACTCCGTTTCTGTGCGCCTGTCCACATCGGTACTATTTCGGTTTATTTCTGTGTCACTAAGTAAACATTAGTTTTTGGCATAGAAAACTAATATTTACTCTTATATCTTGACTTAATTTCGTATGTCCCCTGGATGGGGCAAAGGACGTCCACAGTAATCCTCCATCGCAATCGGTATTGAGCTTAAACTCTTATATCTAAATACTTTAAATAAACCTATACAATTGCTTATCAATTAGCTTAGAAATAAAATATAATAAATTGAAAATAATTTATGCGATTTTTTTTTTATATAGACAACACAGAACGAAGCGCTTTGCTCCAAACTTTGCAACGCTCCGAATGAAATTATTTTCCGAGCTCTGTGATGAGTAACAATCAAACTAAATGTTAATAAACAGAAAAATTATATTTGCTCGTGGAATTTTATAGTTACTTTTACCCGTGCATTAGTAAGTGCCTAAATATAATGTGACCAGTTTTTAACCGACAAAAAAACTGAGAAGGACCTCAAGTCAACCCTTACATTCGTTTCTTTTACGCTAGTTTTGTCACAACATCGAAGTTCATGATAATATACATTATGCTCCATGACGTAGGAACGCTATTCAGCTCGAACTTTGAACTGTAATTGAAGCAAACCACTTATATCTATCTATACATATACAAAATTATTTCTTGCATTAAAAAAAAAATTCTGGCAGAACGCCGTGCATTGCTGACCCTCTAAAACTTTTTTGGGTGTTTTAAAGAGGCCCCAGGCCGTAGTCTCGAGGGAAAATAGTATCGTTACAATACAATTTAAGAGGAGGAAGTTTCCTTTAAACTTTTCGCTCTTTTATGTCGATCTAGTGCTGTTTTTTAACGCAGGCGACCGAGTAACATTCGGCCTTTTTGTTAAATCTCGGTTTTTTTTTCAGGAAACACCTACACCTACTCATACCTAAAGATAAACTAAAACAAAAAATCTAAATACAAAATTAGGTCCAAATCGTTCAAGCCGTTTCCGAGATACACAAAATATTTTTCTATATATACAAGAGTTAGTCGTTCAAAGTTATTAAATTTATTTGAAAGAAAAGTGACGGCAAAACTCTATTGGAGCAACTTTTTGATTGACTGTCAATACTGCTTCCAGACACTTTACTTTTTACTAAACTAATTAGTTTCAAGTCTATTCTACACATCGATGGACCGAGAAACATCCTGTAGCACTTGGAATTAGCTAAAAGAGAACCAGGACTTTTATTGGTTCTGGACTTAAGAGCTTTTATTAAAATAACCGTCTTACAAAGTTGAGGTTTACGCTATTAGGTCGTGATAGATAACGCTTGTTTTGATTGCAAAATGGTTAATTCTAGGTTGCCGCACAGCAACAGGTTATCTCTTACGCTGTTACTGCTGCAAGTAGAAAGGATAATGCAATCTGTGTCATTATGCCTTGGGTGCTGTCAAGAATAAGGAAGAGCAAACAAATTGTCCATTGAAATTATGACGACTCTTACTAATCGCTGATTGGGCAAACATAGACATGTTTAGATAAACTTATTAAAGACATAAAAATTGCCTTCACCGCTAAGAAAATATCCATCCCCAAAGTCTCAACATATTCCTAAATGAAAAGAATCGCAATTAAATTAGACTATCACGTTTATCTTCTACCTCGCAAATTAATTTAAGCACTCTGTAACTAACTAATACAGTATTTAAGATATGTTTTCTTCTCCAGATCGTCGAAGTAAAGTATCAATTGCCGCTTCCTCCTGAGTCAAGTTCTCGACGTCGATATCGTCATTTGGGTTCGTATCTTCGTGGCATTTTGGCTGAATCAACGTGGCTGGAAATGTGTGATACACAACACTGCCAATTGCTGTATCTGGAAAATACAATTAAGCAATCGATAATTTCTCAATCGAAGTGAACTTTCATCCAGCAGACTCTGTAAGCTATGCGTTATCCTTCAACGAAACTGTTTTTTTTTTATGTCTTACATGGCGCTGTGCCTTGCGAAGCATAATTGCGAATTGATTCAAAACATGGTAACGAGACAATTTTATGCTGCCTGAAATTCAAGGCTTAATAATAGCTGTTGTCTATATTCCTTCAAAAAACTATGTTATGAAGATGATTATGTTAAATAAAATTATGTTTATTATTTTAAATAGACTTATGTTCGTCAAAAGAAACCCAGACTTACCACCATTTGCTCTGTTGGATTTATTGCCATAATTATTACTCTTGTGCCAGATGCGTTGTATCACCACTATTATAACAACGATCAACAGAAGCGCGATGGCAGTGGGCACTATTACAATCGGATTTATACCAGCTTCCCTGAAAAAAAAAAAACTTGAGACACCTCAGAAACGGCCGTCTGATCAAAACTAGACTGAGCCTGTATTATGCTGACCAGACTGCTAATAAACATATTTAAATATTACTAAATACATAAATAAAATTGGAGTGTATGTTTGTAATATCAAAATAATATTTTTTTTGAAGCAGTTATGTGCACGATACCCATGCCTTAAAATCAGTTTCATTTTTTTTGTCTTTGTGTTTGTTCCAGCTAATCTCCGGGATGGGTGGACGGATTTCTATGGGACTTTCACTGACAGATAGCTGGTGTTATATTGAGTAATTTAATCAACTTTTATTTTGGAAAAATAATTATGATTCCGCTCAAAAGATATAAATATGTATACGCGAGTGAAGCCGTGCTAGTAACTGTTAGTAATACATGATACTGTAATGGTGTACAATAAAGACAAATAAATTACACCCAGACAAAGAACAAACGATTGTGTTTATCACAAAATTATTTATCCTGGGTGGGAATGGAACCCAATATATCTTGTTTAGAAGTCATGATCACTTAAATTACCACTAGACCTACAGTCCCATCGAACTCTCATAATAGTGGTCAAATTTTCATTCTCGATACTAAATACGCGATTGTCACGTATATTATGTATGACATACGAAAAGTAGATGGATAGATGTACTCTTTATTGTAAACAAAGCAATAGGTTACAATATTACCAGCTAATGTTATGCAAAATTAGCGACCTTATCGCAATTTGCGATCTCTTTCAGGTAATAGTTAAGTAATTACTTTTTCAGAAAAGTAATGATTTAAGTGTTTATTTTGTGTTAGGGTGCATAGTCTTTTTTTTCATATAAATGTGACAGTGGTAGTCGAATAATAAACCAAAATACCCACACGAAAAATATATTAGGTACTTGTATTGGGTGGTGCAAATTAAAGAAACTTTCATAAGTAAAAGTTAATATGATACCAAGGGGAAGAACAATACTTACTTGGCTGTAGAAATTTCCTCAGGTATTTCTATGGGGTTATTTTGACATGGTTTGCCATCAGGGCACCGACAATTCTGCAGTTGACCATTCTCTGTCTTGCAATTGCCATTGCAATCACCGCAGTCGACACTGAAACGAATATTGCAGCTACCATTAGATCACTTATTTTTTACACTTTATCTCAATTTAAATGTCCACCATAACCTATCAAAAAGTTTTAATATAAATTTGCAGAGTTTTGAAGTAATAATTTGATAAGTAACAAGAAATTAAATGGAAAATGCTCCTTAGTCTTCTGTTCTGATTAAAGAAACTAATTTCTTTGATTTGTTATACATATTGTATAAAGTAATAATTACCGATTCTAAGCAAACTTATAATGTAGTCGATATATTTAATAAGTAAATACTGCACTTGAAGAGAAATGTACAGGTAGAAACGTACAAAGAAGTGCAGGAGTGGATACTGGACATAGATTAATGCCGCGTTCCAATAAACAAAAAACAATTCGTTTTGCTTACGGACGGTAAAATTTCGGTGAATTTTCAATGAAAATTTTACCGTCCGTAAGAAAAACGAATCGTTTTTGTTTATTGGAACGCGGCATAAAAGAAATTGCATCACTGATGACTTGAAAAGTAGAAAGCTCTCAAGTGACAGATGAAAGTATGTCGAAGATTACGAATTGATTCTTATCTTTCCTCTGTTTTAAGCGACAGCTTGAATTGTAAATGCTATTCTCAGAAGAAAAATAACAACCAAAACAATGTACACCCCCATCAACACCGTCATCATCTTTTTTTTTTATGGTATAGGAGGCAAATGAGCAGACGGGTCACCTGATGGTAAATGACTACCGCCACCCATGGGCACCTGTAAGTAGGAGAAGAGAGGGAGGGGGGCAAGAGGGGAGAGGGGAAGGACGGGAATAGGGGATCGGGAAGGGTTAGGGCCTCCAGTAACCTCACTCACGCGGCGAAATGCAATGCAAGCATTGCTTCACTACCGGTTTTCTGTGAGGCCGTGGTATCAAGCGGAGTCGAGCCGGCCCATACGTGCCGAAGCATGGCTCTCCCACGTTTGCCGCGTTTTCAGATGGGACAAAGGAAGAGGGTAAATTGGGGTAAAGAAAACGGACAAGGCGAAGGAGCTAGGGTAAGGGATACCGCAAGTCTCGAGTGGCGAACCGGGACTGAGACTGCAGTAGCTCGAAGAGGCCGGGGTCGCGTACCCGTATGTATGTGCTGTGATTTCAGAGGCCACTAGAACATGAACATTAACTGGCCCACAATATACACCCCCATATGCATTAATTTAATTAGGGATCGCCTGGTAGTCGAAGTACGACCATAATTAGTTAAATTTTTAATTTTAAAGTTGTTAAATCAAACCGTACATTTCCAGTAGAAGCTGAACCGTCACTGTATAGACTTTTGGTACAATGTCGGGTCAACATACATATATATGTATACCGGAGACGTATAGCTTGATGTAGCCGTTTCCACTTTACTTTTAAATTCATAAGTCATAACTCATAACACATCGTTTAAAAATGTTAGCTTTGTACTCGTAGACTTCTTCTCCATTAAGACTTTTTGTATTCCAAATTCCTCCGTGTCCGAAATTTTGCTTAAAATGGGTACAGAGAAGGTCTCTTCACGTAATAATATATAGATACGAAGAAGACCAAAACCAAATAACAAAGTAATGATGCAATACTAGTAGGAACATTTGCTTACTTATGTAGGTATAAAAACTGATAAGGACAGTACGTAACAAAAGCGAAGACCAAACCGCGCATTGATAAATACTTAGATAAGTTTATGGCTTCAAGGTTTTTTAAATAAAGAAATGAACAACGAATATGTAAGTACAGCTTCAAAAGTGGTTACGAAGTATTTTACCTTAATATCAATCAACAATAAAGCTAAGTCAAGCGAAGAAAAATTTACTTAAAAAACGAAAATTGACTTTTATACAACACTATTATCCTACTCATACATATTATACAGAGTGTTATACCAAAGGGTACCAGGCCAGGCAATGAAAAAGCCCATCAAGAGCTGGTGCAGACAACCGACAGCATGGACCGGAACCATTCTGCGGCAACACCAAACAGCAAGCTTATTCAATCATAAAAGCCTAATATACAACAATGGCAATTAAGAGATGGAAGACCACGACTGGTCTAAGACACTCGAGAGGCTTAATAAAGGGGTATGATAACAAAGTAAATAAAATAAGGATGAATAGTGGACGTATGACGCATATTTAGTTTCGCGGCCTGGACGTTTGACTGGTTAAAATACTAGCAGTGCATGGACAATTGTTTGAACCTTACACGGCTATTTTAAGGTAGTAAATTTTATATAGTCTTACGTGGCTGTGGTAACATCCTCAGGTATATCTATCGGGTTATTTTTACTGGCTTGACAAGGTTTCCCATCGGAACATCGACAGTTCTGCTGTTCACCATTCTCTTGAGTGCAATTGCTGTGACACTCACTGCAGTTAAGGCTGTAACACAATATTATAATTGGCAGATCATTCTATTTCCAAGCTTTTCTGATGATTAGGCACACATGTATAGACAATGGGTCTCTATTAAGTGAATTTTCGTAAACAAGACCAAAAACATCATACGTTTTGATAAATAACTTTTGTGTATAAATACTGTATAAGGTTATTTTATTATATCAATAAGAAAATGTTTTGGATTTCTTTTCACGCATATTAGAGAAACTAGGATAAATAACATTATATTTATACTTAAGGATATTATATTATATCAATAAGAACGCCCCAAAAATGTTTTTTATTGAATGTATACATTTATTTATTTCCATAAATATTAGAGAAACTCGGGCAAATAACATTATATAATTATACTACACTTATAAGATTATTTAATTATGTCAATAAGAACGCCTCTAGAGTGTTTTATTGATTGTACCCAATGATTTCTTTCCATAAATATCATAGTAACTCGAGAATGGTAACAGGGAGGTTATTCGGTCTCTTTCAGGTTCTGTAATATTATACTAATACAGAATTAGAAAGAATAAAAGTAATATCAATTCATTGATATAACTTTTATTTATACGTATTTAATTTTAAGCAAGTGAAAAATTTATACTTAGTATTAAGTTAAATATTTTTTTAAAAGTGCTAAAACTTAAAATGTCAGCATCTGCTTTTGCAAAAGCTTTTCAAAAATAAAAGTAACACTTGTATATTATTTAAAAGAGGAACTTAGAGGATGGTGATGGGGAGCGATCGACAAGCAGGTAGCTTTGAGAGTTGCCAAAGTGTTTTTTTTTATAAAAGACAACTCCCGCATAAGGAATATTGCTGTGTCGCGGGAGGCTTCATAAACATTCAAATATACTACAAAAATACAAATAAAATACGTAATATACAAAAACACCCAAACTCGGAACAACTATTTGTGTATCATACAACAGTACATACTATAAATACATATACGCACATGCATAAATTTTTTTATTTCCGTTAGCGTATAAAGCTAACAATTTTGATTTAATATTAAATCTCAATCTCAAAATCAAAAGGTTGAAATATGTAATATTATACTTTACTACAACCAGAAAATAGTTTAACTTAAGGTACTTACGTTGGAGTACAAGTGTCTACAATGTATGTATATCCGTTAGAACAGATACACCGTCCATTCAAATTACAATAACCGTTATAGCATGGCGTTTCGCAAGGTTTGTAACAAATACTTTGGTTGATTTCTTGCTTCTGGTACCCATTGTTGCAGGTGCAATTGTTAGGCGAAGTGCATTTACTGTGTACGCATTCGGGGAAGCAAACAGGCATACACTTAAATTCGTCTTCGGAATTCTTTTCATAGCCATTATCACATGTACATTTGTTTGGTCCTGAACATGTTCCATGACTGCACACTTTGTTACAATTAGGCTCGCAGACGTTATTGCTGTTTACAGTGAACTTATAACCAACAGAGCAATTACACTTATTTGGTAAAATACATTTGCCGTTAATGCAATCTGGACTGCAAACCGGTATGCATTTATATGTGTCTTCTGGATCTTCTTTGTACCCATGATCGCATGTACACTTGTTTGGTGCTGAACATGTTCCATGACTGCACACTTTGTCACATTTAGGCTCGCAGATGTTTGTACTGTTTACGTTGAACTTATAACCAGCAGAGCAATTACACTTATTTGGTAAAATACATTTGCCGTTAATGCAATCTGGACTGCAAACCGGTATGCATTTATATATGTCTTCTGGATCTTCTTTGTACCCATGATCGCATGTACACTTGTTTGGTGCTGAACACGTTCCATGACTGCACACTTTGTCACATTTAGGCTCGCAGATGTTTGTACTGTTTACGTTGAACTTATAACCAGCAGAGCAATTACACTTATTTGGTAAAATACATTTGCCGTTAATGCAATCTGGACTGCAAACCGGTATGCATTTATATATGTCTTCTGGATCTTCTTTGTACTCATGATCGCATGTACACTTGTTTGGTGCTGAACATATTCCATGACTGCACACTTTGTCACATTTAGGCTCGCAGGTGTTTTTACTGTTTACAGTAAACTTATAACCAGCAGAGCAATTACACTTATTTGGTAAAATACATTTGCTGTTAATGCAATCTGGACTGCAAACCGGTATGCATTTATATATGTCTTCTGGATCTTCTTTGTACCCATGATCGCATGTACACTTGTTTGGTGCTGAACATGTTCCATGACTGCACACTTTGTCACATTTAGGCTCACAAATATTAGTACTATTTGTAATAAACTTGTAGCCGGGTTTACATTTACATTCATTGGGTGAAACACATTCGCCGTGGGTACAGTCAAGTTCACAATTTGGCACGCATTTATGAGACATATCGTCGTAGATGTAGTTCTCGCAGCAGGCATATATTACTCGTTGTGGTGTTGTTATTCTCTGAAATATTAAACGTCACGTCATGCATTATATGTTTTCTTATTTACATCGCGCAGTTAACTAATGCAATATAATATTAAACGTTCTCGTCGTTCTTTTACAAAACAAGTTTTATTCCTAAACTAATTTAAACGCTTTTCTAATTACGACTACGCTCATTACTCACTGTGAAATTAAAAATTGAAGCGTTTGTTTGTTTGAACACCTTAATCTCAGAATCCATCGGTCATATTAAAAAAAAAATGTTGATAGCTTGATAATTAGAGAAGCTAATAAGCTACTGTATAATGTTACGTTATAATCTAGGGACTTGAGCTAATCGTACTAATCTTATGAAGGGTGTTTCGAATAAAATATATTGTGTTTTGTTAGACCTTTTTAATAATGAAGGCTCAGTTAATATTAACGCTGCTCTTTAGCCCCTCTACCTTTTATCCAAGGTTCGAAATAGTGGATCTGAGAAATGTGTTCATGTCCAGCGGAACCCGGAGGCGTCCGATTGGGAAATTATTTCCACCTCGTAGAAGACCGCGTTGAACCAGCATTGAGAGCAGAACGTCCCAGAGTGTTGTATTTCTGTCTTTTCATGATTCCTCTTTGTTTGTGTAAAATATACCACGGTTGTCAAATTTTGAATCTATTTTAGACATGATTTCTATGTGTGATGTGTATGTTATCGTTACTAAAATCTAGTAAGAAGGTATTTGGGACATACCTGCTGACGTCCCTTCATTATTTTGCGTTGCCTTTTATTCGGTGATCTAAAAAAAAAAATCATACCGCAAATTAATATAATCTTACTAATATTATAAAGAAGTTTGTGAGGACTGGTGGATGGATAGATGGATGGATGTATGTTTGTTACTAATTCACGCAAAAACGGCAAAACGGATCTAGATGAAATTTGGCACAGTGATAGATTATAGTCTGGAATAGCATTTTATCCCGGAAAAATGGACGGGATAAACTTCACAAAAAATTCCACGCGAACGAAGTCGCGGGGCAAAGCTACTACGTATTATAAATTAAAAGTGAATTTGTTAGTTTGTTACGCTTTCAAGTTTTAACTACTAAACCGATCGTCATGAAATTTTGCAAACACGTTGTCAAAGCTTCAGAAAAAAACATAGGGTTCATTTCATTTCGATAAAAACTATTATTCTCGGGGGATACCTGAGCTGATTGACAAAAACTACTTTTAACGTGGGTTACCAGAATTGATTGACAAAAACTACTACTCCCGGGGATACCTGAATTTATTGACAAAAACTACTATTCCCGGGGGATACCTGAATTGATTGACAAAAACTACTATTCCCGGGGGATACCTGAATTGATTGACAAAATCTATCAAATCGCGGCAAAAGCTAGATCTTTATAAGTACAAAGTTAGGAAGCAAAAAGGAAGGAAAATAGAGGCGATTCTTGAAAATTGTACATTACATGATATTGTATAAACACAGCTTTTACTGACTCAATTCAATCTATGAATATATTTACAGTGTAATGTGTTAAAAATCTTCTTTATGCACTACATTAATATACTTAGATGTAATTTCTAATCTGTTTTGTAATTCTTTGGGTTTTACAGGTGGGCGAAACTGTTTATTTATATAATATATTATGTCAATTTTCATCTTGTTTCATGTGTTTAGAGTATTTTGTATGAATGTTACATATATAGTATAGAGGTACGTATATGTTCAGAGGGAAGTAGCCAAAATCAGCTGGGTCCTAAGCAAGTTTATGTAAAAGTTTAAAGTTGTTAAATGTCTTTGAACGAATTTTGTTTCTACGCCTACAAAAAAGGTCGCTCGTACTTGTAGCACAGATGCCATATAAAGAAAAAGTAAAGAAATAGCACACACACACACACACACACACACACACACACACACACGCACACGCACACGCACACGCACACACACACACACAATCATATAGCTGTCATACAGTTAATACTAGTACAGTTATCAACGTTCAACATATGAAACAGTATTATATTCAGTAAAGTTGAACTTTCTTTAATTATTGTTAATAGTATTAGTAATATGTAAGTTGATCATGTATTTTTGAACCAATAAATAGTACTATTATATATGCCATATGTATATGTTATGAAAAATACTACACACGGTTATTCTTTGCGTTATCAGTACGGCTCTTCAACACTTCCCTGTTATGCATAGGTAAATCTTTTTACAATTCATTTTCAAAGGACGGATTCTCAATATGCCTTGCGTTTCTTTATTTGTTGTTCATTTGGTTACACTAAAAGGTTTAAATGTGTTAGTATCTAATAGTGTTAGTATTCTTGTATTGGACCGTAATTTAATAGTTTTGTTCAAGCTCTGCACTCTGCAGATTCACAAAAACTGTTCTATTTAACCGACTTAAAAAGAAGGCGGAGGTTCTATGTTCAGCTAAATGTAACATACATTCACACCTATATTTCCGTTATCTATGGACCGATTTCAAAAAATATTTTTCTTTTTGAAAGGGTATGCCAAGTGGTCTCATTGTCACCAAGTCCAGATCTGATGATATTATCTAAGAGAAAACGAGTCAAACCCTCAGAAATTAAGAACAGATGTAATGTGTTAATTGTTTTTTTTTCTAATTAAGCAACATTGACGTTTAAAGTAATAAATATTTTTATTATTAACCGACTTATATAAAGGTGAAGGTTTTACGTTCGGCTGTTTGTATCTTTTTTTTATAACTTATTCAATCAACCCCAGCAAGTTGCTAGACAAACTAACAATCTTACCACCTTATCTAAATATTACTACTATTACTATTAAACTAAAGTAAATATAATCTAACGAACTGCAGTTCGGTAATTTACATTACAGAAAGCAGTGTTGAAATACGGGATTTACGGTATTTTATAGATCTATTCAATACATACGTACCTTACATGAAAAATTTTAAAAGAAACACTTTGACAAAAAGTTAAACTTCAAAAAACTCTAAGTAAAGGGCACTGAAAAGTAGAAAATAATTGATTTCAATCTTAATAGAAAAGACTACATAAATGTGACACTTTTTAAATAATAGGTGATATTATGAAGGCACTTGATACGTCCTGCTCTGTTTGAAGTCAAAAATTATTAAGTTGCGTAATTTACGCGTCTATAGGCTTTGGTAACATATCATCATCAGTCGGTCTGTAACTATACATTATTTAAGGCATTATATGACTTTAAGGCGATATGTTCCAAGTTAAGTGTTAAATTATGTTTCTTACCTTTCACTACTTTTATATGAAGGATATAAGTCTTCGATGTGGTCGCTGTAGGAAAAATTTATGTATTGTTATGTGTACATATAGGTTTGTGTAAATGGTATGTTATGCTATGTTAAGTAAGCTTGAAATATCTTTTAGTATGTCAGTTTATGGAACATAAGTTGAATAGAATTTAATTAGTAAACGGAGTGGTGACCGCGCGGAATAAGCGTTAAGGCAATGTCGACAGAGGATATCACTGTCTGTTTTTTTTTTAATTTAGTTCAACACAAAATTGTACATGAATGTTGTAAATAGGTTCCTGCCCAATGTGTTTATGAATCGATTTAGTGAATCTATGTATTGTTTAAGATCGATTTAAAGAATAAATGATTATTCTACTCGATAGATTGAGAATCTAAGCATTTTTAACGAGAAAGCATCCATGCTCCAAGGAATTCACACACATGTGTGACTCATTGAATGGCATTTGGAATGTTATTTAAAATCGTGATCGTGTGTTCAAAAGAAGGAGCTGATGTTCAGTCAACTCTGATTATATTTGAAGCTGAACTTAAAAAAAACAGAAAAATAAGCACACACGCACTTTAATGAGAATCTAAATAATCGAACTAAATACGAACTGTAAGCTTCAGTTATTAAAATTTATGTAACAATGGGTCATCACAACCAAGTATATATACAAACACTCTTCTCTTTAATAGAGATACTTTTTCAAATGGCGTATTTAATTGACAAGGTTTACGTAACTCAGTTGCATAAGCGTCGTATAGCCTTTTTTTGAAAAATTATATAATATTCATATTTGATGGAAACATAGACATCATTGTTGTATTTCTTATTTTAATATAAGATTATTAAAATAAACTACATAGATTATAATAATATATCAATAACAAATCAAAATATTCCTACAAACTTTGGAGGGACTGCTACTATATCCCCTAATGTTAAAGTTCCACCTAAGTAACTTTTGAGATGACTGTTAACATTATTTTTTTATGAATTATAAAGTATTTAATCACTTTAATAAACATAATGTAAAAAAGTATAATGTTTTAAACTTCTTAATAAAACTGAAATCGGTTGTGTTTCCATCAAACATATTTTAAGTCTGAAAACGTTGCCTAATTTTCAACTTTAAAATGTACGTATGTTAATCGTTTAACCATTATAATTAAAATATGCGACGTTTTAAATATGCAGAATTTCTCATAATTTGTTTTTCTGTATGTATAAACAATACTACAACATCTAATTCTCAAAATATAATCAGAAAATAAACTACTTTTAAAAATATGTAATTCATCTCTCAGTCTCTAGAACTGACCTTAGTCTCAAAAGTTTTGCACCTAATAAGACTATATAGGAGATATACAAAATATATACTGTTTATAATCATTATGTGTACAAATGCAATTTATAAGCCTATTTTGAAAAAACTTGCCCAGTTTCAAAGCGAGAATAATAAAAATTAAAAAGATCTTACGGTGCTAGGAACGGACAAGCATGTTCGTCATTTTTGCTTAGCGATTCACAGTAATCCATCAATGCGAACATTATTACAACACACATCAAAACATACACTATATTAAGTCCTGCCATTTTGTTCCCGATACTTATACCCGAACACACGGTTACTTCTGATACTGCATTAACACTACACGTTGTTATGCTAGTTCAATTATTGTATAAACCATTCCACTAACACAATGATAATTATGATTCACTTCCTGTAAGCACATAATGTTATCTTATTTATTTACCCACAACGGTACTGTTCAACGACAAAAAATAATAATTTTGAATTTAAGTAGGTACATATACTCTAAAAATTCGAGCTCGACTGTATGGTAAAATATACTAAAAATAATAACTGGCTACTTTTTGATACACAGGTTGGTGTTTTTGCATATTTATTAGAAGCGGAATTATGACAAGAAATTGCTCGCAATCGTGCCGCGGTAAATACTTGAAGATTACACTAGCATCTTAATGCTAAGTTAGTATAAACAATGACATTTTGCATAAGGATAGACAGTTTTATACGCGTCCGGCGCTTTGTAATAAATTTTCATCGTGCCGTCCTTCGAGTACGGAATACATAATTAAAATTAACACAGAAAAATTGGTACGCAGTATTCACTATTGTCCAATGCGCAACACGTTTTCTCACAGTAACGCCCAATCAAACAGTGATTTTAAATAGTACATAAAATATATCTTTATCATTTATTTTTAAAAGTAGGTATACATCGTGGTAAACATTAAGTATTGTAATCGACAGTACTTAATGTTTACCACGATGTATTTTAAAAGTAGGTACGTTATTTCAGCTCCTTTTAGTAACTGTCCAATAGGGAATATGCATGTTGTTTAAATTTACTTGATTAATTTTCCCTTGAATCTTTATTGTCCACATATTATGCCTAAACAATTATTTTCTTATTTAGTTCGTCTTTAATTGCAAAAAATATTAATTAAAATATGCAAAATAAGGGAGCGAAATTCAACTTTGCAAAACGCTTCACTATTGGTCGAAACAAAACATGACGTCAAATTCCCCGTCCTGTCATTTATCGGCGCCTATATTCGTAGTGTTACGGAGAAAGATAGGTGTTTTAGTGGTTTTTGCCCTTAGCTAGTGCAATTTAAGCATTCTAGTGATATTAGAAATTATCTAGGACGATGACTGAATGTAGTTTTGTCAAAGAACAATCGGACAATCTACCGAAAATAGATGCATTCATGATGACTACATATTTTGCATCAAATCCAGATTTTACGTCTGCTGAGGTCAAATCTAAAAGATAGGTAAGATATGTGTAGTTAGTTATATTCATGAAGTTTTATTGGACTTTTGTTACCTAGTTTAAGTAGACAAGCAAGTTGCCTTCTGCTTGATATTTAAAACCAACATAAATGACCTACTGCTGACTAATTCACACTATTCTAGCAATTAAATTGTAATATGCTTACATTAAAGTGATCTTCACAACAATATAAACACGATATTGAAGATACTTCATCTCTTCTCATTAATTTACACCATTGTTTTCGTATTTTACATTATTATTTTGTACAGGAAAAAAATACTGTATTGGGTGTACTTCTTATAGTTTTTTTACACTTAGGGACAAGGCAATACTTATAAAATGTTTTTTAAACTTTATCCATCGTCTATTAATTACAATACATAGTAATTACAACTGAAAATCGGTATAAAATTACTGTAACACTTCAAACAGATCAAATTTTATCGATGTTTTCAATGTTATTTTAAAAATTAATTTGAACATTGTCGAGGTTATTTATATTTTTTATTAGAGTAGAATGATGGAACAAGTCAATAAAAGATAAAAAAAAAATACATGCATATTCCCTATTGGATGCGGATCTCCTTTTAATATAAGGATGGTTGGAAGTGTACAGTCCACCTTGAGTTACATGCGGTACCAATGTCAAGAGCGGGAGGGAATTATTCGACCTCATATTAAACTACAAAGGTGTAAGTATGCGACAAATCTTATTTTACATAAATCGCATGTAATTTTAAGCAACCTGTATATTATATTTATCACTGTTTTCCTGTTAACCATTACACTAATTAATGTCTAACATCAATCCAATTAAAATTAATTACTGAGATTATTAAATTCATCGATTTCAAAAACAATGTTCAGTAAAAAAGCTAACATTAAATTATTTTAAATCCTTTTTATTTTTACACCATTCTTTTTAGTATAAAGTATACTACACTACAAAAATACTACCGTTTTAATATTAAGACTTCAGGTTATAAAAAAAAGTATATAAGGTTATTGTTTCATGCACTGTTCAGTTGTCTACTTCTTTAACTGACCATTTTCAATAAATGCTATATGAACTCTAGTACTCCTACTTCCATCCGTTCCGATATCCGGCATTAGAGGCACTAAATTTTAACAGGATAGATAGTATTGACCAGTGGCGTAACAATAGGGTGGCAGAGCGGGCGCCACCAAAGGCCCTGAATACAGGAGGCACAAATTACAAAATGTATTAAAAATATATTAATTTTGTATTTAATCTATATAGGTTATCTAATTTAATGAACCTAATAAAATACACGAGTTATAAAATAACGGCTAAGTGGGACTCAAATTCACACACATCCGATGAATTAGCCATGGGCATCAGATGGTATAGTTACGCCATTAGTATTGACCAAGAGGCAGTTGCCTTAATAGCCAAAGGGCTGGTGTTTAACAAGGAGGAATTTAGAAGTGAAGAGTAGCGCAAATTTTATTTACATTATGATTTCGAGTTTAATGTTCAATATTTAATGTTAAATATTTAATGTAAACTATATGTATCTATCATAATATGTAGTATAGTATAAAGTAAAAGTAATTTCACGAAATAAAACATATTAATAAATTTTGTTTTCAATAACTTATCAATTCGCATTAAGGCATTATATGGTCGTACCACCAACGGCGGTGTTCCTATAGCTTATTTGTCATATTATTATGACAAACGCCACTCAATCCACATCTATGCTAATCTCAATTCACAGATCCACCCTAACTTTTCACCTTTGTTTTAGTGACGTGAAGCTCTCGAATATGTCTTCTACTCTATAATAAATAACTTTTCTGAGGCGATAGATTACTAGCTCATGGGTTTAAAGCTTATGCTTACGCCTTTTTTGCGTCTTTTTTTACGTCGCACTTTTTTTCGTATTTTTAGGGAACTCTGATGAGGGATGGTCCCCAAAATTCCTCAGCGTAAAAAAAGCAAATTTAATTAAGAGTTCTTAGGTAAATATTTCAAAAAATTTTGTTTATGTACTAATAGTAAAGCTTTTCTTTCTGATTTTTTTTTAAATGTTAAATGCAGATTAGGTCTTTACGTATAATAATATGAAATTGGCGATTTGTATAACACTTCATTGATAATTCAACATTAATTTCTCATTTAGGCTTGTGTGGCTTGTGTATTTATGTTTCGAATTTAGTGATTCGTTTGTTTTCGCGCAGTTAGATTTTTCTATGGCAAATTTAAAATATTGCGTTATTTACAAACACAAGTTCCGTCGTGGCACTAGCGCTGCCGAAACAGGAATCTCACTAATATCATAAATATGAAAGTTTGAATGGATAGATGGATGGATGGATGGATGGATGTTTGTTACTCTTTCACGCAAAAATCACTGAACCGATGAAACTTGGTATGTAGATAGCTGGAGACCTGGATATCTCAATATTCGTACGGGATCTTGACTTACGCGGGTGAAACAGCGCGGCGCTGCTAGTGATGTATATGGGGAAGCTGCTGTATAAGAAAACCCGGTACGATTTGGTTCCGACGTTTTCGTTCGTGCTGGAAATGTTAACCTACAGAACAAACGTCGTGGATGGCTGAAGACCCTAGTTAACAAAGAAGAATTAAAAGGGATCTTAGAAGCGGATCCACAGTAAACCACATCATAATTTTGATTCCCTTAAAGCAATTTGGAAAAGTGAAAAAGCCAGAATAATGGGTCCCGCATGAATTGAGTGAAGCACACCAACAAACACGTGTTGAACGTTGCGTTACATTACTTAACCGTCACAATAACGAGGGGATTTTAAAATTGTATTGTTACTTGTGATGAAAAATGAGTCCTGTACGATAATCAAAAACGCTCACTACAGTGGTTGAACCCAGGAGAACCGGCCAAATCTTGACCCAGGCGAAAGTTGACTGAAAAAGGTAATGGTGAATGTCTGATGGACCAGTGCTTGTGTTGTTCACTACAGCTTCCTAAAATCTGCCCAGACATTTAAGGCTAAACTTCATTGTCAATAATTGCAAACAATGATATAAAAGATAGCCGTTAAAAAACCGAAACTAGTCAATTACTCGAGGCCATTACTACTTCCGGACAGATTACCATTTGTTCCGGAATTTGGATAATTTCTTGCGGGGAAAAAAATTCAATTCCGATGAGGCAGTCCAAACCACCTTCAAAAATTTCATTGATTGAATTAATGCACTTTCTATAAAATGGCAAAACTACATTGATAACAATGGTACATACTTTGATTAATTTAATATGAAACTTCATAAAAAAAATATCGTTTTACTTTTTCCATATAAAACTCCATGTTCATATGTAAAGACCGTCACTTTATGGTTTATGTTTATTATATGTTTATTAAATTGTTAGCTTAGTTTTAAATAAGTAAAATTACGAACAGGAACTTTTTTCGTAATTTTATTAAAAATGCTTCGGCACTTCTAACAGTAATAAAGCCTATTTTAATTTTTTATTATTTTACAATAAGGTTTTAAAAATCTTATGTCAGTAGATATTTATGGCTACCTTTCGGTGGACATAGAAATTAACTTTTATGGTTATATAAATTAATCATTAATTTACGCTAACGCTAGTCCCTCATGTAAAAACATCCTTATAAATAAGTTTTATAAATTAACCACCACGCTTAATATTAACGAAATCCGAGTACACATACACACACACACACAAAATTAAGGTTGTGACGTCGTACAAGTTAAAGTTTTAACTGAATAATATATTACGTCTATGCCAAAACTCGAAACAACATAGTACATACCAGTACGACAACATAATTTAGTAATGAAACTTTATCCTTAAAAAGTTAGTGTATAAATTCCATTTGGTGTTAATTAACCCAATATTATCCTCTTCGTTATTTCTAAGTAGTGTTAAATATGAGACTGTGAACTGCCAAAATGTCAAATTTGCAAAACGTTTTGTTTCAAAAAATACCAACTCACCAAGTACCTAATTCAGATAATGCATAATTTAAAAGCGACTAACTAAAAAATAACTGACCAGACTATATTATAAATACGAATGTGAGTTTGTTTGTTTGTTAAGCTTTCACGCTTTAATCAACCGGCCATCTTGAAGTTTAGGACAAACGTAGCCCAGGGGATTCTTATCATGCTAAAAGCAAACATATTGATGTCCGTCACCACTATATTCGATACAAGGTCAAGGCTGGGGAAATTCACGTTGAGTACATTCCTACAAGCACCATGCTGGCTGACTGCCTGACCAAGGCCCTTGGGAAACCTAAACATCACCAGTTCATCAGTGACATGGACCTACGTTCAAAAGAGGATGTTGAAATATGAACGCATCCACATGTTATATATTATCTATGGTTGCTTACGTCTAGTTATGGAATGAATCAAAATCAAGCGATAATTACCTGTATACAGGCTTGCTTAAATCTATTTATTGTAAACGAAATTTTAATAAAAAATCTCTAACCTTCTTAAAAACTGGGCTCGTCACGTCTGCCACATGTCGGACGAACTGTAGGCAAAAGCCAGTACCGAGTGGACAACACTCAACGGCAGGCCCAGAAAGAGATGACGGGATGAACTGGATGCGTATTGGGACGATTGGCGGCAGAAAGCGGTAAAACGTGAGAAGTGGAAGGAGGGTAGGGGGACCTTTGCCCTGCAGTAGGACGACCATGGCTAATAATGATAATAATTCTTAAAAACAATGAAGGAGTCAAGAAAAAGGAGACAATCCTTAATAATTTAGCTCTGGGGTACTTTGTTTTTAGAATTTTTATGGCAATTTTTATTATTATTTTTTTTTTTTTTTAACAACCCCCGCATTAGGAATGACACATTCAAACAACACCCAGATTCCGGTGGGAATCAGTCAGGGTCACTAACCACTAGACCAACAGGTCAGTCAAGTATAACAAATGTTGCTGGTAAATCATTCTAGTAAAGATAACATTCGAATTATCTCAATTGGTCTTAAGATTACTCCGAACTTAAACCACGTAATATGTACATAATGGCTGACAGGTGTGGCTCAAGACGATGTAGTGACGAAAGTTAAAAAAGATAATTTGAGTTTGAGTATTAAATGAATGACATTTTATGTGTGTAAAACAAATGTAAGTAAGAAAGTAACCTGGGGTCGACCACTAGAAAATATTTTCATGGTATTGAAAATAAAATAGTAAATCATAATGGAGTTTTTAGAAACCAGGATACTGGTGAATTCATATTCCATCAGGGTAATGGTAAATGGCTTTTGCGGTCTCCACACAAACTGTCTACCGATGTAACCTGTACCTGTACCTGTAACGGATAGGCCGTAACGTGCTTCAAAACAAAGAAAATCTTTGTAAAATATTACTAATCCATCCGATTAATCTAGGCAAGAAGGGACAAACGGATACTCTCTTCACCCTATGGATGGATTAAATAACATAGAGAGGATATTCGGGAAAAACTAGAGGACTGCATTTAGTTAACGCAAATTTTACAACAATCTGCTTAAAGAGGGCATGGCTATTAAGGAAAATGGAATGCATACCAATGGTATTAATAAAAACATGAGAAATGAAAACAGCAACGCTTAAAATAATGAGGAAAAATAATTAAATATATTTATATGAACTACGGAACACAATATGTTTATCTCTATAACCATACAGAATTTATTAAGATAATACATCATATTCATGGTTAAAATGGAATTGAACATGTTGAGTATTTTAGACTATTAATAGTTTTTACAGTTAATCCATTGCAGAGTTAATTCCCACATACAATTAATATACGATATCATCATCCTCAGCGCCTTTTCCCAACTAAGTTGGGGTCGGCTTTCAATCTAACTACGATACGGCCGAACTTTGTAGTCAGTTACATCTCACTACTTTTTAAATATTTATCTTTCACCTGAAAAAAACCTGATTTCGTACCAACAACCTTAATGTTTAATAATTTAAAAATGTGTACCTACTAGGCGTAAAATCATTCTCAGTTCAACAGAATTCAAGTGGGTTTTAGCCGTTATCAACAATGTGATATGTTCAAACACAATAAACCTACTATATTTAGAGTTTGTGCCTGCAGTCAAGCTACATTAGGAGTTGTAGGAAAATTCCTATTTTTGCCTATCCTGTTATGCAGTTATACTCGTTCCATAGAGCAACACACGAGCAGGTGATAACGAAGTGCGTCAATAACAATACAATATAAAAAACAGTCGTCTATATTAATTAGCATAACAATAATACCAATTATAGTAATAAATATCATGAATTCTGTACTACACAGATTGTTAATCAATACGTGCGCACAGATTTCTGTATCTGATTTTAACAACCCTTTGAAAAAATGTGTTACCCTCTATTTTAATTATAATTATACCTCTTAATTCACAATACTTGATAAAAGCATACAGCTTAAATTAAGAATGTTTTGACATTCTTAATGTAAGCTGTATGCTTTTGAGAATCTTTTGAGATTCAGATCCCTTTTTCAATTCATCAGACCTGCGATTAAATAATTGTTACTCGTAGTTTGAACCCTACCCAGTATAGTACGGAAGTACAACATTTCATAGTCTAAGTCTTTCCGTTCTTTACCAGATTGTATATGACAGTGCATTGTGATAACCAACTTTAATGTATAATAGAACTCACTTGTACAGTACACAACAAGCTTTATCTACGTGGTAAATATAAATACAAACCGCTCTTGATTACGATAACAACATTTTAGGCTTTCCGTTGTTTTCACGAGCTATTACCATAACTGTGTTACATAGGTATATTTGTTTTACAGAGTACAGAGTACTGGGTCCAGTTAGCGAATCAAACTTGCCAAAACAAAAACAAAACAGCTTTATAGTTTTTGTAAACAAAAAAAAAATGCTACAATAAGTTGTGTGTGTTCTAGTAATGTAACAACGAATGTCGATTTTTCACACTCGCGAATCCGAATGCGAATGTGAATGTTTATCTCCTGTATTCGCGTAAGCGAATTAGAATGCAATTGCAATAGTAGTTCCTCGAAAAACTTCGACAACAAGCTCATTGCACAGCCGAAACGTTAGCGGAAGAAAATACCTCTGGAAGTGGATCTGGGGTGTTAGACTACAGGAGCGCAGGGACGCAAAGTCTCTCCTTAGGCTTAAGGGCTACTCCATATTGGGACGGATTTGTGATTTAATAAAATAAGTCTTTGCCCCGGGATGAAGTACATCTTCGTTCTATTAAGCACACTGAGCTTTTTGGATGCCAGCTTGGTCTTGCCTTTTAAGGGACATCGAAAATTGGAAATGTCATGCCTAGGATCACAATACTCTCTGAGATGATATGGCCTGAATCTTTGAACTGTGGGACCACAGTGAATGGTTTCTTTTTGCAGTGAACGGCCAGCATCAGATTTTCAAGGGTCATGAAAATTTGTGTTTTTTTTTGGGATTTAAGGATTTTTGTAAAAAAGTCCGGAAAACAATAATGGATGATCAACCGGGGGTCCCGGTAAACAAAAACGCTAAGTTGCTAAATCACAATAATATCTTATAGCGATTTCTGTATTTAAATTCATTTTACATAACTCGAAGGTGGATCTAACGATTTGGATCAAATGTTGTATTTAAATTATGTATAACTACTAGCTGACCCGGCACACGTTGTTTTGCCATATTAATTATTTCTAATGAATATTTTGGTAGTCAAATGAAAAATAACTAACTTATTGTGGGGATGGGGTCTATGACTGAAAGAAGAATGGAGCGCTGTGGTCTATTGAAGGCCTATAAAAATAACAAAACACCAACCATTCATTTTCCTAATTCAAAGTACTTCATTAACTTAACTGACATATATAAAGTTTAACAATCAAGTGGGAGAGCCATGCTTCGGCACGTATGGGCCGGCTCGAAAGGAGTGGCCTCACAGAAAACCGGCAGTGAAGCAATGCTTCGTTGTAATTTGCCAAGCGAGTGAGGTTACCGGTGGCCCTAACCCTTCCCTCTCTCTATCTTCCCCCCTATCTCTCCATCTCCCCTCCTCTCCTACTCCCACGGCCAAAGGCCGGCAAGGCACTTGTGACTCTCGAGTTGCAGGTGCCCATGAGCGGCGGTAGTCACTTACTATCGGGTGACCCGTCTATTATAACAATAGCACTTTTTATTTTCACTGGGTTAAATACTTTAAAAAAATTGTACCAATGAAAGTAAAATACTAATATCGTTAAAAGACGGGGGTTGATCGTAGAGGGTTGAAAATTCAGGGTTGTATGTATTTTCCAATGCTGTATCAAAAAAAAAAAAAATCTAATAATTAAAAAAAAATTAGGGGTGGACCACCCTTAACATTTAGGATGATTAAAAATAGATGTTAGCCGATTCTCATACCTACCCAATATGCACACAAAATTTCATGAGAATCGGTCAAGCCGTTTCGGAGGAGTATGGTGACTAATATTGTGACACGAGAATTTTATATACTCGTATTAGATTTAAGTTTATCTTTATAGGCTTATATATCTTTGCTTTCTTGAAAAAGCAAAGACCTTGAATATCTGACGACGCGGACACGACATTTTATGAGACTTGAGAGTTTTCAGCTTATTATCTCTCATTCGGAGGTTTTACTGGATTAATTTTTTTTTTTTTTTAATTTTTTTTTTTTAATAGGTACAGTACAGTAAGTACAAACCAACTAATGTATATAATAATACACTCAGAGACACATTTATCCGTCCCCTCCTCTAAAATTGCATACCGATGGTTTACGATAACGTATGTTAAGGTGTTTGTTTAAGTGGCAATTCTGAAATAAATAAAATAATTATAAAATAAAAAAGGCGTTGGACTTGCGATCAAAGTGGTTGCGGGTTCAAACCCCACCCAGTGCACTACCGTCGTGGGCCCATTCCTAACACAAGCGTTAAGCTTAGTTGGAAGGGTTAACAAGAATACTAGTAATGTATAACCCACGTTACTAGTATTCTTTAAAACAAAAATTTTTCGTTTTTATCGCACATTAACCAGTTTAGTTGAAGTTTAAGATCTTCACCGCCCGTTTTGCGTAACACTAATTTGTTTTGTAACGTTGTGATCAATTTTTTATTTTTGCTATAGTTTGGGGTATCGTAGTTTCCTTTTCATGAATAGAATGCCACTGGACACGTCTGGAGACGTAAGAACACTAGCAAACGCTGAGTTTAGGGAGCGTCTGATTGAACGGATGCTTGAGTACCACCATACAAGATGCTATCTGACAGTACAGACAGATCAGTAACTGCATAAGAAGGCCTGGACAAGGTCGTAGAAGGTGTACATCACAAAGAAATTACCGTTCTATTGTATTGAACGTTTTTCAAAATCAGTCATAACAGCTTGAGGCTCGTCACTTCGTCACTTTAAGGTAAAAAATGTAAGTGCAGGTATAAAAACGATAAGAAAAATGTTAGCAGAGAATGAGTTGAGAGCATTTCGTTCAGTTCGAATTCTACAACTCATCACAGCTCACAAAAGAGCGAGACTTGAGTTTTGACGAGAACACTTAAATTGGACAATGGATCAATTTAAGGCAGCTTTCTTCTCAGACGAATCGAGAATTGCTTTACGTGGTCTTGGTGGACGTTAACGCGTATTATCCCGCCATCGTGAAAGGTTTGCTGCATGAGCTGTAGTCCGAACAGTGGACAACGTTAGAGGATAACAATAATGGTGTTTCTAGTAGTAGCATTTCTTATGACGCTCGTATGGAGTTGGACCTATGGTAGACGCAGTGTTAATGCTCACAGGTATCTGGAAAAAGTCTGATAATCAAAGGAGGTTCAATTTGTGCCATTTATTGGCGATCATTTTGATTTAATGCACGAAAACACACCGCGAGGGCTATCACTGAATACCTGGATGAGGTCAATATCAGTCTCAAAAAGCTTATTTAAAGCCGTAGACTAGCTCCTACGACCATCAGAGAGCTAAAAGCTGTAGCTGTTGAGGAGTGGGAAAATATTCAGAAAAACGAGATTAAACACATAATGGCCGGCCTACCTTGCAAATGATAGTTATTGATGCCAGAAGAAGAAATATTTATTATTATGTGACAATTAAAATGCAGATTTTTCTTAAAATCAATATTTATGACATTGTCGTTTTTCGTAAATAAATTTCCACATTTTCTCATATTTTTAATATACATATATTTTAGAATATTAATAATCAAATAATTTCATATCTGACTCCTAATCGATTATTTTTGTTATTATTATTTTGGTTCACTTAAAAAGACAATTAAATTTTGTAGGAGTTTTACCTCTGAGTGTATATGTAGTTAGGCTTATTAGATATTATTAATTTGATTAGGCCTATCAAATCTTTTCTATAAAATATATTATAATTTTGTTGTTCATATTAGTTTAGTTAATAATTTAATCAAAGTAACAATAACAAAAGAGAAAGTGTTTTCTATTCAGTAAAGCGCCTCAAACAGTTTTTTCATTAAATCTCATTATCTATGATTTAAAAATCATAAAAAGTTTTGAACACAGCAATACATTGATCGCGGTTCACTACCACTAACTGAAAATTATTTAGCTTTTAGTGTCGCCTTAAGTTAATCCATGAACTATAACGGTACAAGTTGTCGCCTAAATCCTATATAGCTTTAGGCCAGAGAGTGTAGTCAAAATCTAGGCACGTTACTTCCTATGTGCACTGAGTTCGACGTGACAGGAAGAAACTTCTACAAATAGAAAGTCTTTATTGATTTAGCAGTTTTATTGGCTTCGTAAAAGGAAGAACAATTCGCAATAAGTAGATGAAAATGTCATATGTCATAAAGTCACGTTCTACGCAAACAAGATGGCGTCGGGTTTGATAGTAAAATAATTTAATGGCAGCCCGTTCGTAACGGTCATTGAGTACATACAAATTTAGAACACCTGAGTGCGTAACACAATTATTTGAATTTATTCACGAAACATCAATGAAGTTTGAGTACATTTGAAGGAATAAACGATTGTTGTTTTATAATAAATTAATAGGTCAAGGAAGCGGCTCTATTGTGTGTGTGTGTGTGTGTGTTTTAATTAACCTAAAAATATTGTTGGTTTATTTCAACGCATTTAAGCTCTTATGCAAAAGAAGATATAGAAGCAATGTATTCAAATTGGTAAATTGTCATTCAAAGGTCATTCAGGGTCTAACGAAACCAGAAACACGCGTCTGATTCAAAAGATTCTAGATGTCTAGTTCAGAGTCGTAAATTAACTTTACTAATCGCCATAAACTCTAAGTTAATTATATTCTGAAATGTGTGGGTAGTGCATACACTTTCAGAAGGGGCCCTTCGCTATTCGACGTATGTATATAAATTTACTGATAGTGGACATGAAACATGACCTCAATACGTCTCGGAATAATAAAAGCTAGGATAAATAAGTAATATCATAGTTAAGGGAAGTCATGATATTATCACCAGCTTCCTGTTATCCGTATTTTAACTTCCCTAGCTTTTATTTTTATCGTGTGGAAACCCCTACGGGTCATCACCTCACCGGGGCTGGCGGTAAAGTGGTATGTCGAAATCGAACCGACTAAAACCACACGGTGTTCCGACATAAGTGGGTCTATTGCAAGGGACTTGGTTATACCCTAGGAAGGAAGTCCCCGAGAATAACTTTCCTAGATGCACTTATATCATACTGATCAATATAGCGTCTTTCTAATTATTTTTAATCCCTAAAACAAAAATAAACTTGGAATATTTTTTTTATTATGCAAGGATACCTCGTGGAACCTTTGTAGATCGGAGAGCCCCCCACAGGACGTATTTGAGAAGGTGCTATTGTCGATCGAGGCTGATCATTTATTTCTCTTGCACAAAACAATGATTCTTAACTTGTAAAGAATTTTCCAACGCTAGCAATGGGCAAGTAATGTTTCATTCGTCCATTTAAGTGTATTAGAAAATGTATGAGAAAATTACAACTAATTCAGCAGGTCAGGGTCGCTATAGCTCGAATGGAGCTATAGCGACCCTGACCTGCTGGAGCTTACACTCCACAATCCATCCGTTCATATCTTTTGCCTCCCCTTCTCTTTAACCTTTCCCTTTCAAGACTCCAAATTTTCCCTTCTTTAATTCCCAAAATTCCCGGTTGACGGCAACAGACTTGCCCCCTATTACATGAGTGGGACCATATTCTTCTTGGCAAATTGTGAGTTTTAATATGCCTCTGTATATCCCTTCGGTGAATAAGGCGTGAATGTATGTATGTATGAGAAAACCTTAATCTGCCACACCATCAAGTGGGATAAGAATGGTAAAATATTCAAATACATTCAATTTCTAATATTAAAGATATACGATTGTATTAAGGTGGGTATTTTGGGGTGCCTGACTAGTTTGGACCCGACAGGTACTCTATATCAAGGGTTGAAGCGACCTGTCGCATTGGTGTCACTACAACCGTATATGTATTATCTTTAATAGACATGAATACCACTCACGGAAGTTTTTGACTCTAACAGGCCTAGTTTTATGCTTTTGCCTATAAAAATATGACGCAGTATAAATAACAATATTATATTGTTATTGTACGATAACAAGTCGCTAAAATGATAAGGAGTCCAGTTTTTACTGTCGCTACGAGGAATTTTTTTTTAATAAAAGGCTCTATGTAGAAAACAGACGATTTGGTTGTTTTTCGATGTGATCGCGGTTTAAAATAATTGAATTAAATCTATGACAACAGTATTAGGTTTCAATAATTTTACAGAAATGTCCTCATTACGTAATATTATGATATGAAATTCAAGCCGATGTCACAATAATAGTTGTTTTTATCATAGTCGCAGCAGTAATATTACAATCAATATATTATTATTATATTGGTTACGAAATATATGTAATCCATCATTATATGTATAAAATTTCGTAGGAAATGTGTAAAATAAATTTTATAATACACATTTAGGGCCCTGCGGGCACATTTAGGGTTCTGCGAAAGGTTATTGCGATTTTGGGTTCTATGCTTATTACATAACGCTTATTTTAAAATCTTTCCACGAAAATCGCATACCCACAGCATCCGCGCAGCCACCGCGCAGCCGCTGCGCAGCGCACGCGTCACCTCCACGTTGCTAGCGTGTCTATCATATATTTATAATAACATTTTAAAGTGTAATGAGCGAACGCTCGACGTAGTGTTAACAACATTGCAAGACGATGAGATCGCCGTACGGGAGGAGCCCGAGTATTTGTGTGGTATAGACAAACAGCACCCGCCACTGCGTGTAACCGTCTGTCAGCGCGCGCGCTCCTCGCCGGCGCCGATCGCTGCCCCCGCCGGCGCCGCCCCACCTTCACCCGCAACTCCCCACACGCGGTTGAACTTTGCTAAGGCAGACTTCCATTCTATGTACTCAACGTTAGCGGGTGTGGACTGGAGTGCGTGATATGAAGCAAGCAATATCGACGAAGCGTATGACACATTCTATTCTTTATTTAATAGTATTATGGATGATAGTGCTCCCAGAAAAATGCCAATAGCCCCCCATTCTCGGTACAATTACCCTGAGTGGTATACGGCGGACATTATAGGCGACATAAAACAGAAAGCTTTTTGGCATAGGTCTTATAAAGCCAGTAGACATCAGAATGATTACGATAAATTCTCTTATTATCGTTCATTAGTTAAATACAAAATTCATATTGCATATGAGGGTTATCAGAATCGTATCGAGTCGCAATTTATTAAAGAACCGAGATCATTTTGGGGTTTTATTAGCCAGAAACGTTCTAAGAGAAATAAAACCAACATTATTAAGAACGGTGAGCCACTAAAGGAACACGAGTGTGCCCAAGAGTTTGCCAACTATTTTCACTCAGTATATGGGGTGCGGGCACCGCGTTTAGATGCGGAGTTGGCTGCGCAGATGGCACCTGAGTGCGGTGCACGCATTCATATCGGGCAACTGACATTGAGGGATGTGCGGGAGGCAATTGCACGCCTAAAGCCGAAACGGTCTATAGGTCCGGACGGCATACCTCCCTACATAGTGAAAGACTGCAGAAGGGTGTTAGCACGGCCCCTTCAACACTTATTTAATGTTTGTTTGAGAGAACAGTCTTATCCCCGCGGTTGGAAGCTTACTAGGGTAACGCCAGTGCCAAAAGGTGCCCCCGGCTCTGACGTCAGCGGATATAGACCTGTGGCGATACTGTCAACATTCGCAAAGGTCTTTGAGACGGCTTTATGCTCCATTATAAGCTCACAAGTGAGTATGCAGTTTCATGATGCCCAACATGGATTTCGAGCGGGTCGTAGCACTAACTCCAACCTTATGTGTTTCTTGAACAAAGCTGTGCCTTTCCTAGATGCGGGAGTGGGCGCACAGCTGGATGTAGCGTACTTCGACTATAAGAAGGCCTTTGATAGTGTCGATAATGACGTTCTATTGGAGAAGTTTGCAAGGGCTGGATTTACTCCAGACCTTTTAAGATTTTTTGCACAATACTTGAGTGGTCCACAGCAGTATGTAGAATATGGAGGATACTCTTCAAACTCGTATCACACCCTCACAGGCGTGAGTCAAGGTTCCAATTTAGGGCCATTGGAATTCATCATCATGATAAATAACTTACCAGAAGTGGTCAAAAATGCAAGTTGCCTACTGTTTGCCGACGACTTAAAGTTATTTCATCACATCAATGATGATCGGGACTGTGAACTTCTCCAACAGGACGTAGACCGAGTTGTTGAATAGAGCCTAAGAAATAATCTATTCTTCAATATCTTTCTATCCTTCTTTCTATCTTCTTTCTATCTTTCTATCTTTCTATCTATCCTTCACGCATGCTGTGGTGCCGTTTCATTACAGGTACTGCATGGAAGGGGTGACCATCCCACGTGCTACCTCCGTACGAGACCTAGGGGTTTTATTCTCTGCTGACCTTTCGTTTCGAAATCACATCATAAATATCTGCGCAAAAGCCTTTAAAAATCTCGGTTTCATAATGCGGGAGACAAGAGACTTCCATAACACCTTAGCCGTTAATCGTTATATAACGCCTTAGTAAGGAGTAGGGTGGAAACGAGTGCTATCATCTGGAATCCCCATGAAACTAAATATAGTTCCATGGTGGAAAAAATGCAAAATAAATTTACCCGGTATCTCTACCTGAAACAATATGGAGTATACCCTTTTTACCCACTTATGTATCCTACCCTCTTTGTTATAGGGATGGTTGGATACTATAAGCTAGATGGCGTTGGCTAAATATGTGTTTCTGGTATTCCGTGGTATACTAAATAATCCTCAAATATTAGAATCGTTGAGATTGCTTGTTCCTAACACTAGGTTGCGGCAGGCACCGAGGGGGAGGGGTGCTGTCTAGAAAACCTCCACGTGGTGCACCCTGGAAACGTTGGCGATGACGCTGCCTTTTGTTCCTCAGTTTTTGAGGACGGCGTCATCGCCAACGGCTAATATTCTAGTGAGGAGAGGAGGCCATTTTTCTTCGGCCACTCGGTCGAGGCTTGGTCCCACAGAGCGGGCGTGTCTGCCGATTCCTCTGTTGGCTCTTCGCTCTTCGGAGCTATGAGGATGAAAACCTCGGTAAAAAATCACGAAGGAGGGACCCTTCCATGGGTCGGAGTTTCTCCGCTGTCCACAGTGGAGAAGGAGGGCGGGCTCGGCGTGCACTCACACTGCCACCGAGCAGGCATGGGAAGATTTCGTTTCCTTGCCACCGTCGGCATATCGTAATCCCGAAAGGAGTCGTGGTCATGTTTCGTGGCTCCGATCGGGGACGAGGATCTTGGCTTAGCCGCCCAGACCGCGAGGAAGAAAACCTCTCTAAAAAATTACCCAGAATCTCGTGTTCTGGTGCGTGACCAGGAGATGCATGGCTGATGGGTTGTTCAGTCGCAAGCGCACTCCCAGCCGGGGCACCTGCGGACCCCTCGCTTGGGTATAAATCTACGCTTGCCCGGGTATTGGGGGATCTCTGCCCGGGTCGACCTTTAGTTCTCCCCCACTCGTGGGTTTAAATATGGAAATAAATTTAACACAAAATAAAAATAAAACTGAGGAAAAAAAGAAGGAGACAATGCAGAGGAAGGAGAAGAGCATGCAGAAGGCGGACGACACCTCATCAAACGACGAGGACGTCTTGTTAAGGTCGCCTATTTCAGAGAAGCTCCCAGAAGAAGATCGGCACGATTGAGTTCCAGAGCTGCCGGTTCCATGGCTGACTCGGCCGAAGAAATGGAGGTGGAGCTCCGCGATGAAAATCGCAAACGTGGACGCTCCAGGGACGAGGATGGCGACACATCGCAAGATATGTTGCCGCCGAAAGTGGCAACAAGCTTAAGAGGAAGGTCAAGGTCCCGCACGCCAATCCCAGCACCGGCAGGTTCCGCCTTCTCCAGGTCGGGTGCTTACGCCCGAGCCAGAGCGGAAGGCGAAATTATAGCGGAGGAAGAGATTGCTGATCTTCTACTGAAGATCCGAGAGCCGGTGGAAGGAGGTTCTGTCCCCATGACACCGGTAACAATTCAGGAGAAAGCGGACGCGGCGGTGGCTATAATTCACAAAGTGGCCACCAAGTCCACCAACCTTAAGGGTTCTTTTGTAAAGGCCCTTAAGGACTCCTCCTCCGCTATCTCTGGGGTCGTCAAGACCTTGATTGGTGATGTGGCGCAACTCCAGGCGGCGAACGATCGATTGACGGGGCAGGTGGCCCAGCTTGGCGCTCAGTTTGCCCAATTTCAGGCTGAGGCAAACTGCCCTGAGCGACCGAACCCGGTAGAAAGGCAGCCTGCTTCCTCCCCCTTAATCCCCGAAGTTGAGGATTCCCACCTGCGTCAAGTTATTGACGCAGTGTGGAGAATGATGGATGGACGCCTTGCGGGCCTAGAGGCAAGGCTGCCTCCGGCCCCCATCATTCGAACACCACTCGCCGGTGATAAGGCCAAGGCAGCTTCGGGCCCGACGCCACTTCCCGTCTCGGGTGGCCAGATCGCGGTCACCTACGCGGCGGCGATATCAGCACCCACCATTGCAGCTGCACCGAAGGCCGGGCGACCGGCTAAGGCCGCAACAAAAGTGGCAGCAGCAAAAGCCGCGCGACCCGCTAAGGCCTCCGCTAAAGCAGCGGTGGAGTTCCCTCCACTCCCCGCCCCGACACCTAAAGGGACGACGGTTCCATCTAGTGCCAAAATTGTGACTGGCCCCTCCGTATCTGGCCCCTCGACGTCTGCCCCCTCTAGCGACGGGTGGCAGAAAGTTAAGGGAAGCAAAAAGAAGTCCCGAAAGCGGAACAAGAAGGCTGCCAACAAAGCAGCCTCTACACCGCAGTCGCCATCGGTGGCAGTGACCACTACAAAAAAGCCACGAAAACTGCAGCCGCCAAAGACAGCGGCTGTGGTGATCACTGTCTCACCGGAGGCGGCAGATGGCGGGCTATCCTACGCGGCCGTATTCAAGAAGGCCCGGGATAGCCTCGCCAGTGAGTTCGGGGCTTCAGGCGTGAGGATGCGCCTCGCCCAAACGGGAGCTCGAATACTGGAGTTCCCCGGAGCTGAAGGTGCGAAGGCAGCCGACACCTTCGCTGAAAAGTTGCGGGGCATATTCCCAATGACGGATGGTGTCAAGATCGCCAGGCCCACCAAGTGCGTGGAACTGCGCATTTCGGGCCTGGACGACTCTGTGACGGTGGAGGATGTCCGCGTTGCCGTTCAGGAGAAGACGGGACTGGCAAAGTTCTCATCGGTTTCGTGAACGCCAGAGTCACAGTCCTGGTAGCGAGACCGATGAGGTGTTTCAAATGCCTAGGATCGGGACACACCCGCATCAAGTGCTCGAGCTGTTTCGACTGCAGCGGACTATGTTTCCGCTGCGGTCAACCGGGGCACAAGGCGGCGGAATGTTCCGCCGCCCCTCATTGCCCAGTGTGTGCGGCGGGCAATCTGCCGGCCAATCACCAGATGGGGCAGGGGAGCTGCACTTCTCAGCAAACATCGGGGGCTAGCCTATCGACCCAGGCTACCTCCGATGTCACTCGTGCGTCGACGTCGTCGCCCATGGAGGAGGCTGTAGAGACGGTCCAATAAATGGACCAAGTCTCAAGCCTCCTTGTCCAGACGAACCTAAACCACTCTGCCGGTGCGCAAGATCTTTTCTTGCAAACCATGGCGGAGTGGTCAATTGGTGTAGCCGTAGCCTCGGAGCCCTATTATGTTCCTACCCGTCCAAACTGGGTGGGTGACCGGGACGGCTCCGTGGCAGTCGTCGGCTCCACGGCGGCTCATTCCCCGCCCTTGTCGCTAAGAGACAAGGGTAATGGATATGTTGCTGCTGTATGGGGGGGGATCACCATATATGGTGTTTACTTCTCCCCCAACCGGAGTCTGAGCGACTTCGAGGTTTTCCTCAATAACCTGGAGACCTCGATGCGGCGACTAGCGTCTGGGCATGTCCTAGTGCTGGGGGACTTTAACGCCAAGTCCGTTGCGTGGGGTTCCCCTAGGACGGACGCACGGGGCGAAGCCGTAGAGGAGTGGGCGGCTTCGGTGGGCCTCTGTCTTCTAAACAGAGGCTCCACCAACACGTGCGTGCGACAGCAGGGGGGGTCGATAGTGGACCTTTCGTTCGCTACCCCTGCTCTCGCCGTACGAGTAAGGAACTGGCGTGTCCTGGAAGAGGTTGAGACGCTCTCGGATCATCTTTATATCCGATTTGAGCTCTCCCGGACCCAGGACCCCAGAAGGGGTCACATGGCGCGGCGTTCTTCCCGCTTTCCGCGGTGGGCTGTATCAAAGTTAGATAGGGACCTGCTGGAGGAGGCAGCCATCGTTTACTCTTGGCTGTCTCCGCAGCCTCCGACCGAGGAGGTAGACATGGGGGCTGGCCGCTTTCGCGATGCGATTACGCAGATTTGCGATGCGGCTATGCCCCGCGTTCGAGGTCGTCGGCCTCCAAGGAAGGAGGTCTACTGGTGGTCCCAGGAGTTGGCGGACCTCCGCGCGGCCTGTACTCGTGCCCGGAGGTCCTACACTCGCAGCCGGCGGCGTCACCGCGAAGATGGGGAAGAGGACCAGCTTCATGAGGAGTACCGAGAGACGCGGAAAACTCTGAAGCTGGCCATTAGCCGCGCCAAAGAGGAGAAAAGAAAGGAGATGCTGGAGGGTCTCGATCGTGACCCCTGGGGTCGGCCATATCGCGCGGCGCAACAAAAGCTCCGCACGTCGGCCCCCCGTCTTACTGAGACTCTTCAGCCCAGCTTCCTGCAGGACGTTGTTGAGGGCCTTTTCCCGCAACGGGTGGAGCACGTACCCCCGTCGATGGCCCCCTTGGCCGCAGATGACGGGGAGAACGAGGAGGATGGTGTTCCGCCCGTCGCGGAGGCGGAGGTAGGGGCGGCTGTTCTACGGGTCCGCTCCAAGAACACCGCCCCCGGGCCGGACGGGATCCCTGCCCGAGTGTTGGCCCTTGCCCTCGACCACATGTCCGACCGCCTCAGGGAGGTGTTCGACGCTAGCTTGGCGTCCGGGCTCTTCCCTGACTGCTGGAAGAGCGGGAAGCTGGTCCTTTTAAGGAAGCCGGGACGGCCTACCGAATCGGTCGCGGCCTACAGGCCCATCGTGTTGCTGGACGAGGCGGGTAAATTGTTTGAGAGGGTCCTCTCTGCCCGCATCGTCCGGCACCTGTGCGAGGTCGGCCCCGATTTGTCAGACGCCCAATTCGGTTTTCGAGCGGGGCGTTCGACGATCGGTGCCATTTTGCGCCTGAGGGCCGTGACCGAAGAGGTAGTGAGCTGTGGCGGCGTGCTGTTGGCGGTATCGTTGGACATCGCCAACGCGTTCAATAGTCTGCCATTCAGCTGCATCAGGGAAGCACTCCACTATCACGGAGTGCCAGGGTACCTGAGGCGGCTAGTGGCAGACTATTTAGAGGAGCGTACCGTCATGTACGAGGACCGAGATGGAGCTTTGAGTCGTCGGCCCATGTCGTGCGGTGTTCCGCAGGGGTCTGTCCTTGGACCACTCCTGTGGAACATAGGGTACGACTGGGCCCTTCGAGGCGACTTCCCCCCCGGGCTCGGCGTAATCTGTTACGCCGATGACACTTTGGTCACAGCCCGGGGGGTGAACTTTCAGGAGGCGGCGCGCCTGGCCACCAGGGGAGTCTCTCTGGTGGTCGGGCGCATCGAGGCGCTGGGTTTAGGGGTGGCCCTGGATAAGACGGAGGCCCTTCTATTTCATGGGCCCCGTCGTGGTCCACCCCCTGGCGCCTCCATAGAGGTTAACTCGGTCCTCGTACCGGTTCAGGCCCACATAAAATATCTGGGCCTGATCCTTGACGGAAGGTGGCGCTTCGACGAGCACTTCCGGCAGCTTGCTCCCAGGCTGGTCGGCGCTGCCTCCGCCCTTGGACGACTTTTGCCTAATTTGGGTGGGCCCAGCATCGCAACGAGACGATTGTCCACGGGGGTTGTCCGGTCAATGGCACTTTACGGTGCACCGGTGTGGGCGGAGGCTCTGACCGTCCAGAATAGGGCGCGCCTCGTGCGCCCTCAGAGGGTTATGGCGGTTAGAGCCATACGCGGATACCGCACCGTGTCGACGGAGGCGGCGTGCGCGTTGGCTGGGTCACCCCCGTGGGATTTGGAGGCGGAAGTGCTCGCCGAAGTATATCGGCGAACGGCTGAGTTTCGGGCGGGAAGTGTCAGTCGGCCCCCGCCCGAAGAGGTACGCGAGTGGCGTGAGGCCGCTCGCCGAGCGACCATGGCTCGTTGGTCGTCCCGACTGGAGGCTCCACGTGCTGGTTTTACCGCCGTGGAGGCGCTCCAGCCGGTCATCATCGAGTGGGCAGGGCGGCAGCACGGGACCCTTTCTTTCCGACTGACGCAGGTACTTTCCGGGCACGGCTGCTTCGGGAAGTACCTGCACTGGGTCGCTAGGAGGGAATTGAGTCCCGCCTGTCACCACTGCGACTGCAGTGAGGACTCGGCCCAGCACACGCTGGCGGTCTGCTCTGCCTGGGCGACGCAGCGTCGGGCCCTTACTGCAGTCATCGGAGGGGATCTCTCGCTACCGGCCGTCATACGCTCCATGGCCGGTAGCGACAGGAATTTTACCGCGGTCGCGACCTTCTGCGAGGACGTCATCTCGCAGAAGGAGGCGGCGGAACGGGTCCGGGAGGACGATCTCCACTCGGACCTAATTCGCCGCCGGCGAACTGGGCGGCGGAGGCGCGCTTACCAGCGCCTCATGCCGCCCTGAGTGTGGCCGCGGGTGGACGGGAGGGGTTTTCCCCTTCACCCGCTGTAGTGGCCCCCCGCGAGGAGGCGGCGTCCGCGTGTGCCTGGACGTCGCCTAATTGAGAGGTTTTGAGTATTTCACCCAGAGGTGGTGCCCGCGCTTTTGCGGGCAGGCGCTAGGGGGGATCCGGATGTCTTAATGAAAGCTGTTCCCGGATCCCTCCTACTTAAGGCGCAGTACGGCACACCGTGTGGTTTTAGTCGGTTCGATTCCGACACACCGCCCCACCGAAAACCCCGGTGGGGTGACGGCCCGAGGGGGTTTCCACACGCACAAAAAAAAAAAAAAAAAAGGCACCGAGGGGGAGAACATTTGATGTTCCAGTATCTCGAACACAGCTATTACAGTTCTCTCCTCTCGTACGAGCACTAAATATTTTAAACAATGTCGCGCAAAGGATAGACATTTATATTTGTGCATTGACGGAATTTGAAAGGGTGACGCTTCAGTATTTGTCATCATCATGAACCTTCTTATTATTATTGTTTATTATATTATTATTGGATCCTACATTGTTATATTGGGTTTAGCCTGTAAGAGCAATGTATGTTAAGTAAGTAAATAAATAAAAAAATAAATAAAATAAAAAATATCTTGTGGAACAAAACTCTTAAAATGGAACTGCCTGGAACGAGATATGTATTATTTTAATAAAATCATAATATAAATTCAAGTCTAGAAGATCTAAATTTTGCTGTTTTTTAGTTGTTGCAGCTTAGTTAGTTGCAGCTGAGCGGACACTGCGCGGTAGGTGCGCGGTTGCTGCGTGTATGCGGATTGTAATTACATTTATATTGGACATTCCATACATTTCCTAAACAGCACTCAGAAATGTGCTAAATTAGAGATGTCGGTAAGTAAACGCATTGAGGGCGCGGGTGAGGTGTTGGTACTGCGTCATTCGCTCGCGTGTTGGTGAAAATATGAATATAATGAATCGGACAAGGATTCAAAAAGCACTCTATCAAGTCTGCGAGAAGGATTGTAGCTCATCAAAATGTTTGTACTTTACAGCTTACCCTCTAAAATAAGTAAGGTTAAAATACATAAAATCAATGAAGAATCTTAGGAAGATTTACTTGTATATGTATGTAAATATTGTATGATTTTACTTATCGTACTATCTTATCTTATCGTATCTTATCTTATCGTACCTAATAAGTAATTAATGACAAGGTGAGCTTTAAAAGAAATTACATTTTCATTCTGCTATAAACTAATATGTAGGAGGATGTTGCATAGTATATGCAATAATATTATTTATAATTAGATACCGCAGGTAACCATCTTAAAACGCTCTCAAGAAAAACCATTAATAATATAACTAAAACAGGCAAAACCAAGGATATTCCTTTACAATTCTTAAAGATTTCGAAATAACTCACAAGAAGCAGTCAACTGCGTATACAATTTTTTCACAAATATACGAAAAACTCTAGCCGGGAATATATTTTCATTATTTTTATTCACTAATAATCTTCATTCCCTCTATATCTAACTGTGACCCATGTTCCCACTATAAAAAGCCCCACTAATTGTATTGGTCTCCTTGAAGTAACTGATCCTGACATTGAAAGGATACTTCTACAACTCCGCCCCAACTTTGCAGTAGGTTGAACGGCATTTCATCTCGTGGGGAATGCCGACTTGTGCTAGTTTCCCGCATTTCTTGTAGCATTTAATAAGAAAGCTATAGTATATCTGGTCTACAAGAGTGGGGACAGAGGCAGTCTAAATAATTAAAAGCCAATCGCAGTACCATCAACATTGTCTAAAATCCTTGAAAAGATGTTAAAAAAGAGACTCTAAAACTATTTGAGAAGATCAAATATTCTGGCAGAAAACCAATATGGATTCCGATTTGGTATTTCAACCGACGATGCTCTAATTGATTTAATTAATGCAGTAGTACAATGTCTAGATAACAAAAAAAAACCGTGCGAGTCCAAAAACCAATAGGGTACTTCTGGTTGACGTAGAATTGTCAATTTTAGTTAAAAGCAAGGTCTAACAGCACTAGTAAAGGGAAAATTCAGAAAAATACAAAAGTTGAAAATTAAGGTAAATTTTGGTACTTACAAGTTTTCGCGAAAACCTAAATTTGCCCATACCTTTTAATCGTGTTCACTCAGGACCTTGATTTTTATACAGCTAATAGGGACTATAGACCTCAGTATCTTGTACAAATTTCAATTTGCTAGGTCCACCCGTTCTTGAGGAAATTGGTGGTGACACACGGACAGACAGGCGGACAAGAGAGTGATCTCATAAGGGTTCCTTTTTTTACCTTTTGAGGTACGGAACCCCAAAAGGTGTCTATGTATACGATTTTGCCCTAAACTTAATTTCCATATTTTTTCTCCATCCCATAGTTTCATTGCCTGTAAGAGATTGCAAAAGGCCGCCAATTGTATAAATCGCCATTGTTATTCATTTTACTTCGACTTCTTTCTGGTGTACCATAAAGAGGTCTTACTACCATAATAAATGCGAAAGCTTTTATGGATGGATGTTCGTTACTCAATCACGCCAGAACGCATCTGGATGAAATGTGGCACAGAGATAGTTATAGTCTGGAATATCACATAGGCTACAGGCTGCTTCTATTGGCAAACGGTTCCTGAAGTGAAGAACGGTTACTATTTTTTAACACTACCAGAATAATAGTAGTAATACGCTTTTTATGGGTTGGCAGAGCTGTAATGGCAAGGGGTATGATGTTTAGGGGTAGGTAGTTTCATCAGGTGTACCGTGTGCTTGTATGACAACTTAGTTCTTTTAGCGTATTCTATAGTTCATCCCACTAATATTATAAATGTGATTTTTTTTTAATCTTTATTTTTTAATATGGGGTTTTTATCCACAAGGATACGCCAATCCCATATAAATGTGAAAGTTTGGATGGATGGATGGATGGATGGATGTTTGTTACTCTTTCACGCAAAAACCACTGAACCTATTGCGATGAAACTTGGTATGTAGATAGCTGGAGACCTGGATTAACGCATAGGCTACTTTTTATCTCGATATTCCCACGGGATCGGGACTTACGCGGGTGAAACCGCGAGGCGCTGCTAGTTGATCATACTTACGGTAATTGTGTAATACAAATTAATTTATTAACTAATGTAACAATTATTTATTATATTTATAGTTGATTATTAACTTTATTTTATACTATTTGTTCTTTGTCACTGTGCGTACAATTAAATTTATTCGAAAATCTTTTTCTATTTCCGTAAATGCCTTCATTTACAGGCTATCCGTTTAAAATGTTTAATGTTCATGTCTTTGTGTTATATTTAAGTTTGTTTTGTTAGAAACATTGTTATCTTATTACAATGTGAATTACATATACCTATTGGTCTTCTATATCCTGATCTAAAAAAACACTAGGTATCGGATTACGAATAGGAAAGCGTGCCGTAATAGGTAGGAACCGTAGAGCTTTTTACTTAATAATATCGTCGGATTAAATAGGTAATTTAAAGCAACTTGGTTTCTTAGGGTTCTGTTCCTCAAAAGGAAAAGAAAGAAACCCTTATAGGATCACTTTGGTGTCCGTCTGTCTGTCTGTCTGTCAAGAACCTTTTTCTCAGGAATCTAGTTGAGATTAACTATACTCGAAAGGTTTAGATTTTAGTTATGGTATAGGGGGTAAAATGAACAAATGGGTCACCTGATGGTAAGTGACTACCGATGCCCATGAAACAATGAAAACATTGCTTCACTGTCTATTTTCTGTGAGGCCGTGCTATCATTCCGGTCGAGTACGTGTCCAAGTATGACTCTCCCACAAATATTATGTAATGTACTTATAATAGATTCTTAACTAAATGTTAACAGATTATAAAACAAGCTCTTTTAGTTTCTTACTAAGATGTTATGTTTTTATATGCCACTGGTATCTCATCGTAAAATAAATCTGTTATTAATAATTACATTGTTTTATTTATAATTAAACTTTAAGATCCCTGATCATCAGGTTATAGTTTAATGAATAAATAATTTTGAAAAAATTACCTAAATTTCATCCAAATATTAAAACTTGCGAGTAACTTTGAAATTTTGTTACGAAACGATCATAAAAATACACGACAACAGGTTTATGTAAGGGGGTACGTAAATTTCGTACCTAATGACAACACAATGTTTGCAATAATTTGAACAAGTATATCACTAAAGCAGCCTGTTGATAAATCTTCTTGACTTAATATAACCATGTACAAAATGTTTAAGAACATATTTTAATAAAAGCACCATTTAGGATAACTACTAAGGCCATCTAGGCGTATCCCGCAGTACTAGCAAAGAAATTAGAAAAGGAATAGTTATATATAAATATTTATATTACTTACCCACCTATTAACTAGGCGGCGCCATAGTTCTAGGAGGACAAAAGTAAATGTTATTTAATTATGTTAACTTAGAAGAACAATAAAATGTATCTTTTTGAGTTATTACACTATTTTATCGGCGGTACGATATTTATCTAAACTACATAGAGAAATAAAATCGGATGCATGTTTATTATAAGCATAATATCTTTTATGGTAAACATTTAAATCCATTGTACATAACATCATGAGTGTCCTAGTGTAGTATAAGTTTTATGAGCATTATTACAAGAAAATTAACATTGGTTCTATCTAGCAGGGATATTTTATCATAATAACATATTTATAATATATATCATGTATGTATTATTTATAAAATATTTATACATAATCATCTGTCAGAACTTTAACTGGATTGAAGTATTTTTTGTCAAATTAAAGTTTATTTTCAGAAAGCACAGAGCGAGTTTTCAGGCAGTTATTTAAATACCTTCTAACGTCATCTAGCGTCCTCCATTCAAACTAATTGGCCAAAGCTAAACTACGTCATCGGGTTGACGTCAACAGTTACACCGTAGAACCACCATAGACATAATATATATATATGATAATAAGTAATACGTCTATAAGCGAGACTTACATGACAACAATTCTACGTGACTTCAATGGTAATAGACATACTGATGTTATTAATAGTCGTGTAAGAATAATTTATTAGCAAAGGCTATTTTCGTAATATAATCTATTCGTAAAACTCTAAGTATAAAGCATGTCGTCCTAATTAATGCAACATTATATTGAAGCTTTAGAATGATTCTGATGAATCCACAACAAAAGCAACAATCCATAAAAATGCCCACTTGATCTATCTACCACGACAAATTAATCTCAATTGACCTATCATGTTCATGCGAAAAAGTATTAACAGAGAGAAACAAGATCAGAATTTAAATGATGTTAATGAAGAGATGTTTCTAATTTCCACTTTCTTATTAGCATAATCCTACTAATATTATAAACGTGAAAGTTTGTGGAGATGTATGGATGCATGGATGTGTGGATGTATAGATGTATGGATGTTTGTTACTCTTTCACGCAAAAACTACCGTACCGATTGCAATAAAATTTGGTATGTAGATTGCTAGAGATCTGGATTAACACATAGGCTACTTTTTATTCCGATATTCAAACGGCATCGGGACTTACGCGGGTGAAACCGCGGGGCGCAGCTAGTAAAACATATATGTCGGCGCATCCGCTTCTCAATACGTCAGCTACAGTCAGCTATCACTTTTTAAAAATGTCAATGTCCTTAGCAAACACCGAGCATTGGTGGGGTCGGCCATTTTGTAAAAAACGGACACTTAACTGTGGACTGTCGCGGATTACGTGTTCGGTGGACGTTACATTTAAAATCAACTTTAATCTTAGTGATCCATGATTATTTGGTGAAATTATGTGTAATATCGAGAATTATAAGTGAAGTGATCATAGCAATAGCTATGTTATTGGAATACTGTCTCCCTAGCTCCTTAGGCGATAATCCACGCCTACCCGAAGATGTCCAACAACTCTGATGATAGTCGAAAGACTTCATATTATATATCAAAACATGTCAAGTTGTTATGTCAAAAAAAAACAGCATGAATGGCCTAGGCCCTATATGGCACAGTGGCAACGCATTTGATCTCAACATCTAGATCATGTGTTCGATTCCCGGTCAGGGCCAACATTTGTGTCCATGATCTGGGTGTTTCTATGTATAATTTGTATGTATTTACAAAAACAATGTATCTTACCATGTTTATTTTTAACCGACTTCAAAAAAAGAGGGGGTTCTCAATTCGTCGGAATCTTTTTTTTTATGTATGTTCATCGATTACTCAAAGACGCCTGATCCAATTTTAGAAAATTTCTTTTTTTGTTTTAAGGGGTATAGTTTCCAGGTAGTCCCATTTAAATCTTATCGAAATCAGTAAAAATTGTATACATCGATGATATTTTCGTTTGCTCCGAAACCTCGCTGTCTCATTGGAGCAGTGCGTTTAGTTGGCCTACCCATTTTATTTTTACAAAATACATCTATTTTCCACTAAAAAGCACATTGAAGTCGGTGATACTTTTTTTTAAAAGATAATTATAAGTTCTAGAAAGCTCTGTCTGTGTCAGAGAACATTATAAGTGTTGTTGGTTATTCAAACACACATCATGTTTCTAGAATGTTTTCTCTGAATTACAAATTAAGTAAATTATTTCTTATTTCATAGAAGCATTCATAAATATAAAGTCAAAAATTTTTAATCCAACATTGCACGATTTTCAAATACTATATTTTGATCTAATCAAATCAAAATCATTTGTTTCCATGAAACCAATTAGGTATAGGTGTTTTTTAATTGTCAGGAGTAGGAGTCAGTCAGTATGAGTCAGTTTCAAGCTAGTTGCCTGTTCCAATACGTAAATTCTATGGAGACGAACCGGCAAGAAACTCCAAGGACACTCTTTTTCGACATGTTTTCTTTTACAATTTGCGTTTACTATGTTTAGAATTAATGCAAATTATATTATCAGGATAATGTAACAAAATACTCAAAACATTTACCAACGTAAACAGTCCTAGAATATAATTATTATTTAGAATGTGAGCGAATATATGAGTTGTATATGTGAGTTCATTCACCAAACAAAACTATCAGTAAACCAACAATCCATAATGAAGCAAATCTTATTATTAAACGTCACTACTATAGTTACATACTAAGTTTATGATAGGTATATTGTTATAGAAGCGCGTGTTGTTGCATACGATATCGGACAACGACGTGCGTTACGTCCTGTCCCGTACCGATAAATCTGATACGAGTGATGAATGGCCGTCTCGCTGGTGTGTCCACTTCCTAATGTGCTTCCATATTCATGTTGAATGATTTAATTGTACTATATTATTATGTTGCTATAGCATATTGATACCTATAGCATAATAAAATAATAATAGCTATAATCATAATAACTAAAAATCGCCTGGTGGTTGAATTTCGTCCATAATTATTTAAGTTTTAACCTAATTGTAGCATAAATAGAGTTATTAAATACCAGAAGTTCTCTTCACGTATTAATCGCTCGCACACAGCCTATGATATTATCCATCTGTACAAAATAATAAAATTAAAAAACGGAATGAAAGAAGCCTGTTAATATTTTTATTTTTTTATGGTATAAGGGGCAAACGAGCAGACGGGTCACCTGATGGTAAATGACTACCGCCGCCCATGGGCACCTGTAACTCAAGAGTCACAAGTGCGCTGCCACCCTTTAAGGTGGGAGTAGGGGGAGAGACGTATTAGAGGGGAGGAGAGGGGGGAGAGGGGCAACGGGAATAGGGGAGAGGGAAGGGTTATTGCTTTTTGAAGTAGTCTCCGTTCCTTTCTAAGCACCGTCGCATACGATAGGACCATTGACTGAAGTAGTGAGCCCACTCTTCTTTAGGGATCTGTTCTACGCCTTTTTCAAACGCAGCCACGGCATCTTAAGAGTTCATACAACGAACTCCTCTAAGTTTATCTTTTATTTTTATGTTCGTTCTAAGGCGCTGCTGCTTAACATTTTCCAAGACAACTGGTAGACAATGACTGCCATACCAATCTGCAGTAACATTCATTTTATCTTCTAGAATGATTGTTGCGAAATTACCCGTTCGTCCAAAGAATGAGGCCATCATATTTTTCCTTTGACTTCTTCCCTTCTTTACTTTTGTCGGCAAATCTTCGAATAGAAACTTAAATTGCAGATTGTCTATTTTGGTTTCTGATTGATGATGTCACATGCAACATTTGAGTCACCTCCGTCATACATATTTCAAGCGACGGCGTTTTCGATCTTCCGTCAAGTTATGAGGTATCCATCTAGTACAAAGCTAAATTTTCATGTAAGACTTTTTGTACTTGACTCATACCAACGCCTAAAGCTGAATCCGAATCTGTGGTTATGTCACCCTCTACAAGCTTATATCATTAGATACACAACATTCACGTTATCTGCAGTAGTCGCCGTAGAAGGACGTCCTACTCGAGAATCATCAGTGTTTGCTTCGACCACTTTTAAACTTATTAAACTAGTTGTAAACAAGGGCACGAGATGGAGCTTCGTAATGAAATGCCATTCGAAGTCTATCGTGATCTATGTTGTTAAGTAAGACCGCAATGAAGGTCGTAATGGTTTGTTACCCGAGATCTATAAATCATTGAGCGAAAATTTTCTCAAGACAAATCCATTTCGATGCACGACAGATACTTTTCAAATTGCTACGAATGTAAAAACAAATGACTTATGAAATCATTAAACTTGAAATTTTTCTCAGTTAATGCTTTTATATTATGAAGATCAACTAAGAAAAGATTTTTCTAAATTTCACCCCTATGGGGGTAAAATAAGAGATGAACGGTTGGACGGAAGTTCGTCATTTTCAAAGTATGCAAGAGTAAATTTAATATGCCTACTTCTGGTTATAAATAAATGCACATGTATATCGGCGTTTTTCAAACCCCCCTATTTACCCCTAAGAGGGTGAATGAAACAGACACAGAACAAATATCGTGCTCATCACACAATTATTTGTCCGATCTCCGACCATCACTAGACCAACAGGCCAGTCAAATACGATGTACGGATAGAAGTAAGTGGCGGACTGCTGTCTCTGCATAACCCGAAGGAAGTCGTGAGCTTATGTATAGGTTGAGCGTAAGTTCCGTACCTCAAAAAGGAAAACGTAAAGAAAACCACCAAGTAAACAGAAAAATTACCATTTACCACCACATAAAGTTTGTTTAGTTCTAACCGTAGGTTACGTCAAATTTATGAACTTCTATAAATTTATTATTGTTGAGTGATTTATCAATTTTAAAGTAGGTCCCTCAGTCCCTAGTCTTCAATGACTTATGTGTAATATAATTAGGTAGTTATCTATGCTTAAAGAAAATATTTTCCCAAGTCAGTCAATAATTTTTCTTCTAATACTCTGAAAATTATGGTTTGTTTTTATTTTAAGGATTAATTTATTTTATAATAATTAGATCAACATTAAAGTTATTGATTTGGCAACACTATCGCGTGACGTCATGCTTTGTTATTTCATACAAATTGTAGCAAACCTACCGTTTCAATGTTTACTCAAAAAAAAAAAATATACTTGACAGTAATCTACCCATGTTTTTTACTAGCTTCTGGCCGCAGCTGTGCTCGCGTGAAAGTAACTTTACCATTGTGTGAGATGTGTCGAGTTATTATTATTATTAATTTTTGGAAACAGTAGGTACTTTTTTCCCGGATAAAAGATACCCTACGTTCTTCTCTGTATTCAGATATACAAAACTTCATGATGATGAACGGTACAACAGCGTATAAAGTACGAACAAACGTTCCTTGACTTTTATATATAGATTTTGATGGCCTAAGAAACCTGGCGGGCGTCCCCAGAACACCCTACCAAAGTTTCATCACAATCTGGTCAATGGTTTCAGAACGCATAGAGGACAAACATACAAACCTTGATTTTTATTTATATAGATGTATGTACGTATATACATGTATGTGTAACTATAGAGTTGTTATGAGAAATACTTATAATATGTAACAGGAAATATTTTATTTATTATAAATATATATAGATACATTTAATATGTGTATATATATACGTATAAAATTCCTGTTACAAAAACGACATCACTTTAAAGACAAGTTTAAGCTGTGTGTCATTTCATTACTCATTATAGACACAGCATTTTTACAAAGACTTACAGCTTCAGTGATAAGTGTGATAACCGTGTTTTTGATAAATTTAGAAATGTACTTAGAGTCATTTTGGCAGCTCAAATATGTAAAAAAAAAAAAATATCAAGCAAATCGAGAAAAAATTAAAAGTAAATAGATATCGGTTTCGTTATACTGTTACGCTTAAGTAGTTACGACCTTGATAGCGTTGTGTAACAATTTCCAGATTTGTATTATTATTATTATTGTTTTTAGAAGTACAAAAGTTATTGTATTTTCAATTCAATGTGATTAATTAATATATATATTGGATTCTTTTCTTTACAGCGTCCTGTATTTGTGTCCCATTGTTTATACAATATGTATATACCTATATACTACTAAAGTTTAAAATCATCAAAAAATACTTACAGATTAATTGGATCCGTGCAGTTCCATGGAACACATTCACCAGCATCACAATACCCTTCACAGTCTTCTTCACATGAATTCGGTTTCACACACAACAGTCCTTTTTTGTCCTTCACATAACCATCATTACATGAACACTCGTCAGGAGCCCAACAAACCCCATTAATGCAAGGTACAGAACACACAGGTCTACAGAAACCCCCAACATACACATATCCACTATAACAAGAACAAATGTTTGGAGCAACGCACTGTCCGTTTGAACAGCCATCACATTCAGGAACACATCTAGTTTCATTAATACGCACGTAACCTTTATAGCAAGAACAGTTCCCAGGAGCAACACATTCGCCATTAACACAGTCACAGTCCGGCACGCAACCTCCATTGCTTTGGAATCTAAATCCTGGATTGCAAATACAAGTATTGGGTGCAATACACTTGCCGTTAAAACAGTCATTGCATTTTGGCATGCAGGTTGTTGTATTCACCGGCAAAAAACCTTCAAAACAGGAGCAAGTATTAGGAGCTATACATTTGCCATTGACGCAATCGCATTTAGGCATGCAGCCTGAATTGATTTGAAATTGAAACCCAGGGTCGCAGTCACAGATATCGGGCGCAACGCACTTGCCATTAGAACAGTTATTGCATTTTGGTACGCAAGTAGTCTCGTTCACCGGTATATAACCTTCGTAGCAGGAGCAAGTATTAGGAGCCTCACATTTGGCGTTAACGCAGTCACACTTAGGGTCACAGGCTGTTCTGTTCTGGAACTTGAATCCTGAATCACAGGTACAGTTACTTGGAGATGTACAGGAGCTATTGATACAAATTAGTTCGCATATTGGAATGCAGTTGATGTGATCATCAACAGTATAGCCAGGATCGCATTGGAAGCAATGTGTGGAATTATATGGGTTAAAGTTTTCCTTGCAGACACATGTATTATTTTGTAAGCATTTGGCATTGACGCATTCTGGACTACAAATAGGCGTAATGCAGGTATTGTTTTTGTTGAGGTAGGCAGGTTCATTGCATTGACAGGTATCTGGTGCGATACAGATTCCGTGAATACATTCGATGCTGCAGATTGGCGAACAGGTATCCAAGTCATTTAGGTATTGGTAACCCTTGCAGCAGACTGTGTGGTTCTTCCATGTTTGATATGTCTGAAATTAAAAAGAAATTACTATTAACTTGGAACAATTGCTCCTAAAGATATACATATATTAGCCGTTTAAATTTACATCGTAAATTAATTGAAGTGGTCGAAAACCATTCAAAGTATACTTTGTTAACTTGGGTCCCCTTCACACATTAATTTCTTCAATAACTGCTTACAATTCAAGTCTTTCAAACCTTGAGTTTATTTTGAAATTTTTTAACTGTAAGCTCTGAGACTCGTCTTTATGGAATGATTTGCACTACATTCAAATAATTTGTGTTTTTATATATTACAGGGGGAAACGAGCAGACGGGACACCTGATCATAAGTGATTACCGCCGCCCATGACACCAACTGAAGAGTCAGAAGTGCGTTGCCGGCCTTTAAAATGGGAGTACCCTCTTTTCTTGAAGGTTTGAAGGTTGTATCGATCCGGAAATACCACAGGTGACAATTTGTTCCAGAGATTGGTTGTGCGAGGCAAGAAGCCGATGTGAAATATCCTGGCAATCGGCGGTCTAACGACTCTCCGTCGGATGCGGTCCAGAGGGAGAAGTTGGTACTGGGGTGCTCCTGCATAGAGATGAGACCAGTATTCCATATACGGCCGAACCTGCGCCTTATAAAGTTGTAGGCGTGTTGTTGTGTATTACGTATATCTATATTTTACCCAATTTCCTCAAACCCAACTGAACAAAGTTGAAATTGTTCAATTTGCATTATTTTATTTTTATTTCATGCTTTCACAATTCGTAACGTGGTAGTTTTTAATCGGAAGAATTTCTTTTTAGTTTATAATTTATCTTTCGTTATTTATATTAAAATATGTTTCAATCATTGTGTAATGTTCAGTGCTTTTTTTACATACCTACAACCATTATATTAAGCGTTACGAAAGCGTTACGCTGGGTAATGTAAGGCTATAAGTAGCAGCAATATTATACACTAGAATAAAAGTAGTCGATACTGAGATGCTAAACAAAGTTCGCTTCAAACTCAGCTTGACGTCTATCGGATAGAGCGACTGACATAGCTTTTTACCCCACCCTGCGTTGACATAATTTAGAAAAGACAAACAATCTGTTAACAGTTCAATTTATTATTGCTGATTCATACTATAGTAATTCACAAAGCCCTGGACTTCCCTAATTAATAATTTTATTATTAATTAGGGAAGTAATAAGTAGCTATTTAATGTAGTTTTTTATGACTTACCTCATATTTATATTTCCTAGCAATACACCTTCTCTGACCACACATTTTGGTCACCATCGCGCTATAGGACTTCCTTCGTTTTTGCTGAATACTATGGACAATAACAATATATATATTACTATATCAATAACAGTATCAACGGGTGTCACAACAAGTTATTTAAGTTAGTATTGTTTTTTACATGACTGCCCAAAAAAGAAGTGTAATGTTTTAAGGGTTCATGTGTTTATGTGAGTTTCTTTATTTCACCATAACTTCTAAATGCTTGAACCGATTTGGATGTATGCGATATCGTTAGAATCCTTACATCATCCCGAGTGACACTGGCTATATTTTATTTTTTTAATTTAGCGTGGCAGCTTTTTTAATTGTGTTTTTTAAAACAAAAGCTATAACACCTCCAAATAAAAAGTTCGACATAGGAATAAAGTTTATCACAACACCTCAAAGTCAGTCGGTTCTACCTATCGCTAGAGAAATATTTTAGACTTTTTAGATTCTGCTCGGTATCTAGACTTCTTACAACTGAGAACTACTGCCTTATAAACCGACTGTTACCACTGACATCATTATAATTGTTACCCATGACACTTACAGAAAACCGGAAACAGATAAAAACTTATTTACAAAAGCGATACGGTAGTTTTTGAGATTCGAACTTACAAGCATACACATATTCGTAGACAATAGAATTTCATTCGCCTTCCTTGACTGTTTGGTAGACAGATAAAAAATAATTATAAATTTACCAAAAGTAATATGAGACAGGCTTGAGTTACTGATAAACTAAAGCGTCCGATTGGAAGACGAATGATCATTGGTCTCCTAGTATGAGTTGGTGTTTATGTTTACATGCAAAGCATGGATAGAGGTCTTGTGTTCAACTGCTCTGTTAAGTTTCCGCGCCAACCTCTATCATTGCCAGTGTTTATAGGCACCGCATAGTGTTTATAATATAACACACTTAACTTTAGTCAGACTCCGTGCTTATTTGATACGTTAGTTCTATTAAAAAATAGAACTAAGCTTGACTGGCCTGTTGGTCTAGTGGTTAGTGACCCTGACTGCTAAGTCAAAGGTCCTGGGTTCGATTCACACCCAGGACAAATCATTGTGTGATGAGCATGATCATTTTGTTCTGTGTCTGGGCGTAATTTATCTATAATATCTATGTATTTATTATTTATTAAAACTTTTTGCACATTAGTACATAAGCGGACTTAATGCCTAAGGCATTCTCTACCAGTCGACCTTTGGGTGATGCAGAGAAAAGAAGAAGTAGGTGCAATTAACAATCTTGTAAAAAAAATTACAAAGAAAAGAATGGGATACATACAAAATTCGATACAAATATACACACGCATTATACACAAATACTCGTAACTTTAGTGTAACATATATACATATATACACACATTCATATACAAATACATACATAGCTATATAAAACATATACTATATAAGTACAAATAGCGACATTAATGGTTGGAACTATTGACGAGTTGATTCTGATAATTCCTTGAATAAGAGCTCCTTTTTTATTTAGTTAAGTGTGTTACCGCAAGCTGCAATAACCCCTCGCAGTCATAAGAGTCATAGGATTCACTTTGGTGAGTGTGCAAAGAGAGTTCTTCGGACTAATTGGACTGGAATGGTGAGGTTCATTCTTTCATCGGACGACTAGATGCAGACAGAGCCCCCCCCCCCCCCCCTTCATTGTCAAAACACCAAAAACTCTAACGAAACACAAACATTTTGACAGCTCCTTTTGCTTCGAGTGGCCAAGGTCTGGAATGAACTGCCTGCGTCTATTTTTCAAGAAAATTATAATCTTGGAACGTTCAAGGATAGAGTGAATAGGCGTGTACCATCTTCGTCTTCATCATCACTTTCCATCAGGTAAGTTGGAAGACAAACGCCTATACCATTAGTAATGGTATAATGGTCCATTACACAATAAAAAAATTAAATGTCTATGAAAGTTAATGTTACCTTTGCTTAACTACGCACACACCTTCGCCGTTGACGTCCAAACCTTCTGTATAACAAACTAACTCCACAGCTATCAAAATTAAAAAACAAAACACTATTGTTCTTAAACACATTTTTAAATCGATATTCCAAAAAAATTGGCGTTTTTTCTCTTTAAATGGCTTTCAAAAAAAGTTACAATAAATGTATTATGAACACATATTTTTTTTTATAAAACCACGATCTATAATGCCAATTAACAAATCGCACCACCAGTATGTCTGTCAGTCACCCACAATGTGATGCGCACTATCTCTTAAACTATTTACAATATCTATAGGGTACGATCCAGGCCCCACCGCGAGCGATGTGCAGCCAACTTCATTGAATACCAATTAGAAAAAAAAACAATGATTTTGTCAGACAGGAATCGCAATTAGGTAATTAAGATTAACTACACGCTACATGCGTAGTTATAATAATTATTAAAAATTATGATTAGGTAAAGCTTGTTAAATTAGGATGTATGGCATAAGATGGCATGATGGACTTAAGATGTACAGGCATTCTGTCATAATGGTTTAAAGGACCAGGCAGTAAACAGTAATAATAAACACTGCCGCTATCTACACCTAGACCCAAAATAAGCATACCTAGTACTAAAATGCGAATAAACATACTCAATTTTTTTTTTGAAGACATGCCTATTTTAATTGCAAAAAGACTTATTTATATTTATATATGAAAATTTCGTGTCACTCTCCTCAACCAATTTCAATAAAATTTTGCACACTGCATGCAGTTTGTTCCAACTTGAGAGATTTTTTATCTCATTATTTATAGTCACAATATTTTTATTGCAAATTACTTACCCACAGAAACGCGTAGTAGCGGGTAAACGGGTAGCTAGTAGTTATAAATACCAGCATGAAGCTTTGGGTTCTGTCGACGGAACGGCCAGAAGGCTTATAAACGACGACATGCTCATCACTACATATTATAAAACAAAGTCTGTTCGCGATAAACTGAAAAACTACTGAACGGATTTTCATGCGGTTTTCACGAATAGATAGAGTGTTTTATGAGGAAGGTTTAGGTGTAGAATTAGTTAAGATTTTGTATAAATTGATTGAAATATGTTGGTGATTGATGAAGATGTCTCTGCTACCCGTGCGAAGCCAGGGCGGGTATATATATAATATAATAGGAAATTACATACTCTTGAGCAGCGTCGTTAAGTCACCTGCTTATCGGGTTTTTATACGATTTATTCACAATTCCTTAATCGGACTACTATACGCAGACAGAGGTTCTATCCTTTCATTGTCGTCACCAAAAAGTCGAACTTAAGTCTGCAATGAACTTTTTTTTTCAGACAAATATAGCCCTGGATCAAGAGTAGAGAGAATAGGTTGGTCCTGGACAGGCGTGTCCCATCTTCGTCTTCATCGTCACTTTGAAGTACGTCAGATGAACGAAAAAGAAAAAAAAGGAATTATGCATATGAATATTTGCTCTGAACGGTAATCGAATCAAATCGATACCATTTAAATGAGGGTACGATGACATTAGGCCGGTATCGAACCGACTAAAACTACGCCGGAATCCTTCATAGCAGGAAGTCTAGGTATGGTTCTGCTGAAGCATCCCTGAACTCCTGATAAACCTCCGATGTAAGGGAATTGATGTTCTTAATAGGATAAGACCCTCCTTTTGCTTTTAGGGGACAGTAAAATGGTTCTGACTAATCTATTAGGCTGCAACCTTATATACGCCTAGGAATATCAATCTACACAGTTAAACACTCTAGGAACCAGATTTTTTTATAATAAATCGACATCTGCTTACTATAAAAATGTTGTATAATAGTTAGTGTCAGAAAGAAAAGAGTTCACTTTGAAGAAATTATACGAGTATTTGCTTTGCAAACAGTCTGCAGTAGGACCCTAACTTCAAATCAAATTACTAAAAAAAAGGTTGAACAAACACACGCAACATCTATTTAATACAAAACTTTTAACAAGTTGCTTCTGTACCTTCGGTGTTCCGCTGGACTTAAACAGTTAGCGGTTGAGCCTTTCATAATCTCTATTACAATGTACCCTTAAGTAATTTGTGTCTTATTATGTAGTCTTAAAGCTCCAATTGTATTCAAACAATGACTGTATCCTGGCCATTTGCATGCTATTCTTTATTCTTTTATTCTTATTCTATCCTATTTATAGATCGACAAAACGCCGGTTACGGGTAGTGACACATCGGTTAGCACGTCATTCATAAGTGCTCAATAAACGTAATCACTGACTGAACAGGAGTATTACATTAAGAGCCATTTATGTGCTTTTATAAGTCATTCATAATATAATGGTTTTACAGGTATTGTTATAATTAGTACTTACCTAATTATCATAACCATTCTCAACAGGTCCAAAATAAGTAGGTTTAATATTCGGGAGTAATCCGGATACCATTATTGGTTATTAATTATATGTTACTTAGCCTATAATCGTAATTTCAGCTAATGGTGGGAACGTCATGAATAGATTAAACTTTCCTCTTTTAAGAAAAAAGTACCACTTACGTAAGAGTGGTCACTATAATACCTACGGTATTTTCTTCAATTTGTTTTTAACATTTCTTCGTCGTATCGAAATCAGTTTGACAAAAAAAACATATTTACAGTAATGAGTCATAAGTCCTTACAAATGGTTGTCAGTGTAGAAAAAATCATCATCCGCGCCTTTTCCCAACTAAGTTGCGGTCGGCTTTTAGTCTAACTACGATAGGGCCGAACTTTGATATTTTACGTAAAGCGACTGCCATCAGACCTCCACAACCCAAGTACTAGGCGATATCGAAGTTCTGTAGTTAGACCAGGTTGTCGGACTTTTTAGGGCTCTAACTACCCGTAACGAATGTTACAGATGTTCGTATGGCACCCGGGACCGACGGTTTAACGTGCTCTCCGAGGCACGGTCACCCATCCTAGACTAACCTGGCTAGTATTACTTACCTTTGTAATGTGCTAACCTACTCGGTTACCACTTAGCCACGAGCCCCTCGTCAGTGTAGAAAAAAATGAATGTAATTATGACGTTAAAAATGACGTTTCGACCAGGTGGCACAGTCCGTGGTTACCGTGGTTTGTAAAATGTAATGTGTTAATTTCTTCATAAAAAATATTTACATGATAGTTTATGAGAGCGTCTTTATTAAAAAGATAATACATATTTGTGTACTAATATTTGAAACAACTGAACAGATTCATCCAGAAAAAATATAGTTTTGGAAGCTTGGCTAAATGTTTTAGTCTCAAATCTGCACCCATGTTTTTCACCTGACGACTCACTTATTAATGTGTGTTTACGAATTATAACATATTCGAATTGACAGGTATGTTTAACCTAAATGTATACATAATATGGACTTGCTTTGACAGTATTTAATACTTACTGAAACAGGAAGTGACGTTTTACGAGCAAGAGATCAATGACACAACGGGAGAAATGTAACGGATGCTTGCGATAATATAATTATATTCCGCACTTTTATTGTTACGCAAATTTTCGCATTATTTACATATCTAAGTTCTGCATTCATAGCTGAGTGGTGCCGTTATTAAGCATCTCATCTAGTAGTGACACCTTATCATGTACCCCAGCTGCTCACCTGGATTGAGGGAGATTCCATTTTCCCTTAACTAAACAGTAAGAAAATTTGTTTCCAACCAAACAAAATAAAGGTCCTCTATTACACAATAAAAAAATAATCTAATTGTAAAGATTTTATAGATAACTAGCTTTTGCCCGCGACTTCATCCGCGTGGTGAGGGACATCAGACATCTTAGAGTGTTGGTAAACTAATTCAGGGTACAGGGCTCCAGTCATAAATAAGACTCGATGACGAAACACTGTGTGGTTTTAGTCGATTCGAGTCCGACATACCACCTTGTAGTTTGGCCCCGGTGAGGTGATGGCCCGTGGGGGTTAGATAGTAATTGAGGAGGAAAACCCACCAGTTACCTTCCGTTTGTAGACTAAAACGATGTCCACCACTGAGGATAAATGTCAACGAATTGCAATAGATGTATTTTACATTGCTGCTGAATATTCCTGGGGATACCCCGCGGCCCCGTTTAGAAGCGAAACACTGGTCGAACTATTATTACATGCCATGCTTAAGGCTCTGGAAGTACTTGCAACGCCTGGTAAGTATATGTCACTGTGGAAGGTGTTCGGTTTGGATTCCCTGTCTATGGCAATTCGTTGAGGCTAATGTCCATGAAGGTGTTTCTTTCTTCGGAGCCCGAGTACTTCATCCTATCTTCACTAGATTCGCAGCGTAACAAAATCGATTCATATTTTACGGAGATAAGATACGCAAAAAAAACCAACATGAGCATCAACTTGAGAAAATCCCTTTATTTAAGTTGGGTAAAAATCGATGCTTAATACAAGCAAAATTTTAATGTAAGTTTCTCACAAACTTTCATCCCTTTTTTTTAACCCTTTAAGTGATACATTTCTAAAGAAAAGTGACACAGTAAACTTTCTTTGTAAACATTATTTTATATATCAGTTTTTACATTTCTAACTTCAGAAATGACAAAGTTTCATGCAAACTTTCTTTCCCTATTTTGACCCTTTAGGGGATACATTTTCAAATTACTTTCTTATAGAACGCCTACATCATGTAAAAAATACGTCCTGCAAATTATTATAACCTGTATACGACTTATTTATTACTTATTTATTTTTACGAAAATTTTAAGTTAATTAATAATAACTGGACACCTCTCACACACGGCCGTCTGATGCCAAAGTAGGCAGAGCCAGTACTATGGTAACCAGGCTGCTGATAAACATACTTATTTGTTTACATAACTTTGTTTATGTCATGGGTTAAGGAAAGAGGCACTATCCTATTTTAGGACAGGAAATGGACTCGCCATATAATTATTTGCAAACCTATAATGATAGGATTTTGTGTTATTTGAGAATGAGTCATAACAAAGAGTTCAAAAATTCTCATAAGCTGATACATCTGTTGTAATCTATACTTATAATAAAAATGTAACAGGTCCAATTCTGTACATTAAAGATATTTTGAAATTTAATTTTTTGGAGGCACTTTATGATCGATACTGAAGCCAAAACTTTTTTTTATTTATGTCTGTCTGTCTGTATCATGGCCGCGCATCGCATAACGGATTCAAATGAAATTTGGCATGATTTGAGTTCATACTACGAGGTAGAACATAGGATTTTTTTTATCCCGAAATACATAACGGTTTCCTTGAGAGGGGGATCAAAGTAAAAATGTATACTTCGTTGTAATTCATTAATGCGTAGTCCGATTGCAATTAATCTTTTTTTTGTTGGAAAGGAGGCACTTCGTAGATTGTCACGTAATCTTTTTTTTTTCTATATCTAAGTGTATAATAAATGTATAGACATCGAGTTTATGTTTGGTTGCTTCACGTAAAAAGTACAAAATAATTCAGGAAACGTATTATGCACAAGTGTTGTATGTAACTCGGTGTAACATTTAGTATTTGATTGATCACAATTGGTTCTCTCTATCCATAGTAAAAAATAATGCAAAGTTATAAGTTATAAACACCGCGCAGCGACATCTATTGGTCCAAAGTAGTACAATACTTACAACGTTAAAATAAATGGTCATTTCTTTTTTTAGATATTTATTATTAGCATAGAAGACACGCATCTATACTTATAATAAAACTGTTACAGGTCCAATTCTGTACATTGAAGATATTTTGATGATGAGATGTAGTGGCGAGGTGACCACTTAAACTATTGCGCTATCTGTGTATAATATAAACATAATAGATACTGATAGATTAATAGTTTAGGTGAATATGTGTAGTGCAATATCTGCGCTAATATTATAAAGAGGAAAGAATTGATTTCCTATTTGTTTAATTGTAATCCATTACCGAAATAAACTACTGGACCGATTTTAATAGAAAGCTTCATTATCAGAAATTTATTTACATATTTTATTCCAGTAATTATAAGATTTCAGCCTGAAATAACGGCATTCGTCATGCAAGCAAGCAGATAAAGCGCTTACGAGCTGCTTTATCCGCGTGCGCTGACTAAGTTGTCAGTCATACATAAAAAATATAAATTACAAAAGTGTTGGTCTTTAGTAGGTCTAAAAAAAATCCGCGGTACCATATACCTATCTCTTATAAATAAGGCACAATAACGCATTTTCTGTCGAAAATAATATAAAAATTAAAACGTGAACTTCAATCGTCATTATAACGCATAGCATATTAACCTTTACAAAAAGATAGGCAGTCATGGGACTGCCGACAGAAGAAACTTAAAACGACGTGTCACATTCCGTTTCAAGTTCAAGTCCGATTTGATAAAATAAACATTATTTTTGAATTGTTATCTTTAGGAAGTATTTTATTAGAGAAATTATTTTTATCAACATACCTATTAATTTAGTAATAAAATTTTCACATTTTCACAAAAATAATGATTATTATCTTTGTATTGCATAATGTTATAATAAATGTATTATTTTTTTTTAAGACAACTCCCGCGTTAGGAATATGCCTGTGTGTCGCGAGGGGTACTATCTTTAACTAAACGCACTATTCCTTGTGCTACGACCATAAACTTAATAATAATAATGTTGTGGTAGTGGACAACGGACTCACTCCGCTTGCTCTAGGTAGAGAGAACTGGCGCAAACCTGCAGTACTCAATATTACAGATTGCAGGGAGATATGGAAGAGCAAAGAGCTGCATGGACGTTTTTATCGGGCCTTAAATGGGCCCGAAGTAGATCTATTATCATCTGTGTCCTGGCTACGTTTCGGTGATCTCTTTGGAGAAACTGAAAGTTTTATCTGTGCAATTACTGATGAAGTTGTTATGACGAACAACTATCGGAGACATATCCTGAAGGACGGCACAATTAACATTTGTCGGGCATGTCATCGTGCCGGAGAAAGCCTCAGGCATATAATTTCCGGTTGTTCTCGTCTTGCCAACGGCGAGTACTTGCATAGACATAACCAAGTGGCCAGGATAGTCCATCAGCAACTTGCTCTTAAATATAACCTTGTGACTGCGGAATTACCGTACTACAAGTATGTGCCCGACCCAGTTCTTGAAAATGGTCGTGTAACATTGTACTGGGATCGGTCTATTATCACTGACAGGACTATTATTGCCAATTACCCTGATATAGTATTAATAGACCGATTAGAGCGCCGAGCAATGATTGTTGATATTACCATTCCCCATGACGACAACCTCTTAAGGGCTGAAAAAGAAAAACAAATGAAATATTTGGATTTGGCCCACGAGGTGGTCGACATGTGGGATGTGAATTCAGCAATCATTGTACCGATAGTCATATCAGCCCATGGGTTGATTGCAAAGAGCCTCGACCAACACCTTCAGAGGCTCTCGTTAGGCAGCTGGATTAAGGGCCTGATGCAGAAGGCGGTCCATCTTGATACGGCACGTATTGTGAGGAGGTTTCTGTCTCTGGAACCCTAACCACCGGTAGCTTGGTCCCTGTACCCGATACCGGTGGGGCACTATTTTTCATAATTTTAAATGTATTTTTGATATATTCTGAATGTATTTAAAAATTTAATTTATATGTATATTGAAATGAATAAAGAGAATAATAATAATAAGAATAATAAGAACTAATAAATATGTAATATGTTTTAGTATTTAACTATAACGATTCTTTAAATTCAAATTTAAATTAACTGTTATAATATTTAACTAACAGCTATAGGTTGCAGAAAGGTGATCTAGTTATATCTCACCTTCTATATATGGATGATTTGAAACTACCAGCCCCCACTAATTTGCAATTGATAGCGTTACTGAAGGTAACTGAAAACTTTAGTAACTCTATCAGGATGGAATTTGGTGTGGACAAGTGTGCAGTCATGCATGTAAAGAAAAGTGTGATAGTGGAATCTGTAGGAGTCGAACTTTCCGATTCAACAAAACTCAGATCTCTGTCTGCCACCGAAACCTACAAGTATCTAGGTATTTCACAGTCATTGGGAATACCTGAACCTACTATGAAACAAGCAGGAGCGCTTTTTTGGCCGCCTGAAAAAAGTGCTAAAAAGTCTTTTATCAGGGGGTAACAAAATACGTGCCTGCAACGGTTGGGTCATGCCGGTTCTGATGTATTCCTTTGGTATACTTAGATGGACTCAGACGGAACTAGATGCCCTTGACAGGAGAGTCCGTACACTGCTTACTGCATTTCGAATGCACCACCCACGTTCATCGGTAATGAGGTTGTATATCCCACGAAAGTTTGGGGGTCTAAAAATCTCGAAATCTATCAGGCATATTATTTCTGGTTGTTCTTGTCTTGCCAATGGTGAATATTTGCATAGACACAACCAAGTGGCCAGGATTGTACATCAACAGCTAGCCCTTAAATACAACCTTGTGAATTCAGAGGTACCATATTACAGGTATGTGCCCGACGAAGTTCTTGAAAATGGTCGAGCCACATTGTATTGGGATCGATCTATCATCACTGACAGAACTATTGTTGCGAATAAACCTGATATAGTGGTGATAGATCGATTAAAGCGCCGTGCAATGATCATCGATATCGCTGTTCCTCATGACGAGAATCTCGTGAAAGTTGAAAAAGATAAACAAATCAAATATTTGGATTTGTCTCACGAGATTGTCGATATGTGGAATGTCGAATCGGCGATCATTGTTCCGATTGTCATATCTGCTCATGGATTAATAGCCAAGAGCCTCGATCAACACCTTCAAAGGCTCGCGTTAGACGGTTGGATCAAGGGACTGATGAAGAAGGCAGTTCTTTTCGACACGGCCCGTATAGTGAGGAGGTTCCTGTCTTTGGAGCCCTAACCACCGGTATCTTGGTCCCTGTACCCGATGTCGGTGGTCTACTATTTTTTATATTTTTAAATATATATTTTTTTATGTACATATTTAAAAATGTAATTTATATGGTAAAAGATGAATAAAGAGAATAATAATAATAAAGCCATTTATTCCAAATCTCACTTTCGATATATGTTACAATGTTTGTTAGTAAGTTATTGCTTAAATTTAAGAGAGGTTGCTTATAATTAATGTTAGTATAATTTATGAGATTTGGACCCATGTTTGGGTAAAGGCCTCCTCCATCCTTTTCCATGACTCCCTATCCTTGCCTAACTTTATCCAGTCATTTCCTGCCACGTGTGTTATGTCATCAGCCCACCATCTTAATTGTCGACCAACATTCCTTTTCCCCATTGATCTTCTGTCTGGGTATCGTGAGCTGTGTCCAGCCCATCTCCACTTAAGTGAGAGTGCGTGCCTGAGAGCATCGGTGAGTTTAGTTTTTTGACGAATGTTTTCGCTCTTAATTTTGTGTATTCTTCTAACTTTCAACATGCTCCTTTCCATTGCTGTTTGACTGGATTTGATTTTTTGTTATTATTTTATTTGTAAATATCCAAGTTTGGCAACAATACAACAAGCAGGGTAATAGGCATGTATCAAATATTGTCCTTTTCATATGCAAGCTGTAGTTCCCTTTTAGGATTTCTTTTAATGCCCAGAATTTCTTCCAAGTTGCGTTGATTCTTCTTGTTACTTCTTCTTCGTTACTTGACGTTTTGAATGAGATTTGCTTCCCCATGTAGATGTATTCGCTGACGTATTCTATATTGTTACCTTTTATCTCTATCGGGCGTTCGCGATCGTTGGTTAATATCTTAGTTTCATTTACATTCATTTCTAGGCCGATTTTGGGGCTTTCTCATAATTTCCTCTAGGTCTTTGGCAGTTTCAGCAATTATAACAATATCATCGGCGAACCTCAGATGGTGAAAATAGTGTCCGTTTATGTACACTCCCCTGTTTTTCCAGTCTAGTTTTTGAAAAATATTTTCAAGTACTGCTGCTATAAACAGCTTCGGGGATAGGGGATCTCCTTGTCTGACTCCTCGTTCTATATTTATTTCGTCTCCTCTACTTTCTAATTTAACTCTGCTCGTACTTTTTGAATAGATATATTTCAAGATATTGATGTATTTGTAGTTCATATTTGATTGTTGTAGTGCGTTCCAGATTGCACAGTGGCTGATGCTGTCAAAAGCTTTTGCTGTAGTCAATGAAGGCCACATACAGAGGTCTATTGTATTCTCTGTACTTTTCTATGACCTGTTCCAAAGTCTGTATGTGGTCCATTGTGCTAAAACCTGATCTGAATCCCGCTTGTTCCTTTGGTTGCTGCTTATCAATGTCATCGGATATTCTCTTTAAAATTATGGATGAAAATAGTTTGTATTTACTTGCCAGCAGGCTTATGGGTCTATAATTCCCTATATCCAAAGAGCTTCCTTTCTTGAAGAGTAGAATTATGTCTGAAGTACACCATTGTTTTGGTACTTTTTCTTCGTCTAGTATCATATTGAACAATTGCGTCAAATGGCGTGTTAAAATAGGTGCTCCTATTTTAAGGGCCTCATTGCATAATCCATCTGGTCCGGGACTCTTCTCAGCTTTCAGTTTTTTTATATGTTCGTAAACTTCGGAGTCTTCAATTTGTCTGATGCAGTCGTGTTCATGTGAAGTGTTTGCGCTTTCATTTCAGTGTTAGTTTGTTTCCTGTATAAGTTTATGTAGAAGTTTGTTGCATGGTTTATTATAAACTTAATATACTAACGTAATAGACGAACATAGTGTGCGAGTGAGATACTTAGCCTTATACAGAAACTTAGGTGTGAGAAAGAGACAGAATAAACGTGACAGTGAGACCGGTTTTGAAAAATTTAGTCTAAAATAGTCTCATGTCAAAAAAAAATCTGTTTTAATTTTGGTGTTTTCTTTTTTCTATATTTTAACGGGTAAATATAAAAATAATAATGGTACCGTATTATCGGTTAGGTTGTGGTGTAACATACAGGAAAAACCTAAAGAAAGAAACGTTTAAAGCTAAATACCAAAAGTTCAATACTACTTTCAAAGTGTTTATTTTCGTAGAATATATACACAAAATTATTTTGTATTACACTTAACATATGCAGTGAATAGTCTATTTTTTAGATATTGTAATATTTAAAAAAAAATATGTGTTAGATAAAAACATATTGTAAACGTGAATATGACCGCCTTTGGCACAGTGATTGACTAAAAGCAAAACACAATCTATCGATATGTCAATATATTTTATGTCACATAAAAGAACTATCAAGCTGCGGTAATTTCACGACTTCATTATTTTCAACCGACTCCAAAAAACGGGGCAGGTTTTCAGTTCGTTTTCATCTTCTGATATATTACTAGCAGCGCCCTGCGGTTTCACCCGCGTAAGTCCCGATCCCGTGAAATATCGGGATAAAAAGTAGCCTATATGTTAATCCAGATCTCCAGCTATCTACATACCAAGTTTCATCGCAATCGGTTCAGTGGTTTTTCTGGACATAAATTTAAGTATTCAATTTAATACCTTTGGTGGAGCGCCAATATATTTATAAAATGCATACATAATCGCACCATAATATATTTCGTTATATTATAAATTTCATAGTCTTTATAGTAAACCACATTCTGTTTGTCGAATGCAATTAGTGCTGGTACTGCTGTAATATTGCCAATGTACTCGACGATCTCAAGAGATGGCGTTAGCAGTCTTCAAATAATGTAAACGCGCCGCACCTGATTGGTGCAAAAAAAAACGGACATACCCTGCTCTCATCGCTTTTCGTAAAGAAGACGCTTTAATAAAAAAATTTTGTTCCGCCACGGACATCAGTTATATTTCTCGTGAAAAAAAGCTGATTTTCCGTTAGTCCCATAGCCGTGTAGTGTTTGGACTCGCTTGTAACCTTTACAAGGTGTATGTGGAGTGCTCCAGTCTACGATCGTGACCGGCCGGTCAATACCTTGCAAGAGACCGTAGAAACCTCGCCGCTGCTCGCTGCCTTCTGGAGGATCGGGACTTGGTCGGTGTTGCAGGTTAGTGCTGGCATGATTGTTTTGATCGATAGAAGTGGTTTACTTCCCTACACCTCGTACGCTAACTGTTGAGCAATCACACCCTGGTCGGGCTATTTACACGCCTGACCATATAATTTGGTCCTTACGAGTACGGATAGGCCAGTGATTCACGTAAATATTGGTGAATTTACTTTTCTATTCATACCATAAAAAAGATTCACGTAATTTTAGTGAATTCTTGCGCCCCATTTTTCCTCGCTCACAGATTTACGTAAAATTGGTAAATTCTGTGTTTAAAACGCACGAGAACTACGTAATTATTGGTAGACTCGTACTTAAATATAATTAATTGTTAGATTTGGTGAATTACGTATTAATTGGTAATAATATCCATTATACTCAATTTAGTTGAACTTATTCATACCTACCCACTTATTTACCGCTCCACCACTGTACTTTACGCTAAGTCATTTTAAGATTTAAATTTAATTTGTGTTTTTACACTAACTAGGTAGATATACCTATCACTTTGTAGTTGTATTGTGATATTATTTTATAAACATGACGGAAAGCGAATCAAGCCGCGAAGTCATGTTGGTTATGTTGAATCAAAAGAAAGAATTATTATTTCAACGTATTGATCGTATGTACACATCGTCGAAAGGTATAACTTCTTTCGATTCATCAACGCGAGCTAACGAGAATTTTCTGGCTGAAACGGAGATAATAGATGAGTTACGCGATAAATTTGAGTCCATTGTTGATAAAATAAATAATATAAATTTGTTATCAAAGATTACGGTCAATCCCGAGTATTCTTGCCTCGATTCATTTGATGATTTATACTCGAGAGTTAAACGCGTTAGAAATAAAATATTAACCACTTCTAAGGTGCGTTCACTCGAGACCAGTAGCTCGATCAAGTCCGTAGTGAAATTAGAACCTTTAGTAATTCCGAGTTTTGACGGACGCCCTGAAAACTGGAATACCTTTTATCAGTCTTTTAAAGCTAATATTCATTTGAATCAACAGCTTTCTGACTCGCAACGTGTACAGTATCTAATTTCTAAACTCACCCACGACGCACTAAAATTCACTTCCGGTATTATTCCGTCAGGTGAAACATATAAAATACTGTGGGATAGTTTGGTTAAGAAATACCACGACAAACGCTCATTAGGTACATATTATCTCAATAATATACTGGACTTAAAAACTTGCTCGCACACTGCGAACGCTCTTGATACCTTTGTTAGTAAATACTCCGCTTCGATTTCAGCTCTAAAAGAATTAGGCATAACAGATCTAACTGATTTTATTTTTCTTCAATGCGCTTTGAGAAGGATGGATCCTCAAACCATCCAAGCCTTTGAACTTTCGATTCGGGATGTGGAAGTGCCTACGACACAACAGCTTATCGCTTTTATACAAGATCAGGCTAAGATTTTGGAGCGCTCAAACCCGCGAAATTCGTCATATACGAAACCCGCTGCTGTTGTTACGTCGCCCTCACGCGACCGGCGCGTTCATCACACCTCCAAATCTTACGCAGCAGTTACCGCGAATTGTTGTTTGTGTAGTGGTAACCATCGACATTTATATGATTGCGCTCAGTTTAAAACTATGCGAGACGCAAGGGCTAGATATGAGTTTATTAAATCGAAGTACGGTTGCGTTAATTGTTTAAGCACTTTACATAAACTTCCGGATTGTAAGAGTACGTCAGTCTGTTTCTGTAATAAAAGACACCATAGGTTATTGCATTTTGATAGTAATAATTCGCAATCGCATGCGGCTATGGTAAATACCGCCGTCGCGTACTCGCCGCCGCCCGCTCATCGAGCGACCGTTACTTCGCCCGCGCCTTCTCATCGCGCTCACACGACTTCGTCATGCATTCGAGCGCCCCCGCTTGCTACAGAACCAGTTACACATACACAGTCTTACACTTCTTGTCATAAGGGTGATATACTTTTGTCAACCGCTCAGGTATACGCGCGCTCTAAGGGTAGCGATGGTATCAAATCTGTAGTTAGGTGTTTGATAGATAATGGCTCGCAGAATAATCTAATAACATCTGCTTGTTCTAGTTTATTAAATTTACCGATAATACCGTTGAATAATTCCTATGTTAAAGGTGTTGGTTCCGCTTCAAGTCCGATAATCGGTTATGTTCATTTAGACATTGAATCCCGTATTTATCCGGATCAGAAATACACTATACATGCGCTTGTTGTAGAATGCATTACGGATCAATTGCCTTCGAAATTTATCGATTGTGATCGCGACCTAGATTTTCGTAACCTTCCGCTCGCTGACTTAAGCTGGAATATTCCGGGCAAGATTGATTTATTGTTAGGTGCCCAGCTATTCCCATTTATATACTTAGGAAATATGGTCGAGTGTGGGCCGCGCGCACCGTGTGCTTTATCTACAACATTTGGTTACGTACTTATGGGAGATTACCCGCGTAAACATATTTTACCTACTGCCGCGTCTTTTTCTGCGTTAGCGCTTAATGATATAGTGCAAGTTCTGGGAACTTGAAGAAGTACCCATGAAACGCTTGTTGTCACCAGAGGAGACAGATTGCGAAAATATTTTCACGGCTACCGTGACCCGTGACGACGTAGGTCGTTATACAGTTGCATTACCGTTCTGTAGGGACCCTCCGGAATTAGGTAATTCGCACGCTACCGCTTATCGCCGTTTCGTTTCACTCGAGCGTAAGCTCCGTCAGGCACCGATAGTGCGCGAAAATTATAACAAGGTTATTCAGGATTATATTGATAACAATTACCTCAGTCCTGTTAAAGAATCTGAGCTGTCCTCTGATGGTTATTATATACCGCATCACGCAGTAGTCCGACCTGATAAACCGATGCCGCGCATCGTATTGGACGCGAGTGCTAAAACGCATACAGGACTTTCGCTTAACGATATATTACATATTGGACCCAATTTACAGGCCGATCTGTTTTTATTATTGTTAGGTTTTAGATTATTTCCTATTGCAATGAACGCTGATATAAAACAATATTATTTACGGATTGGTGTACCAGTAGACCAACATAAATACCTACGCATTTTATTTAGATTCAACGAATCGGAAAAAATTCGAACTTATGCCTTTAATAGGCAACCTTTCGGTCTCAAGTCAAGCCCTTACATAGCTATGCGCACTGTGCGACAGCTGGCTACTGACATGAGTCCGCTCTATCCTGATGCCGCGAAAGTGGCAGAGACCTGTCTGTATATGGACGATTTGGTTCTTTCTATTGCAAATGAGGATACTGCCACGCAATTAGCTCACAACTTGATTAAGTTTTTCAAATCGGGTGACTTTGACTTAGTGAAGTGGTCTAGCAATTCACCAGTGCTACTTGACTCGCTTCCCGACACGCACCGCAAGTCGCTTGATTTTGATGTTGACAATAATGTCTCTAAGGTCTTAGGTCTCTCATGGGAACCATGTGAAGATAATTTTCATTTCACATGCGCCGCAATTAATGAAAGGTGCACCAAGAGAAACATACTCTCGATGGTTGCACGACTATTTGACGTGCTCGGATTGGTCGCGCCTGTGATTCTCTATGCCAAGTTGTTAATTAAGGAACTGTGGCTCAGCAAGTGTGATTGGGACGATCCTGCACCGGAGCACATACGCACCCGTTTTTCCGCTCTTGCGCAAGAACTTCAAATGCTTGACACTTTAAGGATTCCACGTCATGTAGGCGTCGAAGTTGGTTGTGAATTACGTCTTGTCGCTTTTTGTGATGCTAGCATGAATGGTCTGGGATGTGTCATTTATGCCCATTGTACCTACCCGTCTGGCATTCAAACTCGCATTCTTTGCTCTAAATCAAAGGTTTCGCCAACAAAAATCACTACGCTCGCTCGCTTAGAATTATGCGCTATTTTACTTATGTCAAAATAATAAAAACTGTGCGAGACACATATACGTGTTGCATATATGCAACACGTATGACCATTGCCGGGATATACGCATTTTCTGATTCCACTATTGCTTTATCATGGGTTCATTCTTCACCACATCGTTGGTCAGTTTTCGTCGGTAATCGCGTCGCTCAGTGCCAAGAAAACTTGGACTCTAAACATTTTTATCATATTGCCGGAGCTAGTAATCCAAGTGATTGTCTTTCGTGTGGTATGCTTCCATCGCAACTTTTGACCCACGATTTGTGGTGGAAAGGTCCTCCGTGGATTCGCAGCTCATCTGAGAAGTGGCCGATTAAGCCATTCTCGCTTAATAATTGCTCTGTCTTGCCTGAACTCAAGGCAAATGTGTTGGCTGCCATTACTCACACAGAGCCGCCGTTGCTGTGTACGTTAGCACAACGTGTTTCTTCTTGGGAAAAGTTGCTACGTATCACCGCATATGTATTAAAATTCGCAAGACCTAAAGTTAAGGTCGAACCTCGTTCTATAGCAGGGTTGACAAGTGCTGAGAATGCGTTAATTCTCGCCGTTCAATCTGTGCACTTCTGTGAAGATATCAAATTGATCAAGGCTGATAAATTACCTTCAAAAAAGCTGCAAAGCCTCTTCGTCTTCTTAGACAAACAAGGGATTTTACGCATTGGAGGAAGACTTTCTGGATCAATGCTTCCTTTCGAAGCTAAACATCCGGTTCTCCTCCCTAAACGCGATCATGTCGTTGACTTAATAATACAGCATTTTCATGTTGTCAATTGTCACACCGGACCTGGACTTCTTATGTCTATTATACGACAACGCTACTGGATCTTGGATGCTAGGACTGTTATCAGGTCCAAGTTGCGAAAGTGCAACACTTGCTTTAAATGCAACCCAACGCATCCAACGCCTATAATGGCTGATCTTCCTGATTACCGTGTTTCAGAGGCCAAGGCATTTTGTCACACTGGTGTAGATTACGCTGGTCCGATAAGGACAATCCTTTCTCGCCGCAGAGGTCAACATACGCAAAAGGCGTACATCGTTCTTTTTGTTTGCATGGTCACACGTAGTCTACATATTGAAGTGACCAGTGATTTAACTACTGAAAACTTTCTAGCCGCTTTTAAACGCTTTATTTCCCGTCGAGGACCAGTTTCATGTCTCTATTCCGATAATGGATCTACTTTCATCGGTGCGAAGGCACATTTAGATGAGCTGTATAGTTTTTTATTGAACTCTAGCTTCAAAAACGCGCTGTCGAATGAGTTGCTCTCTCGACGCATAGAGTGGAAGATGATTCCCCCAAGATCACCAAATTTTGGTGGGATGTGGGAAGGGAATATAAAGAGCATGAAAACGCATTTATATAGAGTAATAGGAAGTCAGTTACTTACATACGAAGAACTGCAAACTGTTCTTACTCAGATAGAGTGTATTCTTAACTCTCGTCCATTGAGCGTATTATCGTCAGACCCTTATCCTGAGGTGTTAACTCCCGCGCATTTTTTGATGTCTACTCCGTTGCAATATTTACCCGCTGCTGATTTGTCAGATCAACGATTGAGTCTGTTAGAACGTAAAAAGTTGTTAGATAGTATGGTCCAATCCTTTTGGAAGAAATGGCACTTAGAGTATTTGCACACGTTGCAAGTTAGGCAAAAATGGGCTACTCCCGACAAACCGGTAGAAATCGGAACTGTTGTTCTTCTTGAGCAGGAGAATTCTCCACCGTTGCATTGGCCGTTAGGAGTAATTACGGACGTGTTCAGAGGCTCTGATAACGTTGTACGCGTGGCGATAGTTAAAACGCAAACTGGAATTTACAAACGCGCTGTAACTAAATTATATCCTATTCCTACACAATAAATTCAACTTAGTTTAAACCTTATTTTTTAGTTTAGGCCGCTATATTTATCATATTTATTATTTAATCGCATAATGCATGTGTTACTCTCAGTCAGTTAGAAAATTCGCGTGTTTTGAAACATCTTGTGATGTTCCAAGGCGGGGTGCATGGTGGAGCGCCAATATATTTATAAAATGCATACATAATCGCACCATAATATATTTCGTTATATTATAAATTTCATAGTCTTTATAGTAAACCACATTCTGTTTGTCGAATGCAATTAGTGCTGGTACTGCTGTAATATTGCCAATGTACTCGACGATCTCAAGAGATGGCGTTAGCAGTCTTCAAATAATGTAAACGCGCCGCACCTGATTGGTGCAAAAAAAAACGGACATACCCTGCTCTCATCGCTTTTCGTAAAGAAGACGCTTTAATAAAAAAATTTTGTTCCGCCACGGACATCAGTTATATTTCTCGTGAAAAGAAGCTGATTTTCCGTTAGTCCTATAGCCGTGTAGTGTTTGGACTCGCTTGTAACCTTTACAAGGTGTATGTGGAGTGCTCCAGTCTACGATCGTGACCGGCCGGTCAATACCTTGCAAGAGACCGTAGAAACCTCGCCGCTGCTCGCTGCCTTCTGGAGGATCGGGACTTGGTCGGTGTTGCAGGTTAGTGCTGGCATGATTGTTTTGATCGATAGAAGTGGTTTACTTCCCTACACCTCGTACGCTAACTGTTGAGCAATCACACCCTGGTCGGGCTATTTACACGCCTGACCAACCTTGGTTGGTTGAATTCGACTGGTTTTGAAGAATTATATTTTTTTAAATATTCGATGTTTGTTAGGCATTTCTGAATTACGAAATGTAATTCTAGAATTTTATTCAAGTGTATTTGGTATAGAAGGGCATTGTCTTACTAGATTTTTTATACAACAAAAGTCGCAAATAAACAAATTATGAACTGCGGGATTCATAAGAGAACTGGGACTAAGAATATTTTTTGTCCGCGGTGTCATCCGACCACATAGCGCTCGTGAAGTGAACTGGGACCACAAACTAGTGGGACTACCTACACACAACTAGGGCCACAAATATATGATATTCTAAAATTAATGTGTTGTTGCAAAATCAAAAAACCATTGACAATTTCAGTTAAGTTTACTTAACTTTCAAAATTTTTTGAAAAAAATATACTAATTGAGAGGATAAATCTAATTTATTAGTTTACATGTACCTATTTATATAAATTGTCCTACTGACCTGAACAATAATAATGAATCAGTCAACTAAGACCAGGGTCTCAATTTAAAGTAGTCCCATTTGACTTCCTTCTTGTTATCGGTTACCGGTGCCTATATAACAATAGTTTGATTACCATCATAACCAAGTTTTGCATCTATTTTCCGGTCCCTATAGTAGAACCGATTTCACATGTTCACAACTCATAAGCTAAATCCCATTTTTCAATTTCTCTGAGACACGATGTTAACACTCATTTCTGAATAGATCTAAAATTCACTAAAACCAATTCAAAAACAAAATATCGTCCGTCTAATACTCACTGCCAAAGTAAACTTATGTAGTGCTCTAAAATATTTCTTAGGTTTCCATTTGCACATACTCAATACTGTGAAACAGTTTTATTAAAACAATTCATAGTAATGGAAAACAATTTATTGTAGTTTATTAATAGAGTAGGTGCTTGACGTAATTACGGCCTTGTCGACGGCTTACAATTACATTTAATATTAAATTTATAATTGAAAATGACCACAATTATTTGTTGTGTTAACCAGAGTGGTTACTTCAGTGGATAGTGTTTTCCCAATGGAGTGAAACATGTCACATATATTTTTATTACTTTTATTTTTAAATGTAAGTATTTGAGTAATATTAAGTTTAATGTGCTATATCGTGACGTCTAATGCGATGCCATGCCATTGAGAATGCTTAGCTTCTTATAGTCTTGGAAAGAGTAAATAACGATGGAGATGAATTCAAATCCATGATTTATAAATAATCTGGAAGCAAAGGTATCTTAAATCAAAAGTTTTCGTGCATTTGTGATTAAAAACTGAAGATTAAATAGTGGTGAGCTAAAATAAAATTAACAATTTAAGTAAGAGTGTTAATTGGAACGGCGCAATTTTGGCAAGTACACGTAATTTCTTAAGGACGTGTATAGAATAACATTTTCCCATGTATCCATCCCACGTTCCCATGTGTATGTGTAGAACTTTGATGTGAGCCGGCACGTATGGGCAGGCTCGACCGGAGCTCCGGCCTCGCAGAAAACCGACAGTAAAGCAATGTTTGCATTGCTTTTCGCCGAGTGAGTGAAGTTACCGGAGGCCCAAACCCTTCCCTCCTCCTCTCCCCCTCTTTCACCTTTCCCCTACTCCTACCTTAAAGGCCGGCAACGCACTTGTTACCCTTGAGTTGCAGGTCCCCAAGGGTGGCGGTAGTCATTTACCATCAGGTGAGCCGTCTGCTCGTTAACCCCTATAACATGTTTTTTCCTCGGAATTCCTCGGAAATAATACTTTTTCCTGGATAAAAGGTACAATATATCCTTTTCTATACCCCTGACGTGTATGCAAAATTTCACGATGACGGGTTGAGTAGTTAAGGCCTGGAAGCGTAACAAACAAGCAAACTCACTTTCACATTTATAATATTAGTTAGGATGATAAGACTTATGTATAGATTAATACACTAATTATTCCACTTAAATTCTGTGCACCTACATCGTTAATGTCTGCATCACCCTAATGTAGACTGGTAGAGAATGCCTTTGGCGTTAAAGTCTGCCGTTGTACATTTTGTGTAGATTTTATATAAAGTATAAAATATTATGTAGCTTTTATTAAAAGAAATTGTTACAGTAAAATGTATACAGTTGCAATGTCCGCGTAACACGTATTCTGTCTCATAACATAACACATGCTAAATATTATTTATAGTGTCTATGTTCAGAAGTTCTATAAAGTGGCGTTATTGGCTGTGATGGTTTTATTTGACTTTGATTTTTTGCATGTGGAATAGAAATTGATTCTTTAATTTTAAACCTTTTATTAGGGGTATTTATTTTCTATCGACCCCAAGTGTTTGCGTAACCAATAAATTTAGACAATATATTTCTTAAAATGAAGGGTGGCCCACTTTTAGACCTCTTTGGTTTTACGTTTTCTGCACTGCTAATCAGAGCAATTAGGGTCCTGACTCCTAAACATAGGTTACACATTACTAATAAAGAAAAATCTTCTTGTTAATCCCTCCGACTACTATCTATCAACTATCCATTTTTTTTTTATTGTATAGGGGCAAACAAGCAGACGGGTCACCTTATGGTAAATGACTACCGCCGCCCATGAGCACTTGTAACTCAAGAGTCACAAGTGCGTACCCGCTCTTTAAGGTGGAAGTAGGAGAAGAGGGGGAGGGGGGAAGAGTAGGCAGAGGGGGGAGAGGGGAAGGACGGGAATAGGGGAGAGGGAAGGGTTAGGGCCTCCGGTAACCTCACTCACGCGGTGAAATGCAATGCAATCATTGCTTCACGGCCGGTATTCTGTGAGGCCGTGGTATCGAGCGGAGTCGAGCCCGCCCATACGTGATGAAGCATGGCTCTCCCACGTTAATCTGTCTATCTATCTATGCTAAGTTCACGTCGGTCACTGCCGCTAATTATACTTACTGGCTGGATTTAACACACCCAAAGATTTTACTTTTAAAAATAATCTTATTGTTATAACCATCGTAGGTTGTTAAACAAGCACATGGTAAACATTACGTGTACTCGTGTATCGCTTCTCGCAACGGCTATTTGTTACGATATTTTTATCCTTGATACCATACCTACAACACTATTGAATTTTTTTGTGATTATTTGGAGATAAAGTCATGTTTTTATATTTATTGCCAATCGAATACTTAGTTAATATAGTAAACAAACGTATCTTCCGCCGAAAGGTACACAAGCGGTTATGATTTTTAATGTAATAATTCTAAATATTTTTTTATAATTTCTTCTAAAAATTTAAGAAATTTTTTTTTTTTGTTAAAAGGCATAAAGCAAAGACCTTACAAACAAACTAATAATAAAAAGGGAATCCTTGGAGGTTTAAGCTTAAGCCTTGTAATTTACTACCCATTGATAAGGTCAACCTACATCTCATCCTTGATTTGTCAACACTAACGAACCAAACTCAGTCCACAAAGATTTTTTTATCAGGTTCGCTGGTACTCTAACCGTTGGAGGTATTCCGCTTTTAAGAAGTGATAGCTAAATCAACACTTGTCACGGGGTCTTACTTCTGTCTGATATTGCTTGATGTTAAAACGAAGATTCATCAAGTCAGAGTGTCCAAATGTTATACTTAACACTTTTAAGTTATAAATAACTTACACTAGCAATGGACATATTAAAACTTCAAAGTAGAGCAAGAAATTACATTTTTATATGCTAATAAAAATAACATGAATTACTTCTGAGGAATGCTTTCGTGTGTGGTATCCGCACTATTATGAAAGTGATCTGTCAAATTCAGAATACATTAGCTTGAAAACTAGGGAGGACATAATAATAATAATAACTTCACACATCTCACACAGTATGTAGTATACGAGTATTTCTAAATGCATACATATTATCATATCATGAACATTTAACTGAAATTAGTAGATTTTTGAAGTGAAATCTTCTTTAGCGGCGTTGTGCACTTTTTGATGGGTAAAAAATGTTAAACTCCCATCAAGACACGTGACTCTGATGTCCGAATGTCCTCTGTCCTAATAAAGAAAAGAAATACGCGACAGTTTTCCATGAAGTGCGAAAATCAGCTTTACGTCACTCAGATAAAGCTCACTTCCGCACTTTACAATAAATTACTTTGGTATAAATAATATTTATGTGCGATTTTAAATATTGAGACCATTTTTTGGCATAGTTCTTTAGGATGATAATTTTGACAGCTCACGGTAGGGATGAGGGTATAATGGTTATTAAACCTATTCGATTTTTCACTTCTGCCGGCACACTTAAGTAAGTAAGTAAGATAAGTTTGGAGTAAGGTAAATTACGACGGCTTTTGAAATTGGCACCTAATTCCGAGGTATTTAGAAAAACATAATTTTCAAGCAAATTGTCATCTCTTTTTCTTTAACTGCAAGATACCTTATTCTATTAACAATTTATCTGTTCGTACTCATATGAGCAAAGAAGTGCTTTAATTTGTGCAATATTTTAACTAACCGATTAGTTTTGCGCTAGCAGCTGACTCGACCGCAAACTTCATACATTTTGGACCTTGTGCACTTGAAAACTACGATTTGCTAAAAGTGTATTAGTTGTTATTTTTGTACTGTGTATGTTGAGGTTGAAATATTGGAAGGATTTTATTTTAATTTGAAAACACTTAACTTTTGTGTATTTTTTTTCACGGTGCGGTGGTTTAAGGTGAAAATACGGTTATAAAATACCACGGAATAGCAATTTCTCCAAAATCCGATGAATTTGAAAAAAATCTATACTTATAATAAAACTGTAACAGGTCCAATTATGTACATTGAAGATATTTTGAAGTTTTTTTTTGGAATTTACAAACCATTAATAATTGTTTAGGTTTTCCCTTGTCTATCTTTGTTGAAAATAGTTGCAATCAAAAGGACGGTGAGGTTCACATACTCGCCAACGACAGCCACAGAATGACTTACTTACCACAGATACTTTTGTATGTAGGATTGGATAAAAAATCTTCTTGCTTACGAGGTATCGATGTGTTCCGTGTCGAATTGATGTCAGCTGACCTGCCCAGTCTATGTCGCCGCATCTGTTTTTGTACTGTTGACTGGGTTTGCGTACCCATCAAATACCGCAGCGCGAGTCATTTCAGAACAGCGGTGGTTGATGTTAGGTGATATAACCATAGTAAACTGTGGCAACGGGTGCACCTTTTTGCCAAATTACTCTGTGTAGTATAAATCCTCCGTCAACTACACTGTTCAATCTGAAACAGTAGAACAGCTTTTTAGCTATAGTCGACCAGGCTGTACAGAACATTTAGCTGTATTTTGCATCCATCTTTCATTGAACAGGGACCAACTCATACTCAAATACTCAACTCAACATTTCATGAAATCTCATCTGATCGTTTGCTTATACATATCTCCTAAATCTGAGGTAAAACGTTTTTATTCGAAAATATCTACTTTCATGGAGGATGTAACTTAAAAACAGGAAATCGAAAATCATGTATAGAATAAAAATTGTAGATAATTTTATGCGCTTTCATTTATAATAACTATAATAAGACATCAGAACTTTTGGTATGTTTACTCACTAATAAAATAAATTGCTCACGCATTCTCGACCTATCTTGACTAGACTATAAATCCACACTAAAGGAATTATACTTAAAATTTCATTAAAAACAGACCTTTTGCCGTATGTGATTTTTATTTTGGAACGCCGTACATTGTTCTATAGTAAAATCATATATACGTGCAACGTTACAAGTAGGCGTAGTCATGACAAATGCAAGATGCATTAACATACATTATAGGATCTCTCTAACGCGTTTGTCTCATGGTGATGATGGTGAATATACCTAATGTGTCTTACAATATGTTCGTGTGGGAGACGTCCCTGGCCGACGCAACCACCGTTGACCCTTTCTAGCGGGAGGTCGACTTCCTCTACTGTCTCGTTCTATGAATAACTGCGCCGTAGAAGCTACGAAAGCTATCGTATTTCCATTCTCGCGACGAAGGCTTGCTACTAAACTCCTACTAAAACTACCATTAAGATAATTGTTTAAAAAATGCTAGTCATTGTAAATAAATATTCATTACGATCTTGGTAGTCTAGTTTCACTCATCTCTCCAGAGCAATCCACCTGCCTAGCTAGGACCTTTAGGAGTCACCAAACATCAGTGTTGGGCAAAATTTAATTGTAAAGACAATTAAAGATTAACAATTGATTCATTATTAATTGTCACCATAACAACTAATAATTGATCAACTGTAATTGTGGAAAATTACAACTAACAATTTATTAATTGTAGTGGTAGCAATGATTTGGTACAGATAACAATTTTCAATTATTTTATTAATTCAAATAAAAACACAACAAAACAATTAAAATATAAATAACGGGTATAGTGGAGGATACTATTCGTTTTTGTGAGTAGATAGAACACATTATAGTCCACTTAATAAGCCGGAAAGTCTGGAAAAGTTAAATATTTTAGTCTATGAATATAATGAGCTATTAATACCTAATAATCAGAGTAATAATTAATGCTACTTCTGCAATTCGTTATTTGTAATAATAACATGCTTACTTGTTTCAGAACTTCTACACTTCCGTTATTTGTCACTCAAAATGCAAAGAATACATAATCATTATGAAAGAAATTTCTTGTCCTACGAGCCTATCCCCTATTAGGGAGCCAATAAAACTGTAAGTTCCTTTCCACTTTTACTCCTCAATATGGTTATCCCTATTCAAAGTAAAATTATTTCTCATTACAGAGATGATGTTGAATTGAATCATGATAACTGCTCTGAAGATTCTTCGACAGTACTATCTTATGATAACAATTATTCCAATAAAAGTTATGTTTTAAAATTTGACTACATTGGTTTTGAATCAATTTGTATTCCTATAATTAAATCTACAAAACTTTTAGAGCATATTAAAATAGAGCCTGAAAACATAACTACATTTGAAGATAAAGAAACTCATGACAGACATGAAATAAATAAAACAGCAGTAACTGAAAATGGTGATACCAAAACATACCTCTTAGAATGTTTAATCAAAAATTATAAACAAACATGTGATAAGATAGAATCAAATGAAACTCTCAAAGTAGAAACCAATAAGACAGTGGACATAAACCTTATTTATGGTAATAACACAATAACAAACATTACAGAGTTCATTTATAATAAAACTGAAGCTTCATTTCTCTTCGAACAATGTGTTTTAACTGAATATCTTTGTACGAACTCTAATACAATTGATGATTACACTGAAAATATATATAGCATGTCACAAATAGTGATTACTTCAAACAGAAATGAAGGTAGTTTAGCATCCTCGCCAATGGATAATTTTAATTGTACAAATACAATTAATAATCACAAAAATATTAATATTAGCTATGTTAAAGCGTTAACCTACAGTATAATAACGAAGTATGCTTGTCAAAATAAGTCGATAGATAATATCAATCAAACTCTACTTATATATAATGTAAAAGTGTACATACCTATCGATTTAAATATCCTGAATATAAAACTGCAGTACATTAATTGTACAGAACATTTTAAATCTAAGAACAGTACTGCACTAAGTATAGATTGCAATATAATGGAAGCTGTAGAAATGCATATAAAAGAGAATCACTATACTACAACCAGTTTCAATAATAGTTTAACAGATGCTGATTTGTTTGTAGAAGACTTTAGTCATTCGCTAGTATATCATTGTAAGTTACAAAAAGTTATAATATCGAAAGAAAGCTATTCTGAAACTGTAGAAATATTTAATACACACAAAGTGTTCGATTTTCAAACTTGTTTTGAAGATTATAGAAATAATGATAAAAATGATCAGCTAGATGGCAGTAAAGTTCTAATAATTGAACGTGAAGCTTATAAAGATAATTTCACGAATTTAGAAGATTTTGGACTTTTAACTGACAATGAAAGCCTAAAATTGCTTTTTATACCAAACAACGTTAGTGATTGCAGTGAAACAATTCCATTAAATATTAGCAAAGGTAGAATCATAAACCTGTGGTCAGATGATGAAGAAAATCAAGTAATTAATTTTAATTCCACATTATTCAAACTCATGATCATGAACTGTGACAATAATAATACAAAATATCTTCAAAATGATGGTAGTTTAGAATTGGACATAATTTTAATAAATACAAATAATACAAGCTTAAACGAACCTATTGCAAATAACTTAAAAAATACATTATTGGACTCTTCAAAAAGAGCCATTTTAAATTGTGGTTACTTTAATCAAACATTTCAGTTACATAATATCAACTCAGTAATGGAATGCCTATTTTTAGAGTCAGGCAATAATAATATTACAACAAAAGTGGAAACTCCAACTTCTAAAAGCCCTATCGAAAGTCATAACAATTCATTTAATGTACGTAACAAGGGTATAAATAGTACCACAATAAAAACAAAGAAAAATTATATTGGCAGCGAGCAAGAAAGTAAAGATAAAGGTAAATTACGGAACGGTAAAGTTCTACTAAAAGGAAATGAGACAACCGAATCAAATCCCTATGGAGAGAAAGCAACCATAGAAGGAAACAAAACAGAAAAGACCAATTCTGAACAAGAAATATATTACATCAGTCCTTGGGTATATATTATAGCAATAGCAGCAATATTAGCTGTGGTTGCCTCAGTCTTAATTTACGCTTTATGTTTGTTTAAGTCAGAAGAAAAGGAATATCGTAAGTACATAGTTTTACAAATACTTGTAAATTTAATATATATAGTACTAAGATAGATTCAAAGATTTCAAGTTATAGAATTCTAATATTCAGATTGATGAGCTTTTATCTAAGTGGTGGATGAAAGAAGTACCTACTATCCGAACTGATTCGTTATATCAATTAGAAATAGTGTAATGCTCTTTAAAAAAGTATAACCGACTTCAATGTGCCTAAATCGTGGCAAAGTCAAATAATGTATTCTTCTGTATTCTTCATCCCTTCATTTTCAATAGCAGCCGAGTCAAGACTTTAGAAGGAATAGCTATCTATATTGAAAACTTTTAAACTTAAATAAAAACCAGTAGCAAAAATGCATCGATTAAGAAATCTAATTTCTGTCAGAAAGTGGACCGCTACCGCGTACATCTTAAACTTTCCACAATAGCCTAATGTCAACTTTTAGAAAATATTGCTTTTCCCGATGCATTGATATTAATCGTTGAGGAGTTCTCTTGGTACTTTCCTATCCACCACTTCACCATATCCGTTGTAACGAGTAAAACATAACTTAGCAACCATATTAAAGTAATTGAATAGCAAACTGTGAAATACTTATTATTGAATAGTTTCGGTTTTCCACTTCACCAAATAGTGCTTTCCAAAAGCAAAAGCACATTGCAGGTAAGGTAAGAATTCCCTCGATTTCTCCAGGATCCCATTATCAGATCTTAAACTGATGACAATGGGATCACCTGGAAAGTATACTCTTTCAAACAAAAAAAGAATTTTCGAAATCGTTACAGCTATGTTCGAGAAATCGGACACGTACATAAATATAAAAGATTCCGACTAACTGAGAACCTCCTGCTTTTTTTTGAAGGCGGTTAAAATTAAAAGAAAATCATATGTATAAACAACGTAGTCTCTAGTTGGTAAACTGTTTATAATTACAATTCTAAAATAGTGTCACTGTCTCTTAACTGTTTCCAGAAATAGTGCATTATAATAAAAAATTATTACAAACTGCGGTAAGAAAGATAGAAATAAAAATCATTCATGATAAATTCTTAAGGGTACCGATACAATTAATTAAAGAAAGTAATAATTCAGAACATATATCATTTATGTTATAATAATAATTTTTAAATATGTAATAATGATTATACTGATATGAATTAATGGCTTTATCAAATAGGAATTAAAGAAGATGAACATTACTAATAATGATAAACAAGTAAAAACATATGCAGACATGCTGTCCTTCACCGTTAAAGCAAATAATAATTCATTTCTAATTCACAAGTGAATCGGATTTTCACTGGAATACAGTTTCACAGTTATACAGACAGACAAATGTTTCAATTGATAAATTGCACTCTCTCTGTCACATATTTTGTCTCTTTCTTATACAAGACTTTTTTTTTTTTCATTACAGAAGTAACAACACCCACACGAAATTGGTCAGCGATGGATGTAACAGAATTTTGATAAAATCTTTTAACATTTACTACAGTATTACGAATATTGAAATCTTATTCTAGAGTCTAAAATATACAAAAGAGCCAATTGTACTAACAAAATTGATGACGACGATGAAATTGTAAACGACATTAACGACGTGAAATAAAACTACAATAGAAAAAAAACAAAACAAAATTAAAATTGTAGTTTAATTCATTATCACTATGTTACAAAGTAAATATTAATGAAAATCTCTAGTTATACCCTTACGTAAACATTTGTACATAGTAAAGAAAGAAATCAATTTTCTGGCGTGGATGTTCAAATTGTGTTATGACCTTCCTGTCAAGGTTTCACTAGTAACTATAGTTTGAGTTTCTGCAAAAGAAAAAAAAGGTTTTTAAAATTATTATTGCCAGGTTTGCAAGACGTGCCTTACACCAAATTTGCTAACCCTGGAGGTCTCCATAGGCCATGGCTCATAAGCGGATGGGTTAGTTGGCCAATATATCAAAAATAATATAATCATCCTATTCATGTGAAGTCTCCCCAGCAGCATAGCGCTAGTGGATACTATTATTTGTGAATATCATTTATTAATTGCATGCGTTCGTCAAGCGTCCCTAAATATTTAAACCTAATTTGTTTCGCTTGCGTGAATTTTATTTTTATATCCCCTACCCTATGCCTATTTTTGTACCCATGACAATGTGTACGCAAAATTTCATGATATACAATTGAGTAGTTAAGGCTTAAAAGCGTAACAAACAAATAAATCCTTTACGGTAACTGCAATCCGTTTGTGGAATGCACTGCCTGTGGAAATCAGATTAAGCACCTTTAGCAGTAGCGAAAGAGCATGTAGTCTTGTTATTAACTGCACTAATTTGTTCTAGTTATTACCATATATTGTCTAATATGTGTGTTTGTATGTATATGCGTATTAAAGTATATATATATATATATGTATATATGGGTATGTATTGTAGCATGTCAACCTTGTGATATGAATTATATATTACTGGTAATGTGAAGTTTACTGAATTCGTATTCTCTATTTTTGTTTGTATAAAAAATATAAGATTTGAACAGAAAGAGAAGTTTGATTGTGTTCTCTCTTCGTTCAAATTTTATATTTTTGGACTTGGAGTTCTGACATTAACCGAGGATCAACCTCGAGGAGAACTGTGTTGATGATAGCTCGTTAGAAGATATAAAACATGTAAAGTGACTGTATGAGTTGGTGTTCGCACTAATAAATATTTAATTTCAGATACCAGAATTTGATTTATCATTTCCAGTAAGATACACCCTTTCCTGAAGGAAATCCTCTCGATAGAGTCTTGGCGAGTATAAGCACGCAAAAGAGTGTTACTGTATATGTATATGAATATTCTACGTATCCCTCGTACGTCTATTTAACCCTCTCTTAATTCCGTAGAAGTCATATACTGGTTTCACTTTTGTGCCATATTTGTTTCAATAACGGTACTTTAAACTGTTTGAGTACGCCACCAGCTACCGCTTATTTTCGTTTGGTGTTTTGCAAAACATCGCTATCAGCGATAAGATCGCCCATTGTACTTACCATATATCATTAAGTGTTTCTAATTATGTGTATGTAAATGTATAATGTGGTGTACAATGTAGAATTTTCTATATATCTAAACTGATATTAGCATTTATAATATTATAGGATTGAGGAGTTTATGTAAATATGTATTAATACCTATAATAAACCTAATATCACTCAGTATACATATACACAATATTCTTGCAAAAAAAAAGGAATTGAAATTGAAATAAGATGGCTACATATAGCAGACTTTCTACTTTATCTAGACGAGTATTGTTTGTAAATAAAAACACTCGTATTATTTTTGAATATCAGAAACTTTACACAAACAAGTACATCTGAAATTGGACCTAATCCAGATATTACGATATTTATAGCGTATCATTAACATGTAGTATTCTCGAAACACCTGACTTTACCCGACCCATCGATGAACGTCGCGCATGCCCCTTTAAACCAAGCCACGATAAAGAGAACCCCTATATAGAAGATTATTTCGTTCTTTACACCCTATAAAAGTACTTTGAAGGGAGGGTGACAAGCTCAAGTTATGGCAGCCACCATGAAAACTTCAGACAAGTCAGACTTCGGCAAACCTCGGGCACATTCGTGAGTTTCCGTTGTGAGTAAAACCTCCGTAGTTTTTCAGACAGCAGGGCACGGACTTGGTTTGAGGGGCCTATCAGAAACAGCGGCAAATATATGCATTAAAAGAAAAAGCGGTTATTGTGAGTCAAATTTAGGCAATAAAATAAAGTATAAAAAATTCTATGAGATGATGTTTCTTCAGCCAAAATGAAGCCAACTTGTCTGAAATCCTCCAGCCGTAAGTGGTTTCAACTTTCTTTCACTTGTTAACAATGAAATCACTATCAAATCAAAATGTAAAGTGTCAGTATAACATGGGTTTGTTAAAACGTTTGAAATGTCCACATCATCTTAAACGTCTCAGTTTTCTACTAGCCATCGCTTAAAGAAAGATGATACACAAAGGAAATGAGGACGAACGTTTGAATCATTTATAATTTTTTCCTTAATGAATGTCAATAGTACAAACAATCTTAATGTAACTAATTACTGGACTTGATAATTAACTGCATTGTTTCCAAAAACATAAACCGGAATTAATGACATTGACGATAGGAATGAAAACTATTCCAGTCTTCATTAATTACGGTTAATCACCTCCTTTTACTAAAAAGCAATTTTGCAACTTAACATTGTGGAATTAGATCCTCTCAGACAGAGTCTGCCAGATGGCTGGCAAAACAAAAGTTAACCACTATTTTATCCGACGAAAACAAAATAAAGGTTGAAAGGATCCCAGCTCATACTTACGATAAACAAATACCGGAAAACCTAAAAACCAACAACTACATATTTTAGTGAATAATAAATTACGAGGATAACATACATATGTACATAATTTAAGATAAGCGACTTTAAAGATAACATTATTTTAACATTTATCCTGTATGTAATTTACCATAATGTTCATTTGTTAAATGATTTTAGATTTATGAATTTCTTGGGGGTGCTTAGGCGACGGATTAAATGGTTAGATGGTATGCGATAATAGCGTGTTTATTATAATAAAACTCAAAATTCGTTTCGTACATTCTTTTGGTAGCTCACCTACAACTATTATTTTAATTTTCATTGCTGTATTCTTATTTAGTCTGATCTTTTTTTGTTAAAAGTAAAATAAAAAAATTACCACTGACTCAGAAACTCAAAGAATTGCTACGTTAATCCAAACAAATTTTGTTAACTGTACTGTAGGCTTACTTTGTCTGTGCAGTCGATTTTTTGATACGTAATAAGGTAATGATTTTCGAAGCCTAAGTCCGTCCCAGTGTTTAAGGGTGCAACGTCCGCGCCGGCGCGCCCCGTCGATACGGCGCCACACCGCCGCCCCAGCCCAAGCGGCTAAATGCACGCGCTCCACATCGCACAACTCAACATCACCACACAAAAAAATCAACTAAATCCACAAGAAATATCACAAAATTAAAATAATCACAAAAACCCTAGACATTTATATGAAAAAGTGAGATTATTACTATAACTTCAAAAGCAATTATTTTGTAACATTTTTTTATTGGTGTTCTAGTGCCACAATGACTACTGAGTGCTGTGATTTTAAATTCTGAATTAATAATTTTAATTAGTGATTCAGTTTACAAGAACATTTGTGTAATGATGGCAGTTTTTATTTAAATTTAAAGAAGGAACGCGTTGATAACTGTGTGATGTGACAAACCTTCTTGCGTAACATACCGGCTTCGGTAAGTAGTGTCCATTTGTCTCTCAAATCGATACTTTTTTTAAAGTGTTAAACCTCATTACATACAAAATTATTCTCTAATTTCATAGGTGGTTATTTAAAAACTTAACCTTGTAAGATTTTTATGTATGATTGGAACTAATGTATACATAATCCTAGTACTTTTATTACTGCTTCAAGACGTGCTATGCCATTTCACACTAAAATTGAGAAAATCAAATGTTATATAATATACCATTTGCGTTAACTTCTGTTCAGCTAGTAAAATAACTGTGTACAAAATAAAAACTTTGGTCAATTGAGTTGGATGTGCACATTGATAGCAAGATGGTGTCGGTTTTAATTATGTTTCTAAATTGGAATGTCGAGGCCTGAAAATTAACAATATCAAAATGCCAGCTTGAATATTTTGTTTGTCTAATACCAACATCGCATATGATTACCCTATACGATTTTATTTAGTTAAGCCGCCTGTCCTGCCTCCCACGTCGGGTACTAAATTTAGGTAATTTATGGTAAATTTTAGGGACTGTGGACGTCCGACTGAGGAAACACATCTAGCTCATACAAGGCAACGAGTAAACAACATGAGAGTAGTACTCAACATTGCAGTAGAAGTGTTGCCAAAACTCCATGGGTAGAAAGTTGTCCACGCAATAAGTGCTTACCAACAGTCAAGGCTAGTTGTATGGTAATTTGGTTATGTAACAAATAAGTTACTTAAATAAGAAAGACCCGGTTATATATAGTATGGCTTTCCGTAACCCTAACAAAAGCACGACCAATGGAGGTTACCAGACTTCATTTTACAGTCCAGGGTCTGTCTGGGTCTGGGTTTCTAGGGATTTTGTTCCAAAGATTTACCCGGACCTCTAGCAACAGCGACGACCTGCGACGGAACACTGTTTAGTTTTAAACTCTTAAATTGAATTAAAAATAGGTGACACATTGCAAAATATCACTTTGAAAGGACTGGCCTCGAAGAGCAAGTAAGCTTTTCACGCATGCCAGTGACTTTCAGAATGAAAAACTGAAAATCAAAATCATTTATTTCAATTAAACCACTATGGGTATTTTTGAATTGTCAGGAGTCAGTCAGACTAAGTCAGTCGTGAAGCTAGTTTCCTGTTCCAACTCGTAGATCCAGTGGAGAAGAACAGGCAAGAAACTCCAAGGACACTCTTTTTCAAAATGTTTTTTACAAATCTCTGGTTACATTGCTTATATGCGCAAGTTAAATGTGAGGACAATGTAACGTATTGTTCTAAACTATAAACTACTACAATATCAAGTAGTTAAATCTCATTTTGATGGTTACCTAATTATACTTACTTCGATAGATAATCGTTTACTTTTTCGAGTCGCGAAATTCCGATAGCAATCACGCATAATCGTGTTACTGACTCTACGTGACTAGCAGTAAATTCAATAATTAAAAATGTAAAGGATGAATCACGAGGTATATTTTTCCAAAAACTCTTGTAGATCCTCTACAATATACTGTCGTTATAAATCATTACACAACTGGAGGTGTTATAGGTGCGTTTCTAACCCTGTTAAACCTACAAACTGTTCTTCTATTCTCTACTTGAAGATCAGTACTTTTAATAGCTTGATTTCCTATTACACGCTCTTGAGACATACGACCGTGTGCTTTTTTCAAACAAACAGAAATACTATGAATAAATTTGAATCTCGTTTTATTTATACGTAAATGTAGATAAAACGTCGTAATTCCACTGTTACGATCTATAAACCGACCGGCATATTCCATGTTTCCTTATACACGACATTCGGAAAACAACATAATACCCAATGAAGTATTAACTCATAGTAAAGTTTCCTAGACTTAACTTTATATAATAGTTATGAATCCTGTGACTAAATAGTATTGTCTTTTAATAAAGATTGTCAATATACCGTGAATAAATGGCGCAAATCCTTAGTTTAATATGTAGGAGGTAAATCACAGCAGATCTTTTCCGAATGACGCCCTTTTAGGGTAGTACCTCCACACAACAGTATTATTAGCTTCGTGTTATTGTAGTCAATCAGTGTCTTCCTTCTTCCTTCCTCTATTTCAGGTCTGTGTGTACTACTCTATAGACCGTGTTTTAATTTTTCCTAGACGAAACTTGAGTTTATAGTTATAAGTTCATTAGATTTTTAGTCATGGGTAGCCTATAATTATATAATTGGTTCTCTATTCGAAAAAAAAGGAAAATGCATTCTACAGACACGCAGATTCCTCTAAAAGCGTTGTAGAATGCATCGAAATTTTCAACGTTAAATATTCTGATGTTAGGTATATTAACTAGCTTTTGCCCTTGGTTTCGTTTGTGAATTTGGTTAATCAATTCACTATTCCTCAGGAACATTTCTTTTTTGCTGAAAGGTACTCGTACGTCCCTTTCTGTGACTGGCCTGACTGCTGAGCCAGAGGTCGTGGGTTCAATTCCCATCCAGGACTATTAACTGTGTAATAAGTATGATCATTTGTTCTATGTCTGGGTGTAATCTATCTATAATATGTATGTTTTTAGAATGTTTACCAGCAGTCTGGTCTGGCTCTGCCCAGTTTGGGATTAGACGGTGGTGTGTGACATAGGTCAAGTTTTTATTCTGTGTCCTCGACAACGTGTTTGCAATTTTTTCTGATAATCGGTTGAGTAGATAAGGCTTTAAGGTGGCAAACTAACAAAACAAATTCAGTCCCTCATTTTATAATATTACCAGCAACCCGACCCGGCTTTACAACAAATCGCACAATTATACACCTAAACCTTCCTCATGAATCACTCTGTCTATCACTAAATCGCATGAAAATCTGTTCAGTAGCTTTTCAGTTTATAGCAAACAGACAGACAGACGTGGCGGGGGAAATTGTTTTATAATATGTAGTGACTAGCAGTTACCCGTGACTTCATACGCTTAAAATATTGCGATTATTGTTGGAAGCAAACGTATTATGTGCAGGATAGATTCTACTACCATCTCACCTGTAGTCTTCAATGGCTCATTCATACCCCTGAGCTCAGTGGTTAAAGACCTGGGTTTGCACATAGACTCATCCCTTGATTGGCGTGCCCAGGTGACTCACGTAAGCCAGAAAGTGACTGGCACTCTCCGAAATTTATATCGGTTAAAAAATTTCCTTCCTACTAAAACCAAAACTATCCTAATGCAGTCCCTAATCATTCCTATCATCGACTATGGTGATGTGTGTTATTTCGACCTGAATGCAGACCTTCTCAACAAACTAGACCGTCTTCTTAATAACTGCATTCGATTTATATTCAATCTTCGCAAGTATGACCACGTGTCTGCTTTACGTTCCGAATTAAAATGGCTACCTATTCGCCAGCGCCGTAATCTACGAGCACTAACTTCTCTTTTCTCTTTTCTTAACTCTCCATCTCCACCTTCTTATTTAGCTCCCTACCTTCGATTCTTGTGCTCAAATCATAATAGAAATCTTCGTTCTACAAATAACAACCTTCTCTTATGTCCCCCACATAACTCCGATTTCGTGAACTCTTCGTTCTATGTCCAAGCAGTTCTTCTCTGGAATGCACTCCCACTCGAAATCAGGATGTCCACAAACCGCTTTACATTTAAGAGGAGAGTACGGGATCTGCTCCACAATGAGTTGGCGGAATTGACACAGCGCTAGTACATAACTCTCTATGTGTGTATATATGTATGTTTATGATATGTATATATTATGTAGTATATTATCTATCAATGACACATAGCAAACTTTGCACCTATGTATTTTATTTATGTATTTAACGTGTATATTTAGTTCATGGTTTGATTTATCTATCAAAATTATTATAAGACCTAAATTCGTATCTTTGGAATAACATCTCTCTCTCTCTCTCTCTCTCTCTCTCTCTCTCTCTCTCTCTCTCTCTCTCTCTCTCTCTCTCTTTCTCTGTTTTCTCTCTTTATCATGTCTTTTGCACCTACCACTTTTATTTCTGCATCACCCCAAGGTTGACTGGCAGAGAATGCCTAAGGCATTAAGTCCGCCTTTGTACAGTCTGTGCATGAAGCATTAATAAATAAATAAATAAATAAAATACCTACTAATCTGAAACCTCTCATTAACCAACTGAATAATGGTAACCGATGCTTTGTGAGTTACTTAAAGAGAATACTTACCTACTAATAAGAATTACGTTGTTTTTTCCTCTATGGTGTAGATTGCATATGTTATATACCTGACTAAACTATGCTATTAATGTAAAAGCGTCGGAACTTTGTTATAACATATCCACTGAGTCCTATCAAATTCTATTTACGGCAAATCAATAAATATTACCGGAATATGTCTAAACATAGTTCAGCTTATCACGCTAAGGTGGTGTTTCTGGCGTATAACAAATTGATTTCGGTACGAAAGAAAAAGAAGGAACCCTAATAAGACCACTTCGTTGTGTCTGTCAAGACTCTTTTTCTCAGAAACACGTGGAAGTATCAAGGTGAAATCAACATCAAATACTTATGTCTGTAGTTCCTTTAAGCTGTAAAAAAACCAGGCTCCTAAATCAACGCAATCAAAAATTCTATTAATTTTTATTTTATCATTCCATTTGAGCCTTATATTTTAACATTTCACAGGTAAATTAATACCTATAGAGTATTTCTCATTGACCAAGAATCGTGAAATTTTGCGAAAACAGTCTCGCAGCACAAGTAAAGGAAAAAAACCGAAAGTTGTTTATTTGTAGTTATTTCACACACGGCAGAAGTGAAACTTCAGAAAAGTAACCTACGAGGGAATTAGAAATAAAAAGTAAAATCAACACAAATAATTCACTATGTTAATAAATTTCATTTTAAATAATTTATATAAAAGTTATTGGTCAAATTAACACAGATGTGTTAAATAATTAACCAACGAATTTTATTACGCAAATGCACAAAAATGATACACGTGAATGATACACCACGTTGATTATGACGCATTTTCTGATGGCTTCTTCGTACGCAGGCGCAAAGACGAAAATTATAGGTAACACTGTATACTTGTATTCTATCTCATTCTCTCGCAGGCTAAATCCTATTTATGAATACATTATAAATTATAATTGGAAATGACTTGCTAAGTAAAGTTTTCTGGGAAATTAATTCGCAAACAGGACAGCGACGCCATTAATACGTGGGTTATTGATTCAAAACTGGAATTTAATTATTGTAAGTGTTCTGCGATGAGTTTCGCAAGATTTGTCCAATCTATTCAAGTTATAGCATAAACGGTGATTCAATCAGCGAAGGCATACATCAAAAGATAATGGCATAATATTAGATCGAGGCCTCACATACCTTGACTCTTTTAGAATATGTACTTGGTTTTGTTCTATGGAGACATAAACATTACAATGTTATAATGTTTCATTAGGCGGGTCGTACTTGAGATCATGTGATTATAGGTTTGATCGCTCCCAGCACATTAACGTCATGAATCCACTCCACGTCCTTTTAGCGACTAGTAACTAACTAGTGGACGTTGTTAAAAAGTCCTCCCACCACCTCAAACCCAGCTAATCGCAAAATTGGTGAAGCACCCCCTTCCCAGCTTTTTTTATTCAAAACGACTCCTACAGACTAGTAACTTCAACGAACCTGGACTGTAATCACCAAAAACTGACTCCGGCAATTCAAACTAGGTGTAAATGTAGAAAGAGTAAAAAGACCAGATACAATTATATGGAACTATATTGAATGTTCGGCGTTCTACAATAAATATATAAAACAAAACACTACTCATAAACCGTCTTGTAAATACAATCAAATGAAGCAGCCTTTGCAAGAAGACAATTCTAACAATGACTTAGTATTTGCTTGACCCAGTTTCCTTGTATATACGAGTAAAGTGAATATAAACCAAAATAATCGAATTTTCTCTCGAAGAACAAAGTTCGCTTATCAAATTTACCTTAGTGTAGTAAATGCTCTAAAATTTTATTAGAGAACTTTACTCGTCTTGAAGATTTACTGGGTGGTGCAAAAGTGATGTCATAATGTGAATGTGTATTATATAAATGGCTTCAAATGTCATTGCACTTTGATATCTACATACGTTGTAGACAGATAGAGAATTAGTTGATAATAAGCAATGGATACACCTGGAAAACGAAGAATTATTGTTACTATTTATTTAACCAAACTCCAGTCTGTTGTTTCAACGCAGTGTAAATTTCGTTTGGCTGAGCGTCCCGTGCAAACTGGGTCCACTAAACTCGTACTCGTATTGCTCATTCAACCGAAAACTTAGCTGTTGCAACCGATGATGTCAGAGAGAATCCAAAAACATCGGTGAAACGACGATGCACTCAAACAAAATTTGCGTTTCTGGAGCACAAAGAATCTACATAAAATGCGACTGTTTGGTGCGGCATTTGCAGTGAAAAAGTGATTAGTCTTTTTTTTTTTGAGGACGCTGATAGAATCACCGTGACCGTGACTGTATGCATTACAGGCAGATGTTGAACGAGTTTTGTTCCCGCAAATAGATGGTCGTAGTGTCTTGAGCATTATTGGTTACAGCAGGACGAAACATCAACTTACACAGATGGGACATGGAATCAGGTTTGATGTACAGGGAAGTGGCCAACTGGCTGGAATCAGTCTTTAACAATTCCAATTCACAAGAAAGAAACGTGCGGGAACAATAAAACGGTGGCCCTGAAATCTCAAACCAGCAAGGTAATGCGTCGTATAATCAACGAACGGCTGCAATACTATCTGCAATAACAAATAGCAAGTTAACAAGCTCGTTTTTCCAAAGGCCGAATCAATCAAATTGTGAAGGTTAGGTAAATAATAGTGGAGAACCAGGGGATTACGCTCACGTGCTTTATTGATTACTCTAAGGTAGTTAGTTGCCTGCATACAGTCCGACTGCGTATACCGTAATTTGTAGGAAATGGGGGTTCTATCACTAATGGTCTGATCTCGGGGCTATAGTGCGGCACAGTCGTCATTCAACGTAATAAATTCTTTGGTTGATTAGATATTGAGTGGTGAAATTATATTTTGGTTGCAGATGATAGATATGTAGCTGCAACACCAAACTTTTACGATTTTATTATTATCAGTTTTTTGAATTGCCTGCTACTATTAAAGCAAGTTTAAAGCGATTATCACTTCAAAACGTTGTTTTAGATGTTTAAATAAATTTCACTTCACCCATTTACTCATTCCTAAATACGATATATATATATATATAATAGCCCTTATTATAATATACCACTCTCAGAGCAATATATTGCTCTTAGATACCACAAATAACGTGCAGTTCATATGAAAAAAAAAAAGTAGGCATTCATGGGAGTGCCCACAGAAGTGAAAACTTAAACGAAACGACCTATATATCCTCTCTCTCTCTCTCTCTCTCACACACACACTCTCTCTCCCTCTCTCCCTATCTTCCTCTCCCTCTCTCCCTCTCTCTCTCTACGCTCTCTCTCATGATGTACATGTAAATATAACAAACTTGGCTTCGTCGTATGAATTTTCGATGGGGACGGACATCAGGGTCGGACATCAGAGTCGGACATCAAGGTCACGTACACAAATACAATATAGGTCCGCAATATTTGTTGTATCTCAATTGGCTATTCAATGTTTCTTGACATCGGAGCGCGTCCATTGACCAATTAGTGTCAGTGTGAGCCAATTAGTGTCAGTGTAAGTTTGGCGTCACCATCCGCTTTAGATAATAAGCCAATAGGCATTTCTACTTCCCTATTCCTCCTTCTTTATAATTTCGTGTTTTAAATAAGCACACCAAATTTGCATACATTCAAATGGAAGTGTAATTCGGCCGTGCAGGTGAGTCAAAAAATCTTCAACATTCGACTGCAGATATATGCTGCGGCATTAGATCCGCCGCAGTGCAGTAAAATTATGCAAACCATTTCTTTAATACAAGGTGTATATTCTAAGATTATGTGTCGAATGGTAAAAATATATTATAATAAATCTCTAAATAAGCTTCAGAATAAGCGGCCTTCATCTAGATACTTAAATGTTACATTTGAGAACGAAAACGGTAATATTCGAATTTATTATATTTTTATTGCATCCTTATCCTGACATAGCCTCAAAGGAATTGTCGGTGAGCGTTTTTTGTATATTTGGGATAATATTGGGAACATCTGAACGGCTTTTGGTATTATAATCTGCATTAATCATATTGCATATATGCTTATATATATAATACTAAGTTCTAAAAAAAGAACAATTAAACTTTAGCCTAAATTATAATAAATTCTGGAACCCGATTGCAGCAGGAAAAGTTTATTAATCCAAACCACCCTGGGACACACAAACAACACACAAAATTACTGTCGTAAAAAAGTAAAATAAGAATTCTAGATACTTTTTGCAGCGCTACCTACTGGGTCTAATTGTGAATATAAACCTTCTGGGGACCCACTCAAACTCACACAAAAAAAAATCCTCAAAAAAATTAAAAATAAGAATAATGTGGGAGAGCCATGCTTCGGCACGTATGGGCCGGCTCGACTCCGCTCGATACCACGGCCTCACAGAAAACCGGCTGTAAAACAATGCTTGCATTGCTTTTCGCCGCGTGAGTGAGGTTACCGGAGGCCCTACCCCTTCCCTCTCCAATATTCCCGTCCTGTCCTCCCCTGTAATCCCCCTCTCCCCTATTCCCACTCTCCACCCCCTCCCCCTCTTCCCCTACTCCCACCTTAAAGGGCGGCAGTCATTTACCATCAGGTGACCCGTCTGCTCGTTTGCCCTTTATAACATAAAAAAAAAATCCTAGAACCTGGTTGCACCGCCACCCACCGGGTCCAATCGTCAATCTAAATCATCCAGGGACCTAATCAAACACACACGCAATTATGTGTCGTCGCCGAACTCTTAAGTTGAGTTTAATAAAAAAAACTTCAAAAAACACATATGTCCAAGACGTGCAGAGTACTTAAGGTAACTTAAGATAAATTATGCTTCCTGCACGTTACGTACATTCCAGACGTACAAACCAGAACTCCTAAGATACATGAAACAGCTAGATTTTAAATGCAAAATGTTTTTTTTATGACGGAGACTAAAAATAACAACAATAAAGCAATTACGAGTATACGAGTTACAGAGCAATTTATTAGAAGAACCGAAAATGCTCATGATCAGACCGACCTTGCGCTCGTTTACCCACTTAGTTGTATAAAAGGACGATAAATAATTAAGAAATAATATTCTGGGATAATATTACACAGGGTTATTAAACTAAACAAAGTTTTTACTATATATTAAATATACTACCAAATTTTTTTATTGTTAATACATATTTAATATTATATCTACTTAAAAAGCTGGTTCTTTTTCTATGCATACATACCAGAAAAAAAACAGATTTATGCATATAAAAACTTGCACTGAGTCCACTGAGTTCTTCGGAGTTACAAGAAGTATTTGTCTTCCATGTTAACTCAAAATTAAACCAAATATTTCTAAACATGTTCATAAATTGCTTTAGCATAAAGCAACTCGTCACGATAAAATATACTATGTCATTAATCAAAGTTGAGTGTTATTGCTAGCATTTCTGAATGTAGATCTTTCACGCCTGCGAGTACAATGTGATAGGTCTTATTGTAGTGGTCGCCTCTGCACTGTATAACATATCAATTATAACTGTAAACGCACAGTGATTTGGCGATTTACTTGATAATTTTTTTTGTGAACAAGTGAGGAAACTATCTAAATATAGGTATTTTCCATTCTACATAATATATTAATACCAACTTTCCCGCGACAGATTTTGTCATGCTGGGACGGAAAAGAGACGAAAGGCACACTATGTCCTTACACTATATTATACCTACATATTTAGAGAATAGACAAAAACACTAAATCTACTAGATTTATCTTACCCACCCTTTTGTACTCTTGTGTGTTTGTATGTCCTTATTTATAGGACAGAGTGCAATTGTTAATGTCAAAAAACTCTTTTTTGACCAAAGCCAAAATGGAGAACAAAATATTAGTAAAAAATTATAAAAGAAACAATATATCTGCGTTTTATAGATTTTTATAATTACATACCCCCCCCCCCCCCTTAGTTCTGTGGTTATAATTGTTAGTTATGGATTCCGGAAAATCATTTCGTCTATTAAACTCCAATTTATGTAAAAAAAAGTTTTCTCCTTACAGTATCTAATCCAATATTGAGTTAAATAAAAAAATCATTATTTCAAATCAAATCTTACGTCAGCAAAACAGAAGATTTTTGTAGTGGAAACTTCTTTAGGCACATTGGGCACTTTTGGTGTGGAGAACAAGCACTGAACTCGCGTGGCCGTCACGCTCAGATACATATATAGAGAGATGTGTGTGTATGTTTAAGTAAGTTATGTTTTTACTTCTGACGTGCAGTCCTACGATTGACAGTTGTTTTTTTTAACACGCTTTTGCTAGCTTCACAGCTAACAACGTAAACAAACAAATACTTAGAAGACAATTTTAACATACTTTTGATACTGTCGTACATAAATCAATCACATGTAGTTCGAATGACAATACTATAATTGGGCATCTTGGAACAGGTCTGATGATGGCGCCAGGAGGTGGATAGTGGTACTCTTCAGTGGTAGCTAATTAACTCCTCGAGTTTGTTTTGACTTGTTCAACAGATTGTTTGGTAACGATGGTCTGATAATGAAGCCAGGAGGTGAATAGCGAACCTCTTCTTAGGAAGGAAAAAACGGAACCCTTATAGGATCACTTTGTTGTCCGTCCGTTCGAAGGTCTGTCTGTCTGTCAAGACCCTTTTTCTCAGAAACGCGTGGAGGTATCAAGCTAAAATTTATATGAAATACACAAATCTACTGTTTCTTAAAGCTGTAAAAAAATTAAACTTCTAAGCCAACGCAATCAAAAGATACAGCCTTTAGCCGCAAATTTCAGCAAATTTTCTATACTCGCGAGGGAATCAAAACCTACAGGATACTTTCCGTGAACTCAGAATCTTGAAATTTGGTACGAAGCATCGTCTTATAGCACAGATAAAGGAAAAATTGCGAAAACCGTAAATTTTCAATTACATCATATTATTAAAATATTTTACAGAACTCTCGGTGCGCGAGTCCGACTCGCGCTCGGCCGGTTTTTTATCCTTTAGGTCGGTTTGCCATTAAGGCGTGTTTATTAATTTATTAAATGTAGTTATGTAAAACCAAGTTTAAATAAAACTCGTCAAACTTTCCTACACCCTTGCGCTTCGATCTCGTTATTTTTGTATGTAGTTGTCGTGTATTTTACCATGCTTGTTGATGACCTAGGTATGTAGCGCGGCGGTAGAACATTCATTTCACTACAACGTGAAGTCGCGAATTCAAATCCTGTTCAGTGCAAATATTTGTATACATGAATATGTCTATTTTTATGTATTTAACAAATGTATCTAATACCGCTTTCTAATCTACAAAAACGAACCGTTTTTTTTTTTTGGAACGCGGCATAAGTGAGTTTACCCGTGTTCAAGAACCCATTGGTTCTGCTTAACTTTTGTTGAGTTGTTGCTGTGTACAATGTCCCAAACTTTGGTAGAGGATCCGGCACTGTCTTTAAATGACGTGTAGGGGATTTAGAGGAAGAGATAGAGTAAAACTTATTAGCCCACGTTTGCTGAAAAGTCAACTAAGTATAGAAGTTGCGAATGGTTATTAAACAATAGGTTGGTATCGTGGTAAGGGCTCAGAAAGATAACACGTCTTAATCCTAACTAATTATAACTGCGAAAGTGAGTTGGTTAATTTATGTGTTTGTTCGTTACACTATCTCGTCTTAATCACTTGACCGAAAATCATGTGGTTTCATCACATCCAGGTTTTTTTTTTATTATTCTGGAGGGATGCCTATATCTACATTTAAGTGAGCGAAGCCGTCAAAAGCTAGTCAACGGATATAAAATGTTTGCTTTAATCCAGAAATTACAGCGGCTACTTACAAAAATGGGGAATGGCTTTTGTATCAATTAGTAACGTAGAGTAAACTTGATATATTTCTTATTATCAATAGTAAAATAAAACTAAAAATCAAAAAATAAATATGAAAGTTTATAAGTATTTTAAATTGTGATAAAAACAGAAATTATTGCGGTTTCACAAATGGGACAGGCACTAGGAAGTAAGATTCACATTTAATAGTAATGACAACTAGGTATTATCTTAGCTGTGGTACTTAATAATTAAAAAACTTTAATTTATTAAAAATCTCTTACCAGGTATTCTGTAATTACCTGTGCCCCGTATCACAGATAAGATAATAGTTACCCGTATTAAAATATTCGTTAAAATTGCATGGTTTCCACACCGCTTCTTTGAGTTGCAGCGCGAGTCTTGTTCCTTCAAACAAACTCTTCAGCTCTATTAATATCGATATGTAACCTACTTTAGTGGTAGATACCTATTAATGAAGTCTTTGTAATTTACTGTAAAAAAACACTTGTAATAAAAATTCACATCACTAACATTTCTTTTTGCAAGCAGGTGTAGAATATATACACTGAATATGTAGACAAATTTGTAAAGAATAAAGCAAGCGAAGTTGTTGAACTATTCATAGAAACATTAATCACGGAGCGGCGTTCAAAAAGCCTAAAGATTTTACAGCACGCTACCATGCCAAGGTGGTGACACGCCTTCTGCCAATATATTGATTGAGTACACTTCTCGCGATCAAAGCCATACCCTTGGCTATACAGTAAAATAATGCTCCATAACTTTGTTTGCTTAATTCGCCTTAACTATTTAACAGGTCATGATAAAATGTAGATTCTATCAAGGCGAATTATAAATGTTTTTCAGACAATTATCCAGAATTATCCTGGAACCTTCAAGTGCAGAGTGAATAGGTTTCTATTGGATAGGCGTGTACCTTCAGCGTCTTCATTGTCACTTTTTATCAAGTACGTTGCAAGACAAACGCTTATTCCATCACAAAAAAAAAACCATCTAGTAGGTATTTTGATGGGCCTGTTGGTCTAGTGGTTAGATAAGCCTGACTGACTACTTACTAAAGGGCAAATAGTTGTGTGATGAGCACGATCATTTATTCTGTGTCTGGGTGTAATGTATCTATAATATGTAAGCATTCTGATAACCATAGTACAGGCTCTACCTAATTTTGGATCAGACGGCGGTTTGTGAGGTGTCTCAAGTTATAATTATAAATCTTTATTATATCCTTCCGGAATAGTATTTTTTCCGGATAGAGGTACTTTACGTCCTTCTCTGTACCCCATTTTTTTTTTGTAACGAGGTGGAAGATCCTCTTGGGTGGGCAGGAGGTGGAAGATCCTTGGGGGCCAAGGGCGGAGGGTCTGTAGGACTCTTACCGATTTAAAACCACCCCGGTGTTCCACTTGCCCATGAACGGCGCGAGAACCGCCATTGCATTCTTCTGCAACTCTCTGTACCCCTGAAAATATTTATCGTCGATTGAGTAGCTAAGGCGTGAAAGAGTAACAAACATATAAACACGTAGGATTTTTAAAATTATGAATATTGAAACTTACGTGGTAAAGAAAAAACAAAATATGAAGCTACTCCAAAAGGCAGTTGTATAAATTAAATTCTACCGAAATAGCTAATACACTTGAGAGCAAGGAATCCGGGTCTTAATAAAGATACAAATCCGGGTCACATAAAGATAGCTTTGAAATAAATTGTGTTTAATAGACAATTAAATACTCGTAAAATTTACAGAAAGAAAAAATAAACAATCCCATTTTAAAACACACGTAACACCACGTGCTGCCATTACTGCGGTTAAGCTGTTTGGCACGACTAGTAAAAACATTTGCCTTCGCTGCGACACGGTTTCCCATGAATACATCAATATATCAATACAAATAAATAAAATAGAAGTGTCTGTTTCTAATGTCAAAATAATAGTTTTTTTAAGCTCATACAGTTAATTGCATTATACCTATGCCTAAAAATCAATTTAAATTTTTTTTGTCTGTCTGTCTATCCGTCTGTCTGTCTGTTTGTTTCGGCTAATCTCCAGAACGCATGCACCGATTTCCACGGGACTTTCACTCGCAGATAGCAGAAGTTACAAGAGTTACAAGGAGTAACTTAAGCTACTTTTATTTTGGAAAATTTTAATTAGGGTTCCACGCAAAATATGTACAAACGAGTGAAGCCGCGCAGGAACTGCTAGTTTGTAATATAACTTACTAAAATTCTTTTAGGTTGCTTAATTTTACCAAAAATAAACCATTCTGTTCCAAAAATAACTATATACCCTTCTAATCCTATCCGTCATAAGGTTTAGTTATACTAAAAAATATAAAGCCTCGGGTAGCTCACTAATTGGAGTGAATCTTGAAGCAAACGTTCCCTTTTAGCGCTCACTGCGCCTGCCTATTGAGAATATAAAATGTTCTGGTTCATACACGTAGGGTCAAACCGTTGGTGAGTAGAGGGAAAATAGTTATAAATAAATTATAATAATATTTCATGTAGGTTTGGTGCCTTTTTCTTTCTGCGTCCGTTCTCTTCTAGACATCACTGCGTTTCCTGAATTCTACTGTTGATTTGGGATCACCAACGCTCAAGCGACACCACTGAGTTTGTTGTTTTTGCCGAGTGAGAGAGGTTGCCCTAACCCTTCACTCTCCCTCCATTCCACTCTTTCGTGTGAAATTTTACCTCACCAGGCTAAGGTGAAACCGTATATCAGACTTAACCCGACTAAAACAGCAAAAAACCACAAGGTGTGCCTTACAACACATGTAATGATGTAATGAGTGGACCGTCGGGACGCCGTTGTGCCTCAAATCGTCCACCCTTGGCAAACGGGCTCTGTCTATTAACTGGGCGATATCCAGATACAACCCCCCCCCCCCCACCATTCATGAAAATTTTGAATTTCTTTCTAAGGATAGAATATCAATCATAGATAAATAGAATAATAATAAAATCAAATACTAAATGTTACACTAAATCACACACAATACTTGTACATACTGGTAATACGCTTTCGCGATTATTTTGTACTTTTTACGTCAGCAACCGACCAGACAAACTTCACGCAATAGATATAGAAGAAAAAAGATTATGTGACAATCTTCAATGTACCTCCTTTCCAAAAAACAAAATTATTGCAATCGGACTATGTGTTAGTGAATTCGATTTTGACTTTCATCCCCCTTCTCACGGTAACTGTCCTCAATTTCGCAATAAAAAGTATTCTATGTCCTGCCTCATAGTATAAACTCAAATCAAGCCAAGTCAACACAAATAATTTACTAACGTTAATAAATTAGTTAATTTTAGATAATTATTTTAAAAGTTATTTCTCAAATTAATACAGATGTGTTAAATAATTAACATAAATTAATTAAGCAACGAATTTTAATACGCAAATGCACAAAAATTATACACTTAAATGATAGGTACACCACGTTGACTATGACGCATTTTCTGAAGGCTTCGTAGTACGCAGGCGCAAAGACAAAGATTATAGGAAACGCTGTATACTTGTATTCTATTTCATTCTCTTGTAGGCTAAATACTGTTTATGAATATTATTGTCTCTTATTTGTGTCGCTTTTCAGTTTCATCGAATTTCAAATCACAACGATTCCAAAGAAGTTTCACTTAAAAAAAAACTATGCTTTTTTTCAACAACAATAGAGGCAAAGTATTACCATAAAAAAATTAAACAACATAATAAATATGTAAATAGAACCTATAAAACGATGTATTAACATATCGCGTGACTCATACGATTATACCTAACTTTTAAGCGGAAAAGATTAAAATAGTTATAGCTCCAATTTATTTAAAACCCACCGTTAAATTAATTACCATATTATTGTTGATAGATAGATATACTTTTAAAATTACTTATTCACTAGGGTAAGTAGGGAAACGTTTCCGACAAGAAAGAAAAGATAAAAACATTTTTGTATGTAGGTACAATTGTAAATAAGTACTTGTTTTGATTAATGATTTTGACTTCTATACTAAAATCGTGTCTAAACTAATAGTTGATATGATTTTAAAAATAAATCTATGCATTTAAGAATACGAGAAGGTAATTGACTTCAAAATTATGTACGTGTGTATGTAATATAATTGAGACTCAAGCAAAATATTCACATAATATGATAATCTATTACTAAGTTCGTTTCGTGCTCTGACGCAGCTGGTAACCGGACTTGGCTGCTTGGAATGTACCTATGTTGCATATTCTATGAGCGAACAGCTTCGTGCCACCACTGCCACCAAGGCTGTCGCGAGGACACTGCACACCACACTCTAGTGGTGTGCTCAGCGTGGGCACATGGCACGACCTCACGACTGCCATTGATGTGGAAATACTAGATATAGAGACCATGGTTCTTTCCATGGTCCAAAGTGAGAGTGCGTTTGATTTCGCCGTCTCGTTTTGCGAGTAGGTGATGCTGACTAAAGAAGAGCCGGAAAGGGAACGGGAGAGAGCTAGTACTCTCCTACATTCCGCAGAAGACGGCGGGTGGTGCCCGCCGGAGAGCAAAGAATGATTTCCGATTATTACTAAATACATACATATTATAGATAAACTAGCAACCCCTTCCGGCTTCGCACGGGTACAAATTATACAACTAAACCTTCCTTATGAATCACTCTGTCTATTAGTAAAAACCGCATGAAAATCTGTTCAGTGGTTTAGCAGTTTATCGCAAACAGACGGACAGACGACGCGGGGAACTTTGTTTTATAATATGTAGTGATTACACCCAGACAAAGAACAGATGATATTGCTTATATGATCGTGCTCATCACACAACTATTTGTCCGAGGTACGAATCCAACCCTAATTATGCAGTCAGTGTCACTAACACCAGGCCCGTCAACAGGTATACCTACCCAGGGCCCCTGCAATAGATCCACTTGTGAGCGAACTTCGCTTGTAATAAAAAAAGGTTCGATTCTTGCTCCCGAACCTTCCTTTTTTAGCAGCACCTCTTGAAAAAGTTCTCCCCATTTTAAAAATCTAAACATTTACAAAATATATGTATTACTACTTATTATAAAAAACTATAGCGGATTTCACTTACAAGAAAATTTTGAAATATCTACAACAAAAGTAATACTACTACAAAGAAATAGTACAATATATTAACTAAAAATTACCAAATAAATATACCTAATTTAAAAAAATTAAATCGTCTTCAAAAAAAATCTAAAATTATGAAATAATATTTTTAATAAATAAATATACAAAATTAACCGACAGAAATGAATTCAAAATTAGGTTACAAAGATTAGAATTAGGTGCAAAGTCGTCGAACAACAGGAAACAAAATACAGTCAGAGACATTTTACCTAATAACCTACTTCTTACTGCACAAGTAGGACACGTGTTTTAGTTATTATTGTTATTAATTCAGAAAATCCTCTTCTTGGCTTCGTTATAGTACCCACGGTGTTGTAATAGGCTTTGGTGACACCGAAAAATCACATTCCCCCTGTTATCCTGCTATGCACAAGAAAGAATGATTGTTATATGTAACTTCAGTCAAAATATTCATAGAAAACACCAGAAGCCTTCTACTTGAGTCGAAAAATAAAGGTATTAATTATGTGTTCAAGTTTTATACACATACGTACACCTTTATAACAACCAACACGCATTCACGACACGTCAAAAGTAAAGAAACAAAGAACGCCTCTCATATTGTACGCTGCCGTGTAATTTCCTGTTGCAGGGAACGCCCTACAGACGGAAAGAATGATCTATTGATTGTCGATACATACAATACAATGCTTATGAACATCAGGTAAATCGGTTTTTCTGGTTAAGGAAAAGAGTAAATTATATCTCAACTTGACTGATATGATAACCATAGTCTACGATGCAGTCATGGTTATAAATATTCTTTTGTTTTAGTATACATAATATATAATATTTACCTACAATATTGTTTGCTGCTAATTTAGTAAATAATTATATCTGAACACATACATGTATGTAAATAAACCTTGTAAATACAATTCTGTCTATCGGATCGGGGATATACACATACAACAGAGAGTGAATATATTCGAATTAATTATTTATTTCATGAAATCAAAAACTCACACAGGTACATCGATTAAAGAAAATTTACGTTACTGTTAATGCAAAATCGCAATCCCTATAAATAGTAAGCTTGTTTACCCATTAAGGAATAGAAACTAATTTCTGTCTGTTTTCCTATTCCAATTTGTCAGATAAAAGATTAAATGTACAACATCTTAAGGGCCGATTTGCTACTTTTTTCTCCTACGCTGAACATAATTACACAACTGGTACACACAGCAACGAAGGACAGTTTCGTTGAGTCCCACACCCGAAGACTCGACAAAATGTGACTTAAGTCACTCCTCGAGACGTCAAGAGCGCCATGCCAGACTCAGTTGAAGCATTTCATCTACTTCCGTTTCGTCGTCTATGAATAACGGACATCCCGTACTAATTCCCGTTCCGACATGTGTAAATGTGATGATAGATTTCCTGTTTTTACAGTAAAAAACAAGAAGAAGGTAAAATTATTATAATTATCGTGTTCTTAGGCATAGCATTTAATGCACGATATAGAACATACTAGAAAAAGGTTAGTTGTTTGTGTGTTTACTACATCCATGTATAGAGCTGGATAACTTCAGATGCTGTAGAAATCATCGTTTATAAGCTTCCCTATACGTCCTATTTTTGTATTAAAAATATATGAAAAGCAAAGTCCACGCTTAGATAGTTGTTGAGCTCCTCATTTCCAAAGAGATAGCTCACTATGCTTCAAAGTAGTGACGGCCCTAGGCTGCTGCGAGAGGTGTCCTCATACCGGGCGCCGTCAAGGGGAGGAGAGGGGCTGAAATCAACCGAAACACTACCAACGGATAGAGAGGGTACTGGAGGGTAATACAATGAACCCAAATGCTGGAGAGTTTCGCCTTAGACTGCTCACTCTTAACTGACTTATCCGAACGGTTTTAGGAATCTGCATTTATTATACAGAATATATCTAGAGGACGTCTTCGGTAGTAGGACTCACTGGCCTGTTTCTTGAAGCAATAATTGTACAATATTGCCGCACGCAGTAAATGATGATCACAAATTTCGTCAAATTAATTTCGTTGGAAATTCTGATGACAAAATCAATCATTATGCTCTTTACGTACATAATTTTTCTGTGTGTTTGTTGGTGACTGATCTCCTCCTAAACATGTTAGCCGATTTCGAATTTTGTGTATGTTTTAGTATGTTGTGTGTATTTTAGTGGGTTCCTGGTTATCCTGAAAGTGATACTGTGCGATTTTAGTATATTTGTTTTATTGTTGAAATCAATTATGGCACCATAAAGAAAATCCTCCGTTCGGGCAGGACAACGTCTGTTCGGTCCGGTAGTTTTTATTCATAAAATACACAGATTAACGCCTAAAAGGTATAATTGCTCGTAACTCAGAGCTGTTTATAAGAAATAAACACGACCACACGCCCAACAAAAATCTTTTACTTCTCTCGGCTAATTCAACAATGTTTTAAAGCTTACTTTCGGATCCCTTTCTGGGGTTACACTAAACGACTTCCTACTCCGTCCGTAACAAATTTTCTGAAGAGGACAGATATTATGATGGACTTATATAAAAATATATCGAACCAAAATTCGAATCGGGTCGGGTGGAATTTCCGCATTTTCATTTTGACTCATCTTTGTAACAATATTGTAATGTGGTCCTTAGATGGTTTTTGTTTTGGTGTTTTGGTTAAATCGGCGTTGATCGCTATGTAGTCAATCTGTTCTAAGTAATAAAAATTTATTTACCAAAATGGCAACCTGTATCCATGATAAGGACGCCTATTGTGAATATCCACTTGTAGTATTCCTTGCAATTTTTTTTATTAGTATACAATATTATTGTTTTTCTATTACATTCCTTATAAGTTCCTTATACCGCTTTAGAGTATATAATTATTATTGAAGCGATATTAGAACGATTTTTCTAAAATAGGTTCTTAATTCAGAATATTTATATCAAAGTAAACATACTCTTATCTGCATATATTGTACACATTTCGGTTTTAGATGTCATTTCACTTTTATAGGTAATAAAACGATCGACGAATGAATTTATATGACAAGCAAGAAGTATTCCACACCACTCAGACTTAATTTATCTCATCTTATCAACATTTTCAATATAAATATCTCTCTACGGAGTCCATTACACGCTCCTTGCATGAGCGTCACTCAATTCCAAAAGTAATGTCCGGAAGTTGCATAATGTAAAACAAACAATCCAGATTTTGGGCAATCAATATCATGCAACCGTTAATCACTATATTAGACGATATAGGTGATCCGTCCGTCACAGTCTTGATTGAGGTAAAACTGACAGCAAAACCTACCATGTAATGGATATCTAAGGGTATATTCTGAGACAAGTTACGAACAAACCAAATGAAGACTGAAAAAGCTTGTGATTTCATTTGGTTGATTTACTTATAGACGTAAAATATTTCAAGTATTGCAACCAATCAATAGTTGTAAAGGTGTTGGTGAACTTGATGAAGTAATTGCAGAAATCCTTTAAGTACCTTTTTCCAACTCAAAATAGCCACTCGATGTTTGTAATATTATAACAAAAATAGAAACTCACAAAATATTTCTGAAGACATTTACCACGCCAACCTGTTGAATAAAACGTTATCGTGACATTTCCAGTAATAACAACCGTTCTGGTGTACTGTGATGCGTGTTAATTGAGAAAGTATGTCACATTTACATAAAGTTTACATTATAATTTTTGTACTCATTAAAATTTCACCACTTAGTTATTAAAATGTATGGTTACAATTTAAACTATTTTTAGTTTTATTGTAAACAACATTGATTCAATTCCCAGATTAGATGCAGGGCAGGATAAGGTCGGGGAGAAATGTTGTGAATGGTTCCACTGGGTTCAACGTTGGGAAAAAAAAAATTAGGACAATGTAATCTTACGAGGATATAACCTGACATGATATTCCTTCCGGCAGAGGTATGACAATTTACTTATTGACATTTCATGCCTTCTTTGCATTTTTCTAAACCATAGTTTTAGCATTTTTCGACTACGCCTGAAACGTCATACCGCTAGCGCGGGCGCGAAGCGTCTGATACCTCAAATGTGCTTAGAACTGGATTTAGCACAGTTCTGTTAGTGTCATTTTTGAACGCCAATCAAACATCTATGGTATACATATATGATCAAAAACCCTTCCTAATATTCTATATTTGAAGACGAAAGCGCAAATCTTGAGAATAAGTAAACTTGGGAACTGTTTGACAGGTATGTATTACCACTACATGGGTATATCCGTTTCTTCGTCCCCTCGTAACTATAAAACGAATGGAACGATTTTGATGAATTATAAGTCGTTATTTTTGTCTTGGTGTCACAATAGTCACTGGATACATTAAAATAAATAAAAAATAGCGAATTTTAGGCGCCATACTGTAAAGTTCGATTTTTTTTTCTTCCAAACCCACCAAGTATAATATCAAAATGAAAGGGTTTTTGTTTTATTTATATTATAAATGTACGGACGTATGTATGATATGTTTGTATGTAAAGAAAGAAATTTTAGTTCGGTCACTTTGCTTCAGTTTGTCATACCTATATGTTTATTATCAAGTATGACAAAGATAAGATATTTTTCTTTCTGACAATTTATCTGAAACTGAATCTTTCTTGACAGTTTAAGTTTTCATATGGTTTTCACACTGTTGACAGCACGCACACATACATAGGACATCTGGTATTGCAAGAAACTGTTAGCTACGATAATAATAAAGTAAATAATAGTTTCATCAGTTTTAACTAATCTATACTTACACAGGCTATTACAGAAAGTTGAAAGCTGTTTCAGAAAAATCTGAACATTCCATCAACATCCTTAGTATTAATTACCCTTAGTTTCATTCTTGGCATCCCTCTGTCTTACGAAAATTACCTTTATCGCTCAATCTTCCAGTTACATTTATCAGTTTCAAAATAAAATTTCTGACTATAATTATTGAAACTGGAACATCTAATATTCTAACATTTTTCTTTGCTATTCCTGTATAGGTAGGTATTCGGGGAAAGAAACTCGAGTACCTTCCTGAATCATTTAAATTTAAATTAATTAATAATTAATTTAAATTATTTGTTCATATTTGAAATTGCACTTTGACGCATATCATAACATCATTACGTCATAACTTATAAATAATACACCATTTGCAATATTTTTCCTGTTTACTATATTAATGTCTCTTTATATGATGTGTTATATATGTATACCCAAATAGGTTATGACTTCTGGCTTTTTGTCGCATAATTTAAAAAATATATTATAATATAGCTAATAAATATTAGGATACATAAAAAAAAATCTAAAAGTAAATTCTTAAATTGATGTAGGTATATGACAATAAAATAGTTACCTACTTAAATCGCTGAAACAGCATGACTCTAGCATGCAGGTACAAAAAGAGTTTTTGAAAAATACTTTCCGTTTACAAGTTATGACTGTTTAAATTTACAGGTTTTCTACCTCTGTTTTTCATAAAAATAGTTGGAATGTGCAAAATTAAAGATTCTAAATCATACATTTATTTTTATTAATTACTAATTAATTAGCAATATGTCCTTCTTTACGTCGCCTCACCTTACATAACTTTCCCTTTCAATACTGTCCCAATTTTCCCATACTTCATCCAAAAAGTGCCCTTCTGAGCGCAATAGGCCTGGCCTCTATTACCCAGGTAGGACCAAATTAAAGTTAAAAAAATGTGGGTGCTTCAAATGCCTCCTACGGGGATGCCGGTGTGAATTTAAGTGATGTGTTATGTAACGTGTAGGTGTCTCCTCAGTCGAACTACTACAATGAATAATAATAAATTAGGACATGTCATGAAGATGACAGCTCTTTCTAGACCCTTTTGTTCGTTTTTTAAACCCCCTAGGGCCGTCACCCCACCGGGTCTTTCGGTGTGTAGGAATCGAACCGACTAAAACCACACGGTGTGCCGTAGGTACTGTTCCTAAATAGCAGGGATCTAAGCATAGTTTGCTAATACTATGGACTCTAGACCACGGATAAGTAGACCTAAAAATATATTAAAATTATACATAAAAAACACCCAGACCAGTGCAAATTGATATACGCAGTGTATGTGTAGAACTTAAGAGATTTATTTTATTTATTTATTATACGGTGTTCCATTCTGAGAGGTGTGTGTATCTATTGCAGCGCAGCTAGGTGTGTGCGCGGTGATGTCGCTATGGAGGTGGTGGTGCCGTTGGCGGTGGTGTTGCTAGCCGTGAGCGCGGCGCCGAACGCGACGCGACGCCGCCCCGACGAGCTGCCCGACGAGCCGGTGTTGCCAGACGATGATGACGAGATCAACCACCGGCTCGACTACTATGATGAAGAGAGGATTAATATTTCAGGTCAGTTTATGCAAGTTACAAATGTCTAGTAGCTTCCCATAAAGCCTAAAGTCTTCGTAGAACACAAAGTTCTGTAATAGTAGCATAATTATAAGTGCTTTTATTTTAAGTAGCGCAAGGAAGAGTACAAAGTTATCGTTCACGCTGTCGGTTACCCACAAGATGGATAGACTTAATTAGAGCGGTTACAAAGCTGTCACTATACTTCAGTCAAATAAGATGTGGAATGTTTACCAACAAAGCGTTGCTAAGCATTTTCTGACAGCCAGTTGTGAATAACCTGTTTGCAAGGTACATACCCTTAAAAATATTGTTATGGTCCCACCAGAAAAATAAAAAACCTCGTCATGTTGCGGAAAACAAATAGCACTAATTTCTTTTAATGGCAAGAGTAACTTTAAAACTGTTTTTAAACTTTCGCGACTATATATATTAGATTACACATCTGATATATATAGTCGCGAAATTTCAAGAGCAAGTACGGATTGTTGCCAAAATTCGCACTATATAGGTATAGTACTTTGTAATTATTATCGCGATTAAGTCCCGATTTACACATCTAATTTCAAAATACCATTAACACGTCATCATTGTTCATTGCTTTGATTGTCAAAGAAAGGAGTTATATCGCCATTATAATACTAAAAAATAAACAGCGGTAGTGGCTATGTACTTTAGTCGCACTGCATACCTTCTTCAATTTGACGATTAATAGGGAATATTTTTTGTATTCTTTTGAATGAATCTGTATGTCATTACTAGAGATCGGATGTTCGGATGCATATTTACCTAAAAATTAGATGTTGGCTATTATGGAAAGCACTTTTTTATCGAAAGAATCCCGCGATTCCAGGAAATTCAAATTTAAGTGTAGATAGATAGATAGATACATTACACTTTATTTGTACACCAGGGTTTTACAAAGAATATGTAACAGAAGATGTATCTTATAAATAGTGTACAAAGGGCGGCCTTATCGCTTAAAGCAATCTCTTCCAGGCAACCTTGGGATGGAATGGAGTTATTTTATTAAACAGGTGGTAATCGTTGACGTTAAATTAAAATGTGGTTAATGCTTATCATCTATAACATACATACAATACTTAATAATTATACCTACTTATACTTACTCAAGTACTCTTATATACATAAATAAAAATACATATATACCCACAAATAGACATACACATATACACAATAAATAATGTATACATCATATTTTAAATATAGTTTTATAGTGACAGATAATACTCTTGTAACATTGTTTTGAACTTAGCTAACGATTGTGCTCTTCTGATAGCAACAGGCAGTCCATTCCATAAACGCACGGATTCTACAGTAAATGATTTGTCATAAAAATTGCTGGAATGTCCTGGCATTTCCAGTCTCAAGTTTTCAGTTGACCTCAGGCATTTTAAATGTGTGTCATGGAGGAACTTAAAGCGATCTTTGAGGTAACAGGGAGTCAATGGATTAAATAATATATTATATAGAAACGTAAGGATATGAGTATTCCGGAGAAAGAGAATTGGAAGCCATTTGAGCCTTTGACGGAACTGGGAAACGTGATCATATTTGCGTAGACCAAATATAAATCTGATGCAAAAATTTTGAAGTCGCTCAAGTTTATCAAGTTGTGCTTCGGTGAGATTAAGATAGCTAATATCGGCATAATCAATAATCGGAAGAAGGAGCGTTTGCGCAAGTGTAATCTTAGTAGCAGTCGGAAGAAAGTTCCGTAGCCTTCGCAGAGATCCTGCTGCGGCATACACTTTACGGTTAACCTCTTGAACCTGAGAATCCCATGATAAGGTATTATCAATAAAAATTCCCAAGTTCTTGACTTTACTGCAGATTGGAATAATAGTGTTATTAAATTGAACTGGAGGTAAAAGTGACCAATTAATTTTAGCAAACATTATGGGACTGCCAATGACGCAAACCTGAGTTTTTGCAGGATTAATCTTGAGTCCATAGTCCCTACTCCATGCAGCTATAAGTTCTAAATCCGAGTTAATAACATTCAGTGCGGTCGATAACAGATTAACAGGTGATTGAGTGTATATCTGCAGGTCATCGGCATAAAGGTGGTAGGATGAAAGTAAACGATTAGAGATAGAATTAATAAAAATTGCGAAGAGTAATGGAGATAGAACGCCACCCTGAGGGACACCAACAGTAGCATTGCACCATGAAGAAATGGAGTCTTCCAGGCGAATGCGATGCTGACGCCCAAACAGGTAATTATGAAACCAATCAATTGCCCTTGGAGATATGTTAAGAGAGCGCAGAATACCAAGCAGAATGTGGAAATCAACGGTATTAAAAGCATTGCTGAAGTCAAGTAAGGATAGTACCGTTACATTTCCATCATCCATGCTTTCTCTGATGTCATCTGTTACGTGAACTAATGCTGTCACTGTACTGTGTCCTGTACGGAAGCCGGACTGAAAGGGATTTAGGAGATTGTTCTTTAAGAGAAAGCTGTTGAGTTGATTATAGACAAGACGTTCAAGAACTTTGGAAAGAAAAGGTAAAATAGAAATGGGTCGGAAGTCAGAGAAGGTAGAAGGTTTAGGTTTTTTAGGTAAAGGGATAATTTCAGCTGCTTTCCACGCTGATGGAAAGACGCCATAGGATATGGAATGATTGAAGATGTTACATAGGATAGGGAGTATGTCATCAAGAATAGGGAGAATCATTTTTTTACTGAGACAGTCACCTATACTCCGTGAGATGTAATAAACCCCAGTTTGACACTAATGACACTCAGAAGTCGCTTCCATAATTTGTTATCCAAAAAATAATTTTAGGTAAATATGCATCCGATTATCCGATCTCTAGTCATTACAATACCGGAAAAAAATATAACACATCATCACTAATATCAATCAACATTGAAAAAAATAAAACCAAGATGTGTTCAATTCTTTATTGAATTATGAAAAGAAAAGTCATAAAACGTACCTATTATTATTAAAAAGAATATAAAAACTTATTTTCAGTATTGTATTGTGGAGTCTTGTGCATATTAATATAAATGCTTATTGTAAATAACCAAATTGTTGTTGATCTGCGAAAGTTGTAGAGTTATAGGTTTGTAAGGTGTATAGTTGGTATTTTTTATTTTCTAATTTTTGTTTTAAGGTATTTTTTAAGATATTACGTATTTGGTGGTTAGACTAAGTTCCAGCAAAAGCAATGACCATAAAATCGTAAAGTATAAATAAGAAATGGAGGTAAAATTACAATATTTCTGCATTCTAATCATGACAACCCTAAATATGATGACATATGGTTTGTTTACAAAGATTCCACATCCAATTTGGCTCAAGTATAGGTACATTATCGCAGACACGCAGTGCCACAAAATGAAGATTCGTCGAAAGTCGACTATCTTTCGTAGACTCGCGGGTGACAGACGTCATTGTTAGTTGAATATCTAAGCGATGACGTGCTTGCCAGAACAATTATTCATGCCGGTTTTTGCTATTAAATTGTGACGAAACTATGCTAGAAAACCTTATAAAACACTAAGATTACTTTTCATCGGTAAGTTTTGTTTTAATTTACACTATTTTCTGGGAAATTGATTTGAAATTTTGTAGCTTAACAGATTAGCCGGTGTTGTCAGTTTTTTACGGGTTAATTTTACAAAAACTATGAGTAATCATAAACGCTATTCCTGTTTCATATTATTTATTTATCATATCGCTGAAAATTATACCTAATTATATCGTGATTTTGACTCAAAGTATTTTAATTATTCATGTTAGATGATACGTCTGTATCATCTATCATCAATAGTTAAAAACTTTAAAGAATAATAGTAGTCTTATAATTATTAATCTTATATTAAAAATAGATTTCATCAATTGAAATCAATTACTTATTTTCACTAATTCACATTTCTACCTTTGTTATTTAAATTAGACCAACCATTTTTTGTTCCTAACAGATTCAATCACTTACACCTCTATTTAAAAACGGAGTATATTTTTTTTGTATATTAATATGTTTTGTAATAAGTCATCGTCTTTTAAAACCATTATTTAGTTTACCCTTCATCTCCTTATGGCATAATACAAGTAGGTAAGTAAATCATTTTGAGCAGGTATCCCTAAACACGCACACAGTGACAATTTGTTGACAATAACTACATGCTCGTACTCACACATAATTCGTAATTGGATCCCGTTTTATACGCATCATTTGTTAGAGTTACTCTATTTAGACATGTAGGTATATAATCAGAAGGGTTCGGTACATTTTTGTATGAAATACTAGGGCGAGACGTCACAACTCACTGTTGTCAAATTCACTTTTGATGCTAATTTGACTACATATTATAAAATAAATTAAAAACGTTAAAATAAAAGTGAAGGACAATTTTCAGACTATTTTATGTTATTCTTAGGAAGGGGGCTCGTGGCTAAGTGGTAACCGAGTAGGTTATCACATTACAAAGTTAAGTAATGCTAGCCAGGTAAGTCTAAGATGGGTGACCATTCTTAACACATTGAGACCCCTCCTTGCCTCGGAGAGCACGTTAAACCGTCGGTCTCGGGTGCCATACAAACATCTGTGGAATTCGTTACGGGTAGTTGGAGCCCTAAAAAGTCCGACAACCTGTCTAACTACAGAACCTCGACATCGCCTAGTACTTGGGTTGATGAGGTCTGATGGCAGTCGCTTCACGTAAAATATCAAAGTTCGGCCGTATCGTAGTTAGACTGAAAGCCGACCCCAACTTAGGGAAAAGGCGCTGAGGAGGATGAGGATGATTTTAAGTTATTTTATTGCCTGGATTGAAAAAAAAAAGGGAATATTCGTATTTTTTTAATAGTGTTTCAGATAGATAGATTACATGGATACATAAATTTAGCATATTAACAATTGATAACAATTATAGTAATAGATAAAAGAGTTTTTAAAAGTATAATCCATTTTGTCAGTGGCTAGGGTTGCCAGATCTTGATGGAAATGAAGAGGACATTGTTAAAAACAAACAAGAGTCCCGGTGGTGTTTCGTGTGTTTGTGTCATTTTATTTTACCTATAGTAAAAAAAAAATATCTACAAATACATTGACAAATGTAATCAAAGTATTTATTGCCACGATTTATTAATTAACACACAAACCTCCGATCCAAAACCTATCCTTCCCAAAGTAACTACACCTTTATATACTCACAAACAAATCCATTAACTTCAAATACAGACACAGCAAGTACGACAAATTAAAAACAACACACTGTATATTATACAGAACATCAACGACTGAATTTACATTTTAAGTGTTTGTAATAACGACTATATTCGAATAACAAAGCCATTTTTATAAACAAGATGAACAGTGTATTATAGACATGTTAACAAGTGCTTTTGTTCGGGCAATATGAATTAATATCCATATTGCCCGAACAAAGGAAGAAAGTTTAAAATTTCGAACTTGGCCGAAAGTCAGCAAACTACGACTGAGCTATAAAATCTGAGGATTTGCTCTATCTACTTAGAAACGAGAAGTAGATAATAATGTTTTTTCCAGCCAGTATAACGTGAGCTGTCATTGTATAGACTTACTTACCATTAAAGGTCAACGCATATACTGGACGCGTGTAATTTCATTAAGCCGTTTTCACGTATTTTTTAAAGTTGTAAGACAAATTGTTTAAAATTTTAGCTTTCTGCACTTCTTCCATATATAAACTGTAAATATTCCAAAATTCACGTTACTACATGCGCAAAATTTTCTTAAAAAGAGGTACAAAGAATTCTCTTCACGTATTAATATAATGATAACGGTTGTCACTTGTGCCTTTCGAAAGTGCCGGTCTAGTTGATCCGAGGTCCGGCAGGGCGCACCGCGGCCCGATACTAATAAATATGAATACCTCAGATAAATATACATACTCATGAAAGTTTATATTCCAGTATAACTTCGCCCAAAGGAAAGAGGAATAAAAATGTGTTCATCCAAGTCATAAAGCAATCAAATCTGAAACAGATGCTGAACACAAATTTTCTGTGAGAATCGAATCTATAGTCGGAAAAAGGTAGTTAATACGATAAGGATTTCAATGTGACAGCACAGATAGATAGGTTATGCATTCAAGAATATCTTTGTCCGAACCGAGGGCTGGATTTACGTAATCTGAACGTGCCAAAAATGTGTAGTCACAAGACCGTTCGATAGAAGTCTCATATTTCATAGGTTGAAATTTGGAAACGTCTTTGCAAAACCTTTTTAATTAAGTACAATTTTGTGTTTTACCTACTTACAGTTTTTCATGTGCAAAGACTATAAAACCTAAAATTTGCATAATACACGTAGTAAATAGGTCAAACATTGAAAATTTGTGTTATAGCGATAAGACTTGTCTGAGACTTAATTTTACAAACATACGTGAAACTTTATTTTGGTATACGTGATGTGATATACAAATTGTATATTATCATTATTATTTTAAGTCTTTGTTCCTTTTTTTAAGAAGTAAGTAGTAAGACTAATGTACACCACAGGGTACCTATTACTATACAATATTACTATCAAGGGTTGTCTGTAAGAGATCGCAGACAGCGATAAGACCGCCCATTGTACTGCTATTTAATATTATATTTCCAGTAGGTAGGTATGTATCCTATTTTTTGGTGTGCAATAAAGTATATTTAAAAATAAATACAAATTGATATATGAATTTAGAATATTTAAAGTTAATTTCATGCTCACGAAGCCTTGGAATCATATAACTGAGTTTATACATGAGTCAGCCGAAGTTTCAACGAATCTTTCAGGCTTATGACCGCCTAAAAAGATTCTAAGTCCGGGCCAGCGTGTAGTAATGCTTACATAATAGGTATACATTCTGGCGCTGTGCCAAGGTCTGACAAACAGTCTTCCAATAAAGAATAATGAAATAACTGAATACTTGCAACTTTATTGAGATTGATTGTATTGCAAATACGAGTTACATCTAGGTTTACTTTAGTACTTTCAATATGGTGAACTGTTGAGTTTTTAGGCTTCTGCAGCTGACTGATTTTGTTTAGAGGTATTAAGAGAAATCTTATGGTTTGGTGTTATTTACTACGGTTCTATAGAAAATTTGAAATCATGGCGGCAATAGACGATCTTAATGATTCACGTCTTCTTATTTTGAAACTAAACCTGTGTGCGAGTCTACTTTTACCGGTAGGTACTAATGAGTCAAGGAATACTGAAGTTAATGCTTACGTACTTGAATGACAGAGAAATTTCAACCAACTGCATAATTACACAGATTTTGACCATAGCTCCCTTATTTCTAAAATAACAGTCATTACACACAAAATAAGTAAGCATAATTTTCCTTAAATTTTGTTTGCTAAAAAGAGATTACAAACGTGCATTAGCAGGTAAAACCAGTTAATAGGAAAATTTAACAGCGCAATTAAACTAAAAATAAAAACAGTTAAAAATAAAATACTGGCATACTCCATCAATTTCATAAAATTCATTGTAAAAGATATAAACTTTTTTTTTATATATATTATAGGGGGCAAACGAGCAGACGGGTCACCTGGTGGTAAGTGACTACCGTCGCCCATGGACACCTGCAACTCAAGAGTCACAAGTGCGTTGCCAGCCTTTAAGAAAGGAGTACGCACTTTTCTTGAAGGTTTGAAGGTCGTATCTGATTTTCTTTTACATTTAGTAAAATTTTTATGTCTAAACACCATTATTGGAGAGTATTTAAATCATTCTGAAGTTCATTACAATCACCAAATGGAATTATATTTCGATATAACTTTAGATTATCTGCATAAACAGTTACACTTCATTCAATCTAGCCCTAATTTGAATCCTTGAGGAACGCCTAAACCAGATGTAAATGGGCTGAATTCAAGTCCTACTACAACTCGAGCACAATTTTATATATCAAAACATCTGAAACTAGGATGGTTTCAGATGTTTTGACTCCATACATGAATTCCTGCCATGATTCAACTTCATTAAAATTATTAAAGCTTTTCCGAAATCTGTATATTTAGCATCAACCTGACACCTATCCTCAAATGCGTCCGTAAGTAGGTAGAATATAGTAACAAGTTCAACGTAGTCGAACAGTTGGACACAAAACCATGTTGCCGAGAACTTAATATATGGCGAAGATAATAAACTACCCTGCATAAAAAAGAAGTTCAAATATTTTAGCAAAATGAGAAATTATAGATATTGGTCTATAATCGGTTACGTCATTTAATCTGCCTTATTTGTGTATTGCGCGTAATCCTCGATAAGTCGGGAAATATGTCACTTTTTAGTAATTTAATATAAATAATATGTAGAGGCATAAGCACTTCTATGCATAGGCGAAAAAAATAGAAGGTCCAGGCCCATCGGGGCCAGTCCTTTTAATTAAATTTAAACTTTTATTGCTTGCCCCTATATCATCCCCGGAAATACATGTGGAAGAAAGAGAATAACTAGATGTAGTATTGGACAAATAAAAATTACATGGCCTTTTATTAGAGATCGGCAAAGAGATCTACCACACAGCCCCCGCCCTCACCTACTCGGTTACCATAACCAACATGCGTGGACGTGACTTATTATTTGTTGTTGATGTTGGCTACCTGGCACTTAATAATATCAGAATATTTGATTTCATAAGATACGACCTTAGATAACTGCGTTACTTCGTCTAATATTCGAATCCTTTTCTTCGTCATCAGAATTAATGACGCCCGCTAAGTTCAGATTAGTCACCTCTCTGTATTGTTTATCATTCAAACAACTAGGGCATTTCAAAGTCGAGCGTGCAATTCCACTGAGCCTTTAATACTTATAGTAGCCGTATGTTTACACACAAATAGTGGCAGATATTTTTGCAGTTGTAACAAGTTATTTGTTCAAGTTTTTGTACGAGTGTTGCACATATATCATAGTCTGACATTGTAACTTACTTAGACAGAAACGAACAATTTAAAAGTAGTTCCAAAAGGACGACTAAAGGTCGGGATCGATCCGTCTGCCAACAGTGGCTGAGTCGACGCTTTAAGTTTGACGTTGTCGATACTTATAGCAACGTGGTGAAATATAGGATCTCCTGTAATGATGATACAAACGCTGGATAGACTTGTAATGATGTAACAAACCAGTAGCTAGGTAGATTTTAAAGTCACAGATAAAGTTAACTTTGAAATTTTTTTAAAGTTCATTACCACTACACACCTTAGTTTTTTGATTTACACAAATAAATGGTAGTATTCTTTGGGCCAATTATACAATTATTAATTGTTGCATGGTTATTTGGAAATATCCATATAATAGATACACATGTGCACATTCATAAACTCAAACTTTTAACTACGTAGAAATTATCTAAACATAATATAAAGTGCCCGTACAGAAGTAATCTCAAATGACGTACTCTATTGGTTTGAAGATAGTGTCAAGGACTTATCCGAATCCTTTAATGCTATATAGTCTGAATAATCTAGATAGATTGTTAAGAAAAGTTATTAGACTATATAGGACTAGCTACTTTTAGAGTTATACGCATAAACGTAGCCAGTGAAGCCACGGGGAGTAGCAGAGATTAAAAATAACATATTTTATATAACATTGTTGGTTGTTTCTTTACACAATAAACACAGTATAAAATATGCACTTATTGTATTTCTCGTGTAGAAAACGCTAAAACTCGAAATGTGTCGACATACGAGTATCCATAAAAAAAAACTTAAAGTAGGTGCTTAACTTTTTCGAAATTAAAATTTTGATAAAAATTGCTATAGTTTAAACTGATTTAAGCTCATAAAATATGAAAAAGGTTAAAACCAGTTGACATGACTCAATCTCCGTTGACCACTCATAATAATAATAGGCCTTGACATCTATGACAGTCATGAGTTCATGACAGATGATTTAAGTAGCATCGCGGTGACACTTGCGTTCGTAGCTGAATTGGCGGATACGGGAGGTAATCCCTCGGCCGCAAGCGTGACATGTGAATTGTTGTTCGGGGTGGAGGCTCGTTCGTGACGTCTTATGCATTTTTTCTTTAAAGTCTAGAACCAGGTTTTGCCATGGTTCAACTAGCCCTCATGTACAAGACTACGCCACTTGCCCCTGTCGAAACTTGCTGACCACCTCCAGTGGAGTGCCGTGTAGCTGGAGACTTTGAGCATCCTGGCGCTAAAATTACGGTCTTCTTAGCGTTTTAAGGCTTGGATACTCAAAAGAATTTAATCTCCGCTGATTACGAACACTTAAGTAATTACTAACAATATAGAGCGGTGCTACGTCCCTCAAAAACTATCACACGTCACCAGCCTTTTTTGTTTCTAGATTGCAACAATCGTCTATCATAGAATTATTCCTAGGTTGTACCCGAGTCCCTTACGGTCCCTTAGTTGGTTCGATTAAAACGTACCACTTCACTGCTTCTCCCGTGAGGTTATGAAAAAAGCATGTAATCCTGACCATTTTGCTTATGAATATACATCAGTAAGTACATACAATTCAATATTTTTGCGCACAAATGAGGCCTTCGCCACAAATCCGGCGGATTTAACCAATAAATATTGTAATGGACGGGTGACAATGTGTTTTGCAGTTGTGGACGTTTTCCGACGCGAACCGTGCGAACAGTGTAGAGATCGGTAGGTAATACTTAATGTGTAACCCTAGTGCAATAATTAATCGATCTTTTCGCATTTATTGTTACCACTTGAATCAAGAGCTGTACAACTTGTGTAGGTACGTTTTATTCAATGCCATTTGTATCTTGGTATACAGGGCATAATTTATTTGTTAAGAGTAAAGATGCTTTAATTAAGAGATTGCTTCCGTTATACAGGCGTTACGGTAGCGTAATAGTTAAGGCGTCGGACTTACGATCAAGTGGTTTCGGATTCAAACTCCACCCGGTACACTGCCGACATAAACCCATTTCTACCACAAGCATTTAGCTTAGCTAGAGGGATTAACAAGAATACCTATTAGTAATGTATGACCCACGTTATTAGTATTGTATTTTATATTTTTTTATAATAACTGGGGTTCATAAGGTAGAACCAAACCCTTGTACTATCACTGTAATGACCACTCTTCTATCAAGACCCTCTATCTCATTAAAGCACCATTTTTTAATATTTAAATAAAATAAAATACTAACGTTTGCGATTGCAGTTGGAGTTCTAAAAAAATATGTGTGTAAAAGATATTATATCTATTTGTATAAAAATGAATCCTATTTCTCTTGGTCACGCCGTAACCTGAGTACGACTTTATTCATCTTTTTTTTTATGTTTTCTAATACTTTGAAGAAAGTTCTTACGGAACGAAAAAATAAGAAAATTGAGTAGGAAAACGGTTCCCGTGGGTTAAATTTGAATTTCCACGCGAAAAATATAATATATTCTGATACAATGAGAGATGATATAAACATGAATGATTTTTTTCCACTGCAAAGTATTTTGGTTTTCAATCCAACTTATCTTTTCGTTAAAGCATTGTTCGGTTCGCCGACAACGTCTGAGACTTTAAGCCACCCTCCCGGTAATAAAATTAATTGAGAAATTATCGAAGCCTCCCTCTGTCTTCCGACTTCTGGTAATCTAATTACGCCCGAGTACAATTTTCCCATTCTTTCTTTTACTTTGGTAACCTTTTTATCGCATTAATCGTTGGAATCGTTGGAGCTGAATGACTGGCTCTGATACACAGCATACGTTACCATTACCATGTTCCCGGAGAATTAGTGCCAATTCTTTATCCAGCTTTACTGAACTCGTGACCGTCACGCTAATAATACATATATACATTAACTAGAAGGCACTAATCTAAACATTTCTGTCAGTTCTGTCAGCTCCTTATTCATTAATGTCACCAACCTGCTAATGTGACGTTTTAAGTTCGTCGTTTCGCTTAAGTTTTCACTTCTGTCGGCAGTCCCATGACTGCATATTTTTTTACATCTTTAGTCAATGGACAGAGCCTAGTCGACTATAGCAGGCAACTACCGTTAGGACCTCTCTTGTTAACAAAGCTAGTCAACACGTCACGCTGTTTATAGGTAGGTATTTACTTTCAAAAACCATTGCATTAATGTCTGTTAATGTAACCGTACATCGTAGAACGCGAAAGTTTACCTAAAGTTAAGAAATGGAGAGAGATATACTTGGGTACCTATCATTTCCAACTTTTTAAAAAAATGTGGTAGCCTCTTGAAAACACTATCATTCCGTTGCTTGACGTAATGCCTTCACTCACACTAATTACATCTTATGACAATGTTATCCCTTTCAGTCGCCCTTTCTTAAGCTAAGATCAACACTGCTTGACTTACTTGTAATCAACGACAAACCCTTAGTTTTTTGGATTAAATCAATAGAAGTTATAAAAAAATGTCATAATTGAAATATGTTTTTATAAAAGTTTAAGATAATAAGTAACGATGATGACCTCGATTCCACGATCATGGTCAAAGGAATTCAGACAGTATTTAAGCTCTAAGAGTTTAAATGTCTGAATTCCTTCGATCAATTCGATCAAACCTATATATCGCTTAAGATTAAATACAAACAAATTGGCAAGCCTGAGGTTTCAATCATTTTAAAAGAAAAAGCGTGGATATTAAATCCAGTCTTGGAATTCCTTCGTGATATTTACGAAGTCTTTCCTCAATATAATATTAAAATATATGGTTGACGTGACGGGTAGGGAAGCGGCGACCCAGTATATTTTACGGCCAATAGCTAACCAGATAAGCTATCAAAGCGACCCGAATAGAAATAGTACCTCGTACAGAAAAAAACATATGTGTACTGTAGAAAAATCCTTCATTCACAGAGAATTCACATGCAAATAGGATGATAAACAGTATCAAATGCTCGTATCTTTAAATACCGTATTTGTAAGGGATAACATATTATATGATCAAATGATAAATCATGTTTCTTTTACAAATAACAACTATATAGATTTAAACAAGAAAACTTAGTAATTTGGAACAATATAAATATACCTCAGCATGGTCTATCGAATATAAGCAGAACTAGGTAGTAATTACTGGCCCTGCATCTTAATAAACATTTCTAGCATATTCTAGAGGATTGCAATGATTTTTGTTATTCTAAAGTATGTTCTCAGTGTTGTAGCAGTTATTTGTAACTTGGTATGTCGATGATGACATGACAAATGTTGTGGTTTCAAAGCTAGCATCACTGGCTTCAGAGGTTTTCAGGTATCTTTATGTGTCCTGGATTCATTACTCTGGAGTGTATATTTTATTACTTTGTTTTTTCTTCTTTCTAAAAAATTATTTAGAAATATTTTATATTTATTTATTTATTTAAAACTCCTTGCACATTTGTACAAAGGCGGACTTAATGCCTAGGGCATTCTCTACCAGTCAACCTTAGGGTGGTATAGAACTGCTATAAGGTAGGTGCAAAGATACATTTGAAATTATTTATAAAACAAACTAACATTTATATTACTTACATGTACAATTTTCTAAATATCATTACTACATAATATACACAGTTTCATATACTTATACATAAACATACATAAGTATTTATATTATGCCTATACAGAGTACATATATATTCACACATATCATACATATACATATCATATATATATAAGTAAATACACTACAAATACCATTATAAAGTCGTGTACTATCGTTGAGGCTATTCTGCTAACTCATTGTGGAGGAGCTCTCGTACTTTCTTTTTAAACGTGAAGCGGTTTGTGGACATCCTGACTTCGAGAGGGAGCGCATTCCAGAGAAGGACTGATTGTACATAGAAAGAAGAGTTGATGAAGTCGGAGCTGTGAGAGGGACATAAAAGAAGCAAATTATTGGTGGAACGAAGATTCCTGTCATGAGTAGAGTATAAGTATTGGAAGTGGGAAACTAAGTAAGAAGGTGGCGATGGGGAGTTTAAAAAGGAGAACAGAGAAGTTAGAGCCCGCAAATTGCGACGTTGGCGAATAGGAAGCCATTTTAATTGTGAACGTAAAGCAGACACATGGTCATATTTGCGAAGATTGAAAATGAATCGAATGCAGTTATTGAGAAGGCGATCTAGTTTGTTGAGGAGGTCTGCATTCAGGTCGAAATAACACACATCACCATAGTCAATTATAGGAACGATTAGGGACTGCATTAAGGAAGTTTTTGTCTTAGTGGGGAGGAAATTCTTCAGGCGGTATAAAGTTCGGAGAGCTCCAGTGACTCGCTGACTCACGTGAGTAACTTGGGCCCGCCAATCGAGTGTGGAGTCAATGTATAAGCCCAGGTCTTTAACTACTGAACTTATAGATATATTTGATCCGTCAAAGACAATCGGTGTGGAAGAAGTAGTGTCTAACCTGCTCATCATTTGTTTGCTCCCTATGACAATCGCCTGACATTTATTAGGATTTACTGATAAGCCGAATCTTGTCGACCAGGATCTTATGAATTCTAAATCCTTATTGACCTTATTAATGGCTTGCGATATATCTTCAACCCTGGCCTGTGTATAAAGCTGCAAGTCATCGGCATATAGGTGATACGTACACTGAAGGTCGTGGGTTATCAGATTAATAAATAATGAAAATAATAAAGGAGATAATATACCGCCTTGAGGGACGCCGGTGCACAGATCACTCCAACTCGATGACAAGTCTTCAACACGAACACACTGCTGACGTCCCTGAAGATAAGTGGAGAACCATTCCAGTGCTTCTGAGGAGATCATAAGATATGAAAGGATAGATAGTAGGACCTCGTGACTGACGGTATTGAAGGCATTCGAAAAGTCAACCAGGACTAACACAGTAACTTTAGTGTTTTCCATGGCCTCCCTAATATCGCCAGTCACTTTGAGGAGAGCGGAAATAGTGCTGTGGCCGGGCCTGAAGCCAGATTTCAGTGGACTTAGGAGATTGTTTCGGTATACAAACTGCGAAAGCTGCTTATGTACACAAGCCTCGAGCACCTTAGATAGAAAAGGAAGAATAGAGATAGGTCGAAAGTGGTGTGGTAGAGAAGGGTTATTTGTCTTGGGCAAGGGTATGATGTAAGCCTTACGCCAGAGAGAGGGAAAGGTTCCAGAGTCAAGGGAAAAGTTAATAATATGGGCTATCACTTGAAGAACATGATCCAGAACAGTGACAATCATGCGACGACTAATGCCATCGTAGCCCACGGCATTGGAACGAATAGATAGGATAATCTTTTTGATATCCTCAGGAGGCACTGGAGAAAATTGAAAGAAGTCAATAACTGGACTAGTTAGACTTTGTATATAGCCCAAGGTCTGACATTTGGTTTGATGATCCAGCTGAGTTGCAGATGTGAAATGTAGGTCGATATCATTCAAACCAATTGTCTTCTGAAACTCGGGACGTTGTTGTTTTCCAATACCCAGTGTACTGAGAAACTTCCAGATACTTGTGGAAGGAGATGAAGCCTCTATATTTTCCAGAATGTATCGGCGTTTTGCGTTACGTACCACCTGATTACACCGATTTCTAGCCGCCTTGAAAAGGTTCCACGTGTCTTCAGAACGATGATTCCTAAACCTATGGAAAGTTCGGTCCCTCCGTCTCATTGCAATTTTCACTTCCTCCGTCATCCAAGGTGCCGGCGGACGCTTTAATTTCACTTTCCTAACAGAAGCGTGGGTGTCGTATAAACTAAGTAAGGTGTCATTAAAGATGCTGACCTTATCATTCACGTCGGTAACAGCTGCCACACTGCTCCAGTCTATTTCGGAGGCATCAGCACATAATTTTTTGACATCCATACATTTATAGCTGCGAACATGAAGAATTTTTGGAGGGGATTTAGGTGGTTTCAGGATATAGGAAAGGAAGAGCAAGTCGTGATGGGAAAATCCAGGAGCAGGATATTGACCATAGGAGGAGACAAGGTTTGGAGCAGAGGTAAGCATTAGGTCAAGCCAGGTATCCTGGTGTTCAATGTTGTGATGAGTTGCTTGAAGGGGCAGGACATGGAGACTGGTAGATTGGACGATCTGAAGGAGATTACGTGTTCGAGGAGAGCTGAGTGCGAGGAGGTCCGTGTTGAAATCTCCCATGATGATGTGGTGTGAGTATTCCGACCCTAAAGATTCCAGAACTGTTTCCAGACTGGAGAAGTAGTTGACAACAGGAGGGCAATACACCGCACCTAGAACAACATTAACTCCCTTGACACAAACCTCAAGGAAAAGATATTCCACAGTGGTGGTTGTGTTGGAATAAGAATAGGCAAGAATTTTATAGGGTAAAAAGCTTCGAAGGTAGATGGCAACACCACCACCTCTTTTATCTAGTCGGTCATTACGAATAAGAACAAAGCCTGTAAGTGGATATGAGGTCGAAGGCAAGTGAGGTTTGAGCCAAGTCTCTGAAATCAGGATGGCATGAACGTCACTGTCGGTGAAAGTCGCAGTCAATTCACTATAATGACTGGGGACACTCTGAGCGTTTATATGACATACGTGTAGATGAGAACGAGTTTGATTGTCAAAAGTTTGCCGTAATCGGTCGCCCAGTGTGTCGGTCAGAGAACAGAAACTATTCTCATCAGAAGAGTCGTTAGCAGAATAATACACTTCATCATCATCACTAATCATTAAAATAATAATATAAACATATAAAACATACAATATATTATAAGGAAATATATTCTACTTAATTTATGTAAGAATATATCATAAATATATGCATACGCCTTTATAATTAACAGGCCTGAGTTTCTAGATCGTGTTTCTACACCACCCGCCAGTTGGTACAGATACATATTACCATCTAATATATATTAAACAAAAAATTGAAACAAAACGACTACAACATAAATCGTATTCATGCTACTGAAGCACAGTGTAATCCATAAACTTAGTTAGTATATTAAGTTTATGGTGTAATCATTTGGAAGAACAAAAAAAAAAAAAATTCAATACAGTCTGTGGGCACTCTCAACCAACTAAAAGTATTCGAACGCAAATTGGATGTATTTTTTTTTTTTTTTTTAATTGGACTCTATCTCGCGTGTAGAGTCAACGCAGAGAAAATTGGATGTAGAACGAAAGAAATGTTATTAACTTGACAGATGACATAGATGTCACTGGTTTCTAACATTGATGTAAAAATATTGTTATGATAATGATTGAATTGAAGGTAAACAGGAAAGAAGTATTTGTGATTACATCATGAAGATAATAATATCTAAGCCAATAATGAGTAGATGCATAACTGTATTAAAAGTGGATGAGCAGGTTATCTAATAATGATAAAATGCAACGAGCAGCAGTGTCACGAAATACCTATGTTTATTACAGTCTTCTTGAACTTTTCGTAGTTATGCTTGAACTCGCGTTACCGGAGTCGCTTCTGTTGGTGCATGTTACCTTTGGATACTTGGCTATTAAGGGTTTCAGCTCGTCCGGGGATGTTATTTTATGGCGGCTGTTATCGGGGACTTTAATGACTATAGTGCCATCCTGTGTCCAGCACGCTGACATGCCAAAATGTTGTCGAGCCATGCTGAAAGCCGATTGTCGAATTTTAGTCAAAAATTCCCTTACCGAGAAGCCGGAACCCTTCAAAGAAGTCTTCGCTTTCCAGACGGCAAGCCTAACCTCGACCGTTGAGAATCTTACGAGTATGGGGCGACGATGTTCCTTGGAAGGACTATATGACGTCATCGAAAATACTGTTATACTTTCTTTAATAAATTTCTCTGAACCGTTTTTCTGACTCGCTCAAATTCACGATTTATACCAAAATGATTAAGGACGTTGAACACAGCTGCACGCACATACAATGCCGCAGGCACGTATGCCTATACCTAGCACGTATACCTAGCTCACAAACTGGGTCAATATGAACTGTTTGTTCATATTGATAATTTTATATTCATAATTTAATAATGTTCGCCCACACCAATGGTGATGATTATGATGTCCTTCCTAACGTATCCATGGATGCCGATACTCTTGGCTCGTATTGGTAATCCTTTCTTGTGTGAGTTAAAAACTAATATGGTGTTGATAATCCTATCGCAAGAGGCACAGCAAAGTGTTCCGTTTGTGTTATATGTGTAAACTAGCATCATCATCATATTTCAACCAATTTACACGAAACATTAACAAATTATACTCCTAAACCTTCCTCATGAATCACTCTGTCTATTGGTGAAAACCGCCTGAATTTAATTATCGCGAACAGACAGACACAGAGACGCGGCGGGAGGCTTTGTTTTATAATATAAGTGATGTAAGTCTTGGTCGAGTTTTTCGGAGCTGGCGAAACTTTGAACGTTTCCGTCTTGACGCCAAACCATTCTTCAAGATGGACACGCTCAAAGTTTCCTAGGCCCGATTATATGACACCAATAAATATGACAGAAAGTATCAAATGTTCATCGTCAACCGTGTTACGTACACATTATTACGTTTTTATTCTGATTTATTAATTTTGTTCGCAATTGTTTCCTTTGTGTGTATTGTGTCATTATAATTTTAGGAATTCGACGTTCTTCACCATCTTGTAACATCACATTATCGCTTGTAGGTAAGTGACATAGCATAAAAATAAATAAACTGTGTAAGACTTTTTTTATACTATTATTTATTTATTTATTTATTAGGATTGCCAACAAATGATACACATAACTAATATGACAAAATAAATTACAAATACATGCCTTGTATCATTCCTATAATTATAGGCAACCACAACTATCACAAACAGAGCATATTAAAAATAAAATATTAAAAAAATTAAAACTTTACACATTTTCAGATGAAGACCATGGTCATTCATAATTTGAGTGCTTGTGGAAGGAAACTCCTATCAAACAGGTTTTAAACAGTGAGAATGAAACTTATACCAGTGAACAGGTAGGACGGTGAAAAGTAACTGCCGGTCTGAGAATATAAGCCATCACACAATCGATAAAACATGCATAAGAAAAAAAAATCTCTCATAAACCAAGATGTCACAACAAACACAGATTTTTTTATAAATATAATCGTTGTCTCAATAAATACTGTGATAAATTTGTTACTTAGCATTAGCATAGCGTTACCAGTCGACTTAGATAAAAATTGTTTCGGTATACCATCAGAAATTTCTTTATACAAAGTCCCCGTTAGTGTAGTTCTTAAAACAAGTATTCACTTTTCAACAAAGATCTTTGAATATTAAATGGCTTTCTCAACTATGAAACCACTTTTCGTGCACACCTAGCTCTCTACAGCTTGTGTTCTGCAAGTGGCCAATATGCGGTCCGCCTAATGCGAAATGTGTAGCGTCCCCTACTTTTCAACTAAAAGCGGTCACAAATCCCTGCCAAGCTTAAGTTGGGTAACCTTCTTGGCTTCCTTCCAGCAGTAGACTATTACAGCCTGTTAATAACTTTGCAAAGTAGCAAGTAGATTTAATTCCGACCATTAAAAATGTGCTTTAATCTTGTAATTTGATGGAAGACTCTGTTTTATTAACGTCTTCAGATATAAAGAATAAACTTTTTGTTTATTTTTGTAACCTTTGCTACTATTATTAGTTTCAATCGTAACTGTTGTGTATTATTAATATTTGTAACAGTATTTTTGCACTGCACTGATGGCATAAGTTGCTGAGAAAGTTATTTCGCGAACTGAATATACAAGAAGTGCCCAGCTACCTCCACCTGGACCAAGCCAAAATTTATTTGGCCATTCAATGGTTTACGATTTCAATCTCTACCAGACGTGTAGAAAATAATCTATTCGTGCTAACAAATCTTCCTTGTTTTAGCAGCAGCGTTTGAAGATGTAGGCATTATACTTCTGAATTATTTTCCCACTACGATATTACCAAATAAAACGGTATCCTGTGAGGCTTTCAGGCCAATTAAATAGTTCAGCGGCTCGATTGATTATGTATATTCGGATCAGCGTGTCACATAAAATCGTGATAGTATTTTGTTACCACTGTCAGGCTGCCCACGCCCTGTAGATAATTAGTTCACCGTGTTTTTTTCGTGATAAATAAAAGGCAGTTAGTTCATTCTGTTGCCACTCAGGGTGTAAGAAGGCCTGCTTTTGAACTTTATCATAATATTGCATTGCATATTTAATTTTAAGGGTTTATTCTACTTTCTGAAGGATCCGTTTCGATGTTACCAGTCAAATTTTAGTTAATAGTCGACATTTCTATTTCCCTCTTTCTATTTCCCTGAAAAAAGACAACTTCCGCAATGGAAATAATTTCTGTGTCGCGGGGGACTTTACAAACATTCAAACAAGGAACACAAAGGCGACCACTTGAACGACTGCGTCATCCATGCAATCACATTAAATCATATAGTGTAGTAGTCTTCTGTCTTTAGTACTCCACTATACTCCTAACGTCATTCAAAGATTTGGAGCAGAATTTTTCATACATTATCTATAAAGTATAAAGTACCCACCTCCACAACCACCCACCAGACGTAGCTTGACAAATTAATGTCACTATCACTCACACGGTTTCAAACTACTATGTAATCTAACACGTCACTTCTTGATGTGCGGTGTCACTCACTTAGAAGTTTTATAATCAGACATATCACTTGACGAGAGGTGTGAAGTTAGGTGTAAGTAGTACACAAAAACTAAAATACGACAAAATTAGTAAAATAAAATTTCGGTATGCAAGTTCGTGTGAACAAATAGTCCCGGGACTCCGTATATAAATCATGTAAGAAAATAAAAACATCTGGAAGGCAATACAAATATTTACCTCGTAAGAGGATTGGTCCATCTGAAGTAGATTTATTGATCCTTAAAACAAAAAACATAAGTCTGTAATGAATCTTCAGACATTAAAATTACGTAGGCATTTGTTTATTTGAAAACTTTGAAAGAAAAACTCTAATACCAAGTTAAGTTTTACGAGTTTAGTAGTAACCTCTCAAAATTTGATACTTTCAAGTGAACAAGCCAAATGCAGTATCTTGTTAGTACCCAGATTTATATGAAACTTTAGTTCAAGGAGAACTAGTAACCAAGCACTGGCAAGCTTTAAGGTGTAGTTTACATGAACTTCAGGTTTATGAAGGCTTTGAAAGTTTAAATTATGAACATTTTGTTTGATAATACTCAAATGACCGGATTATTCTAAAAGATCGCTTTACCATAACGACAGAAAAAGATTACTCACTTGTCGATGTATTATATATTGTATGTATATATAGTATATTATTGTTAAAATTAATACGAGTTCTTGAATGTTTACATAATAATTACGAATCGTAATAATTATGAAAAGTAATAAAAATTATTGTAACTTAATGTAAATACAACATACTGTTTAAATTCTGAATTTAGAAGCCTAATACTCTAAATTCGAAATATAAAAGTATTATATCAGAATTCATACGATTATTCAAAACAAAGTTATATAACCCACAACTACTACGTCGCAATAGTCATGCCACTTGTTTAAGGTACACACCAACTTGTCATTAAAATCAATAAACACAAACACGACATGTTTGGACAGCTAGGGCTAGGAACACACATTTGTATTCCCATTTGTCTCCCTCATCCCTAATTTATACTCGTAATAAACTTCTGATACATGTTTATGTATGTATATTATTTTTTCCCTTTCTGTATCTAATTTTTTCCTTTGTTTGTTTCAAACAAATCAACATGAGTAGGTACAACGAAACAATTTAAATTAAACTCGTCATATCTGCTACCCTTTTCGTTATTATTTTGGGGTTCAGTTTATCCCGAAAGGTCAGCTTTTTTAAATTAGTTTAAACTAAGTTTCGTCGGCTTTGAATCTAGCGAAACCCTTGCTCTGCTAAACTGAATGAAGCGAATGAAAATACTAAATCGTCGTTTAGTCAAAAAATGCCAGCAACTTGGACGGCTTGTTTCGTGAGAAGTGGGAAGCGAGTGCTTTGGTTTTGTACGGCTTGTTTACTAATGTGCTTTCGCTTTGTTACCTTCCATTGTTCCGACAAAGTGTCAGATATACAAAATCAACTGTTAATTTTTTTATGTCAATAGTACTAAACATTGCGTAAGCAAACAAACTTGAATGTAGATAGTCCCTACGTCCATCTCGGGAATAGATTCTCGAAGATTTTTTCCCGTTATAAGACAAACATAAGTTTTACCGATAAACTATAAAATCAACTTTCCAACTGCAAATATAAGACCGTAATCACAAAAAAAAATCATGTAATATAACAACAAATTAACGACTTCTGGCTCCTTTACTTGTGCTGTGAGACATTCTTTCTTACATAATTTTATGATTCTAGATTAATGGGAAGTATCCTACAGGTTTTTGATTAACTGTTAAAAATTCAAATTATTATATACATATATATATACATGTGAAAATGCTTTCATAAATCTACGTATACATCATATTTTTTGCTGAGTGCATCGTGCAACTATATAACTTTTTTCATTTCATTTTCCGTGCCCAAATACGTGAGTATAGGATGAGCTAAACTCTGCCAACAACACTGACAAGATGGCAACCGTGAGTTTTTCGCTGCCGAAACCATTGAAATACATACAATGTATGTAGTGATAATAAATCAATGGTCGATTGACTGACGTGGCCGATGGCCCCGTACAAGATTTGAACTCTAAGCACTGCCATATGTTGTCTTTTGCACAAAGTATAATTTGTTCCGTGTGTGGGTGTAATTTATCTATAATAATATGTATATATTTAGAAATATATAAATATGTTTATTAGCAGTTTGGTACCGTAGTACAGGCTCTGCCTAGTTTGGGATCAGACGTGTGAAGTGTGAGATGTGTAAAGTTATTAAAAAAAAAAGTACCCAAATATCTCTATCTCTATAAGTATCGCAGATGTACTGGGGACACTACTGGAACATCTCCAATGTATTCAGTAGTTTGTATAACATTCCTCTTTATGACTTTCTAGAGGTGCCACGAAATGTTGAAAAATATCACTGTAACTGTAACAATATATTTATTAAGATGTCATTTGAGGTGAAAGAGGAAGAGTTCAATTCTCAAAAACAAAGTTTTAGTCGTAATAATATAGAAACAGCTTCTACCCGCAGCTCCGCTCGCGTAAAAGTTCTCTGAACGAAGTTCCTTATTGCACGTTACACTTAAGACGCTCGGCGGCAAATGCGGCGAGGCGGAAAATAAGTGTTAGCGCAACGAAAAATGCTGACCCGAATTTATTTTATTTACACCATCTGTGCATTCTGCGCGATACTACTGCAATTTAATGTTGGTTGTATACTAATTATGCATATATTCCTTTGAGCAACTTTCACAGATGAGGCAATTTTAATTTTGAGTTTTTACAATATTTTGCTACAATTTATTCAATCCATTCAATATGTTTATATATAACGAAAGGAACTTCGTTTCAACCGGGTGTCCCAAAAACACCTCACGCGTTATTTTCCAATCCCTCGTAAAACTCTTTTTTTTATGAAAGGCATATTAAGCAAAGGCATAATAGATAAGGCATCATATTTTGATTGCATATAATATTATATCCTTTTCTGTAACGCGTAAAAATCAAACTAACTCACGTTCGCATTTATAATATTAGTTAGGATACAACGACACTGGGAATTCATTCGCTTTAAAATCAAAGCTATAAAGTAAATTAGGTACGTCTACAGATAACAGCGCTGATCTATGAGTTACAAAATGTACGAGGGTTTTTTGGCTTCGTTTCGATAAATAGAGGCGTAAAACCTATCTTGGCATGAAAACTGTCTACAACATAACAGATGGAGCCTTGATGATAAATAAATTATTAATACAACCGCCCTTTTATTAGGTATAACGGTGACGATTTGGCAAGTTGAAAACTGGATCCCAGCCAAAATTGCCAGATGTACCAGCCATTATGAAGGTTTAAATTTTGTTTGAATCATTTATTAACAAATTTACACTTTTTATTTCGTTTTTATGTAAAATGTTATTCGGATATTGTGCCAGTAAAGACGCCATGGAATTCGAAATAGTTTAGAAATGTAGGGCAGAGAGTTTATTTTTGTAAATATATCTTTTAGACACTTTTCACCTCAATTAGTTCTGGTAAGACTATATGGTATATTTCTTAACTAGCCTTTAGAAGAACACTGACATGACATGACTCAAGTATCCAGTTTATATAAATTCAAAACGTGCAAGTGCAATGTTTAGGGTGGTCTTTATATGAAAGAACCACTTCAGTTTTGAGCTGACCAGCCACGACACCCAGTAGATATGTAGTATAGTCCAATCAATCTACGGTAATGCTCTAGACAAATGAAGGCAAAAAAAAAGTGTAGAACAATTAAATCTAAGGACGATAGTAGCAGTAGTAGACATTTTTATTTTCTTAATTTAGGCATTAGGAAGAAAAACCAGACAAGTGCGAGTCCGACTCGCGCGACAGGGTTCCGTAAGCAAACAAACTTGTATGTAGATAGTACGCCCATCTGAAGAAACCCAAAGATGTTTGATTTTCGATTCTAAAAATACTGTCCCATACATCGATGTATGACAAAGTCAACTTTCCAACCGCAAAATATAAATGTAACAAAAACTATTTTCTTATGTGATACTAGCTGCGCCCCGCGGTTTCACCCGCATAAGTCCCGGTACCGTGAGAATATCGGGATAAAAAGTAGCCTATGCGTTAATCTAGGTCTCCAACTATCTACATACCAAGTTTTATCGCAATCGGATCAGTAGTTATTGCGTGAAAGAGTAACAAACATCCATACATCCATACATCCACACATCCATACATCCACACATCCATACATCCAAACATCCTCACAAACTTTCACTTTTATCATATTAGTAGGATAAAAACAAATTAACCACTTTTGGATTTTTTCCTTTACTTGTGCTGTAAGACCTTGCTTCTTACCAAATTTCATGATCCTAGGTCAATGGGAAATGTTCAAATTTGGTCATATCTTTTGATTGCGTTGACTTAGAAGCTTGATTTTTTTACAGTTTCAAGGGATCGCCGACATGAGTATTTTGTATTAATTTCAACTTGATGCGTTAATGCTACAGATTCCTGAGAAAAACGGTATTGACAGATAGACGGACAACAAAGTGATCCTATATGGGTTTCCTTTTGTTTCTTTTGAGGAACGGAACCCTAAAAATACAAACAGCCGAACTTAGAACGTCGAACGGTACCTATGGAACGCAGAAATCGTTTCCACCCTATTCCAATTCTTGTGGACTCCATTCATTATATTGATGTTTATTCGTGATGTATATGACTGTAAATAGAAAATGAAGATTAGAAAGTTAATTAAATATCCTAATTAGGAGTCTAGACACAAGGTATTCGATCGATTCGATAAATTATATTAAATTCAGATAATTCAGAAATTCGGTTTAGGCACTGATAAGCTGATAAAGCAAATTTAGTTATATTTTTTTTTTATATTATGTACAATTGTATAATGTATACCTATAAACATTTTTATAAACAAAATACTTGGACGACTCAGTAAACGTTGTAAATCATAATAGAGCAAAGACCATGACAAAGTAACTATTATCTTATCTGTGACCATGTCTTCATACTCGCCGACCGTTTCTACCTGAGTTGGGCACATGAGCATGAAAAATTGTAGATTTTATAAAATGACTAAGTTCTGGCGATCACGAGCTCTTCTTGGACTATAAGAAACACTTTTGCATTACTGTGTCAGTTTACAACTATACGCACAACACAAAACGCTTTAATTCTGCTTTGACACGCCAAATCATGTAGGTAGGTTTGGTCCGCATCACTTTTTAAATTAATAACATTGTTCAAATGAACTTCCTTAAACACGAAGCCTCCAACTCTAAGAATTCATATTACAAGTATGTAGAACCTTCTTGTAACACACTTACGTTATTTTAAGAATGCCACACATTCTTGAACCTCCAGTTGAAAAATATTACTCTCCTATATTGCAGAATTCTTGTCTTCATGCTAAATTAACCGACAGTTCAAACATGATAAGTTTAACTTAAAATGCTCAAGTTTACACACAGTATATGGCGAAGTAGGTTCTCATTACAAAAGTGTTACGTGTTGGCAGCGCCTTTTGTTTCTTGAAACTGGAAAAGGCTTGACGAAGAAAATATTACTGTGTGTAGTAGGTGTGTCAAGTTCTTTCATTTCACGATGTTTTTGTATAGCTTGCTATTGTACATTTTGAAGAGATATTTTACGTCTTTAAAACCTTACATTGCCCTACTTAATGAACATGTTTTCCAACTTTACTTTTTTAATACAACGACCATTCAAGCGACTGGTCAATTATTTCCTGAAATTGTTTAGAAGAAAACGAATGTCCCCAAAATTCATACGTATAAATTTCCAGAATATTCTATATTCTGGAAATTTAAGAAATTGTAAAATGAGGCGTAATGTTCTTTGACCTAAATATTTGAAGGTAGGTATAATGTTTACAATAATTGTTTATAGGAGAACTTCTCAGAAGTCAATAAATTAGGGACAACTAGCATTCGCTCGGGCAAAAGTTATTTTGTCTTTTCTTTGTGAACATTTTTCTGGTTGAAAGGAACCCTATGTACTTTTGGATCCCGACCCGTCCACCCACTGTGCTTTCCCACTAGCCAATTACCAATTCTCCCACCAGTGGGTGTTTGTGTTTATCCCTCTTGCCGCTGGTGGGTGGACCGGTAATTGACGTTTACCCTTCGGTCGACTGAGCTAGTGTTTAAATAAGTAAGCGTTGTTCTGTGCCCCTGATGACGTGTATGTAATTTTTGATGATGCTTTCATGATGATCGGTTCCGTAGTTAAGACGAGTTCCCGCGCGGCCTCGTTCGCGGGTACTTATGCATATATTTTGCGCGGAACCCTAATTCTTAATCTTTTTCCAAAACAAAAGTAGCCTAAGTTACTTTTTATAACATACATTCTCCTTTTCTGAGTGTTTTTTAATCTGTATAACATACAGTGTCAAACTGAAAATCAATGTTCTAATGGCCCCTACTTTTTTTCTATTTTTTAACCAGCTGTCAATTTCATAATTAGAACATTTGGATCCACAAATAAAAAGGAAAAAAACTATATTAAATAACTACCAAACGAGCGGTAATGCCACTCAACTTCGCAATCATTCAACCGGAGGTGTTGGAATTGATTTCTATCGCACAAGGCTATTTCTCAGATTAATGCCTTTACTGTCCCTCAATATGGTGACGTAAAGTTGTTTCTTTTGATTCTAAATATTAAGCCACGTTTTACTAATCCTTTCAAAGAAAAAGTAGAATTATTAAAATTAAGTGAATTTATTTAGTTTTTAATTGAATAAGTACAATCCACTATAAATTTAAATAAAAACTGGACACGTGCGAGTCCTACTCGCGCACCGAGGATTCCGTTAGCAAACAAAATTGTACGAAGATTGTTCACACATTTCGGGAATCAAGCCTTGAAGATTTAAAGATTTTTACAAGGAAAAATGATTCCATTTTGACTTAATAATGGGACCTGTAGGAGAGCCATGCTTCGGAATATATGGACTGGCTCGACCGGAGTGGTACCACGGCCTCACAGAAAACCGGCAGTGAAGCAATGCTTGCATTGCATTTCGCCGAGTGAGTGACTTTCCTTTTTTCCTTTTGAGGAACATAACCCTAAAAATAGCAAACTAAAGTTTATATCTGTTTATTTACACGAATGGACTAAGATTGCACTTAATCAATTTATTTTAAATCTTCTTAATTATTCTGGGTTATGAAGTATGGGAATGAAAGGGTTTCCTTTAATCCCCTAAATATATGTAACTTCTTTTATTAGATCAACATTAAACAAAAAAGGAACAACACAACACCATTTAAAATGTTTTCCCTACAGTAGGTAATATTATCGGAAAGTATTATTGCTATTACCATGAGCATTACCCGTGTAGTGTTTCTAGTAAACGATATCTAATTAAAACCTATTTTTACATCAAATAATAACAAACTTCTTACAAAAAGGGGCTATTCTCAAACCACAGCACAGTATACTATCTTAATTGGCCACTGAGATCGCGGTTTGTCAAACCACTTTTGTAACAAATGGAACGCCTACATAAAATGTTATAGCAATGTTGCAGTTAAGCGAAGCATTGCTTTTTTGCTTTTGTGGCGTTCGTGTGCCTCTCTTTGACGCCTACATTTTATTGAATCTTATAATATGAATGCTGTGCTGTGCTGTACAAAGTTTGTACTTATTCTCTAAAGTAATAATCTAGGAAAGAGAAACCTGTGATGTCATATTTTGCTATCGTGAAATTATGTACTCATAGTGTTCGGTTTTATACTCATTATTAATAGCAAACCGGAAAATAATAACAGATCAAATTTTTCTGTCTCATTTAAAATTTTTCAAGAGGGAAATAATATATTTCAACATCAAAAAACTACCCCTTTACACAAAACAGATTTCAAAGCAAAACCGGCCAAGCTGATTACAGGTAAAAAAAATTATCTATACAAATAAATATTATTGAAGTGGATTTTTGTATTATCATAATAACAGTTTTTTTATTGAATGCAGCTCAATTTTTACACAGTACTTATGCCAAAAATCAATTTAAAAAAAATTACTGTCAGTCGTAGGACTGCACCTCAGAAGTGAAAACAAATATACACACACATCTATATCATCATGGCAATATATGTCACCTGAGCGTGACGGTCACGCGAGTTCAGTGCTATTTCCCCATACCAAAAGTGCCCAACGTACCTAAAGAAGTTTTCACTTCAATATTTTATCTGTCTGGTTGTTCCGGCTAATCTCCAGAACAGGTGGACCGATTTCCACGGAACTGGCAAATAACTGAAAAATAATTAGGACTTATGTTATGCGCAGAAAGCAGAAATATGTACACACAATCGAAGCCGTGGCGTGCATAGCTAGATATACTATATTTTTTTGTCAATATTCGTTCCAATTTATTATATGTACATAATATCACTTGAAGAATGTAATGCCAAAATATATTATTTGAGTTCACAATTTCAACTTTTTTCTTACCACATATCGAAATATCAGAATTCTTTGAATGCAATATCGGTTTTCTAATCTTGAATTCTTTGTTTGAAATACCAGCTTTTTGATATAATCGAAAAGAGTCATCCATAATCGAATGAAAACTACGTTTGGCTTTGTGGCTGGCTATTCAACAGCTGAGACTTTACACTGTCTTTCGATTGTAAGCGGTTATAGTGAGTTGGTCAGCATGTGTATAGGCGTTTTAGAAGCCAACACTAAGCAGGTTTTGTGTACCAGGCCACAGATAAGATAATAGTTACTTCGTAAACCAGGATTCTTAAGACTAAGTTGTTGCATGTTCGAAAACGACCCACAAAACCACCGTCATGAACTAACAGAAGTCTTTAGTTAGTCATATGATGGAAAATGTGTGATGTGTAAGAGGGCTTGGACTTCCCGGCCCACACCAGTTCGAGTTACAGGTAAGCAGCCCTTTTTTTTCGCCGCCCGGTTCGCCGGCGGCGAATTAGGTCCGAGTGGAGATCGTCCTCCCGGACCCTTTCCGCCGCCTCCTTCTGCGAGATGACGTCCTCACAGAAGGTCGCGACTGCGGTAAAATTCCTTTCGCTACCGGCCATGGAGCGTATGACGGCCGCTAGCGAGAGATCCCCTCCGATGACTGCAGTGAGGGCTCGACGCTGCGTCGCCCAGGCGGAGCAAACCGCCAGCGTGTGCTGAGCCGAGTCCTCACTACAGTCGCAGTGGTGACAGGCGGGACTCAGTTCCCTCCTAGCGACCGAGTGCAGGTACTTCCCGAAGCAGCCGTGCCCGGAAAGAACCTGCGTCAGTCGGAAGGAAAGGGTCCCGTGCTGCCACCCTGCCCACTCGACGATGACCGGCTGGAGCGCCTCCACGGCGGCAAAGCCAGCACGTGGAGCCTCCAGCCGGGACAACCAACGAGCCATGGTGGCTCGGCGAGCGGCCTCACGCCATTCGCGTACCTCTTCGGGCGGGGGCCGACTGCCGCTTCCCGCCCGGAACTCAGCCGTTCGCCTATATACTTTGGCGAGCACTTCCGCCTCCACGTTGTGCTGACCCTAACCTGACCTGCTCGAGCTCCCCAATCCATCCATATAAGCAATATCCATTTCCTTCTTAAGGTCATCACACACTATAACGGCACTCCAACGGCAAAGCTGCAGCACGGTGCCGCATGAAATTGAGGCAGCGCAGCGGTCGCCGGCGAGGTGCAAGCTCGCAGTCCGCGCGCCGCCCGCGAGGTGCAACCTAATTTCATCGTCTTGATGTGCGACATGCCACAAAGTTTTATCGCTGGCGACCAGGAGAAATAATTGTGTGATGAGCATGATCATTTTGTTCTGTGTCTGGGTGTAATTTATCTATAATATGTATGTATTTAAAAATATATAAGTATGTTTATCAGCAGTCTGGTGACCATAGTACAGGCTCTGACTAGTTTGGGATCAGACGACCGTGTGTGAGATGTGTGAGGATATTATTGTTATTATAGTCTATGCTCTTGTGGCCCACTAATGCGGCACCGAATTATTAACACTATTCCTGCGGTTATACCGCAAGAAATACAAACAATCACTGCTGATAGCATCTGGAGGTTTCTCGAAGCAATAAGTCTGAGCAGTGAGCTGTAAAGCAAAAGTGCGCTACAAAAGACCAGAAATGGTCGAGGTAACACTAGGCACTTAAACAATAATAATAATACCCGTCTTAAAACAAATATATCTAGCAATGTATCTCACAATACAATTTTGTAACCTTCGTAATTTATTTTGTATTCATTTTTAATATGATATTAATCAACAGAGTATTACGAAGCTCGCAGTTTGTGCAGTGGTGTGCAAAGCTTATAACCTTCATAGAACCGCAGCGCCATCTGTGACAACCAACCTCGCTGCTTGGTAGCCTTGCTCCATCACTAAAGTTAGCCTGCCTATTTACGGTGGTTAAATCTAATTCTAGATTACTTTGCCACTTCAGATGGGTTGTTTTTATTAGAATTTTGGTGTTTTTTTGTAAATTTACAGACGTTCTCGTCTGTTAACTGAGTATATTTTTTTATTTTAGGCGTTGACATAGTTTGATTCGTTTCGATAATAAAAGTTATTAAAAACGTGTGAGAGAAATTAATTTGTTTAAACAAAATAGAAAGAAGTTTTTTTTTGCTAAAATAGTTACCCTTATTAAGAATTTGTTCAATGTTTGTGTCATTGAAACCAGTTTTGTGTTACAAACAAAATTAAAAAAATTACAATCTGAACTAGGCTACTAAATTAACTAAAATTTATATTCAATTTTTTGACGTTTGATTTGTGTCGAAACTTAGTTCAGCAGTACTTGTTACTTACTTTTGAGTGTAAGTAAACACAAACGATAAAATGTAAACACAAATAATTACGTCTTTCGTAGACATTTTACTAAAAACTCACAAATGGAGAAGGTCGCCAGTTTGTATTGATTACGTTATTAAAGAGTCTTCGTGAAATAATATATTAGCAAATTCCATTGATCGATTTATTTGGCGATTCTGAACAAACGCTTGTCAGGATATGAATTTAGGTATATGTTACATACTGAATTTTTAATAGGACTAGTCCCCCTCTCCCGCCTCCTTATTTCCACAGGTGTGAATCCTATGCACATTTTTCAAATCTAAATAAAGATAGATTGGAACCTTTAATGAATTTAATTAAAACTACAAATCAATTGGATGATTTACAAATGTTTTTTTAAACCATTGGGAAAAAGGGCAAAATTGGACGAAAACACAACCAACTTACGAAATTCTAAATTTATATTGCTTAAATTCAGCTAGGTGTGGACGTAACATGTAATTGTAAAATGTAAATATTTTAAATCATTGAAGGTAATAAGGGGCTCGTGGCTAAGTAGTAACCGAGTAGTTTAGCACATTACATAGTTAAGTAATAATAGCCAGGTCAGTCTAGGATGGGTGACCATTCTTAACACATTGAGACCCCTACGTGCCTTGGAGAGCACTTTAAACCGTGAGTTCCAGGCGCCATACAAACATCTGTGGCATTTGTTACGGATAGTTGGAGCCCTAAAAAGTATGACAACCTGGTCTAACTACAGAACTTTGATATCACCTAGTACTTGGGTTGTGGAGGTCTGATGGCAGTCGCTTCACGTAAAATATCAAAGTAGACTGAAAGCCGACGTCAACTTAGTTGGAAAAAAGCGCGGAGGATGATGATGATGTAGGCAAATATCTACAATCGACTGACGATACGCCTGTATTTACATTTTACCAGTGCAAGTCGAAACATGAGGTGTTACTAATCTTTAACGTCAACACTACTAGTCTACAGTCGTTTCAAAGTCACGCTTTTCGGCACCAACTGAGAAAAAAACCTTGAGATCTGTTTTCGCGAATTTAGACACTAAAATCTGTATTCGTATCCTTTTCGGATATGCATTATGTAATAGTATATGGACGATCTATACTGTAATATAATTTGGATACATTTTCCATTCCACACATTCCTATCTAATTATGTATAAGTTTATGTCTAAGAATAGAAAAAAAAAATATGCAAATTCACATAATGTTTTACAATCATGATTATAGTTGAATTTTGACCACCGGCCGAACCCTAGTTGTGTTAATATGTTAACTGTTTTGAAACTATGTGTAAAAAAAGAAGTACAAGTTTGAAGTGATACCGGAGGCAGCAAGCTGCTGCAATTTTCAATGGCCTTTCCGTCTGTATTGCTAGAAACTTGGCCTAAAGTCTGAGTTACTAATGGATATTAGTTTCAACCCAGATTACGACATCTGTCGACTCGACCATATTTTATAAATTTTTTCATGACATTAAAATTAAATCATTGGCAGGGAAAGAGTTTTTTTTTGCAACTTAAGGCTCATTAATAGCTAGTAAACAAAAATAAAAGGAGGAGAAAGTGGTACTGAACAGTTTTATTTTTTTCTATTTATATGTAGATTTGTGTAAGTCTGTGTATCGTGCATTATGTCGCATTATATTATAATATATTAGCACAAGAGGTCAACAATTATTTGACATAAAACGTTTGACAGCATTCAAATTTTTTGCAATTTATTCAATTAACTTGCCGGACCAGTCAGTAGGTATATCACTCCAATTCTCGTCTCTAAACTATTCAGCATTCTGTTACCCTCATTATGCCAAAGACTGGGAGTGTACCCAACGGATGTGATGGGCTGATTATACACATAGGGCTGTTTTCAAATTCTTGGCAATATATACAACGGAACCTACTTTTACATCATCCATAAACCTACAAGTTACCAGTCATAATAGTGTACTATTTATTAATTTTATAAAAATAAAATGTTTTGTCTCCAATTTAAACCTATAAATTAACGCCATTTTGCCAGGTTATGGTCTTCTATATATTTTTTCTTATCAATAAATTTTAATTAGGTAGTCTTTAATACTCTAACAATATAATGATATCTTCGATGCAATTTACCCAGTATGTTTCATTTAATCTGTATCTGTGTACAAGTGCGAATTTGTATGTAGTATGTTTTGTTTACATATTTGGCTTGTTAATTAACCTTCTTTATAAAAACCAACACTGTTGCGATGTATTCAGGGCCCTTTTACAAAGATAAGCCAATCTACTTAGTAAATCGCAAAATGAAAGTACATGCATTGATTAGTAAATTTAATATTTATACTATTTATCATGAAATAAAACAATACAATTTATTATTTTTTGGAAATATTGTCAGACAAAACAGACAATTACAATTAACACCCATGTATGACTTGGTTCAGAAACACTCAATTGGTTTTTATATTACTTTTTGTTACATTTAATTGGCGCTACAGAATATCGAGTTCCGCTTATCGTCACAATAAAACTTCTGACGAGATACTACCGCTGCGATAACCCTCACCAAGGCCATTAAGTTTAAGTGGATTGATGACGAAACATTAACTTGCGTTAACTAACCTCATAACTTTCCGCTAAAGGGATGAAAAGGTATGAATAAATGATTTAACAGTCTTTGTGAAAAATTATGGGTTAGATAGATTATATATTATATAATCAAAATTATATTATGGTGATTCTCAAAACACGATTAATTACTGTTTTTAAGTTTGTTATTACTTTTCAATTAACATAACAATCATCCAAAGAAAATAATTTAAATATTAGATAGATAGAATTTATATATTAGAACCACCATTCCTCGTTAGAAGCAACCGTTTTGAGGTAATATAACTATGGACAAGCTATTTGTATAACGGTTTGAATATATTTTTTCTTCGATTGAATTCCAAAATAAATAATAGGTAACATTTATATTATTTTTATAACTATATAACGTTATGGTTGAAAACTCAGTTCTTGAAGTTCGTGACGCGTATATATACCTGAGACAAACAGTTGACATGACAAGAATTAACGCGACAAACATTAAAAATGTTACATACCTTTGGTTTGCCTGATGTTTCGACCATTGGACCAGTAAGTTAAAAGTTTGTATTAAAAGTAAATAACCCCTTATTTCATAATTTTTTACAGAACCTACCATTTTACTTTCAATAAAGAGGCACACACTGACAGTCTACTACCGTATTGTTTCGAATCTATTTTTCTAAGTCTACTATTACATTTCACTTCATGAGACTGTTAAATAATTTAGTTTATACGTAAGAAAGTACTCTTTTATGTATATTACATATAGATGTAAATAGAAAACAAATAAACAAAGGAAAATATGGAAGAATGAGTTTATTAACTAAGACAAAGCATACAACTATACTTTTGTATAAATAATACAACAAAAACAATTAAAATTATATTTAGCTCAAAGTGAATAGATACGACCAACTGCCCCATTTGTTGGAAAACATAAAAAACAAACTCAGAAGTTCCAAGGCGAGGCGGCTGTGTCCTCAATCGAACGTCGAGCGAGCTTCCGGTGGAGCCCACGCTCCTTCCGCCTAACTATACAACGTAAGCTTATACTGTGAAATAATATTGAAATATACGTAAGTAAATATAAATACTAACGACAATGCTTTCATTACTCCGTACTAACGCGATATAACGGTTACCTTAGCTTTACCTGTCCAAATTAATAAATTGCTTGTTCAAAACCTTCAGATGACGTCAAATAAAGAAGAGATGAGATAATCGTCGTTCGTTTCATTATTTTACCGATTTCTCGGTTACTTTTGACCGATGTGGTAATGGTACTTGTCAATCAATTTATTAGTAAAAGAGGAAGACACCTTGACAAGAAAATAATTCTAAACATTGATAATAAAATTATAGGTGCTCCAAAAGAGGTTGCAAATAAGTTGGCCGATAGCTTTGTGTTCAAGACACAACTCATAAATAAAGACAAAGCTAGCAAGACTAGCTAGTTATTTAAAAATTCAATTGCCAAAGTAGAAAATGCCTTCAATTTTAATCTTACTAATGAAATCACAAAGATAGTGAAACAAATGGGTATAATATAAGCTCACGTGGTTACGACGACGTATCGATCACTATTATTAAAATGAACATGTATACACTCGCATGGTGGATATGCCATTCCATGTTCTTTAACAAATGTATAAACGAATCCGTCTTTCCAGATCAAATGAAATTGGCAAAAGGTTGCTATACACTATAAATAATAATAGTTTCAAAAACAAAAAATCACGCTTTTATAACAAGCTGAACTAAAAAGTAGACAGTAATTTTCTATCCTACTAATATTATAAACGTGAAAGTTTGTGAGGATGTATGGATGTATGGATGGATGTATGGATGTTTGTTACTCTTTCACGCAAAAACTACTAATCCGAATGCGATGAAACTTGGTATGTAGATAGTTGGAGACCTAGATTAACACATAGGCTACTTTTTATTTCGATATTCCCACGGTACCGGGACTTACGCGGGTGAAGTTATAAACAGAATAGAGTGATTAAGAAAAAAATCATTTAATCGTATAAATTAGTATAAATGCACCCCACGTGCTAGATATCAATTATTGTAAATATTTTATTGACAGATATTGGTAAAGGCAAAGTCATTAGATAATATTTTAAAAAGCACCCCACTCTTTTTACGACACAATGATTTTTTAAATGAAACGAGTAAAGTTGACTTTGTTGTCAATCGATGGATTTACAACAAATGTATTTTTCCAACCGCAAAATATAAGTTTGTAATCACAAAAACTATTTTTCCTTTTGTGCTGTGAGACCTTGCAGTAAGTGACTACCCTCGCCCATGGGCACCTGCAACTCAAGAGTCACAAAAGGGGGAGAGGGAAGGGTTAGGGCCTCCGGTAACCTCACTCACTCGGTGAAATAGCATTGCTTAACTGCCGGTTTACCAGCCCATACGTGCCGAAGCATGGCTCTCCTACTGGTAGGTAGGTAGGTTTTGATTTACCTGCGAAATGTTCAAATTTGTTAAAATCTGAGGCTCAAATGGCCGTATATTTTGATTTCGTTGACTTAGCCGCTGTGCAAGTATTTTATATTAGTTTTAACTTGATGCGTAAACGGGTTCCTGAGAAAAAGAGTCTTGACAGACAGACGGACAACAATGTGATCCTAAAAGGGTTGCTTTTTTCCTTTTGAGGAACGGAACCCTAAAAAACAACCAGTCGGTAATATTAGGCTTTCTACTGATGATACTAATGTAGTTTTAAGACCAAATAATTTAAGAGACTTGACCATACACGCAAATATGATTTTAAAGTTTAGATGAATGCTAGCTATTAATAAAAAAATCAATACTAATAAAACAAATATAATACTATTCAAAATCGACGATAATAGAAGTAAAATTGAAGAATAACAATATTGTATTAGTTGAAACTGCTAAATTTTCAGCCGTTAACATGTATAGCCATTTTCAACTTAACTGGAGACATGAATTGGCATCACCCGATTCATCTACCTCTTTCGCCTGTTATGCATTAAAAAGTCTTAGAGATGAAATAAGTATCAAGCAGCTCAAAGCAGTGTACTACGCATTGGTAGAATCTAGGCTAAGTATATAAGTATTATAAGTTATAACAATGTGTAACTAAGTGTATCTGACAAATAATGTGCATGCATGCGTTCATTTAAATGTATAATTTATCTCTTGCCTTGAATGTTAGATTATTGTTTGAATTCCTATTGTTTCAAACACAACGTAAATTGTTTATGAAATAAATAAATCAAAGCAAATCACATAAAATCATTAACGTGACCGTTGAATATGGGGAAACTGGCTGGAAAAAACAGGCAGATAATTTTATTTTCACAATGTTTGAATTATGTTGCCAACCGTAAACCTGAATGAGAAAGAACTATCAAGGAAACCTAAGACTTATTTTTTTTATATTAAAACAACCTAAGGCCTTGTTTGCTAAGTTCAATGGACTAAACTTGAAGCTATTACGCGAATAGGGAACTCCGAAGTTTTATTATGGCCAATTATGTTTATTAGTGTTTCTTGAAAGAGAAAAATAATTAGTGTCAAACGATTCAATGTTTTAAACACTTTACCACGGTAATACTATATAGATAACATTACCGTGACTTTACTAAAAGAGGGATGAAAAACGATGACTCATCCTCAACTGTGCGCTCATTAAAAAGTTTTTTAAATCCGTATTTAGACACAGAATAAAATTAAAATTATTTTGCGTCGGAAACATGAACTTTGTTTTCAAAGTGGTGACAATAGTATCGGATACCTTTTGTTAACGAGGGAACTTTAACACCTTGATAAACACATTTGAAGGCTAACACTAACAGATTCCAAAGTATTATAAGGACCGTAATTCATAATCTATTTTTTTTGTTTATTTCATTGGCGAGTAGGTATAACTAGAACTGTCATTGTATAGACTCTCCGAACCATGACAGGTCAACATATACTGGATACGTTTAGCTTGATATAGCCATTTTCACGTAAATTGTAACATACATACAGGATGTAACAGAAAGATGTGTGTCATATATTAGGTTCGTATAGTAGAGTCATGCCCTTTCAGTGATTTAAGTAAGTGTTCCTTTTTCAAATACACCCTGTATATAGGAAAAAACTTTAAGTATTCCAAGTTTCACGTTCAAATTTTGTTTCAAAATGCAATTTAACAAACAATTTAACAAATAAACCAAAATATAAATTTTGGTTTGTTATGTTTTTATACGGACATTATCCGAAGATATTCGGATATTCTGTCAACACTCTTGGTATTTATCACCAGCAGTTTTATTAATTTCAATCTGCTCGCTTTAGAAATATGTAATTGCTTTATCGGTAAAGTGTCAAGTTCATGTTGTCAGTTTTAAAATAAGTTTCTATAATTCTGTAAAGGTTAAGTCAAAAGGCGCGGGCGGGCGTCACGGCAACGAGGCACACAGTGTCGTTAGAACCTCATTTTTGTTGCATTCAGTTTTTATTCAAAAAAACGAAAGATTTATTCATGTCAAATGCAAGAGTAGAATACTGTAGAACCGTGTGATTAGAAATTCGATGCAACGAAAAACTCACACTGAAAAGAGACAAACATATTCATAAATAGGATTTAGCCTGCGAGAGAATGAGATAGATTACAAGTATACAGTGTCTCCTATAATCTTTATCTTTGCGCCTGCGTACTACGAAGCTTTCAGAAAACGTGGTGTCATTTTTGTGCATTTGCGTATTAAAATTCGTTAGTTAATTAATTTATGTAAATTACTTAACACATCTGTGTTAATTTGACCAAAAAATTATCTAAAATTAAATTGATTAACATTAGTAAATTATTTGTGTTGATTTTACTTTTTATTTCTCATTCTCTCGTAGGCTACTTTTGTGAGGTTTCAGTTCTGCCTTTTATTTTTATCTATATAATTTTGTCATATTGATTGTCCATGTCATTTTGCAACTGACATAATCATAAAGTACCTATTAAGACTAACAGTGATGAATATTCAAGAGATAACTCATAAGTCATAACTAGAGATCGGATAATCGGATGCATATTTACCTAAAGTTATTTTTTGGATAACAAATTATGGAAGCGGCTTCTAAGTATATTTTTATTTTCGAATGCAGTTGTATTGTCGCGTCGCTACTTGCGCACAAGCAAGTATAATTTGCCGTCTTACTCGCACTCTTACAAACTGCTTACATTTCCTGGGGTTCAATAGGCCCGATTTGACACTTGTTTCAACGTAATAAGGTTGTTTTTGCTTCGTCAAAAATCACTGACAATAAAAGTAGGGAAAAGCAACCATTATACGTTGTAACAGAGCAAGTGTCATTTGTGTCAAACTGGGGTTTATTACATCTCACGGAGTATAGGTACACTTAAATTTAAATTTCCAGGAATCGCGGGATTCTTTCGATAAAAAAGTGCTTTCCATAATAGCCAACATCTCAACTTTAGGTAAATATGCACCCGAATATCCGATCTCTAGTCATAACTCATCAAATTATTTAATTTACTGTTAAATTTAGACCCACACACCATTTAAGAATCTACGAAATAAGGTAAATACAATAAAGTGATCCTCACAAAAATAGATTATGGAGAGAGTTTTTACACTTAGTTCGAATTGTTTTCTTGTATGGAACGTAAACAAATAACTTGCTAGGAGTTTTTATTAGATGTGTTATCGGCAATCGCACTGAATGCCCGCACACCATTTAAAAACTTTAGAATTTATTTTTCACGCAAATAACCCAATATCGCAGATGCACGTACTAATGTTTACTGTTAGCCAACATAGTTGTGACGTCTCAAGTAGACACCATGACACTAACGAACCTTTTTGCGTCCATTTTAAAGTTAAAATGGCACACTTCTAACACTTTCAAACATCATGGAACAGTTTATCAAAATCAGTCATCAGCTCTTGTCTATTACATAAACCGTCTAATTAAAAAGCGAATGTATTTTGTTTGTTTATTCCGTGAATTAACTTCTCATCCGATCTTCATGAAATTTTGCATACACGTTGTCAAAGGTACAGAGGATATATAATACCTATAAGCCAGAAAAAAAGTACTGCTTCCCATAGGCAGAAGAGTTACTTTCAGGCGGTCGTCCGGCTTGAGAAAATCTACGGAGGAAGCCGCGGTCTAAAGCTAGTGAACGATAACTTGATAACTACATATATTACAGTTAATGGTTCTGAATTCAAACTCATTAAAGATTGACTTCCTTATTTAAAAAATAAAAAAAGCGCATCATATATTTAATGTTCTATGTTCTTTCTTCTATATTTTCCTTTTATATTTAGTCCCATGAGGACAGAAGAGGATTAATCTATTTATGTCCGCTTGGGAATATTGTGTTCGCGTTGTTTTACAGAAATTATTACATATTATGTAGTTAACAGCTGAATATCTGGTTTATATATACCTTGTACCTCTACTAGAAGAGTATACTAATTTGGAAAATAATACCTTTTCTTGATATGAACTTGAATTGACATCATACCGCATGTCTAGATGCGGCTTTATAGTCTGTCGTTTAAAATCTCATAACCACCACTATGATCTATAGCTGTATCAATGACTGATTGGAAGAACGTTCTAGCAAAAATAAGTACAATATTTTATTTAGACGATTTACAGCATGATTTTGCTTCTAATGATTTATTTACCTCATGATAGAACAACAACCAAGACAATAGTATAAAATTATTATTAATTTTTTTCAAAAAAAACTATCTTCGAAAATACTCCAGACCAAAAAGATCTAACTGCAATCATCACTTAACTCCTTTTTCAATAAGATCCTATAATATTTTTATGAGTATTTTTGTGTCCATTTGCAGAAAGGGGCATGTACCTGGGATCGCCGTGTGAGTTCACGTGCAACCCAAAACTGCTCCACGTGTTCTGTGACCCTACAAGCGCGTCGTGTCAGTGCGACCCAAAGCACCCAGTCGCACTCGGCGTGGCCAAGGGATGCGCTAAGGGTTAGTATTTTTTACCTCAGATAAAGACAGAAGATCTACAATCGTGGACCTTGACAATGAAAACAGAAAGGACAGAAGATGAAAATCGTATCGTGGAAACTCTGATTCAACCAATCGTAGCTGCAGCAGACAAGCGTGGAAACTCTGATTCAACCAATCGTAGCTGCAGCAGACAAGCACTTTATTTTAAAAGCAGTACAAAAGAATGGCGACAGACTGGAGGTTCTTCTGAGACATTTGCCTAATTTTTTTTTTTTACTTAATCAAATTTTTGTATGTGACAAACGGTGGCAATGGCGACAATTCTTGCGATGACAAATTTACGATGGAACAAATACACATTTTTTACTGGAAAAATTATAAACTGTTAGAAACAACAGACTTGAAGATTGCAATTTTATCGAATCAATCTTTGATTATACATATTATATATAATCAAAGGAATCAATTGTAGCCGATAAGTGACCGGTTATTTATTCATCAGACAATCAGACGACGTACTTTTGACAGTGGATCGAAAAATAACAAAAAAATAGGTACGTTCCCATTCGTTATTATAAATTAGCATCAGTTGGCCTTTACGCAATTCTATCTATTGATGTGAATCTTTAGACATAGATAATGTCGTAACAGGATTTTTCCAAAACTGAATATCAGTTGCTGTTCCATAATATCGTCCTCTGCACTGAAACGTCTGATTCGGTGGTTGTTCTTCCCCTTCTGTCTTATTTCAAGGATATTTTATTTTGAATTACTTATCACTTATTATATTAAATGTTGGCATCTAAAGTAACCAAATTTTTTTCAGGTTATGCATTAGGTAACAAAAACGTGTGCGTTGTCTGGTCATATGTACTAGCCTAGTCAAATCAACTAAAATAAATGTACCTATTGACATAAATACTAGACTTGCAAGGAATACTGTATTCGGCCACTTGCCGAATAATACCGAATATTCCGGGCTTTCTGGCTTAATGGGCTACCTGGCCGAATAGCCGATTATTTGGCAAAAGTATTCGGCTGACGCGTGGCAGGAAACTTTTATCGACTTTTTATTTCTTGTTTAAACTCGCGCATCTATCTTCTTTTATGGATTGCTACGAGGAGTATTCTGCAGAGAAAGCATGTCCCATATCGAGACTTCAAAAGATAAGTCTCAGCGAAACTATTGCCGGAAAATTCAGAAATATTAGTTCTCTGCAGCACAATCTTCCAATGCTAAATTTTGATTACAATTCAAATGCATGTACAGGTGTTGTTTTTTTTTTATTATGGAAGTTAATTATGTATGAGTATTTTATTGAGAGAATAAAAAAAAGAATACAAAATAATAAAATTAAATTAATCGTTTTTTTAACAATCAGATCAGATTACAACAAATAAAATATTATTTAAATACCTACTCTCACACCTTATTGCTCTCATCAGACCTATTTAAGCCCTTCTTCAGTATACTGCCGATCTAGACGGTATACGTATTTGCGAGGCCTAAACGCACCGACTCACCCATTCACAGAAGCCACAAAAAAAAAACCGGAATATTCGGTATCAAAGTAGCCGAATAGGCCGAATACCGAATATTTGCCGAATATTCGTTGCAAGCTTAATAAATACCTTCACACAACACATTGCAAACTAGCCGTTCCCCGCGGTTTCACACGCGTTTATGATTACAACTCGGCTCTTAAGTACTGCAGCGTGATGTTAAATTATTTATAACCTTCCTCGAGAATTGTGTTATCAAATTTAAAAAACCAGACGAGTCTTACTCGCGCACCGACGGTTCCGCAAGCAAACAAACTTGAATGTAGATAGTACGTCTATCTCGGGAATCAATTCTCTAAGATTTTTGCTCGTCTTTTCCGAAAGACAAACTTAACTTTACGGTTCTAAACATACTTTTCATATATATCGATGTACGGTAAATTCAATTTTTTAACCGCAAAATATAAGTTTGTAATCAGAAAAGCAATATTTTTTGTGATTTAACAACAAATTAACGATCTTCTGATTTTTCCTTTACTCTCAAACCTTGTTTCTCAACAAATTTCACGACCCTAGGTCAATGGGAAGTACCCTATAGGTTTTGATTTACCTGCGAAATGTTCAAATTTGTTAAAATATAAGGCTTAATGGCCGTATCATTATTTGATTGCGTTGACTTAGAAGCTTGATTTTTTTACAACTTCGAGGGACCGCTGAGTGAGCATTTGATATTAATTTCAACTTGATGCCTCCACGGGTTCCTGAGGAAAAACGTCTTTACAGACACCCAGATAGACAGACGGACAACAAAGTGATTATATATATATAAGGGTTCCTTTTTCCTTTTGAGGAATGGAACCCTACAAATAATTCAAATTCCGCTGATAATTCCAGGGATTAGCGCTTTCAATCAAGAAAACAAATTCTTCAACCTGGAACTTATATAAAGGAAGCTTTAGGGTTTCTTATTTATTTAATAACCTTGACATGTGAAACCCAAAAGCATAGAGGTCCGAAACCAAGGTACCTATTCAATTGTTACGATTATTTGTCCAACCCTGTTTGAAAGCCCTCGAAGACCCTTTTATCCTTTTCGATTCAAGTTTCGTTATACAAAAACTTCTGAGTAGAAAACCAGTAAAAGTAAACAATCCTGGTATGGCGAATGTAATAATAGCTCTGAAATTTATTGATAAGCAGACTTTTCTCCAACGTAAATAGTGTCACGACAAAGTAGTAAAATGTAAATGTAAAGTGTAAATACGAGTATTAGCGTAGACGGCAACGGTGCTCGCAATAATTGCGATAAATTCTGATGTAAGAGATAAAAAATTTCATTGGCAATAAAAAATCTTCCGACCGTGTTTTAATGTTTGCCACCAGCGGAATCAACAGAGGCCCCGTTGATTTTTAATCAATTTGTTTGTTATTGTTTTCAGTCCATAGAAAAGGAACACATTCAGTTTTTTTTAATCCAACTTTTCGGGGATTTTAAATTTGAAACCATAACATCATCAACGTACGTCTGATGTACATATAATATTCCCCATTAATTACGAACGATTTAATCTTTATATTTTTACAAGATGAAGATAGAAAAAGGTTTTTTAGTTCTATTTATAATTTTGATATATTTTCAGCTAAGAAACTCGGAGAGCAATGTTTTTATCGTCAAACGTGTCAGGCGTTCGACGCTCACTCATCGTGTGTGCAAGTCAACCATAATGCGTACTGCCAGTGTGATCAAGGCTACCACAGCACTAGCCACAGCAGGCCTACGCATAGGGTCTTCTGCACTGAAGGTAATTATTCAAATCCTTACTAAGTTTGAACTACTTAAGCGATCATCGTGAACTTTGCATATACGTTTTTAAGGGGTACAGAAGATGACATAGGGTGGTCAACCATCTTTATTTCATAAAATCGTTTAACAATTGTTTGAAACAAAGACTTAATATTCGGTCTTTTTTTAACTAAAAATATAGAGTAACACGCACAATGTAACAAAAGATGGAAAATAAGAAACATATTAGTAGCATAGGGTAATTAATATCTAAAAAAATACTGTTCTCAAAGAAAACTTGTGTTGTCTCTCAAAGTGGTTGGCAAAATCTATATTAACGAGAGTGAAGCTGCCAGTAAACACTATTAGCCAAAAGAAAGCAAAAAAGTAGCAGTTACTCCAAAGAACTGCTAACGCTTTCTTGTAACTTCTAAAAGTCTACTGAAATGAATGACTAATTTATGAGTGTGAACAAAATCAGTAGCAAAACAGATAAATGCACAAACAATGAGGCCAAGAATTTGCTGTTACCCCACTCACTTCTTGAAAGCTGGGGGATACTGATTAGGACGAGACAACGAAAGTTAATGCTATATCTACTGACAGTGGTGTTAATAGTGGTAACATTTTAAAACACTTTGTAAATATTGTAGTTCAACCGCTGTCTTACGCTACATATTTAACAACTGTGTCCTCTTGGGCGTATTGCCTTAATTGCTAAAGAACTCGCAAGTGTGTCCTACTAACTGCTTGTTTTATTTAGTACTGTAGCCATTGGATGGAATTTTTGACGTGTAAGTAAATTCAGTCATCCGCTATTGGGATTACAAAAGTTATGGTAAAAGCTGAGCAATATTTTTTTCTTTAAATGTTCTGTGTATTCATTACCAGATCTGGTGTTGCTGACGGCTGACATGCCGACGCTTCTGGGTGTGGCGTCGGGTATCTTCGTTCTCGCGGGGCTGCTGTGCATGGTGCTACATCTATACACCAAAGCGCGCTACCACCCAACACATCTAGCCGACGCACGACTTACTCCGCCCTGCTTATACTCGCTCAATGACACGGGTATGAACTATATTTATATATATATATAAGGTTTAAGCCTTGCGGCGCGGCACGGCACGCCTTTGAAAACCAAATACTTAATATCAATTTTAAACGACAAATTTTCATCAATCATTACAATTTTCTATTAATAAATATACAGCACTTCAAACTTTTATTCAAAAACCATTTATGTCACTGTTTTCGTCCTGCAGCAACTTATATACTTATATACTTATTATTACTATTACTTACTCATAGTATTATTAATACGACAATAACTCTGTCTGTCTGTCAGTGCGCTTTCACACCACGGTACCAATTTTGATGAACTTTAGTATAGAGATAAACAAGACCTTGGAAAAAGCACAAGCTACTTTTGTTCCGAAAATAAAACTTGAAGGTGCCAAAATAGGGGATCAAAGTTTCTATGGGAGACCAATCATTTGACATTTATATTTTAATAAATTTTGATGTAGAGATACACAAGAGCTTTTAAAAACACATAGGCGACTGTTTGTAGCGAAAACAAACCTTCAAGGTCGCAAAATAGGGTATCAAAGTTTGTGTGAGAGCCCAATCGTTTGTCAAGTTTATTTGGATGAATTTTGGTAAAGAGATAAACAAGACGTTAAAAATGATAAAGACTACTTTTGCGCGAAAATAAACCTTGAAGGTGGCAATACGAACTCCGGTCAATAGGCAGGGTTACCCGCAGCTGCGCCACCCTAGCAGAAACAGACCTTAGACGCTCGCACCTTTTATTCAACAAGCGGTCAAGTCTCTTACCGTTTACAGAGGGTACACCCGGCAAGTAGGACTCCGTGACGGAGCACTACCATTTTTGTTGCAAAAATAAACCTAAAGGTCGCAAAATAGGGAATCAAAGTTTGTATATGAGACAAATCACTTGTCAAGTTTAGAGATAAAATCATCATATCTATGCTTTGTGGTAAGTAATAAAAATGTTTCTGTGTTTTTGACCAATCACTTTAAATTAAGGGGTTTTTTTTATTTAGGCTATGCTATATCTACTTATATTAGACAAAGACGCGGGCACCAGCTAATAATGAATAAATAAGTATTCACTGCATAAGCATTATTAATGTTTGAATGCCAGGTGGCACGCTGAGTGCGACACGGGCATCTTCCCGAGCGTCGTCCCGCAGCGGCTGCACAAGCGGCACTCTAGAGTTGGAGAGCGGTGGTGTGAGCGGTTCCTGTGGCTCGAGGCGGGCGTCCCGTCGTGGGGTGCCAGTGTCGGCGTCGCGCGCAGGTGCGGCGCGCACGGCGGCCATCTTGCTCATCTCGCGCCACCTACATGTGCGGGGTGGAGGGGTTGGAGGGGGCGCCACGCCGTTGGGGTCCTTGAGGCGGGACGGCGGCGCGCACCCGCCTAAGTGCGCCGCCAAAGGTGATCTGGATAATGTATGCAGCGCGGCCCCATCATCTGCACGTCTCGGTGTCCGGGCGGCGAACACCCTGACCGCGCCGACCGAACGCTCTCCAAAACTTTGCTCTGCGCCTATGAAAACCGTTTATCTGATATTGACTGAGTTTTGAAATTCGAAGCTGGGTATTACCAAGCTGTTCACTAATTGTAATAACTTGGCCATTAAACATAAACTTATCTTGGTAGCATGTACTGATATCATTGTAAAAGCAGGATCTCCTAACTCTTTTAATCCCAACTCACCTTTACGTGCAGTCTTTCAGTTCGAAGCATTATTATAACATATCACCATCAACTTTAATAGCAAAGTGCGTTAAGCATTCGGGAGGTGTCGGTAAACGCATGAGATGTGTCCCGCCCGTGTCCGTTAGATGTTGCGTTTTGGTGTTAGCGACCACGGACTGACTCCAGTCTGCGACTGAGCGGCCATCGAACTACCTCGGTCAAATATGCTGAATTATTTCTCCTATATACCTCAGTAGTCTTCTGAAAACAATTGAAAACATATTAGCTTCCCGAAATTTTTCATGAAAATGCTTTTAAATTATTGTTATATAGTCCCTAAATGTTATGAAGACATGATTATTTTTTTGTGGCCAGAGACTGCTTTAAATAAATATTATATTACCTAAAGGTCCATTCTGGACGTCTCTTTAGTTATACCACTTAATTCAATCCTGTCATAGTTCCATAATACAAACTCCGAAAACTCAACTTACTACCAAAGGACCTGAAGCAACAAGACCCATAAGCATAACTGTCACTTTTCTCAGCATATTTGGTACATTTTGAAACTGACGTAAGTATAGCTTGATGTGAGCTTTACTTGTGATTGGCTGTGGGCTTATGGCGCGAAGTCGCAGGATGAAGTGTATGGCGGCGCGAGCAAGATGGCCATGGTCCTATTCTATCTATTTCCTACACGCCTTGTTTGTATGTGCTAACGAAACTGAAGATCCAAAAATGGATTCGAAGACTACCTAAATTCTGTATGTATATCAAGTATGGTTTACAATTAACAAGCAGTGCTGCATGGAAGTTGATCGCTTCAGCATTCCGAACTTTGACAATATCATTAATTTCTTTCGAAAAGTCACCACACGATGTGTTTTTGCGATAACACTGTAACAACATACTATAAATCAATCATCGAAAAAATTTCGTATTATGAGTATCATCGATCGTACTACGCATAAAGCCATCGTCTGTCATGTCAAATAATTAATAAGAAAAAAAAATAAGAAATTTTCTGACACTAACATTTTAACATAAAAATTTGAAGCATACAATCACATGAATACGCTTGACTCAAAACATAATTAAAATAGGTAAATCCTTATTGCGATTAACGAACATGTAGTACTTTTCGCGAGCACATTCAGAGGTGAGCGAAGGCTTCAGTTTCATGGCCCAACACTGCTTCGAGCTTCTATTCGTACATCTTATTGGCTGTGCATGTGAGCGTTCGCTTTCAGTCACCATAACATTTATTTGGAGCCTATGTATCTATGTGCACAAACCGAAGCAAACCCTTCGAGTATAAACAATTTTTAAATCTCACTCATCCCTTCAAATTTAAGTCAAAAGTAAATTCTGCTCTATATTGCTAATTGCTAATATGTATATATATTATTTAAAAATGTTTGGATTCTTATTTTCCTATATCAGGTACCCCATGTACTGTTCTTAATTTCCTCTCCTAAATATTCTGTGTATCCAAGACAATGGGATCCGTGTCATTTTTATTGTTTCGAATTCCTGTAAAAATATTACTACTACTTGAATAACTATACAATGCAATACTGAGTAACTGTGTAATATAAGTAACTATCCATTTTTAAGCATACGCTCTCCATTGTTTTTTTACTTAACTATAAGATTTATGTTTCTTCTACGGATAGTTTTACTCACACTACACAATACATATTTATAATATTCTTTATATTGATTGTCACATCGCTTTGCTCTATCTGTTTGTTCATATGACGTTACATTTACCATCAATAAACCAATGACAAAGTTATATTTGAAGCACTTGTCTACGATTTCACTGCTGTACGTTGAAGAAAAGCAAATATAAAGAACCAGATTTATCGCTTTTCACCATACCTAGAGAAAACTGAGCATTCAGTATTTGCCCATTGAGCATTATTTCCTTGTTGAAGATATCTAATGAGGTCTATTACGCGCAGGTTCGAGACGTCCAAGTCTGAGCTCAGTGCAGAGCAGTTCATCGTCCATCAGGAGCTACAGCGCAAAGAGGTGGGAGAGAGAAAGAGAGCAGAAGGAGAGAAGACAGATGAGTATGCGTCTGGCTCAGCTCCATGACAAGATGGCAACGGGACGAGACATACCAAAGCATGCCCCGACCCCATCACCTCGTTCACCTAACAACTCCACAGATGGACTGCTACCGTCTGTATGTGAGATTAGAGAAGTATGATCATTCCTCTCGTCCTTTTGAGTATGCTATATTAAATTTAGATACATATAAATATTAATTTATTCATAAGAAATAGATTTCACGCATTTGGACCTGTTCTTATTCGGTTGTATTCATCATAAAACATTTAATTTACAACATCTCACTTATCAATATTTCTAAATTGAATCTTATTTTATGAGCTTGCTGGAATTTTCTCAGTAATATCTGAAATCCAAATCTTACTGAATGGAATTATAATACATTATTTCTGTGGAATTATAAGGAAGAAAAACAGAACAAAGAAATAACATTCACCTTATTCGTCATGAGACCACCATTACCAAGCCCAATCCGTTGAACTCGTCAAAACGAATCATATGAGCTCAAACTCGAAGGAATCGCTATCGAAATAAGCTATTTATTTGTTGACTATAGTCTGACACGCTTAAATAAACTTTAATACGACGTAGCGAGAGCCGCTATCCCTTGAATACCATATCTTTTGCTCTGCGTTTTTATTAAACTTCTTCGTAGGTGTCGATTAAAATTACGTCATCTTAGTTCGATTTGAACAAGTTTTTATATGGCATTTGAATAATTTTGGACTATCGCTGCGTGACAATTATACGGCATTTGGCGTGGAAATAAAGTTGAATATACGTTGACAGGTTTTAGTGAAATTTAGTGGCGCTGAGAAATAGATGCCAGTAACAAATAGACCTTGTTACGAAGGAGACAAGGTTGATTTAATGTAAAGAAATTATGTCAGGTTTTAGATTAGTGGGTGTGCAATAAAACGGGCACCAATATCTACTAATACTATAAGTAATCATTAATAATGCTTGCTTTTTGCCAATGACTAACTTAATTTTTTCTGTCAAGCATTTGACAGAAAAAATAAAGTTAATTAAGTTACTATTTCAGTTTTAAATTATACCATACCAAAATAGGGAAAAATGCATATACAATGTAACGAATTTAGCACTGAGATCGATCTGATCTTAGCGCCACTGTCACTAAAGGTTTCCAATAACTCCCTCCTAGTCCTAGAAGCACTTTGCAACATCAGATTAATATAGTATGTAATACAGATGCATCAAAACAACTTAGAACTTAGTCTAATTTTCTTGCCATGTCACTTACAAACATTAGTTTTTTTATGAATCTTTGTAACGCTTACACCCTTACACGCTTGCTTATTAGGAAACCAAACCCAAATTGACACAAAATACATTTTAACTTCCAGTTATTATAATAATGAAGCGTACTTCACAACAAACTCATTTAATATTTGTATCATATTACAGTTGATCACGACAAATGAGTCACAGTTGCAAGGAGTGGACGGCCCATGTTCTTCCTCCTCACTTTACTGACACACGCCTCTTAACAAGACGACGCGGCGCTCCCTAGACTCCCTGTCGTCTGACGGCTCACCGGCCCTGGCCTGGATGTAAACCGTCGAACCTTCTAGATTGCTACGAGACTTCACATACAAGGGCTAATGTGATACAAACATTTAGGATAACTTTAAATCTTCGTCATTCTATCGAGTGTAGATTAGTTCAATGAGAAGAAAATTATGTACTTCACAGATGCAAGCTGCATATGTAGAAGAGCATTTCTTGGTAATGTTAACAAAGTATTATATACAAACAAGATACGCGACTCTATTGTATTGTATTTGCATTATAGAAACCATGTCTTACAAGCAATTGCGAATAGAGATAACTTTAGTCTTAAAATTTCAGCTTCGAACTATTAATTACGTCTACCGTTGTATGTGAATGTTTTCAATTTTGTGAAAAATGTGGCCACATAAGTCCGTGTTCGAGACTCCACTGACAGAATATAAATGTTTCGTGTACTCTTCAATGTAATACGTGTGAGACTGAGAGAGAAGATACGGGGTTTCAATGGTACGGTGCTGCGTCTCGTAGAACATTCTAGAATAATGACTGAAGAACATTTTAGTGAATAACCATCGAAGTATCACCGAATGTAAATAAAGTCTAGCGAAAGGACTTTTGACGTCCCTGATGATACGTATAATCTTCTTAAGGAATCCCAGTTGTTGATATTGTAAGTAACGCTTATGCTTTTAGTTAGATCCTCAGCGCTTCGGGTTTTGTTCATTTTGTCGAAAACTTGTTACTTTACGTAATAGAGTGGCCGGTCTTTCTTGAATAAAACTAACTCTCCGTAATGTATGCAACCTAAATATAGATGACGAAAATGGAAATGGTAACAAAGAAATACCGATTGAATGTTATATGAAAATTCATAAAATATTATTATTTTTAATACTACTGTGCAACATAACGCAGAATGGAACTTTTTTATAAGTTGTCATGTAAAAACAGCAATATGTACCTACTACATACAATATATGTATAAAAAAGTTTGATATGACATGTCACCAAACTCAATAAAGAATTCCCTTTTCTATGCAAACGGTTTACTAAATTATTCATAGTAAAGACACAATCGTACTCCACAAAACAGTTAAAGATCCAGTCTTTATCATCCGCGGCAAGATTACAAATAAATGTTGAGATACGGTGACATATGTCCAGACTTCGAATATTCTGAGTTAATATATAAGACTAGTTTATCCTATAGCGATATAAAAAAACCCTAATGTAAGTTGTTAAAAGTACAATTTATTTACATCGTTTACATTTACCGAATAAGTTTATATTTCAACTAGATACACTGTATGTTTGTTTCCGTCAATAAAGTCTTATTTTGTATTTGCGTTTGTAGAAAGTAGGTACAGACAAAACATATAACGGCAGTAATATTTTTAAACATTTACAATGTATCTATTTTATTACTATTGTACCTGATTGTTGATTTTAATATGTTGTTGATGTCGAAACTCGAAACTTGTATTTATTTAATATATTAGAATAAAAGTAGGCTTAGTATAATATGTACGTCATGCGAAAAATACAAAACACGAATATTATTTTAAAATTGTCTGGTTATTTCCCAAAAATCCAATTTATTAAATTAAAATACTTAGGAGTTTACATAAATACATGCACTCAGGCCTGTACCCCGAAGGGGTAGGCAGAGGAGTATTCAACACCCATATTTTGCCAACTATAATAATTTAGTCTGCCTAATTTAAACAAACGTAAAACTTATTGACGTTAACCGGGCACTTTGGATAAAGATAGGAAAATTGTGAGTACATTAAAAGGGAAAGATATATAAGAAGGAAAAGAGTTTAATTAACCTGTTAATTTTATAAATAATTTCCGTGTTATGTTAAATTCAATAATGTACATTACACATATAAGTAGTTAGAATTGGAGTAATTGCGATGTGGCTCCGGCCAGGCCTTATAGTTCAGGAAACTGGAACTGGAAGTGTGCTGATCATAGATACAAAACATTTTGTACTCGTAATGTAAATATAGTTTGGAGAATAGGTCATTTAGTGTTCGCTTGCTGGAATTTAATGGGTTTTGCAATGTCTGCTTTTGATTTTTTTTAAATAACTTCTTCTGTTGTTAACAAAAATATATCTTTGTCTCAGGACCGCCACTTACTAAATTTTAGAAACGGTGGTCGTTCCAAGAACCATCAGACAAATTTTTATTAGATTTTGAAAATTATTTATTTGTTGCAAGAGCTGCTATTTATTTAATAGTCTTTTTAAATTAACCATCTGTTTTATGAATAAATGTGTGCCTAGATTTAGAATACATTCAGTTGAAGCACAGAGAGTTTGCTGTGTTCGAACAAACAAACGTCTAAGAAATAAAAGAATTTATTTGTATGAGTCAATAAACGTACCTGTAGATACCTAATCAATTAAAACATGATATAACCACGATTGTACAGCATTATTCTTAATGTGACGTCATGTGGATGATTGATTGTTAAGTTGCGAATTATTGCTAGTTTATGTAGCGGATGCGGAAACTTCATTGAAACTAATGATTGCAACGTTACGATTACATTAACGAGACTTAACGAGATGATTTGTACACATTTCTATAGTTTAAATGGTATGGTTTATACACACTACATACACACCGTATAAGCTGACAGTCAGCGTGTAACCACGGCCAGTGTTACCTGGTCGAAACAGCGAACAGTTCAAAGGTACATACCTAAACCATGACGTGAATTCTTTTTAAAATGCTAATAGTATATCCAGGGAATGCAAAGATATTGTTTACAAGTTATTAAGGTAAATGGTAATTTATAGTATTTATGTTTTATACAAAACGATCTTTACCGAATTTTAAAGAGAAGCAGATTAGGTCATTGTACTGCACTAGCAGTATCTGCGAGAGTAGTTTTGTGGGAAGCTAGCTAAGTATTGCATTTAATCTGGGACGATAGGATTCGCACACCTGTATATTCATGCTACTTTATTGGTGTCATTAACTATTCCAAATAGTTCTACAAGTTCGTAGGCTCTATGTCATAAGTAGGTATGCTTATACCGTACTCACAGTTATTATAAAGCAAATACAGACTAAACTGTGAAACATAGTGTAATGGCCAATGTGTCACACTTGCGACCTCCCTAAGGTACCCAGTTTCTGTTTCCATCTCCACCATGTATCTTATCGAAGTGATTCCGTTCTTAAGACAAGCTAGCAAGACTAAGCTAAAATTAATTGGAGGAGTTTCGGTGGATTGGATGCGGAAGGCAAGTGCTCTGACGCATATTTGAGAGGCCTATGTCCAGCAGGCTACAATAGGCTTATTTGCAATTGATTGATTGATTATGAGGAGTTAACAAAAATACCTACTAGTAAAGTGTGACATATATTACTTGAAGTCTTATATAAGAAGGCAAAAGCAGACGTTGTACTGAACTAAATAAATTCAATGAAATTATGTAATCGTGATAATAAATTGTAGTTAATTACGAGAAATACCCCGTTGTTTTGTAATAGCACAAATGAAACGCGACTCAAACGATTCGACGTCGGATAAAGTTGTGTTATCGCTGTTTGCATTGCCAAAATAAAATGTAAACCAAAACACCGTCTTTTATTTTCACTAAAGTTTTCCATCAAGCCTATCTTCAGTAAGTAGATATATAGTACTGCATACTAGGTAAATGTAGCAGGTAAAGTATATAAAACTACTAAAGGTGGGGGTGGGAATCTGTTACACAAAGGTATACCTTAAATCCTACAGGACCTACTTAATAACACAAAAAAACGCACGTCTAAACAGCAGGAATTTGCCTATGTTTAAATGGGTCCCTGGATGATATATATTCACGGACCCGGTAGGTTGCGTTGCAACCGGGTGTTTGTGTGTGTTTCAGTGGGATGGATTAGAATAGATATACGATTGGATTATTGTCTTGATTTTATTGTCAATAGTCTTATTTTGTTGGGAATAGTCAATCACAATTGTTGAAATCGTTTTTAACACGCTTTTATTAGCTTGGTATGTGTGTATGTATGTAACGGATTCTTTGAACGTGATTTTCATCCCCTTCAAAACATCGGATTAATTTGAAACTTTGCACACTTATCAAGGACCGATGACAATGCAATAATTTAAATAGTTTTTTCCATTATCCGGATCAGGATCTTCAGGATTAGCGATTTTTTTATATCTGAAGACGCAGTAGTGTCTTGCGACAAGTAGGTACCTACGCGTTTAAAATTAATATTCCGGAGAGGGAGCCTGAGAAACTGCGACAAAATCCGAGGAAGGCAGCAGGCGCACAAATTGCCTACACCCATCACAGGGAGGTAGTTACAAGCTTAATAAATTATCGTTGAAAAAATGAAACACCATGCACGCATTAATGATAAATTGAACTAAACAGTGAAAAATAAATAATAGTTAAGAACTATTCTTATTTTAAATTTATTGAAAATTATTTTTTACTTTTTAGTTTGGTTTTCTATTAAAGCGTGTTTTTAAGTTTTAAGGGTTCAGTTCCTCAAAAAGACATTTAAGGTACCTAGAAGACATTTGGGGTAACTTAAGGTGATGTAATTGAAACACAACACTGGTATTTTACTATAGTAGCGGTCGCACGTCCGCTCGGAACGCCTGCCAACACTGGAGTAAAGTGAGCGACCCTGCGCCCGCGCCCACTACTATACAGTTTATTTAGAAATACCGTCACAACTCACACAGGTTGGGAAGAGCGATAACAATGGTTTAGTTGAAAAACTGATAAAGAATGACTTACTGAAAAAGGTATCTCTTTCCAACCGTCAATGCTCAAAATAATTTAATTGGTTCAGTGAAACCGTCATAGGTTGCCAAGAAACGGTTTAATAGTAAACATTCCATATCGAATTTGGCTGATGGATCAGTATCATTTATAATCTACTATCATTTAGTGGATTCGATGTTATAAAATAAATTTTTATTCAAAATCTTATTTCAGTGTCCTTATAGCAGGGATTGGTGGTAATTTAGATTTTTATCTTTATAAATTTTCTGTAGGCCAGGATCCTACCCAAAACCTAAAGCTTTTAAATTAGTTCAATATGTATATAATACATAAAGCAACGCGGCATCGGCATCGCAGGCGTTTCTACTTAACCACAAAAAGTATAGACAATCAAAAAATTTACTAACATTTTATTCAATTGATAAGTGGCACTAAAATGCATTTTAAATTTCATTGTAAATTGATGAAAACCCTAGTAGCCATATTGCTTATTCGTCATGACGTCTCCTTGGCAGTAAACGACGCCGACGATGTGCTTATAGTGCCACAAACTTATCTGACCCGGTGGCCAAAATTGGAACTACTTGTCGTCATTTCGAAATGGAAATGTCATTTTGCTGTCAAGTGGTTGTCGTTTGGAGTTGTGCATGACGCTTGGTGTATTTTCTTAGTTTTGTGGTTTTTAGTGAAATACATAATGCCGTAAGCGTTGAAAAGTGACGCGAGAAACATTATTTTAAAAGTGTTAGCTTTTATGCAGGAGGAGAAACGTCTCAAAGTGCTATTTATACCATTTGAAAATTTGTGTGAACGAGTAGCTGCTGCTACAGATTAGTGTTGCCAGTTGTTGCTATGAATCACTCATTCGTTAATAAAGTTAACTATAATATTTATTAATGTACATATTCGATTTACTTACCTATATATTTTTTTAGTTTAATTATATTATTAGGATACGTGGTTTCAGAAATCAGTTTGGTAACGTATTTACAATCGAAGAGAAAATATAAATATTAATTGGTTCAACCGCTCGTTTTGGTGTCTATGAAGCTTGCGTAGCCAAGTCATAGGGCCGTAATAAAACTTACACTATATTTTTTTGCTAATTATTTGCAATTTTTTTGCCAAAGAATGGATTTTTTTGCTATAGCCATTTCCGAAAAACAATGGTCCTGCTGACTTGATGCTAAAGCTAGCGTAGCCAACCCTATATCTCCGGATCTCTTACACTTATCAAAACAGGCTTTACGGCTTATTTTTTTGCCAATTATTTGCTACTTTTTTACCAAAGAATTTTGCTATAGCCATTTCCGAAAAACAATGGTCCTGCTGACTTGATACTTAAGCCAGTGTAGCCAACCCTATATCTCCGGATCTCTCACACTTATCAAAACAGGCTTTACGGCTTATTTTTTTGCTAATTATTTGCTACTTTTTTACCAAAGAATTGATTTTTTTGCTATAGCCATTTCCGAAAAACCATGGTCCTGCTGACTTGATACTTAAGCTAGCGTAGCCAACCCTATATCTCCGGATCTCTTACACTTATCAAAACAAGCTTTACGGCTTATTTTTTTGCTAATTATTTGCTAATATTTTGCCAAAGAATTGATTTTTTTGCTATAGCCATTGCCGAAAAACAATGGTCCTGCTGACTTGAGACTGAAGCCAGCGTAGCCAACCCTATATCTCCGGATCTCTTACACTTATCAAAACAGGCTTTATATTTTTTTGCTAATTATTTGCTATTGTTTGTTAAAGAATAATTTTTTATACGCACGTACGCTTGTTTGAGGGAAAAGTAGGTCTAGCACACCTTACGCTATACATGTCGACTAATCACCAAAATATCGTAAAACTGATTCGTACGTATTACTTTTAGTTTATTTATGTTGCATATATATTCAGAAGAGCCTCTGTAAGCCATTTAGTAAGCAAAATACCCAAATTATTTAATAATTACTTATTTCCGATAAAAATATAGGTTATGTAAACTTCTTTGCGCCTACCGGTAAAATCAGAAGATATATATAATTCCGCTTTCATTTCCATTTTTATTCCATTCCATTCTTACGTGGGAGAGCCATGCTTGGGCACGTACGGGCCGGCTCGACTCCGCTCGATTTCACGGCCTCATAGAAAACCGGCAGTGAAGCAATGCTTGCATTGCTTGTCGCCGCGTGAGGGAGGTTACCGGAGGCCCTAACCCTTCCCACTCCCCTATTCCTGTCAATCCCAATTTCCTCTCTTCCCACTCTTCCCCCCTGTCCCCCTCTTCCCCTACTCCCACTTAAAGGGCGGCAACGCACTTGTGACTCTTGAGTTACAGGTGCCCATGGTGGGCGGCAGTCATTTACCATCAGGTGACCCGCCTGCTCCTTTGCCTCCTATACCATAAATAAAAAATAAAAAAATCACTGCTTGTAAATATGATTTAACTAATCGAAACTTTTTAGGTTATTTTTTTCAAGTGGAGTTTTAAAACTTCTTCCAGAACTATAAAAAAATATTAAGAAGAGAAGATTTGGAATTTGTAATTTTACTTTTATTTTATCCAAAACATTAGAATAATTATTTACAACCTAGCTGGACACAGATTTGGCTTTGTACTTGTTATTAAGTGGATTTGAAATTTCATCCCAAATTTCATGGCTTTTCGATACGACTGTTGAATTTTTGACAATCTGGTCTCTAAATGGCAAAATGGAAAATGATCTCTAGACACACTTGCAGGGCGACCTCTACCCATTTTGGCACTTTCATACATACAAACTAACTACTTTATTTATAGCGCCTACACTCAATTACTAAAAACAATTATATGAGTCCACTTTAAACAGAAAAAAACACGAAACGCCCGCTAGATGGACAACCACTTGTACAATACGAACTCACAGTCAGCTTGAGTAGACGGCTTACTTATGTGAATCAACAGGGTAAAGCTCATTAACTAAACCATTTCCTTACTATCAACCCGCCCCGGCTTCGCAAGGGTAGTTCAATTCAATTCAAAATCATTTATTCAATTAAGACACTAAGTGACATTTATGAACGTTAAATTGAAGCTAGAGTTAAAATCATAGATCGGCACAAACAGACGCCACAGCATGTACTGGATTGTCAAGGTAAATTAGGTGAAAAACACCAAAATCTACTGCCTGTTTGTGTCGATCTATAACTTTCAGTTTCCAAAATGCGTAGGGCCTTATGAGAAGAATACTGGCAAAGAAACTCATGGCCACTCTTTTTAAAAGTCAGATCTTCAGGTACAATAGTGTTAGTGTTACACGAGAGGTAAACAGGATGCAAGCTGATGCCACCTGAATTTCATTTTATTGAAATGCTCCAAAAGCTAACGCACTAAAAAATAAAAATCACTCAGTGATACCGTTGAAGGTTTGAACCTATTAAACATAGAAATCATTCAAGGTGCACATCTACCTTCATTCAGTTGCAAAATCTACTGTTAAAAATAATTCGCGACTGGATTAAGAGGCTAGAGTTGCAGTTGATCGAACCAAAATAATAGTATAGGCTAAAGCATCGCTGACTAGGCCGACCAGTCACCCCAAGCAGCACCCGTTCACGAGTATGACGCATGGACCAGTAGTAGTAGAGACATCTTCAATAATCATCATCTTATTTTAACAATCCTTTCTTCATGTATCACTCTATCTATTGGTGAGAACCGCATGAAAATCGGTTCAGTAGTTTTTCAGTTTATCGCGAACAGACAGACAGATAGACGCGGTGGGGGGACTTTGTTTTATAATATATAGTGATACGATTGAAAGAACTAAGACCTCCATGACAATAATACTTAAAACTTATTATACTATTTTATTTTGGAAAAAAATCTGCAGCTTAATGAAATTAAGTTAAGTGAAATTATTAAAATTTATTTTTTACCTTTAGTGTAGCATTGACGTGTAATGAAAGTGATCTTATTAGATGAATAATAATATTAGATAGTTTAATAATATTAAAATGAGAGATTATTAATTAACTATGATGTAAAAACCAAAATGTCATTATCACATAAAAAGTACAGTTATATTTTATACTAGCTGTGGCCGCGGCTTCGCCCTCGTGAAAATCAGTTTGTGACTTTAAGTTTGATTGCGGGAAAAGACTGCTTATGAGGCGGTAAACCTGCCCTTTCGACCTTAAAAGTGGGTATGAAGTTACCTTCCTTAATTTCTTAACTTATTTTATTCCTAAATGAAGTCATATGAAAGAGACTATTGCACGTTTTCAAAAAATGTGCATACAATCGATGAATGTCCATCAAAAGATTTTGTATCTGTTGTGGTAGTTCCTATATATTGGGAAGAATCACTTTGCTGGATGAACAGTACACACCGCACGCTTCATCTATCCATGTTTTGTATGGCACTTAGGGCAAGTCTTACTCATTCCTGCAAATTTACAGTAGTTTTGGATCGTAACTGAAAGCCGACCTATTACTGTAAGCTAAAATTCAAATGCGCGCTGTAGATGTCGTCACTTGTTGTCTTTCTCTTTGTACCCTGGGCCGCTATGGACGGGCGGCCGGTGCTTGATTCGTAACGTCCTAAAATGTTGTGCAGTGGAACGTTGTGACCGCTCAATACTCGATTCCCTCACGCGTTTTTGCGAGGTCCTAATATTTTGTGCAGGGAGAAGCATTTTGACTGTCCTACACTGGAAGTTCTATTTATATATTTATAGTTCTAGGTATAATAGTAGGTATTTATTGAAACCATTAAGTTAGGTAAAATCAAGTGGTAAAGCGTTTACAGGTACGGTATACAGGTTATAGAAATACTAAAAGATAAGAATGGCATAGGTTCTGATGTAACTATAATTATAGTAATGACGTAAAAAGAAAAGTACTAATTCTGAGAAGAACTTTTTAACATAAATGTTTATAAAAAGATTTTTTCAAAGTATTTACAGCTCTCAAAAGAACTATTAATTTGAGAAATACGCAAGTTGTCGTTCTGTTATGAACTCTTTAACATAAATGTAGCTCTAAAAAGAAATTTTTCTCTCAAAAGAACTTTTTCAATCGAATGTTCAATTTTTCTTATAAAAAATCACTTTTTTTTTCTGGTGCGTTGCGTAAAGAGCAGACCTCGCGAGTGAGGTGTGCGACTACCTTATACATAGACGTCAACTCCCCGGATGGTACTGGAGTACCACGATCACGGCGCAGGGACTCGGCAGCAGAACACGCGATCAAGCGTCACTCTGATTTTATACGTATCAACGGCTATGCAGGGTGTAAGTGACACTGTACCGCATCTTGAAATAGTGTAATCAGATGATAATATGGCAATAATAATGATGGCATTATGAGTTAAAAATCATTCGAAATTTCTGCCTGAAAATTCATAATATTTCTTTTTTTTTCTTCTTTTTACTTAAGAGGCCGTATACGAAATTTTGCCAATTTCGCTGATTTACGTGGTTTTACAGACGTGATTTTACAGTTAAAATACTATATTTCTATAAGTTTTTATAAACAACATAAAAGATCATTTCAATTTAGATCTAATGTATGAGCCACTTTTTTACTTTTATTATTCAATTTTGATTCATCGACCTCAAACCGGTGACTGTTTTGTAAATTTTGCCGTAAGAGGTTTAGAATATCACATATTTACGAACTGTTTTGAAGTACCAACGGTATGAAAAAATTACAATGTATTGCTGTAAAAGTCGTCTATACAATGTATGAAACACTTTTTACCATTTTAATATAAAAAAATTTAGTAAAAAAATGTTTAACTTAGTCAAATTTTACAGAAAATGGACAAAGTTTTGCTTTTGATTTCGGCTGCGTGGAACTTGCATTCATAAAATTACAACAACAGAAATAAACTTCAGTTCAAAGTTAACCCATTTTCTGAAAAAAAATTGCAAAAAATTTAAAAAATAGGGTAATAAAAAATGTTTTAAAACAACCTAAATCTCGCATTATTATTTTTAATAAAAGTAAAAAAGTGGTTCACTCATTAGATCTAAATTAAAGTGATCTTTTATGTTGTTCATAAAAACTTATAGAAATATAGTATTTTAACTGTAAAATCACGTCTGTAAAACCACGTAAATCAGCGAAATTGGCAAAATTTCGTATACGGCCTCTTAAAAGTGATATCACAATGAGGAAACAACATTTTAGCGAAAAAAAAACAGTAATCAGTAGCTGCTTCGACGGCTCCGTGCGCTAAAGGTCATTCACCGTACCGCACAGTACACGTGTTGCGTTACACTGCGTAGTTCAAAATCAAACTATTGACTGTAAAAATCCTTCATCTCTCAATTTTATGATGAACTGACTTTTGCATTGTGATGAGTATCCAAAGAAAGACGTTTTTGTAAGTTATTCGCGACGGTGATACTTAAACGCTGTATTCATTTTTCATTATCTCCTCAACTACGCGTCTAATTACGTTGCTGTAAATGACGAAGTTTATTTAAATAAGATTATCTTTACATTCTAACTTTTTGAAGTGAAAACTTCTTTAGGCACGTTTTGCACTTTTGGGTTGGGGAAAAAGCACTGAACTCACATGACCGTCACGCTCAGATGCATATTTACTAATATGTGTACAGAATACGTCGTTGTGCAATTGTGGGATGGGGGAAAAAGTATTGGACTCGCGTGACCGCGTAACCGCTCACATACACATATACTGATGTGGGTTTATAACACACGTCTGTCTCACTCGTGTTCTCTAGACGTAGAGTAGAGGTTCAGTGCAATAATAACGCACGTTTGTTTTAATACAAAGGTGCTATAATTTTCGAATATTATTTATTTTAAAAACTGTACCTAATTTGGTTAGCTATATAGTTATCGTGCAATAAAGTCAATTTGATAATGTGGAAAAATTAAAAAATTATATAAGTACCGTTCCTCTCAGAAAAAATTTACCTTAGGGAAATGAACACATTGAAATATGAAGTGTTGGAATAAATTCTTCCATATTACATTGAACTCTGCCTGTCTAATCATTAGGAGCATAATCTCAATTTTTAATTAAAATACATCGATACGACAGAATTTAGTAAGAAAACGTCAAATATTAAAATTGAGTTCCGAAGCATAAATGTATATTTTATTGTAATAAAGTAGGTATACAAAAGTTATTTTGTTTGTCTATTAAATGTAAACGTTTTTTATTTACTACTCACTATTATTATTTTTATTATAAACCTTTTTCATTTTATTTAGGTACCCTATTTTTAAGGGGTAGTATTTAATCGTAAAACTATAAATCCCTTTTTTTACCAAACCTGATTTACTATCTGTTATAATAATCATTAGGGTTCCATACCTCGAAAGGGAAAACGGAACCCTTATAGGATCCGTGTCCGTCCGTCCGTCCGTCCGTCTGTGGGACAAGACAATTTTTCTCAGAAACGCGTGGGGGGTATCAAGCTGAAATGTACTATTATAATACTCAGCTTTACTGTCCCTTGAAGCTGTGAAAAAATCAAACTTCTAAGCCAACGCAATCAAAAGATACAGCAGTTTCCGCAAATTTTCGACACTCGCAAGGGAATCAAAACCTACAGGGTACTTCCCGTGAACTCAGAATCTTGAAATTTATTACGAAGCAACGTCTGACAGTACATATAAAGGAAAAAATGCTAAAACTGTAATTTTTTAGTTATATCATATAATAAAAATATTTTAAGGAACCCTCGGTGCGCGAGTCCGACTCGCACTTGACCGGTTTTATTTTTATTTTCGGACAACAAAAATCCATTGTGTTAGTGTATTATATCGTACGTTGATATTATCTACGTACGTTTATTATTATCTAAAAGTAAATCTAATAATTATTTGAGTCAAAATAAAATATGATATCTATTTTATGGAAACTTATTATCTAATACATCGAGTGTTCAAAATATCTTATGTTTGTTAAAAAAAATTGTGATTTTACAATAAGATTCGGTTGTGGTCGCAGTTCTAACCTAACCTAAACCTAGCGGCTAGCCTATATGTATGCTCTGTAGAATAAAATTTCGTCGTGCATACATAATTATATTATTATAAAGCAAGTTAGAAATTCCATTGTAACTTTTGATAATTTAGTGTGCAAGTCAGTAATTTTGCCATACAATAAATATTTTTGTTTTAAAAGTAGTATCTGTTGGGTCAGCTAGATGTTAAATGTTAATTAGATAAAAAAGGTAATCTTATTTTAACTAATTTTAAATAATTTTTGGTTGAATATATTTAGATACTCAAGAAGATTACTTGCTGAGTTGCCATTTTCTTTCATTTCTGGTATACAGTAAGTTAATTAGTGGAGACACTTCGTTAGCTTAAATTGAAAACAAAAGCGCTGTTATAAACTTTTCATTTTTAAATACCTACTCAATTACATAAAATTTAATAAAATTTATGTGTATTTGTGTGGAAAATTTAACCTATGTTACTCGCTGATAATATACCTTTCTATAGGTGAAAGAGTTTTTAAAATTCGTCCAGTAGTTTCGGAGCCACATGGGACAAAAATTTGTGTGATCTACAAATAGTCGTCTCGACCCTGGGTGTTTGTTGTGTCTGTTGTTTATATATTGGTGAAGGCGACACATATTAATATTCCTAATGCGGAGGTTGTCTTAAAAAAATTATACATTTATTATAAACATTTTGCATTACAAAGATAATAATCATTATTTTTGTGAAAATGTGAAAATTTTATTACTAAATTAAAAGGTACGTTGATAAAAATAATTTCTCTAATAAAATACTTCCTAAAGATATCAATCCAAAAATAATGTTTATTTTATCAAATCGGACTTGAACTTGAAACGGAATGTGACATGTCGTTTTAAGTTTCTTCTGTCGGCAGTCCCATGACTGAATATCTTTTTGTAAAGTTTAATAATATGCTATGCCTTATAATGACGATTGAAGTTCACGTTTTAATTTTTATATTATTTTCGACAGAAAATGCGTTATTGTGCCTTATTTATAAGAGATACGTATATTGGTACCGCGGATTTTTTTTTAGACCTACTGAAGACCAACACTTTTGTAATACATATTTATTATGTATGACTGACCACTTAGTCAGCGCACGCGGATAAAGCAGCTCGAAAGCGCTTTATCTGCTGACTTGCATCACGAATGCCGTTATTTCAAGCTGAATTCTTATAATTACTGGAATAAAATATTTAATATAAAATATAAGGTTGTCTGTTGATCGCCGTGAGCGATAAGACCGCCAATGGATATGCCTGAATGTTTGTATTATTTTTTTGATTGTATCTTATATTGAAGGTGTACAATAAAGAGATAAATAAATAAAATATGTAAATAAATTTATGATAATGTAGCTTTCTATTAAAATCGGTCCAGTAGTCGGTAATGGATAGGCATTACAATTAAACAAATAGGAAATCAAATCTTTCCTCTTTATAATATTAGCGTAGATATTGCACTACATATATTCACTTAAACTATCTATCTTTCAGTACCTATTATGTTTATATTATACACAGATGGCGCAATAGTTGAAGTGGTCACCTCGCCACTGCAGCTCATCATCAAAATATCTTCAATGTACAGAATTGGACCAGTAACAGTTTTATTATAAGTATAGATGTCTGTGTTCTATGCTAATAATAAATATCTAAAAAAGGAATGACCATTTATTTTAAGGTTGGAAGTACTGTATAGTTAGTACAACTTTGGACCAATAGAAGTCGTTGTGCGGTGTTTATAACTTATAACTTTGCATTATTTTTTCTATCGATAGAGTGAACCAATTGTGATCAATCAAATACTAAATGTTACACCGAGTTACACACAATACTTGTGCATAACACGTTTCCTGAATTATTTTGTACTTTTTACGTGAAGCAACCAAACACAAACTTGATGTCTATAGATTTATTATACACATAGATATAGAAAAAAAAGATTACGTGACAATCTATGAAGTGCCTCCTTTCCAACAAAAAAAATTATTGTAATCGGACTACGCATCAATGAATTACAACGAAGTACACATTTTTACTTTGATCCCCCCTCTCAAGGAAACCGTTATGAATTTCGGGATAAAAAGTATCCTACCTCGTAGTATAAACTCAAATCATGCCAAGTTTCATTTGAATCCGTTAAGTAGTTTCAGCGTGATGCGCGGCCATGATACAGACAGACAGACAAAAAAAATATATAGTTTTGGCTTCAGTATCGATCATAGAGTGCCCCCAAAAAAAAATTATCAAAATATCTTCAATGTACAGAATTGGACCCGTTACATTTTTATTATAAGTATAGATGAGGAAATCCAGAATTAATATCGCAAAAATGTCCCTCGTTTTTGAAGAAAAATTTGTTTTGAGGCACGGCTTCGGGAATGGTTTCACTTTACTCGCATTATTATGTAGTGTAGTAGAAATATCGTGAACATGAGTTTCAGTGGAGGTGACACGCTTTTATCGAGTTTTAATACAATTAATATTAATTTATATATAATGTATAAGTATATAACTTAATTCATCTTCAGAGGAGCTCGGGGCTTAGTGGTAACCGAGTAGGTTAATACATTACAAAGTTAAGTAATACTAGCCAGATCAGTCTAGGACGGATGACCATTCTTTACTCACCTCTTTCTCCCGTCTTCCCCCTCTTCCCTACTCCCACCTTAAAGCGCGTCAACGCACTTGTGACTATTGAGTTACAGGTGCCCATGGGCGGCGGTAGTCATTTACTTTCAGGTGACCCGTCTGCTCGTTTGCCCCCTATAACAAAAAAATAAATAATTGAGACCCCTCCGTGCCTCGGAGAGCACGTTAAACCGTCGGTACCTTCCATCCAAACATCTGTGGCATTCGTTACGGGTAGTTGGAGCCCTAAAAAGTCCGACAAACTGGTCTAACTACAGAACTTCGATATCGCCTAGTACTCGGGTTGTGGAGGTCTGATGGTAGTCGCTTCACGTAAAATATCAAAGTTCGGCCGTGTCGTAGACTGAAAGCCAACCCCAACTTTGTTGAGAAAGGCACGGAGGATGATGACTAAATTAAATCAATTGTCACACTAATATATAAAGGCGAAGGCGAGTTTGTGAGTATGTGTGTGTTTCGCAAACGGCTCTACCAATTTTGATTAAATTTGGTATGCAGGTAGCTGACAGCCTAGATTAACACATAGGCTACTTTTTATCGCGATATTCCCACAGGATTGGGACTTACGCTGACACCGCGGGGTGCTGCTAGTTGTCGTAAAAATCGACCATAATTTTTTTCGTAATACAGTTTGCCCTTAAGGTCATTGTATATGTCAGAAAATGATCTTCCAGCGTGTTTCTACATATTTTGTTTCCAATAGTTTTTAAATTCAAAATATTCTCTTCTTAATTATTTTTTTTTCTTCTGGCAGAAATTTTAAAACTCCACTTGAAAAAAAATAACCTAAAAAGTTTCGGTTTTTTAAATTATATTTTACAATGTATTATTTATTAAACAAGCAGTGATTTTTTTTTTATTTATGCTATAATAGGCAAACGAGCAGGCGGGTCACCTGATGGTAAATGACACCTGTAAGTGGGAAGAGGGGAAATTGGGATTAGAGGGAAGGAGAGGAGGAGAGGGGAAGGACGGGGAATAGGGGAGAGGGAAGGGTTAGGGCCTCCTGTAACCTCCCTCACGCGGCGAAAAGCAATGCAATCATTGCTTCACTGCCGGTTTTCTATGAGGCCGTGGTATCGAGCGGAGTCGAGCCAGCCCTTACGTGCCCAAGCATTGCTCTCCCACGTAATTATTACCATAAAAATGAAAATGTAAGCGGAATTTTATATATTTTCTGGTTCTACCGGTATGAGCAAAGAATTTACATAACCTATATTTTTATCGGAAATAAGTAAATATTAAATAATTTGGGTATTACGCTTACTAAATGGCTTACAGAGGCAGTTCTGAATATATTTGCAACATAAATAAACTAAAAGTAATACGTACGAATCCGTTTTACGATATTTTGGTGATTAGTCGACATGTATAGCGTAAGGTGTGCTATACCTACTTTTTCCTCAAACAAGCGTACGTGCGTATAAAAAATAATTCTCTAGCAAACAATAGCAAATAATTAGCAAAAAAATATGCCGTAAAGCTTGTTTTGATAAGTGTAAGAGATCCGGAGATATAGGGTTGGCTACGCTAGCTTAAGTATCAAGTCAGCAGGACCATTGTTTTTCGGAAATGGCTATAGCAAAAAAATCAATTCTTTGGCAAAAAAATAGCAAATAATTAGCTAAAAAATATAGTGTAAGTTTTATTACGGCCCTATGACTTGACTACGCCACCTTCATAGACATTTCGTTTTGCCTTGTTCATGGTATATAAAAATATGTGTTCTATTTTGCAGGCGTTGGTGAGCGGTTTGTACGAAAATTTGTTAAAGAAAAAGAACAGGCTGATGCGACGGGCTCAAAAATTTCTCTCTGGGAAAAAAAAGGGAAAGATCGAAATTAATGATTTTGACCTCGGTGTCATGAGAAGAAAAATTCATGAATTTTACACCATGAAGAAAGAAATACCTACCATCCCGAAATTACTAAATGTTTTACGAAATGTCGAATTGGATACGAGACAAACTCCATCTTGAAAGCAAGAACAATCACGATGACGTCATTTCTCAAATCACATACAAAAGATATCATAACTTTCTCACTAACCTACAAAAACATCTCAAAACTAATTACGAGACTCAACTATTAAAAAGTAACATTGAGTCCGGCAATTCGAAGAAACTTTGGAAGTCAGTCAAGCAGATCTGTAACATGTCAAACAGTTATTCAACACCCATAGAATTAACAAAAAATCATTCCGATCCCGTTACGTCGCTTAATATTTGCAATCAATATCTCTCAAACATTGGAAGAAAACTAGCAGATGACGTGCTAAATAAGCTGAATGTTTCGGAGGTGTCCCTTGCCTCGGATTACACTTCTTCTAATGCACCAACTAAAGGCAATTATTTTTTCCTGAAACCAACTGACCCTCAAGAAGTTATTAAACTTATCGACGATCTTAAAAATGGCAGCTCCCCGGGTTTGGACGCTTACTCTTCTAGTTTAATAAAATAAATTATCATTGGTCCCCTAATACATATTTTCAACCTCAGCCTGTGCACAGGAGTATTTCCTCAATGCTGGAAAACTGCGGTTGTCATTCCTATACATAAGGATGGCGACAAGTCAGCTCCTAGTAACTACAGGCCGATTTCCCTTTTAAGCATATTTTCTAAACTCCTGGAAAAAAATCGTAAATAAAAGGCTAGTAGACTTTTTCGAAAACAATAAGATACTCTCCGAAAAACAATTTGGCTTTAGACGCAAAAAGTCCACAGAAGATGCTGTTGTATCACTAGCAGACGCGGTGTCCAAATCTCTGACTAACAGAGAAGGCTGCTTAGGAGTTTTCCTTGATCTATCGAAAGCGTTCGACACCGTGTCCGTTCCTATCTTGCTCCGCAAACTAGAAGCTATGGGTGTGCGAGGTATCACACTTGACTGGTTTCACAGTTATCTGACAAATCGTCATCAGTGCATTATGGTGGGATCCACAATTAGGGACCGGTACCCAATCGAGGTTGGCGTTCTCCAGGGGAGTATCTTGGGCCCCACGCTATTCTGCATTTATATGAATGATATTCTAAATATATCAATGGAAAATGCAGAAGTCTTGTGTTACGCAGATGACACTGTGATAATCTTTCGCAACATATCGTGGTCAAGTGTAATAGAATCCGCTGAGCAAGGCATGACAATCATTGCAAATGGCTAAACAAAAATCTGCTTACACTTAATTTAAAAAAGACCAAATTCATCGCGTTCCACAAGAGACTTGCATAAAAACTTCTGGTGGCACAAATTGAAAATTAATTCGTGTGTTTCTAATGGTCCACTCAATTGTAACTGCGATACCATAGAACGCACAGACTCTATTCGCTATCTGGGAGTCATACTGGATGAACGTCTAACATACGGCAAACATATAGTCCTCTTGTCAGGTAGAATTAGAAAAACCATTTACATTTTTAAATCCCTACGTAATAGCTTAGACAAAAATAATCTCATAATGGTTTAGAAGACACTAACATAATCGTTGCTTTTCTATTGCATCTTGGCATGGGGTGGTGCTGCTAAGACCAAAATGATACAACTCGAAAGAGCCCGGCGAGCTGTTTTAAAAGTGATGCTGCGAAAACCTTTTAGGTTCTCAACAAACGATCTGTATAAGGAATGTAAAGTACTGAGAGTACGACAGATATTTATCTTAAAAATTATAACTTCTATGCATGAGGAAATAAAAAATTTACTGCAATTATTAGCCTAAGCCAGCGTCGATTATTCCGAATCCCACTTCCTACCATAATTACCACTTTCATAAAAAGATAGGCTATTTATCTCCGGCCATGAGTGTACAACAAGATCTGTCAGATATATACAGGGGTTAGTAAGTTGAGTACAGGAGAAGTAAAGCAACTGATAACAAAATGGCTGTTGAACCTACCATATGACGAAACTGAACTCGTTCTTCCAAGTCATGGTTAATAAAGGCAAAGCATAACACAAACACACACATACATACACACCATACACACACGCACACATACACACATATTCTCAACCACATGCATGAAATCAGTCACCACATACACTAGGGCTATATCCTTTCATATTAGTCTTTTTAATTTGAAGTGTTTATATTATTATGCTGTTGAAAGACTGTTTTAATTTTTAAGTTTGTCTTAAATTCTAATTAACTACTTAAATTAAATATGTAACTACTATATTATCTGGAATCGATGTCCGTTACAAATTGTCAATGAACAATGTACAATAATTTGATTGACGCGATACAAGCCACAAGCTTAGTGCGGAAACCGCTGTTAAATCAAAATTCGAAAATTGTTTTTCTTGTATATATCGTGACTGTATGCATATGTATGTAGAAGAAGAAAGTAAATAAATAAATAAAATAAATAAATAAATGAAATCGATTTTGACGCGAGTCGTGAAACCCTCAGAAAGCTTTTACGTAAAATTGGTTTTCGATACACGCAACGCAATTCAATAGAAAAGTCCTCATTGAGCGCAACGATATATCTGCATGGCGGGCAACTTATCTGCAGAAAAGTAAGCAGAACGAATGCGATAAAAAGCCTGTAATATGTATAATGATTGCAAATATTGCAATCAAAGAGTAGAAAAATATTACGCTAGAAGAGTCGGGTCTCTCATGGTACGTTTACACGCACGCCATGCAGTCTGGCAAGCAGCATGGCACGCAGCTCGGCGCGCAGCCTGGCACGCAGCGTGCCACGCAAGCTTTTCACACCAGGGCTGCCAGTAAAGACAACTTATTTTATACCGCTAAGACTCGGAAATTATACAAGATCATGTACTATTATACAAAATCAGTGTTGTACAACTATAGAACGTCACTCTTTGGGGATTTTAGTAAAAGGTGTTTTAACTTTAACGTATAATTTATTTTATTTTTAACAGTTTATCACAGACATGATTTGTTTTAAGTATCTCTATGCGTATGTACGTACTTTTTACGCTATAACATCAGCAATGACATTGTATCCAATTATGCAATGCAATCTACTATACAAACAGGATACAAAAGATAAACCGATATTATACCAATTTTGTATCCAATTTACAATCTGGCAGCCCTGTTTCACACACTTGCAGGCATGGTCCGTAGGGTATTAGTGTTCTGTGGACATGGTAGTCAGTGCAAACATGGGAGACGATGAAGACGTAGATCTCGTGGGAGCTACTGCTTTGGGCTTGATCTATTTTTATTGAAAAAAAAAACAGCCCGACATAATTATGCATGCGAAATTTTACTTAAAACTATTAGGTTTTACAATAAAAAAATCATTTATGGTGTAAAAACACTTTTCAAGTAGCCAAAACTTTAAATTTGATTTTTTTATTTGACATGCGTTATAACTATTTTTACATCGAAGAGTGCTTTTACATAATTCGTTTCTTACTTTAGTGGGATCTCTTTGAATGAATTTACTATCCTCGCTAACTTTTGAATATAATTTTTTATTATTTCTAATAAACATGCACATAATTAACCATGATAAGCATTGGGGGCGGCTTCTTCATTAAATGTGTTTCAAAAATCTATTTTATTTACTGCACATCATTGATATGCGATTAGTTACAATTCTCTAATCGTCAATCAATCAATACTAACTTTAATCCTAAGAATTGGCACTATTTTGTTTCATATTTTTTTGGGCCCTGATAAACAATATTTATTTTTACTAAAAGAATAGTTCAGAAACATCTTTCTGAAGTCTTCTTTTGCTTTCGATTCATGCATGATACAGGTTCAGACCACTCCGATATATTTGGTGTCGTCAAAAATTAATTTCGATCGTTACGTCGTCTGTATGCCACGAAGATGAAAACTATACTAACGCGGCCGAGAGCGTGTGTGTGTGTGTGTAAACAGGCACACAAGCACATTCACCCTTTGAAGTGTGTCAAAAAACCGACAGTCGTCCCGATCGGCGCCAAGCGCGTGCACATTCACGCAAGCATGCACAAACACCCTGTTCACATGCTTGCGTCGTTGAATGTCGGTTTGAACGCGAGCGTGTGAACGCAGGCGTTAGTCGTCCCGATCGGCGGCAAGCGCGATCACATTCACGCAGGTATGCACAAACAGCCTGTTCACATGCTTGCGTCGTTGAATGTCGGTTTGAACGCCAGCGTGTAAACGCGCCATCATACTAAAAATTAAAAAATGATGTATGAAACGGGTTCCAATTTAATTTACCAACACAAAAACTAAAATTTGGTGGGAGCTAAAAATTATGCCAACCTTCAGGAAATTAAAATAGTGTTGTCCATTTTAATAATAGAATTATCGACAAATCCACAAATTACAAATAACCATCACAAAATTTAAATTCAAAACACAATATCTTTATTTCATAAAATTGCTAGTGTTTTATGTTTGTTATTAGGATTATAAATAAATAAATAAAAATTAATTAAGTACGTTATTAAGATGAAAAGTAAATAATCTAAATTCAGGTTATAAAAATATGGCAAACCTTCAAATCTTCAGCCACGCATCGAATAGTTCGGCTTTCGCGCCTGATACTCGATGATGCACCAGCTAGCGAGGGTACCTACTGCATGACATCGCGGTTGTCTGCAACAAACGCAAACGAGTCGCAACTAGAGTTGGGCGACGGGAAAAAATTAGGGAAGAAATATATGGGCAAGAATGGGAATAAATGGAAATATTTCTAAACTTCCATTTCTTCCCATTTACTCCCCGGCAAAAATATATCATAACTTTTGTAGAAATTAACTTCTACAAAAATGTATATTTACATGATTTTAATAAGTCTTTTTGATTAGAATTAAGTATATAAATACATAATAATAATAATATAACTCTTTATTGTACACCAGGAACATTAAAAAGCAAAATTTCTTAAAATTACGGTTAATACAATTGGCGGCCTTATCGCTCTATGGCAATCTCTTACAGGCAACCATGAGATGGAGAAAAAGAAATGGAGATAAATTAGGGCAGTATGGTGCACTTTACTAAATTATTTAATGACGTAAAATATCTTACTAGTATACATACAAGTAAACTTTAAACATATAAAAAATATAGGTACATGTGGGAATATAAACGATAGGTAATATATAATATAGGATACAGCGGCACAGTGACTTTAAGGAAAGGGCAAAAGGGAAATTATGTGCTGACATCACCTAGTGATAGGTAGTAGTTCTTGACTAGTTTTTTAAAGACAGGTAGTGATTGTGCGCGTCTGATTTCCACTGGCAGGGCATTCCAAAGCCGAACCGCTTTAACAGAGTAGGAATTATCCATGAACTTGGTGGAGTGTCCAGGCATTTTTAATCTCAGGTTCTCTGACGATCTCAAAGACCTAGGATGCGTATCGTGCAAGAAATTAAACCGTTGTTTAAGGTAAGGTGGAGATGAGGGGTTAAACAGAATATTATATAACAATGAAAGGATGTGTGTGTTCCGGCGAAGGCGTATAGGTAACCACTTGAGCTTTTTGCGATATTCAGAAACATGATCATATTTGCGTAGTCCAAATACGAATCGTATACAAAGATTTTGGAGTCTCTCAAGCTTATTAAGTTGGTCTTCGGTGAGATCTAGATAGCTGGAATCAGCATAATCAAGGATGGGGAAAAGAAGGGATTGTGCAAGCGCAATCTTAGTGGTAGTAGGTAAGAAGTTGCGAAGCCTACGTAAGGAACCTGCAGCGGCAAACATTTTGCGACTCTTACTTACACCAACTTTACATACACCAACGCATCCAGGCTTTTGAGTTTACAGGTTTAAATAAAAAATAATAATAGTAATAATGCTAAAAACGAAATATTGAATATTATTATTAAAGATGTTTTACGACGACATAATGTAATACAATCTTCATTTTAATTGAAATTTGAAAATGAGATGGCAACCCCCGACGGTTATTATGTACGGTAAAAAGTTATTTTTGTTATATTCGGTTCATATTAAATATTAATTATTATAAAAACCAATTGTAAATCTCGTACAGTTGATTGGCAATATTATAATACTACAATGAATATGTAATTGATTTATAATATTTCCTTTTTACTATTATTTGTTTTATTAAAACCTGGAAACTCAAATGCCTGGATGCGTTGGTGTATGTATATACTTAATTCTAATCAAAAACACTTATTAAAATCATGTAAATGTACATTTTTGTCAAACTTAATTTCTTTCCGGTATGAAATATTTTTGCCCGGGAGTAAATGGGAAGAAATGGAAGTTTATTCGCCATACCGGTAATTTACCGGTATGGCGCCCAACTCTAGTCGCAACCGTTTTTGTTGATATGGAGACGGCATTCGATCGCATCTGGCACGCAGTCTGCTGCATAATCGTTCACATCCACTACTCTTCGTCAAATAGTTAAGATTGTGGTCACCTTCCTGCAAGATAGATGCTTCCAAGCGGTGGTTGAAACCGCCTTTAAGGAGAAGTTTAATATGTAACGGGGTGTCTTACTAAATCTGCCCGTCTAGAATTCTATTCACTTATTCAACGTCACAAAGAAGAATACAAACTACAACTTAACTTAAAACAGTTTCTACGTCACTTTCATTACCTGCAGGCATAGCAACCAAAAATAACACATGAATGAAATAAATGTTATGTGAAAAATATAAATTTAATTTAATTTATTGTTTCTGCACATTTGATCTGACTTTTGCATTGTAATAAGTATCCAAAGAAAAATGTTTTTGTAACGTTGCTAGTAAAAAATGGCTAGGTTTAGGTTAAAATTTGATCGAACAATGACGAACAGTTAACGAGCAGTTGAAATAGCAAAAAAAAAAAAATGACTTCCCCGCCAACTTAAGGGGATTTTTTTTATTTTATTAGAAAATAAACTAAGATCGAAACTCTGTTCGAACAATGACGAACAGTTAACAAACAATTGAAATAGCAAAAAAAAAAAATATAAAAAAACGACTTTCCCCCGCCAACTTAAGACAGCCATCCGCGACGGTGATACACGCTGTATATGCAAATTAAGGCTTATCTTCTTTTATCAATTTTAAAACCTTTAGGGGAGTACAATAATTATTGTATATGGAATAATTCCATTACTATACTAGATATATAAAATAGCCCTTAAGTTTTTTGAAGTGAAACTTCTAATGCGACTTCCAAAAAGGTTGCGTTAAACGTTTATCGCTACCATGGAGGGGGTTTGAAAACATTACGAAGTTTCACTTCTTCCGCGCGGAGGGACTCCACACCTTTTTTTTTTCATCTATACTTTTTTCACTTAAACACATATGCGGGACTGGAGTCAGAGTTTTATAATATGACCTGCAAGTATTCTTTGTTATTGTTTTAAGCTATTAGGGCCTCCGTTTAACAAAATCTTACAACCTAATTGATAAACTCTACTATTTTAAGCCAAAGAAACCCTTCCTAAGGGTAAGATTACCTTGCTTCTTAGTTATCTATTATTAAGTTATACGTTGTCTGTGGCATGACGTGATCGCGCTCGCAGGCTCGCCGTCGCTGTCTCGTCTCAACTGTCCAATCCATGAAGCTGTCTAATCCGATGATATTTTAATACCTACACTTAATATTTTTTTAATAATCGATGGTGGATTGAGTTGTAAAGTCTATTAATTTTCTTTATTTTTCAATCTTCTGGTTCCTAAAATTGTAAGTATATTTGCTTTAAGGATAATCATCAGACGTGCATAACATAATTATATCTCTCATTCGGCCGAGTTTTTCCTTGGTAATGTCTTCAAGTTTTGGAATTTTACTTGTCTTATTTTGAAGTTTAGCTGTAAGTTTTAATACATTTATTATTTGTTTATTTTTAAAGCAATGTAGAGATCAGGTTGTATATGTCTTATTAGGATGTCTAAAAGGAAGTTCTTAATATTATTGACAGGCGAACAGCCGTATGTGACTTCATTGAGAAATATGTTGTGTCGTAGGGGTATCTTCTAAACTCTATTATCTACATTTAATGAATTCAACTCAATAACGACGTTTTATTAATTGTGAATGTTAGGATGGATACTCCAAGGCAACCTGATTTAACATTTAGAACTCATAAGCTTCATTCGTGTCTTTGCATTTGATTCACAATGTATAAAAGTATAAACAATGTTAATCAACAATGTGAATACTATATTTAAAATGCTGTGTGTGAGGTGTCTCAAGTTATTATTATTATTAAATTTTTGTATTAGAATATAAACTTGTGTCAGAGTAAATCAGTTGTATATTATGTCATGTAAGATTTGAAAGTCTCTTCAAGGGCAACTTACCAGATTTATATAAATTCACTGTTTAATTTATTAAGATGTCTGGTGGACACAAACATCGTTATAAGAATGTGGGATTGAGTGTGGATGAGTTGCGTCGCCGCAGAGAAGAAGAAGGTGTGCAACTACGGAAACAAAAGAGGGAACAACAGTTATTTAAACGTAGAAATGTTAACCTGCCAGCACCTGATGCACCAGATATTGCTCAGCAGGTAATCAATCTCTTTTGTTTAAATTATGTTAAAAACATTTTCCACTATTTTTAGGGTTCCTACATCTGAATGAAAAAATGTTACACTGATAGGATCAGTTGTACGTATGTCTGTCAATCTGTCACAGTCAATTTGCTCCAAATATACTGGACCAATTAAGTTGGAATTTTGGTACACATATTAATTACTAAGACCCAAACACAGATGTGCTACGTAAATAAATGTAATTTGATATGTATTTTGAATATGGGGGCAAATGAAATGGCTTGTTGTGAGCATCTCAAAATTTAAAAAAAATATGAGAAATATTTCTTTCTTTATAGATTACATGAAAACTCCCAAGTCTAAAGTCTTAAAATAACATTATGAATTTCTAAATGTTGTGCATACAAACTTACATTTGCAGTTGGAATGTATGGAAGTACATGCTCTTCAATTACAATGTTAAGTTTGTTTTTGGGATAGTATATTTAATTACACATATAAATTTATGGTGGATTGAAAAGAACACAGCAGATACATACTTATTCCTCTTACGGAACCCTCTCCATGCATGTTGAACATGCACAGTGCTAGTTTTTTTAATTTTATGTTCAATGGGTTTCCTGTAAGGTTTCTGGCAAATGTGTTTGAGTTGTTGTTCAACTCTTGTATTATAAATATTTAAAATTTTAAACTACTGAATTAATACTGATTGACATTATTCATTTTGTACATTGTTTGTTATTAAATATTTCAATGCAGAATATTTTGTTTATGGATTGTTCAAGTATTTTGTGGCATTCTACAATGTGAAAGAAGACCATTAACAGGCCTTGAGACTTGTTTATAAAGTTATTATGATACACATTTTGTTTTATAGGATGAAATCAACATATCTCCTTCAGATGATATCTCTCCAGCAATGGTTGCAGCTCTCTATGGTGATAACCCTCAGGAACAAGTTATGGCAACACAAAAGTTCCGAAAGTTATTGAGCCAAGAACCTAATCCACCAATAGATGAAGTGATAAGAACTGGAATTGTTCCTAAATTTGTTGAATTTCTTACCAATAGTACTAATCCAACTTTACAGGTAATCTTAAAAGATTTTTATATAAATGAATATGAGAACTAAATTTGGTGTGAAATGTGAATTTAGAATTTTTATTCAAATTACTTTCATATACATTACTGCTCTGCTTCTGCTGGTTGTAGACTGATGTTGTAGTTTATAACCTTATCCAATAAACAAACTGTCTACGACAAATACATTTATTGTAATCAAATTCGTAGATAATGACACAGGTGAAGCGAGCTATATTTTTCAGAAATAGATTGTTGATTAATAATATTTGGAATGATTTGTTCTAAAATGCTTATTTATGTAACTGTTTTAAATGACTAGACTAAGTCAAGTCATTCATCAACAAGTCAGGGTTTGAAAAATTATACCTCTATAAATTGTCTATCAAAAAATATTATACTGTAATATATAATATTGTTAGAAACTTCATCCTTTCACATTTCAAGTACATGTAAATGTTATGCAATTTCAGTTTGAAGCGGCATGGGCGCTCACAAATATAGCATCAGGGTCGTCGGAGCAGACGCGCGTGGTGGTGGAGTGCGGCGCCGTGGGCGTGCTGGTGGGGCTGGTGGCCGGCGCGGGCAGCGACGACGTGCGCGAGCAGGCCGTGTGGGCGCTCGGCAATGTGGCCGGCGACTCGCCGCGGTGTCGCGACACCGTTCTCGCTGCCGGCGTCCTGCCGCCGCTGCTAGAGTAAGCTTCCCTTTATTATTACTATGATTGAAAGTTTTTCACCATATATTTAATGGATGAAATGGATTTAGTATTTTAAAGCTGTAGGTTGGTAAAGAATTTGATATCTGTAACTATGAGACTGATGTGTTCAGTTGTATGACAGGTAACAATAACATCCATGTACCATGGTCAGCGCCATAGAAGAATATGAGGATAATATTCTGTGCTACATCAGCGAAAGTAAGGGCTTACATGGATTTGGGGTTCTAGTAAACAAAATACATAGAAACAAAATTCATAACTTCACAGTAATTTCAGAAAGGGTAGCACTACTACAACTAAAAACAGATGACATGACTACCACATCTCGATATTTCAAGCATGAAGATGCGACTCTAAAGAAGAAGAGTTAGAAAACTTCTACAATGACATTAAAAAAGCACACTCTCTTGCCAGTGACAAGTTAATAGTTATGGTCAACTTTAATGCCAAGATAGGACAACCAAAAAAAGAGGAAAGCCTCAGAGAGAGAGCCAGACTCAGGTCGACGAAATTAAGGCAGTGGCGGGCGGTACTTGGACATCACTAGCCAGAGAAAGAGAAAAATTGAGTCAGTTGGAGGAGGCCTTTGCTATAACAAAGCACACAGATATCACAACTAAAGAACCTAACCAATTGTAAAATATCTGACAGAAGGCTTATAATAATAATTATAAAAAATTACCATTAAAGGGTGTCGATTAAACCAACTCAGGTTTGCAGACGACATAGCCATACTGTCAGAGTCACCCAAAGATCTAGAGAGCATGCAAATTTCTTTAGACCAAGGAAGTTACAAAGTAGGCTTGGAAATGAACTTCAGTAAAATCATGATAATGACCAATAACCACAAAACTCCAATATCATTGGATATCCAATATCATAGCAGAGTACAATAGAATATGTAAATAACTACATATATTTAGGCAAACAAGTTTCCACAAAAAAATGGAAATAAAAAAAAAACAATAATTAATACTAAAATTAGTTTAAGCTAGGTAACTACTCATTTGAAATGTAAAAAGTAAGTGTTATGGAAATAAGAAGGCTTGATTATTCATATCTGTATACCATGGTCAATAATGGTTTAAAAATGCACTGCTGCTAACCTTTTTCTATTGTCAGGCATTATTTATTCGCATAAAATTATATGTCATAATTTAGATGAATATATCTATTTAGGACAAATCATCTCACATATAGACACAACTACAAAAGAAATCAAAAGACGAATAGCTTATACTTACTAGAATAGATAGTTTGAAGTGGCGATGGACTGGGAATATGCTGCGCAGTACACAAGAGAAGTGGAGCAACATCATAACAGACTGGTACCCTAGAGATGGGAGAAGGAACAGAGGAGGACAAAGCAAGAGATGGGAAGATGATCTAAAACTGACGGCAGGCCCAAAATGGAGAAGGGTTGCAGAGACAGAGTACAATGGAAATTGTTAGAGGAGGCCTTTGCCAAGAGGCACACTGAACTCAGAGATTTTTTATAACTAAAGAGACAACCACAATACAAAGAAAGAAGAAAGCAGTTCAGGATAAGAGGCTTATTATTATATTATTATTATTATATGTCATAATTTAACATGGCATACTTTTACTTATCCTAATACTAGTTATGCACAATATTAATTTGGCATAAATGTTTTGGTTAAATTTTTTTAAGCATAATTACTATAAGCATAATAATTGTTAAGCATACCATTCTAAAGCGTAAATTTGTTTACGCATAATGATATTTAAGCATAATACTTATATGCATAAGAATTATACGCCGCATAATTAACTTGTTTGACCAAGTACTTCGTTTGAGATAGAATTCGTTCTGGTCACAGTTTTAACTTAACCTAACCTTTTCTCTTCAATTGACCTACCCTACTAATGTTAAATCGTCCCCAACTTAATATTCTATTAGACGAATAAACAATATGCTTTATGTCAATCAAAATTAGGGAAAAAAACATTAGCCTAAATGATGAAAAATAGTATGCTAAAAAACAATTATGTCAAAGTATTATTATGACAAAAAGAAATGACTAACTCGTTATTGCCAGTATAGCCCTGGTGCTACAGCTGCATACATAGACTAACTACTTACCAACAGTCAAGCTGTGCTAGTTTGCAGCTATAGTTAAAATAAAAAAATAATAATGAAGTATCAAAACGTTTGGTTTTAATTTACAGGATATTAAATAAGTATACAAGGTTATCTATGACTAAGAATGCTGTTTGGACTCTTTCAAATTTGTGTAGAGGCAAAAATCCTCCAACGAACTTTGAAGCTGTTGCCCCAGGCGAGTTATAAATTGATATTGTTTGTTTAAATATGCTATATTTAAACAACTCGAAATAAAGGGTATTTTGTTCAATTCAGGAATTCCAGTTTTAGCGCGATTGTTACATCACACTGATGCAGACGTATTGAGCGACGCTTGTTGGGCGCTTTCTTATTTGTCGGATGGACCTAATGAGAAGATTCAAGCTGTTATAGATGCTGGAGTTTGTAGGCGGCTTGTTGAACTACTAATGTAAGCATTTAATTCAATATTTAAAAAAGTAACTATTCTAAATGAAGCCATAATTTTCATGAACAGTTTATCTACCAGCAGGTGGTGAGATTATTTATAAAACCATTCCAACAACACAGTTATTAAAATTAGACAATGTGATAAAGAGAATCATCACAAAACAATGTACAGAATATTAAAAATATTAACAATTTGCATGAAAATATCAACTATAAACTACTCGGTCTCTGTGGTCAAAGTCCAAAGAACCATTGTGTTGAGTCAAGTCAAACTCAGATTTCAAGACTAGTTGAAATATATTAAACTGCACATATACATGTCACCTGAGTTTACTAAATTGTCAAATAAAAAGTTATATCAGTCTATATAGTTCTGAAATAGTTGTAGGTAATTAATATTCATCTAAAGTAGGAGAAATGAGTTAGTGTGTACAGCATTGATGTAACTCTGCAGGCATAACAAGTCGACCGTGGTGTCGGCGGCGCTGCGCGCGGTGGGCAACATCGTGACGGGCAACGACCAGCAGACGCAGGCGGTGCTGAACTGCAACCCGCTGCCCAACCTGCACACGCTGCTGCGCACGGGCACGGCGGGGCTGTGCAAGGAGGCTTGCTGGACTTTGTCCAACATTACAGCCGGCAATGCCGCACAGATTCAGGTACAATACTTATCTGTAAATCATTTTGTTTGCAAAATATCTTGATGTCCTTTCTGTTGGTGAACCCTGAGAACGTGTATGCACAATTTCGTGATTATACGGTTTGCAAGACAGGGATTGCGCAAGAAATTTTACTCGAATTTTAGGCCAAGTGTCCGATTTTCCACTTCCACTTCGCACTTGTTTACTCGCTGATCTCTCAACTAGAACTCCTTTAATGCTGCCATGCAACAGCCCTTTTATACTCTGAACGCTATTTGGAATATTAGAACATAATGTGAGATATTATAGACTATTAGTTCCTTTTATTGTTAAAAGATGGCGGCATCTCAATTTAGAATTACCTAAATTGAGATGCACACTCTATAATATGCCCTATGCACGTCATAAAGGGTTACGATTGTTGGAACCATGGCATGCGTCTGTACAGTTCTGTAACTGTACCTTTTTAGTCTTACCTTACTCAACAAACGGTGACCTGCAAATAATAACTAGAATGTGCACTCGCACTCTGTTTATATGTATAATAAAAAGAAATTTTAATTACTTTGCAGGCAGTAATAGATGCCAATATATTCCCAGCTCTTATCGAGATTTTAGGGCAAGCTGAATTTAAAACGAGGAAAGAAGCGGCGTGGGCGATTACTAATGCGACTAGTGGAGGGACTCATACACAAATTAAGTATGAAATATCATTATTTCTGAATTATTATAATTTTTCGACCTATTCCTGTACAATGAGTTTTTTGTTTTGTTTTAGGTATTTAGTTGATCAAGGTTGCATACCGCCCCTGTGTGACTTATTAACATTATCGGACGCAAAGACAGTTCAAGTGGCTCTCAATGGATTAGACAACATATTAAAACAAGGACAACAATCTGATCAACGTGATAACCCTTATGCAGTATTGATTGAAGAATGCTTTGGTAAATATTAATCAAATCGCCTATTTAGTTTATATTTATTTACTGGCTAGAAAGTGGCAGGGCTCAATGACACCTCAATTTTAGTAAGAGATCCTGTTTTGTCTGTTGAAAAGTACTCACAATTTTCTCAGAGACTCTTCTTCTTTTAGAAAATGTGCAAATCTTTATTTCAATTAACTGGTAATTGCCACTAATCTTGTTTAATTGAATTAAAACTGTTTCATTTTCTAAAATGAATTTTCGTAATTTTTCCAATCTGTAAAACTATTTCAAGTCAATTCTTCCAAAAAACATGCTGAGTCTAAATATTTATTAATTTTTTTTTAGGTTTGGATAAAATCGAATTCCTCCAGTCACACGAAAACCTGGACATATATCAAAAATCATTCGAGATTATCGAAAATTACTTTGGATCTGAAGAGGAAGATGGTAGACTCGCTCCTGCAGTATCGTCTACCACGGACCAATATCAGTTTAATACCGACCAGTCGGTCCCTATGGGTGGCTTCCAATTCTAACCTAGGCTTATTATGCTTTGTATTGATGCTGACTGTGCAGTGAGTACTTGTTTGTGATATGTATCATTTATATTAATCAGTAGACAAGTTTTAAATTTGTGTTTAGACTACATCCATGTATAGCAGTTTATAACTTAAGTTTTATTTCACTTTACATTAAATGTAAAGTCGACCTAATTATTGCATGCAGCCATTTTTGATTTAATTTTATTAATCTGAATGTAGTAAACATTCTTGTATATAATTATATATAATTATGCATCAAAAGCGTTCCTTAGATCTAAATATACAACAAGTAACAGAAAGCTCATCAAAGACCGTTATCATACTCGTTAACACGCGGCCGTGTGTAGTAGCTACATCTGTCTTCCTCTACATACTTAATCTCTGCATCTATCTTCCTCTACATACTTATTCTCTACCTCTCTCTCTCCTTAGTATTTGACAAAATAAGGACGGTGACATCGTCCACCGCACTGTAGTAATCTCAAAACCTATAGCTATAACCAACAAATTAATTATTCTAATCTATGAATCATATGACGTATCCTATGTCATAGGGTGATACCATATCTTTATTATTAGTAATATATTCAGTATTAATATGTGCCTTGTGAAGTGCTACCAGTGTAAAGTACTATTACTAATTAATCATAAGTACAAACAAAGATATTTTAGTTCATCTCTCATAGACGCGAATGTCTCGTGCGAAGTAATATTATATATGACTCACCGGCAGATAATGTGGCCCAAAGATAAAAAGGACTCAATTCGCACATTTAAAAACATGTTTTAACTGCTATTACTTTTTAAAATACTTAATCATTTTTAACATTGATTAAATTGAAATTTACACTTTAATGCTCGGAATTTTAGAAACAAAGTTAATTGAATTGAAAACAACTTTTAACGAAATTTCTTAATGAAAAATATTTAAGAAGTAAGCTTAAACAAAAATGTAAACTCAATTACACCGCCCCGAACTGCAACTACTGTCTGCATGCGTTCTGGCATGCTTTGCACTATATTTTTATTTCCACTTGAGGAATTTCCTCCCAAACTATCATGATAGCTGACCTCAGCTCTCAAAGGATCTCTGGTGGGTTGGGAAGTGCTTATGCGCCTTTATAGCATGTCCCCAACCATGTTCTATAGGATTCATGTTCGGGCTATGAGCAGGCCAAGGTAGTTTTTTAATACTGACATCAGACAAGTGAGCTTACACTTTCAGCGAACGATGACTACGTCTTGCACTGTCGTGCATAAGCTTCTCGGCCCGAAATCTTCCCGGCTTTAAAGTCTGCGAATGGCACAACATGATCTCGAAGGATTTCTCCAAAAACCTTAGTTTTGCAACTCGGTGGTGTGTCTCCACTTCTGGCCCTCGCACTGGTATTTGAGCTCATCAATCACGTTCCTCCATTCTTATCGTACGCTCAATAACAACAACACCTCGTGCAGCTTGGAAGCCGCCGCCTAATCTCAACAGCGGTGAGGAAGCGGTTTCTCAATACTGCTAAGATGTTGTATCGGTCTTCATGTGTGGAGATGCACTTTACGCTGATACTTTCAGGTCGCGGCGTATAAAGACTGGTCTCCCGGTATTTTCTGAGTGTAAATCTTAGGGAAGTTCGTGGTACGTCTAGAATTGCAGCCACCTCCGTTGTCTTCGTCCTTGGTCGGTTAACAACACCGCCTGAGCAACTTGGGAAGCTGTTAGTGGCATCTTTTATCCTTTTCTGAAATCGAAATGAATAACAAATAAATAAAAACGAAATACTTAATTTACGAAAATTAATGATTTTTGCTTGCCTTCAAGATGAAGGTACAAAGTAGTTCTGGCATTAGTTTTAATCAAAGTAAAGTAGATGCTGCTTGATCTCAAATAACCCTTTAATTTAAACTAAATAATCAAAGTCACCTACCCTCATCACAAATTAAAGTATAGTTTGTTTACAAGTAAAGCGTTTGGGCTACATTTTCTACCGTTGAGATACAGACTTGTAGATACCTGTGGCCTGGAGTGTTTATAGAAAAAACTTTGAAAATAGCCATAACTTTCTGTTACATGTTGCATACATTTGTGCTGTGTCTCAAATAATGCTTAGACAAAATCAAATATATTACATTAATTAGTATATTCTTGTAGGATTATTGTTAATTGGTATCACAATTATTACAAATATATTGGTGACTGTAAAAATTTTATTTAACATAAACTTAAATAAATCACTCATTCAATTGAAAAAGATTTTAGGCAGCAATTAAAAATCTGTTATTTTAAATGTTTACTGTCTGCTTTTATTATTGTATCAATAATATAATTTTCCCTGAGCAAAATTTTGTAATGTATAAATATACCCAAGATCAATAGACTCACTACCACAATAGACCCATATCTTATAAAAAATAAATATCATGATTTTGTTGAAGGTTTAATATGAATAAGATTTGTATATATGCAATAATACCTTAAGCATAATGTAAGTGAAAATATTTGTGTAAAGTGACAAAAAAAAAATTCAACCCATTTGAGCAAGCACTTAGAGTATGTATTGTATCAACCAAATGCCATTTAAATTCATTGACATTTGTTTATCAAAATTCAACTATTAAAAGGTAGGTACTTGTACGAATTAGAAGTGTTGCAAAGAAGTGACACTTGTACCCCTCAGCATAAAAGTCAAATGTCAGTGCTCACTCGCTTTCAGGAACCTTAACCAGATTACAGCTAAAAGAAGCTCTTAAGTAGCTTGTTCGTGATAACCTATAAGGAACTGCCACATGTACGTCCATAGTTATGCCTCGGTTACGGGCGCAGTATAAAGTCAAAAAAAAAATCTACTCGCTACATCAGAATGACGCATTGTGTCCATCCCGGTTCACTCTGGCCAAGCCTTCTAACAGTTACACTCACGGGTGATACCTCGCTATTGCTGAGGCAGTGTGTCAAGATTGATCAGCTATACATAGTGTATAGCACATTTTCTCGCCGCATTTTTTTCTGTTTTTTTTTATCCATATATTTTTTTCTTTCAATAATGGGCTCAGACTGAATGAGCTTTAATTGACTTCTTAGAGTTTCTTTTTCAATGTGTATTTAAATGACGTCAAAGAAAGCACAATCTTTAGGAACAACTGAGGAATGAACAATAATAAGTAGGATCGGTAACATTTCATAAAAATGGAATAAAATAATATAAGGTCAGGGAAAAAGTCTCTTCGTATTTTATATACAAACCAAACCCTTTTTTTTACAAAGTTTAATTACATTTAATTATAGTATACTAGCAACCCGCCCCTGCTTTCCCACGGGTAACAGAAACATCTTCAACAATCATCATCATATTTCAACCAATTTACACAAAACCTTAACAAATTATATACCTTCCTCATGAATCACTATCTATTGGTGAAAACCGCATGAAAATCCGTTCAGTTCTTGAGTTTATCGCTAACAGGCAGACGCGGCGGGGGACTTTGTTTTATAATATGTAGTGATATTTGCTATTTTGATTGATAAATTGTTACCATCTTGTAGGTAGTCACATAATCTCGTTGCTGTAGAAATCTTTCGATTTTTTATCAAAAACTGCGACAAGTAGTTTTGACAGTCCTCTCTTGATGTTAACCTAACGCTACCCAAAGAATTCTGAGAAGACCGAAACTGGTAAAAATCTAAGCTCTCTCAATTTTTGCTGAGTGGCCAAATATGTGTGTGGTCTGGCGTTATCATGATGAAATACCACTCCTTTTTTGTTGATTAATTCCTGCCGTTGTTCTTAATTTCTTGATTGAGTCTAAGAGATCCGAATCGATGGTTTTGCCCGACGGTAAAAGCTCATAATGATCCCGATTCCCTTCCAATCCCACCATACACACAGCATCATCTTATTGCATGTTAATCCGAGTTTCGCTACAAGCTGTGGAGCTTGACTACCCTTTGACCATTGGTGATCCACTGATCATCACCAGTGATCAATACTTCCAAAAATGGTTTGGTTTAGTTTGAGTACACGATTCATTAGGTTTCTTTTAGTGAGCTCGTGTGGCACCCAAATATCGAGCTTTTTTGTATAGCCAGGCTTTAGCAAATGGGTCAAAACTGTTTTGTGGTCAATCCTCAGTTCCTCGGCTATGTCGTAACTACTAATATGCCGATCTTGCTATACTTTTTCATAAAATGGCATCGACTTTATCCGTATGAGGGTGACCAGAGCGAGCTGCATTTTTGACATCAAATTTCCCGGACTGAAAACGCTTGAATCAACTTTGCGCTACAATTTTTTTCTTTTTTGTGGTAAATCTTCAGAATGTATCGAATTTTTTCGTTATATTGACTCATTTTGGCGGACAGAAAAACAATTGAAAAATTGCGGGAAAGTGTTTATTACTTTTTTTTTTCTTAATGTCATATATAAGGATATTAAAACCAGCCAGATACAAGCAGTACAACTACAGAGATTTTACTTCAATTTATACCTACAAAATACGAAAAGACTTCCCCGACCTATTATATATACAGGTTTCTTATTGAGATAAACATGGGTGTCAAGTTGATCAATTAAGTAATTTAAAAAGGAGTGAAACAAGTGTCAGATTTCTTGTGTTTTTTCCGTATATCGATAAATTAATATAAATGCTTGACATTGTCACGAACAATCTGTTTTGCTAATGTTTGAATTAAAGGCAGTAAAACATTTCGCATGAATATCTGCCATATGTATGTCACTGCATATATTTTGTCTTATATATATTATACTATTAGCAGTTCCCGCTCGGCTTTGCTCTCGTGTACATATTTATATATTTTGCGTGGAACCCTAATTCTTTTTCCAAAATAAAAGTAGCCTAAGTTACTTCTTATAACACCAGCTATCTGCCAGTGAAATTGGTTCACCCGTTCCGGAGATAAGACGGAACAAACAGACAGAAATAAAAAAAAACTGATTTTAGGCATAGGTATCGTGCAAATAACTGTATGAGCTTTAAAATTATTATTTTGACATTACAAACAGACACTTCAATTTGATTTATTTGTATTGATAAGACAATACATATCCAGTGAGATTCATTTCTGTAATTTAAATTTACTGCCTATCAAAGCTTTTTTCTTTCCGGATTCTTCAAATAATGTTTAGTGAATAATACCATGTATAGAATTAGAGGCATATATAAATAAATGTTTAGTGAAAGTGTGGTGATGAAGAAAATTTTCTTTTTCAGATATCTATGTGTTTACAGAAGTGGGTAGACCCAACAACTTCGTTGAAATACCTGTATTCTGATCGACTTACACCAATGTGTATGTAATTATATTTTGCACACATTATGTGTAGGTGTTTTATCGATTATTTATGTTATTAACAAAGGAATTCGCCTTCTTATTTTTTTACTGTAGATAATGGCGTATCTAGTTCATTTATTTTGTAGCAAAGATTATGTATTTCGTTGGCCTTCAAGCTTTAGTTACTAAAATAATAAACTTGTATATTGTTATGTGAAGAAATATCATTTCATAATGTATTACAGATTGGTAACAACACATTAATGTGATTTCATTTATGGCTTTTTTTAATTTACATAACTCATTCCGATCAGAAATTTCAATGCACAACTTTTATACTTGTTGCTCCCTCTCAAAACTCACAAGCGATTGGCTCTAGTAGCAAAAGTTGTGAATTTTACGCAAAAATGTGATACCCTTTTTATAGCGTACCGGTTTAAGTCAGCTTGCAAACTACCATCCAGTGATGTGTTCTATATTTTCCACACGGTGATTCACAGACAACGGCTCTGTCTCTATCTGTCAGTGTACTTTGTATTAAATAGTTTTATGCATGTTTGTGACGTCCCCAGGACACTGATGAATCCTGATGATAAAAAAAACAATGATGAAAAAAAAAACCGGCCAAGTGCGATTTGAACTCGCGTGGAGATGGTTTCTTACTATGAATTGACATTGTACTTGATTAGAATGTTCTCCAATACATTACAACTGCATAATTATGTAAGTTTGTACGTATAATATTGAAATATTTGCCATGTTATTGTAAGACCATAGTTTTCTTATAGGTTTTCCTGTAATCTGTAAGTAAAGAACTATTTTCTATTTTTTTTTAAATTTTAGGCTCATGTGTTTCGGGATAAGGCTGGGAGACATCAAGTTTCTTAATTAACCTTAAAATAAAAAAATAAATTGAGACCGTCACAACACCACATTTTTTTAATTTTCTAACTTGGCCCCCAAAAGTGACATTTCGCCACATTCAATATTCATTTATTTACGTTGCACACGTGTGTTTGGGTCACAGGAATTGATATGTGTACCAGATTTCAACTTAATCTGTCCAGTAGATTTGGACTAAATTGGTTTTGAAAGATGGACACAGACAGACGTACGAGTGAGCCTATAAAGTAAAAGGGTTCCGTTATTTCAGTCGCTCGTACGTGGTACCCTAAAAAAAAAGAAAAGAGGTTTCATCCGAGGTTGGCTTTCTAAATCCGCGTAATGGTATTCATCTACATAGTTGACCTACGTGTTCAATGACTAAAAAATATTTATTAGCAAATAAACTCTTATCTGCTAATAAATATCCTGTAATTTTATGATCGATCATGTTATAGAGCAAAGCAGTTTTCCTCACTTATCACAGAAGTACTTCAAGCCGCAGATTTAAGAATATCCGTAAACCGATAACACCCCGTCGCCGTCGCCTAATCCGGCTGTCTTTCCTATTTAACCGCAGGCTCTTGCTATATATAGCAATGATCAGCTGGTCTGCTGGTAGGTAATCTGTAGCTATAGCTACAGATTACCTACCAGCAGACCAGCTGATCATTTTTCATACCACTAAGGTGGCAATAAAGTTGGTATAGTTTTGTAGCGGCGGTGATTTCGGTACTACGAATACTATACCTAAATACATGCCAAAAACAAGTCACTTTACAAACATCGCACCACAAGCCACCGCACTACGCCTACTGTTACTATATTACTAAGCTTTTCGTTTTGAACATATATACCATAGATGTTAGATCGGCGCTCAAAAATCGCACGAACTAAACTGTGCTTAAAATAATGCAGTTGTAAGCAGCACAGTTGAGCTATCAGACGCTTCGCGTCCCGCGCTAGCGGCAGGGCTGCTAGTAAGGACAACTTATTTTATACCGCCGCACAATGTGAGATTTTGGCTGAGTTGGGGACATGCCTCATTATGCTTTTATTTGATAGATTACGTTCAGTGGTAGCAAATAGTGGATCTCCGACGAAATTCCTTAGCTTTGTTTAGGAAATATGATTTTTTTCGTGAAAGGTCAATGACCTATGAAAATCAATAATTTTATTACTACTGCTAAAATATTGCAAAAATTTACTTATTGAGCTTATGGTCTGATTAAATACAATAAAATACACAAATTATAATAAATTCAATATTATAACTTATAATATCAGAGAGTTATTATTATTTTTTCAGATTTTATTTTATTTCTCAGATTTCCTTTTGTTTCCGCATTTTATTTTAACTGTAAAATATAGGAATAACAATCAGGTATCATACCCCAAAAATTGAAATGTGTTTATTGTAGGATCTCCGAAATATTCGGTTTCTAAGTTTTTTATAAATTTCTATGGAAATAGGGTTGTCAAAAGCATTACTTACAAAATCACTATAATAAAAATAAAAAAATCTACATACTACAGGTATTTCGTTTTATATGGATACCAGCTGCACCCCGCGGCTTTGCCCGCGTTGAAATCGATGTTTCGCAAGTTTCGCAAGGTTTACGTTTACTAAAATATTAACACCATGGTTAAAATATATTAATTATAGGTACTGCGATAGCCGGGGATGATACCAAATTATTTTTTAACCGTGTTTATAATACACAAACTTTCGCATTTTATATTAGTATTAACAACCCGCCCCGGCTTGTCACGGGTACAAATTATACAGCTAAACCTTCCTCATGAATCACTCTTTCTATTAGTGAAAACCGCAAAATCCGTTCAGTAGTTTTTCAGTTTATCGCGAACAGACAAACGTGGCGGGGGACTTTGTTTTATAATATGTAGTGATTATTGGAAGTAGGGATGATGCAATGTCAATTTATCTCCATATCATGTTCACTGACGGAGAAAATTAAATTGTCTTCTCTGGTAAGTGTTATCTCACACATGTCTGTTGACTTACTATCATCTGTCCTTAGTACTTTCGCAGGTACAGCTGGGGTTTTTATTTTCTTTTTTTCAAAAGAAACGTATCGTTAGTTATCGATCCGAGAATTCTAGGGCACGTTGAAAAAACCGAGTAAAGTGGTATTTCGATCAAATTTTCGAGTGTGGTACTGCTCTGAGAGAACTAGAGTAACCGACATCGCACATAGAATCAGTATGCTGAAGTGGAAGTGGGCCGGTCATGTCTCCAGGCGGACTGATGGTCGCTGGAGCCGACACGTGCTAGAGTGGAGACCGCGATTAGGCAAACGTAGTGTAGGGCGCCCTGCGGCACGATGGACCGACGAAGGTGGCTGGCAGCGGATGGATGCGGATTGCCCAAGACCGGGAGGGTTGGCGCTCCTTGGGGGAGGCCTTTGTCCAGCAGTGGACGGCGATATGCTGATGATGACTGCTCTCTGGCGTACCGCCAATACTTATTTTGCGACTCTCCTGTCTGCTTAGATAACACACCTATCGGTAGCGTACTAGATCTACTTATTTCACTACCATCATAAATATTTTTTGGAGAGTAACGGACATGTAGTACTAACTATAAGTTTCCACATATTTTGTAACAATTTTAATGCAAAAAGTCGAAATTTTTCCGCACTATCTCAGAGCTGCTGGAGAGTGCTACTAATATAGTATGAATGCCATCGACAAGCCAACATTTTAGCCCAAAAATTACAGCAAACGTATTACGGTGTTTGTTCGATAGTGCTGTTCGAGCAGTGTTGCCGTCGTTGATAGTGCATTCGGACGCACAACATCTACTAACAGCGACAAAACACACACCCAGTCACAGAACAAATGATCATACTCATCACACAATTATTTGTCAAGATCACTGACCAATAGACCAAACAGGTAATATAAGCGATGTTATAGTCAAGTGTTGATGTGCCGTCAGCTATACATGATATTATACTAAAACTGGACATCTGGCAGAACCTGACAAAATAAGCCAAAGATAGGACGCAATGGCACTCATTAGGGAAGTCCAAACCAAATTATCCTGTAATTAGAGATTCTCAGAATCGAAAGATTCTGTGTTGACAACCCTAACCAATATATTAAAAAATTAATAACTCAGTAGTCCTGCCGTTTATTTATTTAATAAGAATTTACGTATGACATAATATGTAATGTAAGTTTACTTTTAGCTTTAAAATAAAATGCGGATATCACAAGACTTTGAAATAAAAAAATATTTTGTCAAAATAAGAAGAAAATTAATTAAGGTGTACCGGATAGTTTTTTTCTACATAGAATATAGTTGTACACGTTGCCGACCGAATGGTGAAATATTATAAAGAAAATTGTAACGCATAAACGAGGTAAAGCATTTCTATGGATTTTTCTCAATATATCAGAAAAACTAAATATCTCCTAATCAAAGCAAAGGAATTTCGTCGGAGTTTTACTCGGAGTTCTTACTTTAGGTAAACTATCAAATAAAAGCATAAAAAGGCATGTCCCCAACTCAACCAAAATCTCACATTGTGCGCCGAGTCTCTGAATTTATACAAAACCATGAACTATTTTACAAAATCAGTGTTACATATTAGACAACATGTACATATAAGCAGGGGCGCAACAACGGGGAGTGTGCTGGGTGTCAAAATGTCCAAATATGAAGACGATGCGATAACCGGTAAAAATTTCATGACCTTTTTTTTAGTCTTCATAAAAATCGAAGGTTGTTGCGCTCCTACATATAAGGATCTTTTAAAGTATGGTATGATATGTCGTACTTTTGACAAGTATAACATTTTTATGATAGCTTTAAATTTTCTAAGTATAATATAAATGCACTGTAATAAACGATAATTTAAATTAAAAAAATTCTATTTTTATTCGGAGTTGTTCGGGTCTTAATTAATAAAGGTAATGGATCAAGCTTTGTATACTGGTTGGTTACCCATTTTCTCCCTAAACAGACAGGTTGAACAGACTTGGTTACACTATTCTTAGGCGGTATCTAGTGCTAGCACATTCAGTGGTGATCTTGTGCATTTCGTCGCTTGAAAGCCTCTAACTAAAAAACTCGAACTCGATTAGTTGCGATAACGCTACTTTATTTATTTACATTTAAGGGTTTTATGCGATCTAATTAAAGATTTTGCAATTGTAAATAAATACATTATTGAACATTTCTTAAAGTTATATTTTCTTATTTACAAATAAATTTCACAAATCAACATTTTTCCTTACAGATAAAACTTCACCAAGAAACTCCAATATCATTGAAATATACCAGTGTTCTAAGAAATTTATGATCCTGGTGGAGTTTATCCCAAAACTTCATTCTTTCATTAAAGGGATTTCTACCCTTTGTAAGCTCTGATGCAATACTTAAATAATTTAACTTGTCTTTGTTTTCAACAGGATCCCAAGTAATTTGCAATAGAGGGTCGTCATCATCAGGTGTCGGATTCCTGAAAATTATGTTGTATATTAGTTTAGAATTATTATGGAGAAAATAGAAAAATCAATTAAGCAAAATACCATCGGTATAGGGAAAACCTATCGAACTCAACTCACTGAAACTGTGCTCTTATTTTTGACATGAGATTGGCAACTAAAAGAATTTCCTTTATAATATTACTAGCAAACCGCAACCGGGTAGTAGAGACATCTTCAACAATCATCATATTTCAACCAATTTACACAAAATTAACAAATTATACACCTAAACCTTCCTCATGAATCATTCTGTCTATTGGTGAAAACCGTAGGTTTTCAGTTTATCGCGAACAGTCAGACAGACGCGGCGGGGGACTTTGTTTTATAATATGTAGCGATTCTTAAGGTCGTTAAGATTGTCCGTCATCGAAAAAGGTAAGCTCTCGAAGGTCACGGTCCTTTTCCAATTTGCCAACTCTTACTAAGACAGAACAGATTGAGAATATTGAAAATGTATATTTATGCAGGCAAGCTTTGTTATTGTAAGATTAAGAAAATGTGTTCAATAAGGAATATGGTCATTTTCCTTTTAATGCATTTACTCCGTTTAGTACCAGGTACTAATAAAATTATTAGTACCTAGTCTTAAACGGGGTCAGCTACGATAATGCAAAGAAATAATAACAAGAAATGATGGGTGCTTTATACATAATATACACTCCAGATTTTGAAAGGTATTTTGCCAAATTTCAGCTGTATTAAAGTATATAGAATATCTACAAGAGGGGCTCGCTGAACTATAGCCATGGCACAGGATTTGGTACGATACTGTTGCTGTGTCCCCTACAAAGGACAGCATGGTATGGTATAAATACGCCACGACGTACCAAGCGATAGCTCTATGTCGACGACCGAGTGTGACTATTAGTAGATTTTTGTATACTTTGCGCTTTTTTATCTTTCTAGTAGAACTTCTAAAGTAACTTACCCAGTTTTAGCAAAATTGGTCCACATTTTGAGAACTCTCTTCCTGGTTATCTCGAGGTCTCTACAATCTTTGCTAGTTTCAGGCATTTCAATACGAAATACTACGGGAACCTTGTCGCACTGTTCAAGAGTGCCTAAGAAATTCACATCTTTGGGCATCGCCCATTCCGGAGCGCGATTTATAATGAAGTAATATATAGGGATTTGTGGTGCAACCTCTGAGTGTATTCGTACGGATTTATTTACATAATAAGAAAAATAATAATCACTGAGCAATTGGAAGTATTGTGTTCTGGTCTCCTCTGTTAAGCGAGCCTCACCGCCGAGGTAAAATTTTAATAGCTGATGACCTATATTCTTTGACAATTTATCTTCCGCGGCTAAAGACCTCGGTACAAGAAGACAAACATTGTCGTTAATTTTGTCAAAACTAGCATAGTCTTTATTCATTAGTTTTAAATTGGCGTCTTCTATATTGTTACTACCAATCATTAAAGGAACCTTGTTGAAATTTCCTGAGTTCATGATTAACACTGGACTTTTTGTGATAAACGCAGGTTGTCCTTCCAAGTCTACCTCTATACATGGTTTAAAGACAGCATCAAAACCATCATTGTTTACGCCGTTACGGATCTCGTGTGACATTTTCTTAAATGCTGTCATTATATCATATGCAGATATAGATCGCAACTCTTCCACAATTTCTGCCTTGGATGTTGTTTTAATATTTAAATGTTTTGCCAGTTCCATTACTGGTTGGAATGGATTTTTTGCGAATGCCCAACTATTCATAGCACTTGCACTTTTAATAATAGCTTTGTGGAAGAGGCCTGTAGCCATTGGTGACAACATCATGAAATGAACTAGGGCTCCTCCCGAAGCATCACCCACAATTGTCACGTTGTTAGGGTCCCCTCCAAAGACATTTATATTTCGTTGAATCCATTTTAACGCCATAACTAAATCTTTAAGTCCACAATTTCCAGGTGCTACATAGTCATTAATAGAGAGAAAGCCGAATGGTCCTAAACGAAAACCACACTTTACAAATATTATATCATGATCATTTGTTAAAGTTGAGAGTGCTGACATGTTATTTATATAGTAGGCAAAGCTATAACTGCCTATCCAAAACATAACCGGTAGGGGTTCCTTAGGTTTAATGTTTGGAGTAGAAACTTCAATATATAGACAATCTTCTGATCCAGTTATTGAGTAAAGAGATTCTTTATTCAGTGAAGGGCAAATAGGTAATGGAGCATCTTTGGTACAATCAATGACATCTTTCCAAGGTTGGATCGGTGATGGTGGCTGCAAAATAAAATGTCACTTATGAATTTGTAATATATTAACAATGCTGTGGTCCAGGGTGTTTAGGAAAAGTAGGTAGCCATTTTTAGATTTCCATTAATTATATCAACCCAGAGTATACCATATCTTTTATCATGTTGCACTGTGTGACTGGTTTATTTCTTAACTTGTTTTAACTTTTCATTCTTATTATAATATCAGAACTCTTTTGGTGGTTTCAATGAGAATATGAAGAAGGGCTATTAGTTGTATCAGAATGTGTCAAACACAAGATTTTGAAGAACATTCTTTAAATTTTAAATAAATAACAAGGGATCATATCATCCCCCTTATTGTACCATCCCTGTTTTCTTTTAAGCTACTGGGTTTTAAAATAACTAACAACACTAGCCTGCTGCCATCCTCAAGCTAAAAGCCATAATTTTGCCGCCTTTGACCAAATACATCATTAAGAAAGTTGGAAATAAAAAAAATAGAAACTACGGCATAAATGAAATAACCAGTTGCTGTTAGTGGACCTGGACTGATGGAATGTGACTAGAGTGGTGTAGCTCCTGAGTGAGTGATCTAAACGATCTATATCACTCACATCAACATAATGTATCACTCACTCACACTAGCTCCGAATATATCAGTAGCTCAATTCTCTAGCTCACTAATTCAGTGTGCTAAATCAATGTTCTCAATCAATCTCAATCTCTTTGTTTCATGGACAAGCAAGTGATAGATACCTAGATGGATACTAACCAATGAGTGAGAGTGTGATAGACGCATTGCATAGCTGGCTAGATGAGAATGAAAGTACAGTACATGATAATTATGAATTGATGTAACTAGGTTGTCACAGAAAAACACACATTATTTAATTTGTAGCAAAGTTGAATATAAGTCACTTATTACTTAAGAACAAATCTGTATTTGTTTTATTATGATTTAAATAATTGCTGTGTTTGTATGTAAAAAGATTATGAAATTGTTTTGTTGTGTTATTTGTTATTTTTCATCTTTAAAAATTATTGTACAAAAAATGATTTTTTAAATATATGCGAATGTGAGCTTGTAACTATTTTTCTATAACTATTTAGCATACGCTGATGTGTATTGTATACGAAAATAAATTTAATATATAATAAGATAAGAATATACGAAAATTTAACTAAGGACATTGAGAAGTGTAACAGTATGACTGAAAGCTTTGTTTGAGCGAGAGAGGTGCGGGTGAGTGATATATGTAACTGAGCTAAATGAGAGAGATGAGGAATTGAATCAATTGAGCAAAGTGAGCTAAATGAGTAATATATATATATCTTTACACTGAAATTATATGCATCTATCTTTTCAATTTAGTGACACATTTTGTGCATCACTAAATGGGACATATCAGGCATGAATACAATAAGTCATTATCAGTAAATATAAATGGTGCTGGTGGTCACGCAAAATACTCAAGCATTAATCTCTAGAAATGTTAAAATTTTCTTTATAATAATAACTCAATTATTATTGTAAACAGAACATACAAGTTCTATTCATTAAATACTGGGTTAAAATGTCTAAAACTGAAATCATAATTAATATAAAAACTTACCAAAAACCTTAATTTACCAATAGGAGGTTTAGCATACGGGATACTTTTAAATTGATAGTAAGTCCCTGTCTCTCTTTTATGTATAAATCCACAGATTGGTCCATCTTTTGATTCTATAATGCATTTTAAATCTTCAGGTATTGATGTCATTTTGCTTGATAACCTGTAATTTTTGAAACTTAGATTTAAGTTGTCAACTCTGAATTTTTACTTTTAAAAAGACAAGAGCATCACTTTTGTTTCTCATTTGATAAGTATCATAATTACTTAGAAGTTCTTTAATGATGTAATGCTACAATGATAATGAGAATACTAATCTTCTAAATATTGAAATTGTAACAAGAACTTGAGGCTTCTGACTGGTTCCGTAGGTACCTATGCTTTACGCAGAAGTTCTGCTCTTAAGTAAGATCACCAGAACCCCATTGGCAATAGACAAGTAACAGGGGTGTTGAGAGTGTTCATTAGCACCGGTAAACGCTTGCCATCAGGTGGCCGGTGTGTAAGTTCGCCAACTTAGTTAGGTATATTTAAAAACATAAAAAAAAAAACGAAAAGCAAATGTGTATGTTGTGATCTTATGTTTTTAGTTTAAAAGTGAAATACGAAGAAGCCACCTAAAGACGATAAAAAGTTAGTATTATTTTGTAGTGGTGGCTAGCAAGCGAAAACTAGCTTAATACGTAATACAAACAATATATTTTTATTTATTTTCACATTGACATTGAGTAAGGTAAGTTGTGATGTTATCAAACTTACCTAGTTTTTTATATACATATATTAAATTAATTTAATATATAATCAATATTTTTGACACAAGTGATTAACTTACATCTACACAATGACAAGTCTCAACACACGTAACAACAGATAAAACTAAATTATAGCGTTTTATTGAATACATTCAATCATTCAATACATACAGCTTTGGGGTCTTTGATTAAATATGTATAATCAAAGATTGGGGTATTCGGTAAGTGCGAAGTGCATGGTGGGGGTATATAAAGCGATCGCAGCGCAAGCCGTGGCAGAAATCTGCAACAATTCGGGATAGCCTATCATAATATCAGTCAAACAAAATACTTTGAGATTTCCTACAATTTGTAAAGTAAAGTATTAGTAAAGTAGCCTACCGTAAATACTAAATTAAGTGTGCTACATAATGTAGCACATTTAATTACTATCGTACAACGTAATGCAGTGTTTGACGAATGATGTGGGCTCTTATTAAATAACTATTGCCATTATTTCGTAGGTCTTCAACATTTCTTACATGTTGAACTAAAACTAGTTTATTTCATTTGAACAGAGTTTGAGGTTGAAAACTTATGTTGTGTTTTATACATTCAAACCCGGATTTTATAATTATATCCATTTTGCTATAAACTGTTTCTAACAAATTCCTATAAAAAACTGTTCCTCGTTTTTCTCTGTATCTTTAGTTACTTTATTTATTAGAAAATAGTAAAACATGTATGTCATTATTTGACATAACCCCGAATAGTTGCGCATGGTAAGTGGCGCTACTGTCGTGCACTATCCCAATAATATTAATTTGTTATGTCAATGAGATACAGTGACACTTTCAAACACCTGTTTAAATTTGTATGTGTAAATGTGTATACCTTCCCATCAGTGGCGGATTTACACATTTGCCGCCTGTAGGCTAGTTAAATTTTGCCGCCCCTACATCCTCTTCGATTCGATAGGCAATTCACAATAATATTATTTACAACTTTTATTTTGTTTGAGTTTTCCATAATTAGTATGATTGTGAACTAGGAGATGCATGTCTCAGTTTCTAGTTTCTTTTTTACAACCCAACGATTTAGCTAAGATTGATTGTTTATCTATGGTACTTTTATTTCGGAACTAATAAAAAAGCTCAATCATGTGCTACTGTTAAGGTGGTGTAAGGTATGCCTTAATACTACTTACACATGTACATTTAATAAACGTTAAATCCATCAGCCTTTTTTTTTTTTTTATACTGGGGAAATCCATCATGGTCTATCCTCTACCTGGGGTGCGGCAAAGGGGTGTGCCGGACTCCTACCGGTTAAAACCACCAGTGTGTTCCATCTCGCACCTTCTGCCGGGGATGCGGGAGTCACAATCGTCCGCGTCCCTGGCGGTGCTGGCCCGCCTGTGCAGGCCCCGTCTCTAAGGGGGGTTAAATGTTGTCCCCCCTCGCTTCCTCCATCCTCCATAGAGGGGTGCGCGTGGAACACGTCGCACTGTCACCTCGGACCCATTTATAGAGGGACGGATTTCCCCAAATCCGCCGCTCATGGGTCAATTTAGGGGGGCCGAAAGTGGGCATTATCAGCCCTTCTACGACGCCCGGTGCGCCTGCTGCGGATCGGGAGGGTATTAATACTTTCCTTTCCCTTTCCGCAACCTCCTTCTGAGACATAACTGTATTGCAGAAGGATATCACTGCATCCCAACCACTCTCGCTGCCAACCATACTTTGTATAATAGCCGACAGCGAGAGATCTCCTCCGATATTTGCGACGAGGATACGGCGCGGTTCTTCCCACGCCGTACACTCCGCCACCACGTGCCGCGCCGTTTCCTCATGGCAATCGACGCAGTGATGACACCGGGCGTCCGGCTCCCTACCTATGCGGTGTAGGTACTTCCCGAAACATCCGTGGCCGGTAAGCACCTAGGTCGCCCGGAACGTTAGGGAGCCATGCCTCCTCTTGAGCCATTCTGGCAGTACTGGCTGGATGGCCTCGATGGTATTGAGGCCGGCGGAAGGGTGTAAAAGGCGCTCCTGCCACTCCGCAACCAGGGCCTGGCGCAACTCCGACCGGTGAGTCTCGATTTCACGCAGCACCGGTCGTTCTCCTTCCTCAGTCATATGGTTGCGCCTCAAGTTCCCAGGGCGGTGACCCAGCCAGTACGCACGAGGCCTCAAAAGAGATCGTGCGATACCCCCTGATGACTCTAACGGCCATCGCCCGCTGCGGTCTTCGCAAGATGGCGACGTTGTTGGCCGTTAGAGCGTCTGCCCACATTGGGGCCCCATAAAGAGCCATGGATCGCACGACCCCCAAGTATAGCCGTCGGCAGGCGGCATTCGGCCCCCCTCAATCCATCAGCCTATAGCAGCCCACTACTCTCTTAACGTGCCAAAGTACCCGGTTCTCCGCCCTTTCGCATACGATCTATCCCAGCTACCTTTCTCAGTTCGTTAGTCGCATCTGGCTGGGGGGTGTCCTACCTTCCGTTTACCAGTTCGCGGTTTTAACTCTAGGACCCGTTTGCCCAACGACCATGCCAGGTTCAGTTTCTTTGTCGGATGACCTCATTACGAATTTGATCCTTCAAAGAAACTCCAAGCATAGCCCCTTTCACAACCCGCTGCGCGACTTTAAAAACCTTGTGGACTAGACCGAATGACATACGGTACCGAGAGGTGGGCACTAACGACTCCACCGCCAGTCTCAGCACCGTATGTCCAGAGGTTCGGTTTTAAACGCTCTGGTTTTACAAAGACCTTCGTTTTGAGCAATTGCTGCAAGGGTGATGAGAAAACTCAACGTAGCTTTTCAATTTCTGTCCGTCTTAGCAGGATCTTCTGCTGATTTCTTCCCGAAGTTGTCTCTACCGAGCTGGATAACGTGCTCAATATACGCGGGGTACACTGAAAGTTTTGCGTAACTCATTAGTAGAAACATTTACATGTAAAGTAATGTATTTACTGCTTTTCGAAGTATTCTCTATTACATTTTAGACACTTTTTCATTCGGTCAAACCATTTTTGAAAACATTAGGACCATTGGTCTAAGGCCATGTTTTTCACGTGCTGGTTGAAAGCTATCACGGCCTCTACCGGTCCCGTAAATGTCATGCCTCTCATCAAATCTTTAATCTTCGGGAAAATAAAGAAATCGCATGGTGCCAGGTCTGGAGTATGTGCGGGATGGGTCACTAGCTCTACTTTTTCAGAAGCCAAAAATGACTTTGTCTTGTTCGCAGTGTGTGCCGAAGCATTGTCATAGTGCAATAGGATGCGACTTCTTGATCGTTTTTCCCTAACTTTTTCAAAGACACTGGGCAAACAAATGGTGGTGTATCACTCAGCACTAACTGTCTTTTTACCCACGACGGCATGGAGAAGGTATACGCGTTTAGGGTGAGAGATGTTTGTGTGTTTGTGCAAACCAATGTTGCCATTTATCTCCAACACTAATAGTCCGATTTTGACGCAGATTTCAGTAATGGGCTCGCGGTTGATTGGTGCTTGTTCTTAGATGGGTGTTACGGTGGTAACTTACTAGGGGGCGCTGCAGTAAACATTTGTTTATCTCCAAAATAGAGTTTTGGCTCGTTTTTGCCGAGTAGGATCGTCCTGTCACTTTGAAACTTTGCAGTTATATGTGGTTTACATGTCAATACTATAAATTGGCAATTTTAAACTGATCTGATGAGGTAACCAAGAGGTGGATACTGAAACTCTTTAATTATATATATATATATATACATATATACATAATACGTACATGCTCTCGAAAAAGTCTGAAATAAAAGCAAAATTAAAAATATTGAACAATCCCACGACGGTTAAAACTTAATCGAAAAAGGACAAAATAATTTAAAAAATCCCGACTTAACCAGATTATGTAACGGAAGATAATAAACGTAAAAAGCTTTTTATAATAGAGTTGATCTCTCGCGAAGTCGGTCATATAAGCAATGGAGTATCAGTTTTTATAGCACTTCCTTACGTGCCTATTTGTTTCTCGAAGATATACTTAGATGTGGCAAATAATAAATAACATATTCAACTACCTATGAACTTAACAACCAAAGAATATCCGTCGGGGGCTGCCACCTCTATTTCAAATTTCAACTAAAATGAAGATATCCTGTGTTACATTATGTTGTCGTAAAACATCTCCAATAACTATATTCGCGTTACTATAAAACTGCAAAACTTAAGTTCATTTAATGGCAGCCAGTTCATTTAATCGAAGCTAGCAGAAAGCTGGAAAACATATTGTACATAGGGCACACTGAAAGGTCTGCGCTCCTGGCCGCTCATAAATGTTTTAATTTCGAATGTTATATTTTTTTAAACATAAGAAACTCAATCATTGACTTAAAAAAATTGGCGGGTAATCGCGTGTCAATTGTTTTTTATCACAAGTTGAAGTTCGTCGTCAGTAGCAAAAATGGAATTAATGCGAAAAGATTTTAGGGCAATGATTTTTTATGATTTTAAAAGTTCACTGACTTGCCACAAGACTGCACTGCTCGTCTTCAAAACGCTTTTTGGAGGGAAGCACCTCATTTAAGCACCGTAAGGCGTTGGTACGCAGAATTTGATCGTTGCCGTGTTTCTCTCCATAATGAAATTCGTGAACGTCGGCCCTCAACTGCGATCACTGAGGAAAATGTGACTACTGTCAGGCAACTAATTGAAGAAAACCGACGTATCACCTATGAGGAGATTCGAGGACATTTGGGGATTGGTATGAGCCAAATTCAAAAAATCTTACATCAACATTTAAAAGTTAGAAACTTTGTTGCCGCTGCATTCCTCATGAACTCATCCCACGAAAAACGATAGTGAATTGTTAATTGCTTGCTGGATGTGCACGAGCACTACCAATTTTGCATCCAGCGAACACCCCCACCACCGCGAACATCGTGCAGATAGACAGTGAATAACGCAGACGTACGTCAAAGCCATCGTAATAACGTATTTTTTTTATAAGGATTAATGTAATAATATAAAACAATAAATGTTTATAAAAACACCTTCGCAAATAATGCATTATCTATGAAAAAAATTTATTACCATAAAAATGGTTATAGTCAGTCAACCTTAAAAGATAGACATATGCTGTCGTGGACTTTTTTTAGAAGTTTAAAAGGAAAACAATTCCGTCTCACATGATTTATGCGAATCTTTAACCGTTTACGCAGCGCACGCAACTGAGGATTTCATTGATGCTCCGCTCCTATTTGTCTCAGCGTGATGTAATATAATAGCCTATAGCCTTCCTTGATAATCGATGATTGATAAGTTAAGTATATAGAAGGGGAGCCCTGAGGATAGAGAGGCGTGGAGTGGGAAATACATGCTTCACTGCAACTGTATGTACTAAACTTTCTTTACGATTTTTGTAACTTCAGCTTGTGGAAATGGGCAAATTATATGTTTTCTGTTATCCTTGAAATATTTCCTTCAAAATAAAAAAAAAATCGACGATTTTTTTTTGCAAGTTTGTAACCTTCCCACTGCCTTGCGTCACGCTCAAATCGTCAGATTATCAAAATGTACACTTGTCAGCATGTAATTAACCCCCTTTATAATAATCTGCCGCGCAGGAGTAAGTCCAAAAAATCCCTTAATGGCCTCTCCTACTATAGCCAGGTCGGTCTAGGATGGCACCGGACCATTCTTAACACATTGAGACCCCTCCGTGTCTCGGAGAGCGCGTTAAACCGTTGGTCCCGGGTGCCATACAGACATCTGTGGCATTCGTTACGGGTAGTTGGGGCCTTAAAAAGTCCGACAACCTGTCTAACCAGAGAACTTCGATAACACCTTGGGTTGTGGAGGTCTTATGGCAGTCGCTTCACGTAAAATATGTTGGGAAACGGTACGGAGTATGATAAGCCGTCCTCGATAAATGTGCTATCCAACACAAAATTTATTTTTCAATTCGAAACAGTAGTTCCTGAGAATAGCGCGTTCAACCAAACAAACAAACAAACTCTTCAGCTTTATAATATTAGTATAGATTTTATACTAATATCAGGTCGTGTCAGTTGATCCACGGAGCTGACAACTACCGGGTTGATAAGTTCTTAATGTTAATGAAGGCATTGATGCAATTGATAAAAGAAGAAGGGAGGAAATGCCCTTATTTGCATATAATTTCTAGTACATAGGTTGCACTAAAAGTATCGGGAATGGAATATTTCCACTGTTTCTGTCATATTAAAATCTTTTTAATTGAAAACACCTTGGTTTTAAAAATCGAATACCATTTATTTATTTAAAAAAAGATTCTCGGTCTTATCACAAGGTTTTGTCAAACTTGTTTAGTCGTTGAGAAAATGGAATTGACTCGAGAAAATTCAAGAGCGATGATTTATTATAACTTTCGAAGTGGTTTAACGCAAAACAGTGTGTTGACCGGATGACTTCTGCGTTTGGTTATGAAGCCCCATCCAAAACCACAATTTATCGCTGGTTTGCTGAATTTCAACGTGGACGTGTCAAGCTCAGTGATGATCCCAAGGTCGTCCAAAAACTGCAGTCACCCAAGAAAACGTTGATGCTGTGCGTAAGCTGATTGAGGAAGATCGACATGTGACATACCGCGAAATTCAGGCAACTTTAGACATCGGCATGAGTCAAATACAAATAATCTTGCATGAACAATTAGGTGTAAAAAAGTCGTTTTCCCGATGGATACAGCATTCGTTCAGTGAAGAGCAAAAAGCGGCTCGCGTTACTTGGTGCGTCAGAACTCTCGAAAGATTCCACGCAGGATCCTCAAATGCTGTATACAACATCGAATCAGGTGACGAATCCTGGATATACGCGTACGAACCCGAAACAAAAAACCAGTCACGAGTTTGGGTGTTCGAAAATGAGTTAAAGCCAACAAAAGTTGTTCGTTCACGGAGTGTTGCAAAAAAAATTGTGGCCACGTTTGTCTCCAAAACCGGCCATGTTGCGACTATTTCTCTTGAGGGACAAAGAACGGTTGATGCAGAATGGTATGCTAGCATTTGTTTGCCACAGGTCGTTTCTGAACTCCGTAAAGAGAACTGCAACCGCCGCATCATCCTCCATCTCGACAATGCGAGTTCTCACACCGCGCACAGAACAAAAGAGTTTTTAAAGCAAGAAAACATAGAATTATTAGACCATCCGCCGTACAGCCCCGACCTAAGCCCTAATGATTTCTAAACTTTCCCTAAAATAAAGAATAAATTGCGTGGTCAGAGATTTTCATCACCTGAAGAAGCTGTGGACGCCTACAAAACGGCCATTTTGGAGACCCAACTTCCGAATGGAATGGTTGCTTCAATGATTGGTTCCATCGTATGGAAAAATGTGTCAAATTTCGCGGAGAATACTTCGAAAAGCAATAAATACATTTTTAAATAGTAATGTTGTGTCACTTCCTTGATTCCCGAAATTTTCAGTGCCGCCCTCGTAATCTTGTAAATAACCTAATTACAAAAAATATATCTAGAGAAGGAGATGATGGCTGGTCCATGCGTCATACTCGTGAACGGGTGCTGCTTGGGGTGACTGGTCGGCCTAGTCAGCGATGCTTTAGCCTATACTATTATTTTGGTTCGATCAACTGCAACTCTAGCCTCTTAATCCAGTCACGAATTATTTTTAACAGTAGATTTTGCAACTGAATGAAGGTAGATGTGCACCTTGAATGATTTCTATGTTTAATAGGTTCAAACCTTCAACGGTATCACTGAGTGATTTTTATTTTTTAGTACGTTAGCTTTTGGAGCATTTCAATAAAATGAAATTCAGGTGGCATCAGCTTGCATCCTGTTTACCTTTCGTGTAACACTAACACTATTGTACCTGAAGATCTGACTTTTTAAAAGAGTGGCCATGAGTTTCTTTGCCAGTATTCTTCTCATAAGGCCCTACGCATTTTGGAAACTGGAAGTTATAGATCGACACAAACGGGCAGTAGATTTTGGTGTTTTTCACCTAATTTACCTTGACAATCCAGTATATGCTGTGGCGTCTGTTTGTGCCGATCTATGATTTTAACTCTAGCTTCAATTTAACGTTCATAAATGTCACTTATTGTCTTAATTGAATAAATGATTTTGAATTTGAATTTGAATTATCATGTCTCTTTTTTGCTCGTGATAATTTTCGTTTATAAAAAAGTTCAGCATAATGATGAAAATAAAAAAAAATATCGCCGTTTTTTACACCATTTTAAGGTAGCTTAGGTTAGGTTTATTTTCGATTTTAACAGTGAAATGTGTATATTTTGGTGGTTTTGTGATATTGAAAGGAGTGATGAAAAAATTCAAATGGCAATGTTGCCATTGCCACCTTGCCAATTTAGTTTGTTATTAATCAAGTAAATGATTGTTTGTTTGAAGATAAAGAATACATATTTAAAAATAGAATAAAGAAATTGTGAAAATATAACTAATAAATATCTTTCTCAAGCATTTTTAAATTTATTTTAAATTATTTAACGCAATTTTAATTCGTGTGTGGTGAAGTGCGTCGACAGCACACAGCACACAGCAACACGATTCGTATAGTGCTACAGTGGTTTTGAACGCTTACTGTAGGTAGGTACCTACTACATCATATCCGTATAGCTTTTACCACAATCAGGATGGTGATAGACGAATAACCTATTGTCTAATACAGTGATTGATGGTTCATGCAACCATATTTACTGTCCAAAATTTAGATATTCATCGCGCAACCCTCAATCATGACTTTTAAGTGAACTTTATAATATTAGGTAGGATTGTTTAAATTACTTTGACGACGGACGTGAGCCTACCTAATAGTGTTTGTTTTTAAGTTTAAAGTAATAAGTATTAGTATACTACTTTAGTAGACATTATAAAATGTTCTTTTAATGTTATTGTAATTTGATTGTTGATGTTGATGTGTTCACATTTTAGGAATAAAAACTTAGCAATATTGTTACCATAAACTTAATATATACTTACTAAGTTTATGATTGTTACCAATTTAAAGAAAACCACCAATCGAATTCGTCATTAGAGGATGTTAAAAGGAAAGAAAATATCATTCGATCATACAACCTGAAAAAATTATGTCGGCTAAAATATATCTATAGTGATACCTTTTTCTTGTTTTTATGCTCATAATTACAATCAAAACTGCAATAAAAGCTTATTTTATTAATATTTATATAATGTTGAGTGAACACCTGTTACACCTGTATTCTCTACAAAATCTCTTGTATGAATTATGAATTATGATTGACGTCAAACAAAATGTCGAAATTATTTCATCAATCGCCAAACAATCATTCGTTAACCATAAGTTTTGGAATTGATTGAAGTTTGCATGAGCGTGTAATGGACGCCTACCGCGCGTTGCGTTTTTGTATATATAGGGTTCACATGGTGAATGTTTCTCGGGTGCTAAACGCGCGTTGTCGCAGTTCAGTTCGAGATCTCTATTAGTTGAAAACAGGCTTAAAAACAGAAAATTAACAAAGCCATCCGATTTAAATCTCCGATTCCGAAAGGTGGCTAAATGACAAGCGATTGCCTGACTGACTAGTTGTTATTAAGCCGCCTATTAGTTTGAGGATGGCAGGACTAGTATGCTGACGATAAAATCTAAAGGCATCGTCTAACTTCAACCTCGTGGCCATTTAAAATATTTAATCGGCGCAGCTCATTTAAAGATTTATATTTAAGTTTCGGTTACTACTGAGGAAAATAATTAAAAAATAATAATCAGTGACATTCGTTTTTATACTTTTGTTAGGTCAATTTCTCTATCATAAAATTCTTTTAATACGTTTACATCCATGATTACTTGATCGCAGTATTTTAATTTTTTTACCATATCTCTTCGTATCTCTTCTTCATCCTGTGCCAGCATTGTTTTGAAAGCAGTAGAGCTAATCAGATTTGCAAAATATTTTCTATTGCTGGTTAATTTTGGAGCAACTCCGACTGTGGTTTTCGGAGGGTAGTTCACGAAGTTTTTCAGATCATCTGATCTTAAACTAAATAAAACGATAAACATATTATTATTGTAAGTCTTTGTACCTACTCGTACCTATTAGTGTATACAAACGCACAAAAAGTACACCCAGACTTCGAATTGTAAATCACATGAATTTATTTCTTACTAGAAACCCGCCCCGGCTTCGCATGGGTAGCAGAGACATCTTCAACAATCATCATCATATTTCAACCAATTTACCTTCCTCATGAATGGCTCTATCTATTGGTGAAAAGAGCATGAAATTCCGTTTAGTAGTTTTTCAGTTTATCGTTAACAGACAGACGCGGCGGGGGACTTTGTTTTAGCATATGTAGTGATATGGAAATGGAACACTGACCGGAGGTAGTTGACTAGGCAACCAACTAAACATCTGTACTATTCATTTAGTAAATTATTTTATATATCCAAGAGGATTCGACCCTGGGATCCCGACCGTCTTACAGTCCCGAAAATTTCCGGATAGAACTTTATCAATCCCGGGATTTTCGGGATTAGTAAACATTTTAAAAAATGTTACATAGGCGTTATATTTAATGATTTGCATGGCCCAAGTTGTGGCCATAAATTGAAACAATTAATAGTTGTTTAATGACGATTATTTCAACTTCGATCGAGCACGACGCGCTTTCGCGTTGCAGATAAACCACAGAATACATAATAGTACTTGTAATAATACTGAAATTTTCCAGTTATTTTAAACAATTTAAATTGAATAAGTGAAACATTGATCTCTTAGTTTTTCCCTAAAGATATTTAAGTTAAACTTTGTGGATGTTTATAACGCTACATGTAATTATCTTTCCAATAATAAACACAGAAGAAAATTATTTAGGTATACATATATCTATATATATATTTTATTATAAAATTTGTTATTTATTATATACAAGGTGCTACAGAGAGATGAAGTCACTATTTTCGGGTCGTTTAGCAGATCCCGTAACTGAAGAAAAGCACTAAGAACCGCATGAAAATCATGATTTATATTTTTTAAATTATTAGAATCATGCGACAAATCGAACTTATTCAATTGAACTAATATTTCGTAAGAGAGAGGGCTGAAATGAATGAAACTATACGCATTTAGTCTATCCGGATTTGCCCGAAAAAAAAACAAAGAAAAAATAATTACATGCAAATTGATAACTTGTTTTTAATTAATGTGCACTTATGCCAGGAAAAGCATTTACCGAAAAATACATTGGGATCAAAGATTCGTGACGGTTAATTCGTAGGTACTTACTGTTGATCTGGCATTGGTGACGTTGCACACGAAATAAACATATGCTGAAAAGAATTAAACGTTTCGAATGCAGCCGCTTTACCTTCTTCGTACCTACCAAATAACAAGGAATAAAATTAATAAAACATCTTTTATAAGGCAATGGACTAGATAGACTGAATCGAAAGTCCTGTCACGCTGAAATACTGTTGATAACAATCATGCTTTGAATTTTAATATACTCTTAATATACGTAGGTAGTGTTTACGATCAAAGGAGCTAAGATTCATGTAGGACTAACCTAATCTGTAGTAACGCTTGTTGTGTCTGCGAAAGTGAAGGTAAACCGACAGGAACCGAGAAGATGATTATTAAAAAAAATTGGTTGTCTGTAAAGTCGGTTTACGGACGATAAATTTACGTGATAACGTCATAAGAAAACAGTGGAAGAGAGACAGATGCGTCACAAGCCGAACGCTCAGGCCGATCGTGCCTCTCTATCGCTTGTTTCACGCTCTCGCTTGCACGCTCGGCTCAGGCAGAATGTGACAATGAGTCATGCTCGTGTGTGCAGTCGGCGCTCATCGATTTATAAGACGTTATCCCGTCAAAAAACTTAAAAGATATTGTTACTCTAACGTCATCGTCATTAAGACTTTATGCGATTTAATGGGATTATTTTACATTCTTCTGATCACCTGCCCTATTCAGCATTTAACTACAAGACACTCATCATACTACTGCAACATACGACACTCAAAAATGTTTTCTATGACATTTAGAAGTTTTTGTAGTCCAGTACACCACATTACTTTATAGTTTTGATATTTTCTTTAAATACATAGGTATATCGGTTAAGATTTTATATACATACTAGCGGAGACGTTGTCCTGCCGAAACATAAAAAATATTGTTCCTGTGACCCTATCGCAACGGCATCTACCGGGTCCAATTGTAAATCTAAACCATTCTCGAATCCACCTGAAGCCACACAAAAAATTAAAATCGGTCCAGCCGTTTAGGAGGAGTTCAGTGACATGCACACGTACAGAAGAAATATATATATTGAGATTATATAATGAACAAAAGCAGAATCCTTTAACTTAGACCCACATAATATACATGATACTCTTGAAGAGTATTAAACTTAGATTTAGGGGATTGCAGAATAGGATGAATGCATCTCTGCATCAGATAATTATAAATAAGATAATGAAGAGACTATAAATTAATATTAAGTGCAAAATCATGTGTCAAAAATCAAAAATTTGATATACAAATCTCATACAGTGCAGACAGTGGTTCACACGATTGAATAAAAAGCACTGATAATATTGCCACATTATAAAATATTTTCTTTTTTAACATTTTGTGCAAAGGTAAGTTTTTATAAGAACCATACTTTTTATTAAATTTAAATATATCCATCCACGTGTTGTAGCCATAAAACCAATTTATTACAACACCATATAATATTCGATTATTTTATGTGGTGCAAGGCTCGTCATGGACGGTGTACTTTACTAAATTGAGAATTTATAACAAGGACGACTTCATTCTTGTGAACAAAGTATCACTATGAGCCAACATATATATCCCTATCTCGGGCCGTCACTCCCTCACGTCAAACGTGGTAGTGACGGCCTGAGGTGGTGCCGCGGACCATGTTACTGACACTTATATCCTAGCCCTTGTTTGCAGAAGCTCATAACTTGGTAACGTCCAGGCATAGCGGATGTCTCCCAACCGTGTCTGGGTACTGCAGCGAGTGGGAGGGAAAAGCCATCTCGTCTGCCCGCAGCCACAGTCATGAGGCACGTACAAACGTGTCTCTACCAGTGAAGATTGGGATACCTCCCAGAGGCCGACTGCCGCTTCTCGCCCTAAAGTTGGGCCGTGAGACGAGAAGCTTTGGAATGCCTTCACTCCTCCATTAAATTCAACCAGCCGATAGTAGGATAGTTGGCGCTCCTTGGTCTTCGCCAAGGAGTCCCAATTATCCCAGTCTTCGTCCAGCAGTGGACGGCGATAGGCTGATGATGTACGATTACAGACATTTAGAAAGTAAAGTTTAATTTGGATGTCCTATCATGAATCATTGTTTCAAGGTACGCGCTCTTCTATGACATCAAACATGGTATGGTAATTATATTTTCACGTTAAATAACGTCACGTCAAATAATTTTACGACTTTCGAATTTTTTCCTATAGGTCCTTGTGCTGTGAACCTATAAGACGTTGCTTCTTACCCAATTTTATTAGTCTAAACTCTCAGTCAATGGGAAGTACCTTATAGGTTTTGATCTATCTACGAAGTGTTCAAATTTAGATAAATCTAAGGCTGAAATGGCCGTATCTTTTGATTGCGTTGACTTAGAAGCTTGATTTTTTTACAGCCTTAAGAGACCGTAGACATAAGAATTTGATGTTAGTTTCGACTTGATGCCTATACGAGTTCCTGGGAAAAAGGTCTTGAAAGACAGACAGACGGACAACGATGTGATCCTATAAGGGTTACTTTTTTCTTTTTGAGCAACGGAACCCTAATCACAGTTTTGTTAATATTTAATATAACAAAAATATACGTATTCTATTTTAAATCGTCCAGTGTATTTTGAGATTATCCATACATGAAAAAAAAACTTTTTGACGTATACATATTTATATATATAAGAATTGCTCATTTAAAGTTGTTACATACTAGCTGCATCCCGCGTTTTCACCCGCGTAAGTACCGGTGCCGTGGGAATATCGGTATAAAAAGTAGCCTATGTGTTAATCCAGGTCTCCAACTATCTACATACCAAGTTCTATCGCAATCAGTTCAGTAGTTATTGTTTGAAAAAGTACAAACATCCATACATACATCTTCACAAACTTTCACATTTATAATGCAATTAGTGGGAAGTAGGATTTCACAATAAACAACAAAACCTATAAACCTTCTTCTTTCGTTGCTAATTGTACCAGAATTATATTTTTAAATAACTTAGATATCCGACCAGAATAAAATATTTTAATTTATTTCTGATCCACTCTACGGGGGATTTGATCGGAAAATTAAATATATAGTTAAACTGATCTACCATTAGAACAGTATATTATGAGGGACTTAGGCAGGAATAACAATAATAACACATCTCACACAAGACCGTCTGATCCCAAACTGGGCAGAGCCTGTACTATGGTAACCAGACTGCTGTTATACATTACTAAACCCATACATATTGTAGATAAATTACACCCAGCTAAAGAACAAATGATCGTGCTCATCACACAATGATTTGTCCTGGGTGGGAATCGAACCCATGGTCTCTGGCTTAGCAGTCAGGATCACTAACCACTAGACCAAGAGGCAAAAAAAAAACAAAAAATCGTAAATTTAAAACGTGATTTTTAAAACACATCTTTGACAAAAAAGAAGGGAGTTATAAAATCGCATTATGCATCCAAAGCAATCGAAGCAGTTATAAAAAAAAAAAAATATTATACGGTCGAATTGCGAACCTCCTTTTTTTTTCGTCGGTTAAAAAATACTACCTTGTGAATATTATAATATTTTATTATTTATATTTTTGACTGATCAACTTCTCGATCGTATAATTCTGTCATTATACTTTCATCCATCACAGCATTGTCACAATATCTTAACTTTTTAACAAAGTCTTTTCTAAGTTCCTCTGCATCGTTAGCTATCATGTCTTTAAAACCGAGGGTGCTGATCATATTTGCGAAAAATTTTCTGTTGTTGGTAAATTTTGGAGCGAAACCCACTGTAGTTTTTGATGGGTAGTTCACGAAGCTTTTCAAGTCGTCCATGAGAAAACTGCAAAAAACAATATACATCTACTTATTGGTACGATATAGTATACAAATAATATGTTAAGGTGAATGTCCGAAACGCAATGTATATCAATTGTCATGATACATTGGTGTCTGTTACAATAATTGACATCCACCTTCTAGCTGGTGAAGGACCGTTATTTGAAATCATGACGATTTCGGTCCTTCACGAGTAAATATTATCATTCACCACGACAACTTGTTGATATATTATCATTATAAGCGAGAATAATATAAAAATATGATGAGAACTACTGACTAAGAAAAAATAAATAGGTATGCAATTTACAATAAATAAAGTTATGAATGGAACAGGAATTGTTTATTGTAATTGTTGTGTAGAATATTGTAGCGTTTATACCTACAATTGTCTTCCAAATTTAGATTCCAAACCAACCATTTCACGCAATAATATTTTAGTGGAAAAAGTATCCGTTCCTTTTATAAAATTTTCTTTTCTTTCGTGTATATTAATTCGCTGAACCTAAGATTCCCGGCATCGGCTTGGCGTATGTTAACATTAATCGGCGTATGTTGGGTTCAAATAAATAAATGAAACAATTTTGGACTTACACCATCGCAATTGGTGATTCTCGACATACACCGGTGCATCTTAATCATCAATACAAATGTTTGTAATGTTAAAATAATAGTGTTTTAAGCTCATACAGTTATTTGCATGATACCTATGCTTTAAAATCAAATAAAAAAAAATGAATCATTAATACGTTTTTGAAATTTTTGTCTGTGTGTCATTCTGTACAGCCGGAACAAACAGACAGACATTCTATTTTTTCCGGCTAATCTCCAGAACGGGTCTACCGATTTCCACGGGACTGTCACTTGCAGATAACTGGTGTTATACGGAGTAACTTAGGCTACTTTTATTTTCGAAAAGGAATTAGGGTTCCGCGCAAACTATTTAAATATGTACACGCGAGCGAAGCCGCGCGAGAACTGGTAGTATTCACTAATATCGGACATTCACAGTAACATATATATTGTAAACTTTTTCCTTTCTACCATCATAACAATTACACAGAAAAATACATTGTAAGCTTAAGATTAATTAAAAGAATTGATGTTAAGTTCCTAGGATTACCATAAATTTATGCAGGTAGTTAGATTAAGAGCCCTGGAAGCTTGCTCTATTAAAGGAGAAGCAAAGTCTTATTAGATGCTTGATGTATATATTGTATACTAACTTTTAAACTTTCGCGTTCCATGATATAGTTATGTACTTATACGCGAATAATTTAACGCGATCACGAAAAGGTATTACATACAATTCAGGCAACTCAGAGGTATGTAATACCTTATCTTGATCGCGTTAATTCCCGTGTGAATACATAATTATATATATATTGTATTTTTCCTACGTCTATTACTATTCCATCAATCCACTTGTGTAAATGATGATAGAAGACTACGTGGAAAAATATCAATCCCTTTATTAGCAGTCAAAATACTAATCAGTGTTAAGTGGGTCTTAGTAATATGTATTATTTATTTAAAAAATTGGCTATCTGATTAAAACAATCTATCAGTAAATACAGACATGACATAAATACATGAAATCTGGTGGCAGAAATTTCATGAATTGTTATTTAAAATTGTAATATTACCTTATTTTATTATTACCTATTGTCAAGTATTGTCAATCATCATATTACTCAGTCAATCATCAGGGGTACAGAAAAGGTCACAGGGTCCCGTAGGGGACCATTTGATTGACAAAATCTACATTCACGCAAGCGCAGCCGCAGGCAATAGTTAACTCAGTTTTTTTTCCATAGAAGAGACTACCAAGTCTAGCATGAACATGACAAATGCAATTCTGACTATTGTTAAGGGATGTAAGCGTAAAACTCCGCTTAGTCACTGGTCCGCTCCTATTGGTCGTAGCGTGATGTAATATAGCCTATAATCTTCCCCGATAAATGGGCTATTCAACATTAAAATATTTTTTCAATTCTAACTAGTAGTTCCTGAGATTAGCGCGTTCAACCAAACAAACAAACTCCTCAGCTTTATAATATTAAAATAGATTACTACGGCTGCATTTTCTTTATAGCACGATTGGTACCACCGTAAGCATAATATCTTATTCTCTGCGTTTTAAATAAAAAAGGAAGCAATTCTGTGACAATAATACTGTCACAGAATTATTGCATATTGTTGAATTGCAAAACCTGAAAATTGTACATCAAATTTATACGGTTATAAAAATAATAACTTAGAAATACTAACTTTTAAACTTTCGCGTTCCATGATATAGTATTATCTACGTATTTATGGGAATTAACGCGATCACGAAAACTGACTGCCTCGGCCTGTGACCACGGCCAGTGCAACCTGGTCGAAACGTCAGGCAATTCAGAGGTATTTGATACCTATCGTGATCGCGTTAATTCCCGTAAATACGTAGATAATATAATAACTTAGAAAGTCAATTACGGAACACCTGCCTTCTCATGGACCCCAAAGAGACACCTAAAATTGTCTAGGACTAGCGGCTCTTTGATTTTAGGGTAGGTCGTCGATCAGTTCATTCAAGAGACATGTTTTACCCAGTAGTGGTCGGTTCTCTAGCCATTACTGAAATACTTGGTTAATGCCTAGAATTACAAATAACTCTAAAAGTTACTAACTGTTGACTCGGCATTGTAGAGCCTGCACATTCTCCAAACATGAACACGATTGTTGTTAAAGTGTCTTTTGCAATGGGAAGGGCTTCTGCATACCTGAAATACAAAAGTTTTAAGATGTCAGGCAATGGTACATAGTAAGTGAGTAAATTACATATTTGTAGTTAGGTTTAGAAAGAAGGAAGAAAGAAAGAAAAAGATTTAGTATATAGAAAGAAAGAAAAAGATTTAGTATATAGAAAGAAAGAAAAAGATTTAGTATATAGAAAGAAAGAAAAATATTTAGTATATAGAAAGAAAGAAAAAGATTTAGTATATAGAAAGTAAGAAAAAGATTTCTGACAATTGTTCTCCATTGATCATTTAGCTGCAAAGTTCAGTAAACTGGATTCCATATAGTTTATATTGAACAGAATGGAAAACGATGATTATGGAGGCTGAAGTAAACACTCAACTCGTCTAAAAACCTCTATTTTCTCTAACTGTACGTACGGTATTTTGTTATTACTTGCAATTTGTTTTTGTGATTCCCATTGTTTAGTTGACTAATTGCTGCAATACTCTCGAAGACAAAATAAAATCTTATTTTGTCTTCGAGAGTCAATACAGGTTATGCCTGAGTATAGGCTGTATTGACTCTCGAAGATGCGGCAGACTTAATTATTTCAGTAGGTATTTTATTACTTTGATGATTTAGAGGATTTTAGTATACAGAGTTTTAGGTTATTTGCTATACCGTGATTGATCGCAAGATTCCTTTGTCTTCTGCATTTGATTGCCTTCCCAAGTCTAATCAGGATTAGAAAAAGACATTAGATCAGTATTTTTATAGTCTTGATTTGACTGGAGGGTCCGGTACGTCCAACGTCACCAACATACATAATATTATATAGCTACGTGTTAACCCGTTTTCTTCTCAAATACGGTTACTCTACGGGTTGAAAAAAATTAAAAAATAAACTCATACTTGCGCTCCGCTATTTCTGTACACAATAGTTTACATATAACCGTTGAAAATATTATTAAGATAAAACCTTTATCACATAACATATTTTTTCCAACTACTACCAAGCTACATTTTTTTTTGTATAATTTAAAATATTTTATGTTTCTTATGTTCTTCGATTATATTATATAGGTACTTTAGAAAAATGCAATGAGTAATGCCTCGCAGATCGTAAAATTTTACTACATTTTGATATTGTTCGTAGGGTGATCGTGCCAGTTAAACACCTCCAGGCTCCAAAAAGTTTACAAGTCGTTTCGGTGTCAATGTGTGAGATTTTATAATAAAATGCTAAATAATGTAAAAACCTTAAGTCCGAACAAATTTCAATCAACTTTGACTTAGGGTGCTAACACACGCTCCAACTTCAAACCGTAGAATAAAAGATGAGTTATCGGTTTTTTTGTGTGTGATTGCTGTGGTCATGCAAAATCACTAAGAAATTGATGTATTTAATCTGACAACTGGCAAATTATTAAGTTGTCATATAGTTAAATGCAGTTTCACGGTAACATATGCGGGCAAGTAGCACTCCCATTAAATAAATAAAATAAAATAATTTTACTAACACATTTTCTTTCTGATTTTTTAACAATCAACAGTCAAACGACAACTATGCCTGAAGCGCTCAGTAGTGGATTATATGCAGAACAAAAACGCTTGGGACTAAATAATTTTTAGATTTACAGGCTATTTCAAATACATAATACAAATGTAATTGAGCTAGTATGTTTTTCATTTTTATGTCATTCTCGTTTAGTTTTCAGTTTCCATACATTCAATGCTTAATTTTACTTTGCTTACTTTTAATATTTCATTGAATATGGATTCTTAATTATCTAGTGATGTAAAAGAGTGGCCGTGAGTTTGTTTGCCCTATTTCTTATCACAAGGCTCAACGATTTGGAAACGGGCGGTTATAGATAGACACAGGCAGATATGATATTATCTGTTATCAATTTTGTTTATTTTATTATTTTATATTTGACATATTATTGCGTTAACTCTGCGTGTATTGATCTATGATTTTTAAACCTTACTAAAAAAAATACGTTTTCAAACAATTTTTAAAGAATTTTATGAAATAAAGACATTTTACTTTGACTTTGACTTAGGGTGCTAACACACGCTCCAACTTCAAACCGTAGAATAAAAGATGAGTTATCAGTTTTTTTGTGTGTGATTGCTGTGGTCATGCAAAATCACTAAGAAATTGATGTATTTAATCTGACAACTGGCAAATTATTAAGTTGTCATATAGTTAAATGCAGTTTCACGGTAACATATGCGAGCAAGTAGCACTCCCATTAAATAAATAAAATAAAATAATTTTACTAACACATTTTCTTTCTGATTTTTTAACAATTGGTTTGCAAATTGATCAGTTATATATGTATGTTATTGTGATTGAACCCGCTTTATGACGTAGACGAGACGCAAACTATACATGTAATGTTCATTGGTTCAGAAGATAATTTGTAAATGAAGATTCAGACTTGGGAATAATCCTACCGCATGCTACAGCAGTTACTGTAAAACGATATTCATGATCTACTGTCTTGGAACTCGCAATTAATTTAATCAGAAGGTGGCAGGTTGAGCCGACTGTCGACAAGTCGGTTAACATAGTATACCGACTCCCCACCATTTTTAAAGTCGGTTTAATGTCTGTAAATAAACTCACCAGGATATTGATTGAAAAGGAAATGTTTATTGAACGACAAAAAACGGCATTAGTTCATTCACCTTAAAGCGTGTTATTTTCAAAATTTTATTTTATTTTAAATTTATGTATATGTAAGTAAAGTAAATTTTATTATTAATACAGTTTTGACTTGTTCCGTGAAGGTTTTGCAAGTTTATAGTCAATGTTATCGTTTTAAACCTTAAGCTTTCTTTCTGTAGCAGCAAATTTAGTAGATGGTACAGGAATTTCTTAACTCAAACGCGTTTTGTTAATAATAAAATCAACTTAACGATCGATATGTCTCCCTGTCAGAGAATAATGTTCTTATTTTGTTACAGTCCATACAAGTGTGGTCGGTACACAGCGTATTCAAAAAACTAGAAGTTACTGACAGGAACGGTAATATCTGGGACCAGGAAATTATTTTTATTTTCTACTTAGGTTTGTGTTCAGTGGGCGCTTGCATTTTGAAATGACGTTGGAAATAAATTTCCGCCACCTGCCTGTCGCCGGAGGCATTCGATTGGAACATTGGCCCGATAATAATTTATTCCTTCAAACCGCATCCGGGTTTGGGGTGTTAAAATAGATACTACGTACTCAGAATATACAGGCTGTTTGCATTTATAAGCTTCTAAAATAAACGTAGTGTTACTTCGGTTCAAGTTTTTGTATTTTCAATATTTTGTGACCTCTGATACTACAAATTTGGCTTGAACAATGAACATGTTATGATTTTATTGTCTCGTGTACCTGAGTAAGGTATTTAAGAAACGAAGGTACCATTACACACACTGAAGTAGCTATACTTGAATGAGATACTCTCAAAAGATTGACGTATTTATCATTTATGACTTTTGATTTGACTGGCCTGTTGGCCTAGTGGTAAGTGACCCTGACTGCTATGCCATAGGTCGTGGGTTCGATTCCCATCCGAGTCTGGGTGTTCTTTGTGTCCGTTCTTTGTAAGTTTGTAAAGTCCCCCGCGGCACAGGAGTAATTCCTAATGCGGGAGTTGTCTTTCTTAGAATAAAATAAAAATAAATTTATACTCAATACGTAAATACGTGTAAACTTAACAGTTAAGTACACTGTAGTTCTTTTTGTTTTTGCGTCTACAAAGCCATTAAGCTGTTATTGGGACTTTGATCGTTGTTATTAATTAGTAGAGCTTTAATCTGTCACACACGCGTGCCCAGAGCTGCCAATCGCACTCGTGTCTGTCAGGTCGGCAATTAGTCGACCCCTGCTCGTGTGCCGCTCAAGCTCCTACATATCTGTCGTAGGTCTGGCGAGAGCTAGTATAGCAAAAGTAATTACTTGTGTAAGTATAGATTAAATCTAGCGTTTTTAAATATATTTATTATTTTGAACAATCACATTTTTCTGGTTATAACCTGCTTAGGGCTTCAATAGTTTCAATTAATAGGTTAAATAAACTATATATTGTAAAAATAAAGTTAAAGAGAAATTAATGAGGGATGATCCCTTTCTCTTACCTTTTACTCTACAGTACTTCGACTGTGATAGTAATTTGACAGTCTACTATTACTGATGAATTAATAGTAAAACAGATGTCTGACTTTAAGAAGACATTCTAATAAATAACAATTTACTTGCAACAAATGTATAAAGTTTTACACAGGTATATGTTTATTGTTTACAATTAAACCAAATAGTATATTAACTTTAATTTTTACAAACACTCACATATTTCTTCCGACATATCACAGGACCTGCCCATTCCACATCTTATTAGACGATGGCATGTATAAAAATCAATTTTCGCCGGGAAGATGGGAGCAAAATTTGCTGTACGCAAGAACAGCCCATTCAAATTGGATTATTAGCTATCTGATAACGAATTCGTCAGGGGCTGAAATCCGGCGATGAATATTTCGCTCCATTTCCTATTGAATTTCATCACCAGACGGTGTGCAGAATGTACTGGGTACGCTTAAGGGCTTATAGTTCACACTGTAGGTTAAGGAAAAGTATATTTTGTTGTTTTTTTTTAGTTTTTAACCTACTTCAAAAAGTAGATACCTGTTTTTGAAAACACGTATCGGTCTCTATTTTCATCTGCTATCAAGAACACGTAGGATAACAATCTGTGTTCTAAAATATTGTACTCGGTATTTGACTTTGATTGCGATTGATTTTAACTTTGGGAGTGGCCCCTCGCTACATAGGGCGGGAATAGTACACCTGTCGCTATGATTTGCTCATTTAGCTAGTCAGCGCGCAGGTGTGATAGTCCCTCAATTTTCTTTATTTCCTACTTTTACTTAGATCCTGATGCATAAAATAATAAAATAATCAATATAATGTACCATATTAAATAATGCCGTGCCATGATAATATATATTTTATAATTTTATGTTGCGTGTGCCGCTACCAAACAGCCGAGACTTGTCAATTGCTTTAGTCCACTTCTTCACGATAACGCTCGAACACACACCATACAACAGACCGTCTCAAAACCACAGCCGACTGGAAAATCTGTGTTACCAGAAGTTGCTCAAAATTATTTCTTTTTCTGGGATAACTTTTTTAATGAGAAATAATTTCAAATCCGATAAGAAGTTCAAACATGCCTAAAAAGAGTTTATCCCAAGATTCTATTTATATAAAACGGTTGTAGGTAATTTAGGTAAAGAACAAAGATCTAATACTCTCATGCAAAATACTGAGCTATCAGTGGTAAGTATTAACTAAATTGTTTGTTATCTATTCTGTACCTGTGAGTGGTGGCCACAAACCGTTTGAAAAAATAAGAAATGTATGTGCTTCAATTAGACGTGTTGCGAATAATACAGCGATAAAAATCTTGCAATTTTGTAACGGTTTATACCAAATACCAAGCTGGAATCCTTTCGTTTCGAACTTCCTTAGGCAATTTGTTTCTGTTGTTCGCCCCTCTACAATTAAATTTAAAGTGAACCACCGGAGACTTTAGAAGCAACGTTGTTTTGATTTGAGAGAATTAATTAATGTAACTTCCAAGTATACGCGCCTTAAATGGCGGGGTTTTAATGTGTAATAATCCTTATGCCTAGTCTCGATATAATTAAAATGAGTGCCTTGTGAACTCTAAGCTTCTTTTGAATTATTTTTGCAAGCTAGGCTTATGTCAGCTGTAATGGAGTCAACTTCATTTATTTTTTGACTGTCGTACAAATGAGCATTAATCACTTGTGTAATTAAATGAAGTGAAATTTTCAATTAAAAATTTTAATAATTAAAAAATAGCTCCTGTGATTTATCTGGGGGCACGGTAGTAAAATGAAATAGAAATGATGATTTACTGCTACTGAGTATATACAATATATATGATAACTAAATGGAGATAGCAGTCAGTAAGATGCTGCAACCATTATATCACAAGAACGGTAATGAACTAAAATGTAACGTTACTTTTATTTAATAGTTGACCAAAAGCTATTGAATGAGCTGCGTAATCAAATGTTTGCCATATTAAAATGAAGTTTCTTGTGACAATATTATGTTAGTAGTCATAACACGTTGAAACATACCACTATATCATCATCCTTACATAGAAGCCCGACTTCCTAATTTTAAAGTATGGTTTTAGATTTTCACTCGAAATTAAAAACTTTTGTGGAACACTATAGGTAAACTTCATGGTGATTACTTTATGTGCCTTGACTGTTCATGGCACATTAAATGCTTTTGTTGACGTTATATCAAATCAGCTTATTATATGGTCAAGAATTAGTGGTCTTTGCATCCCGTGGCCTGTATATTGTCATGTTTGGTTCAAAATTGTAGCATTATTAATTACAAATAGCAATACATATAGCAAAATTGTATTATACGTAGCGGAGAAGATATGTTAGGACTACTGCAGCAATTCCAGAGACTAGCATGGACTGCCGTCACTAGTTGCATGCGCACAACTCCCACAACTGCCTTTGAGGTGGCTCTTGATCTAGCCCCACCTGTATATACAACAGGAGGTAGCTGTGGCAGCCATCAGACTTAAACTTTTGGGTCTGTGGTATAACAGAGAGGGTCCCCATATCAAATTATGGAATCAAGTAGTGGAATATCAACCACTAATCGCTGCCCCATGCGACAGGATCCCTAAACAACACATCTTCGAGAGGAAGTATCAAATACAACTACTTGAAAACGACCGAGATCAATCTGGCATACATGAAGTGCGAATCTACACGGATGGTTCCAAGATGGGGTCAGGGACTGGAGCCGGAGTTTTCTCACAAGATTTAAATATAAAAATATCACTGGCGCTCGGTCAACACAGTTCCATATTTCAATGCGAGTGTATTGCAATAACCTACGCCGCGACTGCGGTCATGCCAAAAGGTATAAAGGAGTACAACATCCGTATACTGTCAGACAGTAAGGCCATTTTAAGGGCCCTGTCAGGCAACATCATGAACTCCAGTCTCATTTATGATACCACCAGACGCTAGAGCGTTTAGCCTCTGCCAATGGGGTAATTCTGCAATGGATCAAAGGCCATAGTAATTCATTAGGGAACGACGCTGAGCTGGCAAGGAAGGGATCTTCAACGTCAGTGGCAGGTCTACTGGCACTTCCCTTTAATCAACTTCGCTCATGGGTAAGGCAACGGACTCGTGAAGCGCAGAATGGCCGTTGGGCCGACACACCGGGCTGTAGGCAGTCTAAACTGGTGCTGACGGAGGTCTCACCACGTTTAACTTGCAGACTGCTCAGTCTTAACCGACTCGACATCAGAATAGTTGTAGGAACCATTACGGGCCAAAAAATGTTGCTAGAAGTTTCTTCACCACGAAATCAATAGAGAACATCACTATACGTCTCCTAGTAGTGAGAAATGTTAAAACGTCAATCATTTTAGCCTTGTTTATTTTAAATACTTTTGAATAAGGTTTTTAAGTGCGATTTCTAAACGCAAGATATTTGTTTAAGTCTTTTGTAGTCAGTCTCACAAACTGATTGAACAGTAAATATTTTTTTAATACTTTAGAAGGAAAATAAAGAAATATAGAATTAAGTTATTCTGAATAGCTTAAAACCTAGCTAACTCGGTTAATTTTGACCGGAGGAAAAAAAGTCATATTATCTTTTTTCATGTAAAAGCACTTACACATTTTAATTAGAACTTTTTTATCTAACTTTTACCGTTTTCGAGCAATTGCGAAAAAACATTTCTTGAATTTTTTTTCAACCTTTGCCGGAGGTTGCAGACACGAAAACCTTTACACATTGTGTTTGTATCTTAAAAACTACATTATATGTATCAAAAATGCAAAGTGAGTGCCAAAATTTTCATTTACTACGGCTATGTTTGTACATATATTTGAATATGTGTAAAATTATTGTACTGATTGAGAACCCTATACTTAATTAATCTCATTATATAATTATGTACCTAAGTTTATAGTTTTTCACGTCGTACTAGGTTGAATATATTTAAGATAGATACTTATAAAATCTCATGTTATAATTAGGTATCTACTGTTATGGTTTTCAACGTCGCGATGGCTTTAAGGTAGGGTGCACTGCATCACTTGTAAGAAATATTTATAGGGTTGCCAATTACTATTATTCGTCCGACAGCTGTGCTCTAATAGAGTATTTCGTAGTCGCTCTAGCTTCAAATGAACGGGCAACGTCGCAGATGTGGCGTCGACGTTTTTGGAGGTGGCAGAAGCCTTGGGCGCTTAGCGGAGTAGGTGCTTACCATAAACTAAGCATTCTATATACTAGTATGTAAGGGATATTTACTTTACTTGTAGATTTAAAGATTTTAAATTTTGTTTCAAACCAGTTATAGCTTTTTGAAACATAGATCCATGGAAAATCAGTTATTTAAAAGCTTTTGACTGCACGGATGGCGCTGCACGATGCATTTTAAGAGATTGAAAGACATGAAGACTTACGTTACGAACTTACGCGGGTGAAACAGCGTGGCGCTGCTAGTCATTTATAAGACACTAGCAGTGCCCCTCGGTTTTACCCGCGTAAGTCCCGATCCCGTGGGAATATCGGGATAAAAACTAGCCTATGCGTTAATCCAGGTTTCCAGCTATCTACATAGCAAGTTTCCTCGCAATCGGTTTCGTGGTTTTTGCGTGAAAGTGTAACAAACATCCATCCATTCATCCATGCAAACTTTCACATTTATAATATTAGTGGGATTGTCTGACAGTAAAGATATCAATTTAATGTGAGGTGTATTACGTTTTGACAACAAATGTTTTTGTTTACGAGCAGTTGACGTCAATACCTTACGTGAACCGCGTTGAATGTCGTATTTTGGAGCGCATTTTATTAATTTAAACTTTGATGGTGATTTTCATTTAAACTAGAGCAATTTACAAAAAATTTATTAAATTGCAAGTTTATAATGCTATATTAAACAATTCGAGATATTTTTCTAAAACTTGCATGTGGGAGCTATAAAGCAGTCGACTGACATTCAATTTAACCGGTACGGTGTTCAAATCTCAGTTATTGCTTTTGGCTTTTGTTTATTTATTAGATTTTAATTGAAAAAATCTATTTACATTTTCATATTAATGTCGCATTAAATTGTTTGAAATAAACTTAAAAATGATTGTTATAGATATTTATTGGTTATTATTTTACAATATATATTTCTATTTTTAAATATTTATTCCTTAACCAAAATTTATTTACTTGCTTATTAAAATGACAAACCCTTAGAATTGTATAATATTAAATATTGAGATTAGAGCTCAAGTATAACATTGGTATCGATAAACTTTATAATATGAATGTACCATCAAACCCGTCTTAAACGAAATTATTCCGTCATCCCTTTTGGTTGGACTTGCAAGAGTTTTTTGGTCTGAAAATATAGGTGTGTCCCAATTGAAGTCCAAATAATCAGGTGCGAAACCTAAAAGTTCTTCTATATGCCTTTCTGTGAAAAAGATTTTTAAACTGAACTTCAATGATGCACGATGAACGGTCAGCAAAGAAGTAATGAATATTTCAGCAAAATATCTTCTTGGTTCTCCAAGCAAGGCTACCCGGCTATCGTATATTTTATCCTCCAACTCTCAGTATTTCCCTTAAACAAAGATTTAAATATCATTATGTTCTAGCCATTTTAGGACTAATTAATAATTTAGATAAAAATCAATATCAAACTTAAAATTGTTTTTTTTTTTACAATTTTAATTCTAATAATGCAAAACAAAAAATAACAAAATAGAAAATCATCTAATGAAATTCTTTACATTTATAAAAGTAAAAATATATAATAATGTAAACCAAAATCATAACACTTACATTCAATCGAGTTTCATCAGATGTTTTTGTAATATTTCGTCCACAATGAAAGTACAGTAGTGTTTGTCCTCGCATTTCAGAAAAAGGTCACACGACACTGACCAAGAATAACACACAACCGACAACATTCAGTTACGTGAATACTTTAATTATAATAAACTGCATCTGTCTATCTCGTTGAAATCCACATTTTTACCTTTCGACTTTACGAATGTGAAACCAACGATCTAATGGTGTCGCACGGAGCATTACTAGGTTATAATGATATAAAGGAACTAACCATGGGACTTGAACATGAATACAGAATACAGGGGATTTATGGGGAATTTCTGTTAAATTAATAGAAACTATTATAATTGATATAGCACCATTTCTAGCTATAACATTCAATCGATGTGTTGTTTCTGGTGTTTTTCCTAACCTGATGAAGTATAGTAAAGTAATACCTTTATTCAAGAAGGGTTGTACAACTGAACCAAGTAACTTTAGGCCAATCTCAATGTTGCGGGCTATTAGTAAAATTTTTGAAAAAGTTATTTTGCAACAACTAGAAAGCCATTTTAATCTAAATAATCTATTTCACAAATACAAAGGGTCGCTCAACAATTGATGCTGGTGCAACTCTTTTGAGACATATATTTAATGCATGGGAGAATTCGCAAGATGCGATAGGTGTATTTTGCGATCTCTCAAAAGCTTTTGACTGTGTAGAACATAACACGCTTTTTCTTAAACTTAAACATTATGGTGTTAATGGTATTGCTTTGGAACTAATTGTTTCCTACTTGAAGGATAGAATTGAACATGTAGATGTCAAAGGTGCGAGGTCTTCTGGATTACCGGTTACTATGGGCATTCCTCAGGGCTCTATATTAGGTCCTCTACTTTTTCGCATATATATAAACGATTTACCTTATTATTTAAAAGATCTCTGTAATATAGTTCTATTTGCTGATGATACGTCACTTATTTTTAAAGTCGATCGTAAGAAAACAGTTTTTGACGATGTGAATAGGGCACTAAATGATGTATTATATTGGTTTTCAACTAACAATCTCCTACTAAATTCAGATAAAACAAAGTGTGTGAGATTTACTATGCCAAATGTAAAACAGCTAGGTACTAATTTAACTCTAAATAATGAAATGTTAAGTATTGTAGACTCAACAGTATTCTTAGGAACTACATTAGACAGTAAACTGCAATGGGGAGCCCAGATAGACAGCCTTGCAGGTAGGCTTAGTTCGGCAGCTTATGCAGTTTATAAGGTACGTCAGCTCACTGATACGGGCACAGCTAGGCTAGTTTATTTTAGCTACTTTCACAGCGTTATGTCCTATGATATACTACTTTGGGGCAAGGCGGCTGATGTTGAAACGATTTTTATTATCCAAAAACGAGCCATCCGCTCCATATACAATTTAGGTGCTAGAGTCTCTCTTCAAGAGTTGTTTAAGGATATAGGTATTTTAACTGTTGCATCATTGCAAGTATTATGTTTGTTAGGCACAACATTAATAATTATAAGAAAAACAGTGATATACACAATATTAATACAAGAAACAAGTCTAAACTCGTTGGGACCTATCATCGCTTACATAAAGTACACAACGTTCGAAGGTCTTGGTATACGTTTTTATAATAAAATTCCTATACATGTAATCGACTTTCCTGTAGATAATCCTGTTCCTGTAAATAAATCAACTGCAACTCTAGCCTCTTAATCCAGTCACGAATTATTTTTAACAGTAGATTTTGCAACTGAATGAAGGTAGATGTGCACCTTGAATGATTTCTATGTTTAATAGGTTCAAACCTTCAACGGTATCACTGAGTGATTTTTATTTTTTAGTACGTTAGCTTTTGGAGCATTTCAATAAAATGAAATTCAGGTGGCATCAGCTTGCATCCTGTTTACCTCTCGTGTAACACTAACACTATTGTACCTGAAGATCTGACTTTTAAAAAGAGTGGCCATGAGTTTCTTTGCCAGTATTCTTCTCATAAGGCCCTACGCATTTTGGAAACTGGAAGTTATAGATCGACACAAACAGGCAGTAGATTTTGGTGTTTTTCACCTAATTTACCTTGACAATCCAGTACATGCTGTGGCGTCTGTTTGTGCCGATCTATGATCTAAACATTCATAAATGTCAGTGTCTTAATTGAACAAATGATTTTGAATTTGAATTTGAATTGAACCTACGTTTCGTCTAGACAATAGATATATTCGTATAGACTAGGAGACTAAATTTATGCACTGATAAAAGCTAACTCGTCTTCTGAGATAACTAATGAAATTTGGAAGTGCTATCAATTGCAATATTATGCCAGTTATTTGTAGCATCAGCGTATGACTTGGCCCCGTGTAAAAATGTTCTGGAATTGCGACCACCTAGTCGTCTTCTTTGAACGTTTTCTTGCATGTAATTTTATTTCACCTTAAATTTAATTTCGCATTAAGTCCTCGTTGTTTTTAATGAAATAAAAGTATTAGTGTAGACTTATTTAATTATTTTAAGTATTTATTATTGCAGAATAGCGTATGTAGTCAGTATTATAGAACGCTCTGATTCAAGATTTAGCAGAATGGATGGTAATTTTTTTTTAGATTTGTGTTTTCTTCTTCTTTTTTCTTGTTCTTAGAGCCCTAACATTTGCTTAATCCAGCCCTGTAACAAAATCCGTTCTTAACGGAAGTGTCCTAGCTATAAACTACCTCCCAGCCGGATTTCAGGCCTCTAGTATAAAAAAAAATAAGGACTTTCATAAAATGGGGCGAGAGACCGTTAGACCTACGTAATGCGGCCCTGTCGTAAAATCCGGTCTTAGTTAAAATCTAAGTTAAAACTTATTAGCTACTTGCCTGTCAAATTTCAGGTCTCTAGTACAAAAAACCAAGGACTTTCATGTTTTGTGGCTAGAGCTCTTAGATCTCCTCAATCCGGCCCTATCACCAAATCCGTTCTTAGTTGACGTGTTATACCTACCGATAAAAAAAATTTGCCAAATTTTAGTACTCTAGTACAAAACAAAGAACTTTCATATAAACTTGCGAGAACCCTTAGACCTCCTTAATTCGTTCTTAGCAAACGTCTCTTACCTATAAGTTATGTACTTCATTGCCACATTTCAGATGTCTTTGAAAAACTGAGTTTGAAAAACAATAAATGTATAGTAAGTCTAATATCTGGTCTTATTTATCAGAATATAAAAATTTCAGAATGATCAAAGTAAATAATACAATTACATTAAAATAATTTAGTGCCAATTAAACGTTTCAGCCATTATTTTAATATTATATTTTAAGAAACCGGCACTGGTAATGGATAACATCAGGTAGGCTGTGTGAGCTTTATGTCCTAAGTTAGTTTCATTTTCTTAATTATTTATTCTACACGAAAAGTGAATATGCACAAAGGCTAACTTAATCAAATTTTCTGTTCTCCACCAGAAAACCTTTGAGCAGTAGAGGACAGAATATAAATAAAGGCAGAAGTACCTAGTGCACAGTAAAATAAGCAACAAGGAAAATTACTCAATTTAAACTACAAAGAAAGGACGTGTAAACTTCATTGAAATGTATAATAAATCATTGTGATACAAAAATGTGTATGTATTTATTTTATACATATTTACTTTGAAATGTATAAATATTTTTGAGCCTAAATTTTTTAGGTATTGAATAGCAATATAAGCATATAATTTAAGTAGGTAGGAAATATTACTTTCAGTAAAACAACTTTGTCTTGTTAAAGAGTTGGCAATCAGCAGATAAAAGTGCGCTTACTGTCAGAATGCATATGATTGTTTTATAATGGAATCAATTAATCAATCAATCAGTAGGTAGATTGTTGGATACAGGCTACTCCCTATGAGCGCCATGGCATCCGATACTCTGACCTGAAGAAGGTTACTGGGATATTTTACTGGATAATATAATATTACTACTAAATAGTTTTCAACAACATTGGTTTAGTATTCACGTGGTACTAAATTTTGTGTCTTTTTTCGCTCGCTAATAATTTATCATCCCATTTATGCAACCGTCCTGCAACAGTCGCAGCACCATGGTATCTGACCAGAATCACAGAATATAAATCTCCATGTCAACGATACGTATAGAATCTACTAAATCTTTAATCTAGTTGGCAAGCAAATTAATGTTCATTTTCTGTGTAGCCTACATATCCGCATTTTTGATGCTGTCATAAAACCAACTTGACATAATATTATTTCTTCACTTGCAAAAGAAGGGGTTTTATCTTTCTCCACAGATCCATTTCTAATGAGCGTGCTTTTAAATTTAAAGAAGCTATATCTTAGCCAAATAGTAAAAAGGAATCCCTTCTGTCCTTGTTCTCCAATTATTATTGATAAAACCAACCTCCAGTGGTTGATAATTTCTTAAACCACAGACAACAATAAAGTTGTACTTGGTTGAAATCTCCAAAATCTTATAGATAGCCCAGAACAGCTTTTAGGTACATAATGTATACCTACATTAGAACTTTAACTCAGCTATGTAGTTCTTAGTAGTAAGTACCTTTAGGAGAACTGTTATAATGTAGTGACTAGCACCTAAATATTTTTTTCTGTAAACTAAATCCAAAAGAAATTGTAGTCAGACAGAGATAAACATTTTTTGTACAGACCTCTACTTTATAGTATTTGTTTGTAATAAATATATTGTCTGGAAAGGCAAATCTAGTCTTTTCATGCAAAATCAAATAATGGTGGTTTCAGCGGGCAGGGGACAAAACGCTCACTTTTCACGCCATTAGCTTTTTTGGGTATGAATTTATCACGATTGGTAACAATATGTCACAGGCTATAAAGTAATCCGTCGATTTTACGTTGGTAAAGGTAGTTTTGTTAGTTATATCGTGGTACTGATATATAGGGTGAGAAACTTTAAATTGGAACCCCTTCTCAAAACTTGAATATAAGCAAACATTGAGACACAGGCGCTATGGATATGTTTTACTGTACATTAGCATCGTTTTTTGATATGATGTTTTATATTATCATCATGTCCTCGTGAAAAAGCATCTATGTCACGCTTTTTAAATGCACAATCCTCGATCCCGGAGATAGAAAGAAACAGCTTAAGGTCACCAGCAAACATAAGACACTTAGCCTTACAAAGAGCATTTGCAAAATTTTCATTAATCATGTCAAGAAGCTGGGTAGGTCCAAGGGTACCTTGCCTCACGCCTGAACGTGTATTGTTTTCCCGAGACCTATAGGTTCCAACTTTTACATATTGTTTTAAGATAACCTGCCATTAATTTTAAAAGGTTTGATGAGGATCCGATGGATCGATCCCAAGATGGGACACTTTGCTGAAATCGAAATACGCTATATCTACTTGGTCACCCTTGGTTATTTTCGACGTTACATAATCAGTGAATTGTATACAGTTAGTTAAAGTGGGGCGGGCTGGGCGAAATCCTAATTGACAGTTGTCAAAACGGTTGTTCATTTCTCTCAAAACACACAGCTTTTTTCAAGTTGGTATAGCTACTAAGCATTATGTTGATATTCGTTAGAACTACAGTTACATTGCGCTGAGTTATCTCTGGATATAAAGTCGGGGTATTCTTATGAAACACAGAACTAAAGAATTCCGCAAATGCATCAACAGCCTCTTGTCCCTATTGTATTACCAGAATGTCGAAGGTTTTTTATTTACTTATTGAAGGCTCTGCTAACGTGCTCTATTACTTTAGTTCTGTTATATTTAAATGACCTTCTACGGTATACTAGTCCTTTTATTTTGTACTTTTGTAGATTGTACCACTTTGGGCAAGCAACGGTTGTGATGGTAAGACCCATCATGGAGGATTGGCTTTATAACAATACGGCAGCTTCTGCTACCGCACGGTCCAATCTATGACAGGAAAATGCAAATAGGTATAAGCTATGAAAGTTTTCTTAACTAAAATTCCATTCTATGTGAGAACTGTGAGAAGTGAGATTCAGGTTGTCTTTTGTTTCATATATTTCTATCTATAGTAAGTTATCGAAAGGAGGGTGACAGGAGTCCATCGGCACTAAATGTTTAACATTTAAAGTTACAGAGATATTAGAAGTTCTTAGAATACTTAAGACAAGTCCAAGGTACCCTATTTATTGCTTATATGATCACATTATTATATGCTACAGTTATTCAAGAAACTATTTTAACTATTGAACGAATGATTTGACTATTTAACTGGGTTCTGGTAGATTTGCTGCACGATTTTATCAGGTGAGAATAGGGGTGAGGGGAGGGCAGAGGGAAGGGTTAGGGCCTCCGGTAACCTCACTCACGCGGCGAAAAGCAATGAAACCATTGCTTCACCGCCGCTTTTCTGTGAGGCCGTGTTATCATTCCGGTTGAGCCGGCCCATACGTGCCGAAGCACGACTCTCCCACGTCATAAAATGTATTAGTTTTTGTTCTGAGACCTTTTATATCTTGGGAGTAAACGTACATTTCTTATTATGCTTTACGTGCGTCCTATGCTTTAATGTGGTAGAATGCCTCTACGATATTTTAAAACAGTATTGTTATTATGAAGTATATTACTACAATAATTAATTCATTACATTACAATATCTAATTAACGCTAGTGCTTCTGATGATAATGATCTATTAGCAAACCAACAACAATACATTTAATGACAATGGTACACAGATTAAATAATTGCTTTACAAAATTGTCTCCCAAATATTCAACTTGAAAAGTTTCATAATTTGCACTTTAAACTTTTAATATTGTAAACAACAATAAATTACAGTCATATGTGTTTTTGTCACTTGTGTTTATATATTTAATATATTTTTACAAATAAATATTAACAGATATCGAACTGTACCATACCAAAAATTAGTCATAAAAAATAAATCTATCTTAGGTCTATTTATCTTATCGCGTTTTTCTGTTATAGTATTGCTATTCATAGCTTTGAGGTATTGGAAAATAAAAACTCAGAAAAGTGTATAACTATGAATTAAGTTTATTTAATTGACGTTTCCTAGTGAGTTTAGTCAGTTTAGTCATTCTCCATATCTGTCGTTTAGTTCTGCGCATTTACTTAGGGGAGAATAATGTGTGGTGAAGTGCGGTGAATTGCTACTTTTCTTTCTAACAAACGCCACCAATAATAACTAAAGAACTTATTACTCAGTTTGTATATTATTGTATGTATTGTATTGTAGTCTGCAAATTTTTTTTATGCAAACATTTTACAGCCGAAATAATGTGTTACAGGTGAAATTACTATTTCATACTTTGTAAATTTTTATAAATATATTTGTTTTTTTTTCTCGCTTATTACTTATAATTAGAAATAGGTAAATCATCTCTAATATTTTTTATTTCACGGAAGATAATCAACCAGTAAATGTGGTGTACAGCTGTAATTGGACTCCAGGATTACAAATTGTATAAGGTGACTATTAGTTTAAGAAGTATTTAATCTGTTGTCTGTTTCTGTACCTTACAAATAAAATAAAGTAATCTCATATTCTAATAAAATTTTATACATCAATACAAATAAATAAATTTGAAATGTCTGTTTCTAATGTCAAAATAATATTTTTTTTAAGCTCATACAGTTATTTGCACGATACCTATGCCTAAAAATCTGTTTTTTTTTTAAATTTTTGTCTGTCTATCTGTTTGTTGAAGCTAATCTCCGGAACGGATGGACTGATTTCCACGGAACTGTTACTGGCAGATATCTGGTGTTATAAGGAGTAACTTAGACTACTTTAATTTGAAAAAGTATTAGGGTTCCGCGCAAAATATATAAATATATACACGCGAGCCGAATAGATGCCTAAATAGACAATACATGAGTTAGAAGAAACGTTAAGTGGGTACAATAGCGCTTTATTCTTGTGTTGTACATTCAATCGATTCTGCGACGATTTGGCCGGGAACGTGAGCACCTGGTACATTGTTCGTTAGGCTTTGAATCTCGACGTTATTGTAGTATAACGAATACTATAATATTACTTTGAATATATCCATTCTTATTTTAGTTATGAAGAATCACAAAGACCACAATAGAAAATAAAACTTAACATTTCTATATCGTTTATAAACAGTGTTATTCATAATACCCACGTAGGTGGCTTCTGTGGTGGTAATACTGAAGCGTAATAGTGAAGTAACTCTGTCAATCTTTTGAAGTATTTTATGAAGACTTAGGTAGGTTCTGGTGGAGAGGAATGTTGACTTTTCGAGGCCAGTAGAAGGAAAACCTCCTCTTTAAAAAAAGCAAGTAAAGGAGCAGGCGATGTTAATGTTTCTGAATTCGTTCGAAGGCAGTGGATACGATGTGGGAGTAATCTTTAGCCATGGATTCTGGTTCTGATGATTTAAGTGTTTAATACTACTTTAAGAGCGCATTTTCTTTAAGAAAGAAAATCTGTAAATAATTCCGCGATGTCCGCTAATCAGTGTCAGTCTGAAAGCATTGAATACAGTTCTCTCTTCTTATTTCTTCGAATACATAGTTTAGTCTCATAATAGTCTCATTATTCTTCGCTTTATATTTAGGCTCTTCTCATTTGCGCACTACCCAAAGGGTCCCAACCCTTTGGGTAGTCCCTATTAAAATTATGATGTTAACCAACCGTATGTATACCTTTACCGCACATACAGCGTATATTTTAGTACACAATTGCCTGAATCATCTTCTTAATAACATATCTCATTTGTGAAATATTATGTATGTAAATGTCTCTCGCGGGAGAACCGTACCTACGGCTACCGATTTAGAACGACCAGCTTGTAAGTAATTAAGTATAATTTAACCTAAAGACTATTCATTTTACATGGGAACATTTTTCAGGGTCACTCAAGACTAGTTACAGCTGATATTTGATACTTTCCGATAAGGTACGGATTACTCTTTGCAGCGCTCTAGACGTAGAATACAATGATCAAAATGACGATCTAACGAAGGAAGGATAAAATAAATAAAATTATTATATATTAGTGTTACAACTGGGGCTATTATAGCATTGAAAGCAATAGTAGTTTAAATAGATTTCAATCGATTTAACATCCGATCAGTAAAACGCGGTCAAGGTGCTTCAAAAAACTTTTTTATTAATTTATACTTAAGTTGATTGAGCCAATTAATTTTATTGCAGAATTATAAATGTGCACATATACAGTGATTGTCGTAACTGACTATACAACGCTACGTTTACTTTTCTATCGGATTTCAGCTCAATCTCATAAAGGGAGGAAGGCATCCGTTCTGAGACACAATATTTCACTTTTTATGACGTAGGTGGTATCCAGAGCGCCGTAAAAAATATAAAGAGAAAGAAAGTGCGCCAGCAGTTTTATGATGCCTTTAATAGTGTCACCGCTAGTGGCTTGTATTTTAATGAAAAGAACGCAGAAATACATATTTACCTAGGTACCTATGTAAACGCAATGTATTACAAAATTGGAATATAAACACAACACATTAAGCAGCAAGTTCTCGAGATTTACTATTTAGATGTCAGTGTAAATGATGAATGAGATAACAGCCTCAAAAATTATATTTCTTTCTGTCTAGGTGTCTGAGCACCGCTATAGCCGATATACACACATACATACATCTATATGAACTCGGCGAAAACCTTCCAGCTAGTAGGGGTAGTTTTAACAGCCTCCTAAAATACAAACAATAAACAATAGCGGTTACTGGAACACCATATTATGAGGTAAAGCGGCACTTTATATGAGGCGAGGTGTTTACTTAAAAACTAAGTACGTGTTCCAACAAAACTGTCAGAAATATTATGTGAAAATGATTAGTAAAATTAACATAACATTTTTTTAATAAAATACGGACGTATTTTATATTATATAAATATAATTATAAGGTTTGTAAGTACAGTATTCCTTAATATTAATAAATTTGTCAATTAATTAGAAAAAAAAAAATAAAAAAAAATATATTTATTACATCAGTGGTGAACTTCATACAAATCGGTGGATCTGTTTAGGCTGAAAAAATGCTAGTTTACTAGTATGGTTCTTAACATGTTTGGGATATTAATTATATATGTGGCGGGAGATACGTGCATTGGCTTGTTATAAAGTACTCTATTTAGTCAGTTGTGTAGATGGGGCGCAATGGCACAGGAAAAGGCGAGCTGGGATTCATTCCTTTTGTTATTTACTTCATTTTACACATATAAATATAGTGTGATGTAGTAGTACTTAATGATGTCTGCTTTAAGCTTGTTGACATCTGATAGTTCCAGATGTTAACCGCCTGAAATTTTCTATTTTTAAGCGACGAAAAAACGGAGGCGTTTCTCAAGGCAATATTGTTTTTACGTATAACTCCGTGTCACACTACTAAACTTGGAAACTTAGTTTTATTTATGTACTTTGGAAGCCATTTTCCTCAATACGGGACTGGTATTCGTGGCAGTTCCAATGTCCTACGTATTGATTTCATCCATAACCCGTCCTCTGAATTAATAATCTTGTAAATAACTGTGTAGATAATATAGTATATATATACACACATATATATGGGTTGGTAGAATGACAATTAATATTATATATCTGTCCAAATTAGGTATATACATACATACTCATTCAAACTGCAACAAAGGCCTTACTGCTAAAAGTGATTTTTGCCAGGTAAATACATTTTTACTGCATTACCGCTGACCCGTGGTTTTTATTGCGTTAAACCATTTTTTAATGGGTATTTCTCTATGTTCGGTATAAAACGTAGTCTGTGTTAATTGAGGTTAAACTGTGTGCCAAATATCACTCACATACGTTCAATCATTTTCCCGTGATTGAAAACAGACATTCACGCCTGTAAAATGTTATATTAATAATATTAGTGGAATATACATAGTTTAAGAGAGCATACTAAATGCTAACTTAACACAGGTTGTGTAATAGGTGAAATTGTTAATTTTCTACATCAGTGGTGAAATCAATAGTCATATGACCGAATAGTGATACCAGACGCCATTATAGGTTTAAACTGAAATTACGAAGTGCTTTGACGATAAAATATTATAGATACGAGAGTAATGAAAGAAAATTCTTCACCCCCATTAACCCCCCCCCCCTCCCTCTATTGTCAAACTAGGGAATGTCATCAAGTATATATATCTATATAGTAGTAACTTGTATATTAGATATGTATAATATCCTCGATGTGCTTGTAATCGACCTCTGTTTGTGTTGTTATTGCGTGCATTTTATTGGATAGTGTTTTGTTTACTTTTTTAAATATTAATATTTTTTAGATCAGACTGGTCGAACCTAAGATAAGCGTTTTCAAACAAACTAGCTTTATTAATTATTAAATCTAATTTATTGATATATACATATAGATATTGTATTCCAGCAAAAGCAATATAAATGAAAAAAAATGTACATAATATGTAAGTCTTGAAAGAGAGAGGAACTGATACCCCGCTGATAACACAAGTTAAATCTTACCATGGGTACCAGAGCCTACCACATAATATAAAACATAATAAAAAAATACTATTGTTTTAGAAACAATGTAGGTACCTTTTTGTTTTGGCGTCAATAAAATTATAATTAGTATATCAAACAGATACTTAAATCTATACTAATATTATAAAGAGGTAAAGTTTGTGAGTTTGGATGTTCGAGGTAATCTCCGGTACTACTGCTCTAATTTTGAAAATGCTTATGGCGTTAGATAGCCCATTTATCCAGGAAGGCTATATAACATCACTGGGAGCATCATCAATAGGAGCGGAGCATTAATGTTTTTTTTTGCAAAAACCGGAAAATTTACAAACGCAGACGTAGTTGCGCGGGTCAGCTAGTCCATAATAATTAATTTTTCGTATTACTACCTCGTGAACTTAAGCCACGTAAGCACAAAATATGAGCTCATATAGTACACCATGTTGAAACTGCTATAAGCTTTTTACAACGCTGGATAGCTTATTTATTAGAAGGGTTTGAGTGTAAGTACGTTTGAGGTCATATATAATATATATATATGAATAAATTTAACACTTCAGTTGACATGTGATAAAGGCTGACTGTTACTGCATATCTTTATATCAATCCATCATCTGCTGATGATGATGGATGTTTAATAATATAGTGCTCTCGGATGTGCCTTAATGCATAATGACATTATAATCTCGATACCACTTGCCATTGATAACGCGGATCCGAGAGACGATCATGGTCCCCATGGCAGGTATTGACGACATTACCATGTCTTGAACTATCTGGCACTAATGGTATTGTTTTCAGAAGTTTTAGTTGTTTTAAGGATTCCGTTATCTTGATAATCACCGTAACACCAGCTAAGAACCAGCACCAATCAACCACGAACCCATTACTGAAAACCGCATCAAAATCGGACTATTAGTGTTGGAGATAAATGGCAAAATTGGTTTGCACAAACATCACCCTAAACGCATATACCCTCTCCGTGCCGTCGTGGGTAAAAATGAATAAAGACATAAGTAGGTAGGTAAGCAGCAGTACAGAAGTAAGCCATTCGACCGGGGTAGGCAGTAATCTACCATAGTTACCTAGAAATAAATAATAATAAATAGCAAAAAAAAGAGGGGCTCGTGGCTAAGTGGTAACCGAGTAGGTTAGCATATTACAAAGTTAAGTAATACTAGCCAGGTCAGTCTAGGATGGGTGACCATTCTTAACACATTGAGACCCCTCCGTGCCTCGGAGAGCACGTTAAACCGTCGGTCCCGGGTGCCATACAAACATCTGTGGCATTCGTTACGGGTAGTTGGAGCCCTAAAAAGTCCGGGAACCTGGTCTAACTACAGAACTTCGATATCGCCTAGTACTCGGGTTGTGGAGGTCTGGTGGCAGTCGCTTCACGTAAAATATCAAAGTTCGGCCGTATCGTAGTTAGACTGAAAGCCGACCCAAATTTATTTGGGAAAAGGCGCGGAGGATGATGATGAAATAGCAAAAAAATAAAAAAAACTGTTTTAGTACCTTGTGAGTAGGATCACCAGAGCACCTTGGGAAGGGTTGTCGGTAAGAGTCCGACAGACCCCTTCGCCCCCAAGGGCGGAGGACATCCATGAGGATCTTCCACCTCGACATCAAAAAAAAAAATATATTTTACTATTTTTAGTAGTACACACAATTAAAGTTTCTATAATAACAATAGATGCGCGGTATTTTATAAATTTTATCACAAACAGACACAGAATCATAATTATTATTCAATATTCTGTGACAGACTACACGACGTAATCTCGGAACAACTATCAAGGTTCATCGAATCAAGTGTTGTGGTAACACTCGATTCGATCGAAATTTTGAGTAGGTATGTTGCCACAATTTCTGTTCGAATTGCGGACGTATTAAATCCTACAGAAAACTGTAGCTACCCAGCTCTATGTACTTTGGTAGTGTTGCATTTCTGCTGGGAGTTGCATGAGCTTCATGGGAAGATGGGGATAGGGTTTGCAAAGGGAGAATAACCATTGGCGTTGCGAGTATTTAGGAATGGGCACCACGTACCATTTGGTGGGTTTAGCAGTTGGCCTCGGCCTCACAGAAACCGGCAGTGAAGGCCGGCAACGCACTAGTGACTCTTGAGTTGCAGGTGCCCATGAACGGCGTCCGTCGCTTACCATCAGGTGACCCGTCTGCTTGTTTGCCCCCTATCCCATAAAAAAAATCATAAATTCTATTTACCATCTACTTACATACTCGTTTACAATAATTTTAGCAAAATTTTTAGTTGGCGACGAAAACACAATCTGTCAAGCTATAAGTCACGACTGTCAATACAATGATAGAATATAAAACATTAGTTCCCTCGGGGTAAGCTCATATTTCAAGGAGCGTGTACGTGCATTTTGAAGAGAACGGAGAGTGATTGATTAAAGTGTCGACCTTTAGGATTTCTGTTTGCCACTGACCGATTCACTATATATCTCTTGCTTAGACACTAAATTAAGTTCAAGTCCCTATATATGTATAGCAAAGTTCGAGGAGTTTGATCTAATCTGTTCGCTAGACTCGTTCTTCTTTACAGAGTTGTGGAAACCTATGTTTATCATCGTCTTTTTATAAACTGTAACGGTAAACTGATGTATAGTATACCGAAATTTTGCCAAAGATGAATACTTTTTGGTCTCACGTTATAACATGGGACCGATTGCCCCAGGGGTTAAGCTTATAGCCGTTTAACGGGCGTATTGAATTGTTCAATCCGGGAGTTTTTTTTTTAAACAGAAAATATATTGCTTCGTTAAAATAAATAATAGTTATATGCAACACCTAAAACCAAAAAGTGGGTATATAAAACCAACTGTAAGTCAACCATTGTATTCTATTTAGGTATTTCTTCCAGGGATTACCAGTTTTATGCAAAGTTGGTATACCTTTTTTTTTTTGGTGACTTTTAATGATTTAATATTTTAATTCTAAATAATCATGAATGTACTAAGTAAATCTTTATCTAAAGGAGTGTATAGGCAAACAAGAAAAAGAATAATGGTCTAATAAAGGTAGAAAATACTTGTTTACCAAACCAATCGAAAGAATATTGGGCAACATTTTCACAGAAGCAAATAATGTTATAAACGACACCTAGCTAGTGTACGATACATTTTTTGTATTCATCAACAGTATTGTTCAACAAAAAGTATCTGGCTTTGATACAAAGTGAGGTAGCAAAGACGAGGTTAATGAGAATGAGAGTCATTTCGCATCCCGCCTTGTGGGCCGAGGTGGAGCGCGTAATAAAGTTTTACGCCACGACCCTTATAACACTTCCCACGGTTCAACCGACTCTTCACTGGACAGGGCTATTAACAATACGTAAACGGATTTAGTCGCTACGAGATTTTTAACACATTATTATTCAGTTTACTATGTTAAACAGAGACCGGATTTTGCATACAATTCTAAAATAGACTGCGCAAAATCTTTTTGATTTTCAATTTTAAAAAGATAAGGATCAGAATGGGACTTGAGTATTCCCAATATCATTGGCATGCTTTGCCAATTGCCAACTAAGATTTTTTTTTAAAATCCCCCATTCACGAACTCAACCTTAAATTTTGCTAGACCTCCTGTGAAGAAATTTTTGGAAAACTATCTATTATATATAAATATCTTTCATCGTTCCATAATTACTACAAAAAACAAAATCCGTTTTAAATAAATATTGTTCATCTATAAGGTAATATTTCATACACCGGAGGTACGGGAAGAAGTTTAATGAATATTGATTTGCAATCGTTTTTATGGAACAGAGTATAATTAAATAGTATAGAGCCCGTCACGTATTATTGTCGGCTTTCAGATGTTATTAACAAATAGTTAAATTAGTTTGGTTGCGGCATAGCCTTGTTTAAATTACTTGTATTTATACCTGGTTAGGTGAGGTTAACGTACATATTATGTGTTTGAAAAGGTACTTTTTCAGATGTAATCTCAGCTACTGAAGTCAGGTATAGGACAAAAGATAAAATAATTATAATTATTTAGGGCCATTTTAATGTAGGGCTGTGTATACTAAATGGTACGTCACATCTTTTCATTGCGGTATCAAGAACTGTGAACACTAGTGCTTCAAGACGGATTCAGTTTGTTTTGGTGTTTGAAATTTTTTCATAGTAACTAGTAGATTTATTAAATTTTAAGGTTGGATTAAGATAGGCCCCTTCTTTCTTAAATCTTACTAATATTATAAAAGCGAAGATTTGTGAGGATGGATGGATGTTTGTTATTCTATCACACAAAACCCCTGAACGGATTTGGATGAATTTTGGCGCACAGATAGTTTGTGTTCTGGATTAACACATAGCATACTTTTTACCGTGGTAAACGAGGCCCACGCTGGCGAAACCGCGGGCAAAAGTTAGTCATACATAAGTTTAAGTACTTGTAAACATCAATTTTTATATTAGCATCTTAATTCTTAAGTACCAAAATATATGACTAACATGCCTATTTAACACTTAGATGTATTTAAAACTACAAAAGTAAAAATAATTAACTGTGTAGCAGTACTCAAGCAGTTTTCTTTTGCATTGTAATAATTATTGCAAATAAGGTTACTTCTGCTTCATATTTCATATGAAGCTAGTTTAAAACTAAATAGGTATTTGTTTGTGGCGCCCTAATTCTATCTCCCGATTAAGTTAGAACTACAACACAGTTTCTGATGGGAATTACAGAAAGGTTTCTGACCCAGAAAAGCAGTATTATAAATTTGAGGGGCACTGACGTATGTGCCACATAAGTCTCGGGCAATAGTTAGATTTTAGATTGTGATATAAACCTAAAAATTTAAGGCCTGTCCACTGAATGTGCCGCTGGTGCCCGTCTGTTGAATGTCCGCGTAGAATTTGAATAAACATTTCAAAATCTCTTTTTTATGTGACATGCGATGTGACTTTGAACATATAACGATAGGACTCTTGGATTTTTTAAACATATTTATGGTGATAGGTTAATAAGTACACTCTAATTTAAAAACAGTAACTAACTCCTGTACCGCGATTTTAAAGATAAGTCATAATGATGGTTTAAATGAAAATAATATAAGGAGACCCATAATTTGCATGCTGTGTAGTTATATAAGTTTGAGTGTTTGAGACTAAGTTATACACTATTGTCAATATCTACAACTGTTTATCCAAATCTGACAAACATACTTACACACAAACATACACGCATACACAACATACATACACATACTCATAACTTTCGTATTTATTTCTGCCGTAACTTTAATGAATAAAAATGTGAAAATAAGAATTACCTTTGACAAATAAGCTAGAAAGAAATAACAACCACTTTTTAGTCACAAAAGCTGTAGTTAACAGCAATCAGCGGCGCTTGGTCCGGTATAGGCTAGTTGCCAAGGAGAAGCCGGTTCATTAGGTCTTGCAAGCTAAAGAGTTACGTCGGACACTACTGCTGCGTCAGCGGCCTTCCCTCGTTACCCTAATGACAGCGATTTTGTTCCACTGAAGGCGCACTTTTAGTTCCACGAAACCGTTTAGTCTTCCCGTCGCTAATGGCCTAATGCTTTGGCCTGTTCCACGTTTATTTTGTTACTTAATCACCTCTATCTAACACGGCAAATAGGGTTCGGATCGATCTCGGAGTAGAGATTCTTGTTTCATTAGATATGGTGCCGTGTATAAATAAAAGGTTTCTCACGTTAATGAACGTAAATTGTGCCTCTTCGTGCACATTTTGTCTGCAGCTTTTTTGTATTAGTGGATGTCCATTCTTACCGTGCAAGTAAAAATTTGTCGCTTGGGCACACAAATAACGTCTAATAACGAGAAGAGCTCTTATGTGGATTGCGAAGTAGCCAGATACTATTTGATCAATTTAAAATGATACTATAAGATACGAATAACACATCATACAGACCGACCGAGTGATATTCTGATATTGTTTTCTGAACCATAGTCAATTGAATTTCTGCCTTTAATGTAGGCGTACAGAATATCGACAGAGGTAATTTAGCTATATATTAACATATAGCAACTTAAATAATGGGTCTAGAAGTCGTTTTACGGATTTCGCCTTAATTTAGATAATAGGACTATAGCTTCAGTAATGTTTTCACTAAGAAATGAAAGTAGCCATAGAACAGTATATACACAAATGTAATATGTGTGTACCTATAAATTATTACTTATATTTGTAGAGGTTTTCCTTTTTATTCGGTTAACCGCGAAAAACCGCCATTTCCTGACTATGATTTATCTTGCGGCCTCTAAGCTGAGGGTCACTTTAATAAATGTATTCGGGAAAGGTGCTCTCAGAAATGGATGGCGAATATTCTGGATGCAATAACCTAATATACAGAAGATATATTTGCGGGACCGCAGTATGGAAATATGTTATTAACACACTAGACTGACAGAATAATGATATGTATTTTTTTCACTCTTGCTTTCAACGAACCTACTGCTTACAATAAAGATATGTTGGCTTGCAGGAGATACTGTTTCCAAATTGAGATTGTGCATTACGTTAAAATTTTGTAAGCGTTTACTCGATGTGTGTATGATGAGTTTCAAGAGATCTGCCGCGTGCCACTCGGATGAACCGAGTAGGAATACCAGCCATTACGCAAAAAGTTTTTCTTAATGCAATATCTAAAAAGAATTCCAATTCAAAGAACTCTAAATGTTATCTTATGACTACTAATAATCGTAGGGCTCATGCACTTGGTATCAGTCGTACGATTATTAATGATAAGATTATGAATAATACTGTTATAGATTTATTTATTACTTGAATATTTGTTGGAGTCTTTTTGAGTTCTTAGGCTGCAGAATTATCAAATTTTACTCTATAATTATCTCTAAACACTGTAATCAACCAATTAAAATTATGTAAAATTGGAATTGGAAATCTTATCCTACTTGCTTGTTTCTCAACTTACCTGTACAAATAATATCCTAAAAGACTATTATAATCCATTTTCATGATTCGAGACATCTAATTAACTGTCTTTTAGATGTGTAAATTGGCACGACACATATATACACACCCGAAGTTTCGACCGAATTGCACTGGTGACCACGATCGGTGCATGCGTACCTTATTAATATTATCGCTATTAAGTCCCGGTTTACACATCTAATGTGTATAGAAGTAAAACCATAACTAATTATGTTTATATGTTCATCAAATACACGCAGATAATATTTATATAACGTTATATTGAAACCGTTTCTCTGTAATAGAAGGTAGTCAGGGTTTGCTAAAAAAGTCATAAATCTGGCATTAGGTGCGCCCAACATCTAACATATTAAAGGTGGTTGAAATACGATGTTTTCGTCCTCAATACATTCAGGAAGGGACAAGAAAAGTTCAAATAACCCAAATTAAGGAGCGCAATAAAGAGACCCTTCGGAAAGCCTTGTGGGAGCAATTCATGAAAATGCTGGTAGAACGTTCCGGTAAAGATGCTCAAAACAGTACGAATAAAGGGTTGAATAAAAAGGTAGATACTTCGACGCTTTTCCTTTCTTCATACTTCGGTCTTTGCGGATATCGATTATTTTAATTCTATTTTCTTTTAAATATATGGAGTATTTTCTTAATCACCCACAAACGACGTTTGGGACTATTAAAACAGAGATTTTAAACTTTAAAGTTTCAAATTGAGGTTGCTAAATATTTCAGCCGGTAGAGAGTCACATAACATACAAATTGAGAAAATATCAACACAAAAAAGTTACGTAATATGTTTGATGAAGTATGAAAAACATCAAAAAGTGGTAAACAACATGTTTATGACGCACGACTTTGACGTAACTGTATATTATTATATATTTTAAATTGAATATGTACATATCTAATAACTGGGTTAAAATAGGAAGGTATGTCGTTTTTCTTAAACTTACTTTCTTTCATTCCATTCGCCCACTTCAATTCACCTTTTTTAACCGACTTCAAAAAAGGAGGAGGTTCTCAATTTGTCAGAATCTTTTTTTTTACGTATGTTCACCGATTACTCGAAGACGCCTGAAGCAAATTGGAAAATTCTGTTTTGGTTTCAAAGGGTATACTGCCCTAATTGTATACAGCGATGATGTTTTCGTTGGCTCCGAAACATCCTTGTCTCATTGAAGCAGTGCATTTAGTTGGCCTACCCATATTATATTTAAAAAAATAGGTACCTACATCTTCTTTCAACTAAAAAGCATATTGAAGTCGGTGATACTTTTTTTAAAAAGATAATTATTATTATAATTCATTATGCATTGTTTATTTTTTACTTAATTATGTTATTATTTAGATTTGTCTTATCTTTTTTTTATTTAACAAGATAGCAGAAAAGCATAGAGAAGCGCGAGTGGTTACCTACCTACCTGTAGAAACAGCAGTGTTTCCTACTGTCCTATCAGTCTGCCCAAGGACTTTATACTAACAGGATATGATAACACGGTGCTAGTAGTCCTGTTAAGGAATGTTCTTCTGTAGGCCGGAGTATTTTCCCAGACGAGCGGTTTCGATTCGAGTAGAAATTAGCTGCGCCCTACATCCGTGAAGTTTTATGTAGATAATTAAAATCATTTGACGTGATAGAAGTTTTGGGAAATTAAACTGTATTTTTTTAAGAACTTCTATTCGGAATTGATGACTGACTGCGAACCCTTCCTATGTATCCTATCGCGTAAATGAAACTGTATCTACTTCAGCTACAGTGTGCTCGATATTGAGCACTTTATTTGCAAGTTTAAATATTCCCCATCATCGAACAATAAATTATTTGTCTATTAAACCATTCTATCTTACCGAGATTGCCCGCCAGGGAGCAGTCTGAGACGAGGCAACCGAAAAATATAACACACACTTACAAATACTAGCGTCCTCAAAATAACGTATTAAGGAGCGCCGAGTATGACATAAATAGTGGTGGTGTGGAAGTCAGTTGACTATATAAAAATGAGGTTGTGAGGGATGTAAAAGCGGCGGCAGAGCGCCGGCGCTGCGCCTCTCGCCCTCGCTTCGCACAGTTCGCGGCCAGACCCGGTGGCGCCAGTACCGCCGCGTGACGCCTCAAAGCCGGAGCTTCGACACCTTACGAACACAACACAATAAACGACACGAAACGGCTCGGATCACTGTCACGTGGCACGCCTACCGTCTTTTGTGCTCCCATACGCTCTGATTTCGAGTTCGGCTCTAACTACTAGCTAAAATGTGTTTCTAATCACTATGAGTGACAGCAAAGTGACTGAAACGACGACTTACTTGTGTGTTTGTGCAAGTGCTAAATAACAAGATGTTAATATCTATAACAATACAATTCATGAGTGATAATGTGGTTCAGATGAACATGTGTTGTACGTGTAAATTTCAATACCATTCGATATTCAGACCAGCATAATAAGCCTAGGACAAGCCGGAGGATTCTGTCAGAAATGGCAACATTCTTTAAACAGTACTTATTTTTAACGGTCATATTTTCATGGCACGTAACAAATTTAGCTTCAATTTGCCTCGCTAATTGTATGTGTAACTTAAATACAACTATATGTCAACAATGTTCCTACAATATTACTTTGAAAGAAAATTCAAACATACTTCATCAAATATCCGTGTGTTGTAATGAAGACAAAAAGTTATCAGTGTGGTCTCAGGAGTATTCAAATAAGACTCTAATGGAAGTTAACGTCCGTTATGATATAGCTTGTAATGCGAGTACACATTACTTTGACATACCTTTACTAGATACCTATTCAATTCATTTTAAAAATAGTAATTTTGTACAGATAAGGATCAATGTCAAAAGACAAAATTTGAGAGAAATTGATTTATCTTCCAATAAGTTACAATACGTAACGAAGGGAATTTTTAATAACTTCCTGAATCTTCGAAAACTTATTCTGAGTAAAAATAATATCGTAAATATATTTGAAGAAAGTTTTCATGGATTATTAAAACTGGAATCTTTGGATTTGTCAGAAAATAATTTGACTACTCTAACAAACGTTTTTACACCTCTGAAAAACCTACAACATCTTAATTTAAGTAGGAATAACCTTGAGTTTATTCACGAAAACTATTTCAACAATTGGTTACTGCAACATCTCGATGTATCTCATAACAATCTAAAAAAGTTAGCTCCAGGCGCTTTACAGCTGTTGCCGAATCTAGCACGATTATTACTGACGGATAATCCGCATTTGGGGATCACACAATTGGATACACAATTATTGGTTGGCACTGGACGGAGATTGCAACAAATAGATGCATCAAGAACAGGCTTATATCAAGTTCCCGAAGCATTCACACACTCTGTTCGTTTTTTATCTTTGGTTGGAAACAGAATATCTGCAGTTAGATGCGGGGATTTCGACAGCTATCCACTATTACAGTCGCTAGATTTTTCAGATAATAAAGTTGTTTCAATTGAAGAAGATTCATTAGGTAGACTGGAGATGCTGTTATTTTTAAATATGAACAAAAACCTCCTTGCGACAGTCCCTAAGTCTTTACCAGATGAGTTGAAGTACTTATCAATTAAGAATAACTTGATACAAAATTTGTCTATTCCTGATTTTAAGGGCTTGCCAAATCTGCGAATACTGATGTTGCAAAATAACCAAATACAGTATGTTCAAGATCACATATTTGATGATTTACTTTCATTGGAGATGTTAGATTTATCAAATAATCCAATACAATCACTGTCTTGGAGTACATTTGACGGACCACTATCACTCCGAGATTTAAGACTATGTTACTTAAATCTTTCGGTGCCAGAGCAAGATGGCTCGTTTCCAATGTCGTCGCCCGAGAGCGTACAAATGCTACATCTTCAGTCTAGTCCGGGATTAGCCAGACAACTTTTAGCGGATTCAGCAGCGTTAGCAGCTTTTTCTCATTTACAATATTTGGACTTACGAATGAACAACTTGTCAGAAATAAGAAATGACTTGCTATTTAATTTAGTACAACTGAAAACGTTAAGACTGCACGGTAATAATATAAATTGTAGCGCTGAGTTGTGGCTCAAGGACTGGATGAATTGGAATAAGAGCATGTCTAACAGTGAGACATGCTACTATTCTACGTCTGAGGCTAAAGCTGAGATAAACAAATATAATTGTACATTTCCTGAAACATTTACAATAAGTGACAGCCTTCCGCCGGTTAATTTATACAGTACAGAAATGATTAACAAGTTACTGCGATACTATGGTTATTTAAACAACAAAACGGAAAAGTCTTTTTATAAGCACGGCAATAATAAGAACAAGTACGATATTATAAACATTAATAATCTAATTCAGTTAAATAAAACCACTGTCAGAAATCAGGACACAAACATTAATCCATTTGAGGGAATAAAAGAAGGAATCAAAAGAAAAGATAGAAATGAAAATAAAATATCTTTTAATGACTACGGTAATGAAACCGCTTTCGTTAAAGCGAGAGAATCTTCTAAAATATTAGATCAAAACAAAATTCACAATGATCAGCTGAATATTGATCATAAATTTTTAGATATAGAGCCGTTTATTTCTGTATCGACGCAAAATGAAAACAAATTTATAAAAGATAGAGAAATTAATCGAAAAAATAGATCCAGATCTGGAAAACGCTTGAACACGCCATTAAATATGAATAAAAAAACAGAAAACTTTACCGCTGATGATAAGATTAGTAGTTTACCTAGTAAAAGCTTGAAGCAGTTAGAGAACGTAACTGTCCATGAAGTAAATACCACTAATCCTAGTTACAAAACAGAATACTCACCCTATCAATCAGCTGATAGCAATTACGCACAATATATGGGGACAGTAGCAGTATCAACCCTAATCCTAATGTCTTTGATACTGTGGATTAGTTTTCGACTGAGGTATAAAAGAAGAACTGGACGCGTCGTCGACACAGAAGCCGAGGACCAAATAGAGGTGTCGAATATATCCGGAGGGGTGTTGTGGTGACACCTGAGGGCAGCCGACCCAACGCCTTTCGAATACGATTCTCTCTTGACGTAGCACTAAACATAAAAGTAAGTCATCTTGAGATCTATCCTAACTAATATTATAAAAGCCAATGTGAGTTTGTTTGTTTGATATGCTTTCACGCCACTACTCAAGCGATCATCATTAAATTTTACATACTTGTTGTCAAGGGTACAGAAGATGATCTAGCGAGATGATCCTTTAATCTAGACAAAAAAACACTGTTCCTGAGGTATAGAATAATAACTTGACCCTGTCACCCGGCTTTATAAAATTTACATAAACGCAAAAACAAAGTAATTTTTCGTGGTTTATTTTTCAAATCTTTAGTTCCTTATTTTCTCAATATTTTTGTTCTTTTTGTCATGAGATGTTATTTATGCCGCGTTCCAATAAACAAAAAACGATTCGTTTTGCTTACGGACGGTAAAATTTCGTTTAATTTTCAACGAAAATTTACCGTCTGTAAGCAAAACGAATCTTTTTTTGTTTATTGGAACGCGCCATTAAAAACAACTGAAGAGGTTACTCTTCGGTTACTACTTAATCGTTAGATTAATAATTAATTGAAGGAAAAGTTTTTAAAAGTAAGGCTCTTTGATTAAAAGTCCTAATATTTATAAAAATAATGTAGAATCGTTTATGTGAATTACTAAAAGTTTTAGCCAACATCAGTCTTAAAATTTATTTTGATATTAAAGATGTATGTACATATATAGAGGCCTATGTCCAGCAGTGGATTATGATAGGCTGGATTGATTGATTGTACATATATATATATATATATATATATATATATATAACGATTATATATATTTAATAAAGATTAGAATTATATTAAACTGGGACATATTCTGTTGATTGTTTCCATTCTATCTTCATAAGAGTGTAGGTACACTAAGGTAAATATAATTAATTCTACATTATTTGTTGCAGTTCGAAGCGGTCGGCTGCGAAGAATGGACGGCGTTTTGTGATATAATGGACGTACATATTTTTTTATGAAATAAGTACAAATAGATTGGATAACTGGGCAGCGGGAATATGCGTTGTTGTATAATTAAAATGTAAATAAATTATTTCGTTGACTTTATTACGAGCATAGATTTACCTATTATAGACATATTTTTATGTAAATTGTAGTAGATTTGTGATTTTGATTTAGATTCCTAACCTAGCTACATTTCATCTAATATGCCATACTTAAGGGCTTTTTGTGGTTAGGCGACAACGTGATGTAATATATATCGCAATACATAATACTAAGTCACCATATCGAGAATCGTGGTGTCGGAGATTTGTAGTAAGATGAGCGGTTATTTCTATCTAGCCGAACAATGTTTTGCGCAACAATGGCGAAAGCAAATCATGTCTTCCCTTTAAACCTTGTAACTATAAACAAAATAAGCAATTAATGCGTAATGAGCTGTATACTAAAGTGCCAAATATTTTATTTTGTATTGTATCTTGGAGCATTCATAGGAACAAAACTCCATCGCGGTGTAACGTTATTACCTAAGATCTGATTTCATGAAAATTTATGGTAGCAGCATTTTGTTATTCGTAATATGACTATAAATATTGTCACAAAAGTGTTTTATTAAATATTTACTTGTGTCATTGTATTAAGAAAGTAAGATAAATAACTTGTGATGTTAAGTCTTCTAGCATAGTTAAGATCTGAAAAAATAAACATGTAATATAAATGTTTATAGTTTATACAACAAGATGGATATAGTCTCGGTTTGATTTAATGTACAATTGTTTATATTTAGCATCTCACTTAATGATTAACACTATATGCATTCATCATTTTGAAACCTAAGGTTGTAACTTGATATATAAACATTTTGATGAAAATGATGTGTAGATATATGTTTTTACGTGAATCGTAGATTATGATGTACAAACAGATAGCCAAAGATTTAATAAATAATAGATTGAGTAACATATTTTTATTTATATACCTTTGATACCACACTTTACGTCTTTATATGGCTTTCTATAGATTCAAGGGGATGCTCTTAAAGCTAAATCTTATAATTCCAAAATAAATTCCTCCAATATCATATACAAATCAAGTCAACGTTTTAAAAACATGTAATTATGATAAAAGAATCTATTAATTTCACTAAACCGTTATACTGTTAGTTTTCTCTTTTTGCCTAATCTACAAATAGATGAATCAACTATCAAAAGGGATGCTCTAAATGACTTTAAGCACAGCATGTATTAAAGTATACATCAACTCGACGTGATATTGGAACGTAAATGTTGACCGGTATTCAACGCGCTTCTGATAAGCATTTTATAACGAAATTGTTTTTATATTTAGATCTTAGATCGTGACAAATATTGATTTCAAAGACTTAAGCGAAGACGCCACTCGGCTTTATAATTTAACTAAGAACCAATAGCATTGGATTATGTAAAACATTTAAATTAATTAGGATTCAGAAATAAATTTCATCTTTTTGTTATTGTATGTAAGTGTTATTTAAATGTTATAGTAATACAAACAAAATGCCTTTCATGCTACGAAGGCTTTGGATGTAGACCGGCTTACGTGTAGTTTTACTATTTTTAGAAGCAGAACCAATCTACGTTTCGTTAGAAAACCTACTAAGGTGAGGGAGAGATCCCCATAATGTTTTCGAAGGATCGTTAAGTCTGCAAAATTCTCACTAACCTAGTTATAATGGCCTAACCCCGCTTATAAATTGCTTGCACCAATAGTTGGCGACCTTACAAAAAGGGTTAGTATCAAACCTTAGTCTATAATTAATAGATAGAAATAACAAACTCAAATGAATCTCAAATGTTCGATTTGTCTACACACCTGAAATATTAATAACATTTCCAGAGATACACATTTGTTCCAAGGAAGAATAAGTCGACTAAAATGTAACGAGTGAGTGAAAACGGCGAAAGTAATTTTCTTTAAGACTCATCTAAAGGAAAAATGTGTGCACTTGAGAAGAAAAAGAGAACGTGGGTAATGATTTTTCAATATTTGTATTGACAGGGAAAATAAGGGGCCCCGTAGTGCCTGTAGGGCGGTTTCGTCCTCTGTCGGGGTTTTGAAGAATCTTAAATAGCTTTATTAATTCTCCGTCAACATTGGTACAACCCCTTGTATTGCATTTGACATTCTTTTAACAAATCTATAGACATTAATCAGCGACAGTAATACATGAGGTACATTAAGAGTGGTAACATTGAAGTTAGGAAACTGAGAGACTGGGGAAGTAAATCCACCTTACAGAAGGCTACTTTTAAAGAGTTTCCAAATAGTGTATATATCATGTATTATGATCATATAAAAAATATGTATTTCTCACACAACGATTAAACACAAGAAACACAACGTTGTTATTGTAAGGTACTGGGAGACTGGTTTCCAAGCTAGGTAAAAACTTGTATTATGGATAACCAGACTTCCTTTCCACAGAATCAGAATCATTATCTGAGACCCTGCAAATTATAGCTAACAGGAGTAGAGAAAACTACAAAAATATTAAAACAGGTAAGTAAAGTTAAATTGTATATGGATGTGTACAAGTAATTAGTAAGTATTTAGTCCGTGATTGTAAGTGTGTATGTGCGCGTTTACTGTGTACACGTGTAAGTTATTATTTTATTACCTCTAGCAGAGTTTCCGTGTCATGTCAAAAGAATTTATAGACTACTAGCGACCCACCTCGACTATGTTAGGCTATGTTATTCGCTGATAATGTAGTTTTCTGTAGGTGAAGAAATTTTAAAATCCCTTAAGTAATTTTTAAGTTTATCCATTACAAACAAACATACAAAACTTTACTCTTTATAATATCAGTTTACTTCTTTCTTTTTAGCACTTTCTTCTTCCACGCAACTTTTAGTTTCCGGATATATATTCAAACTTTTGTTTAATTTATTATACTTATTATGTTATCGTTGATGACTAAATGGTTTCAGAGCTGCACGAGTGGCATCGCTGGTGTCGTTATGTGCTTAAGCGGCTCAAGCACTTACTCTTCAGTATGTAAGGAGTTTCATCTTTGTATATGGAAAAGTCCACCAGTAGACCTTTATTAGGTAGCGCTAAGCAAGAAGAAACCGCTTGACATTCTTTTAACTTTCGGCACTTTTTAAAATAAACATCAAATGGTAATATCACGGTAACATAAATTAATTAACAGACATTCTTCCAAAAATTACAAAAAGCAGATAAGATCAACGTACTCACATCTCAGTTCTACATTCTATCAAACAAAAAAAATCAAAGGTAAATGTGTTATATATGTTATAGTAGAACAGACAATAAATCATTTTCTATTTTTAACCGACGAAAAAAAAATTAGGTTCTCAATTCGACCGTATAATGTTCTTATTTTTTATTTTTTTTTATGTCTGTTCAGCCCTCACTCCGTTATTTATGAACCGATTTTGATTATTCCTTTTTTGTTAGATAGGGTTATACCTCAAGGGTGGTCCCATGTCAAGGAAAATTAAGAGAAACCCTCGAAAATTGTAGGAACGAATAGTGTTTCTGTTTACTTTTCATTACTTTATCAGGTATTTGCGTTTAGAAATCATCATATAATGTAGCTAAGCTGATGATGAAAAAAAATCATAAAATAAAAATCTTTTTAACAAAAAATTAAACCGACGAAAAGAACTAAAAAGCAAAAAATAAATAAACCTTAAGTCTTAAGTATTGAGCTTATTTACATAAACTATCAAATTTGTGTATCAAGTTTTTATTTTGAGTCGACGCCAAATAATATATTATAATAATATTTTGTTAAAAAGATTTTTATCATCAATAATCAGGTTAGTCATATAGTAGGTATGTTACCGGTTCAAGTTATTCCTAAACTGTGTGGGTTAATATTTCTTCAAGTATTAATAATTGTAGGGTATACAAATATAGTATAGCCATATATATAACTTTCCTATATAACGCCTCGCGGAGCATAGGGGTTGAAACTCTTCATGAGTGCATTAAAGTGGAAGTGATATCGTCCCAATTTCACAATATGAACGATATTGCATACATATTCTGATGTTAAATGAGTATGGGATTTTTATACTTAGCATATGATATATATTTTTGTCTCTTAGCATTTTTTTTGTCGTAGGGGACGTATGCCAAAGTTAATGTGGGTATATGTCAGATGTATGTTAGCATAATGTGTCCGTAAATCGCATTATGAAATCGATATTTGCATAGCATCACAGTCACGGACTTCTTCCATTTTACAGAAAAAAAACAAAAACTGGATTTATGCAACGAAAAGATAGTGAATGTATGGCAAGTAGAATGTAAACACTAATAAATGTCTTTTCAACTATTTGTTTCTCCTAGAAATCGCCTGGTGGTCGAAGTTCGACCATAATTTACAATATATTTTTTACCTATTAATTTTTAGTATAAGTCGAATTGTTAGATTTTCTGTACCATAATGTTATACCTATACTTGACCTGTGTAGCTTGATTTAGACGTATTCACGTAATTTTTGGATTTGTAACACATAATAATTAAAAAAATTAACTTTCTACTCTTCTTCTATGTGTATAAACTTTAAGAATTCCAAATTTCATGTACCTCCATTCGCAAAATTTTCTTGAAAATCCGTACAAAGAATATTGAACGGTATAGATGGCGCCGTGGTTTGAGTGGTCACCTAATGTACAGCCATTGCGTCAAATTACCCTTTAGACGATTACCTCACATGGGAAAACATTTAAATGCTGCCTGTCTGCAGTACGTAATTCCCGCTGACTTAAATACATGGCAAATGGGAGCACGTGTAAATACTGAAAAAACATATGTAGTTGGAAAATGTAGTAATGTAGTTTCTTTTTTCTTTTCTTTATAAGACAACTTCCACATTAGGAATTACTCCTGTTTCACGGGGGACTTTACAAACATACACACAACGGACACAAAGAACACCCACACTCAGTTGGGAATCGAACCCACGACCTGTAGCATAGCAGTCAGAGTCACTAACCACTAGGCCAATAAGCCAGTCATTAGACAGATACGTAGACGCAGGAACCATAATATATTTTCCTTTACAGGAGTGTACTAATTAGTTTCAAATCAAATACTCGAAAATGATCTAAAAGTTAAGTAAATACTTACAAACTAGTATATGAGAAATAGATATTTTATATTAATAAGGTTACTAACAAGGAGATGAAGTGGCGTAAATAGTAAGTAATTAATTGGTAACACTGCGAGAGCTTGTGGTATGAATGGCATGCAGAAAACCTAATTCCCACAGGACTGAGAATATGTATTTAGAAATGCTATCTTTTACACACATACAGAACTCTACGCTAATTCACCACAGAGGTTTTATTAAATATGAATCCTAAACGCCATTAATAATTATACTACATGTTTACGCTGACCAGTATAAAGCAACGTTTCGTAGACATACTTGTCAGCCGTTACGTCCGAGACCAATAGAGCTAACGAGTGTGCATCTTAACATTCACCAAATATGTTCGTGCAAAATGTATTTAGCAAAATTTCTGTGAGCAATATATTTAATTGCCTGCTTTCGTACTTCCAATATAGTTAGTACTCAAAGGGGTTATATCATAGTGGTTTTTTTGTGTTAAAATACATATTATTTTGTTAATTTTTGGTAATATTACTTAAAAACAAAAGTTTTTGGACTCACCGAATGACGTTATGTCCTTACTTCGGACGCACTGCAGTTCTAACTTCTTTTCCGATACATAATTACCTGCGCGGTAATTATTCGCCATAATTATTGTTTTTTCACCCAGATAGGCCCCGGCAAAAGTATATATGCGAGTGCGAAAATGTTTGAACATATTTGCCCCACCCACATCGCACTTCTTACTTATTCTCAGTTTTGTGCTAATTCCTCTTTTAAGGAGCTCTGGTAACCATCTTCACCAGCAACAAATAAAATATTAGGGAAGTGTCTAGTGCTGTTTAGTTGCGGTCTTAATTAAAGTGGAGATACTTTACTAACAGGATTGTTTCGATCCATCAGAAATATTCTGAAGTTTTATTTATGTTGATACTGAACATTTATAACTAAAATATTTATTTATTTTATATTATTGTGCCTCTATATCCACCAAATGATAGGCAGGGTAGGATATTGGAAGTACTTTTTAACAGATATATTTTCGTTATCTAATAAGTATATTGAAACCAGGATCAAACATTAGCACTAGATTTGCAATTATAACATATGTAGATTACATGCATATATTAAATCTATAATATTAAAAAAAACATTTTGTTCTGAAGTAATCCATTATTTACCTTACTTACCTTCAATAAAAACAATATTATGAATGCGAGTGTGTTTTTTTTTTCTTTATTCGTTATGATTTGACGCCTTTCTACTCAAGCGATCATCATAAGACATAGGGTACCTTACACCAGGAAAAAAAGACTGTTCACGAATAAATAGATCGATTTACAAAATTTACATTAACGCGAGTGAAGCAGCAGGCAGAAGCTAGTTTTAAATATTGTTGGCTTATACAGATATTTACAAATTTAAATCCATAAAGTTGACTAGTGAATAAGATTAATGGATTCAATAAGACTACTTTGAAAACATCCCTAACGCTTTCAATGATTGCCAGTATATAAGAGTAACATTAAGAAAACCAATCGACTGACGAGGATCTTCAAGCAATTCACTCACAGATCCCGCTGAGGCAGCACTTTCCCGTTGATCAATAGTTGGCCCACATTGCACTACCTATCTTAATTTTATTCTAAATCAATTCAAAGCTGATGTAAAATGATTTTATATTGCTTTAGTGTGAAGAAACGGGAAACATAATAATATCAAGATTGTTAGTAGTAAATATTTACTAAAGAATTTTGTAGAATATGATATTAATTTGTTTTGACAACAGATGTTTTCGACGGTACATGTAATTGGAGCTAGAACTTATAAATTGAATACAAATAAATGTAAATTACCTAATTTACAGACGTTGCAGATTTAATAGATGACTGCATGGATGGTGCAATGGTTTAAGTAGTCGCCTCGCCCCTACGCCACGTCGAGTGTTGCGAGTTCAAATCCCACACGGGATAAAAAACTTTTAGATTAAACAAATATACTGAATATACTGAAGATAATCTGAATCTCGGAAACGGCTCCAATGATGTTCTTGAAATTTAGTATGCAGGGGTTTCGGGGACGATAAATCGATAGGTTTTATTTTTAGAAAATCATCCAGGTACTTATACATAAAATGTACAGTGGGCGGCCTTATCGCAAGAAGCAATTTCTTCCAGGCAACCTTTCTATCTAAAATTAGAACAGGAACTTTTAAAAATAGGATTTCTACCTACATTCGTCGATCCTTGTCTATTCATATGGGTGAAAGGAGCAGTAAAAAAAACCGGGCCCGTAGCAGGCCTGCAATGGTAGATTTCGTGTTTTTTTAATTATTTTTTAAAATCTGCCTCCAGTCCCCCCCTTAACCCAACCTAACCTTCATTTTTGACCTGTTGATTTGTCGTCCAAGTTTGAAAGCAATCGGTCCATAATTTGACTGGCTTGTTGGCCTAGTGGTTAGTGAACCTGACTGCTATGCCACAGGTCGTGGGTTCACTTCCCATCTGAGTCTGGATGTTCTTTGTGTCCGTTGTTAGTATGTTTATAAAGTCCCCCGCGACACAGGAGTAATTATTAATGCAGGAGTTGTCTTTAAAAAAAAAACTTGCCGTGCCAAAATTTTTGGAGAACGCGACAACTGGTACAAGACCAATAAGTAGACTTTTCTTCGAAATCAACCTAATAGTTATATCAATAATTTACGTAGATGATTTACTCATTGTCTAATCTTGTAGTAGTAAAATTACTGAAGAAGAAATTTGAAATAAAAGACATGGGAAGACCAAGTCGAATGATAGAAATTTATTCCACATTTGAATGGAAGAACATTAAACTGTCAACATCAGTACATTCAAGAAATCCTAAGAAAATATAATATGAATGGCAAGTCAGCATCTACCACAATAGAACCAAGTCTCCCCATGAAGAAATTAGGCCTCGAATAGGCCCGTGAGAAAGAGTGCTAGTGCTCTATTTTTTAGATTATTTATTTACTTGTCTATTAGCTAAACTACTTTTTTCTTTCGTAATGTAAATGGCTTGTAATTCTTATATAAAAAGACACATGCACATGTATGTCTTTTAATATAATTTTTAATTGTAAATTTAATATAGTTCGTATACCAATACAACACAAAGTAATAATAACCACAGTTTCATTCGAAACCCAACACATCGACGCTTAAAAAACGGCACCAACTAAATTGTCCCTAAATGCAGTAGTAACTGGTTGTAAGCCCAGTTGAGCTATCAAACGCTTCGCGATTGCGATAGGGGTGTGACGTTTCAGGTGTAGCGGCAAAATGCTAAAAATATGCTTTAAAAATACTTCGTAATACCGTACTTTTGATAAGTACAATATTTTTCAGATAGCTTTAATTTTTTTTAAGGTATAACAGTAGCATTGTAACAAACGATAATTTAAAAGTTAGTTAATTTTTTAAAACTTTGCTTGCCCACCTGACCTTTTTACTCTAGCAAGCGTACGTGTGGAATACGTACCACGAGTCTAAAACTAGAGACTCTATACATTGCAGTTTTTGTATCTAACTATTACAACATATATTCACAGAAACATTAATTATTTGGTCTAATTTATTATTACGATGGCTTTTTAAAAGCATGCACCTAAACTAGTTGTACCTAGCTTTGCAATTTTTGTAGCTTTTGTAGGAGATCGTGTATCTATTAATATAATGCGATATAAGTATGTTTTTAAAGTGGTATCATCAAATTTAGTACACCATAGACATGACACTAGAAACTTTCATGAGCTCTTTTTAAATCCGTAGAGTGAGAATTTGTTTTGAGGTTTTTGGTGGTAAAACTATGATTAAAGTTAATATTAAAGTTGGCCCGGATAGGACACACAATAAGTAGCACCTGACTTATGAAGATCCTTCCTATTAAAGTCGGATAAAAATATTGTCAGTGTGACCTTAGCCAGGCCTATGCCACTCGATGTACTTACGTGCGCTAAACAACTACCGGCCGCACGACCGCTGGCGGTCCTTATACGCAGTCTCGCGCAGTGGGTTGCCGCTTTTATTTTTGAAATTTTACGTAATTCGAAATCGTATGGTTTCTGGTAGTTAATGTGCTGTTCATGGACGTAGGTCCAGTAAGAAAAAAAATCACAAAATTTGTACTTGTTTTTGTTTTCAAATATATTTTGTTCTATTTTGATGTTTTGGTTTCTGTTCCTAATAAATAAGAGTTAATACGGTTTTCACTGTCACATAGAGTTGTTTTTTAGATAAGGATTTTTATGCAATTTCTTTAATATACAAATACTTACTTAATTCGAATGGTAAACCATTCACTATATCACATCTATACTAATATTATAAAGCTGAAGAGTTCTTTTGTTGGGTTGAAGCGCTAATCTCAGGAATTTCTGGTTCTAACTGAAAAATTCTTAAAATTTTGTTTTGGATGGACTATCCATTTATAGAGGAAGGCTTAGGCTATATAACATCACGCTACGACAAATTCTTTAAGATTCTTTTCTCGAACAGTTTATTGATGTTTCTTGTTAGGGTTCTCGGGGACTTCCTTCCTAGGGTATACCCGAGTCCCTGGCAATAGACTTATTTATGACGGAACACCGTGTGGTTTTAGTCGGTTCGATTCCGACATACCACCTCACTGGCAGCCCCAGTGGAGTGATGACCCGAGGGGGTTTCCACACGATAAAAAAAAAAAAAAAAAAATTAGTAAACTTACGGGGACGTGGTATTAAGTGTTACACTTTTCTAAGTCAGGTAACACACCCGATTTTTTGTGTAATAAAACTTTACTTAATTATCATAGCCTTTTTTTATAAAAATATAGATATTTAATATTACATAAAAAGAGGTAACCCTAAACACACTTACGGCAACGCAACCATGCGTTATTGCGAGGCAATAAGAATCGTGTTTTCAGAAAATTAAAGATCAATTTCGCATGCAGGGGTCGGCGCTCGGAAAGAGTAGGTAATTAAAACGGTAGGTATGGACGTTTTTGTAGAGAGTGATTTATCTGTTACGTAGTAACTACTTAGTAATCTGTGCCTTAGCTGTTGAATGATGCATCCATAACGAAGAATAACTTAATTCTACGGTTTCATGGGAAAATTTCTTCATAACTTACCCATTTTCTTGAACATTTTTTAACATACTTCAATGTCATTGTTGCATAGCTAAAGCGTTTTTTAAGCAGAATTGAACTAATATTTCAAAGTATTATGCATCCTAACTAATATTGTAATTAGGGAAAGTGGTTTTTGTTTGTTACAGTTTTGAAATCTTGAAATTTTGCATACACGTTTTCAAGGTACAAAAAAACAAAGAACGTTGTTTATATAGTCTTTCATCAAAAAAAAAAAATAACGGATAATAAAAAACCCACGGGCAAAAGCACATTATATAAAAATCAATCACAAACGAATAACGACGAATACCTGCGGTGTTTAACGATTGGTTGTTGAGTTTGTTCAATATTTAAATATTCTTAAAAGTTTAAAAGGGCAGGTTGAAGTGATTTACACTGATTTTGAGAAAGCTTTCGATCGTGTAGATCACGTCGTATTGCTCAATAAGCTACAACACCTCGGAAACCATGGTGATTTGTTTAGATGGGTTTGTTCCTATTTATCCAACCGCGCGCAAGCTGTGGTGGTCGGTGAGTTTCAGTCAGACTTCATAAACATTCCCTCAGGTGTACCGCAAGGGTCCCACCTCGGTCCCCTTTTTTACTGTGCTTACCTATACGACATCGACTCATGATTTAAATACGCCAATCATCTGATGAATGCAGACGACATGAAAATATATATGCGTATAAATTCTAGAGTTGACTGCGAATTAATACAACGTGATCGCAATGCCCTTTACTATTGCATATTACATTTACTTATGCATATTACAAACGTAATAATATCACAGTAAACATTTCAAAATGTCAGTGCATCAGTTTTAGTCATTCTAAAAAACCAATAAAATTTTCGTATAAGTTTGATGATAAAATAATTGAAATGGTTGAAGAGGTCAAGGACCTGGGAGTAACATTGGATTCAAAAATGCTTTTTCCACACCACATTAATAATGTCATAAATAGAGCTTCCCGTAACCTTGATTTTGTTATGCGCACGTGCGCACCCTTTCAGAATTGTCACAGCTTAAAAATAGTTTACTACGCTTATGTTCGCAGTATTCTGGAGTATTGCTGTCCCGTCTGGTCACCTCATTACAAAATATATGTTGATAGATTAGAGTGCATCCAAAAACGTTTTGTCAAGTTTCTTAACTTTAAGACGAGAAAGCGTCACGAGTCATATATTGATGACTGTAAACATTATAACATACTGTCACTTACCAACAGACGTACTATGTTAGACATGTCTTTATTCTATAACATCTTGCGTGGTAATATAGATTGTTCTCATTTACTTTCCAAAATTAGTTTCAATGTTCCCAAAGAGCGCACTAGAAACACTAAATTATTCAATGTCCCTCTTCATCGTACGAACTACGGTAAAAATGCTATTATGACTAGGTTGCCTCGTACCTATAACTCACGTTTCTCGAGTGTCGACCTATTTCACCTATCTAAAAACGAATACCGTGAACGAATTGTGAGTACTCTTGTTGACTCATTTTCATTATGCCATAAATCCATGCAGCACATCATTGGGTATTAACTTGGTATTATTAGTTGTATCTGTTGTTATTTTTATTTTTGCCAACTCTGTGTTATATTTACACTTCTGCCTTTTTAAATGTTATAGGTGGCACCAGCAAATAATACATTGAACATATGTTACCTACTAGTGTTTAAGCAAGCATTAGTCAATGCTGCTGGTGGTGTCTATGTATATGGAAAACAAGCTGTTGAGTTTCTAATAAATAAATAAATAAATTTAGTTAATACCGAAGATGATGGTTCCTAACTATAACAATTAGTGTTGAGATCGTGTAATAGTAAGTTGCTGCGATCACCAATAACTTTTTTATTATTCCATTAATTTATTCGCTAAGTTTGTAGTTATTTTTGGCCATTGTTCAAAATTGACTAGTACAAGCGATTTACTCGCTTAGTTTATATGTTTAGTTTTGTCAATAGTTATTTATTATCTGTGACGACCCCAGCCCTCAAGAGCTAAATACACACATTTAATATAGCCGCCTATCCATTACTCTCCCGTCATTCCGACGTCATTATATTGGCCGAACGTATGGCATGATGTACATTTTTTTTTCTGCGTATGGAAACCCCCTCGGACCGTCACCCCACATCGACATCCGTTGCACGATCGCTGTCACGTCATCTTCAACTCAGCTCGAAGTACCGTCGCCATCGTTCACGTTGTAGTCCCAGCGACAGCGGCGGAGGTGCACAAGCGCCCTTGCGTTGGCAAACATTCCAAAGAAAATAAAGGAATGAACAGAGTAAGACGTGATACGTTTCCAAAACGTGTTTTTGTTTATTTCGTCTGTAGTCAAATCATTTTGAATAATGTGCTTATATTGTTTAGAGAGCAACGGACATTTTTATTGTTCGTAAAGTTAATAATGTAAATAATTTGTGATTTCCAAATATCACATATATACTTACTAATTAATGTAGTTGAAACAAAATTGGGCGATCGATTATTATAAATAATTTTGTTGATTCATCTTTACCTGTGAAAATTAAGTGACAAAAGTAATTTTCGGCCTTTACCAAGAATTAACTAATTACGTGTGTGAAAGTGAAATAATACTGATTTAATGTGCGGGTAATGTAATCCAAGCAAATAATTTTGTTAACAAGAAAGTTATTCAGTTTATTGAAAACTTTTAATTGTAGTTCAGTAAGAGGCTAGGTTGCATCTTATCATGCATGCAGCTATGATACGTAAGCTGCAGTGCGTAAGTTTATGAATTTCTAGCAAAACTTTGGCAATTTGTTTGTACCTTAAATGGAGTGCAAATAATCCATTATTTTAACCCGTTCACCCCGGTCTTACTGTTGCTTCTTACTTAACCGCTAAAATGCAATCTTCTATATATTGCACTTTGGCGGTAATAAGACCTAGAATGTATGAATCCTATCATAGACGCTATCTTGTTAAAGTACCACGAAGAGTAAAATCACCGTAAACTACAACGTTATTACACCTATGACCTTTTGTAGGGTATGTTAGCAAAACTTATTTTTTTTCTAGGAACATTCTTATTGTTTTTAAATAAGCTAGAAGTAAGTAAGACCGTGGTTAGATTTTGAATAGTTCAAGTAGCAATGTGCTTTTATTTCTCACCTGCACTAATCAAAGTGTAAACATGTTAGACGCCATGCCAAATAATGCATTTACTTCTACTAAGCGCTTGTTGATCTTCCAGAACATAAAAAACAGCAGAACTGGTTCATAATAGTTCATAATGACCGTTACATCGTTTTTATAACCTAGTTTTTGTATCCGAATAGATCAGAATTCTCACAAACAGCAAATGAGACTGCCTTAGGAGGATTTCGCATTAAGATAAGCTTTTTATATCATACCTATTTCGTGCACTGTTTCCCTATCTATTACAAGTCACATTGACTTGTTAAGTATGAACATTATGGGAAGGCGAAAAGCGAATGATCCTGAAATAGGGGAAATGCGAAAATGTTAACAAGGTTATTCGAGATTGTATAGTGAAAGGTAAACAGCCCTTGAGCTATTATGAGTCGTGGTGTACAAGACAAACAATCTTCGGCGTCTGTGTCTTGCTCAAATATTGATATTGGGCTCACTCACTCTGCTCACAGTGAACCCTGCACTCACGAGTTTCTGTCTACCCTCCGCTACGATTTCTATTGAATTATTAAATTTTATTAATGCAAGATTCATGGCTACTTACTTGTGTTTGTATTATAATTGAAATATTAAATGTGGCCATTACATTTTAGGTGACCGGAATAGAAATTTATTTTGTAAATGGACCACTCTTAGCAAATAATTTTAATAAAATATTCAGGTATTTAAATCATCTTTTTATTTAATTACAATTTATGGTATGATTTCACCCTCCTATTAAGGGTTATTTTAATTTAGTATGAATATATTAGCATCGATTATTCAACCCTTCACCATTAGTTTGACCACTGGTCACCAACTCAGCTCAAATGATAAAAAAAAACCTAATATCACCCTTATAGAACAGCTAAGGTCAACCAGAACCTCCAATCTTCTACTCTTTCATCGCCTCTTAAGAAAGAACGAGTGTACCGTACTAATCGTCAATAATTATGACTTTAGAACGAAAATGACGTCACTCGCCATATTCAGGTTCAATATAACGTGATTGATATTAAGTCACGTAATCACAGAAGCTCAATTCTCAAACGACAAGCCCACGGTTTCATGATTTGACTTAATAAATCATAATTATAGTAGACAAAGGTCGTTAATCCTGGGTGGCTTTAATTACCAACCCCTTTAATCCCGGCTTTAATAAAAGCGTTTAATTAAAATTATACCAGTAAATACATCAACAACACTCCAGTGAGGAAACCAGAATTGTAAGGTAAAATTTAATAAACATCAATATAAGTGATTGAATTTCAATGAAAAAGGGTTTCTATGTTAATTTACCGAAATGGCACGTCCCGGCGCCAAATCCGTAATTTATTAGGTAGAAGAGCCTATCCCGGGTAATATAGACGTCAGATGAGGTTTGGACTAGGCTGATTGGTGTGGGCGGGGCGAAGCGGTAATGTTACACAGAGAAAAAGCATCAAGGATGTCCACCGGATATTTTACAGCCCCTACAATTGGATAGTTTAGTTTAAACGTTAGTGGTGAAAGTAATAGGTTTTTAGCATTGTGAACCAGATTAGCAAAAGTAAGAATGATTTTTTTAGAAAGTAGTATACACATAAGTATATGTTGTCACCACATAAAAAACTCGTATTTATTTTATTAAATATTAATAGATGATAAAAAAGTTCACTATTTATTTAAAATGAGTTAATAGACATTATTATGACTAATTATACCGGTAGCTTCATGCAATTGGTCGGTTGACAATGGTGGGGTGACAAAAAGGTTAGTCAGTCATAAGTTGATAACAATCACTTGACTGCTGATTGAGGTACGAACAATAAAGCAGTTACTGTTATTTAGTGAGATTTTATAGCAATAGTAGTAGTGAGATTGTTGCTAATGGTAATTGGTTACCGGTACCGGCAAACGTGGAATTAAAAGTACATTAGTCAAATTTTACCGTCTATTAGCGCTCTTCATCTATCTAGTTCTACTTAAAACGTCATCGTCACCGTCTCAAGATCTCATTTATAGGACATATACTGCTGTTTATAGTCAATATAATTTATTTCAAAATAGTTTCTTGTTAACTGCAGAGGTCTGTCTAACTATAATTTATTCTCAATTTTTACTCAATAATATTTAAATTATACGTTTGTCTGTGAAATAAATTCATAGTCAAAACTGTAGCAGCCGTTCAATACCCTTACGTCTAATTTCTTTTAAAACCAAATGCTCTACAGATGTTATTTTTCAGTGAACAACAGATAAGTCTGGTGTTTATACGTGAGAATTTTGTTCCTAATGTGGTTAAATACTGCAGCTCATGTCCCTATTCATCCAAAGTGTGAATATAAGTGGGATATTATGTTTTAATTACTGTCATTAGTGCAGCCTTTGCGTCAGTAAAACTTACATCACACATACAAAGCGTTCTTAGGATTCCAACAAAAATGGTGGCGTTTTTGAACGGTTATTCTAATAGTACGGATTATCTACGATTACCGTATAATGATATTATGACTATGACCTAACGAACATCTGCAATCTTATCAAAATCGACTATAGTTTACAAAACGCAAGAAAATCAACCACAAATATAGACAAAGTAATTTCCTTAATTGTCAAAAAATTAACTATTATCTAATGCTATTGCTCTATGATGTGTCTATAATGATTAACAGATTCATCAACGTAGGGACTGGAATCTTGGAATTCTAACTAGAAAAACACAATTCTAAACATCGTAGCAGTTTTGTCAAACTCTACAAAAACTTATTAAGCTTAATACAAGAATGAAATACCCGAAAACTGCATCGCTTAAAACATCTTTCAGGTTTATTCTGTATATCTTTGTAGAACCATAGAAAATACATCTTAATTCAACTTGACAAATTTTAGATATAATAACACTATAATAATTTTATTTGAACATGATGCATCATTTATCTGCGTCACATAGCGAACTGGGACTTAAAGCGCACTATTGAGGTTAATTCTCAGTTACCTCATGTATTTTTAGTATCAGGATTTATAACATTTTTGTAGGCCTTCAAGGCAGGTCCAATATATAATAGCAACATTACGTAGGAAAATTTTCATTTATTTTCACCTCCTGATATCTGCAATGAAGCCCGTTCACATATAAAAAGCCTATTTATTAATGATTCGGAAACTCTTAGACTATAGTAATCTAAAATTACAGACTTTGGCAAGGAGTTCCACTCTATTATTCTTCTCTTTGTTCCCCCCGTTTCCTTTTCATTTCACTTTGTGTAGGTTTTATGTCCCCCAAATAGTGTATAGTGTATGTTCCCCCAAAGTAATTTAATTTCTAGATTCTAATGTAATTACTTTTTGCGTGTAACATTTTATCTATATATCTGGGCAGCTTATTTTAAGGCCCATGCCTATGTAATGTGTTATAAAGCTATTGTCAAATATCGGACGCAATTTTAATCTCGTGCCCAGATAGAGAAAACAGTTGACTTACTTTAATAGGACAGTTAATTTTATGATAGCTCTTGCTGTAAATCAATAAGGTGTAATTTCTGATCTTGCGCTAAGTCGTTACTTTTTTTTTTAAAGACAACTCCCCGCATTAGGAATTACTTCTGTGTCGCGGTGGACTTTACAAACATACAAACAACGGACACAAAGAACACCCAGACTCAGGTGGGAATCGAACCCACGACCTCTGGCTCAGTCAGGGTCACCAACCACTAGACCAACAGGCCAGTCGTTACTACTACTAAAAGTTACTACTAGATAAATACGTACGTACGTACGCGTCCTTACAGGTCGTATGAATGCGCCTCATGCTATCGATCGTGGATTCTTGCGATTGACTGAGACCGTGTATGTTCCCTACTGAGTGGCTGATATCCGGTTTATATTAAAGATAATATAAACCGGATAGCAGCCACTCAGGTCAAGAGACCTTGTATCTAGATTCTATGGCTATATGAATGTATATCGTCTTACAATGTGCCCCTGAAGTTCTTAGGTACATAACTACTTCTAGTTTCTACCCAATCAATTCAGGTAGATATACCTCGGAAACAGTATTTTTTTGGTGAAGGTTACCCATGTCCTTTTCTGTATTCATGACAACAAGTGTGCAAAATTGTATGATGATCGGTTGAGTAAATAAGAAACAAAAACAAAATGCGTAACAAATAAACAAAAAACTCACCTTTGTATATATAATATTAGCAACCCGCCCCGGCTTCGCACGGGTTACACAAATTACAAAACCAAACCAAAACCTTCCTTATGAATTTATGAATCACTCTGTCTATTACTTAAAACCGCATGAAAATCCGTTCAGTAGTTTTTCAGTTTATCGCGAACAGACAGACGCGGCGGGGGACTTTGTTTTATAATATGTAGTGTATAGTTAAGATTAGGATATTAATTAAGATAATACGACGTATCCGCACACATGTATGATGACTTGATGACACTTTATCATAGTATACCAACAGGTCTAAGGAGTGTTAATCAGAAATAGAAGCATTTTCTATACAAACTTGTCTTTGACGAATCCTGTTTCATGTAAAAGAAAGTTACCATCTTATAATAACTATAGCATTCAATCGATAGCTGTGGTCAGGCGTGTAAATAGCCCGACCAGGGTGTGATTGCTCAACAGTTAGCGTACGAGGTGTAGGGAAGTAAACCACTTCTATCGATCAAAACAATCATGCCAGCACTAACCTGCAACACCGACCAAGTCCCGATCCTCCAGAAGGCAGCGAGCAGCGGCGAGGTTTCTACGGTCTCTTGCAAGGTATTGACCGGCCGGTCACGATCGTAGACTGGAGCACTCCACATACACCTTGTAAAGGTTACAAGCGAGTCCAAACACTACACGGCTATAGGACTAACGGAAAATCAGCTTCTTTTCACGAGAAATATAACTGAAGTCCGTGGCGGAACAAACTTTTTATATTAAAGGCGTCTTCTTAGCGAAAAGCGATGAGAGCAGGGTATGTCCGTTTTTTCTTGCACCAATCAGGGCAGCGCGTTTACATTATTTGAAGACTGCTAACGCCATCTCTTGAGATCGTCGAGTACATTGGCAATATTACAGCAGTACCAGCACTAATTGCATTCGACAAACAGAATGTGGTTTACTATAAAGACTATGAAATTTATAATATAACGAAATATATTATGGTGCGATTATGTATGCATTTTATAAATATATTGGCGCTCCACCAAGCTGTAGACCCGTCTATTGCTCTTTCTCCGAAAACCGACAGATGATTGATGCTACTGGACCGATAAGCGTATTATTATAATATGGGCTGATAACTAAATATAAATCGAGGCCTAATTGTTGTAATAACAATAAAGTACTTTGTTATTTCGTTTCTGAAAGGAAAAGGAATAATAAATTGCCATCCGGGACAGTCGGCTTGTTTTTATCAATAGGCCACGAAAATATAAAACAATCATCATCACATTGATAGAGATTACATACCTACCTAAATGTAAAAAAAAAACAAATTTTATAGAACAGTCTGGTCCGGCTATAGAAGAAATTATTTATCTCAGACTTAAAAGGACTAGAAACAGTCTTGTTCGATTTAGAAATGCTTTCTTCCACTCTCGTGATTATTTTGTACCAAAATGTGTTATAAATAAAACAGTTGTCGACAGATAATTTTCCAGATATCATTTCTGCTAATTTTCCCCTTTACAATTTGAAACAGAAGAAAATAGCAACGTAAGCCTACGTTTCACCAACCTGATTCCCGTTTGAAAGTCAATAAATACAATGAAAGTTGGGATGGTCAATGTTTAATGTAAATCTGACACAGCACATCCGTGCTCGGCGAAGGTCCGGCTCTGGCGCCACTGAATTATTCATCTACTCCAAACTATAGTTGCGATTCATTCTTTTGTTCTCAAAAACTTGAATAAGGTACATAGACAAGTGGCTTTTTTATCGAGGATTTGTGCTGCCTTTTTTGGACTGGGGATTAAACGCAGTTGGTTATATTCATAGCGTTATTTTTTTACATCTTTTTTTTTTTTTAGTATCAAGACTTTTTACGAGTAAGCGTGGTGTAGTTGGTTTTATAATATGGTTTCAATAGTGTCTTTCTGTGATATGTTGTTATAATTGAAAATGTGCTACCTACGTATATTTGTCTGTTGCGACATCAAATAAATTAGTTAAGAAATATCCGAGAAATATATTTTACAAAAAAAAACCGGACTGAATGATATTTAATGAAATGAGAGCATAGTTATAGTTTCATGCTTTTATTATAAGAAAGTTGTGGTCAGCTGTGACCACAGTGCGGATCTCGACGTACATTCAACGACCCTGAATAATTCATCGAGGCTTTTGCTGTCAGGACCTTACTTTGCTTCGCATAACGGGTAGTTCTAACTACTGTACGTATTTAACTGCATGAGAGTTCGTTAAATAAAATAAGTGAGAATGTCCCTCTGTGACTTTGAAGTGATTGGGTAGTGCATAGTTATTTATAAACAGTATGGCCAAACTTCATTACCTCCTACGTGCGTGGAACATTGTAAATGAATGATTGATGAAATAAAATATGACTGACTGCTTTGAGACTTCATAGGTCGTTTCTACCATCTTATAGTGTCTGAACGTGAGTTAAGACCTGTAAAGACTTATAGCTCCTTTTAAACTTAATATCACATGTAAAGAAGTAAATCATATGTAAAATTAATATGTTTATAATTGTAACATTTGATGTAGAACCTTGAGTAACTCATTTCTAAAGTCAGGTTTATCGTCATAGGCTTAGACTGCAGACAAAAAGACGAGAGAACGAGAATTGCTTTTTTTATGAAACTTTTAATATACTCTATTCAACCGAACATCATAAAATTGTCCATACAATTGCCCCGACTCACTGGAGACTTCACCGCAGCACCGCAGCACCGCATGCACTCCCCGATTCACTGGGACTGGCGGACTTCTTTCTGCATCAAGCTATCAAATTCTGGTCTTGGAGGGAAGTGATGTGGCGACTTGCACATACAGCAAAAACATACTTCGACATCATCTAGCGAAGACTTGCTGTACAGCGTAGTAACTACTGATTCTGCAGCGCACAGTGAAAGTTCTTGCGTCAATTAATATGTATAGAACTTCTCAACATCTACCGTTGAGCCGCAGTCCGCCAGGCATGATCACCTCACCTGGTCGGAGGACCCTCCCTTTAGACATAATTGACATAACTAACGCGGATAAACGCCCACGGCTTCGCCCGCGTTAATGTTGATCCTAGCTAGTCTAGGGATAGTCTCTAAATGAAATAAAATATTACATTATGGTTTACCTCTTAACTAATGATGCTATAAGTATTTAAATTTAGAAGATTTAAGAGTTTATAGTGTAATAATGTTATTGGGAATTAACGCGACCTTGTATTTACGAACGTTAAAATAATTATATTACCATGGAACGCGAAAGTTGAAAAGTTAGTAGAGTTTATGATGCTATTTGTAAACCTCAATTCAAATTTTGGCGGTGGTTGTTTCGGTCGAGCGAATACCACTGCAACTAGTTTCACGGGACGATTAAAGTAAGGCAAGATAAATTTTCGGGATTATAAGCAGATTTTAATAAACTCTTTTAATTTTGTTTCTGGACTTTCGATTGAAATATTTTACCATGAGGATTCCACTTGAAAATCAATTAATTCTCCCTGTCGTATAATAAAATGAGCTATCTACACCATTGTCAATTTTTCGCAGTGAAAAATACCAAGGGACACATTTTTCACAGCTGGAAGGTGTTACGTTACGCTTAATGCACTCAAAAGCACTTGTAGCCAACAATTTACTGCGCTGTCCTTTCTGAACATTTTAAAATTTGTCTTATTTGTTTCAACAAAACAACAGAAACTGTATTATATTTCGTAATAGGAATATATGGTCCTTTTAAGGAGGTGTACTGTTAGGGGGATACTTTTTCATCTTGGTATTCAGTTTCATATTTGCACGAAAAAACGTAAACCGTTGAACTTTATACAGATTTGGGACTTAGACGGACTTAATGCCTATGGCATTTTTTACCCGTCAACCTTAGGGTGATGGTTTAGGGAAGTAGATCTGTAACATAAAGTTTTTGATTTACCTGCAGTGTTAAAATTTGTTAAAATATAAGGCTTAAATGGACCTATATTTTGATTGCGTTAAAGCAAACCATAATTATTTAATGTTAATTTTAACTTGATGTCTCCACGTGTTCCTGACAAAAAGAGTTCATCAAGACAAGTATACAGACAGTTGGAACAACATTGGTTAATCTCAGTGGGTGAACAATCGTTAATTCCCTATTTTTTCTATATTTTGGGTTGGACTTTTTTTAAATTTAAACGGGACCCACTTCGATATATACCCTACCGAATAAAAAAAGAATAAGCAAAATCGGACTACCCCATAAAAAGGTTATGCGTTGACTTGAGAACCTCCTCCGTTTTTTTTTCGACAGTTTCCCTCCAGGATCCTCCGTTTCTCCACACCCGTTCCTCTCTTTCTTCCACCCGTTCCTCCACAAAAACAAGAGGCTACATAGTGATTACTGATGTGTAGCAATTACGCGGAGCTCCCCAATTTTTATGTTTGGGAACATATAACTATATCATTCGAAAGTTATGTAGTTTAAACGCTTTTCATACATACTCAACTTGTGTGGTTACTATTCCGTTTCTAAAGATAATCTTTAGGATATAAAGCTTATAACTTGCCCAACAAATAGACTATCTACAGAAAGAAAAGTTCCTGAGATTAGAAGTACTAACTTCTTAAATGTATAAAATCTGTATAGACATAGGTTTAGGGTAACGGAAATGGGGATATCGGCAGCGGTCTGACTTTTATTATGCCATAGCTTGTTATATAACACTTTTGACTTAACTGGGGAAGAATGTCGAAATTGTATAAAATCTCGGCACCAGTAATAGTTTGACAAAGACAATATAACACAAGCTATAAAATTCTTTGAATGCGATATACCAAAAATAAAAAAATTCTTGGCAAGGCTTTTTATAGACTTCACTATATTTTGGTCGTTTTACTAGTACTCATACTGTGGTAATATCAGCTCTCATACAGTAATTCATTGTGTTCTTCTGGAATTTGTTTCCAAAACACACCCATATTTTTTAAGGGAAACTGTCGTAAAGTTTCATGAAGGTAAGCACAGGAAGTCCTATGGCGTCATAAACAAACTAAGTCTACTGGTATCTGCCCTAGGGTAGTAACTCGCTATGAGCATGAAAAAACCCATTCATTTTTATCAGACTTTAGTAAATAGAAATAAATGATATTTACAACAGACTACGTAGTTTGAAGTTATCACAGAAATTGTAAGTCACATTGATTTAGAATTAGTGTAATTTCTCAAAACCATATGGATGCTGGTGACTTGGAAGACTCTGAAATATTTTTTATGAATTTATTTCTTCTAGCTTATTTTAAGGTCTGCTCACAAGCAAAAATACAAAACTGCGAGTACAGTTAGCAAAACATCATATATTTATTTTCCTGTGAAAAGAAAATATACCAAAGTTTTGGTTGACGGCCAAAAGTAACTATATTACATAGCATAATATAACCAAAAGTTCAAATCATCTTCTCGATTATAAATATAAATCGTCGTATAACTTCCAAACTTCCACCTTGGAAGAGCTTTGAATTGTTGTAGATAGCTCTTAGTACCCGCCTAAATTTTAAGATCAATTTCAGCCGAGTTCTGTCGTAAAAAATAATTAAATCACCTTAGTCTGCATAGCAGTTTACGAGTAAAAACACTATGTAGTATAATATTTTGTGACATTTATTATAATTTATTCTGGTTGTAATAAATGTAAAAGCTATCTTCTATCTCACTTAAACTACTTACATTATCTGACTACTTAGGACATATCTCTAGTAGCATAACTTAATTTTAAAAATTGTGTATTTACGTTTAAATTTTAATGCGTTTGCAATTCATTTAGTTATTTTAGTGGTGCATCACTGAATAGCTAAAAAAAACAATTATAATCTATATTTTTTTCCATATTGTCTTAATCCACATTGTCCTTATCGTTCCAATAGAATTCACAACGACAATAATGTAGGACAATGTTACTTTGAAACTGTGATGTGACATTGTGTTTGAAATATAAAGATGGTCAAAGTTTATACCAAATACCTATTATAATAAAATACCTATTTCATAATATTAATACCTATTTGAATATTATAACATGCTCAGTTATAGGAACCAAGTATACATAATAGGCTAGTGCACACATAAAACCATTACATTTGCCCCATTGCAACCATTAGAGCTTTGTCAATGTGTACTGAAAATGTTTTGTTAAATGCATTTCCAAATGAACAGATGTTAATTATTCCTTCACTACAAAATTGACTAGTAAATTGGTTATTTATTTGGCACACTTAAATACCTTACTATAGAATAAAAAATGGCGGACTTCTAATTTATGAAAGTATAAGGTATAGAATAGCTTGCAGAATTGAACACATTTATTTAAAAGTTGGCCATAGTATATGACCTTCGAGAAACGGCATTCATCGTATTTCCAATAAATATAAACTCACCCTTTCATGTTTCTTAGCCTAGAGTAACTATTGGGACTATACGGCTATGAATCACTCTGTGAGTCACTAAGACTTACTGACTCAGGGACTACACTTTTTATTCTACATACGGACACAGATTTATTTCATTGATATACAAATTTAAACATTAGATTTAATATTGCTTATGTTTTTGTCGTAAGTTATTGAATATTCGGTTTGTATGTACGCACTGCACGTAGAAATATGAAGTATTATTATTTTGTAATATATGAGTTGGATCGTTAGCGGCGTTTGGTGAATATTTATTTTGAATAAATGATTTCTATAGGTACCTATATGAAACAGAAAAAAAAGATTTTAATTTTGATTATTGCGACCTATCATTAAAATCATAGACAGGAATTTCCTTTTATAACACTAAGAGTGATGATTACACAAGTTATTACGTTCTATTTCACTTATTGAAAGTCAAATAAAGCGTAATTACTACACTTATTATGATCTCGAGATTAAGTAGGCCATATATATATACATATAACTTTATATTACAGATAACTTTACTATCTTCTCCATCTGCGAAAGTTAAATGCTTGTCATGAGAGTAGCTGCACATGCATGGCTGAGATTCGAATAGATTGCTTTACATTGCATTTAAAAATTTAATATTTCTGTGAAAATGGAATTCTTCAACGTTAACTTTGATTGTTGCATGTGATCGAAAACGATGAATTAAAGTTATTGTTTGTGTTAAAAAAAATATACCTTACCGATCTGCATGTCGTTCAGAGATTTTTCTATAAGTGTATATATAAAAATAGTAGAGAAGTTTCAACCGATTATATAGTAAGCTTTTAAAGCTTTCTTCTATCTTTTTTTTTATGGTGTAGGGTGCAAACGTGCAGACAGGTCACCTGATGGTAAATGACTTCCGCGGCCCATGGGCACCTGTAACTCACAGAGTCACAAGTGCGTTGCCGCCCTTTAAGGTGGGAGTAGGAGACGAGGTGGAGGGGAGGGAAGATTGGGGAGCGGGGAAGGACGGGAATAGGGGAATGGGAAGGTTTAGGGCCTCCGTTAAGGTTACCGGAGGCCCTAAACCTTCCCTCTCCCCTATTCCCTTGTTTTGTCTTGAGTGAGGTCACTCACGCGGCGAAATGCAATGCAATCATTGCTTCACTGCCGGTTTTTTGTCAAGCTGTGGTATCGAGCGGAGTCGAGCTGGCCCATACGTGCCGAATCATAGCTCTCTCACTATCTACTCATAAGACAAATTAAGCGTATAATAACTCCACACCTCTCACACACGGCCATCTGATTCCAAATTAGGCAGAGCCTGTATTATGGTAACCAGACTGCTGATAAACATACTTATATATTTCTAAAGACACACATATTATAGACAATATCTGTCTCTAGGCATAGAAAAAATTATCCTGCTCATCACTATTATTGGTCCTGAGTGGGAAACGAAACCGCGACCTCTGGTTTAGTAGTCAGGATCACTATCCACTAGACCAACAGGCCAGTCATACCGTATACAATCCATGGGTTCATAGTGGAAGTTACTTATTATATAACAGAAGAGGAAACAACACCCTTCCAACCGCTCAATAGAAATTCATATATTTTTACATTTAAATACACCAAATACAATATCGTTGGGATCTAGTCACATTACGTTTTTCTCATTGTAAGTCCATTAACTTTTCTAATATCTTTATTCCTCGAGAAATATATAATATCGTAATGATGGATGACGAAACGGATATTGTCATTCTTCTCAAATGCGATGTAAATTACATACGTCGCTTTCGGAACGTGCATATATTGAACTGAGGCGAATTGTCCCGATGCGATGTCTGTATTTTGATATGTAGGTGAATATTATCAGTTCATCTTGATGAAGTGGAAGCTGATATCCTTTTCGTAAAACCTTATTTATTTTCCTTGCCAATTCCCAACCCATCGCTATGTAATTTTATTGACTATTGTTCCTGTTATTTATGATTCGGTGAATTGTGTTTTGATCAGACAATGGCTACAGCCGTCCCCTATCTCTCGTAATTGTACTAATAAATCAGATAGATTTTCTTTTGTTACCTACCATATTGGTACTTAATGAAATTTCACTAATTTTTGGTGGTTACTAGTTATTGTGAAAGTATAAGTTTCGTTTATCTTGTATTTATCATTTTATATATACGTATACCTAGATGGATGAGTTACTGATAATAATTGTTGTTTTGGTCTGTTAGAAACAGTCTCAAAACCACTGATATAAACTATGAAAATCACTAACTAACAGCAACTGCCAAGTTGTTCGTACCTCTGTTTGCACTCAAGTGAAGTTCTCATCTTATTTCTCCTTTTATAAACCCACAATTTGTTAATATTTATCAATCGACCAATAGTATTGCGTTACCGGTATAACCAGTCAAAATAATATCTATTAACTTATTTTTATTAAATAGTGAACTGTGTTATCATCTATTACAGTTTGGCCCTATTTTTAATAAAATAAATAAGAGTTTTAGATGTGGCGACAACAGGTCTATAAATCTTTGAGGGGACAGAATTCTGTAACTTTTAATTCTATAATAAGCGGATTTCGTAAAAAGCTCAGATATACGAGTAATAACAGTTCCTACTATAAAACATTAGAATCATGAAATTGGATTTGTATTTAATCAATTTTTGAAGAAAATGGACACGGTTCGTAGGAAACTGGTAAACAAATTTAATGGATTCTAACAAAACATAACTCTCAAAGTAAACGAACAAGTCTAGAAATAATTTTGTGACAGCCAAACCCAACCGTTTATCCCTTACCTACACTAAAATTCAATTTCACTGGCCGGCTTGTTTATTATTTTTGGTGATAAATAAGATCTTGTCAACTTCATTTTTCTGTTTCCATCACCGTGAAGGTTAAGATGAACTTAAAACGTTTTCAATCTGTAAACGACCTGCCAACCGACGAATTTTCGTCTTTGGCTAGACATTAATCTTTCGGGTGGAATTAAAAATTTCACTCTTGGCGTTATTTATAAAGTATTGTTTATTAATTAATTATTCTTTATTTACCCTAAAGATAAAGCATTGTAAGTAAACTTGTGAACCTTACCTAGTACCTTCATAACCTAGGTCGAATTAAAAAATCTGACCAAAATACCATAATCTGTGTCCATCTCATTACTGTTTGAGTAAGAATTTCAGATAAGAATATAAGTGTAAGAGTTTAAAATAGCATTAATTTTTTACAGAACTACCCTCAAAATATATATAATAAAACGATACTTGCATTATTCTACAATAAGTAACAAAAAACATATTGTTATGGATCAATGCGGGATTATCTGCCATTTTATTAGTATTATAGTAAGTCACTTTGTTGATGCACAGAGTACCCATCAGCATAATAATATAGCATAATAATTTTGGTGAGAAATTATCGCATTTTAAAGCAGGTATCTTGACTCTAAGAGACAGGTAACTCTAATATATTTTGGAGCTATTATGGAATATCATATTAGAGGTAAATACTTACTATTTGCATAAACAAAGAACAAAAACGTTTTATCTAAATGTAATTATTTTTGTGAAATCTAGATTTCCACGTACGTATATATGAAACATTAATTACTATAGCCAGAACTCAAAATAATTTATAGTGACTACTACAAAGTAGACTACTACTTAGAGAACTAGATGTTGTAGACGGTTTTATAGTAGCAAACCAAGCTGTAAAAATACGCCTATAGTCAAATGGCAAAACGGGAGCACGAGGTTGGAAATGACTGACTAAAATTTATTTTACTTAAAGACTACTAGATTTTCACTATGACAGGATACCTGGTGTCAATATCTTTAAGGTATCAAATATCGATTGGTATACTACCAAATGCTTGTCAGATGTATTTTCTGCTGTCAACAACGAGCGACCGAATTCTGGCCTCCGTGGGTCCTGTATTCGGTGGTGGTAGAGACTACGATAACGCGCCCGCGTACTCACACTCAGAACGAGGTACTTCCTGGACAGCACCGGTCAAACTTTTGTGTCATCCTTTTTACAGCCCGGATTTGGCAGCGTTTGACTTCTTTTTATTCAGTAAAATAAATAAATCAACTCAAAGGGATACATAATTACAATTGGAATTTAAAACAATATCAATACAATATATAAAAGGCATCTCGTATACAACAGTAATGCTACAAACATTTACGAATCATTATGAATACTGGAACGCGGCATTAGTGCTACACTACAAACTGCATTTACGCTACGAGCGTCTACATGTTCGTAACTTAGTATGAAAATGCTTTTTCTGGTGTAAGTATAAGTCTACATTTCTAAAGATATATATTTGTATATTTATATATGTATATTGTATGCTTATGTATAAAACTAGGTATATGTACGTGTATATACGTAGGACACCGACAACTACCACTTAATTCTGCCACTAAATCCATCCTAAGTTTGTCTGGTAGAGATCGCTCTTAGCGATAAGACCGCCCATTGTACATAACATTAATATTAAGATCAATCATTGTAGTTTAATGTATTATGGTGTACAATAAAGAATATTCTATTCTATATTATGAATTTTCATACCAATTTCAATGATTTCGTTTTTTATTCGTTTTTTTCGTTCGTTTTTATCAGAAAAGTTTGAATCATTCGAGTCGATGGAATGATTAAATCTTTCTGAAAATGTAAAAAAATAAATACCCATGGTTTTATTCATGTCAGTCCTCTCGCTTACGAAATATTACCTTCATCGGTCAATTACCAAGTTCAATTTGTCAATTCCAAAATAAGAACTTTGTATTAAAAATCACCAACTATCCTATAATTCTCAGTGTTTTACTTTATTTACAGAGTCTACTATACGCGCCTAAAATATGACCACACCTTTCTTTAACAGCCTGTATATTGTATTAAAAAAGCTTCTACCCTACTCATTTATATTTACCCGGCTTACGCCTCCTAGGGACATCACGTACTAACCGGTTATGACGGACATACTTTACAAACTGAAGGTATTTTTTTGGAATCTTCTCCGAAGAACAGTAATGCAGAACGGTACTTTTTGTACTCCTTTTATCTTAAGTTAAAACAGTCGCTTATAGAATAAATAAATATAAGAAAATCATAAAACCCCTGAACTTGTTTAAATAATACATAAAAGCCTACTTTAGTAAGTCGAGAATATAGCTGTACACAATAGTTAAATGAAGAGGTGAGTAGTAAGTGCGAGAGAGGACCTTTTTATTGTGAATGTGGATAGGGGATAGTTGCTGGTAACCAGATAGTTGGGCTGTGAGATAGTTTGTTATTTCAGGCTTCAACATGGCTTGCTCATGGAACTCTAGAAGTCTCACTTACCAGTAGATATTCGATATTACGCTAGTAGTACTACAGTTAATCGTAGGCTTCATTAGGGTAGTATTTTTACACGACTGCCCAAAATAAGGAGTAAAATGTTTTCAAGGTTCACGTATGTGAGGTATGTGAGTTTCTTTATTCCCCCATAACTTCTAAATGTCTAAACAGTTTTTCTATAGTGGTCCTGTTTTTTTATAGTGGGAGAGCCATGCAGCTAGCACATAAGGGCCGGCTCGACCGGAATGATAGCACGGCCTCACAAAGAACCGGCGTGAAACAATGTTTCCGTTTTGTTTCGCCGAGTGAGGTTACCGAAGGGCCCAACCTCCCTCCCCCTCACCCCCTACTCCCACTTTAAAGGCCGGCAGCGCAATTGTGACTCTTGAGTTGCGGCGGCGGCAGTCACTTACCATCAGGTGACCCTTCTGCTTGTTTGAAATCAATCCAATAAAAAATAAAACTTGCTTCTACATGCTCTAATTCGAGAAAAATGTGTTATAGTCTTCCTTCTCTGAGGGGTATACACAACCTTAATTCTAGTCCATTAAAGCCGAAAACTTTTATTAGTATTTATATGGACACTCTGGCACCTGTAGTAAAAGACGGAAGAGGTTAAAATAATATGCAACAGATGCTTGCACTAACATACACGAAGTGCTTTGTTTGTCCATTAGTGGTATATCTTGGTACTTTGCATTTTTCAACTACTATAAACTAATTACTTTCAAGTCAACAAGATAAGTCCCAAATAGGTATGTTCGATCTTAGATTGCATCATCATGTGACATCAGGAGGGAGATAGAGGTTAATCACGAGTCAATCATCAACATATACATGGCCAGTTGGGAATGTCTTACTAATAAAACATGAAATCTTAGCTTTTAATCTACAAATCTTTGAATAACAGCAATTTTATCTCAATTTAAGTATTCATGGCCAGCTTCATGTACATGAGCAGTTTTGTTTCAAACATTTTGTCTCATAATAATGATTCGTAATAGTTATTCTGTGAGTCGAATTTAAAAGTTAATAATAATAACTTGAGACACCTTACACACGACTGTCTGATCCCAAACTAGGCAGAGCAGAGGCTCTGCCCTTGTGTGTTTGTCAGCAGTCTGGTTACCTTAGTACAGACTAAGGTCCGGATGTCTTAATAAAAGCTGTTCCCGGATCCCTCCTACTTAAGGCGCAGTATGGCACACCGTGTGGTTTTAGTCGGTTCGATTCCAACACACCGCCCCACCGAAAACCCCGGGGTGACGGCCCGAGGGGGTTTGCACACACACAAAAAAAAAAGTACAGACTAAGGTAACCAGACTGCTGATACACTTATAAATATTACTATATACATATACGATAAATTACACCCAGACAGACAAATGATCGTGTTCATCACACATTTATTCGTTCTAAGTGAGAATCGAACCTACGACCTGTGGTTTAGAAGTCAGGATCACTAAACACTACACCAAAAAGCCCGTCTAATATAATGTTTATTTATATCGTATGAATTTAAAAATTTCATGTTATATTCGTGAAACATGTATGTATTAGTAAGGTAACGACTATACTATGGCACTATTCCAGTTATGCGGCAAATTCAGAAATAACTATTTCATTACCAGTACAGATAAACTCAGAAAAACTGTACTTGGTCAAACTTTAATAAACGTGGTAGTAACAATGGGCGAGAAGTCTAATCAGACGTCCAATCAAGCTGGGAGATACCATGCATTTGAAATTTGTAGTATTGAAAGTTTTCCCAAGCAGAGCACTGATTAATTAACGTATAATGGTATACAAAATATTTACTGTACATTTTATAACAACTACGCCCACGTATCGGAGTTCTAATGTACATATCTTGTTAGCTTCTAGTTTATTATAGCTTTACTGTCGAAATTACTGCCGTCGTAATTTTACATCCCTTTATCTCATTTCGCAGAAGTTGGTGATACCTTTGTGGGAATTCCGAAACTTCTCCCAGATAACGCGATCAAACACAGTTTGTCGGAATTATGGGTTTTCGCCATTTGATACGAATGATTCATGGCCCACTGCTTATTCTTGGTAGATATATTAACATAATTATACCTATTATGTTTAATAAATTACAGGGATTTCAGAAGATTCAATAAAATATTAAGATGATTTTAAGATACCTCCCGTAAACGTTCTCAATTCCTGTGACTCAGAACTTACTTGTGTGTAAAATTTACGGACATGAAGAAGACTGTAAATAATAACAAAAACGATTATATTTTCTTAAACGTTGGGTTCATTATATCAACTCAACAATTTTATATTGCAATTAGGTATAATCCGTGTATATATTTAAAGCTTAATGCATCGCATCAACAGGTTTTAAAATTAACATTTTTTCCATAACTATTTAAAAATAATCTTTAGAATTTTGTTTTTCTTTAAGAAAGGACTAAAATCCCTTCGGGGAAAATATGCCCGTACAAAATATCAAATTAGTTGGTACATTAACTCCAATTAGGACATTAACTACATATTATAAAATAAAGTCTCCCGCCGCGTCTGTCTGTCTGTTCGCGATAAACTGAAAAACTAGATCCTGAACGGATTTTCATGCGGTTTTCACCAATAGACAGAGCGATTCATGAGGAATGTTTAGATGTATCATTTGTTTTAGTTTTAGGTGTATAACGTTTTGTGTAAATTGGTTGAAATATAACGATTGTTAAAGATGTCTCTACTACCCGTGCGAGGCCAGGGCGGGTGGCTTGTATCACATATTTTTATTATTAAATACATCTTGTCTAGATTATGATTACGTGAAGAGGCAATACGTTTAACAGAATCGAACCAACTACAAATCATACGGATTTGCGTCACATTTACTATGGTTAAAGATGCTTGTTGATGAATTGTTTCACTATTTAGGTAATTAGAATAATGGATAGTTCAAGAATGCACCAGTTTAAAAAAGTTTTTGAAAATAAGTAAATTATATTTATTATATTAGAAATGAAAGGAAATTTAAGATTGAGGAAAATTCGGAAATAATAAGATACGGACTGGTAGCGTCACTGGTGAAGTTTTTATTTCAAATACTATTTTGTAGATATTTTTCTTCATTTTGTTGTGAATTTTGTAATATTTCCAATGAAAACTGTAATTAAATTTCTAGTGTAAAAGCGTTTGAAAACCAAGAATACATTTTTAATGTATTTTATCCGTCCCTCAATTAGGTTCAGCACAAATAAAATTTGTCATTCGTTTATAACCTAATTTCCAGTCAACTAAATAAAAGTGCTTTTATTGTTTGACAGCGGGCCCTTTTATTTTGCAGAGAGCAATTTCAGTGAATGGCAATCAATTAAATTAAAATGTAAAAGTTGGACACGTAGATATAAAAATATATTATTAAATAACAATATAATGATACCCTAATATTGACTACGGGAAAAGGTCTACATTGTTAACCATATATGTGACCACCACAATAACAAAAAATAAAGAGTTTATATTAGATGTGTAGGGTATAATACCTCATGGTTGCCCGACGTTTCGATCGTGTTCACGACGTCCACTAGTGTCCACACAAGTCGCGAAAGTTTAAAAACAATTATAAAAAGTTTAACCATTACATTTGTAATTTTTTATTTGTCACATACTACGTTATACGAGACAATGGTGATCAAAAGGTTCAGGTGCTCTGTATGGGTTTGTAATAAATTTCAAATCGAATTTATAAAGACTGTTTTTAAGGAAATATATATATATTTATTATATATTATATATTATATATATATATATATATCTTTGGTTTAGGGGTCAAATGAGCAGATGGGTCACCTGATGGTAAGTGACTACCGCTGCCCATGGGCACCTGCAACTCAAGAGTCGCAAGTGCGTTGCCGGCCTTTAAGGTAAGTGTAGGAGAAGGGAGGGAATAGATGGAGAGGAGGGGAGGGAAGGGTTAGTTAGTTAATTAGGTTAGTTAACCTGACTGACTCGGCGAAACACAACGTAATCGATGCTTCACTGCCGGGTTCTGCCTGCTTCACGGCCCATACGTGCCGAAGCATGGCTCTCCCAGGAACTCCCACTTTGATGATTTGATAGTGCGTCGAAATAAATTTCATTAATAAAAAAAAACAGACATAATATGGTTCCAGTACGGGTCAACTCAGACCGAACCAAATATCGAACGCCGCTGCCCGCTGGACTAGACTGTACTATTTGCGTACGATTTTATTCACTTTTTTAATTAAATGAGGTTTATATTTTATTAACTTTTTAAAAGTGTTCGCGCATTTTTACTCGCCTCCTGTAACTAACAAGTATTAGGTAGTAAGTTTTGAATAACATTGTTATAAAGAACTATAATGGTCTGAGCGCTTGTTGGGATGCTAGGAATTTTGTAGCGTTCGCTGCAGAAGTTTTTCACTGCTGCACACTTACTGGTTACGGTTTCATTACAACTATGTGCAAAAAAATACTTTAACTAGATGGTTGTTTAAGTAGTTTGGCTTACTTCCATAAGCTGTGACAAATCTCAGGGCTGACTGTAAATCCCACACATTAGAGTGACATTTCTTGAGTGAACTTAAGCAATAAAGAATGGCCCAAAACATATATAGAAACATCATTTATACAGCTAAAATAGGCTTAAATAACATACGCTGTATTTCTAGACATAAAACAAATGAATGTTAATGTAGAACACTCCAGGTATTAGATAACACAACGTTGAGTACTATTCTTAAGCTAATACATTGGTTACTGTCTTTAAACATCTTGTGTTTTTAGTATAATTGCGCTCGTGATTTTACTGATTTTTAAAAAGCAACTTTTTATAATTTATTAACTTTTTTAATAAGGTTGTCGCAAACGTAATCTAATAACTTTCAGCGAGCGATTCTTGTAAATATATTTAAAATATGTATATTTCGTGTATTTTGGAAACGGCTCAAACGATTTGAATCAAATTTTGTAGGCATTTTGTTCTAGTGGTTAGTAATCCTGACTACTGAGCCAGAGGTCGGGGTTCGATTCTCACCCAGGACAAAGAGTTGTGTGATGAGCATGGCCATTTGTTCTGTATCTGGGTGTAATTTTTCTATAATAGGTATTTATTTAGAAATATATAAATATGTTTATCAGCAGTCTGGTTACCTGTTAGCCTGGTTAGCAGTCTGGATCAGACGGCCGTGTGTGAGATGTGTTAAGTTGTCTATTACAAATAGTGTCTTTCTTGAAAAAAGGCGGTTTTACAAAAAAAAAGCCGAGCCAAGTTCGGTTACCCAGGTACGATTGTACCCATGTTAGGCAATGGCATTATTAGTCTTACTGAAAAGATAATGCAATATTTATTTAACTTTAGCTTATTTTCATAAATAAGATCACGCTTCTAATTTAGCTCAATCAAATACCTGTCTATATAAATTATACATGGTGGTGGGATGTATCTCCAGTGTTGAATATGTCACCCCTTCTTCAATGTCCTCTCGTGGCCCTATTTAAAACCAGGTTTACAATACCTTGATTTAGTACAACAAGTTCCATTTCTCTTCTAGAGGTATTTATACCAAATCTCACAACTGAGTAGAACCATATCTCACCTACTATTATCATTAGTATAAGATACTACACTAGACCATAACACTCTTAAAAACAGTCACTTTCTGGTTTGGCGATAAGAGACAAACACGGGATTTTGTTCACAATACAAATCTTTGTTGATATAAAGACCTTTAAATAGTATTTTTTATTAGACAAAGACAACTATTTAGACATAATTCAAGGAGGAAGATTCCGACGCGAAGTTTTGCAAACTAATCCAATTAGGGGCCGAGCGGGAGACGTCTGCTGCCCCTTTCATTTTGTTTCTCTGAGGCTATGCTACCCAATGGCTTTTACCTGTGCTCTCTTTTATTTAGTATTTTTTTTTTCATTTAATTTTATAATCGATTCTTTGACATGTTTGTGTATACCTAAAACCTTAATACAAAAATGTTAATATCTGACCACACACCAGCGATCTAAAATTAAGTCCTTCGCTAAAAAGTGATACCGATGAAGTAAACCCTTTCCTATTCCTGACAACTTATCTAATTATTGTAGGAAGATTGATAGTAGAAAATCTAATATTCAACTAAATCTGGTTAGACTACTAGTCATTATTTCTATTCAGTTTATATGGAGGACTGTAATCAAGTTCCGACAGAAACAGATCGCTTTTCTGTTTTGTGCGTGCATTTCAGGTTTACATCTTGATGGTCAACAGCAATCACGCTCCTTTTTCCACGTTTCTGCCTCCCGAAGATTTTTAGATGTTCTCTCTCGGTCTACGACAAACCGTTTTCCCTCTGTTCAAAATCCGTGGTTTAGTTTATGGTACACGAATGTACAAATTTCATGAAGTGCCTATTTATAAACTTTATTTCTCTAGTTTGAAACCACCAGTGTCAGTAATCATTTGCCAGTTATAATAACACAATCAAAGAGTATTTTTTGTATAACCATTTTTATAAAATAGTTATAATAAGATAAAATATATTTAATTTTTAGTGAAATTGCTTCCCGGAGGATAAATAATAAAAAAAAAGAACACTGTAACATTGCAACTGGCATTCCCGTTTATAACTGAAGAACTTTAGGCTGGTTTTGAAAAAGATTAGGAGAAGATTTTATATTATATATATTAATCATTTACTTTTACCTCTTTCCTTAATAAACCAGTATATATACAAGTGACTAACGATTCAAGTAATGTGAAAGAACAAGCATAAGCGTAAGGCCGACTACAAACACAAATAGCTCCAATATTGGCCCTATAACAAGAGAGGTAAGTCAAAAAATATGTGTTTCAAAAAAGCCTTAAACGACAGTACTCGTATATGCAAACTTGTAAATGGAATTGATGTAATGGTGCCAAATCGCCAAATAAAAAGAAAAAAAATAACAGGGTGACTATACAGCTAAATTTGTATTCTAAAATAAAGGCAATAATATGACACTAACCGAGAACTTAATTCTGTCAAGTAATAAAGCGAATAGTGAAGTAAGTAACGATAGACGGGTATTTAAAACAATAATAATGATAATAACTTCAAGCATAAATTGAATAAAAGGTAAAAGATTACAGCACAACTCCTTTACATTGTGAAGGTACGTTGTTATTGTACTGTCATAAAAATGTAGTTACTATTTAAAAATGTAAAGTCAATATTTAAAAACAATTGTTTCTTACTTTTGGGTTAAGTAAAATTACTATGGTGACTAAATACTAACTAAATAAATAAGCTTGAACTCTAGCCATTCTTACTGTAACACGAACCTCATGTACCTGATTTTATCCCAACAAATAATTATTGCTTATTTACCATCCTATAAAAATATTTCCAAAATATAATAAAATGCATACTATCTAAAGTATTACACCCAGAAGGTGTAAGTATTGGAATATTCAAACGACCTTTCTTGCAGGGTAACGAATGCTGCGCTGGGCGAACGCGACCCGCCTTTGTTATACAGTTGAATGCGTCAGCAGTGTCCTTACATGATTCAATACAAAAATAAATACAATATAAATTTGAAGCAAACGTTACATGGATTCAATTAATGCATTAGAAAGATATTAACATAAAACAAGTAGCAATGTTACCGTTATCCGACTTTCTACCCAAACAGGATCGTGTTACTTGAGAGCGTTATTTAGGCCCAATAAACAGAAATGCCGTAATTGCACCTTGTTCTATGGTGGATTTCAACACTTTTAATGAAAATGGGTATAAATAACATTCCGTTACTAACAATAGGCTATAGGAACGGCCACATGTTACTACATATATTATAAGTGTTCTTCAAATGTTGTAAAGTTAAGCATATCTACCAGAGACATTCATCAATAGTGGACTTGAGCATTAAAAAAACAATGATCTAATATTGAACCATCCAACAAAGTGTTTGTAGTTCGTAGAAGGGCCCAAGTCCTGGGTAAGCCTGATGACGCTTATGCTCCATGACCGGTAGTGACGCTTTCCCGCGGTTACATCCTTCGGTGAGGATATTAAGAGGAAATAAAGGGTGCTTGCTCAGAAGTCCTAATACCCGTCCCCAGGCTTATTTAAATAGCGCAATATGGCACGAGGCGTGATTTTTAGTCGGTTCAATTCCACCCGTTGGGATTTTACACGTCAAAAAAAGGCCTAACAAAGACCTTTTCCACAATCTCCGAAAGACTCCGGAGACGACGAATAGTCCTGAAATTCTTTTGCCTAAACTTCAGAAACGCGCCCGTGGATAAATGTAGATCAAATCGAAGACCACTTCTGACTCGAGAAAGAGAGACATGTTTATGAGGAGATATTATCTTAAGCAAATTACCATGTTTTATATACACAACATTAGGTTATTTAATCTCAAAAAATAAATTCTTGCTATCTTCTTTAAATATTAGCTCAATATAATATCAAAGTCAAGACTTAATTAAGTTTGACGTTTGCAAAATATATATGTCTGTTACAGACAGTTAAATCAATTTTGAGACATAAAAATACTCTGGGAATTTATGTATTACACGTGTAGATATTATATTTATCTTATAAACTGTAATTAAATACGCATTGAACAGAATATTTTGAATAAGTTCACTGGTGTCACTGAGTGTTTCAAAAGTTTGTTGTGGTGATCGCTGTCATTTGCAACCTTTGGAGGTGAGAAACGTAGGGTGATATTCCAGGCAGACACCAAACTCTCAGTAAGTTCGTTAAGTTTGCTCTTGTCAGCTCCTGCGGTACCTCAGAATTTTAAACAAGCGCCAGGTGAACGAGTTTATTCGGCAACACTGAAATATTTAAGGAATAACTCGCTAAGATTTCTTGTTACAAAGTTTCCAGGTATTATTCAGAACATACTTAGAAATTAGAGGGGCCAAAACCTGAGTTTTGATTACAGACTAAGAAAAAGTTTTGAATTATATATTCACCGCATTTTTATTCGTGAAATGTACCTATAGGTAGAGTAGGTATACATTGTTTATTCAAATCCGCTTGGCTTTCACAAAGTTGTGCTACTGCATGGCACTATCCTACTTTTAGAGAGAAAATTTCAAGAACAAACTGAGTCTTTTGCGTATTTTAGTTTTATCTTTTATATTTCTTATATAATTAAATAAATTATATAGTTCATAAATAATAAGTTGAGGAACCTCACATTTGGCCCTCTGATCCCAAACAACGTATAGCCTGTACTATCATAACTAGACAAACATACTTATATACTACTAAATACACAATACATATTATAGATAAAATTACACCGAGATACAGAACAAATGATCCTGTTAATCACACAATTATTTGTGCTTGGTGGGAAACGAACCCACGACGTCTGGCTCAGTAGTCAGGATTACTAAACACTAAATATATTTATTAAACTGATCATGTCATTTTTACAAATGGAAATGTATACCACAGGGTTGAACAGGTCTCAGGCGTTTTATATTCTACGTATATTTAACATCTCTGTAAACCACTATGTTTATGTATAAATCGATACTAATTTTCCTACCGTTTTTAGTGGCACTTAGTAGACTAAATGACAATAAGGGCACATTTCTGAATCATATTTTAGAGGAAATATGGAGGACAAACCAAGACCTCTCCACCTATTTGAAATATTCTTCTACGGTTTGAAAGGTACATTATTCCGGATGGACACAAGCTTTATAATTATAGGAAATTGGTCAACCACAGCGAAGTTCGGAGGGTCGTTTGTAATATATAAATATAAAAGTAGATGTTCGAATACAATATACGTTTAGAGGTCACTTAATTTACGCAAAACAAACAGAAAACGACTGTTCTTTTGTTGCGGATGCGAGCCAAACAGAGGTATTAAATAACACGATATCTGTAGGGAAACGCGACATGATACCATCGCAGAACGTTGCCAAATTACACCCTTGTTGCGTTTTATAATAGCCACGGGGGTAAGGGCACAAGCCGACTGCTACTACCTACGAACTCCCGTAAAAACATATTACTATTGTGTGTATACCATTACAATAAAAAAATTAACTTCAGTTTCGGGTTTATGGTATATCTATACAGATAGATATAGCTATTTTCAATTAATGGTTCAAATATTATAAACTTTCTTCCTCGATGTTTGAGTTCAATAAGTTTCATAACACGCCTTAATTGTCTTCACTTCTAACTAAATAACAAATCTTATAATGCCGCGTTCCAAAAAACAATTCGAAAATTTGATTCGAAAATTTTCTTTGAATATTCAACGAAATTTTACCATCCGTAAGCAAAACGAAACGTTTCTTGTTTATTGGAACGCGGCATAAGTCAACTTTATTTATGTCCAATAAAAAAAAAACAAAAAAATTCGACTTACTTCTAACTGTCGTACTGAATGGAAACTTTGTATGTATGTGTAGTTTGGATGATAATACTATAATTTGCAACATGGAGTTGACCTGATCATGGAGCCAGGAGGTTGATAGGAGCTCTTCAGTGACTAGAACACCCCTTGAGTTTGGGTTCATTTGATTCGTTTTGACGAGTCCTACTGATTGAGTTTGGTAGTGATGGTCTGATGATGAAGCCAGAAGGATACACCTCTGGAACTCTTTTTTACTTTTAAATTCGGTTTACCATTAAAGCGTTTTTTAGTTTAACTTAACTGTAATTATTTAAAGAACTTTGTCTACAATAAACAAATTAAATAGGTTATGTCTTCGGAGTTATGAAACGGGCAGTTTCTTTGTTATTGAGATGTTTCAATTCAAGGGCAGTGAAGCTAGTGAAGTTGAAAGTGGCATTTTTTTAGACCTATGTGAGCAACTTGTGCCTTTTTTTAAAAAACATAATTATTTTATTCATAAGTTTGGAACAAAAGCTGAGCTTTCTAAAATTTTCAATTTCTAAAAATATAAAAAATATTCTTGACCTTTTTATGTTATATTACAGAGGGCTCTGCTCTGTATAAAGTATAGAATGAACAAGTGAAGCATGTTCACATAGTACATAATTAGAAATACTGGCGGTTTTCAAATTAAATATTAGAACAGTAAAAATATGAAGATACTTTTATGCGCGAACAATTTACTCGTAAAGATAACATAGTTAAATAAATCTTCATTACTTTAAACCCCAGCCGTTCTCATATTTTCAAACGGGACGGTTTTAACGTTTTTACCGCTTGTGGTAAGCGGAAGTGCAACAAATTTTCCGAATAATAGTGTGAAGAAAAAATATAGACGGAAAAATGGTAATATTAAGGAAGAAAAAGGATAAAATATGTAGAGCCTTAAAGCATCTCTTCCTCTGGCAATATGAAATGTTTAATTTATTTGTTGGTGTTTGCACTATATCCACTTGTGCTTACACATTGAAGTGAAAACATTTACTTTAACATATATTTATAGAAATATTTGGATTGGAATATTTAATAAAAGGTTTAAAGATACTCTGTTTTTATTTTTATATCACACTTAGTTTATTTGTCCTACTAATAAATGAGTTTTATAAAGAAGTATAATATATACAATTATGTGGACATTTCTCTACTTCTTTCAGTGTGAATGTTTAAGGTTGAAAACTAATGTTTTGAAGTCTGTTTATAGAAAAAGACACAATATACGACATGAGAGATGTTTAAATTTTCTAGTGATTTTAAATTTAAAATTGTTTTCGAGAATTATTAAATTTTATATTCAGTAACATTTTATTTATTAATAATGTAATTCAAGAACACGCCAGTTCTTTTATTTAACTAAAGCTGCTTAAGGGTAATTATTGTTAATTTATAAATTATACATGCTTCGTATTTTTTTAGTCGTTACACATTTTTTCATTAATTATTAAAAATGAATAAGAGTAAGGTGCAAATAAAATATAAAAGAGTAGTATTTACATATGTGTATGTATGTATGCGTCATAAAATTTCTCCTCATCGTCGCCTACTGGTTCTCAGCGTTCCCAGAAGGCTCGCAGCGTTTGCCACGTTGAATAGCAATGCTAATTATCTGTGCAAGTAAAAGGTCCGCCTTTTGTTCACGAGAAGTGTTGATCAGTTGCTTAGCTAGTTTCTTAGAAACGGACAGCCTCCAAACAGCCCAAACATATAATTATATTATCGATAAATTATTGTACCTAGTTACACCGTTTGAGGCTTTCTGCTCATGAAAAATAAAAATAAATTGAATTAAGTGGAGAATATTTCAATGCCTAAAGCACTAGTTTGAAAATTAAATTTAGTTTTTTTTAAATTTGAATTATAAACTAGGGAATTAGTACAAGTTTAATACATAGTTGTGATAGACCTTTTTTCAGTTGGTTGGAAAGGGTACTAGGTCCCTGTAGAATAAGGGGAGAGCCTGTCAACTTGAACCCCATTTCTCGGTCACCAATCCAATCACAGATTATAACGGGGGACGTTTTCTAATAGAAAAACCAATTACACCATTGACTAGTCATCTGTATCAAAAAAGCGTTCGAGTTTCTAAGAATGAGATGTTTTTTACTTTGAAATAATTTACAGAAAGATGAGTAATTAGGTTAGGATAGGTAGTAGATTTTCAATGAATATATTAAGTATTTGCATAAGATCTCAAAGCGTTTTTTTAAGTTAAAAAGAATAAACTAAAAAATTTTGAGTCTCAGTGATAGAGCTGATGAACATCTTTTATTCTAAGTAATTAGGATTTAGATTTAAAGTAGGGACATACTGTTTCAAGGTGTAATTGACTGAATTTCCAGATGGTCATTTGAGCTTATGAATTTTCTTTAATAATTTCCACAGTAATACTGCAAGTTATGTAAAAATATTGTTATTACATACCCGTACATATTCATAATACACATAAATACATATATATTTATGTTCTATGGTAATATTTTACTACTGTACAATACTCTGTTCAATCCCAGCACTCCTCCCTATCTCAAACAACGTTTTGAATTTTTTGCACAACACGCATTCTAGGTTCCTGAGGTCGTCTGAGAATCTTAAGCTAAAAATGCCAACACATACCACGAAATTTATGGACAAATCTTTTACAGTTAAGGCTGTCCGTCTATGGAATGAATTGTCACTGACCATCAGACGTGCACAAACGTTGACAAATTTTAAAAACTACTGAAAGAACACTATTTGTCTTCGTGAATAGTGACATACTAGGTACTATTATAATTATATCTCCATAGGTATTAATTATGTATTATTTATGTATGTGTATGTATGTATGTGTATATATATATATGTGTGTATGTGTACATATGAGTTTATATAAGTATGTGTATTTATGTATCTATGTCTATACACCTACCATCCTAATATTTATTTGCAAATATTATGCTAAGTATCTCGAAATAGCACTTATATATAATTATTTTCTTCTTCCATAGGCTTCTTAAATATTTTGTACACTGCAGCCCCTCTTTTCGCCTATGTTTTCTCTATCCATCCAATGGTTGCCTGGAAGAGATCGCAAATTGCGATAAGGTCGCCAATTGTACATAACATTAGCTACTAAGTAGATATAAGTAAAATATTGTAATCTACTTGTTTGTGTACAATAAAGAGTGCATCCATCCATCCATCCATCCATAATTTACTTCTTAAAACGCCTTAAACGTATTGTGAAAACCTTATGAAAGATGAAGAATGAAGCATTGTTTCTTAATTGGGAAATTGCTAAAACCACCAGGCCATATAAGGGTTTTACCACGGCTTCTTTTCCGGTTTTTCCGGTTCAAGGTGAACTGTACTCTCTACTACGTGGTACATAGATAAATAGCCGCCTCGACAGATCAGGCGGAGTTGGCTGGAAGCAGTAACGTTTTCCCCAGAAAGAAGAGGTGTTGTCGCTTCTGGGTGCACCTCACAGAGGTTTTCTGTCCAAGCAAGACAAAATTAATTGATTTTAAGGCATTTTCTAGGATTTGATAGGTTTCATAAATATACCAATTTATAGATAGCCCCGCTTGTCTTAAGAAAGGTTTAGAAGGAAATCGCGTTCGAGTATAACTTGAAAAGGTTGAAAGTCAGGGGATATCCAAATAATGTTTGATGACAAATCTGTGCATCTACATCTTTCATAAAAAAAATATAGGCAAACTAGTTGGATAGAACGGCTGGAAGGACCCGAATAGATTTAATTTTTCTCTAAATATATGTCTTTAAAAATTGGCCATTCTTGTTTATTATTTTATTCGGTGTAGTTTTTATCCTTTTCCATACATAACATATTCGAGGTGGAATTGTTTGAATTACCCAAACGAGGCTTTAATTGCTACTTGTGAGTATGTTTTATTTTACCCTATTTGTTTCGAATTTGTTCACCGCTTTGTTTTACATGCTGTTTTATTATATTTATAAACAATTGACAGAGGTTGATTCTGAAGAACAATATATATTAAATTGAGTTTAAGTTTTAGATGCTAAAGCATAATAATAATAATAATAAGATTAAGAGCCTGATGCAGAAGGCAGTCCTCCTTGATACGGCACGCATAGTGAGGAGGTTTCTATCTCTGGAACCCTAACCACCGGTAGCTTGGTCCCTGTACCCGATACCGGTGGGACACTATTTTTTATATTTTTAAATATTTTTTTTTTTAATTATAAGTGTATTTAAGAATGTTATTTATATGTATATAAAATAAATGAAGAGAATAATAAACTTTATTATCAGACCATAGTCCATACACAATATAATTCATTGTTGCTAAAATATTATATATATATTTTACTTTATCTTTATATATTTAAATGACGCTCTATGAGTCGTCATCCAATGCCACATAATAGTCCCGTCCTGTCCGCAACAGTTACCAGGGTGTTGGAGCTATCGCGCACTCGCCGCATCAGGGATACTATTCGAGATCGAACTATCGCATGAAAGTCAGGCAAAGCTCTCGCCGCGAACATTTTAAATGCGCTGCAAAAGCGCGGTAGCCCCAGCATTACCCGGAAGGCGTTATTGTATTGGATACGCAGAGCATTGGACGAGCGTTGAGTGTAAGTGACCCTTATGGCGCACGTGAACAGTGACTGGCAATACGCTCTAAACAACATTACTTTTACGTCTTCTGTACATCGCGCGAACCTACGAGCCGACATGTTACACCTCACTGACAACGCCCTGCATTCCCTTTCTAAGTCCATGTCGTCGGGCAGATCATTGGTGGCCCAGTGTCCCAGGTACTTGAAACTCTAGTAAGTAGTAACTCTAGTAAGCGAAGCGCCCTCTAAGGTGACTGTTGGGACTGTATCATAACATTTGTTACCGGCCTTAAATACCAATAGCTCACTCTTAGTCACGTTGTAACTGAGACCATGAGCCACTGCATAAATTTCTTTCCACTATTTTAGGAGACAACAAGAATACGAGATTGTAGGTAAGTTTATAACTAATGTGATAAAACAAAGGATTATGCAAATAAGTAAATAAAATCTTAATTTTCTTTTTAATTAGATACCTACATTTCATTACTTTTAAAATGTCATGTTATATTAATTTATTTCATGTTATATTTAAACAACTGTAGAGTTCTGGGAAGCCTTCTGAAAAAAACAGAGTTGGCAAAATGCTAGTCACAACACAGATATATTGTTGCGAGTTAATTTTTAATAATAATTGGTAGAAAACGGGCCGTAGCCCGTACGCTTGTTTGCTAGTCACTTTGATGACTTTTTGATATAAAACTAAACTAAAGGAAACAATGGCCAATTTTTAAAAGGATCAATCATCCTCTATTTTCTTAACTCACGGGGGTTTAAATAGAAGGATCAATCATCTTAAGGGTGGAATCCTTTTTCGAATTTTGATGCACACCCTATTCAGTATTGAATACTCTGTCACTGAATATCAAAATAATGTTCCCCAATACATTTTGCAAGTACAATACACACCCTGAAAGTTGAAGAAAATTAACAAGTCGAAAATAAAAATTAAGAATAAAATTAGGTTTACACATCTAGAGATCGGATAATCGGATGCATATTTACCTAAAGTTATTTTTTTGATAACAAATTATGGAAGCGGCTTCTAAGTATATTTTTATTTACGAATGCAGTTGTATTGTCGCGTCGCTACTTGCGCACAAGCAAGTATAATTTGCCGTCTCACTCGCACTCTTAGTTGTTACACATTACATGTATAATGGGAATACTGAATTCATTTCATTTTCATATTTGTAAGTGAAGTTTTAGACAGTCAAGTATTCATTTACCCTTTTTAATTGCCTATTGTGTGTAGATACAATTTTCAAAGTTTCCTCAATTAGTTTAAAAACAACCCGTATATATGTACGAGTACGTTCATCTGTAGTTATCTTAGTAATTATAATATATGTATATGTTACAGTGGGCAATAAAAGTTCAGTAGTAATAGAAAACAACAATTAAGTTGATGTGGGGCCGAGACAGCACGACACTTGTCAAAATGAGGTTTTTGACCTAACTCCTAGTTGATAATGAGATTGTTTTAATTCGGTATACTCCTCTGCGGCCTCTGGACGCCCTCCTTTTAACTTGCTAATCACCTTATCTCATAGATTAGCAAACATACAGAGTGAGTTTTTAGTTAACACTTAAAACTTTACTCTTATTTCTATTCGAAATTAACATTAAACCATTGAACTATTTTATTAGTTGTATAATAAATATCTTATAACATTTGTTTATAAAATTAACAGTGGTTTAACCGAAAAAAACACCCAAATTAGAAAGAAGAGAAACAATTACTTTAAGCATTATAAACGAGAGTTTTTCAATTCAGTATAATATTTGTATTATTGAGTGGGCGTTTTATTCAGGATGGTTCCGTTTCTATTAAGAAAAACTTCTAAGGGAAAAACATTTGTAAATATATTTCATATTATAATTAAAATAGCAATCCCTAAAATGCTTGTGAAGGACGGTTTTTATAGAAGAATATTATTATGAATGCTAAAACTGCTATCAATAAATGAATACACCGAATGTAATACTAACCTACAAAAACCACTTCTTAATGTGAAACCTTCTGTAGGTATAGCTTTATTGGATCTCCCATTTGTGACATTGTACTGCTTAACAACCTCGTTATTTGCTTTAAAAGCATCGTTAGATCAGTGTCGGAGATATACAGAGTTAGAAATACAATCGTTAATTATTTGAGGCAGACAGATGCAGGTTTATTACTTAAGTTTATGTTTATATTTACTTGGCAAACAGTCATTAAGGTAAAGTTTCTGATAATGTTATGTCATGTTGTCAATACGAAAAGGATTTTGATGAAATAATTACGTCATTTAGATAAGTTCCGTCTTGAGCTACATACAGGCTGGGTTCCTTTTTGGTCAAAAACATGGTGAACGTTAAAACCGCTGCTCGAAAGTTGTAACCTTTTTTCTAGACTCCTAATTGGGTAGTTGCCTATGTTTAAAAAAACATAGTCTTTATAATTTAGTTTTTTATGAAAATATGATTCGTTATCGTTTCGTTCGTAAATATGATTATTTTTAAATATAAACCTAAATATGATTTAGAACATGATTTGACGATAAGTACGAATGACGTCAAAATTGTTATTTCATATAAATTTCTATAGAACGTAGCGTTTTGACATTTAATACCTAAAGAGATTTAAAAAGAAGTTAAACTTGACAGTCAACTACCTTATTGTTAAACGCCTCAAATTTAATATAAAAAATAAAATAAAGAAGTTACATACTCGTAGTGCGGTTTGTAAACTACATATTTGCAGTACGAGTCACCAGATTATTGAGTTTCACTATATTAGAAGCCAAAAACGAGTCTGTCTTGTTAACAGTTGTTATCTGCAGAGTGCCTGTTAGCATACTTAATTAATTAAAAAAAAATGTTTCAAATTTGGAATTTAGATATATCATATATAGATATATCAATCTCTTCTTGACTTTTCGAAAATGTTCTGCGGTTGGCGTCTAATCTGACCTGATACAGTTAATTACATGGCGCGCCTGTGGTCAACCCTTTGAAACCCACTGAGTGTTAATAACTAGTACATCAAAGTAAGCTTTGTAAACTTAGGCATCATGAATATTGTTGTCTATGCCTGGGGCAGCTCTGTAATGCCCATGAGAGGTGAAAAACCTGAGCTGGGCTCCACGAAGCATACACGGGTCAAAAATATGTGATGTTTAACTTACGGCATTGTATATAATTATGTAAACGGACTAAAATAAATATTTAAATTTATTAAGTATGAAGGTGGAATTGTTATTTAAATCACTTTCTTATATATACAGCTAAGTTGGAATAGCTTGACTAGTAAAATTAAGCCCATAGCTTTACTCTTGCCTTAGCTAGAAATAGAGTAGCGGTATTTAAGAGGTTTATAATCAGAAAATAAAAGAACATTAGACAAGTTAATTATTTATCGTGATCACATAGTCCATAAACGTAGCTTTGCTGGGCACGGGCATTCTCTTCGATTAATTATTAATTAGCTAATAAATTTGTACTTTTTGCTACTCGTAGTAAGTGACATTTTGTTGGATATGCTTTTAAAAATAATATCGTTTTGCTAAATCTGTGTCTTCTAAAATAAAAAAGACAATAAATGACAAAGGAAATAGACATTAAGTCTTGTCCATCTCTACGATTATCAACTTCGCTAAATACTAAATCCTAACCGCACCCACATTGTATAATAAGATGAACATGTACCTACAGTAACGAGTGGTTTTTCATGCGAGAACCCGCTGTAGAGCACTCACGATAGGGGAGCGCTGCAAGGCTACTATTCATGTTGAATGGAGTCGCGTTATTGAGCTACAAAGTGCTCCTACGTCACATCTAAAAGGCTTGTCAAGTTTAAGCTCAAGTAAAGATAAAAGATCTTCAAATAGTGGTAATATTTCAAAGAAAATAGCTCCCACAAAGTTTTTTATCACCTGCCAACTTTCACAAATTGAATTTGTAGCTTACAATGGTTTTCGTACATGCGTCCAGTACATTATTCGATAGAGTATATGGTTGAAAATAATTTATTTGTTGTTTGTTATTACAGAGATTTTATGATTTGATTTATTTTGACTATACATTTTGTAATCTTCTCTAAGTGTATTAAAAAGTTCGCCTCTGAAGTACAATCAGAGAATTTGTAAAATACCTACATTCAATAGTAGATGAGGTCCATTATAGTGCAGTGAGGCAAAATTCCTAAGGTTATTGTCAGTGACACGTCAGGCCACGTATCGTGCGGCGCTCGCCGGGTTGAGTTAGAGCAGCTGAGAGCACAATGGACTCCCGGGACACGTCACGATGCGCACGTGCCTTGACATTTGTCTGATTAGGATCTCACGCCCTCCCCTTTAATACACACGACCTATGTGTATTTGCTGATTGATGAAACTATTACGTCTATATTCAGAGATCCATGGGCGTAGCTAAGAATTTTTCCTAGGAGGGCCAGCTGAAAAATATAGTAAGTAATCACAGTCGGTAAATGCAAACGGCGATTTTAAGCTTCAAAAAATGTCGCGTATCCTATGAAAAATAGACACAAATAACGCCATGAAACAATTTCGATTTGAATTATATCGTTTATTGATATGACTACGAAAAGGCGGGAAATTCATTTTTTTTAACCAATGCTGCCCGCTGGAGCCAAGGTAACTCAAGTCTACGATTTTTTTTAACATAATTTACATGTTTAAGTAATATAAAATAAAAAAAATTGGTTGTAAAGGAAGAGTGCTTATGTTTAATATCTCGTTGTATATTTAAGTTGTTTAAATATTATAAAAACGGCTGGATTGTGTAAAGGTATTGTGTTTGTAATAAACACAAGATTTTTCTAGGCAACGAGTTTTCTAGGGTGGGCAATGCCCACCCTTGCCCCCCCCTTGCTACGCCCATGAGCGTATACTAGGTATAAGGCAGCGTAGTAAGACAAACTTAACTCACGCCTATATTTCGTCACTTAAATATTCTGTACGTGACATAACTAATATTATTTTTTAAACTTGTAAAAGCCGGTGTTTTTATAAAATGTGGTTTCTAGCGGTAATTAGTACAATATACATTTTAGTAATACTATAATAGTGTTAAACTTTTATTAAATACTTTCGTCGCAAGTACCTAAATTGTTGATCATACTTTTATGCGTTTATGCTTAATTTCAAAACAAAACTAAACATTGATTATAAAAAATGTCCTTATTGTTTTATAAAGCGTCATAAAAATAAATGCGGCAACCGATGCGACAACGAGGCATTTCTAAATAAAATATCGGTCGAACTGAAGTCTTTTAAAAATAACGTAAAAAGTAAGAGGAGTAGTAAGGCTTTGTTTTCCTCTAATGAGATAAAACAATTAGAACAGACACAAAATAAGTCCCTAGATGTTTTCTTATCTTACTGTAATATAAATACTATATGTATTCTGACTCTGGAGGGTAATAGGTAAGTATAAAAAGTATCCAAGATATCGAGTAATTTTCTTCAAAGAAAAGTCTAACTGCACGTAACTTTTTCCCTACTTTTGCAAAACCATATTACAATGTATTTTAATCACCAACTCCAAATGTATATGAGTCGATGAATTCATAATAGAGACAAATTTATTATTAACCGACTTCAAAAAAAGAGGTGGTTCTATGTTCGACTGTACCTATGTATGTTCAATGATATTGCCGTCATCTATTGACAGATTTTAACAGTTCTTCTTGTTTCAAAGGGTATGCTCCTAAGGTGGTCCCATTGTCACCAAGTTCGGATCCGATGATGGTTATCTGAGGGAAAACGAGTAAAACCCTTCTTAATTAAGGGCACACACAAGGGTAGTGTGTTTGTTGATTTTTCTTAAATTTAACAACATTGACGTTTAAAGTGGTGACTCGCGCAACTTCGTCCGCGTTTGTAAATTTTCCCTGTTTTTCCAACTTTTTGGTTTTACTACACTATTGGTTGTAATATGTATGTTGTAAAATGTGTGTGTAATTTCTTTTTCTTTTTTTTTAACAAGATTTTTGAGCCAGGAACTGTCGCGGGCATCCCAAGAACACTACCAAGTTTTTACAATCTGATCAATGAGTTCAAAATGTATAAAGGACAAACAAACGTACATTGATTTTATAGATATAGATAAGAATGAATAAAAAGTTATTTCTTAGTTAGTAAAAATAAGTGGATACAATATACATTAGATAACTATGGAGTCATTACTACACCCAACACATATTTACCCACAAATATTTTATTGTAATAACAATAGTAAGCTGTCAGGTGACGTGTTCAACCAACCAGGTCAATCACTCACAACGCATGCACGAACACGAACGTAGAGGGGTGAGAAGTTACAATTAAACACACACAAAACCCATAGGTGCACATACAGTTGTTTCATTTACATTTCTTTAATTTATTGTACATCACATAATTAATTAAATATTGACATTTTATTTTCAACTTCAAAATGGAAAACCTTTACGACATTTAAATTGAGTGAGTCTTTTTCCGTAGAGCAATAAATGTAAATCACGTCATTGAATGAACTATATTGGACAGTGTACCCATTGAATGCAGTTGGTGCATGGTAAGCACAATGCTTTCGCTGAATTCATTCGCTATTGAATCACTATTCGATTGTCCCCAACTTGGCAGATTTTGCATAAATTTTGCAATTTTACTTCCGTTTACGTGATGTTATGAATCATTTTCTTTTTTCCTTTTTGGCATAGCACTTTTTGCGCATATTGCCAGGGTCGAATCTGAGAGTTAGTTTTTAAGTAAGTAACTTTTCCTTTTTTTAAGATATAGGCAAACTTGTAAAGGTTGCGTAAGTATATGCATATTTTTGTTATAAGAAATATAGTTCTCTTTTAAATTCGTATATCGTAAACATTTTATTATGTTATACTATTTTACTACTACCTTAGATTTTAAATAATTGGTTCTTTTAATGCTTGCTAGTGGTAATTGACGTATACATTTAACACAAGGGATGTATTGTACTTTAACCAACACGTATCGTCAACGTGATATTAGAAATCATCTGATGAAAAAAATATACCTACTTATGCTTGAAATAGTTATTTTTTGTTTTTTTTCTAAAATCAAAGTAATTGGTAGTTGCACATATATTTATTTTAAGAAAGTTAAAGGATTTTTATTTCATCGTTAAAGTATTAACGTATTTTGTAACGGTATTTAAATACCTATTTAATAAAAATAATGTTCTTTAAGGAAACACAACAATGCCATTGCAAGCAAGTATAAATGTAACTAAAACATGCCTCATGGTCTACGTGGCTGGCATTAAAAATTTTAATCCTGTTCAATTGATTTTAAAACCCCCAAGAGCCCCTAGAATGACCCCGATGAATGAACTACAGAGGTTACTGACGACACATTTGCACATTTGGATAGAAAGAAACGAATGACATTTGCGGTACATGAAAGTTATTCTTAACAAAAATTAATAAAGATAACTCCTGCACCATTTACTTTCTTATAACTCCTAAATTTGAGGATAATACCTCCAAGTTTTCAGTGCTTACTCAAGCGCTATAAAGGTACATCCTAACCCATGACCGGTTAAGAATTATTGTTATGCCCTAGAGTAGCAGACAATGAGATGGTATTCGTATATCAACTCTGTATGTCTATAGTCAGTATCTGTATGTATGTAGGTATGCAAGTCCTAATAATCAAGACTCGGTAGTGAATAATGGATAGAGAGCCAGGGGTTTTGGGGAGCTTAATACCTTAATCATTACGCAATGTTTGCAGGCTTTGCGGCTGCAATGCTGCGTTATTAGCAAACAGGTGAAAAACAGGTGTTGCAGTCTACCCTCCCGATATAAATCCTTAGTAGCCGCTCACGGCAGTCACAGCACCCATGGGACGTAATGAGATTGTATATTCTGCGCTGGGTCCGGTAACAATGTTGTATGTGACTCTTTTGTTATGTTCATTACAATAGAGGAAACTTTTTGAAATGGAGTTCTTTTTACCATTTATCATTTCATCATATTTTAGTGCAAAAATAGCGAATTGAAAATGAAAAGGATTTTGAAACGTTGACAAGCATTATGGAGTAACATTACCAAAGCTGAAAACTCTGATCATTACTAAAATCGTATTAGTAGGTAAAATGATAAATTCGAATGTGACTTTGTTGCTTTACATGTTACGCTAGGAGCGCCATAATATAATTGATCATCATGAAATTTTGCGCACACCTACGTACCCTAGACAATGGTAGATACAGAAAAGGACATAGGACCACTAGGTACTTTTAATTTATTCCTGAGATATAGATTGACAAAAGCTACAATAACGCAGTGAAACCGAGGACAAAAGCCAATATACAAGGTCGGGGGTAATATACAAATCAAAGACATTTTTTACAAAGTTTAATCATATTTAATTATAATATATATGTGCCATTGTGTTCGATAACTGGTTGCCATCTTGTAGGTAGTGACATAATCCAGTTGCTGTAAGAATCTTGCTTGTAAAGCCAGATGTTTTGAAATTGGTCAAAACTGTTTTGTAGGTAATCCTCAGTTATTCGGATATGTCGTAACTACTAATGTGCTGATCGTGCTCCATTTTTCAAAAGTGGTAGCGACCAGAGCAAGCTGCATCTTTGAGATCAAAATTCCCGGACTGAAAACGCTTGAACCGCTACTTTTACTGACACTGCATTAGGTCCATAAGCGTCACAATTTTTTCCGCGGCTTGAGTCGAATTTTTCCCTTTTTTTGTAATTATAATAAATTTTGAAGTTTAAAAGTAACAAAATTATTCGTTAGATTCACTCAAAAACAATTAAAAAATGGCGGGAAAGTGTTTTTAACCTTTTGTTTTTCTTTTTCTTAATGTCCTATATTTATCGATATTAAAACTAGCCAGATACAAACAGTACAACCAAAGAGATTTCTCTTTAATTTTATACATACAAAATATGAAAAGACTTTTTGCCCGACCTATTAAAATAAAGAATATATTACAATATGTACATATTAAATTTGCTAGTTTGAAAACAGGATTCTGAGATTACAGTTGACACATGCCTGAAAGTATTGTACCGCATTACTGAAAAGTGCAGTTACATGATCGTTGTGTAAACTGTAAAATGGTTTTTGGTTAACTTTTTCTTTTGGTGGGCGTTTACTTGTTTCAACATTCGCGGGCAAATCAAGACAATTCATTAAAATCATATATAGTATTTATAGTTTTATTCTTACGAAACGAAATGAACGCCGTCTCTCTTACGAAATATTAATTTGCTGGAAATGTTTTTCTTTGTATATGGTTTTTCGATATACTTAATATGGGTATTAGTGAGACTATTAGTTTCAAGACTATTAAGGAGCTCTAACTTGAGCCAGAGGTTTTTGTTCTCGTAACTAATTAGCCGTCGTAGCAAGCCTAAATTTTGTATACAGAAGCCGCAAAGTTCGGCTGTGAGTAGGCACGAGGGCATTATTCATGATAACGGTCTACATATATTATATAACCTTTTATTTCTTTGGGTCCTTTTATTTGGTCGTTTTATCTAGTTGCTAAAAATTGCTAATAATAATAAAAACTATATAGGGGTATATAACCCTTATATATAGTTGTTCACAGACTTTGGAATTGTGTGTGAAAATGTTCAGAATGTTCACTTTATTCTTTTAGACATGGCATAATTATTTATTCCTATTCGTATCGTATCGTATACGCCGTTGGTATTGATTAATTCGACTACCTTGATGTAGGTTGTTTAAAATTTTATAATATAATACTAGGCTTTTTTAAATGTTTTCCTTTACTTTTAAAGTTTCTTTATAATATAATTATAATATTAGTTTCTTTATAATATAATATTAATATTTATAAATCTCTTTTGTAGTTAAAGTATGATACTACAGTTTATCTTATTTATGCACTTATATCCTGTTTCGACGGACGTTCGAAAATAATATCCTGACTTGCTGAAGAGAAGCCATATGATCAACTCGGAGATAGTAATTAGTGTACTCATTTCCTTTCGTATAACATCCAACGTTAACGTATAAAACAATTTAGTTCTCAGAAAAATTATAAATATACAATAATTCGATAGCCTCTTAGCCTATTTCATGAAAATTGAATGAGATAGAAAGCAATGAAATGACAGTGATCTTATTTGAATTGATACGGAAGGTAACAAAGAAAATTACCATTTACGTGGAGTCATGAAATTAGGTAAAGGTATTTCTTTGAGAAAAAATTACGTACCTACCGATGCGGAGAAGCATTAAATATGTTAAAGATTTGTTAAGGATCATAGTAAACAATAAGCTAACGTGCATATCGGTAAACTATGTAGGTATATTAGTAGCGGTGATCGTGACGGTTGAGGACAAATAATTCTATGATGAGCACGATCATTTGAGCCGTGTCTGGGTGTTATTTATCTCTAATATGTTATGTATTTAATATTATATCAGTATCTTAATCAGCAGTCTGGTTACCATAGTACAGGCTCTGCCTAGTTTGGGATCAGACGGCCGTGTGTGAGACGTCTCAAGTTAATATTAATATTATAATTTTTTAAATTCGATTCACAACAGAATTATTACGAATCATTATTATCGTCTCAAGTTGTTACTTGTTATTATTATTAATATATAAATCAGTCAAGGAGATAATGAAAATGATTATAATGATGAATCAATTAAGTATTGCTGTGATTAGCGATATAACAACTTAAGACACCTCACACATGGCCGTCTGGCCCTAAAGTACGCAGAGTCGGAGCAAAGACACGGCATCAGACATCCCGAACTAGGCAGAGCCTATACTATGGTAACGAGACTGCTGATTAATATTCTATACTAGCTGCGCCCCGCAGTTTCACCCGCGTAAGTCCCGGTACCGTGGGAATATCGGGATAAAAATAAAAATCTAGGTCTCTAACTATCTAGATACCAAGTTTCATCGCAATCAGTTCAGTAGTTTTTGCGTGAAAGAGTACCAAACATCCATACATCCATATATCTACACATCCATATATCTATACATCCTCACAAACTTTTACGTTTATAATATTAGTAGGATTACATTGTATAAGTGTTTTTTTTTTTTGTCAAGGTGGTAATTGTATGTTTCGTCATTGTCATTAGTAGCAGTCGCCACAGTGTCCGTTATACATAATCTTTACCAACTACAAACGCCATTCGGATAATTATTATTTTAGTTAGAATTTATTTTTTAAACAATTATTACTATTGTTTTTTTTTTGTTTCAAAGTTATGTGAATAAACCCAGAGTCGTTTTTATTTATGGTTTTAAAATGACTTTGTGTTATGAGGTGCCACCATATTTAACCATATGAGTGCAACACTTATGGAAATTAATAAAAAGTAAACCTATATTAGCTTGGCCTAGGAAAGCCAAGAGTAATAGGTGTCAACTACCCGGTTTTCAGAAGTTAAATTCAGAAAATACCGATCTACTTTAAAATATATACCTTTTATTTTTTACATTATTACATAACGTTACGAGAAAATTCACATAGGTAGGGATCTAAAGCTTTTCTATGACCACTTAAAAGACCCTCTGATCAACATTTCATTAAAAAAAAGACACTATTCGATAAACACTCTATAATATCATAATACATATAACAATAAGGAATGACTTAATATTTAACCAAGAAGGAATACACAACAAACATCATTCTAACAACACTCCGTCAAATAAGAAATAAATCTTGCCCGGTAAAGAAACTTTGTAATTCGTAGCTTCATGATTCAGGGGTGTCCGTTACATGGGCAGCTCCCAGCGGACGTCCACGGAATATTAACTCAGAATAGGATAAAAATGGCGGCAGTAGCCCGTCCCGGCTCAGGTGACACTGGAATTTGACGTTGGTAATTTGACGCCTTTATCCGGGTCACCTTTCCAACAAATGGCGTATAGAAGCCGAATAAGGCAGACGGCGTGTTTTGCATAAATTGACTTACACTAGCTTTACTTTTGATACGTTTATACACGTACGTGTGTAAGTTATTGCCTGTAATTATTATAGTTCCAAAAATTTTTTGTATGACAAAGATGTATGCTACGTTAGACTTGTGTACAATAGTTCTGTTGGCACGTTGAGCGATCGATCTGGGAATGACGCATGTATGTTAATGTTATGAAGTGCAGAAATTTATAAAGTATAAGAGTGGTAGTAAATTAAAAGTCAACGAAGAAAGTTCGAGTAAAATATTTCACAATACAAGCGGCTTACAAACGCCTAGAGACGTTTGTCTTATCCTATTTTTAGTTGTAGACAAACAAGGTTTTTATATTAGAAAAATTTTAGCATCAATTATTGGAATAGGCCACTGATGGTAATTGGTTGTCTTAGTTTTTGGGAAAACCTATACCTAAAAAAGTATACAATAAATTTTCTAGGCAATGTGTGGTAACTTCTAAGTGTTTTTACCTCAGTGGGAACAACGGTGATATGGCTTATCGATATCAAAACGATTAAAGCCAAACGATGTTTCGCAATTGATTCCTTTTGCCGAAGCCTAAAGAATAGGAATATAAACTAAAGAAAGAAATCTCTGGAAATTCCTGTATAAGTTCACCGCCTAGCTAGACACCTTAGTGGACCTCTTTAGTCCAGAGAAGCTGGTAGCCTTATTTTCAATACAGCGCTATACGATAGAAATGCAATACTTGTTTTATTTCTCCTACGTTTTTATGTTGGATGGTGGTTCTGATAGTGATTACAAAATAAGGTGTAGATTCACCTACTACTCAGAAGCTTTTTGGCTTGTACGTACCGTCAAGTACGAAAGTGGTCGGACACAATCATATCAACATACACTTTAAAACCAATCAGTAAAGAGTAATATTAAGGCTTTTTCACATCCTCTAAAGTATTATTTTTTAAGAACTCAGTACTTATAGCTAATCGCCTTTAAATTCAACATTTTCCTACAAATTACCGAAATGATTTTTATTCTTCATTAAAACAAATCAGCCGAAAATAAAGTTTAGGGATTTTTTAACATCCTCAGAGTATTATTCAGGCTCTACAGTGGTCTGTAATTTAAACCGTGTAAAACAACTTTTATTACTCTACAGTGGCTTCAAAACTATTTCATGTTATTATTATTAAATCACTTAGGGGACTTATTAGGCTTATTTATTTATACCTGCAGCTTGTCTTGCACGTGTGTATTAAAAGCTTCTTAAGTTATTTTAGGAGTTTATACTGAAGTCTTGTTTAGTCTGGCAAACAATACCTACGCTGAAATTGTGACACATACGGGTAAATCTCACAATAGACAGTTCTTAAAATATTCCTGTCATTCATACGTAGGTTATTGAAAGCTTGAACCTGTTCAAATTAGTGGGACGGTTCATAATTATGTAACAAGAAAGTAGTAAATGAATAGCCATAGCACATAACATTTTATGTCAATGCAAAATTTTAATAAGAGGACGCGGATCCTATGAATAAATGGGGAAAGAAAGCAATAAAAGTAATTACAGAAGAACGAGTGAAACTTGGCGGTGGTCTCGCATTAGGCGGACTTAGTGCCTGCTGCGCGGAAAACTTGTGGCAATTAATGTAGGGGAGTGTATCAGAGGGGGTCCCGGGTCGGAGGTCAACAGGCGTGGATGCGGTATGGTATTCCTGCAAGCTAAAAGCGATATACAAAACGACTATATATTATGTCAAGTGGATTACCAGATGAGGAAATGGGCAATTTGATTGCTATATATTTTTCTTATATCAAGTTATTTTTTGACAAAGTTTACGTGATGTGTTATTAATCTGTCCTTTATATTTATAGACGCTTGCGAAAATACATTTAAGTTTCATGAAATTTTCGAAGTCTATTCGGAGCTTATGGACATCGTAAATCTATAAACTTGTATGAAATATTTGACGTTTCTTTATCGCAGAACCTATACAACAATAATTTAGTATTTCTGAGTGAATAAGTTTTATTAAATGTACTTGGAGGGACTGTAGTCATGAGATTCTGAAATGAATAGCTGTTTCGTACAAGTTTCTTACATTCCGGTACTTTCTCTTTCTTATCTCTCCCAAATGGACGTTACGTGGCTTGCAATAATGTTTAATAGATGAAGTTTGATTGTCTTGACTTAACAAGTATAATTTGACGAACAATAAAACAAGAAAAACAATATACTTTTCCATTTTGTGTACGAGTTTGATGTACATATGACATGAATAAAAGCATGCAGTCTATTCATTGTTAATGGAAATTATAACTTCAGATGAAGGTTGGTTTTGTAATTTCGAATATAAATCAGCAATCACAGACATGTAATACAATTACAATCGTATGTAGGAGGTAATGCACACCAGATTTTTAGTTAAACACAGTCGGAATGGGGAAGCAATACCTTCCTTAGCTTAGTGTTTATTATAGATAATTTCTACTGGTGACTAGAGTACCCAGAGCTTCATGCTGAAGAGATAGGGTTGAACGATTGACGACACGATGGCTGCTTACTATCAATCTGTAAACGAAACGTGGTAAGTCTAGTTGAGAATTTACGTGTTTTGGTTATAGAATGTAATTTAGTAAATTTAAAGTATAATAATCTAATAAAAAGCAAATTATGAACGTACATTATATGAAATTAAAATTATCAACAATAATTTCTTTAAAATTGTCATAATCGATGGAATCGCTATAGCTAAATAGATAAGACTCTTGTCCAATGTTTTTGCGCACGCTTTTATAAATTAAAAAAATACATATTTATTTTCTTAAACCCTAATTACCGAAGTATAAAAATCTTGATGAAAATGTTCAAACCAGAGTTGCATTGTTAGAAAGAATAAAGAAGACTTTTTACCTTGTAATTTTATAGATTTCCCTAGTGAGTAAAGATAAGTTAAAAAGTTAGATGTTATGTGCGAGCGACTTTGCTTGAGCGGTGGGGCAAAACGGATTTCTCGTTCTAATTTTGAGTTGTCTGGGGTAGCAGGTAGCATTTATTCTACTGTCCTGAAGGTCGTAACCAAGTGATACTACTTGTGTAGTTTTTTATTCTTGCTGGTGAGTAAGATTAGTGACTTTACCCACCCGCAGGAATAAAAACAGCTGCAGGCTAGGTAAGGAATGAGATCGACAACATTTAAGGGAAACGTCTGCTATTGCGAGCACTTTTGAGCTCTGGTTACTACTTGCTATGATTATGTGGTGTACTCAAATACTACTTTATAAGTTTCCAAAGATAATGTGACAGTTACCGTGTCTGAACTCGAACTGAAGTCGGACAATAACATTAATCTAAACTTGAAAAAATATATATTAGACCCAAATCTTAGTTTAACGAAATGAAATGTTTCGCCATTATATTAGATGGGAATATTTGCTTGAAAACCCAAATTGAATATTTCGCCGCAATTCGTAAATTTAATATTCCTTGTCTATTTCAAAGTTTTGTAGATTTACGTCTTTTAGACATCAGTCTCATGCATATTTCAGTAGAAATAAATCTTTATTACACAAAATTTATATACATTTCTATCTAACACTATTTCAATAAAAGTGATCAGGATTGCTAAATTGTGTACGCTAAAGCTTTTGCAATATTTTTAATATATTTTGTGACTTTTTTGTTTGATAAATGCGACAATCTTATTATTTCTTATTAAATTAAACCAACGAAAATTAATGTTAAAATTTTTATTAAATAAAATTCATTCTTTACGATATGGACTTGGTCAGGCAACGACTCAAACCGTATCCCTGAGTGCAATGGAATAATTACCCAGTGGTTAGCAGGTTTTGCTGTTTTTGCGAGTTTTGGTTTATTCGAAGGTACACAGTATGCTACCAACTTTGACCTAACAAAGTCGCAGACCTAACCAGCTCTTGCTGGACAGGAACGATAGCTTCCGGGTTGCGTGAAATAAAACTTGTTGACGATTAAGATTGTAAACGAATTTGAACAAACGGATTCAAGATCCATTGAATTGTTTAAATTAAGTACAACGTGATTATTCGCAGCTGAAAAAAAAACCATTTGTTAAATTTATGTAAGAAATTACAAAAGTTGTCTTCCTTTTTCAACCTTAACTCTGATGCAATGGAGTCCTCGCGATCCTACACACCACCTGAAACACAACACTATGATAGTTGCGTTTAAGCTGCCGTCAGCTTCTTATTACAAAAACACATTATTGAACAACATTACATGTTTTATGTGTGGACATGAAAATAACATATCACAAAAATAAATATGACGTTAAATGTTTCACAGTCTACGCTTTAAAAGTTTTTGGGGCGCATTTCGTAAATTTTATTACGTACTACACGAGAGGCCTTCATCGTTTCGGATCAGTGATAATCCCATTACATTTCCAGTTTCGGCAATTTGAGTGCCGTCTTCGTGGCAATAAAAAGTTATTATTGAAAGGCAGGTGAGTGCGCCCCGGCTGGACTCCTCGCCTTTAAAGCTACCTCCAAATTTAATGCGAGAAGAGAAATTATTCTATTCAATGTCGCAATCGAAGGGGACTGACGGAGTAATCAATAATGTGGCATTTATGCTTAATGACTTCGATTGTTTTAAGGAAAGGGACGTCGCGTCGTTGAAAACTTTGCTACTTTTTTAAGAAAACATTTATAATGATTCACTTTCATGGTGTATTTTTAATGCACCGGAGCGGGTAATTGAATGTTCATCTCCTAATGATATTTATATTATGTAACCGGGACAAGGAAGTTATAAGTCTATAATTATACGGTTTGTACATTTAAAATAATTCCAAAATCTTATTTCAGGTCATTATGTTTTTCTGAATCTAAATTATATTTTTTCTGCAATCTCTTTGTTTGTGTGTACGAACAAACGATATTATTAACAACTAATAATAGATTATGGTCAAGCTGTTGCCGCTTTCAAGATGACATTCGTACTAAGGCAGATGCATGTTTTGAAATACAGCTTGATGCCATCTTTAAGCGATGTCTACGTATGTGGAGCCACGGGTAAAAGTTTTAAACGTAAACTTTACGTGATCTGTTGCCGTCCAATGAATTTTCAAACTAAGCTGTCCTTTATGCCTAAAATATAATTCATAGGCAATATGTTGTACGCAAGCTGCTGATATAATCCTTTTAGTAATACTGTGTTTACTAATAAAATGTGAGAGACAATAACACACAAACTAAAATAAACAAAAATAAAACATTTCTTTACTAGAAGAACTACTAATCTGACAATTGATCCCAATTAGTTAGAGGGATAGACTGCACAGATTGCTAAAGATTCCCTAGACGACAAAATTATATCATTTGTGTGATTCACAGATAATTGCTTTGAGTCTAGATATACTTTGTGACCTTTAGTTGTATATTTGTGAGGTCCCACGTTGCACAGGGTATAATGTATTTATAATACTTATTCTCATGTCTGTTTATTTGTATGTGCTTCAAGTAAAAACGGTTAGAATCAAACTATCAGATTTTGAAAGATAATAGTTCAATTTCAATACTGCGTCTTGTTATATTAACATTGCTTATACTATAGATTCCTGATTTCCCAGATCAGAGAAAATAAGAGAACTTTGAAAACGCAGAAAAAGTCACAGGTAGATCTCGTATACAAAATACTAGTAAAGTTTTACAGTTTTATTTACAAAATGTTTTCATCTTGACCCTGGCCAAATAATTAAGTAGTAATTAACACGTCTAAAACGCTGAGTAAGTGTAAATGTTTTTCGATAAAGCGTTTATTGTTCCAACAAATATTACTTCAATGGCTGATAGTTGAGTGGTTTAATCATTCGTTTCTCACGCCCGCGATGATGATTTGATTTTGATCCTCGGTGGCGCTCCTGTGATATTTAAATTTAACATGAGTTTAGTAGTAAATTAATTTTCACTTTTTAAACGGTGAAGAAACACATCCTGAGGAAAGCTGTATATCTAAGAGTTCTCTATAATGCATTTGAATATAATTGAAGTCTGCAAACACACATAGTTACATAGGACAGCTTATAGACAGACTGTTATCGATATCGTCTTCTATAGTTAACATATTGTAATGTAAAACCATACTATAACCTATTCTATGTTTGTATCCAGAACAGCAGTAACAGAACGTAATTAATTGAAAGTTAGGGTAGGTATTCGGCTATTTATTTAAAGATAAGATTACAAATGTGTAATCCTCGCTAGGCCTGTATTTTGTTGTAAAGACAAGTCATAAAACTTAACAAGCACCATGGAAGATGGTTTAGAATCGGCAACTCATTTAATCAAAAATTATTTCTATGATTTGCTATTGAACAAAATGAATACAAACCAGCTTAAACCATAAATTGGTATCTAAGTAAAAGTTACTCCGATTCTATTTCAGTAATATTTACGGTAGAAGCAGAAACTGCACAAGTAAAAATATGTTAACAGTGCAAGTTTATTGAAGCATGATTTGCTTTTACAACTATTTCCTGAGATAAGTATCACAGCTGTCCACCCATCACTTGATTTATGGTGCTTACGAAATAAAACCGATCTTAAAGGAGCTCTAGTGCTTTAAAAAAATTCCACGTATCGAATGAACATGGCAGCGACGAAAGAGCTCCTAGTCGGCTGGTGAGCAGATATCGTGTAGATGGCGAGTCATCACACGCAGTTTCGCCAAGGCAAAGGAACGTGATAAACGTCAGAGAAAATAAACTTAAAAACATTTAGCCAAATCGTGTTTTGATTTTTATTTTAGCAGCTATTTATAGTAGGCCTTCTGCGAAGTCACAAACGCCCACGTTTCTTCGCAAATAAGGAAGTTATTTTAAGAGTTATTTTTTGAGGGAGCTTATTTATTTAAATTGTGGCACTCCAACGACTTATTCTCTAAAACATTGTAAAATACTTAATACTAACATATTATTTTAATTTAAGGTGAATTTACCACTTACAAATGTGCACAGCATTAACATATTTGATGGTCGCATCACAACATTTCTTAATTTAAGTACAGATAAATAAAACCTAAGCAATTCAAAATAAGTTAAACTAAAGCAAAATAATAAGATTAAGTACCTACACAGAACAGGAAAATAAAAGCACAGTAAATAAAATTAAATCATAATTACTAATATCAAATCAAATTAAATCAAACCAAATTAATCAATTTAAATTAAAGTATATAAAATAAAATAAAACATTTCTTTTTCAACAATAACAGATCATAATGAAAGATAGCTAATACAAATTGATTAAAATAAAAAAAAAACACCCGTAAGGTGTCTTTGGGACACCCAGTTGGAACAGTCTTTTTCGATGTATATTTATATAAATATATTTATGTACTAAATAAATTGTATGAAAATATAGTAAACATCGTAAAAGCTCGAAATTAAAATTGCGCTATCTGTGAAAGTTTCCCGAACAAATATATTTATAATTAGTATGCAACCAACATCAAAGTAACAATAGTATCGCGCAGAATCCACAAATGGCGTAAATAAAGTAAATCAATTCGCGGTCAGCGTTTTTCATTGCGCGAACACTTTTGCTCGCCTTATCCGCCGAGCGTTTGAAGTGTAACGTGCGATAAGGATAAGGGACTTCGTTCCAATAATATAACATAACAATATAACAAACAAACATAACAAACATAACATAAATAACAAACATAAACATAACAACCATAACAAACATAACAAACATAATAAACATAACATAAATAACAAACAAAGAAAATATATAAATGTAGGTGTGTAGGTCTACAGATCGGTAACAGCTATCCTACGAACTTGTGACAGTGAGTTAGCGTGGACGTCAATCACTATTATATCGCGTATGGTGGTCATTGTATGTTCTCATCAACCGGTTCATTGGCGCCGAGTGGCAGAGATTAGTGCTGAATGTGCTAAGCGCGAACGCATGTAGCTGGCGGGTATTTCGTGTACTATGACGAAGGACAGGTATGTTTATTCCTTCAAAAAGTCTCATCAAATCTTCGAAGTACTAGGTAACAAATAATAAAACAATTTGGTTGTTCATTGTTTGGCTTTAAATATGAACGTGTACATTGGTAGAAATTTATTAATAACTTTAATGCAGGAACCTTCTAGAAAAGGCATTTATAAAGGATTTTCTAACTAAACTATCCGAGTACTCTTACTAAACTTAATTTAAGTGTCAGAGCGGATGACAAATGGTTGTCTCTTTTTCTAATAATGTTAGACCGGTCAAATATTAAAATTTAATTAATTTCTATTGTTCTTCTTCTTTATGGAATAGAAGGCAAACGAACAGACGGGTCCAGGTGACCCGTCTGTTCGTTTGCCCGCATGGTAAATGACTACCGCCGCCCATGGGCACCTGTAACTCAAGAGTCAAAAGTGCGTTGCCACCCTTTAAGGTAAGTAGGGGAAGAGGGGCAGGAGAGGGGAACGACGGGAATAGGGGAGAGGGAAGGGTTAGGGCCTCCGGTAGCCTCACTCACGCGGCGAAAAGCAATGCAAACATTGCTTCACTGCCGGAGTCGAGCCGGCCCATACGTGCCGGAGCATGGCTCTCCCACGTACAAGTTGCCGTTGTAATTCCTACCCAAGGAGCTTTTAAGTTTAAAAGCTTTGCTCTTTTTCATAAAAAAAAAACTCACAATAATAGACGGGTAATAATTAGTCCCGCTTTCGTGATACTCGGAAATATTAACCACCACACTACAACAGAACTTGTTTGCCTAGCACTTTAACCACTCGCTCCTCTGATACTACCATTAAAGATTTCAGATTAGACTGAAAACATCATAATAATGATAATATCATTTCACATGTGGAGGAACGGGGTCTAATGTTCCTCTAAATAAAAGAGGATTCCTTTGTATTCCTTCTCTTTTCAGATCAGTATAAGTGATTATGACTGGTGGGCCGTGGCCATAAGGTTTATATTGGCAAAGTGGTAAAGTCACGGCAAATTTTTTACCAAGCGATGTAGGTCAGTAGATAATAAGCAGTTAGGCTTGGTTTAATGACGTTTGCTATGTATATCGCCTTATCATCTCTCTCTAATCGATGTTAGAGAGGTCTCCGATGAGACAGACAGTGTTAAAGAGTTATCTGCCTATTGTTTATTGTGGATCGTTACAGAGAGTCGGAACTAATTAGCGCTAGTATCAGTGGAATTTAGGCCTAATCCCGTGTTATCACTTAGTCGGGCTGGGTACAAGGTCGTTACTGCATGAGGCCTTAGGGGTAATCAGGCTTAAATCGGTATTCCTAATGATGCCGAAGATCTTAAAAGGAGCGATGGCTCTCCTACACAATTGAAAGATTCCCTAATTGTTTAAACAAAATGCAGATGCAAAATGAATTTAGCATGCAGTCTTACATCACTACTGTTTAAATGTAGACTTCCGTCCACGTTATCGTCCCTACATATTATAAAACGAAGTCCCCCGCCGCGTCTGCCTGTCTGTACGCGATAAACTGTAAACTACCAAACGGATTTTCATGTGGTTTTCACCAATAGACAGAGTGATTCATGAGGAAAGTTTAGGTATATAATATAATTTGTTACGGTTCGTGTCAATTGGTTGAAATATGATGATGATTGTTGAAAATGTCTCTACTACCCGTTCGAAGCCGGGGTGGGTTGCTAGTTAAAGTATTAAAAAAAACATATGTCCGCATCAAACCACTAATAAATTTTTCTGTATTAAACCATAAAGATATAACTATAAGACGGGGTAATTTAGTGCTGAATAAAGAGTAAATTCATTATCGTAGTCGAGGGCAGAATAAAGTGGCGCAATCTCAACTAACTCTCTCGATGTTTTCATAAGGAAAATATCCTTAGCTACGAAAAACTTCATCTTAAACTTTTTCTTTCCCTTTATTAGCTTTCCGCTCTTAACTAGGATTCTCCTGTTTTTTCTCAATATTAATTTCGCATCTGTATCAAGTAACTCACTTTTGTTTTATAAAATATCCACCACAGTCTTGAACCATAATAATGAGGACTTTTATAATTTGCAAGTTTAATCTATGCCAATACTATATAGGGGAACAAAAAATATTATTGCTTTACAATATTTTACACTTTACTCGTTAAATGTTAAAAAATATATTCACGTTACAATCGGTACGAGCAAAGTGATATACCAAAACCCTTGCTTTTTTTATAAGTTATGGGTCTGAGTTAGTTGTCCGGTGGTTAGGGTTGAGTTAAAGCGTTATGATAGCAGTTAATCTTATTTGTTTCTTAGTTTCAAGGAAATATCCATCCACCAAGGCGGCACATGATTCCTCATTGCGGAAGACTAGGGGTCTGGCATTTACTGGCCGTCACAAAAGTCTACAAGAAAATAAGTTTTTTTTGCAATACTCACAGTTACTGCTGCCCTTTACCAGGTTTTTGGTCATTGTTTTCGTTTATTTTGCCTAACCAACGCGTAATTTATTATAGCACTATCGCCGTCAATCCGTCGTAGTCTTCGTCGTAACTCTTTCCAAAGATTCTGCCTCTGTTATACATCCTGGATACATACATCCTTCATAGGTTCCCCACTGAAGAATTTTAACTACTTTACACTCTAGCTGAAAATTATTACTATATTTATATTTTCACTGTTACTGCTAGTATATTTTCACTGCCAAATAAACAGTGTTTCCCTTAAAGTGAAAATGCCAAAATATATTCTTTTAGAGTTAAAAAACATTTTTTTTTGTACTTAAAATACAATAGTAGTTTTCATGAAATTCAAAATGTAATAAAGCTATTGACTTTATCTAATTGTAATCGTTATTAATTTCTTTTAAACAGAAAGTGTTCTTAAAAGGATAAAAAAACGCCAAATATTTTTTATGAGTTGTAAAACAAAAGTTGTTCATTTTGATGAGTACAATCACGGGCCTTTGAGTAGAGACCCAGGGGAGGGTGATTGTACTCATGAAAATGAATCCATTAAAATTTCATCGTGCATAAATCGTTATGACACATAAAAAGTAAAGGTGAATTAAAAACGGAGACGAGGTAAAGAATTCTTATTCGGTCTGGGTTCTTAAACAATTATAAATTATTTAATTAAAGATAAAAAAAGAATTAAAGAAATCAAAACTTTACCCTAACAGCATTTGAGACTCACAAAAAATGGTACGTGGAACTAAGTTGTTTTTTTGGCAATCGGCAACCAAATGGATAGTAAAATTCACTCTTGCGATTACATCTACAACGATTTTATATTTTAACTAGCAACCCGCCTTCGTACGGGTAGCAGAGACATCTTTAACAATCATCATCATACTTATTTCAACCAAGTTACACAAAACCTTAACAAATTATATACCTAAACCCTTCTCATGAATCAATCGCTCTACCTATTGGTAAAAACCGCATGAAAATCCGTTCAGTAGTTTTTGAGTTTATCGCGAACAGGCAGGCAGACAGACGCGGCGGGGGACTTTGTTTTATAATATGTAGTGACGAAGCAGGGCACATGTAACGTTTTAAATACTTCCAAGAAACACGTGGTATTCTTTTGTGTATTGGTGTATTTTAGGGTTTCTTTCCTTTAGGGGAGGCATTATATCTGCGTGGGCCGCTCCTGTTTCGTCAGAACTTTACACTAATATTTTGCTGAGATGGGAACGGAAAGGCCCGGCTCACGTTTTGGGCTGTTTCTTAAAATAGCAAAAGGGCACAGTGGAAAAATTGTAAAAGGTGAGACAAGTTCATCTCTGGAATCTCTCGGAGTGGTTCTTCTGGCCTTTTTGTTTGATTTCTCATAAATTTGACGAAGGGGCGCCCACATTCTTGTTCAGATAATTAGCATTGCGAAATAAAATAGTAACGCCCTTTGTATCAGAAAATGTTTTTCAAACCTAAAACCCTCATGTAGGCATGGAAATAATCTTCTTCTCTATTTCCACTTGGAACCAGAACGTCTATTTTCAACAGTAAACGTCCCATTTCTGAGATGATGAGATACTGAACGACAACTCCTAGTAGTGGTGATGGGTGCCATTAGGGCAATCCTTCAGGATAATGCAGAATTCTGGGTCATGTATTGAAACAGAAATTATGTGCATCAGTACCATGAAACATCAAACAGTGAAAACATCAATGTCTCAAGAACTAAAACCTAAATAGAAATCTTAATAGAATCTTGCATTTTGATCATAAAAAACTAGCATAATACCCACACAAAGAAGCTTTGCATCCTAAAATAGGCGACTAACCTGTGTTTCAGGAGACAGTACAATCTTTACATGTTCGCAGCAATTGTTTGGCAGTATATTGATCCCAATTCTGTTTCTTTACTCGCTAAATTAAAATTCACAAAATTTTCTTCATATAAGATGTAAACCTTGTACACTTCAAAACAAGGTCTTATTTCAAATTGAAACAAGTAGGTAACATATGTCGCTATCGAAATAAGCAATTTATTTGTAGTATAAATAAACTTAAAAATCACGTAGCGAGAGCCGCTATCCGTTGAATGAAATCTCTTTTGCTCTGTGTATTAGTAAGCGTCTTCGCAGGTGTCGATTAAAATAACGTCATCTTAGTTCGTTTTGAACAAGTTTTTAAACGCAATTATACATCATTTAAATAAATGGAGACTTGTGTCGTTGCGTGGAAATAAAGTTGAGTATACGTTGACAGCTTTTAGTGAAATTTTGTGGCGCTGAGAAATAGATGCCAGTAACAAATAGACCTTATTACGAAGAACACAAGGTTGATTTCATATGAAGAAATTAAGCCAGGTTTTAGTTTAGTCGAGTGTACAATAGAATCGGCACCATTGTCAAATAGTCATCATCAGTGGAAGTGTGGCGAATTTTGCTAAATTAGTTGTTACGTAATGTTATTTGTTACAGTAGAAGGGAGGCGGTTGACGAACAATACGTGTATATTTGATGAGCAATCGAAGGTAATCGGTAGGAAAAAATTAAGCAAAGGACTCACCCTGTTTCTTCATATTTCCTCTATAATGGCATCTTCATCTATTTTATGATAATTCAATGAAGATCACACACAAGGCACAGGTATCATTTTAGCGGTTTTCTATATTTTTTCTCCGTAAGTCGACTAGCGCGTGCGCGTAAGGTTTCTTCTAGTTTATAATCGTTTCTGTCGTGTGGCGTCGCTGCATGATGTCAAACGAAATTGATGTCATCTGTCATCGCTGTCTTGTCTATTTTGACTCTATGAAATCTAGGCAGGAGGGATAGGAGGATATACGCAGAATATAGGAAGTGTATGAAAGCTCATCAATTTTGCGTATGCATAAAGTATTTAATATGACTATTAGTGTCATAGATAATAAAAATACATTCGATTTATAAGTTATTGGTGATTGACAGATGTCAATTTTCTTTTTGTCTTTATATTTAATTTTACCAAAACTTTACCTAAGTTCAAGATCTGCACCGCGGTACACTCTGAATAGCAGCATTTAGGTATGTGGAGGAACGGGTGGTATGTCCCTCCAACACAAAGGGAGGATGCTCCAACCAGGCGAGGTGATCATGCCTGGCGGGCCGCGGCCCAACGGTTGATGTTTCGAAGTTGTATATATACTAATCGGCGCGAGAACTCTCATAGCGCGATGCAGGATTAGTAGCTTGTAGATGTTTCTTGTTGCTGTATGTGGAAGTCGCCACAGGTACATATATTGAGAGAATTGCCAGGTTACGAAATAAACTAGAAACGCATCTGCCTATTGAATTCATAATTGGGTTCTATATCAAAAATCTGGCACCACTTGGATATACACAATCTTCTTCGAAATTTTCATCATTAAAATAATCAATTAAACAAAAGAATATATCGCAAAGTTCATGGTCATATTTTTTTTTTCTAAAACCTGTTTCAAAATGTTATTAATTAAGTAGAATATCTAAAGGATTCACTATAGACTGTGTTTCTTTATCTATATAGGATTTTAGTTCGACACATTAGATAAGAAGAACATAAACTTTAATTATTCTCAGCCTTTCATACAAGAAAGTTTTCTCAGTAATGTACACGTTGGCGGTTTAAGGAGGCTCCAAGCGTATAGCTAATGTTGATGGTAACTTTGTACTCAGCGGAGGAGTAATTAAATGTGAATTGAAAACAACTTTCTTCGCATCTTGTAGATCTGTTCTACTTTCAAACGTATACGCCTTTCATATATATGTACATGAATGTATATACGCGAGGAATAAGCTGGAACGGTAATAATTTAAAGTTGTAATAAATTGTTCAGTTTAAATTTTCTTTTAGGACAATTAGATCACTACCTAAAGGGCTGCAGCAAGAAGGTAAATGTTTTTTGTACGCTTTCGAATGATTATGATTTCTATGGGTTTCTAAAGTGCAAGAACAATTTACAAACACAACAATGAAAAAACCGTAAGTAATTTTAGATCCGCGCATTGTGACACTTAAACAGCCGAAATTAGTTAACTATTAACAGTTAAATGGTTCATGTAATAACCGTAGAAATTAATTTACATTTCGTATTTCACTGCAAATCATCCACAGGCCCGCAGAGGTAGATTTCGTGTCTGTTTTATTTCTTTGAAAATCTGCCCCCCATTCACGAACTTAACCTTTAATTTTGCCCTGTTGATTTTTCGTCCAAGTTTGAAAGCAATCGGTGCATGATTGCGACCTCCATCGTGCCGGTAAAATTGAGGTACATACATACATACATATATACATACATTTTAGTTTTTACATTACATTTTTTTTAGTTTATATATATATATATAAACTTTTTAACTGGCGGTTGTTTTGGGGTCTAGGGATCATAACTAGACCTCCTGTGAAGAAATTTTTGGAAAACTCGACAACTGGTACAAAACCAATAGGTAGACTTTCTTCGAAATCTACCTAATAAAATATTACAATGGTGTCGAGCCATAACAGTGGGAGAGTTATGCTTCGGCACGTATACACGGCCTCACAGAAAACTGGTAGTGAAGTCATGATTTCGTTATATTTCGCCCAGTGAGTGAGGTTACCGGAGGCCCTACAACTTCCCCTCCCCCTCTTCCCCCTTCTCCCCCACTCTCCCTCTTCCCCTACTCCCACCATAAAGGCCGCCAAAGCACTTGTGACTTTTAAATTGCAGATGCCCATGGGCGGCAGTAGTCTAGTCTTACCATCAGGTGACCCGTCTGTTCGTTTGCCCGTTCTCCCGTAAAAAAAAAAAAATATTAAGAGTATACGACAAGTCTACTAACACATGTATGAAATATTTTTGTTGAAAGAGTTATGAAAAGAAACATGTTTACACTTTGAGGCAATCAACAATCGATATCGTTATCGTGTTTATGTAACGTTTTCAATGCAAACTTCCCGTTTCATACCAAAAATTAATCAAATGCCGTCGTTTCGAACCTATGCAAATAAACATTTATTACTTAAAAGCTTTATCTTACTATTATCCTACTGTTTATGCAAATCTATACTTATCTAAATGTAATAAAAAAGTATCACCGATCTAATTACGCCTCAAAATACCCAAATCGCTTCAAGTGTGCCTATAAAATTTGAAGAGTTCCCTCGATTTCTCCAGGATGACATTATCATATCCTGACATGATGACCATGGGACCACATGGGAAGTATACACTTTCAAACAAAAGAAGAATTTTACAAATCGGTCCAGGCGTCTTTAAGTAATCGGTGAACATACATAAAAAAATATATATACAAATACAGTGGAACATAGAACCTCCGACTTTTTTGAAGTCGGTAAAAAATGAATCCCTATTTCCCTTGGTCATGGCATTACGGTCAACGGCTAGACCGATTTCGCTTATTCTTTTTTTTTGTGTTTGAAATTGTCAGGAAAAGGTTCTTATGAGAGAAAAAAAATTAAAAGTTGCGCGGAAAATTTAACGAGGGTCTTACGCGCGTGAAAATGCGGGGCGTAGTTGGTACGTTATAAAATCGTAGCTATGTACATTCAAGTTTTTAAAGAAAGTAGTAGTAGTTGTAGATTCGGACTTCCTGTCAGAAGCCAGTTTGAGTTACAGATTATACGCAAACACTGACCTCTTCGAGCTATTGCTAACACTCCCCAGTCCAACCACTCTGTACCTGTATTTTGTTAAACTGTATTATAATTAAAAAAAATAAACCTATAAATAACATCCTTTACCTTCCACTGCCTTCTCTTCTTGTCTACCTTTCTCTTTTAATATACTCCCAATTTACCCATCTTCAATTTCCAAACTGCCCGATTGGCGGTAATAGGCTTGCACAAAGGTGTTTAATATTCTGCCTAATACTTCGGGGATTACCGGTTACCATTAAACTGCTCGAAGCAAGGACAACATTGGCAAAATCCACGAAGATCAACGTAGGAAAATCGATCAACTCAAGAACTTATCCGGGTTGTTCTGCGATGATTTTAGGAAGAGTGCCAACTAACTGTTTTCTGAGATTTCTTATCGGAGATCAAAAGAATCGTCGCGTTCAAGCCTATCGGGGTCGGGAAATTAAGAACGTATTCAAAGACAACATAATCTTTTTCATAATCAACTGACTCGCCTCGTCAGAGAAAGCTCGTCAGATGATGATGTAAAACGCAACGTCAGGAAGGTTCGAGCAGGTAGATAGATATATAGATAACACTTTATTTGGAAACCATTATTACAGTAGAAGTAACATGCAAGAAGAAACCGAGTTTTCAATGCGTACGCTGTCGGCAAACAAACAGGTAACTATGAAACCAATCAATTGTATTTTGAGATTTGTTAAGAGACTGCAATATACCAAACAGAATGTGAAAATCTACAGTATTGAAAGCGTTGCTAAGATCAAGTAAGTTGAGTACTGTAATATTTCCACTATTCATGCCTATTCTGATATTGTCCGTAATGTGTACTAGAATACTAGACCAATAGGAAGGGGGTGTAGGATTGAAAGGGTTTAGTAAAGAATTCTTGGAGGAGAGGTTACTTAATTGAGAATAGATAAGGCGTTCAAGGGTTTTGGATAGGAAAGGTAAGACAGAAAAAAAGCGAATTTAAAAGGTGCTTTTTTTTAGAAATAGATAACTCCCGCATTAGGAATTACTCCTGTGTCACGGGGGACTTTACAAACATACAAACAACGGACACAAAGAACACCCAGACTCAGGTGGGAATCGAACCCACGACCTGTAGCATAGCAGTCAGGGTCACTAACCACTAGACCAACAAGCCAGTCATGTTAATGTTAACAGCGAGTGCTTTGAATGAGATTATGGTTATATTTGAAAAGCAATATGGTAAGTAATTTTTTTCTGTAAAGAAATTACAGCTAGTTTTGGGTCCTTTTATGTAGATGCATTTGACGATCTTGGAGGTTTGTATTCCAAAAAATATAAATGTGCTTAGTTTCATAAAGTATTACAACACATAGGTAAACAAAAAGAGTTTTAAAATAGATTATGTGGAGCGGGATCAAACTCGAACTAGTTATAACAAACGCAGAGATAACGAGTGCAGAATATCGGGTTGTTACTTTTATTTTATTTTTATGTTATGACTCTTGTTATCTCGACACTTCGTTACGTTTGTGAAGCGTGTCAATTGAATGACGCATTTTATAGCCGCAGTTGATGCTTATTTTTCTTATTTCAGCACTCCATTGCCGGTACCACAGTTCTCGATATTTAAAAACACATCGAACACTATTTAGTTACCGTGTATAAACTCTTAAATTGGAGTACCAATTTCTTCGCATTTGTTTAAAATACACCGTGAAATTAAATCCTCCAACAAAAATACTATTAATATTTCCAAAATCTACAAAAAGTGTAAAACATTCTTCTTTTCACAAGTTACGAATGTGAAATATTATCTACATACCATTTATCGGCAACTATAAAATGTCTGCCTTTGTAAGATTATATAATTAAAAGTCAGGCTTGTTTCACAAAAAATAACAAGCCTCTCGTCCTCATGATGGGCGAACATGAGTAAAACTCTCAACAAGTGCTTCGCCTGTATGTTTGACTAAACATTTACGCTCTTATAATTTAATTTAAGTAATTATTTATAATCGATCGTTTGTAAAGTCTAGTGAAATTAGCAAAACCAAACCTGTTGTGTCTGCATAATATCTTCTAGACAGAGAAAGGCGTTAATTTAACTTTATCTGTACTGACATATAGGGTAACATATATATGCAGGATCCTCGGGCACAATGTGGATACAGACGATGAGAAAACTCCCTTAATCACTGATGCATTGTAAACACGCAAAGAAACACTGTACAGTTCCTGGGCTAATGTTGACTCGGTGGTGACCAAACTCAAAGTGAACTCATCGTTCCGCACTCATCGAATTTATTATAGAGGGCACTCTAAGCATCCGTACTAATGGTCGAAGATGCGACATATATATTGTTATATCGTTTTAAAACACTTGTGGGACGTCAGTATAATTTGGAATACATAATTATACGTATACGCTTCATTTCCAATTACAATGTTATCGTAAATATGTCTAAGTGATACAGTTATACAAAGTGTTGTGGCTGTAACGACGTCACTCGGCAACACAATTACCATTAGTGTCGGTTTTATTGTGACAACTTAAATCACCTGGCACCCTCGTCTTGTTTCTGTTCTAATTCCCCGTTTAACTCAAGTGGGCAAACGCGCCACATTTTCCTAATGATAATTTTAAAACATAGAACAGTGGAAATGCAGAATCCGCTACGTTACAGTCTACTGACTCTCACAGCGAGTAACAGTTCAAATAAAACGAAATGAAATCGCACACACGATGCCGGCTGGGAATATACCGACCTATAAAGCTACGTACCTACCTATATTTATTATGCTACGTATTGCCACTATTATGAGACTATGAAGGCAATACATGTCAGACTATACTTTATTACTAGCTATAAGCAATCGATGTACACAGTGCTATTCGTAGAGCTCATAGCTTTCGTGGCTGCTATATTCTTTAAAACATTGCCTTAGATACAATGCACTAATTTTTTTTTTTTCATTTGGTATCTAATTTCTGTTGTGAGTGTGGGTAAAAATATGTATACTCTTGCATAGAGAAAGAGAGAGAGAAAATGTTGACGGGCATTATTTTTATCGACATATTTATTAACTGTCCTTAATCGTTGGTAAATTGCAATACCATTTGCTAGTACAGTACAAAAAAATATGGTAGAAATCAGTTAAATAAGAAATAAATTTGATAATTAAGCTTAGGAGGGCAAATGAGAACCACTCACTCGGGTAGGACATTGGTACCGGATAGTTTCGATCGAGATTACGTAAAGTTGGCGTAGATCTACATATAGGAGGCCTTGTAGTTGGTCTCTAATTGAACACTACAACAATTTATTACGAACGTATGCCGCTTTTACTGGACGATCTTCTAAACTAAACACATACAAAAGCTTTACTGTTTAACAACATTCAACTCGAAACGAGTTTAGCATTCAAACGGCTCAAGTTAAACCAATTTAATCGAACTTGTTTTAGATCTAGATTGTATTGGCAAGGTCGTGAAACTTTGTGCGGCTATTTTAGATACTTTTTTTTACAAAAACCTTTGTAAAAAGTTTAGATTTCATTCAAAGTAATAAAAGATATTCAAAGCCCAAGGCGGTCGTTGCAAGCTTGGGCTTATTGTAGCAAAGTGACTTACTGTTTAGAAAATGAAGATACATACAGTAATAATTGAAGTCATTTTGGTAAATAAATAAAAGAAAACCTTATAAACTTCAGGAATTACGATCAGGTAGAAGTTTTATACCGGCCATATTGATTTTATATTTGTGCAACAAACTTAGCAAATAAGCAATAAGGTTCAACAGATGGTGACCGGTACGGGTACCTATGAGTACTTGCAACTTGCTTGCCATTCTTATCTCTGCCGCTGTGCAGTTCTGTCGAGCTCACTTACCAGTAAATATATCTATTTAAAAAAAATTAAAAATCTTTTACATGCCACTTTAGAACAGACTATGGCATAATTCTATAATTTTTTTTCCCCATATTTTGAGTCGAAGGACCTCCACAGGATTACTATGGAAAATTTATATTTAAACTAGCAGCACCCCGAGGTTTCAACCTCGTAAGTCCCGATCCCGTGGAAATATCGGGATAAGAAGTAGCCTATATGTTAATCCAGGTCTCCAGCTATCTACACACCAAGTTTCATCGCAATCGGTTTAGTGGTTTTTGCGTGAAAGAGTAACAAACATCCATCCATACATCCATACATCCTCACAAACTTTCACGTTTATAATATTAGTAGGATATCAAATTGCTAGGTACCCAATCGGTTGTTACGTTGGTTTATAGTGTTAATGAATTAGGAACGTCTGAGGCACTTCATTGATTTAGAGTTCACTGCACTGCACAATCCGGGTTCGATGCTTTTGATAAGTTTTTGAGTACGTCACTTCGGCGCGTGTATATTTTAAGTTCATGATAAGCGGTAACAACAACATCGACAGATATCGACGAAATATCGAAAAAACGTAAGTAATTTATGATCAGCAACTTTTTACTCCGGGGAAATTAAAACTCAGGGGAAGTAAAAAACAAAATCTATAATTATACGTTCCTACATAAATACAATAAGAATGTAAACTTTATATAACTTTAAGAAGTTATATTTACATATGTAAATATAATATGTGAACAAAAATTAAAGAAAAAACCTGTCTTCTCAAAAAATTATTATGTAAGAATATGTGTTTATACTGAGGAAATTCGTTGGATTTTTAATTCTTTATTAAATATTTTCCTATGTTTTTATTTTTTGGTATCTAATAGATATTATTTAATTTTATAATTTGCAATAGTATGCCTGTAACTTTATTATTAAATATTTGTTTAGTTGTTTTTCTTTATAAAGTAAGTTTTTTTAGTTATCAAGTTAAGTTCAAAGCGGTTAAATAAATTAATAAATTAGTTCAAATATACATGTACTGAACTATCATCGGTGTATATACTTTACGAATATAAGTTATTCTTTATCAAAAATAATGGCACAGAAAACACTGCACAAATAGATACCTAGTTTATAAACTTTTACGTGTAGGTTTACGTTAAAAACACGAGTGCTGTTTATTCCCGCGTAACAATATTTCAGGATTAAATGAAACTATTGCGTAGTTCATTGTTCGTGTTTATATTTAATGTATTTTGCTTCCTGAAATAAAAATATTTACCAAACAATCTTGTTTATTTATCATTAAAAAAATTAAAGAGTAAACAGCATCGTCAACAGCTCCTGCACTTTATTCGGTTATGTCGTCGAAATGTCAGGGAAAAGCAATTAGTCACCACATTTCATTAAAATGATCCCTTGCTGAAAATGCAGCATATTATGCTGTATCCAGTATCTTTTCTGGATACTCTAATCTGTCAAAAAGAACGCGCAATTGTGGTTTACATGAGATCTTTATGGCTAAGAATATTATAGTATAGCTTTTAGTAATATCGAAAACTAAGACATATTTTATTATTACATATCATTTTATACTCTGATTGTTATTTTTTTTTTTCATTCCATATTGATGGATCACATTGTGAAGTTGTACGCAGGTAGGAAGTTCCAAAGGAGGAGGTTCTCAATTCGCCGGAATCTATTTTTTATTTATGTTCACCGATTGCACTCTACACCTTAGGAGAATGCCAAGCGTGGGCGTAGCAGCGCCTCAACCTCACGACGGCTATTGGTGCGGGAAGCCTTAGCTTGAGACCATGGGTTTGTCCATGGTCCGAAGCGAGAGTGCGTGGAATTCCGCTGCCTCATTTTGCGAGGACGTGATGATGGCTAAAGAGGCGCCGGAAAGGGTACGGGAGAGAACGAGTACTCTCCCGTCCCGCAGTAGACGCACCAGGCGCCGGAGAGCGCAGAACGACCTCCGGCCTCCATCCGGCTATTCGTTACCCTGGCAGAAGCAGGCCTGAGAAGGCGGCGCGACGTGTTCCGAGCGCGCTTCTCTAAATCGGAGGGGGGCAAGGCCCCCCGTACACCACGGTGTGGCCGCCTTTTCAAGAGGCGGCCAAGGTCTGCAGGGGATCCCGGAGGCTTCCTTCTTAGAGTATCCCGGGTCCCTTGCAATACACCCACTTGTGACGGAAAACTGTGTGGTTTTAGTCGGTTCGATTCCGACATACCACTTCACCGTTAGCTCCGATGAGGTGATGACCCGTCACACGAAAAAAAAATGTTCACCGATTATTCGAAGACGCCTGAACCAATTTTGAAAATTCTTTTTTTGTTCCCAGGTGGTCCTATTTAAATTTTATCGAAATCAGTAGAGCGGTTTCTTAAAAATCAACAAATATCTCAAAATTGTATACGTCGTTTGCTCCGAAATATCGCTGTCTCATCGGAGCAGTGCGTTTAGTTGGCCTACCCATATTATATTTAAACAATATACATTTACTTTATACTAAAAAGCACATTGAAGTTAAGTAGTAGTAAGTTTAAGACGCGCTAAAATGGCGCTAGTCGTAGCGCTCTACTACTAACTATAAGAGGAGCGCCACTTTTAGAGATTGGTTGGACACATCGACATGAGTTGAACTCATAACTGCATGTGTCTAATATGCACACTCTCTTAGCTGCCCTCACGTTGCAATGAATTATATCTAAAAACACTCTCATCAAGTCACCTTTCACACAAAAAAACCGCAATCCGATCATTCGTTTCGGAGCTATGATGCCAGACTGACACACAAATACACATGATAATAAATACACATGCTAAACATATAATACCCTTTGTTTTTAAGTTGGGGGCTAATTAATAAATGGAATTATATATATATATATATATATAATTATATCTATACATCTCTATCCTCTCATCCGTTCTCTTAAAACGGAGACCTTAAATAGTTAACTAACTACAATGTAAAAGTTTGTACAGAAAAATATCGATTAGCGCAATCTTAACTAAGTTAATGATTTATTTTTAAAACAACATTTCTCATAATGCCTATACCTTAGGGAAAGAGGAAAAACATTTTATTTATGACTAGCAACCCGCCCTGGCTTCGCACGGGTACAAATTATACACCTAAATCTTCCTCATGAAGCACTCTGTCTACTAGTGAAAACCACATGAAAATCCGTTCAGTAGTTTTTCAGTTTATCGTGAACAGACAGACACACAGATAGACAGACAGACGCGGACTTCGTTTAATAATTTTATTTATGACTAGTAACCCACCCCGGCTTCGCACGGGTAGCAGAGACATCTTCAACAAACATCATCATATTTCAACCAATTTACACAAAACGGTAACAAATTATATACCTAAACTGTCCTCATGAATCGCCCTTATTTTTTTTCTTTTTCAGTTTATCGCGAACAGACAGACAGACGCGGCGGGGGGCTTGTTTTATAATATGTAGTGATTAAGTTCCAAGTACATAATGCGTAAATATTCATCAAAACTCATTTAAATAAGTATCTTAAATTTGCTTATTTATTAATAATACCAAATAAAACATATTAAACATTTCAATACGTCTCATACAGGTAGTCAACGTCCCCCTATTCCCGGGGGTAAGAATTAGTAAGTGTATTTAAATCAAACCTTTGCCACAAGATTATGTACAAGTCTTTATTATAATTTTGTCATCACCTTAGATCTCCAACGGCGCGAATAATGAAGTTTAGAAACTTGAAATTAGTTGGGGTCATAATCTTCACATCCCACATTATATGAGCCAGCGCCCGAACTGAACTCCCAACTCCCTGCAACCTCAGCCTCCTTGGCTACTCGACGAATATTCCGGTACGGCATTGTTAACTAATTGAACGAAACTTTGTTATTGAACATGTAAATCCTACTAAATAAACATTTTGGACTTTAAGAATAGGTAAATCAAAGATAATATTATAATTATTATATATACACTGTCACGGTGCCGTGGGAATATCAGGATAAAAAGTAGCCTACATATGTGTTAATCCAGGTCTTCAGCTATCTACATACCAAGTTTCATCGCAATCGGTTCAGTAGTTTTTGAAAGAGTAACAAACATCCATACATCCTCACAAACTTTCACGTTTATAATATTAGTAGGATGTGTCTTTTATTACTACTTTGATATCTATAATTAAACATAGTAATTAATTTGAAGCAAACTATCTCCATACAAAATATTTGATGTTGCTATTTAATTACTGCTGGTAAAACTATTTGTATTTAATAAACTGTATGAAACTTTGAATGTTTAACACATAATGTTTACTAAGAAAACAACTTTAAAAGTAACTCGATCAGAGAGGTGAACTAAACACATTTTCGCCTTTAAAGTTACATTGTGCAACATGTTTTTTGGCATAATATAAACTTTAAAGTCTAGTTACACGAAAATACTGAAATCGTTGGTTTCGTAGAACAAGTTTGCGTCTGTGTTTGTGTGTGACGGTGACGTCCGGGGTTATAAACCTGGTCGGTTTTAATATTAAAAATACAAATTGTAAGTGGCAACATGGAGTCTATAAACGTACCTACCTATTTGAGAGCAATTAAGAAAAAAAGAATTATTACATTCAAAATGTAGCGAAATGTAGGTATGTAAAACACTTCTGTCTATCCATTCAACGATGTAAAGGCCCGAATGAATATATAATAACAATAACTCTCAACAGTTTGATAAATAATTCATTTGTCATTCTTGGCATAAACTAAGCAAAAAGGATCAGTCATTTTTAGGCGAGAGGTCATCGTTACAATTTCACCGTCTGTACGTGTCTTAAAAAATTCAACTCATATGTTGACCAGTCCACATGTTTGATGTCTTTGCCGCGTCGTGAATAATAAAAGAACAAAATTATTACAAAACAAAATGGCGTATACGTGAAGGTTTACGAAAATATGTCTTCGTAAATCAAATGAATCGCAATCCTTTTTGACAATTGAGTTTCTGTTCCCCAAAAACTAATTTACCTTCTATTGTTCCTCCATATTTACGGAGTTATTACATTTGCCTTGATCAGATATTAAATTGCCTTCTCGAGAGGAACGACCCTTCTCTTTATAAGATTAACTGACACATGGGAGGTAGATAATGTTATAAGAGTATAAACAGTTTCAGTTCAATGCTGAAGCATCATTTTGTATTTAGGAAACGGTAGTAGAACTCCATACGTAATTACAATGTTGAGCAAACCCCCCATAATTTTAATCATATTCCCAAGATATGTTAGGATCGGGTTCACCTTACTCCTAATATAGTTGATTGCTTTCCTACTTTAATTTACTGGCAAGTTATATGGTACGATTACTGCTTGACTTCTAAAGGCTAATTATTACTTATCAAACATACATCTGTGAATATTCTTGTTGAGGTCAAAGGATAAGTAGAACAGACAACGTGCGACGTTTTTGGCAGAAATATATTAAATTTATATAATATTCGTATATTTAATATAAACCTAGGAAACTGCTGTTAAGTAGCAAAATTTTATAGAAAAAAATAAAGAAAAGTACATATGCAATTAGACATATGATAAGTTTGTTTCCAGTCGTAATAGGGAATATGCATGTTGTTTAAATTTACTTGATTAATTTTCCCTTGAATCTTTATTGTCCAAATATTATGCCTAAACAATTATTTTCTTATTTAGTTCGAGTCTAATTGCAGAAAATATTAATTAAAATATGCAAAATAAGAGCGCAAAATTCAACTTTGCAAAACGCTTCCCCATTGGTCGAAACAAAACATGACGACTGTGAAACATGACGAATGACTGAATGTAGTTTTGTCAAAGCACAATCGGACAATCTACCGAAAATAGGTGCATTCGTGATGACTATATATTTTGCATCAAATCCAGATTCTACGTCCGCTGAGGTTAAAAGAGTGAAAGCCGCAAGGTAATTATTATAATACTCGTTATATTATAATCTAAAGGATAGGTACGATATGTATAGTTAGTTATATTCATGTAGTTTTATTGGACTTTTGTTACCTAGTTTAAGTAGACAAGCAAGTTGCCTTCTGCTTGATATTTAAAACAAACATAAATTACTGCTGACTAATTCACACTATACTAGCAATTAAATTGTAATATGCTTACATTAAAGTGATCTTCACAACAATATAAACACGATATTGAAGATACTTCATCTCTTCTCATTAATGTACACCATAGTTTTCGTATTTTACATTATTATTTTGTACAGGAAAAAATACTGTATTGGGTGTACTTCTTACAGTGTTTTTACACTTAGGGACAAGGCAATACCTATAAAATGGTTTTTTAACTTTATTCGTCGTCTATTAATTACAATAAATAGTAATTACAACTGGAAATCGGTATAAAATTACTGTAATACTTCAAGTAAGTTTATGAAACAAACACTAAGCGTGGAACGTGACGTCATCCAAGGCCCGCGAAATATGGCGGCGTTCAAACAGATAAATTTTTATCGATGTTTTTAATGTTATTTTAAAAATTAATTTGAACATTGCCAAGGTTATTTATATTTTTTATTAGGGTAGAATGATGAAACAAGTCAATAAAAGATAAAAAAAAATACATGCATATTCCCTATTTCTGCAGTTTTATAACGGTTCGCTGTGTTGTGTGTTAACGAGTTCGTTGTTTTGAACAGGGATTGGCCTAAAGCAGTTTAAAAGTCTTGATTGGTTGACAGCGAGCTTGTCCATTATCATTTGCAATCGATAGTTTCAATCAGTCTGTTTCCAATCATTTCAACTACTGTTTTAGGCCATTATATAGAAGCCACTTTTCATCACGAGTGATAATTCAATTAAGTATCCCCACGTTCGTGTGACTATTTAACGAGTTAATTCAAGCCTCGCGTTATTGTTCAATGAGTTCAACAATAATTCTATAACGTCACAAAGTGTATTTTATTCTAACAATTATGATCTTACGGTTGAGTAGTTATTAAATCGGAAATGACGTGACGATTTAAATATTGCAAAAATTTTATATAAACAAATTTTGAATCGGCGCCAAACAACAAACTGATTAATTATCAATATTTTATATGTACCTACATAAGTAATTAATCATTTTAAAATTTGATGGTTTATGTAAATAAGCTCAATACTTAAGACTTGAGGTTTATTGATTTTTTGCTTTTTAGTTCTTTTCGTCGGTTAAATTTTTTGTTAAAAAGATTTTTATTTTATGGTTTTTTTTCATCATCAGCTCAGCTACATGATGTGATGATTTCTAAACGCAAATACCTGATAAAGTAATGATGACAAGTAAACAGAAACACTATTCGTTCCTACAATTTTCGAGGGTTTCTCTCAATTTTATCAGGATCCCATCATCAGATCCTGACTTCCTTGACATGGGACCATCCTTGAGGTATACCCTATCTAACAAAAAAAGAATAATCAAAATCGGTTCATAAATAACGGAGTGAGGGCTGAACAGACATAAAAAAAATATATATATAAAACGGTCGAATTGAGAACCTTTTCATTTTTTTTTCGTCGGTTAAAGACAAAGTCAACAAAAATATCAATTTATTTGTGCTTTTATGAGAAAATTATTATGAGATGTATACGTAAAATGGTAATATTTTACATTTCTAGGAAGTAGACAATAATATTTATAGTTTCGTAAAACTTATAAAAAACACGCTGTAATGAAGAACAGAGTAAAATAGACTTCCACTTTCCACTTCCTGGCTTCATCATCAGACCATCGCTAAGAAGCCCAATCTGTTGGACTCGTCTAAACAAATAATATGAGCCCAAACACGCAGTGTTTACTAGTAGCTTCTGAAGGTAAGAGTGAAGGCAGGCATGGATGCTGATCCACCTCCTGCCTTTATCATCAAATCAGCTCCAAAATGCCAAGTTATAGAATTATCATACATACAAAGTTTCATTTCAATACGACAGTAAGAAGTAGGTTAAAAATGACCCTCAAGATTTCTTAACATGGTTAGAATTGAAGCTAATAAAGGCGTGTAAAAACACAGTCCGCCTGAAGTTTTTGTCGCTAATGGCACAGCTCTCCTTATTAGAAGAAACGAAGAAATGGTTTTCAGAAAGGCAATAAAAAGCCTGATAACCTCATAACTGTTTAAGACCTTCATGAGGAAGTAAGAAGTAATACAAGTCGGTATCTGACCGTTTACTTCTCGACAAAAGAATTTGTTCTATTAGGAAATTGGTCAAGTATTCCAATACCATATATGAGTAACTATACCGTTTGCATTTTAGTTTTAAACTTGTTATATGTTGCATAGCCACAGCGATTTATGTTATAGCAAATCCGGGCGCGAAAATAATTATATCTTCATTGTATCTAACATTGTATTGAACTTTAACGACAACATTTTATAAAATGCCATTAGCGTGTACGTGGCGTTTATTAATGGGTGATGTTTCTATCAAAATTAGTTGGAGCATATCGAAATTAACACGAGAATTAATTAAAAGTATAATTTACCTAGTTTTAGTATTTAGTTTTAACGGTCTGGGTTACGTAATGTCTTTTTTGGAATTAATTGATAATGCATCATTCCACTCATTTGCAGTCGGGTAACAAAAGTTATACATTTACTGATTTTTTTTTTTTATTTTCTTCTGTTACCCCTTCTGTAAATCCCTGATTTCGTTTTAAACCTTTCAAGTAATCCTAAAACCTACCAATAATCAACTGATTCAATAGCAGAAACAGGAGATCACATTAACGAGGATTACTATTATCATATTTATTGAGATGACTATGCTAATTGTATTTTAAGCAAACTAATTTCGTTTCGTTCGACTAAAAATGTTTATGTCATACAAAATCATTTTTTGCCGAAAGATTTTAGATTTTTTAGGCCTTTTATAATAAAAGAAACTAAAAACATTCGTCTTACTTGATCAAGCAGGTAACGCACTTATAATTTATTAATTGCAATGTGTGTTGTATTTTCTTAAAGCCAGTAGTGTAATACTATTTATAGATTGAAATATAAATAGCTCTGGTTCTTCATTTATATTCAATTTAAATGAATGGTGTTAGATTTATATATGTGTTAATAAATCAGTAGCTACTTTGTGCTTATCTCCGAGATGAGTTCCGATAATTGAAAATTCAGCGCGCTGCCGTACCATGGGGACGGTAAGCAGGCGACAGACGATAGGCCGACAAGATAATCCATCCAAACTTTGGCGGTATCTTTGTCTGCAACAGATAATAATGACAAATGAAATAATGAAATTCGAAGAATTATTATCCTAGATATCTTAGCGGTACGCTTCAGAAGTTTGACAATTTTAATTTTCAAATTCGTTCGTGATTTCGGTTTTAAATATTAGTTAAAGTCAATGCCAAATACATATATTATATGACTGCGTATTGTAAGAAACGAGCTATACGAAACTATATTTAAGGATTTTAAATCTGAACATCTAGTAAATGTAGATGTTATATTATTCGTCATATGCCACTAATTTATTAAAGGGGTTTTCCATTCTTACTTGGATTAGTCGTGTTTCCTGCTGATGAAAAGGGTTCTTCTCTCTCTTCTTACATGATCGTCAGTGACTCCTATAGTCTTGTAAGTCTTTATGGATATCGGCAACCGAATACCATCAAGTGAGTAGCGCGTTTATTTACCCTCAGGATGATAGTAGCAGTGTACTACACATTTGTAGTACACTGCTACTATCGGTACATATCACCATCACCATAGACGTTAATAGACTTTGTACTGCTACTGACAAGATCCCATCAGAAAAATCCAATATAAACTTACCGGACCCCAAAATCGTAATACAACCAACGTGCAACAATATTTTCAAGTATTAAGGTTTTACCGGTCCACAAATGAACTATTTAAATAAGCTTTATATGAATGTAAACTCATGCGTGTAAGCTGAAAGTCGATAAACTATCAGTTCAATCGACCTTTTGTACATTGCGGTTGATTTTATGACAGCTTTAATATTAAAATGATTGCACATCGAACGTTAATAAGTTTTTCAGGCGGAGAGCGTGACATTGATGTATTTCGTCGCGCTCGGTCGATTGGTTCGTATAGTTCCCTAACGATGATAATAATTATTATGAAGAGCTAGCGCCACACTCGCTCACGTTAGCCCGTCAACGTACCGTCTCGCTGTGTCAAAGGGAAACTTTACTAATTAGCAAATAAAGCAAATTGAAGTCGCGTTCGGTTAAACGTGCGAATTCACATCTTGGCAAAATGCCTTCCATATCGTAGGTATTTTCGAATGTGCAACTGTTAGTGATGATATTTTGAGCATGAACACTTTGTACAAATGAGGATGCATTAGAATTAATGTAGAATCAGGAGAGATTATAACAAAAGGTTAAAGTGTGAGTTTAACCTAATATTATAACGTGTGATGGCACCAATTTCTACGAAAAAATTACAAACCTTAACTTTAACTAATAAGTTATTAGTTCTTACCAAAATACCAAAAGTCTTATCCTTTATTACTAATAATGGATAAGACTTTTGGTATTTTATGGACCCAAAGATACAGCTAGTTCCTCTCGGAGTAGCCTTATATTAACGTTAAAACTAAAGGGTTAGAAATATCGATAAACTCGTTTCTCGAACGCAGGTTCCTTCCAAGAGGAAATAATGATATTATCGATCTATATACTACCGCTTTCGGACAGCCATGGCTGCATGGGGCTCATACAAAGAAACTAATAAAATTTGTGTCGCCGCTAATGAAATAAAAATATTTAGATTTTGGCATAGCAAGCATAGCTTGTGTTATGGGTTCAAGAATACGGGTAAAAATACTTAGATAGATAGAAGAAGTCTTATTGTAAATACATTCTTTTTTTCTTTTTCTTTTTAACCATTACCACTACCGCATTAGGAATATTATTGTGTCGCGGGAAGCTTCACAAATATTCAAACAACAGACACAAAGAACACCCCACATTATACTGAGTGTTACAGAAAGGTGTGGTCAAATTTTAGGAGCGTTATGTGTGTCAACAAAAAGCTTGAATAAATATTAAAACTAATTATAATTTTTATGTCAATTTCCATGATTTTGCTTGAAATTTTTTTATGCAGACATTTTCAGAAAAATTTCGACATTCCATCAACATCCTTGGTATTAAACACCCATAGTTTCATTCATGTCAGCCCTCTCTCAAACGAAATGTTAGCTTTTTCGGTAAATTTTCAACTTTTTTCAGTTTGAAAATAAGATTTCTGAAATTAAAAGCCCGAATTTTCATAATATTATTAGCGCTTTACGTTATTCACGGGGTCTAGTATACGACCCTAAAATATGACTACACCTTTCTGTAACAGCTTGTATATAAAAACACCTAAACCAATGCAAACACACATTATTCATGCATACAAATATTTTGCACTGAGTAGGAATCGAAATCGCGACCTGTTGTAGGCGATTGCACTACCGCCACGATATGTTGGTCGATCTGTCGGTCATCACTACATATTACTAGTATAGTATTATACCCGCCTCGTCTGTCTGTCTGTATGTTCGCGATAAACTGAAAAACTATTGAACGGATTTTCATTCGGTTTTCACCAATAGACAGAGTGATTCATGAGGAAGATTTAAGTTTATAATTTGTTAACGTTTTGTGTAAATTGGTTGAAATATGATGATGACTGTTGAAGATGTTACTACTACCCATGCGAAACGGGGCGGGTTGCTAGTTGTAAATTAAATAAATATACATATTTTAATTAGTGTTAGAGGCTAAATTGTTAATCAGATTAAAACTTAACCCCGAAAAGGCCCTTATTTCAATCAATTTAGGGTACTAATTAAAATGAGATTTATTTTAACCTTTTGAGAATAATTAGCTGAAGGCTAATTATTCTCAAAAGGTATGAAGACAAATATGAAGATAAAAATAAATTATGTTATTTAAAATTATTCCCTTCTTTTTTTTACTTTCAGATCGATCTTCACAATTTCATCCACTGACTCTCGTTCTTCACAGTACCTATCATTCCTATCATGATTTTTTAATGTTTCTTATGCCCTAAGTATATAAGTTTATAAATCAGAAAAGAAATTGAGACGCATGAATTATTTTTATAACACAGTTAGTTGAAAGTGGTGTTTAACTAGAATGAACACACAAGTTAGTTGAAGCGTGTACAATCGGTAGCGGGTAGTGCAGGGTAGTACCGAGGAGGTCCGGATACGGAGGGTGCGGGTGGACCCGGCCCGTAATCCCTCCCATACCGCTACGGACCTATGATTTTCTTTGAAAATTTGTCGAACCATGCATTCTGCCATTCAATCTAATGTTATTTTCTTTATGATGAAACAGAATTGAACTTCACTTTTTTGGTTGGTATTTTTAATTTATAGTATACATTTCACTATGTAGTCTTTATATAAAGTACGTACTTATGTACATTGCGAACCCTATGAATAACACTTACGTTCTTGAAATGTTTATAATTTATCTAAGTTAAACACAGGCGTCCTTTTTCTCGTTAGCTATTGAGTTTCATCTTGTATTTTAATTATAGAGCACGCTCCGATAATTTATAATGAAGTCTTAAGTTAACATGCCAACCAAAGTAAGACGTTGTTCTCTTATTAACTTATTCCATAATAATTTAACTTTAGTGTACTTTTATAGTCCTTAAGTCGAAATAGAGGTTGAACCTGTAAAGTTTTTGAATATAATTATAAGATAAATGCTGTAAAAAGTGGTTAACTCTTTGACTTGGGTGAAAGTGTCTTATTTGTGCTTGGTCGCTACAGTTTTGCTTTTTCATTATAACATTTACATGACAATTATAAAAATTGTGTTTTTATTTGCTAACAGTTTTTCTTAATTATTTTTGTTAAGAATATATCTGGGCCAGTGACGGTGTATATTACTATTCCAGCAAATGCTTTTATGAGTGCTCTCATCAATTTATAAGGATGCATTCTGAGATTCTGTTGCCTTGATAAAAAAATACGGTATTAATTTTCATGTTAAAAAAATTGTATTTGGTTGGTTCTAAAAATAATCTTGCCCCTCTAACCCTAACAATGGTCTTTGATTTACAATTGTGTCTGGAAATGTACAAGAAGTAAGAAAATATACAAGTATTTCGAAGTATTTTACAACAACTGAAATTGTTACCTGTAAGACACTTTTTTGATAGATCTATCGGGTCTTTCTTTCTACCGGGTCTCTGAATTATGTGCGGACTGGTGTTATCGTGACCACAGTAATTGTTATACAGATAACATATAACAGACTAGCATTAGTCAAGATAATTATCACATAGCATTTTTTGGATTTTTAAAAATAATTAGAACTTTGACATAGAAAACCCTATAGATATATGGATCTATCTTGGAGTCTAAGTTAGTCGAATGCAGTTCAACCAATTCAAATCGGTTAAGCGGCTGCCTAGAAATAGGTGATCATGCATAGAAAATATAAAGATGTGTGACGAACATCGGGACAACATACAGCCTTAATGTAAGTTTCTAAAAATTTAATATTGCGGGGGGAATGCGGTCCGTTTTTTTATCTGACTAAACGGTGCTTGAAGCAGTAAAGAGATGCCCCTAGATTTTGAAATAGTTATGATCTCAGTGTAAATTAGTTAATTTCAGATATATCTTTGTGCTGCTCTGTACTATTCTAGTCACTCCTTAATAACACAGTGTAAAAGATATAGTCTCGTCTGACACATATACTAATATAAGAAAAAATATATATATACCTATAATATTCATTTAAAATATTGGTAAATAATTTTACACAACCCAAACATAATTATTTTTGTATTATAATTATACATAATTATGTTGGAATTGGCAATAATTAGTAGCCAACACGGACACTTTGATGTCAACACGGGACGCAAACGCCATCTGTTGGCGCTCGACAGTGCCAACGAGTCCGCGTGACACCTCCAAGAAATAGTCTTATTGCAACGGTCGAGTAGAACAGTCTTCGTAAAAACTGTGACAGTAATTTCTTTGTTATGTATTTACTCAGGACTGTCTATGATTTGACCTTTATTTTGTTCATATGTTCATTTTATTTCCTACCACCACTTGCCCACAAAACTAGTGCCGATGGACAAAGTGAAAATAAGGCCCAGACTACATATGTCATTATACGGTATAAAAGGTTTTCGTGAGCTTTCGATCTTAGAGTACGAGTAACTAGAGATAACGATGAGAAATAATATACCAAGCATAAACTAAATAAAATGAGACGTAGCGACGGTTTCTTGTCATGAAGTCATTCAACGTGATGAATTTTAGCAGGCTAACTTCAGTTACTATACAAAGGAGTTTGACCAAAAGTGGGCTAGCAATGTTTCATGTTGCAAAATCAAAATAATATAAAAAATATTTTCTTATTTTTTACAACTTTTTCACTACAGGAATTCTATTTTCGTAACCGGAATTATGATTGAAATAAAAAGAGTAAATTGCTACGCATTATTTCCGTATAAAGTCATGATATTTACGCTTCGTTCTTTTAATTTGTACGAGCTACGTAAGTAACCTTTGAACCAAAGCATCACAAAAATGATATCAAATTCATAATATCATAAAATAGCTAAACAATTAGTAATATTATTACGTTTTACAATGTATCTAATTAATAATTTACGTTTCTGTTATAATAAGTATTATTTTTGAGTTCCGTCTCACACAACTGTCAACCCAGATGACAGACGAGTCGGCGGCCATCACTGTTTATGTGTCGATTGACAATAGTCACTGTTATAATCTCTCCACTTAAATATTAATACTACTTACGGAACTCCGTTTGAGCGTCTGGTGACTTATTTTGTTTTTAACTAGCATTGTTTTTTTTTGTACATGAGTGACCTGTGGTTATTTTATAAGTTGCGAGTAGGTTAAACATAATTTGTAGGTCCTTGTTTGTAGGACAGGTATCTCCGTTTTTGTCTAATTACTTAAAAACTCGGTTATTTGTGCGAAAATGACACTTTCATTTGATAATATATAAAGCTTAGTCTATAATAAATAAAGATTTATTGTGCAACAACTTAAGACGGAATTCCATACATACATGGTCATTGTCCTTTTACTGTTAAAATAGCACAGTTTACATTTAATTACATTACATTTAAATCTTTAATAATTAGAATAAAGTGTTATTTAAGATTGGAAACAATTATTATTAGGTACGCTGCTGAAACATTAATTAGTTTAAAAATGTATTAACTATGCTGACTAGTATCTTAGAAATTTTACCTCGCGTCTTGTAATCAGCCTGGTAAAATGATTCATTAAATTGTATTTCTATACTTTGCCACGTCAATTATGAGGTGTAAGCTTTTCACCTTTAATAAATTCCCATCAAACAGTCACTTTTTTTTTACTAAAACAGAAAATCTATTACACCAGGCTTTCGACAAGGTCGAACGACTTCTCAGTTGAAGCATAAACCACACACGTAATAACATCCTTTTACTTTATTTTTTTGTAATATTTAGCAACGGGTCTTTATATCACCTTCATCTTATTTTAAATGCGAGTCGGAAATTTCATTACATAAAATTAGGCCCTGTCTCAGAGGGTCTAATTCCGGCCTTGTTTGTCGCTTTTTACAACAACCTTACAAAAATATCTAATGTAATTTACACGCGGGGAGAACAATACGGATAATGAAAAATCAACAACGGCTCACTACATCTATTTCAGGATTCCTTACCCGGCAGATTCATTTTTAGAAATAGTATATTTTATGCGCAGCAACGCCTCACAACGCAAAAAAAACGCGCGTCACAGCTTCCTTTGTCCATAGAGCAGCATGAGAAATTTTGCTAATAAAGTAACATTCCACTGCGATAAACGTTGTGATAAATTACATTAATTGGAAAAAGGATTTAATGCAAGATGATTCTTCTATATTGAGTCTCGTAAAAGGTATATTTATAACTAGCTGTGCCCGCGAAAACAAATGGTCTGAAAGTGTAAAAAAAACATCACCGGTTACATGTCAATATTTTAGCTTAGGTGTAATTTTTTGGCGATAGTGTCTGCCATGCATTTAATATAGTAAAACACTGTAATACTAAGAAAGTGTGAAGTTAAACTAACAACTAAGTCATAGATGCTTTACATAAAAATTCTATTCTATTCCAATATCATCATGTTGACGAGAATCAACGCAATCACGTATTTAAAAGGTATGACATACCTTTGCTTAGCCGTGGTCGTGGCCGCGATCACAGGCCTTTAGGTACTGTAATACTATTTAAAGACGTGATCGCGTGCATTCCCGTCAATATAATTATATTATCATGGAGCGCAAAAGTTTAAAAGTTTGGATCTTCTTTTTCTATAAATCTATTTATAAATATATGTATATTTACTGGACTGGCCTGATGGTCTAGTGGTTAGTGACCCTGATTGCTGAGCCAGAAGTCGTGGGTTCGATTTCCACCCAGGACGAATTATTCTCTGTCTGGGTGTAATTTATTTATAATGTGTATATATTTAGAAATATATAAGTATGTTTATCAGCAGTCTGGTTACCACAGTACAGGCTGTGCCTAGCTTAGGATCAGACGGCCGTGTAAGAGGTGTATGAAGTTGTTATTATTATTAATGCCCTGAAACATATTTAGACGCCAAATAGCTCGTTGGCATAGTCAAGAACCAGCTATCGATTACTCTGGGATCACCAAACATAGAAAAAAAAACTCCTGCTGCTTCAGCAATCACCACAGAAAAGCATATTCCCCTATGATATCCTACGATTGAAAATATACATTCACTCGAAATCCATCAAACAGACATGACTATTTGCAGGTGAAATCTAATATAACTAATAATATTTCTTTAAATCACAGGTAAAAATCGATTCTTTGTACTCTTAATATTTATTAGTTAATTAAATTGAGTGGTTTTATAAAAAATATAAAACAAAAATTAAACCGACGACGAAAAGAACCAAAACGCAAAAAATAAATAAACCTTTAAGTCTTAACTATTAAGCTTATTTATAATTTTTTGTAATTTTTGATTTTTTTTTCTTCATCAACTCGGCTACATAATGTGATGATTTCTAAACGCAAATACCTGATAAAGTAATGAAAAGTAAACGGAAACACTATTCGTTTCTACAATTTCCGAGGGATTCTCTCAATTTTATCAGAATTCTATCATCCTGACCAGTCAGATCCTGACTTCCTTGACATGGGACCATCTTTGAGGTATACCCTATCTAACAAAAAAGAATAGTCAAAATCAGTTTGTAAATAACGGAGAGGGCTGAACATACATAAAAAAAAACAATATGTATAAAATGGGTTGAATTGAGAACCTCCTTTTTTTCGTCGGTTAAAAACGATACCTAATTCAAAAAAGTAAATTAGTTTATATATTTAAAAAAAGTGCAAATAAAGAAAAGAGAGTCTAAGAGGGATTCGATCTGGCACCCAACTAAGTAGAAGTCGTACTCTACACCAGGTAAGCTAGAGAGTCTAAGAGGGATTCGATCCGGCACCCAACTAAGTAGAAGTCGTACTCTACACCAGATAAGCTAATCGCTCGCTGTAGTTAATTTCGAAATAAGTATATACATTCTGCTAACGTTACAATGTTATTACAGCTTTCATTGATTTTCCTGTGGAACCAAAGTTTAACCCGGGATAAAAAGTACCCTATAACCTGCGCAGGCACTCAAACTATTATCATACTAAGTTTCAAGCATATCCCTTCAGTAACTTCTGAGTTTATTGCGAACATACAAACAGACAGACAGAAAGACAGACAGACAGACAGACAGACAAAAATTGTTTGAATCGCATATTCGGCATCAGTATCGATATCTTAATACCCCTCAGTCGATTTTTTTTAAATATATTTATTCAATGTACAGAATTCACCCCGCTACAGATTTATTATAAGTATAGGTAATAATTTCGCATAACGCTATTCGCATGACGTTTGTATCGAATAAATATTTTAACATAATATTATTTTACCGTTGCTATTATAAATCATGTCTTTAATTTACTTTATATTTATTATTAGTGATCATAAAAATATTCTATTAAAATTAATTGAATATTTTGGCATTATGAACATAAGTCATAATCTTTATTCTTACTAATATTATAAATGTGAATGTAAGTTTTCCGTCAACAAACAAGGTGTTCCAAAAAGGTGCAGCAGTTTACGTCATTCCCGTGGTCTATAATACGACCCTAACATAATGACCGCATCATTCTGTGGTGAACACATCTTGTGTATTTTGATATTTTCTAAATTACTTAACTACACGCTTATTTAATAAGTATGGTCTTGTACCTTATAGCGGCCGTGGTTTAATTAATATTAATGTTATAAAATTCAAAGTAACTTCATGTATCTTTTTGTTGCCTTTTCACGATTTAACAACTTCACCAATTTCCGTTAATTTCCTATTACCCTAATAGAATATATTAATTAATAAGTAACAGAAAGCTCAGTGCAGGGTTTGGCGCGTACTTGACCGATTTTCATAAGATCATCTGCTCTCCGGAGGATTGGAATAATAATGAATAGACTTCATTTGTATGAGTTACGTTATTCAATACATTACATCGGCCAAGCTGAGTAATGAATTGTTGATAACATCTTTCAACAACGGTCGAATAACCGAATGTTAAGGATGTATTGCGATTTTCATGTTGATTTAAATGTAATGTATATTGAAATAGTGATAATGACATTGTTCTGAAGCCCCGCTATAGTTAGTCTATCTATTAAAACAATTGCTTATAATACAGATATCAATCTTTACTTAATAGAAGCAAACGACGGGTCACCTGATGGTAAATGACTACCGCCGCCCATGAGCACCTGCACCTCAAAAGTCACAAGTGCGTTGCCGGCCTTTAAGGTGGGAGTAGGGAAAGGGGGGAATAAGGGAGAGAGAGAGAGGGACGGGTTAGGGCCTCCGGTAACCTCATTTGGCGAAAAGCAATGCAAACATTGCTTCACTGCCGTTTTTCTATGAGGCCGTGGTATCACTCCGGTCGAGCCGGCTCATACGTGGCGAAGCATGGCTCTCCCACTGTGAATGTGAGTTTCTTATCTACTCAACCGATCTTAATGTAATTGTGCAAATACTTTGTTAGGAGTAGAATTACAAAGGACATAAGAATCATCCAGAAAAAAAAAATGTTCCTAATGGATACCTGAATTGATAAAATATAGATAATACATAGCATTTTCGTTACGCCATAAAATTTTGTTATATATGGCATTTAACCACCTTATTGGCTATACGTGTATTGAGTACAATAACAATATGCTAGTTATTACGGATCTAAAATTATAATTCAATAAATGTACCGCCTTACACAGAAATAATTATATTCTATCAATTTAAATAACCATTGTGTATATTCCTTTACTGCGTTAGCGATACTCTCGATACGGTCCTGAAAATTTTACCATTCAATTAATGTTACATTGGCCGTTAAAGTGCGATCCGCGTTCGCACACTCTTGCGTAATATGCACATTACTTGCTTTAACCGCGAAGGAAACCCCATAATTAATCTTGCATAATGTTATAAATGATACACATTACGCGAGGTCGATAATCCAAAACAAGTCAGTGTGATTGACTATAGTTTAACCCCTCTCAACATATGATAGGGCCCCATGCAACAGCCATTATCAACATTCCAACATAAATTCAATTCCGCTGAAAGTGATCGGTTCTTTTGTAAATCTATTTGCCCGTTACTCTGCAATATTCCCGTCTTCTATATAATTAATGATGGTATTTCGACACAATCATCAAACCAACTCGATTGTAAGTGCTTACCATCACCTACAAATCAAATTATTGACCTCTTTAAATCTGAAGCAAGGTTTTAAAATGTAAATTACGATGCTAGTTTACTTTAAAGTATAATAACACAACATAATTCGGCAAAATTTGTGGATGTACCTATTTACCACTCGCAGTTGTTTTTCATGAAGTTTATAAGCCGCTAATCTGCACATATCACGTTACTGGAGCACTGTTCCCGTGTTTATTGTCAAACAGGATTAAAAGGATAATGCACATTAGGCTTTTCTAGAACATTAACTCCACCGCCGCTGTAAATAAACGGCACACGTTACACTCTAATGTTTCATTGTCGTCGCCCCGGCCTCCCTTGCTGAATAAATAGACCCGTATATTTGACTCAATATTTTTGTACAAACACTCTTATCAGCTGTTCGTACTATTTACATGTTTTACAATATAATGGTTTAATACAGATAGTTTAAAACAAATGTTAACAGAAATTTGATTGAAATTACGACATAATTACTGTCATATAGTTAGTGAATGATCTTCTGTTCAGTTGACATGTACATCGACCCGCGCCAATTTGTATTTATTAATTTGATGGGATGGAATGACCGAGTTTTAAAACAAGGGTACAAGAGTCACAATAATGGGAGTATAAGTGTAATGAGTCCAGTCGTGAAATAGGTAGTTATAAAAAAACTTTGTAACTGCTATTTCGAACTTCTCCTAGGTCATATAACAGCACTGAAAAATAATATCAACTTTTCTAACATAGGTATTTTATTTTATCAAATCATCAATGACTGGGAGGCAATTTTGTGGTCCTTAGTGATATTAAATTGTGAATAGCAAATATTGCAGAAAGCGTAATTCTGGCGGTAGAATACAATACGTACTTGTTAGAAACAATTTCAAAACCACTGATATAAACTATGAAAATCACTAACTAACAGCAACTGTCAAGTTGTTCGTACCTCTGTTTGCACTCAAGTCACCCGTTCTAAACATATTCCTACCCTTTTATTATCCCACAATTTGTTAATATTTATCCATCGACCAATAGTATTGCGTTACCGGTATAACCAGTCAAAATAATATCTATTAACTTATTTTTATTAAATAGTGAACTGTGTTATCATCTATTATAGTTTTTCCCTATTTTTAATAAAATAAATAAGAGTTTTTAATGTGCCGACAACATACTCGTACAATACGTGGTGTCCAAGTAAATTCTAAATTGTCTACGTAGTATATAAAATGCAAAAGGAGAATTTCGACTTATATAATCACTTGGCACTTTGTTTACATTACACAATGGATTTAATTAAAACGGGATGTGTCTGCTCATTTTGGATTTTCGTAATTACAACGCGAAGTGAAGAAATATTATGATATAATATTCGTAAGCGTTATCGTCTCGACTGTGGAGTTTTATTAAAATCATAAATCCCGTGTCAAATGCACCCGCTCTCTGCCAAGTCTGAATAACAGATGTACAATTGTATTTTATGTAAATCAGTTTCATTTTAAAAACGTATCTAATGTAAATAAGATTCACAATTGTTCTTTAAATGCGGTTCAGCCCAGTTTGTAGATTTAATACAGAGTGCAGTTAGGCTGTACTTGCGATTTAGGTAAAAGATTTGCTTACAGTTTAGGAGTGTAATCTTGTTATGTATGTTGTTATTATTGTATGTAGTAATTATGCGGAATCATATGGCGAAGCTAATGCTACATATTTCGAAATTATTTATACATAATATTGAAGAAAAGTGTTGTCATACTTATGGGTCGTATGCTGCCATACGACCCATAAGTATCTCTCTCCGTTAATGACTTAAAGCGCGAACAATTTTTTGTAGTCTAATTCTATTCTGAAAATCACAAATTGGACTTCCAAATCGACCGTTAACGCTAATATTTCGTAGGATGGAGGGCATGAATGTAGCTAATGCTATTTAATACTAAGAATGTTGATAGAAAGTCCGGGTTTTTGAGAAAATGTGAAAAATTGATGAAATTGATATGTTATTTAAAAATGTGCACTTCCGTCATTATAAGCATTATTTTAAAATCTTTTTTTTTCAAGCTAAATCATATATTTCATAACTACACAGAACACTCTTCGAATGTGAGCACACCTTTTTGTAACATGGCTGAAGTGACGATGATGATTGTTATTAAGCTTTTACTATTTTTATTATCGACTCTAAAATGTATATACTCACTGCTTATGTTTCCAATTCAAAGATCTAAGTTCTAAAGTTATGATTAAGCATTAGTTATTTACTTTGTTGTGACATTACTTTGGAATATTCAAGTCCTGATATTTTAAAAAATTATTACGTCTTGTTATGCAGTTCGTATAGTTGTATGACTTTTAAAAATGTATGCAAATCATTTGACTAAATAAAATATTTATAACTAGAAGAGCAAAAGAAACTGTTTAACGTGGGAGAGCCATGCTTCGGCACGTATAGGCCGGCTCGACTCCGCTCGATATGACGGCCTCACAGAAAACCAGCAGTGAAACAATGCTTGCATTGCTTTAGGGCCTCCGGTAACCTCACTAACTCGGCGATACATAACGAAAGCTTTGCCTTACTGCCGGTTTTCTGTGAGGCCATGGTATCACTCCGGTCGAGCCTTTGAGAGTCTTTGGGAGTCACTTAACTATCTACATCATAATGAATATTGAAGAAAACTATTTCTGGCGGTAGGAATACACACATACATTCATAAACTCACGCTTTTTCGCTTCGAGGTAGGTGGACACAACAGCCCGCCATTTCCTCTACTGTCATTACACTTTTCATACAAGCCCGTCGGTTTCGGGACCCTTAACTTGCCCTTTCTGCGTGGTCAACAGCTACTTTCATAAATTTTAAGCTTCACCACATCAAAGGTATAATAAAACGGATTACTCAATGCTACCTACGCGAAGAGGAAGTCAGAATCTAGTTTTAATTGAAGTGCCTGGTTTCATAGACTCCTATTTGTGTTCCAGTATTTTTATGGTAAAGTAATAAACTTTATATGCAAAATGTTTCAATAAAAGTAGCGAAGGAGTTGAGAAAGTTTGAAGTTATATTTGCACCAAGTGGTAGCGGCCTTATTTCACAAATCAGGGTACTTACAATTAAGAAAGTTTGTTCGAACTGCACACCGCTTTTCATATTAATTCAATTTTATCAAGCATTATTGGTGTTATTTATGGTGAAATAATGGTCGATGGTTGTAAGTTTGCAGCAAACATTATGACGGTTGGTTGTTATCGGTGCATATAGCCACTTACACCATCCGAGGTATCAAGGACTTGTTGTTCTTTCTGGTGATGCTTGTTGATTGGTTGATCCCGGTTGAACCCCTCTATAGGAACATAACACTAAGCAAGTAGTGCTGTAGATTTGTTTTGTTTAGGAGGTAGGTTCTTCTCCAGGTACGCAATACCTCCTGCGTTTATGAAAACGTTTAGATGTTTTTTTGGTCAATCCTGGCCCTAATTCTGAGTGACTTCAACATCGCAATATATGGCAACCGTATTCATGAATAGGGCTTTTAAATAAATTAATAATTGTCTCCAAGAAACATAATTAATGCCACTTAAAAATCTTATGAACTTTTTAACGTACGTATATACTAGGTCTGTTTTTTTTTTCATATTGACGTGTCGTGCTGCGCCTGTTCAACAAAAAGTAAAATCGTTAATATTGTTTCGCCATAGGCGAAGATACGAAATTTATTTGACCTGAGAATCTCTTTTTTCAGTTAGTTAAAAAGGTAACTGAATATTAAGGTTGCGGTAGAAAATAATTCGTGTGGCTAAACTAAAATATAAAAAGACGATACATTGACTCTCAGCTACGGATAATGCCGTGAAAATCATCAAAGATTACCAAGACTCCGCAGCGTCCACCCGCATTGCAAGGTCTTTGATATTTGTTCCGATATTCAAATGCTCCTACAGTCTAACTCTGCAAATTTTAGTACATTCAATTTAGACAAACGAGTACCTACCTATCTTCCTTACTTTAGATAAACTGACCTCCGAATAAATTTCAGATCCAAAGTCACTAACATTAATATGAGGTCACACACACGTATAAGTCTGGTGAATGCTATTCATAAACAACCCACTACGATAAATGAGGTACAGACGTGGTATAACATTGATTACCATGTCTCTATCGTGTTTTGTGGACTGAATTGAAGAAAAATGCCTTTAGGAATAAAAAATTACATAAAGAACCAAGTTGGAAAAGTCTTGGTTAGCAAGTAATATTTCTGAATGACCCCTTTACATGTTTAAAAAACTAGTATAGAATAAGTAGACTAGAGTTACATAACGATATATTCAGGAGTGAGTAGCCAGAGACAATATCATCCGCAGGACAATAAGTCTCTCTGTCATATAATGTGGCAGTTAATTTAGAGACTAATGGAGTAATTATTCGTATTTCGTGCACTTACGAGTACCTATTTGTGTACGCTCGAGAATGGTGTTTCGGTTTAATAACTCTGCGTACGTGCACTGTACACAGTTAAGTGCTGAGCAAATGTTTGTTGTCTCGAGTTGGGCGCACGATGTGTTCTCTCAACAGCCCAGATGCCAAAGCTCCTGAACCTGTTCAAGTAGTGCGGTGACATAGTTTACAATACTAGGCGCTAAAATCAAATTAACCATATTAATTTATTCTCAACCTGGCTTTTTACTGGTTTTGCCTATATGTTACCTGTTTGCGGTTTTATTACGTTCAGTAGTAACGGTGGTAAATATCTGTACGGTGTATTTTTTCATGATTTTTAAAATCACGTTGTTTTACTTTCTCAGTATTTCAGTTTATTAAACTATAGGTTATCTTCTCTTTGAAATATATTAAACATTCGATTACCCCAAATTGGAAGCTACTGTATTCATGTCATAGCGATATTAAGGGAGACGATGCTGGTATTTGGCTCTCAATCGGAAAAGCCGTTTCACGTGGTCAGAAGTAACTGGAAGCACGAATTTGCAGTACTTCCATGGAAATGTTTCCACTAAAGCACAATAACGTACTTGCGAGGAGCCGTATAAGCGGATTATGAAAGGTTCCGAAGTAGGCTGCTTTGAAACTCGCAAGAAAAGCAATATCCATTATCTTGGCAGGGCTTTGTGTGTCGACCGCTGCGCATTGTTGGTCGCTTGCAGTGCCCGCGCCCGCTATATTGTTTGACTTAAGGGGACTTAGCCCCGGATTACCTCTGTGCTAAACATTAAAAGTCAGGTTTTTGATATACTAACTGGACTCTAATGCTTGTGCATAAAAGGTAAAAATAGTTTCTCAGATCTGAATTTCATTACCATTCTGTAAGAAACGTAGGTGTCTAAATTAAAGAAGTTAGGAATCAAATAGTCTAGTCTAGTCCGATATCAGTTGTTAACTCTCACGCTAAAACGGCTGAACGGATTTGGATGAAATTTGGCACATTAGAGATAGATTATAGTCTGGAATAGCGCATACTGTTGGCTAGATTCGAATTTCCACGCGAACAAAGTCGCAGACTATAACTAGTGACATATTATTTAAGTTTAGTGACCTGAATTGTGTTTTTCCAAATATTTATTTAAAATAATGTTTTTAATACCTGCGTGAAACTTTAAATTATTAGGGAATTTTAAATGTGTTTAATACCCACATTAAACACGCTATCACCTTTTATACTATACGTATGTTCTTCTAGATATCAAATGGAAACTAACAATACCTAGATTATTAACGTATGCACTAAGTAACATGCAACATCCATTACTAATATGTCGAAAGCGATAACTTATGCCGCGTTCTAATAAACAAAAAACGATTCATTTTTCTTACGGACGGTAAAATTTTCGTTAAAATTGCAACGAAATTTTACCGTCAAACGACAAACGTTATCAATTGAATTCTTACACCATTAAAACTAAATACATTATTACAACTATATAAATATTTTCACGTACCCTTAACGACTTCAATAAATGTCAAATTAAAAATATTTCAAAGTTTAAATAACAAATTCATTTAACTTGGAATCACGTAACTCAACATTCGTAAGAGAAAATATTCAGAGATTTATTATAATCGCTGAATATTTTTGTGTACTTCTTGCTAATCATTTTGATAGGCCAACATCCCCTCAACGTCGTTTTCGAGAAAAGTTTCTTTTGTTTTGCGGTTGTTATTATGATTTTCCTGGTGAGGTGTAGTGTGTTTGGCAGGTGTCGCGAAGCCTACACAGTAACTAGCGACTCGACTCAATTATCCGCAGTGAGCGCCATAAATTTTGTGTCCGCACGCCGACACGGCAATTACTGTCGGCGCTCATCCGCAAAACGATGTTAATAGCCCTCTGATTCGTACATTTATCTCAGCTACACTGTATCTTTTTATTATTTCTAGTGAATCGTGAACTTGGAACATAACGGTCCCTGGTTGCTTAACATCACAATTTCCTCTTATCGTTATGGTCTGGGGTTGCTAGCGCGGTACCATTTTCGTAACGCATAATGGCACTAGAAAATGTTCCTTGGGTAACCGCACATAATCACTCTTCAAGTACCTTCCCGTCGATCTTTACTTGATATTAGTCTACAGATAAGGATGAAGTGACGTAAATGTGTCCTTATTAAAATTACGACATTGATAACTAAAAGTACGTACTTGGATTTAATGACAACATTATATCCCTTTTACTGAAGTTTCCATGTCGTAGTTAAACTATCTACGTATCTCTCTATCAAGATTCTAAGTATCTCTTTTCACCTATCATCTAGTTTCCTGTAGCAATTACGCTCGTCGTGATAAATTGCATCATTTACTCAAGCGAGGATACCTACATACTTACATGTATACGAATCAATCGTGGTTTCTGGAAAGTTTATGTGATCAGCGCAGTTAAATTGAACTCCGTGGGTATTTTAATTAAATAATCTTTTTTAGGTCACAGAAAGATATTTATGAATGTTTATTTTATATTATTACGAACGGCCTTTATATTTGGTACTAGTGATAATATTGTGGGAGACAAGCTGGTAGAAATGAATCTGACAATAAAATTCTTACAGCCATTTTTTATCAAGCTCTAGTTACAAGCTTGTTGATTTACTGAGTTGGTACTTATGATGGCGTGAGGTTCCCGGGACAGGAAAATCGTAGTTAGATTTTTCTGTTAAGCAATAAATTCAGTAGCAGGATGGCATGTCTGGAAAATGTGATTGGTGGACGGCAAAAGGATCGCCTCCCATTACATCTGGTCTCATATATTGTGGGTGAAATGTGGGTATGTACAGGTGTGAATGTTAAAATCAATCATCATTAATAAGATATTAAGAATTAACGACAGAATGGTATCATCTAGTTTATTTTATAATTTAATTGTATTTTTGTTTTCACCACTATTCTGTCAATATTAGAAGTAAAATATATACTATATTAGCTGCGCCCCGCGGTTTCACCAGCGTTTTTCCCGATGCCCTAGGGATATCGGCCTAAAAAAGTAGCCTTTGTGTTAATTAAGGTATTCAGCTATCTACATACCAAGTTTCATCGCAATCGATTCAGTAGTTTTACGGGAAAGACGAACAAACATCCATACATCCTCACAAACTTTCACGTTTATAGTGTTTAATCCGGTTTAACCATAGAATATCGTTATCCTGTCGTATTCACCTCATACTAGGTTAACTAGACTGCTTTATCGAAACCAGCGATACACAAACGGCAACGGTTTATTGATTTTGGGATAGACGTTATTGCTTCAGAATAATGTTCTTCAAAATAAAGTTACTAAGACAATTTATCTACCGCCTTTTAATACCTTACTCATATAATAAAATTAGGTTGTGATTAACAAAAATAGAGCTTATTTTGTGCAATATCAGTAGTTACATTTTGCATGTTTTGCAGTCGGCGAGGGTAATGCTCATTCGTTTCATCTCGAGGGACGTGATACAACGGGCAGCGAGCCGTTGGCCAACCATCATTGATAGCAATATGCCTTCATTTATCCAACAATGTTACGATATTTCCTGACCCAATGTTCTGATAACTATCGGTACAGCTTTCTTCGCCTATTTCGCGGGCAGCTGATGAGTTGTTACATAGTGGAGATTTCATTCTACGAAACGTGTTACGGAAATAAAAGGCGGTTTTATTCGTAATGTAATGACACTCGGCGCTAGATTTCCCACGAGGGTCCCAAAAAAAGGTGTTCTTGAAAGCCTTGCTCAGTTGTGGTTTTGGTTTTTGTAACTTACTTGAAAGTCTATTATCTGTTCTTTTTTATGCGATGGGAGCAACCGAACAGACGGGTCAAATGATGGTAAATAACGGGAGTAGGGGAAGGGTGTCACCATAATAATTTAAGCAAAGATAAAGATTTATTGCCGGAGTGTGTATGTGTGTGTGTGTGTGTGTGTGTGTGTGTGTGTGTGTGTGTGTATGTATGTGTGTATGTGTGTGTGTGTGTGTGTATGTGTGTGTGTGTGTGTGTGTGTGTATATGTGTGTGTGTGTGTGTCTCTTAGCGAGAAAGTTCTATAAGAATGATACGAAAAGATGTCAAACGCTGAGTAAATTTTCCGTGTCGCCGTAATTTAAATTTTGTAACCAATGTGTCAATTGACTGGCTTGTTGGCCTAGTGGTTAGTGACCCTGACTGCTATTCGTCGAGGGTTCGATTCCCACCTAAGTCTGGGTGTTCTTTGTGTCCGTCGTTTGTATGTTTGTAAAGTCCCCCGCGACACAGGAGTTATTCGTAATGCGGGAGTTGTCTTTTTTTTTTTAATAAAAAAAAAATATATTTACATGCAATTTAATGTCTGTAAACCGAGTATATGATTGATCTTATTGTAGATTATCAGACTGGAGATAGGAAGCTATCGAGTTGAAAAAGTAGTTTTGTGTGGGGGAATAAGACAAACTAGCGATTTTTTTTTGATGAATCTGGCGGAGGTAGGTGTGGGTGGGTGTAGGCATAGGATTGCGCGGAGCACAAAAAGCTGTCTCACTGTTAACACTTTAGCGAGTGAATATAGGTCTTGTGTTATAAATCGGTAAGGTTTGAAGAACATTACTTTGAGTAACGCTCTCTGTGCTCTTTCCAGTTTTATAAAACAGGTCTTGTCAGCTCCGCCCCACACTGGAAGGAAGTAAGTTAAGATTGATGAACAGAGAGCGGAGTAAATCATATGTATAGTTTCTTCATCTGCAGAAAGTCTCAGAGTTTTATAAATATGTATAAGGCGCCTGACTCTTGTCGTGAGCGTGTCGATTTGACGGTGCCAGGTTAGGTTTCGGTCAATAAGAACACCAAGATACTTAGTATTAGTTGATAGAGTTATCGGGCGGCAACTGCAAGTATTGTCATTATTGCAGTCTGAATGTATGAAAATTGTATAGTTATCTTAGTTATGGACGCCGGTAGTCACTTTCATCAGGTGATTCGTCTGCTCGTTTGCTCCCTAAGCTATGCCATAAAGACAACATAATACTAATATGTATAAAACAATATTTTCCCTGCAGCGAGTATGTGACTCAACTTATTCTTCACTTTGAATCTAACTTAAGAGGTAATCTAAGCTAACACTATGAGAGTCTATACTTCTATACTTACGTTTTAAAAATACATTTTATGGTATCAATAAGGAAGTCGTCATCCAATCTTACAAATATTACTGTGGTTGCAAGTTTGTCTGTCAAATTCTGTCACTAATAGGTAATGATTATGCCTTCTTAGTTTTCAGTAAGAAATAACAATATTTGTTTTGTGCTGCGTCATCGATGTTTTATGTACACATGGTAAGAAAATATATGGTTAAATAATATAATATTAGTCCTATCTTATGTCCTTGGAGTTTCTTGCCTGTTCTTCTCCATAGGATCTACATATTGGAACAGGCAACTAGCTTCACGACTGACTTAGTCTGGCTGACTCCTACTCCTGACAATTCAAAAATACCTATTATTGGTTTAATTGAAATAAATGGTTAAGTTTTACAAACACGCCATTGTCATCTAATGTAACTGTTTTATGGAAAGTTTGGCAGTAATATTTTAAACTTTGTTAATGGCTTTCAAGTACGCTTTAGGAATAACTTTAAAAGTGAAAATGTGGCATTTAATAATAATAATAACATTACACACATCTCACACAACTTACATATGTGTTAGGTATGTGTTTACCTTTATTAGCCTGTTACTCCGTAAAATAGTTTAATAGATAATTACTGCTTATGTAGTTCCAGAAATGACAGAAAAACCTTGAGAGTATTATGGAAAACTATCAGGTGTGAAGGTTTTCTCTCAATGTTTTTGTTCACCGTTAAAACAAGTGATAAGTAATTCCTGGCACGCACAAAAACTTTCAAAAGTCTGAAGCGCCTGGAGACCCAAACGCCTAAGGCTATTTATATTCACAGGCAATTGAATCCGTCTACACAAATATTATTAACTCAACAATTTGTTTGGTCTTCCAGTCTGTTTCGAAAGTTCTCTTTAATCCCTGACGCAAAAAGAGGGGTGTTATAAGTTTGATGTGTCTGTCTGTGGCATCGTAGCTGCCAAACGGATGAACCGATTTGAATACAGTTTTTTTTTAAAGGTGACTTGATCGAGAGCGTTCTTCGATATAATTCAAGAAAATCTGTTCATCAGCTCTTTTGTAATCATTGAAGGGATTTTAGAGTCGGGGGTATTTTAAATTCTTAATTTATGATTATACCATTATGCAACTTGTTTATTAAGATGGTAATTATCTGTATGTATTACCTCACGATTCATTGGACCGGAGTCGTAACCACAGACATCGACCAAAACACAGTCCAATAAATAAATAAAATGGCAAGTACGCGAAGTGAAATGTATGAACCAAATTTAAGGCAGGTGAAACCACGGAGACTAGCAGCTATTCTCCGCGGTTTCACCTGCCTTAAATTTGGGTCATACATCTATATCATATCATATCATAAGTGATAGCTGCTGTCACTGATAATACATTTTTAAGTAGATGTTAATATTTCAGACAGATTTCATGATTACATATAGGCAGGCCTATTACTTCAAAATTCCTTGTCATTTTGTAATTCTACTTGCGAATATTAATATAAAATTAACATAATTTTAGACCTACGATTTCATAGGAAAAAATATGAACTAACTCAATCTTAAAAGCCTCATGTTTTACAACAGCTTGCAGAAACACAAAACCCAACTTCAAACTTCGATTTTCTTCGTAATCCTCTGAAGCTATAAATTTATATACGAGACCATTTCTTACAAACTTGAGAGGTTAGAAAATAGAGAGTTAAGTATCGCGGTCGTAGGCAAAGTTTAACTCCAACATCTGGACTATCTCCCGTCTTATCGACTCGCTCAGCTCATCTCGCTCAAGAGACGTTACTATCGAACCAATTTCCTTTACAACATTTTTCACCTAAAATACACTTTCTTTATTCCATGTGTTTGAAAATTTATCATAAAATTTAATATTTAAGGTATATAAATAGATAATTGAAACTCGTGAATTTCATTAAGCCGTTTTCACGTAATTTTTAAAGTTGTAAAACATATTATTTAAAAATTTTACCTTTTTGCAATTCTTCTATATAAAATCTGTAAATAATTCTAAATTCACGTTACTGCGTTTGCGATATTTTATTAAAAAGGGGTACAAAGAAATTTCTTCGCGTATTAATATAATGATTCCGACCTCATTTGGTTCTGAAGAAAACGTCTACATACCATATAAAAACAGTTGTTTATTTTGTAAATTTGACCATAAGCATTAGTAAGATTAATACTATTGTATTTTTAAGTTTTTTACTCCTTTGTTCATATTTTAGAATGCATAATAAAGAATTGAATTGAATTGAATTAGGTATGATCCTTATTCCATATATATCAAGAAAGACATTGATTTTTATAAGTTATAACTGGAATCAAAAACGTATAGGTATGTAATATGAGTATTGTACATGAAAAATATAACTGAAGTCAAAAACATATATGAAAAATAACGCTCGCTGCTTTAATACCTGTGGAAGCTTAATACTTGTCAATATAATTAGCTAATATTTGTATGTAAGATGGTTTTACTAAAATCATAGACAATTTTAAAAACTGGTATAATGTAAAAGATCGCTCCTTCTGTCTCTAATTCTTAACAATTTAAATTATTAATATTTGGTTTCAAAAAGAGTTAAATTGGAATATGGCTACCACATAAGGAAGTGAATTGTCTAACCTCTAACTATGCAGCACCGTAATTAAGGTTCGAGTACCTACTGCGTGCTTTACAAATCGATATCCTTTGATCGTATTAATCGAGTTAAGCATCGATATATAGATTTATGTCCATACCATCGGAATTAAGTTCTGCTAACTAGTCTTCGTCGTCGTCTTGTGATGTAATTATTTGAAACATCTATCTACTACTAATTTAAAATTTTTAGGCTGTCGTACCTCAAAAGAAAAGAAGAAACCCTTATAGGATCACTTCGTTGTCCGTCTGTTAGTCAAGATATTTTTTTTGGAATGCGTGGCGGTATGAAGTTGAAATGAACATCAAACACGTGTGCGGTCCCTTGTTTAAGCCTTATATTTTGCGAATACAAACTTATATTTTGCGCTTGGAAAATTGACTGTGATGTATGGGAAAGTATTTGTAGAACGACAAAATTAAGTTTGTCTTACAATCCGACTTGTACCAAACTGTTTTATACTAAAATCGTTTGTAAATACGACTCAAAAGACTTATTTAGTCTAATATTAGCAGAAAACGCCAAGTGAAATGCTTTAAACAAAATGCAGGATGGCTATAAAAAATAACGATCAAGGCGATAGCTCTCGCCGCTTCTAAGCGTTCGTTCTACGCCAACGTTACCGAATCGGACTACTTTAATTCGCGGAGTTAACCCTGTTTATAGAACTTCTAATTTATATTTTAAATAATAGGTGTACCAAAGATTGTTATTTTGCATGATTTCTATTCAAAAATTGAATAGAAATCATGTGAATAAGAATTGTATTAAACGAAAATAAAATCACACAGACATAATAAAGACTTCGGAAACTTTTGGAAAGAAACAATTAAAGGAGAGTGCTTATAACGCTCTTCGTATGCAGTTTAATAACGCTTTTAAGGCTATGTTAAACCTACCCTGGCGGTGTAGTGCGACTGGCATGTTCGCTGAGAACAGAGACACTGATTTTTACAAGCTCTTGAGGAGACTCAAAGCATCTTTCCTGACTCGATTTTTTTGTCTGTTATATTCCGCTCTGTTTATCTGCTGAGAAATAATTTTAAGGTTTTTGTGTATTCATTTTAGTTAAAGTAATTTAATTTAATTCTTGTAACATCCTTATGGGCAACTATGCCTGAAATCACTACATATTATGAAACAAAGTCCCCCGCCGCGTCTGTCTGTCTGTTCGCGATAAACTGAAAAACTACTCAACGGATTTTCATGCGGTTTTCACTAATAGACAGAGTGATTCACGAGGAAAATTTAGGCGTATAATTTGTACACGTGCAAAGCCGGGGCGGGTTGCTAGTAAACTATAAATATAAAATTGTCCTTGTCTATAGGCACCAGTAACCACTTATCATCAGGAGGACAGTATGATTTATGCTAACTAAGTTGTATAAAAACTAACGGGAATGCCCCTCCAACAGCTCTCAAGATAAACAACACTACCTGCTGTGTGTATGTACTGTATGTCCTTTAAAAAACCTTGAAGAATTATAGGTGTAAGATGAATAGCATAGGATTGACGCACCTGTTTATTTTTTTTAAAGACTACTACTAACGTGGGTCTCACATTACTAGTATTCTTGTTAAGCCCTACAGCTAAACCAAAATGATTGTGTTAGGAGTGGGTTCACGTCGGTAGTGCACTGGGTGGGGTTCGAACTCGCAACCGATTGATCGCAAGTCCCACGCTTTACGTAAAGTAAGTAATGTAACTTGTTAATCATTTTCCTACCATTGTACTGGTAGAATTTAAGTCTCCTAATTTTAAAATACCATTTACCATACCACCATCACCACACCATGTAACTATATTCTTAAAAAATAAATAAAAATAATTAAAATATCTCTATATTAATCTTAAAACTTATAAATTACATTTTTAAGTATGTACAAAACAAAATATATATTTAAAAACATAAAAAAATAGAAGACCACACATCATCGGGTACAGGGACCAAGACACCGGTGGTTAGAGCCTCAAAGACAGGAACCTCCTCACTATACGGGCCGTGTCGAGGAGAACTGCCTTCTGCATCATTCCCTTGATCCAGCCGTCTAACGTGAGCCTCTTAAGGTGTTAATTATTATTAGTAGTCATTACGCTACCGCCGGGTTGAAACTGTGTTCCATAATACCATAAAAAATCAAAATATGGAGACCGCCGTATTTTTGACGTACGATGTCTCTTCAGTAAACATTTAGAATAGAAAAAGTGATAAAGTGTGACTTGAAATAGTGACCGAAAGCGAATGAATGCCAGATGAAGTTGACCTTCGTACGTGAAAGGTTTTCTAATCTCTCAAACTCATCTTTATTATGTGGTCTTCCAAAATCGATTGTTTCAGCACGGGCTATTAGCTCAAGCTTTATTGTGTTTATATTTAAAAGAGAATAAAAGAATTAACTTATACTCGTATATATGCAAAGTCACAAGCGTTATTTATTATAGAAATAATATACCTACTTTACTACCTTTTCTTACCAACCTAACCGTTAAGGATGCGTTCTACTTTTATGTTTTCTCGCATTTCGCATCACATTTCCCTCGCTACTTTCTAACACTCAACGCTATTCCATCCATGCAACTATGGAATGAAATGTGCGTTCCTCAATTTTGTGCTTAAACTCCCGCCTCGGGGTACATAAAAATACACATTGTCATGGTCAGTTTTAATCACACATTAGAAAATAGGAACAATACAATACATAAAATAAACTTTTCTAGCTTTTTCGGTAATAATGAGTGGGTTTTATAATAACTTTCGCGTCGTGGTTTGATGTACTTATAAAGCACACCCGAGTGCAGTGTTAACTTTTGATTTTTGTTATTTAGTACTAATGTGTTATATTTTTCGGTAATGTAATCTATATAAATAAAAATGAATCACTAAATGTGTTGCTAAGCGCAAAACTAAAAAGAAACTGGACCAATTCGGGAATTTTATTAAATTCAAATATACGTTAAAGTCAGAGGAAGGCTGCTACACACTACATTTGACAGAACGAGGTTTGTCGGGTGAGCTAGTGATATATAAATTTGTAATGACGTATAGACAAATAAAAATATTTGCATATTCCTTATTATATTGTTTTAATGATACCATACTTTATTATTATAAAATCAACATGGCAGGTGAGAACGAATACTATCTAGGGGTAGAACGAATACTATAAAGGGGTACGGTAGACTCGATTGAAACCTTACCTGAATAATAAAACATAAAAAGTAATGATTTCGAGTCGACAACATATATCCGCAAAATTCGGATTGTCGAGTATTTTGTTAAATTCTAATAGTGCAAACGGTAGTCGCCATATTGGCCACTCGGATGCCATCTTGAGTTCGTTAAGGCCGATTCACACGTATATCTTGAGTTCGTTAAGGCCCAATGGCCCAAAAGGTACCTTAATTGGCTTAATTTTGCCCAATAGTTATGTAGCAATATTTAGAATGGTCAGACAATCTTATTAATAACGAGGTTTGTATAAATATTCATCACACAGCCTGATTTAACATGTCATTATTCATATTGTCCGGGCATCCTACTAATATTATAAACGTGAAAGTTGTGAGGATGTATGGATGTATGGATGTTTTGTTACTCTTTCACGCCAAAACTGAATCGATTGCGATGAAACTTGGTATGTAAATAGCTGGAGACCTGGATAGACCTGAACATATAGGCTACTTTTTATCCCGATATTCCTACGGGGTCCATAACATATACACATATAATATATATATTAATTTCAAATGGTGAGTACATACAATATGAATAGAGAAGTTAAAAGATAATATTTATGATCTATTAAGTTTACCAAGATAAATATTGTCATGCACACTATAGCTAGCGATATATTCTGTATAAGGCGGATAACTTTTCCATCGTTAAGTTGCTCTAACTTCTGGCAACTCGCATGCATTGTAAAAGTACGCTTAAAAGCAAACTTTTAATATACATACATCTCTTGAATTCTTACGTCAACATTTGATTGATGAAAGAACGAAAACTTGTTTTGAGGGAATGAATGATTTAACTCTTTCATTCGTCTGCTCCATTCGGAATGCGTAAACAAGAATCGGATGAGTTTCAGATTACATAGATAACAAGAACGTCAGGCAAGAATGTCTAAACGAGCGTGTTGAGTAATGGCTCAGACGCCTGAACCATTCGCAGTTGATTAAGCGAGTCTTTGAAGTTACACGGGTGACACGATGATTAATAACTGTTTATGACAACCAACGCAAACACGAGTTTTCATACGATACAACAAAACATAAATATAAATTTGTGGAAAATATTTCTAGAACCGGTGTATAACTCGCTTTTCACACTTTACGTAATCCCAAAGTCCGTCAACAACAGTAAATAATATGCGTCAATGTATTTTCATAAGCTTTTTATGCTTTCCGAAAATTTGCATTGGAATTAAGGATAAAACCAAAAGGTCCATCTACAACAGAAAGTATGACGAGATATTAAACAAAAGTAATATATTTTAGGGTATTATCAGTTCCTGTATTAGCGAAGTCAAATATTGCGAGAACTTGTCTCAACAAGCACACAACATTTGGCATTTCGCATTCGCAAATTCTTCGCAAAACCTTCGCAAAAACCTAATAAAACAATACTCCTGTATAAATAGTTAATCATAATGTTGTATTAATAGCTATTATTAATTATTTACACCTTATGCACATTTGGGACATAGGCGGACTTAGTGCCTAAGGCATTCTCTACTAATCAACAATTGGGTCATGCAGTGAAAACAGGAAGTAGGTGCGTAAATACATTTATATACGCATATAGATACCTATAACAACAATATATGACAAATTATGGGCAAATTAATACTGAAAATTGTTTGAAAAGACACTCCTTTACTTTTAAGTAACGATTTGGTGGCCATCCTGATTTCGAGAGAAGCGCATTCTAAAGAAAAACGGACTGAACGAAAAAAGATGAGCCGGCGAACTCGTAACTGTGGAATCCCTTCCACACTTTCCAGTGTGGTAATTTCCGATACTGGCGGCATGAAGCATGATTTCACCAGTAACTGGCAGTTAACAGTTGGCAAAGGTTATTGGCGGAACGAAGCTTTCAGTCATGATTACTGCACAAAAGTTGGAAGTTAAAAGTAAGTATGTAAATTCTTTTCATATATCCTTCTTGTGTATGTGTAATACTTTTGACAGCATGGCTTTTTCAAAAGAAACGAATCGCTAATGTTAGCCCTATACTTAAAACAACGTGTTCACTGTTATCAGTAATATGGAAATCAGTTGTGTGTATTTACATATAAATCCTTTGTCTGTTAGCTAGTCTGTTGTTAGTTCGGTATTTTCAGCGGTTTTAAATACGCTTTAAGCATAACGTATTTATCCATATAGTAGGAAATGCCAAAAAAAAAAATATTTACTTACTGTAGAACCTGTAAACGTACCCTTGCACATTCAACAATAATCAATGAAGTTGCCGTAAATTTTAATTAGTCAAACAGCCACCTTAACTACGATTATGGATAAATCGCCCAAGTTTCACTACTATGTGAAACGCCCGGCCCGCACGCACGTGTCTAAATGACTCATCGTTTATATATGAAGCTATATATAAACATATACTTCAATAACAGAACCATACGAGAGGTTTTCAAAAGATCATCGTTAGCGAGGCCGATCACGTGCGTATTATTGGCAGCCGGAATCAGAGTCTAGCGTCAACGCGCCTTGCCACGCTTCTGTAAGCCTGTCACATTACTGAAACAACTGTCACATAGCCTCTTTTTTGTCCATCAATACAAATAGAAAGAGTAATAAGGCTGAAAATCAAAGTGTTTGAGTTATATCCTTTTTTATAGCCATAGTAAAAGATGTACTATATCCGAGTGTCATTACTTCATGCCATTTCTTCTCCTAGTAAACGGAAAAAAAGTACATAATTTATCTTAGAAATAAAACTCGAATAAAATTTAGTTATAAGTGTTCTTAAACGATGATTTATTTCGTTAAAAATAAGGCAGACTATCTATAGTTAGTTTTATAAATGGAACGTATTTTACGTTTCTTTTTTATTTTTGTTGTGTTTCTTTCTTAGGTGTATCTCACTTTACAAAGTTTTGACGCAGTAAGCACAACTATTCGGTATAATTACAAACTATCAACACACTGTCATCTGCCACAGCCTTTGATATTAAACTTCAGCCATTTGTAGACAAGGGTGAGAACCCCGCGTTTAGAACTGCAGATAAATTTCTTTGATCGAGTTAAAGCAATTTTATTTTATTTTTTTTATTGTATCGGGGGCAAGCGAGCAGATGGGTCACCTGATGGTAAATTACTACCACCGCCCATGGGCACCTGTAACTCAAGAGTCACAAGTGCGTTGCCGCCCTTTAAGGTAGGAGTAGGGGAAGAGGGAAGGTTTAATAGAAGAAAGGGGAAGGACGGGAATAGAAGAGAGGGAAGGGTTAGGGCCTCCGGTAACCTCACTGGCAATGCAAGCATTGCTTCACTGCGATCGTGGTATTTACTTAACTCTAGTACCGTACAAAATTAACATCCTTTGTCTTAATGTTTTAGGTGATATACGCCCGGTTTCTGAAAGGCAAAAATGAAATAATCGTATGTCAAACCTTTTGTCAAGATTACATTTAATTACTGAAAGCGTGATTAGGCACTATGATTTGATCATCAGTTAGGATCAGTTAACGGATCTGTCAACATTTGATCAACATTTTGGAAATTCGAACTGTTTGAGACCACTGTAGTTAACTTGACAGCTCTTGGTTCAAAAAATATTTTGAGCAGCCTTTCAGAAAGCGGGTGTTAATCTTGTTTATGAAACCTCGTTAGTGGTATTCACAAAGTGCCTTTTGTGATTTTATCTTGAAAGAGTCCACCTGATCACATTGGAATAAATTAAGCTGCTATTTAAGATTCCAGTAAATGCCACACCTTAACATATAAATGCGCATCGAGTTTACTGAAGAAAATATATTTCTTTAATAAATTTGGTCATAGTCGTATAACTTAACAGATACAATTTATGAAATGGAATAAAAAACGACCTCTTCAACTAATCCATTTGTAATTTAATATTCCAGTTTTAGATTGAATATTTCACATTTGACGTAAATCGATATAGCTTTGTTTGGAGTGGATGACGCACTTTAACTACCTACCTTCGTTTCCTCTACCTCTACCTCACAAAGACACACGTAGAGAAGAGGCGTCATTATCGTTTTTTCGATCGTGGGTCATTGTGTTCTAGTGTGTTTAGTTACACCAATAAATGTAAATATACTTCAAAGATCAATTTAGTATTTTGAGATGCAATATCTTTTGTTTGCGAAAAAATGCTTAAGCTTTAAGTAGAATTTTTTGAGGCTTTACTTTTGAAAGATAAATTTAAATTATTTTTACTTCTAACATCGCAGTAAGCAAAAATGATGGCTAAAATATTTTATTTCAAAAACTAAGGTAACGTAATTATTTTTTTTTTAGCAATCTATAATTTTGAACTGAAGTTACATTGCTTACATAATAATAATAATAGCCTTTAATCAGATATTAAATCTTAAAATATTTAATTTTTACTTATTTTAATATTTCAACACTATGTATCTATTTGCCCTTTGGCAAAGGCGTCTCCCAACTGTTTCCACATAGTCCTATCTCCAGCTATTCTAGTCCACTCGTTTTCTTATTTTGCTGTTAGGGAACCAATGAATGATCTTCTAGCTCCATTTGTCTGTTCCTGTAATTATGTGTCCTGTCCAGTTCCACTTTAGCTTTCTGACTGTTACTGTAACATCCTTTAGTCTGATTTGTTCCTTTATTGCAGTAGTTCTTATTCTGTCAGGTTTTTTCTTCCCCAACATGCTCCTTTCTATCGCGTTTTGACATACCTCTTATTTCTTTGTGTGACTTTGGTAAGGGCCCATGTTTGGCAGCCGTACGTAAGGACTGGCAAAATACAGGTGTTAAAGAGTTTTCGTTTGACAGCCATACTCATTTCTGTGTTTTTCATTATCTCCTTCAGGTTTTAGTATCTTTTCCATGCATGCGCTATGCATCTTTCTATCTCTTTAGTTGTTGCATCAATTGGCGAGATTATTTGCCCCAGATATATATATATTCATAGCTATATTCTATTATTTTGTTATTGATTTTTTGTCTGGTTTTTCTTTTTTAAAAGAATGGCCGTGAGTTTGTTTGCCCGATTTCTTCTCACAAGGCTCAACCATTTGGAAACGGGCGGTTATAGATCGAAACAGGCAGATGTGATTTTGTTTTCTTTAATCATTTTACATTTGACGAAGCAAACTATTGTTGCGGTGACTCTGTGTGTATAATTTAATTAATAATAATAATATATAATTTTTAATTATAATCATTATTTATTAAATCGACGATTTTTAATAATTGATGGTAAATTTTATGAAATAAAGATTTTTTTGAATTTGAATTGAATTAATGAAGATGGGTGATTCTTGTTCTCCGTTTGTGATAACCTTAGTTTTCTCTGGGTTCATAACTAACCCCACCTTGCGACTTTCTCTATCCAGTTCTTCAATCATTATTTATAAGTTTTCTTTCGAAGTGGAGAATATTATTAAGTCGTCTGCAAATCTGAGGTGCTATAGGTTTTCACCATTGATCTCTATACCATACTTCTCCCAGTTAAGCTGCCTGAATACCTCTTCTAACACTACTGTAAAGAGTTTTGGAGATACCGGGTCACCCTGCCGTACTCTTCTTTCTATCCTAATTTCATCTCCTTCTTTCTCTAACTTGATTTTCGCTGTACTATTCTGATAAACGTTTTTTAATATTCTAATGTATTTGATTATGTAACTCCTTGATTCTTAAGTGCTTACCAGATGCTCTCGTGATGAAGTGTATCGAAGTGAATCGAAGGCTTTCGAATAATCAACAAAGCAGCAAAAGAAAGTCTCATTGTATTCCTTACTTTTTTTTAAAGTTTTTTGACAACATGAATGTGATCCAAAGTTGAGTAGCTCCTAAATCCTGCCTGTTCTCTTGGTTGGTTTTCACCTAATATCCTTGTTATTCTGTTTAAAATTACTTTAGCAAAATCTTGAAACTTTATACAAATTTGATATAAGGCTTGTAGGCCTATAATTGTTTATATTGTCTCTATCTCCTTTCTTTTGAAGTAATATAATGGTCAACGTCGTCCACTGGTCGGGCATTATTTCGCTTTTCAGAACTGAATTGAACATATAGGCAAGTGCAGGTGTAATAAGACCTTTATTGTAGATTAGTAGTTCGTTACTAATCCCATCGGCACCTGGAGCCTTATCCTTTTTCTGAGATTGTATAGCCCATTCAACTTCTGCGTGTATTATTTCTGGTACCGTTTCTACCTTTGACAAATCTGTTGTAGTAGTTGGTGTTGTATTTACTTTATTCGAATATAGGTCTCGAAAAAAGTTTGTGGCTATTGCATAAATATTTTCTCTCTTAGTTTCTGCTTTTTGTTCTTCATCTTGGGTATCCAGTCTCTTTTTTCTGTAAGTTGTTAAACAGCTTTCTTGATACATCCTGTTTTCTGAATACACTTATCTAATGTTTCCAATCTATGAATATGTCGATCTTTTCTTATATTTAACTTAATTTGCTTACTTATTTCTCTTATAATAGTTTTTATTTGTTGTCTTTGATTATTAGTTCAGCTCTAGTGTTTAATAGTGTTTGTGTATTATTTGAAATCCATTTGAATCTACTTTCTCCTTTTGATCTGTTTGTTTTTTCCAGTACTTAAGAGTTCTTGCAGCTTGTTATATTTGTCTTTTACATTTAGTGCAATGGTGTCTTCTATAAATCCTTGGAAACTTCCCTCTATTAAGCTAGTGTTAGCCGATGTTATTATTTTAGGCTTTGCCTATATTTATCAACTTTTTCTCAGTCAGTCTGTCAGTACTGTTAGGCGTATTTACCTCTTCATTTGCTTTTAGTGGTACACACCAACGTGTACTGCTTTCATCTAGCAAATACAATACCTAATTCTAGCGACGACTTTGTGATCTTATAAACAAATTAACTAGACAAGCGATGTCAATGACATTGTTAAAAAGGCAGTTATAGCTCTATAGTATAAGCATTGGCGTTTTGCGCCTGCCACTCGAATCGTCTAAGGAACGCTAAAAGAAAACATTGTAAAGTAGCATGGCATACATGAATCAGAGTTCTAGATAATGTGCTCGCAAGCATGTGAAATGTACCAAAGCCTTCGGCCTATAGACTCCTCTAATACATAATGAAAAGAGGCCTATACCTAGTAATGCGATAGTGTACAAAAACATAGGCAATAGCAAAAGCGATGCTGTAATCGAACGAATGCACAAAAACCTGACTGACCTGACTTTTCTCACAAAATGCACTTATAGAATTTCTTTTGTCGTTGAAAAGCAACCAACTTCATTTTTCTTTACGATTGTAGTTCATATGTGGTTTAAGCTTAGTATAAGACAAACTTTACTACTTTGTACAGAGATACAGTATTTCTACTAACAACTTACCTCATAACGATACAATCTAGGCCTTAGATAGTAACACGAAAGTCTCAAAAGGTTAATTTAGCTGTCGTGTAATGGTATTCTCTACCATTTGGGGAATTTCCCATATAAGCGAAGTCTTATTAACAAAATCTACGAAAACCAGGTACCTAGTTACTAGGAGTGTTTGCGAGTTCATTTGCAATTTACCCGCTCTCGAGCACTGTAGTTGGTACATTAAGGTGATGGACGCCACATGCCAAACTACCCAGCTTACAGCTGATTCCGTTAAATGAGTTCTACTAATTACTATTTGCTTAAAGGATTGTTCCCTGGTACGCTGGAGTTGTGTTAAAGAACAGTATCGTAATATATTGCTACTTACTAAACAAAAGTGTTATCCACACATAAGTATGTATAGATGAATTTTTGGCGAGAAAATAAATTACGCTTATGCAAGAGAACATAACGAACGAGAGGTGACAGGATTTTTCACATATTAAAAAAACTAACACTAAACTAAAACTGAAACTAATTAATCATAATAATATTTAATATTTAATAAACTAGTTTTCACTTATAAACAAAATACGTGTATTTGTGACTGTAACTCATAATACATGTATTCGCAGTATTTCTGTTTGTGAATTATCAGTATTTTGAATTTATGGTAAAAGACTAAAAAGGAAAATGCGGTCAAATTCAAAAAAATAAAATAATAGAGAGCTAATAACTAGAAAATATTAAAAATACATAAATAGGAAGAATAATAAAATTAAGATTGAGGGCCCAGATGCTCTACGTACAATCCATTGTACTTGGTTATGAAAGGCCACGTGCCCAGACCAGAACAGAGAAAAAACAGATACGTACGCCAAAAATAAATCTCAACGATTTTCCCAAATATATCGCTGATACGCTATTAGGGCTGTCTTCGCTGTTTTTAGGCGTCTTGGATAAGTTACTGCAAACTTAACAAAGATTATGAAAATCATAGATAGATAGATAGCTGTCAACCATAGATAACCAAGATTATCATATTTTCAAGGTTATGAAAATATGGTCATCTGCGCGGTTGCACACAATGCACACAAGTGCTTATCTTTTATGTTTTTTAAATCTATTAACTTTAGACTGCGTATCAACTCAATTGGACGTACGATTTTTACGTGTAGGTGACAAATTTTGATTAAAAAACTACACTCTTTAAATGGACATGGATAGCGAAATTCGAACACCGAACTAAATAAAATTTATGGCATGGAAATTTTCTCGCTACCAAAATACTTTACATCCATTTAACAGTAACTACAAAGCTAATCAAGCTGTCTTTATTAATTAATAGTTAGCAATACACTGCCGTTTCTCCTAATTACAACGAAATTTCATGTGTATAATTACCTTGAACGTATTATATATTAGTTTACTGAGCTATAATTACGCATGTGGCTTGTACAATCTACTCGGGTTATGTCGTAGCAACTAAACCGTTAGGGTTAACAAGGATAAATCTCTCTTTGCGATAAGAAACTTGTAGAGAAGAGCATCCATTCGTGTTCTTAGAACAATGCTCCAGATAGTTATCTTACGTATAGGCTTTGTTCACTTAATTAACTTCACAAATTGTCGTCCTTTCTAACGATAAAATCGTGCGACCGAACGGTTTTAAATCTGTCTAAAATCAATTCTATGTTAAGCCAAGTTGAAAATCAACTGGGAACTTTTATTAGGGCCCATGAGGGAAATTATTAAACATTGAATGTAATCAAAGGGCCATAATCCTTGGAAACGAAATAGCGATGTAGGTACAAATTTCATGTATGAATAATTGAAAATAAAGGTTAAAGGTAAGTAAAGTCGTTATCTGTGTGCCTTTGGGAAATGAAGAGCCGCGTTAGGTTTTTGTTCAAGCGAAAGTCCTTTTATTAATATATTAAATTATGATCGATGCTTGGCTAACCGTTTTAACATTAAAAGATCGGCTTTTAGAAGACAAAAGCCATTTCCACACTGGGTCTGGGTCAAACTGGGTCATGCATTTGGAAATTGTATACTTGTTTAATGTTGCCAAACAAGCACAAGGCCTACTTGATGGTAAGCAGTCACTTGTGCGTGGTCAATACCTACCCATCATAGTAAACTTTGCTGCTTCTACTCTATTTATAACGAAGGTCTTGTGAGTGAACGATGTACATAAAAAATCGCTGCTATTTTTTGGGCTATAACAACTTCCTGTGTAGAACTGAAGCACATAGCTACCCTTCAGTGCAAACATTTATGTGAAATCTTGTAGATATTTAGCCAAAAAATATTCTAAAGTACAAAAAATCGCATTTCTGTAACAATATTATTATATTGTTAGGTAGAATGTGTTTTAAATAAACAAAGTCGCGGTCGAATGCTACAAACAGCACGAGTATTTACCCATTTAATAATTTATGGGTCAGTTTGTTTTAATCAAAACCAGCATGGAAACGTTAATTAACCACATTTAGCAATTACATTGAAAATGTTTAGATGGTCTCGGACTTTCATGTCCGGTAATTAATTTACCGTTCTTCCGCTTTAATAAATTCGTATCGTGATAGTAACAGCAATATTAGGAGTACATGTTTGTAAGGTACTTTAAATTATCTATTGTAGGAAGATCATATCATGTTGTTTCGATTTGTTACGGTCAAAGACGGTCAACATGGGGGACAAAGCAAAATGTTTAGCTTTATGCCTTGCCGGTTGGTAAAATTTACAGATGAGTAATTTATTTATTGTTATATTTTTACATGTACTTACATACTAGTCTATTCTAATATTATAAAGCTGAAGATTATGTTTTTCTGTTTGTTTCTTTGGTTGAACGCACTAATCTCAAGAAACACTGGTTCGAATTAAAAAAATATTTTAGTTTTGAATAGCCTATTTATCGATAAAGGCTAAATAACATCACGCTGCGACCAATAGGAGCAGAGCAGAGCAGAGCGGTGAAACTGCGGAGACGGCTAGTATATAATGTAAATAATAATGTAGGTACGTCGGTATAATTCGGCTTAATAGAAAATAAATTCTATTAGTAACTACGCAACGACGTTTACAGGGTGTTAAGCTCAGTACAAACAATAATATGACTAAAGTACGCTAAAGTGTTAGTTTAATCAGCAGCGTGTGGTTACAAAAGCAGTACCATTATTATTTTAAAAGATTAGTCGAAGCGCATCGTGTGCAATGGTAGTATGGCGCTTCGGTCGGTCGCACTCTGCAAGCGTTTGCTCTCATACAAACTTCCCACAACTGTTCACTCATTTGCATTTCGCAGTCTGTTAGGTAATCTTTCAGCAGAGAATCTACTGTAATGGTATACAGTAGATTCTGTTCCTTAAGATTACCTAACTTCAAAACAGATAACACTTGCAAATAGGTACCAAATTAAGCTAATAATTGTACTGAATTTAGAATGTCCGTAAAAGTTCTGGTCGAATGCAGAGAACTAAAATACAGTTTGTACTTTATTTGGAGAACGTTTGATGAAATCGAACCGGCCTCTGACCGAAATATATGTCATGTCAACTGACCGATTGTTCAGCTGACTGTGAACCGTTTCAATTGCGTATTCAATTTAGTGAACGTTTGAATGGTTTTGGGCTCCTCGTTTTTCTTACGAAATGGAAGAAAAATAAATGTGTCAGTTCTTTGTTTGTGATATTAATTTTAATACTCTTGTATGTAGATGTACAAAATGTTAGGTTATCTTACCATAGATATATGTCACTCGCATGTTGCCGAACCTACTCTAAACTAGTAGTTTTAGCGACCGTACTCAGTAGAATAAATACAGCTCCAAGTTATTTAGGCTATTTATGTATGCAATATTGGATGTATTCACCAACTGGCGGCTTCATGCAAACGGGTATTTACTAAACCCTACTTGCAAATTAAATTATAATGTTTCTCATAAAAATACGATTTCATTAGTGTTGAGTCATTTACTCAACATCATCCAGTCTACGTTGAGTGAATGACTCAACATAGACTGGATGATGGCGGCGGGGATGGATGACCGCGGTGCGCGCCGGACAGCTGGCCTCCGGGTGCAATCCCTTTTTGTAGCCTTTTCACCAAATTGGCATTCGCAGTCCTACTCCAAAGAATTTCGTCTGGGTCCAAAATTTAATTTAATTCGTTATAAATTTAATAAAGTATAAACTAAAGTCTTTTTTATGGTATAGGGGGCAAAGGAGCAGACGGGTCACCTGAAGGTAAATGACTACCGCCGCCCATGGGCACCTGCAACTCAAGAGTCACAAGTGCGTTGCCACCCTTCAAGATGGAAGTAGGGAAAGAGGGGGGAGAGGGGGAAGAGTGGGAAGAGGAGAGGGGGAAAGGGAAGGGTTGGGGCCTCCACTAACCTCACTCACGTGGCGAAAAGCAACGTAAGCATTCTTAACTGCCGGTTTTCTGTGAGGCTGTGGTATCACTCCGGTCGAGCCGGCCCAGACGTGCCGAAGCATGGCTCTCCCATGAACAGTTATGTAACGTTGTTTAACTATTGTTAAAGGACTTGACTTTGACTAATGGCTAGGTTGGACGGACAGATAAATATCAACAGATTATCTCACGTTCCGATAATGATTGGTTTTGTTTTGAAACTATGAATTCTTATCCTCAGTAATTAAGCCCAAGTCTACAGAAAATAAAAAAGCAAATATTACTTCAAGACTAACTCTCGTTTTTAATACGTCATAATTATGTACATAATAGCTCTTAAATAGCTTTGCCCTTGCCAGGTGGGCTAATCATTAGAATGTAAAACTCTTATTTAACTATACTTAACGTTTTCTTCAAGACTTTATATATGTATAGTAAACACCGACAAGGTTTGACGCATCACTGCAAAAACTTGCACATCTAAGTGTTTTTCTATAGAAAAAGTTTTTATACAATCCATTTTTGTTGTAATTCGCAAGACAGCCCTCTACATTTTCTACATTACGTACAGATCATCAATTTTACATATATGTATATTATCTTTTTGTGTGTGGAAACCCCCACGGGTCATCACCTCACCGGAGCAAAGGGTGAAGTGGTATGTCGGACTCTCGGTGTTTTGTCACAATTAAGTCTATTGCACCCGGAATACCCTAAGAAAGAAACCTTCAAGAACCCTGCAGACTTTGTGCCACCTGACCAGCAGGCAACAACACCGTGGAGTAACACAATTCACCTCCGTCTCAGGCCTGCTTCTGGTAACGGTCAACTACACCCGCTAACCCCAAGCCAGCGCTCATGGACGAGGGAGATCTATCTGCGATTTTCGGCGCCTAGTGCGTCTTCTGCGGGATGGAAGAGTGCTTGTTCTCACCTGATCCCATTTCCGCCGCCTCTTTTGCCAATATCACCTCCTCGCGAAACGAGGCAGTAGAATCCTACGCCCTCTCATTTTCGACCATGAACAGAACCATGGTCTCTAGCGAAAGGCTACGCACACCAATAGCCGTCACGAGGTCGTACCACTGTTGCGTCTACGCTGAGCACTCCACGAGAGTGTGGAGTCCAGTGTCCGCAGTGTTGGCACGCAGACGTTGGTTCCCGATATATGTATAATATCTAGGCGAGAACAAGTAGACCGGCTGGCTAGTAGGTATATTATAGTGTTTTATTTGGATTAGCTATGGTGGCATAAAAATGGCAATGGCAAATTTACTTAAAACTCAAGTAATACAAAAATATACAGTATTCCGTGTATATAATATTGAAACCTGTTTACAAAATTAGGCTTATTAAAGCAAAATAGAAGGTTCTTACGAGAAGCGGAAAGAAACAATATATTTAGGTCGTTAATCAACGTCAAGGCCCAGAAATGACCGGGTACCTTTAAAGATTGATCTCATGTCGGGCACAATGTGAAAAATCTTAGACAAGTACCTACACTCTGCGTATTTATTTAGTTAACAGAGTAAATTAAATGCAAGTTGTAAATAAATCATGATGTAGTTTTTGGCGGTTTTGACGCATCTTTTCTTCCCAAAAGCAGCAAATTAGCATGCTTATTGTCTAATAGTAAACAGTCACCATAGTCTGCCAAGCCTGTTAATACCTTGATGAAGTTTCTTGTACTGTATCTTTACAATCATTTGTTTTGGAGCAGCTTCTGTCGTGATTCACGTCTATAAGAGTGATTGCACCTACCAATAGGTACACCGCTGCTCGATTTGCGGTTTTAATAAATAACAAATAAACAGAAAATACAAACAGGTTTGCATTAAAACATTTTGATTATACCAGTGCAGTGGAAAACCAGTACACTCCCCTAGACGCTTGTAATGCAAGAAATGTGATTTGTGTTTTAATAACACCACACACCCGTAAAACGTAGTCTAAAAAAATTTTTTGGGAGTTATAATTAGAGTGAAGGTGTTAAGAGGTGCCGCTTTGCTCTATTAAGAAAATGAAACTTGTTAGTGATACACTATATAAGATCTTTACTACCGTATATTATTCTTCTTCTAGTGGCGTGACTTTAGAAAACATCAAGGGTTATACATGATGTTTGAATTGCTAAGCAGTCTCCAGCTATTAAATTAACAAATTATGTCAATGTAATGCACTCAAGTATAATGAAACAGTGCCGAAACTTACAGCACTTTTCATACATAAATTACTATATGTATATTTAAATTACATATTTTTCTCATATTTATCTCAGAAGTAAGTTGTTTAGTAGTTAGAACTGTAACTTGAACGGACAAGTTACGTATTAATGTAACGCGTGCAATTTTTTATCGATAAATATTTAAACTGTTCAAGCGTTCCATTCTGCAAGCCAACACTTTATGACTGTATAAAAATAACAGAAATTTGTAAAAGCCAACGATTTTCCCGCTTCACATAATAAAACACACGCAGCTATAGCCCATGTAGAACGTTGAACGTTAAAAGCAATGGTCGCTTCCCCATTCCTATTGTTTCGTTCGAGACAGACGAAATTAAGGCACATCGTTTTATATTTTCGTTTTTAATTCACGCAGTTGAAAGCGAAGTTTAAAAAGCAGATAATAACCTTTACAGAGAATATAACGCTGCGGTCAAAAGCTGTAAAATGTTCCCTTTTATTGGTGTTTTAATTACATTCTTCGCATTCGCGCTGCTTCCTTTATTTTTGTACATTCCGTTTTAATAAAAGAGTCGATATTTTATCATGTTCTTTAAGTTATCATTTTTACCTAATGCAATTCTTCTACAAGCGCATTGTGTAAAATGTAATAAAACAGTCGTTGTCTTCACTTCACCAACGACCAAGACGGAAGGGGGGTTAAAAAGTTGTTCAAAAAACATATATGTTTTATTATAATTGTTTTATAGGTATTAAAATCAAATGTAAAATGAAAATTAATTGATTTTTAACTTAAGTACTGTTAAAAAATAATTAAAAGAAATAAATAATCCATAAAATCGATTAAACCAGGGATTGCTCTAGTATAATTATGTATGTCAACTGTCATGGCACAGTTGTAATGTCATTGTCAATGCTATTCGCTTTTCGTATTTTTGCGCAAGTGAATGTGTTTTGCCGTATTTCTTTTATCACACATTTCATTTATCACAATAATGAGTTTTTTTTTTTAATATATTATTTTAATCACAGATTACTGTAATAAGTACTGTCTTCATTATTAAACATAGTTTTCAGCTGAGGTGTTCGGTAATATTAATCAGATTAATCTGAAGTCACCACCTAAGCACTTTTTAATTAATTACTTACAACCTGATCGTGATAGTCTGCCGGCACTGCAGCACAGTCATAGCCAGATTTAAGTAGGAAATAAACTCAAATATATATTTTTTTATTAAAATACTAAAATAATAAAAATAACCTAAAACGTAAACATTGTCTGATTTTACCAATTTGGCCAATGCTGGAAGACGTGAAAATTGGGCTCGTGAAACTTTCCTAAGTGCTCTAAATTATGACAAAATTTCAGCCCTGTAACGCCAGGCCCAAGTTTCTATGGACTTTGGGTTTCTTCTTTTGCATACACATGGTTAGAGGTACAAGGTTGTAAAAAGACATAGGGATTTTTTTCTGGATAAAAACATTTCATCCAGAAAAAAATACTCTTCTCAAGGGATATCTAATTGATAAGACAAAATCTCCTACATGAAAAAAAATGTCGATAAGTTGGTTTTAAATTGTAACTGATAAAAACATGCAACCACCATTTTTTTCATCGTTAGGTGCGATACGTCGTTAAAAAAATATATCGAGAAAATATGCGGTTGGACAAAGAAACTTTACATGAGCAATTTTTTTTTTATGTTTGGCAAACGAGCAAACGGTTCACCTGATGGTAAGTGACTATCGCGCCCATGGGCACCTGCCACTTAAGAGTCAGAAGTGGAAAGGGAAAGGTTTGGGCCTTCTGTAACCTCACTCACTCGGCGAAACACAACGTCACACAACGTCAACACAATCGTTGCTACGAGGCCGATTATCCCACTTAGTATGGTACCACAGTATGGACACACAGTCAAAAAGTCAACATAGGTAACAAAGAAATCGAATTTTATTTTGGAAAAATAATTAGGTTCCGCGCAAGATATATAAATATATACACACGAGCGAAGCCGCGCGGGAACTGCTAGTATTTAAATATACAAGTGGTCGCCCAGAGGTCGAAATTCGATCATAATTCAAAAAAATAACTAAAGGTACTAAACAAAAAAATACATAAACAAAATTGGATGACGAAGAGAGGAGGAAAAAGGAGAAGTGTGTGTTTATACATATATATACAGTATAGATACAAACAAGCCCACACTTATCCAACATTAGCTAGTAATCCGTTTAGTAATTAGTTAATAGATCTTTCTGCGCTGCAGATAAATAAATAACAAAGTTTGTCGTACTTATCCCGTCTTCAGAAACACAAATATTGACATAATTAATAACAACAGAGCACGTCCGCTCTCTACTCGCGTTGAATTACAACTAAACAAAATACCTACCTAACTCATATTTCTCTTGTTAGGACTTACTTGTCTATTAATATACGTGTGTGTATAAGTTACAATGTGAGTAATTAATTTAGTTTGTGCTTGTATTTCATTGTAATCAAAATGCAACTGTGTTAGTTTAAGTGCGAGTCGTAAGCACTGACTGCATGAATTCATTTTGATGTTTGTTTCGTTGAGACTGGATCACCAAGGACTGCGTACTTCTTATTTCATTGTTTTATCTAGCTTTAACTTTCCAAAACTAGTAGATGTGTGTGCCCTTCCTCTTTTCAGTAAGCAAAAATATATCTTATTCATGTCCAGGGAAGGCCTGTGGCTATTATTTGGCATTATTACTGCTAGTAAACAAGCTCACGAATCGCCCAATTGGAAAGCAGTCATCTGTTCATAGAAATTAATCCTTTCCTTTCATGGAGCTCCACATTTGCAAAGATAATAAAACCACCGTAGTAGTGCCGTGTAACCTAAAAAAGACTAGTCATTGGCAGGATGGTGGGTTTCACTATCCCAATCGCAACCTCTAACCAAAGTCAGCTACTTAATCGATTAAATATGTGGATACAATTAATATGTTTATAGTTAAAGTATTTTTTTTTAGGAATATTTATTGAGAAACAGAGCGAGACAACAAACAGAGATTTATAGCTGGTACTTATCAAGTTTATTAACAAGTAGCATTTGGTATTGGTAGTGGCACTGAAAATCAGTACTGGGGTGGGTTATACCCGTCTCAGTTTATGCTGAGTGTCCACCCAAATTTCCGAAACACGGCGTATCTTCCACTAAAAACGATGTAGGTACGAAATAAAAAAACATGACCTGTTGCCACGTCAGACATTTGACACGTGAGTGATGAGTGCCACGTTGCCATGTCGTGCGTGACGCGCAGTGTTGCCACTTGCAATTTTTAATAAAATTATGCTGTAATTAGTGTTAATAATTCGTCAAAAAGTGTTTTTTTTTTTTTTTTTGGTTATAAAAATTTGTTTGTAATAGTTATAGGATGTTTCGGAAATAAAAATATGTTTTCTTTCTTTCTTCTTTCTGTTATATGGCGCTCAATATCAGAAGGAACTTAATGAACAGAGTTCAGTAAGTACTTCCAGTAGTTACTGTTTATATCAATGTTCAATTCGTCGATTTTCTCCACTAATTGTTTAGGCTTTTTGCGTAGGTTTTTCTCTTGAATAATGTCAGCAATTGTTCAGAGAACATCGATACTCATTATAAACGCAAACGTACAATAGAGGTAGTGTTACAAGCTTTAAATATACAGTCTCTATTTTTTTGGTTCCTAAAAAACCAGTGAGTTCTGGTCGAGATGGGCCAGGGTTACTTTTGTTTCACTTACTTCTTTTCTCACCATAGAGGCCGAACCTTGAACCCTTCTTGAACCTTATTTAGTAAGACGGTGTAAAACCCCAAAAGATATGTTTGCTTCTGTGAACTCGTATATCTGAAGTAGTAAAAGTGTGTTATAATAAATAGTCTAGTAGCACCCAACCTACCGTCTACCGTTACTTTACAGAATTGCAATTTTTAAGGCTACAGATACGTGATTAGAATGATCAAACCGTGTCGAATGTTGTTTCATTCACAATCGTCAGTGAGAACCATAAATACCAAATAAAAACTGTGTAGCTAAACGTAACCATGATAGGAGTCGATTGAAACGTCGGGAATCAATGTATTAAGTTATTTAATTATAAAAATCTAAATGCTTTTTAAATCACTTTAATTTTGTGGTTGAAAGAGTAATACTCGTAAGGGTTTAATTTGGAGGTTCTTAGTTCATCTTTTTTTTTTGTGTTATAGTGGGCAAACGAGCAGATGGGTCACCTGATGGTAAATGACTACCGCCGCCCATGGGCACCTGTAACTCAAGAGTCACAATTGCGTTGCCGCCCTTTAAGGTGGGAGTAGGAGAAGAGGGGGAGAGGGGAAGGACGGGAATAAGGGAGAGGGAAGGGTTAGGGCCTCCGGTAACCTCACTCACTGACGGTTTTCTGTGACGCCGTGGTATCGAGCGGAGTCGAGCCGGCCCATACGTGCCGAAGCATGGCTTTCCCACGTAAACGTTTTATGTACGTTTTTGAACGAATATTGTTGATTGTGATTTATCCTAGAGAGGATTCATATAAATTTAAATAGAAATTTATCTCTAATATTGAGAAAATAAAACGTAATTTTGTATTGGTATTATCAAATAGCAATGAAGTCGCTTTTTCTAAACCGCCAAAATATCAAATAGGCAGAGGCATAGTAGTTATATGTAAAGTGTAATTTGCTAGGTAAATAACCTAACCTACTTACTAACTCTTTAAGTAAACAAAAAATTGGCTTCAATGCTCAAAAATAATGCCACTACAAAGCTACAAACTTTAATTGGCTACGTTTCTTAAAGTATAAAAATATCGTTTTTCTCTTTGACAGTACAACTTCTAAATGAGCTCTGGCGACTACCGGGGTCGCAATAATGTCGTTTCTGTTGATTTCACACTAGCAGTTCCCGCGCGGCTTAGCTCGTGTGTACATATTTATATATTTTACGCCAAACTTTAATTATTTTTCCAAAATAAACGTAGCCTATGTTACTCCTTATAACACCAGCTGTCTGCCAGTAAAAGTCCCGTGAAAATAGGTGAACCCGTTCCGGAGATTAGCGGGAGCAAACAGACCAACAGTTACAAACAATTAAAAAAAAAACTGATTTTTAGGCATAGGCGTCGTGCAAATAACTGTATAAGCTTAAAAAACTATTATTTTGACATTACAAACAGATACTTCAATTTTATTTATTAGTATTGATGCATTGATTATAGTACAAATAATTCTGTAGATGTAGGTTAATACAGATTTGGTACTTTGATGAAAAATTTTTTATTTCTCTTTTATCTAACGCATAAATTAAAAGATGTTTTAACACATTTTTAAAACTGAATAAATAAAGAACATCAAAACTTGTGTACTAAAATCAGTACTAAATGTAGATACGTTTTTAAAGTATGTTTGATAAAATTCGCTACGAGTTCTCTTCGTGTTTTAAGTTTACACACAGATTTACAGACGGCTCTTGAAACGGTTGGGTGAAATAAATATTTATTCAACTTTATTGCTTGTGAAACAAGAAACGTAAATATCGACCAGAATTTACTATAAACTCAAAGATTTGAGCGATAACTGAAATTGGTAAAGTAAGCAGATATACTCTGAGCTATAAAACTTTGTTATACTCGTACGACGATGTTGCCACTTAACCGTTGGAAAATAAAACTGTCGTTATAGAACAACTTGCGTAACACGATTCTACTTAAATGTCGGCGTAAAAAGGCGAAAAATCATCAAAGCGTCACACTGAAAGGGGAAGACGTGGCTCTATAAGCGATAGGAAAAAAACGTATCTCGGTTTTTGTGTAACGACTTTCGATTTACTGAATACGAGTGCTCTCCTGAAGGGTTGGAGAGGGGAGGTATCACTTCACATCGAGTCAAGTACATTCGTCTGCCAAATAAGGCGTAACTTACTCCACGCCGCGAATTTATGGCGTCTATGAAACGAAAATACGTTTCAATATTTTATTTCTGTAAAATTTCAATTTCACACTGTGGTGCTTTTTGTACTAAGTAACAGTAACCAGCCTGGGAAATATTTTGATATACTAGTCAATAAAATAGTTGTTTGATTAAATACAATAAACATTGATAAGGCACAGCTTATTTATTCCTACATAAATACCAAAAAGCAGTTTCGTTCTGCTGTCACGCAACTAATGCTTGCCCACAATGGCAACGGAAAGCAATAAGGGTTACTCAAAACAGCAAGGAACCCAAAACTGTAACTGTAGCAAACCTAGTTTTTACTAGCAGAGATGATATCATCCTTGTGTCTCGATTGCATGTTGAATCTGTTCTTCTTGTTGCGAAAAATGTTTCCCAGATCACACCTGACCGAACAAAAACCTGCCACTTCAATTAATCCGATGCTAAATAAGGTGTGGATCTAATCGGTTCTACTTGAATACAACCACTTTGTCTTTACCTCGAGAGAGGGATACAATGTAGATTTCGCCAAATAGATATAGATAATAGATCGTTTTATAGACCAAATTTCGCTTTATAGCTAGATATAGAATTTTATTCTCATACAAATAAATTGTGACCCACTGTGTGATTTCGGCGAACAAACTAATTTCACTGCTAATCTTTTGTGCAGTGAACTTGTAGTCGTAAAACAAATAAATGACTTTTTAAACTGACTAGAACCAACAAGAATATTCTATTCTATGTTTCTCACTTACTTACCAAAATAAGCATTTCATCCTATTGAAATGCAATAAACACAAAGCTTCGCCTTATAAATTTGCATATTTTATCTGGAATTTCTCAAAGTTCCCTTTAATGTCAATTTAATATAAAATTTATTTCAAGTTCTGTGACGAATAGAAAAAGAGATAACGAGACACCGCTGCCTCTTTCCATGATCACCGCTACGAATTATGCTCTCCGAGCCCTGAATATTAAATGAAAGCGGCAAAAAGTATTGTGAGTCTGCGTGAACTTGCCTAAAATTACGGTTATCGAGCCAATCGGTTCCCTGGCACAGTTCGCGCTAAATGTACTACTGCTTGTGCTCTCTTGCGTCCAATTTTATTAAAGACATCCAAAAAAATATTATCCACTTTTTCTTCAATAAGACGCGGAATGTGATTTATAAATCACTTTTAGCAAATTGATGTTGGAATAAGTGGAGTCGTCTTCCTTAAATGTATTTAGTTATCTAAGTATTGTAATTTTTTTATAACGGGTATGATTTGAAATAGAGCAATCAGTGAAAACAACAAATTTTCTTGTAGTCAGTAGTAGTTGTTGTTCATCACCTTTGATAGGTGAGAAATTACCAAACTTTTAACCCTTCCATACCTTAGACAGTTCTATTCATCCTGGATGGGACTAACATAACAAACAACACAAGATCACTATTATATGACTATCGATATGCGTAATCAATTTCAGAAATGGGTATTGTATTGCAGATTTCCATTTGAATCGAGGGCGATTTTACCTTATAGAAGAGCGTGGTCAAACAGAATTACTAGTATGATGTTGTATTGCAGCTAATGAGTATTAAGAAGAAGAAAATCTCTGTGGGGAATATAAGCCAATGTGTTTATCCTTCCTCGCATTACCAACGCCAATCGTAAATTGCAACGGTTTGCGAGAGTGCTTAGACACCAAAAACAATTTAATAAAAGACGCGGCCTATAAATATGTATATGGCCTTAGGCAAATTTGTTGGCAACACGTAGATTGAATGATGCAGAAGCTGAAGCATCTCTAGGTGGAAATTGTCAGATGATACGACCATCTAGAAAACCTAATATTGGATATTAAAAGTATTAGATTAGAGTCATAGAAGTTGATCGCTATACATTTTAAAACTATAGAACGAAGAGTGAAAACTTTATCAGAAATTGATATATAGTTTAACAATATTTCTGTTTAATAGTTACTAATGAAAGTTGGTACAGCTAAAGCTGATGTTGTGTATGTAGAAAATTATACGATTCTTAAATTATACCGTGGCAGTTTAACTTCCGAATGTATATACGCAAAATTCTAGATACGGCTTATCTGGCAATTAAATAAAATTGCTTATCTCACTCACAGCAAAAGTTTAACTCCTTTACATTGAGGTTACCGATACATAAACCCAGAGTTTGCGAAACCCATCTGAAAGAGCCTATTTTTAAAGTCCCTAGAGGGTTCACATTGAATCAGTGTTGATAAGCATCTTGTACCTTATTTAAATACCTGTTACTTTTCAGTTACTCCTTTTCTCTGATTTCGATAAGGGCTGTCTGCGATACATAACTATATGACTTATACTGTTACTATGTATTCTGAAAATAGCTAATCTACAATCAGTGAATATTTAATTTAGTTTCTGTTAACTTTAACCCTCGGCTCCACCCGCGTGAATTCTGTTTGTCACAGAAATTCAACTCCCGAGGGAAGCCTACATTATTCAACTATTCGAAATAGTACTTCTAAGGCTAATTGCGTTAAAATCGATGAAGGTGTCTGGACATGGTATTAAAAGTGAACACATTTTTGATTTCGGGATTTTAGATCTTATTAGGTAACAAAGTACTAAGAGTCATAACAATATGAACGCGGTAGGGAACTGTAGATTTCTGCTTGAATTTAAAAAACTGTTAAGCAGTACCTAGTAGCATTTCTCTGCTGGTATGTTAAGTAACCATAGTTCTATGCAAAGGCTGATGAAGCTTGTGAAAGCACAAGTTATTATACGCATAGAACTAGGTAATATTGCGAGGGTTTATATACAAGTCACTGTTTGCGACCAATGGATCATATGCTCATTTGGCAACTAAGTTGCATAAAAAACATAAAAGGTAATTACGCTTTATTGTAGGAAGCTTCAGCAGAATATTGTTGATAGATTTTAAGACGGTGACATCCAAGAATATTAAAATTGTTATAAGAAATTAAATCCACTGTGGTTATGATATTTTGGCACTCAATAGACGAATTGAATAAATAGGATTTTAAAATACAAATACTTAAACATTTCCATAGTACTTACACTAGGTGAACAAGATTACAGTTTATCGGATCCATTGACTTCAAAAAAAGGACGTTCTCTATTCGACGGATTATTTTTGTGTGTGTCACGCGATATTATCGACAATTATGATCAAATTTTAATCTTTGTTTATTAAGACCTCAATATAGTATTTCTTTTTAACTCCGCTGACGGTCCCAAGGCCGGATGAGATAGATAAGTAAAAAGTTTGGAAAAAAAATAAAAAAAAATAGCAACCAGCGCAATTCAGTTACAAGGCTGAATAGTGTGAAATTGAGGACCAAGCTGCTACTGGGATCCGCCTTATTCTCTCTATCTTATTTCATATTTGTGACTGTTTTTCAAAAAACATACTGGAAAAATACCAGTTGTAATGTTCGCTAAAAAAGAATTCGGGCCGGCAGCAGGCCCGCAGAGGTAGATTTCGTGTTTTTTGAATTTTTTTGAAAATCTGCCCCCAGTCCCCCCCTTTGGGGGAATATCCCCCATTCACGAATTTAACCTTCATTTTTGCCCTGTTCATTTGTCGTCCAAGTTTGTTTGTGTGTTGTATATATATATAACCTAGACCCCAAAACTTTTGTTTGTGTTGGGGTCTAGGGATTATAACTAGACCTTCTGTGAAGAAATTTCTGGAAAACTCGACAACTGGTACAAAACCAATAGGTAGACGTTTCTTCGAAATCTACCTAATACATACTTCTAGTAAAAATTATCTTTGTTCTTGAGGCGTATATTTAAATATAAGTAGAGAACAATTCCTAGTTTAGTATATTCTAAATATACAACTAATTTTTTTTAAAGTAAAATTTTAATTTTAAAGTTTATTTTTTTTTAATTTTAATCTAAATAAGTTTTAACGATCCTATTAAGATATGAAAAAATCAAAAACAGTTATTGATAATTTGCACAGAGTACATGTAAACTGCTACTTTCATTCCACAATGGTGTTGATCTTATAGTATACTACGCTGATATTGCATGCTACGGGTACAACAATACTACAGGAATATAGGTGACGTATGTGACGCAACAGTTACTCCTTTCACGGTAATTTTTATTCATTGTTAAAATCGGTTAAAAAGTTCAGTACGGTACTGAGGACCCAGCACACTAGCGACGTCAGCCCTTAGACAAAGCAAGCACGTAAATCGCTATTCTTATTGTTTTACCGAATTTTATTTACAATTTTTCAAATTTGTTAATACACAGAGTAGTAAAATATCAACTTAGTCATCTAGATTCAACTACATGTCGATAGTTCAATTTAGATGAAATTTATGTTGATCCATTTTGTAGCACACAAGTGCTTTTGCCTAAATTGACACTACAAAAAAATCTTTGAACATCAACCTAAACGAACTGGTAGAATATGTGCTGAAAAATTGAACATCTAGGCTGTCGTATTTTTAGTTTGGAACACGACTGTAGCTATAAAACGGGGACATGAAATGTGATTATCTGCAGTAATAACATCACACCGATATTTCAGTAACTTTAAAACAACCGGTCTGAAAATAAAACAGAACATTAATAATAGCATTTCTTGAGTTAACAGTCAACATTACTAGTAAAATAACATACCTATTATATTTACCTGTGGTACTGGTAAATGAATGTTTATCTCGTTACTAGTTAATTTTACAACAGCGATTAAGGATTTTTTTTCCAGTTAGGTACTCGGTTCAGCATTATGCTAAACTATTTATCTAGTATTGGTTTTTAACCGACGAAAAAAAAGGAGGTTCTCAATTCGACCGTATAATTTTTTTTTTTTTTTATGTCTATTCAGCCCTCACTCCGTTATTTATGAACCGATTTTGATTATTCTTTTTTTGTTAGATAGGGTATACCTCAAGGGTGGTCCCATATCAAGGAAGTCAGGATCTGATGATGGGATCCTGAAAAAATTGAGAGAAACCCTCGAAAATTGTAGGAACTAATAGTGTTTCTGTTTACTTTTCATTACTTTATCAGGTATTGCGTTTAGAAATCATCATCATTTTTCATCATCATCATCATGATGATGAAAAAAACCATAAAATAAAGTCTTTTTAACAAAAAATTAAACCGACGAAAAGAACTAAAAAGCAAAAATAAATAAACCTTAAGTCTTAAGTATTGAGCTTATTTACATAAACTGTCTAATTTTATATAAACTTATTTTGAGTCGGCGCCAAACAAACTGATTAATTATCAAAATTTTATTTGGCGCCGACGCAAAATAAGTTTATGTAAATAAGCTCAATACTTAAGGTTTATTTATTTTTTGCTTTTTAGTTCTTTTCGTCGGTTTAATTTTTTGTTAAAAAGATTTTATACAACTTACACTGTCTAGACCCAAATTAAGTCAAGCTTTTGCTATGAGTTCTAGAAAGGTGATTATAACATTATTGTACACAATCATATATTTGTTATGAAATAACTTAAAGTAGTCAAGATTATTAGAAATGTATAAGATTCTCTTTGCCTAACGTAAGACATACGGAATGTGACATCTTATTAAATAGGTAACGAAAACATGGATTTTTTTAATGAAACTGTCTTTTTAGGGATAACGCTGGATTCTAGATTACAATGGGGCTCTCACTTAACATCTCTCTCTAAGCGGCTAGGCTCTGCAGCATATGCGGTAAGGAAAATCCGCCAATTTACAGACATAGATACTGAACGACTAGTTTATTTTAGTTATTTCCACAGTGTCATGTCTTATGGCATTCTATTATGGGGGCGTGCCGCAGATATAGAATCTATATTCGCTCTGCAGAAGAGGGCTATCAGAGCCATTTATAATCTACGTAGTCGCGATTCCCTCAGGGATCCATTTAAAGAAATTAACATCCTGACGGTGCCTAGTCAGTATATTTATGAAAACATCATGTATGTCAGAAAAAAATTGCATCTTTTTACAAAACGGTGTGAAAGACATCATTATATTACTAGAGATGGAAATAAATTAGTTCAACCTAAATTTAAATTAACAAAAGTGCAAAAATCTTTTATGGGGTACTGTGTTAAGTTTTATAATAAAATACCTCCTAATATTCTTGAACTAGGTGAGAAAAGAGAAAAGAGAGAGAATTTAAAACTTGTATAAAACGCACACTATGTAAACAAGCATATTATAAACTTGATGATTATATGGCTGATAACACTCCTTGGCAAAATGCTGGTCCAGCTCCACAGCTCTGTACATGAATAGGTAGTTATGCTGGTCTTTAGGTTCTGCTTTTTCTGAATTTTCACTTTTGAATTTTATTTTTTATTTGACATGTATCTTTTTATGGATATTTTCATTATTATTTGTGACATCGTTATATTGTATTGTTTACATAAAATTGATGTGATCTATAGTTATACTGTGTTGACATTGAAGGTATTAAATTTTTTTTAGTTATTATTATGATTTTTTAAGCTTAATTTAGAAAATTTTGAATTGTTCATGTGAGAACTGTGTAGTCACTTATTTAGTTAAATTTCCTGTGTTGCTTGGCAGTTCTGAGTATGTCATGCTCGCCTAGAAGTCCTGCCTATGGTGGCGTATATGTCGGGTCGTTCGGTTCCCTTCAATATGGTTGATCTGTACGATGGCTGGCGTGTGCGTCATGCTCGTGAACGGGTGCCGTTGGTCGGGGCTGGTCATCTCCGGACTGCTATTACTTAAATATGTATAGTAGTAATTAGCGCGTCTATTTATATTTTAGAATAATAGGTATGTTACATTGTCCTCACATTTCATTTACGCTTATAAGCAATGTAACCAGAAATTTGTAAAAAACATTTTGAAAAAGAGTGTCCTTGGAGTTTCTTGCCTGTTCTTCTCCATAGGATCTACGTATTGGAACAGGCAACTAGCTTCACGACTGACTTAGTCTGACTGAATCAAATCAAAATCATATTTATTTCAATTAAACCAATAATAGGTATTTTTGAATTGTCAGGAGTAGGAGCTCCTGACAATTCAAAAATACCGGACATCCCCGAAATACAAACGTGAGTAAAACCGTATAGTTATTAATACATACATAAATTGAAAACTATATACAGATGGTTTATCGTTTTCAGTCCGGGAATTTCGATGCCAAAGATGCAGCTCGCTCTGGTTGACCTCCTACGGATAAAGTCAATGCCATTTTTGAAAAAGTGGAACACGATCGGCATGTTACGACATAGCCGAGGAACTGAGGATTGACTATGATGCTGTATGTATGCACCATCATATTTTCACCTGTTTCGGTCTCTTCAGAATTTTTTGGGTAGTGTCAGGTTAACATTCAGAGAAGAGTGTCAAAACTACTTATCCAGTTTTTTTATCAAAAATCCCAAGATTTCTACAGCAACGGGATTATGTCACTCACAAACCTACAAGATGGCAACAAGTTATCGAACAAAATGCCACATACAAGTATTTATTGTAATTAAACTTTGAATAAAAGTCTTGAATTTTTAGGAGGTTCTATGTTCTATTTATGTATTTGTTTTTGTATGTCCACAGATATTTCCGTCATCTGTAGACCGGATTCAAAAATTTCTTTTTTGAACAGAATGTACATAGGTATATATAATATATTGTTGTTTCTCATGTTACCTGAATAAATCGGCTTCAAATAATATTATGGTCTTAATAATTTATGCAACTCTAAAATACCTATGAATGGCAATGATATTTATATCCTTGACGAGCAACTGATGCCTACCTATTTAAACGTTCGTTCAAATCACAAAAAAATATAGATATTGCTTTTATAAAACTTTTACAAATCCGACATGACTGATGCTTAAGAAGCTCTCCGAATTTAGTAATTTATTTTTCAGAGTTCCTCAGATGATAGACAATATTACTTTTTCCTTAATAATTTATGATTCTTATATTTTATGAGTCTTAAGGAATATTCATGAATTTCACTGTAAATTAATTATAAATGATATTAGTCCAAACCTAGTAGCATTCAAAATATTATTTTGTTAAAGTAAACAAATATGTGTTTATTTCTTATTCCACAAAATTTTTAAGAGACTAGTAATTTAGAAAGGCTTATGAGAGTTATGAAGATCGGGGAAAATTTTTTCTTCGTATTTGATATACAAATTCAAGACATTTTTTCAAAGTTTAATTACGTTTCATTATATGACGCTACTTAAAAATTAAGAATGAATGACAAAGAGTGAATTGGTAAATTCTTATGAAACAACATTTTAAGGTTTTTCGATGCTATTTAAATGTTTGTTTACGCTTATTATATAGTAAACAAAGTGTTGTATTTCTCGCTCGTAGCTGAGTAAATACTGTGTTAGGCCTCGGTCACGAAGTCAGCGGGAGCGGCGCGTTTCAATGCATACATTTACATGGAACTGGCCTCGAAGGCAGCGGCGCGGGGAGTGGGCGGTGAGCGGCGTACGAGAGCGTTGCCGCGCCCCTCCTATCCTTTTTTCTGTATAGCTAACCGTCTATAACGAGTGCAAGTCAAGCCAACATATTCAAAATAACTTTAGGCAGTGTTTAAGTTACAAAATAAGTGCCGAAATAATAAATCTGTAAATAACCCCATATTCTGTCAGGAACTTCACTCTCAGAATATTGAACTTATTCTTATTCTATATTGATTAAAAAAATATTCGACAACATGTCGAAGCCTCGGTTCTAAGAATTTGTTAAATAAATTAATATTTTCTAACCTTTAGCTGACACATTGATAAATAAATGATTTTACTTAGAATCACTTTCATTTACATTTATCAATCAAAGTTAGTAAATCATTCGAAGAAATTTTGAGCAACTAATGAGATTTTATTCATTTTATAAAATGTATCCACTGAAAACCCGATAAATAAATTTAGAAGGACTTTGTAGCAAACAATAAATAGTTAAATGTGGTCGCGTAAATCAGTTACATTCAAACAGGCGTAGATATTGCCTTGTGTATTCCTTCAGGCGATAATTTTATTACAAACGACATTACATTTGGTACAGTATAAGAACAAATGACAAAAGAAATAAAAAAAATATGTAGTAATCTGTTACGGCCTGAATGAAAAAAGAAGGTCGATTTCAACATATTTACCGATAAAGAAAATCTATGTAAACTAAAAAAAATCAAGCTACAATTAATGATAATAGCATGTTGAATATTGCCTTGTACGCCTTGCAGAGACACGGGTAATCCGTAATAGACACGGGATGGAGATCCCGGAATTATGGAAGTCCGACGGGTCTAGCCCGCCAGTCCTTCAGATAACGAGAGTGATGCTTTTAATGCGATATTAGCAAGTTAACTCCCACGAGCGCTCACACTAAAGCGGTATGCGATAATCATTAGATAGGCTCATCCGTCCCCTCGCTCGTCTTTAAGTGATAGATAAAGGGCTAATAGAGATACTTCTTGTTTCTAAGTATATACATGATTGCACTTTGATGTGCCTTGTTTGTAGTTTAGTGGCATTTTATTATATGTTCGGATAAATAAGCCTGACCGTTTGCTAGTAAGGAAAAATAGAAAAAGGTTTACAAAGTCACCAAAACAAATTTGTGGGCTGACATAAATTAAAGACTTGCATGTGAACTTAATTAATGCTATTTAGGAAAAAGATAGTACCTCTACACATATTTTTGTAAATCATATAAGTACATACTAAAAGTTTACAACGTTCAATGACTTTTTTAGACGTGAATAGCGTTAAAAGGATAATACATTTACCCTTAAGAAGTAAATTCTAAAAAGGACAATAGATTCAAAGATTTTTTACTGAAAGAATTGACTGGCCTGTTGGTCTAGTGGTAAGTGACCCTGACTGCTGAGCCAGAGGTCGTGGGTTCGATTCCCACCTGAGTCTGGGTGTTCTTTGTGTCCGTTGTTTGTATGTTTGTAAAGTCCCCCGCGACGCAAGAGTAATTCCTAATGCGGGGAGTTGTCCTTTTAAAAAAAAAAAGAATGGAACAAAGACGACAATACAAAACGGACCATAGAGAAGTAGAAGAATAATCACTAACAAGCTAGCTAAGCTATTGGATAGCGAGGTCGATCAGAGTTGTATAATTATATCTACTCCTTGACCATATATACATAGAGGTACTGGGTAACTCCATAATTAAAACGGGAAGTACGTGTTCCCATTACTGCCACTTACAGCTTTTTCTACTAGCTCCCATGAATTAGACTGTTACTAATAATAATCATCCTCAAAAAGACTTCTTAAAACACGATATTTTTTTTCAGTTTCTTAATTTCAAATCAACTAGCAAAAATCGCTTAGATTAAGACTGCTTTTAGTTCCATTATGTTCCCCACTGACAAATTATACAGCCAATGTAAGGTACTAAACGTTCGGCAACATTTTATTAAACAAGTTGTTCTTCTCCAGCATTATAAAACGCCGCATAAAGAAATAAGCAAACGACGAAAAGACAAAGTTTGTGCAGTACCACATGCTAGGGCGTCATTCACTAAAAGATTCTTTTATTTTCTGGGCCCAGCTCTATACAATAAAATTAGTCAAAAATGTACAATTAACAACCTAACATATTATAACTGCAAAAAGGCGCTAAATACATTCCTGCAAGATAAAACCTACGAAGAAACGGAAAACTATCTTCATACGGACACATAAAACTCCCGCTAACGTGCACACGCGAACATGCTCACAAACAAACACCAAACACACACACCACACACACACACACAAACAAACACATACATACACAAGCACACTGTTATTATCAAAAATATGTAAAGTTTTAACTATGTATTATTGTAGAACAAGCAAAAGTATATAATATTTTAAGATAGTATATTATAATACCTACCACCGAAAGGGGTTTGGGACTGTTACTCCTTAATACAGGTTATTCCATAACCTAGCTAGGAGGACAGCGCTTGAACCACAGATTGTACGCACTATTATGTAATTTATTTCTATTTTAACTTATTATGTTCTACAATTGCTTTTTGAAATAAAAGTTTTTATTATTATTATTATATTATTAACATTGACATACATTTGGTTGTCTTTGGCACTCATTTGGGCCGAAATCTAAATAAGAAAAATGAAAACAAGGCAAGTTATCTAACCAAAGACAGACCTTGTGCTCATTAGCCAACTTCAAAAAAGGAGGAGGTTCTATGTTCCACTGTATATATTTTTTTAAATGTTCACCGATTACTCAAAGACGCCTGGACTGATGTGGAAATTTCTTCTTTTGTTTGAAAGGGTATCACAGGTAGTCCTATGGTCGTCAGGTCAGGATCTTTAAATTTTATAGGCACACTTGAAGCGATTTGGGTATTTTGAGGCGCATTGAAGTCGGTGATAGTTTTTGAAAAGAAAATTTTTGGTATCTACTTAGCTACCTAGTACAAACACGTTATTGATATTACTCCGTCTGCGTATGTATGATTGGGGTTAGAACATCGCTTACACAGCAAAATAATTGTAATATACACTACATAACTAAAAACTAAGTTTTCGTCTGACATTTTTTTTTGTTTACATTTTTTCGTCAAGAATTAAAAATATTTTTATTGATTTAACTTTCATTTTAAAAATTGCATTCTAATTGAACTGTCTGTCTGTTAATAACAAACTACTGAAGAACTACAAACAGCAGAGAAACTTATAGTACATTTTATAATATATGTTTTATTTTCTAATAAATTTAAACGTCTTAAAAATGAATACTGAATTCGAATTGGTATAATTTGCAATGCGCACTATGTCAACTACCAACTGTCAAACGACTGACAGTTATGTCCAAATCGCTAAGGTTACATTAGAAAAGTATTAATAAAATAAAAAATATGGTTGTTAATTTTTTTTTCATTTTCTAATTTTCCGCGCTCAACTTTCTTATTTTTTTCTTTTATAAGAACCTTCTCCTGACAGTAACAAACACAAAAAAAAGTATTTGCGAAATCGGTCCAGCCGTTCACGCGTGATGGCGCGACGAAAGGAAATAGGGATTCATTTTTGTATACCTCTATAAGATGTATGATAATATATATATATCTATATATGTATATAAATATCTAAATATGTACGCAAATGGCTCTAAGTGTTGCTGGTTAAGTTTACCTACATAGGTGTTTACCAAAAAAACGCGATTATAAAAAAGAACCATGCCCAGGTACCTACTTATTTAATAACGTAGCATAAAGCCTTAAGATACGATTTTCAAGTTTTCAGACACACCTTGTGTCCATTTTGCTCGTAGTGTAGATACATTAAATAGAAATCAAGTATTAATGTACTTATCTAGAAAGTTACTCGTTAACATTTCAGTAGAACAATTTCTAACTGAACGTGACCACTTCGGAAATGTCTAATTCAACTAGAATATATATATAAAAATCTAAGGTGAGCTAGAATTTACATTATCCCCGCCCTGCAAAAGTAGATGACGTTGCTTTCTCTTCCCTTCTAATCCTTAAGCCGGCTCTAACAACACTCGCAGAAAGTGACAGGCTCGACCGTTCATAAACGACACCTTTAATTTACAACTTGCTGACTACCAAAATTAACTTGACAAAAATAAATGAGCCAATTTATTTTCATTAAGTTACATAAAATTAAAGCTTTTTAAAAATACAAAGTTTAATTTAATTTTCTATGTAATAGATATAGGTACCTACTTATTTCCTTGTTCACAACTGAGGTCTAAATAAATCTGTCCTCCACCTAAATAAATAACGTCGGTCTCATTCGAATTTTTACTACAGAATCTCGATAGCTATTTCGTTCTCTGAGCAAAAGAAATATGTTTATGGATCTGTTTATGCAATAGGAAGAGCTTTGTTTACGTCACAGTTATGCCTATGTTGTGTGACGCAGTTTTGTACGCCGCTACAAAACATCACTACGTATAAAACATTAAGCAAAATACAGTAACACTTTTAGTAAACAAATAACATAATTTTCTAGTCATATTTGCTGTTCTGGAGATATAAATATTTAATGCAAAATTTAGTTAAGGTCAGTATGTAATTTTAAGCATTGACGCAAATACGCTGAAAATTTGTCTTCTGATTACAATTGGCATCATTTATTTTAAACAAAAAAAACAATAGAATCATCAATAAAAGAAAAGACGACAAACAAAATTTTTTTTTTGACACCAAGATGATCGTACCACAATACACTTATTTGCATACTTATACAAATAAGTGTGGTCTAATGACACAAGGTTACAAGTCTATCAATGCTTCAGATACTGAGTGTACACCGTATAATCCTCAACTGCGTACATTATTAGTAATTTTGACATTAAACGTTAGTAGTAGTTACTGTAGGTATTTGCTCCTCTTATTGAATCTTTCTTTTCTATTCTCTCTACGTTTGTCAGTTATTGAATCTTACAAACAAAATTCTTTATCAGTTTGACCTATTTTAAAAGACTTTCTTTCAAAATAGCTAATTTAACTGTTTTAAGTTATTTAGAATAAACATTTGAATACTTTTGTCATAAAACAAAAACCTTGAAAGTGTTCCATCCCGAAAATTATTAGTATTCATCGTTTATCCCAAAACTTTCACAGGTTGTTCGAAATGTGTAACAAAATATATTATACAAGAGAAAACTGAAAAGCGATGAAAATTTCCATCTTGAAATTATTTGTTTTTATAATCTTACCCTGTTCCACCGAAATCCAAAAGGGCATAACGCACATCAAAAGTATGAGTGCAGTTCTCAACCGGTAAGACATTCATCCAGCGGTAGCATAAAGGTTGCGAATCCCACCCAGTATACACTCGGTAACTATTAAGTATATCAATATTTGAAAAGCTCTTAATTCAAAAGGTCTAAAGTATTACTAAGCACGAAGTCAACCTTGTTTCAAAATTACTTTCACAACCATTCAAATTACTTGACTTGAGTAAATTAATTATCACCATCATAATTTCAGCCGTACGTCGTCTATTGCTACGGCTTCCTGCTACTTTGACCGTCATAGGTTGTCAGTTTGGTTTCTACTACAGATTTCTTAATTCCGAGTCATATCTTGTAGAAAATACCTAGCTCTACGTTCGGTGGTCACAACTGAATGACTTTGAATAAAAGCTCAAAAAAAAATAATCACTTGTTATAATTCAAACAGCTATTTTAGTGAGTATAATTTAGTAAGTCTAAAAAAAACACGCTTCAATGGCGAACCGATTTAAAAAGTAAAAAGAAATCCACTATTCACTTCCTAGCTTCATCATCACACCATCGTTACTAAGCCCAATCTGTTGGAATCGTCGAATCATATAAGAACTAACTTGACGGGTTAAACTAGTAGCCACTGAAGAGTTCCACTATCCACCTCATGGCTCCATCATCACCAGAGTATAGTATTGTCATCCAAACTACATATATGTATATGTATTAATTTCGATACGACAATTATTAGAAAGTAGGTTAAAATTGATTTTCAGAATTTGTTTACAAAGTTAGTTACACGTGAAGCTAATAATAGCGTGTTTAAAAGAGCCTTAATGTTAAAATCAATTGCCTTAGGCGGACCCTAGACGATCGTTCGGCGTGACATGCTAAATTATTATATAAATTCTATGTGTATATATTATACATATGTGTGTGTTTATATATATGCATGGTATAGTCATTTTATTCAGTCAATAGAGAGTACAGTCAGCTTAAGAGGTCTTTTAGCATGATTGTATATATTTAACTAATAATTTATAATGTCATCTTCGGGAATCGGCGATCCCTGTCCATCATACAGTCCTTGTCTCGTTGACGCAGTTTCGAAACGAACTGAGCTGTTACATGATATGCCGATCTGAAGACGATCATGCGTGCATTGTCAGTCGTAGCTTGCAGGATGAAAAATAAAAGGAATTGTCAATCAACTGCCAGCACGTAGTTTGCATGTCATTCGCATCAATCGACACAGTTAAACGACCATGCATGCGTGACAGCACGTAACGCATGTCATGCCGCATGGATGGTCTAGGGTCCGCTTTAGGTAGATTAAGCTCAAATTATTTAAAGAACGCAAAAAAAATACACACGCGGGGATAAACAATATACAGAAAATTCAAAACATTTGTGTTGCAATACATTTTATACATCAGTTGACTTATTATTAACTTTTCAATCCCATTCGAGTACTGTAAGTAGACGCTCCAGAAGATATTCAATTTAGTTTTTGCAAGAGGGTGCAGTGGTGCGTCGCAATATTGGCCGGTGCGATCAGATTTAGATAGATTGAAGGGACGCTCTTCTGTTAACTGTATCAATCAGTTATGTCCCCAACTAACAACAGTTATCACAAACTGCGTTGAAAAGCTCCCCTCCCAGCAAATAAATCAATAGAAACAGGCCGCTTTTCGAGATTGTTCACATTAGTTTCTCTTACTTATATCTCCGGTTTTATAGCGGATGACGTAAAATTTCCAATCTGTTCTACTGTATTGGGTTTGTCATTTTATTGTTATATCTATAAAATCGTGCTACATATGTGATGCCATTTATACAGTTTTTTTTACTAGAACAGTGTGTTCTTTGTTTATTTTTTAAATCGTTTGTAAACTAAGCTATTTTGTTGGTCAAGTATATAACATAAATATTAATAAAAATAATAAAGTGCCGTTTTGATGTTTTTCCATCCATTTTCATGTAATAATACTTTCATTGTACTGAAAGGAAAATATAGGAACAGAAAATTGAGCAAATTAACGAAACGTATGCATGTAGTGTGCGTTATCCAAATATTTGCCTCCAACTTTAGCCAGGACGACAAGTAGTTGCTGCATCTAAGTGCTCCTGTTTAGCGTTCTGAATAAACGCGATTACAGGAGACATTATCACGCTACTTAAGAAAACCAACTCTGATAACTTTCTGACCATTGTGGCGAACGACATAGTACATATTTCTAAATGCGGTTTTCGATTATATTATTTATTAAGATTAATCACTAGTTTTGCAACCCCCACATACTTGTTGCAAAAGCTGTGATCTTGATAGTTAACTATCTGAACTTATTTAATAAGAAGCAAAAAATAATTATTTGAATATTGGATATAGATAGATGGTTCGGACAACACTTCATTTAATTACATTTTATTGGCGATTAGATGCGATGTTTTTGCGTGCGCTTATTTCACTTTTCAGATTTTCCACTTCACAGTCTCTGGAAAACATGTCACTTCGATCTGACAGTGAAAAACAACCCTCGCGTCATTTGTCAATGTCAGCTACTCAACGCGGGGGCAAAACATAATTTCATAAAGATATCCTTGTTCTTGTTACGCTGGGTCGAGTCGTTTTTTACAGTATTATTATCGAATATCTCATTTGATAACAGCCACCTGAAAAGATAAAAATCATGCTCCCTGCACAACCTTACAGAGTGAAATAATATTTTGAATCTGAGAATATAGACTTATAAAAAAAGCTAATGATTTTCTGCAGTGTCTAAGCGGATATGGACAATTTTTTTTATAATTGTAGGTATTTTATAGACAGTTTATTTGTGTTTCATGATAAACTCGTATCTGTCGTTAGCATTTTTATCCCATCAGCACTCCTCATTGCATTGGAGGCTTCCTATAAATATGACGTTCATGTTAATAAAAGGGCTTGTTTTGAATTTGAATTTAATGAGGAAATCTAATATGAACAGATTTATTTTCCCTATTAACCGAACGTTACGGGATTCTGTTACAAAGATATTTCATAAGTGTATCTACCTCTTGAAATCAGAGTATCCTTTGATCCTATAAAATATATATCGATACAATGAGACTCCATTGAGAATGTGATACTCGACAACTTTATTTACGGATTAAAAATATAATGAGCGATAAAGGTTTTTTCTTAAATATTTCACCAAATACAAAAAAAAATGCGTTATCTCTTAAGCGCATTACAGCACATAACATACAATACATAAAACAGGTTTCTAAACATACAATCTTTGGATTTATAGCGTAATTAATTTGCTCGTGTTGCAGTATTTTCTCTGTAGTATTTTGTTGTGTTGGTACTGTTGCGAAGAAAACATAACACGTGGTACGTCCGGGAAAGGTTTATTTTATAACAGAAGAAACCTTTCTCAAAAACGTTGCTAGCTCTTGTACCAAATGTACATGTGACATGATAAAGTATGAATTCATATTTACATTTAGTTTGATTTAATTTATGAAAATTTATTAGTTAAGTCGATTTCAATGCATCGAAATATTGTTACCAAAATACCACGGTATCAAATAATTTTTGCAAATTATGTGGGTAGCCCCATATAACTTTTAAGTTCCTTGATGCATAAATCTTTAGTTAAAATATTTAATTAAAAACGCAACTTAGAAATTAGTTCACAAGTGGTGAAGATATTCTATACTCACCAAGAAAAATACATTTCAGTAATTGTTAGTTATGGTAATAATGGACCTAAACTCAACATAACATGTACGAGTATATGTATATCACTATATTGTATGTAACATGTATTTTTCCAAAAAAAAACATAAAGTAAACTATGAGTATTTTCTGTTCAGGTAAAAAAAAATTGTTTCAGCTCTTTATGGAAATCGTACCATATATGCGAATGGGCCCCCAGTCCGTTTAGCCAGGGTTACTAGGATCACTTCTCTGACCTTGTGCTGAATCAACTTAATTGTTTCAGCTTAGAGAGGTTAAATACTACATAAGTTGTTGACGTCTGTTTATTTCAATGACAGTAAAAGACATAGCTACAAACCCAAATAGTTATATACAGAAGCAAAGGTATCATTCTTCTTGATCGAGATATGATGTTTCAATAGGATTTTTGTTTTCTATGTGTTTAAAGTAACAAAATTTTAACAGGTATACATATAACCTGTTAAAATTTTGTTACTTTAAACACATAGAAACGGTTGGATTTGATGATGTCATCATGGCCATAGAAATCCAACCGTCGAATAATGGTTGTGTTTGCAATAATAAAGGAACATCATCGCAAACTATTTGTTTACTTGAAAAATGCTTTTATTTAGTTTCATCGTAAGTCGATTTTTGTTTCTTTTAAAAAGAGAATGAAAAATACAATAACCAAAATGCATCATGCAATGCGTATCAATGTTGATAATAGTATGGGTGACATAATAAGGTAATTATTTGTAAGTGACAACAGTAATGACAAATGTGATGACGGGTGAGCTTGTACGTGAACTACGCTCAATTTTAGCTGAGAAGCGTTGATTTAATTATGTCAATCTCAGTGTGCCCGCATGTTGAATTGTTCAACAAAACAATAAAATAGATACCAGCGAGATTCGGAGTTTCGTTCGAAATAGTTGGTTTTGGAAGTAACACAAAGGAAACTGATAAATAATTCAAATGCTGCAATGCGGTCCTCAAGGAATTGACAAGGAATGTACTCGCGTGTATAGTGGCACTGTGGAACTATGAGGTACTTGAGCAATATTTGACGATTTCATTTTAATCTACACATGCAGACATGACGAGTTGCAAATCGACGTTATATTGTTATACTACATTACTGCTTTCCCAGCAAATACATTTAAATTTAAAGGTAATTTGTAGTAGGTACGCCTCTATAACATTGTTAATACGGTAATGAGGTTCCAGAATTTTACCAAGTCATGGTTTTATGTGGAAACATCACATAGGACCAACGATAACATTTTCACCAAATTTTAACGGTCGCAGCAAAAAGTTGAGTAATTAGCACTTCAGCGGTTTGAAAGCTATTTCAATTCATGCGTGATATGAATAGACCGTTAATAAATTGGTGTAAAACGATTTCAGATCGTAACAGACGATAAATTGGGGAGTTTAACACTTGATGAGTGTTACAAAAAACTGTTTAAACCAATAAATTAAGTACCTATATCATGTTTGTTGTACAATCTAAATTTATATTTTACATTTTAAGCATAATCTAATAACTTTTAATACCAGCAGTTAATCTTAACAATGTATCACTAAATTAGGTAACACATACATGCATTATATCCATAGGTCAATTAGTAGGCAGATAACTGTATAATAATTGCTCAACATAAATATTGAAAACGAACATTGCAACCAAAATTTAAACAGGTAACTGAACTTAGACACAGGCCTAAATTCCTGCATTGCCACCGGATTATGGAATTCCGGGAGTTACCCCGCTAAGGACACGAGGAAGTTATTATTAGAGCCCCGTTAAACCTCTCGGAGTCTCTGACATAAGACCTTACTTGAAGGCGGTATTTTCAAAGCGGCCGATCGGTATCTACAAAATCTCGATGAGTCCTGGCTGGTTCTGTATCATTTAAATTCCTCGCCTAGTTGGAAGAGGAGCACCGACTTCTCTGACTTGGTAGTAGTGGCGTAACCCTACCGCCACCACTAGCCTATTTGTGTGTTTTTTGCAAGTTTTTCATTTCATTTCGCACCATATCCCTTCAAAGACTTTGGTAGAGATGAACAGACTAAGGATTATGTAGTCGAATATTAGGAGTATTTACCGAAAATTTAAGGCTTAAAAGGACAGTATGTTACCTATAAATTAAAACTGGGTGTTTAAGTCTGCACCGGTCTTTGTAGTAACCCTTTATTAAATCTTAATATGTATTGTTTAGATATGCCAAAATTTTCTTCAATTGCGTTGTCAATGATAACGCTTTCTTACATATTTAGAGTAGCTGATTAAGTTTGATTTAATGTTTTTAAATAGTTTTATTTTTACTTTGAAATATATAGGAAACATAAACCTGTAAACCTGTGTTTTTAAGCATCAGATCAAATTAGTGTAAGGTAAGTACGAATATGGATATTCATCCTATGGATATCATCGATTACATTCAGATATGAAGGCTATCAATATGCTAGCAGTGGTGTTATGTAACACTTATATGAGCATAGTATAATGTCTATCAATCATGAAATTCAATTTGACCGTTCAAATTACTTCGCTGACAGATCACGTAAATTGAATGGTGCCATATTACACTAGCTTGCAAATGAGGTTCATCGCTTCTGTCGTATAGATAAAAAGTATGCTATGCCACCAGGCACCCAACCTTCTAGTTCCTGGCAAATGACATAGACTGTCATTTGCCAGGAACTAGAAGGTTGGGTGCCTTTGCACTTTTCTCGGTTAAGTGCCCAATATTACTTTCCTCTCCATCTTTAGAACTTCCTTTACTTCAATTGTTCCGTGTTGTAGCTTCTTAGTCTTACTTCTTTTTTGAGTTTATTTTCATTTAATTTAATATATTTTATTTCTGTTTCACATCACAACTACCAATCATTTAATAATTATATTTAATGATTTTTAACCGACTTCAAAAAAGGAGAAGGTTCTCAATTCACACGTACACGCTTTATATTAGCTTCACTTGTATGTTTGTTTGTAACCGACTCCTTAGGGCGCGACTTTGACCCACTTTAAACGGCCAGATTTCATTCAAATCTTGCACACCTGTCAAATACCGATGACAATGGAATATTCGATAAAAAAAAAAATAGGTTAAATAAAATCGTTTTTTTAGTTTTTTAAACTATTATGTATTTTATGTATGTTCACCGATTACTCGAAGATGCCTGAACCAATTTGGAAAATTATTTTTTGTTTCAAAGTATACTTCCCAGGTGGTCCCATTTAATTTTTATTGAAATCAGTCGAGCGGTTTTTGAAAAATCATCAAATATCTAAAATTTGTATACATCCATGATATTTTCGTTTATTGGAGCAGTGCGTTTAGTTGGCCTACCCACATCTACTTTCCATTAACAAGCACATTGAAGTCGGTAATACTTTTTTAAAAGATAATTATTAGAAAAGCGTACACTATATCTTACATAAGGTTTTTCATCTACTTCCTACTTAGGTAGGAGCTTAGCATTAGGGCATCGACAAAAAATATCACACTATAAAAAAAAATCGTATACAGATACTTCGTAAACTATAACTAAATCTTTCCAAAACACAGTGTGGTGACTTCCACATATAGCAACAGCAACATACTTCAACATCATCATCATGACAAGACAAGACAAGCCGAAATACGTAGTAACTACTGATCTTGCATCGCTCAATGAAAGCTCTCGTGCCGATTATTATATATACGACTTCTCATACATCAACCGTTGGACCGCGGTCCGCCAAGCATGATCACCTCGCCTGGTCGGAGGATTCTTTGTTTGTATTGGAGGGGGCGACCACCGTTTTTGCACACACAGTAAAAAACAAACATAATAAAAAAAACATGATATTACTTTGATTAACTATTAAAAAGAAAATATCGAATGAAGTTGCTGTAAGGACGTTTTAGTTCTAAAAAAAAAATTAGATTCATATTAAGAAAGGCATCAAATCATGTAAAAATTTGAGAAACAGTTTAAGCAGTAGATATTAGCTAAAATCATCGTGTCTTATAGTGGGTACCACTGTATGTGTAGCTATACCATGCATCAATTTAGTAATTTTAAATTGGAAAATGTCTTACCTACTTACTTCGTTCCCGATACCATCGAGATGCTCTACCGAGTGCTTTATCTGTACCTACATTCCAGAGGAGACATTATACTATGCAGAAAAAAGAATAGTTTAAAGGCATTATAGTGATTATTTAGAATGAGCGATAGACGTCTCGTCTAGAAATTACAAAATTATCCACGGGAGAAATGAATTTTTAAATGACGGACGAACATCTACGTATATCGCATAAGACTTAAGTAAACAATTATGGTCAAATAAATGTTGTTTTTTTTTTAAGTTGCTAAATAATTAAAATGGTATAGAACAACTAAAACTTATTAAATCACTTAATGACTTACACAATTATTTGTAACTTTGTCTGTGATGTCTTGGTTCAAAGTTACAGTTTGAAGCATTTACTATGCTAATTTTATCTGGTGATTTTAAATTGGAAAAGGTTCAACCTCCCATACCAGGGGCGTTAGCGTTGAAATGCTCTTAATGCTACCTGAAAATTAGCATATTAAATGCTTCAGAATGTAATAGGATACATCTATTAAACGTTACTTATTTTAACACTATATTGCAATGTATTTATCTTAACATGAAATTATCTTCTACCCTAAAATACTATGAAGTACGTTCTTAAACTATCTGAAAACGTTTGCGGCATTCATAAACACCTCAAAGCTGTCAATTAATGAAGAAACCGTCCGAAAAATTTCTATCCCAAGTATCCCTATTGCGTAACGAAATATCTATAATAATTTGATGGCAGGAATTTCATTAGTACGCGCCAAGTTCCTAATCTTGTTAACAGTCAATATATATCTCTACTATTGCCATGAATTGAATATGGATAAAATTCTCATTAATATATTGATAATAATTATGTAACCAAAAAGGTTACATCTTCATTGAATATTTTGGTAAGGGCGTGGGTGATCAGTATTCTAGTCAGATGTTGTTAGTTTGGTTAGGCTGCTCTCAAGAGTCTCAGAAGCGATTCCCTAAACAGGTTACCTAACCACATTCATATCGTCGGCGGAACACAAATATTAGCATAATTAGTTCGGCTCGCACGCTCTTTAAATATACGAACGTGCCTTGTCTAATCAAGTGTGTGCTTAGGATCCGCCAAAAATACTGTATTCATCAAACCTTGGGACAAAATAATATGGATGTACATTTCAACCATTATCACTCTGTTTTACATAGGTTAATTGTAAAACACTGTAAATTTTCTCTTGTTGCGTTTTGTTGGAACAAAGAACTGTTACGAGTATATGCGTATGGATTTTCTATGATTATATCAGTTAATTGAAAAATGATTATGAATATGTATAATTCAATAATAACGTGGTCAAACACAACGAATACAGAATACAATATACGTATAAATAACAGAGAATTAAAAAAAGTTGTGTTATTTTTTGCGGTGTTTTGTGTTCTGAAAAAAGGAACATAAACATACAATTGGTAAAGCTCTGTTATTGTGTAAGGCGGAAATAGAACGACAATTGGCAATTGAAACAAAGCAGCTATGTGTTTCTTACCTAATTCTTTCCTTACACACATTTATTGCGATTTTCGAGTACAATAGATAGGGTAAACCGTACAGTTACTGTCAGGTTAAGGGATTGACACTCATTTTTTCTTATTATATAACCTTTATTTAAAAACAAATCACATGAAATACTGTTAATTATATGACTTTATTAAGTTCTCTAAAGGATAATCGGTCACTTGTTTCAATATCTTTGGAAACTTGAAAAAATAAATAAACAAAACAATAACCTTTAAAATCACAGTAATTGCCCGGTAGACTTAGTAATTGCCACTTATCGCATACAGTAATTGTCCACCTTGCAGTCATCATGTAATTAATCATAATTTTCATTAAAAATGAAATCTCTTTTTGCTTTTTGTAGATTTAAATATAATTAATCACAATCGGAATAAGTATCATCATCAGAATCATTTGTTTTGTAGCAAAAGTGACACAAAAACAGTATCATATCTGCATCATCGGGGATATTACATTTATGGCTTTCAGGAATGCATCGTCATCAATTATTTCGTAGAGGAAATAATTTGATGACATCCACTGCATTCAATTTTGTCTTTTATAATCATGTGCTTGCACATTATATAGACATAATTAGGTTTCACGCCGACTTCCTCTAAAACAGTGATTCTTTTCGACTCTGCAAAGACTCTGCAGAGAAACAGACGATCTTGTTGAAGGCAATGCTTCAACAAGATCTTCTGTTTCTTTTTTTTCCTTCCACTTCTTTACTTTCCACTCCTTCAGAAGTTCTGATACTTAATTTAGGGTGCTCCACCATCCAATGTCACGCCTGTTATTCGAAATTGGATTAGGTCGCAGATTCTTTATATTCTATAAGGAACTTTTGAACGGTGTCATAAATATTTTTTTAATTCTTTGGTAAACATTTTCGAGCTGAAATGATAATCCAGATTATAATTTCAGCTCTTTCAGCTTAAGAACAGCTTTTTCATTTGGAGTCAAGAGAAGCGATGGACCCAGACTAGTCTTATGGCCTGGGTTACCTTTATAAAACCTTAGAGTTGATCTTGAAACTCAACATTTCTAAACTATTTGGCGATCTGATAATTGCTGTTCATTAGTATGAACTTCAGCAATGGCCTTTTCAAGGTTTTCTTGGGTGTATTTTAATTTAGGCACCTTTGGCATCCTGAAAGAAACAATTATTGACCGGACAATAGCTATATCTATAGCCAATGGCAATAACTAGATAACTGTATGGCAATGAATGAATTGTTAAAAATTTTGATCAGTTATGGCCCACCCCCTTTTAAAACTTTACGAAAAAAGTAACAGTTACAACGATTGGCTATATAGGCACTTGAATAACTCTTTTGACATATACGTTAAACACCAGACACTTTAAAACAAAAAAACCTAGCAAATATTGCAAATTTACAAATGTTGTCCTTAAGAAAAATCACAAGAAACTTACTTTTTTCGACGAGTTGCACACCTGCTACATTAAAATCGGCCAAGACACATGAAATAAGTAAATTTTGCCAGTTATTTACATTCGAAATGCTACCACAGATCTAAAAGTGTCATCTATCGCATTTTATTTGAACTGATTAATGGTAGAAGTTACTAAAAAAATATTATTCCTTGATTCGGGCAATCACCATATGCTGGGCAATGACTCTATGGTTTACCCTATATAGTAGGTATAGACTTTTCGCTATGTAAACAACACATATAAAATACAGTATATACAGTATATCTATATAGTATTGTATAATATATTAAATGAGTAACAATAGCATTAAAGTTTGAGGATACCTGACTAGTAAATACTTAGGTATAAACAATATTGGATTTGGTGTTCACTTTGTATTTTTTTATTATCATAACAAATTTCGACATTAAACTGTTGTTTACTATTTGTTTTGACAAGTGAAACCCTTATTTCCTTCACCCTCCTTACACAATTTTCGTTTACCTATAAAACAGTGATAATATCTACTTTAACAACACAGCAATGTCTTATAACAAACTCAAGGAAGAATCAGGAAGGGGAAAGGATATACATAGTTCCATTACCACTGCATTCTGTAACCCAAAGGGGTTAAGCCGATTGCCTCGTAAAGGATTGTGAAGTATACAGCCCCGGTAAACGTACCTATATGATTGTATTCCGGTTAGATTTGCGTGGCAAAGCGCTCTGTCGCGTTGGCATGAATCGACATTTTGCAATTAAGCCACCTCCACACAGCTGCATACGATGATTATCGATATTCACTCCAGATAAAATTGCTAATGATACTATTCTCATCGCGTTTATTATTTAAATAAAATTTCATTTCAGTGAGCTTTTGTTTACAAATTGGTTTTTGTTACGCGTTGGATACCGAATATTCTTTTACTTCTTTTACGAACGTGGGAAGGGCTAATTGGCAAAACGGTCAGTTCATAATCCGAGAAATGTACTAAAGTGGTATCAAAGCAATGTGTATATAACTTAAGTAGGTATAGGAAATCGTTAACACTCACAACGCAGGTTAGAAGTGAAAATAACACTTTCAGAAATGTATAATTTATTACTATATTTATTACTAGCTGTGCCCGCGGCTTCACCCGCGTGAAAATCAGTTTGTGACTTTAAGTTTGATTGCGGGAAAAGACTGCCTAAGAGGCGGTAAACCTGCCCTTCCGACCTTAAAAGTGGGCACGAAGTTACCTTCCTTAATTTCTTAACTTATTTTATTCCTAAACGAGGTCATATGAAGCACATTTTTTGAAAACGTGCAATAGAGACTATTGCACGTTTTCAAAAAATATGCTTACAATCGACGAATGTCCATCAAAAGATTTTGTATCCGGTGCTTGATTCGCAACGTCCTAAAATGTTGTGCCCGCTCAATACTCGATTCCCTCACGCGTTTTTGCGAGGTCCTAATATATAATATACAGGTTATAGAAATACTAAAAGATAAGAATTGAATAGGTTCTGATGTAACTATAATTATAGTTATGACGTAATAAGAAAAATAAAAGTACTAATTCTCAGAAGAACTTTTTAACATAAATGTTTATAAAAAGATTTTTTCAAAGTATTTACAGCTCTCAAAAGAACTTTTTAATTTGAAGAAATGTGCAAGTTGTCATCCTTAAAAGAACTCTTTAACATAAATGTAAAAGAACTTTTTGAGATGGTTTTAGCTCTCAAAAGAACTTTTTCAATCGAATGTTCAATTTTTCTTACGAAAAATCACAATTTTGTTCTGGTGCGTTGCGTAAGGACCAGACCGCGCGAGTGAGCTGTGCGACTACCTCATACATAGACGTCAACTTACCACGATCACGGCGCAGGAACTCGGCAGCAGAACATGCGATCAAGCGTCACTCTGATTTTATACGTATCAACAACTATACAGGGTGTAAGTGACACTGTACGTCATCCTGAAATAGTGTATTCAGACCATCATTATGAGCGGAAAATCATTGGAAATTTGTGCCGGAAAATTCATAATTCTTTTTTTTTTTTTCTTCTTTTTACTTAAAAGTGATATCACAATGAGTAAACAACATTTTACCGAAAAAAAGTCAGTAATCAGTAGCTGCTTCGACGGCTCCGTGCGCTAAAGATCATTCACCGTACCGCTCAGTACGCGTGTTGCGTTACACTGCGTAGTTCAAAATCAAACTATTGACTGTAAAAATCCTTCATCTCTCAATTTTATGATGAACTGACTTTTGCATTGTGATAAGTATTCAAAGAAACACGTTTTTGTAAGTTATTCTTGACGGTGATACTTACACGCTGTATTTATTTTTCATTATCTCCTCAACTACGCGTCCAAATAAGTTGCTGTAAATGACAAAGTTTATTTAAATAAGATTATCTTTACATTCTAACTTTTTGAAATGAAAACTTCTTTAGGCACGCTGTGCACTTTTGGGTCTGGGAAAAAGCACTGAACTCACATTACCGTCACGCTCAGATGCATATTTGCAAATATGTGTACAGAACACGTCGTTGTGCAATTGCAGGACTGGGGAAAAAGTATTGGACTCGCGTGACCGCGTGACCGCATAGACTGATACAGATATACTGATGTGGGTTTATAACACACGTCTGTCTCACTCGTGTTCTCTAGACGTAGAGTAGAGGTTCAGTGCAATAATAACGCACGTTTCTTTTAATACAAAGATGCTATAATTTTCGAATATTATTTATTTTAAAAACAGTACCTAATTTGGTTAGCTATATAGTTATCGTGCAATAAAATCAATTTAATAATGTGGAAAAAGTAAAAAATTATATGAGTACTGTTTCTCTCAGAAAAAAAATACCTTAGAGAATTAAACACATTGAAATATGAAGTGTTGGAATAAATTCTTGCATATTACATTGAACTCTACTTGTCTAATCATAAGAAGCATAATCTCAATTTTTAATTAAAATACATCGATACGACAGAATTTAGTAAGAAATCGTCAAATATTATAATTGAGTTCCGAAGCATAAATGTATATTTTATTGTAATATATTAGGTATACAAAAGTTATTTTGTTTGTCTATTAAATGTAAACGTTTCTGATTGTCAACTCACTATTATTATTTTTAGCATAAACCTTTTTCATTTTATTAGGTACCCAATTTTTTAAGGGGTAAATCCCTTTTTTTCTTACAAAATATTCGAAAGTAGCACCAAAAATACTTAATTGCACACAAAATATGCACACAAATGACATAAAATGTAGTATACTGTTTTATAGATGAAGCAAGCGTAATTTAATATTTGTTATAATAATCATTAGGGTTCCGTACCTCGAAAGGAAAAACGGAACACTTTGTTGTCCGTCCGTCCGTCCGTCTGTCTGTCTGTCAAGACCCTTTTTCTCAGAAATGCGTGGAGGTATCAAGCTGAAATGTACCATTATAATCTGCAGCTTTACTGTCCCTTGATGCTGTAAAAAAATCAAACTTCTAAGCCAACGCAATCAAAAGATACAGCCGTTTCCGCAAATTTTTGACACTCGCAAGGGAATCAAAACCTACAGGGTACTTCCCGTGAACTCAGAATTTTGAAATTTGGTACGAAGCAACGCCTTACAGTACATATGAAGGAAAAAATGCGAAAACCGTAAATTTTTAGTTACATCAAATAATAAAAATATTTTACGGTACCCTCGGTGTGCGAGTCCGACTCGCACTTGGCCGGTTTTATTTTATTTTCGGACAGCAAAAATCCATTGTGTTAGTATGTTATATCGTACGTTTATATTATCTACGTACGTTTATTATTATCTGAAAGTAAATCTAATAATTATTTGAGTCAAAATAAAATATGATATCTATTTTATTCAAACTTATTATCTAATACATCGAGTGTTCAAAATATCTAATGTTTGTTCCAAAAATTTGTGATTTTACAATAGGATTCGGTTCTGGTTGTGGTCGCAGTTCTAACCTAACCTAAACCTAGCGGCTAGCTTATATGTATGCTCTGTAGAATAAAATTTGGTCCTGCATACAAAATTATATTATTGTAAAGCAAGTTAGAAATTCCATTGTAACTTTTGATAATTTAGTGTGCAAGTCAGTATTTTTGTCATACAATAAATATTTTTGTTTTAAAAATAGTATATGTTGGGTCAGCTAGATGTTAGATGTTAATGAGATGAAAAAAGGTAATCTTATTTTAACTAATTTTAAATATTTTTTGGTTGAATATATTTAGATACTCAAAAAGATTACTTGCTGAGTAGCCATTTTGTTTCATTTCTGGTATACAGTAAGTTAATTAGTGGAGACACTTCGTTAGTTTAAATTGAAAACTAAAGCTACACTTACACACTACACTAACAAAATTTTTCGTTTTTAAATACCTATTCAATGACATAAAATTTTATAAAATTGATGTGTATTTGTGTTTAAAATATAACCTATATTACTCGCTGATAATACACCTTTCTATAGGTGAAAGAGTTTTTCAAATTGGTCCAGTAGTTACGGAGCCACACGGGACAAAACTTTGTGTGATCTACAAATAGTTGTCCCGACCCTGGGTGTTTTTTGTGTCTGTTGTTTATACATTGGTGAAGCCCTTCGCGACACACAGGAGTATACGGGAGTTGTCTTAAAAAAAAATTATACATTTATTATAAACATTTTGCATTACAAAGATAATAATCATTATTGTTGTGAAAATGTGAAAATTTTATTACTAAATTAATTAGTACGTTGATAAAAATAATTGCTCTAATAAAATACTTCCTAAAGATAACAATCCAAAAATAATGCTTATTTTACAAATTGGACTTGAACTTGAAACGGAATGTGACACGTCGTTTTAAGTTTCTTCTGTCGGCAGTCCCATGACTGCCTATCTTTTTGTAAAGGTTAATATGCTATGCCTTGTAATGACGATTGAAGTTCACGTTTTAATTTTTATATTATTTTCGACAGAAAATGCGTTATTGTGCCTTATTTATAAGAGTATATGGTCCCGCGGATAAATAGGAAATCAAATCTTTCCTCTTTATAATATTAGCGTAGATATTGCACTACACATATTCACTTAAACTATCTTTTTATTATGTTTATATTATACACAGATGGCGCAATAGGTTTAGTAGTCACCTCGCCACTAAATCTCATCATCAAAATATCTTCAATGTACAGAATTGGACCTGTAACAGTTTTATTATAAATATAGATGCGTGTGTTCTATGCTAATAATAAATATCTAAAAAGAAATGACCATTTATTTTAACGTTGTAAGTATTGTATAGTTAATACTACTTTGGACCAATAGATGTCGCTGTGCGGTGTTTATAACTTATAACTTTGCATTATTTTTTCTATGGATAGAGAGAACCAATTGTGATCAATCAAATACTGAATGTTACACTGAGTTACACACAATACTTGTGCATAATACGTTTCCTGAATTATTTTGTACTTTTTACGTGAAGCAACCAAACACAAACTCGATGTCTATAGATTTATTATACACATAGATATAGAAAAAAAAGATTACGTGACAATCTACGAAGTGCCTCCTTTCCAACAAAAAAAGAATGATTGCAATCGGACTACGCATCAATGAATTACAACGAAGTACACATTTTTACTTTGATCCCCCCTCTCAAGGAAACCGTTATGAATTTCGGGATAAAAAGTATCCTATGTCCTACCTCGTAGTATGAACTCAAATCATGCCAAGTTTCATTTGAATCCGTTCAGTAGTTTCAGCGTGATGCGCGGCCATGATACAGACAGACAGACAGACAGGCAAAAATAAAAAAAAATATAGTTTTGGCTTCAGTATCGTAAAGTGCCCCAAACAAAAATTTTCAAAATATCTTCAATGTACAGAATTTGACCTGTTACATTTTTATTATAAGTATAGATTTACATCAATATCGTGATAGTGAACGAATAAACAGACAGACGCGGTGGAGGACTTTGTTATATATTATGTAGTGACATATTATAAAACAAAGTCCCCCACCGGATCTGTCTGTCTGTTTGTTCGCGATAAACTCACTAACTTCCAAACGGATTTTCATACGGTTTTCTCAATAACCGGAGTGAGTCATGAAGAAGATTTAGGTGTATAATTCATTAATCTTTTGTGTAAAATAGCTAAAATATGACGATTATTGTTGCTTTGCTACCCGTGCCAAGCCGGGGCGGGTTGCTAGTTATAATAATAAATAAACTTTATTGCATACCAATTATAATATTACTTACATCAAATTCACAAAGTCGATATGTCAATGAACGGCTTTATTGCTAAAAGCAATTTTTAACAGCCAGCCTTCGGATAGAAAAATGACTGTAACTTTTTAATTTCCACAATTGAGAGGTCAAAGCCTCATTAAATGTACAGCAGGAGTCGCCCTATGGCTAAGACGATGATGATGTTGGAATTATTAGGAGCGGCTGTAAAAATTAAAACGTAGCAAGAACTTTAAATAAAATTTCACGGTAGACCGATAAACAGCTTAATTGTTTTTTGTTTAAAACTTTGTGCACAGTTTGTACAGAGACGGACTTAATGCATTTTCTGCCAGTCTACCTTAGGATGATGTAGAAATTAATGAAGTAAGTGCATTCAAAAATATAACAATGAGTGAAATAAGAAAATAAATAAGGAAAAAAAGGTCAAATTAATAATTATATACATAGATACATACATACAAGAATATTTAAATATAATTATATATACTTACTTAGTATAAATACAAATTATAAATATTTACTCTATTTTGAAACTATTTAACTTTGTTAGTTAAGAGTTATTATAATTACAAAACATGTTAAAAAAATCGCTATGTTTATTTATGGTCTGTAACATATTATGTGTGAGTAATTTATTATTTTTTGGGCTTTTAGCCGTATAAAAGCAATATTTAGTTTAGTTTTATGATGTATTTTATGATGATGTAATCTAATAAAGTTACAAAAATTTGTGCTTTTAAGTATTAGCTAAAATCTGAAAATATATTAATTAGAGGGCGTGGCTTGTTTCTCCCTTTGTCACACCACCCGCTGTTGCGTCGTTGTACATTTGTACAAGGCTTTAACTGGAGGCGCGCGTAATGAGGGGTAGTCCTGTTTAGGTTTTCATCTAGGGAAGTTGATGATAGAGAAATTTAGTATTCGATAGCGGTGTGGTTATATTGTAGTTTGCCAAAAAAAATTGTTACGAGTTTAATTAAAAGGCGGGCATAAACTTACTAAGGCAGATGTGTGTTTGAACTAGAAAAAAGTAAATTTAAATGTTATCTAATAATTAAACAAATGTTACTTCGACCTACTGATGTTATACAAAACTTAAGTATGAGTCAATTAACCTTATATAATAGTTTTACCCAAATACTGGCAACCAACTCGCGCAACAAATTTGTGTAACGTAGTCCTCTATTTTATATTTAGTCATATTATATTATATATAGTCTCTGCATCCGGTACCATCATATGGGTGATGAATGCGTCAATGCATCGGGTGAACTGTGCAACAAATATTTAGTTCTCGTTTTAATCTGTTCATAACAATAAATATACACTCATTTATCAAAGTAATGAACAATTTTATATTTTAGGTTAAAGTAATAAGTTGATCTCCGTAGTTCATTCCAGTAAAGGGTGAACTAAATTATAATTTAGTTTGACAAAGCGAATTATAACTTTCCGTAAGTGTTATTAATACTTCGTTGAAAAAAAAAGAAAGTATAAACTTGAAACAGTTGGCCTCAAACTCAGTTACGCAGAGCTGTCGACAAAGGATCTGAGTGCGGTCTCAATTACTAAGCTAAAGAAAGTTGTCTTTATTGTAGGAGTACTTATTTATTTTACTCTTGCAACGTCTTTTAATTTAAAAAGCTCTATTTTTGTCTTCTTTTGCACACAGCAAGCTGTGGCTATTTTATTGAATTAAATGTACCATATGAATATCATGACTACATTGTACCCATACTAACAATCAGCAGAGCGCGGTTCACATTCGTGAAGTTGATTACGAGCAACGACTCTCAACCAACTTTCCTAGCTTATAATAAACAGAGACACGGAAAATTATTCACTAACTTTGCCCTGAGCACAAAATTTATGGTACGTTTACCACGAAATTTCTCAACAATGAACGACTCGCTTGGGTTTTAAGCTTTATAACTTTACTCGTTGTGGTTTACGATTCAGATAAGCAATATCTGACAGAAAGGTATTGGATCTGCCAGAAACGAGATCTGTTATCCACCAATTCTAGAAAAGTTTTTCAACGACTTAAGTACTCATCACTATACCAACATCCCATCGTTGTATAAATACACTGTTTAAAAAAAGACACCTCGACAGCTTACGCATTTTTCTAAGAATCTTTTAGTTTAAATATTCACAACATAGCTTTGATACAAACATTTCCAAAGAATGTCTGCTATATTTATAAAAAGTGCCACAAAGGTATCGTGATAGGTCGACTCTTCAAAAGTCGGGTACATTAATATGTATCTCCTCAAGCGAATACAAATCTCCACTGACAAAGGAACCACAAGTGATTTCATTCGTTGTTTACGACAAAAATCCCCAACTTTTCAATGGCAGATGTCAAAATTTACATAACGACAAAAGGCACATCGCATCTCGCAAAATAATAAACTACTCGGTTCTCTTTGCAACCGTTGTAGTTAATTATTTTGCGAATCGCGATTTGATCTTTAATACCATACTTTGAAATTCCTTTGTGATGTCTCCTATGCTATGCTATGCTATGATGTGAATACTACCATTTGCAAAAATAAAAAATGCATTCGAACACCCCTTTACTCACCGTACACATACCTATGCCATTGACACATACGCCTTTATCAAATATGTGAAACAATATTTCTCATTAATAATAATGGCTTTTATTTATTTAGGTATGGATAAACCCATTATAAGGACGTAATTTTCTTACCCTAATGAGATATCAACATTATTATCAGTAGCTTTTGAAAGTCCTTTTTCACAGTACGCCCCTCTGGTCCTTTTACGTGCGGGTTTTAGAATTCCGGGACTTGTTTCGGTTCGTGTGACATCTGATGAGAAGGATCGACTCCGACCGTATAAAAATCGACGCTTTCCATTTCTGTCCGGTTTTCAATTTACTTTTTTCACAGTTTTTTTTTTTTGAATGAGTGAAGGAGAATAAAGATTTAGAGCCAAAGTCGTGTGTACGTTGAAGAAAATTGCAAATAGATCGAGAAAGCAATGTATGTACCAAAACTAAACTATATATTTTAAGTTTTCTTACTTTCAATCAATAATTATAAGTAAATGAAAAGAGAGCGAGATAGTATAACTTTCTCAGCATCAATAAAAATGGAGAAAAACAGAGGCAATATAATGTTTTGAGAAGTTATAGGAAGAAATCAAGATGAATAAAAAAGGGTTAACGGTGTTAGGTATGGGATTAATATAAGCCCTTATTCACGGACGGTGGGACTTTTTTCAGAGATAAATTGATCATCTGAGTCACTGGAGAAGGAATGACGTCAAATAAAATACGTTTCAGCTTTTGTTGCTAAAATCCATTATCAATAGTAGCCAATTTCAGAGAAATATGTTGATTGTAAGGATCCTGGAGTACTTTGTAGTGTCTGGTAGAGATCGCTTTTAGCGATAAGACCGCCATTGTACCTAACACTAACATTAATATTAAGATCAATTGTAGTTCTACGTATAGAGTCTACAATAAAGAATATTCTATTGTATACTTTCTATTATAATAATAATATCTTTATTTAACACCAAAAGTCATACATCAAATAGTACAGAAAGCAATTTTAATAATTAGAGGATATCAGTATGTTCCAAGGTACCAGAAACTGACTCCCAAACTAGGCTGAAGCCTGTATTTTGGGAGACAGCGTTCAGTCGTACTCGTAAATTGACTGAAGGAGTAGGTCGCTGCTTTAACATACGAAGTCGTATTGCGTGTTAGGTACTTAGTCATGTTGTATTAGGATTGTGTATGTGTGTGTGTTTGTGGGTATGTGTTTGTGTGTGTGTGTGTGTGTGTGTGTGTGTTTTATGTGGGAGTTTACAGTGAGGCTATTGATTTGAATCTGTTAAGTCTTTCCCCCTCAGTAAAAATATCATTTCAGTTGTGAAGAGTAGACCATTAGTCCATTTATGTACCTATATTGGTATTGGTAGAGGGCTCTGTTTCAGCATTTGGATTCAAAAACATCACTAGGATCGTCTCAACACGCGCACTCGCTTCACGCTCACTATCTGGTAATCCAGATAGTGGGCGTGAACACTTAAGCTTTAGGTCTCCTAAGCTTAAGCCTAAATTCGTCCTTCGTACTTCAAACATACGGATACCATGATATGGATACATATATCGTATACTCTCAAAATAAAATTAAAAGTACTATGATGCTTCTGTTGTTCAGTGCGCACCGTAAGGAAGATTGTCATCTATGTACCTGCCAGGCTGGTGTTTGAGTTTTGTTTATCAAATTTCATTAAAACTGCAATTTAAAATAAGATGGAAAGTCTACATTTAAAATACACTTCCCTGCACGTGTGCAGAGTCATATCACTATCACCGCCCCACCAACGTTCATAAATTAGGTTTTATCTGAGTCAACGGCTCATTAGCATAACATGTTGCACACCTATCGCGATGCGCCGACCCGCATCGCTGACCACGTTATGTACTGTTATGCTGTGAAAATAGCCTCGCTCAGCCTTTGCTATTACCCCTACATCCATAATTTACTGGTTAATCCAATCACTTTCCGATCAATACCATTTTATCAACGTATCAAATTACTATTTTAATAGACGTTTATCGGCTATTGGCGTTCATTTAAAATCCAATATAAAGTTTGTGTCTTCTATAAAAAAAACGTTTATATATTTATTTATTTATTATGATTTACCAACATTTGTTTACACGGTTACGGTTAGTGGTGGGTAGAAGGGAGTGATGCAGTTATGAGGGTATCTAGCCGGTACACGAATATTAATTCTACCCAACAATTGTGCTTTTTAATAATATAATTTATTTTTAGACTTGACCTCCCTTGCAGGACATCAGACGGCGTTGAATAGTGTACGGCCTTAACCCCTAAAACATATATATATATATATATATATATATGTATACAACATACGTTTCTATTTACTTGGTTCAAATATATACGAGTGCGAGTGCGAAAGTAATTCACAAACTCAAGTTCTCTCACTGTTAACCGTAAAAAATCCTTTTTATTATGAGGCTAACGCAATGAACTAACTATAAACTAAAGTCACGGTGAGAGGAGGCCAGTGTAGATACCTGCACTAAGATATTCTGCTCAATTACTTGTTGACGATGTAAACAAGGTAAACAAACAGTCCTTTATCCTGTAATAAGTATCAAATATCAGAGAAATGATGAAACTGCAAAGTGTTTCGACCTAGTTACTTTTGAGAGATAATTATAGTGAAGTGTGTTTAGTTAGTTAAGTGTGGGTTTAATTTTGGTAAATTTATATTCACGAGTGAGCTGTTTTGGTAGACTATTCCGCTGCATCGCATGTCCCATAGGTTATCTACACTTTTTGGAGATTATTATTATTTTTTTATTTAAAATGTCTATGTGTTTGTCTAGTAAGTAATAAATAAGCCCCTTCCAAGCTTCAGGTTATATAATGATTAAATATTTGCAATAAGTATCTAGTTATTAAATAATTTTATCAACCAATCTGTATAACAAATTGTCGCCTGCAGTATTTCCGGACCGATACGACCTTCAAACCTTCAAGAAAAAAGCGTACTCAAATCTCAAAGGCCGGCAACGCACTCGTGACTCTTGAGTTGTAGGTATGCATGGGCGATAGTCACTTACCATCAGGTGACCCGTCTGCTCGTTTGCCCCCTATAACATAAAAAAAATAAAATTAAAAATGTATCGAAAGATACCACTACAAATGATGTAATCATGCCAGTGAATGCATAGTATACCTGATAAGGGTAACCCTCTTAGCCAATATTTATTTTGCAAGCATATATTGATAATAGACTTTAACTTCAAAAATAACGAAACTAACACAACAACTATTTATTTTTTGTATTTAAGGAGTTTAATCAAACATTATGCCACTCCATTGGGCCAATTCTTAAAAATATTTTACAAAAATGTATAATCGCCTAGACAATATTTACTGTGTCCGCCTTAGCATACCAATGTTAACCATGTTGTATATCAGTGAAGCTGATTTAGATAGCGGATATGATAAGACACAATACATCTCCCTACTTGTTTTAAATCAAAAATATCATATAACATAACATTATACCGAAAATCATCGTTACGCACACATTCCACTATAATATGTAATACATCTTCCACTATGCCACACGCTGTCCGCCGAACCGCAGAAATAAATATTTGGTATTAATGTCAACTTGAAAAGGATCTTGACAGACAGATGAACAATTTGAGGAACGGAACCCTAAAAAACAAAGAATATGAATAGGTCACATACCAAATAAAAAAATCTCTAATAAATAGATTAATCACTAAAATGAAAAAAAAAATTACTAGTGCGTGCCAGCCTTTGCTTTACTGCCGGTTTTCTGTGAGGCCTTGGTATCACTCCGGTCGAGCCGGCCCATACGTGCCGAAGCATGGCTCTTCCACTAGAACTAACTAAGAAACTAGTTTATGTGTACACATTAACATGAGTTTTATTTTCAAAAACTAAAAGGTTCTTACTTCTTCCTCTAATAGCGATATTCTCTAACAGAGTCCTTATTCCAAAATGTGTTACTTCAAAGTACATGTTTTTTATGGTTTCTTAGCGCCGATAAACTTTAAATAGCAACTTTCTTGCCTCTGCAGCCTAATGTCGGCAAAGAACTGTGTGATAAAGAAAACACATTTGTAAATGTATCAAACCTATACTAATTTACCACCGCTAAAACTAAGTTTTCTTACATTAAAACCCAATTAAAACTTGGCGACCTAAGCTGGCAATGGCGAATTATAAAGAGCTACTTGAAACTTATTGAGTTCGATTTCAAAGGCATTTTTCTGTTCTGGCTTTCTTTGTATTCGGCATTAGTATTAAGTAAGTAAATTTAAGATTTATGAATGTGGTGGTGATGTATCAGGGGACAATGACCAATGTCTTTAAGTTCTCATTTATAACTTATTGTGTGATAGACTCCATTGGACCCTATACGTTCATATCAATGTTTAGAAGGCAAAGGTCAGTTAGCAATATTTAGTCAATTTTATAGGAAATTCGGATAAGTAGTTGTTGTTTTGCTTTTCCACTGTCGAAATTGGTTTGAGAACCGTTATTAGATAAGATCAAAAGTAAAGAGTTTATCCAGTACCTGTGGGTAGACATGACATTACAATCAGGCCACGTGAATTAGTCTGACGTGAAATCGTTTCATGCCTTGCTCAAATACCAATTTTAATTACTATTAATTTAATTAATTAACTAAGTTCCTCTTAGGCTTTCAGTGTAGCGCAATATAAATTACACTTTTGATGGACTTTGAGACATAAGGATTCTGAGACGAGAGTTTTACCCTAATTATATACATACTAAAGGTTTAATGAAAGGATCATTAACAACAATTAGTTATGAATCTACTAATAATTCAAAATGGTATTGTGTTACTGACGTTCTATTAGTATTGGATATTCAGTGTCCAGTACTAATATGAAATTAGCTGACTTAGTAATATCGAGACTAATTAACTATATGGGCCCCTCTTCGGTTTGATTTACTCATAGATTAACGCGGACAAACGCATGCACTGATGCAGACATTTAAAGAAATAAATATAATGACGATGACATATCAGTACATCTATGAAAACTTGATTTATGTTCATAAAAATAAAGACCACTTTAAAAAAAGCGATATACATCCTTTTAACACACGTCATAGCCATCAACTTGTTAAGAGTCATTTCGGGGTAATTATGTCAATATCCCAAATAAAATACAAACTTTAAGTGTGAACAAATTTAAATCCACAGTAAAATGACAACTATGCCTGAAGGTTACTCAGTGGTGGTTTATGTGGAGGATAAAAGAAAAGAGCGTACTTTAAAGGGCGGCAACGCAATTGTGACTCTTGAGTTGCAGGTTTCCATGGGCGGCCGTAGTCACTTTACTTTGCTTTCAAATTGCCCTTATATTTTGTTAAACTATCTGGTGACCTCAAAGAGTGGCCGTGAGTTTGTTTGCCCGACTTCTTCTTACAAGGCTCAACTATTTGGGAACGATAGGTTATAGATCGATACAGGCATTTAGAGATCTCATCTATTTGGGAGCCGATATCATTTATTGTTTTATATAATTTTTGTTTTACTTTCGACAAAGCAACTATTGTTGCGGTGACATTGTTTTGATCTTTAATTTTTATTTAAAAAACAAGACGATTTTAACCAAATTTTAGGGAATTTTATCAAATAAAGATATTTATTTGATTTTGACTTGTAACCTGTACAATACAATATCCTCCACATAATATCAATGACCCTTTGGGTTGTGAAATCTAGAAGCCCATTGAAATATACTCATTTCAATAAAACGCCGATTTTTTTTAAACCCAGAAATTTGCAATCTCATGAAATGACAAACCATTTCATTTACAGAACTTTTACAACATTGCTATTTGCAGCTGATAGTGATGAGTCACTTTCTTTTCAAGAAGACCGTAATGGTGTCTTGATTTACACAAAACCGTTACGAAGTAAAGATTCTCTCGTACAATTTCGGATCTAGTCCACAACGAATAACTTACTTCTGAACACTAATACAAAACAAAATGTATTACGTTTATTGCTATAATTGTAAATAATAAAACTTCTGTTTTTAGAATTAAAAGTATTATTCAGTACTACTTTAGATAGGTACCTAGTTAGTTACAATGACCCCAACTATCCAATCTAGCAGCTAAACCCAACACTACGGTTTATAATTTTGTAAAATAAGGAATTTTAAGAACGTGGCAAGAAGTTCTACTACTTTTTTTCTATTATTTTTTGGTTCAATAATTTTTTTCTAGTTTTATGTCATACGGTATACCTAATGTTTTGAGGCAAAGCTTCTGATATCCAAACTATGTTTATAATTCAAGAGCGCTCACTGAAAGTAATTTACAAGTTTGGCGTTCGAGTTTCCCTTATAGAACCATTTAATAGGCATTTTAACAGTTTCATCGAAGTATATTTATACTAACATTATGTCTATACCATAAATTATTTGTCTTTTTCTGAATAGTATAGTAATAGAGTTAGGCACTCTTTAAATATTATGAACAATCACAAATTATTAGATATACCACTGTGGTATACCACTGCTTAGAGAATACAAATAACTCATTTGTGGAATCCGTGATCAATTTTTGGATAACTGTATCCCATCTGTTAATATTGTAATTGCCCCTACAAAAATTTTGGTAATCTGTTAAATTTATGTGTAGTGCATTGCTTCACTGCCGGTTTTCTGTGAGGCCGTGGTATCACTTCGGTCGAGCTGGCCCATACGTGCCGAAGCATGGCTCTCCCACGAACAATTTTTATACGATAAATGATTATTTAAAATATTATTATTATTTTAAGTGTCTAATGCTACCTCGACCATTTCTGATCATTTGTAGCGCACCCTTGCTTTATAGTTCACTGCTCAGACTCATGGCTTCGAGAAACCTCCAGATCTTATCAACAGTGATTGTTTGTATTTCCTCCGGTATCATTAGAAATAGAACTTGTTGTTAGTTTTTGCTAGGAGTAAAATTATAATATTTTATACGATTTACATTTACTTCAATCGTTCTTTATTATCCTTAGGTATTCATCCTTTCTTAAACATCGAATAACGATTCTGATATCGTTTTCTAATTTAACATTGTTTACGATTCTGATATTGTTTTCTATTTTAACATTGTTTACTGGATTTCCAGATGCGGATATGTTGGCCGTAACGTAAATTTAATTAAATTACCTCAAATTTTAATGAAATAAAATTATCAAATCATGTGGGTCACAAGTCATGAATTAAAAAAATCTGAATCTACATTGAGTTACAAATGAATTAATTAATTAACAAGTGTCTGAAAGAACCTGAAAATAAAAACCTTATTTATGACATCCTGTTTAAAAATTCTTATATAACGTACGTGAGTGCTACGAAAACATTTAAATATGTATTTATTTTATACAAATATGCCTAACATAACTTTTCAGTCTGTTTCTGTTTACAAAATCTGTTTACAAAAGTCACGTCAAACGATTGATCTGTTGTCGCGCAAAGAAACCCCAAACTATCTTTAGAGGAGCAAGGAGCTAAGTCCCTCTTAAACAAAGAAATAGATCCCCCACTGGCATTAATGATAATACTTATAGAGCCGGGTCCAACGGCTGATGTCCAAAAGTTGCATATACATATATGTTACTATTAATGTTAATCTGTTATATAAATGTATTATACTATTCTTTTTTTTTGAGACATCTTCCGCATTACGAATATTCCTGTGTCGCGGAGGGCTTCACAAACATTCAAACAACGGACATCAAGAACACCCAGACTCGGGACAATTATTAATCCCACTAATATTATAAATGTGAAAGTTTAGATGGATGGATGGATGTTTGTTACTCTTTCACGTAAAAATTACTGAACCGATTGCGATGAAACTTGGTATGTAGATAACTGGAGAACTGAATTAGCGCATAGGCTGCTTTTTATCCCGATGTTCCCACGGGATCGGGACTTACGCGGGTGAAACCGCGGGGCGCTGCTAGTCTTCTATAATTGGCGACTTCATTTTATTCCTGCCTATAACTTCTGATTTAGCATGTTTATTTCTTTTAAAGCTTTTTAGTTTTTTAGAAAACGTGTAAAGATTTTGACACGAAAAGAGAGGATTATACACAGTACCTACATATTAAAACATAAAACTAGATTAAATTCACCAATCCGATTAAAAATGCATTCAGGTAGTCCATAAGCTATGTCCATTAAAATCTACAATAAACTACCTACGGGCATAAAAAGTGAAGAAAAAAACAGTAGATTTAATAATAAACTAAAACTAATTTGATTACAAAAATGCTATTACAGTATAAATGACTATTTAAATGAAAATTTCTGAATCTCAAACCTGTAAACTTACTAGCTGCTCTTCCTGTCTCTTTGCTCTGCCTATGGGGTCCATAATTGTCACCACACCAATCTTTTAAGGCTTTTTGTGACATTATGGAGTGCAATAAAGATTGAAATTGGATGATATTATTATTATACACTAGTTGATAATTTCCCTTTATTATACGTCAGAAAATTTATTTTGTTACTGTTATATTATACTGTTAATTTATCTTTTAACAATACTGACGTTGCAAATACTAGAAATCTAAATATCAATAAATTAATAAACCCATCTTTCGGACTATGGAATGCTTGAATTAATCTTTATTTCCAAAGTTGACATATCACATATATATTATTATTCAAGTTGCGTCTCCAAATAGACAAATTGTCCCTTGAACCGGTTATCAGTCTTACACTAAAACTTACGCGTTGCGTCGGTGTTGATTAGGGCCGACATCCGTGCCCCTTGTTAGTTCACCTGTGAAACTGGGAATAATTAATTCCATACCCGTGTAAACCTTCACATACAATTGTTTACCCGAACGTTATACTGTTACACAACACATTACCTACCCTATTTTAATTTAATGGTAATGTGCAAACACTACTGCTGTTAATATTGCTCGTGGATTTCCATTGTAAATAGATATTTTGAGTCTTTAAACTTAATAACTATAGTCATTCTCGGATAATCAGTGTGTATCTCTGTCAACTCAAATCAGTTTCTTATTACTTTTAGAATACTTTATGTAACTTAAATGTTGAATTGATTTTTTCAAGAGACATAGTTTAGTAGTAAAAAGTATGGCTGCTTTGTAGTTAAAAATGCGAAATATTCCAAAATCTTACACTTAATCCTGTCATTGAATGTTACAATGTTTTTAAGTATCTATTTAGACAGTAATTAATGTTGTAAGAAAGCTACATCGTCTACATGTAATAAAATCACAGGAAGGTATGAAATATACTGTACAGAATACTTTGTAAAAAAGTAATTGCTACGTGTTCTAGAAATGACACCCAAGGCTATGATATAAAATACAGTTTTAAATTTTTTTGTCTATTTCTTTGATTGTGTTTGTCTGTATGTATGGCTAAACTAGGAAAAGCAAAGCCACTAGACAGATACTATTGAACATTTTCGAACATACTGGCTACATATTATTACCAAGCTATATGCCACGGACAGTGAGCAATAAAGCGTAATATTGTCTTTAATCCGCTATTCCCTGCAGTCTTATCAAGAAGTTTTAGAAATACGCCTACTGGGGATTTCGATACCAAAAGACTTGCCGAGAGTAAGCCTTAATTCGTCTTATCCCATAATTAATACGAACTAACCCATATTAGATTTAATAATCTCAATAGACAACCTGCTTCGATAAGTAGTTACTTAATTATCTGTTGATGATATGTTCTGTATTTACTCTAGTAATATATGTAATACTATCCCGTGGAAATATCGACATAAAAACGGCATAGTAACCTATGCGTTAATCCAGGTCTCAAGCTCTCTCTCCAGCCGGTCATCGTCGAGTGGGCAGGGCGGCAGCACGGGACAATTTTCTTCCGACTGACGCAGGTTCTTTCCGGGCATGGCTGCTTCGGGAAGTACCTGCACTCGGTCGCTAGGAGGGAACTGAGTCCCGCCTGTCACCACTGCGACTGCAGTGAGGACTCGGCTCAGCACACGCTGGCGATTTGTTCCGCCTGGGCGACGCAACGTCGGGCCCTCACTGCAGGCCCACCATGGCCGGTAGCGACAGGAATTTTACCGCGGTCGCGACCTTCTGTGAGGACGTCATCTCGCAGAAGGAGGCGGCGGAAAGGGTCCGGGAGGACGATCTCCACTCGGACCTAATTCACCACCGGCGAACCGGGCGGCGGAGGCGCGCTTACCAGCGCCTCATGCCGCCCTGAGTGTGGCCGCGGGTGGACGGGACGGGTTTTCCCCTTCACCCGCTATAGTGGCCCCCCGCGAGGAGGCGGCGTCCGAGTGTGCCTGGACGTCGCCTAATTGAGAGGTTTTTAACCCGAAGGTGGTGCCCGCGCTTTTGCGGGCAGGCGCTAGGAGGGTTCCGGATGTCTTAATAAAAGCTGTTCCCGGATCCCTCCTATTTAAGGCGCAGTACGGCACACCGTGTGGTTTTAGTCGGTTCGATTCCGACACACCGCCCCACCGTAAACCTCGGTGGGGTGACGGCCCAAGGGGTTTCCACACGCACAAAAAAAAAAAAAAAAAGGTCTCTCTACATACCAAGTTTCATCGCAATCGGCTGAGTGATTTTGCGTGAAAGAGTAACAAACATCCATCCATCCATCCATCCATCCATCCATCCAAACTTTCACATTTATAATATTAGTGGGATGATGATGTAATAAAATATTGTGAAAGCTTTGTATAGTTTATATAAATTAGTAGTATCACTTCACATATCTCACACACGGCCGGCTGATCCCTAACTAGACAGAGCCTGTACCATAGTAATCATACTGCTGATAAACATACTTATATATTTCTAAATACATACCTATTATAGATAAATTATAACCAGATACAGAACAAATGATCACGCTCATCACACAATGATTTGTCCTGGGTGGCATTCGAACCTTGGCTTAGCAGTCAGGATCACTAACCACTAGATCAACAGGCCAGTCAAATTAAGTATGTATATTAGTTTAAATGATTGTGCCTATTAACTATTGGTGAACTGTACAGTACAAAGTGGCGTGATGATGACTCTTTACAGAAAAATAACTGCACTTCTCTTCGCCTAAATAGTGGCACTGTAAATCTTCACTACCTGTTTTCCATATGGACATCTATTTTTTAAATTTTATAGGTTTGATTAAAATCAGTTCAGAAACGGTAGGAACTTTTGACGAAAAAATTGACACAGTGGTTTTTAGTGGTGAAAGACCATTTGACAAATCTTGGTTTTTCCTAGGACCTCCAAATGTTTGGCGTTAAAAGAAACAAAGGTAATTGTTCTAACAAATGATGTCTAAAATTATTTAAAATTACTTTGATATTGGCCAAAGTTGTGGAAGTTACATTTAATTAGATTTTCGTCACTGCATACTGACTGCACGCTGTTAACCCACTGCTGAATTCTTGGTTCGGTACTATTTCAAGCCAAACGCATATCAGCACTGACACCCAAACGACTTCTGCTTTTATTTTTAACTACGAATAAGGTCGATAATCCCTGCTCGTAAGCGTGTTATAGCAAACAATGTTAAATGAAGTTCTGCAATTTTTAGAATTTTAGAGAAATACGTCGATTTATAATAAAAAAAAATCAACTTTAATTCGGGCTATGTACTGAAACACTGGCCTAGAGGTGATAAAGCGTTTGCAATTTTTTTTTGAAAATGTGTTTTTCATAAGTCTTATAAGCGTACCCTAATTAATAAACCCTTTTAGGTGACCTAGCACCAGGCTGAGCTCGGTGAGGTGTCTTTCGAAACAAGTAATAGACATTTAAAAGATACGTACCTTTATAAGCAACTCTTCCTAAAGGATTGGTTCGATTTCCACCTTGTCGCACACAGAACAGAGGGTCTTGTTGCTTAAGATTTGATGTTATAGTCATTAGTTACTTGGTTGAAACAGCTCTTCCTTAGGAAGAAATTACTGGATAAGCAACGTAGTCATAATATAATATTATCTACGTATTAACGGGAATTAACGCGATCACGAAAAGGTATTACATACCTTTTCGTTTTATCGTTTTACAGGCTGACTGCAGTCAGCCTGTGACCACGGCCAGTGCAACCTGGTCGAAAGGTCAGGAAATTCATAGGTATGTAATACCTTTTCGTGATCGCGTTAATTCACGTTAATACGTAGATAATATTATATCATGCAACGCGAAAGTTTAAAACGTAGTCATAATGTTGGTGATAAATAGATTACGGTATCATTTCCTACATATATGGTAAAGGACAAGGAAAGCGATGCGAACATCAGAAGGGTCGGACAGCAACATCCTGTGTATCTGTTACCCAGCCCTGATTGTGGTATTATCCCTTCCATTTTTTTTTTGCTGTAACTGTTTGTTAGGCGGGCTAATCCCATATATTACTTAACGCTATGGTCGTTAACAACGTTCTACATATTGACGAACAATTCTAAATGGAAATAATAATTGAAAAAATTATAGAGTTGGTTCCAGAACACAAATGTCTGTCATGTTAAATATTGATCACGAATTTCAATTAAGTTTTTGTTTTAGAATAATATACCTTGAGTTAGAAGTTATTCGGTGTCATTTACCTTATCGCTAGGTATCCGAGGTAATTGAAAAGTAAATATCGATAAAAAGTACAACTCATGTCACAATATGATATATTATGATATGAGGCAATTGCTGATACGTAATTAATAAAATTGAAGTGTCTGTTTGTAATGTCAAAATAATAGTTTTTTTTAAGCTCATACAAGTATTTGCACGATACCTATGCCTAAAAAATAGTTTTCAAAAATTTTGTCTGTCTGTCTATATGTTTGTTCCGGCTAATCTCCGGAACGGGTGGACCGACTTCCACGGGACTTTTACTGGCAGATAGCTGGTGTTATAAGAAGTAACTTAGGCTTCTTTTATTTTCACGACAAAAATCACGACCTTTTCTATATAACTACACCTTAGCCGATCATACGGTTACCTGTGTACCAACGTTTGATATTTGGTGACTATGTTTCTTCTCTGGCTTTTCATTCAGACGCTTAGGATTTGTTTTGCGCAACACCCGCGACTTTGAGAACCCCTCAGTCATTAGGCTTCTGTCCATCACGCTGGTTAGGAGTAAACTGAAGGCAAAGGCTTGGGTCTGGAAGCATCAGAGTTTGGATCGTTGTATGGGGGATACAACGATCCAAACCCTGATGCTTGAAAAGGTTCAAAAAACCTTCCTCCGATACTTATTACCAACCCTATATGTACCCAACCATTTACCTATTAGGGGTTTTAGGTTTAAAGTCGTTGGAGGAAAGGAGAAGTCTTGATCAGCTTTTGGTAGCTTGTAAAACCCTTCGAGGGGGAATCGACTGTCCTGAAGTCCACAATCTATTCTGTTGGCTATTTGTGCCTAATAACTACCATGGACATGGTCAAAACCGCCGACGCAAATTGTTTGCTAAAAAATATTAAGGCCAAGTGAACTGTCCACAGTTTTTACTAACAATAATAATATAGTACGTGGGAGAGCCATGCTTCGGCACGTATGGGCCGGCTCGACTCCGCTCGATACCACGGCCTCACAGAAAACGGCAGTGAAAGAATGCTGGCATTGCTTTTCGCCGCGTGAGAGAGGTCACCGGAGGCCTTAATCCTTCCCTCTCCCCTATTCTCGTCCTTCCCCTTTCCCCCTCTCCACCCCTCTAATCCCCATCTCCCGTCTTCCCGCTCTTCCCCCCTCTCCCCCACTTCCCCTATTAGCGCCATAAAGGGTGGCAACGCACTTGTGACTCTTGAGTTACAGGTGCCCATGGGCGGTATTTACCATCAGGTGACCCGTCTGCTCGTTAGCCCCCTATACCATAAAAAAAAATATTTTCAAGAACACGGTCAAAATACATAGGTGTTGGTATAAAGAGATTTGTACAGCATGTTCTGCCACTTGTGGCGTGCAAATATAGTACATTACACAATATTAATGTTACTGAATGTTTTTACACACTTAGTTACACTTTACGTTACTTACAGGTTTAGTTTACTAGACGCTAGTGATATTAAACTACATATTAACGATTCACTGCAGAACATTATACAATATTACTATAGAAAAACAAAAAACGGATGAAGAAAGGAAAAAAGTTAAAAAAATTGTGTAAAATTTATGGATATTATTATATTAAACTATTAAAAAAATTTGCCTTCCAAGTATTCATTTATTAGTACTAAAAAAAATTAAGTACTTCATATATCTTTATGCCAAATGTAATGTCTTTTTTTTTAACGTGTGGAAACCCCCACGGATCATCACCTCACCGGAGCTAACGGTAAAGTGGTATGTCGGAATCGAACCGACTAAAACCACACGGTATTCCGTCACAAGTGGATCTATTGCAGGGGGACCCGGGTGTACCCTAGGAAGGAGTCCTCCGGGAACCTCGGCAGACCTTGGCCGCTTTCAGCAGGCGACCACACCATAGAGTATGGGGGGCCTTACTCCAGATCAGAGAGGTGGGCGTGGAACACGTTGCGCCATCGTCTCGGGCCTACTTCTCCAAGGGTAACGGTCTGCCCGACCCGTAACCCCCAGATCATCGCTCATGGAGGCCGGAGATCATTTTACGCTCTCCGGCGCCTGGTGCGTCTTCTGCAGGATGGGAGAGTGCTTGTCCTCTCCCGTTCCACCTCCTCGCAAAACGAGACGGTGGAATCCCACGCACTCTCACTTTGGACCACGGCCAGAACCATGGTCTCTAGCGAGAGGCTTCCTACTCCAATAGCTGTCGCGAGATCGTTTTGCTGCTGCATCCATGCTGAGCACTCCACCAAAGTGTGGAGTGCAGTGTTCTCGCGACAGCTTCCGCAGTGGTGGCACGCAGGCGATGGCTCCCGGCCTATGCAACACAGGCACTTACCGAAGCAGCCATGTCCGGTGAGTACCTGCGTCAACCGGTATTAGAGGCTGCCATGTCGCATCTCCAGGCAATCCTCCAAGATGGGTCTTACCGCCACAATTGGGGCGTGCCCTATATATTAATGTCTGCGCAATTGTGTTAGTAGCATTTTCAAATTGTCTGACAAATCCTACTAATATTATAAACGTGAAAGTTTGTGTATAAACCGATTGCGATGAAACTTGATATGTAGATAGCTGGAGACCTAGATTAACATATAGGCTACTTTTTATCCCGATATTCCCACGGGATCGGGACTTACGCGGGTGCAACCGCGGGGCGCTGCTAGTGGTTATATAATTTTATGGACATACATTGTAAGTTTCTTCTTAATAGCTCTAAGTTAATTAACTAGTCATATAAGTTATAAACGCTACCATAATTTACTTTTATTTTATGTTTCTTTTTATTCTAATAATTTTTACTATATGTTAATTCATGCAATTGGTTTTACAATTTTAATTAACTATAAATAAATAAAATAAATTTTGGCAAAAGAATTAGAGTTCCGCGCAAAAATATAAATTTGTACACGCGAGCGAAGCCGCGCGGGAACTGCTAGTTACTAATAATAAGAAATTATGGATAATATTTTTGATCTGTAATTTAAGGTATTTAAAAAGGGTACAATTATATGTATCTAGGCATTTGTATTAATGTCATGAAATCGTTAAACTAATTATGTTTTAAGTTGCCATTTTTATTTCTGAAACCTTCTGTAAATATATATCTCATTACTTTAAATGAGCAATTCTTGTATGTATGTATGTATTTATTAATGTATGTATTTATATTTCGGGTATCAACGGCTCTAACGATTTTGATGAAATTTTGTTTAAAAATACAGTTTTGCATTTTAAGTTCAACTACATAGTTGTATTTCCTGTAAAAACGTTATCTTACAAAAACAAATACTAATTTTACAAAAAGTTACTGAGTGAAGCCGAAGCGAATACTGTATTATTATGTATGTATGTATTGTTGAAACAAAGTTTAAACTTAAAAAAGAAACAGGAATAACTTTTCTATCTTCTTAGTTTCTGTTATTATTTAGTATATATTTATAAATACAATCTGTGGCACACTTTAAAATGAATCTGACCATGTGTACGGGAAAGTTTTAACCTTTATTAATAGCATCTGTTAGCAACTTGGGAAGTGTAAAACTTGTGTTTATGTTATCCCAAAGGAACAGAACGGTCTTACAGATGTGTCAAAGAAGCAACAAATAAAATTTGAGTTAAATCTATTTGAAATATTTTAACCAAAACTTTGACCAGCTCGCCGTATTTTTATGGCAATGCTGGCATGTAAACAAAACAGATTTATACATAAATTGTCTTTTAAAAAAAGTATCACCAACTTAATGTACTTTTTAGTGAAAAGTAGATATACATATTTTGTTTAAATATAATATGGGTAGGACAATTAAACGCACTGCTCCAATGACATAGCGATGTTTCGGAGCAAACGAAAACATTATCGATGTATAATTTTTTTAGATATTTGTTGATTTTTCAAAACCCGCTCGACCGATTTCGATAAAATTTAAATGGGACCACCTGTGAAGACCACCTTTGAAACAAAAAAAAATCCAAATTGGTTCAGGCATCTTCCAGTAATCGTTGAACGTACATAAAAAAAAAGATGGCTATGAATTGAGAACCTCCTTCTTTTTTGAAGTCGGTTAAAAAGTAGTTAACTATAGAGGAATAACAATAAGAAACCATTTTAATTATGGGAGAGCAATGCTTCGGCACGTATGGGCCGGCTCGACCGGAGTGACACCACGGCCTCACAGAAAACCGGCTGTGAAGCAGTTTGCTTTACGCCGAGTGACTGAGGTTACCAGAGGCCCTAACCCTTACCTCCTCACTCCCCCCTCCCCTCTCCCCCTCTTCCAATCTTCCCCTACTCCCACCTTAAAGGCCGGCAACGCATTTGTGAGTTGCAGGTGCCCATGGGCGACGCTAGTCATTTACCATCAGGTGACCCGTCATATACCATAAAAAAAAGAGAAGGATGCCACATGCAATTTTCAGTTTCTTATAAATCCTATTGACGATCACCGTTTGATTCTACTTGTGTAACCTCTGTAATGGCGCCGACAGCTTGATTTAAACAATCCAGAAAGCGGCCCCATACTATTTGGACACTTGTTGTAGAATTATAGGCTTTGTATTATATACTACAAAGCCATTATAAGGACAAACCCATTTTCGGTCTAAAAAGTGTTAAACCACAGCTAATTACTAATGCCTTCTATTTGCTTACCCGCTACCACATTTTTGAACTTAAATCCAATTACGAAAAGCCCTTGGGCCATGCCGTAGAAATATAATTCTTGTCTTTAGTCCGAGACTACACGTGTCAAGAATGAAAATCTAACTTAATCCAGAAGTTAGAAATATTTTAGAGAGCAACGACGTTTGTGTTACAGTTTCAACTCAATAGAATGTATTATTAGGGTTGTTGTACATTCGTCACAAATTTAATTCGTCACGAAAAAAAGTATGTGTAAATTTGCCACAATTCAATTCATGTAGTAAATTTACAATATATTAATTTTGATAATTGTAAATTCATCACATTGTTTTTTCATATAAGATTTGCTGGCTACCGCTACTTTAAGCAAAAAATATGTAAAAATGAGTATTTGTGACAAATTTACAATAACCCTTACCTACCTGTGACGAATTTACACATATTTTTAATGCATGTGGCTAATCAAGGTATGGTGTTTACAAAATGTGACGAATTTACTTTATGACGAATGTTCAACAACCCAATTATTAAACTATGAAATCAGTTTCATTAGTACAAATCATGAGTGTCTTGAATCAAAACATTTTTAATATTCTATTAGTACATACCTACCAGTATTCTACTTAATTACGTCAAAATGGATCGTATTATGTCACTTGGGAGTGGATAATCTACTTACAAAAAGGTAAAGGTAAATTGGGTTTTCTATAAAATATATTTATAAGGTACAGTACCTTTTTGTTTACGTGATATTTCTATCAAACACCACCGCTTGCGGTCACGGGTGGACTGATGATACTAAAGTACAAGTTTAGGCAACTACCTGTTTTAATTTTTAACCCGCGACGTAAAAACAAGGGGTCTTATAAGTTTAACATGTGTATCTGTGTATTTGTGTGTCTGTCTGTAGCGTCATATCTACTAAATAGTTTAGGAACCATAATGGGACATTTGATCCTGAATCGGCATCTATTCACCATTAATGTGACAGACAGCCCTCTATGCAGAGGATGTGGTCGCCCACGTTATCCTGGAGTTCAAGGGAGGGGCCACACCACGGGATAATATCCTCGTGGATGCGAGGTCGCTCCTAGAAACATGTGAACGCCCCCGGGAGGCTTCTGTGCTTCTGGAAGTAGCCATATCTGAACGCATAATGGACCGTTTTAGAGTCTAAATGCGGAAACAGAGCCCTTAATTCATACTAATACAATACCAATGTACCAACGCTTTCGAGCTGCGTGTTTACGGTGATGGTTGAGGCCACAGGAAAGACACTGGCGCTCTGACGTGGTCGCCAGTGGTCTGATAACTGAGTGGCGCATTCTTTGAAGAGCTAACATTCAACATGTGGTACCCGCTTATAAGATCGATCTCGGATAACTAACTGAGAATACCCATAGCTAGGAGCATATTCGTGAGCACTCCTAGTAACACCAATTCTTCACACCGGTACTGCTCCAGTACCTTGTCCGTCGATAGTTGTAGGCGTTTCAAAGTCAAGTTGCGTCTAAGTCCCCGATATGAAACAGGCACACGTAATGTATTGTAAAAAACACGCCGTTAGGTACATTTACTTCATTTACATTTACATCTCTTTAACGCGCTGCACCTAAGACTATTGGTATTTTCTGTAATATCAATCGAACATTTTATTATTCCTTTAACCCTAGATACCTAAACGCTAACTGCTCGACGACGCACTTCAGCACGAAAGTCAAGTGCTCCTACTTCCCGCCTTTTTGTTTACCTTGTCTATTTATAGACGCATTTTTGTTCAAACGCTTATTAGGAAGTGATTTCAAAATCAAAATCATTTATTTCAATTAAACCATTATGGGTATTTTTGAATTGTCAGGAGTAGTAGTCAGTCAGACTAAGTCAGTCGTGAAGCTAGTTGCCTGTTCCAATTCATAGATCCAGTGGAGAAGAACAGGCAAGAAACTCCAAGGACACTCTTTTTCAACATGTTTTTTACAACTCACTGGTTACATTGCTTATATGCGCAAGTTAAATGTGAGGACCATGTAACGTATTGTTCTAAACTATAAACAGTCGAGCAAACTACTACTATATGTAAGTAATAGCAATTCAGAAATGACCAGCCCCAACAAACGGCACTCGTTCACAAGCACGACGCACGCGCCAGCCATCGTCCACTTCAACCATATTATATCAAAGGGAGCCGAACGACCCGACACGTACGCCACCATCGGCAGGGTGTCTAAGCGGACATGGCATACTCAGAACTGCCAGGCAACATAGCTAATAACTTAATATGTTTTTGACTACACAGTTCTCACATGTACAATTGTCAATCAATGTCTTGCAAAGTTATTAATGTCTATTGACATTGTTAACTAATTGTAAACTATAATGATTAAAATATTAATAAAAGCCATGTCAGATAAAAACTTATATACAAGTGAATATTCATATATTTTCTTAAGACCACCACTTATTTACAGTGTGGCTGTAGAGCAGGCCCAGCATTTAGCCAAGCATTTTTATCAGCTAAATAATCGTCTAGTTTTTAATATGCTTGTTTACATAGTGTGCGTTTAATGCAAGTTTTAAATTTTTTCTCATTTAGTTGAAGAATATTAGGAGGTATTTTATTATAGAATTTAATACAGTACCCCTTGAAAGATGTTTGCACTTTTGCAATTTACAGTGGGGATGGCGTCGTCCGCTCGACGAAAGTGTAGTTATTACGTTCGGTCAAGGTATGTTTTAAGTTTTGTATTTTTTTTTAATTCCTTTAAGAATGATTACAGTTATAGGTTATGTATGTATTAAGTGTTCATATTAATATAAATATTTTTAAATGTCAATGATTAAGAAAAAAATATAGTTATGTACTTTGTTGAGTTTTATTTATTGTTTTGTTGTTCTTTTGTTTGCATACATTTTTAACATTCTGATATTTTACTTCTATTAAATTTAGATGGACTTGGAAGACAAGATAATACTTATAATTTGACTGTAGTGGGAGCTCTCAGGAGTAACAAACACGAAATGCCGGAAAAAATTAAGAATTCCAAGTCTCGCTCGCTGGCTTTGCCGCACAAAGAATCCGCCGGGGTATGCCGCCGCGTGTCGCGCGGTACTGTTGTGGTTGTGTGCGGTGCATGTTTAAGAAAAATAAAGTAATTTCGTTTAATTGAGATAATGATGCAGTGTTGCTTCTCATTGAACAATTTCACGCAAATGAGTTTTTGTGGAACCCTCGCAATTCCTATTACAAGGATAGAAATAAACGACTGGACGCGCTGAATGCAATAGCGACAATATTTGACATAGACAAAAATTAAATTGAGAGGAAGTTAAACCAACCTCTCTTTAGCAAGAATTCTTTCCAACCAGTATTTTTCACTTCATTACTATCCAGCAAAAATTCAAAATCTTCGTTTGTCATTCTTAAAAACCCAAAGAAAATACTGTTACGCAAATGTCGACACTCCACATTATATTTTTTATAATTTTCTATCATTACTGTACCGTTTTACCACATCCAAAACCTTCTTCGTCTTCTTTTAATTTTTTTACATATTAAAATAAAAGCTACAGCTGCTATGGAAATGTTGATGACTTCGTTGTTCATCGTAATCGATAACCAACCACAAAATACACCTCACTAGCGTTCTATACGACTGTCACAACTGGAATGATGATCGGCGGCTTTGTGCTAGTTTCTACTTCACGTGCCGGCGGCACAGACGCCCAGGAAAAGGTCTGTGCCGCTGGCGTTGTGTGTAGGAGCCTTTAGACTATAACTTTATAGAAAACGTACTCCAGATGTAGTTACTCGATAACCAACCACAAAATACACCTCACTAGCGTTCTATACGACTGTCACAACTGGAATGATGCTCGGCGGCTTTGTGCTAGTTTCTACTTCACGTGCCGGCGGCACAGACGCCCAGGAAAAGGTCTGTGCCGCTGGCGTTGTGTGTAGCCTTTAGACTATAACCTTACAGAAAACGTACTCCAGATGTAGTTACTGTCACTAACTGGCACCTTAATACTTTTACTGCTTAATATATATTCTTTAGTATGTACAATCTTTGCAAGCTCCAACTCCATCAAGGGAAAAAAATCGCTTTTGCAGACGATACTGCTCTTTGTTTTAGTGGTGATTCTTGGGAGGAAGTTTTTGACACTGCACAGAAGGGTTTTGATACAGTGTGTCAATGGTTGCAATCAAATGTCTTCACTCTAAATGTGTCAAAGACTCAATATGTTGCATTTGCACATAGGTCAAACCTATTGGCTCCACCATCTTTCACTATTTCTGCTACTACATGCATCCCTGGCCTCTCCTTGAACCAATGTCCCACTCTTCAAAGGACTGAAAATGTTAAATATCTCGGTATTACCATAGACCAATTTTTGACATTTAAGCCTCACATAAACATCCTTGTGACCAGATTACGAAAACTTATCTACATATTTAAAGCTCTACGACATGCAGCAGATCAACGAGTTATCAAGATGGTTTATTATGCCCTTTGTCAATCGCTCATCGATTATTGTATTACATCATGGGGAGGTGCAGCTAAGTCTCATCTTATTGAAGCTGAGCGAGCACAACGAGCAATACTCAAAGTAGGTGCTGGTCTTTCTTTCCGTTTGCCCACAGTCGATCTTTACAATAAGTGGGATGTTCTGACGGTTCGACAAACTTTTATTCTGTATACGGTGCTGAAAAAACACTCTTTATTACAATATGATCAGGACTTACTCAAAGATAAGCGTCGAAAGGGAACAGTCTGCCAACTCAAACCTTTCAACTCATCCCACTCACAACGATTTTTCTGTTTTATGGGTTCCTACCTATACAATAAATTAAATAAAATCCTAAACATCTATCCTCAACTAAAATCAACATGTAAAACGTCGATTACCAAATACCTTAAAACCTTGGACTATGAGGCTACTGAGAACATTTTGATCACCTACAGTTAGCCTATGAGGTTCGCACCCCCAAATCACATGAGTTCTCATGAGCTCTGACACTCCAAACACTAAATATACACACTCTAACACACACTACAGCACAACAAATGGGCTCCGGTTTTCAATTACATTTTCAATTACATTTTAAGATTAATTTTTTTCTTTTTTAATCTTTTATTGTCTCAATTTCTTTTATTGCTGCGGGAGGGCCCTGGTGACCTGTGATAACAGGTTTTTTAAACCTACTTCAGGCACCAGACTCTTACAAAGTTAACTGATTATTGTTGCATCTCTGTTAAAATAGGGAAAAAAAAAACTTTTGTGAGAGTGAATAAACAGATTTATTATTATTATTATTTAGTTATACCTTCCAATAAAATAGTATAGACACCAATACTGCTCAGAAAACTAGGCTTTTTTATCACTGGGGCGGGGACCTGGTGATCTGTAATACAGGCATTTTTATATGTCCAACTCAGACACTAGCTCCTCACCATATTCTTATACATTAATACGAATGTACTAATAAGATATCAGTATAACTTTGTAAGAACGTTGATTTTATGTGTAAAGAGAAATAAACTTGTATTATTATATTCATGGCGAACCATCCAGCACTGAATCCCCTGTTAATCTTCTTTAACTAGTTTATTTTTGTATTAAATAATTTTGATAATATTTGAGTTTTTAATTGCGTAGTCCGATCGAAGAATGTTTAGTTATTACGTAACAATTAATATAGTTGACTAGGTTTAAAGTCCATATGTTATAAGGTTTACAGAATTCATACATAAAATCCCGTTACACGTTAAACAAATAAAGGCAGCAATTGTTTTATTGCTAATAAATGTTATATACTATTGACTGGCCTGTTGGTCCAGTGGTCAGTGATATTGACTGCTGAGACAGAGGGGTAGGTTCGATTCCCACCCAGGACAAATAATTGTGATAATTAATTTATTATATGTCTGGGTGTAATTTATCCATAATATGTGTGTATTTAGAAATATATAAGTATGTTTATCAGCAGTCTGGTTACTATAGAACAGGATCTGCCTAGTTTGGGATTAGACGACCGTCTTAAATAGTACTACGACATTATAAAAAGCATGTACGTTAAAAATATATGAAAAAGCAAAAAGCATCTTCAGTGGGGTTCTCAAAATACTATTAAGGCACTTATTATTCACACAGCACACGTAGGCAGCGTGGCAAACGGAAAAATCCAATTAACTTCATACGAAGAGTTCCAGCCAAACTCGACGCCCCCACTTCCACGGCACTCCACGCCACTCACACTAACGACTATTTTTCAATAACATTAATGGAATAACCTCTAACTCATTACGCTGCCCGTTTTATAACACGGATGGAACGGGCCCTATGAAACAACCGTTTTACTTTTGAATTTTGAATGCTAAATCAATATCTATTAATGTTCTTTTTTTTTCGAACAAGCAGCGGCGTATAGAACTTTTGCTTTCTAATAACAACCATTTCCGTACTACTACATTACATACTAATAGTATTTACATTAAATTAATAAAAAATATGGAAATACGCTGTAGGTGTAAAAGATGAATACACATAATAATTATATTGATATTGTGAATTAACTACGTGGGAAATTTTATTAAAAAAATATGTTAGGAATATCATTTATGTTATCACATAGTAAAGTTATATGTAAAATAAAATAATTTTACTGGTTACTACTGGCTTTGCAGCAGCGGTGGTAAAAGTACCTTCTTCTTAAAGAAAACTACATCTAAGGTGCACACTGCGTTTTATTGTTAACCATATTTCAGGATGCATAGAAAACACGCTAATCCACTACAGTTAAAACAGCATTTCGAGGATGAAGATGGTATTATTCCTAGTGGTAAGTGGCAAATGGGATATTCGGTTTCATGCAAGTGACACCACTCCTTGTTTTACAAGTTGTAGTCAACGGCAACCTCAGAATATCCCACAGAACATTGCTACATAATATTCACATTACATTACATTTCTAAGAGATTATGGCATACCATAATCTCTCTCTCTCTCTCTCTCTCTGCATACTACTATTACTTATATATATATATATATTACTTAAATGTAGACCGGTATATTGGCGGATTGCGCATAACTACCATACTAAATACCCAATGGCAATATTCATTCAAAAGCAGTTTGTCGATAAATAACAGTCTAAACACGTTTTGAAGCTTTATAAAATAGTAATAGTTTGCTATCAAAGTTGTTAAATTCCAACTAAAATACATAGATTTTATAATTGTCAAACAAGCTAGAGAAACCTGTGCATGCAAAAGATTACAATTTAAATAATAGGGTTCAATAGGTCTAACGACCTTTAGAGGGCGATGTCGTCTTGTGAAGGTCCAACGTTCAACAATCTGTCTCTTTTGTAGATAGAGCAAAGGACGAGTAATGATCCTAGTATTTTTGAAAGCTTTAATCGACGAACTACTGCTTAAGTTTTAACATGATACTCTTGGTGTTGTTGCTACAAGCGTACATTGTCTGACGGTAACTGCTTATTCAAAGTGAAAAATTATGTGTATCCCACTGGCTAGACGAGTGAGATATTGATTCGAGTTCGTAGATCACAAATCATTGAGATTCTCACATATAAAGTTTTTCTAGGGAAAATTATTTTTTCACCATTTAAACTAGTCACAATTAATTTCGTTCTAACACAAACTTTTTTGAAATTTGGCAGTGTCGCCTAGAATCGCCGGCGCCAATGACTTCTCGGCTTTAATAAAAAACTCATGCAAAAAGTAGTACTTGTCGGACAGTCACAATGTGAAATAACTCTCATTTTCCAAAAAGAGCACTAAAGGTTTTACAGAATGTGCAAGGAACGTGTAACACTGTAAGTATTTATAACAATTATATTACATTCATCGTTTGATCAGGATAAAATAAATTTGGGAATGCAAATAGCTAAACCGTGCATTTACGGAAACCAAACACATATCTGTGTATATTATTGATATCTATTTGGCCTCGGCTTGCTCAGGTCGTGAATATTTCATACCGATACAATCAACACGTCCCGAGGCGTTTGCCTGTAATTTAGTGACAATGGTCTATTTAGCTGTAGATAATAGTAATTTAATGTGAATTGATGCGATGTAGTAAAACTCGTGTAAAGATATATAGGGTGATAGCTAATTCAACCGATTAATTACTTACCTAAAGTATTTTTTTAAAAGCTTTTACTTTTTTTTTAATTCACAAGCGGCAATTCATAGACGGCATCGCCATCTAAACAGGGTCGTAGATTCTAGAAACAGACACAATTCTAGAAAAGCTTTTTTTTTGCAAACGAGCAGACGGGTCACCTGGATGGTACAGAGGGGGATTGGGCATCCGGTAATCTTACCCACTCGGCGAAACACAACGAGCATTGCTTCATGACCGGTTTTCGGGGAAGCCGTGGTATCACACCGGTGGAGCCGGCCCATACGTGCTGAAGAATGGCTTTCCCACTAAAGGGAGAGTATTATGGGAAACGAACATAATTATTTGAACTCTGTGCAAGAAATACTTGATATCGAGTTCCGTGGTTGATCCCGGTTACCTGCTGGCCAGTTTATGTTTCTGTATCCCTGACAGTCTGTACGCAACATTTAATAATGATTGGTTAATCAAACAAACTCACATTCCCATTTATTTATTTATTTATTTTAGGGTTTTCAACAAGAAATACACATCCTCCGCGCCTTTTCCCAACTACGTTGGGGTCGGCTTTCAGTCTAACTACGATACGGCCGAACTTCGATATTAGAAATACACGTATCTTTCTTAAAAAAAACTAAACATAAAATGGTGGGTCATGTGTTTTCTTAATTATAGAAAAGCACAGCATGCAAAAGAAATACGGCACATTACATAATATAAAAAAAGAAAATAGAAATATTAATAATAATTATAACCTAAAAAAACACAAAATCCTACTGAAAGTCTTACATAAAATTTAATCTAAAATTAAATTAAAAAAAAATTACAAGGCATAATTAACAAAAATATATTTATAAAATGATAATGCAAAACAAGTGGTGTAAAGGTCTGCGATTCGTTTGCAAATGATTGCAGACTATTTTTTTAAACTTGCCGAGAGAAAGGTTAAATACGTCCAAGTCTATCAAAACACTCGAGAGGTCGTTAAATGTGTAAGTCATCCTGACCATAGGTGATTGTTTACCAAGATTAGTTCTATGCCTAGGAGCTGAAAGAAGCGAACAAGGATAACGCGGAACTCTGAACACATGAAAGCGAATTTTAGCAAGGAGATCGGAACAGTCGATGTGACTGTTGAGCAATTTATATAAAAAGACCACGTCACCGATCGTGCGATGTGATTCTAGCAATACCATCCTGAAGTAGTCAAGCCGTTCGTCATACGATTTTAAAGATTTCCTCACTCTACTACTACTATCTACGTGCACTCGGTAACCAGAATTCCACATAGTACTACGGTACGAGTACTGTAGTACTGTGTACTGTAGCCTGGTCAGAAGTAAACTCGAGAGTTTACTTCTGACCAGGCTATTGTACAAGGTGATTGTTGTTGAGGGCAACTTGAATTCTTTCGAACAATTTCTTTGTCATTTATAACATTGGTTAGGATTAAAAACCACTAATTACTAGTCACAATATATCCTACTAATATTATAAACGTGAAAGTTTGTGAGGATGTATGGATGTATGAATGTATGAATGTATGAATGTTTGTTACTCTTTCACGTCAAAACTACTGAACGTAGATAGCTGGAGATCTGGATTAACATAGGCTACTTTTTATCTCGATATTCCCACGGGATCGTTACTTACACGGATGAAACCACGGGGTGCTGCTAGTTGTCTATAAAAGAAAAAACAAATTCTCCACTGCTCGAATCGATTTCGGGTTTTCACGGTGGCTATATAATGGAGATAAATTTTTCATGATATTTTTCCGCCGAACTATTGTATAACTGCTATCCGTTGGAGATAAAAAATGTCGTGTGTCATTCCCTGTCATGTCAACTTCCACTGTGCAAAATTACATTTGTCATGGGAGTTTTGTTCAGCGTATATGGGAATAATTTAGTCATGAATAACTCAGCAGTAAATTTTTGGTTAGTTTAACAGGTGATACGTAAGTGATACGATCCCTTAGTGGCCTAAATTGATTTAATTGTGGAAGTATATAACTGTTATCTAAGCATATATGTTATTATGTTGACCACATACGTCGTACGTTGCATCGTATTAATTTTCATTAAGTAGATGCAGACATTAATCCATAATCAGACATAACCTAGTTATAAGCAATTATAGTTGGAGTAGATACAATATCAAATACTGTCAATTTGAATATTTTGTTCCGAACTTTTTCCCAACTAAGTTGGTGTCGTCTCTCAGTATAACTACGATCGATACGGCCGAACTACGATATTTTACGTGAAGCGACTGCCATCAGACCACCACAACCCAAGTACTAGCCGATATCGAAGTTCTGTAGTTGGAAATAAAATGGCGCATTTATAGTCGTTACTCGTGTGAAATTAATAAATATAAATATGTGTATTCGTAATTTTTTTATTTATTTATGTGGATATTTCCAGAAAAAATCGGACTTTCCTTCAACATCCTTGGTATGAAATCCCATAGTTTCATTCATTTCAGCCCTCTCTCTCACGAAATATCAGCTTTATAGGTTAATTTTCAAGCATGATTTGTCAGTTACAAAATAAGATTTATGTATCAATTAATTATAACCGAGTTAAAAAGTACCAATGAGTTCCATTTGAGTTGAAATGAGCTTCATCATCAGCACATTGTAACGAAGATAAATCGAAAAACTAATCATATGAGCTCAAATTCGAGGAGTTTACCATAAGACCAGACCGGGCCAGAAGAGTTCCACTATCCACCTTCTGGCTTCATTAGATGTCAAATTAGTATTGTCATGCAAACGACATATAGGGATCTACAAAGTTTCATTTAGAAGCTACAACAATAAGAAGTAGGTTAAATTTGACTTCTAAGATTTCTTTACATAATTTACATAGCTAGTTAATTCCTAAAAGTGTGTTAAAATCATGAATTTTTAAATTGTTAGTGCTTTACGTTATTCACTGGGCGTAATAGATGACTCTAAAATATGACTACATATTTCTGTAACACTGTATTTTATTTAAAATAATTTTAAAAGGTAAAAGCCACATATGACCGACGCATAACCAACATTTAAAACATTACAACAGTATACCTGAAACCGGCAGAAATAACGTTAAAAGTCTGCATTTTAATAAAACATTAAGTATTTCTATACTTATTGTTTCATTATAATGTGTTTGTTTAGTTAATGCGCGAGTTAAGTGCATGCAGACTTTTAACGTGGATATGAAGAGTCATATAGACGGAATGACATCACTCAGGCATCGTGAAGTACAACTCTCTCGCTCTTCATATAATTACCTATATAAATTTATTGATTGAATCTGCTAGGCGCTTCTACAACGTCCCATTCAGGGCGTCGATGAGGTCACGTGGCCTGTCATTTGCAAAGGGATTTGCACCCTTTAGCGTTTCACCCGTCAAATTTATTGCTATCGACGATCCCAACTCGGCTAACGAATAAAGGTTAGCTTTCCTAGCTTAGAATTTATACTGATGTATGACAGGGTAGGAGGGATACTGGGGCTCATATAGCTTAGTAACAATCAATAATTACATTTGTGTTGTTGAAACATTCCATTTCATTTTAATTTTTTATTCAAAATTATTTTACAGATTCAAAAAATATTAATTCCTTAGGTATTGCTACTAACCCTGTATGAAATTGATAGCCTTACAAAAGCAGACATGTACCATCTCATGTATACGAGTAAGTATCACATGTCTGTATAAAAAAACATGTATTTTTTGTTTTTCGTCCACCCGTGACCACGATCGCTGCGATTCGGTCGAAACGTCCGGTAACCAAAACAGGTATTGTATCTTAAAAAATAACTACCTGACCCGCGCAACGTTGTCTGCGTTTGTAAATTTTCCTCGTTTTTTGCAACATTTTTCTTTGATTCTCCGTTCCTATTAGTTGTAGCGTGATGTTATATAACCTATAGCCTCGATAAATGTGCTATCCAAAACTAAAAGGATTTTTCAATTCGAACCAGAAGTTCCTGAGATTAGCGTGTTCAACCAAACAAACAAACAAACTCTTCACCTTTATAATATTAGTATAGATACTATCGTTTGATTAACACATCCAATAACTATAACTTCTTATCGTACGTCCAATATTAACCAGATACCTGTCATCGGATACATTGATATACACAGATACACAGAGACTTCACTGTTATTGGAAAAAATTGCCTATAATGGAATACGGGGTAATTTGCTTCGATGGTTTGCATCATATATTTCTAATAGGACTCAAAGGGTTGTTATGAATGGTTTCAAATCTGAGTTTATAGTTTTAAATTCTGGCGTTCCTCAAGGATCTATATTAGGTCCACTCCTGTTCATCATATTTATTAATGACATAAAACAGTGCTTTAAAAACACTCGGTTTCTGATGTATGCAGATGACATAAAAATCTACAAACCCTGTAAAACCATTCAAGATTGTTTGCTCCTTCAGGATGATCTCAACAGGCTTTATAGTTACTGTCAGCAAAACAAGCTCTTCCTCAGCCTACTCCATAAACAATAAAATTTTAAATAAAGTAAGCGTTGTTCGCGATTTAGGTGTAATGTTGGATTCATCGTTGCACTTCGATCAACATATAAATAGTATAATAAGTAAGGCCTTTCGTATGTACGGCTTCGTCATGAGATCCTCTCGTGACTTTGTGCAGCTTTCCACACTTTTGATTCTGTACAAAACCTTAATTAGATCTCAGCTGGAATATGCGATTTCAATTTGGAATCCTCTCTATGCTAAGTACATCCAAAGTTTAGAATCAGTACAAAAAAAAAATATTTTACGTACCGTAAATTATAAATGTTATAGGTCAAAAGTTACTTATGAACAGTTGTTAAAAAAGTATAACATTTTAAAATTGGAATCTAGGCGTCTACTTCTTGACGCCATGATGCTGCATGGCTTGTGTAACAACAGATATGATTGTCTCGATATTGCGAATAATTTGTGTTATGTCTATAACACACACTTCATTTCAATCGATATTTTTGCTCTCACTAGCCAACAATTTAAAAGACGAAATATCGAACTTTTGTCTGCTGTTTGATTCGTGTTTGTATCACCCTTACACCTCAATCTCTAGTTATAACCACAATCTGACCGTCTTCTTAGTTTTATACTGTTAATCCGCGAACAATAGTGTGGGTTATATATTTACCAATTTTTTTATTTTAAATTTTACTGTACCATTAAACATGTAACTGTTTTTTTGTTCCAAATAAATAAAATAGACTTGTGTTGAAAAATGGAATAATGTGACACTTCGTTCACTAGTAAGTCGTTCGCAACCAGCTTCACGACCGACTTATACTGACTGACTCCTACTCCTAACAATTCAAAAATACTTACAATGGGTTTACTTGAAATAAATAATTTTGATTTAGATTTTTAACTTTAATTGTGTTATTTTTTTTCCAAAATAGATTTTTACTTAAATGAATAGTGGGTTTTACAAATATTACCACGGCGCCGCATCAAAGCAACAGATGGGTACAGCAGATTCCTGTTCGAATCGGAGCGACCTAACCCGCTCAGCGTTGAATTTACGCTCATAAGTCGGATCGTCAGAGTTTCTTGGAGGGAGGAATGAAATTAAAATGTACAAGTTAAATCATCATTGGCGTTGAAATGTTCATGTATACATTTATGCACTTATCAACAGCGTGTTGCTGGATGGTAAAGTGAATAATTTAAATGTAAACATTTTGTATGTTAAAAAACCTCCTACTTTTCTACTTTCCAGCCGATAGATATTAGACTGGAGGGCTGATCCACCTACAAATAATATTCTCGCAATAAAATTGACGATAGAGGTTACAAATAGAACGGGCGTCGGCGAAAACAGATTTTCTCTTGATGTGAAAAATATCAGAACGCAACAAAGAGCATTGATTTACCTATTCAGAACGAGTTTGTGTTCGCTGGGGAGAGTGAAATACGACACGTAAAAGAATATTTGAGGTGTTAGGCCTTAACTTATCTATAAACTTCCGGTCATTGAAGCGGAGGCAATGGTCCGACAAAATATAGTCAAAGCTTTTACGTCGTTACCTTTCTACAGAAACGCAATGTAAAATACCGATTCCGTCACTTTTATAACAAGTATTATTATTTCAATACCACAAAAGGTGGTATTTTATACTTTTTTTTTAACAATTAAGTTGCCAGATAGCTATTTATAGAATAGAATAATCTGTATTGTAAACCAACGACAAATTGCTTATAATAAATACACAAAGTGAATATGTACAATAGGCCTTATCTCGTACAGGAATCCTTTGGATGTACAAAATCGATAATAGATATAAGAATAACGGGTATTATAGTTTAGTGAAACTAAAAAACACTCTTTAATAGTAAACTGACTTAAAAGTAAAAAAGAGTACCACCTCATAGCGTAATTATCAGACCAATGTGCATCGTTACCAAGCTTATCTGTTGGACTCGTTTATGGTAGTCTGTCTATTCAGTATCTGTTTTTTTTTCTACCTCATTTTAAGTATTACATTATTACTATCGAATTTAAAAATAGATAACTTTCATCTATAAACGACTAGCTAGTTGTCAGTATTTTTATCTTGGCTGTAGCTGTTAACGTTCTACTCGTTGACAGCTGTCAAGATGAACGTTGAACAGCCCAAACTCGAGGGGATTACTACTGAAGAGTTTCTCTAACTGACCCCATCATCGGATCAGCTCCAAGGTGCCAAATTATAGTACCTATTATTATCCGAACTACATATACATATAAAATTTGATCTGGGTACGCAATTAAAAGTGACTTCTAAGTTTTTTTTGACATAGTTACAAGTTAAAAAAAGCGTGTTAAAAAAGTACGTGGCTACCTGAAGATATGCGGTTATATTGGTTCGTAACATTGGTGTTGCGAGTGGTGAGTGTAAACTGGTATTGTGTCTGTAAACACTTTCTCACCAGTGGTATTACTCGCACTTAGTTGATCTTATCTACCCAATCTCAGTATACCTCTAACCCTAAGGAGCAGTAAAAACCAACACAACTCTACTGTTCAATTAAGATCTAAACTTGCTGTACCACACCATCTTTCTCCTTTAAACAAAACTAAAGTAAAAGAAAATGGTAAAACCTTATTTTAAACCTAATTTAGCCTGTTTTATGACACCCACATGGTGTATAGGACATAGTGTATTGTTGTCAACTGGAAACAGGTTTTGAAAATGCTACGTCAATTAACTTTAACGGCGTATTGAAGTTAAAACAGTTTTAATATTACATTAACATAAACATATATTACTAATAAAGAACTTTTCCAATTCCATTATTTTACTTGACGTCCTTTTCACTGTTGTCATACATTAATTCTAATTAATGTCAAAGTCGAATCTTCTTCTATAATATAAAAATGAATCGCTGAATGTGTTGCTAAGCGCAAATATCTAGAACAGCTAAACCGATTTCGCTAATGCTTTTTTTAGAATATTCCTTGAAGTACGAGGATGGTTCTTACGCAGAGAAAAATTAAAAAAAATTGCCTGAAGAAGTCTAAAAAAACACTTTTCTATACTCCCACACAAACGAGTCGTAATAATACTTAAAAGTCAATTTGAACTTTAATACCATAACATAAAGTTCAAGTGTTAGTGGAGAGGTTCCGGGAAGGCCAAACAATTGAGTGACGTTAGTATCGTATATTAGATTTTTAAAATGTAGAATAATGTCAGTAATGGAAAAGGATTGACATATATATTGGTTGTCAAATATTTATGCGTCCGTTCAGAAATTTATTTTGTGTAAACTAAATGAAATATATCTAGCTACAGAGTAAAAAATAAATTTAACCCGTGCGAAGCCGGGGCGGTTCGCTAGTTTTATAATAAAATTTAAACACCTGTAAAAAGACTGTCACGAAATTCCTATTAACATGGACTTGCGATTAAACTGAAATCCTCTTTATTGTATTTAGACCATTTGAAAAACACAATATATCGGATGCCACCATCTGATTTATTAAGGATGCATACACATTGATTAGCTGATTTGACTTAAAAACATTGTATTTGATTCAAAATTCAAAATCATTTATTCAATTAAGACACTAAGTGACATTTATGAACGTTAAATTGAAGTTAAAATGTTAATGTAGTAAGTACCTGATCAATTTATAGTGATACTAGCAACTCGCCCCGGCTTCGCGCGGCTACAAATTAAACACCTAAACCTTAATCTTGAATCACTTTGTCTATTAGTGAAAACCGCATGAAAATGCGTTGAGTAGTTTTTCAGTTTATCGCGAACAGACAGACAGACAGACGCGGCGGGGGACTTTGTTTTATAATATGTAGTGATTATTAAAAGATTTAACGGACTATCCAAAATTCCTTAATCAACACATTTAATTATATCATATTTTCATTATTTTTATTTTTAGTCAAGCCTGCAAAACTTGAAATGTTAGCACAGCAGGGAGCCCTTAGCGACACAATGCAACATTTTGATTGAAAACAGTACTATTAGTGCAAGCTATTGTCTCCTTCCTAACAATAGCTTGAATTAGCTGACTTTGAACGTTCAAAGTTACCTTAAAGCAATTCTTCAAAACATTTACTTATGAACCGGCGTAAACGTCGGCAGCATTGTAACACAATGTCTGCTCCGAACACAAAAGGGGGATTGCTCGATTGGGACGATTAGCGAGCATGTGCCTGGACTCAGCAGCCGACAACCCCTTTATCTCGAAGCGACAGGCCTGCACCCACATCGCTAATATTATCGCTTTTGTAAATTAAATCCGAAATTGAGGACTTTTGAACGAACCTTTATTTCATGAGCTGACGAGACTCAAATTGAATTCCATCATTTTGTGATCTCATTTGATTTATGAATTCTATTGAATTGTAGAGAGTCAATTCTGTACTTATTTAAATACCGATAATATATATTGAATGTTTTGTAATTTGTTATGGCTTCCTGAAATGTTATTATAAAGTTTATCAATATTACAGTTTTTATTTTACATGCATTTTGTGTGGCTCCTGACATCGACGCAGTTCGGGCCTGAAACTAGTCGGAAATCCTGGAAATCACGCGTGAAACCATAATCTCTAATAAATATGATTCCTTCTCGCTGACGTTTTTATTCTAAAACTTCTGTTTATACACATATTATGGACACATTATTCTTTTTCAAAACGTTTGTTTAAAACGTGAGGGAATGTAGCGTAAAGAAACAAGTATCGCGCTATCGTAGTTATTTCTTAATAGAAAGAATCCGTGAGCTTGTATATCCGAATCTTTACATTTTACTGATTTACCAGCTTTTCAGAGCTTTTTAGAAGCTTCTTTAAGAACATTAAACACAGGCACATATTCTTTTGGGAGGCGAAGGGGTCTGTCGGACTCTTACCGACTAAAAACCACCCCGGTGTTCCGCTAATTGCCTATGATCGGGGGAGCGAGAATCGCCATTGCATTCTTCCGCAACCCCCGATAGGCATTGACCCGTCTCACCCTAGACGGGTCCCGTCACCCGGTGCGACCGTCACCCGTGGGTTGCACTCCTCTGAGATGCGCGCGTGGAACACTACGCTCTACCTCTCGGGACTGTATCTGTTCGGACGACGACTTCCCCAAAAGTTCGTCGCCCGCAGGACGCTTCCTAAGGTGGCCGGAGGTCATTGAACGCCCTCCGGCGCCCGGTGCGTCTGCTGCGGGCAGAGAGAGTCGTACTCCGATCTCTCTCCCGTTCCGCCGCCTCCTTTGCGGACATCACCTCCTCGCAGAAGGAAGCGACGGCGTTCCATGCACTCTCGCTCCGAACCATGGCCAGAACCACGGTTGGGAGCGAGAGACTACCCGCAGATCCGACTGCCACAACGAGGTCACGGCGCTGGTCAGCCCAGGCTGGGCATTCCGCCAGTGTGTGAAGCGCCGTGTCCTCGGAACAATCACCACAATGGTGGCACCGTGACGTCGGCTCCCGGCCAATTCGACACAGGTACTTGCCGAAGCAACCGTGTCCGGAAAGCACCTGCGTCATCCGGAAGGTGAGGGCTCCGTGTCCTCTCTCCAGCCACTCTTGCAGGACGGGTCTTACCGCCACTATAGCGGCGAGGCACATATTCCTAATGTAAGACTAAGCAACAGGTAAATGAGTCGAAAACTACATATTAGACCTTAGTAGTGTTGGTGCATTCATTTGTTTTTTTATAAGGTTAAATAGTATCAACACCAAATAAATACAACAACCAACATTATATGTATTTATTTACATTTTTCATGGCTTTAACACATAGCAAAGTATTATGCGCGCTGCGCAAAGTACGATTATGTTCCGTGTTCTGACCATATTATTAGGTTTTGACTTGCACATAAGATAACAGATTTTTCATATATACAAAAAGCCAAAAAAATATTTTTTGTCATAAAAATCTGATGTATAGGAAACATTCATAAACTGACAATAAATCATTATGGAACATCTTAAACTAAGAGACCGCGATCGACCTTCGTCATTTAATAAAAGCTGAAAGTTTTTCTGTGTATGTGACCGACCGAGGCGCGAGGTAGGAATGGCCGCCGTGTATGAAGTTTTATATACTTTAATATATATTTCATAATTATGTATTTACACGGGAATTACCGCGATCACAAAATAGGTATTACCTACCTCCGAATTGCCTGACGTTTGGACCAGGTTTCACTGGTCGTGGTCACAGACACAACAACAAAGTTAATAAAGTTTGGATCATGGTGGCTTTGGCAACCATGAGGTACAAAAGGTGCAAAAAATTTAGATCTACTTTCGTCATGGTATAAATAGTAATTTTTTAACCCGTCCTCCCGCCAGAAACATCCAATGTCTAGCAACATAATAATAAGTGTAAAAGAGATGGCACGAATCCTGGATGGCATGTGACTCCTATGTATGGAATTAGCATAATTTTTTAAGGCAGGACTTATAATAGTCATGTTATATCATTATATTCATCGAATGTGTCGTTTAACATTATATTTATTTATTTTTTCTAAAAAATAAATATTTATTTGTTATGTATAATTTAAAATATGAAAATTATAAAAATGACCATTTTCTTAGCAGAATGTTAATAAAACAGGTTTTCTACCTAAAGTTTAGTTACCACCGTACTTTACACTTAATAATAGTGATTCCGCTTCCCTATACCCAATTTGTGCTTTCATATCTCATTTCAAATATAACACTTTATTCATAAAAAAAAAGAAACCCATAAAGTGTTTTAATAACTCTTTAAATTATAGATATAGATACCTAATCCTTCCCTTCCTAATCATTTCCGACCCATATCAATCCTCCCTTTCCTATCCAAAGTACTTGAGGTCTGTGCTGAGAAACAGCTCTCCAAGTTTATCCTTCATAATAATATCCTCAGTCCATATCAATCGGGATTCAGACCTGGGCATAGCACAGTTACTGCTATGCTTAAAATGACTAGTGATGTTAGGAATGGCGTGGAGGATGCAAAACTAACCATTTTAGTCCTAATCGACTTCTCTAATGCATTCAACACCGTAAACCACGACATCCTAGTATCCATCCTTACTCATTATATGGTCTCCTCCGACGCGCTGGAATGGTTTTCATCTTATCTTCGTGGACGCCAACAGTCAGTCCGCATCGATGAATCATCATCAAGTTGGTGTGATCTTGACACTGGTGTTCCACAAGGTGGCATTCTGTCTCCATTATTATTTTCGATGTTCATCAATTTCATTACTCTCGAACTTCAGTGTGCGTATCATTTGTATGCGGACGACCTTCAAATATATTCTCAGGCCAGGCTGGATAATTTGCCAGAAGCAATCCACAATGTGAACCGTGATTTGGAGGCCATCAAAAACTGGTCTGAGCGTTTTGGCGTATGTGTTAATCCGTCCAAATGCCAGGCAATTATAATGGGCAGTCCACGAATGGTTAGCAGAATGGACACTTCAATACTGCCGGCCGTTTTTTACAATGGATCTATTTTATCAATCAACTCATCTGTCAAAGACCTCGGCTTATGGATTGACTCTACTCTGACCTGGCAACTTCAGATTGCGAACGTCAGTCAGAAAGTCATCGGGACCTTGCGATCAATCTATCGACTCAAAAACCTTCTCCCGACCAGCACTAAGTTAAAACTTGTACAGTCCTTGATCTTCCCTATCCTCGATTACGGTGATGTATGCTATCTCGACCTGAATGCAGATCTACTCAATAAAATCTACTTATCGTTCCCAACTGTCATGGTTACCTATACGTCAACGTCGTAGCCTACGTGCTATGACTACTCTTTATTCTTTACTTAATAACCCTACAGCTCCCACTTATCTCACCTCACAGATACAACTTTTATGTTCCAACCATGACAGAGATCTTCGCTCCACAAATAATCTTCTACTCCTATGCCCTACACACACTTCTTCTCTTGTTCACTCTTCATTTGCTATCTATTCTATTTTACTATGGAATGCGCTCCCTCCTGAGATTAGGATGTCCACCAGCAGAGACACGTTTAAAGCTAAGGTCCGTGAATTTTACAGGAAGCAGTTGTCAGAAATATCCTCATAACCTCACAACCATAGGTATATTTTGTATCTATATATAGTATTTATTTGAATATATATTTATCTGTAAGTATTTATATATGTATGTATTATGTATAATCAATTGTATTTCTATGTAAATTATAACTTTCTTCATGAAATTTCATTCTTATACACCTTCCATGTCCCTCACTGAACCACCCAAAGGTTGACTGGTAGATAATGCCATGTGGCATTAAGTCCGCCTTGTGCAATGTAAACTGCAGGAAGTTTTAAATAAAAAAAAAAAATATAGTAAATATTTGTTAGTTTTTTTATTACATTTAAACATTAACAAACGGCTACATAATAGTAAAAGTATTGTATAACTAAAAAGAAAAGTGTTTGGCTACTTGGAAAACATCTTTTGATGGTAACCCAAGTATCATATTTGAAATTCAGCATTTATACCAAGACGGTAAAATATTTTAATTATACAAGATGTATTTGAAAATAGAACACTTACTTAAATCACTGAAAGGGTATGACTTTATTTATTTATTTATTAAAATCTTCATGCACAATATGTACAAAGGCGGACTTAATGCCGATGGCATACTTTAGCATGCAGTGACACAAAGAATTTTTGAAAAAAAAACTATACGTTTACAAGTTTCCGTTTTTCATAAGAGTTGGTGGAATGTGCAAAGTTTAAGATTTAAAATGGTACATTTTTATTTCTTTTTATTTTTTCATTCCTTTACTATAAAAACTAACTTCGAAATTTGTTTATGTTAGTTTTTATGGTTTTTCTCAAAAACTGAAAATAAAAAAATACGTTCGATTTATGACGAACCGAAGTAAAAATGCTTGAAAATTCAAACGGTCATGACTTATAAACGGATAGTTTTTTTTTATTCCAACTGCATACCCTTTCATTGATTTAAGTAAGTGCTCTATTTTTAAATACACCCTGTATATATTATAAATTTTATTTATTTTTTATCTCATAAACAAGTTTTAAAATGAAAGAAACAATGAAAGTTCCTAGAGGCGTTTATATACTAATATGTATAATGTAATGTTCATACCGTTAATTTATTGATTGATAACAAGCAAGTTATTTAAAAGTTCTGTGATCAAAACCTAAGCGGTAAATCGTTTTTTCCTTTTCCTGTAAAATAAGCATATCCACAATTAGAAGGTATTGTCACTTCATCGACGATATATGTATCTACTACTTTTAAAAGATTTTTTTTCGTAAAATGTTGTTACTCAAGTAACACATTGCTGATACTCTTGTTAACTCCTCTAATTGATTCCGAGCTTGTGTTAGTAGTACGTTCACGTGAGTAGTCTAAGTACTCGTAAGTACTCGGCTGTTTTGAAGTAGGTTGCTCTCTTGATACGAAGTTCAATGTCCAAATATACCTACCAGTTACGATAGTGTTGCTTCAACTTACTTATTCTTAGGATTACAATAAGTAAGATCTACTACATTCGTTTTAAACTATAATGCATGATATGATCCTCAACTAAATATATTTAAGGGATGCGTGTACTAGTTGTAATTACTACTTCGTTATAAAAACCAGTCGGTTATGAATCTTACATCTATAAAGCTTAAGTTTATATTAATAATTTTTTACTATAAATACCTATCTGTCTTTCATGCGTAAAATGTTAAAGTCGTTCTGAATGTGCTAGTATAAAGTTTTACGAGTTACCACAGGAATTATTAAAGTGATCTTCATATTGCAAGTCAGCGTCATTTCCTCGCCCCTGCGTCTATCGTCGCCGCTAACAGTGATATAGAAAGGAATTGTGTAATAAACGCGCCGCAATAAAAATGTAATGAAAAAGAAAAGATTTTAAACCATCTCATAAAAATATTATGAGATAAGCAAAGGTGATTTAATATAACGGGATATGAATCTAGAAGTCGTTAAAATATCGTAAATTACGCATGCGAGGTATGTGATTAAGCTTGCAAGTGTCGTAATTATAACATTAAATTTTAGTAGGTATTCAATTTAAAAAAACCAATAAATACTAATGTGGCTGCTATAAGGGACATGTAAATAAATGAAATGACTTTTATAATAAACCTCTAATCAATCACACGGATTAAAAAATAAATAACAGGCGTCTTGACGTCTGAAAGGCGTCGTGTGTTATTAAAAATATCAGCCCTTTAATTTTTTTTAAGTTACATTTTATTATTATACATATGTATGCAAGATCAAGCCTTGCATGCATATATGTATCAAGATGATGTTTACGTAACCTTGGAGAGCCATGCTTCGGCACGTATGGGCCGGCTCTTCCCCCTCTTCAAAAAAAACATGGTTTTTTTTATGGTATAGGGGGCAAACGTGCAGACGGGTCACCTAATGGTAAATAACTACCGCCGCCCATGGGCATCTCTAACCCAAGAGTCACAAGTGCGTTGCCTCTCTTTGAGGTGGGAGTAGGGAAAGGGTGGAAGAGAGGAGGGGAGAGGGAAGGGTTAGGGCCTCCGGTAACCTCACTCACATTGCTTCACCACCGGTTTTCCGTGAGGCCGTGGTATCACTCCGGTCGAGCCGGCCCATACGTGCCGAAGCATGGCTCTCCCACGATTGACCTATGTTTTATAGTTAAAAAAAACAATAAAAACAAATCTGAGTAACTTTCTTTTTTTCGGTTTTGTAACTTTTATTTTTAGGCCGTGTAGTAGAAGGAAAACTAATTTATGTTTTCTATTTTATTATATCCTTAGAAGCAAAAAATATATATTATTATGAAACCATACATCTGTGTGTTATTTTCACTAATTGCCATGTGTCACTTCACATAATAATATATTCATGATTTTCATTTCGCATTCACAAGAGCTGTGATTTGATAAATGTTTGTCGGCAAAGAAAACATGTAATAATACTTTCAGTTAAATACAAAAGTATAAAGTCACTAAATATAGTAAAACATTCATTATACTGTTGAGAATTGTTTCTGAGCAATAATTGTAAATTGAAGATGTCTAAGATATATAATAAAATAATTAAATTCAAACGTTATTTATAACGTAAGTGTCTCAAATATTTTTTTTTATAAATATACATGGTGTATCTAACAATACAACACTTACTTAAATCACAGAAAAGGCATGAGTCTAGCATGCAGATAGATATTTATTTTTTTACACTATCCGTTTGAAAGTTATGACTCTATGACCGTTTGAATATCTTCTTCTATACTTCTTCTTTTCTCTGCATCACCCAATGGTTCACTGGTAGAGAATGCCGTAATGTCCCAAATGTGTATAAAGTTTAAAATAAAAAATAAGTAAATATCCAGGTATTATCACGTCCGATTCTCATAAAAGCCGGTAGAATGTGTTAAATTAAAGATTTTAAATCGAAAATATTTTTTTTTTTTTTTTGAATTATTCAATCTGTTATTGAGAAAATCCATAAAAAGTAAGTTCAAATATTATGCATGTTAGTTTTTATGGATTGTCAGATACATCCTGTATATTATAGTTAGGAAAGTAGTAATTTGGGCCAATCTTTATACACAGCATTGTAATATAAATGTAGTACAAAAAACAACTAACGAGTACTATAAAATAAATAATAGTTTAAAAAACTAAAAAAATACGCTTTTGTAGCTAGCTGAACAAAAAAGTAGAAAATCATTTTCTATAAGTTAAAAAAGTCTTCTTAAAACTCAACTTATAAAGGTCCATTCCACATTAAAGTTTCGCCTTTCAAACTAACAAAAATCTATTCTTATTGTCGCAGATGTTATTAAAGTAATAGCAGTACTTAATTCCGTTTTCGGCTCATTTTAAGTAACTTTTTCATCTCATGTATTTTTTTCTATTTCAATATTGTCGTACCGTTCAACAAAGAAAAATATATTGTTTAACATTCGTGAGAGAGATTATTATCTACAATTACAGCCAAAATTGTTTTGTTTCATTTTACTAACAGCCAGTAATTTCGTAATTATTTCTTATAGCCAGTAATTATTTCTTGAAATATTTTAATGCGGATGTTATTTAAAAATGAAGAATGCCTTATTTTGTGCCGATTGTATAGTAGGTATACTACAAATTATGCTGACTTAGGTGGGCCGAATTTAAAATTGTCCGTAGAACATTAATTCTGCATAGAATAAACGTCACAACGTTAGCCACAGGGCTCTTCAGCATTTGTGAAGGGTTATGCCACAACCATAGTGATTAATTGACGAATTAATTATTATGTCAATCCTTACTTAATCTTACTACCTATACTAATATCATAAAGCTGAAGATTTTGTTTGTTTGTTTGGTTGAAGCGGTAATCTCAGGAACTACTGGTGAGAATTGAAAATATATTTTAGTGTAGTAGCTTATTTATCGAGGAAGGCTATAGGCTATATAATATAACGCTACGACCAGTAGGAGCGGAGCAGTGACCATTAACGCAGGTAACACTGCGGGGACGGCTAGTAATGTTATAAAGGTGAATGTTTGTGAGGATGGATGGATGTTTGTTACTCTTTCACACAAAAACGGCTGAACGGATCTTGATGAAATTTAGCACAGAGATAGATTAGTCTGTATCACTATAGTCTGTGTACTTTTTATCCCGGCAAAATGGGCAGTTCCCGTGGTATAAATTTCGCGGATTGGTGGTATAAATTTGGAAGTCGCGGGCATCACCTTGTATTATAAACGTAAATGTAAGATTGTTTGTTTGTTTCGCTTTCACGCCTTAACTACTCAACCGTTCATTATGAAATTTTCCATTCACATTCTCAGGGGTACAGAAAAGGCCATAGGGTAACTATCAATCAGAAAAAACGACTGATTCTGTGAAAAAAAAAATATGCGAGCGAAGCCGAGAGCAACAGCTAGTCTAGAAAGGCATTAACAGTAGTAGAGTAGAAGTGAAATATACTGAAAAAGACTAAAAATATAAATGTTTTAATAAAATAAAAATTAAAACAAAGTGGATACTTGGTATCGGCAGTTTAAGAAGAATGCATTCCACAAATTTCTCTATTAATTATTTTTCACTTCATTAAAATGTATGCCTGTTTACCATGGAAAGTATATTTTAAGTATTATTGGGACTTGTTAAAGAGTAAAGCTATGAAGAAGCTATGGTTAAGGTTTCTAGAGCAAACTAACCGATGGAGCTCTTATCATTACACAGAAAAAAAATTGCTATGGTCAAGCCATATACTGCTAAGTTTTTTGAGTAGCAGTAACGAACCTGAAAGCCCTGGACTCTTGGGACATCTCTAAATAGACCTGCTTAAAGATATAGGAAGCCACGGGATAGAAGTGGCTCAAGATGTTATGGAATTCAAGAGGCCTATGCCCAACAGTTTTAATCCCATAGCTGCACTGATGATGGTGATGTTTAAACTTACATGTACTTAGTCTAGCTATGTAGTAGCACAGAGTGCATGATAGTACAGGTACAGAAGTGTTACTCTGAAAAAAATATTTAAATAAATAGCGACTCTTGTTCCGACACAATAAAGTCGCAATTCAGGTGGCACAGCGCTAATTACCTACAGTTATACTCACCTAGAAGTTGCCTCTCTTTCCATCGCGTAACTCTTATTTGTTCTGAGCTCAGAAATAGACAAAAAATTACTTAAAAAGTCGTTATTAAAACAATTACTTAGAAAACTCAAAATATAGCTTATTTTATGTTGCTACAAGGGTAAAATAAATAAATTAGAAGCCGTAAACTTCAAATTTACACCAAGAAAATGGTCCCAAATTCAACTATAAATGTATGTACGCAAGTACGGTAATATTGCTGCTAATAAGAACATTGTCGTCGTAAATATCTAGCGAATAAACGGCCCCACGTCGGTACCGAGCATTCGGTTTGCATGTAATTAAAACTTGCACAATTAAACACTGTGGAGAAGGAAAACACGGGAAAATTGAGATAAGATTAATTTTCTGACTAGTTCCTCCGTAGAGTTTGTAAGACCAGTTTGCGCGATAGCCACGCCGACTCGCAATGTGTATTATCCATGAATGTAAACTCGTTTTAATTCTGTAATTATAGTAAGATAAGACAACAGAGGCTCGACGTGATTTACGATTGTATTTAACGAGCACAATCTTACACTTACGTGTTTAAATTTTGTGGTTGAATCTTAAAGAGGTTCACGTTACTGCTTGCCGAGGACATAATATCTTCGTTCTTTTTGTTACTCGTATAAGTTTTGAGCCATAAACCTCATCTATCTAATATTATTATAAAGCTGTAGAGTTTGTTTGTTTGGTTGAACGCACCAATCTCAAGAGCTACTAAAATAATAAGTAGGTTTGAATTTAAAAAATATTTTAGTTTTGGATAGCCCATTTATCGAGGAAGGCTATATACCATCACGTTACTACGACCAATAAGAGCGCAGCATCAATGAAAAATGTTGAAATAATAACGGGGAAAATTTACAAACGCAGACGAAGTTGCGCGAGTCAGCTAGTATTATGTAAGTTTACAGATCCGGTTGAGTTTTCATTACTAATGGTAATTCACCACTCACGTAATCAGGTTAATCTAATTCATTATCATTATTACATTCTGTCGACCACTTGTAGAAGGCATAACCAGAGACCGGATGCATTTTAAATTAAATGTATGCTGCTACATCGGCTCTGGGTCTGATGTTAATAAATATTGTATTCTCTAAAATAAAATCATATTAATCTAGAGTTGCATAAGTTAAAAACAAGAGTTATTCATAAACCCTGCTGAGGGTTTCCTTAAAGTCCATATGTAAAGTGAATATGGTATTTTTTATCTATGCAGTCATACAAATATCCCTAAAAAACTGTTATCCTCAGACGGAAAAAGTAATACCTATGTCAGTGGTAGATAAATGACAGGAAAGAAATCTACAATTATTGGGTTTAATTAAGAAAACCGTAAGTGAATATTCTTAACTACTGTCCTTATATTAGATTACCAGAAAATAAATAAGTCTTTATAAATCCAATCACGTTTTCGGTTGTATGTAATTACAGGGACAGTTCGCTAGCGTAATAATAAGAGCCACCATCGAATACCTCGTTAGTCTTTTGAGAATTAGGTCAAGGCGCTCGTTTCAAGATATAAACTGCAAGCGAGAACCCGGTGGCGGCCTCAAAGGTGTTTCGGAATAATAGATAAGGTCACCTGCTCTCAGTATCTTTGCTAAAAAAAACATATTCACCTCGTGTTTCGAGGTGAATATGTTTTTTTTTAGAGAGAATGGAATTGGACAAATGTGTTGTTTGAAATTTAAATGCTTTGTCACAATATTTTGTGTTAAAGTATTTAAATTTCGAACACAATAGTATTGGTTATATAGCTTACTCGCACATAAAGCATGTATGCACATACTCACTGAAATTTATTATACTATAATATATAATTTGTATAAAAAAAGGTCAGTGTTCTTCTACATGTATTGTCTATTAATTGTTATTGTATTAGTTATTGTCTATTATGATTGTTGAATTTCCATAAGGAACTGTTACAGTTATGATTATGATAGAAGTCTCACCGTTGTAGTAGTAAAAGTTGTACTATTTTATTTATTTATTTTAAACTTTATGCACATTGTGTGCAGAGGCATTCTCTGTCAAGTCTACCTTAGGGTGATGTAGAAATGAATGAAGTAGGTGCATTAAAAAGTATAAGAATGAGTAAAATAAGAGAAGAAATGTAAAAAAAGGGCAAATAAAAATATATACATAGATACATACATGAATACATGAATATTTAAATACTCATGTATATATTATATTATATATGAGTATGTATTATATTTATTATGTATTTGATATATGGTTTTATTTTATTGTTTACTCCCGCAATATTCCTAAACGGACACAAAGAACACCCAGACTCGGGACGAATGTTTGTGGAGCACACAATTTTTTGTCCCGTGTGGGATTTGAACCCACAACACTCGGTGTGGCGTAATGGCGAGGTGACCACTTAAACCATTGCAATATATATTAAATATAAATACAAAATGACCTATGTATTTCTACTGTTACCTAATGTTTAACATAACAACAAAAATATAACAATTTAATTAAGTGCCGTTGCGACAATGGATCACGGTGCGGTATAGAGCCATAGGCCGGCGTCAAGCTACTTGTTTATTTATTACTTTATTACCCCACTCAACGTTGAGTGGCGGGAAGAACCACAATGCGACCCCGCACTGATTGAATATTAAACATTCCTGTACCCTCATCGTTCAAACCGTTAAGCGTTCTTTTTTCAAAATTGATAACTTTCAGAATTTATAAAGCAAAGGTAACTAGAAATCGTAGACCTCTAAAAGGTACTTTTTTTTTAATGTAGGTATGTACACAGAGAGTTTTTAACGATACTCAGACGTCAAAAGGCTTAGAGCACATGTAATTTAATGACCTATACATCTTTTGAGCCCCGAAGTTTCAATATAACGAGGGTAATATAAAAGTGCTTCTAGTCTAGGAGCCATTTTCATGTTACATTTTGAATTATTTTTTTTCGGTAGGTAGGCACGTAGTAGTCTGGAAACTATATGATTTTTATTCATCATTAGGTGTGCTAAGTACGTATGGTACCGTGGTTAATATACGTTAACATATAGATTTAGTTTTTGATCATTCTCATACTTGCATTAGGGTCCTTATGTTTAAAGATCTTTATTATACTCAAAAGAACTCTCCAATCCACTGAACATGTCAGCAGTGAGCATGTCATTTACTAAATTAACTAAAATTTACTAAACACATGGGAGGAATCGTGGGAGAGCCATGCTTCGGCACGTATGGGCCGGCTCAACCGGAGTGATACCACGACACAAGAGTTCCTTAGATTTCTCCAGGATCCCATCATCAAGTGACAATGTGACAAACATAGAAAAAATTTATTCAGTCCAGCAATTTTCGGCACGTATGGGCTGACTCGACAAACCATATGGCTGGTACCACAGCCTCACAGAAAACCGGCAGTGAATCAATGATTACGTTGTGTTTCGCAGAATGAGTGAGATTAGCGGAATCCCTAACACTTCCCTCTCCCCTCTCACCCTCTTCTTTCCCCTACTCCCACAACAACACGCAACCCACTTGTGACTTTTGAGTTGCAGGTCCCCAGGGACGGTGGTAGTCACTTACCATCAGGTGACCCGACTGCTCGTTTGGCCACATAAAAAAAAATCATGGAGTTATTGGGTAACATACAAAAAAAAATCTCGGTGAACCGAGAACCGCCTCCTTTTTTTAAAATCGGTTGAACAGGATTAGCGGAATTTTAGAGGAATTTTGCAGCAGTAACGTAACTTGACAATAAAACAATTTTCATTGTAAATTTTTTATGAAATTATATATACCTACATACCATAAATTAATATTCAATATTTTTTGTATGATTTACATAATTTTTCATTACTAGCAACCCACCCTTCGCTTCGCATGGGTAGTAGAGACATCAACAATCGTCATGATATTTCAACTAATTTACACAAAACGTTAACAAATCATACACCTAAACCTTCCTCATGAATCACTCTGTCTATTGGTGAAAACAGCATGAAAATCCGTTCAGTAGTTTTTCAGTTTATCGCGAACAGGCAGACAGACGCGACTGGGGACTTTGTTTTTTTGTAGAATAATTTATTTTATACTTAAGTATGTATTTAGAATGGCAATTGTAATTCAGACTTACGAACTGATTAAGAACTTTCATCATTTTTCTTATTTAACTATATTTTTTATTTTAATATACGTTGTTCGCTTTTGTGTTCTATAAGGTAGTTCAAAGAGAATGTTAGTTCATACACAAATTCATTCCAGGAACAACTAAACACAATATTAGCAGTCCTCAGTAAATCTTCGTGGGAACGGCGGCCATATTGGTTGAGTACACAAGTGGCTTTTCCTTTTAAAGCTTAAGGCATTACAATAACTACGCATCGATTATATAGATGGTATACATTTCTTGCATGTAAAAGCTGTCACGGACATTGTATAAACAAGGCATTATATAAAACATTGCCAATATGGGCCTGTAATTTTGACCTCAAGCTACCGTTCTACGTTCTAAAAAGGTTTCGAATAACATAAAAACGGACGTCTTTATATTTACTCAAGAGATAATTAAACAATTACTTTGTAAATAAAATACATCCTCTACTTCGCAAAGTTAAGTAGTCTAAGTAAATTTACTTCCAGGTAGCTTTAAAAGTTTTGATATGAAACATTAATAACCTTTTTACAGGAGTTGTTATAAGTAACTTTCCAAGTAATTAAAAGAAAAATTAAGCATAAAGTTATCATTTTTGTCCAATAATTTATTGTTAATTCTAAAATTATAAACTAGCAAACGACGCACAGGCTGGTAAGTGATTACCGATGTCTATAAATATTTATAACAATGGAGGTTTTACTAATCTTCGTCGATCCTGTCGACGTAGTCTGGCGACCCTGAGTTGCGTCAACACAATGTACGGATGTCGGACCAAGTCCCCTGGTCGAAAAGAACAGCAACGCCTAAGCAGGAAAAAGTAAAGTCTTCCCCGAAAAACAGAAAAGTTAGCAAAAAACCAAGAATTTTTAAGTGAAGCACCCAAGTCGTTCCTCCAACCGCATCTTTACATGCATAAGTATCGGACTAGCGTTTCAGATTTGATCGTAATAATGTTATAATGAGATAATATTGTATTGTGTACTATTCTCTTTATAATTAATGACTATAATTACCTATTCTATTCTATATTTAATTTTATATGTAATATGATAATACAGAAGCACCAGTGAGTTAAGTGTGAGTCTTCAAGACTCACACTTAACTGACTGGTAAGATAACTATTTTGTAGTTACAATCATCTACAGTTTTTCTGACTTTTACAGCCGGGTCACTACAGCTTAGGGCATAGACTTCGAAGCAACAATGTGTCCAAAAAGAAGGTCCGAATTAATATAATAATGTATGTAAGTAGCCGCTTTCATTACACCATCCCATCGGAGGTCAGATCTCAATTAATATTTCACGTTGAAGTACCTGTAGTAAACAGCTGGCACATTACAGAACTGTAAACACAACATTGTAACTTGCCAATTAAAAAAGACTACAACTACAACACTATAGTGTTGTAAACACGGTGTCTGATTTTTATAGGTCTTTCTTTGTAACCAACATGAATAAATTTGTAATTAAATTACTTGATATGGCTTAGACGTTAATTATTGATATTATCTTAATTATCTTTTTATTTATTATTAAATCTCTTCAGACATAATAATACAGTGTGTATGAAATAGCATAATGAAAAACTTATACAAACGTCTTTCTGTGGATACTCATCACGATGCAAAAGCCTATTCATCATAGAACGCAGGAGTTGTTATAATTAATTGGATTTATAATAATCTCGCCTAGGCAATATCCTAAGTTGATTGAGTGAAATAAATATCGTTTGATTGATTTGACATTACATTTGTCGACATTATGTGGTAAATGCATTGAGTTTTTAAACAAAAAAAATTGAAATTATAGAAAAAAAATTGGGATATTTCGCCAGAAAATTCCAATGATTTTAAACTCAGAATAATGATCTGAATCTACTTTTTCGGTTTTCGGTACCATTGCTTACACCATATATACATATAAAGGGTGACTTTATTTCTATTGTCAAAATTAAAGTCTACTTACTTGTAGCGTGGGTCACCTAAAGTATTCGGTTATTTTTTATGAAAAGTACATATTTAATTAATTGGCGAAGTATTGGCAATTATAATTGAAGATCTTATACTGTTACATTGAAAGTTAATTGATGCCTACGGAAATGATAGGGACAGGAATCGATGAACGCTTTAAATACCTTTTTACTGCCTCAACAGATTTCTAATTTAGGCCATGTAAAAAATTATGAAAAATCCAAAAAAAAGATCTTACTCTTAGTGAGTATGGTGAGTGACGAAGGTTCCAGTCGTAACTCGTAATAGAGGCGGCTGTACAACAAAAAGGCATCTGTCTTTGGACTTTCATTGACACAGAGGGAGCTTTTGACAAAACCCATTTTACCAGCATTCGAGCCGCATTGGAGCGGCTAAAGGTGAGTCAGATGCTCATAGACTGGATCACCAATATGCTCAGGAAAGGAATAGTACCAAGTAAGAAATGACCAAATTAATTAGGGGCTGCCCACAGGGTGGTGTACCGCTCACCGCTCCTGTCTAACATGGTCATAAATGAACTCATTACGAAAGTTAATGCGAACCACTATTATACAATTTGATCGAATACCATTTTCTGGCAGAGCAAGAAATTGATCGGCAGACGCGATATACGTGTAAACCTAACCTACCCTAACTCCCATAGTTCCAAAACGGTCCGTTGTGCGGTGTGTGGACAAGCGTGGTTATAAAAAATAATAAAACAATTCATAAGTCCCGGTTATTTGACAACGGGCTTGTCCGTCATTATTTGCAATTTTTCCCTTCCGTACTTTCTATTTATACGATTGACTACGATCTAACATTATATATTTAGACACCATTTACCAGCAGTAGAGTGAGAGCACTGGGCTTGTAAGAAACTTTGATGGTTTAAACAACCCATTCCTGTTACTTCATTATATGTATGCTAAACCTCTTACACCCGTATCCACAAATAATACTTTAGGTAGTGTGGACCGGGGCTAAGCGGTAGGGTGGTATGTCGGACTAGACCATCAGAATTTTTTCGCAAAACGTCTGACCTGACCGCATTTACAAATTTAAAAACATATACCAAACTTTTTCATTGCATGGTTTTGGTCCTGGGCTCTCGTACTAATATCGTATGGTAATTTTTGCGTGCCAGAAAAAAAAACGGTGTAAAGTGAACATTCTATAAGGATGCAGAGGAGCTACAAAAGACCATAAATAGTTGAGGTAGCACTGGGCACTTAAATAAAACAATAATAATCAGGATACCGAGGAGAAAATATTTATAGAAAGAGAGAAGAATATGTTAGGATATGGAAATGGATTTCATCATTTACAAAAAGAAAAAAAGTGTTAAGGCCACCAGTAATTGATAAATAGGCGGCATTAGAAAGCCCCTTTTGGTTGGTTTTATTCGATTTAAGTATTCTTTGCAAATCTATAGCGTCTTTTAAATTCTTCCTCACTGTAGTAATTGAAAATGGAAAAGGGGCCAATTAAAAGTATGAAATAAAATTACATATATTAAATTTCAATATACTGACATAAAACATACACGATTTTTATTTTGTGATCAATAAAAAAAAGCAAAACATTAGAACACTAATTTTAAAATGAATTTTAGAATTAATTTCAAACATAAATTATGTGTTTACTTTTAACATATTCACTGAGGAGCTAAAATATAGTTACAAACATGCAAAGCGTGGTGCGAATATGTAATCATGCACGACCGCAACTCTAAGTTAAAGAGCTCAAATAGTGCAAAATATTAATGAAGCTCAATGTGACTAGGGCTACCAAACTTATTAAAAATTTCTGAGTAAACATTTGCAACAGTAAAAGGCATTTGTTATTTATATTGACTTTACTTTGACTATCAATGAAAGTAAGTAATCTGGTAGTTCAATTTTTATACACTTCTAGATGTCTGATTTATTTAAAATTTTGAACACGTCAAAAGCAATAATATTACAATAACTTTAATGTCTTAAACAAACTTAAATTGAAAAGTTGGAAATCATAATTATTTCAAAATTGGATATAAATACTGACTAATGTCCAAAGACTCTGATATGGTAAAATTGTTTAGTCGACAACCCTAATATTGACCCACTTCCGACAGTGACTCTTTAGTCTGTTAAAACTAGGGTTGTAACAAAAATTCGCCTCTGCCTCCGTAAGTGTGGAACTTCGGCGAGAAATCGCACCTCCGCCTTAGCATCCGCCTCCGTAAATTTTTTGCGAAATTGTAACGCAGATTTATTTAAGTTTAGCTTGTGTGGTTAGTTAATAGTGCGTAGTGCTTGTTCAGTAGCAACGCAGCAATAGGTAGAATGGAGGCATACGTAAAATGATACGAATCATCTTGTCGAGTTTTTTAATCGCACATATGACATAGTTGTCATTGAACCAGCTTCATATCAGATTTTACCATCAAAACACGTGCATTCTGATGATTGCTTATTGTGATGGAAATATAAAGTTTATGCTCCAGTGCTTACTCATCTCTTAAGTTCAGCATCAATTTAATAATTATATTATTTGGTGGGGCTGAAATAATTTATGAAGACCTAAGAAATTGATTAGTGAAAACCGCAGCCGCAGTCCTTGAAACACAATTTACCCCTTCGTAATTTTAATTAACGTTAAAGTTTGCATAAAAATATATTGTGTACCTATTTTGAAGAAAGACTTTTTGACTCTCGTTTTATTTCATAAATCCTGATTGTTAATCTTTTTGTCCACTTTTACTTTTTCCTCCGTCTCCGTTAACCTCCGCATCCGCAGAGATAAAGCCCTTCATCGCCTGCTTCCGCTACCGCTAAGATGGCCTCTGTTACAACCCTAGTTAAAACCCCTGGTTTGGAAATACGTTTTGTGATCAAAACATTTCTTACTGATAAATAAACTCGTTTATTGGTTTCCTGCTAATAGCCCTGGACTCAGCTTGGACGTCCTTTGTAAATGAGAGAAAAGAGGGATATCGTGCTACCTGACATCACACAGCACACACTGTCTCAAATGTTATTGAAAACTTTTAAACATGTAGGTTCGTGGGAGAAATAACGTGCATATAAAAAATATTATTACCGGTAAATTTTTTATAATCGTGTGTTAAGTTATTGGCCTTGTTTCATAAAAAAAAACCCAGAATGTGCTAAAAATATAACGTACGGTACTCAAACTACACTTTAAAACTGACACATTTATTAATTCAACACGCCTTGCACTAATTAGGTGGCTACCTATATCGCTACATCTCTTATTCCGCCTATTTTGTTCTGTTTCCGCGGTCCTAAGTAAGTTTAATCGAAGCAACTAGTTTAGAAATACGTTTCTTAAATCGTTTTCTTAACTTTAATTCTGAACTTATCAGAAGCGAAAACTTACAAAAGAAGTGCAGACGGTTTATGCTTGCGGGAGGGGATTAGAATGGCTTCGAATGCGACGCTATAACTGAATGAAGGAAATGAAATTTTTCACAGGTTCGGCTTATTTAGTTGTGCTTCCTGGAATCTCGGATTTGGATTAAACTAGACCAGGTACCATAACATCAATTATACGACAACACACATAAAAACAAACCTTGTCACATGAATACGTACATCAAAAAGTTACCTTCAAATTATTTATGGTTCAAGTTAATACATACAAAACTCACATACTTATTTAATCCTACTAATATTATAAACGTGAAAGTTTGTGAGGATGTATGGATGTTTGTTACTCTTTCACGCCAAAACTACTTAACCGATTGCGATGAAACTTGGTATGTAGATAGCTGAAGACCTGGATTAACATATAGGCTACTTTACAGCTTATCCCGATATTCCCACGGGATCGGAGCGAGTGATACCGCGGGGCACAGCTAGTTCTTTATATTTTAGAAAACATTTTTGCTAGATGTCAAGTTATTATTAATTCGTTTGTTGAACTATAGAAACCTTAATCAAAAACATAAGAACCATTTTTTTTTTACAAAAAAAAAAAGATCTTATTCCAAATCAATGTGTTAAAATCTTGTCAAATGCTTTGTAGCAATCGAACTACTTAAAAATCACCGTGTTAAGCTCGTCACATACTATACCGTCAGGCTCCACCCCAGCAATTAAGTTCTCAATTAAATCTGAGTTTTAAAACGTGGTCATATAATACATGTCAATACGTTTTCATATTAACATTATGAAATATATTATACGACCACGTTTTAATGCTCAGATTTGAATGACAGCTTTATTGCTGGGTTGGAGCCGTGCCGTTACCGTGACGGTATGGTATGCGATGACCTTTATGCTACATTAAAAAGGATCTTAAAAAAACTTTCATTAAACCTTTTACTTACAAATTTAACACATTTAAACAACTTTCTTAAAACCTACAATAATTTACAACACATAGATCAAAGATCCGTTAATTGCCTAGAATCATAGTTAAACTGTAACAGAAAAAAAATTAACCTTAAACGCGTGGCTACGTTTTTAAAGTAGCAATCGGTGTCTGTTACAGAACAAATTGTACATTCAGGGCTCCACTAATGAGATCGCGGAGAGAGGGGTTGAGTTGTGGCACAAGGGATGCTACGGGGTGAAACAGAGAAGCGGGGCGAGAGGGACCGCTGTCTCCAAGGACTATATTTTACGTTTAATTGACGCACAGCTGTCAGCTAATGAGTCCTGGATTTTTTTGTAATATTGTTTAAATAAAGCCTTCGGAAAATCCAAATTACCAGCGGTTTTTTCTGGTAAATTAACATTTTAACGTTTTTCTGCTTAATGAACATCTGTAGAATGATAACTTGAGTGGTATATTTTCAATTACATAAGACTAGCCTAGTTTTTTCCTAGCATTTATTTGGTCAATTCTTTATTTAAAATTTACTTAACTTACTTTCGCCACTAGTACTCCACTACTTCAATTACAACATTAATAACCTGCCATTCTGTTGCATAATTTCGTAAATTCTACTTTGTCATTACTAACTAGTTTACTAGGTAGTAATGACAAAATAGATTTTGCTAATATTACTAACTAGTTTACTAGTTAGTAATGACAAAGTAGAATTTTGCTAATATTACTAACTAGTTTACTAGGTAGTAATGACAAAGTAGAATTTTGCTAATATTACTAACTAGTTTACTAATTAGTAATGACAAAGTAGAATTTTGAAAGAAAGACTTTATTTAGTAAAACAAGGCATACAACTTATGTCAATAAAATATCATGTCTAAAAGACTAGTTCTCAAACTCAATCTAGAGTGAGGTCAGGTGATATAAACAATCTGTGGTATGTTGAATGAGTTGTTGACGTGGCGTGTTGACGTATCATAGACCACGTTTACTAGATAGGTTCAAAGTAATTATACACAATTTTGTGCTTTACTGTCTATCATACATCATGCCTATAACACAAGCATATATATATTAACGAGGCTTGTACACCATGTCCGACAAAAAGGTGGACTCTCAGCATTTACTGCGATAGGCGTGGCCCACCCAGCACTGATTATCAGTGCCCACCGTAGTTGTCGACCTGACGTCGACAGAAGCAATTACCACTTCATACCTTTAAGAAAAGAATGTGTTTTAATCTCACCTTTTGAACCAAATGACATGGTAAGTAATTTTTTAAATTTAACTAAAAATAAAAACTTTATATAGTACAAACTTGAATAAAATATAGGTACCTACTTAAATTATGGATGATCTGTCGCTACAAAATACATGGTGATAATTATATAATTTTCATTAAAACCTTTTCATTTTTAGCTTAGAACAAAAACTTTACTTGACATGTCTTTTTCTTTGTCACGGAATCTTTCAACATAGTGTTCACGATGACGTGATTTACTTGAAAATTTGTAAACGTATCAAGGACTGAGGATAATACAAGACTAATTAAAAAATTATAATACTAAGACTAATAAGATAGTAAATAAATAAGAAAGTAAATTAAAGTTTAAAAAATACTTAGGCTTTAAAATTAAACTGAACTAAAAAGTAGAAAATAATAATTTATGATTGTAAAAAGTGTGGGTAGCTTGACAACAAATGTTACAAAGAGTTCATTGGTAGCTATTTACAAAAGTAGAGTTATTATAAATATATAGTAATAAGCAATATAGTTACGTTTGATTTTAAAACGTGTTTTGTTTGTAGTATTTTTAAACTGTAATTTAAAACCTTGCAACAGGACAAAGCGAATAAAATAATAGTGATCGCAGTTCGTCCCGCACCGAGTTTCTTTTAGTAAGGTAAGTCAATTTAATTTCAATTACCACCACAATTTGTAACATAATCTGTTTACTCTATTGTTTAACTTGTAAATCATTGCTATTGTTGCGAAAATTAATTGGCAATGGCTGATTTTCCAATGCTTAATAAACGAAGTCTAAAGATAGCTGTATACAATTCTAACAGTTCCGTTAAACAATAAAATACAAGAGCCATTTTATCTTGTATTAAATATTAGAAACTATTCAGGCATAATGAAAATACACACGTGAGCATAACTATTTATTTGCCTGAAGAACTTTTTTGATGGATTCTGATTTTTTTGTCAGATTCCAAAAAATATGTTTGTATTGGATAGAGTCTTTATTGAGAATGATTATAGGCTATATAGCACTACGCTACAATAATTAGAAGCGGAGCAACGCGGAAACGGCTATACAAGAAGACTAAAGAATTCGCTTTTTTGGTTAAACATGCTAATATCTGGAACTGCCAGTCGGATATTACAAATTCTTTTTGCATTTCATATTCCAGTCCTTGAGGAAGGTTATAGGCATTTAATATCACGCTACCATCCTTAGGAGCGAAGCAGTGACCACAAACGCAAATTAAGCTTCGGACAACGATTAGTCTTTAATAAATACGTAAATGCTAGATGTTTGGCAATCGGCAACTTAAAAAAGAAGGAAATATGTTTAAAAAACAATTTCGTATTTCAAAGATGTACGATACTGTTGACTATGTTGATTTCTGTTTACATAAAATTTAAGTACTTTTATAACAAATTTCTTGCTAAGTGAAATGTTCTGACGGAATTTAAATAATATTCTAGTGAGTATTTGGAAACAGAAACTGGCGTGGGAAATCCCGAATATTGACAATCGATTTATACCAATTAGTGGCACTACTCCTCCATAGCTTTTCATGGCATTGCATAGTTAGAATTACTGTACAAATACTTGATAGTAACTGATAATATATAAATATATATATTAATACTTGATACTTCATGTATGATATGTTTTACTTTTACTCTTTCGTTCATTTTATGGCTGCTATCGTTGTCCTTATTTCTAAATTTCTACTTTTACAACAGCATGAGGCTTAGGCCTCATTATAAAACCATTTGTTGTAAAAGAAGAAATCCATATTTCATGAAGTAAGGTCACATATCTTTTTAACACTATTAAAAAAAAAACTATATAGTGTGAATAGGAATTTTATTAATGTGAGGGCATGAAATTCTATATCTATTAAATCATTGACTAGCTCCATGACTTATTTTATTCCTAATATCTTTTTTACCAATAATAAACTCTAACAATGGCTCTGTGTCCCGTACAAATGGCGGTCCTTGATATACTCATGATGTGCTCTAAGCTGTCCAAACATCGTATTAAACAGCTCTTGCCACGATTAACCTCTAAGTGGCGGTGTGGGCTTCTAGTCCAGATTTTTCGGCTTTTGTTCGATCTAAAAGCTATTCCCAGACATTGCCTAAACAATTACATGATTCGTTCAATGAGTATTAAATTTATTTCTATAGGAGAATTGGAGAAGAATAATCGAGAAATTTTATTATAATTAGTTAATTTTGCTTTTGCAAGAGATATGACAATGGAATCACGACACAATTGATTTCTGTTCGGACCAAGGTAATACAGCATTTAGAAGATCGCGTCTAAATAATATACTAAATTTATGGCCGAAATCGCAAGTAGACTAAGTTTATAGGCCAACTAAATAGTACTATCGAGCCTCTAATTGACTTACAAGGAGTATTACACCAAATTTTTTATTATATTGAACGACGGGACGACGAACGACGATTGGATGGACGATGAAAATTAATGTTTATGTAATTTTAAATCTACTTAAATGCAAATTTCTCTATAAGTCAGTAATAAAACCAGTGTTTGACTAATTGTTAAAACTCTACCATAATCAGTTAATATTGAACACTAAAGCACGTCAATAGCTACTAAACAACAGGTGAGAAAAAGGCACTAAACTGTTTTGTTGGCCTTTTTTTATATTTGACTAAGCACTTTACAAGAAAGTTGTGTTTTACCAAGAATAAGCTGTATTTCCTTTGTATAGTGCCTAATTCATTTCCATTGTTGTCTTACCACATTATCGAGAAATAATATTCTTGTCGCTTACTGCTTAATTCCTCTTTCTTCTTCTCTTCTTTCTTAATTAAAAGTAACTCTGTTTGTTGGTTTTTTACTTTGCACGAGTAAACGGTTGAACGGATCGTTATAAAATTTTGCAAGGCTATAGATTATATCCTGGGGAAGGACGTAGGCTTTTTTTATCCCTGAAAAATGTACGGTTCCCGTGGGATAAAACTGAATTTCCAAGGGAACGAAATCGCGAGCAACTGCTAATATTTTATAATTCATTTACGTGGGAGAGCCATGTTTTACTTGGGAGGGCCATGCTTCGACACGTCTGGGCCGGCTCGACTCCGCTCGGTACCACGGCCTTACAGAAAACCGGTAGTGAAACATTGCTTGCATTGCTTTTCGCAGCGTGAGTGAGGTTACCGGAGGCCCTAACCCTTCCCTCTCCCCTATTCGGGTACTTCCCCTCTCCCCCTCTGCTCCCCCTCTCCTGTCTTGCCGTTCTTCCCCCCTCTCCACCTCTTCTCCTATTCCTACCTTAAAGGGCGGCAACGCACTTGTGACTCTTGAGTTACAGGTGCCCATGAGCGACGGTAGTCATTTACCATCAGGTGACCCATCTGCTCGTTTGCCTCCTATACCATAAAAAAGAAACCAAAAAAAAATCATAAAATATATTATTGTCTATAACACATAATAACTATGTATAATGTTTCAAATATCATATTATTTAAATATTTCTTTTCATCCTTTAATTTTCCTGAAAGCCTCTATAGGAAATTAAAGCTCAAAACATGATGTATTGACAGTCGCGTACCCTTCAGATTTATCATATATGATGATGATATTTCTGATGTCTTATTTATTACATATTGATATATTATACAATATATTTCTTTATTGAATCTCTAGCAGCAACTGCGTTAACAATGACAGTAATTTTCTCACAAGCATCATTCTTTTGTAAAGATTAATTCCTGTTCATGATCGGAAGAATTTCATTAAAATGCCTTTCTATTAACATATTTTTTGGTAAATTGGATTATAACGAAGTCTTCCGCGTTTAATATTTACTTATTTATTTACGCCTGCGGGCTCGTGTCTGTGTTGTACTGTAATAACACTACAAAAGGAAAAACGTCTGCAAACAATTTTTCAATTATTCAATTAATAATAATAATAAATACTCTTTATTGTACACCATTTACGTTTACGTGGGAGAGCCATGCTTCGGCACTTATGGGCCGGCTCGACTCCGCTCGATACCACGGCCTCACAGAAAACCGGCAGTGAAACAATACTTTCATTGCTTTTCGACGCGTGAGTGAGGTCACCGGAGGCCCTAACCCTTCCCTCTCCCCTATTCCCGTCCTTCCCGCTCTTCCCCTACTCCCACCTTAAAGGGCGGCAACGTACTTGTTGAGGTACAGGTGCCCATGGGCGGCGGTAGTCATTTACCATCAGGTGACCCGTCTACTCGTTAGCCCCCTATACCATAAAAAAAAAGAAAAAGGAAACAAATATACACAAACAAATCTACATAAAAAGCACAATGGGCGACCTTATCGCAAGAATCAATATCTTCCAGGCTACCTTCATTATTAATTAATTCTGGTTAATTACAAATCGATCCGAATAACATATCGGTAAGACAAGGCTAACTGCACTTTTTGTAATCTTACAGGAGAACCATTTTAAATTACTTTTTACATTCAATGTCGCATAATTATACTTATATTTGTACTTAATATAATACGTATATTGTATAAGGCCAATACTTTTGTGATTGGATGCTTTTTTTACAGTAGTTTGATATTTGTTTTTTAGTTTTTGTTTTTTACCAAAGGTACGATATGTACAATTGTACATTAGGAAAGACTATGAAGAATTAAACTGTAAATATCTTAAACCATTCCTAGTGGTGGCGAAGTATCTTAACTTATCATTACTAGGTCCTCATTAGTTTCTACAACAGATTTAATGATTACTCATATACGTATATTACGTCATCATGGAGTAGAAATGTCGAAGATTGCCGGACAAGTTATTGATACACCTTACCTCAAACAGCTGTAATTAATTACTCTATAAAGACTACCATAACTTTTCTATGGATCAGCTTAGCGTCAGGAATTGATTCTCACATAAATCATACTCAAAGTAAGTGTCTAATCGCAATCAGACTTTTTACGGTTATAGTTAATTGGTGCAACTAATCTTGTGTATGCGTACGAGTAGAATATGTAATAAGTTTTGTTTTTGCTTTGTTGTTCGGTATGTTATAATATTATTCAAAGAGGAAGTCTGAGGAGGTTGCCAAGCAATTTGGCAGGGCGCGCGGCGGCGCTTCGTAGATAGAGCGTTATTTACAGCGGCTATTGGAGTCGGTTGTATATCGTAACTTCTGCTTAAATACCTTGTTACAGTCCTAGCCTAGCGTTCGTTTCCTTCTACTGTGTACCTATAACACTAAAAAACGTAGACCACACTCACATGTATTCAAACAGTAACCTGGTTAGTACGAGATCCAGAAGGATGCGTTTATTTACCACTTAGAAAGCCAATGTAATCCTCCCTTATAACTTCAGTGATATATAGATGTGATGTGCAGAAAATCGTGATCATTCTAATCCGCCGTGTTTTAAATTAAGATATTTTAATGATTATTACATTGTCAATATAAGCCGTACGTAGCTTAATGCTGTATAGCCTACAAATCTTTCTTAATAAATGAGCTAGTATCTATACCCAGAAATGAGAGCAATGATTTTAAGAATAAAATAAAATATTTGTCAAATATTTATTTAATAATTAAAAAAAAATGTAACTTTGATAATCACATTGCATCATATCATGGATAATTAATTGTTCTGCATCTAGGTTTACTTCAAATAAAGTATACCCAGACTGAATAGACAAATACCATGACAAATAAATCTATTCTATTCTATTCTATAAAACAATTACAAGTACCTAATCGAATTCCTTAATGCGGGATTTAACAATTGCAAAAACGACAATAAAATAGCAGTCAAGGATATTGTTTTTTCGTTTTTTTAACATATTTTTTTTGTTATTGGCGTTATGTTCCTATTTCCAATAAGGCTGAAACTATTTGTATGACAATACCGAGCCTTGCGATACACCAGAGCTTCTCTCTTTAAGGTCTAGCAATTGCCGTTTCCCATGGCTTGTTTTAATTAAAACACCGGATAAGTGCGAGTCGGACTCGCGCACCGAGGTTTCCGTTCATACTTGTGGTACATAGCTCATCTGTCTCAGGAGTTTTTTACATGGTACGTCACAGTAAATTTTCCAAGCGCAAAATAAAAGTTTGTAATCGCAAGAAGTATTCTGTGATATAAAGACAAATTAAACGACTTTCGGATTTTTCTCTTTACTTGTGTATGAGACCTTGCTTCCTACCAATTTTTATGATTCTAGGTCAATGGAAAGTACCCTAAAGGTTTTGATTTACCTGTACTCAGTAGAACATTAACTGTATTATCTTTTAAAAAATTATCACCGACTTCAATGCGCCTCAGAATACCCAAATTTCTTCGAGTGTGCCTATAAAATTTGAAGAGTTCCCTCGATTTCTCCAGGATCCCATCGTCAGATCCTGACCTGATGACCATGGGATCACCTGGGAAGTATACAACAGAAGAATAGAATAATCGATGAACATACATAAAAAAAAACAGTGGAACATAGAACCTCCTCCTTTTTTGAAGTCGATTAAAAATACAATACTTTCGGAAAAAGAAAGTAGAAAGGTAAAGCCAATTCTTTTCTTCAAAGGATGACGTGTTTTGATAGAACTCTTTATATACCTACTCTTTATAAGTCATACCTAAGAGTAAAAATTATAAAACTTACAAACGGACTGGTTTAATCGTGGACCACCTGTATCTTTATGAGTTTTAAAGGTCCAATGGTGGCCATTCAACAGTACGTTTCACGTGTTCGCAAGAAGCGGACAAAGAGTAGGTGCCTGATGAATTGCGTCTAAAATTGTAACTAAGTTTTCCACTAACGAATAGAATGTATTGCATAAGTAATGTCAAATAAAGGGGATAATTTACTGTCTCCTAAATAGAAACCCGTAATTCCTCGTCAACAATGGGCGCCCTGCCGCGTATAGACATAACTTATTCACTTTAACAAGTGAATCTTTACTTTATTCGGCGATGTTGTTTTCCATTGTTGTCTGCCTGTTTTATTTATTATTGTTATATTCCACAAATAGCTCGTATCCTTATAAAACTCGACATTTTTCTGTCTGTCTGTTCGTTACCATATTTATTTAATGGAATGTTCCATTAGATTCATTGCTTATTTTTGAACATCTTCATTTAAAGCGAAGTGGGGTCGAGTTAATATATTGCAGCTGGAAAATGCCTCAATAGGCTTTATTCGAAAAATTCAGATTTTTCCTAATTTCTGGTCAGAATTATGTCATTATTTCTTATATTTACATGGGTCCAATTAAATGTAAATGAACCTTTTTTACACCAATAAATATCGTAGAACCATGCGTACGTAAACCGTAATAATTTTAGTGGGCGTAGAAAATTTTATTTCATGGAACCATTAAAATCGGATACCTCATATCAGTTATCGGATCACTGTGGTACTATACTGATTATACAATGAAGATTATAGATTAGATTAATCGAACAAACTTTTCATCCAAGCTCACAGCATAACATGATTAAATAGCTTATCCATTTAAAATTTTCATCAAATAAACGTAAGTTAAGCCCAGCAAAATATGGCAACCCAAGAGTAGGCACCTGTAACTACCTATTATAAGGCGGACGAGGTACTTATCTTCCACATCTATATTATTAAAAGTATGTTGTATTATACATAATAACTAAATCTCTATAGTCTTGTTAAAGTTTGTCGTTAAGGTTATAACCAAATTCAAAATTACCAATAGTTACAAAACATTATGAATATACAGAAATACAACTTTAATGACAATAAAGTTGTTGTCGTGTAAATCAAACACTCTTATTTATTTTATTAAAAATAGGGCAAACCGTTCACTATTTAATAAAAATGAGTTAACAGACATTATTATGACTAGTTATACCGGTAATGCAATGCTATTAGTCGGTTGATAAATATTGATGAAGAGTGGTGTTATAAAAGGCCATGCTAACATTATAACTGGTTATGATTGCACTTGAGTGCTGATTGAGGTTCAAACAACTTAGCAGTTTAGTGATTTTGATAGTTTATAAAATAATTGTGAGACTGTTCCATACATAATTTTGTACCAATCTAGTACTTGGACCTCAGCAGGACAGTCACATTCCACACAACACCACCGAAGCAGTCAAAAAACAGACAGTGATACGGCAGCTGACCAAATGAGCCCTGTTACAGAAAATTCTATCTACGCCAATACTTAAGCTGAACGATTAACGACACAGTCTTATCTATTTGTTGAATTTATTAGACGTGTTACAGTATATTAGAACATTTGTTTAGCTAATAAACGTTCACAACATATGTGAGCTAATGTCTCGTTACATATTCATAACACAGCTATTGTCGAGTAGCACACAATGTTGATTCTATTAGGTTGCGGAAACGAAAGCTTGTCTGACAACCACTGTTGTTTTATGCCACCGAGGGAACACGACGAATACGTTTTATAATGTAGCTGATACACACACATTTGTATTCAACGAGTAAGAATATGGAGGTGTTTTTGGCTAAGTAAAACAATTACTGACAAATCTTGATCTAGAACAAAAATGTAATTGACTGCATAGATCAAGACTTGGACGACACTTATGGGTTTTCGATAATACAAAAATCTTCTCTTTTAGATAAACACTGCGTATTTCTTTAATAGCGTGTGCCGTAACTCGTAACCCAATCATTTTGAGAAAAGAATAGGAATGATCACCTGTTGCCCCCGAATGTTCCTCTAATATATTAATGAGTTATAACTGTCCGTAAGTTAAAATAAAAATTGTCAGCCGTAGCCTATACAATTATAATATGTATCTGAGCGTGACGGTCACGCGAGTTCAGGGCTTTTTCCTCGTACCAAAAATGCTACACGTGCCATGCAGCACGTGAGTGCCTAAAGAAGAAAGAGAAAAAATCTTGCCTTCATAAGGCCTAATCCTAATTCTTCCGAAATGTTATATATTTCTTTATCTCTTAATAGAATCTTTTAGTACAAATAATGTTTTTGGATAAATTATATCCAACGAAAAAGGAACGTAAAATAATATTTCAAGTTAATTTTGGGATGAGTTGGCATACCTATATAGTGGGACGAAACAGGAAACATTGGGTGTAACGAAACATGCTGGGATGGAAGTATAAACGTTAAAACTTTATTATAACTGGTAATTTATTACCGATATATAAACACGTATAAGTATTGCATACTGTAAGACACCTGTTTTACTATAGAGAGTTAAGAAAATAAAGTCTTTATAACTGCGCTCTACTAAAAGACAATGGGAAAATTTCAAACAAAATTATAAAATTGAAAAGCTCTTTGACGTTGTCGGACTGTTTTTTTTTTGACATAAGACACAAAACATAAACATTTCTTGGATGATCAAAGACGATAAGTAAATCTCTTACTCGTACTTCAGCGGGGGGATTCTAGCTCCATAAACGTACGCGTGTCGGCAAATCTCATTACTTTCCGAGGATAAAGAAAATTCAATATCTATCGTTCTTTGTCTGCTTATACCCTTACACATTTTATTTCAGAGGGACCCTTTAAATTTTCTAAAATTCGTAATTTTGCTTTCAAGCTACCTGTAGGTATTTTAAGTTGTTGTCTAGTTACGAGTTCTAGATAAATAAACTCTTTATCACATAAATAATTCTACTGGTATGTAATAAGCATCAAAACTAGTCAATGAAAAATATATTTAGCTTATATTTTTTGAAATATCCTATGGTATAAATATCCATTTTAGTCTTCCAAATTTCCATGCAGTCTTTTTATTTATTTATTGATTGGTTTACCTACAATTGTAATTGTAGTCTTCGAAATATCCATTTTAGTCTTCCAAATTTCCATGTAGTCTTTTTATTTATTTATTGATTGGTTTACCTACAATTGTTACACTTACATACATGTTCATAATATAAATACACATGCTCACATACTATCTTAGTGCACAATATACAACGGTAAACACAACATTCACAAATTTAAAAAAATATATATATGGTTCGATATCTGCTTAAATTAAATATACGCATGCAACTATTTTAATGACAACTATACAAAAGAGAAGGAAAATCTTTATTAGTTAATTTGATAGACTTGGTGCTTGAACACATTAAGAGAAGTGCCAAAAATATCTCTCTGATGGGCAAATAGGTATGAAGCCTACAAAGTCTGGGGATTGGAGTAGTATTTTAATGAATAACATCCCTTTAGGCATAATTTTCACTTTAGAATATTAATATTCTATACATATATGGTTATTTACTATCTTTCATGTTAACTATAATAAAAATTTGTGTTATTCGTAGATAAAGATCGTAGGTAAAGAATGAAAACAAATTTCATTAAATGTAAATGTCTTCTTTGTTTGTCGAGTTTTTAAGTATTAGAAAGCTTTTATTGTGAAAACCACCCTGCTATGAGTAAATATTTGGTAGGGGCACTGGGATGACAAACAGTTACAGTGATGTCACGAATATCCAGTGACACTAAATTGATAAACAGTAATAAACTTACACTTCGCACCTGCAAGAATATTGAAATCTTGTTTATATTTATATTGAAAAATACATATTATTTACTAACAATATTCCAAGGGATTTGTATTCTTTGTCTTTGATCGCTGATTCAATTCGACAATTCACCGACTAATTAGTTTACAATAAATCAATTTTCTTTAGAAGTATTACAGAACGTTGGCAAGTCATTTTGAGGCAATTTTCGTTATTGAGCGCGTCTTCATTCACTGTTATTGTTTAAGGTCCGATGTAAATTTGTTGCTGGATGGGCTTCTAAAGGAATCCTATTAATTATTCCTTTCAACACAGTTGGGAGCTCGGGATATTAAAGTATAAAACATTAAAGATTAATCTATTATGTGTATGTATGAAAGCCGATTAAATAACTATCTTTGCGTTTATTCAAAAACCTTTAGCTTTGAAGTATATTTAAATTAAGAGAGTGAGTTTTAAGAGGGTTGTGGAAGTTGTATAACTACTAAGAGTCACTACTTACTAGTTTGTTCATTCAATTTCCATTTCATTCCAAATTGATGACGTGATCATGTAGACATAAATACCTTAATTACTTTAGAAGATAACATTATACATGAAGTAATCTATTCAAACCGTAAATATCACAAATATACATACGTAATAGCATAGGACCACAAAACAATTTCAAAACAGAAAACCTTCCCACCTGAATCTCCTTGGGACCACCGCAATCATAAAATACCCTTATTAATTTATTTATATTTGTTATTTTCTTTTTGTATGATTCCTATTCCTATGCAAAAAAAATTACATTGTTTTTCTCCAAGGATTTAAATATATGACTTTTTTATTTCAAAGACTCTTACTTATACAGATCCTGAAGGATAGTAGTTTTTATACTTTTGATACGAGAGTGAAATACGGAATATCCTCATCGCACTATCTACAAGGGAAACAAGATTTAATTATCGACATTGATGTAAAAGTAAAGAGCAGGTTTAGATAGGTTAAATTATTCGCTCTAAAAAGAGCGCACTAAACTACGGAGTAAATTGGCTTAATTAAGCAAATTACTTTTGTTACGTTTGGATATTATATTTCGGTAAACCCTTATCGAGACTTACTTATGAAGAACATTTGTAAGGTAGGTACGATACCTTATTGGTTATCCAAAGGATCGACCGAATTACACCCATTGTGGTCACGGGTGGACTAAAAATTATTATTTACTGGACATTTGTTCATTTTGGAAAACAGCCATAGCTTAGCCATTGTTATAATAATAATAATTAATGGTTCCATTTCAAAAGCTTTTATTTAACTTTACGTGTATGTATGTTCTGGAATATTGTAATCAATATTTCAACCACTTCCACTGAAGCTATCGTGCTGATATTTGGCACACACGTTTGGTTCTCATGACAATTCACAGTAAAAGCTTTTTTTTAAATATTTTTTTAAAATATTAATTATCATGTATGATTTAAAACTCTTCGTCTGCAGAAATATCTAACTCAAAAGACCGGGTAACTGAAACCTTTCCTAAATGTATCAGGATGGTATTTGGTGTAGATAAATATGAAATTATGCTTGTAAAAAGAGGCAGGATTGTGTAATCTGAAGATGATGATGGAACTCTGCGATTCCACACACCTTCGATGTCTTTCCGTAAACGAAACTTACAAGTATCTAGATGTCATATAGGCACAGGAATAAATTGACTATTAAAGCAATCATTACAAGAACGTTTCTTTGGCCACCAGAAAAAGTATTAAAAAGGTATTTTGTCAGGCGGTAATAAGGTGTGTGTCTAATGATTGGGTCTTACCAGCCCTAACCTTTTCCTTTGGTATAATTATATGGCCTCATACTGAACTGGATACTCTAGATAGAAGAGCCGTTAGCAGTGTACGAAACTCTGCTAACAAACTAACAAATTCACCAACCGCGTTCATCGATAAGTCTTGATTTTTTAAATACCAGTATCCTCTATAATCGCGAGGTATGCGATGTTAGTGATTATTTCCTCTCTTTTATCGAGGAGGTGCAGCAGGACATGGTGGCAGTTGACAAAAAACTCACTCTGCTTACTCTAGATAAAGAGAGCAGGCGTAAACCTGCAGTAATCAATATTATTGATCCTAAGGAGATATGGAATAGGAAAGAGCTGGACGTTTTTATCGGGTCTTAAATGTGCTCGATGTAGATTTATTAGCATCTGTGTCCTGGCTACGGTTTGGTGACGTCTTCGGAGAAATTAAAGGTTTTATCTGTGCAATTATAGATCAAGTTGTTACGACACTATTTACATTTGTCGGACTTGTCATCATCCCGGAAAAACCCTCAGGCATACCATATCCGGTTGTTCTCGTCTTACCAATGTCGATAAGTTGCATAGAAATAACCACTTGTATAAACATAATCCAGTGGCCAAGATAGTCTATCAGCAACTTGTTCATATAACCTTGAGGCTATGAAGTTACCGTAATACAGGTATGTGCGCGACCCAGTTCTTGAAAATGGACGCACCACATTGTACTGGGATCGATCTATCATTACTGATAGGACTATTGTTGACAATATTCCTGATCTAGAAGTGATAGACCGTTTTGAGCGCCGAGCAATGATTGTTGACAGCGCCATTATCAATGGCGACAATCTCTTAAATTTCCGCAATCGTTTTGTCCATAGGTTAATTGCTAAAAGCCTCGACCAACATCTTCAGGAGCTCACAGTAGGCAGATGAAGGATCTGATGTAGAAAGTTCACATAGAAATACCCAGAGCAATGCAAATAGACATATACAGATATTTGCATAAAGTTCGTCAGTCAATCGATAATGCCCTTAACTTTAATAATCGAGAAAGTGTACATAAGATATTAAGAAAAAAATAAGTACCGAATCCAACGACAAGCTTTTAGCGTAAATAAAAAATCATTGTTAACATTTCTTTGTTGTTGAAGTTGAATACGGTTGGGCAGCCCATCACCTGATTAACGGGCCAAAGGATGATATACTTCCCGTATCTTGCGTACGCTTCTCGAGACAGTGGAAGGAAGAGGATGCCATTAAATTTTAACAGGACTGAGATTGTTGTCATGGATGGCGCAATGGTCACCTCACCACTACGCCGCGCCGAGTGTTCGCGACACAGGAATATTTCTAATGCGGGAGATATCTTACATAAAAAACAAAAAGAAATGACTGCGGCCTCTTCCGGCAATAGGTCTGACGTCCCAAACATCTTTCATTATTAGTTCGTTTACCTCCTATGTATAGATCGTATATTATATATGTGAACCACTTTTTCCTGTAAAAAAAGAGAGAGGTCATTATTTCGGTGGGTGATTAGGCGAAAGATGATTCTGACTTTTAATTTGTTAATTCCCAGTGTCACCTTTACGTGACAGAGTAATATTTTTCAATTATAAAAATAATAGTACTAAAAAGTTAATTTCATTACCTTACGCGGGTGTGTTTGGTGGACTATAAATTGTTGTGAAAATTTCAAAAAGGTAAGTACTGTAATGGTATTATAAAGTGTTTTTGCATAATCAAACTAATATCGTATTTACATTAAAAATATTTAATTTTCTTGAAAAAACAATTGTTTTTCTATTAAAAAAACGTGTCATCTACACATGTGACACTGAGCAGTATTACAACTAAATAGCTGTTTGAGCTGCGTGCATAATAATTATTTTATTTTTAGATTGAGGTTGAACGATATAGTTAAGGCATTTGAAGCTGAATATGACATTCATGGTGACATCGTTTTATTTCCCCGTGAAGATGATGATGACGTCACTAACGAAGAGAATGGGGACGAAAATGAGTATGTGGAATATTTTCTAGGGAACTTCGAAGAGAAACCGAGTGCCACTGAGTATTTTGAATTATTTTTCAGTAAAGATATAGTCAAATTTATATCAGATATGAGTAATTCATACGCGCTACGGAGAAACCACCTCTTGATTGTGACACCTAAGGCAATTAAAGTATATACGGCGATATTATTACTGACCGGACATTTGACACCCACATATAATACCTTAACGCCCAAATAAATCCATTGCATCTGTCCATCTAGAGGTTGTCTGTAAGAAATCGCAACTAGCGATAAGACCGCCGTTTGTACCATTTTTTTTTTTTTGGCTTTGTAAATATGTTAAACTGTTCCTCATAGTGTACAATAAAGAATATTGTATTGTATTGTATAATAAAAAATCTTCTAGCATACAGTGAAATCGATTCTTTAAAATATAACAGTATCTGCATTTGTGCAATAGTACTGCATCACCGCAAAATATTTCAATTTGCTCAATCTATATTTTGCCACCAATTTGTAAAAAGTAGGATCTTCTCACATTTCGATTGATGAAACTATTGTGCCGCATTTTGGGAGACATCACATGGTATATAGCAACACATCCATTGGAAGCCCATTTCGTTAAACACTTTGGTAAGCGACTACCTGTCCGGCTCACAAGGAACCATCCAATTATGGTTTAGGTGTCGGTGTCGTTTTTTTCTTTTTTTTTTTTCAAAAAGACAACTCCCGCATTAGGAATTACTACTAGGAGACTTTTACAAACATACAAACAACGGACACAAAACTTTTTTGAACTTGACTTGTTGTTTTGGAACTACACTCTAGATTACCAGGAAACCTTGGTCCGTACAATCTGTATTTTGATATTTTATTTACTGGCCTGCCTTTACTGATGTGTTTACTCCAGAACAGTAACGTCCTAGATGTAGTTTATATACTTAGTTTGTAGGATAAACAAATTCAACAGACATTCGGCAAAGTAAGTCTATCCAAAAAGATATTACAAGTTAACTTAAGGTTAGTTGGAAAGTTTCGGTCCAGCCATGGTCGCTGAAACACTAGTAAACAAGTTCAATCAGATTAGAATGTAAGGAACGAGATCACAAACTTGGATAAATGTGATCTAGCTGCAACTTGTAAAATCGAGAAAGCTAAAACAGTGAACACGTCATTGGAGACTGTCATATCCCATTTAACTCTTATACATACACTTTGTGTTGAATAGGTAAAGTTTCAATAGCTGTTGTTAGAGAAAAACTTGACGCAGAGTGAATTCTTACGTGAACTAGGAATGCGAATATTCCCATCGAAAAGAAAGTTAAATTCAGTCGTGAAGATATTGTAGTATTTGTACATTTTGATGCAGTATTCCAAGGACAAAAGACGGAAAATCGAATGCAAGCCAGCAAATACAAATAACTGCACGATACATGCTCTCACTTAAAACTTTTATTTCAAAGAAACCGGCGGCTGAAGCAGGCTATCACATAAGTCGAAATATCTCTCTGTGTCTGTTTGAAGTCGAATCATAGATGAAAACGTTTGAATTGAGATATATTGATCAGAAACCGGAAAGTATCACATAAATATATCTACTGTCAAATAAACTGTTTCCTAACTTTTTTTTTATCATATATAATATCATAACATCATAATCATTATAACACAACATTGTCTTACAAATAAATGGTTATCAATTGAATTTATTATCAGTTTAATGTGCGTCATCGTATCAACATAATCAACACCAAGTGATAGATGGATAGAATTCCTGTATTAAATAGATGGTAACTTACCTGTTTCTCTATTTTGTATTGTATGTTTTCTACAGACTTTTGTTCTATGCACGCAAGTTTTTATTAACGATAACTCCTGATTGGGGAATACAAGAAGTATTCCCTAGTTTAAAAGAAATGTCGCGAACAACTTTACAAACATTCACTAACGGACACATAGTATAGTCAGAATTAAAATCAAACAAATAATCGTCCCATTGGAGATCGAACTCACGACACCGTTTGTAATTTTACGGGGTGGAAACTTAAACCGTGAATGTGTCAATTAAAGTCGTTTAAGACGAACTAATTTGCTGTAATACCAGAACCTTCTATGAAATTCTTATCTTATCTACTAGATAAAATGTAAAGTTACTAAATTAGTCCCGTAGGGAGAGAAAATTCTTAATGTTATTGTTTACGGCGTCATTATGGCATAAAGTTTTTTGTAAATCTGCACTTATTTAATTACTACTACCTACACTAATTTTATTGCTTTAACTTAAATATAATAGGCAGGCAATAGGCCTGCCCACTACGTGAGAGGGACAAAATTATAGAGGTCAAAATTTAGGTTTTTACTACACAACTGCCTACCCCTTGGGGGTACAGGCGTGAGTATGTATGTGCAGGAGAATAATAAACGTATTGATGTTGGGGCACCTTATATTTCTAGAATTACAACCGACTAGACCACTGCTGTTAGTATACGATCGTTGTCAAAACACGGTTTTATGTACGCTGGAGGTACTCCTTAACCGTATGGAAACTCTACTAGTTAGCGTTTTGGAAGGAAACCATGTTCCCTTTCTCTTGGGAAATAAGGTAGTATTGACAGCGTACAAGTGACACTATTGATGTTGCAATAGTTCCAAATTCAATTTTTAAACTCAATATCTTTATTGCATAAAATCGTTCAACAATTATATGAAATCGTCCTTTTTTTAAATAAAAATTATACTACAACACAATGTTTCTGTGCAATCAACATTCTTTCAGTAAGTTTATTATCAGTTTGCTTGTTTAACAACTAAGTAATTCCTCAAAAGCAACAACGTATCAATGATTCAGAGCGCTGATTGGTACTGTTCAATAGAAATAAAAGGATTTTTTACGTCGGTATATGACAATGGATGAAACATCGATTCACCATTTCACTCCGGAATCCAATGGGCAGTCAGCAGAGAGGATAATCGCAGCAACGGAAGCTTATTTTGAAGGCAGAGATAAATCTTTCTACATACATGGAATAGAAAATTAGTGTATCGTAGTTGAAGGAGAGTACGTTAATTAATAAAAAAATAATTTAATCAAAAACACTTTGTTTTAGGTAGTATTTAGTATCGGTACTTACACGTGTTACTTTTTTTTCAAAGGGTACTTGAATGTCGGTCCCCACATTGTACTACAAATTTACCACTCTCAATAAGCTAAACGTTTGTGTTAGAAGTGGATTCAAGTCTTCATCCAACACGTGTGAAAAATAAGCACCCAATCCGCCTTTTAATAAGCGGCTTCCGATGCATTTAAACACTTACAGCAAGTACACGTTAGGAGGGGTCAACGTATACACTCCTTTGAAATTCTAGTAACCACCGTCGTTTCCTTAAGAGGTGTTCCTTGTCGGGCGGCTTTTCCGACCAGAAATCAACTATCCAGAAAAACAAATAGGTAGGTCACCTATTTGTCTTTTCTGGATATACATTTAGAGTCTAAAATTAATGAACAATACAGGGACGGGTACAACTGGGTGACGGGTGGTGACAATACATATCGATTGAGTGTTATGTATAGAAAGAGATAACTTCCTAAAAGATATCTAGTATCCACCATTAGTTTAAGTTGAACATGCAAACAAGATATTAATATTTAAACTTATAGCATTAATAATACATCCATGTCAGCCTCACATCGGTTTCCTTGACACCTCATGTCTCGTATGTCGCTTGTCAATTAACGTGGACGTTATGACACATCAATTATTAAATCAATAAAATAGGTATGGCGGCTGGATACCGATATCTCCAAATAATGTCGATATAAACTAACAAATTGGATTATATTACGTTCAATAACATAATTTTTTTGGATAACACCTAATTTGGCCGACGACACAGTTAGACCAAAAAGCCAAACTGACCTTACCCGGCAACCAACAACAAACAGGGTTTTTTTAGGCCTGGAAGCAAAACTCTGAAAAAATAACCCTAATGGCCTGATAGTGGTGTTAGGTGAAGGTAACCAGAGTTCTCAGAAATGGTGACCACGACCGGTTGTTGGAAGTACGCTCTTATGCCCGGTTCCTATAATCAAGAAACGATTCGTTTTTCTTACGGACGGTAACATTTCGTTGAATTTTAATCAAAAATTTTACCGTCCGTAAGCATAACGAATGTTTCTTGAATATAGGAATCTGGAATTAGTGAATAAGGCAAATACTTCTATATACCTGCAATTTTTAAATAAAAATCTACTAGGTACTTAACTATACCTACACAATATTTATATAAACATATTTTCATATTTTTATGCAATAAGTTTGCTTGTTTTTATGCAAAAAGAAAAAGTTTACTCTATTTTCTGATATGAATAAACATAAGTGGTATTTCGCTACACCCACGTACTGCCCGACGCGCCGAGTACAAGAAAATATAAGCTATTTACTTATTATTAACGCAATAAAATTCATTCCTCCTACGCAAGTTACCAAGACAACACTTCGTGAAACTCTGCCCTTTACTGAATTTATTTTTTATTTTTTACAAGAATTTAATCAATACTTTGTTACCCTTTTTATAAATACATTTTTTTTTAAATCTTCTGTAAGCATAGACTTCATTATAGTATGTTTAGTGAACCAATTAAACCGCCGTTTACAGAAGTGATAAATTCTTACCAGTTTTTTTTTTTTACGTAGTTTTGTGAACATATCCAACTTTATAAAAAAATCAGGACTCCCTGTTCGAGACCTGCGTACAGAATTCTTGCCGGATCATAACGCACATAGTGCCTCTTAAAATTATTTTATAATAATATAAACAATATTGTATAATAATTTACATACTCGAAACATATTTTCTTTTTTCAAGAAACAATGTTAAAAATGTACCAAAGTAAAATTGTCATACAAACGTCATAAAGCGAATTATATTATAGGTATAATACTGGTGAGTATCAAAAGATCAAAAACAATAAACTAAAACAGGTTAATCAACTGTTTAATAATGTTCCATAACAGCTGGTGCTTGATTAAACAAAAGCCAATAGTAATAAAACAGGGTTTGGGTGGACCGAAAATCATCAATCTCAATAGCTTGTTTAATCAATATCAAAATAAAACAATGGCAATTGTTATATAATAAATAAACTTGAAACCCGAACATTACGTAATACCTTGTTAAGTTCATTGGAAATACAAAACTTTTCTCATGGCCACACTTTAATGAACGTTCAGGCGGTAGAAGGATAAAATCACATTTATGAGGATCCGTCTTAGAAGTCTCATAATTAATTAATGTGCTTAGCTTTAGTATACCTTAATTGCAATATTAATTTTAATATAGATCTAAAATAAACATATGAAATGAATAGTATACCCTTAACCAGACATTTGAAAGAGGCAGGGCAGATGTGCCATCAGCCCGGGTGTACCATACTTGGTGCATTCAAGCGGAGAGCACCCTCACCGAGACAGCCAGCGTGGTGGGGCCCTCGCCGTGGGGAAGGGGTCATGTCTCCCAACTCGCCAGGCGCCGCGAGACGACTCCACACCCACCATGGAGCATCCACCACCATCACCCACGGGCAGTGGGTCCGCGCACGACGCAGAGCTGCAGGACCAGCGCCGTAAATACCAGGGTGACCTCGGTATTTACAACTCCCTTCTTGCGAAGGGGGTAATGTCGCAGGGACTGCAGCGCTGGTTGGAGGCCTACTTCCGGGTGATGGAAGTTCAGCTGGGCGACAGGCTGAAAAAGGACGTCGCAACCAGCGACCTAGCCATCCTGCAGGTTGTGGAGCAGTCGCTGCAACACCAGCTACGTCCTCCAAGCCCTAGCACAGCACCAGAGACGCTCCCTCCAGGCAAAAGATCCCGGGAGGACGACTCCGAGGTGAACGCTATACCCGCCAAACGAACTGACCTCGAGGGGTCCCTGATCTCCTCAGAAGGAGGGGACCCCCCGCCTATAAGTCATTCCACGCCAGAACACCGGGTTGACAGATCTGCAGGAGGACTCCTCCTCCTCCTACAGATCCCTCCTACCCCTGCCGCAAAGCGCGCCCACACCAACGGCACAGACCCCAGCACTTCGAGCTTCAGCAGTTCCGGCTCCGGCACCAGTGACCCAGGCCTCGGTGAAGTGGTTAGGTTAGGATCGAAGCCTCTAAAACTTCATGGTATTCCGTCACAGGTATCCGACATTCTACGGCGTCTAATGTGTTTTTTGCAGGAGAGACACATATTAGTCCTTACGCGTTCCTGTTTTCTGTATGAGATATCGCAGAATTCATGAACAGTCCACCAGGTTGTGGAGTGTGAAAAACGGTTACCTCAATGACAACAGGTATTGGCTGCCGGTTTATTCAGTACAGATATTTCCCAAAAGCGGCCATGTCCAGTAGCTTGCGTCAGTCGGTAGTTGAGAAGTATCATAGTGGCCACCATGACAGCGCTCCATTGCTCAAATCAGTCATTCACGATGCTCTAGAAATATATATTTTTTTAAGTAAGTCGTTATTTTTAATCAACTTGTAGAAATTTATTTTGTGGAATACGTTTGAAATATTTTTTTTTTACTTAGAATGTAAGATTTAATACGTAGCTTACATACGCAGAACGTCCAAACATAATTCACCGTTTAAAAACATACCAAACCTTATCTATATAACACCTATATCGGTATTGAAAACGATCCTAAAACTGTTTACCTCTATGTACGAAGATACTATTATTTGCAAAGCTTATATAAGAAGTTTCGAAAGGGTAGCCGATAGAAATAACATAATATGGCTCCCTCGCCACTGATATCCTCAAAATTAGGTGTTAGATAAACTGCCACGTTTTTTGGAAACAATTCTTCTTTTGATTACTGCGATAGTATGTTATTTGACATTAGATATATTGTACTGGTAATACTAGTAATTAACTACATAGTAATATAATAAATAAGTAAATGACCACTGACACCCAAGTTGTATTTCTTTGGTTTGTAGGTTTATTTGTTTATTTTTCAAGAAGGTACAATAACTTTTATGTTTTAAAATTACACTTGGAATACCAAAGAATATGGAAATCAACGTTAATATAAAATTGTTATACATATAAAGTTTTACGTATTCACTATACACAGTTACCACATAAAATAATGGTGAGAGCAAACAAAATACCGTACTTAGAATCATATTGGAACAATCACTCCTTCGTTTTATTTCCGTCATCAAAGTATTCCAGACTAAGAATCTGCCAAATTAATTACCAATTACAAAAATGCAAATTTTTTCAGGAATTTTTTTAAATAAATTCTGTTCGTCAAATACGTAGGTCATACAATCGCAATTATTCAAAACACAAATTCTAGCAGCTTACTCTCTATAGTCTAAAGCTGTTAACCGAAAACAATGTTATTCATCGGTACACATACCTTATACTGTTTCGAAGCTATATCCCATTTAGTTTGCTATTGATCCGCCGCCTAATCGCATTGCTAGGCGTTGTGGGCCCAATCACCAACGATAACTGGATTCTGCTCCCCGAACGTAGGCGGAACACGTGACATCACCCCAGGGATATCAATTGTGAACTCAATTATTGTACGACTAATTAAATTAATACACGCACAATATCGACTATTCACATGGGTGAGCAAGTCGCGTTTATGTTTCGTGTAATATGATAATTGCATACTGAGTGCCGGCTATGAAAATAATATACATTTAATATCAAAAGATCCAGTCTATCTTTTTATGATGTTTCAGGTTTTACAAGATTTTAATGTGCTATAGAAATCATTTATCATCAGATATATATTTATTTGTCAGTAGTAGAATAAAAATGTAATCTTACCTTTTATGATAACTATGATCAGCCTCGTAATCTGTGGGAGCTATAGAATGGTCTGTACGAGAATTTACAATGACATACATTTTCAGAACAGAAGACAGAATAGGACAAATCAGGAATGAGACATTGAAGAGCATATGATAGGATTTTTTGTTTTTTACATTGTTGCAACCCCAACCTACAAACTTTATATTAATATTATTATCAATTTATAACGTCAATAATTTAAAACGTCAAGCTGATATTGACGCATATAGAACTTTAGACCAAGATCCCAGGGGCGCCAGACCTTACTTATTTTCCGACTAACAAAACTACACTAGTATTAATAAAGCCTTTGAAGGTATGCATACCTGTTAGCTTGGTTTCAGGTGGGTACATAAAATCATTGGTCACTTTTCTTAAATTCCGAGTACTGATTTTTACATATATTACACAATAGTTTGACTGGCCTGTTGGTCTAGTGTTTAGTGATCTACTGCTGAGTCATGGGTTCGATGGGTAGGACCCAGGATAAACAAATACAGGTGTGATGAGCATGATCATTGGTTATGTGTTTGGGTGTAATTTATCTATAATTTGTGTGTACCTGAGGGACCGGTAGATTTTTGTAAAATCGTTATTTTTTAGATACCGGAAATATAAATACATATAAAAATAAATACAAACATACAGTCAGCAGTCTGGTTACCATAGTACAGGCTCTATCTAGTTAGAGATCAGACGGCTGTGTGGAAAATTTGTCAAGTTATTATAATATCATTAAAAAGTTATAATCAATTTAGCCAGACAGTTTCTGTAGGCGGTTATTTACGCCTGACGCCTGTGCTGACGCTTTAAAGTTCTAAAAGTAACGTAAGATTACTCATAGTCTGAGTCTTGATTTTTATACTAACTTTTAAATTATAACTTTTTTTTTATATCTGATGTTTAGAGAACTATTTGATTACTATTTGTAAACAGACAGACAAATTATACTCATTTAAAATGTCGCCGTGAGTGTGAGTGCGGTTGCATTATATAATGTTAGTCAGGAAATAAGTAAGGCCCTGCTATCTTTGTCTACTTAAACACCCATATTTTGCCAATTATAATTTGGTCAAAATTCAAAAAAAAATTATTAATATACTTGGAAAGGAAAAAAAAATTGTTTATAGCTAAAAAAATCAAGACTTTTGAATTTTTTCCTCTACTTGTGTTAAGATTAATTAAGATTTTACTTCTAGCTAAATCGAGTAGAACTACGTTTTTGAACTGTAACTTGATACACCTACGCGTAACTGGGAGGGTCTCGATAATCAGGTAAATATACAGCTTAGTGACTCTGAAAATTCTGGTTTTTTTTTTACAAGTTACACAGCACTATCTAAAACCAAACTAAGCATAGCTTGTGTTATGTGTTTTGGAGCACGTATAACCATGCTTAAACATTTTATTTGTAAATACTTACATATTAAACAGTGACACAGATCAACGCAAACAAACAAATACAAATAATTGCACTGAGCAAAAATCGAACTCTCAACATCTGACAATTAATAAATTTGGTTTTTCAGCTTACATACTTAAGGTAGCATACATAACTCGTCGACAAAGCTGCTCTTAAATTTATGAAACACATAAAGCACCGATCGTGATCACGAGTGTTGCAATTCGATCGAAACGGAGGTCAACCAAAAAGGCATTGTACCTTTTAAATATTATCGCGATTAAGTCCCGAGTTACACATTTAATAATATGTATCAAATTCGCGAAAGTTTAAAAATAAATAAGGTTTTTTAGGCTTAGTTGGAGTGTGTAACTAGAATACTAGTTATCTGTAAACTACTTGACAATAATAATAATATTCTGAGAAATAGTACACATCACTATCTACACAAAACTAATAGCTTGTATCATATAAAAACAATTAATATACTTAGATACAGTTTTTATTTTGTAAATACATAACTACATGAAAATATTTACATCGAATGGTATTGGAGCCAGTGACCTCTGACGTTGTTGTTCTGAGGATATTTAAATTAATTCAAACACACCTCATATAGGTAGGTAGTTCAATTATCAAAGCACGTCTAAAACTTTGACAGTCGCATATTCAAGTGCAGTGCTTTTACCATTAAGTAGCATTAGGAATCTTCGAAGTTATACGTTATATATTATTATAGTTATACGTTATATAGTTAATAATATTACGTATTCAGCGGAAGGTCTTGTTGTACTGTTATCTATACATAATATATGGTTGTGTATAGGGTACAAGTACATGTCGTCAGTCACGTCTGTCGCAATTAGCCGGCGTTGTGTGCGCACCGACGACGCGAGCGCTTCTCGCAGACGCGTGGTTTCACTCTACGGCCAATTTGTACCGCATTGTTACACTTTGCACTACATGCTAGCTGAAATACATGAATTTGTAAGCTTGTATTAAAGTACGTTATTACTGGTTCTATTATGTTCATGTTAAAAGAATCTGTTAGGCAGTCCTTGGAGTATTTGCTACACGGATCTTGATATCAAAAATTTGTTTATAAGAATCCTGCTAAATGCAATGACGTATCACGGTTTTGTTAATTTATTTTAACTTATCGCTCTACAGCTGTCTAATTTCAGAAAGTATTAGTAATTTTGATCTATGATCTTTTCTATTATATTGTCTACTGATTACTGATTATATAATATAGAAGAAGTGCAGAAAGCTAAAATTTTTAAACAATGTTTACTATAAAATAAAATAAAAAATTCAAAAAACGGGTATTTTTATCGTGGGAGAGCCATGCTTCGGCACGTATGGGCCGGCTCGAGCGGAGTCATACCACGGCCTCACAGAAAACTGGCAGTGAAGCTTGCATTTTTTTAACGGAGGCGTTAACCCGCCTCTCTCCCAGCCTTCCTCTACTCCCACTTTAAAGTCCGACAACGCACTTGTGACTCTTGAGTTGCAGGTGCCCATGGGCGGCGGTAATCATTTACCATCAGGTTACCTGTCTGCTCGTTTGCCACTATACCGTAAAAAAAACATAAAGCTATAAGTGTCCAGTTTATATTTTGGCCTCTCATGGTCAAGTAATATTGGCCAATTAAATAAACCATGGTCCAAATTCGACCACCACGCGATCTACACATAATTATACAAGAGAACATTAAATGAGATTTCTTCATATAAGAGTCATAGTCGTACCGGATTGCAATAACTGATTTTCCCTTACATTTTTATGTGTGTACAATTTAAATATATTAACCAACACCAACCTACCTAACAGGTTTCTATGTAATGGATAATATATGTATATAAATACGAAATTGAAAGATAAAGTAAGTCAAAACTCGATTACTTGCCTACAAATTTCAAACAAAATATACTAAAACTTGGCAAAAGAATTTCTAATAACTTCGAAAATTTCAAAGAGCCCTAGAGAAATCTGTCAACAATTATCTCGATTGGATGAAACAGGTCAACATAGATGAGGATACAACTTAACTTTCAAGAGCGATTAAATCTTTACGTTTTCCTCTGCCCTAATATAGCAATATAATAATAATAAAAAAAATCCAGGAATTGCTCATGTAGATATGAAGTAGCTATGTCTATGTGCGATGTTAGTATTATAATTTCATAGTAAACGCTGAATCTCCAAATGCCCTACGAATTATCGTATGCAGATACTTATACAAGTAGTATATACAACATAAATATCTCGGAGTAACTTCCCTTAGACGGAAAACTTTGAACGGCCCGATTTCTTTGTTATTTTTAATATCGACTTTTTTGCGCTCCAACGGTGGTTGCTAATGGATTTTCAATATTTGTGTTGACAGACAAACAAGGGGCGAATGGAGTGAGCTCTCGAACATTCCGTCTGCGTCCGTCCCCACGATCTAGTATGTATCCGTAAAGAAAGCAATCGACTATGTTTAACCGATATGTACTTGCCACTGGTTTATACTACTGATTAGTTTTTAATCGATGTGAACTGGTTCGTTTCATACGTTTCATACATTTATTGTTGCAGTATATACCTTATTCAATTATTTAAAACTCATGAAATACACGCTTTAAGTAACAGAGTATTCATTCTAATTGATCCGCTGGAAATCCTCCCCACCACATCACCGTCCCATTTCAATATGAAAGTATGGTCGGTAGTACACTGAATAAATATTGATGTGAGATGAAATATTTTATTACTGAGCTCTCTATCATCAAAACTGTTGGACGTCGGACTCTATTACCATAATAGGTACAGATTTTGTGCGGCTGGCTAACCCTCTTCTAATATCTTATGTTGGCGCCGACCAAGATGAGTTTGCAATATTTTTAGTAAACTATTCTTCTTTAGTTTATCAATTTTATGTTACTACGGTCTGTTGAATCCAGGTTTAAGACAAATAGAAAAGAAATATTAGGAACTGTATTATATTATACGAACGTAATGAACGACGAGAACACATTCTCGTACACTTTTCTTGCCTTTCTGTACGTGCCTCTGCTACCGTAGCTTTTAAGGTTTACTGACATTTTTGATTCATTAAGACAACACTGAACAGGAAAGAAAGTAATATTACCTTTTGAGTAGTAAATAATTTATTACTTTTTAACTTGTTTATGAGTTCGGAAAATATGATTAGAGATACGAAAGGTAATTTACATTTTTCTGCTCCCGAACGTAAATAAATAATTTCTGTTATATGGGTATACATTATATTTTTATCATAAAAGTGTATAGCAGCTATATCTTGGCGCTCTATTATAAAATGCATGTCTATCACACAGGATCCGAGACCTTGATGATACCATACCAACTTAATTGACTGGACGGACGGCGCAACGATTTAAGTGGGCAAATGGTCACTGCGCCGCACCGAGTGTGGTGGGTTCAAATCCCACACGGGACCAAAAATTGTGTGATCCACAAATAGTTATCCTGACCCTGGATGTACTTTGTGTCCGTTGTTTAAATGTTTGTGAAGTCCCCGCGACACAAGAATTTTCTTAATGTGGGAGTTGCCTTTAAAAATAATATTATATGTACAGAGGAAAGTTCAAACATTCTACAAATTTTAAGGCTAGACTAACACACAAAAATCGCCACTGTTATTATTGTTTTGACTTACAAGCTTTACAGCTTCAAGGGACTGTGAACCTATGTGAATTGAGTAAACAAACCGTTTTTAAGAAGAACTATATTGACAGACAGACAGGTAGGTAAACAGATAACAGAGTGATGCTAGAAGGGTTTCTCTTTTCTTTTTTAGATGTATATAATCCTAAAATATGTAATAATAACATATTTCATATTCATATTGTAGAAGTATTCCCCTGTATTGTAGGTAGGTAGGTATTGTAGTCCTCTATAAGTCGAACCTCGATAAGTCGAAAAGCGCCATAGCTCGGAAACAATTTTTGTTCCCTTTTCTTCAAACCCCAAAACCTCCATTGCCCAAAATCTAAACCCTGTACCCTATAACTCGATTTTTTTTGGCGTGTCCCTTGAAGTTCGACTTACAGAGGTTCTTCTGTATTATATATGACTTCATATAATAATTATAATACATTTAAAAAGTAGTAGGAGCTTATTTTTTCTTAATCAAACTGTATGAAATACATTGTAGTCTATAAAGTAACATCAAAATATGTTTCCACTTAGATCTTCAGAGTGTATTGCCTTCACCCAACTATAAGTTAATAAGGCAACACATTTACTTTCTTTAGAACCTAGTTCGAGCAATTCTAGAAAAAAAACTTGAAAACTAAAGGTATGTCACGGTATAGATAGACACATCGCTAACAGAACAAGCCACAATGGTGACATCATATTACCATATCAACAGCTCTTTAAGTTAGAAAACATTGTCGAGTGGATCCATAACATAAGGAAACAGCAAAAGGAAGAATCTCTTTCAACCGTGAGGTATAAAATCAAACGTCGTAGACTGATTTTAGAATAGCAATAAGTTCCTGAGCTAGCAATATTGAACATGAGAAAGTAGTACTGGATAGAGAAATATCGGCATACTAATATTGTACTTTACGAGTCTGTGCTATTCATCACTGTGACTTAGAGCCGCTTAAGTATCCTCGGAAATTCTGAGAGAAAGAAGCGTGAAAGTATTTTTCATTCCATACTGGATATTATACGGCACTCTGTTACGTTTTATGATATTGTTATTATCTATGTATTAGCATACATGACTTTAGAAGTATCTAAAATATGAGTATGACCTGATGATATTACTTCCGCGCTTTTATGTTTTGGTATATTCAGATATAGGTAACTGGATTTTCAAGAATAACGTGAGTCATAGTTAGGCTTCTCGTCACGATTCAATAATATTCTCGAAAGCTCTTCTTTCGATTCTAGATACATTAAATGTCTCAAAATTCTATTCATGAAGTCCTCCCGGCGATAGCTTATTGGACAGAGTTGGCAACAAATCAAGGAGATATATCTAGCAAACCTACTGACAAGTATGCTCTGGTTACTACTGCAGTTTGTTCCTAAATATGCTCTTTAGAATAAGATAATATCAAAAAATGCTATTTATTATAAAACAAAGTACCCCTCAGTACAGAGTAACTTCAAAAGTACAGAACGGATTTTCGTACGGTTTTGACCAATGCAATGGATAGAATGATTCATGTGAAAGGTTTATGTGTATAATTATTTTAGGTTTTGTATGAATTAGCTGAAATATGACGACAGAAAAAAATATTTAAAACTATCTTTTAAATATGGCAGGGTTACTAGTAAATGAATATATTAAAAGCTAGGGCTATTTATGAATTGAAGGAATCTCTACCCTGTCGAATATGGCTGTTAACGAACACGCGCTTAGTGCTGTTTTTATCTGAAAGGGGGATTACCAAAACGAGGACAGAGGCACAGAGTTAATAATGATTGTGCTTAACATCCCTGGTAAGTATTTATAGTCACCGGTAAAGGGTGAAACTTATATGATTTCCAATGTTTGATGACAAATCTATGCATCAATACCTTTAATTAAAAAAAAAATTAAGCAAATTGGTTGAATAGAACAGCCAGACGGCCCCATAATAGATTCATAATATTTAGATAATACAATTCAAATTTTTCTTCCTATGTTTGTTCATTGCCTACTGCTCGTTAACTAAAGCTCTACACGAAGTTTGATGTTAATTAAAGGTATTGAACAATGACAAAGGGACGCAAGACGCAAAATATTAAAGTTCATGTATTACTTACGAGGAAATGGGGGTGGAATGTTTCGATTTTGTTGCGACAAACTAAACTAAAAAGATGTTTTTATTTCGGTGTATTTCGGACCACCTGGTCCTCGATTACGACATAACGACCTAGCCTTTAAGTTCATTTTGGCACAATATTTATGATATGAGGGTTCTTTCTTTCTTTCTTAACATTTCTAACTGTATGTTTAACAAAAAACATTTTTGTGTAAAAAAAACACATGTATCAACACGACCTTGCCTACCGGAACAAATAAAACGCTCAGAAGCCTGAACTGGTTAACGGTGGAAGGTCGTGAAAACCCCAGAAAAAAAAATTCGCTCAACTTTGATTAAATAATAAGAAGGACGCAGGAAAAAAACAATGGCAGTCTATGCATTACATGGATAATGGTCTTAGCGCCAGTGGATAGGTCTTAGTGTCTTACAAATATGTTGTCGTATGGTGAGAAAATATTTACAAATACGGATACAAGTTTAAATTATAAATATATCGTATAGTAGACACCGTGAATAACGTAAAGCAACGTAAACAACTTTATGAAAATTCGTGATTCTAATTACAGAAATCATAAAAATTTAACTTGAAAAGTGACCGATAAAGCTAATATTTCGTATGTGAGAGGGCTGACATAAATGAAACTGTAGGTTTTTAATACCAAAGATATTGATGGAATATTCAGATTTTTCAGAAAACGTCTGCATAAAAAAAATAAAAACAATATCATTAAAAAAAGAATATACTAAATGGGTTTATAAATAACAGAGTGAGGGCTGAACATGCGTTTAAAAAAAAAAGTTTATAAGGTCGAATTGAGAACCTCCTTTTTTTCGTCGGTTAAAAATTTACATGAAAATTCATAATTTAATGTTTAAAAATGTGCACCTACGCTAGGAAAAGCATGTTCGGAAGAAAAAAAATAACGCTCCTAAAATTTTACCACACTTTTCTGTAACATCTTGTATATACAATAATAAACATATATACTAGATGTGCCCATGCGCCCCGCGGTTTCACCCACGTAAGTCCTGTTGACCTGTCGTGGTACAGAAAGTCTGTATTATGGCAGTACAAGTTATACTAGTCTTTGAAATAAAACAAAATATTTAAAGTTAATAAATTACGGGTTATGGTTTACGGTAGAAGTAGACCTGCTGGAGATTTACATAAAAAGATTAATAGGGTTGCTAACGTTAGACAGAGTAACATACAATGTGCCTTGCAAAAGTTTGCCATTGTACTTTATTTATTGTCTAGGAGGAACTAAACACGTTTAACTTATTATCTTGTAAAAAAAGTATCAACGACTTCAATTTGCTTTTTAGTGGAAAGTAGATGTATTTTTTTTAAATATAATATAGGTAGGCCAAGTAAACTTCTCCAATGAGACAGCGATGTTTCGGAGCAAACGAAATCATCATCGACGTATAGAATTTTTAGATATTTGTTGATTTTTAAGAAACCGCAAGACTAATTTCGATAAAATTTAAATGGGAACAACCTGGAAAGTACCTATACATTTTGTAACAAAAAAAGAATTTTCATAATTGATTCAGGCGTCTTCGAGTAATCGGTGAACATACATAAAAAAAAAAGATTCGGACGAATTGAGAACCTCCTCCTTTTTGGAAGTCGGTTAAAAACTGAACTGCCTGCGTCTATTTTTCAAGACAATTATAATCTTGGAACGTTCAAGAGTAGAGTGAATAGGTTTAAACGTGTACCATCTTCAACTACATCATCACTTTCCATCAGGTGAGTTGGAAGACAAACGCCTATTCCAATACACTATTAAAAAAACTAACGGGAAAATTATGTGTTCCTGTTAGTCAAGTCCCATTACAAACTATTAGGTTTTAAATTTCTAAATAACGTCTTTTTTTAAACAAACTTTATGTGCAAAGAAACATGACACGTTAGGGAATTCAAAAACTGTACCGGGTAGTTGAAGGTGTTATCTTCTTCGGTAATATTATATTATTAGCCATAAACTGCCTCAATATTTTAGAATTTATAGGAATCGCTTTTGATAGGTCGTTCTGAAGTGCCATAATAAAGCTATTATAACCTTGAAGCTATTTAATGTTTTTGCTATTTAATTATTTATTTAGAGATTAAATTCAGTGGAGTATATATTTATCCATGTTTTGTAAGTAACACACACACACACACGCACACGCACACGCACACGCACACGCACACGCACACGCACACGCACACGCACACGCACACGCACACGCACACGCACACGCACTCTCTCTCACACACACACACACACACACACACACACACACACACACACAACTTACATAAGCAAATTCACAAAAACAGTCATCACGTAGACTATACATAAAAATCTTACGTTACGGACGTTTTATTCTTAAGTTACGGACGTTTTGTTACCCGTCCGCAACACCCCATAAGGCACTCCGTTCCGAAAATCGATTAATTATAAAACCATCTGTTATTGTTGTGCCTCACTTGTATTTAAATTATAACTATTCAGCTTTTTGTTTTTATGTTTTTTTGTTTATTGTGTTTTAAATATTTATAAAATAAATATTTAAAACACACAACAGACCTATCCACTGGCGCTAAGACCATTATCCATGTAATGCATAGACTGCCATTGTTTTTTTCCTGCGTCCTTTATAAAATAAATATTAATAAAATTTTGGTATGTACCTAGTACCTACAGACACGTGAATTTTATATTTTTATTAAATATATGTACGAGTAGATAGAAGTAGAGTAAATGTCCAGAGCACTTTAAAGTGATCTAGAAGATTGAAAGGATGTTTTGTACAAATTCGAATTCATCTCTGTAGATACATGTTTATTGATTTACGGTCGTTTATTACCATGTTGACATTTCGCATCTTCCAGTCAACCGTTGCAAAGTATGAATGCCTTTACATTCAACAGCAGGTCAAGCCACGTACTTATAGTAGGCGGCTAGACAGACATTATGAGTGACGTGTTGTGGTTGCGGCCGGACCGCCCGCGGCCGCTCAGCTGCGGACCACACTGCCTGCTCCCGTCTGCGGCCGCTGCACTCTGTGCATCACACCAGTAAACGGCACCCTCGACTCTTACGTGATATGTGGCTATAATATAAGCCACAATGTTTCACAATCATGTTTTAGTTCTACTAATATTATAAACGTGAAAATTTGTGAGGATGTATGGATGTGTGGATGTGTGGATGTATGGATGTTTGTTACTCTTTCACGCCAAAACTACTGAACCGATTGCTATGAAACTTGGTACGTAGATAGCTGGAGACCTGGATTAACATATAGGCTTTTTATCCCGATATTCCCACGGGATCGGGACTTACGCGGGTAAAACCGCGGGGCGCTGCTAGTAAATAATACATTGACTTATGCACATATTATTTTCTTACATTTACCTATACTACGATTGTACTGAAATCGACTAGTACATACACATATTAAGTTTAACAAAGAGTTCTTTAAGAAATGAAACAAGTTTTTGGTGCATTTTTTGCCACTATGATGACAAATAAGCAAATGATCGACCTGACAATTTATGATTACCGTAGGCTATTTGTATCTACCTACACAAATTGTGAAAAGTGAAATATGTGAGCCGAGTGCTTGTTTGCTAACATGAATAAAAACAAGTCAAAACTCATGAAACATTCGATTAAAACCTGTAGGTATTAATTAATTTAAATATATGCAAGCAACAGATGATTGTATTATTTTCACGAGTAAGTTTGCAAAACAGAGAACTAGCTATTATAATTAATAGTATAATTTGACACATCTCACACACGGCCGTCTGATCCTACACTAGGCAGAGCTATACTATGGTAACTAGACTTCTGATAAACATACTTAAATATTTCCAAATACATACATATTATAAATAAATTACACCCAGACATAGAACAAATGATAATGTTCATCACACAATTATTTGTCCTGGGTGGGAATCGAACCCACGAGCTCTGACTCAGCAGTCAGGGTCTCTAACCACTAGACCAACAGGCCAGTCAAATTAAGGGATAAATATATAGGTAATCGTTGCATATTTCCTTAAAATATTGCAAACAATGATACAATTTCATTCTAGTAAACAAAGTACACTTTTCGTTTTGTAGAAAGTGGAAAATAACGTAAAATTCAATATTAAAATGTTAAGTTAGGTCGGAGCTAGTCTACATGATTTCAGCACTACCTATTGGGTAGAATTTCTAACACCATTCACATGTTGCTTCGTAAGTGAATAATAAAAGGAATGAACAGCAAGCGAAGCACGAGATGCTTTGTTCAGGGAGACGATAAAATTTACATAGGACGACAGGACGCGCTGTCCGACTCATAAAACTTTGTCCGATTTCTCTTGTAGGTCTAAAATAGGAACAATCGGAATACATATTTACGGCTGTTATTTTATTTATAGCCGAAATACGTAAATTTCATCACAGATGTAAGAAGAGGGTGGGATTCCATTTTTATTCTTGTACGCTGTACCTAATACTGTATCAAAAAAGGTTGCATTAACTATGTATTTGATTTTGTGCATTTTCTGTTTGGATATACTTACATTTTATCAGAATGTTAGTAAGTTGTAATTAAAGAGTTTGAGTTTGTACATTCGTGTATGTTGGAGGTTTAATAAAATAATCCCACTAATAATATAAATGTGAAAGTTTGTGAGGCTTTATGGATGTATGGATGTTTGTTACTCTTTCACGCAAAAACCACCCAAGCGATTGCCGTGAAACTTGGTATGTAGATAGCTGGAGACCTGGATTAACACATAGGCTACTATTTATCCCGATATTCCCACGGTTTACCCGCGTAAGTCCCGATCGTGTCGAAATACCGGGATAAAAAGTAGCCTATGTGTTGACCCAGGTCTCCAGCTATCTGTATACCACGTTTCGCCGCAATCGATTCAGTAGTTTTTGCGGGAAAGAGTAACAAACATCCATACATCCATAAATCCTCACAATTTTCACGTTTATAATATTAGTAAGATAAATTTGGCCTAAGTTGGTTAGATAATTTGCAATAAAAAAATTAAAATAAAACTAACCTATCTCTCAAGTTGGACCAAACTAACAACAAACCAAAACATTGTGCAACATTTTAATTAAACCGGTTCATTAGTTTAGGAGTTCATCGCGAACAAACAATGTGACACGAAATTTTTATATAAATAATATAGATGTATGGTAACTGAATAATAGATATTGTATTGATGGGATTTGCAGATGTAGCTTTCAACCAACTAACATAATAGGTATGTATACATACATATTTTAGGTAGGTGAGGTAGCTACATCTTTAGCAAACTTACAATATAAGAAAAAATATAACGGTGCGTGTGGCATTTGTATCTAAAAGAAAAAACCGCTTACGTTTAAAATAAATTGGATCTGTTTCTATTATTTCCAACAATAGCATAAAGTGATAAAGGAAATAAAGCTTTGATAGGATCTCTCCCGTGTTTGGTTCATTCGAGATCGAAATAAATGGGCGGTCGCGACGATATCGGTACAAGATACCTACAATAGATAAATTAATTTTCGAGGTATTGCAAATAATACAGAGACATCTGAAACAAATGAAATGTTTCCGAGCACTAAGAGGACATTTTACTATTGTACTCACTTCACATATTAGAGCTTGCGGTGTAGGAAATGTTCTTTCATTATTTGACTCAATCATAGAATCCTTACTATTATTATAAATGCGAAAGTGACTCTGTCTGTCTGTCTGTCGCCTTTTCACGCCAAAACTACTGAACCGATTTAAATGAAATTTTGTATACAGATAGTCTAGTCTACTTTTTAATGCGAAAAAGGGGTGTAAGAGGTTAAAAGGGGGGGATGAAAAGTTGTATGGAGGTATTGTCAATTAGCCTAAATAATTAAAAATTCTACCCAAAGACACTATTACAGGCGGACGAAGTCGCGGGCACAGCTAGTATCTAATAAAGCTTGGTTCTTGTCGAAAGTACGTATTCACTAACAACCAATGCGCCGTACGATTATACATACTCGTTCGTTCTTCTAGTCATTTTCTTTGGAAATGAGTTTATTTTATCCCAGCTCATGTTAGGTCATTTGTCTTTGTATTCGCGAGTCTATTGCCATATCGGGATTGCGACTTTATTGTGTGGGTACAAGACTCGCTATTTATTTAAAAGACCTGGCTGAACGTTTATGTATTCTGTAATATCGTCTAGAAATCCAAACGTCAGGTGCTACTGATTACTTTTTGTCCGTAAAAGCTCAAACATGTAATACTGCTAAGATGTAATACTGTTACATGTAATACTGGCAGTCAAGATTTTTTTACTGATCTGATCGTAATCACATCTCTTTAATTATTTGCTTGAAATATCAAAATTCTAAATGTCAACCATGCAACGTGTCAACAAATATGTATATATATATATGTACAAGTATGATATTTGTTAAAATTTAACATTTTAACAAAACAAAGAAACCGTTTGAAAATCAACAAACGCGTAGATTTAAAGCTGAAACTTACCAATATTCAACCAGATTTAGCTAGATTGGTAGAAAGTCACCAGGTTCATCCATCACACTGATTTTTTTTATTTTTTTATCTTTGCGATTTCAATGTTTTTTTTTTAATTACCTACTTAAGTATTTTACGTAATTTGTATTAATAATTATAAATTACTCTTATGTATGTATGTATATATGTACGTACACTTTATATATACTTTATTTAAAGGTTCCAGTTGAAAATCAGCGCCCGATTCTTATCTGGCACCAAGCTGAACTGGACACCTATTTTGGTGCTAACGCGAGACACGTTATTGTTCCTCCACTGTTTCTTTTAATGTACCTACTGTACTGTACTGTTACTGTATTTTAATTCCCGATTTCTGTTTTTTCTTTTTTTTTTTTTATAGATATACTTATAGATATAGATATAGGTATATTGATTGATATAACTTGTATCTCAGCACCAAAATAAACGGATTTTCTTTCTTTCCTCTTTCTATATTTACTGAATTTTATGTCTATTTATTTTGTTAAATTTTGATGAGAAAATGTTGTCAAGTTTACTCACTTAACCAACCGCAATGTTTTTAAATTGGTAAGTACATATTTATATGTAATTACCAATAGGTAACTAGTAGTACAGAGGGGTCTGAGGTATCAGTTCATTTTGGAAAAGGGGTCTCTTGTCCAAAATAGTTTGGGAATCCTTGGTCTAGAGGAAATACATTGCGGTCAACGGTAGCTTCGACATTATGCTGATTTCATTTCTCCTTTCTCGAACGAAATCATTGCGTTACTCACGAGTGAGTGACACTACTAGTTTGTCATTAATTATCATACTTACTACGCTACACATACGCTATCCTATGCCTATCTACCCACACCCACTGAACCCGGTCAGTCCTACTCATCAGCAAAACCGTTGTTCATTTCGAAGAGAAATTAGTTGCCGTTGAACATTACTCTGTTTGCGTAACCTTCTTCAAGAGAAAGACAACCTAATGTTTCAATAAATATCACTGAGTTTATCTGATGTTACGAGTTCCAGTACCTACTTCATACCACAACAAACATAATATATACCTTTTGTGGAAAGTAAATTGAGAGAATTGTAGTTTAGGCAGAGCGAAGGATAAAAGAAAAAGGTTAAACCCGGGGCCTCCTCTGAGAACAATTTTTCAAACTAGGTTGGCTTCTTGGTTTACTCACATCACTGATTTAAAGCGTAGACAACATGCTTCGAATAACTCAATGTGAATGTTTAAAACTGGACGAAAACAACTTTTGCGTTTTGTTTTTCCTGTCTTTGTAAGTACGGTACAGCCGGTGCTTTCTTTTCCACTTTTGCTTTTAAAGCCAACTCCTACACGTCGTCAAAAATAATGTGTTGCGATGAAAAGACTTTCTACATATAAAATCATGAAGCGATACACGATTTCTCATTGTTAAATTTTTCGGTAAAGCCTATTTCCAGCACAGATTAATCTACGGCTGAAATGATAAAGATTGCTTATAATTTCTTTCTACACGTGACCTGGTCGTAATAAATACTAATATCTGCCCGCGGCTACTACTACATAATAACAATCAAAGATATACCAAATTATTATAACTCATCATTTTCTAACCACTTTAGCACCACAATTTAAGTACCAAAAATACTTGAAAAGCGGTTATCTCCTAACTATATACGTATCTTGGTATGTGTTACCTTAGTCGGTAGGTATGTATTATTATTTATATATAGTTTATAAGAGGATGTGAAAAAAAAAATATCAAAGACTAATCTTCAGAATATTATAAAGGCGAAAGTTTGTGAGGATGATTATTTTTAAACTATGTAACTCGGGACTTGATCGTGATAATATTAATAAGGTACCTTTTTCGGTTACCCGACGTGACGTTTCGATCCAATTGCACCGGTAGAATGGATGGCTCTATGTAGTACTTTCAATTAGGGCGGGTTGGGGTTTGTTCCAAGAGGCCTCGATCGCCTGGAACAGATACAGCCCTGGCCCTCCTGTTCGTAGGATGTGCACGGCTAATGGCCATGGGAGCGAGCACAGATCGTGTAGATCCCCATGTCAAGTCTGGAGAGTTATCCTTCCCGTGGTTGCTGCCTGTTTTTGATCTGGTTCCCTACGAAACAGAGATAACAGAAACATCCAGTCGCAATTCTATCCCTTACCTACTGCACCTATCCCACTTTTCCTTCCCAAAAAACCTACTGCGGGTAATACGTGGTTGATACTTGCGGACTCATCATCAACTATGACTGATGGTGAGGGGGGGCGGGGCAACCACCCGCATGTTTGAGCCGTATGCGGAGACCCGTATGGGGGGATGAAGGTGTTCTGGCTAAAAACTAACACTTATGGATCCTAAAAATAAAAACTTTTCTCCTTTCAGTAAAACCTGCACAGGCGGCACCCCGGGTGAATAACCCAGGCGGCGCCCCTTGCAATACACCAACAGCTCCTCGGGTGGACAACCCGAGTGCAGCGACACCCCCCAAATCGACAGCTCCTCGGGTGAACAACCCGAGTGCAACGTCGTCCCCCAAACTGGCAGCCCCTCGAGGGGATAACCCGAGAGGAGCGCCACCTAAACCACTAGCAGCTCCTCGGGTGGATAACCCGGGTGTAGCGCCAACTAAGATACCGGCAGCTCCTCAGGTGCATAACCAAAGTGATGCGTCACAGTCGAGTATTGACCTCTCTTCCCTGAAGGCAGCAATGCCTATGCCCGCGGGCTCCAGCCAGGTTGAACCCTGTTGGAACCTGGTAGGTATAAAGAAGAAGAGGGGACAGAAACCAAAACCGTCCAGGGTGAACCGTAGGACCAAAAGGGCGAAAGCCCGGGCGGAAGCTGAACAAGCGCGACCTTAGGCGTCAGGTGGTAGTAAGCAGCGTGAAGCTGCTGAAGGGTCTGCAAAGAGTCACGTTGTCCCTATTAGTGATGCGCAAACCCACGGCAAAGACAATAGTCTAGCCGAGGGCACAGCAGCTCCTACGGGGACGCCACCGGGCGCCAAGGGGCCTGCTGCTGTTAATGCGACCCCACGGCAGGGTCACACTAGACGGGGAAACAAAGCGGGGACTGCGAAGCAGGCGGGCAGGCCCTCGGGCCGGTCTAAACCCGCCAAAAGAAACCGGCTGGATGAGTCTCTGACTCCACAGGGCGGCGGTAAGCGCCCCAAACCCCAGCCCACTACCACAGGCTCCACGAGCTACTCCGACGCTTTGAAGTCGAATGACTACTGCGTCGCAGTAATGCAGGAGCCTTACCACGACCTGACCAAGGAGCAGGCGCAGGCCATTGAGGTTCGGCTGCGAGGCGTGCTGGACACTGAAATTTTTGCGCCCAGCACGTCCTGCGTCCCCTTCGTGGCGCCACGTTTTAAGGGAAAGCCCTTTCACAGCGAGGGTTTCCTCAAGATGTGGTGCCGCGACGACTTTGCCCTTCAGTGGCTGCGCCAGGCCGTGGTCAAAATCGAGGCACCATGTTTGGGAACCAGACTGGTGGTTAGACGCCAATCTGAGATTCCCAAACGGATCAAGGCGGGACTCCTGGTGCCACAGGAAGGTCCTGAGGACACGTTAGACCACATTCGTAGGTGGCTAACGTGTCAAAACTGCGATTACAAAGTGTCCAACTGGGCACTCTACCATGCCGAGCCAGGAGGAGAAAAAGGCTCTCTTTCTGGTGCTCGGCATCCCAGAAGAGGACGTGTCCAGGCTCAGGGAGAACGAGCGTAGGGTCCACTACGGACTCGGCAACCTCTACGTCCGCTTCCTCGACGACCGTCCTAAACCACCGCCGACGAACCTAGGAGCTGCGTCCCAGGAGGTCTCCGGAGACCCAGGCAGCGGAACACAGGGGGAAGCCCAACTTGACCCAAGAATGGAGCCAGGCGTCCAGATCAGCCCGTCGATGGCAGTCTCGCCTGAGAAGAGCCTCTCCGGAGAGGCAGACAGCGATCTGGATGAAACGATGCTGGATAGCGATGATGGCGCTGTCAGCTTCCCCCAATCTTAACGCCATTCAAGTCAACCTCCAGCACAGCCAAACTGCAATGGCTAACCTACGCAGAATGCTGGAGGTCAACAATACGACCGTAGCCCTAATCCAGGAGCCGTGGATTAGGAAGGGCAGGATTTACGGTCTAAACAACATTGGAGGTAAACTACTTCTCAACACGACCATTGATAACCCGCGTACATGTATTTTTACCGAGTTCTGTTCCGGAGACTTGACTACCATCAGACTCAAAGAACCCTCTTCCGGCCTACCAGAAGTTGTGATGGCGTCCGCATACCTGCTGGGCGACGCAGACATCCCCACCCCGGAACTGGCTGCACTTGCAAGCTACTGCGAGCGAGAGAGGCTAGAGCTGATCGTCGCCGCTGACACCAACGCGCACCATGTGCTATGTCGTAATAAGATCAATAACCAACGAGGTAAGGAATTTGTTTCTTTTTTACTCACAACTAAGCTAAACGTAATTAATATTGGCTCAGAACCGACATTCGTCACATCGAGAGCTCAAACAATCATTGATCTAACACTAGCCAGTGAACACGCGTCGACATATATCTCGGACTGGCATGTTTCGGATGAGGCGTCGTGCTCAGATCATCGGTGGATCAAATTTGACCTGAAGATGACTCTCATACAGCCTGAACCCCGAAGGAATCATCGTAAGATAGACGTCCGTAAGTATGGGCTAGTCACCGCGGAAAGGTTGGGAAAGACTGATCTGCCGACTGCTCACGGGACCACAGCGGACATTGATAAACACGTAGATAACCTTACAACCACCTTAATCAAATGCTTTGAACAAACATGCCCACTTTCGGTACCCAGAACTGGACCACGCAGTAAACAACACTGGTGGGGACCGGAACTGGAGAAACAACGGCGTAAGGTTAGGAAGTCGTTCAATAAAGCAAAAAATTCTCGATTAGACTATCACTGGGACGCGTATAAGCAGGCCCTACATCACTACAAGAAGCGATTCAGAATCAGTAAAACTGAATGCTGGAGAAGCTTCTGTAATAACATAGAGAGCAACAATCAGGCAAACAGAGTCAAAAACATCATGTGTGGTGAACGAGAGCATAATCTTGGCTTCTTGAAAAAACCGGATGGGACTTATACAAAAACAGATTCAGAGACTTCAGAACTGTTAATGACAACTCACTTCCCAGGATGTCACATATCTAATATGGAGCACACATGGGAGGTTAACGAGGGTAACACCCCAGGCGAATCTGACTGGATAACTGCCCGCAAAATCGTTAATCACGATAAAGTGCATTCGGCGATCAACAGCTTTCTTCCATACAAAGCGGCAGGACTAGATGGTATTTTCCCAGGCCTGCTAAAATGGTGTGATGGGGCACTTAAAGATCATCTTCGGATAATCTACAGAAGCTGCCTGGCACATCGCTACGTCCCCCTGAAATGGAGAGAGATCAAAGTAGTCTTCATCCCGAAGCCCGGCAAAGGAGATTACACACAACCGAAATAATTTAGGCCCATCAATCTCACATCATTCCTACTTAAAGTACTGGAGAGAGTAATAGACAGGGAAATCAGGAGTACTGCACTAGTCAACTACCCTCTGAACCCCAACCAACATGCTTATTCAATGGGCAAATCAACAGAATCTGCCCTACATCAAGTAGTTTCATACATAGAGGGCAATCTAAAGAACAAGTTGTCTACCCTAGGAACCTTCATCGATATTGAGGGTGCTTTTGACAAAACTAACTTCACCAGCATTAGCCAGGCTCTGTCAAGACATGGGGTCGATTCCACAATTGCCGGGTGGATCGACAGCATGCTAAGACACAGAGCCATACAATTTACTGTGAATAACACAACAAGAGGGGTGGTGGCCAGAGGGTGTCCGCAAGGCGGAGTTCTCTCACCTCTCTTGTGGAACATTGTGATCAATGAGCTCATTACTAAACTCAATGACCACAAGTTCCTCACAGTAGGCTATGCAGACGACCTGACCATCCTCATCAGCGACCCCTTTGAGAGTGTGGTATACGACCTAATGAGAACAGCACTGAAGGTCGTTGAACAGTGGTGTGAGAAACACGACCTAACAGTGAACCCGACAAAGACGGAATTGATTATGTTCACAAACAAACGTAGTTTAGGGGAACTGAGACTACCTAAACTATTCAACACCCGCCTAGTCCTTACTAAGGTGGTCAAATATCTAGGAGTAATACTTGACAGTAAACTCTTATGGAACAGGCACCTGGACACGAAACTGAACAAAGCCGGCATTATTTTCTGCCAATGCAAGCGACTCATCGGCAAAAGCTGGGGCTTATCACCAAAAATCACGCTATGGCTGTACAAAACGGTCATACGGCCGATCATCACGTATGGTGCTATTGCCTGGTGGCAGAGAACAGAGCTTAGCACCTTAAAAATATTGTTATAAATAAATAGTTCCTACTAAATAGCTTTATCTTTTATTTCACATTGGAATTTTTATATCTTATTGTTACATTGCCTCATATTCTTCTTTCCTGATGCCTCAAGCCGCTGAGAAATAATAGAATATCTGTCGTGTCTCATTTATGATAGTGACTGAAATATATCGCATGATTGATCTAATAAATTTATAAAAATAATAATGTGTTATTCTATGAAGCTTCAGAAAAAATAAAGTAATACTTGTAACACATTTAAATACATTTAAAACGTCTTTATTTTATATTACATTCAAATTAATAACATAATATATCTTTGTTTTAGATAGTTCCTAAATTATGGGGTAAACTCTATGCGCGCTGGTAATAAAACCGTCATACACACAGCAAAAATAGTGTGCGTAACACGCTCGCGTGTGGCGAGGTTCACTCACACAGCTCCAAATAGTGGCTTCATAGTGAACGAAAAGTTTTCTTAGATTAAATATAGGTCCTATCTGTACCTATATATAATCTAACATTTTATGATTAAGTGATAGTCCGATGCAGGGGTTTCTGATGAACAACAGTTCATCAGAAAAATTATGTGCTTTCAATAGAAAAGCACATAATTTTACCTTCTTAACAATTTTTATTGGTGTTGTTCAGTTGATTTTCTATTTTATTTATATATCGTGGATTGTAGGACGAATTAACTTATTAAATAGTTTCTACTAAATCGTATAGAGAAGCAAGATAAAGTGAGCACATTTACCACATAATACGGCTGATCTAACTCATATTTCTATTCCACATTAAACTTTAACATGACCATTACTGCACTATTCATATAAATGTCTTTTATTTCCAATATGCCATCAAATACCGTATTTTACGGCCGAGTATTGGATTTAAAAGCAATCAGTTGCGAAGAACAGATAACGAATCAAGGCGTAGATTCGATGATTAGTTCCCGTGGAAGCTGATCCGCACAAGGGGATCAGCGCAGGCTATAAAAGTAAATTGAATTGTTCTCCGGGCTGTTGTTCCTTGCTGCAGGAGCCAATGGCCGGTGCTATGTACGTTTTTAACTTTATGATTTTACAACAGTCTCTCGTGTGACGATAAAAATGCAAACTTTGTTTAAAATTGGAGTCATTTATCATAGTTATGTTTGTCTTTTCTGTTTTACTAGTTAACTGGTAGACAATTACACTCCTCGTCTAATTGTAAGAGGTTACCGGCGCCTGTAAACACTCGCAAGACCAGAAGCACCTAAATTACAGTAATAACGTCCGAAAATCTTACTCATAAAACATTCAGATGATAAGCGTCTCTTTCTACGCATTAAAGTGCAAAATACCTGAACAGAAATAAATCAATTTTTAAACATTTAAACGAATTGATAGACCGCGAGATAACGATAGCCAATTTTTTGTAAATGTGTTTCATTTGCCTATATACCTATAGTTTGACCGCGACTTGTACTTAAGATATAATGATATCATTGTGATGACTGCGTCTAGGTGGAATCTTAATGGCTCAGTGATTATAGAAGTGAGATAGGCCTGTCAAAGATATTCCTCTTATCTTCTGACTCATCAACAATCAAAACAATATTATGCAAGTGGTCCCGTTTAGCTACGATGTCGGCGAAGTACTTTCCCAATCCAATTCAAAAGGTTCAAGTTAGAAAAAGATTTAAAAAGTTTTGAAACTACCTTATCTTCTTTTATTCATTTGCATTTTCTTTACACTTACATAACAAAGAAGCTACATATGGAAATAGACATTCTAATCTGAATCTGAACTCGGTATCAGTAATGTTATTCAAAACTTCGATCAATATCAGTTCTTTGGTTCCAATATTGGTATTAGGGTGGCTATAATAAAACTTGGACAATTAAATGTAAGTCAACGCCGTCGGAAGCGGCGAGATAAGACCTAGTGGCGCCCCTTAGTGTGGTTCTTTGGCTATTAACAGGGTGGCCCTACACCCCGAGCTTCTTGAACTGTCTCCAAATGTGATTAGAAGTGTCTATAAAATTCAAACGTTTGGTGATTACGCTCAGTGTACTTAATGTGAAATCCTCGAGAGCCCCTTAGGAATTATGGTCGTCCTTATCTTTTCTATTGGAAAATACTTTCATGAATATAAACAATAAATAGCAATGTAACGGCTTAGAAGAAAAATACTGCCTACAGCCTGGTAAATAATAATTATTGCGGCTAGAACTTTTAAGGTTTTAATCTTCGAGTTTTATAATTGATATTCTACATAATTTGGGATATGTCTTGTCCCAGATAGTTAAAGACCTGGTCACCTTAGCTATAATTGGCATAAGTTTTGCTAGGCCAGAACGACGGCTGTGGGACTGCGTCCAACTTTTACTTGTTCTCCTATAATTACTTTTAGTACTTTTCAAAAACTGTTTAAATTTAATTTTGGAGTAATTTCAATTTGTTTATTAATATAATCTCAAAGTCACCGCAACTTAATTAAATGCTGATTTTCAATAACGATATTATTATGTTGTGAGATCCATTGTTGAAGTCAAAACGTTTGATCGAGTCATGAAAAAATATAAAGCGAAATAAAATGAATCAAACATAGACTGACTTATAATGTTATATTATTAGGAATCAAAAACATCTTCTTTGTTTAAAAATATGTACTCTATACCACCTTATAAACTAGAGACGTGCACGCAACAGCTTTTACGCATCTTGAATGTTGTCTCGAAAACATCTTTACATATATATTTCTTCTGTGCGTGTGTTTGTTCCTGAACTCCTCCTAAACGGCTGAACTGATTTTAATGATTTTTTTGTGAGTCTTCAGGTGAATTCAAGAATGGTTTAGATTTACAATTGGTAGAGTGCACTGCGAAAGGGTTACAGGAATAATATTTTTTACTTTCCGGCAGGACACAGTCAGTCGGGTCCGCTACTTACATATATTTATAAAAGTCCTCACTGCCTGGCCTGCATCTAATTTTCCAGAGTAAAGTGAATGGGTTGCTCTTAGATATCCGTGTCCTATCTTCGTCTTCATTATGTCTTTCCATCAGGTGAGATGGAAGACAAACGCCCATTCTAATTATCGATAAAACGAAAAACGAGGCAGGCTGCTACGATTCAATTCAAGAACATGCTTACGCCTTGCAAGGCTTTGTTACCTTTTTTTTTTTTTAACTATCTTATATCGTTCGTTTAACTAACAACATGATCCACGGAAACACCGACGTCACCGAGTAACTTTATTAAATCCGCAACAAATTTCATCTGAACTTACCTGGAGGAAATGGAAATAATATAATAAATTGATACAATTTATCGTGGGAGAGCCATGCTTCGGCACGTAAGGGTCGGCTCGACCGGAGTGATACCACGGTCTTACAGAAAACCGGCAATTAAGCAATGATATCATTGCTTTTCGCCGAGTGAGTGAGGTTACCGGGTTCCCTAACCCTCCCTTTTCCCCCTCTCCCCTCCTCTCCCCCTCTTCCCCCTTCCACCTTCCCATACTCCTTAAAGGCTGGCAACGCACTTGTGACTCTTGAGTTGCGGGCGGCGGTAGTCATTTACCATCAGGTGACCCGTCTGCTCCTGTGCCCCCTATTCCATAAAAAAAACTTCCCTTCTTAGCAAAGTAACATATTATAACGGACAATAGACCAAAAATAGACGCTATTTGTCAGCTTTCCTACTACAGCCCCAATAGTAGTCTTATCACCCCATACGGGGGTCACTATAATACACACAGTAAAAGATAAGTAAGCCCATAAATAATCTTTAGTGTATTAAATGAAAGACCCCATGTCGTAGTCTATGTTCGACAAGGCGTAAAAAACTTATATAATATATGGTATTTTAACCGGGATTTTAACCCTTTTCACGTAGGTATTAATAGTAAACATTATTGTATGAAAATAAGTTAGAAAAGTTTATTAAAACACAAAATAATGTTCAAATTGATATAATCGTTCTGAACATTTAATGTTATATTTTAATGACCAATTTAGTTAGTTCCATCAACAATACTGTGGGGAAAAAGATTAATGATTCTCGTGTCTCCATTTTATTTCCCCACGGATAATCTCGTTGTCTCCGGCTTAAGGACATGTGAGCCGGAAATACGACAGCAATTTTCCTCCAACTATAGAAAAATGAGAAGCGTTTAGCGTCGTGCATGGGTACCCACCCGTAAGTACTGGGTTCACCATCGCGCTTCGGAGATACTGAACCAACGAACCGTTCTCATATTACATATCCTTTTTTGCGGATCAACTTATGACGTGGCCGTTTGTCACGGCAACTCATTTATTAAACCTATACTGTGTGAATTATTTAAACATAGGTATAACAAAATCTTTGAGAAAGCACTGATCATGTTTTGGCAGTATTAGTTTTTTTTTTTAAGTAAATTTAAATAAATCGTTAAGATCGCACGCCGATAATATATTTTATTTCAATTTGCTGCGTTGTACGACTTCTTAAAATAAATCCGTTAACCCGTTTAGCCCTACCACGATGTCTGCTGCCGGGAAATTTCACATTTTTACAAAAAAATCGTGAAAAGTGGCGCTCGGCTTTACTAATGACACATGTATTATATGCACACACATGTACTATGAAGTTGATATATGCAAACTTTGTTCGAAAATAAACTAAATTTCTGTGACAGTATACTAATAATATCCTTAGTAACATTATTTCCTTTTCCTCCTAACAATATAGAATGAAGATGAAACTTTGGATTTTACTAGGATACGTTTTTAGAAACAGTACTTATAACTTTTCAACTGGTCTTTCTTACGGTATTGAATAGAATCTGGACCAACGACGAAAACTTTTTCCATCTCAAATTCATTAGCCCCAAGAATTGTTGTCTCGGTATAAAACGCATAACTACGTCCAATTATAGTACTGAAATTCAAAAAGAATATTTTCAAGCATCAAGTTATTTTGCCCGCAGTAATACTGTTTTATTTATAGCTGCTACTTTGAGGAGGCAATAAACGAAGTGGTCATCCGTCAGCCGCACTCTTAAGTCACAGGAATGTAATCAAGACATTCATCTCAGACACATATCACTCAAACGACCAAAAACATTGTGCGGTATGTAGCAGAGCGTGTAGCTTCTCTAAAAGAATGATCACCTTTACGTTTGACGGATGGTGTTCTTGGTCACATTTCGTTTTTTCTTAATACTTTTAAATAAATAAAATGTCGTGTTAGGAAAGATATATTAACCCACGGCTGTCCCTGAGTGTCCCTATCGTGCAACAGTAAGACGAAATGCCAATTTTTTTTTGATTCCTCTTTTTATGCTATGACAATTACGCTTTTATATAAGCAGCAATTTTTATTTGTTTTATTCATCCTTCTCGATTCTTACCCATATATTTATAAGCAACTTTTTTGGGCTACACTGATATAAGTGTAAGCCCAAAAAAGTTTAGAAATCATATTTCAAGGAATATATAACTCTTCCTCAAAAGATATTAAAATATCTATATATATATTGTATATAGCCGATTTACATGTACATAGTTCAATATAGCGTATATAGCGATAGTAGCGTAATGGCCAAGGCGTCGTACTTGTGATCAAGTGGTTCAGGTTCGAACCCGTGCACTACCACCGTGAACCCACTCCTAACACAAGCAGCTGGAGGGGTTAACAAGAATACTAGTGCTGTGTGACGTTGCTAGTATACCTTTATAAAAAAAATGGAAACGCTACATCTTTAAATTACTAAAAGAAAATCCATTAATTATCTAATAAGACTTATAAAATCAACATTTTCTATCCTAGGTTTCTTTGATGTAAACTATTTATCTGAGTAGTAAAAATGCAGTAAAATCATTCAATAAAAATTGTTCAGTCGAAACCCAATTGTTGCAAATGTTCATTGACTACGGTGAGAGGTTACTTGTTTGCTACTTTATATAGGTTTATGCATATTATTGTCGTAATTGATCTTAGTTAAACAAAAAACTGTTGAGAGTTGTGTATAGAAACGAAAAACCGAGGTAAATATCTTATTCCAGAAAAGGAATATGAATAAATATTTAGCACAAAAGTGGGTTGCTTTTAGGACGTAGAGTGAGTGAAGGCATGACAGTAACATTGCCGTAAAATGTGATGCAAAATGGAAGCTGTACGAAATAAACGTGTAGCGATGACATACTTTAACAATTCTGTTCAACCTACTACAAGATGACTAAAGAAAAAAATATAGTACAACTGACCATAAAAAAATTCTTTTTTAGGGCTCTAGGGTTTCTAGCGCTCAGATCATGCAATTATCGTGAAAACAACTGAAACAAATAATAAAAGTAAATATGTGATTTAAATTATTCAAACGATAACACTTCGCATCACAGTCGAGAGACCTGACATCTGACCAGATCCATGTCAAGATTAATCTCTGAATGTAAAATTCTTATAGTGACGTATTTCCTATACTGGAAAATTTGTTCTAAAATAACGATATGAGCTTTGGATGTACTAAGCTTTGAACTGAACTGTTCTTTTCTCGTTCTGGGATAACATGTTGCTTCTTAATTATACGTGCTTGGATTGATTCGATTTTTAAAAATTAAAAAGAGACAAAAAATGAGAAGACAAGTCGTAACTTGGTTGCTGTTCTAAGTACGAAGAAATAAAAATGTTAAAGGAGGTAGTTAGGGTGGACGGGGTGGCATTCGCTGTGTTCACTAACAATTATTTCACGCTTAATATACGCGCGACTCGTCTAATGAGGTGTAATTTAAAAAGCTTTATAGAAAGAGTACTTAAATATTTCTCCCTTATTCAAGGAAGTAGGGGTTTGAACAGTTCTTTCAATAATCTCTATTTGTAGCAAAAATATTCTGTCTAGTGGGAACTAGTGTCTGCTTGAAATTGATTGCAGGGATTCATGATTACACACATATTTATATTACTTTGTTCCACTTAATTGTGTTAACGCGTTTCGTAATTACAGCATTTGAGCTAATGTTTCTTTGGTGTTAATTACTTTAATAAGCTTACCGCAAAGATTCAAGGTTTGATCTCACTAAAAAGATTGTTCAAGTAATAGGTACCCTAGAACGATTAATATTAATGATATCTCACTACAATATTTTAGCAATACAACAACTACTACAGTAAGTACCAAGTACAAGTAAGTACAAGTAAGTACAAAAAGATATACCTACGCTAATTTGTTCTGTTATTACTTTTCTCTGATAACTAGGTATAAATTACAATGTCGATTTACAATACTATAATGTACCTACTTACTACTTAACTAATATAGCATGACTTAATGAAATATATTTTTTGTGACTAAACTCTAATTAATAAATAAGCATCGTACCTACTGCTTCATAATAATTTAATATCGTGCTCAGTCTAATGCATTCAAGTCTTCACTAAAAAACTTAATAAACTAATTGAATTCAAATGAATTCATGCAATCTGTTTTACGCAAAATTGGCATTAGTTTAAACAGCTTTTCTAAATAATAAATGATAAGATAGCACCGCTGAGGGAACGCTTTCATTATGCCACGTTCATTGTCCTCGCTATCCCCAAAGAATACGGAATCTTCCGTCTCGCAGCGGTGGGTAAACCCTTTATATTTCTCGCAAAAAGTTTTGCGACTGCAAAAAGAAACATAAAAGAGAGAAAAGTGGTGAGAAAATGAATTTTCCCTTTCACCCAGATGAGGACTTACCATTGTAGGTTATACATACAGAGATGTCAACAAATTTTCGAAATACCTCAACGCCAGGCCTTCTTACCTGGATATAATTAACATAAAAATAATGAAGTACTCTAACCACTAAACAATAATTAAATACGTAATCATTTTTCTGACACTTTTTCTGACTCATTTTCTGTTTAATTTTTAACTCTGATGTATTCTACAAGATGGACTTACTTACTATGGCTTTACCTAGTAGTCAAACTTTGGGTAGAGCAGAAACAAACGTGACAGTTGTATAAATAAGAGATGAGCTGATTTCATGTACATATTTATGTGTAGGTACGGTACGTGCGCTTAGGTGTATTTATGTCATCTCTTCAGGATCTAGAGATTACATACCTACTCATCATATTATTAAGATCAAAAGAATTATCTTATTTTTTAGTTTAAAGAAACGACTAACCTGGGAATATTTTCTTTCCAGAAAATTAACTTGAAACCAAATATCAATTAAAAGGATCAAAGACTGTTAAAACAGTGGTGAAAGGGTTGAAATATTTACACAGGACCGTTGAATTAAAATGTTCTCAAAATAGTTAAAAAGGATATAAATCAGGTAGATAACGATATCTAAATAAAACTCTAATTAGTTATATTTGTAGAGCAAAACATAAATTATAATTTTAGAATATAAGCAAAAGCGTTCAGAATTGCTGAATTATGGAAGTGGACTTATGGACTTATGGTTGCGGATAGTGGATGGATAATATACTCGTATGTATATTGAACCTACTAATAAAATTTTCCTGCTTTAGTAATGTTACCACATGACGAAATTTTAAATGATGTGTCATTAGTTATTTATAATATTAGCTTATTTTTCTTTAGTTCTAAGATTAGTTTATATTCTGTTATTACGTATAAATGTTTAGTATATTCACGTATAACAAAAAAAAAAGTATTACGAATATAATGTCCAAAAAACATACGCATTTGATACCTAAAGTTTCACAAAAATGTATATCTCAACGTATGCCTAATAATATATAAAGATATTATATATATTAATACAGCATGTCCTCAAGAAAGCTTTTTACTTGATTTCGTTGTGAACAATATACAAAGGATACATTTAGGGCCCTCAACCTGTAAAAGGCCAGTCATTTGTCATTTGCATATAGTGAGTTGGCATCCCAACTTATAACTAGGACCTTTAGCACAAAATCTTCAATTCTTATTCTTCGCCCGACCCTTCAAATTTATTCTGAATTTCCTGAGATTCAGTTTTATGAAGCGTTAGCAATCTTTAATCGTACCCAAGCTAACTACGACATTTGTAAAATCACCAACCCCTTTCTGATACTTATTTTTATATACCTTTTGTATGTTATATTTATATTTTTATACTAATCTCTATCACTTCCAAAATCAAAATCATTTATTTCAATTAAACCCATTATAGGTTTATTTGAATTTTCATGAGTAGTAGTCAGTCAGACTAAGTCAGTAGTGAAGCTAGTTGTCTGTTCCAATACGTAGATTCTGTGGAGAAGAACGAGCAAGAAACTCCAAGGACACTCTTTTTCAACATGTTTTTTACAAGTCTTTGGATACATTGCTTTAAATATGAGGACAATGTAACGTATTCTAAACTATAATTAGTCCCGCAAATGACAAAATGTAAGTATTAGCAGTTTGGAGATGACCAGCTCCGACTAACGGCACTTGTTCCCGAGCTTGACGCACGCGCTAGCCATCGGTAGGACACCTAGGCGAGCTTGACCTAACGTAAAGTTCAGTGTAAACTATCGCATATTTTACTATTACAATGTAGAGGATATTGTATGAACTTTTTTTTATGGAATAGGGGGCAAAAATCCAGTATATATGTTTCCACAGTTAAACAGAATCCATGCCTGAAGGACTATAGTGGTTGATATTCATTTAGGTTTTTTTTTTACTTAAAATTTTTCTTGTTTAGTTTTCAGTATCCATATTTCCATAGATTAATTTTAGTTCAGTTACTGTTAATCTTAATAAAGTATAAAAAAAACAACTAAATAGTGCTGTTATACATTTCACTATTTATTTGAAAACTATCTGGCATCTGATGATTTAAAAGAGCGGCCGTGTAGACAACATTGTTATAATAACTTTACTCTCGAAGTATCGACAAAGCACCCTATTGTTGTCGTGACATTGTGTGTTTATCAATATTTTTCATTTTACAAAAAAGACAATTACAAGCAATTTTTCAAAAAAATAATGTAGCAAAGACATTTCAACATAAGGCAAGTCAATTAAGTTACTATGATTTTGAAATATTTTGGGTTTAGTTTAACTGTAAATCAATTTTCCTTATGTTTTCGACCGGCTGTACAAATACTAGAGAATATTAATTCCATTATAACTACAAGCACAGGTGTTTGGAATAGCCCAGACAAACAGCTTTAGGTACGTGTCCAGCAAAGTTTGTTACCCATACCTATCACCACAAGTCAAGAGTCAAGATAGTGGTCAAACCAATGGCTCATAATTAATATGATAATTGGAATCATATTTCGTAAATTCAAAGTCACATGTTTTAGCAGTTTAGGTGCCATTTAAAAGAGAAATACGAAGATAAAAGTTGTGTTATTTTTGCACTGTGAGTGCTATAGGAAAGACGTTTTTTGACGAAAATCATGAACATTACAAAGACATAATGTACAAAATAAGAATAACAATCTAAAGTGTCATATTAATAATGAGGCCAAAAGAGTCACGGGCTATTCTACATACATATTACAGTTTCATTCATAAAAGTCTTCGAAATATTTAGCTTCATCGATAAATTGGCAATTTTGTAGTATTCGATTCAAACTGCACGGATGGCGCAATGGTTTAAGTGGTCACCTCGGCACTACGCCGCGCCGAGTGTTGTGGGTTCGAATCCTACACGGGACAAAAATTTGTGTGATCCACAAATAGTTGTCCCGAGTCTGGGTGTTCTTTGTGTCCGTTGTTTGAATGTTTGTGAAGCCCCCCGCGACACAGGATTATTCCTAATGCGGGAGTTGTCTTTTTAAAATAAAAAAATAAAATAAAAAAATACTTTCAAAACAAGGTTTCTGTATTCTGTAAGTCACGAATTTGCTTAAAATTCGTGTTTTAAATACAGAAACTAAGTTAATATTATTATACGACTTTAAAACATAATCACACTTTTTGTTACACGTTGAAGGTATATAAAGGTTATTTTCGTTGGTTACACCTAATTTAGACACGGTCTGACTTGCCTTTTCACGTCACGTATTATATAATTGTACATGAATAATATGAATTCCAACAGTGTCATAGGTGAAATAGGTAAAACAAAATCCGGGGGCAAGCATCGTTGTCTGTGTTGTCTAGAAAGCTTAAAATGTAGCCCACGTTTCTTTCGGAATATCAAAAAGATTTGCGCGCCTACCCGGACTACAAACTACGAGTACCTACAATATTTTTGTTTTGTCTTCAAATATTCTTTTTGTTACTTTTATGTCTAGAAAATCTATTGAATAACAGCCATGCTGAATAAACAGCGGTGTTCGTGCTTTAATGTTGGTCCTTTTTTTTAGTATAAATGTCTTTTTAATGCTATAATTAAGGCCGAGTACTCAAGTTACTTTAGTGAGGTGACAGGGTTCACAACGTTGGGAAATCGTTTGATTTTAGTCGTTTAAGTTCTGTCTTTGTTTATCGTGCGGAAACCCCTACGGTGCATCACCTCACCGGAGCTAAAGTGAAGGTGAAGTGGTATGTCGGAATCGAACCGACTAAAACTACACGGTGTTCCGTCACAAGTGGGTCTATTGCAAGGAACCCGGGTATCCCATAAAAACGAAGGCTCCCGCCAGCGCACATGGAGGTCGGAGATCATTTTGCGGTCTCCGGCGTCTCCGGCGTGCGAAAGTGCGTGTCCTCTCCCGATCTCGTTCCACCGCTTCTTTCACCAACATCATCTGGCATCGCCCAGGCGGGATCTGCTATGTAGGTTTATGTTTTGGGAAAGTCGTAAAGTATGAAAAGTTTTAGTTGAATTTTGTCTGAAAAGTCATAAGAAATGATATTTTTACTATGCGCTCGCTTAAAACTATGGGCTTAATTTTGTATTACTTAATGCGTAATAGTATAGTTGTAAATACAATTTTTTTTTATTAATACTACTAAATGCATGAAACCGATTTGCTTCTGACTTGACACCAAACAACACGACACATTAGCACATAACCGTACCTACTGTACCTACGTACTGAAGACCTACTCCTCAAAGTCATCTAAATAAATAGTTACTCTTGATCCGACGCAATAAAGTGCAATTCAGATCGCACAGCGCTTATTACCTACAGTTATATTCACCTAAAAGTTGCCTCTTTTTCTATCGCCCAACTCTTATTAATTGTCACTACTCGCGACGTTAGGATTACGTTTTTACGATTACGTCTTTTGTTTAAATAATGATTAATCTGAATATTTAATTACCAGTTATGTGCATACTCGTATTACTCTACTTTTGTTAACTTAACTTAAACTTAGGCTAGGTACTTAGTAGTACCTATGTAGATTAAACTTAAAGAATACTATTTTATTTCACAATGTCTGCATAGACCTTAACCTAAGGAAATAGGCCTTCGGCAAACGTTAGTGTATATTGTAGGTACAGAACTTTTGACTAAATTAGAATTATAAAAGTCAACACTCAGTACGTTACATAGTTACCAATTACGAATAACCACGAAACGCACGTAAAATAGATACTTGCGTTTCTTTATACTCGTATTTCGATGTCCTTTACCCAGTGGCGGCCCTAACTACATTTTTAGGTGGTGCAAGACCCCAAAGTAGTGCTCTTATAAATTCAAAACCTCAATTTTTCTATGTTATTCACCGTAAAATAATTTGATGACCTTTTTTTATAGATAAAATGTGAATCAAAATGTAATTAAAATGTTGTTTTGTTGCGCCCCTTCCATAGATTTGGCGCCCCCTACATGACGGCACCCGGTGCGGCCGCGTATGCGTTTGCTTTCTTGCGTGTGGGAGTATCGAAATTACGTGCGACCACAGGTATAACCCTGCCGGTGCGTAGTGCCCACTGAATAGTGTTGTTATAGTAATAGCGATGGCATGGTGATACTATCGTGGCTTTAAAAATCAGTCGTACTATCGATAGTCCTATCGAAAGTATCGACTTCGATGATACTATCGATAGCAAACATTAACAATATCGATTTTATCGATAGTATTCATTACAATGCTATCGACAGTTTCGATATTATCGATCTCTAGGAATAGTAATTTCTTAGTGTTGTCTATCGATACTATTGAAAATGACGATATTTTTGATAGCACAATCGAAAAAGTTACTATTTTTCAAGGTCAACAATCAATAGGGTAGGGTAACTATCGCTATTGCAACAACACTGCCACTGAACAATTGGCACGACTAGTCGAGCCTTGTAGCTTACCTATGTGCAGATTGGGCCTGGCCTGACAGTAGTGTGATTCTACCTTCGAGATACAGTAGGTATACCCACCATAAGTATGCCGAACGACGCATGCCTAATTTGATGATATTTTGGAGTTTGGATAACAGAAAATTTTCCCCACAGAATGCAATAAGTAAATAAAATCGTCTATCTGTTTCAACATCCGTAAGCTATCTTTTTACTTTATAAGCTGCATAAGCCTGAGAACTTAGATTCCCTGCTAAATACAGTGCATGTAGTGCTGATTTACATAGATAATTATTAACTAATTGATTGACAATCAATATGTATATTTGGCCATGGAGTTAAATTATTATAGATTACTAGATGGTGCCCGCGACTTCGCCTGCGTAGAATCTCTTCAATATAAAGTTTCATCCCCTATTTCACCCCTTTCAAGTTTTAATTTCCCCACAAATAGTAGCCTTCATTATTCTCATAGGTCCCGTTTACTTTTATACCTAAATTCATAAAAATTGGTTTGGCGATTCAATCGTGACTTTCGCGTTTATAATATTAGTATATAGGTTATACATATAATTTGCTATTAGGACTCTGTTAAAGTTGAAATAAGTATTTCATAATCACTATAATTGAATTATTTCTATAATAAAGTCATTTAAAGTATTTATACGTTGTTAATCTGTATACCATTCAGGTTTTACTTTGACCTCGGTACGCAAATCCATTCAGTGTAAAGCCCATTATCCCTGGCCGGGAGCCAACACGCCGACAATGCTCAGACTACGTTCTGGCACAACACCAATAGCCTGGATTATCTCATCCCACTAGCAATAGCTAGAACGCAAAATACAAGATTTACTACAGACCTTATTCAGTACGTTTACTTTAGTTTTTTGTCAGTAGGTATTACTTTCACAAAATTCAGTGTATTACCTATAATGTAATACCGTACCGTACCGTGTAATGGAATTACATTATGTTAGATATTTCGTAGATGTGTGGATGAATGATGAATGTGAGCTCTTTATTTATTAGGAGACAATGTAAACTCGTATCCATTATCTAAGTATTAGGTACTGTTTCGAATTTTATTGTAGAAGATTTTTTTTTGTTATGGTTTTTATTAAAACTAGGTTCATTTATAAATTAGTTTTAATATATCCAGAAATAAATGTTACAATATAATTATATGTAATACCACAAGATCATATCTGGCTATCTAGTACGTTGTTTGAGTATCGTAAGAACATAGAATTTGTTTGTTATGTTATGTCGGGAGCATCTCCCCCCTCCGCCCTCAAATCTCGCCCTGCACGCCCGCAGTATAGTAACTGGCGCATTCCTGGGCTCTGATTTCTGTGAGGAAACAAGGAAACGCCAGACCTAATCAATAAAATGTAATAAATCATAAAAATTTACTTAGTACATTCAGTTCGTACGTTGCTAAGACTACGAGTAACAAGTTAGTGCATGAGCAGTGGTACACTTTCACTCTTCCTCACTGCACTTGGCCATCATGAGGTGAAACTAGCTCAAGGCTGATTTGTATCTTCAATAGCCGTATACCAGTTAACACTTTCTACCACTTCTGTGGGCAGATATTTCACATCTACAATGCTTCTTGAATGAAGTCTCTAATCAAATGCATCTTCAAGCCAATAAACTTGGATTTAGTTGTCGCGGTAGCATTTTTGCATAAAGTCATGTCAGCTTGGATATCACTTAGAACAACTAGCATTTTGTTGTTGATTCCTAGATCTTTCATTGTACATTTTGTCTACAACTTTCACATCTCGGCTGATAGATACATCGTTCTTTTCTATAATACCTTCAGGAATAAGCTTTGACATTTCTCGCATACCTTACATAAATACCTTATTTATTTTTGTCGTGAATTTGCCGTTTTAGAATATAAGCTCTTTTTCCAAAAAGAAGATGGTTTCCAGGTGGTGGTCGCCAGGTCCATTTTGTGTATGGAGTCTTACTCGTCTTCAGGGCTTTAGCCGAACTTCTGTTGATGAAGTAATTCGCCGTCTCTATAGCTTCGGTCCACAACTTTTTAGGCATGTTACTCTCAATCATTAGGCATCTGGCTTTATTTTATTTTATTACATAGGAATAGTAACAGATTACAGACCAACACATTTACAAAAATATTGAATAGTATACATTATTCAGATCTGTATACCAATTATAACTATTTTTTTTTTTTTTTTTTTATCGTGTGGAAACCCCCTCGGGTCATCACTCCACTGGGGCTGCCAGTGAGGTGGTATGTCGGAATCGAACCGACTAAAACCACACGGTGTTCCGTCATAAATAAGTCTATTGCCAGGGACTCGGGTATACCCTAGGAAGGAAGTCCCCGAGAACCCTGGCAGACCTTGGCCGCCTCTTGAACAAAAGGCAGCCACGCCCTTGCGAGCGAGGGGCCTTGCCCCCCTTCCAGTGTAGAGAGGCACGCGCGGAACACGGCGCGCCACCGTCTCAGGCCTGCTTCTGCTAGAGTAACGGGCAGCCTCACCCGTTACCCCCAGTCCAGCGCTCATGGAGGCCGGAGATCGTTCTGCGCTCTCCGGCGCCTGGTGCCTCTCCTTCGGGACGGGAGAGTACTAGCCCTCTCCCGTTCCCTTTCCGCTGCCTCTTTAGCTGACATCACTTCCTCACAAAAAGAGGCAGCGGATTCCCACGCACTCTCACTTTGGACCATGGACAGAACCATGGTCTCCAGTGAGAGGCTTCCCACTCCAATAGCCGCCGCGAGGACAAGGCGTTGTTGCGTCCACGCTGAGCACTCCACTAAAGTGTGGAGTGCAGTATCCTCGCGGCAGCCTCCGCAGTGATGGCACGCAGACGTTGGCTCCCGGCCTATGCGACACAGGTACTTGCCGAAACAGCCGTGGCCGGTCAGAACCTGCGTCAGCCGGTAGGAGAGGCTGCCATGCTGCCTCTCGAGCCAATCCTCCATGATGGGTCTTACCGCCACAATACCAATTATAACTATACGCACCATTTAGTTTTTAGAGAGCACATGTGAGTAAAAAAAAACAATAACGAAAACACGGGAAAAAAAATATAACATTAATTTGTTGCCTTAATTATTTCGATATGAACATTCAATTTTTATTTTACTGTTGCTTACACTTTTAATTAAAAGAATTTTGAAGACATCGAGGTCATTATGAAAAATGTTTACCTCTGAACATATTGCATTATATTGAGTGTACATTTATAAGACAGGGTTTTGGACATACGTTGTTAATGCTTTTCGGTACATTAAACAACTCGATGTGGGATGCGCACGGATCGCGTTGGTATCTTGAAGTTTAACTGGACCACTGAAAATCTTTAGATTCGTTTCCCTAGACATTTATATATTCATAATACCTAATAAATCTAATTCATTAATTAAAAATGAGAAACAAAATTTGACCTAGATTAGATCCTTGCGGAGCTCCTCCGTATGCTTCCCAATGCACCTACTTCATTTTTTTCTACACCACCTTAAGGTAGACTGGCAGAGAATGCCTTTGGCATTAAGTCCGCCTCTAGACATGTTGTGCATAAAGTATTAAAATAAAATAAATAAAACTCCAGAAGTCGCTAGGAAGAGGCTAGATTCATACCCACCAAGCGCTACAAGCTGCGTACGATTGAGAAGGTAAGAAGTAAGCTAAGCTAACGACGTTTTGCTGTGACGTGTATGGTCTAGACAGCCTCCTTCTTCGATATTCACCACCATTGTCAAATTGTAAATTATGGATTTTCTTATTACAAAATGTCTCAACTTCGGCTTTAAATTCTTTGACGAATACCTCACTACTATTTTTCATGAAGTAGACGTAACAACAGTGTAAAATCGTCAATGTATGTCTAGCGTCTAAATTAGTATTTTTTAACCATATCTTAACAGCAATCGGCTTGTTCTACTTAACAAATTTTACTCTGCTTTACTAGTTTTACTACTAGTAAACTGTTGCGTAAAGCGCAGAAACTCGGTATTTTATTAAGCACTGAATGGAACGGGGATCATGTTGTTGCAGTTACCGATTAACAGTATCTACTAGTCTAATCTATTAGGTAGGTTGTCAGTAACAACAGCTCGTTGAATACATTAGGTTTACAAATGATCCTAGTAGAGAAATAGGGTCACTTATAAAACTGTGGTCGCTTCGGTTGTAGGTAATCTACAAGCTCGTACTAAGGGTGTGCCACAACTAATTGACGATTCACAGATGAGCAAATTGTCTTATGCTGTACCTACCTTCTCTTTCCGTACCTCCTGTTCTTCTCTTTTATTCTCTAGTATGAGTTGGTAAAATATTTTTGTACAACGTTTTTTAATAGGACAAACAACCTCTCTCTCTCTCTGTGTAGCTTTACTTACTATCTACTAGTATAATTTTTAACCTGCCCGAAAAAACTGTGATTGGAGTAGTTTTTCGCTCAAAGCATTATAAACCTGAATCTCTCTTTTTAAATTGCTTTGAGCAATTCTTTTTATATCCACGATGCTACGTGACGTGAAGGGTAGGTCATAGAAAATTTCTGCTCTGATGAGAGACGCAAAGTGGGAGAGCCTGCTCCAGCACGTATGGGCCAGCTCGATCGGGGACTCCTCACAGAAAAACATCCGTGAAGCAATGCTTGTGTTGTTTTTCGCCGAGTGAGTGAGGTTGCCGGAGACCCAAACCCCCTTCACCTCCTTCCCTAACTCCCACATTAAAAGCCGGCAACGCACTTGTGACTCTTTAGTTGCAAGTTTCCATGGGCGGCGGTAGTCACTTACCATCAGGAGATACGGCTGCTCGTTTGCCCCTATCCCCTAAAACAAAAGGAAAAAAAATAGAGATAGAGAAGTATTTGTTATTGAGGTTCACCATTGAGGGAGGATACAATTGTCAGTAGCGTCATGTCATGTCAGTAGCGTCATGTCATGTCCGTCGTCGTAAAATGTCTTCATACCCTTACCATTTAACCATCAGGCCTTATTATAAGCCTTCGGCTTTAATCAATTTAATCTAGCTTCATGTCATCGGTTTATTTAGAGTTTTTTCATGTATTGTATCTATCATATATATCTGCATAACTCTCCTGTCCATCGTCGTCTGTCGTTTGCGAGATAGATAAATAGAACAAGTGTACACTTTTGTATTTCCATTTAGCCTTTAAGCTAACCCGTAAGCGCCACATCCGTTTTAATGAAACCACATTTAGCCGGCAATACTGCAGCTGGCTGTTAGTAAAGTTTTTTAAGTGCTTCGTACCGTGTACATAATACGTCACGCTTTTAAGCAAACTATAAAAGGTGTAAAGAGGTACGCTAAAGTAGGAACACACGCTACACATTCTGATAACGGCGATCACTGTTTTAAACGTGCGAAAACTGATCAGATCAGTTATGATCATTATTTTATTTTGATATCGATGATTATGACAAATGCTTTTACTATTTTTTCCTATTTGAGCCGTCATCGTCAGCCGTATATTATATACGGAGTGCAAAATGTATCTAGTAGGATATCTGGTAAGTATTCGCGATAAGCGAATAGTAGGATATCTATCTATTAAGTATTCACGAATATCCCTAACGTAGACATTTGCGAGTAACAGTAATTATGGTAGCGCAATAGCGCATTTTCAATGTCAAATTAAACAATATGTATTTCAAAGCAATAAACTTTGGAAAACGAAGTACCAGATGTTCATTACAAGATATTCTCAACCAAATACGTCAAAAGTACTTAATTCTTTTGTCTTTTTGTCGTACACTTATTTATTTCCTCTTTTGAAATAAAATGGTAATCTACAATAACAACCAAAATCTTCAAACAAAACGTTTGAACTGAGATAAAGATTATTTGAGTTTAGTATTATTAAGGAAAAAATTTCAAAAAGAAAATAATAGAATAATTGAATCTAAAAGGTAATTTCTAGCTAGGCGGATAATTTAATTACGACGCGGCGACGTACCAAAGCCTTTTATAATTTAAGTCAAGGTATATACAAAGCCAGTCTCATCCTCATGGCGCCGGCACACCTTAGCTTTAATAAAAAACCACTTGTTTATGAAAATGAAACATTCTTGGAAAAATATAAAAATAGAAGTGTTTTTCCAAATCATCCGACGTCGATATTTACGGTATATTTGTCGCAGTAGGGTTCCCTACTCGGAGTCGAATCCCGTTTGCACGAACATCATTAGCTCGAAAACCTCGAATGACTTGTGCTCGCCAGATCATGAGATTAATAATTTGTTCGACCAATGTATTAAAATCTCGAAAGAACGTTAGCTCGACGGATCGAATTTGTAAAAGACAAAAAGCTTGAAGCATCATTTCTCGAAAGATCGTAAGGACGAATTTAGTAAGGCATTATTTTTTTTTTATTTTGTTACAAAAATACCTACATAATCATAAATTTAAAATACATCTGATTCGAAAATCCCTTCAATGATTAGAAAAGAGCTCATGATCTTCGACACTAAGAACACTTTCGATCAATTCACCTTCAAACAAAAAAAAAGCACTTAAATCGGACTATTCGTTTGGGAGCTACAATGCCACAGACAGACACAGACACGCCAAACTTATAAAACCGCTCTTTTTGCCTCGGGGGTTAAAAATTATGAATTCTAAAGTTATTAGTTTCAACATAACATCCCAAAACATTGACAGCAGTTTGTTATATACCCTAATTGTTATTTAAGATGGTTGTAGCCGTGGTTAGTGACCCTGACTGCTAAGCCAGAGGTCGTGGGTTCGATTCCCACCCAGGACAAATAATTGTGTGATGAGCACGATAATTTGTTCTGTGTCTGGGTGTAATTTATCTATTATATGTATGTATTTAGAAATATATAAGTATGTTTATCAGCAGTCTGGTTACCATAGTACAGGCTCTGCCTAGTTTGGGATCAGACGGCCGTGTGTGAGATGTGTGTCCGTATTATTATTATTATTCTCTTTATTCAACATAAAACTTATTAATTACATTTTTAAATACGTAATTATTATTTTATTATTATATAGTTGTATGATACGACAACGTGTAGGTAACCGGTGGTTTTGATACGGAGAATACATATGTATTATTACATTACACTAGTAAATTCTTACTGTGTCGGTTTCAATTCAAATCGTAGGCATCGAATATCAGATAGAAATGGTGCAGTGTGCAAAATGTGGAAACTGTCTCTTGCCAGAGTGAAATCGAATAATACTTCGCAATGTAATGGAACATGTAGGAATACTTTCCACAAAAAATAAAGACTTTTAGTGCTACAGGCATGTGCGACGACTGCCAGATTACAACTGCTGAAAATCCACCTATTGTAGTCGATGTGTCGATAACCACACCGGAGAAATTACTAGCAGAAGTCAATGAGATGCTGGTGCCAATTCTGTTACTTCACTCTCTAAACTAAATTGACAAAATTTTCTTCATATAAGATGTAAACCTTGTATACTTCGCAACAAGGTCTTATTTCAAATTTAAACAAGTAGGTAACATATGTCGCTATCGAAATAAACAATTTATTTGTCGACTAACGTCTGATATGCTTAAATAAACTTTAATACCACGTAGCGAGAGCCGCTATCCGTTGAATGCCATCTCTTTTTTCTCTCCCTCTCTCGCTGTGTGGAAATAAAGTTGAATATACGTTGACAGGTTTTAGTGAAATTTAGTGGCGCTAAGAAATAGATGCCAGTAACAAATAGCCCTTGTTACGAAGAGGACAAGGTTGATTTTATTTGAAGAAATTAAATCAGGTTTAAGTTTAGGCGAGTGTACAATAGAATCGGCACCACTGGCAATTTTATTTAAAATAAATTCACTGGAGGGAATATGTAAGAATATTAGCTTCTACGCAGAAAGAGAAGACTTGGAGAACATCAATAAAGCATTAGAAGAGAGAATTGCTATCTCAGAGAAGGGAAGGGAGGACCATGCGTGGGTTTAAACCCAACGAACTATAGATAGGGTTATGCTCAACGTATACCAATATTTAGAATTATGCTAAAATACTGTTTCCTGTTAGTAGGAAAACAAAATGTAAACCTTAGATAAATAAAAATCAAAAAATATGATAGCAAATAGAGATTATTTATATTTTTGAAAACTTAACCGAATGATATAAACTTACGAATGCATTACACTAGTTTTAGAAATAAAATAAATAAATAAATATGGAAATAAAGCTAAGAATAGTTTTTGTATAGAGGAAGATATTAAATGTGATTGAGAAACAGAAGAGGAAAAAAAGCGTGTAGACAACATTGTTATGAAATGTTTAGATAGAATAGAGAATACAAAAAAATGCAATAGTTTTTAAACTGTATTTTTAAACAAATATTAGACATTAAACACTATACAATCATAAAATCCTCAATAAAACTAACTACGTATGTAGTAGTCAGTGAAGTATAATTAAGATATCAAAAAGTTCGACCTCGTCCGGGTGCCCGGGTAGACTCTCGTTTGAGACGTTGATTAGGTATGTTTAATGAATTTTATTCTCATAAAGGAGAATTAAAAAAACTAATTTTAAACGTACTTAAACTATGGTGGTATGGTTTTACAACTTAGTATTTTAAAACAGATGAAAAACAAATTGTTCTCCAAAATTTAATAGGTACCTATTTTAAGGTGTTTTGTGTAAAATGAATAGAGACCTTTAAACAAATTATGGGCTTCTTAAATTACAAAGATTTATATTAACACAAAAAATTGCCTAAAAAGAAAATATGAAAAATAAAAAAGTCCTAATCTGAATTCAATGCATATGTGTGTCGTGGTAATCGTGGTACGTTGTAAAACTGTGATAATGCAAACTGAGCCTAAAATTACGAGAAACAAAATTTCTCAACAACATCTGTGTATTTAACATTGTTCAAAATGATGTTAAATAAATATTGCCTGAACTAAGTACGAGTAAAGACAATATAGTTTTAGCAAGTAAGGTTAGGAGAGAATTAAGTGATTTAGAATTGTGATAGCATAACTTAGGAAAGGCTTTACTTAAGTTCTACTGACAGTTTGGCGTGACAATAGGGTGGCAGAGCTGGCAAAATGACACGGGCCCATGGCCCTAGGGGACCTCCGGCCCCGACGCCATTCCCTGAGCACAGGAGTGAGAGAGCCGCTTTTGTACAATCTGTTAACATTTCAAGCGCCTATTGCCATTATGTTATTAAGATTGAGCAAAAAACTAGTTTTTTGTGAGTGTGTGTGTGTGTAGGGCGGGAGGATTTTTATATTCCGTCGAATTGAAATCCTCCTTGTTTTTAAAGTCAGTTACAAATAGTCCATCAGCCTTTAGTTTCCTAAAACTCTTCGAAGAAAGATAAACGTAATTTTGATGAAATTTGCGGATGAACGTTTCTCAGATCCCAAAAGTTTTTTTAAAACGAACGTATTCTATCGTGTAGTAATCGATCGCGTTTCCGTGCAATGAAAGAAATTGGCCCTAATTTTGTTACTTCGCTCTCTAAACTAAAATTGGCTAAATTTTCTTCATATAAGTTGTAAACCTTGTGCACTTCGAAACAAGGTCTTATTTCAAATTTAAACAAGTAGGAACATATGTCGCTATCGAAATAAGCAATTTATTTGTCGACGATCTCTGTACTAAATATCAACCAAATAAAATTTACCACTCAATGGTCTCCCATACAAACTTAGATCTCCTATTTTGCCACCTTCGAGGTTTATTTTTATGACAAACCCTCTATCCTTCCCCAGGATATAATCTATGTCCTTGGCAAATTTAATTATGATTCGTTCAGCCGTTAGTCATAAAAAGGTAATAAACAAACAGAGTTACTTTTGAGATATTAATTATTGATATTTGCTATAAAATGTATTAATTTGGCAATGAGCAAGAAACAGTTCGAGATATAATATGAAATCAAATTTATATTGCCTTCAAAAAAGAACAGCATAGTTATGAAAAAAACAGTATTAGACATATTTCCCCAACTAACCCAAACCCCCCCCCCCCGGCGCGGGGCGGGGCTACACAGCGCTCATTGTGTATTGTGTACAGCGCAGTGCTTGGCAAGTTTCTTACTCGCGTTATTTCAGTTTCACATTTTGTAATGACTACGTACATGTAACATCAGAATAGCTCTAATATTTTGTCTCTTGTCGCAAACTTATAAAACACTAGCAGCGCCCCGCGGTTTCACTCGCGTAAGTCTCGATCCCGTGGGAATATCGGGATAAAAAGTAGCCTATATGTTAATCCAGGTCTCCAGCCAATACCAAGTTTCATCGCAATCGGTTCAGTAATTTTGGCGTGAAAGAGTAACAAACATCCATACATCCATCCATACATCCATACATCCTCACAAACTTTCACGTTTATAATATTAGTAGGATTCATATAATTTTTATTATTACATATTTCCATACAAACTTTCATCCCTTTTCTCTATTGTTATTTTACACCCTTGAGGGTAAAAGTTTTACAAACTTTGAATAAAAAATAAGTTTTAAGCTTCTATCTCTAAATATGACGATACTAACATACAACTTTTCATCTCAGCCTTTCAACCCCTTACACCCCTTTTTTCGCATTAAACAGTAGCCTATGTCCTCTCTCAGGCTCTAGACTGAACCAAATTTCATTTTGTCGTGAAAGGGCGTCAGACAGACAGACAGAGTTACTTTCGCATTTATAATATTAGTAAGAATATACGATATCAATACTCAACAACTAACCCTCGTTTCCAAAGATAGTATCAATTATGGTAATAAATTTTGAAACAAATATATATGCCCAGATAAATGCCCAAGGAAAGAAATTTATCGGCACTTATTAGGAATATTCCCAATTTGCCATAAATGCCCGGGAATTTGCCCATCTCTACCAGCACATCAGTCGATCGACTTTGATTGATGACTTTTTCGGGCCGATTGGTGTGGTAACAACTGATGATCGACGTAAACTGATCCATTCTATCAGCAATCGATGTGTGTGGTGGCACCTTAAAGGAGGAGCCACGGGCCTCAGATAGTTTCGCCACTGAACACACTATACTTATTATATTAATACCATAAAGTTTTAAGTCATCCAGTGAAAACGACTTAGGTCTCACATGACAGGTAAAATACAGATCATATCATAGTTATATTCTTATTAAGACAGTAAGTTATGAATCGCTTTCATATAACGACTTATATTACGTTATATACCTAGTTACATATATTCCTAATCCTAGGAATATAACTATATCACGGCTTCAACCATTTTACTGCGACATATTCATTATTGTGTTAGTCCCTATTAAGGTTTTAGTTAACATTAATGTAACGACATTGTGGCTTATTAGTTACCATAACATGTAAACTACTTATAGTTGCATAGACATAAAGTGCGGGCGAGTACATAAACATAATTGTATAAACATGTACGTCTGGGTCAGGGGGCTCGTGGCTAAGTGGTAGCCGAGTAGGTTAGAACATTACAAAGTTAAGCCAGGTCAATCTTACGATGGGTGACCATTCTTAACACATTGAGACCCCTCCGTGCTTTGGATAACACGTTAAACCGTCCGTCCTGGTTGCTATACGAACATCTGTGGCATTAGTTACGGGTAGTTGGAACCCTTAAAAAAATGCGGACAACCTGGTCCAACTACAGAACTTCGATATCGTCCAGTAGGTACTCACTCCACTAGCCATTGTGGAGCTCTGATGGCAGTCGCTTTATGTAAAATATCGAAGTTTGGGCGTATCGTAGTTAGACTGAAAGCCGACCCCAACGTAGTTGGGAAACGGCGCAGAGAAGGATGATGTACGTCTGGGTAACTAGTGGATCCAAGCTCTCTCAAAACTTAAGCTCATGCAATAAATGTTGCACCACCGTACAAGTGCAGTTCTTAAAGTACCTACAGCTAATCGTTTCTGCATCTGTTAACGATGAACAAAGATAGGTACTATAAAATGCGTACCTGTCAACTGGTCGTTGATGGTATTGTTCTGGTTTTGGAAGATGGTCTTGCTTGAAGAGTTCAACCATAATATCGTGTCCTTTTTCCTCTTTGTCTTATTTTATTAGTTTTACATCCATAGCGCTGCTGAATTGTTTCTATTAATTATATTAATAGACCTAAAACTCGGATCGGAGCTAAATCGTAAATAGAACCAAAAAATATTATAAAATCTATTTCGTTTATTATTAGATTGACTTTTTATGAGATTCAATAGGCATAGCTAGTGAATTAAATTGTATTTTTTTATAACACGATTATAATAACAAGGCCCTAAGAAGACGGAACATTATCTAAACGCTTACTATCAGACATTTATGTAACAAGCACAATAAATATGAACTATAATTACAAATTGTATAAGATTATTTTGCAATATAATGACGAAAAATATTTTTACACACTGTAACACACATCAAAGAGATGTGATATATATTTATATATGCAAAAACTAAACGTAACGTCATCCGTTCTGTTTCTTCGCGGGTTTTTATGTGTCAGAATTAAAAGTCAAAAGAAAGTTCATGATTATTGTCAAACATCAATAAAAATAAAAATGAAATAAACTCTCCTTTATTAAAAGCTTTTTTATAAGTGTGCTAATATACAGATACCAAGATGTCTTCTCTTTTATCAGCAGAGCTTTCTGCTACGTGTAATGCTTTGGGAACTTTCGACAAAAGAACTGGCAAATATTTAATTGACGACTATACCCTTAATACAGTCAAAGATTTAGTCAGATATTTACGACGTGATGGAGAAGACCATGAAATCCGTCGACATTTTGGTCAAACTAAAGTTTTACAAACTGACCTTTTACCTATGTTGGTAGACCATTGGGAGAACGCTGAGTTATTTGATGTTACGCTCAGGTACGTATGTGTACCTTAATATAATATAAGTTTTATACCACATCTTGAACTTGACCAGTAATTGTTGCAGTTCTTAAATAAACATTTGTTTTTAGGCTATTAGTTAACCTAACAAATCCAGCCTTGTTGTTGTATAGAGAAGAAGTTCCTGTAGAGAGAACAGCTCGACACAACTATTTGCAAATTTTATTACATTTACAAGCTTATAAAGAAGAAGCATTTACCAAAGTAGAAACATGGAGTGTTTTTGCTAAGAAATTGGCCAAGATTTTAGAAATTGTAAGTGATTTACCTCCTTCTTTTAATTATTTTATTATCAGATAAACCTACAGTTGTTTTATAAGGACTTTGATAAAACTTTTCTCTTTATTCATGTGGTTAGATAATATAATTATTCTAAAAGTATTTAAATCATTAGGATTGGTCGGAAAGAGATGAAGATACAGGACTAATTATAGAGAGAATTTTAATTCTCATAAGAAATGTGCTACATGTGCCTGCTGATTTAGACAAAGAGAGAAGACCTGAAAACGATGCCAGTGTGCATGATCAGGTGAGACTTCAATAATTTTTAACCTGTAAAGTCTCAAAAGCATTTTGACTTCTGTAGTTTTATTATTTTCATATTGTACAATCTGAAAAACTAAACATAAATCACTGTACTGCAACATACATGGTGTGCATTCCAAAATACACTGAGACCACTGTAAAGTATGACATCAATTCAGTATACTGCAAAGCCATTCCTTTATAGTTAGCTATACTGGTAACTGTTTATAACGGAACGCAGTCACGGAACGATTTTCTCTCCAGTACGAGCACTAAACAGTGGTCCCAGTGTATAATGGAACATACCCATAGTTATCTATGTTATGTCTAACTTCAAAGTTAAGTTATCCATCATATTTTTTTTTTCAAGACATGTGACAGTATAAATTATTTCGTTTACTATATATACTTACCTTAATTTTCTTTGAATATATAACTTTATATTTATAACTTTTAATGAGGTTTCATTGTTTTCTAAAGAATAAAACTGTAAGAGAGTGAATTAAGAATACTAGAAGTTGACTCATGGTCAAATTTGACCATAAATAATTAGTCATTTAAATTTTTTTGTTTTATTTTATTGGCCAGTAATAACTTCAACTTTCAATATATATACTTGCATAGCATGACAGGTCAACATAAGTGTTTCCGGTCACTAGTGGTTCCGATTCGAACCCCACCCAATACTCTCCCGACGTGAACCCACTCCAAACACAAGCAATTAGCTGGGGGGGTTAACAAGAATTCTTAATGTGTGACCCACGTTGCTAGCATTCTTTAACAAAAAAGAACTCTCATAAGAATGCCATCACTGAAAAGAATCCAGTGGAGTACTTAGGAATTGTTTTTGAGTTAATTGAGTCACTATTAAGCTATGAAATTCAGGTACTTAAACAATAATTTTCATCAGATAGGCATCTTTAATTTATTGTACATATGACATTCATTGATGATGAATAGGATGATACTGATAAGTTTTACAATAATTTTACTCTCACAGTATAAATTTTGTTCATTTAAACTATGTGTTATATACACTAAATGTGATTCTGTTAAATCAACCTTAACCTTTAAAGGTCAGATTTGTGCTTTGACTAAAATTTCATTAAATTTTAGGTGCTTTGGGCTCTAAACCAGTCTGGCATTTTGGACATAATCCTTTACATGTCTTCTGAAAATGAAAAACAATACTTTATGCACATTCTTGAGATCATATCTCACCTGTTAAGAGAACAGAACCCGAGCAGTCTAGCTGATGCAGCTCTACAAAGAAGTGTTGATGAAAAACTAAGAGATGACCAAGAACTACTGTCAATTAGAATGATAGAGAATAAACAAAGAATTAATAAAATAAAGCAGTATTCTGGAACAAGGTAACAAGGATACATTTACCTACATGAGTTTTTTTGTAATAGCCATGAATAAAAAGGATACTTATTATTAAATTTATACTAGATTTAACCAACTGCTACCGACTGCGCCTAGGTTTGACCGGCTAGAACTAGGTGTAAAAGGTTTGGTTACTCGACGTTTCGATCGAATTGCACCGATCGTGGTCTCGGGAAGACAGGTAAGAGCTCGCGGACCCCTCCGTATATTGCTATTTTCTGCAACTACATTAATTTTAAATACATTTTGTAATTAGTACCTCTTGTGTTCAAGGCCTTTGGTGCCCTGGGGCCCCCGTGGGTCGTGGGCCCGTGGTATTTTGCCCTCTCTGCCACCCTATTGTTACGTCACTGCATTTTGTCTCATCGTTAATTTCCTCACCAGTCCACACGTGACCACGATCGGTGCAATTCGATCGAAACGTCGGGTAAACAAAAATGGTATTGTACCTTATAAATATTATTGCGATTAAGTCCCTAGTTACACATCTATTATGTATCATAGTCGTGAAAACGAAAAACGAAACTGTAAAGGTTCCTTGTTTACTACGAACCCTAAAAACCGTTACGACTGAATTTAGAACTTGTGTATTGTAATATAGTTATTTTATAATATTATACAATTATAACACACGAGTTACCCACAACTCATATATAGGACAAGCAGAAAAAAATATTTTATAAATGAATGAAAATTGGATTTTGTCTGATAAGATTTTAAATTGATACTACCAATTTGCTTCAGGCATTCTCGTTTTGGAGGCACATATGTTGTACAAAACATGAAATCAATATCAGATAATGAAATTATTTGTTTAAAACCTCTGAACAAAATATCCAATTTAGACTTCAATGGTAGCAAAAAGACTAAATTGGTTAAACCTAAAAACCGGAGGCCAGTCGAGAGCGGCATTTTGGAAAGACGATCGGCTTTTGCTATAAGGTAAGTTCCTAAGACTTGTGTGGTTAATTAATGATAAAACGCAATTCACACATAAAGCGGGCGCGGGTCAGGACGGGAGAGCGGCGGGTGGTGAGCGGGTTAAATACAAGGAATTAGACCCGCCGCACTCCCGTCCTGACCCGCGCCCGCTTTATGTGTGAATTGCGCTTAAGGTCACTTTTTCCAATATTCACTCAATTTCGAGCTAATATTTAGTATTAAAGTCCATTGTAACATAATTTATTATTATACTGCTGTTGTGACCGCCCCAGGTTCAATTTATGACCCCGCCAAATTTTATTACATAGACAGCTATTAAGCTGTGAAAAGGTAACAAACATACACAGAACAGGTTTCGCTCACATTCATAATTAAATTTTTTATTAAATTATCCTAATAAAAATTTACTGTTTCAGAGATTCCTCACTTAAAACGAATAGCTATTTTCCTTCCTTTTTTTCTTATTAATCAGTAGCTTTTACGAAAATGTAATTTATGTCTTTGAACTATATTTAATGATCCTCGAGAATAATTTTCACCCGCTGGAACTGACTGACTCATAATAGAGTTTCTTAAAATATATTTACTTTAAAATTTACCTTGCCTTAGGTATAATCAATGTGTAGTGGTATGTTACGGCTCTATGTGGAAAAAAATAATGCCCTATCCCTTACAAGCAACAATAACATGTTTCCAGATCAATCAGAAAATGGGTTTCTGATATTTTTCGTCGAAACGAACAAAGTAAATAAAAGACAAAGTAAAAAAAAATAAACCATTTATTTCCTTATGGTTTGCAAACGCCTATTATTAAAAATGATTAGATTTTTATTACAATAATGTTATTTATGACTTAATTTTAAGACAAATCGGCTACATTAGCGAATACGTACTTGAGTTTAATCAAACGAATATATTACACATCGTGGATCAAACAAGCGTGTCTGTAACAAAAGGAACCACTTTATCAAGAATTTCTTTCCGTAGGTTGTTCCTCAAAGAGTTTTGTATAGAATTCCTAAACAGCTCCTACAATCCACTGATGCATTATGTAAAAGATGTTTTAGTTAGAGCAAAAGCCCAGCAAAATGACGAATCGTATTATTTGTGGGCAGTGAAGTTCTTTATGGAATTTAATAGAGGACATGACTTTCAGGTGGGATTAGTCAGGTGAGATTTATCTACCTTTAAACCACTAAACTCATTAATTGATTAGTTAATTGTAAGAGATGTGCAACTGTTAATGTATACGTCAGATCAGGCTTTCTAAAGGAGACACACTATTGTGTCGTTTTATGTCGTGTCGCGTCAGAAGCACATCGGTTTCGTACATTTAGTATCGTTAGAGAAATATCTTTACCGTGTTTTGTTTCACACTCGATACAGTATTTTTATGAAATAAATTTATTATTATTATTAGTATCTAGTGTATTTCTACCTTCATGATGTATACAATTAGTGCTCTACTGAAAATCGGCAGTCAGTTGAACCTATTTGTGTGCGACGCTGGTGTAACTACATGGTCTATTTTAACGTAACACTGTTCATATTTAACGATCACAGCACATTTTTATCTCGTTCATTATCTTACTTCATTCACATATTCATTAAGAATAACAACTTTCTCGAGTGAAATGCATATTTAAAAAAAATTGACTTTGTTAAAAGCGCGACTACCTAAAATAGATGACCTGTCTGCTGACCAGACAGTGTGAGGCATAAATTAGATATGTATATAGTTGTCAAATACTTGCTAAAAAGCCTTATCGCCCGACTGAATATAGTTTGTAAAGAAAAGCATTTACTAACTGGCAATGCACAAAATCAGTTTTTAATATCTGTCATGCACTCGAGCAAGATTAAAAATACGTTCCTAAGTTAAGATACAAAAATTCCAATTTGAATTAAGTGTTGTTATCGATTTTTAAAGTGAAAACTTCTTTAGCGGCGTTGTGCACTTTTTGATGGGTAAAAAATGTTAAACTCGCGTCAGGACTCGTGACTCTGATGTCCGTCCCGATCGAAAATTCGTAGACGGAGCCGAGTTTCTTATATTTACATTTTTAGCGTCAGTTATAGAGAGACATGGAGAAGGAGAGAGAGAGAGAGAGAAAGAGAACTGAACTCGGGACCGTCACGCTAATAATACATATATAGATCCACTAGAGCTCTTTATTAATTAATGTCACCAACCTGTTAATGTGACGTTTAAGTTCGTCATTTCGTTTAAGTTTTCACTTCTGTCGGCAGTCCCATGACTGCCAATTTTTTATTGCGAGCATTACCATGTGTATGAACACGAGCATGTGTTTGAACACATAGACATAGACAAACTTAAATTAGTTATTACTTATACGACATTAAACTTTTTAAGTATTCCTTTTACAGAATAACTGAACACCTTTATATACATCGATATTATTAACTCACGTTGTGATTTAATAGGTACTCTTGTTCTCACATTTCAGTAAGACCCTGTCAGTTCCAATGTTCCATTACGTGCAACAGCAAATGGAGAAATATTACGATATGATTAAAGTCGAGAAAAAGAAATATACTGCCTGGGTTAGGCGGCTACACTTAGCCCTAAGAGCTTACAAAGAGCTATTAAATACACTCCTGGCTATGGACAAGAGCACTGATCCAACTGTTAAAGAATCTGCAAAAGTTTTAAAAAGCAACATTTTCTATGTGTTAGAATATAGAGAATTCATTCTCTCCACGTTTCTTAATTACGATGAAAATAAAATGCCAAGGTACCTAAAAAAATAACATACTATTGTTAATAGTTGACAGTTATGTATACTAATTAAGTAAAAACTTGTGTTTTAGATCATATTTAGTAGATTTAGTGGAGACAGTGCATTTATTTCTAAAAATGTTAGAGCACTACTGTAAAAAGACTGGTCTGGTTGTTCAAAAAAAGGTCAGGAAAAAGGCCAAATCGAAACCCAAAAGTAAGTACCTATTAACAGTATTTATTCTATATCACTTTACTGTATCTGTTGACTTTACATGAAGCAGTAAACGTCGTGTAACATGCAAATTCAGCAACGCACAAAGCTAACCAAACGTGTGAACCTAATGCAGTGAAAACAACGATGGGTGGTGCCATACATCATGTTAAACGTAACTACCCTCACTACAGTCCTGCGTATGTATATATTATAGTACATAAAAAGGACCCATACGTTTACCTTGACGGCAATATTTTCTACAAATGCTTAAGTTCATGTTTAACTCCTCATATTACTGATGTTAAGGTAGCAAAGAGTGCGTTCAATATTTTGTTTAATATTTTGATGGTTGCTTACTATTAAAAATGATGTACTAGAAAAACTGAAAGTGTTGTATATTTTTTAACAAATGCCGATAGTCCGATAGTCACTCGACTCAGACGGTAAAATGCCTCCCTATGCGTCCGGTAAATTAATTCCGTAAAACAAACGACGAGTTACATTTTAACTCGTCTTTTGTTCTTTGAAATAAATTTTTCATAGACAATAATTTGAACAATGAACTCGGGGTCACCAAAACATCTAAAAACGTAAATGAACCAAATTTTTGTTTCAAAAAAGCTGGAATTTAGGCAAGATAATTTATGACCAGAAGTGATAAAGGAAAGAAAGCTAATTTATATTGTGATACAGAACAAAAGGCGAGCTCACAAAGACCTAAGGGCGTGGACACGGTCGGGCCCGTGTGGGAGGTAGTGAGGGCGCAGCTGGCCGTGGTACTGGGCTCCGGCGTGGACGAACATCCACCGCCTTTTGACGCCGCATCCGACGTACCTATAGACCAACAGAAGTATGATTTTTTTATTTGTTAAAAATGTTTGTTTCTTCCTTCATATTTGGAATACATGGCTTGTAGAAAATGCGGCCCTTTTTTGTAGTAGATATCAACACAAGAATAAAAATTTTTTTTTTAGAGAAAATTGTATGAAGAACCTTCAAAAGCTGATGAAAGAGTACAAATTCGAAGATGCTGTTGGAATGTTTAGAGCTGCAAGGTTTGTTCATAACTATGTTAAAAGAAATTACTTTTTTTTTCTTGGCTGTATGTTTATTAACTCAGTTTTTATATAGGGAAGTGTGGCCAGAAGAAGGAATATTCGGTACAAATGGAATAACCGAAGACGAAGAACTCACTATGCTTGAAACTGTTTATAATGCAGATTTGGGAGTCGACGCTATAGGTAAAAAAATTCCTTTTCTATTTCTTATTTTTAAATTTGTTTTTTAGCGAATTTATACATACTAGAGATAGCGTAGTAGTCGAATTTCGAATATGGTTTTTTCATTGGCCAGTATATCTCGAGCTGTCATTGTATAGACTTACTTACCATGACAGGTAATCACATAATACTGGACGCGTGATTAAGCCGTTTCACGTAATTTTTAAAGTTGTAAGACAAATTGTTTAAAAAGTTTTAGCTTTCTGAACTTCTTCTATATATAAACTGTACTTAAATATTCCAAAATTCACGTTACTACGTTTGCGAAATTTTCTTAAAAAGGGGTACAAAGAATTCTCTTCTTATCTGCGTTTTTTGCACTTCTGTAAATAAGATATGTTTGCATTATATAAAGAACAAGGCATTACCTATCCTAACTATCCATACTGATATTATAAATGCAAAAGTCAGTTTGTTTGTAACGCTTTCACGCGCTAACTACTCAACCGATCTTCATAAAATTTTGCACACAATGTGTTGTCAGGATACATACAGAAAAGAACATAGGTACCGCATCCAGAAAACAATACTGTGACTAAATCTAAAAAAAAAAATACTGTGACAAAATCCAGAAAAAAAACACTGTGACAAAACCTAGAAAAAAATACTGTGACACAATCTAGAAAAAAATACTGTGACAAAATGTAGAAAAAAATATGTGACAAAACCTAGAAAAAAAATAGTGTGACAAAATCTAGAAAAAAATATGTGACAAAACCTAGAAAAAAAGTACTGTGACAAAATCTACCGCCAGGTAAGCCGCGCGCAATAACTAGTATTTCTTAAAATATAGTAACTTAGGGCCCCTTGTTTCGTCTATATGTTTGTGATATTTAAAGATATCATTTCGTTTTAAGTCATTTATTGAAAAAAACACTGCTTACATAATACCACACTACGACTTTAAAGGGGTGTAATTTATAATATACATAATGTTATAAGTACGACTACAAATATACAATCCTACTAATATTATAAACGTGAAAGTTTGTAAGGGTGTATGAATGTGTGGATGTTTGTCACTCTTTCACGCAAAAACTACTGAACCGATTGCGATGAAACTTGGTATGTAGATGGCTGGAGACCTAGACTAACACATAGGCTACTTTTTATACCGATATTCCCACGGTACCGGGACTTAAGCGGGTAAAACCGCGGGGCGCTGCTAGTAATAAATAAATCTAACTTCTCCGCCAGTGACGATGTCAAACAGATTTGCAGTCACGTATGTAGATAGCTGGAGACCTGGATAAATACATAGGCTACTTTTTATCCCGATATTCGCACAGGATCGGGACTTACGCGGTTGAAACCGCAGGGCGCAGCTAGTACGAATATATTACTAAAACCCCTCCGCCTGCATTAGAAGGACAATCGCGCTTTGTGACGTGCACAATGGCGATGCGACTCATATTGAAGTGTCCGCTTTTATACTACTAGGGATGTAAAGAAGCATATTATGAAAAACACAATGTTAAGTTGTCGTTTTAACCTATTGACGTTTCTAACATTAGGGGTGTCATTCACGCGTTGTTAACTCTATTAAACCTTTGAACGTGTATTCTGAACAACTCCATACCTCATTCCAACATCATTTGGGAGAACCATGGCGGGGAGTTCTAATAATTTGACCGAATAATAGTAAAAATAATTTTGCGAGTAGTAATAATTTGAGCGTCATGCGTCAGCGAAAGTCCCTTTCTAAGCGCGTAGTACAAAATCTGTATGGTTGTAATGTATGAGGGTAAACGCCTGTCGGTGGCGGGCGGTGCAATGATAGTTTCTCTTTGACATCCGCCCCGTGATTCGTTTTATGGTAACGAACTGTAGAAGTACCTACTACAAAAAAACCATTCCGGCTTTGATCTCGTTAATAGTCCTCGGAATAGTAGGTACTTTTTTTAGATGAGACCCTATGTTATTTTCTGTAGGTACCCCTGACAACGTATAATTATGTAAAATTACATAATTATCAAATTAGGAGTTAAGCTGTGAAAACATAACAGAGAAACTAAACTCACTTTCGCATTTATATGTATCAGATAGTACTACTATGATCACTACATATTATAAAACAAAGTCCCCCGCCGCGTCTGTCTGTCTGTTCGAGATAATCTAAAAAACTACTGAACGGATTTTACGGATAGACAGAGTGATTCATGAGGAAGGTTTAGGTGTATAATTTGTGTGTGTTATAACTCGTGTTTTGTGTAAATTGGTTGAAATATGATGATGATTGTTGAAGATGTCTCTACTACCCGTGCGAAGCCGGGGCGGGTTGCTAGTCTATACTAATATTATAAAGCTGAAGAGTTTGTTTGTTTGGTTGAATGCGTTAATCTCAGGAACTATGGTTTCAGTGTTGGATAGCCCATTTATCGAGAAAGGCTATAGGCTATATAACATCACGCTACGACCAATAGGAGTGGAGCATCAATGAATAATTTCTTTCTCTCTCTCTCTCTTATTTGATGCAGACGAAGTTGCGCGGGTCAGCTATTATAATATATTAAATATATACCCTTTCCAGAAACTGTCATCGAAGAGGATGAAACGCAAGAAAATTCTGAAGAGGACGATGACGGTATTTTTATAATTTTATATAAATATTAATTTTTATTAGTTTTTTAATGATTTTAAATGTTATATAAAAATCTAACAATTGTTTTAGAAGAAGAAGAGGAAGAGAGGCGAAGTACATCAATAATGGAAACAGATTTTGATTTCCAAGACTTCGTGAATAGGTTTGTAAAGCTTAAATATTCAGTTGGAGCGCCGATTGACAGTACGCTTCGGCAGACATTTTCATTTGTTGAATTTTAATATAGATGGGTAAGAATCCAAATATAGATTGTGTATAATCCTAATAAATTTACAGTAAAATATGTTGGCAGGTTCTGTAGTTCAAAAGTGGTGAGTGCTTGCGTAACTCTCTTGGAGCAATATGACAAGAATCTGCCTCACACAAATCATGCCATCATTAAGATGTTGCACAGAATCGCGTGGGATTGTAAACGCCCTTCTATGATGTTCCAAGCATCTTTATTCCTCATATTTCAAAGGATTCTCGACAACCGAATATCGCAATTCAAGGTAAGTGATTTTTATTGTCTTTCTTTCGGCTACATTTTGATGTGTCTTGGAAAAGGTCAAAGATTAAGGGCGCGTTTACGAATGTTCTTTATTCGATCTCGTACATTATATCAAAAATACTATAAAAAAATTAAATACTGTATCAAAAAGCACAAAAAGATTTTTTGTTTAAAAAATGTTCATTTGGGCAAAGATAAACAGAGTGCCTGATGTTAAGCGGTCACAATTACTAATGAGTCCCTCATCACTGACCTCACTTAGACCCCAACTGCTTTCTGTAATGTAGTATGTAGGTACGTAATGTATATGCTTTGATGTAATGTAAACTGTACGTGCAAGCATTATTTGTTTATTTATATTTTATAATCCTATTTAGGATTTTAATGAGTTTTATATTTTATTGTTAAGACATTTTTAAAAACTTGAAAAAGGAGGTTCTCAGTAATCGTGTTTTTATGTATGTATATCATAATTGAAATACAAATATAATACGTATGCACGTTCCCGCACACGCTCGTACACGTACTGCAAGCAAGTGCAAGTTCGTAGTTCATTCACGGTAACGTCTTATCATCAGACAGTCAATGCTTGGCGGTCGTCTTATTCTAAAAAGCTATTTAAAATTTATCAAAACGATGACTGCATTATGATGACGAATGTAGTTATATATTTTTTACTGTTTAATCTTAAAAAAAACAATTATGTGTTCTACCGCTTGTGTAACGGGTTGTGTTCCGAGGACATTTTTAAATGATGCCCACGGCCGCATTCTATCACGCAATGCACAGGTTTTTAAAGGTTCGGCAACGCGCACGCGAGTCCCCTTGAATTGCAAGCGTTCATAGGCTATGGTAACCGCTTACCATCAGGCAGGTCATATATTTGTTCACCACCGACGTGGTATAAATAAAATACATCTATTTTCTCTAAAGTATACAGAAAGGTTACAATTTTCTTTAATTTTCTTCCGAGCTGACAAAACGTTCTTAAATTATTGAAAGTTTAAGTGCCCTAAATTTAATATTTACTATAAAAAGTTAAACTGACATTGTATGCATTAAACATTACACATGTATACACTGGGGTTAACATAATAAAATCATGGGAACAATGTATGCGCAACCCACGCAAGTCGTAAAGGTCAACAAAGGGACGGAGAAATCTGTCGTTTGTAACCGATGAATTAGTGAGCTGTCATTATATTTTTGTATCCAATTTGTCACATTTCTATATACCATAACCATCACAATTATTAAATCATATTGTTCACGGTACACAGTTTTGTTTATCTCATATTATTTGTATTTCGCACATTATATTCTAATATCCATATTTAAAAATAGTTTGTTTTCGCTTTTTAGTTTGTCGTAGTTGTGTTATTGATTGAGGATATGCGGTTTTACTCACGTTTCGAACCCGACGGGGCCTCTTTATCGAGGGATGAAGTGTTACCTTTTAGGTGTATTTCATAGTAATGTATTTCATATTCTTGTGGTCGACAAATTGGTCACGCAGTACGTTTAATCTTTCTTGTTTTATTGATTTTTTTTTTATTTAATTTTAATTAACGTTCCTAAGTGGATGCTATTATAAAGTTAAAATGAAAACTTAAATATTTTTTACTTTTTAATTTAATTTACTATTATTATTTTTGGGTAATGAACATTTTATTAACATAAATATTGTCATAATGACAATTGTAAAAGAGTGGCCACAAGTTTATATTGCCAGGTTTTTTCCTCAATAGATCTACCTCTTGCGCGGTAAATGTAGCAGTCGAGACTTCTTCGTAAATGTTATTTTGTGGTTAATTATAAAATGACAATTATACCTACACTCAAGAAAAGAATATACATGCTCGACAAAAGAATCGAGAAAAGAATATACACATGTATCTATTATAAGACTTGTTGTGAAAATTATTGTATACTTCAATCATTGACCTAGCCCCATCCCGTTCTACTGCTAGCAACACGTGCTAATTATTTTCGCGAAGATCTACGGCGATCACTGAAGAGAGTGAACACAGCTCAACTAACAAAAAAAATCGGTGGTGACACACGGACAGACAGACGGACAAGAGAGTGATCTTATAAGGGTTCCTTTTTCTACCTTTTGAGGTACGGAACCCTAAAAATACATATCAATAAATTCATTTAAGTTTGGCATTAATACGAGTTAAGTACAATAAGTTTTACATAAACATTAATATTACCGAAAACTTTGCGCTAAATGGATATCCGCTAATTTAACTAGAGATCAAAAACACCGTACCTGCTTTGGTAAACCCTTGCGAAATGCTTGAAAAGTATAATAGACGTGACTGCAAATCTGATGGACATCGTCACTGGCGGAGAAGTTAGATTTATTTATTACTAGCAGCGCCCCGCGGTTTTACCCGCTTAAGTCCCGGTACCGTGGGAATATCGGTATAAAAAGTAGCCTATGTGTTACTAACTTTTAAACTTTCGCGTTCCATGAAATAATATTATCTACGTATTAACGGGAATTAACGCGATCACGAAAAGGTATTACATACCTCTGAATTGCCTGACGTTTCGACCAGGTTGCACTGGCCGTGGTCACAGGCTGACTGGCTCAGCGGTGCACACCCTCCGTCGTCGACATCGTGAGGTAAAAGGTTCTTCATCCACCTCCACTTTTTTGATATTCTCGTTTCGCCATGTACCGTCACATACTATACTATACTAACAGTGTCCCTATTCTGTAAGCAAACCGATGTGGCCCTATTCTGGTGTTCACCCGACTGCGCATAAAAGCGAGGTGGCATGTTTTTTATCACTGGATCGAATCTGTTCGAAACGTCAGGCAATTCAGAGGTATGTAATAACTTTTCGTGATCGCGTTAATTCCCGTTAATACGTAGATAAAAGCCTATGTGTTAATCTAGGTCTCCAGATATCTACATACGAATACGATTTCATCGCAATCGGATCAGTAGTTTTTGCGTGAAAGAGTAACAAACATCCATACATCCACACATCCATACATCCATACATCCTCACAAACTTTCACGTTTATAATATTAGTAGGATTAAAAAAGTATATCTGAAAATATTGAGATTTGACATGAAATTGAATTTTAATGAGACTCTAGCATTATAATATAACTATAAGAGAAACCCCTGACCGATACAAATAAAGATTCACTTCTACATTCTGCAAAAAATACAATAATTTTTATAATGTAGGTAAGCAAAAAAATATTTAAATAGAGAAATAATCTCAATCTCAAATAAAGACCTAATAAAATCTATTTTGAATAAGAATTCTATATCACATGTTAGAGATTTTTATTCTGTTTACTATACATATATAATAGTCACAGCTATATAATACTATAACATAGTTATCTTATAGTAAAATAGTGCTAGTAAGATATTTAAATATCGCAATTTCCTCCTAGATAAGTTGAATTGGTTCGTATTCTGCGATATTTTTCCTATATTACGACACACGTGTTACCAAATTTAAGCTTTTTTCGCTGTCGTGCATACGACGTGTGGAGGGTATAGCAGGGGACAGATTTTATCGCCGAGCATGTTTGGGGCTGTCCTAGTCTCCCCCAAATGTATAAAGAATCTAAATAAACCTTCTCTGAAATTTGATTTCTATCGTTAACTGCGTAATAAAATATTGTTCTCAATATCCCTGAGCATCATTTACATGTTGTAATTGCAATGTAAACAAAAATGTTAAAGAATTTAAGCCCCTTACATTAAGACGAGTAAAAGCAAAATACTGCGGTGTTACGTCAACAATTCAGAAATTGTGCCATCGCTGGTACCATCCGAAAATACCTTCCATATTTTACCTGAGCAATCATAAATATACCCTTTTAGTCTCCTAAAGATGAAATGACAAAATGATAAAATCCGTTCATTATTGTAATTCCTCGGCCGTCTTCCAAAGTAATTAAAATATTGTGATTATGATTAACAGGAATTGGAAAAGTTTGCTATGTTTATTTTGAGGAAGTTTACGGAGGTGGCTGCGAAAAATCCTAAAGTATACATTGAGCTCTTGTTTTGGACCAACATGAAGGATGCAGCGGATATTGAATACGGATATGATTTATATACCGACAATCGGTAAGTACCATATTGTATACATATACCTGAAAATGGCCACATAATGAAAAACCACTTTACATAATACTAAATAAGCTGCCTTCTAAGATTCTTATTCCCAATCTTTGTATTAAACTTAATTTTCAGTCAATTAGACAGAGTTGGTATTATTTTAGTCTAGTTAGTAGTTGGTATCATTCATGCTTTGTGATTCTGGACAAACTAAGATATCTTAGTTTAGTTCTAGATAAGATAAATATATTATTATTATTACCTTTTAAGTGCTTGGTGGTATTACACCCAGACTAAAAATCTTTTTTCTTTCCCATCCCGTGACTAACCCTAGTCTCTTTCGCTGAGTTTACAGTATAGGGACTTTACCTACCTCGATACTTTAGACATGTGGGGATACGCGATTACGACCGTCAATGACGTGAGAATTTCTACATTTCCATATCATTCTGAACAAAAGTGACGAAACAGTCACCATGCACCGTCACCACCAACAGTCATACGTACGAGCTCGGCTCTGTTTGACATGTTGCAGTTTTCGGCTACTATAACCACTTCGTCATTTCTTCGGCGAGGGGTTCCCATATAGCAAAGAAAAACCACAATCAATTATATAAATAGCATTATAATATAACTACTAATAGTGAACAATTAAGATCCAATACAATACATTGGCCTCCCAAGATGAATAGACACTCTCGTAACAAGAATTTCACATTTACTATCATCAATCTTTGTCCACCGTTTGTGAACCTTCCTGAGCGTTCTAATTGGGCCTGATAATGTTGATATAGGTCACATCTTAAACTATGATTGATTACAGATGGTTCAGTTTTTTTTTTATTAAGTACCTATAAATAATATTTTTGCTACGTTAATTCCTCAACAGACTGGATTTTTATTTATTTTTATTACCATACTTTTAAACATGACGGGCGTTCCCTTAACAAACTTAACGCTCATGAGTTTAACCATAATAATATTATGTTTGTGCGTACTGTAGTGCATTGGCTTTCACTACACTACAGTTTGCACTAACAAATCGGAAAAACATTATAATAATCACATCATCACAACAAATGAAGATGTATGAGTTATTGTGACCTTAAGAAAAATAATAGGCTCAGAGAGGTCTGGGTTCATTCTCTTTTTCTTTACTAGAAAATCATGTCATACCTACCGTAGATGTCAGTTTTATGAAAATGGATATAGTTGTTAACTTTACCCAGATTTTTAATTGTACGATGCCATGATATCTTTCATCATTCCACTTGGGTATTGACGGATAGAACTCTAAAGGGCCTATTGTACACTTTTGGCTAATTATTTCAAGAAGAGAATCGCCAATCATACTATGCTTTACGATGTTTCTTCTTTAGTTAGTCTGACTTTTAAGTTACCAGTGTCTGTTTTAAAATTACGTTTATTTTCAAAAATGATTGCCTCTGCCAATACATTAACATTTACTTCGACGAATGAATGCAAAGAAGCCGTGCCACTTTTTATTTTCCGTCACACTTTTTTACGACGTGGAATGGAAGGGCGCGACGCGGCGTGATGGAAATTAACGTTCATATTACACGTGTACTTTTACGCGTCGTATACGACGTGTCGTCGTCTGTTAGGGGTTTATTTTAAAATAATACTTAAGAGACTTGAATCTAATACCTGCAAAACTACTTTCGGGCTGACTAAAACTCTAACTCTTAAAGTGGTGAGCATCGCACAGACTTAAAAGTTGTAAGTACCTGAAGTTAGGAAGTACACAACCTCTTTTGTGGTACTTGCAACTTTATATATTTTTATATTATATTTATTAAATATATCGATGTATATTTCTCTGCATATTACTAAGTTAATTCTTCATCAATTAACCTACAATAATGTGTTAATTTGTGCTTTAAATGTACGTAAATGTAGATATTTTTTTTTGGCTAGAGACGTTCGGAATGCACGGACACCTGTAACTTTGTTTAATGTATTCAGAGATAGTGCCAGCTGAAATGCCAGTTAGCCGACACCAGCTTTCCTCCAGTGGCGAATTTTGTTTTTATCTTTATTTAAAACTTGTTCAAAACTAGGTCTTGATAAGTTTTGTACTGGATTTTATGGAACTGTTTAAAAACTTAATCGTTTCTTTTAACATAATGATTAATGTTTTTTATGTAATTTTTATTGAAACAGGGATAAACCTGGTAAAGGTATTTGGACTGAAGAACAAGAAGAAGAACTGCGCAGGTTGTATATGGAGAACCAAAGTAACCCAGCAACTGATCAAGGTAACCTAAATTAGATTTCTACATTAAGTATTTAGTCAAGACGTTTTATATATTTTTTATTTAAAACCCAGACTGCACTTTGTACAGTTGGATAAAATCAGTCGGAGAAAACCCGTTCCGTGAAACGTGCAGACTAGCAAAATAACTGTTAACAGTAAAGGCTTTAAAACAAATAAATTTGATCATCCATGAAAAATAAATTTGATACTCTTTATCCTGTATAATCTAGGATTTTTGTCGGCGCGATAATTTGAATAAAGGTTCGGTATCATTACCTCGCACCGTAATTACCCGAACGAGCTTAACAAGTGCTTACATATCTGTATGTTTATGTTGCTTGTTTCCTCGACACAACACACTTAAACTAACGAAGCTTGTTTAGGGACCCGTTTGTATACAAAAATAATATTACTCACGATTCTTGCTGAAGTCTAATGATTACTAAGGGAGGTGCTAATGAAATATTACCATAATGTATGTTAGTTGGTTTATGGGAATAAACTCATAAAGGTCGACTTCAAAGGAAATGTACTAAGTACCTTGTGATGTAATAAAATATTTAAACAGATGTATGCACGGTCTCGGCCCCAGTATCTTAAGAATGCATACCTAATTAACACAGAGAGCTCTAGGAAACACGCTCTTACTCTTATGGATTTTTGCACAGACTACACAAAATTAGTCACATCTCCTGTCAAAAGTAAACTCTTATTTTTTCCAACCAAAAAAATACACTCAGAGTTAGAACAGTTATCCGAAAATTATACAAATAATTATCTACCTAACGTTGCTCGCATCAAACCAGCAAAACTCGATTTCATTTCAATTGGACAATTGACTACTTACACTACGCATTCACTTCCACGAACTCGTAATCAGAAGTGCTACAGTTGTACACCATGATGGACGTGAAAATAAATATATTGGTAATAAGTACAACTCCATGTATTTACACTACTCCGTTTCTTTTTTAACAATTTCATAACATTAAATTGCAAACTTAATTTTCTTTTTCTTTTGAAGATGTGATCGACTGGATCTTAGAGAACCTTATAGATCAGACTCGTACCAGGCGCGGTGTTATTAAGAAACTAAAAGAACTAGGTTTGATATTCCGAGCGCCGACTAAGCGCAGCCATAAGGAAACGGCAAGAGAAAAAGTGCCCAAAGAGTTCAGTGAGGAAGAAGATGAACTGCTAAGAGAACTATGGGAGCAGTTCAAAGATGTACCTGGTAAGTAATGTAATTCAGAATCTAAGTTTATTTATAGGAATATATTTTCATAAAACGGCACTTCAAAAGACTACATAGAAAACCAAGGTCAGTATCTTCAAACACTTGAAGCTTACAGCTTGCTAAAGACAGTTTGACATTAGCAGATCTTGGTGCCAGCAGCCCTCACAGCATCCACCGCAACATATGATGAGGTCTAGAGTAAAGAGTCGAAAATAACAAAGCCTCACGGGAGAAGGTTGTGGAAAAATAATAATAATAAAAGTTTATTACATTAAAAAGTATATAAATAAACTAGATAAAATATACGGTTTTACTCACGTGTATATTTCAGGGATGCCCGACTAGTTTCGGACCCGACGGGGGCCCTTGATAAACTGTTTTCACTTCTTAAATTTTTTTGAACCTTTTTGAAATTTTTGTATTGTACTCCAGCAATTTGTGATATTTTAAGCTCTTGCTGAACTAAAATTTACTTGCATATAATATTTAAATGTTAAGCACAAAACAGCAAACAGGCAGAAGTAGACCTATTGAAAACGAGTACTATTCATGCTTATATCTTATACTTGTTGACACGTATCAAGATGGATAATATTCAATTCAATCATTTCTAGTTTTAAACCGATCTATACTTTAAATGAAGTCTGGCTCTGCGTCGATCAATTTGCGAACTATCAGAAATGCTGAAACGATTTCATTAAACTTCTGCATTGTGACCTACAATTCGCAAGGAAAGTTTTCGAATTCTCAATCTTTCAATAGTTTTAAGTTTTATAATTTGATCTTAATCTGAAATTCTGTTCTCGCGGTCGTTTCAAACACACTTTGTTGTAGCTAGCTGAATTTTAAATAAATATATTTCACTGTATAGTGTCACCTCTGGAATATAAAATTAGTAATCAGTCTAATATAAAACAGTCACATTTAATTAAATACTTAAATCCGTTTCAAATGGTTGACTTCATGTAGCCTTTATATAGAACTTACTAGAACACGTCTCCTCATCTATGCGTTTTGTTCACTTGTTACTTTCGAACATAAAAACTCTCAGTCTTTACAACGAAGATGTAGAATCTGGTGAGATATTCACCTGTGTATTCAAATATATAATAAAAAAGCATTTGCGATTTTTTTAAGTTTTTATGTATGTGGACGGTAAACGCTGCATATTTGTTTATAAAATCTTGTTTTTGAAACGTACATTATTTGAGATGGACATAGGCTTTATATTATGGTTAATTATTCGAGCCGAGGGAAATAAGTTGGCCGCTAGTCATAAATAATTTCTATAGTGGATAATAAATACTACTACTACTAATGATAAAAGCACTGATCTCACAATTAGGTAGCCGATAACGTTGTAGCAATATCACGTTTGATCACTAAATACTGATTCATGTCGCAATAAATATTTAAAAGGAAACCATTTTTCTTAGGAAAATTATTTATTAGAAGTAAGTTGCTTGTGCCATAAGGAAGTAAATAAGTATTAAGACTTATGTTATGTAACTGCATGATTGCTTTAGTTCGAACATATGTTTGCCGATTGTGAAACTAAAGGAAAGTTTAACTCTTTTATGTAATTACTAGCTGTTGTCCGCGACTTCGTTCGCGTCCAAAATTTTGATCGGGAACCGTACATTTTTTCGAGATAAAAGTTATTTCATTTCATTTCATTTCCATCATAAGTATTCCAGTCTATATTCTATCTCTGGTAAATTTCATCCAGATCCGTTCAGCTGGTCTGGCTTGATTGAGTGACATTTATAATAGTAGTAACATTCATTTTGTTAATGGAATACTGCAAATAACAGCTACTATACTGCAAACGACAACTATCAAACCTATGGATGAGTGACTCTATGAACTGTCCAGACCATTCCCGCATTTATAATAGTCGTAAAATATATAATCTGTTTTTTTAACATGTAGACTTATTTCAGATCCAATGGGCGTAATAATCCCTCGTATGCCTCGGAAGCGTCAAAAGCGAAGCTACGTCGACAGATTACTAGAGTTAGGCATGATTCGAGATAAAAGGGAATGTCGTAAAAAGAGACAAAAGAAATCTAATGCTAAAAGCACTGACGGAAATGACGATAAATCGAACAGTAAGTTGCTAAACAAGCTCACTTAGCTTTATTCTTAGCGTAGTGACGTTCCCTCGCCACCCGCATGCCTTTACCGTTTCACCTCCCAACCCCCTATGTCATTAAACAGATTCTGTATTTTATTTATACTCTCGAATAGCTGAGTGCGATAAAAATACTTTTTATAAAATATTACTTATCGTTACTACAATTTTAGGGGGAGACATAATGACACTCGATTCGTCTACGTTGTGTAAGTTTTCATATTAATGGAAAGGTTCACCACAAAAATATTTTTTTAGAGAAGAAACTTTGTAACTATTGTGCTAATACTATAAAATGAGGTATATTGACAAAGCTTTAACGTGTTGTGACAACAGAGAAGTTCATAAGAGGCCTCAGTACGCCTATCCGTCACTATTAGTGCTACCAACCGCAATAATTTAGTAATTATTATGAACGACCAGTATACATTTTAAACTACCTAATTAACAGCATGGTAGTTTTCTCTTACAGCTCTTATAAATATGAACACCATTTTCTTTGCGTTTATGACGACAATCAGGCATTTTTCCTGAGATGGGTGGTAAAAGTAAGGTGGCTAGCAAAAGGTACCTCTCGTTTAAAGTTTTGAGAGCGAAAACCTCTTTATGAAATAAAACAATTTGTCGTCCGTTAAATTAGAACGTGTGATGGTCAGTTAGGATAGATATACCTGTATTTCTTATGAGTCTGCCCTGCAACGATCAATACCGACCTATTTATTTGCAGCGATAGCCTGCTTACTTACGGAAGCACTAAAAGGTGGACGATTTTTAAATGGGGTATTTTAATACTTAAATAATAATAAATTCTTGCTTCTTGGCAAAAATATGAAATTGTTTAACAAGCAAAGTAATAATTTAACTCTTTCTTGAAGACCACAAAGTAGACTAGTTGGCTTTGGCCGGAATCCTCTATATTATTAAATATGGAAAGAAGTTTGACTTGATTTAAATCTTTCGGGTGATTCATTCTATAATCCTATTAAGTATTAACCTATGTACACATAAATTTTCCACGTTAAACGCAAACATATTATTCCTCGAGTATAACGCTCACAATAGACACTACGTATATCAATGTCTATATAAACAATTAACATAGTCTGTCACTTCGTAAGACAGTACTTTTTGCTTTTATTATTCATGTATGTAAGCCTCCCGTTACCTTCATTGTTTCAAATTTATGTTATACCTACTTAAACTGATTATATATGTACATACTCAATGAAAACATTGTTGCGTATTTCTTGAAAACCTCTGCAGAGTTTCTTTACCATATAGTAGATACATAAATACGACGGTGAAGTGCCAATACCTCTTCACTGACATTTTTCGAGTAGGTAATTCACTTTTTTAGCGTATTCAATTTAAAGACACGTTTTAGTGAAAACTCCCAGGTCTATTTTTAGTAGCAACAGCATCTCTACACAGAACCTATAAAACAAAGTCACTTCCCGCTGTCTGTCCCTCTGTTCGCTTAGATATTTCAAACGAATTAGTTTAATGCGGTTTTCATCAATAGATAGAGTGATTCAAGAGGAAGGTTTATACGTATATTTTAATTTGTTCACTACATTAGTATCTACATTGCACCCGAGCGGAACCGGGGCGGGTCGCTAGTTAAATATAAATGTGGAAATAACTCCTAAGTAAACTAACGTGTAATTTTTTTTATTAGACTTTACTATAAAAAAATGACTACTATACTACATATTTATAAAATCCATTAATACGGCAAAATAATTACATCTTAAATTATTATTATTCATCATAAATACACAAATATAATATATTAAATTACTTACTTGCTTTCTAATATCTCAAAAAAGCTTTTTCCAGTTTCTGTAAATTCTGATTTCTGAGACTGACTCTGACAGACAGTTTCTGATTTGTCAGTAAGGAGTTATTGGCACTTCGCCGTCGACATTTAAGGTTAAAAATGATAGTTGCTGTGGCGACTTCCACATACAGCAACAAGAAACATCTACAACCTACTAATCCTGCATCGCGCTATGAGAGTTCTCGCGCCGATTAGTATATATACAACTTCCCAACATCAACCGTTGGGCCGCGGCCTGCCAGGCATGATCACCTCGCCTGGTCGGAGGATCCTCCCTTTGTGATAGAGGGAAATGACACTCGTTCCTACACAGTTGCCATATGCAAAGTAAAAATCCCCTTTCATTTATTCATCCTATTCAATCATGCAGGCTGTATTTCGAAAACCCATTATTTTAAAGTAAGCCTTTGCTTTGAAGTAGAAAGATTAGTCTACAATGCTAAAATGTTATACTTACAAGTTTCATGCAGGTCTAGGGTTCTAGAATTTTACAGTAATATTGATAATAATATTTTGGAACTTATAACACAGTGCTATCTAGACCCAAACTAAGCAGAGCTTGTACTATCTGTACATACTCACATACCTATTTTTTTTTTTTGTAAATATATGCATACATATTATACTATACAATACATATTATACAATATAAATATTTGCCCTTATTAGGGTTCCGTTCCTCCAAAGGAAAAAAAAATAAACCTTTATAAGATTACTTTATCAAATACGTATGTCTGCGATCCCTAAAAGCTGTAAAAAATCAAGCTTCTAAGTCAACGCACTCAAAAGATACGGCCATTTATCAAGATACGGTCAGACTCGCACTTGCCCGGTTTTTATTTTGGAATTATTCAATCTGGTTTTGAGAAAATCTATGAAAACATAATGCATATTTGTTTTTATTTTTATGAATTTTCTCAATAATGGAGATAACAAAATACACTTGAAGAAGTGTGTTATCCTACTAAGCGTTGGATGTGCCTAATTCAACAGTTATTTGTTTATCTTTTGTTCATAAACGCTACAGCTATAAGCTAAACAAAGCCCGCGCAAATTAACTCAGTAAAATGAGTTTCTAATCTCGAAGATCTCGCTAAGAATACCTCATTAAATTACGTGACGTGGGTGCGGGTATAAAGTAAGTATATCCTAAATAATTTATGAATCCTTACATGTCACTAAGCTGATTTGTATGGAAAACATTATAGGCGTGAGACCTTCAGTTGAATTATGAAATACTAGCAGAACCCCGCGGTCTCAGCCGCGTAAGTCCCGATCCCTTGGGAATACAGGGATAAAAATAGCCTATATGTTAATCCAGGTCTCCAGCTATCTATATACCAAATTTCATCGCAATCGGTTCAGTGGTTTTAACGTGAAAAAGTAACAAACATCCATCCATCCATCCATCCAAATTTCACGTTTATAATATTAGTGGGATGGGCGTAGCACACCTCTCCATAACTTTTGTTTGTAAAATTATATAATACTAGCCGTGGGACGGCAGTTTCACCTGCGCTTTTGGTCACTGCTAAGCTCCTATTAGTGTAGCGTGGTGTTATATAGCCTTCCCTGATAAATAGGTTATCCAACACTAAAATAATTTTTCAATTCGAACCAGCAGTTTCTGAGATTAGCGCGTTCAACAGAACAAACAAACTCTACAGCTTTATAATATTAGTATGGATGTTAAATAGAAAAGTTGGTATGCTGCTACTCTACTCAATAACATTCTAGTAGGTACATATAACGCAGCGCTGTCTATACTCAAACGAATTATACATGTACTATGAGTTCTAGAAAACAAAAAAACATAGATACATTTTTAAATGTCTATATGTATATATATGTAAAAAGAAAAACCCAGACATAATACAAAAAAAATATATTTGCGGTAATCGAACCCATTACCTACTCTTGCCCGAATCGAGTGCTCTACCGCCTCGTCATTTATACATATACCAAGGGTACGATAAGATTGCGACCGCCTTTCTTCCCCGCACAATATTTATCAACATAGGATACATAATGACTGGCCTGTTGGTCTAATGATTAGTGATCCTGACTGCTAAGCCAGATGTCGTAGGTTCGATTCCCACCCAGGACAAATATCATTTGTTCTGTGTCTTCTGTCTGTGGCTTCGCACGGGTAGCAAAGACATCTTCAACAATCATCAACATATTTCAATCAATTTACAAAAAATCTTAACAAATTATACACTTAAACCTTCCTCATGAATCACTCTGTCTATTAGTGAAAACCGCATGAAAATCCGTTCAGTAGTTTTTCAGTTTATCGCAAACAGACAGACAGACGCGGCGGGGGACTTTGTTTTATAATATGTAGTGATATGTATGTACTTAGAAATATATAAGTAAGTTTATCAGCAGTCTGGTTACCATTATACATGATTCTAGATAAATAATAAATCCACACATCTCACACACGGCCATCTGATCCCAAACTAGGCAGAGCCTGTACTATAGTAACCAGACTGCTGATAAACATACTTAAATATACATACATATATTATAGATAAATTACACCCAGACACAGAACAAATGATCGTGCTCATCACACAATTATTTGTCCTGGGTGGTAATCGAACTCACGACCTCTGGCTTAGCAGTCAGGGTCACTAACCACTAGACCAATCAGTTTTCACTAGACCCTATAGGTTTTCAACCCAAAACCTATAGGGTACTTCCGGTTGACTTAGAATTGTCAGTTTTTGTTTAAAGCAAGGTCTTACAGCACAAGTAAAGGGAAAATCCCGATAAATAAAAAAGTTGAAAATTCTGGTAAATTTTGGTACTTTGGAAAATCTAAATTTGCCCATACCTTTTTATCGTGTTGACTGAAGACCTTGATTTTTATACACCTAATAGGGACTATAGACCTCAGTATCTGGTATAAATTTCAACTTGCTAGGTCCACCCGTTCCTGAGAAAATCGGTGGTGACACACGGACAGTCAGACGGACAAGAGAGTGATCTTATAAGGGTTCCTTTTTTACCTTTTGAGGTACTGAACCCTAAAAATCGTTGGATACTCGACATCAAATGTTACAAATAATTGAAATAGTAAAAAGTTTGCTATTTAATCAGTTTTTTAACTATAAGTGCTTGATTATATTTAGTATTTTTGTCATATATGTATATTATAAATAATAGTTCTATTTCACAGCTATTTATACATCTTTGCAATGTTTAGGCAGTTCCTCCGAATCCGAGTTGTCAGACCATTCAGACTCCGATGACAAGACGCCACAACAGCCACAACCAACCAAACCAAGACAGCCCAAGAAGAACAAGAACGAACCAAAGTCAAATAACAAGAAACAAGCCAAGCGTGTGGAGCTCACTGCTAATGAGATCGCTAAGCTCCTGGTGCAAGCTGTAGATAACGGTACGTAATTTACACATTTCTACCAAAGCCCTCCTTAAAGTCCAATCTATATATACAAGGTTGTCCGGTAAACGCTCTCGAAGACGAAGACAGACGATAGTACTAATGACACCTTTGATGATGGGTCAGAAAAAAAATCGATTCCGATGAAAAAAATATTTTTTTTACAATGTTTTATTAGCATTATTCACGATCCATCATGTTAGTACGCTCGCGGTGGTCAGCTGTTTATAAGTTTCGTGTTTCATTGCTGTTATTTTTTTTTAGTGAAGTGATGTATTTCTTATGCACTTATCGTTTCATTCGGCTGTACAAACATGATGGAGCGGAAATAACGCTAATAAAATGTTGTAAAAAAAAATTTTTTTTTTTCATCGAAATCGTTTTTTTTCTGACCCATCATCAATGGTGTCATTAGTACTATCTTACATTGTCATTAGTACAGTCTGTCTTCGTCTTCGGGAGCGTTTACCGAACACCCTGAATATAGGTAAAGATATAACCGCCCAGTACCTATTTCTCCTCTGCTTGTCAATCGATTTTCAATATTTTTTTTTTAACAATTATTTAATGAAACTCCATTCCACCACTGAAATAAACACTGTATATTATAATATACATGTAAACAGTCTAAAATACCTTTGTTCCTTTCCGAATTCGCCAACAACGGTACTAATTCTTGAACTGTTTTTATACTACCAATAAGCTATTCCATTATACAATTGAGGACTAGGGAAGAAGCACTACATACATGCATACCGCACTTATAATAGTTATTTAAATGATTCAGATAATGTATGTAAAATAATTTAGTAATTGATAGTGTTCTAGTGTCTGTTTATAACATAACTGTGCTAACATTAGTAGTGTCTGAAGGAATTTTGTCTTTGGTCCAAACGTATTTAAGACAATTACTTCAAAACGCTAATTGCTCTTCGGGAGGAAGACATTAGATGCTACGTACTACATTTTGTTCTAAAAGTACTTAAATTTTTTCAATTGTGTATGTCCAAGAAACAGGGTTCAATATAAAGTGATAATTTGGAATGTTCAAATCATAAACATAGTATTTATTAACAACACGAGCACGCAGTTCCTTTAAAAAACATTTGTTTCTTTATTCCATTAATTAGTAGAATGTCTTTCAACCGAATGAAAAATAAGTAACTTTTTATAAAGTCCACAACAGTCTCATTGTTCTCTGTTTTAAGTTTCATATTTGTTCCAGCAAAGTCGGTTTATTAGTTCTCCGTTTTCTAATAATTCCTCTTCGTACGATATTTACCCGCGTGTAGTTCGAGTTTAATGTTTAATTTAATGGTTTCATACAGTACGTGCTTTAATAATAGGTTTAACGGAAGCTTTGAAATGGCTCGCTGAGAATTTAGAAGAAGTGGCGTTAGACCAAGAGGCGGAAGGTTTCGACCCGGCATCAGAGGGCACTCCAATTGTGCCGATATCTGAGGAGTCCATTGACGCGATGGGCAACGAACTGTTCAAGAAAATATTGTTAGGCGTGGGCGTCAACCCTCCAAACGACGAACAGGTAAGTACATTATTCTCTTTTACTCGATAAAACAAAATCTATTCTATTAACAATGTATCGTACCTCCGAATACATTCGAGAGACTTTTTCTAAACCAACTGTTACCAAATTAACGAGCCTAGCCCCTTTATAAACGGTTACAGGAAAAATATTGGAGAATTCCGAGCAGTCTACATTATGAGACAATTAGGAAAAGACGAGAAATAATTATGAAAGCAATTGACAAAGAACTTATCATTGCCACTAGTGAAGAAGTGGAGAATGCCCCCACTACAGAAACATCTCAAAAAGCTGAAGAATCCAGCGATGACGATGATTTATTCGATAATTTAAGGAAAATGCGGGCAAATAACGAAGAAAATGTTACAAATAAAAGCGTTGGGGCGAAATCCAATAATGAAATAACACGTAATCGGAAGCGAACCCGCAGTGATTCCGACCATGAAACTAGCAGGAAGATGCAGAAAATAGACGAGGGCGACGAAAATAGTCGGGATGATGATGTTGACGATATACTATCGTTCGCTAAGAAAACACTGCAACATGAAGATCTGCCCGATACTGACGATTTAATAAGCGACACACCAAAAGTTTATAGTGGTAAGTATGAGGATATTGTAATAAAAGTCCTAGTCAATAAACTGTTTCTAGCAGTTAAAAGTGATCTCATAAAATATTTTGAATAATTTTCATCATCATCATCTGTATAATGGCAGTCCACTCATGAAAATAGGCCTTTCCTAAATATGCGATCCAATACCTGGTTCGATTTCTGCGCACAATATTTTCTTGAATTTACAAGTATATGTTTGAGTTTATATTTATTTACAACTAGAAGCTCCCGCGCGGCTTCGCTCGCGTCTAATTCTTTTTCCAAAATAAAAATAACCCAAGTTACTCCTTATAACACCAGCTATCTGCCATTGAAAGTAATCTGTGTGTGCGTTCGCGCAGTGGAATGTTATTGAATTTAAAGATTTTAATCTAGCAGATATTTAGTGTATGACGTCGTGTAATTGTGTATGGTAAAAAAAAATGGCGGAACTTTTTTTAATCCATGGACTTAGAAGAAAAAAAAATGTGTCCAAAAATTAGTGTGTATTTGTGTGTAATTGTGTATGTATGAATAAAATTAGTACATGCATAAACTTCGGAGAAATTCAAGTTTCCGCTACGCGAACGTTTGGCCATTAGCTAGTTTTCATATAAAGCGCTTATATAGAGAGCTGTAGATTTTTACATACGTTGTTTGGATTTTTACACTAATTATTGGAATACATTTTACTATGCAATTCCTTTCGAACGTCGTGATATTTGACTGCTTTGTAAACAGTGGTCTATTCATGGTAAATTGTCCTATAACTCTTTAATTACTAACGGAACATCATTGATACTTGTTGTAACATGTTGCAGACACTCTTACAAGGTTTATATAAACGCGAAAATCTAGACCCCAAAGTGCATACTTTACGAACTAAGACCTAATAAGCGTATTTTACGTTTATATTTTTATCTTTTAAACCCTACGTTTTTTTCTAAATCTGTTTTTTAAACAAATATAAACAAAATCAAAACAATGTATGTAAAAATCTACAGCTCTCTATATAAGCGCTTTATATGAAAACTAGCCAATGGCTAAACTTGAATTTCTCCGAAGTTTATGCATGCACTAATTTTATTCATACATACACAATTACACATAAATACACACTAATTTTTGGACACATTTTTTTTTCTTCCAAATCCATGGATTAAAAAAAGTTCCGCCAGGACAACGTTCGCCCAGCGGAATCAGTTTTTAGCGAATTTCTCCACAATGGCTGCATGCACAATTTTTTTTTTACCATAAACAATTACACGACGTCATACACTAAATATCTGCATAATTAAAATCTTTAAATTTAACAACATTCCGCTGCGCGAACGCACACGTAATCTGTTCACCCGTTCTGGAGATTAGCCGGCACAAACACACAGACAGACACAAAAATTTTAAACTGATTTCTAGGCATAGTTATCGTGCAAGTTATTTGCACGATAACTATGCCTAAAAATGTATGAGCTTAAAAAACTATTATTTTGACATTACAAACAGACACTTAAATTTATTTATTTGTGTTGATTGAAGAAAGCAATTGTTTGTTCTAACATAATAAGAAATAAGATAGTGTAATTTTATGTATGGTTCGTTGTAATACTACTGTCTATTGTCTACTGTATACTGTAAAAATGTCTGGTCATTTATATGATTAGTTGTAATGTGTACCATCATACATATATATATTTTTTATATTAATATAATATGGTATACAGAATGCACGGATACTGTTAAATAATGCATTTTTTAATCTTCTGCCACGTATATAATTCTACGATTACAGTGATCATCATCGTAAGTGCCACTTTTCAAACATCAAACAGTAACAAATTAGAAATAAAAATTTAGAAACGAAATTTAAAAGAGTCAGAACTCCGTTCTTAATGTGAAGTGTTTCTCAAATATTCAGCTGTATTTTTGTAGTCACCATTGTCATGCCTAAGAAAGGTCTTTTAAACAATTGCAGCGAATTCACTTGGTCGAAGGCCACATGCATAGCTTTTTTTATAGATTTTGTATGTCCAATAAATTATAGTGATGCCTTTTTTTTCAGATAACAGCGATGCTGAAGACGACATAGTTATGTCGTCGAAACGAGACAAAAAGAAACGGAGAATAGTTATTGACGATGACTCAGATTAATAAAGGTTTTACTACATTTTCATTTTTTTTTCCTCTTAAAACCTTATTCGGACTATTATTAACATGTAAAGGATTATGCTTTCCTCCTCCATTCAATTCTGTCCAGTCTTTCTCATTTCTCATGGTACGCGCTTACCAACGAACAACATTTAATTTTTGTTTTTATACATAGTTACATTAAACCGTTACTGCATCTGAGACGTACACGTCCGAAAAAAAATAAGCAACTACCAGACACCTAAAGGGTTAGTTACCCAGTTATTAGACTCGAGTCTTTATGTAACTTGAAAGAATGGAAAACCTGAATAATGAGGAGCACGTAAGTTTTCCAATTTCTTCGAATAAAAGTTCAAATACACAGGTCGTTGTACATTTGTTACGTTATTATTTCACATAGGAATTCCAATATCATCTCGCCATCGAATAGTAATGTACTCATAGTGAGCTCAGACGGTATTTTCCTCCCATTGCAAGGGATCGTGTGTCCCGCGCATTCGATATTGCAAATATTGTGCAATATAACCGAGTGGAATTGGAAAAAAATGTATTTCTGATACTGCCAATGTTTATTTGAGTAGGAACAATGGTGTTATTATAGCTGTTTATGGGGCTACCTCTGCCTCGATAGTTCATAGTTTTATGTTTGTTTTGGCAATAATTGGCTATTGGATTACTTCATAACAGAATAATAGTACAGTAAACAAACCTATGCTGGTTTGTTCAGCGGTTATTAAACACGATGTATTTTTTTTGCTGCTTATATAATCTCTTTTACGCCGGAACTCAATATGTATGTGATATTACAAAGCTAAGCAATTGTTGTAAAAGACACTTTATAATAGCAATTATAAAAGTAACTAATTTAAATTACTAACAGCATTTAATAAAAAAGATTTTAAATACATAGTTCGATCTAATATATTGAAGTTGTCATGATGATGCCGATGACACTAAAAACTCGCGATTTTCTTACCCCCACACTACAACTAGTTCGTACAACATAACTATTTCTATACTTTTATAGATTGTATATGCTTTAATTACCTAGCCACAAACCACTGCCAATGTTATTCACAAACCAAAATACAAAACTACGCCAGTCAGTGTTGGCTCTGCCTACCCTGGAAGGAGAAACACTTAAGCTCATATATATACATATGCATGTTTGTGGTACATTATGGATCACACGCAATTTGCAAATCCTTTGAAAACGTTTTCTAAATTTCTTAAGTAATATTCGAATCATTGAGCATGGAACCAAGATGATCGTCTGCAGAAAAGGGGCGGATCTAGTAGCCTGCCTTAGGGGGGTGACATTTGTTTTTTACATGCAGATTATCCCTTCTTTTATATCCTTAGTGTAAATTTAAAAAGCTTTTAAATTAACTTTATTGAAATTAGATGAAATTATTTTCATTTCATAAATTTGACACAATAGGCACTAAAACTTAAAACTACAAGCAGGCTAGGCCCACTCCGGTCAGTAGGTATGAAGCTACAGGTACCTAGCAGCGTCGATGAGTCGTGCGAAATTCAGTGGGCTGCCACGCGCCGGCTAGGTAGCACGTTACTTCGATACTCACTCACGCGCTACAACGTCGCTTCGTCCGTTCGTCGCTTACGAATTACGTTTCCCGTATTTACGTAGTTAGATTATATTATTAATTATAATCAATATAGTTAGATACTTACAAGTTCTGTTTACAAGGTCAAGTTTAGCTTTGATAAGTATATTTATTTATTAGGACCACAACAACTGATACCCATCTTCTATCTATACATCTATACTCTATAAAAATAAATAAAATTGGAGTGTGTGTTTGTAATATTAAAATAACCGCTTTTTACTAAGTGCATTTGGATGTATATACGGTACATATACCAAAACAACATGTTTTACAATTTTTATCTGTCTGTCTGTCTGTTTGTTTCGGCTAATCCACGGAACAGGTGGACCGATTTCCACAGGACTTTCACTGGCAGATGGCTGATGTTAAAAGGAGTAACTTAGTCAAGTTTAGCTTTGATAAATTTAGTCTACTAAGTTTAGTCTAGACTACAACAATTTCGTCTGTCTGTCTGTCTGTCTGTTCGGCTAATCTCCGCAACGGGTGGACTGATTTCCATGGGCCTTTCACTACACTACACGTTATAAGGAGTAGGGTTCCGCAATTTGATTTTCATATACCTACCTAGCTAAACACTTAAAAGAGATAGTTTCATTCCAAGGTACACACTAACGTATGACAAATGCCTATCTTCTTAGAGATTAAAGTATCTATGCAGAGATTGTGAAATAAAATAGTTTTTTTTAATATAAGTTACATCTACGTAGGTACTAAGTAAATACCTAGCCTAGGTTTATTTAAAACTTCATTTGTTAACACAAGTAAAGTAATAGGCACATAACTGGTTATAATATAAATATTTAGATTAATTCTTCTTACAGAATACAACCTTAACGGCATCAAAACAGATAAGAGTTATGCGATAGAAAGAGAGGCAAGGTGTAGGTTAATATAACCCGTTCGGAGTTAGCGAGTTAGTGAATTGCACCTTATTGTGTCGGAGCAAGAGTCGCTATTTATGTAGATGGTATTGCGAAGAGGTCCTTCTGTACTCGTACTATTATGTATTCTGTGCTACAAGGGACTTTAGAATATATTGGGCGCAAGTTTTAGTTTTTTAAGTTTTTAGATAGTGTGACGTGATTTTACAACGCTTTAGGGGAGGGCGATCGCCCCCCTCCCCGTGGATCCGCCACTGCTGCGGAAATAAGTCAATAAGTACGCGACAATTCTGATTTTTAAGTGAAAGTGAAATCTTTTCACTACAGAAGAGCAGTACGCGCTGCTGGTGGCTACAGTGGTAAGGGTCTACAGACATACCTAACTAAAATAAACTCGCCCAAGGCGTAGAGGTTTAATACTAGACATGAAACCGAAAGCTGTTTGGCCGGATACCGGATATCTGGTCAACCTTGAAGCCGAATATCCGGCCGCCCGATATTTGACTAATATAAGATAATAGATAAATTGAAACTGAGCAAAGAACTTTTGATTTACCACGCATGAGAGCCTCGTTGAAAGCTGAATTAGAAAATACACACATCAAAAATGTCTAAGCAACACGCATCATTAACAGAAACTGCATTTTATTTTATTTTTTTTCTTTGATATTTTATTTTTGAAGTTAACTTCTTTAGGCGAGTTATGAAAAAATGATGAGAGTGAAATTTTAAGATGCGCGCGCATCACTGTAACACAAAAGTAACAGGTTGATGTTGCCCGCTAAACCGCTCATCAAGTCTCGAAAAAAAGCTACAGACAAAATTGAAATAGAACCTCTATTAGTCGCGCATGTTAGCACGCTCGTCGCCTCTGATCTGATCACTGTTTTCATATTTATAATATTTATCCACATGTTTCTACATTCACAACACGTGTTTTAGTTTCATACAAGTGCGAATTATTATATTATGTGCTTATATATTCAGTAGTGATTTAAATTGAATATTTTGATGAATATTATTTAGTGCTCGTAAATATTAGTGAAAAAAATTGTGCTTAGATACTTTTTTAATGATGCCAAAGAAGTATAAGTTCTCACCGCGTACATAAGTACACGCACCCATTTTTTTTCTTAGCAAAGTAGATTGGTATACAATCTTTTTGTTCTCGGAAACATATACTGGCTGATTTTAAAAATAGAAACTTTTATTGTATTTTGTTTTCATTAAAATAAAAGTTAATTATTTTTCCCCGATTTCATGTGTTTTCGTTGCTTGATAAATTTAGTATTTATCTCACTTTTATCATTTTAAGATATAGTTTTCGATAAAAAATTGTGACGAGTCATTTTTATGTCATGGAACGACACCATTTGACTGCTGATGAAATGCAGAGAGTTATAGGAATGCTACAAACGGGAAGAAATCAGTCCCAGATATCTCGGCATTAAGAAAAAGATGGAAAAGGTTGAAAATTAAGGTAAATTTTGGTACTTTTGCGAAGATCTAAATTTGCCCATAGCTTTTCATCGTGTTGACTCAGGGCCTTTTTTTGCTGTTAGTAATTTTTATACATCTAATAGGGACTATAGACCTCAGAATCTGGTATAAATTTCAACTTGCTAGGTCCACCCGTTCCTGAGAAAATCGGTGGTGACACACGGACAGACAGACAGACGGACAAGAGAGTGATCTTATAAGGGTTTTTACCTTTTGAGGTACGGAACCCTAACAAAAAGTAATGAGTCTCACTATTAAGAAAATAACGTACTTTCATGTGAAATAGATTTTTACTTGAAGTCATACCTTTATACCTTGACCTTTATATTTAGCGGTCAGCAGATAATGCTACACAACACGGACATTACGATTATTTGTGCCCTACAAAATAAATGCACCCTACAGCAATATAAACTGGAGAAGACTATTTACTTAGCTTACTTTGTCTATGAAGACAACCGAAACTGTTTATTTTCGGTTTAAATTCATGTTTCCATACTATTACACTTACTATTTTTTTCTTGATAAAAAGTATCTACCCTATCTTCTATTCTGTATACCTAACAACGTGTATGCTTAAATTTCATGATGATCAGTTCACTACTTAACGCTTGAAAGCGTTACACAAACAAACAAATTGACATCCGTATTTATAATATTAATAAGTTAAGATTTATTTGTGAAAAAACAAACAGATAAACCGACATTTTTTTTGTTAAGTTACCGTAATACTTAATGATTTTCAAATTCAAATTACTTTATTGCGAAATGGGTAGATACAATGATTGTTGTGATATAAAAATATGGCATGGCTTCTCCATTATCGGCCTCTCGGCATGCAATACTTACAATGTACAATACTTATATACTTATAATTACAATTTTAGGAATCTAATTATAACATTTTCTACATTTAGAGGTTACAAATGTCACAGGTATATTAAATATTTATAATTATAAATTAATGAAAAAGGTGCATTGTATGTCAGTTTCAATAAAATTACAATAGAATGTCACAATAATTTAAGATCAAACAAATAAATAGACGTAGTTAAAACATATTATGTACAGTCCTTATCATTTAAAAATTCGTCAACTGTATAGTACGCCTTTTCTAACAGAAATTGTTTAACCATATTTTTAAAATTAATGAAACAAGTAATTTCTATTAAACGTTTAGGCAGATGGTTATAGACTCGCAGCCCCATGCAAAAGACACTGCGATTCATCAATTCAATTCAAAATCATTTATTCAATTAAGACACTAAGTGACATTTATGAACGTTAAATTGAAGCTAGAGTTAAAATCATAGATCGGCACAAACAGACGCCACAGCATATACTGGATTGTCAAGGTAAATTAGGTGAAAAACACCAAAATCTACTGCCTGTTTGTGTCGATCTATAACTTCCAGTTTCCAAAATGCGTAGGGCCTTATGAGAAGAATACTGGCAAAGAAACTCATGGCCACTCTTTTTAAAAGTCAGATCTTCAGGTACAATAGTGTTAGTGTTACACGAGAGGTAAACAGGGTGCAAGCTGATGCCACCTGAATTTCATTTTATTGAAATGCTCCAAAAGCTAACGTACTAAAAAATAAAAATCACTCAGTGATACCGTTGAAGGTTTGAACCTATTAAACATAGAAATCATTCAAGGTGCAGATCTACCTTCATTCAGTTGCAAAATCTACTGTTAAAAATAATTCGTGACTGGATTAAGAGGCTAGAGTTGCAGTTGATCGAACCAAAATAATAGTATAGGCTAAAGCATCGCTGACTAGGCCGACCAGTCACCCCAAGCAGCACCCGTTCACGAGTATGACGCATGGACCAGCCATCATCTCCTTCAACATATATCTTCACATCAAAGCACTTTTATGCTGAGGACAACATACTTTACATACCGTGTCAGGATGCGTTGTTTTATGATCGTCTATTATATCCAGTAGAACTAACTCTATACTTAAAAACTTTTAAAGTCTAAGATAGGTAGGTACTAGATGTCATCATCATTAGCTATTCACATTCTTCGATTGTGGTTCGATCATAAAAAATCTATAAAACGACTGTCGTCCGTTTACGTAACGAGCGTCTGCGTAAAGAAAAATACAATGTCAAGGATATTTCCAGTCCGTAACAAGTAGTATCACGGACTGGAAATGTCCTTGACATTGTGTTTTTGCCTAGCCGTTGTTGGCATTACCCCCCTTAAATAATGTAGGCCGTCTGAGCCTCACGCAATCTTCAAATCTACAAATATTCATGTTGAAACATTTTGTACTTAGTCACAATACTACTTAAGTACCTATGAATGTTTACTGTCTTTATGTATTTACTTCTATTATTGAAGAGGCACCCAAAGATGAAGATTGCCGACAACAGTCTTTAATATAGCCATAAAATTGCTAATCACCTTCCCTTAAGAGGCCGTATACGAAATTTTGCCAATTTCGCTGATTTACGTGGTTTTACAGACGTGATTTTACAGTTAAAATACTATATTTCTATAAGTTTTTATGAACAACATAAAAGATCACTTTAATTTAGATCTAATGAGTGAACCACTTTTTTACTTTTATTAAAAATAATAATGCGAGATTTAGGTTGTTTTAAAACATTTTTTATTACCATATTTTTTAAATTTTTTGCAATTTTTTTTCAGAAAATGGGTTAACTTTGAACTGAAGTTTATTTCTGTTGTTGTAATTTTATGAATGAAAGTTCCACGCAGCCGAAATCAAAAGCAAAACTTTGTCCATTTTCTGTAAAATTTGACTAAGTTAAACATTTTTTTACTAAAAATTTTTATATTAAAATGGTAAAAAGTGTTTCATACATTGTATAGACGACTTTTACAGCAATACATTGTAATTTTTTCATACCGTTGGTACTTCAAAACAGTTCGTAAATATGTGATATTCTAAACCTCTTACGGCAAAATTTACAAAACAGTCACCGGTTTGAGGTCGATTAATCAAAATTGAATAATAAAAGTAAAAAAGTGGCTCATACATTAGATCTAAATTGAAGTGATCTTTTATGTTGTTTATAAAAACTTATAGAAATATAGTATTTTAACTGTAAAATCACGTCTGTAAAACCACGTAAATCAGCGAAATTGGCAAAATTTCGTATACGGCCTCTTAAGTAAATTTTAAAAAGCCATAATGAAAAATGTGTACGTCTAATAATAACCTAACCACCAGTCATGAGATTGACAAGTGGACTACTCCGGCTCCTCGACATTTTGGAAGAACATGCCACAAGCCTTTAGATGACCTCGCTAAAACACGTTTTCACGTCTTACGAGATCAGCAACAAAATTGTTGCGACGGAACAAATTCTAATGTCATATAAAGTTAATAAAATGATAATCTTAGGTACCGGTTTCACTCATGCGACTCAAAATATGGCGATGCATTTGGGCTCGGAACGGATAAGTCTCACGGACACGAATTAATAACATCGATGTGTGACATACTACTCCTGGTTCCTTATGAACCTTTCCTGGTGGTCTCTGAGTTCAAAATCTTTATCTCCGGATACATTAATCTATCGTGTGCTTATTTACAACCTTTTTAACCTTGTATTAAAGAAATTTAACTTTGCAGACGGAGCAATTTTAATCAACTATAATCCTACATTTACATACATAGTTATAAGTATGTACCTATAATTTGTATAGATTAATACCGTGGGGAGTGCTCTAAATCTTTTCACTCAGCATCAGATTAGCGCACCCGACCCTCTCCCCCGTATAGTTGTTTTTCTAACATTATCTTAACATTGGATACAAGCACCCTACTCGGGTTGGGGTGAAACTCAACCTGAAATAACATTTAAACTTCACGTAATTCATTCGTCCACATATGTGGACGCAATACCGAGTCATGGATAAATAGAAACTTTGAACGGTATTTGAAACTGAACGTGTTTCTGATATTGTATTTCCCACATATTCCTGCGTATAACCACAGAATACATAATAGTACAGGTATAACTTTCTAATTACCTACTACACCGTATGAAGGTAGGTATCATCCATAAATAGAAATCATGGTATATTATTATTACATTACTTAAAGTAATCAATTATTTTGGTTTGACAAATTAATTTTGATGTGTTGCAGTCTTGTAAATATTAAATTATAACACTTTCAATATAACTAAAATTTTGCAGTGCGTCTTCGCTTTCACCCAAATAAGATACATAGCGCGCCTTACATAGTTCGCTAGCCGCCGCTGATAATGCCTGGGCGTTTGGCAAAATAGGAATTGACTCCTCTTTGTCTTCATCATCATCACGTAGGGCCTCTTGTGTTATTCACATCAATAAGATTTTCTATTGAACGGCTGCAACATTGTCATCAATGGAAGAATATCCAGAAAAACCCTGCAGTATCTCTCTCCTTCTTCCAACAGGAGTCAACTTCGCTGTGGCGTGGGATAGACGACTGTACAGACGGCGTATTAAACGGGATGACGAATCGTATTTGGTAAGCGATCGCAGCTATGCATCCTCACACCGTGCAAAGTCCTTTCACAGCTTTAGTGGACGTCATCACAGGCATTTCAAACATTTCATAGCAAAACTAACATTAACCTGTTACTAGACGGCCCAGTGATACTTTACGTTCATGTTCAAATATTCAAGCTTTTGTTTTTCTTTCATATCAATCCACTATATAATATATTATAGTACAAAGGATATACATATAGGTACTTACTGATATTTATTTTAGTATTTCCTACCAATACCAATATCGTATATTTATGAGCGCTATTAGCATTGCTTGGATGGAAAGGCGTTAAAACACTGGGAATCGTTCCTCGTCTCGTGGAATACATTTTGAATCGAGATCCGAAAAAAAAACAAACGTTTTCGTTTCATCGCATAATCCCGCGGGCGATCATGTATTTCTTATTCAAATGTTCAGTCCGCTATTTTAATGTTTCAACACAGCACGCCATCAATCTTAGCTGAGCCCGAACGTGGCCCATTACGAACCATGCAATTATCCACTCGAATAAAAACGTTTTAAGTGTTAAATTAACGATATCTCAGTGAGACGAGAGCTTGTCTGACTAAGTGATTAATTCCGACTCGGAGAAATGATAGCGAAGCGAACGAGCGCTATGCAGACTTTCCACAGAAATCTCATTTATATCTATTACAGCGATACAAGCATACATTATGACTATATAACTCCACAATCACTTTATAACTTCCAAGAGGGAGCAGGCTAATGTTTATATTGCCGTATATTGCGTCGGTAGGTTCGCGTTAATTTCGTTTTAATACAGAAACTCTTAACTGAGGAAACATATTTTTAAAGTATTTCTTTGACAGTGTTAATGGTTTGCACATAAACTTTGTCCCTGAATATTACAAACACCAAACAGCAAATCTTTGCTGCAAATGTTACTTATTTCTTTCCGCCAGTCACTTAGCTGCGTAAATATAAACAACCTTCATTCTTCTTCTTTACGCGCCTCGGGCGGAGAGAAAAGAATGACAAACGAGTTAAAGAATAATGGAAAGTAAATGAAAACAGCAAAATCGCTTTTGTCAACTGTTTTTCTTCATCCATTGTCGACATTCTGAAATGTTTCCTGAAAACGTCTTAAATACACGGAGTCGAAGTTATGGTATCTTACAAATTCAGAAGATGAATTTATAACAGACATTTTTAGGGAGCAAGATTTCAAAAGAAAATGTCGGTGGGTAGGTACATATTTTTCAAAGTAGGTAACATTTTCTTTCTTTGTAAAACACGTTGTAATGTGACGTAATTAACATTTTTAGGCTTTACTCTCGCACTAAAACAATATTTAGCAGATTAATTTGTACAAATGGGATGATTTTACAGGTTCTAAAGAAATTTGTTTGAGTGAATGTAATAACCCTCTAATTACTCAGCACCGTCTAGATATGAAAAGTACAATAAGCAGTAAAAATATCATGGTTATATTTTCTTACGAAGAATCCAACAACATTAAAGAGAGGATGCGAGGGTTCGCACGAAGCACCCTCAGGTAAAAACCAAATTGAATTTTCCCTCGACCAAATAGAACGGTATCGCGTAGATAAATCTCGACGCTGCCTCATCCCGTATCTACAGAAAACAAAGTTTAATAGAAAAGTAAATAGAAAAAGTGGAAGTGAAAACACTGAATGTTGGAAGTTTTAATTTGTGCCAGATATCCAACCACCCGAATTTAAGCTCGGATTTCTCTAACTTTTGAATTATTGGCTTACATCGACACCCACTTAGAGTTGAACATAGCGTTACTATTTTCCTGTCATATACTTTATATAGAAATTTATAACCAAAAGAATCTATATTCTATCAAGATAGAATTATTAATTTGACAAAATTTGTGCCAAAGAAACGACAAAATGCGATAAGTGTTATTGCCAGCCTATCAAACAAAACTGGCTACCACACGTTTCCACTATTCATGATAACACAGTTGACAATTGCAATTGTTAAAAATATAATATAAATCTTAAATTCATAATGCTAGCGTCCATTTACACGTGACCATTCTGTTGACCCCATGAAAACTTTCTACGAAAATACTTAGAATAAGTAATGCCACTAGTTACTAATATCAGACGAATCAACATCCATACTTGTATGTAATGATATATATATAATAATGATGTACCTATAATATTCTTACCGAGTACCTGCCCACATCTTATAATTGATACACAGCGTGATCAACTAAAATGCCGAACTTGACATTCGGCGAGTCCCACGGTAAGATAAACTGCCTCTAAACCCGAACAAATTTAATCAAAAGTAAATTGCTGAATCAGTCTTCTGGCCATTCGACACCTTACCTAAACAATTTTCTTTATTATACATTAGCCCATAAGACCTATAAAGTTAATCGACTCTGAAACGACCGAAGTGTATTAAAAGCAATGTGTGCATACCTATGAGTACTTAACGCAATACTCGTACTTAGTGACGGCAAACCAAACCATATAAAATTTTATTAAACCAATACAAAACACTGAAAGACACCGATATCATACTAATGAGAACGTGGTAAGCGTTATAAACCTACGTACCTAATAATTACCTTCATATGGACCCTTTTAATCGAAACCTTCTAACCACGCTTTACGGTATTATAAAGTTAATGTAATTTCATACTGTATCTTAGGCGTGCGTTTTATTTAAAATGAGGGTGGCGGGAGTAATTTCTGTGAACAAACTGAACCCCGTGGGATTTAAGGTATAAACCTACAACAATTGAAATTAGTTCAAGCGATTCTTTTTATATATAGGTACATACCTATTATATGTACCTACCTATTTCAATGTGACTAAACGTAGGTAATGGATATCGTAAATTTCGGGTACTTTGCTGTTCTAGTTGAATGGATACAGTATAAGGCGTCGGACTTGCGATCAAGTGGTTGTGGATTCGAATTGTAGATAATTATAGATTTTTAATGAAACCTTAAGTTTTTTATACATATTATTGCCTTTTTTATATTTTTCAGTAAACACCACCTCTTTGGAAGGGATTAGACTGTCGAGAGTTAATTGACGGCATGAATAAGAATGGCCAACACTCCTAGATCGTAGGTACATAAGTACAAGTCCTTCGATAAAAGTAGCTCATAGGACGTTTCATATCTTTGTTATTTGTCATATTAACACGAAACCTACCTACTTAAAATTATATTTAAACAAGTACACTAAGCGCCGTTTCTGTTCGCGTATAACACTTAGAAACCGTCTCCAGAGATTCGTTGAAAATGACCTGAAATTTATAAAAGCAGACTATTTTTATTTTTGTCCGGGGTAGGCAGGTATCAGGAACGCGAGGTATTTAGAACTAATCTTTGAACTGACTCAGCTACTTGTTTCAGTTCTATACCGCTTTGCGGCAGAATAAGCCTCTCTCAAGGTTCCAGGGATATTATGGAGCTCCGTAACCGTAACGGATATCTGAAAAAAAAATGTATCCGAAACCGTAACCAGATCCAATAATTTCAAATAATTTCGGATAGGGGCGGAGTCTAAATATGGCTATATCTATGGCTGACATATTATACTTAAACTGTTGTTTTTGTTTATTATAATTTGGTTTTTTCATTTTTAAGGTACCACCACTTAAAAATTAATTAGTACCTAGAGGTAATAATCATTTATAACGCAAATTGCTTTTTTTAGAATAATTTTACTAATAAATGATAACTTAGAAATAAAGCCAAATCATTGTACACCCCTGTGTATTTTCCTATTATAAATTCTTAAAAATCTAATATCCGTAACTATCGGATAATTTAAAATAATTTAATATTCGGAACCGGTATAATATTTTTCATTGTCCGTATCCGTATCCAGATGCGAAATTTCATATTTGTAACATCCCTGCTAGCTTCACTACCCAATTAGTAGGTACACAGAGCTTAGTCGATATTATGCGTTAATCTATGTCTAAAGCTAAAGTGTTTATGTATGTTAAAATGCGCTAATTTCTAGAACCATCCTCCGCGCCTTTTCCCAACTAATTTGGCTCAGCTTTCAGTGTAACTACGATACGGCCGAACTTTGATATTTTACGTGAAGCGACTGCCATCAGACCTCTACAACCCAAGTACTAGGCGATATCGAGGTTCTGTAGTTAGACCAGGTTGTCGAACTTTTTTAGGGCTGCTAATTTCTAGAAGCATCAGTCAGATATGAATATTTTTTGTATTGGATAGAGTATTCATCGAGGAAGGTTATAGGCTAACATAAACGCAAACTGCGGAGAACAGCTAGTAGTACCTATATTATTTATTTCAAACTAAAATGAAACACAAGTTGAATTTTTTTATGTTTCTTGAATGTAAATCCTTAAAATATGTTTATTCCTAACTTATTCCGTATCATAAGTGTATTAATGCAAGTGAAAGTCGAAAGCATAATAAGTGTTTACATTAACCGACAATAATTTCTGAAACAAACTTTGATTACTATTATATTTACTATAAGTATATACTATAGTTGATGATTTATTAGGATAAAAAATTTACTGACGCTCAGTCGAAAATAGACGCGTGAAGGCCCATCCTAAGTACCTATTTTAACAATATTGCTTGGTCTATAAGAAGTCATAAATAAGACAACATAAATCAATTCAAATAAAACAAGCATATCAGTACTCAAAAGGCACGACTTAAATAATTTTTTGGTTAATTTTCAGTTTCCCTTTTTTCATAAACTAATTTTAGCTTAGCTAACATAATAAATAGCGCACAAGAAAAAAAGTGATGTTATACAATTTAATTAATATTGTTAAACTATCTGGTGATTGAAACGAGTGGCCGTAACATTGTTTGCCCTATTTCTTCTCACAAGGCTTACACGTGAGAAGAAATGGGGCCGGCAAACGGCCGGTTAGAGATCCACACAGGCATATACAGTATTTTCTGTATTTGATAAAGTACATTTGATAAAGCAACATTTTGTTGAGGTGACTGTGTGTGTTGAAAAAAATATAATTAACAATTATAGTTAATTATATTTTTTTTAAGTGACGATTTCGAAAAATTAATGATTAATTTTATGAAAAAAGATTTTGAATTTGAATTCGACTAGCCTGAATTTTGAATTTGAATGTCTCGAGTATAGTTTTATTACGTGTGTATTATCTTCTGATACCACATAAACAAACAATGATTGCTTGGTAGCCGTCGCTGAAATTGATGAGGTCCCCTAGAGATTTGAATTATGAACTTAGCGCTTTAGCAAGAACTGAAGTGATTACATTCTCTATATCGCTTACCTAAACTATTAATTTTCTTGTAACTCTTTTGTAAATTCTGTACACACAACAGAAACAGGAGGAATAAGTTACACTACACGAATGGACCATTATTCACTTCATCCCGAGAAAACGAATACAAAAAAAAATTCACTACAGCTATTCCTTATTATTGTTCCGAAAATAGTAAAATTAATAAAACCGAAGTACTTTATTTTCATAAAACTGTCAAAAATCAGTTCTATTGTACCTATGTGTTGATTAATGTAAAAGATATGACTAATTATATTTTTATTGTGTTCCTATTTTGTTTTCTCTTTCTTTATTTATTAACAGACGTACCCGCATAAGCTCAGGCTTGCTGTATGATTGTTTGCAATATTGCATGCAAAAAAGAATAATACTAATGTATCATACATATGAGAATACCTTAGAAGGAGTTTGCAAGAAAGCACTTTGAGTAAATGCAAGATTGTTTAATAATTTTCGTTAAGGTTTTTATTTTAATGATCAAATATTTCAAATAAATAGCATTTGACAAAGTCCTACATAGTGGGTACTACATAGGTACATAAGTAGTCTTCTATTTGTAAGAAGTAACAAGGATACTCGTGTACAAACGCACGTGATTTTAATAGATCGAATTGACAAAAAAGATGTAACAAAGATAAAAACACGTGCTTTTAATAGGTCGAATAGACGAAAAAACCGCGGACCACGACTAGTATTACATAACTAGATCACGTACTAGGTAAAAAAAATGCAGCCTCTTCAGCCCGTCTCCAATTATGATTATACCTCTATAAGTGGACGTGTTCTTATACGAGCAAAGAGTTTCTTGGGAGACATAAAAGTCGACGAAGTGCACGTTATAAACTGTAATGGGCACTAGCCTTCTCCTGGAAACAACGAGTAACAGCAGCACACTGCAAATACATTAGGCATTAGCTTTTATACAGAATCTTCCTGATGGTAATAATAGACTTGGTCTGCAAACGACGGCATTTTATCTATTGCTCCTGATAGATAGATCATTTTAAATTGTTGTAATTAGTAGGTCCCAACCACAAATATTGTTTTACAAAAATACTGTTATACATTTGAGCCATGTCCTTCCATGTGGTAAGCTGTTACCGATGCCTTTAAAAACTACGAACACCAGTGGTGTCACTGACTGATGCCCGGTTCCTATAATCAAGAAACGATACGTTGTGCTCGCGGACGGTAAAATTTCGTTGAATTTGCAACGAAAATTTTACCGTCCGTAAGCAAAACTGACTTTAAGACCGACGTAATAACGCGCGAACTAATTTACTGGATATATTTACTATCAGTATAGAGTACTACTACCTAAATTACTTGTAACTTTTATTACATTTAGCTTCGAAACGAAATACATTGTCTATCTCACTAGAAAAGATCACTCCAATAAAAACTCACGCAAGTTACAATATTGTCTTGACTGCTATAAACATAATGATAAATTGCAGTTTTATACTATTAAGGTGCCATACAAGCGTAAGGACGGCAGCCTTAGATGTTACCCTGACACAAATGCTGCACACCTGTACATAAATTGTCACATAAACTGATGGTTCGACATTGCATTTTCGGCTCGCGCTACTTGACAGACGTGTGTGAATAAATGCGATAGTGGGTGGTCGTAAAGGCTATATGTAAACATGTATGTATGTAATGTACCTAACATTAGGTACAACGATCACAAGACTACCCAAAAAGCAGTAGAGAAATCCCAGGCTACATAAACTTATTATTTAATTTAAAAAAGTATTGAAACCTTGCTTTTATTTTCTACCTACCCTATTTTTGTTTTAAAATAAAAGTAGCCACCCGTGGGTCCACCCGTTCCGGAGATTGGCCGGAACAAACAGACAGACAAAACATTTCAAAACTGATTTTTAGGCATAGTTTTCGTACAATTAACTGTATGAGCTTAAAAAAAACTATTATTTAGACATTACAAACAGACACTTAAATTGTATATATTTGTATTGAGTATTGATGTTTTGTAATAGTTTTTACTCGGATTGATACGCGACATCAATTTGACAAATAAAAACCAGAGATGACAACAATAATTGTTTAAATATTGCTTTATTTACAACTTAATCGAACAAAAATATACAAAGAAATTAAAAAATAAATTTCATTTTAGAGTATTGTTTACGCAAAGTTTCCTTCTTCTACATTCGTACTTATAAGAGTCTTTAGGTATAGAGAGATATTGTAGGTGTAAGTAAGAAGTAGAAGAAAAGTCTGAAATCACAAATACACACACGTGAATGTGTTATCATAGGTTCAGGTGATCGGGTTGTGATCAGATCCGGTTTCAATTGAGTAGAGTTGACACAGAATTGACTTAAAAGCCTTTAAAAACTAATACCTGTCTGTGTCCATCATACGAGTATCCCGGCCATTCACCGCTATAAATCGGTCAGTTTTCGAGCACGTACTTGTTGGTTTAGGGTTTTCTATAAATGAAACTATGTATTTCTTAGTATTATCACTGTAATCTTAGTTTAAACAACTTGTACTTACATCAAAGGCTAGGACCAGAGAGATAACCATCGAGTACAACTCATGGCGGCTAGAGTTACCGCCATAGACTATACACATAAAAAACAATGCGATGATATTCTTATTAGTTTAAATGAGATACTAAACATGGTAGTAAAATTAATATTATTTAACAGTACTGTGCAGCAGCAGCAAGAGAAGACTTAATCCAACAATGTTTAAAAACGTGTATACTTATAACGATTTATTTTAGAACTTACCAGCTTTAAGTGTAGATTTTGTAAATCAAGTCACGTATCCTACGAGTATGTCCTTTGCCGTTACGCTCACAACGTATATGCAAAATTTCATGATTATCGATGGAATAGTTAAGACCTGAAACTTCTCAACCTGAAACCTCAATATCAAATAAACTCGCAATTACAAAGCTATAAATATTCTTAGTCAGTTAAAATGTACACCTATACTAATACACAAATAATAATGCACACATACTTATAATTATAAACTTACATCTAGAATTCTTACATCAGAATTTCGCTTACAAACAATGTGTACCTCACACGTCTTGGCTAGACATATTATTATACCTAACGCTGCTGGCTACTATCCGCACAAATTAGGTATGGTCGTATGGATTAGTATTATGTATGTTCAGCAACTCCCGATATAATGTTAGAACATAAAAATAAATTTTTGTGATATTATATATACACTAAACCCCAATATTAGTGCTTTAACGCTTAATAGGTTGTGTGATCAGTTCGGATGCAGTTAATATATGGTAATCGTTATCAAAATCGCTTGCTAAGCTTCATGAGTACACAACCCATACTCAAAGCGATACGGTAGGAAAATATTTATCAAACGGCCTACACATTTAATAACGCTCAGGCGCCTAAAAATAAATATCGTCTTCTTATGTGAGAAAATAACAACTATTTTCCTCCTTTTAAAGCTACTGTGGAAGCTGGAGCGATCATTGTAATTTTAGTATATAAATGTTTATCTGAGCAGTAATAGTTGTGAACTTACGAAATTACCAGAAACCTACATAAAGGTAATATCTGGTTAATTAACCAGAAATCATTAATGATATGACTGTAATTGCATAATTATTTAATTTAAAACTGCGCGCTGCTGATCACTGCAAAAAACAGACTCAATCGCGCTTCCAAGAGAAAAATCTAAACTGAAATGTAAGTGCTCCTAAAGTACCATGTTACTTGACTGTTAAATCGATCCCAGGATCTCATTAAGGCAGGCAGGTCAGGTCATGTAGTTATTACATACTGTACCATCAAAACTTCACACCTATAAATGTTCACGATAATTTTTTTCTCTAACATTGTAGGTATATCCACTTTGCAGAAGATCATAATGAGTGTAGTTAGGTTATGCTGGTAGGATGATTGATCTCCACGCGTGGTTTAGTACTTACATGTTGAGTATTTATAGACACCGGTAATCACTCACCACCAGGCGTGCCGTATGTGCCAATTTATTTGTATAAAATTTTTATTTTCAAATAGAAATGTGTCTAATTTTACTAAGTATGAGTGTTACATAATTGTTTACAGAAAGACCATCCTCTGTAGGCGACAAATCTGAGAATCGTCGTAGCAAATAATTAAAAAGTTTATGTTCATTTGAGCGGCGTTAGGAGGTCGAAGGCGACCGGAGCTGGCGACCGCGCCTGTCAGAAAGTTGTGCATTAACGTTTCATTTGCAAGTTTGGAACGAACCTCGCGAGCTATCGCAGCAACTTTGCAATTTCCACTCATTCACGATATGTAGAATATGTGACGGCGAGGTACCAGGCGATGTTAGTATAAGAGTACTTGAAAGTTTTAATGTACGTGTCTATCTCCTTGTGTTTGGGTAGGAATTTTAGCTCTGAGGTGCTTGAAGTTTCAAAGCGGAGACGTCGAACCGCGATTTACGCTTTGACATTTGATGTTAAACAGTGAGTATACCTTGCTAAGACATTGCAGAAATGTCTGCTCCAATCCTTTAAAGATACACTGTTTTATGCGTGAAATAAATTATACCACAGATTACATTATAGAAACTACCTACAATGTATTGGGTTTTAAATAATAATAAAATTAAATAGGTAATGTGTAGGTACATACCTATTTACAAGAAATCTAATTAAAAGAAACCGTGTAGTGAATATTATAAATTAACAATAACTATTATTTCCCTGAAACTATAATAATAACTTGAGACTCCTAACACGGCTGTCTGAACCCAAACCGAGCGAGAGCCTTACTATGGTAACCACTGCTGATATACATACTTAGGTATATATTATTAAATACATACATATTATAGACAAATGACACCCAAACAAACTATATACAATGTATTCGTATTTCTTCGTTTGTATCGGATGTGTCAGAATAAACCATGTTGCTTGGTTAATAGATATGTTGTCAATCGTAAATTAATTGTTATGATAAACGCCATTTCCTCCGGGTTTATATAACTTCATCTAACTTTCGTAAATTAATTTTCATTTGATCATTTCATTGGGAGATGAGTTATAATTGAAGAGGAGCAACGCAATCGCTCGGGATCCACAAACGGAATAATGTGAAATCAATTAAAAGTTGAATTCGTCGGGCAGCGCGCCAGGATGCAGAGCGTCGGGCGGCAAGCTCCATCGAAGTTGATTCATTAGTAGTGGGCGCGCCGCAGAGCTCTTTCTCCCCGCGCACGACTATTTCACAATGTTACGAGTTATCTTCGCCGCGCAGCCACTACTCTTCGCATACATTCAGATAATCACTGACTGAGAACATACTTTATGAACGGATTGCAAACTTATATTTATTAACCAATAAATACGGCAATTATTCCCTGTGTAAGTTATAAATGATTGTTAGAATTTCTCAGTCCCACTTCAAATTAAACAAAAGTACAGTTTAGAGTTAGTTTACTTCTGGGTTAATTCAATTTGAACATCCCGAAAAGAAGAAGGTTTCAATAGTGAAGTGTTAGTATATTTTCATTTGTTGAAGCGATGCGTTCATGCTCAATACTTCTCAGTGACTGTACTCGAATCCCGAGGCGTTGTTTCCTTAGCAAACGCAATAACATTTGCATAGGTCCCGTCAACTGCTGGCGTACTCATAAAAGTAACACGAAAGGGATCACACTTGCGCTCCGTAATAGTGAAACTTTTCCAGGGATCAGCGAAAGTAATTCCCTTCTCTGACTTTGCTAAACAGGGGTTATTTACAATACCAACCCGTTACAGCCTCTCACGTTAAACGTCTACGGAAAAAGGAAAACAGATGCTGACGACATAAACTTCACTAAAATACTTTAAGTGAAATCTTTATTAACAAATATTAAATAAAATATTCGATATTATTGAAACCCAAAGTCAAAACATATTGAAAAAGAATGTCCTAGGAGTTTCTTGCCTGTTTTTCTCCACAGGATCTACATATTGGAACTAGATTCATGACTGACTTAGTATGACTGACTACTACTCCTGACAATTCAAAAATACCTACAATGATTTAATTGAAATAAATGATTTTGATTTTGAAAAAAAATATTCAGTAATAGAATTTGTAACTGTAAACGTAGCAATTCGTTACTAATGAAAACGTCATGAAAAAGCTTTGAAAAGGAACCAAAAATTAGCGTTGGGAAAAATGAATATAATACAAGTTAAAGGCTTATCCGCCGCAAGCGATTTATTCAAACGACCAATAAATATTCAAGAGTAATTAACCGCCGCGCCGCGTCGATACAGGACTGAATATTTTTAGCTACCGTCGATTTTACGTTAATCCCAGCAAAGGTAGATTACGAAGTGTTCCTAACTCCATAAAACGCCGGCGGAAAATCCATATTTTATCGAAATGAAGGTGAAAGGAATTTTTTGAATTACATTTTTCTTTTTATCGTTCTCATTTGCCGCAAATTTTAGAGTTTATTCAAATCTGTGAGATACAAAAAATATAATTAGATTAGCCGTATGCTTATTTGCTACTATACTGTAGTATAAATGTGAAACTAGTTATGAATTTAAAATAAAGTAAAGTGTTCGTTAGAATTAGACACTTGTAACCACTCGGCACAACAAGTACAGTTTGCACAAGAAACCTCGCGTCTATTTCGAGTGACGGGAGCTCAAAAGATTTCAGCTAACGTTGTCTGTGAGCTCGGTTACGTAGCAACTCTATTGTCTGTAGACACCAGCCGTCTTCGTAGAACCGTAGCACAGCGGAGATAACTCTACGAAATGCTACGAAAGAGGTTAGCTATATATTGTGTCTTTGTTACCAATTCATGTAGTATTTCTTTCATGTTCTTTTATTTACGTTTTAAACGAAAATTTTATTAATATAAAAAAAGAACAAAGGCAATTGCTGTGTTGAAAAATTCAAAAACCGATTCATATACAAAGTGGTATGAAGTTCCATGCATTCCCATCGCATGTCCCCTGGGGCTGTTGGCTGGAAATCAAGCTATCGTGAAAAATATTTTACAATAGCCGTTAGTGTCCCTGTTGTTTGGCAATTCGAAACTATTACTTTCGACTATTCGCTGCAGTAAAACATGCGCCATTTTTAATGGTCTGTGTTATTTTATTAAAACATGCAGACTCGTGAACATACACAACATTACACATTTTGATATAGAAACGTGTAATCTTTAAAAATAATAGTGGAATGGATTACAATATTCACCACGTTACCCAAATTTAAATTATATAGTTTTTATTTACAACTAATATTACAAACAGGACCACGGTGGTTTGTGATTGTGACTAACAAGCGGTTATCGTGCCTATTTATATAATCACAATACCGTGGTATCACACAAGCGATATCAAGTCACATTGTGCGTGCATCACTGACCTCTTACTTGTATAATAGAGGTCAGTGGCGTGCATGCGTATAGCGTGTACGTATTAAGGGCCAACTAAAACACGTGAATAGCGAATAAATAAATAAATCAAGCGGCGGTAGCGTAATGGCGAAGGCGTCGGACTTGCGATCGAGTGGTTGCGGGTTCGAACCCCACCCGAAGTGCACTGCACTACCGACGTGAACCCACTCCTAAACACAAGCATTGAGCTTAGCTGGAGGGGTTAACAAGAATACTAGTAGTAGTAGTTACTAGTAGTCTAAAAAAAATAAAAAAAATTCTTTAAGTTTAACTTTTCGCAAAATATAATGTATGATATTAGTAACTAGAGGCGAAGTGACGTTTTAATAATATTTATAGTTTATTAAAACAAAAAAAAACAGCTTAAACCTAATTAAGAAGTATAAAAGAGTATCCACCTCCCGGCTTCATCATCAAAACAGCGTTACCAAACCCAATCTGTTGGACTCGTCACAACGATTCATATGAGCCCAAACTCGAAGGGTTAACTAATAGCCACTGGAGAGTTCTACTATCCACTTCCTCGTTCTATCATCAGATCAGCTTCAAGATGGCAAATTTTACTATTGTCTTTCAAACTATATACAAATATAAAGTTTTATTTCGATACACCAATTAGAAATAGGTTAAAATTGGCTTCCAAGATCTGTTTACATAGTTAGATAGATAAACTCTTTATCAGCAAAGAAAAAAATTAATACAAACTTGTACCTATACATATATGTAGTATCTTACTAAACTAAAGCGCCAATTGGCGACCTTATCGCGATTTGCGATTTCTTCCAGGCAACCATTGGATGGAAAGAGAGATTATGGATGAGATGAGGAGTTGCAATATACAATTAATTGAACACTTGGGGTTTGTTTACTTATGTTTATTTATTATTTGCGAGTTTTCTTTGAATATTAATAATAGGCCAAACCCGTAAAATGATAAACTGATGAGGCCAAAGGTATTTTGTGCCTCATCAGTTTATCAATATTACAAATTTTAAAACAAATTATAAAATTAAATACCAGCTTATTATTTGTGGAGGGTAGAGGTTTCTGCCAGACCGAGTCTACTGTCTCCGAATGAATCTAGATATACCGACTCCAACCCTGCTGGCTTTTTTACTTTTTCTATTTTATCCTTTTCGCAAGGAGACTCCATTTTTTGCGTTACTAATCAGGGTTATTTTTGTCATGGTATAGAGGTAAACTAGCAGACGGGTCACCTGATGTTAAATGCCTACTGTCGCCCATGGACAAAACTTACGATTTGAGACGAACGAAGGTGTGTGAAAATGCTATACGGCGAATCCATCCAAACCATCGCCAATTACCCTTTAATAAAACCTAGGAGCCCAAAACATGAACTTCTTCCACGTCGGGATTATCGGTGTTGTATTTGAATCAAACTATCTTTGGCAAAAAATTTCTAGAACCTACCCCAAACAAGCTCAGTCTATCTTGCAATTTGGATACTTGCCAAGTATTTTCTAACAAAGGCAGAAAATGTGGTATACTAATACGACTTGTACCATTATTACATAATCCCCACTTTCTTCCTACAAGGTTACTCCAAGACTCGCGCAACAGATGTATTTTTCTATCTCAATACCGGCGCGGCGGTACTAGCGTTCTCCAATTCCCTTGGCTTCACTGCGACTCGACGTCAACTTAGGCTATTTAGTTCGGTACGATCTCCTCGAGAGCTCTTGTGTTTTCAAGGTTTATTTCGCAATCAAGTCGTCCCTAGCGATTTCCCGAGACTAATATATTCCTTAGACATCTGCTTACATTATCGTTCTACCGTCAACGTTAAACACAAGTTGGAAAAAAGGTTTGGTTTAATTTGGTGTAATTTTAAATCGGGAATGAGTAAACTTTGGTGGCTTGAAGCAGTCGGAACTGTAATAGCTTGAATTTCGATTGAAGTTTTATCTGTAAAATGATCCAGTTCTAAATCATCATGTACGCATAAAAATCTTAACTTCATATAATTTGGTTTGAACAGCGTTTTACCATTAAATCAACAAAGATTTTTCTAAACTGTCAAAGAACAAATTTAACTATAGTAGTTAGTTTGTATGTGATAGCTACAAACTTTAAAATCTCCTGATACTAGTAAATAGTATTTATTTCATGTGTGAGTTCACTTAAAAGCTGCTTGAAATATTAAAAACCAAGACACAGTAACGACTGGAAGCCTCACTCGAAATTGCCCGCTAACCACATATCTCAGGGGATATGGAAAAATTACACTAAAGTGCGGCTTTTTTTACCATTTTCAGCTCGCGGTAGCTCAGTGTTATTCTAGAAGTACGGTTAACAATTCGATTAATCAATGTAAATTCACACTGTATTCGCTTCATTAACAACAAGTGGCGAAGGTCGAACTCACAATTTTAAAGTAGGTTGGGCCCCTCATGACAAATAGGACACTGCCTATTGAGAATCAATGAGGCGGGAAATTGGGATATTATCTGAACTAGGTCTCTTACAATCTCAATAAAGCAAGTTCTCTTGTCGATTGCTCATCGCAGCCGCCAGTTAATCTTACATAATGCAATTTTAAATTAAAAACGAAGTCGTAATTTTTCTTTTGAAAAATCTGTCTTTGAGTTGTTTGTAGCCTAACATACGTTGGCTGAGAGTAAGAAAAATGGGTTAATGTGATGCTTGAGGGCGTGCAACGAATCTTCTTACGTAATGTTGTGGTTTTAAATTTAAATCATATATTATGTACCTTATACTATTACAGGTTAACTTACAAGTGTTATCGTTAGCGATAAACTATGCGAAAACGACAAAATGTACGGAAATTCACCCTAGTGACCACTAGGATTTCGTACATTTAGACGATTTTAGTTATAATTTCTGTGTATTTAAGCGTTTCGTTTACTTTTATATATATATAATAGTGGAAATAAACATATGTATTGGAATCAAGTATACTGAGAACAGTATAATATTTAGGACCGTGGTGCCTTCCTCTAATTCATTTCTGATATAATTCACTCAGAAACTCATTAAGTGTCATGCTTGAGGTATACAAGAGTCACACTATCCAAACAGACAAATATGTGATTAAATTTTAACTGGTCGTCCATCCATTTCCACTCCCATAACTGATATTTTTTACCAAGTGTTAAATAAACGTGACTAAATAAAGAAGCAAAACAAATTTTAGTTGCATGTCACATAGAAGTTGTATGTACATATTGTGTACATACAACTTCTATGTGAAAATTAGTAATATTCCTTGTAGCTAACACAAACAAAAATCTTAGTAAACAAGGTACACGTAAATACGGGGATAGGTGTATGGTAAGGGTTGTGATTCACGGAAGCAATCACGTTTATCGTGACAGTGCCAACTGGGAGCTATTCATAATACCACTTTTATTTGTTCGGACCACAGACACTAATGGAGCTCCCTAATTAAATGGACGTCAACCCTCTAGTAATACAATATCTACAGAGGTTTGCCTACACGGCACGATCTGTAATAGGTATGCTTGAATATTCATTGATTACCCATTGAATTCTGATTAATGCGTTATTGTTTGGCTAGGGATTCACTGATCTTAAGATAGTTTCTTGTTTCTATAATAACCACTTTTCACTAAAACTAGTGAAAGGAGAAGGTTTAATCTGCCCATATATCAAAACATCATATTTCTATTATACAAGTTCGTGAAATCGCTATAGCTCAACAGAGCCGAGAAGTATCTACTGAACTGTTAACTAAGTGATTTACCCATCATTTCAATTTAAAAATACAAATTAGTTTGTGAAGTCGGTTTTCTATAATGTGAACTACGTGATGTTTAATTAATCAACAACATAAAGTAAGATATTAATATTTATAATGCGTTTAAAATTTAATTTTATGCATTTGAATTTGGAGCACATACTTTTGAAACTTTCTTGAACCTTCTCAAGAGGGAATAATAAGTAGATGTTATTATTACGTTATATTAAGCTAAAATTATTTTTTGTGAGAAGATTTCGTTTCCGTTGGTGGGCCTTCCCTAAAGAATTAATGATCATTCGCAGTAGCTTCGTAGTTAGATCAATAAGTGAGAAGTTTGAGGAACGAGTTTTTAATAACGATTTCAAAGAACGAAAGGCATCTTAAGTTAAAAAAAAATATCATCAAACCTCTAAAAATTCCACCAACTCTTACGACTTTCAAAACCACCTTCCACTAGTACAAACAGAACAAAATAGTAGGAGGTGTAAACGGTGAGCGGCTGGGGTCATAGATCCTTCATTCGTTACGTACGTGATGGGACTGACCGACAAGATGGAGGCCAGTGCGGCGGCCTGCACCACGAAACACACAATCGATCACGTGTTAATACGACACCAGTAATCCCGGTAAGAGCCGCCTGAAACGTGTACCTCACTAAACATTTATTTTGCTTGAGTGACGCCTCTGTACCAAGTTGCTTCCATCACTTTGAATATTTAAAGTCTTTCAGTAGGTACTTGTTTTTGAAATATTATTTGAGACTTTGTTCGGGACACATAAAGATAAACTCAAAAAAAAGAGTGCTTTGTCTTAAAATATTTGTCTCTTTCTATTTGACAAGAGACCTTTATGTGTTAAAATGAGTTAGTACGTACTGTACAGCCAGCGTTTAGAAATAGGATGGAATAATTTATATATATATATATATATATAATATGGATAATTAGTATACAACCAACATCAAATTACAGTAGTGTCGTGCAGAATCCACAGATGGCGTAAATAAAAAAATCAACTCTTGGTCAGCATTTTTCGTTGCGCTAACGCTTTTTTCGTCTAGCACCCTTCCCCCGAGCGTCTGAAGTGTAACGTGCGACAAGGAACTTAGTCCTTAAGCAAACCGTATATGTCTCATAGGGATTTTTTTAAGATTTATTTTAGCATGGGACACACATTACTAAAGTTATTAGCCCACTTAGTGGGTTCATATCGGCAGTGCACTAGGTGGGATTTGAACCCGCAACCCCTTGATAGCAAGTCTGACATTTAAGCATCGGAACTCGGTCCTGTTCAAGTTTAGCTCTATATATAGCCTCTATAGGATACTATTATAACTTGAAACGCAAGCGAGGTGATAGGACTAGGGCAGCCTTTAAACACAACACACACTCTTTTGTACGCAGTAGGCTAACTAACAATAGACGATAGCGTAAGAATTATTTCACCCCCTTCCTGACCCCCACCCCCCACGGCCCCTATATATATATATATATATATAAATTATTCAGGCCTATTTCTAAACGCTGGCTGTACAGTACGTACTAACTCTTTTTATATATATATATATAGGTATAGTAAAGAAGTACTTAATAAATCTTGTTAAATAACTCAGAATATGAAAGTATTAGTTAATTTTTAAACTAATCGATTGAGTAGGTAAAGCATAAGTATGAAATAAGTAGGTACCTAAGTATCAATGAGCTGATAAAAATATTTGAAGTCCTAGAAAAGTGGCGTAGGAGCTTGTGAAATACTTAAAAGAATGTGCAATTTAATGCAAACGGATTCGGAATATCACAAATAAAGATGTAGGGTTTATTCACTACATTAATATTCCCGACATCAGCATTCATTAAATATGTATAGAAGTAGTTTATAATTGGTCAAATAATCTACTATGATATTTAACCAGCAGAAAAGCCGCAAAGGGACGGTGCACAAATAGATTTTTATTTATTCCTTTGCAGAAACGCCAGCCAATTAGTTGTGGCAAGTGCCTCAAGAATCATCAACTCATTACCGCTCTCTTAAGTTAATTTCAACCGCAAACTTGAGTTCTATTTCAAAGTATTCGCTGCATTTTTGTGACCAGTCGCACAGATGCATTAAAATAAGAATATTTTAATGTTTACACACAGCAGTGCTTTCTGTCGTGGTTATTCATTTTTATAAATCGAAATATATAAGGCATATTATGACATTAATAATTGTTTATATGAATAATATCAATACGTAATATCTATCTATCCACCTCCATAGCGCGAGAACTCTTTAGAGTTTTGTTTTAATTTGTTTGTTTGATTGCTGGTGGCAAAATGTAGGTGTTCACACAGACTCGAGTCTTTAAGCCCTTTTTTAAGGTTTGCCTCTTGTATTGGCGCCTACGAGACTAAAAGCGTATAGAGCCTTTAGCCTCCAAAGACTATTTTATTCAAAGACTAGCAGCGCCCCGCGGTTTCAGCCACGTAAGTCCCTATCCCGTGGGAATATCGGGATAAAAAAAAGCCTATATGTTAATCCAGATCTCCAGCTATCTACATACCAAGTTTCATCGCAATCGGTTCAGTAGTTTTGGCGTGAGAGAGTAACAAATATCCTCACAAACTTTCACGTTTATAATATTAGTAGAATTAAAGTTACGCCGTGTAACTCACTTCTGCTTTTAGAAAAAGTTGTGATGTTTATATTAATCAGGAAATTAACAATTTTTGTATAGTTTAGATATAAAGTGATCATTTACATCCTTTCATCCAATCATATAGAAACATGAAAATCATAGTAAGCTAAGCCAAAGAGAATGGATAAAATGAATAAAAACCTACTACATCATTTTCACCTCTTTAACATTTTAACTGAATGTACATTTCAAAAAGTTTCTAACCGAGATGTTGAATGAAAGCATTTAGGTTTTGCGAGGTTTATCGCATAAATTATTTAGAACGTAAAAAAATCCAGCAACGTATTTTCGTGTGTTGCCACTACATAAAAGTGATGTTTACAAAGAAATTGTGTCAGTGGGAAAACACGTATGATGAAAGGCAAACCGTAGAAGCTCTGCTTACGTGTTTCGTAAGACGACTGTGTCGTATGAAGATTACTTTCACCATAACAATCGAGTGCTTCATTGCTATACATTTTGTGGGTACCCGTCAATACATTTTCTGCCCCAGTAATATACCCCAGATTTCTTTTGCACCATTTAACTGCGCAACCTTGTCAAAGTTAGTCCGCTCCATTGAGGTAAAATGTTGGTCTCAGATATGGGACGTTTATTTTCCTTATGTTCGATAGAGGTACGATGGTATGAAGTAACTAGTAGCTCGCAGAGTTGAATAGAACGAAATTAGAACAATTAAATACTCTCAGTACCGATGTAAACTCCATATAGTTTTTGGTTTAGTTAAAGGTTACGAGATACATTATTGTTAATATTATTATAGTGTTGTCATCTGAACTACATATGCATACAAATTTTGAATTAGGTACGACAATTGGAAGTACATACAACTACATAAAATTTACATTGTTAGTTATTTACAGATGAAGCTTATAAATTCGTATTAAGAAGATAGAAAAAAATATATATACGGTCGAGTTGAGAACCTCCTTTTTTTTCGCCGATTAAAAGGTGTGTGGCAGTTCCGACGCACGACTGGAGTTTACAATTTACTGAAATCTCTCTCTCTCTCTCTCTCTCTCTCTCTCTCTCTCTCTCTCTCTCTCTATCTATCTCTATTTCTCTCATCATTTGTAGACCTTGTACAGTTTATATTCTATATATATATATATATATATAGTTACGTCTTTCTTTAAAAATCTGTATATCTTGTGCCACACCGAATATTGTAATTAAGCTATTATATCTGTTTGTCATATTTCTTAATTATGTTATTAGGTCATAATCATAAATCATTTATTTGCATAAAACATGGGTAAAAAGTTGTTACAGTTTAAAATTGCCGCCATATTCTACCTCAGCAGGTCTGCAAATATCCAAACATTTAGTCATACATTAAAATAAAGTTTTACCGTATTTTTATTAAGTCAAAATAATTAATAATAATAATACAATAAAAGTGAGGTCGAATAACAATAAAATAAAAACTCCATATAGTATAATAAAATAAAATGAGGTGTTGTAAAGCTTAAAATTATCTTGGATAGACATTAATTATGCGGACATTTCGGAGTAGTGACATGGTCGGGAGTCGTGACAAACTTCGAACGACACACTCAGCTCGTTTGCAATGTCTACTCGTTTGCGCCTTAACTACGTGACGGGAAATAGGCCGCGCCCGCTGCACGTAATCCAAACTCATACATAGGTACTACACAATCTACAACTTACAAACGAGCAACCATTAACCACTGTAATAATTCAAGTAGAGCATTAACTATTACTTACACTAAATTAAACTTCTTTTTGCTTTATGTAACTCAAACATAAGGTCCCTTATTTTTACATTGTTAGTCGGGGATCAACGACCACGCTCGCATAGCACTTTTATTTACCCGCTCGCTTGATCTCCCAATCCTATACACGAAGGATTGATTTGTTCCTTCAGGATTTCGTCCTTGTCTCGTGGTTGCACGGCGAAGTTATCTGTCGGCTTAGATCGGCTACCTGAGGGGTGAATTTTTATCCGTCCTTCTTAGTATTCCAAGCCTGCAGGCTTATAATTCGTTTGAGGGTAAGACCGCAAAGGGTAGTCGACGGAGACGCGCCCACACGTCTAAAGGATCTTCCTTAGGGTTCGTGCTATCATTCCTTGTAAAATTGTCAACTCAGTGAGCGACAAAGGGACTAAGATATAAATTCTGTTTGTTTATGGATGATATTAATAGCTACCGTCTTCAACCGGATGATTTGTCCCTTGGGGTTTTTATTAGCATTACACTTTAAAAGGGTAAATCGATTTCTAACATAACACGAGAACAAGGGTTTATTGTAATGCGATTTTTATGTTACTTAAATCAATAATCACTTAGCTACATCTAGAATTTGTACTGATAAATGTATAAATTTTAATATTTCTACACACAAATGCCAATTCTTAAAATCAAATACAGACTGTTCCGATATAGCATCTGGACCGAGGTTCAGTTAAAATCTGCTAAGTGTAATAGTTAAGCAATATAATATGTAACACTAGCTTTTGACCGCGGCGTTGCTCGTGTAAGTGGTTTTTGTATTCGATCGGTTGAGCAGTGAAAGCATAATAAACCAAAAAACAAACTCATTTTCGCACTTTATAATATGATTTAGAAGAGTATTTGTTAGACCGGTAATAGAAACTATAAATGACGTCTCTTAAGATCAAAATCCTGTGTCAAAACCACATTTTATGTAGCCTTGAGCCTTATTAGATAATACATGATAGTAACATGTTCCTAAAAGCTTTAATCAGAAAGTTCATGTACCTGGTACTTAAATTAAATCTGTTTTCAGTAGTATTTAAAAAAAAACATCTTTGTTTTATGTTCTAATATAAAGCGACAATTTACAGCCATGGTTACAAAATGAATGCGTAATAATTTATTGGTTTTTAATGAAGGTTTCGTGACAACAAAGTCATAGACAATAGATAAAATATAAACTGAGCTCACCTTAGTCCTGCCTTAGCCTTAAATCCTTAATCACCTTGCAATAGGCAAGGTGATTAAGGCTAAGGCTTACATTTCAGAATGAATGTGTCCTACAAAAAAAACGATCACATACTTATTGTAACAATATAATATGTACACAGACAGCTTGGTATGCAATATTTTAAAATCTAAACTTTTTATAGGTGTAATTGGTGCATAAGTCTGCCGTATGATGAACATGTAAGTAAATAAAATCGTGAAAATAGAAACCCCCTCCCTTCCTCCTATTTCAAATCAATCATATAAAAATAATTAAATATATTTTTTAGAAACAACCCCTGCTCATAGTACGTCGTGAAAATTTAAAAAATTTACAACTAAGTGACACAAAGTACACTCATTTGTAATTAAAGTCATGAACATTTTCTATTACAGAGACTCTTTTGTCGCGATTGAAGATGAGTCACTGTTGAGGGAGTGTAGTTCCGACTTTCGTTTATAATAAATGTTTTACAAGATATATTTTAAGTTGCAACATTAGCACCCCTAGTTCGACACAGCGATTACACAGCGAGTGCAATTTTTCACTGTTGCTCACCCCTGCTGGTAGCGCACAATTTATGACGCGAGGAATGATTTTTCAACATCCGTAACTTAGATTTATATTTAACAGCCGAAAAGAGCCTGAGCTAAATCACCGATAAGGGGAATATAAAAACGCTGACTCAATTGGGTTTCGCTATGGAAAAAGTTTTAGAGATACGATGGCGACGGGGAGAGATACATTTGTGACTATTGGCGAAAAACTAACTGCTTTAGAAGCGTAACAGTAACGCTTCACTCCATAGCCGTTACTTTATGAATGACTGCGTTTGATATTCTTGTAAATATTAAAAAAAAACAGTAGCTTTCGTAAACTTTAATTTATTTGCATATTTTAGAAGAATATTAGAACATTTTTTAGAACATTTGACATGTTCACTGTTAACTTTCTTGTACCTCCCCCATTTTTTTGCAAAATTTACATACGAGTATTCAAGGTACCAATGTTAGCAATGAACAATGCCACGGGCTTGAAATCTCCAGTTGGACTGAACGTTTTGTATTCGAAGTTTATCAATAAAAAAAAAACCTTATTTACGTGGTAGCGTTCCATTTGATAAAAGGTATGTGAGAATTATTAGAATATTAAAATATACTGACTGCTTCTCCTAGCAGTTAGATGACATCACTTTACATTGTAAATATTATTTTTTTTTGACAAAACTGATGTACAATCTCAAAAGCAGTCTATAAACAAAAAAATACATCATGTTTGATTGACATCTACTAGATGTGAATCTATCTTGCATAAGTATAACATAGTAGTTAATAGTGAAATTATCCTTTAGAAAAGTAATCCATGCCTTTATAGCTTAACAGTATGGTATGTTCCAAGCTATCTTCTTCTTCTCTCAATTCAATGGCTCCATCGTTTACAAGCTATAATAGAAACGAAGTTGAGAAATGTAATAACTGACAAGAATAATTTATTTGTTTCATTCTGTAAATATAATGCAAAATGATTAATTATAATAAGGTTATTAAATCAACGTCGCTTAATACCATTTAATTAACGTCTATTAATAAGAAAAGGGTGATATTTCACAAATTATATCTTTCGAGTTCGAACGAAGCAAGCAACGTGTTGACTTCGTCGACAACGTCTATACCCACCTTTATTAAATGATTCAAATATAGTCAATTTTCCTTCCATTTTCAAATTATCGCATCGATATTTTGTGAATGTGATAAAATTGTTAAATACAATTCGAATATAGAGCATTACCCACATAGCCAATTAATTGAACCGAGAGAGAGATAAATGTAAGGTAATTTATTACAATTCGCGCCAAACGGCTGACCCATTACATTTAAAATATAGCATGTTCACACTTCTATAACACCGTTGTTTTTTTATAAATTACGCAGGTATTACCTACGCGTATTTATATTATACTTGTTAAGTCGCTTATACACATAAACATGTTTGTTAATTACTATATAAAAATGTATTTATATTTATTGTTATTTTGTTTTAAGAAGTAAAATATGACTCTTTTGCAAATGAGGCCTGGTATTAATTGATTTTTAGTTACATAAATTAAATACTTATAGTATAACCTAACCTTGTTTTCATAAGGCATTACTGCCACTTTATTTTGCACTAAGTACAAGTGTATTTACGTAATTCACCCTAACGTCTTTTATATCTATAGTAATATTATAAAGAGGTAAAGTTTGTTTGTGAGTTTGCTAGGATTGGAGTTAGGGGGTGTTATATCCGGCAATACTGATCCGATTATGAAAATTAGCTTTATCAGAGTCAACAGAAATTTAATTCAGCAATAGGAAGCTTCATTTGCCCTTAAAGTAAAATAAGCTATTTAAATAAAAATGACTTCCGGAAGAAATCGCAGAATATATAATTCATGTCAAAATCCGAAAGAAAATAAACCATTTGAGTGCTTCGATCACGTGCTGCGTCTAAATGGTTTAAAATAAGTGAGCCTGTGTTACTTTTACTAATAAAATAGTCATCTATCCATACGTGTTTCTCCTGTTTTATATTTTACTAGCTGCTCCCCCCTGTTTCACCCGTGTAAATCCCTCGTTAAGTTTTCTTAAATTTTCTAATTTTATTTTCCTAAGAACCTTCTCCTGACAAAAACAAACACAACAAAAAAGGATTAGTGAAATCGGTCCAGCCGTTCACGCGTGATGGCGTAACCAAGGGAGATAGGGATTCATTTCTTGTCGAAGCCACCCTGAGTTGTATTTCTCATGATTTGTGGTACAAAAAAAAAGTAACTTATTAAATCACGATCGACAAGTTAATGTTGGTCAGAATAATAAATTTTTATACATCATTTGAGCAATTACGACTATTACTACAACCAAAGTATCAACAAGCTAATGGCCCGCCTTTGACTAAGCAATCAAACACTAGTTACCTCATGTTCGTGTTTCCAACCTCAATTTCCTACCATGGCGCTCTGACAATCCTACTCACAAACTAAAGACAGAATGCCGGTAATACTGGATTAGGCTAGACTAGGCAGTCGTCTCCAAAACGAGCTAATCTGATGAGAACAACCACTTGTCAAAGTTATAAAATTCAAGAATAAATACTTTAGGTACATTGTACACTTACTAAAACTTTTCCGTATAATAACAAAACAAGAAAGCACTCGCAAACAACGTTGCAACGTTAAAATAGATAATTGTTTAAATTTCATTAAAACTCTCAATTTCAGAGAAGCAGGGCTCAAATATAATTACATTTTGAGCTAAACAAGCACGTCAAACTCTGTTTTAATACAAACACAAGCCTTTAGTAAATATGATCCTCTTTTCATTATAAGATAATTCAGTCCTTCATAACTGAGAGCAAAATCATTATATGTAAGCACTCTGAAACACGCATAAATTATGAAGGTATGTAACATACGCCCTAACCTTTGATATGTTTTCGTATTTTAAATAGTTCGGACGTCCGCCTAAGTAAACAGATCAATTGTCTATTTAACATATCTGGGGCATCTAATCAGGGGACATACCGTTCGCTCGTCCTGATCACTCAAATTGAGGGCATGTACGAGCAGGCACGCCTCCGTATATCCAGTGCAGCTTCACGAGATTTATGTTGATGTATTGCAAAATGATAGAGCCATTAAACGACAGGCCGGCCATTACAACATATGATTTATCTAAGAACTGGTGTTGATTTAATTTATCCTACTAATATTATAAACGTGAAAGTTTGTGAGGATGTATGGATGTATGGATGTATGGATGTGTGGATGTATGGATGTATGGATGTATGGATGTTTGTTACTCTTTCACGCAAAAACTACTGTTCCGATTGCGATGAAACTTGGTATGTAGATAGTTGGAGACCTAGATTAACACAAAGGCTACTTTTTATCCCGATATTCCCACTTACGCGGGTGAAACCGCTGGGCGCAGCTAGTATTTGAATATATTAGAAATTTATGGGATTTTGTACAGTCAGCAACGAAAGATGATGTCGTAGACACTGAAATTATGAAAATTGTCGAGCATTGATGGAAGTTAAAGTATCACCTGTGTGTACGGTGTGATTTTGTACTTGCTTTCGTTTCAATGTTTGAATGACCTGCTTGCTTGAAGGATTTTATTTTAGAAAACGTCTTGATAAATCACGGGAGGATCAAATTGTGACACGTGAGGGGGTTGAAATTAGCTAATGGAGTAATTTGTTTAAAGATTATTTTGCTTAAATGAAATGTATTATTTATAAAAAGTATGAAATAAACTAATAGAAGTACAATAATAAAATAACGACAACCACCTCTCATAAATAATATTTACTTTATCTATACCATGACTGTTCAACTTATACTGGAAATAATAGGTCGATAAAATGTCAAAAAAAGTTTAAAATTTAATGAATGGTCGAATTTCGATCAGCAGGCAATTTAAGGGAAATATCAAATCTAATCTATTAAAATGCTTTTTATGTTGCCGACTGGCATGCGTAAGGCGCCAAGATTGATACTCACTTGCAAAATACGAGAATACGTACATACATGTACGTCCTTTATATTATAGGACATACCGATCGCTGGTGATTTAAAAGAGTTGCCGTGAGTTTGTTTGCCCAATTTCTTCTCACAAGAGAACGAAACGAACGGTTATTAAATATGAGCGCCGGCCGGTCCGGTGCGACGCCATTGCCGCCGCCGTGAAAAGACATCTGCGCGCCGATCGAGGGGAGAGATATCGAATTCGAAAAAAGGACTGAGATATTGTATAATTATGAATCAGTACGAAGTACAACCCTGGAGAAAGCTTACCATTAAGCCTTACACGGAGGCACGCTCGGAACACATCGCACCACTGTCTCAGGACTGCTTCTGGAGGTCAGAGAATTTCCCCAATGGTCGGCTTTTTTTATATGAACAGGCTTAAAGTCCTTAATGATTTCAATAGGAGTGTAATTCATTATCAGTCTTTTCTTTTATAATTGTTTCCACAAGTGCTGGTGATGACTTCAAAGATTTAGTAGTCAATTAAGGAATATTAGTTAAAACTTCCTCAAAAGCAGTGGTTAGTGTTTTGCCATTAATATTTAAGTTAAATTTATTATCGTGATTTTGCCGTTTTGCTGTTTTGCAATTTATTATATTCCAAGTAGTGTTAACCTTATCATCGCTACTTTTAAGTTCTGAATTTGGAAAACCAGACTTCGCTAGTTAACAAAGTTTCTTAAAGAATTTAGGATATTATTTAACAAATGGGTGAAACTGCTATTGTTATTTTTATAACTAACTTCATCATATGACTCAAAAAGCTTCTTTCAAAACTGAATTAAATATTGAACAAAATATTTTAAAAAATCAAAGACATAAGCAAGGAACGGGGACAGGCAGAACAACAATAATGCGAGGCTACGATCGCACAGTAAAGTTAGACAAAGCACTTCATATACAGCGTCAAACACACGAAGGTTAGCCGTGAAAAGTGTAATTAGCAGTAAATCTGTAAGATTTACTTCCATAATAAATTTTCCACCAACTCCGAGCATGTAATGAACCTAATTAACTAAGCGTGTAGCTATATCTAGGCTCATGTTAACGAAACAAACACGTTATTGAAATCTTGATATTACAGATAGTTTTCAACGACGACAACTATTTTACGATTTATAACTTAATAAGTGTTACCCCCAATACATATAAGTTTTATTTTGTGTTTTATGTAAGTTTTATTGACTTTTACTGTTACTAAAACTATGTAAATTCATGAAAAGACACAAGAAATTAAAAAATATATCTGTATAACCGTAGGTACTCACCATTTGTATATGTAGCCATTTACACAGTTCTTCCACCTTTATAGAATTCACCAAAACTGACTAAGCTTCCATTGTTTATTTAAGCAGATAAAATTTAATAAGGAACTAAATAAAACACTGTAAACTATGAGAATTAATTGAGCAATTTTAATAGTTGGCCTTTCGCCATTTTGCTAACTTAAAATCTATTGACAAAGTAAACGTAACCATAGATATAGACCAAACTTTAAAGTAGATGTGGAAGTACATGCACTCAATGAGCTCTCGAGAATTATCGGTTAAAAAATATAAGGTCCCTTTAAAAAAACCTTGTCGAAGACTAGGGAATTAATCCGACTTAGAATGCAATAATACATGACAGTACGTTGTGGTTATGGTAGTTAACGCGTTAAACGCCATGGGGGACACGTTGTGTGGGCACATGACTTTGAAATATTATGAACTGGTAAAAAAAAATGTTTTATGACGTTAATTGATGGAATTCTAGTAATAAACTATAGTTGATTGAACATATGGTTGCTTAAAATAAAAATCAAACGAACTTCAGATCGCACGTATCGGTGTCTTGGTCCTGGCCTGAGCCGAAACAAATTCTGTTTTGTTTACTGGCACCTCACGTCGTCGAGCCCTTAATTTCGTGCGCTCTTTGACACACTTTTATTAGCACTCACTTCACTTGTATTTTAACTAAGCAGCTATGAAAGTAAACAAATCTTGGAAGTAAATTTTAACCTTGTTGAATCGAAATGAAGCTTTGAAGTTTGGGTGACAATTTTATAATTTGGTAATATCTTGGAGCTGATTTCAAGATGAAGCTAGGACGTGGATAAACTCTTCAGTGGCTACTAGTGAACCTCTCAAGTTTGGTTTTAAACTCGGTTTGCCATTAAAGCGTGTTTTTTAGTTTTATTAAACTATAATTATTGAAAATAATTTCTTAAAAACACGTACTAGCATATTGAGTAATACCTCGTTAAATCGTTAAAAAAGTAAAGGTAAAAAACAAAACATGGACAAAATGTCATTAAAATCGGTTCATTAGTTTACGAAGACCTATCGTGGACAAAGAACAAGACACGATATTTTTATATATAAATATATAGACTTTATTATTCCCTCCAAATATTGAAGAGTACTTTACGACGGCGAAATCGGAATAAATAAACTAAGAAGAACTTTACAGTTATGATAAGTAGCTGTCTAATTAGAAATTATGAAGTTTCTAACAAGTTAAATAAGCTTTTATCATGAGAACTGTTTTGCTAAAACTTTTTCCAATACTAATCAAAATAAGAGTAAGCAGAGTTAATCTTGACCACTAAAAGCTCTAGGCTGAGTTATTTAATTGTTACCTAAAAACGTGCATAGTTGATAATTTCTTGCTGAATATATATTTGTATTTATCAGGACGTCGAAGTAATGAAAGCACGCTAAGTAACACATATGAAATTTTGAGTTTACGTTATGATTAACTCTGTCGTTATTTCCTGTATAAAGTACATTATAAACAGCTTTCGTGCCGAATCGTATGTTAGACAAAATTTACGGTAATATTATCTTTATTACCGTGCTGAATGCAATCAAAATCTTCTTTATATATATACCTAGGTACATAATTATATGGAAAATTTGGCGACCTTGAAATCATATCATATCAAGTGCAAAAACTTAACCCAACTATTGACACATATTCAAAAAGTAATAAATACACTAAAGCAATTATTTAATAGTAAATTTTCGTACGTAAGTGACAATGAGGCAAGCAAAAGCAAAACAAATTTTTATGTTTAATGGAAACATTTTTTTTCCTATATATAAAAAGAATAAAAAAAAGTATTTTATATGTCGTGTGTTAACCATCAACGTAAGTGGATGCACCGTTCGTTTTTAGTTTATCCGCTTCCATTCTGGAAATATTTAAATCAGCTAAGAGCCCCGTAGTCTCAGACAGAGATGATATTATGCTAAAAATTTACTGAAAGTGACAATCATTACATCAGTCACAAAAAGATAAAAGATTCTAATTAGTTTACGTCAAATTTGAAACCTCAATAACCCGAGAAGTAGGTCCTGTATGTACTGAACACTACAGAACACTGAACAACAAGAACAACTGTTTGATCAACTTGTGATGAAAACTGAAAACTGGAACCATGATACTGATTGATTCAGAATTTAACTGCAAAGAATTGCAAATTATGATAGAAAAACTCGCTGTTAAACAACCGATACTTGTCATTTACTCTAGTCTACTAGATTTATGACTGACTAATTTATTTCAAATCATTGGATTTGAAATAAGTTAGTCGTAAAAGTTATTTCGTTCTTTCGAATCTCGTCCCCAGGATTTCGTTCAGACCAGGCACTACAAAATCACCGTTCGCGAGAACAAAGTGTAGTCCTAGCACAGATGTAGAGCGACTTACTACTTGGGACAGAAGAGATATAATATGAATTACAACAGTTAATTAGACTTACCTACATTTAAATGTGACCTTACATAATTAAAACTTAAAATCAAACATCCTGACTTCAACAAATATAAGAAAATGCTACAAATGCAACAAATTTAGTACGCTCCATAAAGCAGCAATGTCTTCTATCTTTAAAATCAGTAAGTCCTTCATGATTACTTGATGGATATCCCTACTTTTTCTGACTGTAACTTGAAAACGCGTACAAAAATTACCAAATATGATACCAAATATGAAAGAAACAATCTGATGAAAAAATTGTGAGATGGCTTGATAGTAGATCACCTGGTTTAAAGTACAACACTAATTCTATTTCACCGTGCGCTGGTAGTGTTAGTTTGAGGCTTAGACGTCTAAATTATAACTTAGGCGTATAAGTTTATTGTCGCTTGTTACCAATAATTCAATACAATCCTATCTTAGACAAAAATAATAAACGTCTTATTTTAATTTTCTAAAAATTTCTTAAGAAGTCGACAACGGTGGTTATAAACACAAGTTATATAAATTATAATTAGACACTAGCAGCGCCCCGCGGTTTCACCCCCGTAAGTCCCGATCCCGTGGGAATATCGGAATAAAAAGTAGCCTATATGTTATTCCAGGTCTCCAGCTATCTACATACCAAGTTTCATCGCAGTCGGTTCTGTATTTCTATCGTGAAAGAGTGACAAACATCCATACATACATCCATACATAATCACAAACTTTCACGTTTATAATTTTAGTAGGATTGCACATATACTTTTGAAATGTCCGAGGCATAATTGTTCGCAAACAAATTGGCAGAATCATAATTGCCAACTTGCTTAATAAAAGCAATATTTTAAGCCAAGATCTTAGCTGTTATATCCTACTAATATTATAAACGTGGAAGTTTGTGAGGATTTATGGATGTATGGATGTGTGGATGTATTGATGTTTGTTACTCTTTCACGCAATAACTACTGAACCGATTGCAATGAAACTTCGTATATAAATAGCTGGACACCTGGATTAACACATAGGCCACTTTTTATCCCGATGTTCAAACGGCATCGGGACTCGGGTGAAACCGGGGCGCAACTAGTATTAAAATAATATGATAACGATACAGCTCTCTGCCTCTTATAATAAATTTAAAGATAATGCTTTTGGTCAAAAAATATTGTTACTTTACATTGTGGGTACAAACTTGTCAGTGTCAATAAGGTGAAATTTGTTATAATATGGACCATTCATTTGGCACGTCAAATTAAGTTATTTTAATGCTAGGTTCCTTTCTCAGTGGCTATACTCATTGCGCTGCGATTTAGCTATAAACGTTCCTGTCTAAATTCTCTTCAAGTCGATATTTTTAAGAAACAAAATGTTTTATGAAATAGTAGGTAATTATCTGCATTTTTATGCACTAGGATATACAAGGTAAGAGACGAAAATAAATTATCCTTAGGTTTGTGGATTTGTTCTTCTTTCAAGATTTTATGCATAAGTATAATTTATGAATTGGAAGGTGACCATTTTTATCATAAAAACGTGCGATTCCAGTGATATCTCAGTAAAAAATATTAATGGGAACAGACGCGCTGCGTATAAAAGGTAGTGCATTTTATTTGGATCGCACCTCACGCATCTATAAATTTAACAATTATTATTGAAGTCGTGAAATGGAAAGCGTTACGTAAAGGGTTAAATCTTTCGGGGTGGGAGTCGAGACTCATAAAATTTTGCATGTTCCGTAGATCGCACGACTGCTCAAGTAGAAAATTTCAGTCGTACACGCCAGTACGCAACATTTACGACTTTTTCATGACGTTACAAGACTAGCTGCTTGCACAGACAACCATAAAATCTACATTCACGACTTTTTTCTTCTTGAATTTTCAAATAGCTATACACCCGTGATAACCTTGTAGTAGATAGAGATGCTATAGTGAAGTATTTCCCTTTGGTTACATTAATTTTGCAAATGTACCTGTTTTACTGTACCCGGCAATATTGAAAAACATTATGCAGTTTATTTTCAAACTAAAAGTTACCGACGCGGGCTTTTTCTTAATGTTTTTGATGTATCAGTAATGGCACAACGTTCAGCTGTCTATAACAGTTACAAGACGAAAAGAAAAATTAAAGTCGGTCGTTTGTGTGAAATGAACTGGGAGCGACTCGGCCCCGCGGCCGGGGGCGGGGTCCGGAAGATAAATCTCGAACGACGACATCGACAGTGGTGCGCTTGCCAACGCACTGCGAGGCGCAACATCACATTAGGGGCCAGACTAATGTCTGCTGATATAACATTACGGTCCCCGGACAAGACACAGTACATTCACACAGTGAACTTAGATTATTTTCTTTTTTTCGCTGTTGTATGCGAGATTGTCAGTTCCGTAACAGCCACCCAACACGGTTCGTGTCATGTTTATTCTAAGCACAGTAATAGAACAAAATAGGTTTACATATTGCGTGCCATGACAGTTCTTATTTAGACTTATAAATGATACGTAAATACAACAAAGATTGGTAGTGCATTATGAAATAAAAGTTACACGTATAGTGTGAATCAACCATAAACCGAGATCACGATAATTTAATCTATATTCATTTAATCTGTATCTTGTCGTTTTACTCTTTACTTAACTAAGGTTGATGTGATTATAGCGGCACTTAAGTATTGTAATACGAGTAGCGCCTTTGTTAAGATTTTTGATACAACGATCGCCATTACATTTCCTCAGGCAGTCCTCTCCCTGCTGTTCCTGCAAGCTATGGGTTAGGTCGGGTCATAATTGAAGTATATTATATATATTTTTTTAAAGGGATATTAGCAACGTGGGTCACACATTATTTCACAGCGCTAACGATACCCAAAAAAGCAAAACTCGTATAATGGATTCTGGAACATGGTATACTTAGATAAACATAGTAATGCCTAGACCAATGCACTTGATCTGAATCAGGCAAGTGACTTGAAATGATGGTCGGCCAAACAGATGTAGGTCGCCAATGCTATCGATCGTAGAATCTCTAACGCAGGCTCGTATTTTACAGCAAACTGTTGTTCTATATAAGCTCTCGTTCGATCACCATCAGAGCCATTTATCGTTCAGTCGGTCTGCGGGTGCAATGCCGCCATTCCTTACTGACCCAACAAACTGGATAATGTTAAGTGACATCGTCTGATACCCACTCACTAAACATGACAAGACTTTATTTATACGATTAGCTACCTCTGATAGATTCACTATAAATTCAAACATACATTGCGGTAGTGTGAGAGATGACCGACTTTTTCGTGGCAAAATGTTTCCTTGCTCTCCACGATTCTAATTCTGATTTACATTTTCTACTATCTCCTTCAACAAATATAACGTCACAAAGATATATATTCTATTACGATAGGTCTTTCTTGGTGAACATAAAGTTTAATAAGAAACATCGTCATACTTATAGCAAAAACCGATAAATCACTATAAAATGCAATACATTCAAGTTTGAACGTATATAGGGAATGCCTCCTAACTCATAACAAGTAGCAATTTTTCTGGTCCATGTCGTTTTCGTGTTATAAGGTTTATAAAATATTGTAGAATGGAAGACAGAGTGAACTTCTCTTAAATTCCTTACACTAAAGACTCTCGTGAGCTTTTAAGGTGTCCTTGACTTCCGCTAAAACTTCGATTTCACCTACTCCCTACTTACTATCTCTATCTCTAAGACCTTTCGACAACTTAAAAGTGAGAAGATAAGGCTCAAAAAAAAGTTATTGAATTGTAGGTACAGTTTTTCAGCACATAACAAGAATTTCTTACATTGATATTAAACGAGGTTTTAAAAAGTCTTAATAATCACGAGGGCACCTCTGCCTCCTTGACTTTCTTGATTATACAAAGCGATGTGAAGAATTCACTTTATAACGTGAAAGTCAAAATTAAGAAAAAGATAAAATTCGTCAAGTAATAAAATTCAAAATAAAATTTCTCAGTATTCATTAATTTATTATTAGGTATTCATTTACTTATTAAAAGAAAACAAGAATTTCGAATGCAAAAGTTGTATTACTACTATTAATTACTACTACCTATTAATTAAACGAACATATAACGTTTAGAGCTAAAAACGAGGATAAAAAGTTACTTCTTGAGCTCTATGTTCTACTGACTCCGTTTCACTGAAATGGAGATCTACAACCAGTACTTTGCAATCCCAGCCATTTACGAAATATACGAAAAGCATGGATGGATGCAAGTGTTACTAGACTAGGTTATTCCATATTCATTTATTAATTTAATAAACTGGAATGATAATGATACGATATATTATTTGATTGATTGAAACTTCATTGAAATT